>OX328271.1:22397456-24897456 GCA_946814005.1 Chamaenerion angustifolium | reverse complement strand
TCCTCTTCACGATGGTTTTCGACACTCGCGCTCTCGACTTGAAGAACTCCTTTGGTAGTAGCGTGGCCTTGTTCTTGGTCCCATATGCTAGTTTCAATTGCGAGTCGTGGACCGTGGCATGGATCAATGCATTGCACGGTAGCTCCAATTTGTAGGCTACCACTACTATCCTTTCAAGCACTTGATACTGGCCAAACCACTTTGGTTGCAACTTTTGTACCCCTTTGTGACGCACTGACTACTAAGCATAAGCATGTAATTTCATGAACACCCAATCACCAACTTCAAATTCCCACTCGGACCTCTTCTTATCTGCTAGTTCGGTTTTGAGCTCGGGTGAGATGGAATTTGAGGAGCTTGATGGTCTCCTCTCGGTCACTAAACAAGGTGTTGACACGCCTACGTAGAGGTGGCAATTCGGTTCAATTCGTCGGGTTCGGGTCGACTCGACATGTCGTGCTGTACGGGTCAACACGGACCCGACCCGCCATACTGTACAGGTCAACACGGACCCAACCCGACCTGACAGCCGTACTCGTTTGTTATAAAACCAAATCTCTTTCTGGCATTTTGTCGAACACCTTCCTTGCAGTGTTGATTTGTTATGTTCCATCCACCAGTGTAACGCTTGTTCCATCCATCCTTAGTGGAACCTCTTCTAGTCCTCTTAGCTGTCAATATGAGAGAAGAAAAAATTGTTTGTTCTTCTGCAAGGTTCTTTCTAGACCCCAATGACATTCACTGTTATGGGCTTACTAGAGTAAGATGGGTATAGTTCAGTACTTGGGCTAGAATTAGGGTCGGCACTCCTTTAATTGAAGGTTTGTCAATTGGTCGAGGAATAATATGCAAAATATTACAGATATTCTTTCTCTCTCTATATTCTTCTCTCTTCTCTCTCAATTTTCTAAAAATCAGTTAGAATCTACCTGGGACCATTGCAATTGGTATCAGAGTCAGGTTAACAACCTTCACCGGTGATCATGGCGGCTGAAACCAGAGCTCAGAGGGATGCAAGGATCGATTCGTCATTGGAGGAGCACAACAAAGTGTTATCGGAGTTGAAGGTGACGTTGGAGAGGCTGGTGGCTCTCAGTGAACGACACGCCACTTGCTTCGAAAATATGCAAGCTTCTATACTCGTATTGACGGCGAGACAGACGGAGCTGATGAAGGACTCCAGAATCTTGGGCGATGGATCGAGCATCACCGGAGCCCAACCAAAAGATCCTGCAACGACAAGTCAGGAACAGAGTGATAAAGGGAAATCTGTCGTGGTACCTCCGACTGCCATAAGAGATGATGAGTATCGTGAAGACTCTCCGAGGCAGATCAAGGACGAGTTTAAGGATGGAGGTGGTCGAAGCGACTATGACAGTAGACCTTCAGTTCGGTTGGGACACATTGATTTTCCACGGTTCTCAGGTGATGAGGTAGCTAGTTGGATTTATCGTTGTGAACACTATTTTGAAATAGATGATACGCCAGAGAATGATAAGTTACGTATTGCTGCGTTTCATTTGGATGGTGAGGCCCTGCAGTGGCATCATGGATTTTTGACCTTGTAGGCAAAACAGGGAATGTCGATAGGTTTGAAAGAATATGTTAGAGTGATTATGGCTCGGTTTAGCGAAGAGCTGTATGGTGATCCTGGCTTAGAAATGAAAAATATGAGGCAGGAAGGGTCGTTAGCTGATTATCAGAGAACTTTCGATGCACTTCTTCACAAGGTTCAACTGGTTGAGAATATATATGAGGGTGTGGTTGTGAGTCAGTTTTTGGGAGGTTTAGAAATGAGGCTACAAGGGTCGGTCAGATTACAGAAACCGAGCAACTTGATGGAGGCGTATGCTACGGCTAAACTGCACGATTCGGTGCAAGCACAACTCAGGAAACAGAGAGCATTTCTGCAACCTCGGTTGAATAATTATCCTCAGCGAACCAACCATACTGCAACCACTCCGGTTAGTTCTGCAAGAGGAAGAGGAAATGTTAATGGTCGTAACCCACGTCTGACGACTAATAAGGAAATGGAAGCCAGGAGGGCCAAGGGTCTATGCTATTGGTGCCCTGAGAGGTACACGACCGGTCATATGTGCAAGGAAAGGCATGTATTCGTAATAGAGGTGGGTGAAGAAGAAAATGATCAAGAAGAGGAGCTGGAACAAGAAACGTAGCAGCCAGAAATTTCCATACATGCGTTCACGGGAACCATGCGCTGCTCGACTATGAAGGTCAAAGGAATGGTCGATGGAAGAAGGCTGCAATTACTGATCGACTCAAGCGGCACGCATAACTTTTTACTCCCAGATAGCTGGAAAGTTGGGATGTAAAAGAGAAGAGATACCGGCCCTAAGAGTCCTAGTGGCTAATGGAAATGAGATGAAATGTGATCAAATATGCAAGGGATTCGAATGGTCTATGCAAGGTCACAAGTTCGAAGAAGACATGTTTGTTATTCCATTGGAAAGTTACCACATGGTCCTAGGAGTGTAGTGGTTGGCCACACTTGACGACATCTTGTGGAATTTTAATAGTTTATCGATGAAATTTCTGAGAGGAAAAGATATATGTGAGTTAAAAGGCAAGGGTCGGAAACAGGCTCAACTAAGATCAAGGGCTAATATGGACAAGCTGTTACACAAGAAGGGGAAATTAGCAGCGGTACAACTCTGTAGTTTATCAATCGGGATGGCACCACAGGAAGTAGGGCATATTTTTTCGGCAAGGCTAATAGAAGAAGGCAAAGTATTACCGGATATCAATGCTCTATGGCAAGAGTTTGAAAATGTCTTTAAGAAACCAACCGGATTACCACTGCAAAGAGTAATTGATCATTCTATACGGTTGAAGGAAGGGGCCACTCCAGTAAGTTTGAGACCTTATAGGTATCCGACACCACAGAAGGACGTCATTGAAAGGATGGTAGAAGAGATGTTAACCTCAGGGACAATACAACTGAGCTGCAGTCCTTTTGCTTCTCCAACCTCGGAAGGACGGAACTTGGCGAATGTGTGTGGACTACCGGAGACTCAATGATATGACAATTAAGGATAAGTTTTCTATTCCCTTGATAGATGAGCTGTTGGATGAGCTCCGGGGTGCAATTCTATTCTCGAAGATAGATTTAAGATCGGGATACCACCACGTATGGCCGAAGGAGATGCGCATAAAACGGCTTTTAGGACACATGAAGGGCACTACGAATTTCGGGTCATGCCATTTGGACTCACCAACGCACCGGCAACCTTTCAAGGTTTGATGAATTGGGTGTTCAAGGCGTATTTAAGGAAGTTCGTACTGGTCCTTTGACGACATATTAGTCTATAGCAAGGATATAGCACAACATGTGGAGCACTTAAAGATAGTTATGTAGTTGTTAAGGTCTAATTCATTGGTGGCGAAGAGATCTAAATGCACCATTGGAAGTTATCGAGTTGAGTATCGTGGACATGTAGTAACGGCGGAGGGAGTGGCGACGGATCCATCCAAGGTTGAGGCGGTCCAACAATGGCCTATACCTACAACGGTAAAACAGCTTAGAGGGTTTTTGGGACTTACGGGATATTATTGTAAGTTCATTAAGGGGTATGGTATCATTAGTCGACCTTTGACTGAGTTATTGAAGGAGGGTTTCAAATGGTCGGAAGAAGCAACCAAGGCATTCGAAAGACTTAAGACAGCAATGACATCTGCACCGGTTTTAGCCCTGCCGAACCTTCAGGAGGTATTTACCGTAGAAACAAATGCTTCTAACTTGGGAATAGGAGCCGTTCTGATGCAGTTGGATCATCCAGTGGCTTACATAAGTCGAGCCCTTTCCAAACGGCAGCAATCTCTATCTCCATATGAGAAGGAACTTATAGCCATCCTCTTTGCAATCAAGAAGTGGCACTACTACTTGACGGGCCGAAGGTTCATTATCAAGACAGATCATAAAAGTCTCAAGTTCCTACTTGATCAGAGGGTGTCGACGCCATTGCAGCATACGTGGCTAGCGAAATTGGTGGGATACGACTATGAGATTATGTACAAGAGAGGAACCGATAATGGTGCTGCGGATGCCCTGTCACGATTGCCTAGTTCTGAATTGCTGAGCTTAACCGTATCATCGGTTTCCACCGATCTGATGGACAAATTAAGAGAGTCATGGAAAACGGATGAAGAATGTGTCAAAATGATAAAAGAACTCGAAGAAGGAAGAGGACCTAAGAGGTTCACTTGGGCTGAAAATTTACTAAGGAGGAAAGGCAAGTTGGTAGTTGGCCGAGACTTGGAACTAAGAAGAGATATCTTGGATCACTTTCACAATTCTGCAGTAGGGGGACACTCAGGAGCTGCAGCAACTCTCCAGAAGGTAGCGGCAATTCTGTATTGGAGGGGTCTTAAAAGATATGTTCGGGAGTTCGTAAGAAACTGTGAGATATGTTAAGTGAATAAGTATGATTGTTCAGGCACAGCCGGTCTCCTACAGCCACTTCCAGTGCCGAATACCATTTTCTCGGATTTGAGTATGGATTTTATAACGGGACTTCCGAAATCTCAAGGAAATATGTTATATTGGTGGTCGTGGATAGATTGACCAAATATAGTCATTTCTTGAGTCTGAGTCATCCATATGAGTCTGCTACGGTGGCTCAGGTGTTCATAGATTCGGTATACAAGCTACATGGATTACCAAATAGTATTGTGAGCGATAGACCCGGTGTTCGTAAGTGCACTATGGAAGGAGTTATTCAAACAATTGGGGGTGACCCTGCGACTGTCTTCTTCATATCACCCCCAACGGATGGACAAACAGAGGTGGTAAATAGGTGTCTCGAGACGTATCTAAGGTGTATGACGGGGGAGAGACCGAAGACTTGGGCGAAATGGCTTTCCTTACCCGAGTGGTGGTATAATACCACTTACCACACCACGATTAAGATGACACCCTTCAAAGCTTTGTATGGAATTGCACCTCCGTTTCATATTCCCTACTTTCCCAAGGATTCATCATTAGAGGCAATGGATTCGTTACTAAGAGATAGGGAAGAACAAATCAAAATGTTAAAGTTTTTGTTGGAACGAGCAAGAAACAGAATGAAGCAGACTGCAGATAAGAAGAGGGTGGATAGGCAGTTTGAAGTTGGTGATAAAGTCTACATGAAGTTGCAACCGTATAGACAACACTCACTCAGGAACCATCGAAACCAGAAACTACAACCGAGATATTTCGGATCATTTCAGGTTATGGAGAGGATCGGTCTAGTGGCCTATAGATTGGACTTGCCAGCATCAGTCATGATACATCCCACAGTGCATGTGTCACAGCTAAAGAAGGCTCATGGAGGCAATGAGTATGTCGCCTTGCCCAACGGATTGGCTAACAAGAAGGAACCGGAGGTCATTATTGAAAGAAAGATACCAGGCAAGTCCAAGAACCATTATCAAATAAGGAGATTCAAAAGAAAAAGAAAAATAATCCATTTTCTTCAACATTTTGACAAATAGACATGTTTATTATTCTATTTTTTGCTGAAATGAGAAGGAAGAGGAGTTCATGTCGAAAACTACTCTCATAAAAGGAAATCCCTCTTAAAGAAGCTGAATTAAGCTTCAAATGGACCGAGAAATTCACACAAAACAAATTCTGAAACTTAAACTACTGATCATCAAACAATCTTCAGGTTCCGTCCAGTGATTGATAACCCATAAGGAAGAAACTTGTCTTTAACTGAAATTAATCAAAAACGATAGCGAGCATTAATAAAATCTGCTACCTCGAAGCTTGTCGGAATCATGGTGTTGGTGAAGGTGAAAGCTTTCCTCATCGGAAGAGGAGACTGGAGAGAAATAGGAATAGGAGAACACAGAGTACATACACTGATCTTGAATGTGGCATTGCGTTTGAACACAGAGGTGCGGATGAAGCTCTTTAGTTTTATTTTTTTCACGGGTCAATTCCAGGTCAGACGGGTCAACACGGACCCGGCCCGGCTCTTGCGGACGGTCAGATGGGTCAACCCGAAAATGACCTGTCAAACTTTCTTATTGATCCGAACCCGGATCGATTTCGGGTCATTTTCGGGTCGGGTTCAAAATTACCACCTCTACGCCTAAGGATTCGGTTGGGGGTTGCATTTCGTCCATTGGGGCTTGTACCATCTCCCTTCCCTTTGTCGACGATAGAATGGATCCTGAGGCTGATTCTAAAACGACGACTTTACCCATGTTTCCTGCTTGTCGGGCTGAGACCACCATCATGATGTATTTCAGTTCTTCAAGGTAGGTCGAGTGGTGGTCACTCATCTTGGACAAACGCTCGTTGGATAGAAGGAGCTCTGCCACAGTTTTACGCTGCTCGGAGTGAGCCTGTCCCTGTTCTTGTAACGTGGTGAGAACACGAGCATCGCATTGGGTGCGCGTCTCTGTAGCCATGGCGGTCGGAGGCGGCAACGAGTGGTGGCGAGTGATGGGTAGTGAAAGGTGGCTCTGGTACAAAATGATGCAAACCGGTACTTGCTCCTCAAGTAACATACAAACAATAATAGGGAAATAGAAGATGGAAAGAGAAGTAAAATTTGTTTGTATTGTCTTTCATAATCCATATACTGCAAAACAACCCAAACATATGGGGAAATTCTACTAACTAAGATTACTCATCGACCATGATTATTTAACTACAGTTGGAACTAAAGTTTACTCGGGTCGGGTCAGAACGTATCACTAGGTCATGCGAATTTGTTGGCAACGACCCAGTTCATATGCAACATATGGTTAATTGTCGTTTCCTATGTTTGGTTGCAAAGTGGGTCATTGGACTTGACCTGGAAAATTGACATCAATTACAGCTGATTTTTCATCTTGTAGTGTGTAATTTGGATGCAGCCTTTACTGGTTAGGGGTTAATACCAATAATGACAATAATTTACTGAAGATGGTGAGATTTGAAATTGGATTAAAGTGTTGTTCACTTCTTTAGTCTTCATAAGTTGATCTACCAACTGGCGAAAAGCTGCCTTTTGGGAGTTAGTGGGACTCATTGTTTTAAAAAGAGAGCGCCTAGGCGCTTGAGGCGTGGCGCAAAGCAGGTCGGCACCTCAACCATGTTGAGGCGCAGACCTTTCAATGAGTCGTGCGCCTCATTAAATTGACCTATGTATTATGTTGAAAGTATTACATAATGCTCTATTATGTCAAACCAAGCTTGTATGCGTTCATAGACAAAGTTCTCAATCCTTGCTGCCTTGCTCGATATATCACTAGACAATAAAAATTGTGTACTTCATCATCATTAAAAATTAGAGTCGAATACCTTTCCAATTCATTCAACATGTTTATAAAAACTCAATTATTCATAGGAAGAATAGAAAAGTTATAGCTGAGAAGTAAATAACGAAATATAGTCATGCATAAATTTATGGATGTCTAGCTTTGCTAGAAGTAAATTCATGCCTGAATCTGTCGAAATATATTCATACCTGAATTTATTGATGCCTATCTCTTTTAGAAGTCTAGAAATAACAAGGATTATAGATATGATAGTTGACTTAGATAATTAGACAGTTATCTTACGATAGTGTGATTATTAAAAACTAAGAAATAAGTTTGTTGAATTTCTCTTTCCTATATGATTATAATCATCATTGGAATATTTGCAATGAATGTTATTATCTTTACTAATATGTTATATAACGTTTTACATATCATGCACGACTCATCCAATGTGGTTAGAGCTTTTTACACACCTCGAAATTAAGGTGATATTTGACATTTGTGCATCTTTGCGTCCCAAATTTGAGTTGTGTAAAAGGTGCTAGCCTCATTGGATGAGTAGTGCATGATATATAAAACGTTATATAACATATACTAGTAAAGATGATAATAATTTTCATTGCAAATACTCCAATGAAGATTATAATCAAATAGAAAAGAGAAATTCAACAAACTTATTTCGTAGTTTTTAATAAACATTGGTGGGCTTCATGAGTTCGGGGTTTACTTGGTGAACACAAGGTCCTTCTCTACCCAAAAAAGAAATGCATTTCCCCCCCCCCCCCCCCCCCCCGAAATATGTTTAGGCTAGGAACAAATAAGAAAAAAAATTCAAATTAAGCATCTTACGTAAATTATGCCCTTGTTTATGCTGAGGCTGAGCTGCCCATTTTGTTGTCTTCGAATTCTATTTGTTCAAATTAATGATGTGTCAAGTCTGCCCAGTCTGTTGTCTTAGAATTCTATTTGTTCAAATTAATGATGTGTCAACTTTGTTTATAGTTCCTCAGTAGCCATTGTATTTCTAGTCTCTTCTACCACTTAATTTATACCAGAAACACAAAGATCCCACTTCTTAAGATTTAGTTATAACCTGACAGGAGCAAGAGAATGTGCAATTACTGACCCCCCTGGTGCTGGTTTATGTTGACAGAGACAAATATTTGAGAGACCACCTCCAAATGTGAGGAAAATAATTCTTGCAACCAATATGGCGGAAGCAAGTATTACGATCAATGACATAGTATTTGTGGTTGATTGTGGGAAAGCAAAAGAAACGACATATGATGCATTAAACAATACACCGTGTCTATTACCTTCTTGGATATCGCAAGCATCAGCAAGACAAGTAAGTCTATTTATTTAAAATAACCAAATTTGATTTTGTTATATTCTTCTGATACAATGTTGGTTGTTGATCTCAGAGAAGGGGTAGGGCGGGCCGTGTCCAGCCAGGTGAATGTTACCATCTCTATCCCAGATGTGTATACGACGCATTTGCTGAATATCAGCTTCCAGAACTTCTGAGAACTCCTTTGAACTCCCTTTGCTTGCAAATAAAAAGCTTGCAGGTTGGGAGCATTGGGGAATTCCTTTCATCTGCTTTACAGCCACCAGCTTCACTTGCTGTAAGTTTTTAACCAACACATATCTAGAACTTCAGGATACAAAATTGTTGATTCGGTTACATGTGCAGACTAACCAAACTGTGGATGTAGGTCCAAAATGCCGTTGATTTTTTAAAGATGATCGGGGCCTTGGATGAGAAGGAAAATCTGACAAATCTTGGTCAGTATATCGATTGGTTATGATTGGTAGCCTCGGCATCTTATTTGAATTGATCTCTTATTATTTTGGTGCTTTGTACAGGGAAGTTTTTGTCAGTACTTCCTGTTGATCCAAAATTAGGGAAAATGCTGATAATGGGTGCCATCTTTCGTTGCTTTGATCCAGTCCTTACAATAGTATCAGCTCTTAGTGTCAGAGATCCTTTCCTTTTGCCTCAAGATAAAAAGGATCTTGCAGGGACTGCGAAATCTAGATTCTCAGCTAAGGATTACAGCGATCACATGGCTCTGGTACGAGCCTACGAAGGATGGAAAGATGCAGAGAGAGAAGGTAGTGCATACGAATACTGCTGGAGGAATTTCCTGTCTCCTCAAACACTGCAAGCTATTCATTCCCTTAGGAAGCAGTTTAGCTACATCTTGAAAGATGCTGGATTAGTAGTTGAAGAGGCAGGAGTTAACAATAAGCTAAGCCACAACCAGTCACTTGTTCGTGCAATCATATGTTCAGGACTCTTCCCGGGCATTGCTTCGGTTGTGCATCGAGAAACGTCAATGTCTTTCAAAACAATGGATGATGGGCCTGTTCTACTATATGCAAATTCTGTGAATGCGCATTACCAGACAATTCCGTATCCATGGCTGCTGTTTGGGGAGAAGATAAAAGTCAACACTGTTTTCTTACGCGATTCAACGGGTGTGTCTGATTCCATTCTTGTCATGTTTGGGGGTGCCCTAAGCCTGGGGGTAGAGGTGATGGCTCCAAATTTTTTCTCCTTCCCTTGTGTTTCTGAAGATCAATTATTTTTAAATAATTTTATTTTTCTGATTAATTATTATGCAGATGGGTCATCTAAAAATGTTGGATGGGTATATTGACCTTTTCATGGATCCTAGTTTGGCGGAGTGCTATTTAAAACTTCGGGAGGAACTGGATAAGCTTGTTCAGAAAAAGGTTGTCTTATTATTATATATTATTATAAGTAGATATGTGTGTGGATATTGATGATTTTGTGCATCGTCAGCTGGAAGACTCAACCATGGATATCCACAAGGAAGGGAAATACCTAATGCTAGCAGTTCAAGAGCTTGTTTCAGGAGATCAATGTGAGGGGAGATTCGTGTTTGGGAGGGAGAGTAAGAGGGTAAAGACGACAACAGATAGCAGCAAGTTCACAAGAGACGGGACAAACCCTAAGAGTTTACTGCAGACCCTGTTAATGAGAGCAGGGCATTCACCTCCAAAGTACAAGACGAAGCATCTCAAGACAAACGAGTTCAGGGCACTGGTGGAATTCAAAGGCATGCAGTTTGTAGGGAAGCCAAAGAAGAACAAGCAACTCGCAGAGCGTGATGCTGCTGTTGAGGCTCTTGCCTGGCTCACTCACACATCTTCTCACAACAATCAGGATCATCATGACTCTCCTCCTGATGTCACGGATAACATGTTGAAACTCCTCGGAAAGCGAAGAAGATCAAAGCGCCCCCCTACCCGTTGATCATTTCTTCGGACATTCTCCATGCACTCAATACATGGATTGAGAGGACTCGAGAAGACAGGATATTATGCATCATCAACACTAAGCTAGAGGTATCAGCAGGGAAGCAAGGTTCGCACTGAAATGATAACTAACAATTTTGGAGGTCTAAAATGAAATGTACACTTTTGGTGCTCGATTTCTTATTATTTCTTCATTTGTCAAAGTTGCTAATTTCAAACGTTTAAAAATTCCTATTAATTTAATGTCTCTATATAATTATTTTATTTTAAAATCATCTAGATAAATGTATTGTAGCTTCAGTTTATAATGACATGTGTAGAGCAGGCAATGGTGCTATAAAAATTTAAAATCATGGTTACAATCATTATTTATTTTTATTTTTATATGGTTAATCATACCATTATGGTGGTGAGGTTATGATGATGAATTTTTTACCCATAATGATTATGGTATTATAGTCATACACATAGTTATAATCATGATTATTATATAAATATAATAATAACTTAATATTAACATATTAGTAAATACTAATAATAGAATTATGTTAATGTTAAATGACAGTAGTGTTAATTTTGAATGGTGTTAATGTTGAACGATGTTAGTGTTTAATATTTTTGTTGTTTGTGGCATAACTTTATGTATTTAAATAGATAATATACATGCAATTTTATTACACTTCACATGTGGTAATAAATATGGTTATACAGTTAAAATCATAGTTAATAACCACAATTATGAATATGTTTATGGTATTGAAAATTGTACCCGTAATAGTTATGTTTATGGTATGCAATTTAAAAATATGATATGGTTATATTATTTGTTATACTTGTATGTATCATAACATAACCATAGTCAGTCCTAAATAGGGGTGTCAAAACGGGTCATTGGTCGACCCATGGGTCGTGTCGGCCTTGGGTCGTGTCAGGGACCCCCTGACCCAAACACGACCCGTGTAATAGTGTGGGTCAGTTTTTCAAACTCAAACCTGACCCGCGGGTTGGTGGGTCAACCCGCGGGTCAGAATGGTAAGGGTTGGGTCAGACTGGCCTGTTCGACCCGCATGACCCGCGGGTCAGTCTGACCCGTTCGACCCACCATTTCAATAAAAACCAGAATCAGACTGAGCCATAAAACACCATTTCTGTAAAATGCATACAAACCATAATATTTCCAAAATGCATACAACATATATAAAATGCTTAGAAGCATAAAATTATATGGCAAAGAGACAAAGGCAGGATGAAGCCGAGTGTTAAGTCTTTTGATGCAAGAGACAATACCTTCTGATGCAAAGCTGGGACGATAGCACGTCTTCGAACTCTCCAAATTTCTCCATCAGCAGCAGGTATAAGTCCCTTCCCTTACAAATTCTAAAATCTCTGCTAAAATTCCCTGATCATGAGTTAAAGATATTAAATCAGAGAAAAACATTCACCTAATTAGTTGTTCATATAATCATATCCATCAATGCAGATAAAACAAATACCTTAGAATAAGCTTTTGAATTTTCCTTCAATATATGTTTAGCCATGGAAGGGTCGGAAACTATCAAGAAAGACTGCAAAATAAAGCACGTATCACTAAAAAGTCTGTAGAGTCTAATTTGAAGAGTCAATAAACTAGGATACAAAATTAAACCAATTTTTCCATCTCTTTAGGTTTCTTTCCACGAGATAATCCATCAGAAATTGATTTAAGCACTGCACCTCAAAATCTACATGTATAAATCACTGCGTCCAGCCAGTTTAACTAGTAATCAACTCGAATCATACGATTGCACCTCAGGATGGTAATTGGTGCTGAGAAGTACCTCGAAGACGATCCATGGCGAACACCTTGAAATCTTCGAGCCTGACATCGAGAACTCGAACAACCACAGCCGAAACCCTTTCTCCTAGCACAGCACAGAACCGAACACAAACCCAATTTCAGCACAACCGAACTTTCTCCTAGCACAACAAACACAGACCGAAACACAGAATTTAATAGCAGAACATAACGAACCTTATCATTCATGCTGAAAGGAGAGGTTGAAGACAGATTCGTTGAAGCTTTGATGGATGCAGAGAGGGAGAGCTGCAGTCCGGAGAGGGGCGAAATGAAGTCGACTGAAGACTGAAGTAGAGAAGAAGTGGGATGCGAGTAAAGGCTGCGCAATTGTAATCTGAGCTGGGAGAAGAAATGAAGTAGGGTAACACATGAGACACCACAGATGTTTGACACATGTAAGGCTGTGATTTAATTCCTTTTAAAAATGCCACGGGTCACGGGTTGACCCGTGGGTCATACCTTTCGACCCAAACCTGACCCGTGTTTTCACAGGTCAGCTACGGGTTGGGTCAAAATGACCCATGGGTCCAAAATCCTGACCCAAACCCAACCCGTGGGCGGGTCACCCACGGGTCACTCACGGGTTGGGTCAGTTTTTGACACCCCTAGTCCTAGACATGCAGGAAATAAACCATTTTGAAATGTAAAATGATATAGACCTAAATCCTATTATTTTCCCATGTGGCATAACTCATGATTTGAGTTTTAAAGTGCATATAAAATGATATAGACCTAAATCCTATTATTTTCCCATGTGGCATAACTCATGATTTGAGTTTTAAAGTGCACGGAAAAAATCCATCACATTAAATATTTTATAGGTTAAAGTACGACATTGCCCCTAACTTTTTTATTAGATTTTGAGTTTTTTCTTTAAAGTTTAAATAATAAAATTTATTTATCTCATGTGTATGGGCTAAAGTGCAAGTTTGTTCCAATGTTTAACTTTTTCATTCAATTTTAACATAATAACTCTTAAAAAATTCAAAATAATAGAATGTTTAAAAAATATCACAACTTAACCATCGCAAACTACTTTTTAGATGTAACAATTGAGTCCTGATTCAACTGGGGCTCGATTGAGCCCCAATCGAGTGGTGTTGGGTCTGGATCTTGACCAAGACTAAGATTTGAGCCCTAATCGAGGGGTTTAAGTCTAGATATTGACCAAAATCGAGGCATGAGCCCCAATTGGGGGTATCATGATGAGATCTTGACCCAGACCTGGTCCCTTACCCATGGAGGGTCAGTTTGGGTCAAGACCCATATCTGAATCCCAATAGAATCGGGATTAAACTGTAATATATAACTTTTGAAAGTTTTGAAATTGTTAAATTGTGACATTATCAAATATTTTTATTAATTATACAATTTTCAAAACTTATTCAGTTAAATCCTGATAGAAAAGTTGACGGTTGGGGCAAACTTTCATTTTAGTAAAATAAATATAAGGGGAAAAATTACGATTTAAATTTTCAGTGGAAAACTCAAAATTTAGAAGAACATTAAGGAAAATGTGATATTTTACCCTATATTTAAATTCTTTCAATATAATCGTACTATTTTAATATTTAATGATAAATGTTTTTATTGTTTATAGTATAATATTTTCTAATTTGAAATAGCGCTGTTAAAAATGGTTTATTACCAAACAACAAAACTAATTTTAACGTTATATAAAAAAGTAACCCATTTTTCTTGCTTAAAAATAAGCAAATATTATAAAAACTAATGGGAAATTTACTTTTGTTTACCGTTAGTTTTTGACATAAATGAATGTTTCCAGAGAAAATTATCTCATTTCAATTATACTCCAAGCCAAAATTATGGACCGATGCACTAGCTTTAGATTAAGACCGAACAAACCTTGTCCCACATAGTTCCCCTTTTGGGAGAAACCGTAGCCACTGTTAGTGATACCCTTTTGCCTCGTCGGAACTCTGCCTGCGTGAGCTTCCAACACCGTTGTGGTCTTCACCAGCTTCGGTTGGTGGCTGCAACACTCTCTACAGACTTCGCCTGCCTTGCTGTCTCATTGTTTGTCACAGCAAGGTGCTGCCCACCACCTAGGACAATTCTTTCTCTGGTGTCGGCGTTCTATCACCATCGCGCCAACATTCCTCGTGGAAGTGGAGGAGGTTACTGCATTCTTGCCTGTGAGTTTCCTCCTCGTATGTCCGTCTGTGCGTGCCTATCAGAATTCAAACTCGGTTTCCTGTAGTAGGGAGGGTAGCGTCCATTCTCCTCTGACGTCGGAAGTCTGTCAGTAGGCCAGGGGAGCCACCACCACCCCATCGTACATACAAGGTTTCAGAGCTATACTGCCGTCGATGACCATATGAGCCTCCATGCAGAAACCTTAGCGACCAAAACCCTAACCCTAGCCTATATTTGGTCTCTTTTTATTAATATTTTTTAATATTTACCGTACTACTATAGGTTGGACGCGACTGCAGTGAACTATCTTGTATCAATCGTCTCCCAGCATGAAGAATATTTCAATAACTGGTGTGCAGAAAACAACAAGAAAGCTCGTCTTCAGCCTGACCGCGGAAACTGAGTATCCAGTGCGTGACAAGTATGTTGGGTCGATTATAACTCAAAAAAAGATTTAAAAAATGTGGCAATTCATAACGTTCTGAAGATGGCGTGGGCGAGATGTGAGACTGTGAGCATAACAAACCTAGAGGAAAATATGATTCTGATTGAAATCGAGAAAGAGGAGGAGTAAAAAGCTATTCTTGATCAACTTCCATGGACTATTCAAGGGCAATGTCTCAACATTAAAAAATGGGAACAAACCCTGAGCCTAAATGATATAAATTTTGAGAGGATTCAGTTTTGGATACAAATTCATGGATTAAAGCTTGGAGTCTTAAATTCTACAAATGCTCGTCAAATTGGGAAATGGATTGGAAAGTTTATTGAAAATGAAGAACCCATGGATCAAACAAATGAAGTGGTTTCTTGCGTATAAAAATGGAGATTGATGCGAATCAGACCTTGACTACTGAATTCTGGTGGAGGAATTCAAGAAGAGAAGAACGTTGGGCGGATGTGAAATATGAACGCCTTAATGACATGTGCTATGATTGTGGAAGACTAGAACATACGTCCTACCAATGCAAACTGGACACAATAATGTCAGAAGTGAAACCTTATTCCCCAATGTATGGACCATTGATAACTGAAACCCGACCAAGAAATACAGTAACATCAGTCAAGCTAGGAGGGGGAACTTGCAAAACCCCTCAAACTCAACTGGTCGAAGAACATGGAGAAATATAATGAAAGAAGTAAGGAACCCAAAGGAGATGACCAAAATACAAACCGACAAAAACCACCAACCAACCCTACCCAACCCCAACATCATACCCTTACCGAATCACTAACCCTTTCCAATCCCCCTCCTAACCGCACTTACATGTCTGACCAACCCCCTCATGTACCTACTACCAAACCCAACCATCCACCTGTCGACGAGCCCCACACAATCCATGACCAAATCCCACCCCAACTTGCTAACATATGCGCTCAACCATACCTTACACCCAACACCTTCCCTACCACCAAAATCTCCCATATATAAAACTCCATCACATCAGAAGATCCCATAAGCAATTTACCAGACTCAAGTCAAAAACCTAAGTCTGACCTCCCTCAAATGAACGTCCCACCATCCCTCTACTCAACATTTCAGAAAGTAAAACATGTCACCCAATCTGAAAAAACTACCCAGAAGCCTAATATGGATAAGTTTTGCCTTCCTCTCTATATGACAGATAGTCCACACTAGACCAGATCATCTCCATCCCATGATCTTACCATTTCAACCTAGACCGGATTGAGCTCTATCATAAGTAAGATGTCCCTTAAACATCCCATGGAGGATGTGGATGAGAACTCCCCAATGAGTCTACTCAGTTGAAATTTTCATGGTTTGGGATCTTCCCTGACAATACATAATCTCAAAGATCTCCTCATAAGGCATCAACCCTTGGTCGCCTTCCTGATGGAAATAAAAAATACTGATGGTTTTTGTCAACGTATTAGAAGGTCAATCGGAATGGAGAAAAGTTTATATATTCCACCCCGTGGGAGATCAAGTGGAATTGCTATATGGTGGAAGGAGAAAATTATAATAAACATTCTCTCTGTTTCACCAAACATCGTGGATTTCCGGATTGAAGGGATGAGTTTTAAAACATCAACGATAATTAATATGGTATATGGGGATCTAAAAGAGCGAAACCAAATCACTAACTGGGAAGCTTTGAGAGGAATTGGGCACGGAAGGAGAGTGTCATGGACATGTATTGGTGATTTCAATGATATCCGGATCAACTAGATAAGGCAGGAGGGCTTCCAAAGGACCATAGGAAAATCGACAGATTCAATGCTCTTATTAATGATATGACTCTCATAAACTTGGGCTTCAAGGGTCCCAATTTCACTTGGGGCAACAACCGATAAGTTTAGACCAGGATCATAGAGAGGCTTGACAGAGTACTAGCCAATGCCGGCTGGATTACAACATACCCCCAATCCCATCTCATGATTGATGCAACTATATCAGACCATAATCCGATTATTCTTGAGCTTTGCCACTGTGATATGAGAGGAACGAGGAGGTTCAGATTTGAAGAGATATAGTTGGAAAACAGAAGGTGTAAGGAAGTGGTTCAGACCGTTTGGAGAACGAATGATAGTTTACTAGGGAGGCTTGGTCGATGTAGCCATGAGCTAACAAAATGGAACAAGAAATAATTTGGGAATAATCATAATAAGATTCGTGAAATCAAGGAAAGAATTCAAAGGATGCAAACATCCCCTAGCATGGGTGTCGATGGTGACCATGAGACTTGTTTGAAAAAACTGTGGAGAAGAGAGGAAATTTATTGGCACCAGAGGTCTCATGGCAAATGACTAAACCATCGGGACAGAAACTCAAAATTCTTCCACTATACCAACCTGAGTATATGAACACAAAACAAAATCCTGAGGCTAAGAAGATCGAATGAAAGATGACCTACAAATGAGGGGTGATTCGATATGTGTTGTCCGGTTACTATTCAAACCTTTTCACATCGGATAGGAGACGGGATTGGGGAGACTTGTTGGGATGTGTACCGAATCAGATTAATGAAGACATGAACCGTAGTCTGACAAGTATGGTTATGGATGAGGTAGTAACGAAAGATGTGTTTCAAATGGGTGGGGGTTCCCGCGCTCCAGGTCTGGATGGGTTTGCTGGTCTATTCTACCACCGATTATGGGATGTGATTGGTACAAGCGTATTCACTGCGGTTAAATCATTCTTTAGCACAAGTAAGTTCCCTAAGACCATCAACTATACAAACATTAATTTAATTCCTAAGGTTGTTAACCCTAGGCATTTGAAGCTAAGCAAGTAGCTCTCGCACCAATAACTAAAATTTAGTTTGGTCTAACAGTTTCCTACAAGTATTGCGAATGATATACATTATTGATCAAGTGTTTTTCTACTGGTGATTGTATTTTCAATATATTCCGAAAAGGGTCCTATTTATGTTAAGAACATTTAAAAGACCAACATTACTATGCATAAGGCATAGTGACATGCAAGAAAGTGAATGTGAATTGGTAGTCAATAAAACATGGATAAACGGAAAATCACGTGAAGACCCTTCTGTAAGGATGTATTGATCTGGGTTTTTTCTTAATTAAGCAAAAGGTTACGACCATTGTGTTGACCAATGAGATTGATCACATCACAATGTTCATTTTGATCAAAGATTTTGATTTGGATACACACATGTTCATTAAGATTCCTCAGTGCATTCTCGGTTTGTGTTTTAATGTATGTTGAGTAAACTTAAGGTTAACTCACTCACACGAGTAACCACCTTTGCGTCTTAGTGGCGTCGCGTCTATGTGATGAGTGGAGATGAGGCAGGATTTCGAGTCAAAAATTGTCAAACGGATGATTTGAGAGCTAACTACTCGAATTCATAAGTCGCCCGTTGATATGAGGTCATCAATATTTTTTTTTTATAGCCATTGATATGATGCCATCAGAAATTTTAATGGAATTTATTTCCATATAGTTTACTTTTTAGGAGGATGGGAGTTAATGTACTCTGGTTTAGATGCATGTGGTATTTGGACACACATCCGCGCAACACCGTCTTTATGACAAATGACATACACTCTATGTGAAAAGGAGAAAAGTGTTGTGACACTCATTTCATACTGTGTGTGTCATTAATGGACCACGGGTTTACGCAAGCACGATCTCAACTTGTTGTAGTGTGAGATCCAAGAATCCTTAAAAGGCTCAAAATTGTGTGCCCTCGTAACTCTGATTAGAGACTTTAGACCTAACACGATGTTCGCTAGCTTAGCGTGTTACTTGATGGTTATGTACACAGATTCAGCTATGAGGGACATGTTTAGAAAAAGTGAGCCAGGTTAATGTTTGAAGGATCGTTAGAAGAGGAAGATTGCCAACGAAATTTCTTTTAAGAATTGTGTTCATGGTACACATCAATTGTGATTTAGTATCGTGATTGTGAATACAAAGTATGATTAATGAAGTCTTTAAAGATGCCAAAATGAGGTTCCGCGATCTAGGGTGCCAGTATACTTTCTTATTGCATGTTGTTCTCAATAAGAGGTTGTATACTCCTAACAAATATACAACAACTAGCTCTCAATAAGTATGTTGGTCGCACGGTGGAGACCTATATGAAAGAAAAACGAGATGTTAAAAGTATGTCTCTTTGCGCACTAAGCACCCACATACGTGTGAGTGTGAGATGTAGAAAAATGCACCCATAAGGGGTGCTCGTGTAAATCACGAAAACATCAAGAACCAAAGTGGACAATTACGAAACGTCGTAACTGCCCCCGAGTTTATATATAGTCCCCTAAGGGACTACCCAAAAGACACTCTCATACACATATCTCCGTAGATGCTCTCTAGTTTGTCTTAGGGTTTCCACTGTGGAAACCGACGCTTCATTCATGTGACGTTCCTCTCGACCGGTATCGTCGTTATGACTCCGAACCGTTGGCGATATCCCACACTTTCACTACCGCACGTCGATATACCGACTGTTGTAAGTATAGTTTCAGTATTACATTGTTTGTCTTACTAACGTGCCATTTCCGTGCATGTGAATCTCGAATTCCAACACTGTGCGTACCGTGAATTCAGTGACTTGAATGGAACTAGCAATGGGATCGAAAAGTCCAGCTTCTTTGTACACTTGGAGGACAAAAGCGATGCATGAGGTTGACTTTCCATCGCTATATACCCAATCATCTTGCTCGGGAAGTGTCAGCAGTTCAACAAAAATCGAGTCTCTCCTCTTAACTTCAATTTAATATCAGGAAGATCAAGGGACTGTACAAACCAATATACACAAACAAATTGAGCATTAGATATCTCAACTGTAAATATTAATCCACTGTCCATAACAACAATTACCCAATCACCACATTACATCTCAATTTGTCGTGGACAGAATAGAAGGATACTTGACATATGAAATACACATCATATAATCCTTTTGATCCTTCTACACCCCTCTAGACATTGACCACCATGTGCCCCAGTTAGGGAAGAAGCCAGAATGTAGAGTCAGTGGGGCCAAACCAACAAAATATATAATAATTTTTCTAATTAAAAATTATAATTGTTCTCGTCGAGTTTTCATATTATGAAAACATAATAAAATTCTATCATTATCAATAGTACAAAATACATCTTTGAATTCTTCTAAATTCTGAAATCATCTAAATTGAATTCTTCATACTTTTGCTTCAAAAACTTCTCATTTAAATTTTGGCGTTAAGTTTCTTCTTCTTCTGAAATCTTTCTTTTAATTCTTCTAAAAAATGATCAATACCTAAAAAAAATACACGATTTTAGTACAAATTAATTATATTAAATAATACATAATAACTATGTAAAATCAATGTTGCCCCTATTACTATAGGCAAAATTTGAAGCAATATATTTTCACGCCAAAATAGGCCATTACTATACTTTGAGTAATCACCTCGGCATTTCAATTTGGCCCATTTAGAACCACGGTTTGAGTAATCATAGCGCCAAAACTATGACCCATTAACTCAATTTCGCATTTGTACACGGTTCAATTCAGCGACACTCACCAACCCTAAACACTAATAAGCAAAACACAAGCAGATGCAGCAACTGTGACCACCTCTTCGACTCTTTCTATGGGACTACGGAAGTACGGACTACGACGTGAATGAATAATCAACCAATCGACCAAGTAATCAACATCTTATTCTCTTAGACTCTTTCTACTTCTTAACCTTGTAGCCAATTTTTCTAAATCTGATTTCTATCACTTACAAAACAATTTTGGGTTAATTACTTGAACTGTTACACATGTTTGACCAATTTGATTAATTGGTTAAACATGTTTTTTTGCGTGACAGAATGGTTACACATGTTCCAGCATGTGACTGATTGGTTACTCTGTTACTGAACTGTTAAAATTTTCCGTCAGTTTTGCATGTGTCAATCACGTGACCCTTCTGAAATGGCGAAGCTGCCTTTAGTTTATTTAAAGAGATGGAAAAATGGTGATTTGTTGAGTCGCATTATCTCCGACATGGAAGGGAAGACAAGGACAACATCAAGGCGGTCCCTTTTTCCTTCTCCACCGCATCACACACTTTCACAATGAGCTCCTCCACGAAGATAAGTGACCCGATGAAGATATTCACATCTTCTATGTCTCTGAATGGCGTTACGCTCCATATTTTGTTGTCGGAGTGGTTTTGACCAATACGTTTGTTCTTAATTTCATGTTTGGTGCTTTTGAATTGTTATAGGACTTGTATATTCACATTAGTTTTTATTGGACATTGGAGTTCAGCTCCTATTTGTGGATTATACTGATATTATTTGTCCAGATTAGTTATAGAGTTAAATACCAAGTAGCTACCTTAACTTTGGACTTTTTGCAACGAGCTACCCGAACTTTAAAAATTCAAAACGGGTTACCTCAACTTTGAAGAAGGTGCAAATAGCCACCTCCGTTCAATTTCTGACAAATTTCCAACGACTTTCCAACGAAATTTGACGGAAAATTGGACGGAGGTAGCTATTTGCACCTTCTTCAAAGTTGAGGTAGCCCGTTTTGAAATTTCAAAGTTCGGGTAGCTCGTTGCAAAACGTCCAAAGTTCAGGTAGCTACTTGGTATTTAACCCTTAGTTATATGTTGTTTAATATATTCGGATTCAACTAGTAAATTTGGAGTATTTATTCTTTCGTCAATTAGTGATTAGAAATGTTAATTGAAGTAGATCTCTTTGTGGTTGATAGAGATAAGAAACTACAATGCAGTTAGTTTTCGAAATTCTTAGCCACCAACTGTTCGACGTAATGCTTAAGAGGGATATTATCACATGGACGGTAATGATTGGGGCGTGTGTTGAATGCAGCTATCCTTCTGAGTTTCTTCCCCACCATCTCTCCAATAAGGAAGGTGAAGCTAAGTTTCTTCTGATAAGGTTTTTCTTCTTCTTCTTCTTTTTCTGAGAAGTTGAGTTTCTTCTTCCACACCCTTCTTAGTAATAATGCTCAATTTCAATAATTTAATCACATTTTAAGAAATATACGTAACAATTTAATCACATTACAAGAAACATATGTAACCATTTAATCACATTCTAGGATAACATATGTAACCATATAATCAAATTTCAAGTTAGAATGAAATCTTTAATTTAGATACTATTCAATGAAACCTAGAATTTGAAGAATTGAATCCCAGATTCTGAAGAACATCAGTACAGAACTGAAACTCATTTCAACAAAATATTTAACAACAAATTCGAATACAACTACTTATTTAGTACATTGATCAAAAGATGGGAGCACCCATGAAACCCAGGTTGAAATAAACAGATACAGTTGAAAAAAAATTCAATCAAAGAGTAATTGAAACAAGAATGAGCAATTTCACTCAGACAAATGCATTATTTTGTCATCAAGACTTTGAATGGATAATCAGGGAGAAACTGTCATCGTATTATGATCATCATTGAGAAACTGTCATTGATTCAAGGATAACAGGAGAAAGTGTTTGTTTGAAAAATCAAAATTTTATGAAAGAACATTAAAAAACTCTTTAAGCCCAGAAAAATAGAGTTCGTAACTGAAAATTGGAGGAGAAACGGGGTTCATGGAAGATCTTGGTTTACAACATTCATCAGTGGGATCAAAGATACCATAAAGAGTAGCAAATGTGTAACTATTTAATCACATTACAAGCAAACATATGTAACTATTTAATCACATTACAAGAAAACATACGTAACCATTTAATTACATTTCAAGTCGAGAATCACCTCTTAAATTTAGATACTGTTAAAAATATCAGGTTCTAAAGAACATCAACACAGAATACCCAGGTTCTGAAGAACAGCAAAAAAAAACAGGTTCTTAAATCACATTCGGTGCCTCTCTTTCACTCCCACCTCAGACTGCTTTACAATTTTGAGATATCTCTTATTCCTGCTTCCACTTCAACCTTCTAAAGGCTACAACCTTCACGCATCACAACCTTCAATTTTCAAGCAACCTTCAAAGTACACTACAACCTTCACAACCAAACATCAAAGTCAACAACAATTTAAACCTCAGCTCAGCTCGATTTGAACAAAAAATTCATATCATTTCTAAAGACCTAGAGCAAACATAACAGACCCAGCTCTAGAAGAGTAATACAGAGATCAAGCCACGCATCTCGAATGGCAATGCAGAATGCGAGAGACCTAGAGAGTAAATCAACTCTCTAGGTGATTCTCAAGCTCTAGGAGCCTAAGATTCGTGAATCGACTCTTCATCTGCTCAGTTCATACAGAAAGAAATGCTAGAGGGGTAATTGTTGTTATTAAGTTAATTAAAGAGGGGTAATATTGACATTTTATATGTTAGAATAGTGACTTAACAGAAAAATTTAACGATGAACAGTAAAAATAACCAATTAGTCACATGCTGAAACATGTGTAACCATCCTGCACAAGTTATAACCAATTAGTCACATGCACAAACATGTATATCGTTTCAAGTAATTAAGCCAACAATGTTTCTACAAGGAAACTACTATATGAACCGATCAAGACGAAAGATTGTACCTTTCATATTGATTTTGACGATTTTGGAGTTGAAATGTGAGATTTCGACGAACTGGAAGCTAGATAGAGTTGTTTCTTACTTCTTCGTGAGACAACGTTTTTGTGTGCTGAATAATCAATATAGACTACTTTTTCTTGTATATTTACATTTTTCTGTGTACGGTTGATTAATCTGTAAAGATTGACTTTCTAAATTAGTAAGTTTATTTTGTTCTTCTATAACATTTGCTATGTTGCTTGTGTGTTTCTATTTCCACGCTTATGCTTCAGTTCTCTGATTCCAATGTCAGTGTGGGAAGATTTAAATTTGTTAAAAACGATTAAGGGTATTATTGATATCTATTAAAAGTTAGGGGCAATTGCCCCTGGACCTTGAATGACTTTGTGCCAGGCCCCATTGATTTTGAAAACCTTCTATTTTCTCAGAGTACAACAACATATGAGATACATTTTAGAAATGTGTATTTGAATGTAGAGAATAACAGTTAACCATAACATCTAAAATCATGTTAACCGAACCCAGAAATCAGATTTAGAGTTTATAAAAACCTAGAAATCTCGATTCCTGGTTTAATTGACCCAAAGACGTGAATTTATGGGTTCAGTCAAACCCATAAATATGATTTGTATACATGCTCGATGAAGTGCCCTTGTAGTATCGATAGTAGCTCCGACTGGCAAGCGGATACCAGGGAGATTGGCGTCCAATTGTTTTGGAATAATGTTCAGCATTGTCAACCCAAAGTTTTGCTGTCAGAAGTAGGCTTGAAGGGGTCCTCACCGGTCTCCACATCATCCGGTGCTCGCCCTCAACTAGCTCGCTAGTGTGTTGCTCTTTGAATGTCTCGCCTGGAACATGGGTGTAAGCAAACCCTTCACCCGGTGTCGCTTAGAAAAAGGAAAGATATTCAAAGATCCTCAAATTTATTGGGAGTACTTTATTTTGCTTCTTCTTTGAGTGTCTCTAACTCTAAGACACCACATCAGGCCAGGTGGAGAGAGTAACACACCAAACCTTGCAAGTCAATAAATTTGGGAGCAAATTACGCTTAATGGTCAATTTTAAGAACAAAACTAATATTTCATATTAGAATCCATATTTTTTAACGTGCATATATTCACCAACCAAAAATCTCCAAACTGTTGGGACATGATCTATGAGGTGTTGACTAGATGATAATTCGACGATGATTTGGTTGATGACCGCAAACTTTCGCCAGAGCTCCGATGAACCTGCAAGAAAGGAGCCCAACAGATGGGGTTCTTTGGGATCCACTCTGATGCTTAAATGAGTATACTGTGTGTATTAACTCAGAATGTCCAGTGACATATGTAAAGAATGAGTATTTATAGGGATGGAAGACCAAACCGTTTTTGGTAACATAATATATATGTAAATATTGTGTCGTTGCAGATAAGGATAGCATATATTAAGGTTATGACGTAATATTGCAGTTGCCTTATGTAATCTTTGTAGAATAAGTGTCCGAGATATGCGGGACATAGTGGTTGCATATTCGGAGTTGGTTGTGGGACCAAGGTTGAGAGGTTTGACTCTCTTAGCGAGCAGTGGGAGGCTTTGGCCTTGGTCTTTGGCGACTAGTAGGGACTTTGGCGACCACCTTGATTATGGGTTAGATACTTGACCGCTCTTGTGGATTTCAACTTACCCTTAGTGTCGGCCGGCCTAGTATTGAATGATTTAGGTTTACCCCTCTGAAATGATATTGGGCCTTGGAGGCCTGATAGGCTTTGTGCCGTATTGGGTTCTCACAATCGATACCCAACATTTGCCCCCGAAGCATGAGTGAAGTTTCTTCGGTCGAGCTTGATTTGTGATGAAGGGTTGAGATAGTGATTTCTCGATTGGACATTTTATGTCTTGTTTAATCTTTGTGCCTTTCAATGATCTGTATCCTTTGGCGAACGTTTTTGGTTTCTAGAGTTTTCGAATATTGATCCTTTACCCTTTTGGCGAACGCTTTGGTCGCCAGGGTTTGTGGATACTCATTTTCTACTCTTTTGGCGAACGCTACTGTTGCTAGGGTCTTAGGAGAGATTTTCTTGAGCTCTTTGGCAAGCACTTTTATTCGTTGGGTTTGATGCATTTAATGAATGCACAGTTTGTAGACAAGAAGCCAAAGGGACGTATCTTGCATGCGCATCTCTTTGACTATTGCGATAGGGTATAGACTGACAGTTTTTCGTACCATTTCAACCCTTTGTCTACCCGATGTAACCCTTTAGTTTCTGACGTTGCTTCGATTTTACCCAAAAGGGGTGTAATCATTGTCTGAGTTTCTCGAAGACAACTGTTCAGTTTCCTCATATTTGGCTATAAAAAGCCAACCTTTGCGACATAGCACTTTACGCGTCCCAAGCTTTCTTTTTCTTGGGGTTCAAGTGTTTTTCTACCCCTTTTTTGTGCCTTCATCTTATGTTCTAGCTTTTTCTCAAGCCTTTTCGACCACAGTAAAAAATCTTTCTTTTACGATAATGGTTGGCACCAAGAATCAAATTTTCGGCAAGGGTTCATCCTCTAAACCTTCTCCGACCCATTCCTTATCAGGGCAGAACACTGCTTCTAGGGATTCCAATGTCTCTCTTTCTATCAGAGGGATTCATCTACTCTAGTGCCGGACCGGAGGGCCCCTATGCCAAAACCAACCTTCGGGAGCCATGTCGTCGCACCGATCATGGTGGACGTACCTGTCAGACGTCGGGTCCGACTTTCTCCTGCCCTTTTGAAAAATATTTTATTTATGTTCGCTTGAAAGTGTCGGGTCTTGGCGAGCGACGGGTCCAGTCGAGCGGGGTTATCAACCGAACCAAAAAATGAAAGAGTCACCACCGATTAATTAGAGGATAATCGAAATCCTAAAGTTTGCCTAGGGTACATGGTATTAACATCCTAGGTTCAAGTATCCAAAATTAGAGGGGTTTGA
This sequence comes from Chamaenerion angustifolium, assembly GCA_946814005.1. NCBI lineage: Eukaryota > Viridiplantae > Streptophyta > Magnoliopsida > Myrtales > Onagraceae > Chamaenerion > Chamaenerion angustifolium. The sequence goes on along the minus strand of OX328271.1, from coordinate 24,870,965 downwards.
TTACGTCTTAAGGGCTCGCGAGCCGACAATCCGCCCTTTCGGTACTTTAGTTTGCTTTTGAATTTACTTTTTCAATTTACCTGAATTGCCCATTTTGATCATGCCTGGCAAACGATTACATGCATTTTTCAAAAAAAACTAACTAAACCATATAAAAGCATTTTTATTTACGATTTAATTTCAAATAAATAAAAAAAATAGAGTAAAGTTAATCGTGCTCATGAAAAGAGTGGTTTAACTTTGAAGTCATTCTAAACGTGTCAAACATGCACGAATGATTTTTAAGATATTAAGCACGTTGGACCAATTTGTAACACTTTGACAAATCATGAGATGTCCAGAAAAGTTTAGGGACCAAATCGCAATTATTTGAAAATTTGAGCTGTATTGAAAATATTTTTAAAAAATTGCAAAAATGACCTAAAACTTTCCGGATTTGGTTTATAACACTCGCTAAAGTCCTAGAATGACCCGAGAGTCCAAGGATCGAGTTGTAAACTTCATCAAAGTTTAGGAATGACCAACGTAAGTTTTTGAAAATATTTTTTATTTCATATATATATATATAGTATCACATATACATAATATATATATTATACATATACATATAGTATCACATATATATTATGCATAGTATACACACACACACACACACACATATATATATATATAACCCTTTTGTTTTATTTTTTGAACAAACCCCCATAATTTTGCAAAATGACTAAAATGATCCCAAAGTTATACCGAACTTAAAACCGAGTACGATACTATACAAAATATAACTATTAACTCATAATATCAATAACACAAACTTCATTCACATTAGGCAATACAAATACAATAGTGAATATAAAAGAGATATACCTAAGTTACTTGGAGGTTAGATATCGTACGAGGAACCGATACCGATAATCACCGATATTTCTTTCAATTTCTCTAAAACAACTTCACTTAATCACTCAATCTTTCCTTAATTCTTTCAGCCATTCTCTATGTTTTTCTCCCCCTTTCATCAACCGTAGTTTCTCCCCATTTATAGGGGATTACTTCATGTGTTTTTTTTGTACAAGTAGATGATAAAGCATGGACAAACCATAGTGGATAGCAAAGGTAATAGCAATTGGGCTTAAAGTTTAGGGTTTGGGATTTAAGGTTTAGGGTTTGCAGTTTATTTTATTTCTTTGTTTTTTTTTTCATTTGTCTCGATTCTTCTCGGCTCTGATCTTCGCGTACGGTATTTTGACGTCGAGCCAAAATAAGGTGTTTACATTTGCCCCTCTTTGAACACGCACTCATGGAAGTGATTTCATGAGTGTGTGTTTAAAGAAAAACAACTGATTTTGGCTCCTCTCGATTCATTATTTACATAGTAGACAACCATTATCGTGCAACTTTCGGAAGATGGACATCTATAAGTTCTGATTATTGACGATGATTTGCGGAGACTGAGCGCCTAAGTTCATCATCTAGTGACTCTCAGAAGCTGGATACCTACAGGTCCTGGTTGTCAGGATGGATTGTGTAGGCTGAACACCTAAAGGCTCCGCTCGTCGACGTGTAACTCCCAAAAGATGGATAACTACAGGTCCTAGTCGTCGAGGATGACTTGTGGAGGCTGAACACCTAAAGGCTCCGCTCGTCGGCTTGTGACTCGTTGGGGATGACTTGAAGAGGTTGAACACCTAAAGGCTCCGCTCGTCGCTTTGTGACTCCCAGAAGCGGGATAACTATAGGTACTGGTCGTCGAGGATGACTTGCGGAGGCTGAACACCTAAAGGCTCCGCTCGTCGGCTTGTGAATCCTAGAAGCTGGATAACTACAGGTCATGGTGGTCGAGGATGATTTGCGGAGGCTCAACACCTAAATGCTCCGTTCGTTGGCTTGTGACTTCTAGAAGCTGGATAACAACCGGTCATGGTCATCGAGAATGACTTACGAAGGTTGAACACCTAAAGGCACCACTCGTTGGCTTGTGATTCCCAGAAGCTGGATAACTACAGGTACGTGTCGTCGAGGATGACTTGCGGAGGCTGAACACCTAAAGGCTCCGCTCGTTGGCTTGTGACTCCCAGAAGCTGGATAACTACAAGTCTTAGTCGTCGAGGATGACTTGCGGAGGCTGGACACCTAAAGGCACTGCTGGTTGGCTTGTGACTTCCAGAAGCTAGATAACTATAGTTCCTGGTCGTCGAGAATGACTGGCGGAGGTTGGGCACCTAAAGACTACGCTTGTGTGCTTATAGTTCACTTTAGAGCTAAAAAACTCTATCGAGATGTCTGACTGTTTGTGCAGACTTCTCGGTCTGTTTTCTCATTTTCTCAATAATCGACTTTGGAGTCCTTCTTGACAGAGTTCCCTAAAGCCATTCATGGTACGTAGACAAGGTGTATCCATGCAAGTTGTCGAGGCAGCTCAAAACACTGTTGTCCACTTTTGAGTATGCTTTTAAAAAACAAATTCTCTTGATGTCCTTACCTTTTGCGACGGTAATTTTTTTCTCTTTTTCTTACCACACCTCTCGGTTTCCTTAATTTTTGCCTAGGCCGCCTTTCGGGTTTTCAACCTAGAAAAGATTTTATTCCTCTCCTTTTGTCATGATTTCCATTTTCGGGATTTTCAATCATGTCTCTCTTCCCTAAATTTTGCCTAACCCACCCTTTCGGGTTTTCGATTTAGCGGGAATGTTCTCTAAATTTTGGAGGTTAGCTTTCTAGTTACGAACTCTTTAAGGATAGTATTTTCTGACTGCGTCCATATTGATTGGATTGGGAAGTTCTTAGTCGTCCATATCAGTGATGATCATGGCTTCTCCACTGAAAACGTTTTGACGACATAAAACTCTTCATATTTAGGCACGAACTTACCCCGAGAGTCTGGATTGACGAAAAATAATTCTGAGAGCTAGATCGCCTGCTTGTAATTCTCTTGGACGCCCCTTCCTGTTAAATGTACGAGTCATGCGTTATTGGTACAATTGTCTGTGGCACAACGCGATGAGACGCCTTTCATCTATGAGGTTTAATTGCTCGTATTTGTATCTCATCCATTCTAACTTGTCCATCTCTGCCTCAGCAAGGATCCTAGCTGACGGGATCTGTACTTCAATTGGGAGCACGACTTCGGTCCCGTAACAAGGGAGAATGGGGTTCCCCTGTTGATGTCCTTATTTAGGTCATGTATGCCATGAGTGCCCAAAGCAGCTTGTTGTGTTAGTCCTTATAATTTACTGTCATTTTCTCTATGATCTTCTTAATATTCTTATTTGCGGTTTCCACAGCGCCATTCATTTGTAGGCGATATAGAGATGAATTTCTATGTTTGATCTTAAATTGGTCACACAACCCATCAACCAATTTATTATTCACATATTTAGCATTGTATGTGATGTTTGACTTTGGCACCGCATAACGCGCGATGATATCCTGCCTAATGAAACGCTCGACAGCCTTTGCAGTTACTGACGCAAAGGTGATAGCCTCTACCCACTTGGTGAAATTATAGATTGCCACCAATATGAATTGATGACCATTGGACGCCTTTGGAAAGATCATGACGATTACATCAATGCCCTCACATTGAGAAATGTCATGGTAAAGTCATGTGATAGAGCTCGTGTGGTGGCGCGTTGATTTGGTCTACATACACTTGACATAGGTGACAATGTTGGACGTGTCTCGCACAATCATACGCCATGGTGGACCAAAAGTATCCAAGTCTCATTATCTCTTTTGACAGCATTCGCTCGCCCATGTGCGGGCCATAACAACCTTCGTCAATTTCTTCCATTAAGCGCTCACCTTCTTCGGCATTCATGCAACTCAAAAGGGTATCATCAAATAATCTTTTGTATAAGGTCGTGTCACTGAGAAAATAATTGCAAGTCATTATTCGTACGACCTTCCGGTCATTTCTTGTGGCACCTTTTGGGAACTCTCCGGGCGCCATGTATATTTTTATATCAATGAACCACGATTGACTGTGTGACTCTTCGACTGTACAACAATAGGTTACAACCTCTTTGATCTTGATCTTCACTGGCAGTACCTGGTTTTCCAGCGAACTTTTACTCATTGATGCGAGTGTTGCTAATGCGTCTGCAAATTGGTTCCTATTTCTAGGCATATAAGTGAAAGTGATGTCTTCAAATTTTGCATTTAAATCCTCAAGGTGCTAGTGATATATCTGGAGTTTGGCATCCCTTGTTTTCTATTCCCCTGTCGTTTGGAGGATGATTAACATTGAAACTCTGAATACTTTTAGTTTCTTCACTTCAAGGTCTAGTGCAACGCGCATGCCGAGAACACATGCCTCGTCTTCTGTGATATTGTTGGTGCAGGGGAAGGTGATCTTGCTTTCCACTGAAAAGTGTTGCTCTTTTGGTGAGATGAGCACTGCCCTGATACCCCCTCCGACCGAATTCAAAGTCCCGTCGAAGTACATCTTCCAATTTGTCTTCGACATCCCTTCTTTTTTATTTGCATGATCTCCCCGTCTGGGAATTCATAGTTGATCAAGTGATCGTCGTCTGTGGTAAACTCCTCTAAATGGTCGATGATTGCTTCCCCTTCACTGAAATTCGAGGCACGAACTCTATGTCATACTCAGATAGTTGAAACTGTCACTTGGCGGCATTTTTTGTCCATGTTGGCTTCTCTAAGAGGTATCTCACGAGATCTATCTTTGAATATAGGTGTATAGTGAAGTACAACGCATACTAGCGAAGTCGCTGCATTACCCACATGACTGCGCAACATGTCCTCTCCACCTCCTGGTACTTTGCTTCACCCTATGTGAACTTCTTGGTCAAGTAGTATATGGCATGCTCATTCTTTCCAGTCACATTGAGTTGCCCCAACGTGTATCCCAACGGTCGTCCTGGAGTTGGCGGCACCAGGATTGGTGGGCTCATCAGGTAACTATTAATGGACTCTAAGGCGTTCTGGCATTCTTCATCCCAAATCCCTCGAGCATTCTTACGCAGGAGACGAAATAACGGTTGACACTTGGATGTCATATTTTCAATGAAACGCGCAATGTAATTCAAACGTCCTAATAGGCTTCGGACTTCCTTCATGGTCCATGGTGGGGGTAGCTCTTGTATCACCTTGACTAGTCGGGTCTACCTTAATTCCTTTCTTACTGACTCTGAAGCCCAATAACTTGCCTGATGTGGCTCCAAAAGTGCAGGTGGTGGGGTTTAAACGCAACTTGTACCTCTTGAGCCTTTCAAATAACATGCGTAAATTGATCAAGTGATCTTCAACTTCTTAAGATTTTGCGATCATATCATATATGTACACATCAATATGTTTGTGCATCATGTCGTGGAATAGTGTCACCATCGCCCTTTGGTACATTGCCTCTGCATTCTTTTAACTGAAAGGCATTACTCTATAAGAAAATGTGCCCCACATCGTGACAAATGCGGTTTTTGACTTATCTGCTTCAGACATCTTGATCTGGTTGTATCCTGAGAACCCATCCATGAACAAGATCATTGTATGTCGTGTCATGTTGTCGACCAACATATCAATATGTGGGAGAGTGAAATTATCTTTCGGACTGTCTTTGTTAAGATATCTATAGTCGACACACACGTCACCGTCCGTCTTCGGTACTGGAAGAATGTTTGCCACCCTTTCAGAATAGTTGCAAACTTCTAGGAATCCCGCGTCAGGACTTTATCTCCTCAGTTGTTGTCTCTTAGGCCGGAAGTTCTCAGTGTATAATGGAAGAACGTGCTCTACTCTTGACGAATCAAGGCTTGACATGTCAACATATGACCAGGCAAAAATCTCTTAGAGATCTTTTAGCAAATCGGTCATATGAGTCATTTGGTCAAGACTCAGACTTGCCCCGATCTTCAATTCATATGGTTCCTCGGGAGTGACGATGTTTATGGCCTCAGTGATTTCCGTTGTTAAGATCTTGTCTCTCTCGTACCTGTCCCAACTTTGTCCAATTTATTTTGTGATACCCTCCTCATCGGATCCCTCTCCGTAATGTATAGAGTCGGATTTGACAAGGGTGTCCATGTACGGATTGAATCATGGTTCCCCATGTGTTCTATACAGGTATTGTTCCTAGAGAAGAAAGCAGAAGAGAGGGAGATTAATATCAGAAGTAGGTAGAACATAATGAATTAACAAAAGAAGGGATTCATTTGATGTGGTCATGACAAATTTTCTCAATCTCAAAATTGTGGAGGTCCTGATATATGATCTACGCGGAATACATCCCTTTTCAAAAGGTCTTACTCATTATTACTAAGAGAAAACGCATAAGCACACAATGTCATCCAATTTGTGATATTCTTCCCAATAGCAAGTAGACGGACGAAAAGGCATGAGGGAGCTTCATCGAGCAAAGCTCCAGTGGTGACACCGGTTGAAAATAGGTTTGATAAGTCTTCGTGAGCAGCAACTTCGTTGGGTTGGCAATGCCCCTGAATTTCCGATTAAACGTTTCCTTCGAGCAACTTCGTAATCTTTGAAATTAGGATGGAAACCCAGCCTGAAAGTGCCTTTGTTCTTCCACAGAGCTACTAAGTATATAATGCACTGACCGCAGATTCCCAGACCGCGTCCTAAGATGAAGTTGTTGCCCATCATGATCTTCCTCACCATTAGCTTGACTCTATCTAGTGCTAGCTCTCCCCAATACCTAATCAGAGAAATGAGATTGAAGGCATGGAAAGAAAATACATCTTCGGTCTCGATTCCAATGAAAGGTACGGAAGTATTCTTTTAAATGTTGTAGTCTTCTTCCCCATCAATCACAACCAGGCGATCCTCAGAGATAAATTGCACTTTCTGAAGCAGGGTAGAAGGCACTGCCCCTGCGGCGTGTATCCAAGGTCTTCCCGAAAGTAGACTATAGACCCCCAGAATGTCCAAGACTTACAAAGATACGCTAAAAATACATGGAGCAATCTCCAATGGCAATTCAATGTAGAGTTCGGCCTTCTTTATATTGCCATCAAAGGCTCGAACACTCTTGGTTGGACGGATGAGTGACGAATATATCTTTATATGTTGGAGGGTGGACATCGGACATACATTTAACGTTGAGCCATTATCAATCATTACCCTTGAGAGAACATATAACTTGCTCTTGCACACGATGTGGAGGGCCTTGACACGTTGTTGTCCTTCAGAACCGAACTTTTCATCCCCGAAGGCGATTTGGCTAGCAAAGACCGAACCGATGAGGTTATCCACTTAGCGGGTTGAAATTTCCTTCGGTATCAGGGCTTCCTTCAAAACATTCATTAATACATCTCGGTGTGGTTCATAACTCAATAATGTTGGTGTTTATGGATTTTAGGGATTTGGTGAAGAACAAACGAAGAACAGAAAGGAGAGTAAGGAGACAAGATACGGATTCAGCTGAAACAATATCTTGATATTGTCTGATCAACAGTCGACCAAATATAAAGAAAATGACAACAGACATAAAGGACGGTTAATTGCTACTTGGTCCCTACTACTATAATAATTGAAACTTGACCCACAAGCAACAATAATTACAGATCCTTAAACATAAGTGTAAGACACACTTATAACCTAACATTCCCTATACTTGATCTTGATTTGGGAGGCCAAACTTCCTTGGTGAGCTGCTAGTCTGAAGTAGCAATCCATTTTGAAGACAGAGTACTTACCTTATCTTCTTAGTGCATCCTAAGTAGTTCTGCGTTGCTTAACTCAGTTTTGAAGAGAGATTACACGATTAGCAATACCAGAATGTACCACAAGTCTTATGCATAAATCTCCCTATTCCTGATCCAAATCAATTGCCAGAGTGCATCATGACCAGTCAATCTCCCTTTTTTTTCAAGCTTATTACTGCATTTATTCATCTCTTATTTTGAATTTGAATTTTCATAATATCATGACAGAGGAGTTTGAGCTCCTATCTTACCAGCATGACTGCAAGGTTTGAGCCTTGATCCTTTTATCCTCAAGAGTGAAAACCGAAAGTATCTTGTCATTTTCTTTACGGTATCACCCTGTTTTTGGACTCAAGTCATGCCCTATGACATTTAGACTTACGCATAGCAATTTAAGGAGAGACGGTAATGATGCACAGGGACAATAATCATGATCAGGCATGAGAGGATAAGCAGATGACATGCGAATCTAGAGAAGTTGCTAATCATGATAAACATACATGAGCAGACCAAGATTATCAGCATTATCATACCAATGAGAGAGGTGGTCAGACTTGTGTGAGGATAGACTGAGTTGAAACCACAAAAGGGGCAGACAACAGAAAAAGTAGCAAGCATACACATGTCTGTTCTAGGATGCAGAGTATAAGGTAAGATACTGGTCAACAGAGAATGGAAGAACTTACAGACTATTTTGGGAAGATCAAGACGAGCTGGATGAATGGTGAAACACCATGATCCTCCAGTTCTTCAAGTGAGAAGACCCCTAGCTTTTTCCTGCAAGGAATAAAATGTTTTTCAGTTAAAGGCTTAGTTAAAATGTCAGCAGTTTGTTCTGAGGCAGGAATGAAATTAACCAAAACGTCCCCTAAGTGGACTTTCTCTCTTATGAAGAAGAGATCAATCTCGACGTGTTTCATCTTGGAGTGATGAATGGGGTTCTCCGAAAGTGCAACTGCACTTGTGTTATCTGTCCATATTACTGGTGTAGTAGGGGTGTGAAGTCCAATTTCCTTGAGAAGGGATTGAACCCACATTATTTCACACATGGCATTAGCAATGGCTCTGAAATCAGCCTCTGCACTAGACCTAGACACGACTAACTGCTTTTTAGAGCTCCACACTATGGGGTTACCATTTAAAAGCAGGTAATGACCTGAGATGGATCGGCGATCAGTGTGATCACCTCCCCAGTCAGCATCAGAAAACGAGGTAAGTGTGATGTCATTAACAGGTGAGTGTGTTGTTCTGAATAACAGACCGTGACTGAGAGTGCCTTTGAGGTATCTTAGAATGTGAATAACAGCTTTCCAATTGCTGTTATTGGGAGCTTGCATAAACTGACTGAGTTTATTTACAGCAAAGTGAATGTCTGGTCGTGTGACACAGACATGTTGAAGAGCACCTATTGTGCTTCTGTAGAGTGTCTCATCATGAAAAGGTTCAGAACAAGTGGTCATACCTGATTTGGACAGACACGTACCTGTCATTGGAGTGGGAAAGCAGGTTTGGTCATTGAGACCTACCTTGTCTAAGAGTTCCTGGATATACTTCTTCTGATTTAGAAGTATGAAGTCATCTCCTGAAACTACTTCCATGCCAAGGAAGTAGTTTAAGCTTCCTAAATCCTTGAGTTGAAACTGAACATTTATAGAATTAACAATGTTAGATACAAGAGAAGGAGAAGTACCAGCTATAACTATGTCACCCACATAAACAAGTAAAAGCACGAATGAGTCAGAGGTGGATTTGATGAATAAGCAACTATTAGAAGTAGAGACATGAAAACCAAGAGAGTTTAAGAGAAAGAACTTTAGTTTTTCAAACCAGGCTCTAGGAGCCTGTTTAAGACCATATAAGGCTTTCTGTAGTTTGCATACCAGATTTGGTGTGGTGGACTGAGTCTCAAAACCTGGAGGTTGTGTCATGAAGACCTCCTCATGAAGATCACCATGTAGAAAGGCATTATTTATGTCAACCTGTCTGATACACCATTTATGAGTTAATGCTAGAGATAAGATAATACGAACAGTGGCAGACTTAATGACAGGACTGAAGGTTTCCTGAAAGTCAAAACCTGGTTTTTGGGAGAAGACTTTGGCAACAAGTCGAGCCTTGTACCTGACAACAGACCCATCAACATTTCTTTTTATCCGAAATATCCACTTGCATCCAATTGGGATGCGTCCTGTAGGTAGAGGGACAATGCTCTATGTGTTGTTCGTAGAAAGATATGTAAGCTCTTCCTGAACAGCCTGGAGCCAATGAGGAGACTGAAGAGCCTCATGAATGTTTCGAGGCTCAGAGTTAGTTAGATCAACAGATAAAGCAAGAGACATAGAAAGCCTTTGAAGAGAAGTATTCGATCTGGTTTGCATGGGATGCACATTGATGGAGGATTTTGGACGAGAAGGATGAAAAGATGAGGAGGGTTGAGCTGGTGGTGAGGTAGGGAAAGACTGATCAGAGTGAACAGGTGGTGGGGTTGAAGAAACTAGATCAGAGGAAGTGAGAGGGACAAGTGTAGAACCAGAAGCAACATACCTGCAGACTCCAGTGGGTGAGGACAGATCTGGGGCTGAAACAGGTATTGTGGAGATAGGAATCTGAGTGGGGGTTGTGTCTTGAGTGGGTGTGGTGGAGGGAAGGCTAGACTCACCAGATGTGTGAGCATGCACAGGAGGACCCGAAGAATAAGATACAGTGGAAGGAATAGAAGTTGGTTGTTGGAAGAAAGGATCACAGGGAATGAAGAAAGGTTTGGAAGGAGTGGATACTTTGGGTGTTGTGGAGACATAGAACAGACTTGTGGTGTCACTGAAGGGAAATGTTGTTTCATGAAAAACAACATTTCGTGACACATAGACTCTTCCAGGCGAAGAGAGACACCTATATCCATGGTGATCAGAACAGAACCCAAGGAAAACACAGGGTTCTGATCTGAAGTACAACTTGTGAGACTGATATGGTCTCAAGTGTGGAAAGCATAGACAGCCTAAAACTCTCAGAAAAGAGTAGTCTGGTTTGGATTGAAAAATAAGCTCATGAGGGGAACAATTACTGAGAACTTTGGAAGGCAATCTGTTAATAAGAAAGACAGCAGTAGATATTGCATTTGTCCAGTAGTGAAGAGGGACAGATGACTGTGCAAGAAGAGTGAGGTCAAGTTCAACAATGTGGCGGTGCTTATGCTCCACCATTCCATTTTGTTGGCTTGAGTAAGGACACGTGATCCTATGAACTATGCCAAATTGGGAAAGACAAGCAGTAACAAAATGGAACTAACCTCCACCATCTGATTGCACAGCTTTAAGTTTTGTGCCAAGCTGTTTTTCTGCCAATAAGTGAAACTCATAGAAAACCTTAGCAGCATCAAATTTGCGATTTAAAAAATATATCCATGTGTATCTAGTGAAAGCATCAACAATGCTAAGATAGTAGTTGATATTACTAAAAGAGAAAGGGGTAGGACCCCAGAGATCTACCTGAATTAGTTCCAGAGGATGGAAGTATACCGTGTCCGAGGATGTATAAGGCAGTGTCTTGCTTTTCCCTACTGCACAGGCAGCACACTCATAGGATATGTGATTAGTAGGAAGACTCTGAAGTCTAAGAAAATTAACGAGAATGTTCTTAGAGGGGTGGCCCAATCTCATGTGCCACAAATGAGAAGATTCAGTGGTTTTAAGCGAAGTAAGAAAGCAACTGAATTCAAATTCAGGTAACACAGTAGAAGATGCATTGTTAAGGCAAATAACAGAGGAACTTTCATCAAAACTATCAGAACTATATGCAGAGGAAGCATGATTAAACATAAACTGATAAACTTCATTATCATTAACCGAAAAGGTTGTGTTTTGAGCAGATAAAACTGAATTATTAGAAAATGACTGGAAATCAGTTGGAAGATTCAAACATTGATCTGGACAGACAGTAGCAGACTCAACTAACTTGTTTGAACTAGACTTAAAACTAGAAAAATTAAGACGATAAAGACCTCCTAATTCAAAGCCCTTGAGCAGCACCTTGTTGGAGATGGAATCTTTAACCAAGCAGTGTGTTGGATGGAATTCAAAATAAACCTGATTATCTTTTGAAAACTGAGATACAGAAAGCAGGTTTTTAGTAACAGCAGGTGTGTAAAGCATATTGTTAAGGATAAGAGGTTTGCCAGTAGAAGGTAATTGTGAGGAACCATTGCCAACTAGAACCTTACCTAGACCAGAATATTGAGAAGTCATGTGCGGGGCAGGCTGAGCATTGGTCAGGTGGTTCGTGGCTCCAGAGTCAGGAAACCAGCTTCCATCAGATGTGGCTGGGTTGGATCTGCTGGCCATCAGATGGTTTGCCTGGGGGGTAGCTGTGTTAGGGGCTGAGATGAGGCAGGGGTTGTGTGAATCTGTGGATTGGGAAAGGGTTGGTATGGTTGAGCTGGGTTGACAAAGCAGGTAGGTGCCATCATATATGGATAGATAGGTGGTACGGGTGAAGGATAGTGGGAGTATTGCAGCACTGAGTGTGTTTGAGCAGTGGGAAGAGATATAGTATTGGTCTGAGTAGGTTGAGGGTGAGCTTGGGATTTGTGCATCTGAGGTGGTGGCTAATGGTGGGACTGTGGTGAGGATGGCTGTTGGAATGGATCAGGATCAAGATGATAGGCAGCAAGATTGGCTGAGGGTGCTGAGGAGGTGGAGTGAGGGTCTGTGACTCCAGTGAAGTGCACATTGAAACGATGGAAGCATCTGTGCACTAAGTGCCCAAACTTCGCACATAACTGGCATTGAAGTCTGTTATTGCCAAAACCTCTACCACGACCTCTACCGCTACCAGACTGTTGATTGCTAAAGGGAGGAGGACAAAATGAGGGTGACTGAGGGTTCTGAGTCATGGTCTGAGGTGTGGGCAGAAGACCAGACTGGGTGGGGTTAAAAGACATACTGTCCTTACCTCCTGAGCTATTTTCTTCATAAGACACAACAGATTTACTAAGGTTGGGGATCTTAGCAGAGGCAATGTTGACACTAGCACTTGCATCAAACAGAAGGTCAGACTGTCTAGACTCAGCATCAAGCAAAACAGAGCTCACTGAGGCAATGGTATACGGGTTCTGACTAGCATGAATGAGAGCTATAACATTATCATACTGACCCTTAACCCCATTCAAGACAATAGAGATTTGTTACATCTCTTCTATAGGGTGACCGCAGCTAGCAAGGCTATCGCAGGTGGTTTGTATTTCAGTGAGATAATCTCTCATGGACTGATGAACATGCTTTCTAACCTTAAGCCTATCATAGAGATGCATGATCCTAGTTGTAGAAGATGATGAAAAATCACGGTGAATCTTTTTCCATATGGCAGCAGCTGACATACACCCTATCAACCCTCTACTAACCTGAGTGGAAACAGAGGCTAAGAGCCACGATGCTAGGGAGCTGTCCTGTTGGAGGGACTTCGCATAGGCAGGATTGGGAACTGCAGCTCCTGTCTCATCCTCCAGAAACTGAGGAATATTGACCCCATGAAGATGGTTCTCGAGATTATAGCCTCGAATAGAAAGAAGCACCTGCTGCTTCCATTGTTGGAAGTTCTCTTCGCCAAGTAGCTGTGATACTTTCTTGTTGGCAAAGGCATGTGATGATTCTTCCATGAATCAGGATAGAAAAGGATTTGGGTAGTGATTTCAGGCTCGAATAAGCTCTGATACCATGTTTGGTGTTTATGGATTTTAGGGATTTGGTGAAGAACAAAGGAAGAACAAACGAAGAACAAAAATGAGAGTAAGGAGACAAGATACGGATTCAGATGAAACAATATCTTGATATTGTCTGATCTACAGTCGACCAAATATAAAGAAAATGACAACAGACATAAATGACGGTTAATTGCTACTTGGTCCCTACTATTATAATAATTGAAACTTGACCCAATAGCAACAATAATTACAGATTGATCCTTAAACATAAGTGTAAGATACACTTATAACCTAACAAATAACAGAGCCAACAAAGAGATTTGCGCTGGGGTTGTATGCAGCTGGTCCACATCCATGTACTCAACATATTTTACAATCTTCATGAAATTACCCGTTTCTTCTTCAGTTACCTTCTTCTTTTGGGCTCCCTCCACCTCATTCTCCTTAGGTGGGTTTTCTGGCTCGATATAGCAACATCTGGACCGAGTCATACTGAAAAAGCCTTCGTTTTTCACGGATCCTTCCGCGTGACCCTCATAACTCCAATGTACCCTTTTGTTGCTCTTGTACTTGAACGGTGATAGTCATTGCGGCACCTAGTCAATGATTAGTGGGGTGATCATCGAAATGTATTTTTTTAGCATCTCCCGACCCGTAGGGCTGGCCAAAGGGGTTGGTACTTCTTTTTAAGTAGATCATGTTGACTGAACCCGAACCGTAATTTAGTAGCGGATTGGTATTGACATTCGGTGACGAAATGGGATTCAAGACCAGGTACTTATGATCGATAAGATCTTGGATTCGGTGCTTCAGATGAGGGCAGTTGTTAGTGGTGTGCCCAGGTGCTCCCATGTGCAACTCACATTTTGAATTTGGTTCATTAGCCACAATTTTTGTTTCGGGGCTCAAAACCTCGGGACCTATAAGCCCTTGAGCCAAATCATTCTTGTACAATTCAACCATCGGTATTGGAAGCGGGGTGAATTGTCGGGGCTCTCGAAATTTTCTTTGGTTCCCGCCTCGGCTAACACAATCTTGCAAGTTGGGTGAAAGGTTATTCCTTATGGGGCTCGAGGAGTTTGAGGTGTCTGGACCACCAGTGATGGCTGGTATTGTTGATCTGGAGTCGAGTAAGGGGCCTGGTAAGGGTTCGGATAGAATGCGCATATGGTCGTGGTAGGCTTCTTTGTGCCAGTTTTTTAGGATTCGCTGCACTTTTGTAGGAGTCTTCAATCTTTCTTGACTGAAGCCCTCGATCGATCAATTCGCCTGTCATGATAATATTTGAAAATTTTGTTGTGGACTGACTCATCATTTGGGTGTAATATATACCGTTAAGAGTGCTGATGAAAATCAGGACCGCCTCGTTCTGCCCGAGAGGCGGGTTCATGGAGTTGGCCTTTCCTCTTCACTCAGTCACATAATCTTTGAAAGATTGTCCCTATTTCATATCCATAGCCTGAAGATCAAGGCGAGTTGAAGAGTTATCCATATTGTGCTTATATCGGCGGTGGAAAGCTTTATGAGCTTCTCCATATTTGGCACTTGCTCTATCCTTAACCCTGCGAACCAGACCAGCGCCTCTCCTTTCAAACTTTCCTGGAAGCTCTGGACCATCAACTTGGTATACTGTTGATATGGAGTCATTTTTGCTATGCAAATCTTTAGTTGCCCAATCGTATGCCATGTTCTATATAACCTTTCAAAGTCCAGCACCTTGAATTTATCGAGATTTCCTAAGAGAAAGACAGGTCAGAGAAGTCCAGGTCTCCCAGTCGATCTACTCCTTAAATATGCCTCATTGTTTCTTCAATATGCTTTAACCGTTTGTCTTGTTCCGTCTCGATCGGGATGGTTGTAAAAGAGTGAGAGGAGGTGTGATTAAGAAGTCCAAACACGGGTTGTGCGACTTGGTTGGGGTAAACAGACATCGGAGGTGCAACCTGATCATGTTGAATAAAGAAAGCTTGCTCATTAGGACGGTCATATGTAGGAGGTGGATCTTGGTTGTGTTGTTCACCTGTGGGAGGTGGAACTTGGTTGGGATGGCCATATGTGGTAGGTGGAACTTGGATAGGATGGTCATCTGTGGGAAGTGGAGCTTGGACATGATGGTCATATGTGGGAGGTGGAGCTTGGACAGGATGGCCATATATGGGAGGTGGAGCTTGGACAGGATGGTCATATGTGGGAGGAAGAGCTTGGTCGACTAAGACCAAAGCACTCGACATGGATTTATGAGGTGCTACGGGCGGGAGTGTTTCTCAGGAAGACGTGGTCGGGGATAATATGGTACTATGTCTTCCTTGGTGCTTAGAAGAGCAAAAATCCGCTCGAACTGGGAGGTCATGTCAATCATTGACTGCTCTGTACGAGAATTCATGTCATATATAGTTTCTTCTAGCTGGGTGATCCTCTCTTCATGTTTGTGAGGTACTGGATATCTCATGGGTTCCGGGAAAATTGGTGGAGGGCTTTGATTTTGTTGCTCCATTCGCTCACGTTGAACGAAACCGCGAGTGTGTATCGGGCTTGATCTTTCCATATGTACCTAAGTTATTCAAATATCATATTAAGAGGGGTAAATACACAATTGATCATGCATGTTTTTTTGTTTGTTTTTAAAAATATTTGCATGTTCCGTTCATTCCATTCGTAGACTTTGATGACATATACGACAAAAGGTGTTCCCAAACAGTACTCTAAAAGGAGTTGGTCAATCAAAGTCTAATTCTTAAAACGTTTCACACGACTGCGCAACTCGTTGAGTGCATTTGTCGCTTGATCCTTGTTCCTCGTCCTTCGTCTGGACTGTTCAAGGGTGACATTCAACTCAGCTATTTTGCCCTCATATTTCTCTAAGGTGCGATCCCGACTTCTCACTTCATTTCGCACACACTATAACTCGTTGCGGAGGCGTTGGATCTCTTTCTTGGATCTAGAGTGTTCATCAGCCAAGCAATACTTTGAATTACACCCTAACTTTCATGATCGCGTAGATGTCCTCGTGAGATGGTGGTGGTTGCTTGGGCATATCCTCGATTATCTCCTTCGGGTCAAAAGACGGACTTGCGGGTGTCGAGTAGAACTTATGAATGTACTTCGTTGTCGCATAGTATTCGTTTTCCTTTGCCGTGGAACCTTTCATCAGATTTATGAATAGTAGGACTCAGTTTCCCCAATCACCATTCACTTGTCGAACTAAGTCTCGTAGCGAGTTTCCAATGTATGCTCGGTTGTGCCACTTTTACACTCTTGAGGGTCCATGAATGTGCACCAGGATATCTTTGAATCCACTAAATTGTAGAATAACACGGGAAGGGTAAGTGGTCATGGATCCTCGATGGGTGAGAAGCGGAACTCCCTCGAAAGTTTTGCACCTAAGGATCGTGGGACGGTGGATGGGTAACGATCTAGCCGTCCATAAAATGTCCTTATGCGTTAATTTTGAAATATATATTTTCCAATTGAGGGCTTTCCATTTCTCAGCTTCGAACAATGGGCTCCAGCTCTAAGCGAGTAATGGTAACCAGCGTAGTGTGTGCAAAACAAGAATTTAAATCATTTTGAATTATTACATTTACATCGCTTTTCGGACAAAATTTAAAACTGCAAGCATAAGCAAACGGTCAAAACAGATAGGTAAAAATAGGGTTAATTACCTGAACCGTTACTTATGTTGGCAGATGTGACTGAACGGTTCAAACTTGAGCTCAACCGTTACTTATGTTAGCAAATGTGACTAAACGATTATCTCCGTTAAACATGTGCCCGTGACCTTCTGCAAACTGAAACTTCGTAATATCCATTCTCCTTCTCCAGAACGATATGCGGAGGGTGATGGCTAGGTTCGTTTGCAAATTGATCTTCAGGGAGATGTGTGTGGTGTTGAAGGAGCAGAAAGGGTGGTGACAAGTTAGAGATTTATTCTCCTGGATGAACCAATTGTGTGCCTTGTTCCACAAACATAGTGGACATATGTGCATACACTGGAGAGAAAACAATCCATGTAGCCCAGATTTAATTCAATTGGGTTCTTAACAAAGGGAATGGAGGAGGCAATTCCCTATATCCATGTTTTTGGGATTATTTAGGTGGTATTGGAAAGACCTTCTGATAATTGAAATTGACAATTTTTATTTTCTTCGTTAGATTCTTATAAAATAAATTCTCTCAATTTTGTTAGAGACAAAGCAATTCTCTAAATTTTGCTTGATAAACTTCAATTGTATGTGTTGTTCTCATATTCTTCTAAGATGAATTATCCATTTGTTATCAATTATCTCTGTGTTTTTACATGAATTGTGCTCTTTTATAATTTTGTCATCAATTTGTCCTCCTTATATCATATGGAATATCGTTATTTTTCTGCTTGATGAACTGAGATGTACATAATAATACATGTGTTGAGATGACTCACTGAAATAATACATGTTATGAGGGCCAAAAAAAATACATGTTATTTCAACGGCCTTGGACGGTCTGAGAAGATCAGCAGAGTCGTCTTCCTCCAAGTCACCCAACACCCAGGTTCCCCTCTTGTAAATCCCTTTCTTCCTTTCTCTGTACACCTAGGTTCCCCTCCAGTTGTTCTAATGTAACAGGGGGTATAATTGTCCTCCCATTTAAGTTTAATTCGTTCAAATTAAGTCACGTAATTTCCCCGTGACAGCCAGACGATAATATTGGACGGGCCTTCACGGAATAACCGTTCAGTCACATACGACAACTTAACTAACGGTTCACTCACACAAAAAAAAAAGATGAGTGAACTTTTAATCACATAAGTCAAAGATAAGTAACTGTTGAGGTAGTTAACCCGTAAAAATATAATATGGCAAAGCAAACATGACAAAGCATAAACCCTCTAAAAGAGATTCCTAGCAGAGTCGCCAAATTGTCGGACGTCGAATTTGACTTTCCCCGACCCTGTTGAAAAATATTTTATTTTTGTTCCCTCAAAAGTGTCAGGTCTTGGCCAGCGACGGGTCCGGTCGAGCGGGATCATCAACCGCACCGAAAAATGAAAGAGTCTCCACCAATTAATTAGAGGCTAATCGGAATCCTAAAGTTTTCCTAGGGTACTTGGTGTTAACATTCTAGGGCTTGGAAAGGTCTACGTCCAGATAATCGAGTTCGGGGATTTGATTACGTCTTAAGGGCTCACGAGCCCACAATCCGCCCTTTTGGTACTTTAGTTTGATTTTGAATTTATTTTTTCAATTTACCCGAATTGCCCGTTTTGATCATGCTTGGCCAAAAGATTACATGCATTTTTCAAAAAAAAACTAACTAACCCATATAAAAGCATTTTTTGTTTACGAGTTAATTTCAAATAAACAAACATGAGAGAATAAAGTTAAACGTGCTCGAGAAAAGAGTGGTTTAACTTTGGAACCATTCTAAACGTGTCAAACATGCACAAATGTGTTTTAAGATATTAAGCACGTTGGACCAATTGTAACACTTTGAGAAATCACTAGATGTCCAAAACAAATTAGGGACCAAAACGCAGTTATTTGACAATTCGAGCTGTATTGAAAATATTTTTAAAAAATTACATAAATGACCCAAAACTTTCCAGATTTGGTTTATAACACTCGATAAAGTCCCAGAATGACCCGAGAGTCTAAGGATCGAGTTGTAGCCTTCATCTAAGTTCAGAAATGACCAAAGTCAGGTTTTGAAAATATTTTTTATTTCATATATATATATAGTATCACATATTATATATATATATATATATAGTATCACATATATATTATACATAGAATACACACACACACACACACACATATATATATACTATAACCATTTGTTTTGTTTTTTTAAACAAACCCTCATGATTTTCACAAAATGCCTAAAATGATCCCAAAGTTATACTGAACTTAAAACTGAGTACGATTCTTATACAAAATATAACTATTAACACATAATATCAATCAAATTAACTTCATTCACATTACAAAATACAAATACAATACTGAATATAAAAGAGATATACCTAAGTTACTTGGAGGTTATATACCATACGAGGAACCGATACTGATAATCACCGATATTTCTTTCAATTTCTCTAAAAACAATTCACTTAATCACTCAATTTTTCCTTAATTCTTTAAGTCATTCTCTATGTTTTTCTCCCCCTTTCATCAACCGTAGCTTCTCCACATTTATAAGGGTTTGCTTCATGTTGTTTTTTTGTACAAGTAGATGATAAAGCATGGACAAACCATAGTGGATGGCAAAGGTGATAGCAATTGGGCAAACGTGATTTGCAATTTGGAAGGACTTTTGGTGTCATAGGGGAGGATTTAGTCAAAAGATGATGGTGGGTGAGCAAAAGTGATCAACTGGGCAAAAGTGATGACAATTGGAATGACTTTTGGAATCATTGGTGGGCCTGGGTCGAAAATTGATGGTATGGAAGGTTTGTGGCTGTGGTTTAGGGGTTTAAGGGGTTAGGGGTTTGGTGTTTAAGATTTTGGGTTTAGGGTTTTTATGGTTTTGGGTTTAAGGTTAAGCTTTAGGGTTTAGGATTTAGGGTTTAGGGTTTAGGGTTTAGGGTTTAGGGCTTAGGGTTTAGGGCTTAGGGTTTATGGTTTAGGGTTTAGGGTTTAGGGTTTAGGGTTTAGAGTTTATGGTTTAAGGTTTAGGTTTAGGATTTAGGATTTTGGGTTTGGGGTTTAAGGTTTAGGGTTTGGGATTTAGGGTTTGGGGTTTAAGGTTTAGGGTTGGAGGTTGGGGGTTTATTTTGTTTTTTTCCTTGGTCTCGATTATTAGGAGAAGCAGACACACCTAGGTATCCGAGCCTAGGGCTACATTACCCGCAGGAAGTAGAGGTCTACGTCTATGTGGCCCAGATTGATGATGGGTTGCGTTTTCCTCTTTGTGAAGACTTGAAGGATCTCTGTTGCTATTGTGGAGTGTCAGAGATTGATGTTGGGTTGCATTTTCCTCTTTATGAAGACTTGAAGTGTCATCCGGTTGTGGGTTGGGTTTAAGTTTATGTGTTTACGTCAGGGATGGACGTATTCATTATCGCTTTCCCAGTGTTTTTACCGGTTGGCTGCTGGGGCTAACCACCTTCATCACTTCCAAACTCGTTGGACCAAGTTTAAGGAATGAAGGGGTCAGGCATGGAACTAGAACGTTCATTTCCGACTGGTGGACGACTTTCGAGCCACCACCTCAAATTATAGGAATTACTATTTCTTCTTTAATGGTGGTGTGGCTTGAGACCTTTATCAGTCGGAGCGAGATGCTCCTCCTAGCTTTGGCGAGTTGTTGGGGAGTGGCAGGAACGTCATTGATGACTTGTTCCACCGTCACAAGCAGTCGGGCTTCTATGTGGTCCGCTCGGTCGCGGAGACTTAAGAGTCCATGCTTGAGTCCACCTCCTCCTCGTTCCCGACGCGCGACCAAACGTAGGGCTGATGAGAAGCATCCCTAGGCTACCTCCGGCGATCACCCAAGAGGTATTTTTGAGGTTATGACATTTGTTTCCCTTGTCTTTTTTTTACTTGCCTTTAGGATTTACACCTTTCTTTACTCGTCTTCGGAGGTCACAACTGATGTGGCTTCTGCTTCTGCTCCAACCAAGAAGGCGAGGAGTTCGGGCGAGGACCGTCTTGCTGCTGTCGGGGGATCTTTTGCTCCTCAGAGTGAAGCTCCTGCCACCGGGTCAATTGATGCCCCTGTTGTCGATCGTGCTGCTCCCAACCCCTCTAGGGGAGTTGGGGCTCGAAAGAAGGTCCTGACTCGAGGCACTGTCCTATGGTGGCTTTTCACCAGCCACCGAAGGTGGCGGGTCCGAGGGGTATCTGGGCTCCTTGCCATAATAATCTCCGAAAAGTGGAGATTTCTGATAAAACGTTGTTGAAGGGTAACTCAAACATCTGCATGCATCTACTGAATGGGATCCTTCCTCCTTAGAAACGGATGGAGGCCCCTTCTGAATTTAACGATATTGAGATCGTGATTAGGACGCATTTTGAGCGTCTCGCCCAGGTAAATTCTTTCTCATCCTTGCTCATTTATAGAATTCCCTTTTTTATTGATTGCTCTATTTTAACTCTTTGGTCTCTTTTAACTTGGCACTTTTTTCCCCTGTTGTCAACTCGTCCGCGTAAAGACGACGATCAGGAGGATTGTACGGGAGCTCACTGATAAGCAGGTTGATCTGCTTATCGAGCTGGAGCAATTTTGGAGTTTGGGGTATACTCATGAGGACATGGAGGAGCTGAAGCATAGGGTTGAGGCGTCCACTGCACTAGTGAAGCACGCTCGTCGGGAGTCTGCGAAGAGGAAGAAGGAGTTGATCGCCTCGATCAAATTGAGGGAGTATCAAGTGGTGCTCGTCGAGGATGGCAAGCTCTGGGCTGAGCTTCGTACGAAAGAAGCTGACAAGTACTCTGCTCAACTGAAGGTAGAGGTCACTCGTCATCAGGGCGATCTGAGGGAGGCTCGGGCTCAGAAGGGATGCCTTCATGGCCAAAAAGGAGTAGCTCAAGCTAAGGCTTAAGGTTGTCCCATCCCCTAGATAATGGTCAAGGATTTTAAGAAGTCCAAGGAGTTTGCCGACTGCACCTTGGAGGTGATGAAAGATGAGGTAGTTGTCTATCTCTAGGTCTTAGTCGATGAGATTCAGGGGATAGATTTCAAATTCCTCTCCGGGCGGTAAAGTGTCTTTAGGACTTCATTGAGAGAGACTATACCAAGGGAGTTCCCCTTGCTGTTGATGGTGAGCAAAATGTTGTCCCTGGGTCCGAGAAAGAGACTGCAACCCCTGATGAGCTCAGGTCTTGATGCTCAAGGCCTCCAGGTGATTGAGTTGATGCAGAGCTTTAAGTCGAAGGAGCCTACTTTGCTAAGAAGGATTACAACCTCGCAAATTCACCTGGTCTCCTTATGTTTTTGCTCTTCCTCCTTTTGTGTATTGTCCCCCATTAATGAATGAGAGTTTGTTTATTTTCCTTTTTACTTCAGGAATCTTGTAATTATTCTTTGATCATTGACTCATATATTTTTCTTGAATGTAATGGAAGTTCTTTCATTTCTTAAGCCTTTGCTCTTCTTTGACATTGAATATGTTTGGTTGTTTTACGATGTCGATCTTGCTTGACAGCTCTAGGAAGTTTTACCATACTTGTTTTCAACTTCGCTTTAACCTTTTTCGAATAGTCTCGCCTTTTTTTATATAAAGGGTCTTGGACTTTAGGAGCAAATGTTACCTTCTAGAGTTTCTTTCGTTCCTTTGGGCTTTTGAGGAAGGATAGTTGCTTTTATTAGCTCGTCCGTTCCTTTCGCCAAGTTTCTTGAGGGAACTGTTACCCAAGGATGATGCCTTTAAGGAAACTGTTCTCCTTGGTGGATTCGTTCTCCATTTAGGATTATGGTCCTTGGATTCGTTCGTCTTTCCTGTAAGGAGCTGTTACCTAATAATCGCTCGCCTTTTATGAATATGTTACCTTAGATTTGTTTGCCCACTTAGCTTTTCAGAGGAGCTATTACCTTAGATTCACTCGCCTTTGAAGGAGCTGTTACCTAAGCTTCCTTCACTCTCTAAAACTTTTCTTTGGAGGGACTGTTAGTTTGACAGTTCGTCCGCTCTATTGTTCCCAACATAAGGGAACTGTTATCCTTGAGATGGGTTTGTTTGCATTTTAGCTTAGGTCTTTGGTTTGCCTAGTTTGGTGGAATTGTTACTTTGATGGTTCGTTCGCCCCTCGTTTTAGGTCTTCTTAAGAAAGAAACGTTTACCTTTTGAGGTTCGTTCGCAATCCTCTATTTGCCCAACTGACGAGACTGTTACCTTGGTTGGTTCGTCTGCCTGTATGCATTAGGTCTTATTTTTATAAGGATTATTACCTTGATGGTTCGTCCGCTCTTTGGAGCTGTTTTTGTTATGGTTTGAATGGCTATGCTTTATACGAAGGAATAGTTTGTTTTATTGACATAACATTTCGATTACAAGCTATGCATAAAACCTCTGTAAATGTTCAGAATTGAAAGGATGAGGTAGCCTTACACCCTCTGTGTTTTCCAATTAGTATGACTCTGGTGCAGCGATCTCTACTACCTTATAGCAAAGGATATCGTCACCTTATAGCAAAGGATATCGTCGTCAGCGTAGAATGTTGTGTTTGATTCATTGTCTGGGTGCATTTGGATCTAGTTGTAGCCTGAATAGGCATACATGAAGCTCAGCATCTCGTGATCAGAGGATGCATCCACCAGTTGATCAATACGCGACAAAGGGTACGAATCTTTTGGATAGGCCTTGTTCAAGTCGCAGAAATCTACGCACATTCTCCATTTTCGTTCGACTTCTTGACCAGCACTGGGTTTGCGACCCAACTTTGAAAACGTACCTCCCTGCCAAATTTGCCTTCAAGTAGTCTTCCCAGTTCTTGCTTGGTCACCATCTGAATGACCTTCCCTTTACAAAAATGGTTTTGACCGAATGGTCTATCCACAGCTCGTGAGAAATTATGTTGATGTCTGGCATGTCAGTTTGTTTCCAAGCGAACAATTTTTTGTACTCTTTTAATAGGGAGGTCAAGGCATCCCTTTGGTCTTCATTCAAGGTGGCTCTGACACGCACCTTCTTTTCTGTACCTTCTATCTCGACTTTTGTCAGTTCTTCTATTGGGGCTGGTCAAGCTTTATCCTCATGAGGGTCAACCTTTGTCTCAATGGCGAGAGATTCCCTTTGGTTCTTCCTGCGAAGGCAGTACACATAGAATTGGCGTGAGGATGGTTGATCGCCTAGAACTTCTGTGATTCCATTCTGTGTGGGTAACTTCATCTTTTCGTGGACTGTGGAGGTCACGATCTTATTTGGATTTATGGTGGTCCTTCCTAGGATGGCATACCACTATGAAGGCGACCGACACTTCCATGCTCTTCCATCCTTCGCCCAAGATTACCTGCAGGTTATGGCTCCGAGCAGGTATGTTGTTCTCCTAGCAAAGTCAATGAGTGGAAAGCCGAATCGCTTGAGGTATCTTTTAGACTTGCACATCTTTTCAAAAGTGTTTAGAAACATAATGTTTGTCGAACTTCCTGCATCAATCAGAATTCTTTTCATATCGCATCCAGTGACGTCAAACATGATGACTAACGCGTTATTGTGCAGGGTTGTGACATTTGCCGGATCTTCTTCGGAAAATGAGATAATGATGTCCTCTTTGGGACGAGGTCTCTTTCCCAACTATGGAGATTTGTATGGCGTACACGTCTCTTGCATGGAACCCCTCGCCTCCGGCTTCAACCCTTCCTACAATCAGGTTAATTACCTTATTGCCCTGGGATCGGCCAAATTGTTCTTGAGGAACTGGTGAGCGGGTTCTATATGAAGGTGTTCGACTTCGCTATCTTCTTACCACAAACTCCTACAGCATGCCTCCCTAGATCAATTTCTCGATGTAGCGCTTGAGAATGTGGCAATCATCAGTCTTCTTGCCATTCACTTTATGATAGCGACAGTAGCTCTCTGTCTCTTTGCCCATGGGTTGGGCATTATTCTGAGGTATTGGTGGTCTTGCTAGGCACTTTCTTTACATCTCGACTACTATCATCGTGATCTGACTGTTTAAATGCGTAAAATACTCGGGAACCTCTCGATGACTTAGCATAGGGGCTTTGGATCTAGGCTTCTCACGGTCTCGCATGTTCTTCTTTTCCATTTTACAATCGCGTCGAGGATCTGGAATAGCCCTTGGCGAGGATGATACAAGGAAATCAACTTCAATGTTCGCCCTCTCTAGGTCTATGAAACTTTGGCCCTTACTACCAGCTCTTCCGGTGTTTCTATCTCTTGAACATGGTATCTCTTGTGCATTTTTCTTGAGGCTTTGTTCGCGAAATCGAGCCCTCTATAAAAAGCTCGAACGATCTCTCCATCTGTGACCCGACGATCAATCTCCGTGACGTTTTTATGGAAACGTCCTTAGAAGTCGGATAGGGTTTCTCCTGGTTGCTATTTGACAGCATTTAATACATCCATGCTCTTCACCAATTGGTGCTCTCTCATGGACCATGTCCCTATTGATTCTGCAGGGAGGCCGAAGAACCAGGACGACTTCGAACGCGAGAGAGTTTACGGAAATAAAAGGGATAAGTGGTTATCCTCATTCGACTTACCTAGGAGAGAGGCTTCATGCCTGTTAATGTGGATCATGGGATTTCCTCCGCCATAGTATTCGGGGATGGACCTTGCCACCACATCCTTTGGTACTCTGACTGATATTAGGGCAGTGGTGAATGGATGGGAGGATCATTCTCTGAAGAGGGTCATGACGGCTCCGATCTATTCCTTTATATTCTTTTTTATGAGCTCCTCAACTTGATCAAGAGTAAATTGAGGTTGTTGTTCTCCGTTCGGTGAGGTACTGGACGGATTGATAAAGAGGGTGACTATTGGTGCTGCTGTGAAGGTCAGGGCCATGTATTGATTTCCAGAGGTCAGCTCTTGATCTTCTTGAGGAGTAGTGGTGCGAGGATTTTCAATTTATGTTTTTGAAGTCTCCGTGAGACGAGGATCTTCATGAGGAGCAGGGGTCTGCTTGCGGCCTTGCCCTATGATAGTTTCCAAGAGGAATAGCATCTCTGCGGTGACCTGGATGGTTTCCCCGACCACTTAGATAGTTTTCGGAACCAGAATATCGATGGGTGAGAAACTGGAGTCGGTCTTGAAGTGTCGATGTGTTCCTCTTCCGATCTTGGAGGGACGACATTGGGAACACATCGACACGAAGCGATGTCGTCCCTCCATCGACACAGAGCCTGGCTGGCAGGTTCTTGTTGATGGAGCGGCGAAACGGCGGTAGATTCAGATATGTCCTGGGACTGGTCGTTCACGATCTTCTTATGATGATTGTGGTTAGAGTGAGTCTGCATGACTATTT
The DNA here is from genome assembly GCA_946814005.1 of Chamaenerion angustifolium. Classification (NCBI taxonomy): domain Eukaryota; kingdom Viridiplantae; phylum Streptophyta; class Magnoliopsida; order Myrtales; family Onagraceae; genus Chamaenerion; species Chamaenerion angustifolium. The sequence continues at coordinate 24,844,686 of OX328271.1, read as the reverse complement.
TCTCGTTTCCCACTAACGACGCCAAATTTTGAGACAAGATCTCTCATATGTTGACTGGATGATGATTTAGCGATGATTTGGATGCCAAGTGGTTGATAACCGCAAGATTTCGTCGGAGCTCCGATGAACCTGCAAGAAATAGAGCGCAGCAGATAGGGTTCCTCTTGGTCCCACTTCGATGCTTAAATGAGTATATTGTGTGTATTAACTCAGAATTTCTAGTAATATATGTAAAGCGGGAGTATTTGTAGGGGTGGAAGACTAAACCGTTTTTGGTAATCGAATATATATGTAAATATTGTGTCATTGCAGATACGGATAGCAGATATTACGGTTATCACGTAATATTCCAGGTGCCTTATGTAATCTTTGTAGAATATGTTCCCGAGATATGCGAAACATAGTGATTGCATATTCGGAGTCGGTTATGGGACCAGGGTTTAGAGGTTTGACTCTCTTGGCGAGCAGTGGGAGGCTTTGGCCTTGGTCTTTGGCGACCAGTAGGGACTTTTTAGACCACCTTGATTTCGTGTTAGATACCGGACCGCTCTTGTGGGTTTCAGCTTACCCTTAGTGTCGGTTGACCCAGTATTTAATGATTTAGGTTTACCCCTCTGAAATGATATTTTGTCTTGGAGGCCTGATAAGCTTTGTGTCGTATTGGGTTGTCACTGTCGATACTCAACACAAACATTACGATTTGGAGAAGATTTTCTGTTTAGGGTTGCAGGTTAGAGTTGATGGCATTGTATTTTCGTAACCCTAAGAATTCAGAACAAACAAGTGGTCCAAAGAAGGAAATACACAAAATTCGAAATTCAATTGAACTGCAATGAAGATGGATAAAACTGAACGTCCACAAGCCATCAACATATGGGCATGGGAAGAACAAGGTAAGACTTCAAAGTTATGTTCAACTTCTTGCTCCAGGAATGAATAATTTTAGAGAGATAAAACTTTAAAGATCATTAATGGTAGATTCTGGTATGGTAGTTTTTATTCTTATTTTTTGTCCTGGTTAGGTTCTAGTGGCTCTAACTAACCTAGCCCAAGAAACGGAATCGAATCTGGTTGAGAGGTTTGTTAGATATCAAATCTGAAAAATTCAAATACATTTTAAACTAATTAATACTTTGAGACCCCAAAGGTTACATTTTTATTAGTTAATTCAGGAAATGGAATCAATTAACTTGTAATTCATTGTTAAGGTGTTCCATAGACACAAAAAAAAATACAAAAAAAAAAACTCAAGCGAGAGAGAACGAAGGTCTCAAAGTTGGATATGTAATTTGCAGAATTTGTCCCTAGGTTGAACGGACTTGACCACGCCTGGGAACTTTGAACGACGCGTGTAGGGTACCTTGATGTCAAAACTTGACGTCGTTTGTGGCTTTGGACTCATAATTGAATTATCTACCTAAAGTAATATTTTAGAATTGTTATGAGAAGGTCCAAAAATCAATGAATAATCAGATATCAGGTTTCACATCATTTTGCGTGTTACGAGCAGAACAATCTGGCATCATAATTGGACTCTAGGGGGATTCTATTTCTGAATAGAATACTATACTGTTATTGGACACGCTCATTCGCGTTGATGTTAGGGAATTCAGACCGCCAGAGCTATCAGTATTAGATTTGGGGGTTCAGTTAAGGTAAGTAGTGTAAGCTTATTTCTACTTTTACAAAATGAAATATTTTCCTACATTGCATGAAATTTTCAAAGATAAGATAAGATTATTTAAGAGAATGAATATGAGGGCTTGAAGTTATTTTATGAAGTGTGCTTTTGATATGTTGTCTCATTTTGTAAGTATATTTTTGTGAGCAAGTTTGGTATAATGTTTTTGTGTAAAATAGTTTAGTGGAGTTCATTTTTCAAATTTCGACCTCTATTTTTGAATATGTGCTCATAAGTCTACTACGGTCTGAAACACATATGATGGTCCACTAACGTGTCGATATGAAATATCGTGATCACTTTGGTCACCCCGACGGATATATCTGAGCTCTGCATCCTTCCAATGGGGGTTAAACATTGGACTCTTCTTGTGGCACAGTAGGTGTGATAAAAAGACAAGAGCAACCTCTATTTCTGACCAATTCTTAAATTTGACCAGTTCGAACCTCCATTTCCTTTCAGTTCTGAGTTTTGATAAATTCAAAATCTGCGTTTTGATTAACCTCTGCTTTGAATAATTTATTAAGTTTACATTCTGTCATATTGATCAACTTTGTTTCGTGTATCTTTTGAACTATGTATTGTCTAATTGTTTATTGCAAGTCTTAGGTTTATATTGGGTACGAAATGTATTTTCTATGAGCTTAATCTGGTAGGGATAAGTTAAGACTACTTACTAAGTTAAACTTGTATACCGTAAAAGATCATGAACATGCTAAGTGAATAGGGTTGGCCTTTGGCCAAATTTCGCCAAAAGCCCAAATATTTCTAAGAACAAACAAATAATATGAATGAGAAAATAGATTGACTTGCATTAATTAAATTCCATACAGGACAAGACAAGCAATTTTGAATTGTATATAAGTTGTTTCACTTTATACAATTGTAATAACTTGCAATAAGAAAGACACTCTCGCGCACCCAAAATCATATGGAAAGTGATAATTAATAGTGAAATTGAATGCATCCTTCAAAATCATACATAGGAGCTAATGTATCTTCCTCTTGAAGTCAAACCACTAAGCTACAAGTGGATTTTCAAAAGGAAATATAAACGGATGAATCAATTGACAAGTATAAGGTTAGACTTGTAATTAAGGGTTACAAGCATAGAGAAAATCTTGATTACTTTGATAATTATTCTATTGCCACGAGAATAACATCCATTAGAATGATACTCACAATAGCAGCATTGCAAAATTTGGAAGTGCATCAGATGAGTGTAAAAACATCTTTCTTAAATGGAGATTTAGACTAATAAATCTACATGGAATAGACAGAGGGCTTTATTGTGCAAGGGCAAGAAAAGAAAGCATGTAAACTGGTGAAATCACTGTACAGACTAAAACAGACACTGAAAGAGTGACATTAGAAATTTGACAATGTCATCCTAGAAAAGGGGATTTAAAATAAATGAATGTTACAAATGCATTTATCTAAAATATACAAATGAAGGTTATGTCATTCTTTGTCTTTATGAAGATAACATGCTTAGCGTTATAAGTAACGATAAGATGATTAAATCCACAAATGATATATTAAATTAGAGATTTGACATGAAGGATATGGGTCTTGATAATGTAATACTTGGAATAGCAATTAATCAAAAATTGGAAGTAATCATTCTAAGTTAATCACATTATATCGATGATATATTAGAAAAATTCAACAAGGATGACTAAAAGGAGTTATGCATTCAATAGATCCCAAAAGTGTTTCTCAAGAAATACATGAGAAAGTGTCTCTCAAGTAGAGTACACTAGGGTCATTGGAAACGTAATGTACTTGATGACATGTACTAGAGTTGATATTCCACACTATGTGGGTGTGCTGAGTAGATATACAAGTAGTCCAAGTACTGATCATTGGAATGGAATCACAAGATTACTCAGATTGTTGGGATATACTCGTAGTTTTGGGTTGCATTATACAAGATATCCAATTGTTATAGAAGGATGTAGTGATGTTAATTGGATTTTGCATCAAGAGACTCGAACTCCACGAGTGGAATTGTGTTCACCCTAGTAGGGGGTGCAATCGTGTCATGGAAATCCTCAAAGAAAACAGTTATAGTCAGATCCACAATGGAATCTGAGTTTATAGCACTAAATAAATATGCTGAAAAGGTTGAATGGCTACACCATTTTCTTGAAGATATTCTGAGGTGGCCAAGACCAGCGCATGTAATATGCATTCAATGCGATAGTCAATCTGCAATTGGAAGAGCACAAAGTCATATGTATTGCATTAAACAATTGCTCTTGGCTGGAATTATCATGATCAACTATGTGAAGTCAGATGATAATATAATGGATTTGTTAACCAAAGGGTTGACAAGTTAGACAATCATTGAGAGGAATGGAGCTAAAGCCCGTGTAGTAAGCACTTTTGAGAAGGAATTCAAACCTAGTTTACTGGAGATCCCAAGATCTAGGTTCAAAAGCACAACATAATCACAAGAGTAAGGTAGATTATTGTGAGGGACTATAAATCCCGAGTCAATTCCTATGATAAGAAACAGTGACAATAGTGGGTGAGATTAAACAAATGTTTTTAATGATTCGTGAATTAAGAAATCTCAGTGGAGGGGACGATTCAAAAGGAATTATTGAGAGCGCAATTCTTATAAACATTTGCAAAACCAAGCAATGCCCATCACCAAAATGAACATGGACGTGTGAACTGAACAATACTAGGAAGATACCAATGTGGGTTATGTCATCTTTTACACCAATGCCAAACAGTTCAAGGACATTGTGTCTACTGACAAACTAGTAAAGTCAATATAACTTTGTAAGGGAAGGTTTAAAGGGTAACACTTACCAATCTTATGCAATTGTCAACCGTTGAACGTTTAATTCGAGTCTAGAGCGTTTAGGAACACTCTATTTTCTCCATTCATGTGGGGGGATTGTTGGCTTTTGGGCCAAGTTTGGCCAAGACCAAGACATTTTTGTGCATGGGAATTCAGATTTCCCTACTTTACTTGAATCTCACACCGGCCAAGACAAGCAATTTTGGCTTGTATATAAGTTATTTCACATTATACCACTGTAACAATTTTTTAAGAAGAAAGACTCTCGCGCGTGCCCAGGAGGTGCAAATCAATCTGATTGGCATTCCCTGGTCCAGGTCGGCTCAAGAATGCGTTTGTATCATGTGAACACAATTGTTGGTTCGAAAAGACAACCTTGTGTAAGTCTAGTTTTGATAATCCACAATTATTTTTTGATTCATTTTTTCTATTGAAAAATTATTATTTTTCTAACTGTTGGAATTATTTTTGTTGTTGTAAAAATTAATTCCTTTAATTATATAAATTAATTATGGTGAAATTAGTGCCCTAATTAATTGCTTGTTGGGATGATGACCCTATAAAAAGGTTATGCCTTTTCACAATTTAGACACCCCTCAAAAATCTAAAATTTATATTGCTATATTTCTCTACGATCTTTAGTACAATAGTTTGGTCCTTGCCGAGTTCTGAGTTACTGTTGAGTTTACGTACAAATTTCCGTCAAAGTCTGAGTTTCAGGTATTGTTCAGTTTGATGAAAGAACAACGTGTTCATTTTTCACCTTGACGACATGTTTTATCTTGGGAGGTGATCGTCCCAATTTACCTCTTACACAAACCTGTTACATTGAAGAGGGGCAATAAGGAAATTGTGCACCTCACAGGACTCGGTTTTTAAAACAAAAATCATTTTAACTAGGGAATTTCATATTTATAAAAAACTTGCATGTTAGTAGGATTTTTATATAATTTTTATAAAATTATTTTTTGATCTACAAGTGTTATATTGTTACAGATTAATCATTCGTATTACTACGGGATAAAAGTCATTTAGGTACCTCAGATGTCACGTTTTTACGAATAGGTACCTCAGAAAATATTTTTTACTTTCGGGTACCTCAAAAGTCATAAATGTATCTACTTTAATTGGGTACCTTAAAGTAACAAAAAAAAACAAATAATAAATCAATAAAGACAAAGTAAATATATATGATTGCTATAATAAAACAATTTAGAGATATATGAAAGTAACAGTAGCCTAAAGTAGAGTTACCTTAATGGAAGAAAATACTACTTACGTGACATACACATGACCGAAATATTAAAGTACATACATTTATGATTTATGAGGGACCCGAAAGTAACAATTTTTTTCTAAAGTACCTATTTGTAAAAACGTGACTTCTGAAGTACCAAAAATGACTTTTATCCCTATTACTAACAAATAGTCTCATCCTTTATTGATGCAAAGCATCTTGAAGTTGGCCCACATCCTAAGGGGGTTAGATCCCAACTATATAGGAACTATATTATAGTGCCTATACAGTTGCTCTAACTCCTAACATATGGGGACGCCAATTTTAGCAAGGAAAATTAAGGTTTCACCTTATTTTGGTAATGGATTCCCAATCCAGGATACCCATAGGCTTAGGCGTCACATGCCCATAAAGGTGATCGTTGCCTTGAACGAAATCGTGTTTAGGGCATTCCTTTGACATCAAATGGAGGCATAGAAGGTTAGAGGTGTCCCGGATAGGGAGATGAGACTATAACCAAAGCATTGTGTATGGCAAAAACTTAAACTTCCTAGTTGGGCGACCACCGAACCTTGAGAAGCACAAGGCTTGGGAGGTGACACTGGAGCATAAGATCTTATGAGTAGTCTAAGATCATCTCACCTTTGTAAAAATTGTAGGCAAAGGGTTGATATGAGGTTTTAGAACGAGAATGAGTTCTAGATAGAGAATCTCTAACAAGGTGAAGGTAAAAAAAGTCAGTCATTGTCAAATGATATATAAGGACTTTAACCATCGTAATATGGTCTAGCAGTTCATTATTTTATCCCTTAACTAGAGGTTTAGAGTTTTAGCCTTACGAATGAAAAGATATTACAAGTCAGCATCTTACCCTTTACGGTTTGACCACAATGCAATTGAGGATTATTCTATATGTAGAGCAAGCATGATAAAAGTGCGTGTGACCCTCCTGATAAGGCCCATTAGGATACCCATGAAAAAAAAAACCATTTCTAGTTGTTAAGACCAATGGGTCTCAGGAGTCTAAGGGATAATGAGACAAAATAAGACGTGTCTTTCACCATATGTAACGCATGGAGAATGAGCTAGGAAAAGCTCTTACTGAAAAAATCAAAAATAAATGAAAAAATATTCAAAATTCAGATATCGAAATCCAAAATTCTCACACGAGAGATGAAGCATGTTCTTGTTGAAACTCCAATAAAAACTCAAATTGTAATCAAATGAAGGAAAACACCCTCTATTTGCAGGGGGGTTCCACCCAATGTACACTAATAGGACCGACAATGGTGGGGTGAAAAACTCATAACCATAGTTATAACCATTACTGTTTAATATGGTTAATTGTACCATTATGGTAATGGTGATGAAATTTCTACCCATAATGGTTATGGTTATGATATTTGAGTTATACACATGATTATAACCATCATTATTATATAAATATAATAATTATTTATTAGTAATAAACTAATATATATAATTTACTAAATAAAAGTTATATAATTGAAATTGTTGACAGTTGTACATCACTATGAAGATTGTAGGCGCCAAAGTCCAAAATCAATTACTTTTCACAATTTTTTCAATTATTTTTTCATAACAGTGATACCACTAGAGATTGTCCAACGAATGGTGGAGAGAATACCACCTTTTTACAGCTCTGTTGTCTTTTGAGTTTAGATATTGAAGTATTCATTCTTCAAGTTCAAAGTTCGACTCTGAGACTGAGTCTTGAAGCCATAGCTCTCCTAGAGGCAAAAGTATTGTTCTCTTCAAACATTTGCAAGTTGCTCTGTCGATCACCTTTCCTCCTTGTCAACAGCCGTAGGTCCACTCTTGTATGTTATTTTCTCTTTGTGTTGCGTGTATGTTATGGTTGTTTGTGTGTCGTGGCCCTGCTTTTTGCGTCCTTAAAAGTCATAGCTCTGCTGTTTTCGTGTATATTATGGATGCTATTGCAGATCTTTAGACATTTCTGGTCTCCTGCTTGTTATGCATTAGGGTTTCACTATATTCACAAATCCTAAAAATAGAACGAAAAGCATTTCCTTTCCTCGGTACAGCAGTTTCAGGCACCGTTTGTGGTTTGAAGTCTGTTTTAATGTTTGAACAAGTCTGTTTTTTGCACCGCGCCATTTGAATTTTTTCAAGATGTGGTTTGAACTCTGTTTTAATGTTAAGATAGATATTATATTTCATATGTTTCATAAAGAAGAGGACATCAAAGGTATGAGACCATTTTAAAAGAAAAAAAAATTGATGGAAAAGGAAGAGCATTTTGCAACTATTGCAACAAGTCTCTTGGAGCAGAACCACAATCTGGGAATAGCCACCTACGAGCACATCTTAATGGTTGTTTGAAAAGAAAGTCGCAAATTGGGCCTTTACAAATGATACTCAACTGTCAACCAAAGATAGATGGTACCCCAACTCTAACTCCTTTCAATTTCGATCAAGCAGCTGCAAGGAATGGATTTGCAAAGATGATTATCATGCATGAACTACCATTATCCTTTCAATATGATGTTGGTTGAATTCTACTTTCCCAAAATTTATACTGAAGACGATGTTGATAAAGAGATCGCAAAGGTTCAGACTTATTGCTTCAAATTGGTGCACCAATATTCATATAAGATCAACTGCGATAAGGAAAGGAGTGTGTCTACAACAAGTTCAAAGTTTAATGCTAGAACAGTGGATAAAGACGGCACTTTTTCAGAGTTTGACAATTATGTCGCAAACAAAAGACGAAAGTTAATTGATCAAGCAAAGGGGGAGTTAGATACCTACCTAAATGTAGATGTACATCCAAGGAGTAATGACTTTGATTTGTTAGGATGGTGGAGAATTTAAGGAAAAAAGTACCGAACTTTGCAAATGATTGCGCAAGTTTGCTTGCAATTCTAGTCTCAACTGTGGCGTCAGAATCAACATTTCAACAAATGGTATGTGGGTAAGTAAACATCGGAGCTCCTTAACTGCAAATACTATGGAAACACTAATGTGCACCCAGGATTGGATGTGGATGGACACTCAAAAAAGTAGTAAAATGTTTATTTCTTGCTTAATTCACTTCATTACATAATTTGTACTAATACACTATTTTTCTTTGTTACAGTTGCGTCTATGAAGTTAAGAAAAGTGAAATCAATTGATGATATTGAGGAAGATGATGATTGATAGAAACAAATACGACAAGTGTGGAATGATTATGGGTGTTGAATCGTTAGGGGTGTTGAATTGTTACTCGTTAGGGATGTTTGTTGAATTTTAATGATAAGTGAGTGGTGTGAATGTTAATGTTGAATCATATGAATGTTGAATGATGTTAGTGTTATATATTTTTATTGTTGGTAATATAGATTGATGTATTTTTTAAAATAAAATTTTCCGATTTTTATTATATTACATGTGTGGAATGAATATGGGTATACGGGTAAAACCATGATTAATAACAACGGTTATTTTAATGCTTATGGTATTGAAAATTGTACCCATAATGGTTATGGTTATAGTATTTGGTTTAAAAATATGGCATGGTTATGATATTTATCATACTTGTACCATACCTTAACCACTGACAACCCTATGCACTAATGATACAAAATTAATTAATACATTAAATTTTAAAAAGGCAACGGTATAATACCGGTTGTCATATTACAACAATCAGAAAATTAAATTTTCAACACACAAAAATAATCAATAGGTTTTTTACTATAAAAAATTGTGTCTTTTGACAAAATTCGGCTCGCGCAAAGCAGATTTTTTGGGTTGATAATCGTGTATGCATGTTGCGGGCTCACGCGTGAGCTCAATGGACTGGGGTGTGTTATAATTGTGATATGTGATTCCCCCCCTGAGCACGCACGATATCTCTTGTCTTGTAAGTTCTTATACTTTTAGAAAGTGTTTTCACTTATATATTAAAAAATGCTTTAAAATTTTCGGTGTAGTATTAAGTACATTCACACTTAGAGGTGACAATGGTTAGGGTATGATAACTATAATAACCATAACACATTTTTAAATTGCATATCATAACCATTACGGGTACAATTTTCAATACCATAATCATGGTTATTAACACGATTTAAACTGTATACTCATGTTTATTACCACATGTAAAATGTAATGGAATACCTTAAATGTTATCTTAATAAATACATAAAGTTATGCCACAAGTAACAAAAATATTCAACACTACCATCATTCAATATTAGCGTCATTCAAAATTAAAACTATTTAACATTAACATCATTCAATTATAGTTCGCCCTAAAATTATGGATTCGTGAAATATAAAAGTGAAAATCCTACTTTTGTTATTAGTATTTACTAATATATTAATATTAAATAAATATTATATTAATATTAAATAATCATGTGTAAAATGCCACAACCATTATAGATATAAAAAAAAATATCATTATAGCCGAACTACATACAGTTAACCATATGAAAAAATTACAATTATAATCAAGATTGTTTTTATTTTTACTGCATCATTGTCGACGTATAATCACACTTACCATTTCCTTATAAACAACATGCTCTACACTAAATTTGTGGCCCAAATTTATTACATTGTCTATATTGACCCACTTTTCCAACATTACGTGAGTGTGAGAAAATAGAGATTTAGTTTTAGAATTTTAGCAAAAAGTGATGAATTTTTTTTAACCAAAATATACCTTAAATTAGAAGAAAATACCAAAATATCCTCAATTTTTCAAAACAAAAAATGAATATATACCTAACTGTGATTAGGATTCGCGGGTGTGAGTTAAACTAAAAGTCACCCGTGAATGTCATTCGCGGGTAGGCATTTAAAATCGTACCCGCGAATGGGATTCGTGGTTGAAACTTTATCGTTAGTTTGAACTGTGAATCCCATTCGCGGATCTGACTTAGATAACTACCCGTGAATGCCATTCGCGGGTGAGCATTTAAGTCACACCCGCAAATCGAGGTTCTTCAAATCTGAAACAACCCTTTTGCACGGAGACACATCAATCACTTCCTTCCCAGGCTCCAAACGCACCTGCCTCCAGCAACACCGTCATGTCGCCTCCGTTGCCCCAGTCGCCGCCTTCGTTTCCATCATTGTTGCGTCGTTCAAGTTTGACCATTTCTTCTTCCTCTGGTTCAAATGATTTTTTTAATTGTTGATTTTAGTTAATTGTTATATAGAATGCTTAATTATCTGTAATTGTTGCATTATTTTAATGTGTTTTTGTAAATCTAAACTTTATAATTATTTGGTAAAATTGTTAATTGCATTGTAATTAGTTGTAATAACTGTCTAGAATGTGTAGTTATGTGTACTTGTTGCATTGTTATGTGTTATTGTTGATTCGTAATTTTAGGGTTTTAAATAATCTTATATCTTCATTTTGTATATTTTGTTGAGATTTTTAATTGGATGTTAATTGAAATTTAAAACTTTAAAATACCTAATTTTAATTGAATTATTATGGATTGTCACAATGCATCGTGGTCAGGGAAGCTCTTCACGACCGTCTTTCTTTTCGCAGAAGAAGCTTGTGGATTTGTCCCTTCTGTATAGTCAACCGCAACATATGTCACAGCACAACATTCAAGACACGATAAGCCTAATTTTATGTCTGATTAAATTTATGTTGATATTGTTAGGTAGTTTTAAATATTTACCTTTAATTATTAATTAAATTATAGGTTAGGGCTAGTACGCGTCGTAGAGATGACAAGTATTGACGAGCGGGTAAATGTTGGTTTTTAGATCTAATGACTCACCATTGGGTAGATCTAGCTAGTTTTAGATGGGTTGCATACATATCTCGTATTAAGGTCGGTGTGGGATTACTGCATGCTCTTACTTAGAGGTGTCAACCTGAGACGCATACCTTTCACCTTCTTTGGGGTGAAATGACTGTAACCCTTAGGGACATACACATTTTGTTGGGTCTACGTATCAACGGTCCACCCGTATCCGATCAAAATCGGTTGAGAGAATGTCAAGAAATGAAGATCAACCTACCATCTCTATGCTCACGACTACTGGGAGTGGTCCATTCGCGTGAGTAGGAGGAGGAGATAACCAAGAACGACGTCTCCCTATCCTAGCTGAAGAGGGTTTTTGAGAAGAAAGAAGGTGACCTAGATTGGATTCCTGTCATCGAAGAGGACGCTATAATGAGAGCTCGATGATATATTTTACATCTACTCAAAACATTTTTATTCCCTAACACTAGTGGGAATAAAGTTACTCTAGAGTATCTTCCGTTGCTCAAAGATTTACAGCAAACAATTCAGTACAGTTGGGGATTGGTTGTATTGAGTTATCTCTACAGGTTGTGTAAAGTTGTGGCAACAAACAGAACCAATGCAACTAGATGTGTTGTATTACTACATGTACATACTCGTGGGTAGAGTGGTAGCTGCTAACGACAACTCCACTCTCGAATACCATTCACGGGTAAGACTTAAAACCGCGGGTAAGATGTCTAAGATTCAAAACTTGCCAGAAATATCAATTTTTCATCACTTTAGACTGTAGTTTGGTAACTACTAAAATATGATGTCAAATTAATAATTAGTAAATACAAATATGTAAAAAAAAATATTAGGGTATTTTAGTCTTTTAACAAATATAATCTATTTAAATTAATTAATGGTCTCCTAATAAAATTTTCTAAGTGGCTTTCATATAAAATTTCCGTAATTATTTAACAACCCACATACAAAAGAAAAAATCAAACGATCTCATAAGACTTTAACAAATTACCAAAAGTACACCGTTTGTTTTCCCGCTGTTAAGTCTTTTGATTCTCATTTTTACCGCGAAACTTTTCCGCCAAAACTACAATCAAAGCATGTGACGAGTCCAATCGAGCAGACTAATATAGAAACAATAAATGAAAAATTAATTGCTTTAATGATAATTTATCTTTAAATTATGTTATGGTTATTATTTTATATTATATCACGATACTTTATATTTTAAAATATTAATTTTAGTTTAAATTATTATTAACGGACAAATTTAATTAACCAAATAGTAACGTGATGTATGTAAAGTAAAAATAAATAAATAAAATAATTTAATAAACTTTATATATAAATATATATATATAAAGAAAAAACTAAGTAAATTAAAAATATAAATTAAACCTAGTTGGGTTAATTGGACTCCAAGGTCCTAGGCCAATCTAGTTTTTTTCTAAATAATTTAATAATATATAATATATTTTATAATTTAATTTTTCGGATTTTTAATACAAAATTCTTGTGTTATATTTACATTTGTTCTTCTTAATTTTTATTTTTCAATTAATTATTATATTTTAAATATTTTATTTAAAATTTAAATATTTTTATTATATAAATTATATTTAAATTGAATATTTATATTATATATCTACATGGAAATGATATGGAGTTGACGTGGTGCTGATTTGATACAACATGTGCAAGTCCCGTGACCATTTAACAAAACAAATGTAACGAAATACTAATGAAGAGACTAAACAACAATATTCTCAAGAACAAAGTATGTAATATGTTTCCCCAATTCATTATCTCATGAAACTTGTTTTAGATTGTTGATTTGTGATTTACTATGTTTGATTTTGTAGGTTTTAGATGAAATGTTAGTTTTCCCGTCATTTTGATTGTTAAAAGTCGGACACGTGACTTCAAATTTAAAAGTTAAAAAATACATTTATGAAAATGTCGGATTTGCCTTTACCTGTTTCCTATCAAATTGACCCATTTTTTTTCCTTTTCTTCTTCACATTCGCTCATTCTCTCCTTCTTCTTCACTGATTCTAAACTCTAATCCTCCTTCTGTTACTCATTTCTGTCTCCTTTGCCTTGTTTTTCTTCTCTAATCCCCACATTCCACAAAAGCGAAGTAAAGCAGTAGTCAAGCACACCAAGTCTATCAACAAACTGCACTAGTCGAACGTACCAGCCAAGTCAAACCACCACGATTCCGGTCGTCGTCTACCTTTTTGGTCTGTACGGAGAAGCAACAATGTCAAGATTACAGAAATAGCCTTGATTTAAGATAAAAATCACAACTTTATAGAAATATGTTTGTATAAGCTTTCATTTTTTTTTTCAAATGTGTTGAAATTCAAGGATTTGAATGTGGTATGTACAATGATTATTTCTATTTGCATCCAAACATAGTACATCTTTTTTCAAACTATTAATCGAACACTGTTCTTCACAAACCAACAATCATATAACATAGTTTCTCCTAGAGCAACATAATGTCAAACATAGTTAACCTACAAACATAAACTAAAATATATAACTACTTTAAATTTTTAAGTAAATATATTTCAACAGATAACCAATTTTAAGAATACACCAAGCAGAACAACAACAAACTCTCCTTATCATGCATCATTTCTCTGAATTTGTTCTCGGACCTCCTTCCGTACATGCACATTGAGGGATCATACCACTAAAAAAAATGACACTAATTATACTGCAATCAACATATTTTAGTATAAAATTAGGGTTTCTACTGTTCAAATTTGGGAATTTTCAAATTGATATTAAAATTAGGGTTTCAATAAAAATAAATCGAAAAAAATTACCTTAAAATTGGGACACCCCAAATAGACACATGCAACTGAAATTCTTCCATATTGCAGTTGATTTAGGATGAATAGTTAACACACAATAACAAATGAAGGGATGGTAGTCTTCATGGGGTTTGAAGCTTCGTGCAGAGATGGTACAGTAATATGGTGTCATAGAGTGTTGGTTGAGAAGACGATGTCAACGATAAATAGGAAGGAATGAAAAGAAATGGAGGAATGGAGAAATGAAGAAAATGAGTCTCCTCCTCCTAATAAATAAGAAAAAAGATGATTGAGAAAATAAATGTATTATGCATTTTTTAGGGACATGTGACTTGCACATGACCACTTAACAAACTTCATTTACAATCAGCCAGAACAATCATATTACATTCGAAACAAACAAATTTTATGAAAATTTATGCACTTAACACGTTGGATAAACATATTAAATATGTTTTATTGTTTTCTTATTCTCAAACATAAGTAGCATACGTTAATATATATATAAACAAAATATAAAGTACCATCAAATAAAATAATTCATTCATCGATATTATTAAAATCATTAACCCTAAATAAAACCATCCAACTTTTGGCGCCACTTTTCAAAATCAGTAGACAGTTTCCTTCCTCGAAATTGGAAAAATATTTAATTTTAGAATAAGAAATAAAAAACATATATATATTATATAATGGGTTCCCACTTCCCATATATAATTGATAATTAGCTATATCTATATACTATATAGATTATAGAGAGACGTAATTGAAATAAATCACAAATGCTAGCGGAACAAAACTTTCTCAGTTCATCTCGCTAGAAGAAAGTGAAAGCGATTTACCTTTCCAAGTCTTCACCTTTCCTTCGGCAAAGCAGAGCTCTTTCCCCAAGGCGAAGGCGAGGCCGTGGCAGAAGAGGAAGGGGGACGACAGAGAGCATACCGAAACCCACGGTGATGCGATGCTGAAAGTGGAGGAGTTAGGGTTTGCTGCGGATCAGGGTGAGAAGCGAGAAGGGCTTGATGTGAAAGAAGAGAATGGTCATTCCGAGGAAGTGGGAGAATCAGAAGCGGACACGAATACTGCGATTGAAAATACGGTGAAACGGAGATTGAGGCAAGTCAAGAAGGTGAGCTACGATGATAAGTTAAATTATGATGAGGAAGAGGAAGAGTTGCAGGTGGGGAAAAAACAACGCCTACAAAAATCCAAGACGAAGCAGGAAAGTCACGTGAATGGAGATGGAGTTCATGAAGTTGTAGGCGAGATGAAAGGAGAAGAGAAAACGAGCAAGGCAGGGAGGAAGAAACGAGGTAGCGATCGAGGTCAAAAGGAGCTTCAGACAAAACAGGAGGCCAGGGCAATGGAGGACAGGGAGAGAGGCAAGGATTCCAAGAGCAGATGGAAGGAGGTTAAGGTAAATGGGTTTAGAGAGAACTCTCTCTCTCTCTCCAGTTGATAGATATATTGATTGAGTTCTTCCATGTCTCATTGATCGTTCAGTGGTACCATGGGATGGAGCGAATGTGTCATCAATGCCAGAGGAGTGATAAGGAGCGGGTGGTGAAGTGCTCTTGCCATAAGCGCTATTGCGTTCCCTGCATCCAGACCTGGTAAGTTACTTGTTTTGTATGATCATGTTTTATTTCTAGTGTTGCTAGTTTGAATCAAATTGCTTTTCCAGGTAGATGGTATACTAAGTAATTATTGTAAGGACTATTACTTGATTTCTGTACAATATAACTGGAATAATACCTCATTTATGCTTTTTGGCTGCTGGGTTCATGTTGTCAAAATGTATTGTCTGAAGTTTGCACATTTAAATCTCAACCTTCGATGTGGCTAAGTTGCTAGGCAGTGAAAATCAGCACAGACGTTTTTGGTTATGATCATAGAAAGATAGCTCTAGTTGAATAAAGTAGGTGATATTTTTAATACTTAATACATTATATTTGTTGTATAACTATTTGGATACTTGACCATGCTGTAGGTATCCTCGACTGGAGGAGGAAAATTTTGCTAAGAAATGTCCATTTTGTTGTGGGAACTGCAACTGTAAAGCCTGCTTGCGTCAAGATCCGGTAGCAAATGTTGCTCTGTCCTCTTTCTTGATGTAACTAGCCTTGCTATGAAATGGACAATCATTATGGTGTTATTCATGTTGTATTTTGCTACTGCAGGATAAGAAAAATGCTGAGCCAATGGATTATAATGAAGAAGATGCCCGGCAACACTCTAAGTTTCTGCTTCACATACTCCTTCCTCTAATAAAGCGGTTTCATACTGAACAGGTGCTGGAAAAAGAAAGAGAGTCAAAGATTCGAGGTACTTCCCAATCGTCATATGTAGATTAATCCACTCATCTGATTAGCTAATTCTGTTTATATCTTTAGAAACTGTGCCAAGCATGAGGAAATTTTCATATGCATCCTGAGCATTATGTTTTGCAGGTGTAGAACTTCCTTGCTTGAGTATAGAAAAGGCTGAAGGTGATGAGGATGAGCGTGTTTACTGGTAGGGTATTTTCATGAAGAATTTTTTTCCTTGTTCTTGCAGTTCAAGAATCTATATTTTCTCCATACTGATTTGTGTGCGTTGCAGTGATAGCTGCAGAACTTCTATTGTTGATTACCATAGGACATGCCGAAACTGCTCTTTTGATGTCTGCCTTACATGTTGCCGTGAGATTTGCGAGGGACGCCTGCAAGTTTCTAGGCAAGAAATAACTGATGAATATATTAGCAAAGGAATGGACTATTACCATGGTGGGAAAGAGGCAAAGCCTGCAGATTCATCTCGCGAACCTCCTCCTGATATCACGGTGTCCCAAACTCCGTGGGAAGTGGCAGAAGATGGAATAATACCTTGCCCTCCAAAAGACATGGGTGGTTGTGCTGATGGTATCCTAGAGTTGCGATGTATTTTGGACAATTTTTCTGTTTCATCTTTAGTGGAGGAAGCAGAAAAACTTGTTGGAGCAGAAAAGCCTTTGGATGCAGTTAAAACACTGCAAAAATGTCCATGTCATAACATAATGGGAAAAGGTGAACTGACAAATGAAACATTAAGAAAAGCATCCTCTCGCAGTAATTCTGATGACAACTATTTGTTCTATCCAAATGCTGTAAACATCCAACCTGGGGATTTTGAGCATTTTCAGTGGCACTGGATGAGGGGTGAACCTGTAATTGTGAGCAATGCTCTTGAAATCACAACTGGACTAAGCTGGGATCCGATGGTGATGTGGCGTGCAGTTCGTCAGATTGCACACAAGAAGCATGGCCAACATAAGGACGTGAAGGCTATGGATTGCTTGGACTGGTGTGAGGTAACTTATTTTCCCTCCATATTCACTTGATTAAACAAATCATTTTTCAGATATCTTGGTGTATGTATGTAAGCATGATGATAACATTCTTGGAAGAAATTTGTGTTTGTTATGGTGGGTAATGATTTGCTGTTGAATGGAAAATGCAGGGCGAGATCAATATCCACCAGTTCTTTGCGGGATATTCTGAAGGAAGGCTTGATAGAAAACAATGGCCCCAGATACTCAAGTTGAAGGATTGGCCCCCGTCTCATCTATTCCATGAACGCCTACCTCGGCATGGAGCAGAGTTCATTGCTAGCCTACCCTTTAAACAGTACACTCATCCAAACAATGGGCCTCTCAATGTTGCTACCAAGTTACCAGAGAAATCCTTGAAACCTGATATGGGACCAAAGACGTACATTGCATATGGAGTTGATCCAGAGCTTGGGCGTGGAGATTCAGTTACCAAGTTGCATTGTGACATGTCAGATGCGGTATCTTCATTGAACCCTATTGTTCTTTTTCCAAACTTGTGGGGATTGGAGAGCACTGAGTTTAGTTGACTAATTAGAACAAGTTGAATTCATCATTTCTTGTCTCTTTTGTTGTCTTAGGTGAATGTTCTCATGCATACTGCAAAGGTGACTTTGAAAGATGATCAGCTGAAAACGATAAAGGTCTTGAAGAAAAAGCATCGTGAGCAAGACCGGGCAGAGGGTATTGAGACTTGTGAGGATATAGATGAAGCAACAGATGAATTGGAATTTGATGAAAGTGGTGGAGCTGTTTGGGATATTTTTAGGAGACAAGATGTTTCTAAAATAAAGGAATATCTGCGGAAACATTTCAAGGAATTTCGACATACTTACTGCTGTCAAATTCCCCAGGTAATGCTTGTTTTTAAACGCAGTTGCAGATACATTTATCATAACAAACATTTCGTCTTTCTTGATCTGATAGGTGACGGACCCAATACACGATCAGACATTTTATCTTACTAGAGCACATCTGAGGAAGCTAAAGGAGGAATTTGGTTTGTCTATAGTCTGTTGTATTTGTGGATTCTGCATATTTCATTATCCTGCTCGCAGTGTGAATCATATTATGTGTATTATGATAATAGGAGTTGAACCCTGGACGTTTATTCAGAAACTTGGGGATGCTGTGTTCATTCCAGCTGGTTGTCCGCATCAAGTTCGGAATGTGAAGGTAGTATCAACTATTGCTCCTTTGTGATCATGACTGTTTTGCTGCTGGTTTCTTAAAAGTATCTCACTGTTCCTTTTGTTTTATTTGTCTAAGTTATTACTGTTTGCTTTTTGATTGATCCATCCTTTCCCTATTTATGTGTTGTTGAAAAACGAGAGTTTTTTTTTTCTGCCTTTGCGTTTCCTCTAAACAAATATACTGATGTATGGTGATGGACATGTATCTGATCTTTTATCAGTCCTGTATCAAAGTTGCCCTTGACTTTGTCTCGCCTGAAAATGTTGCTGAGTGCATCCGCTTAACTGAAGAATTTCGTGTGCTTCCCAAGAACCATCGAGCCAAGGAGGACAAGTTGGAGGTGAGTAATATTCTCCTCCCCTACTTTCACATATATTATATACTCCCATGGAAGTCAGTGTGTTTGTACTTTGTGATGGATGGAACAGGTTAAGAAAATGATGGTTTATGCTGTGAAAGAAGCAGTGGATCATCTGATGGGAAGGAAGAAATCTGATACTCATGCTTCAAAGAAGAAGAAAAGGAAAAGTGAAGCGGATGGTTCCGAGCCTGAGGAGGAGCCTGAAAACAAATTCAAGAACAGCAACAGGAGAGGTGGTAAGAACAGCAATAGGAGAGGTCGGAAATAGGAGGAAGGAATGTCTGTCTATCTGTGTGGTAACAAGATTGTGTTTGTTTTTGGACAAACACAATCTTCTTTTGTAGTAAGTACTAAGTAGGTAGGTAAACTGTGTTAAAGCGAAGAATTGGTGGGTCGTTCCTTTGTTGGTGGTGTTAAGAGTGTAGTAGTAAGAATTGGTGTTCGGGTCGGAGTAGAAGAAAGAAGCATGGAGTGAGTGTATAGTCAGACAGAGACGACCCCACTCCTCCCTTCCCCCAGGCCAGGCAGATTTGGTGATACCATTTTTAAATCTGTCGCCTATCTATAGAGATGTGTTGATGCCATGCCATCAACAACCACATTGTCATTGTCATTCTACTCTATCTATTCTACAGAATTCATCTCGATCCTTAAATTCCTACTTAAGGATGGGTGGGTGGCTTGGGAATACATTTGTAGGATTGTCAATCAAACTCATCTTCTATATCTATATATTAATTTAGTTAAATATTTTATAATTTGGAAGAGTCGTTTTTTATACAATTTTCCCATTACGTAATATACACGAATTTTATTTTATTTGTGATGCTTTTGTTGAATTGGTTCTCTATAAAAAAATATATAATATATGGAACCCGAGTTTAAATTGTTTAAGAAGAAATATGTTTCGTTTTGTGGTTTTCTGTCAAATGAGATGGCTAACATAGCCTTTAGAATAAGGATGTGATAAATTATTAAGCTATTGAAAACACCTAAAAGAATAAGGGAAAATTCCTAAAATATTATTATTAATGTGAAATAAATAAATACTAAATAATTGGGAAAAATCTAAAGTATTAATTATATATATAATATACTATAAAATATGAAATAAATTAAAATTATACTTAAAATTCTATATTATCTATCTATTTATTAATTTGACTAAGTATCCCATAATTTTGACAATTAAGATTTTAACACAATTTTCTCTATCAAAGTGTCATAATGATTTAATTTGATTGGTCCATGTCAAAACAAATTAAGTTACATCCATGTCATCGTTCTCTCATATCCACATAGACACTCTAAAATTAATCAAAAACTCCACATTCAATTTCAAAATATGTTACGTTTATAAGTTGTCAAATTAAATGTTGTCTTCAAACAATAGCAAATTACAAGTTTTGCATCTAACAATTTACTTTGAAAAATTACACAAAAACTAAGAGTGAAATAAATAAATAAATAAGAATGAAAACACAACATTTAAAAAAATAAATGATAAACAAGACTTATGATATATAAATTATATTTAATATATATATATATATATATATATTTAAGCCTAATTTATCATTATAGTTTGGCTTAATTAACTTAAAAAATGAACTAAGTGTTGAAAGTACTTAATATTTATAATGGAAATATTGATAACAATAGTAACTAAGTTAATTAAAAATTGAACTAAATAGATAGTAAATGTATATTTTTGTTTAGCCCAGAATTAAAATATATAACTATTTATTTGATTTCTAAATTTGAAACAAAAAACAAGGTAAAAAGAAATCAAAATTTAAACAAAAGTTCTAAATGTGTACACAATCATGTTTGTTAAGAATTTTTTTTTGAAAATAAAATTATAATATGTTGATGTTTATGGATTTTAGGGATAGAACGAAGAACAGATGAAGAACAGAAGAAGAAGAAGAAGAAGAGAGGAGAGAATAGCAGACAATACAGATTCAATCTTGATATTAACTTGATACTGTCTGTTCTACTGCAGACAATATAAAGGAAAGCAACAAACACAAAAAGGACAGCAAATTGTAACTTAGTCTTAGTCCCTACGGCTAAGATAGTTGATACTTGACCCACAAGCAACAATAATTACTGATCGACCCCTAAACATAAGTGTGAGACACTTATAACCTAACATTCCCTATACTTGATCTTGATTTGGGAGTCCAAACTTCCTTCTTGAGCTGAGCTGCTAGTCTTAAAGTGATAGTCCATTTTTGAAGACATGGTACTTTCATACCTTGTTAGTGCATCCTGACTAGTTATGCGTTGCTTGACTGATTTCTATTGTGATGCACCTTGGGTTTTTAACTGCAGTACTAGCCTTCACACAATTCTGAACACATTTCTGATCATGGTTTGATCAGTACCTGAAATCTGTGGTAATGGAAATGACAGACTACCAGATTAGCAATACCAGAATATACCACAAGTCATATGTATAAATCTCCCTATACCTGATCCAATTCAATTGCCAGAGTGCATCATGACCAGTCAATCTTTTTCTTACAAGCTTATCACTGCATTTATTCATTTATGTTTCTTATTTTTGAATTTGATTTGACATAACACGATGACAGAGGAGTTTGAGCTCCTATCTTACCAGCATGACTGCAAGGTTTAAGCCTTGATCTTTTTATCCTCAAGGGTGAAAACCGAAAGTATCTTGTCATTTTCTTTACGGTATCACCCTATTTTTGGACTCAAGTCATGCCCTATGCCATTTAGATTTATGCTTATAGATAGCAAACTTAAAGAGAGACAGTAATGATGCACATGGGTAATAACATGATCAGACATGAGAGGATAAACAGATGACATGCGAATCTGGAGAAGTTGCTAATCATGATAAGATAGACATAGACATACCAAGAATATTAGGATGATCGGACCAATGAGAGAACTGATCAGATTTGTGAGACGATAGACTGAGCTAAAAACCACTAAGGGACAGACAACAGAAAAAAAACAGCAAGCATACACAAGACTGTTCTAAGGATGCAGAGGATAAGAAAATGTACCAGTCAACAAAGAATGGAAGAACTTACAGACTATTTTGAGAAGATCAAGTCGAGCTGGATGTAATCTGGAGAAACGGTGAAACACCATGATCCTCCAGTTCTTCAAGTGAGAAGACCCCTAGCTTCTTCCTGCAAGGAATGAAATGCTTTTCAGTTAGATACTTAGTTAAAATGTCAACAGTTTGTTCTGATGCAGGAATGAAATTAACCAAAACGTCCCCTGAGTGAACTTTCTCCCTGATGAAGAAGAGATCAATCTCGACGTGTTTCATCTTGGAATGATGAATGGGGTTCTTTGAAAGTTCAACTGCATTTGTGTTATCTGTCCATATTACTGGTGCAGTAGGGGTGTGAAGTCCTATTTCCTTGAGAAGAGATTGAACCCACATTATTTCACACATGGCATTAGCAATGGTTCTGAACTCAGCCTCTGCACTAGACCTGGACACGACTGACTACTTCTTAGAACTCCACACTATTGGGTTACCATTTAAGAGCAGGTAATGACCTGAGATGGACCGGCGATCAGTGTGATCACCTCCCCAGTCAGCATCAGAAAATGAGGTAAGTGTGATATCATTAACAGGAGAGTGTGTTGTTCTGAATAACAGATCGTGATTAAGAGTACCTTTGAGGTATCTTAGAATGTGAATAACAGCTTTCCAATTGCTGTTATTGGGAGCTTGCATAAACTGACTGAGCTTATTTACAGCAAAGTGAATGTCTAGTCGTGTGACACAGACATGTTGAAGAGCACCTATTGTGCTTCTGTAAAGTGTCTCATCATGAAAAGGCTCAGAACAAGTGTTCATACCTGATTTGGACAGACATGTACCTGTCATTGGAGTGGGAAAGATGGTTTGGTCATTGAAACCTACCTTGTCTAAGAACTCCTGAACATACTTCTTCTGGTTCAAAAGGATGAAGTCATCTCCTGAGACTACTTCCATGCCAAGTAAGTAGTTTAAGCTTCCTAAATCCTTGAGTTGAAACTGGGCATTAATAGAGTCAACAATAGTAGATACAAGAGAAGCAGAAATACCAGTTATAACTATATCATCCACATAAACAAGTAAAAGCACAAATGAGTCTGAGGTGGATTTGATAAATAAACAGCTGTCAGACGTAGAAACATGAAATCCAAGAGAGTTTAGAACGAAGAACTTGAGCTTTTCAAACTAGGCTCTAGGAGCCTGTTTAAGACCGTATAAAGCTTTCTGAAGTTTGCATACCAGATTTGGTGTAGTGGACTGAATTTCAAAACCTGGAGGTTGTGTCATGAATACCTCCTCATGAAGATCATTGTGAAGAAATGCATTGTTTATGTCCACCTGTCTAATACACCATTTATGAGTTAAGGCCAGAGATAACACAATGCGAACAGTTGCTGACTTAATAACTGGACTGAAGGTTTCCTAAAAGTCAAAACCTGGTTTTTGGGAGAAGCCTTTGGCAACAAGGCGAGCCTTGTACCTGACAACTGCCCCATCAACATTTCTTTTTATTCGAAAGATCCACTTGCATCCAATTGGGATGCGTCCTGTAGGTAGAGGAACAAGGCTCCATGTGGTGTTTGTAGAAAGAGTTGTAAGCTCCTCCTGAACAGCTTGGAGCCAATGATGAGATTGAAGAGCCTCATGAATGGTGCGAGGCTCTGTGTTTGTGAGATCAACAGACATAACAAGGGACATAGTGAGCCATTGAAGAGAAGTTTTGGATCTGGTTTGCATTGGATGCACATTGACAGAGGATTTTGGACGAGAAGGATGAGAGGATGAGGAGGGTTGAACTGGTGGTGAAGTTGGGAAAGACTTATCAGAGTGCGCAGGTGGTGGGGTTGATGGTTGGGTTGAAGAGTCTGGATCAGAGGAAGTAAGAGGGACAATAGTAGAACCAGAAGGGACATACCTGCAGACATCAGTGGGTGAGGACAGATCCGGAGCTGAGACAGGTATTGTAGAGATAGGAATCTAAGTAGGGTGTGTGACTTGAGTGGGTGTTGTGGAGGGAAGACTGGACTCACCAGATGTGTGAGAATGTGCAGGAGGACCCGAGGAATGAGAGACAGTGGAAGGGACAGAAGTTGGTTGTTGAAAGAAGGGATCACAAGGAATGAAGAAAGGTTTGGACGGAGTAGAGACTTTGGGTGTGTGAGAAGCATAGAAGGGACTTGTGGTGTCACTGAAAGGAAATGTTGTTTCATGAAAAACAACATTTCGTGAGACATAGACTCTTCCAGACGAAGAGAGACACCTGTATCCATGGTGATCGGAACAGAACCCAAGGAAAACACAGGGTTCTGACCTGAAGGATAACTTGTGAGACTGATATGGTCTCAAGTGTGGGAAGCACAGACATCCAAATACTCTTAGAAAAGAGTAGTCTGGTTTGGATTGAAAAAGAAGTTCATGAGGAGAACAATTATTTAGAACTTTTGAAGTTAATCTGTTAATGAGGAAAACAGCAGTAAAGAATGCATCTGTCCAGTAGTGAAGAGGGACAGATGACTGTGCAAGGAGAGTGAGGCCAAGTTCAACAATATGGCGGTGCTTACGCTCCACCATGCCATTTTGTTGACTTGAGTAAGGGCATGTGATCCTATGAACTATGCCAAATTGAGAGAGATATGCAGTAAGGAAATGGAACTCACCTCCACCATCTGATTGTACAGCTTTGAGTTTTGTGCCAAGCTGTTTCTCTGCCAACAAATGAAACTCACAGAAAACCTTAGCAGCATCAGATTTGCGATTAAAAAAATATATCCATGTGTAACGACTGAAGGCATCAACAATGCTTAGGTAATAGTTATTATTACTAGAAGAGAAGGGGGCAGGACCCCAAAGATCTACCTGAACGAGTTCCAGAGGATGGGAGTATATAGTGTCCGAGGAAGAATATGGTTGGGTCTTGCTTTTCCCTACTGCACAGGCAACACACTCAGAGGAGATATGATGAGTAGGAAGATTCTGAAGTCTAAGAAAATTAACAAGGATGTTCTTAGAGGGGTGACCCAATCTCATATGCCACAGATTAGAGGATTCAGTGCTTTTAAGTGAGGTAAGAAAGCAACTGAATTCAAACTCAGGTAATAGAGTAGTAGATGCATTGTTAAAGAAAGTAACAGAGGAACTGTCATTAGAAATATCAGAACTATATGCAGAAGAATCAGGATTAAACATAAACTGAGAAATTGCATTATCATTAACTGGAAAGGTTGAAGTTTGAGCAGATAAAACTGCATTATTACAAAATGACTAGAAATCAGTTTGAAGATTCAGACATTGATTCGGACAGACATCAGCAGACCCGACTAACTTATTTGAACTAGACTGAAAGCTAGAGAAATCAAGACGATAAAGACCTCCTGATTCAAAAACCCTACACAGCACCCTGTTGGAGATGGAATCTTTAACCAGGCAGTGTGTCAGATGGAATTCAAAATAAACCTGGTTATCCTTTGAAAACTGAGATACAGAAAGAAGGTTTTTAGTAACAGCAGGTGTGTAAAGCATATTATTAAGGACAAGTGGTTTTCCAGTAGAAGATAAATGTGAAGAACCAATAGCAGAAATTTTAAGTGAGGAACCATTACCAACTAGAACCTTACCTGGACCAGAATATGGAGAAGTCATGTGCGG
The DNA here is from genome assembly GCA_946814005.1 of Chamaenerion angustifolium. Taxonomy (NCBI): domain Eukaryota; kingdom Viridiplantae; phylum Streptophyta; class Magnoliopsida; order Myrtales; family Onagraceae; genus Chamaenerion; species Chamaenerion angustifolium. The sequence continues at coordinate 24,818,792 of OX328271.1, read as the reverse complement.
AGCAGGCTGGGCATTGGTCAGGTGGTTCGTGGCTCCAGAGTCAGGGAACCAGCTTCCATCAGATGAAGCTGTGTTTGAGCTACTGGCCATCAGGTGGTTTGCCTGGAAGGGTGGCTGGGTTGGAGGCTGAGGTGAGGCAGTGGCTGTGGGGAGCTGTGGGTTAGGAAAGGTAGAGTATGGTTGAGCTGGGTTAACAAAGCAGGGAGGGCCATCATATATGGATAGATGGGTGGTGCGGGGGAAGCATATGGGGAATATTGCAGCATTGAGTGAGTTTGAGCAGTGGGAAGAGATATAGTATCAGCCTGAGCAGGTTGAGGATGGACTTGAGATTTTTGCATCTGAGGTGGTGGGTAATGGTGGGACTGTGGTGATGATGGTTGTTGGAATGGATCAGAATCAAAGTCATAGGAAACAAGGTTGGCTGAGCGTGCTGAGGAGGTGGACTGAGGGTCTGTGACTCCAATGAAATGCACATTGAATTGATGAAAGCATCTGTGCACTAAGTGCCCAAATTTCCCACATAATTGACATTGAAGTCTGTTATTGCCAAAGCCCCTGCCACGACCTCTATCCCTACCAGATTGCTGACTGCTAAAGGGAGGAGGGCCAAATGGGGATGACTGAGGGTTCTGAGTTATGGTTTGAGATGTGGAATGATACTGAGGTGTGGGTAGAAGACTAGACTGAGTGGGGATCACAGACACGCTGTCCTTACTTCCTGAACTACTTTCTTCATAAGGCACGACAGGTTTACTAAGGTTAGGGATCTTATCAGCATCAATATTAACACTAGCACCTGCATCAAACAGAAGGTCGGACTGCCTAGACTCAGCATCAAGCAAAACAGAGCTTACAGAGGCAATGGTATACGGGTTCTGACTAGCATGAATGACAGCTATCACATTATAATATTGACCCTTAACACCATTCAAGATAATAGACATTTTTTTGCATATCCTCTATTGGGTGACCACAGCTAGCTAGGCTATCACAGGTAGTTTGTATTTCAGTGAGATAATCTCGCATGGACTTATGAACATGCTTCCTAACCTTAAGCCTATCATAGAGATGCATGATCCTAGTTGTAGAGGATGATGAGAAATCACCGTGAAGCTTTTGCCATATGGCAGCAACTGACATACACCCTATTAACCCTCTACTAACCTGAGTGGAAACAGAGGCTAGGAGCCATGAATCCAAAGAGCTGTCCTGTTGAAGGAACTTCGCATAGGCAGGGTTGGGGACTGCAGCTCCTGTCTCATCCTCCAGGAACTGAGGAATATTCACCCCGTGAAGATGGTTCTCGAGATTATAGCCTCGAACAGCAACACCTGCTGCTTCCATTGTTGGAAGTTTATTCGCCAAGTAGTTGGGCTACTTTCTTGTTGGCAAAGGAAGGTGATGATTCTTCCATGAATCAAGATAGAAACAGGTTTGGGTGGTGATTTCAGGCTCGAATAAGCTCTGATACCATGTTAATGTTTATGAATTTTAGGGATAGAACGAAGAACAGAAGAAGAAGAAGAGATTAGAGAATAGTAGACAATACATATTCAATCTTGATATTAACTTGATACTGTCTGTTCTACTATAGACAATATAAAGGAAAGCAACAAACACAAAAAGGACAGCAAATTGCAACTTAGTCCCTACAACTAAGATAATTGATACTTGACCCACAAGCAACAATAATTACTGATCGACCCCTAAACATAAGTGTGAGACACACTTATAACCTAACATAATACAATAACATTATATTTTTTTAAAATTAAGTATATAAATACACATGTAAGATTTTCATTTATGTATTTATAATTATAAATTAAATTAAATTAAAATTATACTTTTCATAAAATTTTGTAAAATAATTATTTAATATTGTTATTTAGCAATTATTATTATATTTGAAGTAATTTTTTTATAAATATAAAAAATAAAACTAACAGTATTCTAAATAGTGTATATGCATATATAATTTATTAATTTATGTTTGTGTATATATTTTTCACATATTTTAACTAAGAAAAAAAAAAAAACATAAGAAACAATTAACTATTACTAAATAAAATGTTTATAAATAACTTTTTTTATAGTGATATTACTAGATGAATTTACCATATGTAATGAATATACTATAAATAATAAACGTTATACAAAAAAGTTAATTAAATAATATTATATTAATAATAAAAATATTTGTTTTTGTTTTCAAGTTGAGTTAATCATATCAATATAATAATATAATTAAAAATAATTTGATTTGATTTATTTTTGTTAATTAATATAATAATTTAAATTTTATATTCAACTATATTTATATAACGATAACTCAAAAATTGTTTTTATAATATGCGCAAAGTGCAAATCAGTTCTCTAGTATTTCATATTTTGAATAAAAAAAGTATAAAACCCAAAAATACATTTTCCCAAGTTTGTAGAATAATTTTATTTGATTTCATATTAATAATATATATATACATATATATATATAATTCATAATTATTTATATATATTTATTTTTTACAATGTTTTATTATTTATATGTATTTTTTTAAGAAAATATTACATAGAAAAAATAATATTTTTCTATTTTCGGTATTTATTTTATATTTTAGGTAATGTATTATTATTATTTTATACTTTAAATAATGAATTATTATAATATATTGTGATCCAATAATGTGCCACAACGTTAATAAAATTTGTATAATCATCAAAGTTAACTTTACTCTTAAACGAACTTTTCATCTAAAATTTACATAATATATCCAAAACAAACTTTTAAAACAATGTTACATCTAAAAAAAATCGTCCGACTTATTAACTTTTTTTCATATTTAACCTTTAATAAAACAAGTAGTTATTTCAGTATATCGATTTTTAAGTTTTAAAAAATTAAGTTTATTGTCAAATAAATAAAATGAAAAGTTTAAACTGTCTTATTGTCCCAGATTCATTGTCCTTGAACATTTTATTGTTACAATACGTTGTTTTTTCAGACATCAAAATGCATTCATCTCTTTTATCTTCCATCATTTTCGTTTCAAATATCTTCATGTTTTTCGACATTTATTTTTTCTTATGTCAATATTAATATGTTTGAATTTTATATTAACTTTAATATTGGTTAATAAATAATTGATCTATTTTTAATCAATAAATATATCAATCAAATTTAATGGTTTTTTTTGTTATTGCATTTCGTTTCTCAACATTCCCAACTTTGTACACTATTTTTTCTCACATATCTTTTATGTAAAAAAAATCATAATACCCTAATATTATATTTTATAAAAATTATATCTACACATGCTATGATATTGACATGAACATTTGTTACAGTAAAATTAATTTTAGAATAATATTTGTTATTTAATTTCATAAACAATAATAATATAATATTAAAATAAATATGCAAACATCTCCTCCTTCGCGGACTCCAATGAACACCTCCTCCTTCTCGGCTTCTCCACATATCTACATACTCCATTGCTGCATTAGGAAACTCTTTTTCTCTTAGAAGAAGAATCCTCCTCAGTCGAAGAATTTGAATCCTCCTTCGAATCCTCCTCCTCCGACAATCTGACTCCTCCTTCGACGAATTCCTTTACAATTGGATGAATTCAAACTTCTCCTTCCCTATTTTTCTTTTTATATCATTATACTGGCAAAGTCCTTTATGTCAAACTGCATGTTTTCACGCATTGGATCCAATTTGATATACATTTCAGTCTTTTAAGGAAACCGTACCATTCGTACACTGGTTCATGGCTGTCCGGTGGTCCGATAAAACATTGGTGCATACCACTGTACATCGAATTTACGTATGCAAATTTAGTGTCCTCTTCGAAATGAGGATGAACTTTTAAAAGTATGGGACATTTTCTAGGGAAATGGAGAGTGGACCTTTCCCGTCTTTCATTTGATCTACCCGATGCTATAAAAGACTTTATTCGTGCTACTCCTAGAATTGTGTTTTGGGGATATCCTGATAAGAAGGTTTGGGTGGGATTCCCGAAATGGATTCCAAAGGTGGTTAGTGTTCATAAAAATATTATAGAGGAAAAACATCATATGATTCATCCATTGAACAAAAATTGGAACTGGATCTCGAAAGCGATGACTATTTTGAGAATCAAATACTTCTTATGACTTTGCTATCATGATCGTATTTCCATTGCTTTCATGTTAAATAAATGGAGGATTAACATTAGTCCTATCTGTAAAGTTTGCAACATGAATGTGGAAACCACTTTACACGTCCTTCGGGACTGTGAGGTGACAAGAAAAACTTGGCCGGACATTGAACCTCCCACTGGGATTAACTTTGATCAGACGCGTCTAGCAGAATGACTATACTCAAATTGTGTGACTGACATTATCAACCCAAATGGGATGGAGTAGGGTGTGATATTTTCTTCTGCCATTTGGTTTATCTGGAAAAGTAGAAACTCATTGATTTTCCAAAATAAACCTTTTTGGTAGAATCTATCTGTACTGATATTTTTGCAGGTAAAAGACATAACAAATACACTAACAAGAAGGAAAGAAGGCCCACAACAAAAATCTTTTGAAATTGGGTGGATGCCATCAATATTTGGTTGGGCAAACCTGATTACTAATGAATCAGTGAACGGAAACCCGAGATCGGCGGGCTGCGAGGGCGTTATTAGAAACTACCGAGGAAGATGACTCAAGGGATTCCAAAGGAAGATCGGGACTATGAACAACCTAGTAGCGAAACTTTGGGGAATACGAGATGGTCTTATATTAGTCAGATCTATGTGAAGTAATAATAGAGCTAAGTGATTATCATCATCTGACTTACCCAGGAGGGAGCCCTCGTGTGTGTTCACGTGGATAATAGGATCTCCTCCACTAGGGGTGAGCAAACTACCCATTTGGACCCGAAACTTACCCGGAACCGACACTAAGTGTCGGTTCCGGGTAGACGTTTTAAAAATTGGGTAGGTACCAGAATTTGTTTTTGAGAACCTATTTATTCGGTTCCGGTTCTCCTATCTGGGTACCCTAAAGGAACCAGAACCGGTTCTATACATATATATTAAAAAAATAGAAAACCTTTTCATCTCAACCGCTCAGTCCTCATCAACCACTCCTCATCTCAACCGCTCAATCCTAGAAACCCTAGTAATTCTCTTCTACCCGTCGGATTGGAGTCTTATATATTTTAGAACTTCTACCCGTCACGATTGGAGCTGCAATTCTGTCGCCGATGCTTGGCTACTCCAATCAACTACTTTAGCCATACATGATGGTGTAGAAGGCAAGACACATGTCCAGCGAGAACGACGACAACCTTGATGAAGAACCTGAGAAAGCTTCTGTTTTCAGGTATGTCATCACAAGTAAAATTGCGCCTAATTTCTAGCACTTATTGAACTTTGATGTATGGGTATGGCAATGCTATAAATCAGAACACCCACCACGTAGGGAGATCTCAATGTTTCCAAGGTGTAACTGGCATAGCTATTATCTCTCTAATTGAAAAGTACTTGGAACCTTTGTTTTGATTGCTTCCAGCTCTGTAGTTCATTTTGGACCCTTTGTTTTGTTTTCATTTTGGCAGCTTCAAATCTTCAATAGTCAGCAAATCTGGAAAATGTACTTGTTCTATTGTTAGTTGTTACAAATTGTAACGAAGCATGCCACAGTAGCTTATTACTCATAAAAGATTGTTCTTAACTTGTCTTTGGCACTTCTTTTGAAAAGTCTGTGTTGTTACTGACTTCTTATTTCACTTGATTTGAGCAACTTTATGGTGGTTTTACTTTTACAGACAAATGTGATGTATTATAGAGGCATCAGACATGCATTTAGTACAATTATTAAAGAAGAAGGTTTTATTGGCATGTACAAAGGACTGGAGCAACATTATTGGTAGGTCCTTTGGCTTTGTCTTTCCGCGTCTGTTGATATGTTTATTGATGTTGATATCATAGATTTCATATTATGTAGGGTGTTGGTCCAAGCATAGCAATAATCTTTTCGGTTTATGAAAGCTTGAGATCTCTTTGGCAGTCTCAAAGGTGGAATTCAATATTTCTCTTCCTTTTCCCCTCATTCTATTTTAGTTTGTTTCCTTTGGTTGAACCAAAACCTATTCCTTTATCTACTAAATATATATATTTTTTCAATAAAATAATTAGGTTCAACGATTCAACAGTCATGGTAAGTCTAGCTTCTGGAAGTCTCTCCAGCATTGCATCATCAACCGGTAGTTATTTCTAATTATTACTCTTCTTGCTATATCTTCGGTTCTTGTTTTCATAATAGAAATTTCATTATCATCTCTTGATCAACAATGATGATGTTCGTTCATGGCTATTTATGTACACTCTGTTGCCTTGATTTTGTGGTCATTATAGCGACATTTCCGCTAGATTTAGTTAGGCGAAGGATGCAGTTAGAAGGGGCAGGTCGCAGGTGGGCGAGCTCGGGTATACAACACAGGTCTGTTTTGGGCATTCAAGCACATAGTCCAGTCAGAAGGCCTTCTAGGGTTGTACAGAGGGATACTGCTCGAATATTACAAGGTTGTCCCAAGTGTTACATTATTATGAGTCAATGTAGTGATTTGGAAATGTGGTTTGGACTGTAATTTGGAAATGTGGTTTGGACTGTAATTTGGAATTGTATATTTGGGAACTATTTGGTTTGTACTTTAATTTATAATTGTATGTGTTTTACAACTGAAATATATTGTGTAATTGGTACTAAACCGGAACCGATCCAGATCCGAACCGGCCCCTGTACCAAACCAGTACCGAATCGGAACCGAACTGAGGATGCGAAGCAACCGGTTCCTAACAGGGTACCCGAAACCGTTTGTACAAAGAGGTTCCGGTTCCAAAATTAAACGTGTAGGTTCCAGTTCCAAAATTTAATACCCAGTTTTAAACTGGGTAGGTTCCGAGAACACCTAAATTTACAGGGTACCCGGAACCGCTCACCCCTATCCTCCACCACTGTATTCGGGTACGAGCCCCACTACCACATTTTTAGGAATTCGTACGACTATGAGGGCGACCGTGAATGAGTGTGAGGATCATTCCCTGAAGAGGGCTATCACAGTTCCTCGCTACTCTTTTAGCTTATTCTTTTATAGCTCTTCAACTTGACCTAGGGTAAATATGGGATATCGATCTCCACTGGGCAAGACAGCTAGCCGGTTGACAGATGGAGGATTGACAGTTGCTACCGCCGGTGCTGCAGGGGAGAGGCATGGCCTGATTGTCAGAAGTCACCTCTTGCTCCTTTTGAGGATAGATGGAGCGAGGTTTTCCGAGTTCTGCTTCTGGTGGCCCTTGAGGGCGAGAATCTTCATGAGAGGCAGAGAATTGCCTTCAGGCTTGCCCTAAGATTGCTTTCAGAAGTGACAACATTTCTGTTGTGACCGGGATGCTCTCCCCGACCACTTGTACCGAGGCAACGACGAGCTAGGCCGAAATGTCAGTCGAAGGAGGAACTAGTACTGGACAGGAGGTGTCGTCGTGTTCTTCCTCCGATCTTGATGGAATGGCACTGGGAGCTGCCACATGGGCAGATTATTACAAGTGGAATGGCGAGGCAATAAATTCGAACATGTCCTTTGATGACTCGTTCATCACCTATTTGTTACGTTTGCGAGTAGAGTTAATCTGCATGACTGTTTGCTCGTTCTCATAAACGACGCCAAATGTTGGGACAATAATTCCAGGGTCCTGACTGGATGTTGAATAGGTACTGATTGGGTGGTGACTGAGCACTTCGCCAGAGCTCCGATGATCCTGCAAGAAGGGGATCGCAACAGAGGGGGTTCCTCTAGGTCCCACTCCGATGCTTAAATGAGTATACTTGTGATGTATGAACTCTTAATTGTTATTGATGTATGTAAAACAATAGTATTTATAGAGGTTGAAGATCAAACCGTATTAGGCAACCAAATATTTGCGCATATTTGCTGTTGTGGTTGTAGGATATCGTATATTATGATTATCACGTAATATTGCAGTTACCATATATGATCTTTGTTGAATATATGCCCATGATATGCGAGAAGATATTGTCGTATATTTGGAGTCGGTTAAGGGACCAAAGGTGGGGACTCCAAAGGAGGATGACTCAAGGGATTCCAAAGGAAGATCGGGACTATGAACAACCTAGTAGCAGAACTTGGGGGAATACGAGATGGTCTTATATTAGCCAGATCTATGGGAATTCATGATATTTATGTAGAATCAGTTGCACATGAGGTGATACCACTGATTGTTGAGGATGTAATTGAGGATAGACCACTCTATAATTTGTGATTGCAGAAAACTGTTGCCGGAATTCAAGAGATTTAAAATATGACATGTGTACTGTTAGGACAGGAATTCCTGAGTGTTGACTAGATGTTGACTAAACACTGATTGGATGTTGATTGGGTTGTCACTGAGCGCTTCACAGAGCTCCGATGAATCTGCAAGAAGGGGAGCACAACAGAGGGGGTTTCCTCTAGGTCCCACTCCGATGCTTAAATGATTATACCTTTGATCTATGAACTCTTAATTGTTATTGATATATGTAAAGCAGTAATATTTATAGAGATTGAAGATCAAACCGTATTAGGCAACCAGATATTTGCGCATATTTGTCGTTGTGGTTTTAAGGATAACGTATATTATGGTTATCACGTAATATTGCAGTTATCGTATATGATATTTGTTGAATATATGCCCGGGATATGCAGGAAGATATTGTTGTATATTTGGAGCTGGTTAAGGGACCAAAGGTGGAAGGTTGAGTTCTTTGACAAGCGCTCTCGGGGCGATCGCGTGAGATACATTGACTAAGGTTTAGGCGACCATTGGAGGCTTTGACGGCCACTTGGACTCTGGGTTAATGTTGGACCGCTTTGTGGGTTCCATTTTTCCAGGACTATGGTATCCTACGAACAGAATGATTTCTTGCAGTAAAGAATGGCGCTCTGAATCCCGTCACTATGCAGAGCAGAGTCGCCCTTCGTCGCCAGAGATGAAAACTTGTTCGCTGCTGTTGCTGAAAAGTTCCTGCCTTTCCCGGAAATTTTCCTCGAAATCGCCGGAGAAGACGAAGGATCGGAGCAATTCGACCAACATTTTTGAGAGGTATGAAATTATATTTCTGATACACTCCTTTGCAAAACAAATGAGAGTATAGGACAGATGATCATCAACTCATTCTTTTTAAGTTTATGTACCCTTTACTCTTATATTAATCTGTTGTGCGTTGGTGGATTGCCTGTCAGAATGGTGAATGGGATACTTAAAACTGCTCAAGGTGTTCCTCCAGGCGTTACAACTACTATGTTGCCTCCCCAAGAGGTCACCATGAAACTTGAAGCAATGAAGTGCCTTGTGTCTGTTCTAAAGTCAATGGGAGATTGGATGAACAAGTAATTAAGAATTCCAGATTGTCATTCTATCAAGAATTTTGAATCAGCAGAAAACAGTCTTGAATCAGGAAATTTGCACTTTGCTAATGGAAATGGAGAAGAACCAGTTGAAGGATCAGATACCCACTCTGAAGCGTCTACTGATGCCTCTGACGTTGCAACAATAGAGCAGCGCCGAGCCTACAAGCTTGAACTCCAGGTAGTTTGACCAATTCATGATTTTACAGGAAATCCGTCTCTTTCACATTTTGGCAGAATTGTTTGATTTAACTTATAATTCAGAGTGTTGTCTGAGGAGGGCATATCTCTTTTCAACAGGAAACCTAAGAAAGGAATCGAGTTTCTTATAAATGCAAACAAAGTTGGAAATTCACCAGAAGAGATAGCAAGTTTTCTTAGAAATGCATCTGGCCTGAACAAAACATTGGTTGGTGATTACTTGGGAGAAAGGGAAGAGTTATCGCTAAAGGTAATGCATGCCTATGTGGATTCCTTTGACTTTACATGAATGGATTTTGACGAGGCTATTAGAGCATTTCTTCAAGGCTTCAGAATACCTGGTGAAGCACAGAAGATTGATCGAATCATGGAGAAGTTCTCTGAGCGCTATTGTAAATGTAATCCAAAAGCATTTATCAGTGCTGTCCATGAGACGGAAAAAGAGGAGAACCTCTTTGAGACAGAAACATCATCTGAGGAGGAAAGGTTGCTTCTTGCTCTGTCCATGCTCTGTTTCCCTCCGTTTTTCTCTGTTTCCGGCGTGGGCAAAGACTGGGAATTTCTGAACTTGAAATTTGGAAATTTTGGAGATGATTTGAAAATTGAAATCGGAGACAGATGCCTGGAATTGGGTTGTGATTCGATTGGTAGAATCTTTCTCCTGGAAAAGAGACTGTTCATTGGAGATTGACAACTAGGTGTGCTCTGTTTCGATGAGTTCCTGCTCTGGTTAGAAATTTTGGATTCCGTGTTGTAGTAGAAATCAGAGACATTGAGCTCCAGCTCGAACAAGGAGTCATCGTCTTCGTCGGAGAAGTCATAATCGTAAACAGAAGGTGGGTTTCTGTTCCAGGGGAGAATGAGGACATGTTGGGCTTCCAGAACTTGCGAAAGCTAAGGGCTTCCATGGCCGAAGAGACAGAGATGATGAAGAGAGAAAGAATTGTTGGATTGGTTGATGCGATCTGGAGCGGAGAATGTTGGAGAAGAAACAGATTGGTTCAACGAAGGAGAAAGCTGTTAGAATAGGTGAAGTACTAAGGGGCATTTTGGTCTTTTCAAACGGACAGAAACTCACGAGCCATGCATGGAGGCAACTAACAGACTTTTTTGACGGATGCAAACATATTTTGACGGAATTCATCAAAAACCTACACCAACAAACATAGTCCATCAAAAACAAACATTGGGCCGCATTCACCATTTTGGGCAAACATGTTACATCTTTTCGGTACCATGAAGCAAACGTTACAGATCATATAACTAAAGCAACAGTCATAGATGGTGAAAATTTTGTGATATTAATAGAGTCAACTATAAGCGTACTTCCCATCCTTAAAGCATATGCTTTTGGAAGACAAGAATTTGTCTAGCTTAATAATCTTTAAATATATTGTACATAGTTTTATTAAAAGAAAAAAAGGTAAACTCGACTAATGATAGTAGGTGTGAGCTTAGGACGCGTGAGATATGCTTTTCTTCAAAAACAAGTCTGAGCCCGAATTTTTGGGATTCATACCTGGAGGACCGAGCCCGAGTTCATCTAAAAAACCCCGCTCGAGGCGATCGTTCTTGACTCGGCTGGTCTCGGTCTTGGATCGACTTTTTCACTAAAAGAAATTAAAAAAATATATATTTAAAGCTTTTAAATACAAAACACGATGCAAATATTATACCAATTATTCAATACAAAACAAAATACAAATATCATACCAAATATCTAATACAAAAAATTCAAATTTCAAACAAAACCCTAATCACACAATAAACTAATTAAAAAATACAGAATATTCAGCCTTTTGGGTAAAAACTCAAACCCCGGTCCGAATTTGGGATAAAAAACCTATCTAATTAAATTCGGTCTTAAATTCATGACTATTACGGGGCGTTTCTTTCATGGAATTCGGAATAAGGAATACGGAATAGGGAATATGAATAGGGAATAAGGAATAGGAGATAAGAATATGAAGTTGTTTTTTTTGGTGGAATGGAATAAGGAATTCTGTTGTTTATTTGGTGGAATTGTATATGGAAAGGGAATGGAATGTGGTAAAATGACATATTTGCCCCTCCTTGTATATGTATAGTATATAATATATATAATTTGTATTAATTAATTTTAAAATTAAGAATAATAAAAACTTATAATATAATTAATTAATAATTAAAAAAATAAAATAACTTATTTAATTAGTTATTAATTAAGATAAAATTGTTGAATTAATATAAATTTTAAAGTAAGGGCATTTCGGTCATTTCGCCTCCTATTCCTCATTCCTAGCGCGCCCGGCTTAGGAATTCCGAGTTTTTCACACGGAATGTCTAAGCCTACCCCGCCCGGAATCCGTAAGCCAAATTTTTGCAATTCCGCGAAAAGAACAACTTCTTACGGAATCCGTAAGCCGAATTCCTTTTTCATTCCGTGAAAAGAACATGCCATTATATTCGGACTGTCTCATGACCTTCTTTTTTTTTTTTTTTTTTTTTTCATTTTTCGGTCGAGTAGTCTATTTTTTTTTCTCAACCCGCTGGATGATAGCTCTCGCCAGCGGGTAGCTTCCTAAATTTCCTTCCTCTCCAATCGACCAATTCTCCTTTTTCTGATCCATCCAATATCACCCGCCAACTCTCCGATGGCCGGAAACCACCTTCTCCCCGCCGAACTGACCTCCAGCGGTCGTCCCATCCTCCTCCCCAACGAAATCGAGTGCTTCTTACTCTCCAATGTCGAACTAGAATCTGATGACTCCAACTTCTCGCTGTGTCTCAGGTCGGGTATCCTCATCCTCACCACTCACCGTCTTATCTGGATCCCCGATCCCTATCCCAGTGGATCCACAGGCTATTCAATTCCTCTTCAGGCCGTTTCCCACATATACTCTCTCACAAGGAAGTCCATAAAGTCCATGTTCGCCTCTCCAAGGCTCTCCTTCCAGCTCTCAGTGGGTCCCGACGGACGCGTTGATGGAAAGGGAACCCTCTCGCGCTCGGTGGTCGTGACCGCCGTGATGAGGGGGAAGGGTGACGTGGAAGCTTTTGTTGGCAAGTTTTGGGAGCATTGGAGGGCAAGGGTGTGGGAGAAGGACAATATGAATGAAGCTAGTTCTGGCTCAGTAGGGTCGACCGTGGTAGCTTCAAGCTCTGGAGGATTTGATTCCAATGGGATGAGGGTGGTAGGTGTTGCGGGCATACTTAGGAGGGAGCAGGAGACGTGGGAGAGCACTGATAAGAGCCTACAGGATGCTTTTCAGGATTTGAACGCTCTCATGGTAATAATGCGTCTCTCCAATTTTTTTTCTTGTTCGATTGATTTCCGCATTCTGTTTGCTATGTTGATGTAAATGATAGACTTTTAATTTGTTTAAAAAACTAACTTTAGGAATAAAAAACAAAATTTATTCTTCAGAGGTTTCTCGTTGGATTTGTATATGTGCAAATGCAGGGTGGGTTGCAAGTTCCCTTCCGTCTACTAGCAGAATTTCCCCCTAAAATATCACTGTAAGTGGTGATTTTAGGTTACTTTCTTTCGACTTTCATTATTAGATGGGTTTAGGAGTGGTAGGAACGAACCTTAACTGAACTCCCTACTTTCAGTCAGGGTTATACACTTCTTGGAAATACATGGTGCAGGCATCCATAAACGTATGGTAAACCATAACATCTTTCTGTCCAAAACGCACTTTGAACAATAAGTCCTGGTAATATGTGGAGATCTTACTCTTGACTTTGATGTGGAGATTTAAACTTTAAAGATTTGGGATCTAGTTTATTGTGAAAACTAATTCAGGTTGCCGAGTAAGATAAGTTTGCTTGCAGTTTTTCCACCAATCTGAGAGAAGTTTAAGGATTTCACTTGATTGAGTTGTAGTTGTTATATGATATCAATTCTAGTTTCCTCTAATTTCATCAACTATGTTGATGTTGACATACCACTTGGATTATGCAGAGACTGAACACTGAAGTAGTATCATGTGCTGTGCGGTCATTTATGCTGAAAACAAACTTGAGATGAATTAATTTGTATTTCATAATAGCGGTTGAGGCTGCTATATGATTTTGATTACTGCTATGGACCTACAGAATAAAGCCAAGGAGATGGTAATGCTAGCAGAGAGGATGAGACTTCGACTTTTAAGTGGCTCATCTCAATCCGGTAGTGCTACAGATGAAGAAGTGGGTTCAAAGGAAGAAATTCAAGACCTATTGTTAAGTGTTGGTATCGTATCTCCCGTTACAAGAGAATCTGCTGGTGCTTTGTATCACCAGCAGCTTTCCCGACAGGTCATTTTTCTCTCTTTTGATTTACTCAACTGATTTATCTGTAATATGTTGTAAGTGTAGATCTCGATAAAAAGGAAAATGCATCTCTTCCTTCACAAGTATAATTCTTGCAACAAGAGGTAGTCTGCAATGCAGTCATGATGGTAGTTTAATTTTGTCATTTTATTATTTAGGTTTAGAGTGTTTGGTACTTAATGATAAAAAATATTCTTCTTTCCCTTTTAAGGGTGTCACTATAAGAATCCCATGCTTCCTAAAGTCTCACAGTTTACCATTACTTGCTGTGGATACAGATGATGAAGGTTTATTTTAACTGAGTCACTTTACCTTTTATCTAGGGTTTGAAAATGTCGAAGTATTGTACATAATTTACCGCTTTGAGTATATTCGTTTAGTTTATGTTAATGGTCCATAACAGGTTGATAACTGGTTCAATTGAGTTTACATGAGAGTTTTTGTTTGTTCAGTATAAGTTAAAACCTGCTATACATTGAATCAGATAAGGCCAATTATCAGCTATATTCATGCAAGAAAAACTATTCTATCTGCATCCTTAAAAGTGTGATGTATTCAATATCCTTTCAATTCCTAGGTAAGAGTTTAATTGATTTTGGCACTCGTAGTTAGCAGATTTTGTCAGAAGTCCGTTAGAGAGATCTGGAGGAGTGATTAGCCTTATAGATATATATTGTCTTTTCAACCGAGCGCGTGGTACAGGTATGTCTCAACAATGGTGCTTATTAATTGCCATTTTTTTTTTTATTTCGACTCTCTTTCCAGTTCTTATATACATTTTTCTTCTTGAGTAATGATTTCTGTTTCAATTTGTACAACGTTTTTGCAGCACTTACCTCCCCAGACGATCTGTTGCAAGCATGTTCACTTTGGGATAAATTTGATGTGTACGTATGGCATTTTGTAAAACTATACAGGCAGCAGTATTGCAGCTAGCATCTGATTGAAGCTTTTAAAGGGTTTTCTCCTATACTGAATCATATATTCATAAGTAGTAAATTTATTGCATGTTTTTCCTTTCTCAGTCCAGTGATGCTCCGGAAGTTCGATAGTGGAGTCATGGTCATACAGAATAAGTCCCATAGAGATGAAGAGGTGAGCCTTTTCTGGTTTATTTTTTCATCTATTGCAAGCACATTTTTATTCCAGAAAGAGTTTTTTTTTCAAAATCATTTGGATGGTTCCAGCTATATCAGATTGTATTGTGGTTGAGATGATAACATAGGATGATGTCGTGTATAGGCGATCCTTTAGGAACGAAGGATGTTATATATTCTTTGGTAAAGTAATAAGATTCTTTCTTGTGCAAGTATTTCGTCCCACTCCCCTATGTCTTGAGTAACTTTTTCTTTTGGCTCAAATGTTTTGAGTGACTGGAGTATTGACTTTTCCTTGGTAAATGCTTTAGTGGTGTCTTATCAAAACCTCTTCTCATTTTCTTTCTAGATGATTTTAAAATAAAGATAAGATTTGGCTATTCAGAGAGGTGTCTTGAGTACTGTCACTTTGGCCTTCAACTACAGAACTGAACAAAATCAAAACCGAAATATAAAAGCAAGAATGTGGTTTTGCAGTTGCTGATTTTTCTGCTTCCCTTTATCTTTTAGCCGCATGTTTGGAAAATTCGACGGTTACACTTATTAGATGCTCATAGTGTGCATAATTTAATATTTTCTGATACGATAATAGGTGTATGATTATGTTATATTAGTTATTTAAGAAAGGTAAAAATAATATTTTAGTACCTTAATTATACGGCTGCATCTTATTGGTAACTTGACTATTATTTTTTACTATAAAATGCGTCAGCTGTGTGTGTCTAGTTGCTACCTCTGTCCATTTTTTCATTAGTATGTTTGGAAATCGCTCATGTACTTTGCATGTGGGTGCATAATGCAGCTCCAAAGTTTACTTGTGTGAAGCCAACACGAGTCCTGATCTGTGATCGACCCAGACCTGGACTAGGATCAGCACTTGCTGGACGAATTGATCTAAAACATAGTTGTTTTTGTGTAGGGTCAATTTACCTAGCCAGGGGACGAGCTCTGTCCTGAGGTGACTCAAACCATTCCACTAGGCTTGGTGACCATTCTCTTGGTTCAACCTAAACCAAGGCTTGGCCCCTAACTCGACCCACATTATTTAGGGTGATATTTTGACATTGAGTGAACATAGGTCAAATTAAATGTCCAAATTCTGCTATAAAAGGACTGATGGATTGAGATAGCTATCAGTTGAGTCATTTAAAAGTACAAAATAGTATACATTCCTCTAAAATTAAGGAACTGCCAGATATCTCATGCTAGTACTTCAAATTTAATCTGAATTTTCAATTTGGAAGCCATATCAAGAAGTCATTATTTTCTTCCCCTCTCTGTAATATTTGTTTTGGAACAAAGAATGTATATCATGTATCTATCCAAATTCCCAATAGCATCACTTGAGTTGGTTATGTTAAATAAAAAAGGATACTGACGTTAGCACACTTCTAGTTATATATATACTAAAAAGTCAGAAGACTGATTTGCAAGTAGTCAACTTTCAGCCTTTGCAGGACACAACGTATTAACGTGCTATACTAAACAAGTTCTTTTTTTCTCTCTCAACGGTAGGTTTTCTCCAGAATAAGGTCCCTGGCTACAAAGCCCGATGCCCTTCGGGTAGGAGTCAGCGCAAGTGATGCTGCTTTGATATTGGGAATTGCACCAGCTATGGCAAAGGAGCATCTCCTAAATGCGGAAATCCGAGGTATGACAATCACCAAAACAGTAACTAATGGGGGTGATAGTAGATTACCACTTGGTTAAGAAAGGGATGATAACGTGAAATTGAGACTTTTTATTTGTTTTTTGGCAGGATTACTTTGCCGGGACATTAGCCCTGATGGCTTTAGATTTTATATCAACTTATTTCCTGAGATCAGTGCAAATGATATGTACATGTGAGTGCACTTTCTCACTCTGACTCTTGCAACTTTAAATTGATCATGCCCTGCTAAGTTGAAAAGGAAATGGATGCTGATTTTGCTTGGGAATTTTATTATCTTTGCATTTGTTTCATTCTTGGACTGTTAGTTTTACTCACCAATACGGTCATTCTTAACAAAGGTATCTGCATTTGAGCCTAGTTTCATCATTAAGGACATGAATTGATTAGCGATCATCAAGAATATACCATTAATAACTTAATGATTAAGTGATCCTTCAATGAGTATCACGAAATCAGCTTAGGAGGGAGGATGGGGTAAAGTGCACTTGTAGTTTTGTGGAATAAACGGGGTAAGCCACATGACAAGTTTGATGTGCTTTCCTTAGCTTGCATCGAACTGGTTCATAGGGTTAACTGGGTCATTTGTGTGCCTAAAAAACAAACTTTGTGATGTATTGAAAGCCGAGTGAAACTGCTGCCGCAGGAGAAAGAAATGATATGAAAATAAATAAACGTGAATAATTTGCCAATCTAAGCTTGTTTTTGGTAAGAGTAGTGTGTGTGTGTGTAAGAGAGATGAGTTATTAATGAAAGGAAGAATTTGCTCTGCAGAAGTGACACGAAGGAGCGAATTTACAGAATATGGATGGAAGCGGTGACATCTTGTTATAGACAACAAGACTCTCATCTCTTGAAATGATGGTGATGAGAAAAAGAGTTGAGTTGTGCCGTGAAATGCATCTTCTCCCTTGGAGTTGGGAGGAAAGATGAACGAATGTGGTTTTGATATGTGCATACACTTTGGGCTTATCCACTGTTTTATACTGAAGAAGACAAGGCTGCCTGATTTGATTATTTGAAGAAGACTGCATCCAAAGTTTCAATTATTATTATTATTATTATTATTTCAGGGGCAGACAAGACAGAAGCAGCAGGCATCCTTCATATCCCTCAAACTGAGTGAGTAGAATGATTTGCGTCTTGTCTCCGCCTCCTCCTCCAGGCTTCTGGTTTTCAGAAACACGAGTTTGTGCTGTAAAAATGTTTGTAAGATTTACCAGATCGCAACACGCAGAAGCCATCACTGCATGATTGAATCTACCAAATTATAGAATGTCCATCAAATTCTACTATAAAGGCATATCATCCCTTACTAGAAATACGAAACTTCCAACCGATTTAGTAGTTATTGATCATCTGTTGGACATTAATACTACTTCCTTCTTACTCCATCGATGAACTATCTAGAGCCTGGAAGGAGTTGGAGGTCTGGTGGTGAGGTTCAGGGCGATGACGTCGGGGTCCTGGACTGGTCTGAAGAATACATTCACCATTTCTTCACTCACCATGTCAACACTTGGGGGTTCCCACTGCACCTCAACCACAATAAACAATTACTTGCACACACACACACACACGTATATGTATATATTTCTTGAATGAATTTTGACATGAGCTGTACGTACCTTGGGTTTCTTATCCTTATCAAACAGCAATGCTCTTGACCCCTGCCATTTTCATATATGTATCTATTTAATTCATTCGTTGTCTAATGAAAACCCTATTTTCATATATATATATATATATATACCTCGTAAAAGTCTCTGTTTACAGATCCCCTCAACATGTGAAGGACGATGTTGTGTTCCTTGTTGAGACACTGTTCCAAGCTTTGCATCCTCCCTTCTCTTATCTGCATTTGTATTACATCAATGGGAGTCTGTGTTTCTTATAACACTATTAATCAATGAATTACCGATTTGAGTGTGACTTTGAGACTTGTAGGGGATGCTGCTTTCATGGAAGTGTATGCTTTCTGTATCCACTGACAGCCATCTGCTGACTCTTTTTCCTGGAATAATACAGATAAACTTATTTGTTTTCCACATATATATATACTATAATGAAGAAAGTATATATTACCAGTGAGGATAATATGTCTTCGACCGTGGGCTTTGAGAAACACTTTTTGATGGTGGTCTCTAATCTATATTTCATCCCAAGTGCATAAAGTAGTCAGTGAAATGAGGAGGAGGATTCAAGAGAAACCCTCCCTTTTTCCTTCATCAAAAAGAATGATTGTGTTTACCGTCTGTAGGGGCTATCTTGTTTAAGTGGTGGTTTTCTTCCAAATTGATCGATGATTTTTGAAATATCTGGTGCATTCTCCAAACCAGTAGAAGGGAAGGAAGAAGAGATTTGGTCGCATAACGCTTTTTCCATCCAACACAACTCCTAATAAATACAATGAATGTATTAATTTGTTGTGCATATTCAATGAATTTGAAAGGTGTTTATTTACCTGTGAAGGAACAAAGTGAGATGCCAGTCCACATGCCACCATTTCAGCTCCATCCAGTCGAGCTCCAGTCAGACCCAAATATTCTCCTACATCCATTCAATTCAGCATCAAAGATTGAGAACTCCGCTGCTAATGAGTATGAAAACCAAGCCTACCAAAATAGCCAGGGAGCCTGGAAAGGAAGTAGGAAGCCCCAACATCAGGAAACAAGCCGATAGAGACCTCAGGCATCGCAAACACCTAACATAACAGATTCATTTAACAAATAGAAGCATGAATGTATGCATGTGGTTGATAGAAGGGATGAAAGGCAAACCGTATTCTCGCACACGACTCGAAAAGTCGATTGCAGTGACAAGCCAGCCCCTCCACCCATTACAACTCCATGAAGCAAGGCAACCTAATCAATCCATTTCAGACAGAATCCATCATTCATTCATTGCAGTTCACCTGAATATCAAACAACTCACCACAGGTTTACTGTAAGTAGCAATCAGGTAGTCCAGGTGAATCTGCTTCCTGTAAAAGCTCATTGTATAGCTCCAATGACCTAAAAAGAAGAAGAATGAGAAGGAGAAGAAGAAGAAGAAGGATTTTAATTCATTGAATCAATAATCTAGAGACTGAGAAAGCCTGCATACCTCCGACGGAACACCCAATTGCACTCATCACATCTCCCCCAGCAGAGAAAGCCCTTCCATTTCCCTGGAATTTGGTAACATCAAATTCAAATCATACCTTATTATTATAATCATAATATTCATCAAGTATAAGGTTAGGTGACATGGCTTCTTATTGTGTTGAGTTTTTGTTTAATTTCCACAACCTCTGAATGATGTCTTTCATCCATATGTGTTCTTTCTCTTTCATCTTTCTCCAAAGATCCTCTTTATAAATTATGCGATCAATAATTGTTGATCATAAGTTATTTTAGCAAGTTATGTTTGCCGCTGAAATATTGTCACGAAATCAATATTACGAAGTTAATTAGTAACAACGTTGTATTAGCGACACTAAATTAATACTATCCCCACTAAACCGATTGAACTATTCTAAACAAACTAGTTAAGAAACAATCTAAACCCAATTCTAAATACTCTCCCTTATTTTCCTAAATGTCTCTTTTCGTAACTTGTAACCATGAGGTAACCTAGGAGAAGAGATTCAAAGTGGGTTTCGAGTTTATATTCGACTTGATGAATCCAAATTCAAACTTCTGGGTTCAGATTTAACTCAAAACATCGACTATGGGTTCAAATTGAAGCTAAATATTGTTTGAGGTCCCAACTTTAGCAGCAACAGGCCTTTAGCGACGGCATATTGCCGACCCACCAATCTTTAGCCACGGGGTCCACTCAAATGAGAAAACTGTCGCCGCTAACATTTAATGGTGGCTAACGAGCCTTCAACAATGACCTTTGATAGTTGATGTAGAACGTTTTTCTTGTAATGCTTAACAACATTATCTAGAAACCACCTAAAACATCCATCCAGTAGGCGAACTATGTTGACTCTGATCCTCCAGTGGGAGGTACGTAGGCAGGTTTCTGATGTGCGAGTTCGAGTCTTTCCACAATAGAGAATCCATCTCTGCATCGTAATTCCAATCGCATTCAGTCCACACTTTAGCAATATTAATATCTACAAGGTGAGTGTTCTTCCCTTGCTCAATACAGTTATTTACTGACAATTTCCAAAATTAGTATAAGAGCGCGAAGGTTGGTTTTCGCTCAGTGTATTGTCACCCATAGAAACAAATTTTCTTCATCAGGTACGCTTCGATGGTAGATAATGACCACATCCTTCGTACGAACCACACAACGTGGCCTCCGCGGTTGCGAACCACCATAGGTGTGACCTTTGTGGTCGAGAACCACCACGATCGCGGCCTTCGTGGTCGTAAACGACCCCTCTCCCGCGGCAATGGCCACAGAGGCCACAGATCGGGTCAAGGTCGTTGCCAGCAACCACAATCTCCCTAATCGTAGCTACATACCAAGTCAAGGTCGTGGGTCAATAACCATGACCTCCCTGGTCGAGGTTGTGGCTTCCGCGCCATGAAACTCACTGGCCATGGCCAGACCAGGTCAAGGTTGTGGCATCGCTGCCACAACTTCCACAGATGGAGGAAGTCGTCGACACCTGTTGGCAGTTGCTGCTAGGGTTGAAAATTATAGCCACCTTTCTCCACCCTAACTTAGTCGGGTGAAGGAGATTACCCAACTCGTGTCAGATGCATGTGAGATCGAGCAAGACCAGTTCCCTTTATATGGATCGATCGATTTTGTAACTATACTAGATCGATTTACTTTGTGTGAACTGACCTACTGTGTATAGACTGAACCTAGGGGTGGACATGAACCAGTTCAGCCCCAAACCAGTTCATGAACCGTACCTTTACCACATTTTAAAGAGGTACGGTTTACCGTTCCAATTTTTGGCCGCTCCAGATTTTGACTAATTTATCATAACTCTTCTGAACTGGTTCGGTCGAATCACTTTATATATATTTGAAAAAAAACTATAATAAATTAATAATACAAATAATAAATTATCCATAAATCATAAATCATAATCCATAAACCATAATCCATAATCTATAAACCATAATCCATAATTCATTATACTAATGTAGATTGTAAATCATCACCGAACAAACTTTGGTCTAATGGTTTATAGTAGATATTTTAAAAATTAATAAAATATTATATTAAAACCGGTACAAGAAGTGACACGGTTTACCATTTGCAAACCGTTTTTTTGAACCGCTCTATTTTTCTGCATTTTTTTTTTGATTTGTGAACCAGTTCGGCCAAACCAATTTGGTTCACAAAAGGTACTATTTGGTTAGACCAAACCGGTTTTTTATGGTCACCCCTAACCGAACTTGTCAGAGCTCACCTGGACAAGTTTTTTTGGCCTATGTGGCTACGTCTGGTCTGCCTTAAGTTTATTTTGGGTATGATCTTGAGTCTTGGGTATATTTTAGGTATTTATTTCATTTAGTTGACAAACTATGTGTCTTTTTATTTATAGTTTTGGACTGAACTATTTAACAATTGAACTAATTTAAATGTCAAGTAAGCTTGGCATTTGTATAAATTATTTGCACGAGTATTGAATAATTATTGACATATATGTATGTGGGTTCATTAAGATCCCCACATTACTTTTTGTTTATTGCAAGGTAATCATACTTTGATTTTAACTATAATTGATTAATTTTTGATAAAAAAAATTTGATTATTTTTTGATCCATGACTTTATATGAGTTTATTAGGAACTCTAGATAACTTTGTGATTATTGCAAGGTAGTCATGCTTTATCAATTTTTTTATTTGAATAAAATAATACGTCTTGATTAAAAATCGTCATGTGTGATTATTGAGATCCCTAGTATACTATGTGTTATTTTACAAATATCTTTTTGGTTTAGTTGATTTTAGTCCTGAGACATTTTTTTAGGCTTTTATATCCCTAAATTTTTGCTTATTGATATTTTGGTCCCCAAATTAATATACTTTGAGACTTTAGTATCTGAATTTATGTTTATGATCATTTTGGTATGCAAACTTTAGAGTATAAGTGATTTTAAACCCTAAACAACCAATTGAGGTGACTTTGATCCCTAATTTTCAAAATGGTATAATTTACTCCCTAATATATTTATGGGTTAAATACCAACTAGCTACCTGAACTTTGGACGTTTTGTAACGAGCTACCCGAACTTTGAAAATTCAAAACGGGCTACCTTAACTTTGAAGAATGTGCAAATAGCTACTTCCGTCCAATTTTCCGTCAATTGTCGTCGGAAATTCGTTGGAAAGTTGTTGGAAATTCGTCAAAAATTGGACGGAGGTAGCTATTTGCACCTTTTTCAAAGTTGAGGTAGCCCGTTTTCAATTTTCAAAGTTCGGTTAGCTCATAGCAAAATGTCCAAAATTTTGGTAGCTACTTGGTATTTAACCCTATATTTATTAGTTTCGTTGGAGGGTGCAGTGGCACCTAGAATCAAGGTATTGAAGATCCTTTAAATTATATATTTAACTGTATGTTTTTTGAGGGTGCTTGTGGCTCCTTTAAGCTTTCAACAAAGTGCAGGTAACTCTGGAGCTGAAGATTTGCAGAAAAATGAGTTTTCTTCAAATTAAATGTGCTTTGAAAAGGTACGAATTTATGGGTTACTCCTGAACTCTCTAAAGTAAATTAGAGTATTTATTTATGCACCCAAGGATACTTGCATTACTAGTAGTAGTGTCATTTTGAGTAATTAATGTAGTAAGTCATTGTAGGAATCTATTTTCTGAAGTTGTATTTGCTGGATTTCCATGAAGTTTGATTTTGTTTGAATTTTTCTCATGTGAATTAATAAAATTAGTTTTGTTAAAAACTTGTCTGGGTATTATGACTTCAATGCTTACTACACTTTGTGTGTGCTCAACTGCATATGTGCATAGAGAATGATGACATAGTTATGTAATTGTGATTATTGAGCCTTTGATTAATTGAATTAACTTTTGTTGTATCGGTCCTTCGTGTACCACATGTACTTGTGTTGATTCTTTTAACAACTCAGATGAGCTATAAATATAGTCCAGGGAGACTGTAAAAAATTAGTATTGAATTAATTGGATTGATTATTTGTTGTGTGCCTGATTTCGGGGCGTGCTTTTGAGTAAAACTTGCGACCCTCCGAGTTAGGTACACTTTTGGATTGGTTCTCTTAATTAATAACTTAGTTAAATTCATTGATCATTATACATTGTGTCAAAATGATCATGGCTTAGCTCCATTCCTAGTGAATGATGTTGGCGAGCAGAATAAAATGTTGTTGCTTCTTAACTACAACTGTGAGATCTAGAGTAGCGACTTTAGAATTTCCCAAAGAAGCATACGAATCTTATAAGAAACTCAATTCATGGAACAACCTAAAGTGGGTAACGACCCCCAAATGATCAGAAATTAAAGCCTAACTATTTGTACTCTCCTCCCTAAACCTTTAGTCATGCATATATGTGCACCGATGTTAAAGAGTTTTGAAATGCCAATCCATGACATATTCGAACACTTGGAAAGATTTGTAGCTTTGTGCTTAAGACCTAAGTGCACTTAACACACTTAACAGAATTGAGGCAACTGTGTCGAAAGTCGAAATGCATAATAGAGAAAATGTTTGGGGGATTGTTCCCAAATACTGCAAAACATATGGATGAATTCTCTAAGGACTCTATGTGAGCCTCAAAAGTGCAAGGCAAACTTAAAGAGTAAGAAAAAATCAAGAACAAAATTATATCGAATGCAAAGCGTTTGAGCCATGTGAGTAGGTCTAATTGATGAGTTAGGTTGTACTAGTTAGTCACTAGCATGGAAACTTGAATCTTGATCGCCTTATGAAACTCTATCGTTGAAATAACGTTTTAGTTTTTGTTTTATATTCACTCTATATTTCCATGACAAGATGTTAATAATTGAGTATGAGATCAACTTTCTTGTGACTCTAAATATTGCAAAATTATGCAGTAGGCCATAGGGGTTAATGCTTGAGAAATGACTAGCATAATTAGTTTTTGTTTATCAACTTGTGTGCAATGTCTCATATGCGAGAGGATTATACGATTTGATCAATCAAACTTTAAGGGTTAACACCCTCTTGGATGCGTCTGAATAAGTTATTATCACTGAGAATAATTGAAGATGTAATGAGAAGAAGAATAGTCATATGTTGACTATTCTTATTTCTATCAGAATAATAAGTTGTTCTAAGAAAACCATTATTTTGATATGGATTTGTTATTGTGGCGTAAGTCGTGTATGATTCTATTTGTTGAAGTAGAATTTCATTGAGTAATGCTCTGTAATCTTATGGTGCATGCCCCAAGAATAAATGTGTATCTTTTAAAATCAAGTGAGGACAAACAATTAGTTCCTTAGCCTTAGCGTGGACAAAGGTTCATGAAAGTTTGACCGCGACATGAATGTCAATTGATCAAACTTGGGGTATTCTAAATTATACAAATGCCTAACACGTTATTTTCTCTCCAATTCAAATCATGTTTCTAAACAGTGATAGCAAGGTCCCATGATCTTAACCTTCAGGGGATTAAGACCCATCAGGATCACTCTGTTTGAGTGAGATAGTTTTGACAGATGATTAATAAGTTCATCATCCGAATACTCTTTCATCATCATCATCATGTGCGGAGAGTGACCACATTCCAAATGAGAGTAACTTAGAGGGATCATATTACTAGTGGGAGCGAGATAAGTCTCATACCCAGAGTAGTGTGTCTCTTCATAAGTGAGGCAACTTAATGCACCTTTGTTGGCAACGTATTTTCATATTTAATTCTTCTGGAATTATTAACTTAGAGGGATCTTCACTCGAGTGGGAGCGAGATAAGTCTCATACCCAGAGTAGTGTGTCTCTTCATAAGTGAGGCAACTTAATGCACCTTTGTTGGCAACATATTTCATATTTAATTCTTCTGGAATTCTTAACTTAGAGGGATCTTCACTCGAGTGGGAGCGCGATCATGAATCACGTATCTTCATGCAGTGATGGAGCCACGTTGGGGTGAGGGGGGCAATTGCCCCCCCTCAACTTTTGGATTTGTTTCAATTTCTCCCCGAACTTTTGGATTTGTGTCAATTTAGTCCTAAAAATTCTTACATTTGCCCCCTCTGATTTTTTATTTTTTATTTTAACTATTTGACCTTGTACTAATTATTACTAATTATTGCCCCCACTGACTTAAATTCCTGGCTTCGTCTTCATGTGTGAGGTAACCTGATGCATTTTGGTTGATGGTGTTGTTTCATAAGTGAGACAACTACAAACTCTTGATATTTTGAGAAAGATTGAGCACCAATTTTCCCTAAGAAGAGTTTATGATTATTTCATGTTACAAATCATGTCACTTCATGTGTTAAGTCAGTTGATACACTTTAACTAGCTCTACTATTTCACGAGTTAGACAATTGGTTGAGATAATGTTTCACAAGTGAGATGACGATCATAAAGTTCTCGTTACAGTGGGATCTATAGAGCACCAACCCTTTTAAATAAAAGTAAGAGATGATCAATAAATAAAAGTAAGATTTTATGAATAAGTTGAGCTCTTTAAAATAGGATACACATAGTCAACACAACACTTTAAAGAAAAGATGAGATCTTATAAGAAAAAATTGAAGTTAATAACACAATTTAGTTTGATGAAAATTATAATAAAAAGAAACGATCTAAGTGACTTTTTAGTTGCAGTACATTCTTAAAACTCATTTGTTCTTCCTAGTTACCTATGCATGAAACATATCTTGAATGTTGAATAGAGTAATTTGTTTCCTCATTCTTTATGGATAACAAATGCATGGATAAAAAAAGAAGTTATACTCCATAATCTGCAAAAACTTTCATGATAATAGTATATACTTGCTCATGATCTGTCATGTACAATGTTGCACTCATGCTGGATGATGGTCATAAGTCTATACTATAGAAAAGTGTTTTCATGCTATGTGTAGCTGTAAGTGCAACTAGGATTGATATGAAATTAATCATCTTAGAAAAATGTGATCAGTCACGGTCATTCATGACTACGACTGTAGTCGATGACCACAGGCACCTGCGATCGTGGTTGAGTCGTTAATCACAACCTTTTGTGATTGCAGATTAGTGTCTAGTCTCTTTGTAAAACCTATATGATGAATTTGTTTGCATGGTTTTGAATTATGGTTTCGAGAAATTATCCCGAGAAAGAAGTTTATGAGTTATTTAGTAATGCTAGTGTTAAAGTTATATTATTCTTAAAATATATTTTTAAAATAATATATACTATTCAAAATTGTTGGTTGTGCTAGTGACAAGTAATAGGAATTTGGGCGCAAGAGCTCTGGATCTGAATTTAGATCTTGGAATTTCGGTTTCGGCACACTTCATTAATTGATTTAATATTGGGTTAAATATCAAATAGCTACCCGAACTTTGACTGGTTTATAAGTAGCTACTTCAACTTTAAATTTTAAAAAACGGCTACCTCAAGTTTGGATAAAGGTTAAAATAACTATCTCAGTTAACTTTTTCGTTAAATATGAACGAAAAAAAAAACGTGGCAGCACATAATTGGTCCTTGATTTTAAAAATTAAATGATTTTTTAAAAATACCAAAAAAAACTGAAAAAAAATTAAAAAATAAGAGTTTTTACTATAATACTTTTATTGAAAATATGAAACAAAATAAAAAACTATTTATTTCATATTTGTAATAAAAGTATTATATTAGAAAATCTTATTTTCTCTATTGATTTTCTATTTTTTTTTTTAATTTGCATATGCATACTACAACATTAGAGATTGTTACCATTGTTACAAAAATACTAACATTTTTATACAAACATTAATAGAAGTAATACACCATAAAAGTTAAGAGTATTATACAAACATTAACATTTTTTTAACACAGTTTTATGAAAAATAGTTTTTAATATATATTTATAACATAACATATTAATGTAATATGTATAATAAAACATTAGATTTTGTTACTATTGTTAGAAAAATACTAATGTTTTAATATGGAGAATGATAGAAGTAATAAACTATAAAAGGTAAGAGTATTATATGGAAATTAACATATATATGTATTTACAGTTTTATGATTTTTTTAATATTTATAAATGATTAAAATCCTATTTATATAATAAATTATTACTATTACTAAAATAAATAAAAAGTGTAATGATTTTAATAGTCTTTTGTAAACATATGCACTAATATAAGTCATAAACTATATAAAACTATTTAAATGAAAAGTATTAATTATTCTTTTATTATAACTACTAATATGTTTTTTAATTATTGATTCATGTATTTTTAACTAATTTTATGAACAAATACACTTAATATAATTGATAAATTTTGTATTTCATAATATAACTTATCTATATAATTAATTATTTCATGTGATTTTTAATTCTAATATTTTTATTGTAAATAATTCAAACTTATAATAATGAACTTTTTTAAAAATTATTATAGTGTATATTCACTTAACAAAATAACTTTTTAAACTTTATAACAGTAAACTTAGTAGTTTCTGAAAATTTATTTTAGTTTATATGTTGTTAAAAATAATTTAAATACATGTTATACTATAGTATGTAGTATAAAAAATAACATATATTATATATAAAAAGTAAAAACATTAAGAAACAAAACATACTACTAATTGCACAAAGTGCATGTAAAATATCTAGTATATATTAATTTGACTAGAATGCATAAAATCGTGACAAATAATATTTTAATACATTTTCTCACTCTTAATGTTAAATTCATAACTTCTTATTGGTCCATATCAAACATATAATTTTTATATGTGGTATGCCATGGAACTCACTTTAAAATCTTCCAAACCTTCTCATTCATTCTCCACATAAGTTACAAAAATTCATTTTTATCAACTTATGTACTTTTTAATTATTTTTACCAAAAAACACAATTAATCTTTATGTTTTATACTATCTTGGTATAATTGAAATATAAGTGTAATTATTATTAAAAATAATATTTTTACTATTTAAAAAAATTAAAAATTTATTTTATTTTTATTCTTGATAATATATAAGAATTTATAATATATTAAGTAACTAAAATACGATCATTATTGTTTTATTATATATATATATTTATACTTATTATTAATTATATAAAAAAATACATATCACGCAAAACGCGAACCAGATTTCTAGTTTTTCAGGGATCATGTTTTCTTACGTGTATAATAAGGAGATTTTTAGCAAATAAATATGATACATAAAATATTTATAAAATAGATAGAATTTCTTTTTATTTGATTTTTGTATTGTTACGTACACCCTCCCGAGTCCCGAGGGTGTGCCATAATGAAATTTTAGTTTTGAAAAGTAAGTAGGTAAAGGAAATATAAAAAATAAACATATATTTTTTTAAAAATGGGTATATACTATATACACGCTCTCTTGTGGGTATAGATTTATAAGAATTTTCTATCTGAAAAGCGAGTTGGGTCATCTCAATTTCTGCTGGAGAGCAACATGTAACGGGGTTGCCTCTTCTTTATTAATGAAGCCTCTTCTTTATTAATGAAAGAGTAATCGACCCCAAATTTATAGGGGAACTCATCGTTGACTCATTTTGTAAAGGGAGTTTTAACCCCTTATGTATATATATTGAGAATATTATCATAAATAAAAAACTAAATTACAAGTTTAATGCTGCATTTTTTTAAATATTCAAACAGACTTCACAGTAGTAACGATGTAAATTTAATATTCTAGGCTAACCAAATTTGAACATTGAATTTTAGACTCGAAGATTTATATTAAAATCAATGAATCTCAACTTTAACGGTTGTGTGTGGTCAATATGAAATTTTAAAATTAGTATTTTATTTTGTAGCATTAGACTTGCAATTTCACTTCTTATGTCGTTAGACTTGCAATTTAACTTTTTGTGGTGTTAGAATTGCACGCATATAGCCGTTGCAATTTAATCGTTGATATAAGTTGTAACCCAAGGAGCGCCTGTATTCAATTTTCTAAAACAAATATTTACGTTTTTTTATATTATACTTTCAACCTAATTACTTCTTAAAAAACTCTGATAATTGTGTTTAATAATTATTTTAAAAGAATATTAAAATGATAATCACAAAAAAGTTAAATGTCAATTCTAAATTCTAATACCACAAAATGTATTTATAAGACTATAATAAGAGGGCTAATAACCCTAAACCCCTCCAGAAAATGGAACAATCGTTCCTTCCTATAGAGGGTTGATTGATCCCTATACAGAAGAGGCTACCCCTTCTTTAATAAATTAGTGATCAACCCCTCTTCATAGGCCACTCCCTACTAAGGACCGAGTAGTTATAACTTGCTAACCACGGGAGAACGCATATAACTAATTTTTTTTCTCTCCAAAATACACTACATTTTAAAACAAAATACCAAGTATTAAGTTTTGAAAATTAATTACCAAAATATACCTACATGTGAATGTCATTCAAGGGTAGGGTGTCTGTTAAATCCTACCCGCGAATGTCATTTGCGGATACGAGTTTGTAGTATATAATGAAGTACCTTTGGGCTAGTGGAAGAACTAATGCTATATTAGTTAGAAGTCCTGGATTTGAAACTTTGTTGTAACCTTTTTTTATAAGCAAGAGTAGGAAACCCCATATAAA
Source organism: Chamaenerion angustifolium (assembly GCA_946814005.1). Classification (NCBI taxonomy): domain Eukaryota; kingdom Viridiplantae; phylum Streptophyta; class Magnoliopsida; order Myrtales; family Onagraceae; genus Chamaenerion; species Chamaenerion angustifolium. The sequence goes on along the minus strand of OX328271.1, from coordinate 24,788,401 downwards.
AATAATTCCAACAAAGTTTGAACTAGGACCGATAAGGGTGCGGTGAAAAATTCAAGACCATGGTTATAACCGTTATTTTTTAATATGGTTAACCGTACCATTATGGTGCAGTGCGGTTATGATGATAAATTTTTTACCCATAATGGTTATGATTATGCTATTTTAGTCATTCGGATGGTTATAATCATGGTTATTATATAAATAAAATAATAATTTAATATATTAATAAATACTAATAAAAGATGTAGGATTTTGATTACTTTTAGATTTCACGAATCTATAATTTCAAGGCGAATTGTAATTGAATAATTTAAATGTTAAATGATATTAATGTTAATTTTGAATGGTGTTAATGTTGAATAATATTAATGTTGAATATTTTTATTATTTGTGACATAACTTTATGTATTTATTAAGATAACATTTATAGTGTTCTATTACATTTCACATGTGGTAATAAATATGGGTATACGGTTAAAACCGTGGTTAATGACCACGATTATGGTATTGAAAATTGTACCCGTAATGGTTATAATTATGGTTATGGTATGCAATTATTTAAAAATATGGTATGGTATTTGAGATACCCGTACCAAAACCACACCATTGTCAACCCTAGTTTGAACCCAAGACTTTTAACAAATAGAATAGTACATTCTTCGACTAAATTAATGATACTCAAATATTTTTTTATGTACTTAAATATAACTACTCAAATGAAAACATTTTTTTTTTGTAAAATTGTATCCAACAAGAGATTAATTTCTTGACCATGTTAGAACAATTCAATATTTTATCACTACAATATTAATGTAATATGTTTTCTTACGTACCTAAATTATACTACAGAAATGTTATTTAGGTACTTTAACCCTTATTCCATAAATATTATTTTTTGGAGTCATTATACTTCAAATTTTAATTAGGAAAATTTCTAAAATCAAATGGAAGTATAAATAATGACGCAAAAAATGATATTTCTAAATTAGAAGGTTGAAGATATCTAAATAAATAACCTTTTTGAAGTATAATTTAGGTATCTGACAAAAAGAGTAATAATTTAGGTACGTAAACAATCTATGATAGTAATACTATAATGATAAAATATTGTAGTTATAACATGGTAATGATTTTTTTGTGAATACAATTTTAAAAAAAATGTATTGACTTAAGTAGTTAGTGTATTATAAACAATTTAAGTACATCAAATTTTTTTTCCGAGTACCAATAATTTAGTGGAAGAATGTATTATTTTAATTGTTAAAGGTTTTGAGTTCGAACTTTGTTAGAGTTTTTTTTTGAAATTTCCTACACCTTATAAAAAAACGTTCCTTCAAAGTTTTGAACCCAGAACCTCCTAAATATTTAATTGCATATTTACTCGTACCCGCGGATGCCATTTACGGATAGAAATATAGAATTAATAGATATTCTATATGCGAATGACATTATTATATATGTAAGATTTAAATAAATTCTGCCCATGAATTAGAGGTTGATTAAGATTAGCCCTTATAGAGAAAGGGCTACCCCTTCTTTAATAAATAAGTGGACAATCCCCTCTTAATATATTGCTCCCACCAAAGAGCGAGTTATTATAATTTGCTAATTATGAAAGAGCGCATATAAGTTATAACCATTATTTTTCTAAAAAAATAACTGTATTACTTTTTAATATATTTTTTTACCTACTTACATTTTAAAAAACTCCGTAATGAAGTTGCAGTTTATGGGCTGCACCGAGTGTTTTTATTGTCGTAGGGATTATTAATTTCATCCTCAAATTTTATGAAGTGATTAATTTTGTCCTCGTTGATTTCAAGTTGAATTTACTATTCTCGCACCCTAAACCCTAAAAACCCATTCTTCTCCTTGGCGATAGATTCGTTGGCGAAAGCTCCCTGGCCTCCATTGATTTGATCACCCCCTTTTCTACTCAACCCAGAAAAGATTTCGTTTCAATAAAACCCCAAACCGAGATATCTGAGTCAAAATAACAATTGAGTGTTTGACTGAACCTAGAAAGGAAGGATCAGAAAACCCTCCCGTTCTAGGTTTAATCCTTAAAACAAAGGGTTTTTGGTCCAAAACCAAGTCCTCCGTTGAGTGGAACCCAAGTTCGTTGACAAAAAGATGAATCATCCACAAATTGCATGGAATTCGGTTTACCAGTAGCAGATCTTGATGTAGGTTGGTTGTATGGAGAATGATTGATTGATGGTTAGAGTGAGATGGTTTGCTTTGGAACAAAGAGATTTGTAAAAACCAAGAGAGGCTTAGGAAATTCATATGTTTATGTATATATTTGCATTATTCTTTGCTTACCTTCAGTATAACCAAGTTGACTTCAGGGTCTCTCTCATATTTTTCCATTGCTGATAGTATCTGCGATACCTGTAAATAAATTAGTTAAGTTAGTTGCTTGCTTGCTTCTTTTCTATCTACTTCCTTCCTTCCTTCCTTTCATACCATGTCATAATTGAGTACATTGAGCTTGTTTGGTCTGTTGAGAATGACTTTCCTTGCACTTGATCTTTGTTGAAAGAGTACCTTCTCCAAATCAAATAGTTTGACACACACACAGTTAATATTCCATTGGATAGAGAGACGACCAAAAGAAAGAAAAACTGCATGCTTGCCTGATCAACTTCGAAGCAGATGGACCAGTTGAATGCCATGGATTCAGAGAGTAGTGTTCTAATATAATTAATGACAAAGTATAGATGGAATTAGTGATGCAATTATCATCATCGTCATGAAATAAGGAATGCATTGTACGATGATAAAAGAGCTACCTACCTAGTAGACTATATTATATTAAATAAAAAGAAACCAGATGAGAAGAGAAGAGTCTTCAAGGCTATAGCAGATACAGCAACACAATAACAGGCCAGGAGAGGAGAGGAGAGGAGATAGAGAGAGACGAGAGTGAGGGAAGGTAGGAAGGAAAGACGAATCCTTAAATTTCAAACAGAAGAACAGGTGATACCTTTGGTGTCAGTCATTGATGATGTACGTACTCTCAGCAACTACCATAATTCATTTGTTGCGAGACAGAAGGGAAAAAGGTGGAAAATCACTTTTTGTTGCTTAAAAAAAATATATTTACCAAAGTACGTGTCTGCATATGCGAGATTCGCCGAATATCATGTGATCAATCAAGTTGACTATAAAAATGTTTCGAATTTCTGATTAGTTTTCCTATTTGCTTCTTCGGATTGTCTATCTTCTTTTTCCTCTTCAGATTGTGCATCTTCTACTCTCTTCATTTTTTCTCTTCGATCTTCTTTTTCCTCTCCATCTTTATATACTTTTTTACATATAGATGACATTATTTGTTTTGATGTAATTTTATGATAAAACTTATCCGATTCTCCTTTTAGATTGTCATTCCACTGCATTTATCACATAATTGTTATTTTCAATTTATTGAATTATTGTTGATTAGAATCCTATCCTATTCTTAAAATTATTTTTATTTATTTATTCTTGTTTCTTGTGATTTAGTAAAGTATTTATCTATTACATTAACTTTTATTTTCCATCGGATATTTTTTTTAAATAATTTTTCTACTTCTATTTTTTTTTTTAATATTTGGGACCCAACATGACACTTATCGGTATTATGTGCTTGATTATTGTTGTTGAATTATCTCTTCCGCGACTAGATAAAAATATATGTATGACTTGTGGTTGTCATGATGTTGAAGCTGCGCCTCCGCCCTCATTTCATATAAATTTGAAGACGTTGACGGGCTTTGCAAGTTTTTAAGGATTTGATCCCAAAGTGCATTGTCTTTCACTTTAGAATTAAGTATTAATTGCGAGTCAATATTTCATGATCAACATGGCGAGAGTAGTCTAACCCTATCAAAATATTACTGATAATCAAAAGACAGTGAACATTTTGCTCAGTCACACCAATGATGTCTCAGACGATGAGGTCGACATTAATTTCCTATCAGATCACAAAGTAAATGATGAAGATCCTTTTATTGAGCATTTCATGGGTCACATAGATGAAGAAAATGAAGATGTGGTGAATGTCAACAAAAATTCTCACAATTTTGAACATGTCAATATTGGTCAAAATTCTAGATATGTGTATGGTGCAGGTAGATCCCACCAAAAGATAGACATGCAACCCACTGATCAGAATTGGATTGATAGTAACTGGATTTTTGATTAACAAACGACTAGTGTGAGTATGCTCAAGAATCGTCGAATGAAGGTTACATAGATACCAACATGAAGTTTAGTAGTAAAGACGAGTTATTAGTCGTGTGAAAAGGTGACACATAGCAAATGCTAAAGTTGGTATGGTTGAGTCATCAAATATCAACTCAATTGTTTTAAAGTGTAAAGACGATCCCATAAACTACTTGTGGCCATTGAGAGGAAGACTTTTTAAGATTAGTGGAATGTGAAGGATATAAAATTTGTATCCTCCACACGCATGTGCGAATGTACTTCTCATTTAAAAGTACCAAAACATTGATTGCAAATTGAAAACAACTGTGATTAAGAATTCATTGCTACCCGACACCGTGTTAAAAATATCAGTCATCCAGTCGAGGATGAGTATGGGTCCAAAATATCATATCCAAAGATGTTGTACTCTAAACAAATAGTGCTTGAGTCTTAATTGAGGACACACGAATAAGCATTTGAAAACCTCTCGCGACTGCTGGCGGCCATATCATTATATATACTCGGAACAATGTATTTTTTTTTTGTCATAGAGAGTCAATATAGTAACCCACATAGCAACATTGGAATGATGTTCTAGGCTTTAGACATTGCCATTGCAGGGGTTATCCATTGTCGACCCTTTATCGGTATAAATGTCACACATTTGTACGAGAAATATAATGGGAAAGTGGTTGAAGCAGTAACGTACGATTCTAATAATGGAATTTATCCATTGACATTTGGAATTGCAGATGCAGAAACCAATGATAGCTGGAACTGGTTTTCACATCATCTACGCGACCACGTGACAAAGGATCGACACGTTTGTCTAGTGTCAGACTGTCACAGAGAAATTATAAATGGGATGGAGAGTGTATACGCTCCGTTCATGCGAGGGGCATATTGATTTTGAGCACGTCACCTAGAAAGAAATTTCAATCACAATTTTATAAGTGTCTGCTTGAAAATGTAGTTGTATGTCAAGACAAGCGCCCTGGATAAACAGAAGTTTGATGTATGGTACATCAATCTATAATCTATCCATAACAACAACCATTATGATTGGATGTCTAACATACCCGTTGAGATATGGGCCTTTGCGTACAATGAATGAGCTCGCTACATCAAAATGACAAAGATTTTGGTGGAGGTATCTAATGGTGTGCTAAAAGGTGCTAGAACATTACCATTGTCTGAATTGGTCAAACTCACTTACTGAAGGCCAACACATATTTTTTAAAACATCGTTAGGAGACCATGATTGCCATTGAGGAGAATAAAATATGGTATGAGGTTGTCCAATCTACCATTAGTAGGGTATATAATAAATTGGTAGGATGTAAGTTGAACAATTTAGTCAAGAGATCAGTGTGTACCATGCGAAGGATATTGGTATATTTGTGTAGAGTGTAGGTTGGTCCACTGGTGGAAATCTTACGGTTAACCTCGTATAGAATAAATGCGAGTGTGTTGTGTGACTAATATATCACTACTCGTGTACACACAGAATGACCTCGATCACCAAGGTCGGGATGCAATGGGCTTCTTTTGTAGATCATCTATATTCGAACCAGGCACGTTTGACTTCATACTCACCATGTTTCCAATAAATACCAGACATGTATTGTTGGCCCCAATTTGAACTTCCTATGTATATTCATTATTCGTAGAGATAGAAGATACAAAAGAGGAGAAAAATCAAGTCGTATTGATAATTGATGGATGGTAGGGAAGGATAACGTAGGCGAAATAGTTGTAGTAAGTTTGGCTTAAGCGGTCATAGTAGGAAAAGATGTTCGATTCCACGTTAGTGTATTTGTTGTCTCCTCTTTATTAGTAGAAGTTATATATTTCATCTTTTATCAACAATGTACATGTTATTAAACATAATGCTACAACAAAGGTTTAAATTTGATGGTGGGTTCCAATAATATTGTTTGAGTAAATATGATGCCCTATTGATAAGAATAGATCGGTGTTTGCGACATTTACGTTGTAATTACAGTATTTATCAACCCTAACTTTTTTAATTTTTTATTGAGTCGAAAATTTACCTTACTTGAAGCTGAAGTTGTTTATCTTACCAAACAACTCCCATTTCAATTAAGGCCATTTTTTGACTATCTCTAAACAAATTAAATATTAAGGGTTGATAACTATTTTAATTACAAGGCAAACATCACAAATAATCAATGAGTATTTATATTTTTGGGGTTAATGGTTCCAATGGTCCTATATATTTGACTCATGTTATCGGTTGGTACCCCTATGTTGTTTAATGATATCATATGTTTCAAAATTTTGTTATTTGGTCCATTCTCCTAATTGTCGTCAATTTTCACCATGAACTTGCCATGTGATCATCACTTGGTTGAATATTGAACTTGAAATGTCTATGTTGCCATACTACCATATCCTCTTCTTCACTACTCATTTGCAGTTTCTTACTTCTCTTTTGAGTACAAGATTTCCTTCTGACGTTGTGTTATGTTTACACATTGTTCATCTTATTCCAAACACATTCCCAAGTTGAAGTCTCTACGATGCCATTGTGGTTCATGCGTGTCCCCATTTTGAGGTTTGGGTTCTTAATCGTGCATGCTATGTCCATTCTTATAGCTTGGATTACTCAAACTAAGGTTAGTAACCCTAATTTATGTCTAAGAAACTCTAATTGGTTATTGTGTTGAATCCTAAACATTCTCGTGAAACCTTAATTTTTGACATGATCCGATTAGGTTATTCTTTATTTATTTGAAAAACATGTTTTATGTTTGCACATGTTGGTGGAACTCGTGGATGTGGTTTTTTATGCTGGGTAAATCCCCTAATGTGCAATTATGGTAGAAGAACACTACACAGATTTGAAATAATGCACACTAATTTGTCTGCTAAATTGTTGACCGGGTATGCCGTGAAAAAATAAGTTCGTTGTTTGTGTAGTTAGATTGGTTGCTTAAACTGTGCCTTGTTATGTATGCCATAAGTTTTTAAAGAATGTTTTTTTGTGTTAAAATGTGTCCTGTCCTATTATGTGTGTTATATGTTGTTCACCGACATTGTTATGAAAATGTTGTTGTCTCGAGAACTTAGTTAAGGTACTATTTCACAACCTCCCGTTAAGTTAGTGTACCACATATGTCAATACATAAGACTGTAAATGGACGTTACACAAGTCCCTGAGTCAAACAACATCAACAAACAGTTTGATAAGTTTCAACTGTCACAAAACAACAAAAGCCATCAATATCAACAAACAGTTTGATGAGTTTCAACAGTTACTGGCAACGCAAAACAGCAGAAACCAACCACATCAACAAAACGTTTGAAAAGTTTCAACAGTTACAAACAACAAAAATAACCCACTAGCTAAAATGTCTCTCCTTTGGTGGCTTTGCAGTCATTCGTTTTAGCTATGCCATATATGACCCTGTCCTCTTCGGCGTGACTACTTTAAGAGGTTCATCAACAACCACAAGTTTTCTTGATCCGGGTAGGACATGTGCAGTTGATGTGTACAACCATTTATCCAACAAATCATCAAGATTAATGACTGGTGCTTGAGACATGGCTGGATAACGTCAACATGTGTCATTCTTTTCGCTGTAACCTTTTTCCTAATTTTTGGTTATGGCAATCTTCTCCAGTTGGCCTTGTTGGTTGATTGGTCCTACTTCTTGGTGTGTACTGGATGGGTACTTCATCTTCTACCAGAATATCATCTCCTATTGAGGCAATCTTTCTTCGAACTAGTTATTTTGGCCGACGACGTACTATTGGTTGGTCGTGAACTTGTGCTGGACCAGATGTTAAGGAATATCAACAAGTGCAAGATTCTGGCCAGCTTTAGTTTGTAATTGTCTCCTAACTCTTGGTTTCTTAGTATCCCTCTGATGAGAACCCTCTAGCATTAATAAATGTCAAATATAATATGAATATCATGCAAACACTAAAACATAACATTTTCATTTATTAAGGTTAAGTGCCTGTGGTTGAGATGCTTCATTTTCATTTGTGATTGCAGTTTGACCTGTATCCCGACTGCATCCTCTCTTGTTATGCACATCTAACCAAGTTTGAGAGTAAAACTGTTGCAATCCTCGCCTACATAACACACCTAATTAGCTCGGTTGTTCCTCGAATTGAGACCTCACATTCTTCTCATTGGTCTACCAGAACGTTGTCTGAAAACTGATGGATGTATGTATTGAGGTTGTATTGCTTTTAATCCAATCATCTCGACCTGGTAATACATGTATGACACAAACATATTTTCTTGTGTATGCTTCCTTGTGGTACAATGGATCGTAATAGGGGTCTAGGTAAAAAATCCTTTCATGGGCAAGACAAGATACAACAAGATAGCATAGGAGGCCATTGAACTGCCATGCTCCACAAATTCAATAACTCTAATTGAGTTTAACTTTGTAGCTGCTAAGTTTCACTTTGAGTTTAACTCTTCTTTCATTGAGTTTCACTTTTGTAGTTTCCATACGACAATATCTTCAAACATAATAGATCATTCAACCACACAAAAAAAACTTAAGGTACCAACCGATAACAAAGGGTCAAACATATTGACCATTGGAACCATTATCTTGATTGAGCTAGGTTCTTCTCGTGCTAGGATCCGTCATAATTTATCTTGATTGAGCCTGCCGGGAGGAGTACTCAATGGTCATCCATTCGAGGGAGTTACAATTCAGAGCGGATAACTCTGAACGCTCTCGACCGAATTTCTTGGAGGGTGCAGTGGCATGTGATTACCGTGTCGGTCAGGTTTGGGTCATCTAATTCGAACATAATGCGACATCATTCTTTCCATATGGTCCAACAAGTGATATCGCAAAGCGTGTTACGCCATACTTTGTCCTCCAGGTTGGATGTGGGTGGATTAGTGATTCTGTTAATTTTCTACCTCATAGTTTACTTGGACAGGTTTTCGATGGTGACTGCCATAGATGCAAACCAAACTAGTCTAGTCCATTGGCACTCAAAAGTCATATGATCCACTGATTCACCAATCCCACAAAATTGACAATCTACTATAATACATTTGCCTTTTCGGTGTAGATTTTGGCGGATGGTAAGCGCATTTAAGAGGAGGTGCCACATAATCGTTTTAATCTTCAGGATGTACTTGGAGTGCCAAACTTGCTTCCATAGTTTTAGATGGCTTGGTTTGGCTATTAGGCCATTATTCGTTGTACTTGGGATCACAATTTCACGTAGTCTTTCATACACAACCTTGGTGCTTGATTCTATGGAGATTGTGAGGTCAGATGAGCTTGTCTCTGTCCTTGTCAGGCCGAATTGGAATCTGGGGTATGCTGAGCAGTTCATCTCCAGTAATGGTTTGATGTATCAAATTTATCTTCCATCTAACTCCATACCAATGGATCAATGAGGCCAGTTTGATATCCGCTAGTTGTGTCTCGTGATGAATTAATAAGAGAATATAGTTCAGAAGGTCGGGAACCCAGGGATCGTTGTACACATCGACCCATTCTTCGTTGCTGATAGTCCAGATCTCATGTTCTTTCAGTACGTCTCGACCGACCAAGATACTGTACCAACCCCATGATGGTTTTGGTCTTCTACGAGGTTTGAGGAACTCGATGTTGGGGTGATAGATGCCTTTGAGAATTTAGAACCAAAGAGTGTTCGGTTTTGACTCCGCTCTCCATGCCAACTTTGTGATAATTGCTAGATTGAGAGTAGCGAGGTCCTTCGATATGTGATTTCTGAAATGATCTTTCCTATTTACTATTCCTCAAAAACCAACTTTCGAAATGTTTTGATGAGGAATTCCCACTTCATTTTGTCAAAAACCATTTGCATGTCCAACTTTATGACACATTCCTCTCATGATTCATTCTTCTTAAGCCTCGGGTGGTGATATGCTTCGTGTGCGATGATTTGTTGTCTTGAATTAATTTGCCTCTTTGAAAGGTCATGATCACATCAAATAATAAAAGTTTTAACTTATTTGTTAGCATTTAGATTACTTTATAAAGGAAATTGCAAAGGCTAATAGGTCTAAAGCATAGTTATCAGAACCGGACCAACCCTTGAACCAGTGAAGGGGTCTGTTTCCGGTTCGACTGGTCAGACCGACCAGTTCAGATCACTTAGTATAATTTTTTTTGTAAAAATACAAACTACATACATTCAATGTAATAATAAAATTATCTTAACATAATACTCTAAATTCTCAAACACTACATAACTCAATAATATCAAACACGACATAACACAACAGTTGCAAATTCAAACACAATAGTCTTAATTCTAAAACATACACAACACAATATGCTTTGTCCTAACTTCTAAGAATATTTTTGATCGTGTCCATTCCAATATGCATAACCACCATTAGTTTCTTCGTTGTGATAGAGTAAGTTCTCTTTAACCCCAACAACATTTATAGTTAATTTTGCATCTTCATCTTCATTGTCATCACCATCATCAAGATTTAACTTTTTTTCTGGCCAATCATGAATATTATAATTCATTTAATCATATAGTTATATTTTGTTAAATACAGATAAAAGAAAATTAATCATTTTAAACAAATGGTAACAATGAAATATAATTATCTTACCATTATTATACGACTCATGAATGGAACATCTCTCCAATTCACGGCGAAAAACTTCTAAATCTTCATTTGATAAGGTTGAAAGTTCATCCTCTAATATCCAAAAAGACATAGTAGCAAATTTCTCAAAGTCAATAGGATAATAAAATACCGTGCTTCGTCTTGGGAGCAAGCTAGGTCGTGCGATAAAAATGGATTTTAAATATGATGAACCCTCTAGGGGAAAATAGGCCAGGGTTTGGTTTGAACTAGACCAGCCAAAGCTGCTTGTCTGTGAACTTTGATTCTCTGCAGTCAGTTCCACTTTCGCTAGAATTGGACAAGCATCAACGATTTCAAACATCACTTATGACATTTGTTCTATTTTTTCTTTTTTATTTAATTCAAATTCAAAGTAAATAAAAATATTATTTACTTTACTTAAAAAAGAAAAAATCTTAGAATTCTAATAATAAGAAATCACACTTTGATTCTATATGATAAGGTTTTTTTATAGGACAACTTTTGATATTCATATCAATACTTTATGCGCCTTTGCATCTAGCGTTAGGTAGACCTCACACACTACTTTTACTAGTTTCATTGTATTTTTTCTTTAATTTCTTATGCAACAATAACAGTCAATACCGAGATTTGTTTTTTGCTTTTGAATTGACTAATTCAATGCGGAATCTTAGGATTCAATGGGTATTCCTGAATAATTTACTTTTTCAATTATTCAGCCTTAGCCTTTTGTCAAGGCCAATGTTAACCAGATTAATCCACATTTATGTCTTTCTATGCAACAATAAGATGCTATTTTTCCTAAGTAGCTTTGTTGGTTGGTTAATTGGTCATATTTTAGTCGTGAAATGGGTTTGATTGGTATTAGTGTGAATACCTTTATCCTGTGAGAAGTTATTGCACACCAGAAAGATTGAACTTTATAATGTAATCAAATGCATGAGATTATGAACATAAACGATATCATTCAACCTTTGATGTTCAAGTCGATTCCTCTTCTTAGAATGAATATGCTCAAAGATACTCAAATTCCGCTCACAACTAGAGGAATTGCATGTTTGACTTAGTATGAGAATTGCCAATTTTTGAAGATTTGGTGTTGAATTACTATGCAACATCCACCATTGATCTAAGATGAAATAAGTTAAGTAATACTAACTATATAGTTTAAAAAATCTTTAGATGGATATATTTACCTGGACCCATTCTTGCACGATTAGTTATGGCAAAAAACTTTCCAAAGTCACCTTTAGCATCCTTAAACATTATCATCTCATTTTGAATGTTCTCTCCCAAACGGATATTCTCATTAGCATATCTTTCTATTACATCAATCAACCGTGATACGATGCCACGTTGCTTTATAATTTATTCTGGATTATACTTAAAATGAGGATTTAGCTAATAACCAGTCGCATGCAAATTCTTGTGAAGTTGTCTATCCCATTTTGAATCCATAATCTTAATATAAGGCCAATCCCCTTCTTTCTTCGTTAAAACCGTTTCAACAATTCACGTTTTGCTTTATGCATTACCTCATATAAATAACCCATAGTCAACCTTTCATCACTATCGACACTGCCTAAAACACGCACACGAGGCTCAGTTACTTTCACTATCACAACGCACTCCTTTCAAAAAGTTGAATCAAGTATAAGATCAACAAACTTTCTTGTATTACTTTCCTTTGCATATGCACAACTAGTCCACTCCGTCAATGTCACGATAGCTCTTAATGCATCCTTTTGAGATAAGATACTTTGTTATGCAATAAAACTTGTAGCAAAACAGGTAGGTGCAGGGCGAAGAATCTCTCTTCCACAAGTGAACTTCCTCATCAAATGTAAGGCATAGCAATGTTTGTATACATACTTAGTGATCTTCGAAGCATGCACTACAATATTAGTAACATAATCTAATTTGCCAAAATTGCCTAAAATTAGGTTGATGCAATGTGGAGCACATGGAGACCAAAATAATGACTTAAACTCTTGCTCTAATAGTTTGCCCGCAACAACATAATTAGCAGCATTATTAGCAACCAAATGAAACACATTTTCTGCACCAACAAATCATACTACGTCTCTAAGAAACTTGTATATAACTTCTGCTATTTTAGAAGTATCTGAAGCACCATTGTTAACATCTGTCGTTTTAGAAAAACAACTCCTTTAGGACAATAAAAAATAAAATTGATTAAAGTTCTTCTTCGTTGATCTGTCCATCCATCAGCCGTGATGGTACAACCAGTGTCTTTCTAAATAGGACGATAGGTATCAATATACTTATTTACCTCATCAACACCTTTCACCAACAAGTGTCCTCGAAGTTCATGAAAATTTGGACATTTATTTGCACTCATACTAGCAATTTGTCCTCGAAGTTCATGTATCATTTGTTGATAGTACGACGAACTAACCAACTTAAACGGTATAGATGAAAAAATCATCCACATAGACACAACAAGATGACACTTTTACACAATTTCCTTGCTTTGAAGAGCACTTTCCATTGTCGGTTGTGCACCGACCGTTGTTCTAGGTTAGAACATGTGTTATATTTTTGGTTGTGTCCCTAAAATTTTAACTTGGTTATCTTTGGAAGTAGGTGTTTGAGTTCGAGCATACTGTTGCAAATCTTATTCACCATAATATGCATCTCTCCCATTGGACCCTCATTAAGATCTTTTACAGTCTCACGTCGCCTTTTCTTACTATTCATATGTTGTTGCATTTCAAAGCAATCTTCCTTAGGTACCTTCTTGTGAGACATATCATTACCCCTAACTCCAACTAAATGTTCCTTAAGCCTATGAATTCCACCCCCAGAAAATGGTTTATTGCAATGGGCACATTGTAATGTTCTTCCTTTTACAGTAGAGGTCTCTACAATTTTACAATGTCCCCAAGCTCGATCAATTTTTCTTCTAGAATTCGACCTTGAAATAGGCTTAGATGGACTTGTCGGTGTACTATCAATACTCATATTTGTTGAATCCATTTCAAATTCAACCAAATAACAATAATAACAAACTTTAAAGGAGAATTTCATCAACTAACAAGGTGAATTTCAGTAACTAACAAACGCATTTCAACAACTAACAAGGCAAATTTCAGCAACTAACAAGGCAAACGTTCAATTTCAGCAACTAATAACATCTAGAGCTAAAACTGAACCTTGCTGATGCAGAGCTGTTCCCAGAGCTGATGTCAAACCTTGATGGTGCAGAGTTGTTCCCAGGCGTGTAGATGATACCGAACCGAGGCCAGGAAATATTCTCAAGAGGTGGAGCTGTTCCTTGGCGTGGAGATGATGCCAAACGGAGACGGAGAGCGGAAGAACCGAAGCTGCCGATGAAGCAGGGAAAGGAAGACAGAGAGAAACTACAATAAGAACTGAAGCACCACACAAGAATAAATGAAAAAGTGAGGATTGCAAAAATGAAGTCATGGTTTGTAAAAAAAATCAAAAGCCACACACCAAACAAAAATCAAGAATTGGAACCGGTTGGTGTACACACAAAGCCAATTTATATGGGACATATGCTTCCAATAAAATTCTTCTCATCTCCATAAGGTTGTAAGCTTATCCTCTTACTCATGTTAAACCGATATGTTATGATGTTGATTTCCTGTGGATTTGAACACCCTCAACTGATTTTGAGTGTCTAGAATGAGTCTCCTATTGTTTCCAAACTTTGAACTGGCCTATCTCATGAGATATGTTCGAGAGGAGATGAGATGAGTTTTGTCCCCAACGATATACTTTTATCTCGGCTATGCATTTTCTATCCTACTTTCACAGTTTGTGCACATCCAGGATGCTCTGTCCACATAGACTTAAATTTGAAAGGTTTACGTCCTCGTCCATCTTCATAGTGTGGAATGGTAATGATTGGGCAATGATGAGAGCCCACTGCTGGTTTGTGAATGACTTGTGTTCTCGGGAAAGTACGACACCAATTCGTATTAACGATCCCTATATCCAACCTTTCTCGCACCCGATGCATGCTTCACGATTGTTGCACCACGTAAAAGTATGGCCTTCGAATTTAAGGTTAATCATGTTCAAATCATTATTGAGTTTGTTAAAAGAGTCAACCTTGCTTTGGTCCTTCGGTCGACCTCCTTCTTTCCCAAATTGGAACATAATGTCATTGAAGTTGCTAGGACATAGCCATGGTCCGCGCATCAAGGCTTCGTAGCATATTTCACGTAAGTTTCATGTTGGGAAGTTAGTGTTCTCATATGTTCATGTGAGCTCTGTGATGCATCCCAAAATTTTTTCTCATGCTCTCACATATGTCCGTCTAATTTTTTTCATTTTCGTAGGGAAGATCACGAGCGACTTGTACTTCCTAGCAATTCCAGCAGAGTTTATTCATTGACATTATGGTGCTGTTTTGGGATAGCCTCCACAACCCATAACTTCTCTCATTCCTTCTTGCGCTTCTTCGACATTGACTTCAGTGATGGTATTGATATTGGATTTAACTGTGGTTTGACATGCCCTACCCTTCATGGATTTTGTGGTTGGTTTGATAGGTTTGTTTGATGTCTGTGAGGAGATCTCCAACGCATCATTGAGTCTCATCCTAACCTTCTTCTTATTTATTCCTCATTACAGGATCTCTTGATGGACATCTCTTCAAACTTGAACTAAGACCGGTAAGGATTCTTTGGGATATAATTATATGGGAGGGGTACATGGCTCCAGGAGGGAATTATACATGGTAGTAGTGGTGTGGGTCGTGCATTTGGATGTCTTGTTGCTGGGGCAGCGAGTTGGTAGGGAGGATGGTAATGATGTTTTGGCTATTGGGGTTTGGCTAGAGAGGTTATAAGGATGCTTGGAGGGTTATAGAGCTGGTGAAAGGTGTGCATGGTACGAGAACTGATCACAAGAGAGGTAGTAAGGTGGATAGTGCAAGGGTAATGAGAAGATGTATTCGATGCTTGGGTAAATATATGGTGTTTTTATTGTGTGGCTAAATTATTGGATGGGGATATTGACCAATTCCCAACTGTATGGAAGTCTAGGTAGGGGTGGCAATCGTGCCGTGTCATGTCTAATCGTGTCGTGTCATTAATCGTGTCGTGTCTAAACATTTCTCGTGTCTAAACGGATAAATCTTAAACGTGTCTAAACATGTCTCATGTCTAAACGTATAAGTCGTTAATCGTGTCTAAACGTATAGAGTTGTTTAGACACAGGATCCGTTAAGGCCAAACTCATATATGCTTTAAAGCAGATATATACACAAATACATGTATACAAAATACGGTCTTCAAAGTTGATACACTCCCAAAAATGTTTATACACTCCCATAATCTATATTTATACTTAATTAATATATTTAATTTTTAATTAAAAATATTTATATGTTCATACTTATTATCCATCAAATATAATATTATCTATTTTAGTCTATATAGTATATGATACTTGTTCATGCTTGTTCATACTTGATATAGGTTACTAATCGTGTCTAAACGTGTGTTTGTCGTGTATTTGCAGGTTAGATGTGTTTAGACACGATTATTAATCATGTCTAAACGTATAAGAGTTGTTTAGACACGCTTAGTAATCGTGTCGTGTCTAAACGTGTAAATTGCAGATCGTTTGCAGATCGTTTAATCGTGTCGTGTCAGAAATTGCCACCCCTAAGTCTAGGTGTGTTAGGGTTCAATTGATTGGTGGACTGATTGTAGTTGGATGAGATTGTTGTCACGATGGGTGACAGAAGAGGATTCCATGAGGTGGTTGTGATTGGGTTAAGTTGTTGGGCGTGGCGAGGATTTAGTAGCAGGGTTAGGGCCATGGGGAGGATATCCATTAGTATAGTCTTTGCTGTACTATTAATGGGGCTGGTCACTGTGACTTTAGGACTCAAGGGAGTGTGATTTTGGGATGCTTCATTCACCGTTTTCATGATAGTCTTGAACTTCTTTGGTCTGTTTCCCCACAAACTTAAGCACAAACTTTGTACTGACCATGGTCTAAGTTCTAATATAAATTCTCAATATTTATCATTGCTGAACTCAAACATCAGCATCGAGTCCTTAAGGTTCGTGATTACCGCCGAGTCATATGTTGCCCAAGCAATCTAGAGTATTTTTCATATCGCTGGGCTTTTTACTGGCTTTTTGTTGAATACCTATCCTACTATACTTTATTGGGTCCGTGACTGTGGGGTATTTTCAGCTAGATTTCTCGTTGGGTCTCCTTCGTTTATCCATTTTCTATTGTTGAGATGGTTGTGAGTTCAGGCACTTCACCCTAGTCACGAGCTAATATGCATAATAAACAACCAAAGTTTTTTCTTGAATTAAGGTTACTAAAGAGTAGGACGATCTGTTTTTTTTTTGAATGGAGGAGGGGCTTATTGGGGGAAGACATATATGGTTTGGGATTGATGGCACAGAAACCGACAACGACTGATAGGGCGACAGGAGGTTGTGAGACGTTATTTGGCTTCCGGAAATAGATACTCGGTTTCTCACACCAAGGAGAGAAATTGTTTTTCACACTAAGGAGGGAGACATCGACTTTGTTAGATAGACAGTTTTTGACTTTTGTATTGATATACCTTTAAAATGGAATTTTTTCAAAAACTAAGCATTTTAGTTTTTCTTTTAGAAAAGTAAGTATAAAAAAAAATATTTCGAAAAATAGGTATACGCGCACCCCCGGGTAGCACGTATTGACAATACGCACACCCCAAGGTGGTGCCTATTCATATGAATAGGTACACTTTTTTAAAAAAAAACATTTTGTTCCATAATGGCGAATTAAAAATAAAATTATGTATCTATTAAATTTTTTTAAAAATTATAGTAAGTAGATATTTTAATTGCGCTTCAAATGATGCAAAGAATATTAAATTTGGATGTACGGATTGCCTATACGGCATGCCGTAAGTTCAGATATGAAAATTTGACTTAAAAAATTATAACTCAGACCATGTAAGTCCAAACTCAACACGGTTAATGTCATTTATGTCGTAAATCAATTATCTACCTAGGGTAATTCTTTTGATTAGATATATAGTGATTTTGTAACATAACATCGTTTGTTTTATAATTTGACCGAAATAAGTAAAGGCATTAGGTGAGAAATTTAATTATGTACTTACTCAAAAAAAATAAAAAAAAATTACGGTGCGTAGATAATTTAATTAGGAATCAAATGACGCTAACTATGCGTTAAGTTTTTACTTTTAAACTGATTGTATAATACGATATGCAAAAAACTCTACATACGAGACAAAAACTTCCAAATAGCTTTTGCACAGTAATTTTACTGTTTACACAGTACATTTTGCATGTGGACCGAACCCGTCTGGTTTGAGGTACTAGGCATTCGGGTGGACCGAACGGACTGGACGGAGGTACCAAAGTGGTTGGAGGACATGCGAGCGGAACCCAGCGTACAGGGGCCAACATGGGAAGCTCGATGGACAAAATGCATCCTCACATATATAGAAGATGCGATGTAGGGCAGCTTTCGAGGCTAAACTACCGAACCCATGGGAGACGATCAGAACCATCCGAGAAGCATATGCCAAAACCCTAGCAAAGGTACGTAGGGAACCAGCCCGGGACCATCCAAACTGAACCAGAAATGGGAGAAACCAATGGGAGATACCATGAAGATAAATTGCGATGCATCGGTGTGCACAAGCTCGACACAAGCTGGAATAGGCGTGGTGGTAAGGGATGCCGATGGGATACTAAAGGAAGGACTGAACCGAACAATGAGAGGCGACAACGTGGAGATGATGGAAGTAATCACAATCTTGGAAGGGCTTAGGTTGGCGACACAAATGGGATGGATGGACATTGTAATAGAATCAGACTCACAAACCGTAATACACCAAATACGGAGGGGCCAGCACAATGGAGAGTAGCGACAATAGTCCAAAACATCCGGGCACTAGCGAGGCAACATATGCAGGTGCAATGGCGAGCTATTCCACGGACAGCAAATGAGTGCGTGAACTGGATAGCAAAGCAAACACGAATGGGAGTGAGATTGAATAACTGGGTCGAACAACCCCCACCCCCTTTTATTTGTTTATTAGCGAATGATTGTAATCCCGAACACCTGTGACAACATGTCACGACGTTTTATTCTATCGAATGAAATGCGAATTTGACCAAAAAAAATCTTCATCTTAATGTTCCTCATCTTCAATCTCTTCTTCCTCGATTCAAACCCGAAATCTAATTTCATATTGAGTTTGAATTTAACCCAGGTCTGCATATTTGG
Source organism: Chamaenerion angustifolium (assembly GCA_946814005.1). Lineage (NCBI taxonomy): Eukaryota > Viridiplantae > Streptophyta > Magnoliopsida > Myrtales > Onagraceae > Chamaenerion > Chamaenerion angustifolium. The sequence continues at coordinate 24,769,335 of OX328271.1, read as the reverse complement.
GTTTGCTTTGAACCCAGAGTTTCATTTCTTGGTTCGATTTGAACTCAGATTTGTGCAAATCTGAGTTTGAAATCATATTTCGGGCACAAAGAAGACAAGATAAAAGGGAAGTGTAAAATCGTCATTTTTGTGACCATTTAATCACATTTTCCAAACATATGTGACTGAATATAACACATTTAACCAAAAAATCACATTTTTTAAATGTACATGATCGTTTAACTACACAAAAATATAAGTGACCATTTAGTAACATAGTGCTAACATATGTGAAAGTGGTTTACCCAAAACAATTGAGCTACTAACTTTTAATGACTCGAGTGATGAATATTAGCTAATTGATGAAGATGATTGGAGTGTTAAAAAGTAACCAAACAGAAATAGAGGAAAGCAGACAAGATACATACGATTAAAGAAGGAGTGAAAAATGATTGAAGAATAAGTTTTTTTTTCACTCTAAAATATATTCCATTTAAAAATTAAATATTAAAATAATCAGTTTCCGAAATTATTTATCAAATTATACCAATCCGTGACTGCCAGTCGCGAACATGATGTATATTTAATTCTATCAGTACCCGGGACTGCTAGTTGCGTATGAAACACATGTTAAGTTTCACTCGCGACTGCTAGTCGCATGTTGAGTTTTTCACCCTACCCATGACTGCCCAGTCACGGGTACACATATATTTTGTTGTGCAATGTTTTTATATTTAAACTGCACATAAGTTAAAATTTATTGTTATAAGCTATGTATTCATTGAATCTGATATTTTTTACATTTTTTTTGAGTTTGTCCCAAAAAATGATTTCAAAAAGATTTTTCGGGGTCGTATAACACCCTATCGAAATATATAAATTTTTCAAAATATATCCAAAATACATTAAAAATTTACTTTCAATAACTCAACAAGTTACAACCATAACCAAACAAACTACCTTACATTCCGAGTTACGCAATAGTACAAAATAATTATAGTATTTAAATTACTATTTACAAGATCTATTGTTGTAGCCTTTTTGATCATATTTACTATATTTCTTTTGTTCTGGTGTACTACTAGATTCCATCTCATTATAAATTCTCACGTTTTTGCGCCCACGTGAAGAAATTAACATTTGCGGATCACACCTCACTGTTAGACTGTTCCACTTTGGCCACCAATATGGTCCTGGTAGAGGGTGGAATTTAGGAAGGTATGACACTAAAATCGCAGTCAACGTACGGTTTGACATCCGTATTTGTGTATCGGATCACTGCCATGACGTGTTGACATGGTCGTCCAAACAATTTCTATTCACCGCAGTCAGATGACATATAGTGTAGGTTTACGCGTTAAATTTAACCAACACGCATTCTTACTCCATACTCTTCTCCGTAAAAATAAGTATTTGTTTAAAAAGGCCAATGAAAAGGCTCCTAGGTGTCCACTAATAGCTGTCTCATTTTCTTAAGAAAGTCATTTCCCATTTCTACTTCCTTTTCATACCGGGCCTTACGGTCGACAAAATTTGTGTTTAGTCTCTTAAATGTAACATTAACCAATGTTGTTATAGGTAATGATTGAGTTCCTTTCAAAACATTTTTGAAGACCTCTGACTTATGTGTTGTCATAACACTATATCTATGTCCACCATCGTAAGCTTGAGACCATATGCTGAAATCCCCATTATTGGCTAACCATTGACGATACTTGACCTCGTTAGCACTATTGAATAATTCCCACGTCGACTTGACTTTTTTCCTTGATGTCGTCCATGTCATTTCAGAGAACGTTTTCTTCATATGTTAAATTCCTATTGAAATTGCTGGCAAGGTGACAGACATTCTAACAACCATGTTCTAGATATAATACATATTTTGACATTTATCCTTCGTCACATGCTAGCGCAGACATTCTAACAACCATGTCCAACTCTATGTACTCACAGAGTCTGCATAGTCTAAGCATAATGGAAATATTTGATTGCCTACATCGTATGCCACTGCCACTAATAATTTTCTTGTGTATTTTTTATACAAATGTGTGCCATCGATCTTGATTAATGGTCAACAATGGGTAAACCTTTAATTGAGGGTTCGTATGCTGATAATCATTTTCTAAAAAAGGCACCTATCTGAGTTAGTATACTTTTCCACTCATAATCATAAATAGTATCAGGATTAAAATGATATATCGCAACCGTGAGTTGTGGCAACTTCTGAAATGCACTCTCGTGTGCACCAAGCATCTTCTCGCTGACCTTTTATTAAGAATACTACACCTTGTGGTACGAGGGAGTATGCGCATACTTATCCATCACAACTTGTTGCAAGGCGCAAACTTTAATACCCGTGTTTTTATACACGTAAAAATATATTAAATCATCAATGAATTTGCAGTTAAATTGTTTGTGTTGTTGGATGGAAATGATATTTGTATATGGGTGTGTAGGCCAATTTTTGTGATCTCCCAGTTATCCATTTTTTTCTGCTTCGCTCGTAAAGCCAAAGAACAATGATCGTTATCACATTTAAATGCCACTACAGTAGGATTTGATCTGGCCATGGTACATTCACCAAAATTCTGATAATTGAAGAAGATGAACATATGAATAAGGCTAAAAACAATTCATTTAATATTTCAAAAATATGCTAAAACATTTAATGGACGGAAACAAATAAAGTCTGCTTAACGAAGTGACCAAATAGTCACATGCTGAAAGATACGTAGTCATTGAGTCACGCAAAATAAGATGATTAACTAATTAATCACACTGAGCAAAAATGTGTAACCACTGAAGTAATTAAACCAAAAATAATTTAAAATGATCATGTTAATCAGAATTGAAAAAACAAAATTGTTATCACTATCGTTTAATAGTAAATTCTTAAAATTAAAAATTTGTACTATATGTCATGTAATCAATTTTTATATATATGTACCTATCTTCTCATCTTCCCTTCAATTGGTGTATTACTAATAACAAATATTAAGGGATAACATTGTAAAACCATTATCAGTTTTTAGTTTTTAAATGAAATCCACAAATCGATATAGCAGGTTTAAGTAATATTATTATTCTAAAAAATATAGTAGTAATTTTCACTTATTTCTAATAGTACAAATACAAATATATTTACTTACAAAGTTAACTAAAAAGTACATAGTCAATATATAATAATACAATTATTAATATAAAACTATTTTAATATTTTGAAATTATATTTTATGTTTTTATTAAGTATATTAAGATAATATATTTATAATAACAACTATTAGTAAAATGTATTTATTCACTAGTAATAACTATCAGTTATATTCAATAACATTTTATTTGTTTTTATGAATTCACAAAATATGTGAGTCTATAAATATATAATATTAATTAACATTTAATTTGTCAGAAAATATTTTAATATATACTTATTTTTGGTCCATATGATAGATGTTATATTACCTGCATAATTTTAGTTAGGTATGAGACTATTGTTTCATGAAGTGATATGTAATATAGAGAATGCATCCTTAATTTAACATTAAGTTTGATATATAATAGAAAAATTAATATGTAGTCCTATTTACTTTACAATAAATATAATAATATAGATTTTAATATTTATATCTATATGTAACTATTATGCCATATTCTTTTCACGGAATGCATAAGGAATTCAGCTGACAGATTCCGTAATAAGTTTTTATTTTCACCGAATTAGAAAAAATTGACTTACGTATTCTGGCGGGGTATGCTTAGAGATTCCGTCTGAAAACCTCGGATTTCCTAAGACTAAAAGGCAGGGAATCCGGAATAGGAGGGAAAATGACTGTTTTACCCTTATATACATTTCATAAGGACATTCTCATCTCTCTCCTTCATTCAGACCAAAGACTCCCCACTCCTTCTCTTCGAAGCCATGAAGCTCTCCTGATCATGCGATTCTCCTTCGTCTTCAGGTATCCTTCGATTCTCTTTCGATCCTTCGTCTTCGGTCCTTCGTTTCTCATTCGATTCACCTTCGGTACCGAACCCAGAATCGAATTATGGGTTCGTGAGGAATCCATAATCGAATTATTTCGGGTTCCTCATGAACCCAGAACGATTCTGAGTTTGATCACCGGACCCAGAATTGCCCAGAAATCGAGTTAATGCTATATGTTTGTTGTTTGAATTATTGGGTTCGGTTGTTTCCCGTTTGAATTGCTGCATTTTGCTTTATAAATGATGTTCGGTTGAATGCTGTTTGAATTGTTGTTAAGTTGAATTGTTGTTTGCTGTTTTACTTGCTGCTGTTATATGCAGTGGTGATTAGAATTTTGAATTGCTATTTGTTGTTTATTGTGTGTTGTTCGGTTACTTGTTTGTTTATTTTACTTGCTTGCAAATTTACATTGTGTTAAAATACCAAGTTGATCTTAATGGTAATTGCAGGTTAGTGTCTGGGATGGACAATGTGTCTGTTGTATTGTGCTCAAGAAAACATGTTGACAGTTTGGACCTTGTCTAGTTCACGTTCTGTCAAGTTTGGACCTCTACTACATCAAGAGCGTACTTCGTATATTGTTTACTATTTCAAAGAGGTTTAGGGCGCTAACTTGTTTTGTATTATGTAAGTATGGTCATTAATAATATTATGATTCGAGTAAATATATTGTCGATGAGTATTAGTAAGAAGAATGATTTTATATTAAAATTTATATTAATTCAACTATTTAATCTTAATTAATTAATGTTTTTTTAATATTAATTAATTAAATAAATTCTATTAAAAGTTTTTTAATTAATAATTAATTATATTATAAGTTTTTATTATTCTTAATTTTAAAAATTATTTAACACAAATTATATGTATTATATTCTTCAAATATTTTATCTGTCTTATTCTCTTACCCTATCTCGAATCACCATTAAGATTATTTCCTAATTACCTCATTTTTATTGTATGTAATTTGTATATTTTTTATAATGACAATGACAAAGTACACATCATTGATCATTCCGTTTAATTTGGCCAAAATAAATAAAAAATCATTCCGTTTAATATACTATCTGAGCGTAATCCTGCTGTGGAGTCACTTCAGATTTACTGATCCATGAGTTTTTTTAAAATAAATATGTAAAAATAAAAAGCACATATTCCCAGCAAGTAATAACAATTAATAACTTGCTATTTCGAGGAGCGACTTCTGTCAACTCGCTTTTTAGGAGGAGCAACATGTGAAAGGAGTTACTGCCTTCTGTATTTTAAAGAAAGAGCAAACCCCTTCTCTACTAGTCTACAGGGACAATCAACCACCTAATTTATAAGGTGACTAATTACCCTTTTTTTAGATTAACACTGATTGCTTCCTTTTTATGGTTCTCAAAATTTAAAAAATATAGTAAATAGAAACAAATATATAGAGAGGTAATGAAATAATATAATATTATAGTAAATAAAGGATATAGATATATATTTATATATTAAATAATATAATATTTGTAAATGGCACAATTTTTTAGTGTGTTTTGAGGCCTGGAATGAATTATTGTGTCAAGGTCTCGCCTACTGTAGCAACAAATGTAATAACTATTACCTCAAGCCTCAAGGCTATCATATCAATATACCCTAGGCCAGCCTAGAGAAGAAAGAAATAGAGGATTACTTGCTCTATAAACAAAGAAAGGGCTATGGACAACCTGCCATTAGAGTCTAGAGATGCCCCGAAGGAGGAAAAATTACAGAAAGATAAAAAGTGGTCAAATGGTCTTAAAGCAAAAGCATGAAAAAGTGATTACGTTAAAAAACAATTTAGAAAAATAAATTGTAGCACTATTTTTTTATTACAAAAGATGTAGTAGAGGGTAATGCGGCAATACACGTAAAGAGGGTCTGCTTAGTGCTGACAATGGTTAGATATGGTACGGATATAACAAATACCATAATCATACCATATTTTTAAACTACATACCATAATCATAACCATAACCATTATGGGTACAATTTTCAATACCATAACCATTAAAATAACCGTGGTTATTAACCATGGTTTTACCCGTATACCCATATTTATTTCACACATGTAATATAATAAAATACCGAAAATTTTATTTTAAAAAATACATAAATCTATATTGTCAACAATAAAAATATATAAAACTAATATCATAGTTATTTATTACATGTAAGTACATTAACTTCCATTATTTGTATATATTAGTTTATTAATAATAATTAATTATTATATTTATATAATAACCATGGTTATAACCATGGGTATAGCTCAAATACCATAACCATAATCATAATGGTACGGTTAACCGCACCACACCATAATGGTACGATTAACCATTTTAAACAGTAACAGTTATAACCATGGTTATGGGTTTTTCACCACACCATTGCCGGCCCTAGGTCTGCTTTAGTTTTTTTTTTCTTGGCAATTGTTTTTTCATTGTTTGACGACACAATATTTAATTAAAAATTAAAATATGTATCTATTAAAAAACATTATAGTAAGTACATATTTTAATTGCGATTCAAATTATGCAAAAAATATTAAATTTGGATTTACGTATTGACTAAACGCTCTGCCTTAAATTAATATATGAAAATTTGAATGAAACAAATATAACTCAAACCCTGTAATTTCAAACCCAACACGGTTAAAGATATTTATAATGAAATTCAATTATCTACACACTCTAATGTTTTTTGGATTTTTTGATTAGATATATATTTAATTTTTTAACATAATATCGTTTGTCCTATAATTTGACATGAATGATTAAATGCATTAGGTGATAAATTTAATTATATACTTACTAAAAAAAAAATCAAAACAATTACAATGCGTAGATAATTTAATTATGACATAAATGACGCTAACTGAGCATTGATTTTTGACTTTCTGATTGACTGTATAATACAATATACAAAAACAATATACATATATATATATATATATATATATAGGAAAACAAATATAGACGTATGTATAGTTTTTTTGTCTATCGTATTATACGGTTAGTTGAAAGTAAAAAATCAATGCAGAGTTAACGCAATTTATGTCGCAATTAAATTATCTACGCACTGTAATTATTTTATTTTTTCGAGTAAGTATATATTTAAATTTATTACCTAATGCATTTAATCATTCCGGTCAAATTATAGGACAAACAATGTTAGGTTAAAAAATTAAATATATATCAAATCAAAAAATCTAAAACAAATTAGAGTAGGTAGATAATTGAATTTCGTCATATATATTTTTAACTGTGTTGAGTTTGGAATTACAGGGTGTGAGTTATGTTTTTATAAGTCAAATTTTCATATGTTAAGTTAGGGCAGAGCGTATAGTCAATACGTAAATCCAAATTAAATAGTTTTTACATCATTTGAATCGCAATTAAAATATCTACTTACTATAATTTTTTTAATAAATACATAATTTAATTTTTAATTACATATCGAGTCGTCGAAGAAGAAGAAAAAAAAACTAATGACAATACACGCTACGCTGGAGTGCACCTTTTGTAAAAATAAATAAAACTTTGTGCACAACTCATGGTAGCGCATATACTCGGATGTCGAAATATATTTTTTACATATTTAATTTTCTATTATTTTTAACATAATCACTTTTTGAAAAGCATACGCCTCAGAAGGAGTTTATTAGTTATTGACTCCTTACATATATCTGTAGTGCTTTCAAAAATTAAATCACTCTGAAGCAGGGTGATCAAATCAAATAATATTAGTCTTAATCTCTTTATGAGAACTTTTGAAATCAAAAGGAAAAAAATCTTCGAAACTGCTACCACCCTACCACAAGAAAAATTGAGTACCTATGAGCCGTAAACAAATAGCTATTGTTATAAAATAGATGACTAACATATTGTTAACAAGGATTGTTTGGATTTCGAGATTTATGCACGAGAAATAACACGTGAGTACGAAAAACAACGTTATAAGAAACTATACTTACATCGTTCGTATATAGCAACGTGCGATGATTTAAGCGTGCGAGATTGCCAACGGTTTGGAGTCACGACGGGGGCTTGCCGGTCGGAAGGATACGTTGCGTAATCGGAGCGCACCTAGGTTTCCACGGAGGAAGACCCAAAGATTGGAGAGCAACTAATAGTGTTTTCAAGATTATATATTTTCTCTTCTATATCATTATGTGCAACTGTTGGAATGTATGAAACATGCAATCCATTAAAGCACAACATAACACATATTTAAGTTACCTCCTTGAATGATTGGCTTAGCGGAAACGGAAGCGCATCTGCTTGAGGTTGGGATCCCGGTCTGCCGGACGGGAGGACACGCCACGGTTTGACGGGAAATGGCCTATAATACCACATCTACTGACCTTTGTCTAAACTGTAGGGTGACTATCTATCATCATGTTTTTCCTAACCCTGAGCACCCATATATCTACTGATATATAAAATGATATGTTTTAAGGCCAGACACGCAACTGAGCTTATGTGAATGGACACCCACTTATGGGAGACCCATTACCTGAAACCAACATCTCCCACTCGCACAAAGGGGGGGGGGGGCTCATTCATCATGCCAGCACCAAGAGAACGAATCTCATTATACAGTAAAGTCACATACGAGGAGGTAGTTGTGCGACCGACAAGCACAACCAGCAAAGTGCTACGCACCGGTTAAGAATACGTAGTGACCCACAGATCCCACACCAGTAGTGGAAATGTGCCCTGTACCCTTGGTCATATAATCTTTCTCCAAGTATGACCACACAATGATCTTTCAAACCCATATATGTATTGCGCCCACAACTGCAGCTGACGCAGCGGTTGGTGGCCACCTAGTGGCCACAATATCAAGAAGATTCCATAATAATCATCCTCTTCCCACAAAACCATCAACACAATTCAACTCGCTTTTCTAGAACCGGGACCCGGGCGGAATACGTCGAAGGCGCATCGAGCACGGATTAAGAGAGTAAACATTGAACCGAACCTCAAGTTTTTGTTCAGAGTAATAAGGTTATGTATGCATACCTTACGCAAAGAGCTATGGGTCTTACACGATTCCGAGTTAAGATCACATCTCGGGTCATACCCATGGTCATTTTGGGTGCGCCGCGGTATGAAACGCGCTACAACATATCTCATCTCCCATGGAACATATGTCCAAATGTTGTACAGATGTCCATAACGCACACAAAGTACCCAAACCAAAAGTCACAAAGACTGTCAAGCGACCTCTGAGTGGATTGACAGACCAGAATCTGTCGTAGTGCGAAATCAGATAGTTCCAGACATAAAGTTCTTTCCGGTCATCCCAACAGACTTCCAAAACTAGAAATCATCACCAGCGTCACCTAGCCACAAAGGCATAGAAGCTATCACCCGTGTGAGAGTGTGATCTAGTCAACTTTGACATATTTCAATAAACAATCAGAGTAAGAACACACAAAACACTCAAACCGTGAAAACATGCCTACTCAAATATAATTCAAGTTAAAGAACATTGTATGGGAAATAAAATTAGTGAAGTACATCAAATAAGGCTACACACGCCTCACTAAAGACTCCCTCTTCAAGGTTAGAGAGACGGTCCACGACCATCTCATCCGTAGACAAGTACTTCAAACTCATCACCTTGTGTCTAACCACGTTTCTAACATAGTTTCGCTTGATATCTACTTGCTATGACTTGTTATGATACTTGGGTTTCTTTGTCATGGAGATTACGACTCCAATGACTCATCAATCAATCTGGAAGTCTCTTCAGCCATACAACCTACTGAGTGGTCCACACAAGACCCAAAAATTTGGTATCAATAGTGATCAACACAATGCGTGACTGCTTCTTGCTCATCCATGATATGGCGCCATCGGAGAGCAGAGCATAAAGTCCGAGGTGGAATTTCTCTCATCAAAGTCACTACCATAGTCCACATTGTTATACCCAGTCATCCAGAGATTCTCGGATCTCTAGCAAGTCTTTAGCAAAAAGCATGACGATGCCCTTAAGATATCACATGATCCTATTTACTGCCTGTCGTTTCTTCAATCCGTGTTCAGCTTGGTACTGACATACCATGCCAATTGCATAACAAATATCAGGTTGATTACACACTATTGCGTACATCAGACTTCCGACTACACTTAGCTACATAATTTGTTTGATCTGGTCCATTTCTTTTGTATTTTTTTCGAACACATGTCCATGTTGAGAGGTTTACCAACGTAAGCTGGAGTTTCAATTGATTTGCAGTTACTCATGTGGAACATTTAAAACACTTTGTTTATGTACCTCTCCTATGAAAGTCACAACTGCCTCCTACGACGATCTCTCGAGATCTAAATCCCAAGGATGTGAACTGCCTCACCCATGTTCTTCATCCCAAATAGAGAAGACAATCAGACCTTTACTTGTGTGAGGACCTTCAAACTATTTACGGTTATGAGTATGTCATCTACATATACAATCATAAGCACAAAGTTCGATCCAGACTCTTTTGGTGTACACGCAATGATTCTCATCCATCAAGAGAAATCCATTTTCCACGACCAAATCATGAACTCTGCGGTACCACTGCCTAGAGAACTGTTTCAGACCATAGATCAATTTGTGAAATTTGCACACTAAGTACTCATGGTCTTTCTGCACAAAGCATTCAGACCACTCCATATAGATCTCTTCTTCTAACTCACTATTGAGGAAGACAGTATTAACGTCTATCTAGTGCAGTTCCAAGTCTAGACTCACTCCAATATAGACAATCATTCGAGTTATGATGCTTAACATTTCATCAGCCTTGAGCTCCATCTTAAAAACCCCTTTCGTCCAAAGTGTTGATCTCATCCTCCATTCTTTCATCCATTTTTCTTAGAAAGGTCCATTGAGAGTTTCTCTAACGCTTTACGGTACAATAACCACATCGTCAGATATTAGGGTGTTTAGTTCTCCACCACCTTCGAATGTATATAGTCGGGAGGAAAACTTATGTTTTAGCCCACGATCTAACAACTCACTACTACAAGGGTATGCCCATGATCACTCTCACTGAGAATGAGATCGCTAATGCTCCCACTCTCCACAGGATCATCAGGAGCGGAATCTGTTCCATTCGCTCCAGCAGGAGGTGAATCCGTCAGACAAAGAACTGATTCATTATCTGTGACTTCAACTCTCCCACTCGAATTAACAGGTGTCTGCTCAACTTTATCTTGAATCTCATATAGAGATCGATCCAAAGCAATCTTTCCCTTCTTAGGAAATTTGTTCTTTACAAACGTCTCGAGATTCGATCTCGGTAACATTCCCACTGTCCTGCTCGACTATAAACAGATACCCCTTGGAGGTATCAGAGTAACCAAAAATACTATTCTTTCCTCTAGGTCCAATCTTTCCCACACTTATTTGAGAAATCAAGGGTGCAAGTGGCACACCCCTATGGGAGCATATGTTAACCGTCTTTGTTAGCACATGGTTCAAGAAGTAGGCAGCAGTCTTCAAAGTGTTTCCCCATAGGAAAATCAGTAGTTGAATCTGCGTCATATCGAGTGAATCATTTCAAGGAGCGTTTACTGCGCTTCTCTACAACACTATTTTGCTGAGGGGTGTATGGGATCGTCAACTGATGAATGATTCCCTTTTCATTACATAAATCGTTAAATTCCGCTGAAAGATATTTTTTTTTCACAATAAGGGTCGAGTACTTTTACCTTCATGTTTAACGGGTGTAATCATCTGTAAATGTAATGAAATTTTGTGCTCCGTGCCGAACCCTAGCACTAAGAGGGTCACATACGTTGTAGGGGAAATTTGGCTCTAGGTGACTAATCAAAAGGCATTCCAGTGGAATTTTATGCTAGACAACTTACACAAGTAGACGACTCCACTTGTGGAATGTTGGGCAGCAAACCCCATTGGGCTAGCCGCTACATTCTATGTTGACCTTTATAGTCAAATTTAGCTTGTCTTTCATTTTCATCGCAAACATATCCGCGAGTAGAAGAAGACATAAATTATTATTGTTGCATGAATCCAAATCCGAAACAATAAATGCACTACAATTAATACTAAATCCAAAAGAAGTTGATTCTAAAGACAATTGTACGGAAGAATCATGAAAAGATAATCTAAAACCGATTTTCATTAATCTTAAGACTGAGGATTTGACTCGGTTTAATGAAACTCGGATTCTGCGGAGCATAGAGGATTTGCCTTCAGCGGATTTGACTCGATCACCGTGCAAGCGTTTCATTAACCGGTTCAAATACGAGTTTGACTCCGAGTTTCATTAACCGATTCAAATCCTCGGCGATTCTGCGGAGCATAGAGGATTTGACTTCAGAGTAAGACTCGATCACCGTGCAAGCGCAACTAACAAGTTCTAACCCCTTCGATTTCAACACGAAAATCACCGTTGATGTAAATCCACCTAATTTCACGCGGGACTCTAAGATAATCTACGAAAACATCATGATCCTTGACTACGTGATTTGTCGATCCTGAATCCAAAATCCACAAAGGACATGACTCAGTCAACATATCTGTAATAGGAATACAAAATTCACTAGATTAGCCATTAAGCATTTCTGTGTTGTTGTTTTCGGAGGAGTCCTTGGATTTACCTCAGTCTTTGTCTACTTTGCCTTAAATGCATTTGTGTCATCGCGCTGTCCATTACTCCTTCGCCTTTAGTGACCCTTCTTTGGTCCAGAGGATGACGCTACACGCACCTCAGCCCTAGGTTAAACGACCTTGGGTCTGTCTTCTTCAACTCAATGTGCCTTCGAACGTTCTCAAAGGTAGTGAGGGTCTTAGAATGAGTTATTTAGATTTTCATTTGTTTCTAGGAGTTAGGCAAAGAGTGGATTACGATCAGGATTTCCTTGAGTTTCATGACCATGTTTGCCATATGCCTCATATGCTATCTCATGGAGTGTTGAGGATTCATCATGTATGATTCAAACTTAATGCTTAGTGAGCAGAACTAAGCAGTCGTATAAAACCATTTATAGCATGCAAAGTATCCCACAACTCTTTAGTCGCGTGTTAAGCTCAAACTCATAAAGGATGTCGTCATCCACCATATTCAGCATCATGGCACACGTCTCAGCATCATTAACCATCCACTCACATGGAAAGCCCTCTGCAGATTCGTTATTCAAGAGTCGGGTCTTTTCAAGATTTTCTTGATGGGTTAATGGACTTCTACTTAGATAAGACTATCTTTATACGCTTTCTCCGGATTTTTTAGTTGTCACCATTAAGTCTAAGACCTTTGTTTAACTAAAGGATGATGTTCTTCATGGCAGCCTAATTTCCGGATGATGTTCTTCATGGCAGCCTAATTTCTCTAACTAAAGGAAATTCAAATAGGATCATGGAGACACAAGGAACATTGTTCTATTGCATGTAAAGGACAAGCCTTAGATCGATAGGACAGACTTGAGAACATACTTAAATCCGGAGGACAACCCTAGCTATGCCGGGAAGCACTCCCCATTTCTAAGCATGCCCTAATGCCACTACTATCAATCAAAACACAATATATACCGACAGTCTTTAGCAGACAGGAGTAGAATAGATCACACTAAACCAAAGTGTTCGACTCTTATACAAAACAATCGTCCTAGCATTATTCAAGGAAATTCGGAGAACCTCGCAGAGTAACCGGCGGGTTTACACTCCAGAACATTTTCCTAGGTGTAGTTCATACTCATCGAAACTTCCGAAAGGCTACTAAGCACAATCCTAAAGGTTTGCTATCTATGCTAAACGAAAACTAGATCTACCTATTTAGGCAATCTAATACATGCAAGCAAAAAAACAAACCATACACGTCAATACACACACATATATATTGATACCTTTAAAAAGAAAAAATTAATTTGGGGCTAACTTATAATTTTCAAAGATTTGAGGACCAAAGTCATCCTAACCAAAAGTTTGGGGATAAAAATCACTACAAATAAAAATTTGGAGACCAAAGTCTCAACAAATAAATATTTGGAGACCAAAGTTTCAACAAATACATATTTAGAGACTAAAGTCTCAACAAATAAAAGCAATTAACATGTTCAACCTATTTTCACACAGTATGTTGGGATGTGAAGAGCCAGTCATGTAGTGAAGAGTCAATCAAATAAAGTAAGGCAAGACTATCTACCCTGCAGAAAACACAAAGTAATCCAAGGAACTCAAGGAACCAACACAGTGTTCTACTTATCCAGTCATGCAATATAAAACAATACAAGGGTCTCCCAAAATTTTAAATTGGGCTAACAATTAATTAAATTAGCCCAAAAACTATTTATGAAAGGGTCCATGCACATTTACCGGACTAAAATAAACCACTAAGACCCATAGAGGTTCCACGATCGACACCAAATTCGTTTCAAACCAATTCGGACAGCCCAAAGCCTCCAAATTAGCTTAGACCGATTTGAACAACATTCAACCATCCAAACTGGACTAAACTGGACCGAACCAATTATGTTTTGCCAGTCATACCACACTGGTCAGCTTATGCCAATCGAACCGAACCAGTTAACCTCTGTCAACCGATCCAGACTGAGCCGATTAGCCTTTACCAACTGGTTCGAACAAAGCCGGTCCGATCCAACTTTTCAAAAAAGACCGTTATGGACCGGTTCACTCAGACAGATCCATAACATGTCATCTTCTTCCCCCCGATTTGGAGTTGCTAGGGTTTTGAAAACCTTAGCAGCCTCCCGTCGTCGCCGCTTGACAGTGACCAACCACGAAGGCTGGCCACGAGGGGTGGGTCGACCATCAGTAGTTGACCTCACCTCGCCCCTTCCCCCCTCAGGCGACTGGAGTCGTGGCCACAAAGGTCGCGACAAACAGTCACGGAGCCACGACCATGAAGGCTGTGGCTCTGTCTGAGGGCGTCCACAACCACGAAGGCTATGACCCTGTCTGTGGGTGGCCGCAGCCACAAAAGCTGCGACACCCCTTCTTCTCCGCCGCATCCATGAAGGTTGCGACCCTCATGCTCATCCTGAGCCGCAACCACTAAGCTTGTAGTTATCCTATGAACCTAGACTGTGGCCAGCCTGGGCATGGCCGTAGCCACGGTGGCTGCGGTCAGTCAAGAGCTGAGTTGCGACCACGGAGGGCACAACATCACCTGAGTCGGCCTCGGAGTGGCTGATATTTTAGGATGGGGTTCGTCGCGGTCACGACTGACCGCGGTGAGGATTTTCCTGAAATTCAAAAATTTAGAAACCAACTTAACACGACTCTTATACCAATGTTGGAATGTACGAAACATGTAATCGATTAAGGCACAACATAACACATATTTAAGTTACCTTCTTGAACGATTGACTTAGCGGAAGTGAAAGCAGATCTGTCTGAGGTTGGGATCACAGTCTGCCGGATAGAAGGACACCCCACAGTTTGACGGACCATGACCTATAATACCACAGCTACTAACCTCTGTCTAAACTATAGGGTTACGATCTATCATTATGTTTTTCCTAACCCTGAGCACCCCTATATATATTGCTATATAGAGGGATAGGTTTTAAGGTCAGACACACAACTAAGCTTATGTGAATGGGCTCCCACTTATGGGTCACCAAATATCCGAAAACCAACAACAACCATAAGGAGCCTATTTATAGGCCTCTGGGAAGTTACAACGCCTTGTAATTTTACACTTTAGTCTCAATCTTTTTACGACTTGCACTTAGCACCCCATATGGCTGCCAATTTCCTACATCTCCCACTCGCACATAATGTGGGTGCTCATGTGTGAAAGAAGACATACTTCATGAACCTCATTCGTCTTTCATACAGGGTGTCCTCCGTGCGACCGACATATTTCGTGAGAGCTAGTTGTTGTATATTTGTTAGGAGTATAAATCCTCTAATTGTGATCAACCTGCAATAATAAAGTATGTTTATACCCTAGATTGTCGAACCTAATTTGGGTATCTTGAAAGTCCTCATTAGTCATACCTTGTATTCAAAATCATAATACTAAATCATGATTGGTTAACCGGTGAATACAATTCTTAAAAGAGATTCCATTGACAATCTTCCTCTTGTCACGATCCTTCACACACTAGCTCGACTCGCTTTTCTAGACATGTTTCTCCCCGGCGAATCTGTGACCATCACGCAACATACTAAGCTAGTGATCATCGCGTCAGGTCTCAAGTCTCCGATCAAAGTCATGAGGGCACATAATTTGGAACCTATCGAGGATCCTTGGGCCTCACAGTAAACCTATGGTCGTTTAATAGCACACGTAGGATGAAATACGTGTCACAACACCCTTATCCTTTTATCATAGTGTGTATGTCATTTGTCATAAAAACGGTGTTGTGCAGATGTTTGTCTAAATACCGTATGCATCTAAACCAGAGTTCATTAACTCCCATTCCACTTATAGGTAAACTACTTGGAAGTAATATTCCATTAACATTAGCAATGACCTCATATCATTGACCAGAAGTTTATCGATGATCTCATTTTAACGTATGACTTATGAATTCGAGTATTTAGCTCTCAAATCATCCACTTGATGATTTTCGACTCAAAATCCTGTCTCATCTCCATTTTTCACATAGACGCGACCTAACTAAGATGTGGAGGCGGTTACCCATGTGAGTGAGGTAACCTTAAGTTTACTCGACATACATTTCTAATACAAACCATGAATGCACTAAGAAATCATTATAAACATGTGTGTATTCAAATCAAACCTATTGATCAAAGTGAACAATGTGATGTGATCAATCTTACTGGTCTATGCAACGGTTGTTACCATTTGCTTCATTAAGACTAAAAGAATTTCGGATTAACGCATCCTTACATAAGGGGTTTCAAGGGCTTATCCGTTTTATCCCTATATTGTTGACTACCAATTCAGATTCACTTTCTTGCATGTCACTATGCCTTATGGATAGTAATATTGGTCTTTTAAATGTTCTATCATTAATAGGATCCTTTTCATAATATATGAAAACACAATTATCAGTAAACAAAGCCTGGATAAATAATATGCATCATCCACAATTCTTGTAGGAACATATTAGACTAAACTAAATTTAGTTGTTGTTGCGAGAGCCACTGATCACTTAGATTCAATCGCCTATAGTAAAGTTTTTACTTGTTATCGCTTATCTGATCAGATGGACATCTCTAGTAAGAAACCTTATCCCAAAAGGTCCTAAATCCCACTAGGAATAAACTTCTATTACATGCATATGACAATGCTTCAAGAACGATTAATTATGTGATCCTTGAGCATCAAATCAAGTCGAGTCATATACCTGATTTGGTAGTTGGTCTATTACATGTCACAACATGCATACAACTTACAACTTAGCTCATCTTTAAGACACTTGACGCATTAGATCATGAATTTTAGATACAAGAGTTTTAAAAGGGTAATATAATTCCTAGAATATATTATTGTTTACCCTTTAAACATCAATTAGGACTCATCCTTCATTGCTTAACTCAGTAATATCCCAGCATATACTACGTAACATATCACTTGTACATTGCATGATCTTGTGGATATTTCACTAACGAACTTATTCCATAGTGTCAATCCCCTATGAACTAAATACGTTGACATGTATAATATTGCCTCAAGAGAAAACATAGAGTTCTAAGGACCATTAAAGTTGTAAAGTTGCATTCTCATCACTTTATACTTATTGGGAAACATTTATATCCAAGATCTACATATGAGTTTATATGAGGCTGATATTTGTAATCAATCGAGACATAATTCTCAAAATGAGTCATGATATCTAGGATCCATTTGATTCATTTACGCTTGACATTCTTCATATTTTCTTCCATTTTTTTAATGGGCCTAAGTATAAGAAACCACATAGGCTCCCACTGGGATCAAGAACATTGTACACAGTCCTACTGGAACGATATCTTTTAGCCTCCCTCAAGGAGAGTGAGGACGGTTTAGGAGGAGGGGGTCATGAGGAGGGCGGAGGATGGGGACAAGAAGACAAGAAACAAGTTGACGTGGATGGACAAGGATGGATGAAGGGTTTGAGAGGGGGCGAATGGAGATTAGTATGGAGGAAGAGGGCGGGGGTCCCAGTGGTTGAGAGAGAGGAAAAGAAGAGCGGAGGACAATAGAAGGGGCATGACCAGGTTGGGGATGAAAGATAGAGGTAAAGAGGGGGAAATGTTGGGGGGAGGGAACCACAAAGGCTCCCATTAGAGTAACATCATCTTGCTCCCACTTGAACTAAGGTGGTAAAGCAAGATCGTTTGTATTCACAATTGATGATGAAGAAGGGAAGTTGTGATGAGAAACTAATTCAGCATCTTAATAAATCTCCTCCCACTCGAATCAAGTTATTTTGGTGGATCCAGACGAGAAACTAATGCATCATCCGCTAACGTGGGCAATGTACAATTGCACAACTAAGTTGTATGATGCAAAAATATAGTTAATGAATGAGTTATCCTCTTTATTTCGTGTCTCAATAAGTAGAGTCAATGAACTAATCAACGTCTCAACGTATCTATTGACTCATTTATTGAATTTATCCACAAGACTCGCATAGCCATTGTATAAAAAACAAATAAATATAACTGATACGAAGCATAAATATGCTTTTCCATAAAAAATAAGGAGTAGTACATGTCTAAGTGAATTTTTTCTGGTTGCCTACGTGAAGGCTTCCGGTTAAACGCACAAAACAACGTAAATGAAATATGCAAAATATTGATATTATGGAAAGAACAAATCATGCAAGTTTGATATTCAATAAATTCACCGGAACTGACCATATATTACAAACCGAATAACATGAATAATTAAAAACTTAGGTTTAATAGAAACAAGAAAAATGAAAAACAACTCATGAATTGATGACTCAGTTGTCACATACACATAGCTTACGGAGACCGACTTCTTCGGTGGCAACTCTCGAGTTTTCCACTTCGTCATGCTTAGGCATATTTTAAAAGATCAATGATAATTCTTTATGTCTCTGACTCAACCCCGACGTTTCGGTGTAGTGCAATCTTTAGAGTTGTGACACTGTCAGTTACAACTATAGCACTATCTGGACACGACGCAGACGTTTCCACTTGCCAATTCCATTAGTTTGTTTTCTCTGACTGGACTCAACAAGCTCATCTTTCTTACCACGATCCCACGTTTTAGGTATCTGTTGTGTCTTGGAGGAAGATGCAATATGCAACTCAACCGGAGTTCGTTTACCCATATGTTTTTCCTCATTGAAATTAAGGAGCCTTTAGACTTCTTCGAGTGTGGCAGCCCAATCAGAGTGAGACAACTGCATTCTAATATGCTTCCAAGAATTCTGTAATGAACGTATCACTACTTAAATTTGTTGTTGTTTAGTGAGAACATGACCAACGTGCTTCAGTTAAGCTATCATATCGACCATGTGTTGAACATGTAACTTCAAGGAGGGTTTAGGGTGTCTCTTATATGAGACTAATTTCATAGTCAAGAATTGTATCCTTTCTACGGAATAGAAAACAAATTTCATTCTCAAAGCTTCCCAAAGCGCCTTTGCACTTTGATAATCTTTAAATTTACTAAACACATCGTCATCCATTGCACTTAGAAAAATGATGCACGCTGTGCGTTTATGTTCTTTCCAGATTTCATAGTTTTTCATGGCTTTCCTTTGTTGGTCCTCATTCCCGGTTGTAGGTTTTTCCATGTCATTGGATATGGTCTCCAGAATTCCAAGATTTTGGCGTAATTACTTAACTTTCTCTTTCCACACTTCATAGTTATCACCATTCAACTTCAACACACAGTTGAGGTCGACGACAATTTTCTGGAGGGTCAATGTCATTCTTAACACAAAAAGGATCATCATATCAAAATCAACATATACAAAAAGGCATGCAAGATTTATTGTTCAACATACATACACATGTCATACCAAAATCTCTTATTAACAAATCAATTAATGCATCCATATCCCGAAGTCAAAAGTTCACTATGTTCTTAATCATCATCCAAGGTATATGCTTAACAAAAATTATTTTTGCTAATAATTAAGTTAAGTGCTCCATTCACATCAACAAGCAATCTTGACCCAATCTACACATGAATGTATAATTAAAACATGTATCACAATTGATTTACAAAAAAAGAAAAAGAAAAAGTATACATGTTTGCATGATTGATGTATCCATGGATTCTAAGCAAACAATCACAAAGATTATCAATATCTACCAAGTAATCATGCCCTATGAGTTTCCAACACGAGTGGAAACAAATATTCAACACTTCTAGACATACATTTAACATAAAATAATCTAGCATGTTCTAAACTTATACAAAATAATATCCTAAACATGATACTAATAAATATAAGTACCAATTCATTGATTTTAAAAAGATTAGGGACCATATTGAAATAAAATAAAATCATTTTATCCCTACATAAAATTTGAGGACCTAATAACATTATTAAAAAATAAGGTTCCAATTTTGTTGTTGTTAGCGAACCGAGCCACGACCCAGATCATGTTGGGCCATAACCAACAACTGGGCCGCAACCTATTGAAAGATTGGGCCAAGGCCTAGTCGACTGGCGCTCAACCTAGTTACATACTGGATTTCTGCCCAGATGAAGCTGGGCTGTGGCCCAACTGATGGGTTTTGGCCCAACCCAATTTGTGCTTGTGCCAAGACTAGTCAGGCCAGTGCCCAGTCCGATTTGAGAAAATAAATTGTTTTTTTAAAACCAAAAGGATATTACCGATGAGCTATTACTAGGAAAAAACTATTTTGTCAATTATCCCTTAATTTTAGTGGACTACTATCCTGTTATTACAACCCTTAAGTAACTACCGCGGATGTCGTCAGAAGTGCTTTTCCAGCGACACCACCACCATTTCTCCAGTAACGTATAACAAAATTGTCGTTTTCGTAAAACAAATTTGTCCAAAAGTCTACACGTTTGTATATTGTCGTAAGTCTACAAGGCCCATTAGCCTTGTACAGACCTTTCTTTGCCAAGTATTTTCTTCTCACAGGAAGACTCGAATACATGCCACAACAACACATTCCTTGCTAAGTGTTTTCTTCTCACATGAAGTAAGAAAAGAATGCATACCGCAACAACACATACTACATTAAATAAATGGCCATGTAAGATGGGAAAGTATTTGCCACTAAGGCACCGAAAGGGATAAACAATGCTTTGGAACGTTTCCTTGCACGAACGAAGGAAACATATAGAACCTCACGTAAGAAAGATATGATTTTGGGGGCTTCAACGACGAAAGAAAAAAATGAGTGATTAACGTATTATCGTCACGAATACGATGAGTCAGAAACCTAACCTATGACTCTGATACCAATGTTAGATTTCGAGATACATGCACGAGAAATAGTACGTGAGTACGACAAACAATGTTATACGAAATTATAATTACATCGTTCGTAAATAGCAACGTGCGAGATCGTCGGCGGTTCGAAGTCACGACGGGGGAGTGCCAGTCAGAAGGATACGTCACGTTAATGGAGCACACCTAGGTTTCCACGTAGGAAGACCCAAAGATCGGAGAGCAACTATTAGCGTTTTCGAGATTGTATCTTTTCTCTTCTATATCATTATGTGCAACCATAAGAGGTCTATTTATAGGCCCCAGGGAAGTTACAATACTATGTAACTTTACACTTTAGTCCCTGATCGTTTTATAGCTTGAACTTAGCACCCCATATAGGTGTCAATTTCTTACAAGGATTAAATAAGTTCATGGTCCAGAGGGAGAAAAATTGTTCACCTGAAAGGCGGTTACCCTCACATGGTAGAATGCAAGTTTTGCATTTACAATAAAATTGAGGAACAATCGATCAATGTAACAAAAATAATTTTCAAGTAGGAAGGAAGTTGTGCACGGGATGTGTATGTTACACAATTGTTAAGTGGCGCCTAGCAACCAAAGAATATGTCTGTAAGACAAGAATTTGGGAAGCTTACAGATATTAACTGATGGGTTATGGCCTTTTGGGCCCGAGTATCCCTGTGCCCAAGACTGGATTAAATTTGACCCACGACCAAGCAAAGGCGACACTTATTAAGGTTCGTCGCCTTTGGGAACTTCAAGGGATGCCACTCACTTTTTATATGTTTGCCAGCCTCCGGTTCATCTTAAGCCTCCTCATCCATGATGACTCGCCCTCGACGGATCACTCAACGCCCTTCACCTATGTATCCTACGGGCACAAGACAGTACTAGGTACAGGTTATGTCAGAGGACAAATAAGTACCCTAACCTACGTTATGACGCTTCCTATGGCCTATTACAATCATTTATGGCGTGACAAGGGACATGTATGACAAAAAGGGATGGGGGTCTCAAAAGTACATATCATTCCATCATTAATGACATGCTGACCATGGCTAGCTTGCCTGAGATAAGGGAGGATGACTTTGGTAAGAACCTGACCCCCCCTCAGGTCTGAGGTAACACCCTATAAATACCCCCCCCCCCAAAAGCCTTTTCACTTACATTCCATTCCAAGGCATGTAATGCTCACACTTGCATTTACTCTACCCCATAAACAAAACTCCAACTAACTTGATCACCGGAGGGGAAACCACGGGAACACCCCAGGCTTTCCTTCTGTCCAGGTCACTGGACCAACCAACGGAGAGCCTTAGAAACATCAAATCGAGGCCTACCCAAAAACCGTGATGCAACATCTGGCGCCGTCTGTGGGAACCTTTAGCAAAAACCTTCCATGGCTCCCCCAACACTAGAACGAAGACAAACAAATGTGAGTCTACCGAAGATGACTCCTTCCACAAGCTCCAACAACATTAAGGGCTCTCAGCCTTTGTGCCTCCCTAAATGGTGCAGCTTAACCAGCAAGCTCCGTGTGTGTCCACCCACTAGAGAGCACCGCTCAGCCGCAGCTCGCCGTGCCTGTTGTACGAATCCCCAGGCCTGAGCCTGGACGTTCCTCGTCTGGTGCATTCTCGCATAGCATCTTCAAAGCAAGCGTCGCCCGGGTGGAAATAATCCTAGAGATAATCATGATGCCCGCTTTCATGGTGGCGTTAGACAAGTTCCTCGATCTAAGAGAGCGAACAGCGCCTGCCCGAGAAGCCCGCCTAGTAGACACCTTTAGGGTAGCGGAAATCACTTCCAGGCCACAACATCAGCAAGCACCGCCCCCGGCGTCATAATCAGTTTCGCTCCCGATGAGCGCCGCCACTCTTGGCGCTAGGACGATAATGGCTCTTCCCCCCGGTGCGATGAATGGGGAGGAAATCGAGGAACTTGTCACCCACACGGTAAGGAGCATAAGGAAAGGGTCAAGCCTCGCCTGTGTGATAGGGCGTCGCATCCCTTTGCCACCTTAATACTTGCAGTCACAGTGTCACTACACGTGTAATCGCCTTAGATCGACTACTACATAGGAGAAGGCGATCCAGTAAAGCACATTCAGAGGCACGAAGCCTCCCTCCTAGGGCAAACTAATGATAACATCCACTTTGCGTTTCTCTTCCCAGCTACTCTGGGAGGCGTCGCCTCCCATTGGTTCTTCGGGTTTCCTAAAGCCTCAATTAGGTACTAGAATGACCTGAAGGATAAATTCATTGTCCCAGGGCACTCTGGACCACATTAAGTAAAGAAATGATGAGAGTTTGGTTGACTTCTACACGAGGTTCAATAAAGAACTGTCCGGAATTGACCAAGTCATCACGGGTGGCGAGACGATCCGCTCCTTTGTAAGAGCGTTGGGTCCCAAGGGCTCCTCCCTCTATGACAACCTGAGTGTCATTCTGGTTAACACCGCCAAAGAAATGGTTGTTACAGTCAAGTCTTACATCGATCTAGAAATCACCAAGGAATGAAGAAAGATGCATAAGGTGATGACGAAAAAGGTCCAAGATGGAAATAGACTAGAACAACGTTTCGCAAAGGTGGGAAATGGTGAGCATAAGTGTCGCCTCTTTATCCAGTGCCCAAATCGAGAAGTCTATGAGACTTTCACACCCTTAAGACAAGAAATATTCATAGTTTTGGTTGAGATGGAAATGAAGGATTTGGTGACACCCTTAGCGCCACGGAAGAATGGCACGCCTATAAGCATCAATCTAAACTAGTATTATCGATATCTTCGTTGCAAGGGCCATTACACGGACAATTGCAGAATTCTGAAAAGGGATATTGAGAACCTGATACATAAAGGGTTCTTAAAGAACTTTGTGGTGCGCAGAGTGCGGAGCAGAATCCCACGGCGCAGAGATAGACATTCGTCACCCAGGCGAGGACAAGAAGGATCGAGGGCCAAGTAACAGACCCTCAATATTATCAATGACGGCTTTTCCTCTAGAGGAGAGACTGGCGCTGCCCGAGAACTTTATTAATCTCAATTATCGGGCACAACTCGAGTAGGGAAAAAGGTGTGGTGGTCATCTCCTTCTCAGAAGGCGAGATAGAGCATGTTACCTTCCCAAACGAAGACACCCCTCGTGATCACTGCTGAGATCAATGGATAGGATGTAAAGAGAGTACTGATAAATTCAGGCAGTGGCACGTACGCCTTCTTTCTTGACGGTTTGAAGAACATGGGAAATTCGGAAAAGGGATTAAAGAGGGTATACTTTCCATTAATGGGATTCTCCTCAAATGCAACTTACCTAGTTGGGGCCATAAACTTCCATTAATGGGATTCGCCTCTTTCTACCAGTGTATTTAGGCGAAAGGTGAAAGATGATGACTATCAATGTTACCTTTGATTGTGGTCGATGCCCCTGCCTCCTACAATGCCATCTTGGGGCGGTCCACTTTGAATCCTTATTGAATGGTTCACCCTACCTACCACCAGATGATGAAATTCCCAACCCATCATGGGATAATGATGGTAAGAGTTGATCAGCTAGTGGCGTGCATCTGCTATGTGCATTCAGTCTGTTGCCACGTGTTGAAAAAAAAGTAAGCCCCCGCTATTCAAACTGAGGGAGATCAGAGGAAATAAAGGAGTCGTCCTCAACCATTGGAAGGATTACAGAGGGTTGAGGTGGACGACTTGGAAAAGACAGTACAGATAGGAGCAATGCTCCCCGAAGAAGAGGCAAAGACATTGTCAACACTCCTGGTTTTGTTTAAGGCATTTCCAGGAATAAGCAAGGAGGTAATCGCCCATGCACTCAATATGGATCCGAGCATCAACCCAATTGCTCAAAAACGACGCCCAATGGGGAAGAGAAGACAATCGCAATCAGAAAATAAGTAGGAAAGTTGGTCGATGGTAATTTTGTAAAGGAAATTAGGTTCCAAACATGGGTTGCTAACCCAGTGTTAGTAAGAAAAAGCAACAGAAAATGGAGGATGTGCGTCAACTTAAGGGATCTAAACAAGGCTTCTTGCCAAGAAGACTGATATCCCCTACCAAGAATCGACCAGTCAATTGAAGCCACTTCGGGCCACGTGCTTCTTAGTTTCATGGATGCCTATTGGGGTTATAATCAGATACAAATGGTTGAAGGCCACGCGTAACATACCATCTTCTACGATGATAGTGATATTTATCACTATACGGTGATGCCCTTCGAATTGATAAACGCAGGCGCCACCTATCAAAGGATGATCAATAAGCTGTTCACGGGAATGATTGGCGACATCTTGGAAGCGTATGTGGACGACATGCTGATGAAGTCGGTCAAAGGCGTCGACTATGTGGAAGAACTGAGGAAAACGCTTGAGCGCATGCGCCTCCACCAGGTGTGCTGGAATTCTGTATTATGTACCTTTGTATTATGTATCGAAGGTTCTCCCTAAGGCTGAAATGAATTATCTGGAAGTTGAGCAGTGCCTTTATATGTTGGTGACTTCAAGTAGGAAGCTCCGCCCTTATTTTCACAAAAATGAAATCACGGTCTTAACGACTCAACCATTTAAACATTTCCTAAAAAAGCCGAAACCTCGGGAAGGATGACTAAATGGGTGATTGAATTAAGCGAATTTCGGATAAAGTTTGCTCCCAAAACAGTAATACAAGGGCAGTCGCTAACTAACTTCATTGTTGGATCAACTTGTGTACCAGACGTGCCGCCCAAAGCAAAGGAAGAAGCTCAAAATCCTTGGACGCCTCACATAGATGGATCATATTCCATTGATGGCTCAGGGGCAAGACTGGTGTTAACACCCTCAGATGGTGGCGACCCATTCAGGTACACCTTTGTGCTAACATTGAAATCTACCAACAATGAGGCAAAATATTAGGCGTTGATCATCGGTCTAAGGCTACCAAAGGGCATAGGTGTCACCTCCCTCAAAGTCTATTGCTACTCGCAATTTGAGGTAAACCAGGTCAAAGGCAGGCGCCACCTCTACAGGTTCATTTCATTGAGAGTGTTAACGAAAAGGTTGTCCAAGGTTGCGCAAGTATTGATAAAGCAATTGATTGGGCGATGTCTATACACATTTATTTGGAATCAGGAGAATTGTCGAAGGAATAAGTCGACACCAAAAGGATCGTGCGATTAGCCTCAAATTAGAAGATAATTGATGGAACGCTCTACAAGAAGGGTTTCTCCACACCTTTCCTCAGATGCATTGCTCAACCAGCAAGGATCACCTTCCTAAGAGAAGTGCATGAAGGGTACGTCGCCTTTCACGAGGGGGCAAGGTCCATAGTTCAAAAAATCCTCAACCAAGGATACTACTGGCCTACAATGAGCAAAGAGGCGACAGACTTGGTATGGAAGTGTGAGTCATGTCAAAAATACAGTCCAAAAAAGCCACGCCCTTCAGCAGAATTGACCAGCATAGGCGGCGCCTGACCCTTTGCCCAATGGGGGATTGATATTCTAGGACTAGTGTCAAGGTCCAAGAAGCGCACCTATATCATAATGGAAATTGATTACTTCTTAAAATGGATTGAATCTAAGGCGTTGACATCTACTACAGAATTCCAAGTGATTAAATTCCTGAAGTGTAGAATTATTTCTAGATACGGATTTCCGAACATCCTGATCACTCATAATGGTCCTCAATTCACGCAAAAATAGCTAAAATGGTTTTGTGAAGAATTGAAAAATGAACACAAGCACGCCTCAATCAAACATGCACTAGCCAACAGACAGGTAGAAACGGTGAACAAAACAATCTAAAATGGTTTAAAGAAAAGAGTGGACGCCTTGCAAGGAAAAAGGGCTGAGAAATTAGAAAACATACTTTGGGTGCTTTGAACTACACCTAAAAAGGAGATAGGAGAAATGCCTTTCGGATTGGTATAGGGTTCTGAGGCGGTCGCCCCAACAGAAATAGCGGTTGCATCTCACAAGGTAAAATATTTCGAGGCGTCGATTAATAATGACGAAAGGCATCTCGAATTAAACTTGGTAGACGAAAAACGATAGGCATCTGAACAAACACAAGGAAGGATACGCCTAACCACGACTTGATATTACAATCGACGAGTATCCTCTCGCCAATTCTTTGTGGGGGAGAGAGTATGGAGAAGAAACGAGATTGCGCATCAGGACAAGATAAACAAGTTATCTCGCAAATGAAAGGACCTTATAACATCGCTATTCACCACCCAAATGCCTATATCTTAGAAGACAACGAAGGAAAGAAACTAAAGAATACGTTCAATGCAGAATATTTGAAAACAATTCACCCTTAAAGCATCGTGTAATTCAATTCTCTGTACCATACTTTGAAGTTGTTATCAAGGTATTGTGATTCTCATTACTTAATGGCGAAAAAGCTTAAGTGTATATTTGTCAACAGGCGATCAATTATAACCCTTTATGATTTAAAGTCCAAATCGGGACAAAGGTGATCCAAAACTCGATGTGTTGTCATACCAAAAGCATTAGATGTTATGGATTTTTCTAACTTATGAGAAACAAATTAAGTATGAATCCATGCATTGCTCTTGACAAGGGAAAAACACTTGGTCAAAATAAAACCTAGGGTAAATATATTCAAAGGTTACATATCTTTGCTCATGTGACTAATTGGTTATAGCTTGCACAAAATGGTTACATAAGTTTGAGGGATAATTATCAAACAGGTACCTGGACTTGACATGGTTTGGCAGGTAGGAACCTAAATGTTTTTGTCGCAAATAGGTTGCCTAACTTTCTTAAACAAACAAATAGGTACCTCCCGAAAATTTCCCGTTAAGAATAAACGGAAAATATCATGTGAGGAGCACGTGAGGATTAAAGAGGTACTTGAACTTACACGAATTAGCAAGTAGGTACCTGAACCGGTTCAGTTGAACCACTTTATTAAAAAAAAAGGTAAAATACGAGTTTCCGCCTAAAGTTTAAGCGAAATCTAAGATTCCCCCTTAATGTTTAAAATTTGAACGGACGGAGAGCTCACCTTGCTGATGATGGCGTTAGAATGGTGGAGACGTGAAGGACGCTAGACTGGAAGACTTCTTCCTCACCTGGTTGAGGATTGGGATCCGAATCGATGTTGTTGTGACTGCTTGTTCTATTAACTTGAGTCGGAGTTCCACTCGATAGTTCCAGGAAGAAGATTACAAGCTGGAGGAAGGAGGCTTGAACATAGAAGATCCAAGGAAATTTTTGTCCATCCGAAATCTTGAAACTCACGTGTTAAGCATGTGACTAAGCTTCTGTCACAAATAAACGGGCTTTGGACGGAATGGGGGTATTTTTCATTTGATCCAAACATTAGGACCAAAATTCAAATTTTAAACGTTAAAGGGGAATCTTAAATTTGGCTCAAACGTTTGGGGGGAAACTCGTATTTTACCCTTAAAAAAAAGTAATACATAAATTGTCGAATGTCGATCCATAATACAATCTGTCAATCACCCATCCATAATACAACTATCTGGAAAGAAATCCAATACATAATACATAAACCTATGATCCTTCATACATAAACTTTAAAAAATTCAATACATAATACCTAGGGATCGACAATCGGCTTCGTCGGACTAAAAAAAACACAAGAAGATGAATGAGCTTCAAAATAAAGAGATAGATGAATAAACAAACTTTGAAGCCCGATCACACACTATATAGAAGTATTCTGCTCTACCCCACATTTAATGTTATATAGGTACAACTGAATTGAAGACTATAGAGTCGTGAAATCCCTAAAGTTGAAATGAAGATTGAATATAGGCACAACTTTGAAACTTTGATTGTTGATTGTCGATGCCGAAGTCAAACGAACGAAGAAGCCAATTGCCGATCCCTAGGTATACAGTTAAGTGGGTTTGAAGAGAGAAAGAGTAACAACGGTCACCATACTGCCAGCTCACGTCGGTAACACTGATAGTTAAGACGATCCACAGAAAGATTGGAAGAGATGTTGATGAAAGGTGAAATGATGTCTTATGTATATATATTAGTAATTTACATTTAATTAATGAGATAATTATCAAACAGGTACTTGAACTTGACATGGTTTGGCAGGTAGGAATGAAACTGCTTGCCAATCCCTAGGTATTATGTATTGGATTTTTTCTAGTTGATTGTATTATGCATCGACACTCGACATCTTATCTGTTTGCTCCTCACATAATATTTTCCAATCATTCTTAATGGGAAATTAACGGGAGATACCTATTTGCTTATTTAAGAAAGTTAGGCAAACTATTTGCGGCAAAAAACTTTAGGTACCTACCTGCCAAACCATGTCAAGTTCAGGTACCTGTTTCATAATTAACTCTATGTTTGAAGATGTGATTATTTGATCATTTTTACTGCTCATCGTTAAATTTTTGCAGTTAATTATTATTTAAATACATGAAATATCTAAATTACTCTATAGAACTAAGTTGTTTTTCAACAGTGAATTCTCTATAACTAGGGATTAAATGCATTTAGGTACCTCAAGAGTTGGATCTTTAAATCCAGGAATCCCACAAAAAATGTAGTATTTTTAGGTACCCCAGAAGTTGTAAGTGTAGCTAGTTTATTTTGACATCCAAAATGGATGGAAAACGTGAGTCATGTCACTCACGTGTCTCACTTAATATAGATAGCAGGTACCTTTTTTTTGTAAACTATTCTTTAAGGTATCTATTATTTGTAAAATTTCGCTCTCAAGTATATCATCTTTCTTCACGAGACTGACACGACTGACGTTTTCCATCCGTTTTGGATGTCGAAATAAAGTAGCTACACATACAACTTCTGGGGTACCTAAAAGTAACAATTTTTTTGTGGGGTACCTGGATGTAAAAACCCAACTTCTGAGGTACTTGAATGCATTTAATCCCTTGCAAATATGAACTTAGTTGTTCTTCAACACATATGAACTCAGTTCCAATCTCCTGTCTAGAGCACACCGCTGGGCTACCTTGATTCGGTGTACCTCATGCCTATGGATATTAGCTCTAAGAGTGACGTGTTAAACTTTGTAATTTTAATGATCTAAATCATTAGCACGAGGAAGGCCATCGATATTCAATATAGCTCGTCATGTATCGTTGATTGAGTCATGCCGCTAATTCGTCGCTAGGAGTTTGGAAAGATGTGCAACATGGCGATGGTCCACCACATAGTTGTTCTGGCAGCCCTATACATGAAAGAGACACCAGGAAGTGTCCGAACATGGCGGAGGAGGCCGGAAGTATGGGAGATGTTTTAGTCGGGCAAAGTCTACGACCACCTCAGGCGACGCGTGCGTCGCTTGAAGGCCGTAGAGAAGCCGGAGATAATAAAGAAGAGTATGGTGAATGGTAGAAGGAACATAAAGTTCTCGAATGTTTCCTTTCAACATTTGCTTCTGAGCTTGTCCTCAACATTTCAAATTGATCGACCTCTAAGATCTAGTTGTTCGATTTTGAACCCTATGTTCGATTTTGAGCCCATATCCTCAAGCTTTTATCACATTCATTCTCTGAATCAACCCGTAATATCGAAATTATGGGTTGAATGAACCCAAAAAATTGAAGTTGCCTCCCTAAAGAAGTAAGTGCACTGTCAAACTGCAGAATTTTAGGATTCTAGGTCTTCGATTAGAACTTTCAGGTTACGGAATTACATCCAAGTACAAGAACATATGAATAATAAACAAGTAAGATTAAAAAATTAATTTAATAATGGAAAATGATTTTAAAATGTTGAATAATAAAAAAATATTAACGGTTTACCTAACGGAGCGACTAAATAGTCACATGCTGAAACAATAGTGACCATTTAGTCACGCAAAAAAAAAATGATTAACCAATTAGTTAGATTGGTCAAACATGTGTATAAGTACTAAAACAATTAACCCTAAATCATAAGTACAAATATCACGGGATATCAAGAATACTTTCATTAAACGTCGCATGTACATAAGAAACCCCCATAAAGAAGACCCAAAAAGGAAAGAAAAATGATACAAGTACGAAACTACTCTAAGGTGGGAGGCACATACTTAAGGGAAGAAGGTTGAGGAGGAGGCGCATCCTTTTTGAGGTGGAGGTGGGCCTTTGGGTGAAGAGGCTCCCTCATTTGAGTTACTTTCGCTCTCCGACTCTTCTTCTGCCGCTGCCTTCGCCGCCTCAACCTCCCTGGCTTGGAGCGGCAGAAAATGCTTCATCGAAGGGAGTTGGTCCTGAGAAAATTTTGCGTTTACTTTGAGGATATCTCTGGCTACCCTCTTGAAGACACTCACCAACGTAAAGCGACTCTAAAGCATGGCAGCAAGCTCGAACTCCTCGTTGC
The DNA here is from genome assembly GCA_946814005.1 of Chamaenerion angustifolium. Classification (NCBI taxonomy): domain Eukaryota; kingdom Viridiplantae; phylum Streptophyta; class Magnoliopsida; order Myrtales; family Onagraceae; genus Chamaenerion; species Chamaenerion angustifolium. The sequence continues at coordinate 24,737,691 of OX328271.1, read as the reverse complement.
ACCTAAAATTCTCGACCGCCTCGATGACGCTCTCCTCCAACCTCTTTGGAAGTTCATCTCTAAGGAGCGACGCTTCCTCCTTCGCCTGAGCAGACTTCTGTTGGAAAATCAACGCCTCTTCTTTGAGATTGGCCACTTCCCTTTGAAGTTTCTCCACCACCACATAGAGGGTGTTTTCCTTTCGCCTGCTCATTGGCCAGGCGACGGTCCTTGTTCTCCAGGTCATGCTCCAAGGCTTGTACCTTTTGGAGTTGGGCACCCGTCGTTACCTTCTCTTTGGCCAGACCCTGGATGACAATGCCCATCTTCAATTGGACGGGGATAACATGAAAAATAAAGTGTTAGAAATATTCCAAGGAAACAAAGAAAAGAACAAGAGAAATACGAGATTTATCAGGGAAAGCCCCTGTTTGATTAGATTCTCAAGGGCGCCCTTCTCCAGGCGTTGGGGCGTCTTATCTGTCGGTAGGCCGGCGCCGACCAATAGATGGAGACCTAAGTTGGGGTTCATAATGAAGTTCCCTTTGTATGAGGTTCCTAACCTCGGAGGTGGCACATTACCCCAAACCTCACCCAAGTATGAATAGTGTTGGGCGAGAGCTGGGTAGGAGGTATATCATAATGGCGACACATCTCCACTAGGTCAAGGCAGTACGGAAACCTTAGCCCCGCATCTATTTGAAACATGAATATTGTTTCCTCGTCCTGTCGAGCAAGACACACAGGGCAGGGGGTTTCAAATCCACATCATCCTGAATGGAATATTGGGGGTAACGAGCGTCACTCATTCTGATATCCGCGACCGCCTTATCAAAAGAAATTCGAGAAGAGAAAAGTCTAAAGATGGTCCATCATGTTTGACCAAATTGGTTTTCCAGCCCAACATGTTTTAAATGGTACAACATGTTTGTAAACAATTGTTTTTGGTACTTCTGTTTGAAATAACCGTTATCCACTCACGTGCAAAGTCACGTGATCAACCCTTCTAAAAACCGGAAAAAAATATTTTTTGCAATTCTTTTTCTGCCCTTATGCTCCTACTTATGTATCCCGCTAGAAATCACGTCATATGAACTTGTTTATTTTCCAGATATCACATGTATCTAAAGCTAAACCCATCAACACCCACCTCGATCAAAAGTACTACTTGGAAATAAATTCCATCACAGTTATCGATGACCTCCTGTCAACCAAATTAATTATGAATTCGGATAGTCAACTATAAAAATCATCCACATGACAAGTTTTGGCTAAATATCTTGTCTCATTTTCATTGGCCAGATACTCGCAATGCCACAAAGACGCGGAAGCGGTTACTTGTGTAGGTGACCTAACTTTAAGTTTACTTGATATACATTGCAATTTGAGTTTTGAATGCACTAAGCAATCAAAATAAACATGTGTATAATTCTAATCATACTCACTGATCCAAATAAACATTGTGATGTAATCAAACTCATTGGTCTAAGGGCGTAAAAGTCATTTAGGTGCCTGAGAAGTCACGTTTTTACAAATAGGTAGCTTAGAAATAATTTGTTACTTTCGGGTAACTCAAAAGTCATAAACGCATCTAATTTAATTGGGTACTTGAAATAAAAATAAATAAATAACAGTTCAATACAAACAAAATAAATATATTATGTTACTACAATAAAACAACTTAGAGATGCGTGAAAGCAATTGTAAAATAAATAGAGTTACCTTAATGGAGAAAAATACTACATATGTGACTAACACATGAATGAAATATTAAAATAGAATCATGTATTATTTATGAGGTACCCAAAAGTAACAAATTTTTCTAAGGTATCGATGTGTAAAAACATTATTTCTGAGGTACCTAACTAACTTTTATCCCTTGGTTTATCCAACAATCAAAACCATTTCCTCCATTGAGACAAATATCATATGAATTCATCCCTACACAAGAGGTTCCACAAACTTATTTGTTTATCCAACTTTTGTTGACTACCAATTCACAGACCGGGTCTGGGTTGACACGTCTGCCCCGAACCCGGCCTGTCTTTAAAAAAACATAGTTGTCAACTGAACTTCCAGTGCTATTCCAGTTCCAAACTTCCATTGCTCCCAACTGAAGACTAAACCTCCATAGCAGTCGGTATATGTACTTAGGTTTTCTACTGAAGAGAAAATGGGAAATCACAAACTAGCTTCAGCCTCCAGTGCTCGCCTGCTCGGTGCTCCACCTACCAATCCTCTGCGTCTCAGCTCTCGCCGTCTAGCCGTCTAGCAGAGCAACAACACTCCAGTACAACTCTACTGCTTCAGGGTCCAGCTTCAGTTTGGTAGCCTCCCGTCTGCGTCCATTTGCTGCAATTAGAGACTCAAAGAGCAGAAGCCGTAGAACAAACATGCTCCGTTATCCAATCACGAAATGATGAATTAATCAAAATGTTTGGTGATGCGGAGAAGAAAGTTGAACAATTTAAAAATGTCGTGTAGAGCCACATAGGTTCGTAAAAGAAATCTCTTTTTCTTTCCTTTAACAGAAGTGCAGAACGACTTCCAGAAGTTGGATTGCATAAAGTTAAACTCCGCCTGTGTTCCTCGGAGCTGTCGGAATCTTTGGGTATGGAATCCACTGAAGTTTTTGTGTTCTTAGTTGAGTATGATGCGAGCCACCAAGCAATGCCAACCTAAATTAGAGGAAAAAGGCGACCTTGATGATGGGAAGTGGGAACAGTGTACAAGGGGAACAAGAAACACTGGTAGCCCTCATTAACCACCACAAGAAAGAAGTGAACAATCATGCTTTCTTTTGGAACAGGCAAGTTGACCCGCCGACTTGCCAGGTCGAGTTCGGTTTGAGAAAGCAAACCCGCACAGTACGACAGGTTGGGTTCTGGTTGACCCGCATAGTACGACAGGTTGGGTTGACCTGAACCCGGCAGATTGAACCGAATTACCACCTCTATGGTGAAGTTCACTCTTATTTCTCACTATTTTTATCACATGACCATCTTTAATAAAAAAAAAAAACTTATCCCATAAAGTGTTAACTCCTACTAGGATAACTTCACGACATTTTTTCACACCAAATACGTCATGTTTCAACAATGATTTCTTATGTGATCCTTGAGCACTAAATCAAGTCGAGTCACATACCGAATTTTGTAGTTATTCTAGTGCACGTTTCAACATGCATAAGACTCTCAACATAGGTCATTTTTAGGACATTTGCCCATTACATAATGACTTTTAGATATAAGAGTTTAAATCATGTAATAATATGCGAGGTACAAACCATGTAATAATATAATTAATCAATTAAGAATTTAATTTCTAAGTAACTTATCTTGAAATCTTAATTCCAAAAAAATATATATTATTATTTACCCTTTTAACCATCAATTAGGTTCATTCTCAGCGCGCTGTGACAAACACTTTTACGTCAGAAGATTTTGTGGATGTTTCATCAATAAACTTAATCCATAGTATTTAGCTCACTCAACATGAATTAATCATGTATCATGAATCAAATAACGTTTATAGGCCATTTTGAAATAAAAGATTATTTTTGTCACTAAATAAAGTTGGAAACCCTTTTTAAAAATTGAGAATCCAGATTCGTCTGGACCACAACCTAGTTGTCGGCTAGCCCCAAGCCGGATGGGCCGAAACCAAGCTTATGGTCCAGTGACCAATCTTGGCTTGGGCACAATCCAGCTTCTAGGCCTATGCCCAAGCCTGCTGGACAAGTGTCCTATCTCTAGTTCGAAGCCCAACGTTTGGCAAGAGCCTAGTCGGTTGGGCAATACGCCAATACCCAAGCTTGGATGAGCAACAACCCAGCTTTTGAGCCAGAGCCCGGCCAGTTGGTCCAATGCTAAGCCTATTCGGCGAGTTCCCACACCGAACCGTCTGATTCAGTACCAAAATCGATCGACAAGATTTTTTTTTTAATTGAAGAAGAATAATAAAACGGTAGATTCTATTTGTGGACTATGGATTACTATATACATACCATTTTTATTAAAATACTAAAATTTCTTAATAGTTTTTTACATATTTATCCTTGCCTATTTTAAAAATAAAATAAAATTGATACACAAAGATCACTTAATGTTTTATCCATTTTACCATTATTCGTAATTATTATCTAACTCTTTCACTCAATCTTTCAACATATCTACACTATGTTTCATCACTTTCACTCTCATTTTCTACCACTCTCTTTTTGCCGCCACCGCTACTTGTCGCTGTCAGTGATCGTCGCTGTCATCGCCGCATCTGTAACCCGCCGTCGGCAAATCAACAACCGTGTTTCTTCCTCCAACCACTTCTGTAACGGTACGTTCACTTGCGATCCATTGATCGATGCCGGTACTGACTTAAATTAATTGAGGTTTGCAAAATTTCCATGGAGGAAACTACAAGCTCGTGCCGTTTGAACGAGCAAAAATCAGCAAGAGCTTACTGATTCGTACACAAACAATCAAGAAGATCTTGTCGATTTAGTGAGGAAGAATCATCCATATGTTGCCAATTTTTGGTAGAATAATCGACAAGCGCTTGCCGATTTTCTATGGAAGAATCAACAAGTTCTTATCGATTTATTGTAGTTGCCGATTTTTTCTTGTTCAAACGGAACGAACTTGTCATGTCCTCTATGAAAGTTTTGCAAAAGTCAACTAATTTAAGTCATACCCGCATTGATCAATGGAGTGCAAGTGAACGTACCTACACAGAAGTGGTTGGAGAAAGAAATACGGTTGCTGATTTGTCGATGACGAGTTGCAGATGTGGCAGAGCCGACGACGAAGACTGTCGACGACAAGTGGCGGTGATGGCAAAGAGTGGGTGGTGGGGTTTGGAGAATGATAGTGGAAGTGATGAAAATTATTGTAGATATGTTGAAAGATGAGTGTTGGGAGTGAAAGAGTTGGATAGTAATGAGAATGAATATTTTTTTAGCAATTTTATTTTATTTTTAAAATAGTTAAGGCCAAATATGTAAAACGTTATTAGGACATTTTAGTATTTTACAAAATTGGTCTGTATATATTAGTCGATAATCTCCCTAATAACAAAAGTGTATCCCTTTAGTCCTACTTCATTTTCTTCAGATCACTTTTCTTCCAACGAGACCACCTTCATCAACCTGATCAATACGGATTAGAGTTGACAATCCTTAGGGTATGGCGCGGGTATAACAAATATCGTAATCATACCATATTTTTAAATTGCATACCATAATCATTATAAGTATAATTTACAATACCATATCCATAAATGTGGTGTTTTAACCGTATACCCATAATTATTACCACATGTGAAATGTAATGAAGCACAATCAATGTTATCTAAATAAATAAATAAAGTTATGTCACAAAAATATTCAACACTAACATCATTCAACATTAACGTCATTCAAAATTAATACTAACACCATTTAACATTATAATCATTCAATTACAGTTCACAGTGGAATTACGGATTCGTAAAATTTAAAAGTGAAAATCCTAATTCTCTTATTAGTATTTACTAATATATTAATATTAAATAATTGTTATACTTATATAATAACCATGGTTATAACTATGTGTATGACTAAAATACAAGTTATAATTATCACCATTATGGGTACAAAATTTATCATCATAACCGCACCACATCATAATGACACGGTTAACCATATAAAAAATGGTTAATTACTTAAATGGTTACACATGTTTGCCTGCCCAATGTACAAATGGTTATATATGTTTCAAAATGTGACTAATTGGTTTTGCTGCGTGACTGAATGGTTAGACATTTTTTCCCAGTGTGATTAATTAGTTACTCCGTCATTAGTCGTTACTCTTTTCCGATAAATAATTTTTTTAACATATATTTTTATTTATCAATGACCATTATACCCTCAATATGTCTTATGAGTTGTTCTTCATACTATTTTTCATATTCTCTTTCACTATTCACTAGGAAGATTGCGTGTTCATCTCATCTTAAAAACAAGCAGTCCCTTTGGAAGATTACACCATAAGAATCCTAAATTAAGACCAAAATTCCTCTAAACAGATTTCGAATCAATAACGTTGACCTTTTCTAGGAATCCAGTCGGCTCTGCCTTCTTTTGCTTCTTCTGGAATCTGGAATCGCTATTTTTGGTATGGGTTCGGCTTCGCTGGGTTCTAGAAACTGGAACGGTTCAGTTAAGAAAGATATGCTATCATATGAAGACCACTTCAAGTTTCTGCTTTCCCGATTGGTGGTGGACAAGAAAGTGATTATGAATCGAGAGCATTCTCGTTCCAATCAACTTATTGGTGAAAACAATGCTAATCGAGACTCAGGAACCATTTCCACGACTCCCTCTGCAAACTATGCAGTTTCACCTCGGCAACTAAGCCTTCGATTACACGAAGTACTCCAATAAAGACTTGAAGAACGTATCGAAGAGATTGAACTCGCTCTTCAGGACAGGCAGAGTAAACTTCACCATCAAGATGAACAACACAGTGACCAAATTGTGGAGCCTCCTGTCATAAATTTATCGGGTGAAGCCTTGAATGCGTATGATGAGGCGTGTGAGGAGCTAATGAAGTTCGAATCAGAGGAAGATGGTTCGCTGTTGGATTTATACGAGAATTGGGAATCTTTGGAAATTGAGATTCAGAATCTTATGATTATGAGAGTAGTGATGGAGACGAGGAGGTTAAGTTGTTGATTCAGCAGATTGTGGAGAGGACTAAGAAAGGGTTAGCTAATAAGAGAGAAGAGCTTTTAGCAGCATGATTTATAAGTATCATACTACCTTGGAAATCCTAGAGAGAAGATAACACTACTCTAATGAATTAAAGCTTACAACAATCTGAACCTCTAATAAATGGCTTAGCAAATAAGAAAGAGGGCAGTAAATACAGAGAATGTTGTGCATTTAATAAGTAAATGTTCAGAGTTTAGAGGAACATAATGCCAAGAACACAACACTAAGAAGAAAGAATGGAATTCCATAAAATCATCTTCATTATTCACTGTGCACATTTTCCCCTATAGAAATTATATGCTCAGATTTTGTTGATAATTTTTATGACAAGTTAGTTGAAGAGAAAAGGTTGCAAAGGGAGAAGCAGAAGTAAACCTGAGTCATTTATTGAGAAGGACAGTAATCTCTGTTTTCCACTCGACGGTAATAAAGTTTAAAGATTAAACAAGAGGCAAAGAGTCTTACATTTTTATGCAGAGATTGTATAGACGTACATGCTCCTTCCTCAGTGGTGAAATAAACAAATCCAATTCCTCTTGGTCTACCAGTTTTACGATCCACAATAACTTTAGCTGCAATAGAAACCAAACATATTAGTACTACCGAAGACGTATGTAAATGTATCCAAACAGTATTTAGGCATCTTCTCCCTATGCAAAGATGCTCTTTGTAACAAATCTATCAAATAAAGTTTTGCTACAAAGAAACATGAAGTCAGAGATTGATTTGGGTGACTCCTGGTTTGAATTAGGGGTTTAGGTGTTGTTTAATGTCGTTGTTGAGCTGTTCTCATGGTTGTTGCATAGAATTTGTAGAGAAGATGCTGACGTGCATAGCTAGTTCCAAGCAACTCGAAGATGAATCAGTGAATCAACAGGAAAATGCCGATTCAACTGCCGCAATCATCACGAAAAGCCAATCGGCCAAATCTCTAACCTCTCAGGTAGTCGACTCTCTTTGGATGGGATAGCTACAACTCAATAGATATAGCAATATAATTTGATTGCATTTGTAGCGTACATCGATTGATTGAGGTTTTTGCACGACAGCTCAAGGAAAACGATTCAGAATATGCGGATTAGAACATAGAAATGTCCATGGTTGAGTAGCTGAGCCATGACAGAGAAATCATGGGAGATGAGGAACAACTTTTGTGAAATCATGGGAGTACTCAAGATGAAAGCTTATTGAAGAGATGTCCATGGGAAGAGTTGTGGTCAGATGAGGAGAATGAGGAATAAGGAGACAGGTTGATGAATAACAACTCAATGGATGAAAAGGGTAATTGAGTCATTTTAAGTATCAAAATATTGACTTAACGGTGATTTCTGACGATGAACAGTAGAAAAACCAATTAGTCACATAGCAAAACCAATTAATCACATTTCGAAACATGTGTAACTATTCTGAACAATGATCAAATATGTGTAACCAAATGACAGTTATAACCACATTTTTTGAGTTTTCACCACATTATTGTCTGCCCTTCCACTTATCCTTAATTTATGGAATCATTAGTCCACCACTCAACCACCTTTCCGAGAAACTATCACCGATGACTTCAATGATTACCATCACCCGAAACTCGTCTTCGGTAAAACCACTTTATTTTTAAACAAAACAAATAAGCGCACGACCATAAGTAAAAAAAATAAAAGAGAAAGGAATCGTTGTGAGTGCTTATTTTACATGCAAAAAAGAAACAATTTCCTTTAAGAAAGCCTGGAAGCCAATTGTATGCATGAAGGCTACGAAAGAATTTTCAGGTTGTGAAGGCCACGACATGACGTAGAGGTACGCCGATGCCGTGAAATTGCTTTGCAAGGATGTACTTTTGAAGTCACTGCGACCGTAAGTGGCCACTGCCACATGTCTTGCCAGGCTCCACACTTGAAGGCTTAATGTTACACATGAAAGCCACACAAGATTGGACCAAGGAAGAACTATTCTTGCAACGAAAATAAATTTCGGAAGACTATGGAATCACATGTACATGTGGGAGCAACAGACGAAGGGGCGCCCAAGGAGTTTGGGGTCTGCCTCATGTATTTTCCACGACAACACATGAAGGGCACCAAACAAATTCGATAAAAGAACAACAGGATTACCGAACAATTTAGGGAAGGATTGACGGACCCCTTGTGGGAGTTTTTTTTCTGAGATTTACGCCCGTATGGCCATAAATGTTTGGAAATAATAACAAACTACCGTCGCAAAGATAATATTAGAGACGGAGACTGGAAATGTGACTTTGATACTAAAGTTGAAATTCGAGATACATGCACAATATATTCACATGTTAGAATGACAAATAGTTCAATACATGAGAGTAATTTGCTTATGTAGTACACTAAAAGCTAAGAATTGTTGTACTTTCTAACCATCACTGCACTAACTATCGCGAGACTAGTGGATAGAAAAAGTTATTCAATGGGGAAGGGCTTTACGTGTTAGGAAGAGCCTGCAAGTGTTATTTTATTGATTGAATGCTCTCTTACACTTGATAGTCAACTTGACCTTCTTGTTCGCCCTTAGTACTTGTAATAATGGTAGAGACCGATTGCTAGGTAGCCATTCAACGATTGGAATTCTTTGTGACAGGTGAATGCTTTCGTCTCTTCAATCACCTTGAGTTATTCGGTGTTAGCCAGGATCCTCCGTTTCCCTATCATGAATCCCGGATATTTCCCTGATTTAACTTCGGGGTCACATTTCGTTGGATTAAACAAACACTATGCTTCCTCATGCACTCGAAGGCTGGCAGTGTGGAGGTTATACTCGAAGGCTTCCTCATGTCGTTCAGTTATGCTCCCATATTTCTACCTATCATTTCTGTAAATAGTTTGTTGACTAATAGTTGATAGGTTGTCTATGTGTAAATGAAACCGAAGGGTATGACCTGATAGCATAGGATGTCTTTGTCCGCATAAACGATTGTGTGGACCTCGTCGCTTGGGTACATCTGGATTTGATTGTATCTAGAGTAGGTATTCATCAAGCTGAGTGTTTCGTGCTTGAAGGTCACATCGAGTAACTGGTAAATCCTAGGGAGCGAATAAGAGTTCTTAGGACACGACTTCTTCAAGTCCTTGAAGTCTACGCAGATTCGCCACTTTCCGTTTGCTTTTATTATCAAGACTAGATTAGCAACCCATGTATGAAGATGTACCCCTCCCACGAACGCTACACTTAGCAATTTTCCAACCTTTTGACGAATCGCCAACTTTTATGCGATCGGCTTTATAATGGGATAAGTTTTTCATCTTGTGGGAGATTATGTCTGTGTTGATCCCTGACATGTCGTTAGGGCTCCACCCGAACATTTCCTTGTATTTGATGAACGCGTCTATTAGGGCTAAATTTTGTTCCTCAAATAGTGTGACCTCAATTTGGATCCTCCTCTTTGGTCCTTCAATTCGACCTCAGTCAATTGCTTTATTGTTGAAGGATGGAGTTTATCTTCTCTTTAGTCCCACTCTACTTCGATGGATATGGTTTTCTTTGGTTCCTTCGATGGAAATATTTCGAGTAGCGCTTTATGAAGAAGTGGTTACCTAGCGCTTCGCCTATTTCGTAAGGGATTAAGAATTTAACTTCTGGTGCGCGGTGGAGGCAATATATAAACAATTTAAGGTTGATCGTCGTTTATATTAGTATGGCATTGTAGGAAGAAGAGATGTATACCAGGATAAAGAGAAACTTCGCAGCAATGCTCTTCCATCCTTCCCCCAAAATCACGGCAGAGGTTGATTGCTTCTATAGGAAAGGTTATTCGTTCAGCGTACCCAAGGAGGAAGAAATTTACTCTTTTCAGGTCCTTTCGTGTTATTCCCTATCTCTTTAGTGATTCTAGGAACATGATATCCAATGAGTTGCCTCCGTCCACCAATATTAGTTTTACTTAGAATCCTTCGATCTTGGCGGTTATCACTAAGGCGTTGTCGTGAAGAACTACCACATTATCCATGTCTTTGTTCGAGAGAGTGATGGTGATATCCATTCAGATATGCGGCAGTTTTCTTGATTGTACGAATTGGTGACATATTTTGCGAGCCTTACTGTGATCACCACCTACTGCGAAGCCTCAGACTATTAGGTTGAAGGTACCCTTGTTCCGACAAGGTCGGTATGGAAGAATGGTCTTTAACAAGGATTTCTTTCATTCGTGACCATATCAGTCTGCATTATTATGAATTTTTGATTACTTTCCCATAAATGAAGCCAACATTTGATCGAGATTTAACCTGATCTGAAAAACTCCTCGAAAGTAGAGGGATGTATGTCAATTTAACATAAGGAGACTAGTTAAAACCGTTGAGCAGGAGTTCCAAGACCTGGAAAAAATGACAGTGAAAGTATTCCTCTATATCCCCCCGATGCTTAAGTGACCATATGGTTTGAACGTATTGAATTCGGCTTAATTTTAAAGGAATTAAATGTTGTGTATTTATAGTTAGGACGACATCGCATCTCACTGTCCATTATCTAATGGTTAATAATTTGTTTGTGAGATCACGTCAAGAACTGTGAACGAAGAATTTGATGACCATCATAATTCCCATGAATGTTGATATAAGATTTAGGCTAATGGAGTTTGAAATGACCGATTGACCTTGAGTATTTGTCCTTCCAACTAAGCAAACTTAACACTTGAGAAAGGAGATAAGAGGCGCATGGTTGACTTCGAAGTCACCATCCCCGCCCATCTAAGCACATTAACATACTTTGGCAAAGGGATGAGAGTGGTGTGCTCGACTTTGAGTCAACATCCCCCTCCCATCAAAGTACTCTCCCAAACTCGATTCGATTGACCTCCTGAAAAAATACTTATAAAAGATGACTAAACAACTTATGGAAGAGTACCATTTTTGTAAGCAGAAGAATCAGCGTCGAAGAGGTGACAGATCCGACCCTAGGAATAACATTCGCCCCTCCATATCGCAAGGGCAACCTTTATTTCTCGAAGGGCTGGATCAACTCAAACTTGGACTCTACAAAGATCCTAAGAGACTCCACTCAGTCGAGGGGAAACCGAGGATGAACTTCCAAAATCTCTCCAGTCAAGACTTGCAGGAAAAAAGAAATCTTTGACTTCATAAGCTCGAGCTCATCCATCTGATATTGGTGTGAGATCTTATAGTCCTTAATGATCCTCTTCCGAGAAGGAATCACCTTAAACTTGGCTTCGTTGGACTTCAAACAATCCTCGAACTCCACCATATTATTTTGTTGCTGCTCTCGCATAAACCTTGTCATGCATCGCCAGCTAGTGTCTTAGTTGCTTGACCTTTCCCCAAGCATCTCCTTAAGGTCCTCTACCCTCACTGTTAAACGGGTCACCTCCTTCTAACTCCGAGGTAATCATCCCCTTTAAACTAAGTTGTACGACTATATTTCAAGCCATGGGTCAATTATTTGGCAACCCAAATAATTAACCAACTATTCATCCCATCGAAAATGCATATTCTCTCGCACATCATCACATCAAATAACACGTACCCACACATGATAATTATCACAATCGGTAAGTTAAAAAAAATGATCAACAACGTTCTTGGAGCATCACAACGATGAAGTTACAACTAATCTTCCATGGCTACTGGTTTAGTCAATGCATTGATGCCTTCTTTCTCTACTCCAACATTGACGCCTCCATTTGTTACTCTAGTAAATCCCTCACGAGGCCACGTAGAAGGTTTTACACTGGTTGTTTCTACCTTCAACAAGATGAATCACAAAACAGAGCATCTACACTGCAACAAATGTTCAAAAAGATGAGCTCCACAAATCTGTATAACTACGAAACAATCTCTGCAACCTTTCTCTGATACCATGAAGAAATGCAGTAAAGGAATGAAGATTAATAAAATAGCTTTTGCATTTCGTTATTGCTTTATTGTATATTGAATGAATTGTATAAAGGTCGGCCTTATATTTATAGTAAGGAGGAAATATCCATATTCTAAATGTCTAATTAAATATCGAGAGTTTAATCATGGTCTTTCAAGTTAAAATGAATATGATCCCTAAACTCTTAATTCTTCAATAATACCTAGTGTGACATTCTTATTTGGCAAAACAAGAATGTAAATATAAGATGTCTGCCCTAAGTTTGTTAATCTAATGAATACTAAATATTTGATTCATTTTTTGAAAATGGATTTCAACTCACTTTTCTGTTACACTCACTAAGGGAAAAAAAAACTATAATCCATGTTTTGGTGCATTGGAAGAATGTAACTCTACATTGACCATTAAAAAATCAGTCATTAAATATTTTTTTTTGCAATTACAAATAGTTTTTTCACTGTTAGTGTATATAAATGCGATAAATATACCGATATTTAAAGACATTTTTAGTGACACGTTTTTCGCCATAAAAATGACATAATTTAGCGATAATAATATATTGTCTCTTAACTACTCTATTAGTGATAAACAATATTATTGTTGCAAAATCTGTAATTAGCAACAAATTAATGATTGTTAGGGGAGAGTTGTTTTAGTCACAAATATATTCGCCACTAAAATTATTATTTTAGTAACAACGTAGTGTTACCCACACTAAACTTGATGGACCGTCACTAAATCGACCTAACCGGAATTCTATGATTTTCACTTACCCATCCAATTAAGAAATCTTGCGGCTCCTCCACTCCACTCCTCACTTCACTTAACAGATCAGGCTCTTCACTCCTCACTCAAGCGCAGATTGTTACGTGTTGTTATTATTATTACTTGCATGGGGCTGTAGAAGTTGCATGAGGCTGTGTAAACCGGCCCAATAACCTAGGACCGATGTTATGTAAAGAACCGTAGCACCAATTGGTCATAATAAGAGAAATATTACAAAAAATCACTTCTCTCTCTACTCTCTTTCTCTCTCCACGTTTTTCTCTCTTCCATCTCTTCTTCCTCATATCTGTCACCCACTTCCTCATCTTTTATCGCCGCCTCCTCTTTTTGACCTCCCCCCGCGACATTTGACGTATGGAACTTAACATTGGTATCAGAGCTGTTACCATCCTGTCAGCAACCACCATCTTCAGCAAAACCAACAGTTGTTCTTCAGCGTTCATGGCAACGGAGACGAGAGCTCAGAGGGATGCACGCGTAGACTCGGTTTTGGAGGAGCAAAGCAAGATGCTGTCGGAGTTGATTGTTTCCAACCAGAAACTCACGGTCATCTGCGATCGCCATTGCACTTACTTCGAATAGATGCAAGCTGCACTGCTAGCCATACTAGCGAGGAAGACCGAAGTATTGAAGTAGTCCGGAATACTTGGGGATAGGTCTAGTGTCACTTGGCAGCCAAGACCCACGACTCCTGAACCTCGAGAGACCAGGGAAATGGACCACCGAGAACGACCACCGTTGGAGTACACGACAGAAGATAATCCGTTCAGGGAAGTACAATTTCGCACCATCGCATCAGTAAGATAGACTTTCCGAGGTTTGCTGGTATTGATGTAGCAAGCTGGATAATTTGTTGCGAACACTATTTTGAAATGGACGAAACCCCAGAGGAAGCAAAGCTTCGTTTAGCAGTACTAAATCTGGAGGGAGAAGCCTTGCGGTGGCACCAGGGTTTCATCAAGCTTCAACAAGTTCAAGGGAAGACAGTCAGCTGAACCGACTACTTGGATGTGATACAAGCTCGGTTTGGGGAGGAATTGTACGGAGACCCAATGCTGGAAATGAATAATCTAAGGCAAGAAGGCTCGTTTGAGGATTACCAATGTGAGTTCGATCACTTGTTACATAAGGTACAGTTGGTGTAGCCTATTTCAGAGAAGTCAACCGTTAGTCAGTTTTTGGGTGGCTTGGATCACAGGTTGCAAGGGCTAGTTCGATTACAAAAACCACAGAACATGAGAGAAGCCTATAGTACATCTAAAATACATGAGTATATATACAAATCCAGCAGGCGTAACTACACCGTTGACAAAGAGCTAAGGTGCACTTCACAGGAGCACTGGAGCTTCGGTAGGACGGGGTGGCTCTATTCCAATGCAGAGCAAGAGCCAAGGACATACTGGTAATAGAAGCTCTCGCTTGACAACCAGTAAGGAAATCACAACACGTCGCGCGAAGGCCTTTTGCTATTGGTGCCCCGAGAAATTCCGGCCCGGGAGCATTTGCAAGGATAAAAAAATATTCGTAATAGAAGTATGGGAGAACGAAGCTGAAGCTCAGGCCGAATCAGAAGACGAGCAGGACCTCGAGGAAGAAACCCCTGAAATTTCCATCCACGCGATCGTAGGGACATTATGTTGTTCGACCATGAAGGTGGAAGGCATGGTGGACATCCGCATGCTCCAGCTACTCATCGATTCAGGTAGCAAACATAACTTCTCATATGTTAAGATGGCTGCCAAATTAGAGTGTAGAACCACTGAAATGACTCCATTGAGGGTGCTTGTTGCGAATGGTAATGAATTGATATGTAGCCAGAAATGTAGGAGGTTCAGTTGGGTTATGCAGGGACACAGGTTTGAGGCTGATGTATTCCTCATTCCAATTGAAAATTATCACATGGTGTCGGGTGTGCAGTGGTTATCAACTCTTGATGACATCTTGTGGAACTTCAAGAGTCTCTCCATGAAATTCTTGTGTGGTAGGGAATTGTGTGAGTTGAAGGGAAATAATCGAAACTCAGTCCAAATGAGTGGTGCAACAAGAGTGAACAAAATGTTGAGTAGAACCGAAGAGCTAGCTGCAGTACACCTATGCAACTTATCATTGCAATCAGTAAGTGGAAGTCCCTCTCATGTATTCTCAGCTTCAGTCAGCAAGGACATCCGAGCCACACAGGGAATAGAGGAGCTGTTGGAGCAATTCTCTGATGTATTTGCAGAACCGAAAGGTTGCCACCACGAAGAGTGGTCGATCACACCATTCACATGAAGGAAGAGGTGAATCCCGTAAGCCTACGTCCCTACCGATACTCGGCGCCACAAAACGATATCATTGAGAAGTTGGTAAACGAGATGATCCAAACAGGGGTGATACAACCGAGTCGCATCCCGTTTGCCTTGCCCGTAGTGTTGGTCAAGAAGAAAGGCGGAACGTGGCAGAGGTGTATCGATTATCGGAGACCGGTCTAGGTAGTAGGGTACCGTGAATCTACTCAGAACCAATTATATATATATATATATATAATATTAATATCAAGAAAAAAGAATTAGTAGTTGTCGTTCTATTCAAATTTCTAGGTTTCTACCCCTAAATTTGTTGTTGCTTTACATAATACAAACTTTCAAAGTTCATTTTTTTCTCTTGCAGTTCTCTTCTCTCACACGACGCACACAATTTGGGTTTTCCTACATGGTTGATTGTTTGATTTTTTGAAAACAATTGTGATTATTGGATGATTGTATGATCATTTTGTAAAATTGTTTCAACTTTGTATTTGTTTTGGGGGAAAACAGTTTCAAATTGGTTAGTATTAACAATTGTTAGATAATTTATTATGAAAGAAGTTGCTAATAGGGTACCCAAAACCGCTCACCCCCAGACTCTTTCATTTACATCGCAAACATATCCGCGAGTACAAGATAACATGAAATTATTATTGTTGCATGAATATGAATCCAAAAAAATAAATCCACCATAAACAATACTAAAGCCAAACAAAGTTGATCCTAAAGAGAAATAGACAGAATATTTATGAGAAGATAATCTAAATAAAATTTCGGTGATTCTGCGAAGCATTCAGAATAAGACTTAACCACCGCGCAAGCGTAACTCGCAAGTTTTGATCCATTCGACTTTAACACGAGAGTAGTTATTGATGTACATCCATCCAATTTTGTGTGGGACTCTATGGCACTCTACGAAAACGTCACAATCCCTGGCTACGTGATTTATCGACCCTGAATCCAAAATCCAAAAAAGGACATGACTCAGTCAACATATTGGTACTAGAAACACCAAGTTCACTAGAGTAGGCAACAAGACATTCATGTTGATTGATTCAGGTCATGCCTTCACAATGTGTACCCACTAGACACAGTTGGAGCATTTCCTGTAATTAGGCTTCTCGACCCTACACGAACATTTCTGCGGTGGTTTCAGAGGAGTCATTGGGTCCACCTTAGTCTTTGTCTCTTCCGCCTTAAGTACATTTGCAGCATTGCACTGTACATTACTCTCTCACCTTCAACGACTCTTCTTAGGTCTAGAGGATGGCGTCATACGCACCTCGGCCTTAGTCCCAGCGACCATGGGGATGTCCTCTTCAACTCAATGTGTCTTTGAATGCGTTCAAATGTTGAAGCCCTCTGAAGGGGTTATTTGATTTTATGTTTGTTTAAGTTAGGCAAAGAGCGGATTACGACGTGGATTGGCTGCTCATCGATCACTGACTAACCATTCACCTTGAGTTTCACGATTATATTGACCATATGCCTAAGATGCTAGAACCAAGTCTAGCCTACAATGCATGACACAACCCTTTAGTCGTGTGTTGAGCTCAAACTCATAAAGGATGTTGTCATCCACCGTACTCACCATCTTGGCGCACGTCTCAGCATCATTAACCTCTTACTCTAATGGAAAGCCTTATGATGATTCATCATTGCAGAGTCGTGTCTTCTCATAATTTTCTTGATGTCGTTAATGAACTTCGACTCAATTAGGACCATCTTCATAAGCTTCCTTTGGATTTTATAAATGTCATCGTTAAGTCTAAGACTAATTTTGCCCAACCAAGCGATGATGTTCTTCGTGGCGGCCTAATTTCTCTAACAAAGGGAAATTATAATAGGATCATAGAGACACAAAAAAATTATATTTCATGTGAAAGACAAGTCTCAAATTGCTTAGACCGGTCCATAGAGAACTGTGCCACAGATTGATCTGATTCACATAGAACCGGTCTGAAATACTATTCATCTTTTTCGTTTAGAGGATTATCAGACCCTACATGGGCCAGCCACAGTGGTTGGCCCTCTATCGCTTGGGGTTGGACACGATGGATCCCCCCCTCTCGCCTAGGTGTCACCCTCCCCCTCCCCGACACCAGTCGTGATAGTGTCGCGTCTGGCAGAGGCCGATGGAGGGCGATGAGTGGTCGCGACGAGCGCGCTTCCGACGAACACGATTGATCGCGGTCGAGTGAGAAAACCTTTACAAAACTCAACAATTCGGAAACCAACCTACCATGACTCTGATACCAATGTCAGAATATACAAAACATGTAATCGTTTAGGGCACAACATAAACACGTAAATAAGCTTCCTCCTTGAACGATTGCCTTAACGGAAGCGGATCTGCCTGAGATTGGGATGACGGTCTGCCGGAAGGGAGGACATGCCACAGATTAACAGGCAGTGACCTAGGTTTCCACAGATACTTACCTCAGTCTAAACTGTAGGGCGACATGTTTCTCTACTTTGGGCGAGAGTGAGAATATCGTCAAATATTATCTGGTTTTCCAACCATGATCCATATACATAAAGGGAATGTTTTGGGTCAGTACCCAATATTGGGCTGGAATAGACTGCTACTAATGGGCGACCCAAACCCCGAAACCAACCGTTATGTTAACACAGATGTTTTAAGAATGTTAAAATACAGTTGAAATACTTAGATTTATATGACAATCAAATACTCTGCTTCGACACTCAATGAAGAAAGAAATCTAACAAGACATATTCTTCAAGCAGACTACAGGATTACACCAAGTAACCTAACAAATTGTTTAAACAAGTACATAACTGTAGAGTCTCCTTCTACAAGAGTGCTAACAAAATTGAGATAACTATAAATGAACAAAAATGAATAGAATGGCCTTCGAGTAGATAAGAAAATCAACTGAACAATTGTTGAAATATAATTTAGAAAGCATAATCCAACCAATTATAAAGTACAAATCGAAACTACTAGAAGAAATAAAGATTACCTAGAAAACCACACAGAACAGAAATGTTGAATCGCCCAAATAGATTTATGAATCAAAGCTAGAATTCAAATAAACCAGTGATGCAAGAATGTTATTCCAGACATGAATGCTCACTTGTTCTTCAATTTGAAGAGTAGGTATCCAGTTTTGAGAAATCAAGGAGAAGCCATAGTGTCAAAGTTTTCTAAGAGTTACTGTATAATGCAGTTCGGTTTTGTACTTTTACTTTTAATGATACTTTAGTGGCGGTAACATTAATTGTTGCAATAATACACCATAGTTGTTTACACATCAATTGAAATTGTTTTTTTCGACACTAAATACTGTTTAACCTCAAAGATGATTTTGCTACTGATTCACTATTTTACTATTGGTAGTATTGACATTGGATTTATTTTTTTTGGTTAACTATAAAGTGGTGAAAATAATCAACACTAAATATAGCTTTTAATGACATTAAATACATTAAGGTTACATTCATTTTTAGCCACGCGGAAAGTGTCGCACTATTATTTCTATTCAATTTTAGTTTGTAGTGACAACATTTTCACCGCGACTGTTGAGTTACATTCTTGTAGTGCTCAAATATAAGGCGACATATATGAAAAGTATTAGATGGTAAGTGGACAACATTGGCCACCTCAATGGAGTTTCTATTCTACAAATATGTGCACTTCTGCTCTTTAATGCAATCAGTATTACCTTCATATAACATACTCATTTATGCACCGAGGCACTAAAGGAATACCTCTACTCATTACCTTTTGCTAGTGTTGTAATCAACTAATAGCGACTATGATCAATTCCTAATCACGAAACAAATTCCCGAATAGTTTTATGATTGATTACACTACCTCGTACCAACGGGGACAAATAATGGATTTCACACGTTATAGCTCAAGCATGCCTTATTTAGTTTCTAACATAAGCGTACTATCTATAGATTGTGGTTTTGTAAGAATATTTCAAAGTCGATCATCACAAAATAAATTTTTGTTGCTTAGTATCTGGTAAACATTGGCCCTCACATTTAGTTTACGAGAAACTTGTTCCGAGTCAAACCATCAGTACAGTCAGTCGGGTCAAGTGTCAGGCCGATAACTAGGATCCATGTAATCAACCCTATATATAAAGGGCTTGGAAAATTATTTTGGAGTTTGAATGAAAATACATTGTCTTTCTCATCTGTCTTCTTTCCCTTTCTATTATGTTACCTAGCTCCCCTACTTCTTCTTCTTTTGGTACTTTCTCCCATTTCTACCGCTCCTTCTCCTTATTCTGTTGTTCTTTCTTTCGGGAGCGTAACATTGATATTGGATCCTCAGATTCACAATCGATGGATACCACAAAATTCACTGGAATAGCGGACCAGATCGCAGGCGACAACCACCGCTTCCAAGCATCGGTCGAAGAACTGAAGTCGTTAGTGAAGTCGTCGTTCGAAGAATTAAAATCGATAATAATATCACTAGGAGCTATGCTTGGTGTCGACCTCTCCTACTTCTCCACGAGAGACACCGACCGCGATGACATCCAGGTCAACATCCAGACTTACTTCTCTGACAACGTCAATGGAGACTGTGATCGCACCGACAGTAGAAATATCCAGGTTGACATCCTCCATGCCATGTCCGACGAGGATAGCTAGACCGATATCCTTCCTGTCATCCCCAACGATGATGTCTAGTCTCCTACAAACCTTTATTTCACCCCCCTCCCTGTCATCTTTAACGAAAATTTTCAGTCACCTACAAACCTTGATTTTCACCCTGGTGGAAAATTGGAAAGCACCAGCAAGATGTTCGATGAAATGACTGAGAAGGATGGTAACAAAGTGTTCATTAAAATGATTGAGAGAGATGTCATCTCCAAAACTCGGTCATAGCTACCCCCAGCTAAACCACCACATATAATGCGTAGATAGGAGTTTGAAGGACATGACGAGGTGGAGGAACCTGCTACATATCCATTTTCTAGAAAAATGGCATAACTGAAGACTACCATAGATGCTGAACCTTTTTACCACACGAACTTCCTACAGAGTATTCCAGAGCAGCGTAATTGTTTGGAGAGGAAGAAAAAGATTCAGGTAGTTGCTATTACTGTTGTGAAGAGAACACCTGAAGCTTTGAACAAACATATTGATTCCAACACAGCTCTTATTGAGAATGCTGTCACCTTAGCTAATATCATCACGACATGCAATGTTTTATGTGGATTCACTCACCTTATGCCCAAGAGCTTTACTAAGGAGGCCCCTATGCGAAGAGATACTTTTGGACCGTGGTTAACCAACCTAACTTCAAGAAGGTAATTGGTGATGCGAGTCACGCTGAATCCAGACCAAATTTTTCTAAGAAGCATGGCTAGCCAAAGGAAGTTGTCAAGCCTAACCAGAAAGTATCAACTATGGAAACCAAGAAGGAGCCAGAGAATTCTCTCGATTTTCTCCATCCAAGCAAGATGGTTTTGGATGATGGAAAGTTGTTGCTTATTTGCGCAAAGGTTCCATTCAAAGTGAAGGGTATGTGTCTCTTTTGTGGAACTGAGATTCTACCGTTTGTGATGGACGAGACCTACGACATAAAGCTCTATGACCGGAAGAAAGAGGATACCTTTGATCAGGCACAAAGGGAGAAACTTAACCAGATGATATGCTTGAACAAATTTGGCATGAATAATATATTTCTATTCATTATCGGCATCATCGTTTTCATCCTTACTCGGGAAATGACGCGTTGTGGTATTAAGTGTTGAAAGCCACCCAGGGAGCAGCCCACTTGCAGCATGCAAGGAGAATGCATGGAGCGGCCCAGGTGCATGCAATGAGCAGCCCACGTGTTGCACCACCATCCATCTAGTATCCCACGTTTCTTCCATGCAGTTGAAGAGAACTCCTCCTATAAATAAAAAATTATGATCTGCAGAAATAGAACCAAGAGAGTAGGAGAAGAAAACGTGAGACATTGAAACAATTTGTAGATTTCGAAAATCCTGTAAAAAATTCTATAAAAGAGACTCCAGTGAACGTAGGCAATTTGCCGAAACACTTTAAAATTGTTTTGTGTGATTTCCGGAAAGGTTAGAGAAACATAACAAGTGGTATTAGAGCTTCAGTTCGAGATGTCTGAAAGTTCTAGTTGCTCAAAGTCACTGTTTGACAACTACAAAGTGTTCCTCGCGTCGAGACAAATCCGTTGCCGTAAATGGAATCGAAAGCGGAGGTCGTAGAAGCCCACACGCGCCCCTAGAAGGTTTATTGTCAGTCACGCACCATCACGCGCACCACAGGTTGAAGACGACTGAGCCAGACGCCCCACGCACCACCATGTGCCCCACTCGCCTCACATATGTTCAACAAGTGATCCCACGCGTTCCCACAACGCGCGAGATAGATCTGAACTGTACATTTTCAAGATCCATTTTGGGCTAGTTAGAGGCCAACCAGAGTCCGATTTCAACGATCCAATAGTGTTTTCCAACTATTTGGATCATTCCAAAGTCATCCGTACGGTTAGAATTTCCAAATTTGGATCCTAAAATTTCTAAATTCAATTGGAAAGATCGGGAAGAGATGGGAGGCATGATAATGTTAATAGCTCCAAGTCTCACTCCACTGTTTCAAATGCCAAGTTTCAAGTTGAGAAGTTCGATGTAACAAGCAACTTTGTCATGTGGAAATGTGAAGTCATGGACGTCTTGATCCAACACGATTTGGATATTGTGTGGGAGGAAAACCAGAAGATGTGACTGATCAGGATTGGAAGAACCTCAATACTCAAGCTTGTAGTACAATCCGATTATACCTCCGGTTCATCTTAAGCCTCCTCATCCATGATGACTCGCCCTCGACAGATCACTCAACGCCCTTCACCTATGTATCCTACGGGCACAAGACAGTACTAGGTACAGGTTATGTCAGAGGACAAATAAGTACCCTAACCTACGTTATGACGCTTCCTATGGCCTATTACAATCATTTATGGCGTGACAAGGGACATGTATGACAAAAAGGGGGGGGTCTCAAAAGTACATATCATTCCATCATTAATGACATGCTGACCATGGCTAGCTTGCCTGAGATAAGGGAGGATGACTTTGGTAAGAACCTGACCCCCCCTCAGGTCTGAGGTAACACCCTATAAATACCCCCCCCCAAAAGCCTTTTCACTTACATTCCATTCCAAGGCATGTAATGCTCACACTTGCATTTACTCTACCCCATAAACAAAACTCCAACTAACTTGATCACCGGAGGGGAAACCACGGGAACACCCCAGGCTTTCCTTCTGTCCAGGTCACTGGACCAACCAACGGAGAGCCTTAGAAACATCAAATCGAGGCCTACCCAAAAACCGTGATGCAACATCTGGCGCCGTCTGTGGGAACCTTTAGCAAAAACCTTCCATGGCTCCCCCAACACTAGAAAGAAGACAAACAAATGTGAGTCTACCGAAGATGACTCCTTCCACAACCTCCAACAACATTAAGGGCTCTCAGCCTTTGTGCCTCCCTAAATGGTGCAGCTTAACCAGCAAGCTCCGTGTGTGTCCACCCACTAGAGAGCACCGCTCAGCCGCAGCTCGCCGTGCCTGTTGTACGAATCCCCAGGCCTGAGCCTGGACGTTCCTCGTCTGGTGCATTCTCGCATAGCATCTTCAAAGCAAGCGTCGCCCGGGTGGAAATAATCCTAGAGATAATCATGATGCCCGCTTTCATGGTGGCGTTAGACAAGTTCCTCGATCTAAGAGAGCGAACAGCGCCTGCCCGAGAAGCCCGCCTAGTAGACACCTTTAGGGTAGCGGAAATCACTTCCAGGCCACAACATCAGCAAGCACCGCCCCCGGCGTCACAATCAGTTTCGCTCCCGATGAGCGCCGCCACTCTTGGCGCTAGGACGATAATGGCTCTTCCCCCCGGTGCGATGAATGGGGAGGAAATCGAGGAACTTGTCACCCACACGGTAAGGAGCATAAGGAAAGGGTCAAGCCTCGCCTGTGTGATAGGGCGTCGCATCCCTTTGCCACCTTAATACTTGCAGTCACAGTGTCACTACACGTGTAATCGCCTTAGATCGACTACTACATAGGAGAAGGCGATCCAGTAAAGCACATTCAGAGGCACGAAGCCTCCCTCCTAGGGCAAACTAATGATAACATCCACTTTGCGTTTCTCTTCCCAGCTACTCTGGGAGGCGTCGCCTCCCATTGGTTCTTCGGGTTTCCTAAAGCCTCAATTAGGTACCAGAATGACCTGAAGGATAAATTCATTGTCCCAGGGCACTCTGGACCACATTAAGTAAAGAAATGATGAGAGTTTGGTTGACTTCTACACGAGGTTCAATAAAGAACTGTCCGGAATTGACCAAGTCATCACGGGTGGCGAGACGATCCGCTCCTTTGTAAGAGCGTTGGGTCCCAAGGGCTCCTCCCTCTATGACAACCTGAGTGTCATTCTGGTTAACACCGCCAAAGAAATGGTTGTTACAGTCAAGTCTTACATCGATCTAGAAATCACCAAGGAATGAAGAAAGATGCATAAGGTGATGACGAAAAAGGTCCAAGATGGAAATAGACTAGAACAACGTTTCGCAAAGGTGGGAAATGGTGAGCATAAGTGTCGCCTCTTTATCCAGTGCCCAAATCGAGAAGTCTATGAGACTTTCACACCCTTAAGACAAGAAATATTCATAGTTTTGGTTGAGATGGAAATGAAGGATTTGGTGACACCCTTAGCGCCACGGAAGAATGGCACGCCTATAAGCATCAATCTAAACTAGTATTATCGATATCTTCGTTGCAAGGGCCATTACACGGACAATTGCAGAATTCTGAAAAGGGATATTGAGAACCTGATACATAAAGGGTTCTTAAAGAACTTTGTGGTGCGCAGAGTGCGGAGCAGAATCCCACGGCGCAGAGATAGACATTCGTCACCCAGGCGAGGACAAGAAGGATCGAGGGCCAAGTAACAGACCCTCAATATTATCAATGACGGCTTTTCCTCTAGAGGAGAGACTGGCGCTGCCCGAGAACTTTATTAATCTCAATTATCGGGCACAACTCGAGTAGGGAAAAAGGTGTGGTGGTCATCTCCTTCTCAGAAGGCGAGATAGAGCATGTTACCTTCCCAAACGAAGACACCCCTCGTGATCACTGCTGAGATCAATGGATAGGATGTAAAGAGAGTACTGATAAATTCAGGCAGTGGCACGTACGCCTTCTTTCTTGATGGTTTGAAGAACATGGGAAATTCGGAAAAGGGATTAAAGAGGGTATACTTTCCATTAATGGGATTCTCCTCAAATGCAACTTACCTAGTTGGGGCCATAAACTTCCATTAATGGGATTCGCCTCTTTCTACCAGTGTATTTAGGCGAAAGGTGAAAGATGATGACTATCAATGTTACCTTTGATTGTGGTCGATGCCCCTGCCTCCTACAATGCCATCTTGGGGCGGTCCACTTTGAATCCTTATTAAATGGTTCACCCTACCTACCACCAGATGATGAAATTCCCAACCCATCATGGGATAATGATGGTAAGAGTTGATCAGCTAGTGGCGTGCATCTGCTATGTGCATTCAGTCTGTTGCCACGTGTTGAAAAAAAAGTAAGCCCCCGCTATTCAAACTGAGGGAGATCAGAGGAAATAAAGGAGTCGTCCTCAACCATTGGAAGGATTACAGAGGGTTGAGGTGGACGACTTGGAAAAGACAGTACAGATAGGAGCAACGCTCCCCGAAGAAGAGGCAAAGACATTGTCAACACTCCTGGTTTTGTTTAAGGCATTTCCAGGAATAAGCAAGGAGGTGATCGCCCATGCACTCAATATGGATCCGAGCATCAACCCAATTGCTCAAAAACGACGCCCAATGGGGAAGAGAAGACAATCGCAATCAGAAAATAAGTAGGAAAGTTGGTCGATGGTAATTTTGTAAAGGAAATTAGGTTCCAAACATGGGTTGCTAACCCAGTGTTAGTAAGAAAAAGTAACAGAAAATGGAGGATGTGCGTCAACTTAAGGGATCTAAACAAGGCTTCTTGCCAAGAAGACTGATATCCCCTACCAAGAATCGACCAGTCAATTGAAGCCACTTCGGGCCACGTGCTTCTTAGTTTCATGGATGCCTATTGGGGTTATAATCAGATACAAATGGTTGAAGGCCACGCGTAACATACCATCTTCTACGATGATAGTGATATTTATCACTATACGGTGATGCCCTTCGAATTGATAAACGCAGGCGCCACCTATCAAAGGATGATCAATAAGCTGTTCACGGGAATGATTGGCGACATCTTGGAAGCGTATGTGGACGACATGCTGATGAAGTCGGTCAAAGGCGTCGACTATGTGGAAGAACTGAGGAAAACGCTTGAGCGCATGCGCCTCCACCAGGTGTGCTGGAATTCTGTATTATGTACCTTTGTATTATGTATCGAAGGTTCTCCCTAAGGATGAAATGAATTATCTGGAAGTTGAGCAGTGCCTTTATATGTTGGTGACTTCAAGTAGGAAGCTCCGCCCTTATTTTCACAAAAATGAAATCACGGTCTTAACGACTCAACCATTTAAACATTTCCTAAAAAAGCCGAAACCTCGGGAAGGATGACTAAATGGGTGATTGAATTAAGCGAATTTCGGATAAAGTTTGCTCCCAAAACAGTAATACAAGGGCAGTCGCTAACTAACTTCATTGTTGGATCAACTTGTGTACCAGACGTGCCGCCCAAAGCAAAGGAAGAAGCTCAAAATCCTTGGACGCCTCACATAGATGGATCATATTCCATTGATGGCTCAGGGGCAAGACTGGTGTTAACACCCTCAGATGGTGGCGACCCATTCAGGTACACCTTTGTGCTAACATTGAAATCTACCAACAATGAGGCAAAATATTAGGCGTTGATCATCGGTCTAAGGCTACCAAAGGGCATAGGTGTCACCTCCCTCAAAGTCTATTGCTACTCGCAATTTGAGGTAAACCAGGTCAAAGGCAGGCGCCACCTCTACAGGTTCATTTCATTGAGAGTGTTAACGAAAAGGTTGTCCAAGGTTGCGCAAGTATTGATAAAGCAATTGATTGGGCGATGTCTATACACATTTATTTGGAATCAGGAGAATTGTCGAAGGAATAAGTCGACACCAAAAGGATCGTGCGATTAGCCTCAAATTAGAAGATAATTGATGGAACGCTCTACAAGAAGGGTTTCTCCACACCTTTCCTCAGATGCATTGCTCAACCAGCAAGGATCACCTTCCTAAGAGAAGTGCATGAAGGGTACGTCGCCTTTCACGAGGGGGCAAGGTCCATAGTTCAAAAAATCCTCAACCAAGGATACTACTGGCCTACAATGAGCAAAGAGGCGACAGACTTGGTATGGAAGTGTGAGTCATGTCAAAAATACAGTCCAAAAAAGCCACGCCCTTCAGCAGAATTGACCAGCATAGGCGGCGCCTGACCCTTTGCCCAATGGGGGATTGATATTCTAGGACTAGTGTCAAGGTCCAAGAAGCGCACCTATATCATAATGGAAATTGATTACTTCTTAAAATGGATTGAATCTAAGGCGTTGACATCTACTACAGAATTCCAACTGATTAAATTCCTGAAGTGTAGAATTATTTCTAGATACGGATTTCCGAACATCCTGATCACTCATAATGGTCCTCAATTCACGCAAAAATAGCTAAAATGGTTTTGTGAAGAATTGAAAAATGAACACAAGCACGCCTCAATCAAACATGCACTAGCCAACAGACAGGTAGAAACGGTGAACAAAACAATCTAAAATGGTTTAAAGAAAAGAGTGGACGCCTTGCAAGGAAAAAGGGCTGAGAAATTAGAAAACATACTTTGGGTGCTTTGAACTACACCTAAAAAGGAGATAGGAGAAATGCCTTTCGGATTGGTATAGGGTTCTGAGGCGGTCGCCCCAACAGAAATAGCGGTTGCATCTCACAAGGTAAAATATTTCGAGGCGTCGATTAATAATGACCAAAGGCATCTCGAATTAAACTTGGTAGACGAAAAACGATAGGCATCTGAACAAACACAAGGAAGGATACGCCTAACCACGACTTGATATTACAATCGACGAGTATCCTCTCGCCAATTCTTTGTGGGGGAGAGAGTATGGAGAAGAAACGAGATTGCGCATCAGGACAAGATAAACAAGTTATCTCGCAAATGAAAGGACCTTATAACATCGCTATTCACCACCCAAATGCCTATATCTTAGAAGACAACGAAGGAAAGAAACTAAAGAATACGTTCAATGCAGAATATTTGAAAACAATTCACCCTTAAAGCATCGTGTAATTCAATTCTCTGTACCATACTTTGAAGTTGTTATCAAGGTATTGTGATTCTCATTACTTAATGGCGAAAAAGCTTAAGTGTATATTTGTCAACAGGCGATCAATTATAACCCTTTATGATTTAAAGTCCAAATCGGGACAAAGGCGATCCAAAACTCGATGTGTTGTCATACCAAAAGCATTAGATGTTATGGATTTTTCTAACTTATGAGAAACAAATTAAGTATGAATCCATGCATTGCTCTTGACAAGGGAAAAACACTTGGTCAAAATAAAACCTAGGGTAAATATATTCAAAGGTTACATATCTTTGCTCATGTGACTAATTGGTTATAGCTTGCACAAAATGGTTACATAAGTTTGAGGGATAATTATCAAACAGGTACCTGGACTTGACATGGTTTGGCAGGTAGGAACCTAAATGTTTTTGTCGCAAATAGGTTGCCTAACTTTCTTAAACAAACAAATAGGTACCTCCCGAAAATTTCCCGTTAAGAATAAACGGAAAATATCATGTGAGGAGCACGTGAGGATTAAAGAGGTACTTGAACTTACACGAATTAGCAAGTAGGTACCTGAACCGGTTCAGTTGAACCACTTTATTAAAAAAAAAGGTAAAATACGAGTTTCCGCCTAAAGTTTAAGCGAAATCTAAGATTCCCCCTTAATGTTTAAAATTTGAACGGACGGAGAGCTCACCTTGCTGATGATGGCGTTAGAATGGTGGAGACGTGAAGGACGCTAGACTGGAAGACTTCTTCCTCACCTGGTTGAGGATTGGGATCCGAATCGATGTTGTTGTGACTGCTTGTTCTATTAACTTGAGTCGGAGTTCCACTCGATAGTTCCAGGAAGAAGATTACAAGCTGGAGGAAGGAGGCTTGAACATAGAAGATCCAAGGAAATTTTTGTCCATCCGAAATCTTGAAACTCACGTGTTAAGCATGTGACTAAGCTTCTGTCACAAATAAACGGGCTTTGGACGGAATGGGGGTATTTTTCATTTGATCCAAACATTAGGACCAAAATTCAAATTTTAAACGTTAAAGGGGAATCTTAAATTTGGCTCAAACGTTTGGGGGGAAACTCGTATTTTACCCTTAAAAAAAAGTAATACATAAATTGTCGAATGTCGATCCATAATACAATCTGTCAATCACCCATCCATAATACAACTATCTGGAAAGAAATCCAATACATAATACATAAACCTATGATCCTTCATACATAAACTTTAAAAAATTCAATACATAATACCTAGGGATCGACAATCGGCTTCGTCGGACTAAAAAAAACACAAGAAGATGAATGAGCTTCAAAATAAAGAGATAGATGAATAAACAAACTTTGAAGCCCGATCACACACTATATAGAAGTATTCTGCTCTACCCCACATTTAATGTTATATAGGTACAACTGAATTGAAGACTATAGAGTCGTGAAATCCCTAAAGTTGAAATGAAGATTGAATATAGGCACAACTTTGAAACTTTGATTGTTGATTGTCGATGCCGAAGTCAAACGAACGAAGAAGCCAATTGCCGATCCCTAGGTATACAGTTAAGTGGGTTTGAAGAGAGAAAGAGTAACAACGGTCACCATACTGCCAGCTCACGTCGGTAACACTGATAGTTAAGACGATCCACAGAAAGATTGGAAGAGATGTTGATGAAAGGTGAAATGATGTCTTATGTATATATATTAGTAATTTACATTTAATTAATGAGATAATTATCAAACAGGTACTTGAACTTGACATGGTTTGGCAGGTAGGAATGAAACTGCTTGCCAATCCCTAGGTATTATGTATTGGATTTTTTCTAGTTGATTGTATTATGCATCGACACTCGACATCTTATCTGTTTGCTCCTCACATGATATTTTCCAATCATTCTTAATGGGAAATTAACGGGAGATACCTATTTGCTTATTTAAGAAAGTTAGGCAAACTATTTGCGGCAAAAAACTTTAGGTACCTACCTGCCAAACCATGTCAAGTTCAGGTACCTGTTTCATAATTAACTCTATGTTTGAAGATGTGATTATTTGATCATTTTTACTGTTCATCGTTAAATTTTTGCAGTTAATTATTATTTAAATACATGAAATATCTAAATTACTCTATAGAACTAAGTTGTTTTTCAACAGTGAATTCTCTATAACTAGGGATTAAATGCATTTAGGTACCTCAAGAGTTGGATCTTTAAATCCAGGAATCCCACAAAAAATGTAGTATTTTTAGGTACCCCAGAAGTTGTAAGTGTAGCTAGTTTATTTTGACATCCAAAATGGATGGAAAACGTGAGTCATGTCACTCACGTGTCTCACTTAATATAGATAGCAGGTACCTTTTTTTTGTAAACTATTCTTTAAGGTATCTATTATTTGTAAAATTTCGCTCTCAAGTATATCATCTTTCTTCACGAGACTGACACGACTGACGTTTTCCATCCGTTTTGGATGTCGAAATAAAGTAGCTACACATACAACTTCTGGGGTACCTAAAAGTAACAATTTTTTTGTGGGGTACCTGGATGTAAAAACCCAACTTCTGAGGTACTTGAATGCATTTAATCCCTTGCAAATATGAACTTAGTTGTTCTTCAACACATATGAACTCAGTTCCAATCTCCTGTCTGGAGCACACCGCTGGGCTACCTTGATTCGGTGTACCTCATGCCTATGGATATTAGCTCTAAGAGTGACGTGTTAAACTTTGTAATTTTAATGATCTAAATCATTAGCACGAGGAAGGCCATCGATATTCAATATAGCTCGTCATGTATCGTTGATTGAGTCATGCCGCTAATTCGTCGCTAGGAGTTTGGAAAGATGTGCAACATGGCGATGGTCCACCACATAGTTGTTCTGGCAGCCCTATACATGAAAGAGACACCAGGAAGTGTCCGAACATGGCGGAGGAGGTGGAAAGGCTGGTGGAAGTATGGGAGATGTTTTAGTCGGGCAAAGTCTACGACCACCTCAGGCGACGCGTGCGTCGCTTGAAGGCCGTAGAGAAGCCGGAGATAATAAAGAAGAGTATGGTGAATGGTAGAAGGAACATAAAGTTCTCGAATGTTTCCTTTCAACATTTGCTTCTGAGCTTGTCCTCAACATTTCAAATTGATCGACCTCTAAGATCTAGTTGTTCGATTTTGAACCCTATGTTCGATTTTGAGCCCATATCCTCAAGCTTTTATCACATTCATTCTCTGAATCAACCCGTAATATCGAAATTATGGGTTGAATGAACCCAAAAAATTGAAGTTGCCTCCCTAAAGAAGTAAGTGCACTGTCAAACTGCAGAATTTTAGGATTCTAGGTCTTCGATTAGAACTTTCAGGTTACGGAATTACATCCAAGTACAAGAACATATGAATAATAAACAAGTAAGATTAAAAAATTAATTTAATAATGGAAAATGATTTTAAAATGTTGAATAATAAAAAAATATTAACGGTTTACCTAACGGAGCGACTAAATAGTCACATGCTGAAACAATAGTGACCATTTAGTCACGCAAAAAAAAAATGATTAACCAATTAGTTAGATTGGTCAAACATGTGTATAAGTACTAAAACAATTAACCCTAAATCATAAGTACAAATATCACGGGATATCAAGAATACTTTCATTAAACGTCGCATGTACATAAGAAACCCCCATAAAGAAGACCCAAAAAGGAAAGAAAAATGATACAAGTACGAAACTACTCTAAGGTGGGAGGCACATACTTAAGGGAAGAAGGTTGAGGAGGAGGCGCATCCTTTTTGAGGTGGGGGTGGGCCTTTGGGTGAAGAGGCTCCCTCATTTGAGTTACTTTCGCTCTCCGACTCTTCTTCTGCCGCTGCCTTCGCCGCCTCAACCTCCCTGGCTTGGAGCGGCAGAAAATGCTTCATCGAAGGGAGTTGGTCCTGAGAAAATTTTGCGTTTACTTTGAGGATATCTCTGGCTACCCTCTTGAAGACACTCACCAACGTAAAGCGACTCTAAAGCATGGCAGCAAGCTCGAACTCCTCGTTGCACCTAAAATTCTCGACCGCCTCGATGACGCTCTCCTCCAACCTCTTTGGAAGTTCATCTCTAAGGAGCGACGCTTCCTCCTTCGCCTGAGCAGACTTCTGTTGGAAAATCAACGCCTCTTCTTTGAGATTGGCCACTTCCCTTTGAAGTTTCTCCACCACCACATAGAGGGTGTTTTCCTTTCGCCTGCTCATTGGCCAGGCGACGGTCCTTGTTCTCCAGGTCATGCTCCAAGGCTTGTACCTTTTGGAGTTGGGCACCCGTCGTTACCTTCTCTTTGGCCAGACCCTGGATGACAATGCCCATCTTCAATTGGACGGGGATAACATGAAAAATAAAGTGTTAGAAATATTCCAAGGAAACAAAGAAAAGAACAAGAGAAATACGAGATTTATCAGGGAAAGCCCCTGTTTGATTAGATTCTCAAGGGCGCCCTTCTCCAGGCGTTGGGGCGTCTTATCTGTCGGTAGGCCGGCGCCGACCAATAGATGGAGACCTAAGTTGGGGTTCATAATGAAGTTCCCTTTGACCAAAGGAACCCCCTTCAAGCTCGGGCAAGGCTCCTCTAATTGGTAGGTCTACGTGTCGTGACCCCTTATATGGGGCATAATGCCCCTCTCTGGAGAGCTCCACCAATTTAGGAGAGGGGATCGTCGTCGATTGCTCATCCAGAATGATGACTTCCCTGGAAGGCAGAGCCTCGTTGCCAGGAGCAAGAGTTGGAGCAGGGGTCCACGCCCTGAGCCCGAAAGGGCCTGAAGGTACCTCCGCAGGACGGGACAGAGTGGAATCAAATACCTCTTTGGTTGTGGTACCATCGCAGAACTCGGTGTAAGTCCACGTGACGCCTCCATGGGCCAAAACAGAAGACCCCCATTTCTTAGTAAAGATAACATTCAACCTCCTTGTCATTGGCATAAAACAATAGAGGAACTACACCTTTAAAGGCTATAACTGCCTCATCCGTGTCAGAGCTGAAAAGCACGGGCGACGTAGTGAGAGGATCGAGGGTATCCTCCACCCGGGCGAGCTTATTCCCCCTCTTGTAAGAAGAGTGCATCTTCCATTTCTTAGAACCCTCAGGGGCATCACTCTTCTTATTTTCCCTCGGTGCCTTTCTCTGCGTGTCATACAAAATACAGGAGAATGCATAAGAAAAGCACACAAAACCTTTTTATAAAAAATGGGGAGATATTATTACCCGAGGAGATGGACGAGGTGATAGGGAGCAACGTTCCACTAATAACACACCGGCTGCGCTCAATAGAAACTTAGTGGTGTCCTTGGAAATATATGTGGTGACGCTCGATTGGTGCTCTAGGTGTGTGAGGGCCAACGAGTCCATGTCATAAGAGGATAATTCCTTTACGGTTGACTAAGGATCTCAGCTCACCTTTGTCGCCCCAGACACGAACATAAACCTTTAAAGAAAAAATATGCATTATTCCAATTGGAATTTTGAGTTCTAAAATCATTGATCAGGGGCGAGAAGAATCCTAAGACAAACCTTTGAAAGGAGGGTTACGACTAGCAAAAACAAAATCCTCAAAACGGTTGGAGTTGGGGTGGTAAAAGATTTGAAAAGGAATTAAAGAATAGTCCTAACCTCGGAGGTGGCACATTACCCCAAACCTCACCCAAGTATGAATAGTGTTGGGCGAGAGCTGGGTAGCAGGTATATCATAATGGCGACACATCTCCACTAGGTCAAGGCAGTACGGAAACCTTAGCCCCGCATCTATTTGAAACATGAATATTGTTTCCTCGTCCTGTCGAGCAAGACACACAGGGCAGGGGGTTTCAAATCCACATCATCCTGAATGGAATATTGGGGGTAACGAGCGTCACTCATTCTGATATCCGCGACCGCCTTATCAAAAGAAATTCGAGAAGAGAAAAGTCTAAAGATGGTCCATCATGTTTGACCAAATTGGTTTTCCAACCCAACATGTTTTAAATGGTACAACATGTTTATAAAAAATTGTTTTTGGTACTTCTGTTTGAAATAACCGTTATCCACTCACGTGCAAAGTCACGTGATCAACCCTTCTAAAAACCGGAAAAAAATATTTTTTGCAATTCTTTTTCTGCCCTTATGCTCCTACTTATGTATCCCGCTAGAAATCACGTCATATGAACTTGTTTATTTTCCAGATATCACATGTATCTAAAGCTAAACCCATCAACACCCACCTCGATCAAAAGTACTACTTGGAAATAAATTCCATCACAGTTATCGATGACCTCCTGTCAACCAAATTAATTATGAATTCGGATAGTCAACTATAAAAATCATCCACCTGACAAGTTTTGGCTAAATATCTTGTCTCATTTTCATTGGCCAGATACTCGCAATGCCACAAAGACGCGGAAGCGGTTACTTGTGTAGGTGACCTAACTTTAAGTTTACTTGATATACATTGCAATTTGAGTTTTGAATGCACTAAGCAATCAAAATAAACATGTGTATAATTCTAATCATACACACTGATCCAAATAAACATTGTGATGTAATCAAACTCATTGGTCTAAGGGCGTAAAAGTCATTTAGGTGCCTGAGAAGTCACGTTTTTACAAATAGGTAGCTTAGAAATAATTTGTTACTTTCGGGTAACTCAAAAGTCATAAACGCATCTAATTTAATTGGGTACTTGAAATAAAAATAAATAAATAACAGTTCAATACAAACAAAATAAATATATTATGTTACTACAATAAAACAACTTAGAGATGCGTGAAAGCAATTGTAAAATAAATAGAGTTACCTTAATGGAGAAAAATACTACATATGTGACTAACACATGAATGAAATATTAAAATAGAATCATGTATTATTTATGAGGTACCCAAAAGTAACAAATTTTTCTAAGGTATCGATGTGTAAAAACATTATTTCTGAGGTACCTAACTAACTTTTATCCCTTGGTTTATCCAACAATCAAAACCATTTCCTCCATTGAGACAAATATCATATGAATTCATCCCTACACAAGAGGTTCCACAAACTTATTTGTTTATCCAACTTTTGTTGACTACCAATTCACAGACCGGGTCTGGGTTGACACGTCTGCCCCGAACCCGACCTGTCTTTAAAAAAACATAGTTGTCAACTGAACTTCTAGTGCTATTCCAGTTCCAAACTTCCATTGCTCCCAACTGAAGACTAAACCTCCATAGCAGTCGGTATATGTACTTAGGTTTTCTACTGAAGAGAAAATGGGAAATCACAAACTAGCTTCAGCCTCCAGTGCTCGCCTGCTCGGTGCTCCACCCACCAATCCTCTGCGTCTCAGCTCTCGCCGTCTAGCCGTCTAGCAGAGCAACAACACTCCAGTACAACTCTACTGCTTCAGGGTCCAGCTTCAGTTTGGTAGCCTCCAGTGTCCCAAGACTCCCGTCTGCGTCCATTTGCTGCAATTAGAGACTCAAAGAGCAGAAGCCGTAGAACAAACATGCTCCGTTATCCAATCACGAAATGATGAATTAATCAAAATGTTTGGTGATGCGGAGAAGAAAGTTGAACAATTTAAAAATGTCGTGTAGAGCCACATAGGTTCGTAAAAGAAATCTCTTTTTCTTTCCTTTAACAGAAGTGCAGAACGACTTCCAGAAGTTGGATTGCATAAAGTTAAACTCCGCCTGTGTTCCTCGGAGCTGTCGGAATCTTTGGGTATGGAATCCACTGAAGTTTTTGTGTTCTTAGTTGAGTATGATGCGAGCCACCAAGCAATGCCAACCTAAATTAGAGGAAAAAGGCGACCTTGATGATGGGAAGTGGGAACAGTGTACAAGGGGAACAAGAAACACTGGTAGCCCTCATTAACCACCACAAGAAAGAAGTGAACAATCATGCTTTCTTTTGGAACAGGCAAGTTGACCCGCCGACTTGCCAGGTCGAGTTCGGTTTGAGAAAGCAAACCCGCACAGTACGACAGGTTGGGTTCTGGTTGACCCGCATAGTACGACAGGTTGGGTTGACCTGAACCCGGCAGATTGAACCGAATTACCACCTCTATGGTGAAGTTCACTCTTATTTCTCACTATTTTTATCACATGACCATCTTTAATAAAAAAAAAAAACTTATCCCATAAAGTGTTAACTCCTACTAGGATAACTTCACGACATTTTTTCACACCAAATACGTCATGTTTCAACAATGATTTCTTATGTGATCCTTGAGCACTAAATCAAGTCGAGTCACATACCGAATTTTGTAGTTATTCTAGTGCACGTTTCAACATGCATAAGACTCTCAACATAGGTCATTTTTAGGACATTTGCCCATTACATAATGACTTTTAGATATAAGAGTTTAAATCATGTAATAATATGCGAGGTACAAACCATGTAATAATATAATTAATCAATTAAGAATTTAATTTCTAAGTAACTTATCTTGAAATCTTAATTCCAAAAAAATATATATTATTATTTACCCTTTTAACCATCAATTAGGTTCATTCTCAGCGCGCTGTGACAAACACTTTTACGTCAGAAGATTTTGTGGATGTTTCATCAATAAACTTAATCCATAGTATTTAGCTCACTCAACATGAATTAATCATGTATCATGAATCAAATAACGTTTATAGGCCATTTTGAAATAAAAGATTATTTTTGTCACTAAATAAAGTTGGAAACCCTTTTTAAAAATTGAGAATCCAGATTCGTCTGGACCACAACCTAGTTGTCGGCTAGCCCCAAGCCGGATGGGCCGAAACCAAGCTTATGGTCCAGTGACCAATCTTGGCTTGGGCACAATCCAGCTTCTAGGCCCATGCCCAAGCCTGCTGGACAAGTGTCCTATCTCTAGGTCGAAGCCCAACGTTTGGCAAGAGCCTAGTCGGTTGGGCAATACGCCAATACCCAAGCTTGGATGAGCAACAACCCAGCTTTTGAGCCAGAGCCCGGCCAGTTGGTCCAATGCTAAGCCTATTCGGCGAGTTCCCACACCGAACCGTCTGATCGTCGCTACTTGTCGCTGTCAGTGATCGTCGCTGTCATCGCCGCATCTGTAACCCGCCGTCGGGAAATCAACAACCGTGTTTCTTCCTCCAACCACTTCTGTACCGGTACGTTCACTTGCGATCCATTGATCGATGCCGGTACTGACTTAAATTAATTGAGGTTTGCAAAATTTCCATGGAGGAAACTACAAGCTCGTGCCGTTTGAACGAGCAAAAATCAGCAAGAGCTTACTGATTCGTACACAAACAATCAAGAAGATCTTGTCGATTTAGTGAGGAAGAATCATCCATATGTTGCCAATTTTTGGTAGAATAATCGGCAAGCGCTTGCCGATTTTCTATGGAAGAATCAACAAGTTCTTATCGATTTATTGTAGTTGCCGATTTTTTCTTGTTCAAACGGAACGAACTTGTCATGTCCTCTATGAAAGTTTTGCAAAAGTCAACTAATTTAAGTCATACCCGCATTGATCAATGGAGTGCAAGTGAACGTACCTACACAGAAGTGGTTGGAGAAAGAAATACGGTTGCTGATTTGTCGATGACGAGTTGCAGATGTGGCAGAGCCGACGACGAAGACTGTCGACGACAAGTGGCGGTGATGGCAAAGAGTGGGTGGTGGGGTTTGGAGAATGATAGTGGAAGTGATGAAAATTATTGTAGATATGTTGAAAGATGAGTGTTGGGAGTGAAAGAGTTGGATAGTAATGAGAATGAATATTTTTTTAGCAATTTTATTTTATTTTTAAAATAGTTAAGGCCAAATATGTAAAACGTTATTAGGACATTTTAGTATTTTACAAAATTGGTCTGTATATATTAGTCGATAATCTCCCTAATAACAAAAGTGTATCCCTTTAGTCCTACTTCATTTTCTTCAGATCACTTTTCTTCCAACGAGACCACCTTCATCAACCTGATCACTACGGATTAGAGTTGACAATCCTTAGGGTATGGCGCGGGTATAACAAATATCGTAATCATACCATATTTTTAAATTGCATACCATAATCATTATAAGTATAATTTACAATACCATATCCATAAATGTGGTGTTTTAACCGTATACCCATAATTATTACCACATGTGAAATGTAATGAAGCACAATCAATGTTATCTAAATAAATAAATAAAGTTATGTCACAAAAATATTCAACACTAACATCATTCAACATTAACGTCATTCAAAATTAATACTAACACCATTTAACATTATAATCATTCAATTACAGTTCACAGTGGAATTACGGATTCGTAAAATTTAAAAGTGAAAATCCTAATTCTCTTATTAGTATTTACTAATATATTAATATTAAATAATTGTTATACTTATATAATAACCATGGTTATAACTATGTGTATGACTAAAATACAAGTTATAATTATCACCATTATGGGTACAAAATTTATCATCATAACCGCACCACATCATAATGACACGGTTAACCATATAAAAAATGGTTAATTACTTAAATGGTTACACATGTTTGCCTGCCCAATGTACAAATGGTTATATATGTTTCAAAATGTGACTAATTGGTTTTGCTGCGTGACTGAATGGTTAGACATTTTTTCCCAGTGTGATTAATTAGTTACTCCGTCATTAGTCGTTACTCTTTTCCGATAAATAATTTTTTTAACATATATTTTTATTTATCAATGACCATTATACCCTCAATATGTCTTATGAGTTGTTCTTCATACTATTTTTCATATTCTCTTTCACTATGCACTAGGAAGATTGCGTGTTCATCTCATCTTAAAAACAAGCAGTCCCTTTGGAAGATTACACCATAAGAATCCTAAATTAAGACCAAAATTCCTCTAAACAGATTTCGAATCAATAACGTTGACCTTTTCTAGGAATCCAGTCGGCTCTGCCTTCTTTTGCTTCTTCTGGAATCTGGAATCGCTATTTTTGGTATGGGTTCGGCTTCGCTGGGTTCTAGAAACTGGAACGGTTCAGTTAAGAAAGATATGCTATCATATGAAGACCACTTCAAGTTTCTGCTTTCCCGATTGGTGGTGGACAAGAAAGTGATTATGAATCGAGAGCATTCTCGTTCCAATCAACTTATTGGTGAAAACAATGCTAATCGAGACCCAGGAACCATTTCCACGACTCCCTCTGCAAACTATGCAGTTTCACCTCGGCAACTAAGCCTTCGATTACACGAAGTACTCCAATAAAGACTTGAAGAACGTATCGAAGAGATTGAACTCGCTCTTCAGGACAGGCAGAGTAAACTTCACCATCAAGATGAACAACACAGTGACCAAATTGTGGAGCCTCCTGTCATAAATTTATCGGGTGAAGCCTTGAATGCGTATGATGAGGCGTGTGAGGAGCTAATGAAGTTCGAATCAGAGGAAGATGGTTCGCTGTTGGATTTATACGAGAATTGGGAATCTTTGGAAATTGAGATTCAGAATCTTATGATTATGAGAGTAGTGATGGAGACGAGGAGGTTAAGTTGTTGATTCAGCAGATTGTGGAGAGGACTAAGAAAGGGTTAGCTAATAAGAGAGAAGAGCTTTTAGCAGCATGATTTATAAGTATCATACTACCTTGGAAATCCTAGAGAGAAGATAACACTACTCTAATGAATTAAAGCTTACAACAATCTGAACCTCTAATAAATGGCTTAGCAAATAAGCAAGAGGGCAGTAAATACAGAGAATGTTGTGCATTTAATAAGTAAATGTTCAGAGTTTAGAGGAACATAATGCCAAGAACACAACACTAAGAAGAAAGAATGGAATTCCATAAAATCATCTTCATTATTCACTGTGCACATTTTCCCCTATAGAAATTATATGCTCAGATTTTGTTGATAATTTTTATGACAAGTTAGTTGAAGAGAAAAGGTTGCAAAGGGAGAAGCAGAAGTAAACCTGAGTCATTTATTGAGAAGGACAGTAATCTCTGTTTTCCACTCGACGGTAATAAAGTTTAAAGATTAAACAAGAGGCAAAGAGTCTTACATTTTTATGCAGAGATTGTATAGACGTACATGCTCCTTCCTCAGTGGTGAAATAAACAAATCCAATTCCTCTTGGTCTACCAGTTTTACGATCCACAATAACTTTAGCTGCAATAGAAACCAAACATATTAGTACTACCGAAGACGTATGTAAATGTATCCAAACAGTATTTAGGCATCTTCTCCCTATGCAAAGATGCTCTTTGTAACAAATCTATCAAATAAAGTTTTGCTACAAAGAAACATGAAGTCAGAGATTGATTTGGGTGACTCCTGGTTTGAATTAGGGGTTTAGGTGTTGTTTAATGTCGTTGTTGAGCTGTTCTCATGGTTGTTGCATAGAATTTGTAGAGAAGATGCTGACGTGCATAGCTAGTTCCAAGCAACTCGAAGATGAATCAGTGAATCAACAGGAAAATGCCGATTCAACTGCCGCAATCATCACGAAAAGCCAATCGGCCAAATCTCTAACCTCTCAGGTAGTCGACTCTCTTTGGATGGGATAGCTACAACTCAATAGATATAGCAATATAATTTGATTGCATTTGTAGCGTACATCGATTGATTGAGGTTTTTGCACGACAGCTCAAGGAAAACGATTCAGAATATGCGGATTAGAACATAGAAATGTCCATGGTTGAGTAGCTGAGCCATGACAGAGAAATCATGGGAGATGAGGAACAACTTTTGTGAAATCATGGGAGTACTCAAGATGAAAGCTTATTGAAGAGATGTCCATGGGAAGAGTTGTGGTCAGATGAGGAGAATGAGGAATAAGGAGACAGGTTGATGAATAACAACTCAATGGATGAAAAGGGTAATTGAGTCATTTTAAGTATCAAAATATTGACTTAACGGTGATTTCTGACGATGAACAGTAGAAAAACCAATTAGTCACATCGCAAAACCAATTAATCACATTTCGAAACATGTGTAACTATTCTGAACAATGATCAAATATGTGTAACCAAATGACAGTTATAACCACATTTTTTGAGTTTTCACCACATTATTGTCTGCCCTTCCACTTATCCTTAATTTATGGAATCATTAGTCCACCACTCAACCACCTTTCCGAGAAACTATCACCGATGACTTCAATGATTACCATCACCCGAAACTCGTCTTCGGTAAAACCACTTTATTTTTAAACAAAACAAATAAGCGCACGACCATAAGTAAAAAAAATAAAAGAGAAAGGAATCGTTGTGAGTGCTTATTTTACATGCAAAAAAGAAACAATTTCCTTTAAGAAAGCCTGGAAGCCAATTGTATGCATGAAGGCTACGAAAGAATTTTCAGGTTGTGAAGGCCACGACATGACGTAGAGGTACGCCGATGCCGTGAAATTGCTTTGCAAGGATGTACTTTTGAAGTCACTGCGACCGTAAGTGGCCACTGCCACATGTCTTGCCAGGCTCCACACTTGAAGGCTTAATGTTACACATGAAAGCCACACAAGATTGGACCAAGGAAGAACTATTCTTGCAACGAAAATAAATTTCGGAAGACTATGGAATCACATGTACATGTGGGAGCAACAGACGAAGGGGCGCCCAAGGAGTTTGGGGTCTGCCTCATGTATTTTCCACGACAACACATGAAGGGCACCAAACAAATTCGATAAAAGAACAACAGGATTACCGAACAATTTAGGGAAGGATTGACGGACCCCTTGTGGGAGTTTTTTTCTGAGATTTACGCCCGTATGGCCATAAATGTTTGGAAATAATAACAAACTACCGTCGCAAAGATAATATTAGAGACGGAGACTGGAAATGTGACTTTGATACTAAAGTTGAAATTCGAGATACATGCACAATATATTCACATGTTAGAATGACAAATAGTTCAATACATGAGAGTAATTTGCTTATGTAGTACACTAAAAGCTAAGAATTGTTGTACTTTCTAACCATCACTGCACTAACTATCGCGAGACTAGTGGATAGAAAAAGTTATTCAATGGGGAAGGGCTTTACGTGTTAGGAAGAGCCTGCAAGTGTTATTTTATTGATTGAATGCTCTCTTACACTTGATAGTCAACTTGACCTTCTTGTTCGCCCTTAGTACTTGTAATAATGGTAGAGACCGATTGCTAGGTAGCCATTCAACGATTGGAATTCTTTGTGACAGGTGAATGCTTTCGTCTCTTCAATCACCTTGAGTTATTCGGTGTTAGCCAGGATCCTCCGTTTCCCTATCATGAATCCCGGATATTTCCCTGATTTAACTTCGGGGTCACATTTCGTTGGATTAAACAAACACTATGCTTCCTCATGCACTCGAAGGCTGGCAGTGTGGAGGTTATACTCGAAGGCTTCCTCATGTCGTTCAGTTATGCTCCCATATTTCTACCTATCATTTTTGTAAATAGTTTGTTGACTAATAGTTGATAGGTTGTCTATGTGTAAATGAAACCGAAGGGTATGACCTGATAGCATAGGATGTCTTTGTCCGCATAAACGATTGTGTGGACCTCGTCGCTTGGGTACATCTGGATTTGATTGTATCTAGAGTAGGTATTCATCAAGCTGAGTGTTTCGTGCTTGAAGGTCACATCGAGTAACTGGTAAATCCTAGGGAGCGAATAAGAGTTCTTAGGACACGACTTCTTCAAGTCCTTGAAGTCTACGCAGATTCGCCACTTTCCGTTTGCTTTTATTATCAAGACTAGATTAGCAACCCATGTATGAAGATGTACCCCTCCCACGAACGCTACACTTAGCAATTTTCCAACCTTTTGACGAATCGCCAACTTTTATGCGATCGGCTTTATAATGGGATAAGTTTTTCATCTTGTGGGAGATTATGTCTGTGTTGATCCCTGACATGTCGTTAGGGCTCCACCCGAACATTTCCTTGTATTTGATGAACGCGTCTATTAGGGCTAAATTTTGTTCCTCAAATAGTGTGACCTCAATTTGGATCCTCCTCTTTGGTCCTTCAATTCGACCTCAGTCAATTGCTTTATTGTTGAAGGATGGAGTTTATCTTCTCTTTAGTCCCACTCTACTTCGATGGATATGGTTTTCTTTGGTTCCTTCGATGGAAATATTTCGAGTAGCGCTTTATGAAGAAGTGGTTACCTAGCGCTTCGCCTATTTCGTAAGGGATTAAGAATTTAACTTCTGGTGCGCGGTGGAGGCAATATATAAACAATTTAAGGTTGATCGTCGTTTATATTAGTATGGCATTGTAGGAAGAAGAGATGTATACCAGGATAAAGAGAAACTTCGCAGCAATGCTCTTCCATCCTTCCCCCAAAATCACGGCAGAGGTTGATTGCTTCTATAGGAAAGGTTATTCGTTCAGCGTACCCAAGGAGGAAGAAATTTACTCTTTTCAGGTCCTTTCATGTTATTCCCTATCTCTTTAGTGATTCTAGGAACATGATATCCAATGAGTTGCCTCCGTCCACCAATATTAGTTTTACTTAGAATCCTTCGATCTTGGCGGTTATCACTAGGGCGTTGTCGTGAAGAACTACCACATTATCCATGTCTTTGTTCGAGAGAGTGATGGTGATATCCATTCAGATATGCGGCAGTTTTCTTGATTGTACGAATTGGTGACATATTTTGCGAGCCTTACTGTGATCGCCACCTACTGCGAAGCCTCAGACTATTAGGTTGAAGGTACCCTTGTTCCGACAAGGTCGGTATGGAAGAATGGTCTTTAACAAGGATTTCTTTCATCCGTGACCATATCAGTCTGCATTATTATGAATTTTTGATTACTTTCCCATAAATGAAGCCAACATTTGATCGAGATTTAACCTGATCTGAAAAACTCCTCGAAAGTAGAGGGATGTATGTCAATTTAACATAAGCAGACTAGTTAAAACCGTTGAGCAGGAGTTCCAAGACCTGGAAAAAATGACAGTGAAAGTATTCCTCTATATCCCCCCGATGCTTAAGTGACCATATGGTTTGAACGTATTGAATTCGGCTTAATTTTAAAGGAATTAAATGTTGTGTATTTATAGTTAGGACGACATCGCATCTCACTGTCCATTATCTAATGGTTAATAATTTGTTTGTGAGATCACGTCAAGAACTGTGAACGAAGAATTTGATGACCATCATAA
Source organism: Chamaenerion angustifolium (assembly GCA_946814005.1). NCBI lineage: Eukaryota > Viridiplantae > Streptophyta > Magnoliopsida > Myrtales > Onagraceae > Chamaenerion > Chamaenerion angustifolium. The sequence continues at coordinate 24,693,673 of OX328271.1, read as the reverse complement.
TTCCCATGAATGTTGATATAAGATTTAGGCTAATGGAGTTTGAAATGACCGATTGACCTTGAGTATTTGTCCTTCCAACTAAGCAAACTTAACACTTGAGAAAGGAGATAAGAGGCGCATGGTTGACTTCGAAGTCACCATCCCCGCCCATCTAAGCACATTAACATACTTTGGCAAAGGGATGAGAGTGGTGTGCTCGACTTTGAGTCAACATCCCCCTCCCATCAAAGTACTCTCCCAAACTCGATTCGATTGACCTCCTGAAAAAATACTTATAAAAGATGACTAAACAACTTATGGAAGAGTACCATTTTTGTAAGCAGAAGAATCAGCGCCGAAGAGGTGACAGATCCGACCCTAGGAATAACATTCGCCCCTCCATATCGCAAGGGCAACCTTTATTTCTCGAAGGGCTGGATCAACTCAAACTTGGACTCTACAAAGATCCTAAGAGACTCCACTCAGTCGAGGGGAAACCGAGGATGAACTTCCAAAATCTCTCCAGTCAAGACTTGCAGGAAAAAAGAAATCTTTGACTTCATAAGCTCGAGCTCATCCATCTGATATTGGTGTGAGATCTTATAGTCCTTAATGATCCTCTTCCGAGAAGGAATCACCTTAAACTTGGCTTCGTTGGACTTCAAACAATCCTCGAACTCCACCATATTATTTTGTTGCTGCTCTCGCATAAACCTTGTCATGCATCGCCAGCTAGTGTCTTAGTTGCTTGACCTTTCCCCAAGCATCTCCTTAAGGTCCTCTACCCTCACTGTTAAACGGGTCACCTCCTTCTAACTCCGAGGTAATCATCCCCTTTAAACTAAGTTGTACGACTATATTTCAAGCCATGGGTCAATTATTTGGCAACCCAAATAATTAACCAACTATTCATCCCATCGAAAATGCATATTCTCTCGCACATCATCACATCAAATAACACGTACCCACACATGATAATTATCACAATCGGTAAGTTAAAAAAAATGATGAACAACGTTCTTGGAGCATCACAACGATGAAGTTACAACTAATCTTCCATGGCTACTGGTTTAGTCAATGCATTGATGCCTTCTTTCTCTACTCCAACATTGACGCCTCCATTTGTTACTCTAGTAAATCCCTCATGAGGCCACGTAGAAGGTTTTACACTGGTTGTTTCTACCTTCAACAAGATGAATCACAAAACAGAGCATCTACACTGCAACAAATGTTCAAAAAGATGAGCTCCACAAATCTGTATAACTACGAAACAATCTCTGCAACCTTTCTCTGATACCATGAAGAAATGCAGTAAAGGAATGAAGATTAATAAAATAGCTTTTGCATTTCGTTATTGCTTTATTGTATATTGAATGAATTGTATAAAGGTCGGCCTTATATTTATAGTAAGGAGGAAATATCCATATTCTAAATGTCTAATTAAATATCGAGAGTTTAATCATGGTCTTTCAAGTTAAAATGAATATGATCCCTAAACTCTTAATTCTTCAATAATACCTAGTGTGACATTCTTATTTGGCAAAACAAGAATGTAAATATAAGATGTCTGCCCTAAGTTTGTTAATCTAATGAATACTAAATATTTGATTCATTTTTTGAAAATGGATTTCAACTCACTTTTCTGTTACACTCACTAAGGGAAAAAAAAACTATAATCCATGTTTTGGTGCATTGGAAGAATGTAACTCTACATTGACCATTAAAAAATCAGTCATTAAATATTTTTTTTTGCAATTACAAATAGGTTTTTCACTGTTAGTGTATATAAATGCGATAAATATACCGATATTTAAAGACATTTTTAGTGACACGTTTTTCGCCATAAAAATGACATAATTTAGCGATAATAATATATTGTCTCTTAACTACTCTATTAGTGATAAACAATATTATTGTTGCAAAATCTGTAATTAGCAACAAATTAATGATTGTTAGGGGAGAGTTGTTTTAGTCACAAATATATTCGCCACTAAAATTATTATTTTAGTAACAACGTAGTGTTACCCACACTAAACTTGATGGACCGTCACTAAATCGACCTAACCGGAATTCTATGATTTTCACTTACCCATCCAATTAAGAAATCTTGCGGCTCCTCCACTCCACTCCTCACTTCACTTAACAGATCAGGCTCTTCACTCCTCACTCAAGCGCAGATTGTTACGTGTTGTTATTATTATTACTTGCATGGGGCTGTAGAAGTTGCATGAGGCTGTGTAAACCGGACCAATAACCTAGGATCGATGTTATGTAAAGAACCGTAGCACCAATTGGTCATAATAAGAGAAATATTACAAAAAATCACTTCTCTCTCTACTCTCTTTCTCTCTCCACGTTTTTCTCTCTTCCATCTCTTCTTCCTCATATCTGTCACCCACTTCCTCATCTTTTATCGCCGCCTCCTCTTTTTGACCTCCCCCCGCGACATTTGACGTATGGAACTTAACATTGGTATCAGAGCTGTTACCATCCTGTCAGCAACCACCATCTTCAGCAAAACCAACAGTTGTTCTTCAGCGTTCATGGCAACGGAGACGAGAGCTCAGAGGGATGCACGCGTAGACTCGGTTTTGGAGGAGCAAAGCAAGATGCTGTCGGAGTTGATTGTTTCCAACCAGAAACTCACGGTCATCTGCGATCGCCATTGCACTTACTTCGAATAGATGCAAGCTGCACTGCTAGCCATACTAGCGAGGAAGACCGAAGTATTGAAGTAGTCCGGAATACTTGGGGATAGGTCTAGTGTCACTTGGCAGCCAAGACCCACGACTCCTGAACCTCGAGAGACCAGGGAAATGGACCACCGAGAACGACCACCGTTGGAGTACACGACAGAAGATAATCCGTTCAGGGAAGTACAATTTCGCACCATCGCATCAGTAAGATAGACTTTCCGAGGTTTGCTGGTATTGATGTAGCAAGCTGGATAATTTGTTGCGAACACTATTTTGAAATGGACGAAACCCCAGAGGAAGCAAAGCTTCGTTTAGCAGTACTAAATCTGGAGGGAGAAGCCTTGCGGTGGCACCAGGGTTTCATCAATCTTCAACAAGTTCAAGGGAAGACAGTCAGCTGAACCGACTACTTGGATGTGATACAAGCTCGGTTTGGGGAGGAATTGTACGGAGACCCAATGCTGGAAATGAATAATCTAAGGCAAGAAGGCTCGTTTGAGGATTACCAATGTGAGTTCGATCACTTGTTACATAAGGTACAGTTGGTGTAGCCTATTTCAGAGAAGTCAACCGTTAGTCAGTTTTTGGGTGGCTTGGATCACAGGTTGCAAGGGCTAGTTCGATTACAAAAACCACAGAACATGAGAGAAGCCTATAGTACATCTAAAATACATGAGTATATATACAAATCCAGCAGGCGTAACTACACCGTTGACAAAGAGCTAAGGTGCACTTCACAGGAGCACTGGAGCTTCGGTAGGACGGGGTGGCTCTGTTCCAATGCAGAGCAAGAGCCAAGGACATACTGGTAATAGAAGCTCTCGCTTGACAACCAGTAAGGAAATCACAACACGTCGCGCGAAGGTCCTTTGCTATTGGTGCCCCGAGAAATTCCGGCCCGGGAGCATTTGCAAGGATAAAAAAATATTCGTAATAGAAGTATGGGAGAACGAAGCTGAAGCTCAGGCCGAATCAGAAGACGAGCAGGACCTCGAGGAAGAAACCCCTGAAATTTCCATCCACGCGATCGTAGGGACATTATGTTGTTCGACCATGAAGGTGGAAGGCATGGTGGACATCCGCATGCTCCAGCTACTCATCGATTCAGGTAGCAAACATAACTTCTCATATGTTAAGATGGCTGCCAAATTAGAGTGTAGAACCACTGAAATGACTCCATTGAGGGTGCTTGTTGCGAATGGTAATGAATTGATATGTAGCCAGAAATGTAGGAGGTTCAGTTGGGTTATGCAGGGACACAGGTTTGAGGCTGATGTATTCCTCATTCCAATTGAAAATTATCACATGGTGTCGGGTGTGCAGTGGTTATCAACTCTTGATGACATCTTGTGGAACTTCAAGAGTCTCTCCATGAAATTCTTGTGTGGTAGGGAATTGTGTGAGTTGAAGGGAAACAATCGAAACTCAGTCCAAATGAGTGGTGCAACAAGAGTGAACAAAATGTTGAGTAGAACCGAAGAGCTAGCTGCAGTACACCTATGCAACTTATCATTGCAATCAGTAAGTGGAAGTCCCTCTCATGTATTCTCAGCTTCGGTCAGCAAGGACATCCGAGCCACACAGGGAATAGAGGAGCTGTTGGAGCAATTCTCTGATGTATTTGCAGAACCGAAAGGTTGCCACCACGAAGAGTGGTCGATCACACCATTCACATGAAGGAAGGGGTGAATCCCGTAAGCCTACGTCCCTACCGATACTCGGCGCCACAAAACGATATCATTGAGAAGTTGGTAAACGAGATGATCCAAACAGGGGTGATACAACCGAGTCGCATCCCGTTTGCCTTGCCCGTAGTGTTGGTCAAGAAGAAAGGCGGAACGTGGCAGAGGTGTATCGATTATCGGAGACCGGTCTAGGTAGTAGGGTACCGTGAATCTACTCAGAACCAATTATATATATATATATATAATATTAATATCAAGAAAAAAGAATTAGTAGTTGTCGTTCTATTCAAATTTCTAGGTTTCTACCCCTAAATTTGTTGTTGCTTTACATAATACAAACTTTCAAAGTTCATTTTTTTCTCTTGCAGTTCTCTTCTCTCACACGACGCACACAATTTGGGTTTTCCTACATGGTTGATTGTTTGATTTTTTGAAAACAATTGTGATTATTGGATGATTGTATGATCATTTTGTAAAATTGTTTCAACTTTGTATTTGTTTTGGGGGAAAACAGTTTCAAATTGGTTAGTATTAACAATTGTTAGATAATTTATTATGAAAGAAGTTGCTAATAGGGTACCCAAAACTGCTCACCCCCAGACTCTTTCATTTACATCGCAAACATATCCGCAAGTACAAGATAACATGAAATTATTATTGTTGCATGAATATGAATCCAAAAAAATAAATCCACCATAAACAATACTAAAGCCAAACAAAGTTGATCCTAAAGAGAAATAGACAGAATATTTATGAGAAGATAATCTAAATAAAATTTCGGTGATTCTGCGAAGCATTCAGAATAAGACTTAACCACCGCGCAAGCGTAACTCGCAAGTTTTGATCCATTCGACTTTAACACGAGAGTAGTTATTGATGTACATCCATCCAATTTTGTGTGGGACTCTATGACACTCTACGAAAACGTCACAATCCCTGGCTACGTGATTTATCGACCCTGAATCCAAAATCCAAAAAAGGACATGACTCAGTCAACATATTGGTACTAGAAACACCAAGTTCACTAGAGTAGGCAACAAGACATTCATGTTGATTGATTCAGGTCATGCCTTCACAATGTGTACCCACTAGACACAGTTGGAGCATTTCCTGTAATTAGGCTTCTCGACCCTACACGAACATTTCTGCGGTGGTTTCAGAGGAGTCATTGGGTCCACCTTAGTCTTTGTCTCTTCCGCCTTAAGTACATTTGCAGCATTGCACTGTACATTACTCTCTCACCTTCAACGACTCTTCTTAGGTCTAGAGGATGGCGTCATACGCACCTCAGCCTTAGTCCCAGCGACCATGGGGATGTCCTCTTCAACTCAATGTGTCTTTGAATGCGTTCAAATGTTGAAGCCCTCTGAAGGGGTTATTTGATTTTATGTTTGTTTAAGTTAGGCAAAGAGCGGATTACGACGTGGATTGGCTGCTCATCGATCACTGACTAACCATTCACCTTGAGTTTCACGATTATATTGACCATATGCCTAAGATGCTAGAACCAAGTCTAGCCTACAATGCATGACACAACCCTTTAGTCGTGTGTTGAGCTCAAACTCATAAAGGATGTTGTCATCCACCGTACTCACCATCTTGGCGCACGTCTCAGCATCATTAACCTCTTACTCTAATGGAAAGCCTTATGATGATTCATCATTGCAGAGTCGTGTCTTCTCATAATTTTCTTGATGTCGTTAATGAACTTCGACTCAATTAGGACCATCTTCATAAGCTTCCTTCGGATTTTATAAATGTCATCGTTAAGTCTAAGACTAATTTTGCCCAACCAAGCGATGATGTTCTTCGTGGCGGCCTAATTTCTCTAACAAAGGGAAATTATAATAGGATCATAGAGACACAAAAAAATTATATTTCATGTGAAAGACAAGTCTCAAATTGCTTAGACCGGTCCATAGAGAACTGTGCCACAGATTGATCTGATTCACATAGAACCGGTCTGAAATACTATTCATCTTTTTCGTTTAGAGGATTATCAGACCCTACATGGGCCAGCCACAGTGGTTGGCCCTCTATCGCTTGGGGTTGGACACGATGGATCCCCCCCTCTCGCCTAGGTGTCATCCTCCCCCTCCCCGACACCAGTCGTGATAGTGTCGCGTCTGGCAGAGGCCGATGGAGGGCGATGAGTGGTCGCGACGAGCGCGCTTCCGACGAACACGATTGATCGCGGTCGAGTGAGAAAACCTTTACAAAACTCAACAATTCGGAAACCAACCTACCATGACTCTGATACCAATGTCAGAATATACAAAACATGTAATCGTTTAGGGCACAACATAAACACGTAAATAAGCTTCCTCCTTGAACGATTGCCTTAACGGAAGCGGATCTGCCTGAGATTGGGATGACGGTCTGCCGGAAGGGAGGACATGCCACAGATTAACAGGCAGTGACCTAGGTTTCCACAGATACTTACCTCAGTCTAAACTGTAGGGCGACATGTTTCTCTACTTTGGGCGAGAGTGAGAATATCGTCAAATATTATCTGGTTTTCCAACCATGATCCATATACATAAAGGGAATGTTTTGGGTCAGTACCCAATATTGGGCTGGAATAGACTGCTACTAATGGGCGACCCAAACCCCGAAACCAACCGTTATGTTAACACAGATGTTTTAAGAATGTTAAAATACGGTTGAAATACTTAGATTTATATGACAATCAAATACTCTGCTTCGACACTCAATGAAGAAAGAAATCTAACAAGACATATTCTTCAAGCAGACTACAGGATTACACCAAGTAACCTAACAAATTGTTTAAACAAGTACATAACTGTAGAGTCTCCTTCTACAAGAGTGCTAACAAAATTGAGATAACTATAAATGAACAAAAATGAATAGAATGGCCTTCGAGTAGATAAGAAAATCAACTGAACAATTGTTGAAATATAATTTAGAAAGCATAATCCAACCAATTATAAAGTACAAATCGAAACTACTAGAAGAAATAAAGATTACCTAGAAAACCACACAGAACAGAAATGTTGAATCGCCCAAATAGATTTATGAATCAAAGCTAGAATTCAAATAAACCAGTGATGCAAGAATGTTATTCCAGACATGAATGTTCACTTGTTCTTCAATTTGAAGAGTAGGTATCCAGTTTTGAGAAATCAAGGAGAAGCCATAGTGTCAAAGTTTTCTAAGAGTTACTGTATAATGCAGTTCGGTTTTGTACTTTTACTTTTAATGATACTTTAGTGGCGGTAACATTAATTGTTGCAATAATACACCATAGTTGTTTACACATCAATTGAAATTGTTATTTTCGACACTAAATACTGTTTAACCTCAAAGATGATTTTGCTACTGATTCACTATTTTACTATTGGTAGTATTGACATTGGATTTATTTTTTTTGGTTAACTATAAAGTGGTGAAAATAATCAACACTAAATATAGCTTTTAATGACATTAAATACATTAAGGTTACATTCATTTTTAGCCACGCGGAAAGTGTCGCACTATTATTTCTATTCAATTTTAGTTTGTAGTGACAACATTTTCACCGCGACTGTTGAGTTACATTCTTGTAGTGCTCAAATATAAGGCGACATATATGAAAAGTATTAGATGGTAAGTGGACAACATTGGCCACCTCAATGGAGTTTCTATTCTACAAATATGTGCACTTCTGCTCTTTAATGCAATCAGTATTACCTTCATATAACATACTCATTTTTTGCACCGAGGCACTAAAGAAATACCTCTACTCATTACCTTTTGCTAGTGTTGTAATCAACTAATAGCGACTATGATCAATTCCTAATCACGAAACAAATTCCCGAATAGTTTTATGATTGATTACACTACCTCGTACCAACGGGGACAAATAATGGATTTCACACGTTATAGCTCAAGCATGCCTTATTTAGTTTCTAACATAAGCGTACTATCTATAGATTGTGGTTTTGTAAGAATATTTCAAAGTCGATCATCACAAAATAAATTTTTGTTGCTTAGTATCTGGTAAACATTGGCCCTCACATTTAGTTTACGAGAAACTTGTTCCGAGTCAAACCATCAGTACAGTCAGTCGGGTCAAGTGTCAGGCCGATAACTAGGATCCATGTAATCAACCCTATATATAAAGGGCTTGGAAAATTATTTTGGAGTTTGAATGAAAATACATTGTCTTTCTCATCTGTCTTCTTTCCCTTTCTATTATGTTACCTAGCTCCCCTACTTCTTCTTCTTTTGGTACTTTCTCCCATTTCTACCGCTCCTTCTCCTTATTCTGTTGTTCTTTCTTTCGGGAGCGTAACATTGATATTGGATCCTCAGATTCACAATCGATGGATACCACAAAATTCACTGGAATAGCGGACCAGATCGCAGGCGACAACCACCGCTTCCAAGCATCGGTCGAAGAACTGAAGTCGTTAGTGAAGTCGTCGTTCGAAGAATTAAAATCGATAATAATATCACTAGGAGCTATGCTTGGTGTCGACCTCTCCTACTTCTCCACGAGAGACACCGACCGCGATGACATCCAGGTCAACATCCAGACTTACTTCTCTGACAACGTCAATGGAGACTGTGATCGCACCGACAGTAGAAATATCCAGGTTGACATCCTCCATGCCATGTCCGACGAGGATAGCTAGACCGATATCCTTCCTGTCATCCCCAACGATGATGTCTAGTCTCCTACAAACCTTTATTTCACCCCCCTCCCTGTCATCTTTAACGAAAATTTTCAGTCACCTACAAACCTTGATTTTCACCCTGGTGGAAAATTGGAAAGCACCAGCAAGATGTTCGATGAAATGACTGAGAAGGATGGTAACAAAGTGTTCATTAAAATGATTGAGAGAGATGTCATCTCCAAAACTCGGTCATAGCTACCCCCAGCTAAACCACCACATATAATGCGTAGATAGGAGTTTGAAGGACATGACGAGGTGGAGGAACCTGCTACATATCCATTTTCTAGAAAAATGGCATAACTGAAGACTACCATAGATGCTGAACCTTTTTACCACACGAACTTCCTACAGAGTATTCCAGAGCAGCGTAATTGTTTGGAGAGGAAGAAAAAGATTCAGGTAGTTGCTATTACTGTTGTGAAGAGAACACCTGAAGCTTTGAACAAACATATTGATTCCAACACAGCTCTTATTGAGAATGCTGTCACCTTAGCTAATATCATCACGACATGCAATGTTTTATGTGGATTCACTCACCTTATGCCCAAGAGCTTTACTAAGGAGGCCCCTATGCGAAGAGATACTTTTGGACCGTGGTTAACCAACCTAACTTCAAGAAGGTAATTGGTGATGCGAGTCACGCTGAATCCATACCAAATTTTTCTAAGAAGCATGGCTAGCCAAAGGAAGTTGTCAAGCCTAACCAGAAAGTATCAACTATGGAAACCAAGAAGGAGCCAGAGAATTCTCTCGATTTTCTCCATCCAAGCAAGATGGTTTTGGATGATGGAAAGTTGTTGCTTATTTGCGCAAAGGTTCCATTCAAAGTGAAGGGTATGTGTCTCTTTTGTGGAACTGAGATTCTACCGTTTGTGATGGACGAGACCTACGACATAAAGCTCTATGACCGGAAGAAAGAGGATACCTTTGATCAGGCACAAAGGGAGAAACTTAACCAGATGATATGCTTGAACAAATTTGGCATGAATAATATATTTCTATTCATTATCGGCATCATCGTTTTCATCCTTACTCGGGAAATGACGCGTTGTGGTATTAAGTGTTGAAAGCCACCCAGGGAGCAGCCCACTTGCAGCATGCAAGGAGCATGCATGGAGCGGCCCAGGTGCATGCAATGAGCAGCCCACGTGTTGCACCACCATCCATCTAGTATCCCACGTTTCTTCCATGCAGTTGAAGAGAACTCCTCCTATAAATAAAAAATTATGATCTGCAGAAATAGAACCAAGAGAGTAGGAGAAGAAAACGTGAGACATTGAAACAATTTGTAGATTTCGAAAATCCTGTAAAAGATTCTATAAAAGAGACTCCAGTGAACGTAGGCAATTTGCCGAAACACTTTAAAATTGTTTTGTGTGATTTCCGGAAAGGTTAGAGAAACATAACAAGTGGTATTAGAGCTTCAGTTCGAGATGTCTGAAAGTTCTAGTTGCTCAAAGTCACTGTTTGACAACTACAAAGTGTTCCTCGCGTCGAAACAAATCCGTTGCCGTAAATGGAATCGAAAGCGGAGGTCGTAGAAGCCCACACGCGCCCCTAGAAGGTTTATTGTCAGTCACGCACCATCACGCGCACCACAGGTTGAAGACGACTGAGCCAGACGCCCCACGCACCACCATGTGCCCCACTCGCCTCACATATGTTCAACAAGTGATCCCACGCGTTCCCACAACGCGCGAGATAGATATGAACTGTACATTTTCAAGATCCATTTTGGGCTAGTTAGAGGCCAACCAGAGTCCGATTTCAACGATCCAATAGTGTTTTCCAACTATTTGGATCATTCCAAAGTCATCCGTACGGTTAGAATTTCCAAATTTGGATCCTAAAATTTCTAAATTCAATTGGAAAGATCGGGAAGAGATGGGAGGCATGATAATGTTAATAGCTCCAAGTCTCACTCCACTGTTTCAAATGCCAAGTTTCAAGTTGAGAAGTTCGATGTAACAAGCAACTTTGTCATGTGGAAATGTGAAGTCATGGACGTCTTGATCCAACACGATTTGGATATTGTGTGGGAGGAAAACCAGAAGATGTGACTGATCAGGATTGGAAGAACCTCAATACTCAAGCTTGTAGTACAATCCGATTATGCCTTACCAAAGAACAAAAGTATTTTGTCATGAGGGAGACAAATTCTAAGGTACTTTGGCAGAAATTGGAGGATAGGTTCATTAAGAAGAGCATTGAGAGTCGTTTATAGTTGAAGAAGAAGCCCTTCAGATTCCAATTTTATGAAGGTAGTTTAATGTCCGAACATCTGAACAGTTACTACCAAATTATTGTTTATTTGTTAAACTTAGATTTTGAAATCGAAATGAATATAAAGCTTTACTTTTATTAAATTCCTTGCCCGATACGTATGAGCATTTAAATACTAATCTACTGTACGTGAAGGAAAGTATTAAGTTCGACGATCTATATAGTTCTTTAATTAGTAATGAGTACCGAAAAGGGATAAGCATATACAACAATATACATCAAGTGAATCTTTAACAACAAGAGGGAGACCACAGTCAAGGCACTCCAGAAAGAAGAACAATTATCAATCGAAGACCCCGGCCACTTCACGTGGTTCATCAGTCGATAGAAAACTTGCCAGAGACGAGTGTGCCTTTTGTCACAACAAAGGACACTGTAAGAAGGATTGTCCAAACCGAAAGGGACAAAATCAGAATCAACCAATGTCGTGGACAAAGATGTTGATTCAGATTTTTCCTTTATAAGTTCATCATCCATTTGTCATTTCGATGAATGGATTATGGATGTACCTATCATATGTGTCCCAATTGGGAATGGTTTACTGACTTCACAGAGATCGAAGGTGGAGCAGTTCTTATGGCAATGACAACGCGTGTAAGAAGCATGCAATAAGTAGCATTCGGTTAAAGATGCACAATGGTAGCGTCAAGACTCTAACATAAGTTCGATATGTTCTAGACTTGCGGAAGAATCGCATCTCATTGGGATCTCTGGATTAAAAAGGATTCATAATCACCATTAAAGACGGAACTCTCAAAGTACTAATGGGAGTCCGGGTGGCAATGAAGGGTTTAAGGCGAGAAAACTTGTACTTCTTGCAGGGAAGTACTATTTATGGAAGAGCTTCCACAAACTGTGAGAAGCTGGATGCGACTGATGTCGACACCACCAATTTTTGGCATATGCGTATGGGACACGCAGGAGAAAAAGCTTTGTAAACACTAATGAAGCAAGGCTTACTAAAAGGTGACAAGACTGGTAAACTATCTTTCTATGAGCACTGTGTATTGGGGAAGCAGAGGCGGATTAAGTTTGGAACCGCAATACACAATACACAAGGAATTCTTGACTATGTGCACTCCGATGTTTGGGGACCAACCCAAAATGCATCTTTGTGAGGTAAACATTGGTTTGTAACTTTTGTTGATGATTATTCTCGTCGTGTGTGGTTGTATACGATGAAGAATAAAGATGAAGTGTTGAAAATCTTCCTTGATTGGAAGAAAATGATTGACATTCAGACCGGCAGCAAGATCAAGCGACTCAGATCTAATAATGCATGTGAGTACACGTCAGATGCCTTCATGGAAGTATGCCGGAGAGAGGGGATTATCAGACACTTAACAATACGAGGTACAACGCAGCAGAACATTGTGGCAGAATGAATCGTACTTTATTAGAGAAAGTGTGATGTATGTTGCTGACTGCTGGACTCATCAAGAAATTTTGTGCTGAAGCTGTAGCATATGCCTGCCACCTCATAAACCGACTACCCTTAACTGCTAATGATGGGAAGACACCCATTGAAATGTAGAGAGGTAAACATGCTACTGATTATGAAAGAAATATTATTGGGCTTGAATACCGGTGTAAAAGAGTATAGACTATGGTGCATAGAGTCCAAAAATGTAATAATTAGTAGAGATGTTACATTCAACGAATCAAAGATTCGCAGAAGGTGGAGTTTATTACTTCAGAGAAGTTGGAAAAGCATGGTCAAACTGAACTGGTCACAATACCTCCATGTCAACCCGAATCGATAGCAAACAGTAGAGCGAAACGAGAGAAATGTATACCAACACATTATGCAAACTATGTAACATATGCATTACCAGTAGAAGGGGTGATATCCCAACCACTTCAAGAGATGTTGTACAGTTCAGTAAATAAGTTGAATGGACAAAGGGAATATATGAAGAGATGCAGTCTCTTCACCAAAACCAAACTTGGGAGCTTGTGCGGCTTCCAAAAGGATAGAAGGTAATTGGTTGTAAGTGGATGTTCAATCAGAAAGATGATCAAGCTGCTAAAAATGGAGTGTAATACAAAGATAGGTTGGTAGCCAATGGCTACGCCCAGACAGAGGGAATTGACTACAGTGAGGTATTCTCTCCTATTGTTAAGCATTCATTCATCCATTCGAATATTACTATCTTTGGTTGCACAATATGATCTTCAGTAAGACAAATTTCTTACATAGTGATCTAGAAAAGGAGATTTATCTATCTCAACCAGAAGAATTCAAAGAACCTGGCAAAGAAAATTGGGTATGCAGTCTGAATAAGTATCTCTATGGCTTGAAGCAGTCACCTCGACAATGGTTTAAGTGGTTTGACTACTTCATGATGGGTTTGAAATACACTCGTTGTCAATACGATCATTGTGTATATTTCAGAAAACTTGCATATGGATCTTTCAGTTAAGCAATGAGTTTGAAATGAAAGATTTAGAAGAAGCACGAAGAATACTAGGGATGGAGATAAGTACAGATAGGGTGAAAGGTACAATTCACCTTACTCAGAAGCAATATCTAAAGAGAATGATGCAACACTTTAACATCGACTCTAAGACGAAGCCGGTGAGTACTCCTATGGCCTCATATTTCAAGCTCAGTGCATTGCAGTCTCCTAAAACTGATGAAAAGCGATACTACATGAGGAATGTCCCATATGCAAGTTTTGTTTGAAGCTTAATACCGTTATGTTCGAAATGAACCCAGAATCAAGGTTCTAGGTTCAAATTCAAACGAAGATTCAAAGTCGAGGGATGGAGACGTAGAGAGGATGCGAAAACGTACGAGAGTGACGACACCCACATTGGGATGGAGCCGAAGAAGGTAAGTGAAGATCCATGAATGGAGCCGAACAAAGATGGAGTCAAATGAAGATTCAGGTCTGAGTGAGAGTAGATGAGGAGTAGAGATGAAAGGAAATCTGGTTGTATGAGAGTGAGAAGAGAAGTGATGTAAAAATTTAGGTTTCAGACTGTTGTAGACGATTTAGTTTGGTTTAGGTAGTAGATGGTGGTTCGATCGAATTAGTATTGGTTTGGAGGTAGCAATATACCACACTTAATCATGGATGAATACCGACATACGGATAGTGACACTCAGAATAGTTTTTACCATTAAAAATTAATCCGTTACAGATTAGATTACTTAATGTCAGCAATATGTTGATACTGGACTTAAGTGAGGTAAACAATTAGGTTAGTGATGACAAATTATTACTTGTGATGACTAGAAATCGAAGTTGTTTATATATATTTTTCAACCACTGTATTGGATACTAAATAGACATTTTTACAGTAAAACTTTTGTCTATTACTGATTGTTTGCATTAATTTTGATGTTGTCTTGACACTGAATTGTTTTTCCAGTTAAACTATTCTACAATGGAAAAGTCCACACAAAACATGAGTTTTAGCTGTGACAAATTATTTGACACTAAATCAGTTGTCTAACTACGATACTAAATGTCGACACAGAATACTTTATCTAACGATGGTATTTAGTGACAATAAATTTTGTATGCAGTTGTAGACCAACATTCTTGTAGTGATGTATGTCATGGTGTATACACGGCCTGATATCTCCCAGGTTGTTAGCTTAGTTAGTCGCTATATGCATAATCCTAGAGAGGTCCATTGGCATGTGGCGAAGTAAATTCTACGGTATATTGTTGGGACCGTAGATGTTGGTTTGACGTTCGAAAAGAGTGTAGATAGTCTAGTAACTGAATATGTTGATTTAGACTATGCAGGTGATCTTGACAAACGTCGATCGACAACTGGTTATGTGTTCACTATGGCTGGAGGACCAGTTAGTTGGCGATTAACTTTGCAGTCAACAATTGCACCATCATCAAATGAGTCTGAATGCATGGATGTAACAGAAGTCGTAAAAGAAACTATTTGGTTACAAAGATTGGTAACAGAATTGGGCTTTGAGCAACAAGAGGTTACCGTTGACTATGACAGTCAAAGTGCAATCCATTTGACCAAGAATAGGTTTATCACTATCGAACAAAATATATGGATGTCCGATTTCACTTTTTACGTGAAATATTATACGAAAATGACATCAAACTTCAGAAGATTGACACTTAAGATAATCCAACATATATGTGGACGAAGGTCGTCACATGAATCAAGTTCTAACACTGTTTGGACATGAGCAGTATTGTACACTACTTAGCACCATTATGTGCATTGGAGCATGTTCGATGGAAGAAATCTCTCATGTCAAATCACGAGGTGGATTCATATGAAGAATGAATCAATTTGCAAACTCTCTGGTATGATACACTTTGGTGGAAGGGATGATTGTTGAAATCCACCCAAGGAGCAGCCCAAGTGCAACATGCAATGAGCGTGCATGGAGCAGCCCACGTGTTGCACCACCATCCAGCCAGCAACCCACGTTTCTTCCATGCAATTGAAGAGAACTCCTCCTATAAAAAGAGAGTTGTGATATGCATAAGGAGAACCAAGAGAGTGGGAGAAGAAAACATGAGAGATTGAGAGAATTTGTAGATTTCGAAAATCCTTTAACAAATTCTATAAAGATGCTCTAGTGGACATAGGCAATTTGCCGAACCACTTTAAAATCGTTTTGTGCGATTTCCGGACAGGTTAGAGAAACATAACAAGAAGCCCACTACCAAAGTTCTAATTCCATGGGAAGACATTTATGAGGATGGAGCAACAAAGGAGTTCTGGATGACTTCAAACACAAGTTTCTAGATTTCGATCATGAGGACAAGATCCTTGCGTACGGGTAAGTAATGTTACGAACCAAATAATCAGTATAGTCAGTCAGGTCAAGTGTGAGGTCTGTAACTAGGTTAGTCGAGTCATGTGTCGATTCTCATTCCCTAGGATTTGTAACTTTCTTCTCAACAGATGTGATGCCCGTTGATTTATATTATTAGATTTTGCTTCTTTAGGATTTTTCTTTTAGTTTAAAGGTACACGCATATTGAAATATAAAGAGTAATCTTATTATGACAACAAATATTGACATGGACGGATTCTGTAGCATATAATCAGAGACTGACTAGGATGTCGTCAGTACGTTCCCATGAGAAAATAGAGGTCTGTGGATCCTTGCAGCTCTTTAAAACTCTTGTTTTTTCTTCTTCTTCTTCCTGCTCTCCTCGTTCTTTCTCGACCTCCTTTCTATCTCCAATTTCTTCTTCCTTATCTGGCTGGTCTGTGTTTGTGTGGTGGGTGAAAGCAAGAAGCAGGCGCCCATCTTCACGTTGGGCTTGGAAGTTCTTGGTCTGTAAAGGAACAGCAGTGGCCTCAAGAACCAAACGTCCAAGGTTTCGGTGAGAACGAACATGGAGAGGCTGCCCGTCTTGATGATAGGATAGGGAAGGAATAGGAGGTGGGAAAGGTCGGGGGTGTCGCTTCTTCCTGGTAAACTGCATCATCTTCTCCACGTCGCTTGTAGTTGCTCCTTGGTGCGGATGATTATTATGAGTACGTTCTTCCTCGTTTTCTGTTTCCTCTTTCTTGGTGATTTGTTTATTAGTATTAGGTAAGGAGGAGAAGGTGAATCCGTCTGATCCAGACTCTGACCCAAGGCTTTCTGTACAAGACTCAAGACTCTTGAGACTGGCTGCACTAGCCGATCTCTTCACAAGAGGGTGAATATAAGGAGGTGGATCTGCTTCAGTTTTGGGATTCAGCAGAGAGAACCAACTACTGGGTCGTCTGTTGTTAGCTTTTTCTCCTTCTTCATCTTCAGAGACATAAGAAGAAAGAGAATCTATGACGGGGAAGCCACTTTGCTCCCGCCATGTTAAAGAAGACATGTCTGCAGAGAGAGTTCGACGCAACGACGAGTTCGCCACTTTCATGGTGTTGTTATTGTGATCAGAATCCAACACGGAAAGGATGCCGCGGTGGTGGTGACTCTTGGTCAGTGAAGAAGTTGATGGCATCGTTCTACACAGTTGAGAAGTGGAAACCATACAAAAGGGTGAAGAGAAAAGGAAGAATAGGATGAAATGATGATGAACAAGTTAAATGAATTTATAGCAAAAAAAAGAGGTGAGGGTAAGGGTAGAGGTCCTTTGGGAATTGGATTCATTTAGGGTGGGACCCCCTCCCCTACAACTCTAATATACATATATGGATGACGTATTATTGTCTAAGCTATAGTTATCGGAATTGGACCGACCATCGAATAACTGAGGGGGCCGGTTCCCGATTCATTCGATCAGACCTCTGATTCACCGGTTGGACCGACCAGTTCACCGAGTTTCATCTTCATCTCTAAATGGATGGTTATCCAAGTTTCGTACAATATTCAACTCTAGGTACCTACCTTATTCAGAATTGTAACTAATACTTCCTTTGTCCACCAAAGTGCCAATCCGCCACTAATCCCAATTGGGATTAGTGGCGGATT
Organism: Chamaenerion angustifolium; assembly: GCA_946814005.1. Lineage (NCBI taxonomy): Eukaryota > Viridiplantae > Streptophyta > Magnoliopsida > Myrtales > Onagraceae > Chamaenerion > Chamaenerion angustifolium. The sequence continues at coordinate 24,675,933 of OX328271.1, read as the reverse complement.
GGCACTTTGGTGGACAAAGGAGGTATCCGTTACAATTCTGAATAAGGACAGGAATTTCATAGACTATCGGGTGGATAATGGTGCCTTTGGGGCGGGTTTCTTGGTGACTTTTGTTTATGGGGACCCAATTCGTTCAGCCAGATTAATGAATTGAGAAACCCTAAGGCACTTAGGTCGGGCTAGACATGAGCCATGGATATGTGTCGGGGACTTCAACGAGATTACACACCACTCGGAGAAGATTGGGGGGAGACGAAAGGAGCAGTATAAGATCGACACGTTTACGAGAGTGATTGAGGACATCCACATGGAAGACCTTGGCTTTTAGGGCCAAATGCATACGTGGTCCAACAACAGGAGGGGGGTTGACCGAATTGTGGAAAGATTGGATCGGTTTCTTGGTAACATGAGATGGTGTGAGAGGTACCCAAATGCATAATGTGTTAACGGCGTCGCTATAGGCTCGGACCACTCCCCGGTCGAGCTTATTCTTGACGTTATGGATGCTAAAGGTAGGCGAAGGTTTCGGTTTGAGAACATGTGATTGGAAAGGCAAGATTGCCTTGACATTATCAGATTGGCTTGGCAAAGATCAGGTTTGGCAGCTTCACTGGGGGATTTGGAACCTAAGCTCGATGAGTGTAGGAGGTCATTAATTTGCTTGAGCCGGAACACGTTTAAGCACAACCTTAAAGAAATAAACAAGGCGAGAGAGGCGATTAAAGTGTTAGGGAGGATGCCTTTGAATGAGGATGAACAAGGGGAGGAGAGAGCCCTAAAATCCAGGATTGATGCATTGTGGAAAAAAGATGAGATATACTGGAGGCAACGCTCGAGAGTTAGATGGTTGAAAGAGGGAGATAGAAATACTCGGTTTTTTCATCTCTCGACTATAGCTAGAAGAAGGGGAAATAAGATCATACGCCTAAGAGGAGAGGATGGGGTGTGGATTGAAGGAGAACGGAACATCATGACGATGGTACACTGTTTTTATAAGAAGCTCTTCACATCGGAAAGGGGGACAAACTCGATGGAATCTGTTGGGGGCGAGGCATTGTCGTGTATACCAAGTCAGATCACACCGGAGATTAATACTTTGCTTAGTGGAGTGGCATCTGAAGTTGAGGTGAAGCTTGCAGTTTTCCAGATGGGGGGGTCTCGTGCTCCGGGGCCGGATGGTTTCTCGGGGTCTTTCTTTCTAAGGAACTGGAGTGTAATCGGTCCAGACATCATCACTTCTGTCAATGTCTTCCTGGCATTAGGTATCATGCCATCTTTCCTTAACCAAACTGATATTACACTTATTCCTAAATGCAAAAAACCAACTTCGGCTTCGGATTTTTGACCGATTAGCCTTTGCAACTTCGGTTATAAAATAATTTTCAAGGTGCTGGCAAATAGATTGAAACCCTATTTGCCAGAACTGATATCACCATTCCAGAGTGCATTTGTGGCAGGACGAAAAATACAGGATAGCATCGTGATTGCACATGAGATGTTCCACTTCCTCAAGACTAGGTCAAGAGGATCGGGGAGGTCAGATTGTGCACTCAAGATCGATATGAAGAAAGATTATGATAGGGTGGAATGGGACTTTCTCCTAGAAAGCCTAAGGAGGAGAGGTTTCTCGGATCAGTGGACTCTTTGGATCAAATCTTGCATTTCTACGGTAACTTATAGAGTCAACGTCAACGGGAAGCGGACAAGGATAATCAGACCGACACGAGGACTGAGACAGGGTGACACCTTATCTCCCTACCTTTTTATACTATTGGCTGATGTGCTTTCTAGGATGATGGTGTCGCAGGTGGACAAGGGGCAAATTGTGGGGTTCAGGCCAAAACCGGGATGCCCCATGATTCATCACTTGTTCTTTGCAGATGACTCATTATTTTTCATTAAGGGAACTACGGCTAATGCGACAAATCTGAAAAGGTTGTTGGATATCTATTGTGAGGCGTCTGGCCAAGCGATCAATTTATCAAAATCCAGCATCTTTTTTAATGAGGGAGTTGAGGCGAAAATCAGTAGCGAGATAGCCGGGATACTTGGGGTTGGAACGGTGTCAAACCCGGGCCAATACCTAGGTTTACCGACTGTTTGGGGCCGATCTAAGAGAGATGCGATGACATTCATTAAGGAACGTATCCGGGACAAGATTAATGGATGGAGAAACAACCTTCTGAACAACGCCGGAAAGGAGGTCTTGATCAAAGCAGTGCTAACATCAATCCCTACCTATGCCATGAGTATTTTCCAACTTCCGAAGACTTGGTGTGCCGAGATCAATGCCATGATTGAGAGATTTTGGTGGGGGCCAAAAGAAGGGGGGAGGAAAATCCATTGGAAAAGGTGGGATGTGATGACAGTTTCAAAGAGCGAAGGGGGTTTTGGATTCAAGGAGCTTCAATTTTTCAATGCGGCCTTATTGTCAAATACGACGGCAAGGGTGATCAACGAACCAAATGCTCTATGGGTCCATGTTCTCAAATGTATTTATTTCCCTCTCTCGGACTTCATGCGTGCATCTAAGGGGAGCCGAGCGTCTTGGGGATGGTCAAGCCTACTCGCGGGTCGGGATGCCATCAAGGAGGATACCGTTTGAAGTATGGGGGATGGTAGGTCGGTTTGAACCTACATGAACAAATGTGTTTTGAATGGCCCAGACTTTAGGCTGCCTCGTCCAAACCAGGTGCTGAGGGGCGATGCCGAGCAAACAGCAGACGACAGGAGTGACCACACAGTGGCGGGCTGGATCTCTTTGGATGGCCACGGCTGGAACATCGAGGTGGTTCGTGGGCAGCTGGGGCCGGACATTGCCCAGAACGTTCTTAGCGTCCCCATTCATGCTGAGCGAGGGCCAGATACCGTTATGTGGCCGTTCACGCGTGATGGCCGAGTATCGGTCAAATCGGGTTACAATCGTTTGCGGGAGCGAAACTGGTTCGGTCATGGCCTGCATGCGTCAAACGGCCCTTGGCAACACATTTGGAAGGATAAGGTTACTCCAAAGGTAAAAGTTTTTATGTGGAAGCGTTTATCTAACGTTTGGCCGGTTCGTGAAAGTTTGGTTAGGCGAGGGGTTCCAGTCTCTCCTAGGTGCCCAGCTTGCGATGAAGGGGAGTCTCGGTTCCATATGGCTCTTGGGTGTGGATGGAAACACCAAGTTTAGAGGCAGGTATTGGACATGGAGTCGTCGGATCAGAGGGCGCAGCTTTGGGAGTTCGTCCTGCAAATCAATGACGCGACAGCTCACACTTCACCGGGGCAGCTGATCAGGCAGGTCCAAGGTTCGGGAGGCATAGGAGTGTAGGGTCCACAGCTGGGCGATCCAGGCGGCATGGGGAGTGGTCGGCCACCGGCTCGGTCACCCCGTCATTTCCAAGAGGACGAGTCATGGGAAAAGTTCATGATTACGTGCTGGGTTATTTGGAAAGCTCGCAGCAAGTTGGTCTTCGAGAACAAGAGGCCGGTCGTGGAACAGGTCATCGTGGAGATAAACACAACATTGGAGGAGCTGCAGAATACCCGAATCATCGAGCATAGGGTCAGGGAGGCTAACCATCTCGCGACCTTGACCCGGAGTAGGTGGACAAAGTCGCTTCACGGTACTATCAAAATTAACTGTGATGCGGCTTGGTGTACCAACTCTAGGTGCGGAGGCATGGGGGGCATTGCTCGGGATCATTTGGGAGGCATAGTGGGGGGTCGCCACGGTCTTTTGCTATGCGGTTCAGTGGAGGAAGCAGAGGCAGCGACGATCTTGGAGGCGCTTAATCTTGCTATAGATTCGGGGTGGCAAAACATTGTGATCGAGTCAGATGCATTGGTCGTTATCAACCACATTCTAGGCACCGACTCCTTATGGCGGTTACATGCTTTGTCATCTAATATTTTGTTGCTTGCTTATTCTATTTCTTTCGTTAGTTGGAGGGCTATTCCTAGAATGGCTAACCAATGCGCAGATTGTATTGCTAATTTAGCAAAGTTAAGGGTGTGTCCTTTGGATTGGGTCGTTAGACCCCCACTTGATCTAAGTCGTTTTATTCATTCGGACATGTCTATGTAACAGTTTGATTTCATTTATGGAATTTGAATCTTGTTGTTGGCAAAAAACAAAAAAAAAAAAAAACTACATAGAAGAGATGGAAGTGCTCTAAGCTACGGTAGATAGTCAAACCCAGATTGCCCCTTCGAAGCTCCCATCCGTCACTGCTTCCCTCTTATCTCCTAGGGTTTTTCTTTTCAGACTACAATTTTCATGGAACTCCTATCTTTTCAAAGCTCGTACTTTTCTTTAACGGAGAAACCTATAAGTTGGTTGGCGGCCATGGTCCGTTCTACGGTGATCATTAACTTTCTTCTTCAATCCCGCCGCCACCACATGCTTGCCATCTACAGCTCGCCCGCCACCTATAGTCGCCCTTTCAAGCTCGTCCCACCTCTTCAGCCCACCTCCTCAATCGCCTCCATAATCATTTGCAAATCAACAAATCTGTTAGTTAATGGAAAGCATTAGCAAAAATAACAGGCCTATGCAATTTCGTAGAAAACAATGAACAAAGTGATACTTACTTTTGGATAGTCCGACTGATTTGGAATTGTCGCGGGCGAATTGCTCTGGTATTCTATCGCCATTAGAGAGAGATCGACATAGAGAGAGACACTATTTACCCCTTCTCCATTTATGAAAGCGAGAGAGCTCCAGTGCGTCGAGAGAGCTCCAATCTAGAGTTGTTTAATTGGAGTTTTTTTTTATATTTTCTCACTAGAAAAAAATATATCAAAGAACGGAAAACTAGTTTAACCACGATGCATTTCAGTCTTTTATGCGAACCAGATCATCCGTCCAATCGGTTCACAGTCGGACACGGTCTGTCCGGCGATCCGGTCCGGTTCTAATAACTATGGTATGAGGTCTAGTCTAGCACATATCTTTCCTATCCATTTTTTTTATGCAGAAAGGTATATATGTTGATGATGCCTTTATTATATTCGAAATGGACATATATGATATCACATATATTCTCAACTCATAGCTGGCTACAGAAAAATTCCAGTAGGGACGACAACAGAATCTCATCACTCAGGTGTAGAGATATAATTTGGAAAAAAACAGAGGTGTGATGTTGGAAATGTACTTAATATGCCCAATATGTTTTTAAAAAAATAAATAAATAGCATTTTAGAATAAAATATATTAACAATATTATGAATATAATAAGTGTAAAAGTTATTTTTTATTACCATCAAAGCATGTATATATATATATATTAATTTGGTTAACTTTTCTCAAATTTTGACAAGTAATAAAATAGGTCGGTCGGTTACATATCCAAATAGAGTAGTTCTATTGGTCCATCTCAACTTACATTTTTCCTTGATGACATGACAATGACATGTAGACAAAGTTATGTGCTTTGAAATCCTCCAAGCATCCTCATTACATTTCAAAAACCATAATATGTTTTTGCCAGTTTTATAATTAATAATATTTTAATTGATAATAATTCACCACAGATACTAAAAACAATTAGTAAAGAACTGAACCAACACATCTAACAACCCGTCAAGAACAACAATTTGAAACATTTGTTACAGATGATGATCAACTTCCGGATTGATGAGCCCACAACGGTTTGATAAGAGATTCCATCAAATGAAGCTAGAGAGGAGACGCCGCCGAGGGATTTGAATTGCAACAAAAAATACGTAATTTTAAGAAATTTATAAAATGTGAGAAAATATACATTTAAATATGGTTTGATTGAATCATATATAGTGATGATTTCTTAGAGAAAATGTAATAGTTTTTTTAGGTAAGCTAATTTTCCTGCATTCCTTTTAAGATTGTCATAGTTCACTCTGAAACATATTTTTTTCCCATATTATACGTTAATTAATATTTATATTTTTATTATTATATACAATAAGTCTCTCTATATATATATATATTTCCCAATTATGAATCTTTAATTTTGAAACATACTTTAATATTTAATTTAATTATATATATTATTAAATTAAAAATATTATTATTTATATTTCTCAAAATGCCTTAGTAGTTACTAATTTGTAAATTTTCAAAATTAATTTTTTAATGTACATATTATTGTTAACAATATATTATCATCTCTCTCTCTCTATATTCATTCTAATTCTCAATTGTTAATATTTCTTAATTACAAATTTCTTTATAAATATAGTATATATTTAAAATTAGAATGTTGAGATCGTAATGTTAAAATTATACTACTATAAGTCTATAATAGTGATTTGAATGAAACTACTAAATTCATACCTTGAGTTAAGAGTAATTTGATATATTGTACTACTAATGACTAGATATCTTTATAGCATTTTATATCTAATTAAGTTAATTCCACATTAATAACAGTAGAAAAATATTAATTACTAATAAATTTTACGGTATTTGTTTTTAATACAAATTAATGATTGATGAATAATTATTTAAATTAACTTAAAGGTTAATAATAAATTTTTAGTGGTTATTATTTGAACTTATGCAAAACCTGATAAATTCTTAAATTTATTTTGGATATGCAATTCTTAACAGCTTGATTTTTCTATGAATTCAACTTAATATTAAAATTAAAATTCATATTATTTTTGAAATAATAAATATAATTAGTTTATTCTCAATATAATATAAAAATATTAGGTATGAATTGTTAGGTGTTGTATCCTGATTTATATGTAATGTTATTTTATGTATTAATGTACGCGTCTCACGCCCCAAACCCTTAGGTTGTACTGATAGTATATCTCCATGTGTATGTATTCTGTAACAGTAACTTTCATCAATAAATGAACCAAACCCGTGGAGGTTACCCCTAAGGGGCGTTACCACAGAAACCTAATTCCCTCTCAATTTTCTCTCGTTTCCTCTTCTGAACTGGGATTTCAGTGTGTGAGATTGAGAATCGATCCTAACAACTGGTATCAGATCTAAGGAGATTCAACACGACCACTGAAGATGGAGAGTTCGAAGTTTGGAATAGAGAAGTTTGATGGATCCGATTTCGGTTTCTGGAAGATGCAGATCGAAGACTATCTATACCAGAAAGATCTTCACGAACCCTTGCTTGGGGTGAACCGGATTCCATGACAGAGGATCAGTGGAAGATGAAATATCGTCAGGCCCTAGGGATGATCCAATTGACCTTGTTGAAGAACGTGGCGTTCAAATCGTCAAGGAGAAGACTACGACTGAACTGGTGAATGCGCTATCAAATATGTACGAAAATCCATCGACGATGAACAATTTATATTTGATGCGTAGATTGTTCAATTTACAGATGTCTAAAAGTGGATCTGTTGCTGCTCATATAAACGAGTTTAATATTATTGTGAGTCAACTGAGTTCTGTGGAGATTAACTTCGAGGATGAAATTAAAGCTTTGATTTTGATGTCATCTCTGCCTGGGTCATGGGATATTGTTGTTGCTGCAATTAGTAGTTCTTGTGGTTTTGAGAAATTGAAGTTCGATGAAATCCAAGATGTTGTTCTCAGCGAAAGTATTAGCAAACGAGATGTGGGAGATTCATCGGGCAGTGCTCTCAATGTGGACAGAAGAGGGAGAAGCAATTCTAAGAGCCAAAATCAACATGGCCGATCAAAATCAAAGAATCGAGGAAAATCTTCGAACAAAGCAACGTGATTTGTTGGAATTGTTGAGAGAAAGGCCACTATCGGACAACCTGTAAGAAACCCAAGAAGAAGCACAATCATAAATTAGGAGATGATACTGATTCTGTAAATTCAGCAGAAGAAATTGGGGATTCTCTAATTGTTAGTGTGGACAACCCGGTTGAATCCTGGATTTTGGATTCTGGTGCATATTTTCATTCGTTTCCAAGTAAGGAATTGTTTCAAAATTTAAAGTCTGGAAATTTTGAAAAGGTATATTTTGCTGACAACAAAGCTTTGGAGATTGAAAGAAATGGTGATTTCTGCATAACCCCCCCCCCCCCATCGGGAAACAAGTGGACATTGGAGAATGTTAGATATATTCCTGGACTCAAGAAGAATATGATCTCTGTTGGTCAGTTCGATAGCACAGGCTACGCAGCAGAGTTTGGTAAATGTTCGTGGAAGATTGTAAAGGGTGCTATGATTGTAGCTCGTGGAACAAATTTGGAACCTTATACACCACTACACGGTGTATAAACATGGTTGTTGTCGCTGAAAATGCTTCTGGTTCATGTTTATGGCATAACATACTTCGACACATGAGTGTTAAGGGAATGAATGTTGGTTGCAAAAAGGAGCTTTAGAGGGTCCGAAGTCAGTTGATATGGGTCTTTATGAGAGTTGTGTTATGGGCAAACAGAAACGAGTCAGCTTCACAAAGACTCCAAGAGAGTCGAAGGAAGTGCAGTTGGAAATGGTCCATACAGATGTCTGGGGACCATCTCCAATTTGATCACTTGGAGGATCCAGGTTCTGTGTCACATTCATTGATGATTTCAGCAGGAAGGTATGAGTTTACTTCTTGAAGCACAAGTCAGATGTGTTTGCAACATTCAAGAGGTGGAAAGCTGAAGTTGAGATTCATACTAGGTTGAAGATCAAATGTATGAGTTCTGACAATGGAGGAGAGTATGACAAGTCAGAGTTCAAAGTGTTCTGTGCTGCTGAGAGAATCAGATTGATGAGGACAGTTTTCGGTAAGGCTAGGTGGAATGGAATTGCTGAGAGGATGAACAGAACATTAAATGAGTGTGCGAGGAGCATGAGGTTGCATTGTGAGCTTCCCAAGATGTTCTCAGCAGACGCGGTGAATATAGCTGAATACTTGATCAACAGAGGACCATCAACTCCCTTGGGGTGCAAGATTCCAGAGAGGTGTGGAGAGGAAAGGATCTCAAGTACTCACACTTGAGAACCTTCGGTTGCACGAGTTATGTTTGTGTTGATCCATGGAAGAGAGATAAGCTTGATGCTAAGGATGTGAAGTGTTATTTCATAGACTATGGTTCTGACTTGTTTGGTTATAGGTTTAGGGATGACAAGAACATAAAGATCCTAAGACACTGTGGTACGACGTTTGATGATTTTGTCCTTTACAAGGAAAGAGAGCAGAATGTTCCAGAGACTAGGAAGCAAGTGATAGTTGAGTTTGAGTTGCAGAAGACTACACCTATAGAAAAAACCAGAGACTACGGGGAGCAAATGACACCTGAGCACGTGCTGAGGAGATCATCCAGAAACATCAGAGCACCAGATAGGTATTCACCTTCATTACATTATATGTTGTTGACTGATGAAGGGGAACCAGAGTCTTTTGATGAGGTCCTACATGTGGAGGATTCAATCAAGTGGGAGCTAGCCATGGATGATGAGATAAGATTACTGGAGAAGAATGACACGTGGTTGACTGAATTGGCTGTAGGGAAGAAAGCCTTGTTGAATAAGTGGGCGTTCAGGATCAAGGCTGAACCAGATGGCAAAAGACGGTTCAAGGCTCGGTTAGTCGTTAAAGGGTAATCACAAAGGAAAGGTATTGATTATGCTGAAATATTTTCTCTTGTTGTGAAATTAACTACTATCACGAATCTATTGAGTATTGTTGCATCGAAAAATTTGCAGCAACCAGAAGGATTTGTTGTTCCGGGCAAGTAACACATAGTGTGCAACCTCAACAGAAGCTTGTATGGGTTGAAGCAAACCGAGGAAATGGTACAAGAAGTTAGAATCCTTCATGACCAAGAGTGGCATTTGCAGGAGTGAAAATGACCAGTGTTGTTACTTCAAGAAACACACTGATTCTTATGTATTTCTACTATTGTATGTGGATAATATGTTGATTGGAGGATCCAGTACGAGAGAGATAAACAATGTGAAGGCAAGTCTGTCTTCAGTGTTTGTGATGAAAGACTTGGGTGCAGCGAAGCAGATCCTTGGGATGAGGATATCTCGGGATAGATCTGCTGGCACATTAAGTCTATCCCAGGAGCAGTACATTGAGAAGGTCGCTGCCCGATTTAGAATGACTGATGCTGAACCCAGGACTATTGCTTTGGCAAATCACATAAAATTGTCAAAGGGGCAATCACCCAAGACAGCTGAATAACGTGAGCAGATGACACTGGTTTCATATACCTCAGCAGTTTTGCGTTTGATGTATGTTATGGTCTGTACAAGACCTGACATAACACATACAGAGGGTGTGGTTAGTAGGTACATGGCAAATCTGGGTAAAGAGCATTGGGACGTTGTAAAGAGCTTCTGAGATATATGAAAGGTACATCCAGTACTTCACTTTGTTTTAGAAAAGACAAAGTCATTCTACAGGGTTTTGTGGATGTTGATCTTTGGTGGGGATTTATACTCGAGCAAGAGCACATTCGGATACATTTACACCATAGGTGGTACAACAGTGAGTTGGATGTCCAGACTTCAGAAATGTGTTGTTTTTCATCCACTAAGGCTGAGTATGTGACAATTGCTCAAGTTGGGAAGAAGATGACATGGCTGGCAGATTATCTGGAAGATTTGGGCAAGAAGCAAAGTGAGAAGATTCTCTACTCATATAGCAGAGTGGCATACAGTTGGTGAAGAATCCAGTCTATCATTCGAAAACTAAGCATATCAAAAGGCGGTATTATTTCACTTGCAGAGCAGTGGAAGAGGGCGATTTGTGCTTAGGGAAAATAGAGGGTGCTCCAGCAAACATGTTGACAAAATGTGTCAGTGTTGGGAAACTGGGGTTGTGCAAAACCTCGGTTGGTCTTCTGTAGTTGTGTTACTACATATGGTGCAGTGAAGATATTGATGATGATGCTCAGATAATACGTTTTGTTTTGTGACTGAATCAGTCTCCAAGTGGGACAATTGTTAGGTATTGGTGTCTGATTAATATGAAATGTTATTTTATGTATTAATGTACGCGTCTCGCGGTTCATGTATAGCTTAGGTTGTTTTGTACTGTATTTCTCCATGTATACATATTCTGTAACAGTAACTTTCATCAATAAATGAACCAAACCGCGTGGTGGTTAAACCTAAGGGGTGTTACAACGGAAACCTAATTCTCTCTCAATTTTCTCTTATTTTCTCTTCTGAACTGGGATTTCAGTGTGTGAGATTAAGAATTGATCCTAACATGAATATATTTATAAATAATAAACTATATGCAGTTATTATTATTTCGAAATAAGAATTTATTTAATAATAAACATAGGTAGTTAATTATTACTATAAATGCTTTATAATTTTAGAAAGTGATTTTAATGACACATTTAAATTAATACCTTCATTTAAGAGTAATTATGATGATAGCGTACTATTAATGACTAGATGTAATACAATTCTATCCCTAATTAAGTTAATTCTAAACTAATAACTTTAACTAACATTTATTTCTGGCAAATTTAAAGACTGTTCACTAACTTAAAAGTACAAAACGTTTTAAGTAAGAACTTCAATTTATATGAACTCAATTTGATATTAAAATTCTTATTTATGTCTTTTTAGAAAATAATAAATAAATATAATTAGTTCATACTCAATACTATAAATTAGTTTTATATTCTAATTGCTTTGATTTTCTTATAGAGTTTGTAATGACGTGACAATATTCATTATAAAAAAACTAATTTAATAAAATGCATGGCTTTAAATTATTATTTTTATCTACATGATTATATTTTTTTTTGACAAACTATTAGAGTTATTGTTATGCTCTTTTAAATCCTATAAGAAAATTTAAGGAGTTAGAACTAATATATAGATATATTTACAAATACATGGTTCAAAATTGCTATTTTGTTCTCTATAGCTATATTTCTAGAAACTATAAATTTGAGTTCACTTCAACTTTATAAATTTATAAGTAAAGTGATCAAAATTAAACTTTCATTAATTATAACATTATATGTAAATATAAGTGATATACAAAGATATTGTTTTTAACGTTATGGGTGATTTAATATAAGTGTAAATATATGTAAATATAAGTGTATATATATATATATATATATTTATAATTTTGATAAAATTTAACGTTATGGGTGATTTAATTATTTAAATACCAAGGAGCTACCTGAACTTTGGAAATTTTGCAACGAGTTACCCGCACTTTAAAAACTCAAAACGGGTTACCTCAACTTTGAACGAAGGTGCAACGAGCTACCTCCATCCAATTTCTGATGAATTTCCAACGAATTTTCGACGAACTTCCGACTAATTTATGTCAATAGTTGACGGTAATTTGGGCGGAGCTAGCTTGTTGCACCTTTGCCAAAGTTGAGGTAGGCCGTTTTGATTTTTTAAAGTTCGGGTAGCTCGTTGCAAAACGTCCAAATTGCAGGTAGCTCCTTAGTATTTAACCCTTATTTCAAAACATATTTAAAAATTGTATAGTGACATATAAAATTCCTATAACGATAATATTATAATTAATAAATTTACATAAAAATAAACAAACATTGCATATTTATAAATAAATTTTATACTTCTATAATCCTTTTATATGGTTTACTTATAATTCATTATATTTCTCTAATTTTATATCATTTGTTTTTTAAATATGTCTTATTTCAATTGATTGTTTGTACAACATTAGATGTAAAAGTGGGGGATTAGTCATAAATAAATATGAAAAATAGGGATACTTTAATGGAGCGTGATTAACATACTTAACACTTCCTAAAATCTTTATACTACACCTTATTTATATATTGAAATAAAATAAGAAATGTTGTATATTATATCAATATGAAGAATCTAAATTAAATAAAAATGACTTAAATATACTTAACAGATAACAATAATTTATATACGTGCAAAGCGCGGTCCGAATTACTAGTTTTTTTTTAGTTTGATTAAACAAAAAGTATCCACGAAGGGAGTCACGGGAGTTTCGTTAAAAATTCAATGAATCAAAGAAGAAAGTGGAGTGGGTGTCTGGAAATCCAATTATCAAGTCACATTCCTAATCGAATTTGTTTTGTGACCCAATTTGCGCATTCGTTAATTATTTTGGAATGACCGACCTTGTAATCCTCCTCCACTAGCCCGCAACTGTCAAGGTATTCAATAGAATAGTTATGCTTTGCCGGTAGTAATCCGCACCTTACAAGTGTTTAATGAAGTTCAATGGATCCCATTCAATCACCATAATATCCCAGTTTTTTTATGATTAATTATTTAACTCCTTCCAAAATAGTTATAGTCTCAAGACTTCGTTGTAGGGGTGAGCTCGGGACGAGCGATACTTTTATTTTCCAAACAAACGTCTAACCCCTAAATTTCGATATTTATGCTTGGAGGACCGAGACTTGACTCAACGTCTTGCTTGAATCGGTCCGAGACTTGCTTGACTTGACTGAAAAACCGAGACTTGATTCATTAAAAAACCGCCTGAGTCGGTCTTGCTTAACGCGGTCCGGTCTCAGTGATGGCATGAATTTTTATAAAAATAAAACAAAAGCTTCATCTAAAACTTTTAAAATCAAAACACAATATGCCAAGTGTCGGACGTCGAATCCGACTATCCCCGACCCATTTTGAAAAATCATTTTTATTTTTGTTTCACTCAAAAATGTTGGGTCTTGGTGAGCGACGGATCTGGTAAGGTGGGGTCATCAACTGATCCGGAAAATGAAAGAGATGCCACCGATTAATTAGAGGCTAATCGGAATCCTAAAATTTGCCTATGTTAGGATGACTAAGTAAAGAGTAAGAGGATGGACATTGCATCTGATTATAAATCAAAGATCAAAGACAAGATAGCTTGCGAATCAAGGAACAAGTCTAGATAGTTGTAGATAGTGGTAGAGTGTTCAAGAATTCTCTAGAATTCTCAAGAATAGATAGGTGCGTCTCTATTTCTGAGTTGTATATAAACCAATCCTTGTATCTTGTAATGTTTACCCTGATTCAATAGTAAAGGTTCAAGATTATGTTAGTTCTGTTATAACTTCTTTCTTGCTCTCTAAGTCATCTTCTTATTCTTCATCTTCAATAAACACCTCTAGTCTCAATTCTTGTTCAATCTCATAATACTGATATGGTAGCAGAGCCATTCAACATGACATCCGCGGAAAAACTCTGAAGATTCATCTACATCGTCATCTGCAGAAGCTGTGTTTCAGTATCCTCTCCGTCTGTCTTTCTTATTCAATTGATTCTGTTCAATCTTTTGGTTAATTCCTCGGAGAGTTAGTTTGTTATCTTTTGGTAATCATCTGCTGTGAATTTTTTCGATATTCCTGTTGTTTGAATATGGAAGAAACATCTACTCCCTTATTCAATAAGAGGATATGTCAGCTTACATGAGAGGATAATTTCCAATCCTGGAAGCAACGAGTGCTTCTAGCTGTAAGAGGATTTAATATTGAAGACCTCCTGTTTGGAAGTCCACATGTTCCTCCCATGATAGATGATGGAGAAGGTAATAAAGTCATTAACCTCGACTATGCAAAACACACGCAGATAGTTCACTAGCTTCATGGTTATTGACATATATTTCATCTTCAATAAGCAAAGGTTTAGTTCGTTGCATGACAACTCCTTCAATTTGGACAAAACTTCATCAATACTTATCTTCATCATCCCCGACTAGGATAATGAATCTTTATGATAGGCTTAAGGTCAGAAAGCATTACAATCAGTCTATGAGGGAGTATCTCACGGAGATACAATTTGTTTGCGATAGTTTGGTTGGATGTGGTCATGCCATAGAGGAGATGCAGCAAATCTCCATCATCTTAAATGGTTTTAAGGGTCAATATGACAAGATTTTCTCTGTTATTCGTGCGGGTAAGAACCCCTATGACTTAGCATATATTAGTTCTGTTTTGCTAGATGCTGAAGCCCGACAAAAGGAAATCAGTTTGATATATCTTTTCCATCTGCTAATGTTATTATGAAGTCTGTCAATTCTGCAGATCAACATTCATCTGACATAGCTCATACTAGTGTTGAGTCTGGATCTAATGTTCAATCTGATACTGCACAACACATGTCATTAACTCCGGAATATCAGGCCAATAATACTAGATATGGACGAGGACGAGGTGCTGGAAATAATAAACCACAATGTTAATTATCTGTTAAGTTTGGTCATTTGGTACACGAGTGTTTTCAAAGGTTCAATGTGCATTTCCAAGGGTTACAGTTCAGCCTCAAAAGATAAGTGTGAATCTAACAACTGCTGTACATTGGAACAATGATGGAGAAACACAATCTTATTAGCAACATCATCATATTTCTTTTCCCCAGCCTCAGTCGCATATTCCAAATATGATTAATCCTTTTCAGCCTCCAATGATCAGTTCATATCAGCGTGTTTTCAATCCCTATGCACCTTCTCGTACACCACATTATCTCCCTTCTTACCTTCATGTTCAGCAGAATCAGTATGCTCTACCCCTCAACCAACAGATTCTCACATTCAAGTCAATATCACAGCCACTACACTTCATATAAGTTCAGACAAGGCATGGTACCAGGACTCTGGTGCAACCAATCACATCTCACAAGGTCCTCCACCAAGTACAGGAACATAACCATATCTAGGCATAGGTAAAGTTCAGGTAGCGTTTGGATCTTATATTGACATAAACAGGATAGTAACTTCAGTTATGAATACCTCTTCTAAACCTTTCATTTTAAATAATATTCTTTACACACCAAAAATAACAAAAACATTTGTGCATGTTTCTCAGTTTACCAAGGACAAAAAGGTGTTCTTTGAGTTTCATCCTACATGCTGCTTGATAAAATATGCTATGACAAGAGAGGTTCTTCTTAGGGGTGTTGAAATCAATGGGTTGTACAAATTAGATTTTAGCCAAATTGTTGATAAATCTGATCAGTGTATTTCATCATCTTTGATTGCAAACAATTCAATTTTAAATGTTGGTGTCATGTGTAACTCTGTTGGAAATACAATTCAAATGAATAATACTGAAGTTAACAAAAATGTGTTGAGTTGTTTGTCTAGCAAGTTAAAACTGAAATCTTCCACTCTTTATCAGAGACTTGGGCATCCTTCTGATCATACTTTGACCATGATTCTAAAATCTAAGAATATATCTGTGCTACCTGATGCTGGATCTTGTACTGCTTGTGCTGTTGGTAAATGTTGCAAACTTCCTTTCTGAGATTCTAAGACAATATACAATACTCCTTTTGAAGTCATTGAAATGGATATTTGGGGGCCCGCTCCTCTAGTTTCTAATGGTTGTGCATATTATCTAAGTATAGTTGATGTTTGTTCAAGATTTATGTGGATATATTTTTTGAAAAAGAAAAGTGATGTATCGCTTATCTTTCCTCAGTCTCACAGAACAACTGAAAAACTGCTTGGCGTGCAGCTAAAATCATTTTTTTCAGGCAAAAAATTAATACAAAACTGAAAATATTCATTTAAACAATAAATTACATAATTGACCCTAAACTATTCTGGACTTCTTTGTAATACTTGGTAAAGTTCCTAAATAACCCAAAAAGTATTCTAGCTGAAGTGATAGGATGTCCAGAAAGTTTCAGGGAACAAAATGGCAATTTTAAAAAATTCGAGTTGAATAAAAATAAAAATAAAAAATTGCACAAATGCCCCAAAATATTTCTTGTTTGGTTTATAACACTCGATAAAGTCCCAGAATGACCCTGAGAGTCCAAGGACCAAGTCGTAACCTTCATCAAAGTTCAGGGGTGACCTAAGTCAGTTTTGAATTTTTTCTTATCACATATACATAATATGTATATATATATAGAGTATCACATATACATATTATACATATATATATATAGTAACACGTATATTATACATATATCTACAATATATGTATATAAACTTCTTTTTTTATAACAAAACTTTTATTCACAATAGGAAATACAATATTAAATACGATATAAATATACCTAAATCATTCGGAGCTTAAATACCGTACGAGAAACCAAGACCGATAAGTTTTTTTTCGTTCACTCTCTATTTGTTTTCCTCTCCTTTCTTCATTTTCTCTTCTTTCCTTCCGTTTCTCCTCCGTAACTTACGACACACCCTCTTATATATAGACAATTTACTTCTTATTTAATTAATTGTATTGTTTTTATAAATAATTAAAAAAGAAAAATAGTGGAAAAGAGGAACATGACCATGTTCCTCACGAGCTGGCCCCTGTTTTTATAATTGTTTTTAATTATTTTTGTTTTGATATATATATATATATATATATATATATATTTCAATATCAATTTCGCTCGGCTCGGTTCCTCGCGTACAATTGTTTTGACCCCGACCCAAAATTAGGAGTTTACAGTTTCCCCTCTTTGAACACGCACTCATAAAATTGATCTCATGAGTGTGTGTTTAAAGACAAACAATTGATTTTGTCTCCTTTCCATTCATTATTTACTTAGTAAACAAACATTATCGTGCAACTTTCGGAAGTTGGACATCTAGAAGTGTCGATTGTTAGCGATGATTTGAGGAGACTGCGTGCCTAAACACTCACCAACTTGTGACTCCCAAAATATGGATATCTACATGTCCTGGCCGTCAAGAATGACTTGCGGAGGTTGAACACCTAAAGGCTTCGTTCGTCGGTTTGTGACTCGTTGGAGATGACTTGCGGATGCTGAACACTTAAACGCTACACTCGTCGGCTTGTGACTCTCAAAAACTGGATAACTACAGGTCCTTGTCGTCGAGGATGATTTGCGGAGGTTGAACACCTAAATGCTCCACTCATCGGCTTGTGACCTATTTTAGAGCTGAAAACTCTTGTTCAGACGTCTAATTGTTTAAGCGGAATTCTCATATTGTTTTCTCACTAGTCGGCCCTGGAATCCTTCTTAATGGAGTTTCCTAAAGCCATTCATTCCACGTCCACACATGATTCAATATTGTATAAGGTGTATCCATGCCAGTTAGTCGATGCAGCTCAAACTAATCACAACAGTTTCTCTTTTGGTCGCCCCTTTGGGTTTTCAACCTAGCAGGGATTTGATTCCTCTCCTTTTGCCATGATTGCCCTTTTAGGGATTTTCAATCATTACCTTTTTCCCTAAGTTTTTCCTAAACCAACCTTCCGGGTTTTCAATTTAACGGGAATGTTCGCTCACTTTTGGAGGTTCACTTTCTTGTTACGAACTCCTTAAGGATAGTATTTTCTGGCTGCGTCTATATTGATTGGACTGAGGAGTTCTTGGCCGTCCATATCGGCGATGATCTTGGATCTTCCACTCGAAACCTCTTTGACAATATAATGCCCTTCATATTTAAGCACGAACGTATCCCGAGAGTCTGGATTGCCACGAAGGAAGTCATGGGATCGCCATTGGACGTCTGGATTAACACAAAGGAACTTATCCTGAGAGTCTGGATACCCTCTACCCACTTGGTGAAATAATCGATCGCCAGCAATATGAATTGATTACCATTGGACGCCTTTGGAGAGATCATACCGATTACATTGATGCCCCACATTGATAAAGGCCATGGGGAAGTCATGGGATAGAGCTCACGTGGATTTGGTCTGCGTACACTTGACAGAGGTGACAATGTTGGACATGTCTCACACAATCAGACGTCATGGTGGACCAAAAGTATCCAAGTCTCATGATATTTTTTGATAGCATTCGCCCTTACATGTGTCAGCCGCAACAACCTTCGTGAATTTCTTCCATTACGCATTCAACTTCTTTGGCATTCACGCATATCAAAAGGGTATCATCAAATGATCTTGTGTATCACGTCGGGGAACTGAGAAAATAATTGCAAGTCATCCTTCATATGATCTTTCGGTCAATTCTTGTGGCTTATCAGGTAAATTTTTATAGACTCTAAGGCGTTCTGACATTCTTCATCCCATATTATCTGAGTGTTCTTTACGTAAAAGATGAAATAAAGGTTCACACTTGGTTGTCATATTTGCGATGAAACACGCAATGTAATTCAAACGGCCTAATAGGCTCCAGACCTCCTTGATGGTTGATGGTAGGGGTAGCTTTTCTATCACCTTATCTTTGTTAAGTTCTACCTCAATTCCATTCTCACTGACTACGAAGCCCAATAACTAACATGATGTGGCTCCAAAAGTGCATTTGGCCGGGTTTAAATGCAACTTGTACTTCTTAAGCCTTTCAAATAGCATGTGTAAATTTATCAGTGATCTTCACCTTCTTGAGACCTTGCGATCATATCATCTACGTACATCTCGATCTGTTTACACATTATGTCGTGGAACAGTGTCACCATTGCCCTTTGGTAGTTTGTCCCTGCGTTTTTTAAACCGAAAGGCATAACTATGTTACAAAATGTGCCCCACATAGTGACAAATGCGGTTTTGACTTATCTGCCTTAAACATTTTGATCTGGGTGTATCCCGAGAACCCATCCATGAATTATAACATCGTATGACGTGCCGTGTTATCACTCAACATATCGATATGAGGCAGAGGGAAATTATCCTTCATACTGATTTTGGTAAGATTTCGATAGTCGACATAGATGCGAACGCGACTGTCCTTCTTGGGTACTGGAACAATATTTGCTACCCATTCAAAATAGTTGCAAACTTCTAGGAATCCAGCGTCGATTTTGTTCGTGATCTCTTCCTTAATCTTAAGGATTAGGTCAGAATTTTGTCTCCTCATGTGTTGTCTTTTGGGTCAGAAATTCTCAGTGTCTAGCAGAAGAACGTGCTCCATGATTGACGAATCAAGGCCTGGCATGTCAGCATATGACCAGGCGGCGAAGATCTCCTGGAACCCTTTTAGCAAATCCATCATCTGAGTTATTTGGTTAGGACTTAGACTTGTCCAGATCTTCAATTCGTGTGGTTCCTCGAGAGTTCCGATGTTTACGATCTTCAATGAATTCTGTTGTTAGGAGCTTGTCTCTCTCGTACCTGTCCCAACTTTATTCAATTTCTTTCGTGACATCCTCCTCATTGAATCCTTCTCCGTAATCTATAGAGTCGGATTCGGCAAGGGTGTCCCTGTACGAGATTGAATCATGGTTCTCTTTATGCTCTCTAAAGGTATTATTTCTAGAGAAGAAAGTAGAAGAGAAGGGTGAAAATTGTCAGAAGTAGGTAAAAGGAGATATAATATTGAGAACATGATAATTTACCAAAAGAAGGGATTCATTTGACGTCGTCATGACAAATTTTCCCTATTCCAAAAACGTGGGGGTCATGACATATGCCCTACGCGGAATACATCCCTTTTCAAAATGTCTTACTCATTATTACTAAGAGAAAGCACATAAGAAGGTAATGTCATCCAATTTGTGATATTCTCCCCACTAGCAAGTGGACGGACGAAAAGGCATGAGGGAGATTCATCGAGTCGGGCTCTAATGGTTACACCAATCGAATACAAGCCTGATAAGCCTCCGTGAGCAGCAACTTCGTCTGTTTGGATCATTTGTGGTGGGATAGGAAATGAAACAGCGAGGGAAGGAAACAGCAATGCCTCTAAATTTCTGGTTAAACATTTCCTTCGGGCGACTTTGTAATCTTTGAAATTAAGATGGAAACCAAGCCCGAAAATGACATTGTTCTTTCTCAGAGCTACTGGATGTATGATGCCCTAATTGCGGATTCCCAGGCCGCGTCCTATGATGAAGTTGTTGCCCAGCATGATCTTCCCTACCATTATCTCGGCTTTGTCTAGTGCTGGCTCTCCCTAATCCCTAATCCCATAAATGAGATCGAAGGCATGGAAAGACAATGCATTTTCGGTCTTGATTTCGATGAAAGGTACGAAAGTTATCTTATAAATATTGTACTCTTTCTCCCCATCGATCACTACATGGCGATCCTCATAGATAAATTTCACTTTCTGTTGCAGGGTAGAAGGCACTGCTCCAGCGGTGTGTATCCAAGGCTTCCCAAAAGTAGACTGTAGACCCCCAGAATGTCCAAGACTTTGAAAGATACGCTAAACACGCATGAACCAGTCTCCAATTGTAAATCAATTTCTCTTTCGACCTCCCTTATATTGCCATCAAAGCCTCAAGCAACGCTCTTGGTTAGACAGATGAGTTACGAATCTATCTTCATATGTTAGAGAGTGAACATCGGGCACACATTTAAAGTTGAACCATTGTCAATCACACGTTGTTTTCACTCAGAACCCAACTCTTCATCCCCGAAGGCGATTTGACTAGCAAAGACCGAACCGATGAGATTCTCCACTTGGTGGGTTGAAATTTCCTTTGATACCAGAGATTCCTTCAAAACATTCATTAATGCATCTCGGTGTGGTTTATAAATCAACAACATAGCCAACAAAGATTTATGCACTGGGTTCTGCGCAGCTGGTCCATAACCTTGTACTCATCATCCTTTACAATCTTCATGAAATTGCTTGCTTCTTCTTCAGTTACCTTCTTCGTTTGGGCTCCCTCCACCTCCTCCTTGGGTGTGTTTTCTGGCTGGATATAGCAACGTCCAGATGGAGTCATTTTGAAAATGCCTTCGTTTTTCGCGGATCCTTCTGCGTGACCCCCATAGCTCCAAGGTACCCATTTGTTGCTCTCGTACTTGAACGGTGTTGGTCCTTGTGGTACGTAGTCAATGATTAGTGGAGTGATCATCAAAATGTAATTTTTTAACATCTCCCGATCCATGGGGCTGACCAAAGGGGTTGGTCCTTCTTCTAAGAAGATCATGTTGATTGAGCGTGAAGTGTGGTTGAGTAGCGGATTAGTATTTAGATTCAGTAGTGAAATGGGATTCAATACCAGGTACTTATGATAGATAAGGTCTTGGATTCGGTGCTTCAAATGAGGGCAATTGTTAGTGGTGTGCCCATGTGCGCCCGTGTGGAACTCGCATTTTGAATTTGGTTCATTAGCCGAAATTCCCGTTTAGGGGCTCAGAACCTAAGGATCTATAAGCCCTTGAGCCAAAGCCCTCTTGAATAATTCGGCCAACGGCATTGGAAGGAGGGTAAATTGTGGGTGGTGTCGAAATCTCATTTGGTTCTCGCCTTGGTTGACAGAATCTGGTCGTTAGGCAGGGAGGCAGTTCCTTGTAAGGCTTGAGGAGCCTGAGGCGTCGGGACCACCGGCGATGGTTGGTATTATTGATATGGAGCCGAGTAAGGAGTCTGTTAAGGGTTCAAATAGACTTGGCCTATTGTCGGGGTGACTTCTTTGCACTAGTTTTCTTAGGATCTGCTAAGGTTTTGTACGGGTCTTCAATCTTTCTAGACTGAAGCCCTCTCTCGATCAATTCACCCGTCATGATGAGATTTGAAAATTCCGCAGTGGATAGACTCATCATTGAGTATACTATATAGCCTTAAGAGTACTGATGAAAATTGGGACCGCTTCATTCTGCCCGAGAGACGGGTTCATGCAGTTGGCCTTCTCCTCCACTGAGTCACGTAGTCCTTAAAAGATTGTCCCTCTTTCATCTCCATAGCCTGAAGATCAAGGCGAGTAGAAGAGTTTTCCAGCTTGTGCTTATATTGGCGGTGGAAAACCTTGGGTAGCTCCTCCATATTTGACACTTGCTCCATCTTTAACCCTGAGAACCAGACCAGTGCCTCCCTTTTCAAACTTTCCTGGAGGGTCTGGACCATCAACTTGGTATACTACTGATATGGAGTCATTTTCTACATGTTTATCTTGAGTTGAACAACTCGGTGCGCTGTTCCATCGAAACTTTCAAAGTCAGGCGTCTTGAATTTATCGAGCATCGAGATTTCCTGAAGTAGAGCCCGATCATAGAAGTTAAAGTCTCCCAATCGATATAGTCCTTGAATAAACCTCATCTTTTCTTCAACCTTATTCAACTACTTGTCTTGTTTGGTCTCTACTGGGGTGATAGTGATAGTGTCACTGGGGAGCCCAAACGCGGGTCGTGCGGCATGGTTAGGGTAAACAGGTACCAGAGGTGCAACCTGATCATGCTGAAGAGGAAAAGATTTCTCATGAGGGCCATATATGGGTAGTGGAACTTGATTAGGAATGTCGTACGTTGGAGGTGGAACTTTGTTGGGAT
This sequence comes from Chamaenerion angustifolium, assembly GCA_946814005.1. Lineage (NCBI taxonomy): Eukaryota > Viridiplantae > Streptophyta > Magnoliopsida > Myrtales > Onagraceae > Chamaenerion > Chamaenerion angustifolium. Next base: position 24,652,938 of record OX328271.1, on the reverse strand, counting down.
GGACATATGTGAGAGGTGGAGCTTGGACAGGATGACCATATGTGGGTGGTAGAGCTTGGTCATGATGACCATATGTGGGAGGTAGAGCTAGGTTGGGATGTCCATATGTGGGAGTTGGAGCTACGGGCTAGGTTGGCATGGATTGATATGGTGCTACGGGCGGGGGTGGGGTGGGGGGTTGGGGGTGCTTGATAAGATGAGGTGGCCGCCTGGGCGTCAAATGTCGCATGGGTTCCAGGAAACCTTGTAGACTACTTTGATTTTGTTGCTCCATTCGTTCCTGTTGAATCCAGTTGAATTTGTTTGAAATTCAGGAATAATTTGCTAACGATTATGAGGATTTTGTCCAGTGTCAGGGGGTTTAGCATGTCCGGTATCCGGCAAGCTTGCACTCATGCTGTTTTGAACTTTAGTAGTTGGTTTTACCGCAACATTTGCCACTAGGATTGAGCTATCAAACAACATATCTTTATACGTTGCCTCTGCATCTAAGAGAACCGAACGTATGGATGCAAGATCATAAGGATTGCTACTTGCATGTATGACAAAAACCACATTGTAATACTGCCCCTTAACACCATTTAGAATTATGGAAATTTGTTGCATCTCCTCTATAGGATGGCCATATCCTGCTAAACTATTTCATATTAACTGATTTTCGGTCAGATATTCACGCATCGACTGACTGAATTGTTTTCTAACCTTTAATATATCATAAAGACTCATAATCTGTGTGGTCGAAGAAGCTGAAAAATGTTGTTGAAGCTTGGTTCATATTGAACAAGTTGTCATGCATCCTACTAGACCCTTGCTTATTGAGGAAGATATTGTAACCACCAGAAGTTGTATTGCTGAGTGAACTTTGCATATTCAGGATTGACAATCTTTTCACCATCGTCAATCATTAGTGGAACATGTAGAGTACTGAATAAGTAGCCTTCAAGGTTAAGTCCTCTAACAGCAAGGAGAAATTGCGGCTTCCACGCCTGGAAGTTATCTTCTCCAGTGAGTTGACACACTCTTTTGTTGAAGAAGGAAGGATTGGACTCATCCATGGCAAAGAGCAACTTGAGAAGATCTTCACAGGTACGAGAATTTTCATAATGAAACCGTTTGAAATGCATAACTAATTGGACTTCTTTAACGATTTTCTGCAAAGACTAATCGAAATTCTTCTGAGATTTGCAACGGAAAAATGAGGTTATAGCTCTGATACCATGTGAGAGAGTTGAGATAGATTCAGATCTTGATTCACAAGAGGGAAAAGAACAATGGAAGATAGTGCTTGGATAACAAGATAACAACAGAAACTAATTAAACAGAATAACGAATTCAGTCTATTCTTCAATTTACATTACATCAATGAGGGTGAATCCTTTTTATAATAAATAAAATGCTGCTAATCCTATTTCCTCTTGACTATTCCAGACACAACATGAAAACTCTTGAAGACTCTATAAACTCCTAGAAGATACAAGAAGAATGACACAACTCTTGTGTTGTTTTTCTTCATGTCATTCCATTCTTCTTAATCATACATCCGAACACATACCTGCAACCAAGAAGTGTCATTCTATTAGTCGTAAGCCTTTTGCATGCTGAGCATGGTTGTGCAATCCACCCTTTGAATGTTTCGTCTGGATTGTAGATTGTGAAAGACTTCGTGCACCATCAATATATTATCATGTGTTTGAACTTTTTATCACAAATGAACTTTGAAAAGGAATAATGATTTCCAAGAGATAAGCTTACAGTATACTTGTCAACTTCTTGGATACTATTAGATAAACAAAGTTTCATAAGCTAATTGATTGTCTCCATATAGTAATCGACGGTCTGCAAATAAAATTTTCGATCATGATGTCTCCCATTCCAGCTCGTGCACTTGTATTCAAAATTGGACCCAATGAAAATCCACCTCTTTGAGAGTAAGCTTTGGATTACACTTCCTCAATTTGAGGCATTTCCCTTGAACTTCCCCATGAAGCCTCATAAAAAAAATCATCATTCTAGTTTGCTCTTTCTCGATTTCAAATAACATAACCCGATCATTCAGATCAATAATTGTCATAGCTCCATATTTTGGACCACGCCAGCATCAAAACCTTAAGAACCGCAACTGTTTCATATATTTCTATGTAATCACCGAGACTGCATACCACTCACTTTCAGACATAAGGGGGTTTGAGACCAGAGACAATTTGATCTATCGAAAAGGATCCAAATCTTGGGAATTGGCCTACGTGCCCATGGTGAGTGTAGTCCCAAATGTGTTCAACATTATCTACTCTCATATGAAATAGGATTTAAGTCTCAAAAGGGTTTGATACCGCGAAATTAGAGTTTGTGCAGCGTAGAGCAATTCTTGTTTGGTTTGCTAAGAATCTTAATCCGACAACAGAAAAATTGGAAGAGGGACAAAGTTGTTAAAGGTCCAACGGGGGCAATTGCCCCTGACTTTTAATGGCAGTAGTGTATATTGTAATATTTTTTTTTAAATAATTTTAGCTTTTGCCCCCACTGAATGTTTTTTTTAAGATGGATACAAATACAAAGGGATAATCTGAAAGTTTCACCCATTTGGATTGAGTCAGAATACAAATGCAATCGTTCTGAAAAAAATAACCTTCACCAATTTAGAAAGTCAACTCCCTGTTTCAACTCCAATTCAACTCTAAATCCCTTTAAATAGAGTCCTCGTGGATTGAACAACAGATGTTGTGAATCACTACCGAAAAGAAGGAGAGAATTCTTGGTTGGGTTCTTGTGGTTGATATCGAGAGAATTTATAGCTGTGACATGGTTTTCTTCTACAAAAAAGTCGTGACATGCTTTTATTGTTTGTAGTCTTGCCGAAAGAATTTACAGCCACAGTGTTTGTTGTCGTTATCTAGTGACCTTCTTTTCTTCAATCTTCTTCAATTTATTGGGCTAAGAAGTGAGAATAATTGTTCAAAATTTTGAACAATAATAATTTGGGGCCTTGGGCTAACCTAATTAAAGAGTGAATGGGTTAAATGGGTTGAACAAGAATAGTTGTCGTGGCCTGCTTTTAGATTAGTATTTATTTTTGTTTAAAATAATTATTTGTACTTAATTTTGTGTTCATGTTATAGGTATTGATCAATTTTCCAGTAGAATTATAAAAAAGAATCTACTAATGAAGAATATAACATTCAAGCCACTGAATAATTGAGAATTTCTTGAAGAAAAAGTATGAAAAATTCAATTTATATGATCTACCATTGGATCCCGGCTTGAGAAAAAAATTCAAATTTATCATCCATTAGTCCGAAGAGCTTATTTAGACAAGGGTCAATGTCAACCATGCGACCATGAATTTCCTCAATGTACATTTGGTAAGGTACGTTGTCGCTTTGTTCCAACTTGGTTTGATGATTACAGAGATTGGTTGGAATATAGAATTTCAAAGGATGCCACTTTTTGTCTATATTGTTATTTTTATGGTAAAAATAATGGAGATCAAGGAGGTGGAGATTGCTCCGAAGTTGCTTCGCCTCGCCCAATTTTATCGCTCAGATTTTTCTGACTTTGATCTTCATATTCTTTCCAAGCAACTTGATAGATTGAGCTTTGATATTAAGTCAAGTGTTGAGTTTCTAAATCTCTAAGGCATTGGCGAACTCTCTCAAAAGGTGGTTAAAAAAAAACATACCGTGAATCCATTGGTGTATTTGCTCGTGAAGTTAGCATTGATCTTATCAGTTGGCACTGTTTTTATTTAAAGGATTTTCTCAGCGATGAAGATTGTGAAACAAGATGTGTGACTCTTGGATGAACGACTGTTTAATTCCTCTTATTGAAAAATATATATTTTGTACTATTGATAATGAGAGAATTTTATTATGTTTTCATAATATGAAAACTCGCCGAGAATAATTGTAAATTTAATTAGAAAAATTATTATATATTTTGTGGGTTTGCCCCCAGTGACTCTATATACTGTCTTCATCCCTAAATTGGAATGATTTCGATTTTTTTCAAAAAGTAATTAGATAAAAAAATATTTAGAAAAACAATGTACCAAAATATATTTGAAATATGGGTATATGGGCTACCTCGGGGTGCGACATATCTGCAAATCGTACCCCATGCTAGTGACAAGCCCACTTACTTTTATTTTTCCTTCCAGTTCCATTTGGCGTGTTGTTGAGTGTTGCCCAGCGGTGACTTACGCTTTGACTGTTACTTCATCTGTCACTTCTCATATTCATTCCTCTATTCCAATATTACCCATTCACTAACCTCTCATATTCCTTTTTCCATTCACCTCTCATATACATAGATTATGTACAGTTCAATAATGACGATGGAAAAGCAACAGTAACAGTAGGAGCAGGAGCAGAAGTCACCCCAGGGCAACACTCTGCAACACGCCAAATGGAAAGGAAATTAAAAAATGTAAATGGACAACACGCCACTTGGGGTAGTGTGTTACTACACTGGGGTGGGACTTCCAATTATGTCACACCTCGGGGTAGTGCAACATATTTCGAAGTAATTATATATATATATATATATATTAATTTTTGTAATTTTTTTTATTATAATTACTTTTTAAAAAGTTGAATGATTTATGATTTGACGGACGATTTGATCTCTCACTCCTTCGTAAGGGATGGTCAGAGATAAGAATTAAGATGTTAACACTAGTGTGAATACAATTTCATTGATTTTTTTAGTATGTATAAATTTTTATTAAAAAAATAAGTATTTAAAACATTATACTTTGACATCAAGGTATATGCTCACCTAGGGCTGCAAGTTATTGACACAACTCATTACTCCCGGTAGTGTGTTGTGCATTATGCACACCACACCACCAACTGGGTGGCGTTATTTAAGTTTTTAGTTTTTTTAATGACGATACAACATTTAATTAAAAATGAAATTATATATTTATTAAAACAAGTAGAGTAGATATTTGAATTACAATGCAAATGCCATAAAACTTTTAAATTTTAACTTATAAATTAACCATACGCTCTACCCTAAGTTAAAATATGTAAATTTGACTTACAAAAACATAACTCAGACTTTGTAAGTTAAAACTCAATACAGTTAGCGACATTTATGGTGACATTCAATTATCTACCTATACTATTTTTTTGGATTTTGGTTATTATGTATATAATTAATTTTTGATTATCTCTCTATATATGTGTAATTTTTGTATATCATACTGTGACCGTACTGACATTTGTTTGATTATCTCATGTAAGTTTTTTGATTTTTTTAGTAAGTATAAAATAACATATCTACCTTACACCATTTTGTTATTCCAGACAAATTATAAAGGAAACGATGTTATATCCAAAAACAATAGTAGGTAGATAATTGAATCTCGTCCTAAATGTTGCTAGGGGAGTAAGTTTCGACATACAAGGTCTGAGTTACGTTTATTATCTCAAAATTTCATATCCCAACTTAAGGTATAACGTATGGTCAAGCTGTAAGTTGAAATTCAATATATATTTTTGACTGTGTTTGGAATGCAATTCAAATATATACTCACTATATTTTTTAATAGATATACAATTTAATTTATAATTGAACGTTGTATCGTCTTGAGTCAATAAAAATAAAAATTAAGAACCTATATCATGCCACCCCAGGGGTAGCGAGTTGATCTATATCTCGCATCCCTGATGTGCACGTATACGTATATTTCATTTTTCTAAAAAATACTTTGCTAAATAAAAATTTATATATACTTACTTAAATAAAATCCATTTCATATTTTTTAAAAGTGTGCATTTTTATTGAATAAAATTTAAGTCTGCTTTTAATTTAGTTATTGTTTCGTCTTAATTAGTAGAATCTAACAAATAACATCAATGCAGTATCATATACTATTTTAATATTTAACATGCATAATACATTCTTTACAAAATAAAACAAAAATAAATTTAACTAACATGTGTGCATTGTTATCATTGTGAAGATTTAGAACGAAAGGCTTTGGTTTAGAGATAATATGAGACGAATCTAGAAAGCCCCTAGCAGAAACGAGAGAAAGTTAATTAGGATCACTTACCGTTTATTGCTGTCACTAGTTGCTTCAAAGTTTAAATTGCAGTAAGAGACGGAAATTACACATATTAGTCCTCAAACTACTAACCCTAGACGACTAAGTCCAAAAAGGAAAAAAAAAAATAGATCAAACTAATAAATACATCCTCAATGAGAATACCTATCAAATTAAGTCCATATACTTCTGGAATCAACTTGATTCTTAATACTCCCCCAGAAAATATCATTCATGCCCAGACTGTTGAGAAGGTAATAATGTTGAACCCTACCAAGTGCATTTGTGAATACATCAGTCATCTGCTTGTTAGTCCTTACATTGCTAGTATTGATTTGTTCTCTAATGAAATGACAGTCAATCTCAATATGCATAGTCATTTATCATACATAGGATTAAAGGCAAATTGTATAACAGCTTTATTATCACAGTATATAGTAATTGAAGATTCCTAATTCTTTAAACAAACCTCTTAATCATATAATTTCGGACATAGCTGACCCCATACTCTTATATTCTGTGTTTGGTGAAGATCTGGAAATAGTTACATGTTTTTTGACCTACCATGAAATTTAAGGAATCCTCCAACTTAATACAATACTCATATGAGAAGTAGAGGAAGCTAATAGACCTGAATATTGAGTTGGAGGCTTGAAAAGATAAGGCGCACAAGTTTCTCTATCAATCTCCAATACCATTCCACTGTAGAAATCTTGCGTCAGTACAAATTTTTGATAACGGGTAACATAACAAGATAGAGCCTTAGTTAATCTTGCGATCGATAGCAGATTATGCTTGAATTCAGGCAAGTATAAGACATCTGTCAATTTTTTGGAATTATCCAGAGCTGGTAGAAAAAGTGGTAGGCTTTATCTTTTCAAACCTCCTGCTCGATCTTCAGCTCTACAATCTTCCTCTACTTCACATCCTCAATTCATGTTATGGCATATGCATTTAGAACATGCATTAATACAAACTTTGAACGACATACTCTCCCTTAGACCCATATGCTTTTCCTGCAGGAAGAGAAACAATGTCCAAGTCTTAGTTTATTCTATGGCCATTATTTCATCTTTCATGGCAACTATCCATTTTGCATCACCAAAAACTGCAAAATAAGTGTTAGGCTCGTTGACTTATCGAATGAGCCAATAAAGCATCTATAACTACAAGCAAACTGCTCTACAACGATGGTAAATACTCCTTGCTAGAATGATTTTTGTCGCTACTAACTCCTTGTGTCAACGTAATCTTCGTGCCCGTAGGCCCTGAAGCTAAAGGTTTCCACACGGACAATATGTCGCTGTCGGACGTCGGATCCGACTTTCCCCGACCCGTTTTTAAAATATTTTTAAATTTTTTGAATATGTCGGGTCTTGGCGAGAGAAGGGTCCGGTCGAGCGGGGTCATCAACCGGACCGGAAAATTTGAAAGAGTCGCCACCGATTAATTAAAGGCTAATCGTAATCCTAAAATTGCCTAGGGTACATGAAATTAATATCCTAGGGCTTAGAAAGGTCTACGTCCAGATAATCGAGTTCGGGGGTTTGATTACATCTTAAAAGCTCGCAAGCTCATAATCCGCCCTTTCGGTACTTTAGTTTGCTTTTGAAATTTTTTTATTTACCCGAATTGCTCGTTTCGATCATGCTTGGCACAAAAGAAGACTATGCATTTTCCTTAAACCATGTATAAACATTTTTTTTTTGAGTATATTTTAAATAAACAAAAGAGAACTAAAGTTAGTTGTACTCGAAAAAAATAGTTTAACTCTCGAGCCATTTTAAACGTGTCAAAACATGCACGAATGATTTTTGAAGATTTTAAGCTCGTTGGACTAATTTGTCCCATTTTGATAAGTTAAAGAATGTCCAAAATAAATCTAGGGACCAAAATGCAATTTATTAAAATTTGGGCTGAATTGAACAAATATTTTCGAAAATTGCAGAAATGACCCTAAACTATTCTGGACTTATTTGTAACACTTGGTAAAGTTCTAAAATAACCCGAAAATTATTCTAGACTTATTTGTAACATTTTTAGAAATCATGGAATGTCTAGAAAAGTTTAGAAATCAAAATGTAATTTTTTTTTAAACGAGCTGAATTAAAACAAAAAACAAAAATTGCACAAATGGCCCAAAACTTTTTCGGTTTGGTTTATAACACTCGATAACGTCCCAGAAATGACCCGAGAGTCCAAGGACCGAGTTGTAACCTTCATCAAAGTTTGGGAATGACCTAAGTCAATTTTGAAATTTTTTTCACATATACATATATTATACATATATATATATATATATTAAACATATAGATAGATAGATAACATAGACATAATATAAATATATATTAAACATATAGATAGATAGATAACATAGACATAATATAAATATATATTATACATATAGATATAGATATATATATATATAGTAAAAACATAATATAAATATATATAGTAATACATAAACATAATATAAATATATATAGAGTAATACATAAACATAATATAAATATATATAGTAATACATAAACATAATATAAATATATATTATACATATAGATATAATAGTATAAACATAATATAAATATATATAGTAATACATAAACATAATATAAATATATATTATACATATAGATATAATAATATTACATAAACATAATATAAATATATATTATACATATATATATATATATATATATTAACAAGTATATTATACATAAATAGATAATATATGTATATAAACTCTCAATTTTATTTCACATTTGCAAAATACAAAATATGATATTGAAGATGATAGAAATATACCTAACTCATGGGAGGATAAAACACAGTACGAGAAATCGAGACCGATAATTATCGATATTTTTTTTTTAACTCTTTTTTTTTTCCACTCTCTCTATTTTTTTTTTTCAATCTTCCTTCTTCTTTCCCTCCTTTCCTCCTCCTTCTCACGACAACCCCTACCTTCTATTTATATACAAATATATGTAGATATTTGTTTAGATATTTGTTTTTTTAATATTTGTTTTTTTAGATATTTGTTTTTCAGATTTTTTTTTAGATATTTTTAATTATTTTATTTATTTATTTTTATATCGATTCCTCGCGTACGGTATTTTGACCCCGAGCCAAAATCAGGTGTTTACAGTCGCGACTAAAAGTCTGTCGTTGCTGGAGTGAATAGTTACAATGACCTTTAGAATCAATATATTGCGTAATTATCATCGGCCTATTTTAGTTGCTATACATATCCTATTGTTTCAAAATCTCCTATTGTCATACCTGCAATACTATTGAAGTGTTTATTACATCACTGACAATTGATGCAATAAACGTTAATCAATGACTCACACTGATTGACACCGATTCCACTTAATTCACATCGAGTTACCATTGAAGTAATACTTGTTGTTGCAAATAAATCATTTTTAACAACATAGAGTAAAGTTGTCAATATTTCACTGCCTTATTTAGAAACATAATAAGAAATGAGTTCAATAGGGGTCATCACAGAGCTCATCCATAGATCGAGAAATCACCTTCTTGACAATGCTCGTATGCAGCTGCAACACAAGTTCCCACCTTTTCGGGTATAACTATGCCCATATCTCTTGTCGAGCTAATACCCATAATACAACTAAGATCTCAAAACCTCATATTGTAGGCCGGTACGAAAAAGTAGAGCTTTCCAGTTTGATCACAATCACTATTGAGTGAAGAAGAATTTGCAGAAGAATCAGCCTGCTCGAGGGCACTGACTGAGGCGGATTTGGTCAGCAGCTTTCTTGAACGATGGCATCCTCTATTCATGTGTCAGACAAAGGATATCTGGTCCAACATTAGGTCCTTCTAGTACCACCACGATAATTAAACTGCAATTAAACTGCCATTAAACTGTGAGAGTACCTTCGATAAATGTATCTGAGCCATCTCCGACCTAGTCAGACTCCGAAGGACTATGCGGCGATCTGACGCGAAGGACGACACATCGATCTAACTCGAGGGACGATGCGGCGAGCTTTTGGCAACGACGACCACAGTGAGGACAAGGCAGATGACGAAGGTTTATAGAATTATTGGCTAAAGGATAACGTATCTTTTTAGGGTTAAGGCTCCAGTTCAAACTTTTGAGTTATGCCACTAAGTGGTGGTCATCCAGGAGAGAAGATTAGTGAAGAAATTGGAATCAGACATTTACACCATGGTCTACTTCCTTTCTCAAGTATCTCATATACCGTATTATAAATATATTATATATTGATCATTAGTTATACTAAATTAAATAATATGTTATATTATATTAAAAATTTATTATATACTTGTACCTTATATTATATTAAAACCCGTATAAATATATAATATATATTTTATTGTATATATTCTATATTTTATTATATATATATTGCTTGTATATAATTTTATATTGTAAAACTTTGGTATATGCTTTAATATTCTATATAAAAAGCGAAACCAATAGGCAATGATCCAAATTTTGGTGAATACTAGTTGCATCCTCACTAAGAAATTAAGCGGCATCCGAGGCAAGACGAGCCGAGGCCCAGCGTGTCTGAGCGAGCCGGAGAGAAAACCATTTTAACTTTAATAACGTAACAATAATATTGGACAATGACGACATCAACGCTAACATTGTTAATCATGTTGTTGCATCAACATATTGAAACACTAAACAGTGTCTTTTGCAATCTAACTTTAATAATGGAACAGTAGTATTGAACAGTGACGAAAAATACAGTAACATATATGATATAACTTTGACACTGTTAATCGTGACATTGCATCAACATATGGAGACACTAAACAAATGTTTTTGCAATAATGTTGTCTTATATAAGTGATTGTACATATTACTATTGGAAAGAAAATTTGACACTGTAATTTATTAAAGTTTACAAGATTGTCGTGGCAAAAGTACATGCTAAACACTTGGTTTAGCATTGGTAAATTTTACGACACTAAAGACAGTATATAGCAACAAAATATAATTTGGCAACTAAATAACATTTTTACGATCAAAACCTTAGCAACAACAACTTATTTTCGTCGGTATTGATGAACATACTCTTAGTGATTGCTTTGATAAGTAAAGTCACAGCAAATGTGTTTCTCAATCGGGTGAGCAACAATGTTCTTAGTCATCACGTAGTCCTTCTGCGACGAAGGTGCCTTACTTACACGAGAGGAACTTTGTGTCTCTTCATTAGGAATTGATGGTCAGTCAGAAGTATCTAAAGGGACTTGATCATCATGCAAACTTTTAGTACGTTCAGGACAGGACCTATGATCGAACGACTCAACATGCTAAAACAATATCAAAATTAGTATTTTCATATCCAGCAACTTCATGCTTGGATAGCTTATCATTGTACTTTTGGGAGTTCTTCAAAGGGAAGGAGATCCTCCAAAAACTTGTCATAGCTGCTTACAATAAAGGATTTAATCTACAGATTTACTAACCTATTCCCTTATGGGGTTAAATAATAACCCATCATAACACAAGTAACAGAACGAGAAACAAACCTACAGAGTTGGGAAGCACCTTAGCATAACATAGAGATCTGAAAACATGCAAATGCTAAATTTCAATTTTCGACCAAGTAGCTTCTTGCGGAGAAAGTCCATTCAATGCAGGGCATAGGCATAAATTAATCAAATAACGAGTAATCAAGATACAACACCCCAAAATCTAGCATGAATATTAGCTTCAATTTTAATTGTTATAGCAAATTAAAGAAGGTGCTTATGTTTTTGTTCAACAACTCCATTTTGTTGAGGAAGTGTATGGACAACTACTCTCATGAACAATTCCTTGAATTTTGAATAGAGAGTTGCACTGCTCGTTAAAACATTCTCCCCCGTTATCAGTTTTCACTTTACTTACAGAGGTGGTGAACTGATTTCAAATGAGTATTAAAAAATGTTTAATGACGATACTCACATCTGATTCAAAACTAAATAAATAGGTTCAAGTAATACGACTAAAATCATCAATATAATAAGAAAGTACTGTTTAATATCATAGGCAGGCTTATGATAAAGCCCTCAAACATCCATGTGTATCAGTTCAAAAGTAAAATGAGTATTAGAGCTACTATTCAAAAAAGGCAACTTATGTTGTTTTGCCATAGGGGAAATCGGACAATCATCTACACATTTTATATGAAAATATATGGTCTAAGAGAGTTTGTCTTGTTCAAAGTTTGTATTGATTCATGCCCTAAACGCCTATGCCATAACATGTGATTGTTTATAAGTGTGTATATAAAATTAAATACATCCTGGATAAGAACACATGTCAAATTAAATCCCTATACTTTGAGAGTCAGTTTGATCTCCCCCTCAAGATATGAAGATTCCATTATGAAGATATGAGGATTCCAAATATTCCATTATGAATACTCCCTCTCAACACGTGGCGCGCCATTATGAAAATTCCAGATATGACGGGTTGCGGAATTTCCAAGAACGGGGTTTGTGAAGATTTAGTAGATTACTATAGAGAGTATATTGTGAAATATTTAGAGAATATATATATTGTATAATCGAATTTATTGCAAATACACTTCCTAGTTTAGAAAACCCTGAGAACTTGTATAAATAGGAGTGTTATGCATTGTGTAAAGAGGGAGACTGAAAGAAATAAAACAAACGTTCCATGAAAAAAAAACAATAGTAGTATAGCATCATATGCATTATCCATTCTCAAGGTTTATTTTATACAGTATATTTATTTTGCTTAAGTCTATTGAGCTAAGTTCGCATGCCTACTCACTCCACAAAAATACACAACAAAGGTATACAAGGTTCTCTCTATCTATTATTTCAGGTTTATTTTTTTAATTATTTATTTATATTATCTAATTTTATTTCTTACATTGATTGATAATTTTACTATCAACATATAAATTTGTGAAAGCACTGCATTTTATTTTATTTTTGTATATTTGTTCATATTTCTCTATTTATTTTAATTAGTTTAATTCTGATTCATAAGGAGGTTTAATTTTTGTTACGAATATATTCTCATTTAGTTGTAAATGTCCCATCAAAAGAAAAAGAAATTAAGCGAATAGAGTTGTGAAAGGGCGAAATATAAATCAAACGTTATTTCATAATGGAACTCCCGAACCTTAATCTCTAAACGTAGACCGTTTTGAAATCCTAGATTTTAACTTAATTATTATCCTAGGTAATCAAGGTTTCTAGTTAGCCATAAATAACTGGTGGGTCTAATTTTTTATATTCAAATATCGCATTTAAGTAAGGTTTTATGTATGGAAATGAGGGAGTAGTGGTTAGGTTAGGGGTATTGTAGGGGTTAGGGTAAGGCCAAAAATGGTGCGGTGAAAAACCCAAAACCACAATTATAACCGTTATTTTTTAATATGGTTAACTGTACCATTATGGTGTGGTGCGGTTATGATGATGAATTTTCTACTCGAAATGGTTATGCACTACAAGAAAGTTGTTCTATACCAACGACATAAAATCGATGCTAATTGGCCTTATGCCACTACCAAGGCCCCATGTCGATGCTAAGACTCGTGCCCGTAGGTCCCGATGCTAAAGGTTATAAGCATTGAAAATATGTCGCCACTGTAGGTATGCCGCTGATGGAATGAACAGTTTCTTTATCCTTTAGCATTAACATAACATCCATGTTGTCCATGCATATTTACCATCAATAGATAGGGGATGTTGAATTGAATTATCAACTACGACATAATAGTAGTTAATTAGACTCATCTGTAAAACTTATTTTCATTGTTATTAGTATGGTTTTATTACTACGTTATTAGTTACAGTAAATGTTAAGTAACAACGAAGTTTATCTATTAGTGATTACAGTATAATAATAAGGATTAATGGTTAATGCTAGTTGCTCGTATTACCATCTGTCGCAACTGGTCAATGGATGCCACCCGTGTGAACAAAATTTACTATTTGTATCGAATTGTTGATGTTCTGTATATTTAGCGTTGCCAATTGTCATTGCTAAAACATGTCAACTCTGTCTGCAAAGTTTTGTTACATATAGTGATTACCGACATCAGTGTTAATGAACTGAATTGGACTCCTTCAAAGTTTTGTGCTTATCATCCTCATTAACTTTTAGACTAAATCCACACAACATCAAGCACAACGTAGATACATAAAACTAGTGTTGTAGTCCAATGCATCACATCCAAAGCACAAAATGTAAGACATTAATTACATCTCTGAAAGTATTAGGCAACACGTAAAATTTTGATTACACACCATATATATGATGACAAATAAAGTTCCCGGCCTTCCAGAAAATGGAGTTCCATGCTTCAGACACCCAATTATCGTTTATTTGGATTTGCGAACACCCAATAATGAAGTAGATAAAGAACAGGGAAATGCAATACCATCTCAAGTTATGTCATTACAAGAAAGATTGGTTTTATGTGTTCGTACCTTGATTTTTGGAGTCGTCGAGAAATCCATAAGTGGCGCGCATGGATATTCTATTCTCATCCAGAGATCTTTGAAAAGCGGTCATGTTTTGCTTAAGATCCTCGAGGTCTGTTGCAACTTGGGCCGTTTCTGCTCTTGCCTTGGCAACTTCTTCCCGAGCTGTCTTCAACTGCTCTGAATCCATCATGCGTGCCATTTTATATACACGAGATTGAGAACTCTCCAACTTACGAACCTGTTCATAGAGTGTGTTCTTATCGACCGGTCGATGCTCCTCCGCTTCCAATTCAACCACTATATGCTCAACTTCTTCCTACAATTACATAAATACCACAAATGATTCGGTCTCAATGGTGGGTAACCTTTTTGAAAGCATGCGTATCGCTAAAAGGATTTGTGCTTACCATGATTGATTTTGTTTTGGGATCCAGAGGAACACTTTTCTTGTCCAAGTGTAACTTACGAAACATGTGATACTCACCCAGATGTTTCCCATTGTTCTTCAAAATTTGTAAAAAAACAAAAAAACATAACGTGGTTAATTAGGCAGACACATTTGGAAAGTTTACTTACTAGATGTTTTTATTACCTCTTTTTGCTCTCTCTCTCTTGGCAAAACTACATGTCCCTGCAGTGTGCCTAATCACCTAGTGAGATTTGTTCTGTTCGCTCTTCACCTTCAAACATGAGGTGACAAATGCAGTTATATTAGAGTGAGCCATTCAGATGTTAAGTTCAATGATTACAGGAAAATAAAATGCGTAAGTGCACAGACCTTGAACTCCTTTGAACTAAACCAATTGACAAGCCAAACCCAGTCTTCTTTAACCACGTCTGATGGGCAGTTCTGTATCCTTTCTTCATTGGTAAGGTCCTTATCAAAGTACCTTATCTTCAGATTTGCCACGTTATCATCCTCTGGCACACCAAACGTTTCCTGCGAATCAACATATGTATTAAAGGAAATAAAATGGTAAAGAACATTAAACATACTGTAGGTATATCTACATTATGTCAATGCAGATATCTGACATTAGAACGAAAAACGGATATGTATATTTACTACAACCAACAAGAGCATCTTCGCCACGTAGCCGATTGGTTCCCTGAGAAACTTGCTTCATTCTTTCACCATCAGTGGTGCATTTGTTCTTTTACGAACAATGACACCACACCATGAAGCAAACACGGAGGCATTCTTTGAGCACATCTTTCCTTGAGCATTAAACTGTAGTTCATCATTTCCTTTAATCCTATTTCTAGGCAGCATTATAGATCTTGTATGTCCCCTGCGTGTCTTCTTAGTTGGTGGCCTTACCGGTTCCTCTATATAATTAAAAAATAGGCGCTGATTAACATAAGGAAAGAACTTAACGAATACTTGATGAAGTTTAAGATCAAATACCAGTGTCTTGGATTGGTTGTTCGACCAACGGCTCTTCACCCAAATTTTCATCTTCAGTTTCTTCTATAGACGTTTCCAACCTCAGAGGTGGCATTTCCAACCTCGGATGTTCTGGAGTGTTCTCCACATTCGTTGTCCTGCCTACTATATCAGCAGAAGTCCCTGTCAAGGTACAATCAATCAAGCCATTTCTTGAGAGAGGTCTATGACCATGTGAAAACGAAATTTAATAAAATCATGATGGGTAATGGTTACATGGACTATGAACGAAGTATAAACAATGGGAAACAGTTCGTACTTGTGATTGCCCGACAAGTTGTACGTGGAGATCTTCTTGGGGGAATATCTAAGGGATCGGTCTTACTTGTGGCCCGTTCTACGAGTTCCAAACATATTGACAGGAGCTGCACAAACCACATGTTTTATTAACAACATTTGAACAAAACTTGATCACAAAGAATTGGCTATGCATAAAAAACTATAAAGTTTCAATCTTTCGAAAAGATTGGAACTTTATTACGTGTTCGTGAAAGACTTAGGGTGTAGAATAAAATGGTTGTAAGATCAACCATAAAAACAAAATTAACACACGGCAAACCCACACAGATGTCATAGATTCACATATTCGCACAATCCAGACTGTTAACAGCAGTAACACATATTCACGACACAGATTCACAAATTCTAACACAAGTATCAAAAAATTACTCATTAAACTAACAGATTCACAAACATAAGACGTTCCACCCTAAAAAATCTACAACAACGGAAAAGACAACACAAATTCAGAGATTTTAGATGACTGGGTCAAAGTTTCATCTTGCCTAAGGATTCGTGAAGATAAAACACAAACATGCATCTCTGGTTTTGCCATCCTTCCCTCGTGAAGAACATTATATGATGTCAGGTTAGAACATCTCTCCTTTAAAAAAAAAAACGGCGGAGTCCTATCTTGGACGAACAAGAACGACCAGGGTAGAATACCCATTATGTTGTTCAAGAGGAAACAACATAACACTAACCAGACTATAGAAAGGGAGGCTCTAAAAGAACAATACCTTAAGATCTTGACTAGAAAGCAAGGATATGGATTGACTCGAGCAGTGCTCTCCCGGGGATGCTCTTGGTTCTCTTTTCCAATTTTGCTCCGCTTTTCCTTTCCCGAGAAGTTTTTGGTGAGGACTTCTAATCTAGGCAGGACACAGTTGGGGGGACACCTGACATGTTGTAGCCTCTATAAAAGTCCCATGACATAAAGCTAATTATGACTGGCATGTGCAACAGTCCATCCTTCTCAGTCGTTGCTAAAAACCTGTCCATGGCATTACTTCCTGCTGCAAGTTATTTTTTAGATGTTTAACCGCAAGAAGAACCGATTCGGGCTTCAGGTGCATGGACATTTTCAGGCAAATGCATGGAGAAGACAGGTCGAGTAGCTAGATTTTAAAAAATTGTTGCCAAGTCGAAATGGTTGATTCTTGTATGGCTCCCATGAATTAAAAAGTACAATATTAATTACAATTATGTAATATAAATACATAATAGTTTTACTTAAAATGATTAAAAAAATTGCATTAAAATACGAAGTTCATATTGTAAGCTTGTAAAACCACAAACGTGACTGATTTTCTTGATGTTTTCATATTCAAGAATATTAAACTTGTAAAACGACAACGATAGTGAGCGTAAACTAAGTAGGTTATGAGCGAGTTATAAAGAGAATTAATTAGTAATTCATTATGAGAGACGAAAAATGTTTGTCGGAATTCAACAGCGAACAATCTACGTAATTAAAAAATACATAGTTTAGGTTGCAACTTTGAAGAAGACACAATGACATAATAGAGCATTGAGCTTCCATAATTTAATTTGGTCACTTTGAAGAAGAACGTTGATTTAATTTTCGAAAGAACTGGAGAGGGATACGTCGAGACTTGAGAGTCCACACAAGAAGAGTAGAAGTTTTAGAAATCGAACGTTACAGGAGAGAAAAAAATAGTTAAAGAGTAGTTAAAGTATATATGTATATGTCTTACAACGTAAGATACTAGTAAAATTAAAATAAAAAAATAAGTTACAATAATAGGAATCAAACACTGTCATTTTGAATCTGATGTTTATGTACAAGTTACAATTACTATACAATGATGTAATTAGTATATGTGACCAAATTAGTATGCGTAATTATGTACAATGATTTATCTTCTTTTTTTCTTTGAACAAATTTCTTTAAAGCAAAAATAAGTTATATTTTTTCATCACAAATAAACCTAACATTCTATTAAATATATAGTACAAAAAGAAAATGCACATGTAATCAAATCTTAAATTATTGTATATGTATACCAATTGTTTTGCAGTTTTGGCGGGAGTGGATAAGAAAACCCAACACCCAACACCCACCAAACACAAACATCTGACCCTCCTCGCGGTCTCTATATGATTTGTCTTTGTGTTTCCTCTTTTCAGGGTTTAATATGAGACAATATTGTCATATTGGTCTTTCTAGCGTGCAAACCCAAAGTGGTGTGTGTTTACTCACAAAATACCTTTAAAACTTATACAAAATACAGAAGTTATCATTATTCCTCTTCTTCGTCGGTTTCACACAGGACTTTCTTCTCTACTCACTCAACAATTTTTCTTTTATTCTCCGATCCTCACGGAATTTTCTTCTTCTCTTTGATTTATTGTTCATAAATTTTGTCTGGAACAATTCTGTTTGACAGTATGATGTTAGTCTGAGATGAAATTTTTGTAAGAACTGCATCACGGATTCTCACTAATTGAAATGCCAAAGTTCTTAATTTATGAACAGCTTGTGCTTGTAATTCAGAACAACCTCGAATTCATGTGTAGTATGAAACTAGACCTATAGATTTAATTTCCTAGCATTCTGCAGAATATGGGTTTTGTTGTTATGAGGTTTGTTGTGCGAACTTAATTTCCCAGCATAGCACTAGCATATCAACGATGTAAAATCTTGAACGTAGGTTCTTTTGTTCTAACAAACAATTGTTCTGAAGTTCTGTTCTGCATATTTAATTTACCATCATGGCACTAGCATACCAATGATGTAAAATCTACCTAAACTTACATGACAGCCCTTCCTCAGTAATACCAGGCCTCTTACACGAGCAAGACATCATCTTCACCATAAGTTTGTCCATGATGAGTACCTGCAAGATAAAAATAAACATAAACCCCTTAACAACATGTAGATCACATAACATACGAAAAAAAAAATTAGGTTGATAATCCATCCTGACATGAAATGAAAATCATTAAGTAAACTAACATGGTCATAGCATATAACTCTTATTTGCTTAGTCCATCTGAACCAAATTTTAATAGAAATTACTGGACATAGAAACAGTTTTTGGTATCTTGTAGTAAATAAATCATTGTACTAAATTTCTAGTAGCTAAGATCTTGTTCCACATCTGTCAGTAGACTAGAAAATCATGGATACACAACAAACCTTGACTAATATGTTGCACCAAAAGCAAAAGAAGAAGACCCTGCATGCCACAAAATTTTTTTTGAACTCGACTTGTAAATTTGTTTGACATTATCAATTTTGTATGCCACAGAAATCCATCTGCAGATTTGACCCTGCATTCAGCTACAGTCATTGAAACAAAAGAAGAGACCCAACATTCCATCAAAACAGAAAAATTCCAGCAGAAACCGAATAACATACACCATAAACCTTAAATCTGCAGAAACAGAAGAACGTATCCAAGTTGGAGGATTTCCAGCATATATGCAACCTAGTTAAAATACATAACACACATAAACATCACAACAAGAATTGTTCACTTGCAATGTATAACACCATAAAATCCTTGAAACAAAACAAACAACAATGCCTTACACTGAAAAGAGATATTCACTACAACCGGTCAAGCCTTACCAGAAACATCTGCACTAATCCATGGACAACACTGGTTATAGAACACACACAGTTAATCATCATCGTTTGAATCATCATTACTCGAGCCTGGTAACTCTTCCTCCGAGTCATACATGTCCTTCTCTATTTCTTCGTCGAATTCGTCATTTGAGGAATAATTAGTGGCATCCCCCTCCGCATCAGTTCTGTTTGCTTCTTCCTATATTTCTTCCATAATAGGATCTTCTATGTTGGCCATTTCGGGTATTGCTACATCCGCAGCTACCTCAACTGCGTCAATGTCATTCTTCGCCGAATCAACCTCCTCTTCGACATGATTACCATCTGTTATCTCTATTAAACCTACATATGTTACCTGGTATGGGTCCACATATTCACCTGGCATTCGTCCCCAAGGCATATATTTTCTTAGACTTTGTTATTAGCACTGTGCTCTAAGTATGGTTCGTATGGTCCGTCAAGTAGAAAAATTACGTTGTCTGGGATGCAAGTATAAAAGGTTCATTTGTCTACAAATAGTTAGTGGTGCTAACACACACAAACTCGTACTCGTCGACCTTCATCCCATTGAATGATGAGAGCAC
Source organism: Chamaenerion angustifolium (assembly GCA_946814005.1). NCBI lineage: Eukaryota > Viridiplantae > Streptophyta > Magnoliopsida > Myrtales > Onagraceae > Chamaenerion > Chamaenerion angustifolium. The sequence continues at coordinate 24,632,524 of OX328271.1, read as the reverse complement.
GTTGTACCAGTCACATTTAAATAAAACAACATGTAGATCCCCCAGATATTGAAGGTCAATGACTTCATTTAACACCCCATAATAATCAATAGCTCTTTCAATGGGATTATTGTCTGAGCAACTAGCATAGCACGTTGTATCGGCTTTGCACAGTACACTGTTGTTCTCAAAGTTCCTCATTAATGAATGTTCTTTTGAGTGGAAAATTAAGTCATTTGCTTTATAGCCATTATATGTCTTCACACCGTACAGTGGACCCTATGATAATGCCTTTAATTGACAAATTTTGTCATCCTCAATAGGTTTAGCTATTCATTCAACCTTACTCAACAAACATAAAAACCGTCATGGGGGTACCCGTACATATAAACAAGAGTGGGGTTATAGATGTCATACCCTGCCTTATAACCACTGTATGAATGTTCGGTTATGCATGATATCAAGGTTTCTCCTGTTAACCCCTACTCCTAGGAATTGCCTTTTGTGCTGACTAAAACATGTAAAGAATGCATCATATCAGCATGGTGTGCAAGTAGATTTTTCCCTTACATGTGTAATACGACGAATGACCCACTCTATGAAAAATTTGACCTATTAACACTGGTTGAGCACATATCGTTGACATTGTTCCCATTCATAAGTGGATAGATTGCGAAGAACAACACGTCCGATGGGGGTTCCAATCGGTCAAAAATGCTTAATCCAGGGGTCGTTTGTTGTAACTCTTCTCAAGGAAAAGCTTTCTCTTGTCATGTAAATTTAATCTCAACATCATGGAGATATCTAGAAGAGAATGTAAAACACTCCAGAGCAATATAAACCTCAGTTATTGACCCCTCCGGTCGACTCCTATTATAGACAAATGACTTCAATATCCCCATTATCCTATCACCAAAACACGCCATAATGCTATAAAATGGTTCATTATCAAATTCATCCAAAGATATTGAACTGGTCCCGCTAGTTTTACCTCTTCTACTAGATGAGTTATCAGATGAACGGTGATATTGAAGAACGATGGTGGAAAGATTCTCTCTAGATTGCACATTGCCATGGGTAATTGCGTCTCAAGCTTCAAGAGATCCGACATGTGCAACTCCTTAGAGCATAGAACTTTAAATGTGTTAGTCATGCTATCATCACCTTGCATACATGTTTGGCCGGTATGTGTTACATTAGAACATGGAAGTCATTACTTTTCAGGTTGATCAGCATTTGAAATCACTCTAGTGCGCATTTGAAATCACTCTAGAACATGGTAGTCGTTACTTTTCATGTTTGGTCGGGATGTCATTTATTGTCCAAATCACTCTAGTGCGCATTTGAAAGTTCTCTTTATGATGTGTTTCATATGTTAACGCACCAACCTGCCATAACACTTTTAACTCATCTATCAACGGTTGTAGGTAGACATCAATGTCATTGGTTGGCGCATTAGGCCCTGGAATCAACAACGACATCAAATAATTGGTATCTTTCACGCACATCTTTGGGGGAACGTTGTAGGGGATCAAAACCACAGGCCATATGCTATATGTGTGGCTCTTATCACTATAAGGATCAAACTCATCTGTGGATATTCCAAGTCGAACATTGCGTGGCTCTTCACCGAAGGCAGGCAACACGCTATCAAGTCTTTTCCAAGATTCTGTATCAGTAGGATGCCTAAGAACACCATCATTTATTCGGTGTGTATGGTGTCATGACATAGATGAAGCTGTTTTGGGTGACATGAACAATCTTTGCAACCTTGAAATGAGCGGAAAATATCGAAGTACTTTCACTGGTAGATTCCCCACCTTTGGCATTGGTTTTTCAGGAATGTCCATTCCTCTTTCATGGTTTTTACCTTGGATCCATCGAGATGGACCCTATGTTGGACATGCATCTAAATGGACGTATTCATTTCTGAACAGAATACAGTCATTAGCAGAAGCATGTATTTTCTGGTAGTCCAAGCCTAAGTTGGATATAAATTTATTTGCCTCGTAGTATGACTTAGGTACTGCATTATCGGTGGGAGCAATTTACTAAGCGTGCGAAGCAAATCATCGGCAAACTTGTTAGAAACCTTGTACAGAGCCTTCAGATGCAGCAAGTCGACTAAAAAAGACATCTTGTTGTAGGATACACAACCTGGATATAAGTTTTTCTCACAATCTTATAACAGTTGGTCTTAGTCTCTGCATTTGGTTCCTCACCTGGGTCTCGAGTCATACCACTGAATCCATCAGTGACCATATTCTCCATGTCATCCCGACATGTGGTGTTCCTTCTGTTTGATAGGCTTTGTTCTTATTCCTCCCCATGGTCCACCTAGGTAATGTAAGTCGGTAGCATTTCATGTTTTTCAAGATGTACCTTGACAATACTTCTTCCCAACAAGAACTCACTAATACAATTATTGCAAGGACAATAAATTCTCCCATCCCAAGATGAGCGAGAGTATGCAAAGTCTAGGAGAGAAATATCATCGACCTTATATTCACAACTTTGTTGAGGCTTGGTCATCCAACTCTTATCCATCCCTGTGGAGCATGTGTTTAGTAAAAAGAACAAATTAGTACATATAAGGTTATCGTTGTAGTGACACACAATTCATGCCACAACTAACCTTCCGTAATTCCAGTAGCTAGCTAACATAAACCAATTAAGTATTAAACATGTAGGTAGACTATCACAGAAAAGCGGGCATCATAATTAAGGCTTGTTGAAAATTCAATGCATCATAATGTCAATGAATCAGTTCATATCTGCTCTTACTTGAAGCCAACATGCATTTAACTAAACATTCGTTCAACCATCATACAATATGAATAAATCAGCGAAAAAAATAGAGTTTCCAATAACGGACATTGTATTTGGAAGTTAGGTATTCACATCCCGTAGTCCAGTAACAGGGTTCTTCATATGCTTCCTCCTCTGCCAGCTGCTGTTTTGAGTTTCCTTAAGCACGTCCACAACTGATCTTAGCTTACATCAGGTAAGCTGTTCAAATAGTGTAACTGACTTAACTAACGACTCTTAACAAATCGGTTACAACATTTGTCCTGTTCCAAGTGTGGAATTCTATAAGATCTATAGTAATTTAACTTCCAGAAGCTGCACCCTAAACAATTCGGCAGCTCACCAAAAGAAAAAAACACACAAAAAATATCTTACCTCTTCAATTTTGATCGAGTCGCGATTATGCAGACTTACGAACTATTGAACCAAGCAAGAGAACCAACTTAAAATACTGCAGCAAATGTTTAGTAAATCCTTGTTGTGGTATAGATTAGTATCTAAATGGCCTTATCTTCACGGTTTACTGTATTATCGGGGATAGTAGAATGACTAGTGAATGAACTTGTTCAACTAATTGAATTTCTGGAAAAACTAGTTCTATAATGAACAGTTTAACATGTTTGTATCTGATTTAGTAACGACAAATGTAGTATCACCTATAATTTAACGTCACCACAATTAACAGATAAATTGCATCAAAATATGTTGTTACTAAAAACAAGTTTTAGCTTGAACACATTATGTTGTTACTGGTTATAAGTATTAACTTCGGATAACTACTTGACACGAGTTTTTTTAGGGTTTAGAATTGTTCTGGCAAATGTAATGACTATAACAAGGTTTAAGCTATGGTAATTTTGACGAAACTGTAGAATATGTTTAGCCACAACTTCCTTGTGACAATAAATCATCTTTATGGTTGTTGAACACGATTCTTGTAGTACCGGTCTTTTAGTCATACCCATAGTTATAACCATGGTTATTATATAAATAAAATTATAATTTAACATTAATATATTAATAAATACTAATAATAGAAGTATGATTTTCACTTTTAGATTCTACGAATCTATAATTTCATGACAAATTGTAATTGAATGATTTAAATGCTAAATGGTATTGGTGTTAATTTTGAATGGTGGTAATGTTGAATATTTTGTTATTTGCGACATAACGTTATGTTTTTATTAAGATTGCATTTATAATGTTCCATTACTTTTCACATGTGGTCATAAATATGGGTATGCAGATAAAATCGTTGTTAATAACCACAATTATGGATATGGTTATGGTATTGAAAATTATACCCGTAATGGTTATGGTTATTGTATGCAATTAAAAAATATGGTATGTTATGGTATTTGACATACCCGTACCATACATTAACCATTGGCAACCCTAGGTTGGGGTAGGGTATGAGTAGGTCTAAGGGTAGGGTATAGGATAAAGGTAGGGGTAACGTAGGGTAGAGTGGGTAATTTAAGAGTAGGGGTAGTGGATGAAGGGGTAGGGTAGGGCTGGGGAAGGATAGGTGATAGGGGTAGGAGGTATGTTAGGGGTATGGTGATCGTAAAGGGGTGGGGTAGGCGATAAGGGCAGGGGATAGGGATACAGGTAGGGTAGGGTAGGGTGAAAGAAAGGGCATGTGATAGGGGTAGGGTAGGCGATAGGGGTAGGGGTATGGTGGGGGAAAGAGGAGGGGATACGGGTATAGGGTAAGGGTAGGGTAGGGTGGTGTAATTTAGGGGTAAAGGGGTAGAGGTGGGGTGGTAGGCGTTAGGGGTAGGGGATAAGGGTACGGGTAGGGGATAGGGGTAGGTTAGGGGTATGCTAGGGGAAGGGGCGGGGATTGGGGTACAGTTGGGGGAAGGGGTAGGGGAAGAGGTGGAAGATAGGGGTAAGGGTAGGGTAGCGGTAGCGGGTAAAGGTAATGGGTGAGGGTGGGGGTATGGTTTGGGGATAGGGGTTGTGTAGGGGTGGGAGGGGGTGGGGAGAAAGTAGGGTAGGGTGGGATAGGGAGTAGTGTGTCACACACTTTTGTTTAGGGATCAGTTCGTAATTATTGTTGCTTGTGGGTCAAGTCTCAATTGTCATAGTTTTAGAGACTATGTTGCAAATTACTGTCCTTCCGTTTGTTGCATTTTCTTTATATATGTCTACAGTGTAAGAGACAAATATCAAGCTATAATTAGAGAATATCTGTATTGTCTTCTGTTCTTCATTTCTCTCCTTTCTTCTCTTCTTCTTCTTCATTTCTATCCCTAATATCCAACCCAATCCGTAAACATCAACATGGTATCAGAGCTTAATCGAGCCTGATTCTCTACCCAAACCTGTTTCTGTCTTGATTCCATGGAAGAATCATCACCTGCCTTCGCCAACAAGAAAGTAGCTCAGCTACTTGCCAAAGAGAACTTCCAGCAATGGAAGCAGCAGGTATTGCTGTCTGTTCGAGGTTACAACCTTGAAAATCACCTCCACGGGGTGAGCATTCCTCAGTTCCTGGAGGATGAGACAGGAGCTGCCATTCCAAACCATGCTTATGCGAAATTTCTTCAGCGAGACAGCTCCCTGGCTTCATGGCTCCTAGCATCGGTTTCAACTCAGGTCAGTAGAGGGATAATAGGTTGCATGACAGCTGCTGCCATATGACAAAAGCTTCACCGTGATTTCTCATCATCCTCTACAACTAGGATCATGCATCTTTATGATAGGCTTAAAGTTATGAAACATGTTCATCAGTCTATGCGTGACTATCTCACCGAGATACAAACCACTTATGGTAGTCTAGCTAGCTGTGGTCACCCAATAGAGTAGATGGAACAGATTTCTATTGTCTTAAATGGTATTAAGGGTCAGTATGACAATGTGATAGATGTTATTCATGCTAGTCAGAACCCGTATACTATTGCCTCTGTGAGCTCACGCTCTGATTGATGCTGAGTCTAGATAGTCTCACTTGTTGTTTGATGCAAATGCTAGTGTTAATGTTGTTGCTGCTAAGATCCCTAATCTTAGTAAACCTGTCATGCCTTATGAAGAGAGTAGTTCAGGAATTAAGGATAGTGTGTCTGTAAACCCCACCAATACTGGTCTTCTACCCACACCTCAGTATCATCCCACACCTCAGAACACACCTTAGAACCACCCTTCCCCATTTGGCCCTCCTCCTTTTGGCAATCAGCAGTCTGGTAGGGGTAGAGGTCGTGGTCGAGGTTTTGGCAATAACATACTTCAATGTCAGTTATGTGGGAAGTTTGGGCACTTATGCACATATGCTTCCACCGATTCAATGTGCATTTCACTGGGGTCACAGACCCACAGTCCACATCATCAGCACCCTCTGCCAACCTTGCATCCTATGACTATGATTCTGATCCATTTTAGCAACCATCATCACCACAAGCCCACTACCCACAACCTCAAATGAACTAATCTCAAGTCCATCCTGAATCTGCTCAGACTAATACCATATCCCTTCCCACTGCTCAGACTCACTCAATGCTACAATACCACCCATCTATCCATATATGATGGCCCATCCCTGCTTTGTTAATCTAGCTCAACCATACTCTGCTTTTTCTAACCCACAGCTCCACACAGCCGCATATGACATCACCATACTCTGATCCAGGTAAGGTTCTAGTTGGTAATGGTTCTTCACTTAAGACTTCTGCAATTAGTTCTTCACTATTACCCTCTTCTGGAAAATAGCTTTTTCTTAATAACATGCTTTACACACCTGCTGTTACTAAAAATCTTCTTTTTGTATCTCAGTTTTCAAAGGATAACCAGGTTTATTTTGAGTTCCATGCGACACATTGCGTGGTTAAAGATTTCATCTCCAACAGTGTGCTGCTCAAGGGTTTTGAATCAGGAGGTCTTTATCGTCTTGATTTATCTAGTTTTCAGTTTAGCACTAATAAGTTAGTCGAGTTTGCTGATGTTTGTCCAGATCAATGTCTGAGTCTTCAAACTGATTTTCAGTCATTTTGTAATAATGCAGTTTTACCTGCTGAAACTTTAACCTTTCCGGTTAATGATAATGCAATTCTCAGTTTATGTTTAGTCCTGTTTCTTCTGCATATACTTCTGATATTTTTGGTGACAGATCCTCTACTGCTTGCTTTAACAATCAATCTACTACTGTTTTACCTGATTTTGAGTTCAGTTGCTTTCTTTCCACACTTAAGAGCACTGGATCCTCTAATATGTGGCATATGCGATTGGGTCACCCCTCTAAGAACATCCTTGTGAATTTCCGTAGACTTCAAAATATTCCTACTAATCATGTTTCTTCTGAGTGTGCTGCCTGTGCAGTTGACAAAAGCAAGTCACAACCCTACCCTTCCTCGGACACCATCTACTCTCACCCTCTGGAACTTGTTCAGGTAGATCTATGGGGTCCTGTCCCTTTCTCTTCTAGCAATAGTAATTATTATTTAAGTATTGTTGATGCCTTCAGTCGTTATACCTGGATTTACTTCTTAAATCGCAAATCTGATGCTGCTAAGGTATTTTGTGAGTTTCATTTACTAGCAGAAAAACAGCTCGGAACCAAACTTAAGGCTGTGCAATCAGATGGTGGATATGAGTTTCATTTCATTACTACATACCTTTCTCAATATGGCAAAGTTCATAGGGTGACTTGTTCATACTCAAGTCATCAAAATGGTATGGTGGAGCGTAAGCACCGCCATATTGTTGAACTTGGCATCACCCTCCTTGTCCAATCATCTGTCCCTCTCCACTACTGGACTGATTCTTTCTTTACTGCTGTTTTCCTCATTAACAGATTACCTTCCAAAACTCTGAATAATTGTTCTCATCATGAACTTATTTTTCGATCCAAACCAGACTACTCTTTTCTAAGAGTATTTGGATGTCTGTGCTTTCCACACCTGAGACCATATCGGTCTCACAAGTTATCCTTCCGGTCAGAACCCTGTGTATTCCTTGGGTTCTGCTCTGATCATCATGGATACAGGTGTCTCTCTTCATCTGGAAGAGTCTATGTCTCTCGAAATGTTGTTTTTCATGAAGCGACATTTCCCTTTAGTGATACCACAGGTCCTTTCTATGCATCTCACACTCCCAAAGTCTCTACTCCTTCGAAACCATTTTTCATTCCTTGTGATCCTTTCTTTCAACAACCAACATTTGTTCGTTCTACTGTCTCTCACTTGTATGGTCCTCGTGCTCATGCTCACACGTCAGGTGAGTCCAGTCTTCCCTCCACTACACCCACTCAATCTCAAGTCACACACCCTACGCAGGTTCCTGTCCCTACTATACCAGTCTCATCTCCATATCTATCCTCACCCACTGATGTGTGTAGGTATGTTCCTTCTGGTTGCACTCTTGTTCCCCTTACTTCTTCTGGTCCAGTCTCATCCACCCTACCACCTGCACACTCTAATCAGTCCTTCCCAGTTTCACTACCAGCTCAACCATCCTCCTCATCTCATCCTTCTCGTCCCAAATCCTCTACCAATGTTCATCCAATGCAAACCAGATCAAAAACTTCTCTTTAAAGGCTCACTATGTCCCTTTCCCTGTCTTATGATCTCACAAACTCTGAGGCTCGCACCATTCATGAGGCACTCCAATCTCCTCACTGGCTCCAGGCTGTTCAGGAGGAGCTTACAACTCTTTCTACAAACAACACATGGAGCCTTGTTCCTCTACCTACAGGGAGAATCCTAATAGGATGCAAGTGGATCTTTCGCATAAAAAGAAATGTTGAAGGGGCAGTTGTCAGGTACAAGGCTCGCCTTGTTGCCAAAGGCTTCTCCCAAAAACCAGGTTTTGACTTTCAGGAAACCTTTAGTCTGGTTATAAAGTCAGCAACTGTTCGCATTATTTTATCATTGGCCCTAACTCATAAATGGTGTATCAGACAGGTCAACATCAACAATGCTTTTCTTCACGGAGGTCTTCATGAGGAGGTTTTCATGGTACAACCTCCAGGTTTTGAAATTCAGTCCTCTTCACCTAATCTGGTATGTAAACTTCAAAAGGCTCTATACGGTCTTAAGCAAGCTCCCAGAGCTTGGTTTGAAAAGCTCAAGTTCTTCCTTCTAAATTCTCATGGCTTTAATGTTTCTACATCTGACAACTGTTTATTTATCAAATCCACCTCAGAATCCTTTGTGCTTTTACTTGTTTATGTTGATGATATAGTTATAACTGGTACCTCTGCATCTCTTGTCTCTAATATTGTTGATTCCATTAATGCACAGTTTCAACTCAAGGATCTAGAAGCCTAAACTACTTCCTTGGATTTGAAGTAGTTTCTAGAGATGACTTCATTCTTCTCAACCATAAGAAATATGTTCAGGATCTGCTAGACAAGGTAGGCCTCAATGACCAAACCATCTTCCCCACTCCGATGAGAGGTACATGTCTATCCAGATCAGGTAAGAACACTTGTGATGATCCCTTTCACGATGAGACACTTTACAGAAGAACAATTGGTGCTTTTCAGCATGTCTGTGTCACGAGACCAGACATTCACTTTGCTATTAACAAGCTCAGTAAATCATGCAAGCTCCTAATAACAGCAATTGGAAAGTTGTTATTCACGTTCTAAGATACCTCAAGGGTACTCTTAATCACAGTCTTTTATTTAGAACAACACACTATCATGTTAATGATATTACTCTTACCTCATTTTCTGATGTTGACTGGGGAGGTAATTACACTGATCGCCGATCCATTTCAGGTCATTACCTGCTCTTAAATGGTAACCCAATAGTGTGGAGTTCTAATAAGTAGTCAGTTGTGTCCAGGTCTAGTGCAGAGGCTGAATTTAGAGCCATTGTAAATGCTATGTGTGAGATCATGTGGGTTCAATCACTTCTCAAGGAAATAGGTCTTAACACACCTACTGCACCAGTAATATGGATAGACAACAAAAGTGTAGTTGCACTTTCAGAAAACCCAATTCACAACTCCAAGATGAAACACGTCGAGATTGACCTCTTCTTCATCAGGGAGAAAGTCCACTCAGGGGACGTTTTAGTTAATTTCATTCCAGCATCAGAACAAACAGTTGATATCTTAACTAAGCCTCTAACTGAAAAACATTTCATTCCTTGCAGGAAGAAACTTGGGGTCTTCTCACTTGAAGAACTGGAATATCATGGTGTTTCACCTTTTCTCCCGGACACATCCAGCTCGGCCTGATTTCCTCAAACCAGTCTGTAAGTTCATCCATTTTTTCATTGACTAGTACTTATCTTTATCTTCTGCATCCTTAGTATAGTTCTGTGTATACACTCTGGTTTTGCTGTTTGCCACTTGGTTCTCAGTGCAGTCTATCGTCTCACAAGTCTGCTCATCTCACTCATTGGTTTGATCATTCTGCTAATCTTGGTATGTTTATGCCTAACTTATCATGTTTAGTAATTTCGCAAGATTCACATGTCATCTGTTTATCCTCTCATACCTCAACCTTATTATTGTCCATGTGCTTCATCACTGTCTCTCTTTGGGCATGCTATCTGTCAGTATAAATCTGAATGGCATAGGGCATGACTTGAGTCCAAAAATAGTATGATACCGTAAAGAAAACGACAAGATACTTTCGGTTTTCACCCTTGAGGATAAAAAGATCAAGGATCAAACCTTGCAGTCATGCTGGTAAGATAGGAGCTCAAACTCCTCTGTCATTTTCAAAACAAAATCAAAATAAGAGAAATGAAAGAAAAAATACAGAGTTATATATATATGCTTGTAAGATAGAGCATGACTGTGCATGATGCACTCTGGCAATTGTAATGGATCAGGTATAGGGAGGTTTATACACTTCCTTGTGTTATCTCCTGGTATTGCTGATCTAGTAGTTCTGTCATTTCCATTACCAAAGATTTCAGGTAATGATCATACCGTGATTACAGATGTGCTCAGAAGTTGTGCAGAATCTAGTGTTGCAGTTAAAACCAAAGGTGCATCTAAGTGAAATCAGTCAAGCATAGCAGAACTACTCAGGATGCACTGAGAAGGTAAGAAAGCACTTAGTCTTTAGAAAACTAGATTGTTACGTTCAGACTAGCAGCTACAGCTCAAAAAGGAAGGTTGGTCACCCCAAATCAAGATCAAGTATAGGGAATGTTAGGTTATAAGTGTGTCACACACTTATGTTTAGGGATCAGTTCATAATTATTGTTGCTTGTGGGTCAAGTCTCAATTGTCTTAGTTTTAGGGACTATGTTGCAAATTACTGTCCTTGCGTCTATTGCCTTTTCTTTATATATGTCTACAGTGTAAGAGACAAATATCAAGCTATAATCAGAGAATATTCGTATTGTCTTCTGTTCTTCATTTCTCTCCTTTCATCTCTTCTTCTTCTTCGTTTCTATGCCTAATATCCAACCCAATCCGTAAACATCAACAATTACCACATCCCCTACCCTAACTCATATGTCCTTCCCCACGCTCACTCCCATCCTCATCCACTAACCCTACCCCACCCTCGTCCTCATCCATTATCCTTACCCCACCCTTACCCCCAACTCCTATCCTCTACCCCCTAAACCCACCCCTACCATATCCCTAACCTACCCCTTACCCTACCCACCCATGTACTTGGGGTCTTGCATTTATATCCTTGTCATATGAGAACATGACAAATAACATCAATGTTACGCGCTTGCATTGCAGACTAAATTTTAACTTGTTCTTATTTTTAAAATTGTGTAAGCCAATTAAATATTAAAAATAGTTTGACATTGCGTGATTTTGTTCTTATATTTCTATATATTCAACATGAAAAATGCTTTTTTCTGTCCAAAATAGTGTTCTATTCCTTTGAGAACGTAAATAAATCATGGGGGTTTGGGATTACACTCTTTAGAAATTAAAAAACAATAAGTGGGAGTGGGGGTTTTTAGAATCAATCATATAGATTCAGCGCTATTAGAGCTTGCTTAGCGATCCAATTCACGCATGTATTTGTTGATCTTGAAATTGCTCTTCATTCAAGTTATTTCCTACTTCTAGGTAGTGTGTGGATATTCGAAGAAATGGTTGTTATTTACCAGAGGTTTCCCTAACCTCTTGATGACATCCAATCTGTCCGACTTGATCTCAAGCTTTTCCCAATTGTTCTCCACGACTAGACAAACTCCTTTGAGGATCGCTCTAGATTCCAATGAATCCACAACTATGCTTTTGATTGGTCATTTAAGATCTCCAATGATCTAGCCTTGTCGGTTCCTCATAATTACTTCAATATTGCCAATCTTTGAGGCCTTACACCAGGATGCCTCACAATTGATTGACCCAGTTGACTCCCCTTATCTTCATTAGTTTCTCTTCAGCCGAGTTGGGACTTGGGGAGTTGCAGTATTATTTGTACGTCCTTTTTGCCTCTCAAGTGGTCTCTCTAGGTTCAGGTAACTTCTCTTCGAGGATCCGTTTTCATTGTTCCTTCCATATAAACCAACAAGTAATCATACACAACACCCACCTTTGTTTCCTATCAATAATTGGTTCAGATTTTCTTTTCTTCTTCTACTCTAGCAGCAAGATCGTGCCTGACCTATTCAAATGAAATCCCAACCAAAGCAGTCTTGTCCACTCACATTTGACACTCGAGCATGAGGGTCATACGTTTCCGATGCCAATTATCTTTTACTGCCATTAAGTTAGATAATAATCTCAACATAAATCTTTTGATTTTTGTGATTACCTTTGCATATATTGCCTTCCCAAGTGAGGTTTTTGTTAGGTTGCTTCTTGTAACACCTGCAGCCATTTTTAAGCTTCAAACTTTGCAAGTGGAAAATTCAAGAGCTAATGACATGTAATGGTAATGTTAAATGACAAAACTAGTTTTTGTTCCCTTAGAAGCTATATTTTTCTCGTGACATATTTTCAACAACTGCAAATCACCAAAGATCACGGGTTGGAGGGGATTTTTCCTTTTGTTTCTGCAGTTAGGGTTGATGGCATTGTATTTATGCATACCTAAATTCATAGTGAGCATGGAACAAATAAGAAAGGACTAGATAGGGAAATCGACAAAAAATCAGACTCCAACCAAACCACCATGGAAACAGCTAAAACGGAGCTTGAATGAGAGACCAACCCAGTATCATATAATGACTAAGGTTGGACTCCATAGTTATGCTTAATTTTCTTCTCCATGAATGGATATTTTCTGAATATATGCATGAGAAAGCTTGAATGGTCGTTAATGGTGGATTTCAGTATGGTGGATTTGACTATCCTTTATGCAAATGTTTAGACTCTAAGGGTTCTAAGTAACCTAACCTAAGTGAGGAAACCGAATTTTATTGAGCCGTTTGAGAGATATCAAAGTTTGGAGTCAATTTTTGAGACTTTGAGAACCTTCATGCTACATTTTTATGAGTTATTTCACAAAAAGGAATCAACAACCTTGTAGTTCATTGTAAGGATTTTCATATACTTGAAAAACACCCAAAACAAAGCTCGAACGAGAGAGAATGAAGCTCTCAACCTCGGCTTTATAATCCGTGAAACTTTGATTGTCACGTGTGAGCCACCTTGATGTCGAAGTTCAACGTCATTTCCAGAGTTGTACTTATAATTTGACACTATACCAACGATAATTTTTGGGAATTTTTTGGCATTGGTTAAAATATTATTGAATAATGATATATCACGCGTCACCTCTTTTTGCGTGCCACAAACATAATAGTAAATTTGGAACCTGAATTATACCATAAGGGCATGTTAGTTTACAATGTATGCATGAGATATTATTGTATTTCATAGTTCAAATGGAAAATGTATAGTCTCTTTTGCATTGATTTTATAAAGCTATCGATATTATATTTGGAGTTTAGTTAAGTAATTTATGCTTCTTTTAATGTTTAAGAAATAAATGCATTTTTGCATTGCATTTAATTTTAACGATAAGCTATTATTATGTAAGAGCATGAATATGAGTTGCGTTTATAAATTTGGCATCAAGTGCTTGAAGTTGTCATATTAAGTGTGCTTTTGATGAGTTGTCTTCACGGATATTTCATTGGATTTAATTATTGGGCTACCCAAGTCTACCAGGAAGGAGGTCATATTTGTTGTAGTGGATAAGCTAACAAAGTATAGCCATTTTAGGGTCTTTAATCACCCTTACACGACGGTAACTTTGGTGCAGCTCTTCATCGAACAAATCTACAAGCTACATGGTCTCCCCAACAATGTTTTGGGCAAGATTTGTTCAAAAGGTTGGGGTATGTCCATGCATGTCATCCCCAAACCGAATAGATCCATTGTTGCTTGGAGACGTACTTGAGATGCATGACGAGGGAACGACCATCGACTTGGGTGAAGTAGTTGGCCTTAACCGATTGGTGGTACGATACCTGCTTTCACTCGACAATCAGGATGATCATATTTGAGGCATTGTATGGATTTGCCCCACCCTTCCACGTGTCGTACTTTTTGAACGACTCGAATGTAGAAAGGGTGGATGTTCTATTGTGAGATAGAGTGGATTTAATCAATATGTTTGAATTTCATTTCCATGGAGTACAAAACATGATGAAACAAATACTAAATAGGGGAAATTTGACAAAATTTTGATATTGAAGATTTGGTGTTCCTAAAGCTACATCTGTATAACTAACAAACAAAGAAAGACGGGAGACATAGCTTGTAAACTCAACCTTATCGACACATGAGTGATACATAGAACCATACACGTATCACATTTGAAGTTGGCTCACGGAAACGTCCAACAGTTTACCACATTACAATCAATTTTATGTGTTATGCTCATTGTGTTCCACGAAACCTGCTCACTCAAAAGATGGTACATCTTGATAACAAGGCAGATATGAAGATCTTGGTTCAATGGGAAGGCATTGTTGAATGCGGAACTACATGGGAATTCCTTGAAGATCTAAGGCGCAAATATCCCGATTTTTACCTTAAGGAAAAAGTCATTGATTAAGGGGAGTCAATGTTACAAGCCATATAAATAACGTAAGAATCTTTGTAACTGAACCTATGCAACCTTTTTGGAACTGTAGGAGTATGAACAATGCTACCACCTTCAACATTGTTATTACTAACAACAACACTAATATGTATTTTGTTGTATATATGCTGATGTCAGCAATTAGTCAGTGTGTTAGTTAACATTCTTACTATATATAGCTATTGCACATATCATTCTCTGTAATAGAAAAATAACAGTATTCTGTTATTTTTGCTCTGCAACTTTCATTTCTCTTTATCTCTCTAAAGTTGATATGGTATCAGAGCGAATTTTCTAGACTTCTCTACAAGAGTTTGTTACGCGGCTTGCTTTCTACATGTCCATGGTAGATCATGTTTGTGTGGATGATAATTTGTATCTTTATCTAGACGATACAACCGGTACTTTGTTTATTTTGTTTCAGTTTACTGGATCGGAGAATGATCTTATTGATTCACCTATGGCTTTAATGGCGTTTGGAAACTCTGTTTCGCAGAATGGTTCTGTGAATTCTATGAATCATTTTAACAGAAATCGAATTGATAAGACAAACTGGATTTGTAGTTATTGTGGGAAGAAATGCCATATTAAGAAACAGTGGGCAGCGAATGCAGTCATTTCTGATGATAACAGTGTTGATAAAGATAGTTGTTCATATGATCCATTGCAGATTTCTACAGAACAGAGCTTCGTTGGCAACCCGACTCAACCATCTTTTGTGATGTCTTCTACTTAGCCGATGTACTTCTCCCCTGATCAGATGAGTCAAATTGTTCAATTCCTACAGAAAGACAAGGCTTCGGAAGTTCGAGCTAATATTGCTGGTATTTTCTCAGCTTTTTCCATGTCTGATAATAACATGGATTGGATCGTTGATACAGGAGCTTCCGATCATATGACGTTTCGGAAAGATTGGATTTTTGATTTGGTTCCTAATACCACACATCCTCGAGATGTTCATTTACCTGATGGTCATGTTGCCTCTGTCACTCACATTGGTTCTTACTTACTTGCTCCTAATCAAAGATTACAAAATGTATTGTTTGTGCCCGATTTCAAATATAATCTTTTATAAGTATCCAAATTGATTCAAGATTTGCATTATGTTGTTTTTTTCCTTCCCAGATTGGTGATTTTTCAGGCTCTCTCAAATAGGATGATATTGGGAATTGGTCGTGAAGTTCAAGGCATGCACATTCTGCAAAATAAACGCACGGTTGCAACAAATATCAACACAAATCAGACTTCCAAGGCTTCGTTTGCTGAGTTGTTTAATGGCATTGTCGTCTTGGTCACATTTCTTATAGTGAGATGTTACGTATGTCTTCATTATGAGAGAGATTATTACATCATTCGAATGTTGTTTCGTGTATTAAAGATTGTTGTATATGCCCTATGGAAAAAACAATCTCGTCTTCCATTTTCCAATAGTTAATCTCATGCTTCGAACCCCTTTGATCTTGTTCACATGGATTTTTTGGGATCTTATTCAAGGTAAATCTCTGTATGATGTCCTACACAAAGTCAAACCTAATCTGAGCCATCTTTGCACTATTGGTTGTCTATGCTTTGTTAACCATTTACCAATGCTCGGCAAGCTTGATCCTCGAGCATGTGCTGCTGTGTTTTTTGGTTATTCATTTTCTAAAAATGGGTGTATTGTCATACAACTTCATGATTAGGTGTTTCGTGTTTCGTGAAGTGATATTCAATGAGAAGATTTTCCCTTTCACCATGACTAAGGCTGAACTTTCTAAGTTATTTCCATCTGAATTGTTTTCTAGCATGGATTATTTTCAGTCATATCTGATTGACGCTAGAAATGCTGGAAATGGGGCTCCTACTGCATAAGTTTACCACTCTACAGAATCTGATATTGTTGATGTTGTTGTAGATGGTGGTTAAGTTGGAATTGATGTTGATACTACCAATGTTGTTGTTAATGTAGATGTTGTTGCTGTCGATTGGTCTACAGATGTTGCAGCACTAAATATGGAAGCACCATGTGATGAATAAGTGCGTCCTTCCACCAGGTCTTCTAAAACTAAACCGCCTTTATGAATGCAAGAGTTCGTTACTCCCACAATCAAGTCAAAGGCTTCATTCTCTATTACTAATTTTGTACAGTATGATCATATGTCTTCAACAAATCGTAGTTATCTCAGTAAAACTGAGCAACTTACTGAACCGATGACTTTTCGAGAAGCGACTAAAGATCCTAATTGGGTTCGAGCTATGCAAACAGAGATTGATGCCCAGCAGGAAAATACATGGACACTTGTTGATTTGCCACCCAATAAACAAGTTGTGAGTTGTAAATGGGTATAGAGGCTCAAGTTTCATTCGGATGGAACTCTAGAGCGTTATAAAGCACATTTAGTCGCAAAGGGATACACCCAACAAGAAGGGACTGATTTTGAAAAAACTTTTTCACATGTGGCAAAGATGACAACCGTTCGATTACTTCTTTAATTGGTTGCTTCCCATTCTTGGGATATTTATCAAATGGATGTTAACAATACTTTTTTACAAGGGGATTTAGTTTAAGAGGTATTCATGGAGATTACACATGGTTTTAGCGAAGAACACTCTGCTGCTCAACCAAGAAACGTTTTGCCATATGCTCAACTCTTTAAACGGATTAAAACAAGTGTCTCGTCAATGGAATCTGAAGCTTATCGATGTGTTGTTGCGACATGGCTATTATCAAAGCAAATCAAACTATTCTCTGTTCATTAATAAGGTGGGTGATCGAAGTGTATTCCTATTTATCGATGTGGATGATCTCCTGATCACTGGTTCTAATTCAGTGTCAATAGCTGAATTGAAGAATGTTTTACAGATGGCATTTCGACTAAAAGAGTTGGGAAGCTTAAAGTAGTTTCTTGGCTTGGAGGTTACTGGATCTTCAAAGGGCTTAGTCATTAATCAACACAGATATGCACTCGAGCTGGTCTCTTTTGCGAGTCTTGGTGTTGCTAAACCTGTTTGTACGCCACTGGAGCTGAATCAAAAGCTGACTACCCAAGAGTATGACCAAGCTATTGGACTTAATTCTGAAGATACTAAGTGTGATCAGACTAATGTTTACATGAGATTGGTTGGTCGACTTTTATACCTCACCATGACCCGCCCGAATATTACATTTGCCGTTTAACATCTCAGTCAGTTCGTACACGATCTAAAGAAGTCTCATTTTAAAGCTGCTATGAGAGTGATTCACTATATCAAAGGAAATCTGGGGTAAGGTTTGGTCTTCCCAGCTCGCAATACAATGGAGATTGACATATTTTGTGACTAGGACTGGAGAGCTTGTGCATTTACTAGACGTTCAGTAAGTGTGTATTCTGTTTGATTTGGTGTCACTACCATTGCTGGGAAAATCAAGAAACAAGCTACCGTATCTCGATCGAGTGCTGAATTCGAGTATCGGAGTATGGCTATGGCAGTAGGAGAAGCTGTTTGGTTGAAGAAATTGCTGCATGAGATGGGGTACCATTCCAATGCTCTTGTTCGGTTATTTTTCTACAAAGTCGCCCTTCAGATTATCAAGAACCCGATGTATCATGAACGCACCAAGCATATTGAGCTCGATTGTCATTTCATTCGAGAACTCATTTTGGATGGGACACTCAATGTAATTTACGTTGCAAACAGAGATCAGATTGCTGATCGTTTGACAAAGCCCTTGAGTAGACAGCAACATGAAACTCTGTTACATCAGTATGGGATCAAGGGTGTCTTTCGAGAATCATGAGAGGAATCGCAAGAAGAACGAAGAATAAATATTTGAGGAGGAATGTACGAGTATGAACAGTGCTACCACCTTCAACAGTGATATTACTAACAACAACATTAATATGTATTTGTTGTATATATACTGATGTCAGCAGTTAGTCATTCTGTAGTTAACATTTATACTATATATAGTTGGTGTACATATCATTCTCTATAATAACAAATAACAGCATTCTATTAATTTTCCTCTCCAACTTTCATTTCTCTCTCTCTCTCTAAAGTTGATAGGAACTTGGCCGTCATGGATTGGCTCTTGTAACTCTTCATTTTTTGCAAACACACTGCACAGTTGAAACTTTGTTTGATTCATTATCCTATTACCCGTTGAAAGCCACCCAAGGAGCAGCCCACGTGCAACAAGGAGCAGTCCACATGTTGTACCACCATTCAGCTAGCAACCCACGTTTCTCACTTGCAGTGGAAGAGAACACCTCCTATAAATAGAGAGTTCTGATCTGCAGATGGAGAATCAAGAGAGTGGGAGAAGAAAATGTGAGAGATTGAGAGAATTTGCAGATTTTGAAAATCTTGTAACAAGTTCTATGAAAGAGGCTCCACCGGACGTAGGCAATTTGTCGAACTACTTTCAAATCGTTTTGTGTGATTTCCTAACAGGTTAGAAAAACATAACAAGTGGTATCATAGCTTCAGTTCGAGCTATCCAAAACTTCAAGTTGCTCAAAATCAATTTTTGACAACTCCTGAGTGTTCCTCCCGTTGAGACAAATTCATTGCTGCGAATCGAAAATGAAGGTCGAAGGAGTCCACACGCGCCCCTAGAAGGTTTGATGTCAATCACGCGCACCGGAGGTTGAAGACAACTTAGCCAGACGCCTCACAGTTGTTCAGCACGCGCGCCAGATCTGAACCGTCCGTTTTCAAGATCCATTTGGGACTTGATCGATACCATCCAGAGTTCGAATTCAACGATCAAATAGTGCTTTCCAACTATTTGAATCATTATGGAGTCATCCGTACGGTTATAATTTTGAAATTTTGAGTCTAAAAATTCAAAATTCAAATGGAAATATTAGGAAGATATGGGAGCTCTGATAATGCCAGTAGATCCAAGCGTCAGTCCACTGGTTCAAATGCCAAGTTTCAAGTTAAGCAAGTTCAATGGAACAAGCAAATTAGGCATGTGGAAATGTGATGGCATGGACGTCTTGATCCAACAAGAGTTGTATATTGCATTGGGAGGAAAGCTAGATGATGTAACTGATCAGGATTGGAAGAAACTCAATACTCAAGCGTGTAGTACAATCCGATTATCCCTTACCAAAGAACAAAAGTATTTTGTCAAGAGAGAGACAAATGTTAAGGTACTTTGGCAGAAATTAGAGGATAAGTTCATGAAAAAGAGCATTCAGAGTCGTTTGCACTTGAAGAAGAAGCTATTCATATTCCAATTTCATGAAGGTAGTTCAATGTCCGAACATCTGAATAGTTACAACTAAATTCTTGATGATCTATTAAACTTAGACGTTGAAATCGAAGATGAAGATAAAGATTTACTTTTGTTAAATTCCTTGCCCGATATGTATGAGCATTTAATTACTACTCTACTTTACGAGAAGGAAAGTATTAAGTTCGAAAATGTATCTAGTTCTTTAATTAATAATGAGTACCAGAAAAGGTATAAGTAGGTACAACAAGATGCATCAATTGAAGCTTTAATAGAAAGAGGGAGACCACACTCAATGAATCCCAAAAAGAAGAATGATTCTCAATCGAAGATCTGGGCCACTTCACGTGGTTCGTTAGTCGGCAAAAAACTCACCAAATATGAGTGTGCCTTTTGTCACAACAAAGGACACTGCAAGAAGGATTGTCAAAACTGAAAGGGACAACAGCCAATGTCGTGGACAAAAATGATTATTCAGATTTCTGATAAGTTCATCATCCATTTGTCATTCCGATGAATGAATTATGGATGTACCTATCATATGTATCCCAATCGGGACTGGTTTACTGACTTAACAAAGATCGAGGATGGAGCAGTTCGTATGGGAAATGACAATGCCTGTAAGACACAGGGAGTAGGGAGTATTCGGTTAAAGCTGCACGATGGGAGCATTAAGACTCTAACAGAAGTTTGGTATATTCCGGACTTGCGGAAAATCTCATCTCACAGGGATCTCTGGATTCAAAGGGATTCAGAATCACCATTGAAGACGAAACTCCCAAAGTACTAATGGGAGTTTGGGTGGCAAAGAAGGGTTTAAGGCGAGGAAACTTGTACTTCTTGCAGGGAAGTACTGTTGATGGAAGAGCTTCCACAGGCTGTGAGAAGCTGGATGAGATTGATGTCGACACCACCAGTCTTTGACATACACGTAGCAGACACGCAGGAGAAAAAGCTTTGCAAACACTGGTGAAGCAAGGCTTACTCAAAGGTGTCAAGACTGATAAACTATCCTTATGTGAGCACTGTATATTGGGGAAGCAGAGGCGGATCAAGTTTGGAACCGCAGTACACAATACACAGGGAATTATTGACTATGTACACTCTAATGTTTGGGGACCTACCCAAAATAAATCTTTGGGAGGTAACCATTGGTTTGTAACTTTTGTTGATGATTATTCTCGTCGTGTGTGGGTGTATACGATGAAGAATAAAGTTGAAGTGCTGAAAATCTTCATTGATTGGAAGAAAATGGTTGAGACTCAGACCGACGATCAAGAGGCTCAAATATGATAATGGAAGTGAGTACACATCAGACCCCTTCATGGAAGTATGCCGGAGAGAGGGAATTGTCAGACACTTCACAGTACAAGGTACACCGTAGCAAAACGATGTGGCAGAACAAATGAATCGTACTTTATTAGATAAAGTGTGATGTATGTTGCTGACTGCTAGACTCAGTAAGAAATTTTGGGTTGAAGTTGTCACATATGTTTGCCACCTCATCAACCGACTACCCTTAGCTGCCAATGATGGAAAGACATGCATTGAAATATGGAGAGGTAAACATGCTAGTGATTATGATTTTTTTCACATTTTTGGATGTCCTACTTACTATCATGTTAAATCAAGTAAGCTTGATCATAGAGCCAAGAAAGCAAAATTCTTGGGCTTTAATACCACTGTGAAAGGGTATATAGACTCTGGTGCATAGAGTCCAAAAAGGTAATCAGTAGAGATGTTAGATTCAACGAATACGAGATGCTTAAGTCACATAAGCATAAAGATTCTGGTGAAAGCAGCAGTAATGGCGAAACATCAGAAGATTCGCAGAAGGTGGAGTTTATTTCTTCATAGAAGTTGGAAAATCATTGACAAGATGAATCGGTCACAGTACTTTCATGTCAACCGGAATCGATAGCAACCAACATACCCAGACGAGAGAAACGTGTACCAACACGTTATGCAGACTATGTGACATATGCATTACCCGTTGAAGGGGGTGATGTCCCAACCACTTACAGAGAAATTGTACAGTACAGTAAACAAGTTGAATGGATAAAGGCAATGAATGAAGAGATGCAGTCTCTTCACCATAACCGTACTTGGGAGCTACCGCTTCCATGATCTTCAATCAAAAAGATGATCAAGCTGCTAAAAATGGGATGCGATACAAAGATAGGTTGCTAGCCAAGGGCTACGCCCAGACAGGGGGAATGAACTACAGTGAGGTATTCTCTCATGTTGTTAAGCATTCATCCATTCGAATATTACTATCTTTGGTTGCACAATGTGATCTTGAGTTAGCACAACTTGATGTAAAGACAACTTCCTTACCTGGTAAGCTAGAATAGGAGATTTATCTGTCTCAACTAGAATGATTCAAAGAAGCTTGCAAAGAAAATTGGGTATGCAGTCTGAAGAAGTCTCTCTATGGCTTGAACTAGTCACCTCGGCAATGGTATATGCAGTTTGACCACTTTATGATGGGTCTGAAATACAGTCGTTGTCAATACGATCATTGTGTATATTTTAGAAAACTTGCAAATGGATCTTTCATTTTTTTCTATTAATTGCATGTAAAGGTAAGGGGGAGATAGATCATTTAAAACTTCAGTTAAGTAATGAGTTTGAAATGAAATATATAGGCGAAGCACGAAGAATATTGGGGATGAAGATCAACACAGATAGGGTGAAATGTACAGTTCACCTTACTCAGAAGCAGTATCTGATGAGAATACTGCAACGCTTCGACATCGACTCGAAGACAAAGCCGGTGAGTACTCCTATGACCTCATATTTCAAGCTCAGTGCATTGCGGTCTCCTAAAATTGATGAAGAGCGGGACTACATGAAGAATGTCCCATAAACAAGTGTTGTTGAAAGCTTAATGTATACCATGGTGTGTACACGACCTGATATCTCTGAGGTTGTTAGCTTAGTTAGTCGTTATATGCATAATCATGGAAAGGTCCATTAGTATGCAGCTAAGTGAATTCTACGGTATATTGTTGGGACCGTGGATGTTTGTTTAAGGTTCAAGAAGAGTATAGATAATCTAGGAACTGGATATGTTGGCTAAGACTATGTAGGTGATCTTGACAAACGACGATCGACAACGGGTTATGTGTTCACTATGGTTGGAGGACCAATTAGTTGGCGATCAACTTTGCATACAACAATTGCACTATCATCAACGGAGTCTTAATACATGGTTGTAACAGAAGTCGTGAAAGAAGCTATTTGGTTACAGGGATTGGTAATAGAATTGGGATTTGAGCAGCAAGAGGTTACCGTTTACTATTACAGTCAAAGTGCAATCCATTTGGCCAAGAATCAAGTTTATCACTCTCGAACAAAACATATAGATGTTCGTTTTCACTTTGTACGTGAAATATTAGAAAAAATGGCATGAAACTTCAGAAGATTGGCACTGAAGATAATTCAGTAGATATGTTGATGAATGTCGCCATACGAATCAAGTTCCATCACTGTTTGGACTTGATCAGTATTGTACACTGATGAGCACCATCATGTGCATTGAAGCATGTTCGATAGTAAAAATCTCTCATGTCAAAGAAAAAGGTGGAATCATTTGAAGAATGAATCAATTTGCAAACAACTTGGTATGACGCACTTGGGTGGAGGGGTGATTGTTGAAATTCACCGAAGGAGTAGCCCACGTGAAGTATGCAATGAGCATGCATGGAGCAGCCCACGTGCAATAAGGAGCAACCCACGGCACCACCATCCAGTCAGCAACCCACGTTTCTCACTTGCAGTGCAAGAGAACTCCTCCTATAAATAGAGAGTTCTGATCTGCAGATGGAGAACCAAGAGAGTTGGAGAAGAAAACGTGAGAGATTGAGAGAATTTGTAGATTTTGAAAATCTTGTAACAAATTCTATAAAATAGACTTCAGTAGACGTAGGCAATTTGGTGAATCACTTTAAGATCGTTTTGTGTGATTTCCAGACAGGTTAGAGAAACATAACATTACCATCTTTGGACCAATGATTATGACAACATTCACATAGAAGTAGCGCGTACATGTATCTAGCATGTATACGATAATATATGGTTAAATCTGACTAGCAACAAATATGAATGCATATAATATCTAGAAAAATGAATACATTTTACAGAAGTGCTGATGCTTGCTTGATGGTGTCTCCCTACGTAGCTAGAAGATACTTCTGACCTCCTCTGCTTGCTGATCATGCAATCATCAACAATCTGAACAATATAAGTTCACCATATCTTGGTTTGGAAGGCTCTTTTGCGCCTGCTCTTCAGCTTTAATCAAATATATCCTTCATTTATTATCAGGGTTTGGTTTTATGTTGTTTTCCATTTAAGATGGCTGACGAACGACAAGGATGGGTTTTAATGTTGTTATCACTCCAATTGCCTCCACAACATTCAACATAAAGAAAACCATATGACTCCCTGCACATGATCATCCATGTCGGTGAATTATGTTAGCAGACAAATCAACTTTAACATTCCTGAATTGATAATGCAGTAAAATGGTGGCCACTCTATGTATGTAAGATATCTGACCTGGAAGAAACGTGGCATCTTGACGCTTTTGGGCCCAAGAGAATCTGCAAACCAGAGTGGTGATACTCATTCAATCAAATCCAAAAACGAAACAAAATAGCAGACATTGATTATTGTTTTTGAATGAAGTCGAACAACTTACAGTACACCACCACCTGCAGGACCTACTGCTTTGAAAAGAGACATGG
Source organism: Chamaenerion angustifolium (assembly GCA_946814005.1). Taxonomy (NCBI): domain Eukaryota; kingdom Viridiplantae; phylum Streptophyta; class Magnoliopsida; order Myrtales; family Onagraceae; genus Chamaenerion; species Chamaenerion angustifolium. The sequence goes on along the minus strand of OX328271.1, from coordinate 24,607,809 downwards.
CTGTCATGGCAAGCCCATTTGCAGCTCCTCTCTGATCTTGATCCTGTTATTTTTCATTCACACAAGTAGTACATTACCATGAGGAAGAATCATGAGAAATAAAAAGATTCATGAAATAGGTAGTAGCTGAAAGGGAAGGGTAGTTACTTACAACTGCTTGGTTTTGCAGAATGAATGTGCTCGTGATGATAGACACCTTTTTATATTTGTAAGGTAAGGAAAACAGACTTGTCATGATTATTGTACATTAATGAAGTTTGTTAACATATAGCTGAGCTGCTGTACACGAGTTTTACTTACAGCGAGAACATTTTTAGCAATTGATGCGGAACTGAGTACTATGGCCAAACTTAATCCCGATAGCATCGCAATGAAGGGGTAGCTTGAAAGTAAAGGCATTGAGAGTAGCTGCAATAACATTAGAATGAATCGCAATAAGTTGAGGGTCTACTTGAGATCGATGCTAATGTTTAAACTTCGGAGACATACTGCAAAGACACGGGCTAACGTGATAGGACCGAGAAGCCTCTCAATGTAAGGATATAAGAATATTTGGAAGATAAGAAGACTAAATCCTGTAAAACAAGAGAAAGATGTAAGCAAGTGTTCATTCTCATGATATTCAAAATCTCATAGAATCGAAACCTGATATTGCAAGAATATTTCCGACTTCTTTGGTCGAATAACTCAAACCCCCGAGCTTCTGAGGGCTGACTGCCCACAATGAGAAGATCTGTAAATCAAGGAGTTAAAAGCAGCTATGACAATTGAAAATCAATAGAGATATAATATCCTTAACAATGTACACACCTCTGTGTAAGCCATATCATGCAGTGAAAACACGCAGTAAACAATGATTGATGAAATTAAGGGCCAATTCCTGAGAAGAGATTTCTTTGAAGTTTTTTCTTTTCCTTCCTTATCATCTCTTGAAGTGTCTGATTCCATATTCTCATATATGTCTTCACCACACGGTTTGTTATTTGCCTTGTGCTTGTGCAATGTTTCCTAAAATCGAAATTACCAACAACAATATCAAAATCAAGGAAGTCAATTCTATACAATTTGAAGGGCTGTGATATGATGACACTTACAGGAAGCCAAAAACAGGCAATTGAAACTACCAATGCGAACAGGGAGATGCAAAGGCAAGGCAAGAAGTAAGGAAATCTACAGATACATAAAAAAAATAATAATGAAGGTCTTAGATAGTTGACTTGTTCATCAAGTAACAGGAAATAAGTCATCATACATTGCACCAGTATGTATCATCACCATACAAACAAACGATCATTCATTCTACTTAAACTGCTTACATTCCAAATATAGAATCCTTGGAGAACACATTTGGATACTTCTCTGCTGGCTATCAACAAAAGAAGAAATAGTCAGCTACTCATCATGTTTAGGAGACAGTGTTCTGTGATGCTCAAGAAAATATATATATATATAGAGAGAGAGAGAGAGAGATGTGTGATTCATGCAGTACAAACTACAAATCCATACTATACCTGGGCAAGGGAACCACCAATAGCAGGACCGATGATCAACCCAATTCCCCAGGCAGTGCTTACCTGAATCAGTTTGGGTTGAGTTGAATTAATTCAGTAGAAGAACGTGGAGATGACAAAAGAAGGAAGCTTACAGTTGACAAGCCTAGAGCTTGGTATTCGTCTCGGAAAATCTCAGTTGCATAAGCCTGTTTCAAACCACCACTTGTTTACATTTGCTTTTGCAACAAAGATGAATTTAAGTATATATTTATGATGTATGACAGATACCTTTATAGGTCCCAGCAAACCATTCAAACTTCCTAAGAGGAACCTTGTAGTAATAGCCATCCAGAAGTTGACACTTAGACCGAAGAGGGTGTTAAAGATTACCCTGAGGAGTGCAACATGTAATTTCTACTTCATTACAGAAGCTCAACACAAGGGTGAGCTGAGTAGGCATGCATTTTACAAAAGGAATTTATTTACTAACACTGTGACTGTGCCAATAATAATGACCGGTTTTCGACCGTAGCGATCCGCAACCATTCCCCAGAATACAGATGTCAAGGCTCTTCCAAGCATGAATGAAGATCCTAATTCAACAAACACAAAATGCAGACAGATATATAGCTTGGTAACACCACAAAGACTGGCAATATACAGAAAATACCATATCAATATGTATATATATTTTTATAAGAGTCTCACCCACATAACCAGCATAGTATCCAATATCTTCCTCTCGTTTTGCAATGTGAAAATCCTTAATCTGCACACACCGTCGATCATCTTCTATTTATGAATAGATAGATAACTTGTTTTAGCATCGGAAAACAGTATAGCGCAGAGTCTCACCATGAAATAGAGGAAGGGGAAGAGAGACGATATTGGCAACGCTGAAAGATAAAAGAATCAGCACAAAACAAACCTTAAAAGTGTATTCTTGTTATTTTAATAATACATGAGGGAGGGAGGAAAGAAAGAAATCATTTTCAATGGAAAAAGATTATTGTAAAGAAGAGAGCGAAAGTGACAGGAAACAGTAGGTATGTATTAAAAAAAAACTTGCAGCAGCTTCCGTATTCTATAACTCATATACCAAATTTAGATCACATTCAAATCATGACCTTTCATTTCTCCACTTCATTCCCTGAACTAAGATTACAGAATAATAACACATTAAATCTGTTCAAGTTCATTCTGAACGAGTTGAATAGATCATGAACTGTCTCTCTTTTTCATCAACAGTGCTTTGATTAATTGTGTAAAATTCAACTGAGACAGATTGGATCAGACGAATTAACAAGGACAAAATACTATGTGATTAGGATAGTAAAATCAGAATAAATTAGATCATATGAAGTTGATGAATATATATAAGGTATGATGCTCACTCGTCTTAATGAAATTAGAGTATGGAACTTACCTGTGCAAAGAACAACAAACCAGACTGAGAAGAGTTCTTTGATAGGTAAACCTGTCTGTCCTTGTTTGATCTGTTCGACTTTACACCCCGGACATTCCTCGTCATAGTCATGCTTCTTGTTCAGCAAAGTTTGCTTCTCCTCTACCGCCTCCATAGCACTTCAGCCCTGAAGAACCTCCCCCACCGTCTGCTTTAATTCTCTCGTAAAACAAATTAAACACCGTCCCCCAACTATAGAGCACCCGCCGCCGCAGCAGAAGAAGAAGAGAAGGAAATCAACCCAGAATATGAATAGAAATCTTCTGATGAAGTAGGATAGTTTCTTCATAGTGAAAGAGGAACATATATAGTATAGATCGAGAACCAAACTCCATTTTGTATACGAATGCCAATTCATAGACGGACATGTTTCACGTTTTATTTATACTATACTATATAATAAGCTGCTGCTGCTCAACCTGCACCGAATCAACCAAAACATTGGAGGAGGATACTACATAATAATAATAATAATGTAAAAACCGGTTAATAATGTAAAAACCGGTTAACATATTTTTTAATTATTTAATGACTAATATGCTCCATGACTCAATTTCACCCGGCAATCACTCTAACCCAGCAATCACTCCAATCACATTGCGTCTCGTTTTCCATTTTTCAACGAAGAAACAACTAATCAAGCTAAAGAAAAACTCACGTTCCCAAACTAATAAAAATGTGCAACTTTCCAGCAATTACAACAGCATAGGAACTACACGGTTTCAATTACGCGCAGCAACAACATAACAAATTCGTTAATAACCAATGGAACCAAATTTGTTAGGAACAACACAACAAATTTGTTAGTAACAACAGAAACCCTAATTACTCTGATGGAACCATCGATTGAGTAAATGAGACAACGCATTACTAGCCAACTTCTCCACCTTCTAAACACTTGTCGCCACGTTTCTCTCCCAATCCGATCTCACCATCATTTCACCCAACGATTCTGAACACGTGTCCATATTCGTGATCACCACACTCATCCACGTCATCACATTCTCCATCTGCCATTCAAAGTTGGATCTCTTGAGCTTCCCGACTCCCATTGCCCTCATCGACTGTCGTACTCTATCCACCTCGTCCACTACGTTTTCCATGCATATTCCAACCAATTCCGCCTCGCTTTTGCTCAACCCATCATGCCACATCAACAACCAGTACACCAATTGAGTGGTCTCTACTCAATCGACCGACCTCTACTCCGATGAATCTACAACGGAACCAAATTGAAACCGATACTCCAATGGATTCAATGGATTCTTCTAATGGAGAATCAATTAAAACCGTTGATGGAACCCTAACTACTCCATTGTCCCACTACAAGAAACTTGTGCAACAGCGACGAGAATTTTGTGTTGACGCTAAGAATTGATGTTGAATATGTGTATATTGTGTCGACAGTTTTTGTTGTCGTTATTATTACTTATTAGGCACAATATGTTTTCCACCGTTATAAGATACATTTAGTGTTAATTTTTTCCGTCACTTTATTTTTTACATGGATGCATGTGTAATGACTACCAACACATGATGTTAAATGACTTCATCAGTAGCACACGACATTTCCGTTGCAAATGTACATATTTAAATGCGAAGCTTTTTATCGTTAATATATATATAACATCAACGGATGTACGCCGTAACTAATAAATTTTATCGTCGTTAAAACATAAGTACCGGGAAAATGTAAGAATAGGTTAGTGTGTCAATATATTGTCAACATTAGTATAGTCATTCAACAACTGATTTAATTATTGTTGTAAAATAGTTTATTTAGTGACGACTATTGTTGTTAAAAAATCAAATTTTCAATTTTTTTCCCGCTCAAAATCAAAAAAATTCCATTCAACAAAATATTTACAGATTCATTCAACGTCTTCCTCTCGTCTTCCCTTTGCCTTCCCTTCATTCAACGTTTTCCTACTGGATTGAAGCTTACCCTCCCTTCCTTTCACCCTCTCGTCTTCCTCTCTCGGCTCCCTCTCGTCTTCACCCTTTCTTCTTCCTCTCGCACCAACAGAACTGGACCTTGAGTTGAAGGCGAGTTGAAGCTCGACCGACCTGTCATGGATGAAGTGTTGGACTTGCTCGAAGTTCCATGGATGAAGACTTGCTGGAGCTGGAGCTGGAGAAGGTGACTTGTAGCCGGAGAAGTCGAGCTGGAGCTGGAGAAGTCGAGTTGGACCTGTAGAAGGTGAGTTGGAGCTGGAAAAGTGCTGGTTCTCCGATGCCTTCACCATGGATGAAGTGTCGTGAAATAATCGGCCATGGATGAAGCCATAGATGATGAAGTGACGATATATGGATGAAGAAGGATGAATAAGCCATGGATGAAGAAGGATGAAGAAGCCATGGATGAAGAAGGATTAAGAAGCCATGGATGAACACAAATAATTTAAAATCAACCAAAAAAATCGCAGAAAAGAAATCGACCAAAAAATCGAAAAAATCGACAAACAGTTGTCATCACTTAGAGTAATCTATAACATCGGTAAAGTGTTGTCGCCTTTCATCTGTGTTTAACAACAACCTGATGCCGATGTAAAGGAGAAGTGGGGATTCTCATGTTAGTAGCGGCAAGCCTTTGATAACTTCAATTATATTTAATACACCAACAACTCAAGAGAAAATATTTAAAAATATATATATATTTCAACCAAAATTTAAATTACTGATCATGTTATAACAATATAATATGTTTTTTTTTTGTCATCGAATAATTAATCTTGGGACATGTCAATAATCGATCTCGGGACCTCTTGCATCCAAGTAAGGGCAATGTTGTTGGACCAAGTGTATAGTATGTTATCACTATAGTATTAATATCATAAGTTCTTTACATACCTAAATTATACTTTTTTGGGGTCAGATACCTAAATTATGCTTTAAAAATGTTATTCAGATACTTTAAACCTTCTAACTTAGAAATATCATTTTTTGGAGTCGTTGTTTATACTTACATTTTCTTAAGGGTTAATAACAAAATCTCTACCTCAACTTTGGAGGATTTACAAATTGCTACCTAAACTTTAATTTTTCATATTTAACTACCTGTACTTTCAGACTTGGGGCAAATTGCTACCTCCGTTAATTTTTCCGTTAAATATGAATGGAAAATGACGTGACAGTAAATGATTGATTCATAATTTAGAATAATAAATATTGTTTTTAAATGCCCCAAAAGAAAAGAAAAATTCTTTAAAAAAAATTGGAAAATTATTAATAGGATAAATTAGAGTTTTTAATACAATATTTTTATTGAAACATATGAAACACAATTAAAAAAAACTAATCATTTTTATTTTTTTATTTCACATTTTTAATAAAAATATTATATTTAAAAATCATGTTTTCCCTATTAATTTTCCAGTTTTTTCTAGTATTTTTAAAAATAAATATAGTTTTTAATTTTATGGACCAATCATGTGCTAACACGTTATTGTTCGTCCATATTTAACGAAAAACTTAACGGATGTAGCAATTTGCCCCATATGTCAAAATTTAGGTAGCAATTTTTGAAAAATTAAAGTTCGGGTAGTGATTTGTAAAGTGTCTAAAGTTCGGGTAGTGATTTCGGTACGTAAAAAAATATATAATATTAATACTGTAGTAATAAAATATTGTATTATTATAATATGGTCATGAATTTAAATTTTGGTTTAAATACAATTGTTTATAAAAAAATCATCTGAGTAGATATATTGTCTTAATTAGTTTTCAAAATTTAGATTTTAATATTTGGTTTGAAATGAAGTATATTTTGAGGAAAAAAATAAAATTAAAATCCTCTTTTAAGTTAAACCACTCTATTATTAATTTTGTATATTTCAAAGTACAAATATTATCCGTTGCAATATTTTCTAATGTAAGAAAGTTTTAACCTTATTGAATAAGCAATTTGATAGTTAAATAAAACTATTTGGAGGAAAGTAGTGACATCAGTTCTAAGTTGTCTTTAGGCTTGTCCAAATGAACCGGTTCAGACAAACTGGTCTGGTCTGGAACTGGTTTGGTTCGAACCGGTTCGGCCGAACTAGTTCCAAAACCAGACTAGTGTTTTTAGCCTTCAAATAGAACAGTTCAAAATAGTACCAAAAATCCAGTTCGAATCGGTTCGACACATTTTTTTATACTGGTTTATACTTAAATTTAAATCAAACCACTTTACCCTATATAGTTTTAGAACCGGTTTGAAGCAAAATCAACTAAACCGGTCTGAAATTAAACCAAACCTAGAGATGTCTTCAATAAACCAAACCTAGAGATATATTGGACTCTCGTATGTTGATGTTGGACAGGATTTTATTCGATTGTGGAACATATTTTCAATCGGTTCAGTGTGTTTTTCAGTCAGTTCAGTGTATTTTTTAGTCGGTTCAGTGTTTTTTCAGCCGGCTCAGTGTTTTTCAGTTGGTTCAGTGTTTTTTCATACGGTTCAGTGTGTTGGACAGGATTTTCAGCCGGTTTAGGTTCAGTTTGAACCGGATTATTTCCGAACCAAAATTGTTATTAAAAAAAACAGACCACAACAGTTCCAACCGGTTTTGAATCGGTTCGAACCAAACCAATTTTTTCCCCCTTAAACCAGAATAGTTTTTTTAGAAACAGAAAAATGTACTGGTTTTTTTCAAACCAAACCAGTTCAGTTCAGAACCGGTTCGATCCCGAACCGGTTCATGAACAAGCCTAGTTGTCTTTACACGTCCCACGTTTTTTTTCTCTCCATTTTGAGTCTTTTTTTTTTTAAAAAGTAGGCATTGTACAAAAAAAATAATAAAAAAGTAAGTATTCAAAAATCAAAATTTCGAAATCTAGGAATAAATGTTACTCATGGTAGCGCGCTAATTGTTTATTGTTTTTATAAAATACGCTAACCCGGGTAGCTTTGGGGTGCGTTGGGGTGCGTTGGTTGAATTGTGTATTTTTTTTAAATTCTTTTTTTGACGACTCAATGTTTAATTAAAAACTAAATTATGGATCTATTAAAAAAAATTAAAAATTATTGTAAGTAGATATTTTAATTTAGATTGCAAAAACATATTAAATTGGGACTTACGGATTGACCATACATATTTGCCGTAAGTTGAGATATGAATATTTGACTTAAAAATATATAAGTTAGACCATATAAATATAAGTTCAAACTCAACATGTTAACAATATTTATGGCGAAATTCAATTATGTACATACTCTAATTGTTTTACATTTTGTTGATTAGATATATATTTAATATTTTAACCTAACATCATTTGTCCTATAATTTAAGCGAAATGAATAAATACATTAGGTGAGAAATTTAATTATATACTTACTCAAAAAAAATAATAAAAATTAATGTGCGTAGATAATTTAATTACGACATAAATGATGCTAACTAGGCATTACTTTTTGACTTTCGGACTGACCGTATAATACGATACGTGAAAAACTATACATACATATAACACCTAATTATATATAAATATATATATATATATATAGTTTCCACAGTGCTTTTACGTATATGTATTATACGGACAGTCCGAAAGTCAAAAATTAATGTCTAGTTAGCACAATTTATGTTGTAATTAAATTATATACGCACTGTAACTATTTTTATTTTTTATTTTTTAGTAAGTATATAATTAAAATTGTCACTTAATGCATTTACTCATTTCAGTTAAATTATAGGACAAACGATGTTATGTTAAAAAATTAAATATATATCAAATAAACAAAATCTAATAAGATTTGTGTAGGTAGATAATTGAATTTCGCCATAAATGTCATTAACCGTGTTGAGTTTGGAATTACAGAGTTTGAGTTATATTTTTTAAAGTCAAATTTTCATATCTCAACTTACGACATAGCGTAAACTCAATCCGTAATTCCAAATTTAATATTTTTTTTTGTATCAGTCGAATATAAATTAAAATATCTAGTTACTATTTTTTTTAGTAGATACATAACTTTTTTTTAATTAAATATTGAGTCATCAAAAAAGGAAGAAAAAAAAACAATTGAACCAACGCACCCCTTGGGTAGCGTTTTCTCACGTAGTGTATTTTGTAAACAAAGTAACACGCTACCCTAGATAGCGCTTATTCTTAGATTTTAAAATATTTTTTTTGAATACTTCTTTTTATAATTTTGTTTGTATAGTGTCTACATTTTCAAAAAAAACGCTCATTTTTACTAGCTTTTTCTTTATGATGATTATATATAACACTATTATGAGTTTAGTTTAGTTAAAACTTAAAACATAGACCCAGAAAATACTTTATCCGAATGTTTACAATGTTGCACTTAGGGCTGTCGATGGTTAGGGTATGACAAATAACATAACCATACCATATTTTTAAACCACATACCATAACCATAACCATAACCATAACCATAACCATAACCATTATGGGTATAATTTTCAATACCATAACCATTAAAATAACCGTGGTTATTAACCATGGTTTTACCCGTATACCCATATTCATTTCACACATGTAATATAATAAAAAAATTTATATTACCATCGTTGGACTTTGGCGTTTCAATCTTCAACAATTTCAAATTTTCAATTGTATAATTTATATTTAGTATATTATATAAATTAGATTATTAATAATAAATAAATATTATATTTATATAATAACCATGGTTGTAACTCAAATACCATAACCATTATGGGTAGAAAATTCAACACCATAACCGCACCGCACCATAATGGTACGGTTAACCATATTAAACAGTAACGGTTATAACCATGGTTATGGATTTTTCACCGCACCATTGTCGGCCCTAGCTGCACTATTACTCAGGGTGCTTCTATCGAAAAATAATTGCCAGATGAACAGAACAAAGAATATCAGACAAATAAGAGAAATTGATGCGCTTGGATATGAAGAATCCTATACTAATTAGGGGTGTCAATTTTGGACACGATCCATGAGTGATCCATTTATGGGTCGTATTTGTGTCGAAAATTTTGGATTTGTTGGTCATTTTGACACTATCCGTTCAACATGTATGAAAAAAGGCTGGCGTTTGAGTCGTACCTATCGAGCCGTGCTCAACCCATGGACTCACATAACTAAATATATATTATATAAAAGTTGATGGGTCATGTGAGTCACTTGTGTGGAGTCACGTGAATTGCATGAATTAATGAGTCATATGAGTCGACGGGTTATGTGGGTCAACAGACTAACCAACATATTTCATATTGTACAAATTAAAATGACACAGATTCATACAACTATACTCGTGGACGCTCGAGTCGTGTTTGAATCTTGAAAATCGACTCATCATGAATTACAGGTAAGATTTGAATTGTTCATATTTTAACACGACTCGTACTTGACTCATCTAAACGAATTGACACCCCTAATACTGATTACACAAACAAAACAAAACAAATCAAATCAAGGAACCTCTCAATCAATCCAGTGTTAGAAAGACAATTAATAATAATTTACTCAATATAGAAAACAATTTATATATATTAATTAGAGATTTTGTAAAATATTTTTATGATTAACCGAAAAAAGAAAAGAATAAAGCAAAACACCGTGAGCGACAAACATTCGGCGTCGTCATGTAAAGATAAGATGATCCTGGAGAACTCCCCACTACCACTCCTTTTTTTTTTGACCACTACCACTCGTTCATTTGTTGGATTTTGACTGCGCACACCACATTCACTCGCTAAAAAACAGATTCAGAAAATAATAAATGATTTCATCTCTGTACTGGCAAACCTGACTTTGTCTAAATAATTATATAAACGGACTAAATGAAGAAGATGCAATCTGAGATACGACTCTCTCAATCTCTTATGTCGTATTAAAAAATAATTTATTCCTTAATTAAGTTAATGTAAAAATACATCACAAAACTGATTTTTCAAGTTTTTTTTTAAAACTTGTAGATCTTTAATATTTTGCTACCTTATACAACAAAAAATTACAATTTTAGAAATACAAAAAAAATATATTTTTTTGTAATATCTATTCATACATTTTTTAATCATTATTTTAGTTTACACAACCACTTCACGTCTTACTATTTGAACTTGTTTATTCAACAGAAATCCCTTAAGTTATTTGAAAACAATATGGTCACACAATTGTTGAGAATGAAGATTTTTTCGGGTCACCACCACTTACTGAATCTGAATTGGAGAAGTCACTTTCTGAAATGGAGATGTCACTTACTGAAGTGGAGAAGGCACTCTTCTGGTGGGCAAGCCACTAAACAAGGTGGACAAGCCACTCACCAAGGTGGACAGACCACTCACGAAAGTGGGCAAGCCACTCACGAAAGTGGGCAAGCCACTAACCAGAGTGGGCAAGGAACTCTGAAAAGTTGTCAAACCACTGAAGATTGCCAACTTTTCTGATTTATAAGAAGCCAACAAAGCTGAAGGAAGAATAGACTTGAACCACGAATTGAGAGAGTAAGAATCGGTTGTTGGTGTCTTGAGTGTGGGAGAAAATAGTGTTGTATTGTGAGCCAAAAAATACAGAGTGAGTATTTTAGAGTGCGATACAATTTGTAACACTATTTGTCTATAGTGAAAGTGTGAGTGTGAGCCGTGGACGTAGCCAAATTGGTGAACCACGTAAATTCTTGTGTCGCTTTGCATTTCTCTTAATCCATCGAGTCCCAAGATCCTGTAAGGTGGAAATTAACAACGGCTAATATCCCAACAATTAGTATCAGAGTCTTTCGGTTGGCCAATCAAAGGCACGGAAGACGTTTACGGAAATTATTCTACGAAATATTTTTTCGTATTCATCCTATCCGTTCAAGTGGGAGTAATGACGTTAGAGAAAGAGTCCAAAATTTCTCATTTTGATGGCACAAATTTTGGATTCTGGAAGATACAAATAGAAGACAACCTGTACGAGAATGATCTTTATTTACCTTTGGGTAAGAAACCAGAGGAAATGAAACAGTCAGACTGTGTGGTACTGGATCGGAAAGCTCTCGGACACCTACGGCTATCACTGTTAAAATTAGTGGCCTACAACATCAAGAATGAAAAGAAAACCGCATCTCTCATGGCGACCCTCTCCAGTATGTACGAACAACCTACTGCAGCAAACAAAATTCATCTGATAAAGAAGTTGTTCAATATGACGATGTGAGAAGGAACACCATTCAGAGAGCATCTCAGCAAGTTCAAAGAAGTAACAGAGGAGCTAGAAGCAGTGGGCATGACGTTCACTGAAGAGATACGTGTCTGTCTAATTGTTGGGCAGTTGCCTAATAGTTGGAAAGACACAGTCACTGCAATCAGCGGATCTGCAGGGAAAAAGAAAACTCTGAAGTTTGATGATGTGGTCAACATCACTATGACTAAAGAAATTCGAAATCAGTCGAATGGCGCTTATAGCTCAGGGTCAGCTTTGAACGTAGAGAGCAAAGGAAGAGATTCAAACAAGAATGGAGGAGGCAATAAGTCCAAGTCCAAGAGTGGGAGGTCACAATCTCAAAATCCCAAAAGTTCCAACAATCAGAACCAGAAGGTGATCGAGTGTTGGAACTGTGGGAAGATCGGGCACTACAAGAATCAATGTAGATCCCTGAAGAAAGAGAAGGAAGGTAAGCCCAAAGCAAACATCTCAGTAGAAGAGGCATGCGATGTTTTGGTATGCTCTTTGGAGAGCAAGTCAGAGTCATGGATGCTTGACTCCGGAGCTTCCTTTCATGCGACCTCCATTAGAGTACTCTTAATGAGTTATTTACCAGGTAATCTTGGTGATGATCAACCTTGCGATGTGGTTGGCAAGGGTGATGTACAAATCAAATTAAATGGATCTGAGTGGAAGTTAAGGGATGTGAGACACATTCCTGAGTTGATAAAGAATTTGATCTCGGTGGGGCAGCTAACAACAGAAGGTTATGTCACAATCTTCAATGACGATACTTGGAAGGTTTCTAAAGGTGCGATGACAGTTGCTCGTGGCCAGAAGAGTGGTACACTCTATATGACGACGAATGCTGGTGGGTCAATTGCAGTTGCAGACAACAAAGATGATCCAAATTTATGGCACCAGAGACTTGGTCACATAAGTGACAAGGGTCTCAAGATATTGCATTCCAAGGAAGAATAGAAGACTTAAAGTCAGTTGAAACTGACTTGTGTGAAAGCTGCATCTTTGGGAAGCAGAAGAGAAGTAGCTTCATAAAGAGTGGCAGAGCAGCAAAGCAATAAAGGCTTGAGCTAGTTCACACGGATGTCTGGGATCCAACCACTGTCTCAATCGTGGACCATTAGTTTCGCTAGAGTTCGGAATACCAGAAGAGGTATGGAGCGGAAAAGAGGTAAAACTTTCTCATTTGAAAGTTTTTGGTTGTGTAACATATGTGCATATTAGTGATCAGGCTAGGGGAAAGCTTAACTCCAAGTCACTAAAATGCACCTTCATCGGATATGGTGGAGATAAGCTTGGGTACAAGTTCTGGGATGACCATACCAAGAAGGTGATCAGAAGTCAAGACATGATATTCAATGAAAAGGTCATGTACAAGGACAGAAATACACTACAGGCTAGTAGTGTAGCACAGAACGATCATATGTACGTTGATCCAGATGATATCCCAGACATAAGTATAGTGCAGCAAGCAGTTGAAAGTCCCCAGTTAGAGGAACAGAGACCGCAGAACGTCACACAACAGACTCATCAACCACAGTCTCCATCTTCTTCATCTCTAGTATTGAGGAGATCTTCACGACCTCCTATACCAAATAGAAGGTACATAAATTATTTGCTGCTTACTGATGCAGGAGAACCTGAATGCTATGATGAAGCATGTCAAGGAGAATTCTCTAGCAAGTAGAAGCATGCGATGAAAGAAGAGATAGAGTCCCTTATCTCTAACCATACATGGAAGCTAGCTGAGATACCCAATAAATGGGTGTATCGAGTCAAGGAGGAACATGATGGTTCCAAAAGGTACAAGGCGAGACTTGTAGCCAAGGGCTTTCAGCAGAAAGCAGGTATCGATTACACCGAAATATTTTCCCCGGTTGTAAAACTGACGACCATTCGGTCAGTTTTAAGTATTGTTGCAGCAAAAGACTTGCAACTTGAGAAGTTATATGTCGAAACTACTTTCCTACATGGTGATCTCGAGGAGGATATATACATGGAGCAACCAGAGGGTTTCTCAGAGAAAGGCAAGGAGAAATTTGTTTGTAAACTGTGAAAGAGCTTATATGGGTTGAAACAAGTTCCAAGGTAGTGGTACAAAAAGTTTGACTGTTTTATGCAAACGAATGGCTATTTGAGATGCAATGCTGACCATTGTTGCTATTTCAAAAGGTTTGAGTCCAGCTATATTATTTTGCTACTTTATGTCTATGACATGTTAGTGGCAGGTTCAGATATGGGTGAAAACAAACGATTGAAGAAGCAATTATCGAGTGAGTTTGAGATGAAGGACTTGGGTGCTGGAAAGCAGATTCTTGGGTTGAGAATCAATAGAGATGAGCCAAAGGGTACTTTGGAGTTATCTCAGGTAGAGTACATTTGGCGTGTTCTCAAACGATTCAGCATGTGTGATGCTAAGGCGGTCAACACACCATTGGCTAATGATTCTCGACTATCCAAGGAGCAGTCACCCAAGACGGAAGAAGAAAAGAACTTCATGGCTAAGGTTTCATATGCCTCAGCCATTGGAAGTCTCATGTATGCCATGGTTTGCACAAGACCGAATATTTCTCTTGCAATGGGAGCACTGAAAAGGTTCATGACTAATCCTGGAAGGCAATACTGGGAAGCTGTCAAGTGGATACTAAGGTATCTAAGAGGCACTACCGATAGATGCCTGCGTTTCAGAAGAAACGAGTTGAGACTACAAGGGTTTGTAGACTCAGACTTTGCTGGTGAGGTAGACAACAGGAGGAGTACTACCGGCTATGTATTCACAATGGGGACTACTACAGTCAGTTGGATTTCGCAGATAGAGAATATAGTAGCGCTATCAACCACAGAGGCGAAATACATAGCAGTCACTGAGGCAAGCAAGGAGATGATCTGGTTACAAGGTTTGTTAGCACAATTGAGTTTAAGGCAGGTGAAGAAGGTTTTGCATAGTGACAGTCAGAGTGCGATACATTTGGCAAAGAACTCTGCATTTCATTCAAGGATCAAGCATATTGGACTTTGTTATCACTTTGTGAGGTCTCTACTAGAGGATGGAGTTTTAACACTTCAGAAGATCCAAGACAACAAGAACCCAGCTGACATGTTAACCAAATCAGTCACCACAGTGAAACTGAGGTTGTGCTCAGTTTTAGTGGGTCTTTAACAATAGAAGACAGGTAAGCCTCACAACCAGTTCACTTATGGATACAGGTGGAGTTAAAGTCTTCAAGTGGGAGAGTGTTGAGAATGAAGACTTTTTCGGGCCACCACCACCTACTGAAATGGCAAATCCACTTAATGAATTGGAGAAGACACTCACCAAGGTAGACAAGCCACTCACCAAGGTGGACAGACCACTCACGAAAGTGGGCAAGCCACTAACCAGAGTGGGCAAGGCACTCTGCAAAGTTCCCAAGCCACTGAAGATTGCCATCTTTTCTGGTCTATAAGAAGCCAACAATGGTGAAGGAGGAATAGACTTGAACCACGAATTGAGATAGTAAGAATCGGTTGTTGGTGTCTTGAGTGTGGGAGAAAGTAGTGTTGTATTGTGAGCCAAAAAATACGGAGTGAGTATTTTAGAGTGCGATACAATTTGTAACACTAATTGTCTATAGTTAAAGTGTGGGTGTGAGCCGTGGACGTAGCCAAATTGGTGAACCACTTAAATTCTTGTGTCGTTTTGCATTTCTCTTAATCCGTCGAGTCCCAAGATCCTGTAAGGTGGAAATTAGCAGCGACTAATATCCCAACAAATATTTGATGATTTCTCATTATTTTCATATAAAACTAATATCATATATTAAAAAATATAAAAATAACAAAATAACAAAATATTTTTTAAGTAATTATTTAAGTACGACAATATATGTTACATAAGAATTATTATATATGTTAGGGTTAAATACCAAGGAGCTACCTGAACTTTGGACGTTTTACAACGAGCTACCCAAACTTTAACAAATAAAAAATGTCTACCTCAACTTTGGCGAAGGTGCAATGAGCTACCTACGTCAAAATTACCGACAACTGTTGACAGAAATTCGTCAGAAATTGGACGGAGGTAGCTCGCTCGTTGCACCTTCGCCAAAGTTGAGGGAGCCCGTTTTGATTTTTTAAAGTTCGAATAGCTCATTGCAAAATATCCAAAGTTCAGGTAACTCCTTGGTATTTAACCCTATATGTTATTGTTGAATTTCAATACAATTAACACTATTATCTGAATCTTGAACCAAAATCCTATCTTAAGGGCGACAAGGTGGTTAAAGTTAAGGGCAACAAGTTGGTTAAGGTTAAGACCGATACCTGAGCCCCAATTGAGTTGGGATGCAATTTAACGTATAAAAGTTTTTTTATTGATTTAATTGCAACATTTAAAAAGTATTACGTTATTTTATGTAATTTTTAAAATGTATTTCATTTGGTTGGGATGAAAACATGGATGAAAGTGGGAAAATTGGTTTAGATGTGATGAGTATTATATATATATATGTATATATGACATTAATAAAGAAAACATATATGTTTTCATAGCTATTAGTTTAAGTTCTCATTTAAATAAAGTGCAACTCGTTGGTCAATAACTACAACCGATCAGACCAGATCGGCGGAAAAGGAGGGTGGAGAGGCTGACGTCGGGACTGACAGTGAGTGGACAACAAACGGTAATGTTGGATCGAAATCGGGCATGGATGGAAACCTCGGGCTCGCCCATATCGAGGGGCAAACTTTCGGCCACGATGAGGACCAAACCGAGGTTAATGGCATGAGAAGAGGGGGATCGGCCAGTGGGGCAGCTGGAGATGGGAGAGTAATGGTAAGGGTTGAAGATAATTACCGTTCGGGAAGGGTTGAAACAAGGCGAAGCAAAAAAGTTGGAGACCAAGCAGAAAGTGTGCAGACCACCAAAGTGTGCACTCCAAAGCGTGCAGCGCCTGTTGGCCACGTTGTTGGGCAGAGCAAAGGGACAGTGGTCGGCCACGGAGACGGTCAACCCGAGGAAAGTGAATTGAAAAGTCGGGCATCAGAAAGTGGGGAGCCATTCAAACCGTGCAGACCACCAAAGTGACCATCTTGAAGCGGGAGAGCACAATAGGCTGTCGGCTGACGTGGAGATGATGATAACAGATGGGAATCACACTTGCATGGGACAAAGAATAATCAATTCATTGGTTGGAGGAAAAGCTATCGAACAGCACGTGAAGTCTCATGTGGGCGAAGGGGAGTGTCTCCATGCAGAAGCTGCTCTGCATGATGAAAAGACAATGGCGGGCCGGGCTCAAGGTTTTGAAATGACAACGGTGGGCCGGCCTCTGGATGAAGAAACTAATGGTGGCCTGGACAACTTGAATAGGCTGGGCCCAATGAATAGGGAAGGTGGGCTGAGTTCATCTCCTATGCACTTGGGCCGAAGCGGTGGGCTGGCTGATGGGCAAATTCAGATTGGAGGTGTGGACCAGAATGCTGAGTCGGTGAATGGGCCTATAAAGCTTAAAACTATCAAGGAAGACCAAATCTCAACTGATAACACCTTGAAATATTCCTTTATTAGTCCTGATTATGATCATAATGAGAGAAACAATTTAACTACTTATGTGAATTTTTCTAAAGCCAGGGACACAGGGAAAGTAGGAGCCGTAAGGATGTTCCGGCTAAAACTCAGGGTCACAAGAAGAATGGGAAGCCGCGAACCCAAGTGGATACAGTGGACAAAGGGTCAATATTCATAGCAAAAGTTCCTACCGTGCAAGGGAGTAAGACTGTGCATATTCAAGGAGGTAAGGGACAAGGTGATGTATCTAACATGGTTTAGATATGAGTAGTTCTATTTAATTGGTTTGTTAGTATTTATAGTATAGTTTTTATGAATCAAGTACATCTTTCTAGTAATATGGTTCCAGAAAAAGCTCATATGAAATCCATAATGTGGAATGTTAGAGGATTTGGTAATCCAGCAGCTGTCAAGGCAGTAAAGCAGCTCGTCCATATTCACAAACCTACTGTGTTGATTTTAATTGACACTAGGCTCAGTGGCCAAAAGATGGATGACCAAGCAGGAAAACTTCCGTTCAACAAATTTCTTGGGGTGGAAGCAAGAGGTTTTAAGGGTGGAATCCTTGTGCTCTGGAATGACTACGAGACAAATATTACGAAATTGGCGTCTTCAGAGCAGGAGATACATTTCAAGATCCAGGTTATCCCCTCTAACCTGTCTTGGTTCATGTCTGCAATTTATGCTAGCCCCAATTTAAATGAAAGATTATTGCTGTGGGATAATCTTAAATCGGTTGCCTCTACTTTATCTGGTCCTTGGCTAGTTGTAGGTGATTTTAATGATGTCACTAATAGTGCTGAAAAATTGGGGGGAAATAGAGTATGCAGGAACAGGGTCTCTCTCTTTAATGATATGATCAGTGACTGTAATTTGATTGACCTAGGCTTTAGGGGGCCAAAGTTTACTTGGATCAATATGTGGGATTCTGATAGATTAATCCAGCAGAGACTAGATAGGATGATGGCGAACATGGATTGGAAATTTAGATTTCCCAATGCTTCTGTAACGCATCTTACGAGAACTCACTCTGACCATTGCCCGCTTCTTATAAATTCTGGTGGTGACGGTGGGAACAGGGTCATTAGACCGTTTAGGATGGAACCTATGTGGCTTGATCACCCTAGTTTTGAAATTCTGGTTAAGAATACTTGGAGTGAATTTAGTAATAGGATCACCCCTGCCATTAACCTTTTCCCTGATAAAGCTAGAGCCTGGAATAAAGAAATTTTTGGAAATGTGTTTCAGAGGAAAGGAAATATCCTTCGGAGGATCTCAGGAGCTCAAAAGTGTATTGCTATCTCTCCTAATGATTTTATTGTCAATCTGGAAAAGAACCTTCAGACTGAGCTTTCTGAGATTCTGGACCAGGAAGAAAAACTTTGGGCTGCAAAGTCACGCACAAAGTGGATCAGAGACGGGGATAGAAACACCAAATTCTATCACATTTCTACTCTTGTTAAAAGAAGAAGAAATAAGATCTTGGCAATTAAAGACTTAATCGGAAATTGGATCTTTGATGAGGGACTTATTCAAGAGGAATTTCAAAAATTCTTTTCAAATCTCTTCACAACTTCAAAGGATTCCTCACCTATGGTGGTTGATCAGCCTAACTATTGGAGATCTGCTCTTTCTGCTAATCAAATCCGTCGCCTAAACAGTTTTATCACCTCTGAAGAAATTAGGAAAGCCACTTGGGATCTTAAACCGTTTAAAGCTCCGGGGCCGGATGACCTTCACCCGGCTTTCTTCCAAAAGCTTTGGAATTGTACGGGTAGCTCTCTGATTGAGGCTATCAGTGAGGTGTTTAACAGGGGGTCTATCCCTACAAGTTGGAACGAGACGCTCATCTGCTTAATTCCAAAGTGTAGTCAGCCTAATTCAGTCTCCCAATTCAGACCCATTAGCCTTTGCAATTCTATTTACAAGGTCATTTCAAAAATCTTGGTCAATAGAATTAGACCTGTTTTGAAGGATATCATTTCTCCTTTTCAGACTAGTTTTGTCCCAGGGAGAAGGGGTTCAGACAATGTTATTCTGCTTAGAGAAGTGCTTCATTTCTCAAAGCATAAACAGGGCAAAATGGGGTGCATGATCATTAAAATTGACCTTGAAAAAGCCTACGATAGAATTGAGTGGGATTTCATCAGAAGAACACTCTTTTTCTTTAAATTCCCTGATAAAGTCATTAAGTTGATTATGAGTTGTATCTCCACGTCTTCAATCGAAATTTTGTTCAATGGGGGGAAACTTGAAAAATTCTATCCGTCCAGAGGCATTAGACAAGGTGATCCTCTTTCTCCGTACATCTTTATTCTATGCATGGAATATCTGGCGTTTCTTATCGATGAGAAAGTGATGCAAGGTCAATGGAAAGGAATAAAAGTGGGAAGGGGTAGCTTGACCTTATCTCATCTTTTCTTTGCTGATGACCTCATTCTAATGGGAGAGGCGACACCTGAAAATTGTAACTGTATCAACTCGGTCCTAGAGGAGTTTTGCGACATTTCAGGGCAAAAGGTAAATCAGGGGAAGTCGATCATGGTTTTCTCAAACAATGTCCCTGCTACCAAAAGAACTCAGATCTCAACGAGCTTACAGTTTAGAACTGTTGAAAACTTTGGTTCTTACCTTGGCTTTCCTTTGGATTTGTCAAACGCGAAAGTTAGCTCTTTTAACTTTGTTCTGGATAAAGTTAGAAATAAACTTTCGGGTTGGAGGGCAAAGTGTTTATCAATGGCAGGTAGAGTTACGTTGGTCAAATCGGTCTTGTCCACAATTCCCTCCTACTATATGTAATGTACTATGTTTCCTAGTTCAGTTTGTAAAGAATTGGACAGGATTAATAGAAACTTTGTTTGGGGATCCACGGACCAGAAAAGGAAAATCCATTTGATCAATTGGGAGGAAATAACAAAGCCGAAAAAACTAGGGGGTCTTGGTCTGCAATCAGCATTGTATCGAAACAAAGCACTCCTGGGAAGTTTGGCTTGGAGATTGAAGAAGGAAACGGATCCTTGGGCTGAGGTCATTAGAAACAGAACACTTAGGCAGGATGGAACTTCTCTCTCTTCTTCGAATAAAACCCCTTGTACTTGGAAAGCAATTAATGAATGTATGAACACCCTTAAATTAGGTTCAGGGTGGGTGGTGGCAAATGGTAGGGATATTAAATTTTGGCACGATAATTGGGTGGGTAATCAACCCCTGCGAGCAGCAATCTATGGTCCACTGAGCTATGAAGAAGACAGATTGATGGTAGGAGATGTCTTCCGTAATGAAGAGTGGAATCTATATAGAACTTCCTTTGACTTCCCCAAGAATTTTGTGGACATGTTTCGAGGTACTCCAGGGGACAAGACCAATGTTTCATCGGACACTCAAATTTGGAATGTTACACACTCGGGAAATTACACTACAACATCAGCATACTCTCTTTTAGCAGGTCATGACACAGACAACCAGGCGATTAATCAATGGGATTGGGTTTGGAAGATTCAGACTATTCCAAAAATTCAGTATTTTATCTGGTTGTGCCTAAAAGATAGACTTTCCACCGGCAAACTATTGAATTATAGAGGATGTAATTTGAGCCCTCTGTGCCAAATTTTTTACTCTGGGATAGAGGACATTGACCACATACTGCGTGGGTGTAAACATGCTAAAGAGATGTGGAATTCAGTCACTGGGCCGCCAAGTCTGGGGCAATCGTTCCAGTATCCCTTGAATGAATGGATCAAGTATGGGTGTCACGAAGCAGGTGTCAATAATCAAGGTGTTGAATGGAAGTTCTTTTTCCCTTATGCTCTATGGAACATTTGGAAAAATAGGAACTCTATTATTTTTAATGATAAACCTGCTTTTTCGTCTGTGTATAGTTTATCTTTATCTCAGGCAAAATTTCACCAAAATGTTTATCTTGAGACTAACATCGCTAATGAGTTTATTTCCATTGATATTAGTTGGGTTCCTCCAGAAAAGGATTGGTTTAAAATTAACACAGATGGAGCTGCTAAGGGAAACCAAGGTTTTGCAGGAGCCGGTGGGGTCATCCGAGACTACAGGGGTCATTGGGTTGCAGGATTCTCAAGGAATTTGGGTTGCTCAAACAGTCTCACTACGGAATGTTGGGCTATCCGAGACGGACTGCTCTTGGTAAAGACACTCGGATTAAAATCTATTCACCTTGAGACAGACGCCCTCTCAGCCCATAAGGTAATCTCTGATGAAAATATGTCAAATCAAAAACTAATGCCGATGATTGCGGATTGCAGGAAGCTATTGATGCAGTTCGAAAGAATGAAGTTCAGACATATTTTTCGAGAAGCGAATGTGGTAGCGGATATCATGGCGGGGATGGCGCTCCAACAGCGACATGTGTTTGAAATTCATAGCTCTCCTCCGAAGGAAACTATTATCATGCTCCGGAAAGACGCTGTGTGCTTTTCTGTTTCGCGAATTGTTAAAGTTAGCTAGTTTTGGTTGTGTATTTTGAACTTGGGTGATTAATTGTCACCTATTGCGGTTATTTTAATCCATAATTATAAAAAACAAAACAAAAAAAAACTAGTATATATCTATTATAATGATATATTTTAAATTTGTCAGATTCATATTATTTTATCAAGTAGCAGCGTACCCATAATATTGGATTTAAACAGAATGAGATGAAAAATGAACAAGAAAGGAATTGGAGAAAGGAATTGAACATTGAAAAGGAAAATGTCTATTTCTCGATGATGATCAAATATAGAACTAGATATAGTTGAAGATATCATACTTCTCCAATTCAAACGAATGTCAAAACAGTTACTAAACTAATTAAATGCTAAAACAACCCTTACAATTAGATAATTATTCAAATTAGTCCTAATCCATAACTCTGTAGTAAGCTTAATCTCTTGTCCTTTACCACATATGATCTTCATCTTTTCTGCAATGTCTCTCTTCAAATCTTCATCAGATTGACTATCCTCAACACTCCCTTTCAATCTGATGGGTCTGAAAAGATCGCAAAGTCTAAGCATCCCAGCCAAGTAATGATGCTGACTCTGTCCAAGTGCTTTTGTGAAAATGTCCACGATTTGATCCTTGGTCCCGATATACTGCATAGAAATCAAACCAGCCAAGAATCTCTCCCTCACAAAATGAGAATCAATTTCTATATGTTTTGTTCTTTCCTAATAGATTGGATTAGAACTGATATCCAAAGCTGCTTTGTTATCACAGAAAACAATTATAGGTTTTTTGTGATCTATATTCAATTCTCCCAATAATCATTTAATCCAAATGATCTCTAATACAATCATACATGTTATAATGTATTCAGACTCTACAGACGATCTTCAAACTGTGTTTTGTTTCTTGAATTTCCATGAAGCTAACGAATTACCAAACTTAATACAAAAACTTGTCATGGTTTCTTGGTTTCTTGGCAACTTGCTCAATCTGAATCGCAATAGGCCCTTAACTGGAGATCAGATTCTGCAGGAAAAAACAATCATAACCCATGTTGATTTTTAATGTACTTAACAATTCGAATGGTTGCATCCATGTGTGATTGTTTTGGTTTGTACATGAACTGACTTAATTATTGCACGCTAAAAGATATATCAGGTCTTGTTACAGTTAAGCAGAGCAACTTCCCTAATAATCTCATATAAGGAGTAGCATCAAGCAATACCTGATCATGCTGTTTGTTTCCAGTAAACTAGTCATAATCGACTGAGGTGAACTTCACGTTGGTCTTCATTAATGTTTTGCTTTGCTTCGAACCAGACAATCCTGTCTCTGTTATTAGTTCTAAATCATATTTATGCTGGTTTAGAACCACTCCTTTACCTGTTATGGAAATTCCGACACCTGAAAAATACCTCAAGAGAACAAGATTTCTCATTTTAAAAGTTTTCTTAAAAAACTGTTTGAGTTTGTCAATCATGGCATTCGAGTTACTGGTGATTAATAAATCATCCACGTATACGAGTACCACCACAATCTCTTGACCATATAATTTGGTAAATAAAGAATAGTCATGCTTACTTTGGGAGTACCGATGCGGAACTAGAGTCTAAGTTAGTTTTGTATTCCACTGCCGAGATGATTACTTGAGTCCATAGAGGGATTTGTGCAATCTACAAACTTTGTTCCCATTTTGATTGCCAAATCCCTCGGGTATATCCATGTAAACCTCTTGGTGAAGATCACCTTGCAGGAATGTCGTAACCACATCTAGCTGATACAGAGACTAAGAGAAAATAGAGGCCAATGCAAGTATAATACAAATTGTGACCATCTTTGCAACTGGGCTAAAGGTCTCTGTATGGTCTATGCCTTGTTGTTGATTATAACCTTTTCCAACAAGCCTTGCTTTATATCTATCAATTGTTCCATCAAACTTGTATTTAATTTTGAAAATCCATCTACAACCAATAGGCCTTTTATTTGCAGGGAGTGTAAAAATATACAAGGTTTTAATCTCTTCTAGAGACAAAATTTCATTTTTCATGGCAGTGATCGGTTCAGGGTTTTTTATTGCTTCTACAAAAGATTGAGGTTCAAAGTTTTTTGAAACAACAGAAGCAAAAAATCTATAATTGTTTTTCAGATTGTTGTAGGTTAAAAAAATTGAACATAGGGTTAGCTATGGATGAAATATTAGAAACAATGAAATCTTCATCCCATATAGGTGCTCTAGTCAGTCTAGTGTTCCTTCAAAATCTATTTTCCTGTTCAAGTGTATTATTGTTAGGAGGATCAGTATCTGCATCAGTTGTATCATTGTGATCATCAGGGGGTTCAGACTTAGTTTCATGAAGGGGAGCATTATAATCGTCTGTGTTAATGGCATTTTCAGGAAGTAGAACAGAAGATGGTCTGTGTTTCACGCAAAAGGGAACACATTTTCAAAGAAAATAACATCTCTACTTACATACATGTCTCCTGTGTGCAGATTGAGGAGTTTCTACCCCTTTTTTCCAGAAGAATACCCCATAAACACACTCTGAATCGACCTTGAAACAAACTTGTTTTGGGGAGTTAGTTTATTTAAAAAACAAAGACACCCAAATATCCAGAGATGTGAAAGATCTGGGGATTTTCCATGCAGCTTCCCATAAGGCGAAATGAAAGACAATGAAAAGGAAGGCGAAAGGTTAATTAATTAGCAAGAAGTTAGAATGGCATCACCCTAGTATAGATTAGGTAAAGAGCTTTGGATTTTCAATGTTCTAGCAACCTCAAGAATGTGTCGATGCTTACTTTTGACCACATCATTTTGGTGTGGCGTGTATAGGCATGTTCTTTGATGCAAAATACATCTACTAGCAAAAAAGGCAGTCGAATAATGATTGACAAATTCCTTACCGTTGCCAGTTCGGACTGTGCTAACATAGGAGCTGAATTGGTTCTCAACTAACAAACACAAAATCCTTGATGATCAAGAAGGTATCAGATTTGAACTCTACTAAATAGGTCCAGATAGTTCCTGTGAAATCATCAACAATGGTAATGAATAAGCGTTTCTTATCATAAGTTCAGCAATGAAATGGTCCCCAAGCATCAATATGTATTAATTCAAAATGACGATTCGATTTAGTGATACTAACAGGAAAACGATCTCTATGTTGCTTAGCTTGTGAACAAACAATACAACTATCTTTAAATGTATCCTTAAATATGCTTTTACAATCCATCCTGGTTTTCAGAAATGGAAGTTTCAAAAAAATCATTTTGAACACATGTCTCGGTCTTTTATGCCACATATCAAAAACGCTAAATGATGCTGATGTTATTGGTACAAGCCACTGATTTCCCTACCAATTCGGATTACTTTCCCACTGCAAAGGTCCTGAAGAATCATAAAACTCAAATAAAACATAACACACCACTGGAGGTCACATGAAATCTTTGGTACAAACAACAAATTAAACTTAAAATCTGACATGCAAAGAACATTATTTCAGAACAAGAGTTTCTGTTAAAAGGTGATCTCCAATGTGTGTGACTAAGAAAAGGTTCCAATCAGCAAATATACTTTAGAATTCTTGATCTTTTTCACATTACTTAGCTGTCTAAACGTGATGTAATGTGGTTTGTAGCCCCGGTGTAAAGAATAAAGTTCATGCAATCTTTGTGATTAAAATGTGTAAAATAATTCATACCTGTCATATTTGCTTTCGCTTCCGAGGTAGAGGCTTCATCTGAACTTCCCAACATTTTATGGACCTACTCATATTGCTCTTTTGAAAGGCTGTTGACTCCAGATGAAGCAGACAGTGAGCCTTTTGTTGATCCTACATTTGAATTCCTATGGGAAGGTGTAGTGACTGATGTATCGTTATTCTCGGTTGCAAAGGCATTGTACGCACTCTAAGTCCCAGATGAGTAGGATCCTCGTTTCTGCTGCCTTTACAGATGTGGATGCAATACCCAACATAAGTTTATTGTGTGAGCCCTCTTGTGGCAGTGTTGGCATGTGAAGATCTTCTTGGTTCCATTTGTATTATTGCTACCAGTTAGGGCTGGGCGTAAAAAACCGGTTCACCCAAACCAAACTGTACCTTTTGTGAACCGTACCGATTCTAAACAAGTTCAGCCGAATCGATTCATAAACCAAATATTTTTTTATTACAAAAATGGAACGATTCAAAAGAGTTACAAAAAACAGGTTCTTAAACGGTAAACCGTACCGCTTCTTGTACCGGTTTTAGTATAATATTTTACTAAAATATCTATTTATAAACCTCAAAGACACTAAACCAGACCGGAAGACCGGACAGTTTGATCCCTAAATCAACTTGGCCTCTCCCTCTTCAGTGTCTTCACTCAGTTTTCAATATTCAATTCTTCATTCGGCAGCACTCAGCAGCAGCTCTAGGCTCCAGCTTCTTCGTCGCGTGACTCAACTCAAGCTCGTCCCGCAAGCGGCAGCAACAACTAGTCCCGCAACAGCAACAGCTCATCCCGCAGCAGTGGACCAGCAGCTGCAGCTCGTCCCTTTCATGCTCACCATCTACATCCTTCCGCCGTCTCCATCCTTTCGACCTTCCGCCGTTTCCTTCATCAATAATTGGAATAAGAGAAAATACTAATTGTCTTCGAGGCACTGTCTCCTTGAACAAGGGAAAATACTAATTGTACTTCATCAAACACCGTCTCCTTTCATGAACGCTATAGGTAGAAGAAGACGTCGATTAAACAGGGAAGATAGTAAGATACTAATTGTCTTCGGGCTTTCGACCAATTTGATGGACTGGTGAAGTGGTGATTTGTTGATTTTGTTCCTGATTGAGTGATTGTTCATTGATTTCGTGATTGTTTATTTTTTTAATATATATAAAGTGGTTCGGCCGAACAGGTTCTGAACTAGTACAGCAATTCGACCAAAATCTGGAGCGGCTAAAACTGGAGCGGTAAACCGTACCTGTTTTAAAATGTGATAAGGTATGGTTCTGAACCGGTTCAGCCCCAAACTGGTTCATGCCCAACCCTACTACGAGTGAATCTTGCATAGGTGTTTCTCGAATAGAAGCTTGAGGAATCTCCACCATTTGTTGGTCCTAATATACTTGCAGATTGGGTTTGATTGGTGAAATCCCTTTGACTTTCTTCTTGGACAAGTACCGAATAGGTTTCGTTCAAGGATGGCAAGGGCACACTCATCAGTAGATTGGATTTTGGATTAGTGTAGTTTTCATTAAGATCCATTTGAAAATGAAACAGCTTTATGTTGTTTCCGTGGGCAATATGAAATTTCAAATGTTCACAAAAGCAGGATGGGATTGCGCATATGGCCGAAAATTCGTCCCACAAAAGCTTCAATCTATTGAAGTCAACCGAAATAGAATCAAGACCTTGATTGTTGACGCAGATTTCTATGTGGAGTCGGTATATTCTTGAGCCATTAACCTTGTCAAAACGCTCCTTGAGATCACTCCACACGAGGAAAACGCTGGTTGAGTATATAATGGTGCTCAAGACTTCACGTGATACGGAACTCATTAACCGGTGGTGTAAGGACGAATCAAGATCATCCTTCTTGCATGTCCTGTTAATACATCCTAATTTGTTCTTCGCCAGTAGAGAAATTAACATTCCCCTGCTCATAATCGAGTAGTTATCTGTTCCAGTCAATTGAACTGAAACCAAAGAAAGCCATGTGGTATTGGAAGGATGCAAGAACAACAGATGCTCTGAATCAATTATGGCTGGTGTCATCGTTTCCTCCTTTTTTCAGAGAAAGAGTATTGAGAATTTTAACACTCACGAAAGGATGAAGCAGAAAAGACGAGTCAGGGAGACTAAAGCTTCAAACACATTTATGGTTTTGATACCAAGATGAAAACTGAATAGGAAAGGAGGTGGAGAAAGGAATTGAAAAGGAAAATTTCTATTTCTCAATGATGATCATTTACAGAATTACAGATGAATATATAATTGAAGATAGAAGATTTCTCCAATTTAGAGGACTGTTAAAACAGTTACTAAACTAATTAAATGCTAAAACAACCCTTACAATTAAATAATTATACAAATTAGTACTAAGCTATAACTCTGCAGTAAGCTGAATCTGTTATCCTTTACTGCATCTGTTCTTAATATTTTTTGCAACGTCTCTCTTCAAATCTTCATCAGATTGGATCTCCTCAACAGAATGTGATGGTCTCAGAGGCTTCGCCTCCCTAAAATGATAACAAGGAAGCTTCACTTTTTTACCCCAAATGAAAGGCTTTGCCTGTGTAGTCGAGGTGATGCTTATCCTAGGGCGACGCCATTCCGTTTTGGACAGGACAGGACTATAAGTCCAGGTGTCGCTCATAGATTGGACGTGATAGGACAGTTATTCTTATAATCGGTGACGTGACTCCGTTTTCTTTCCTGAGTGGATAAAACGAAACCACGCTAAAAGGAAATTAAGTACGGTAAAGAAAGTTAACTCAGTGAACGGGGTAAAGTTTTCATGTAAATAGATTGTCATTTATTGTTCAGAGGACATTACTATTACATTTATTACACTCACACTTTAACGCTCCTGAAAACCTGGACTAACTTAAGCTTCAGAGAGGAAACAAACGGGAACACCAGGGGGATTCCTTTGTGAAAGTCCCAGGGTAATTAGGAGGGATGCATTGTGAGAACATATTTGAAAGTACGTGATCCAACATTTGGCGCCGTCTGTGGGAACCTGAGCTAAAACTACAGCCATGGCACTCCAACACAAGGGTAAAGACAAACCACAAGGAGTTTGTTAAAGGAGATTCACTTTACAGCCTGCACCAACACCTAACGTCCTCAATTGTTATGCCACAGAGGGACCACGCTCTAGGAGGGACGCTTCCTAATGCTTCAACATCCCTGGGTGGTCAGACGAGTCTCCCGCCTACCGCTACCGCACCAATTGAGAAGCCTTAACATCATCCATTGCCTCGACACAATATAGTTATGCCTCGTTCGACGCAATCCCACATTGCATTTTCTAGATGGATGCCATCTTCTAGGGAGATTGGTCCATAAGTAATCCTCCCCCCAGCATTTATCGCCTCCTTGGACGAGCTCCTGGATTGACAAGAGCGTCAGGCGGCTGCCCGTGTAATCCATCCAACCGACCCATATCGCACGGAGGAAGCCACATTATGACCAAATGTGGTACCCCTATATATGCCACCTCTACAGGTGTTTACTCTCCCCGCTAGTGCTGCCAGTCAAGGCATAAGTGCGACAATGGCTCTACCCCAAGACGCAATAACCCGAGAGGAAATCGAAACGCTTGTCGTTAGAACAGTGAATAACCAAAAGGGAATAATCATGCTACGTCTGAGAGATAGGGCATCACACCCATTTACCCCAAAGATAATGATTGTAACAGTGTTTCCACACATCCAGAACCTACAGATTGACTCTTATCGGGGCAAGGCTGATCCGGTGGAACACATCCAGAGGCACGAAGTCTCCCTATTAGTAAGGACCAATGACGGTATTCACTATGCACTACTCTTCCCATCAACCCTTGGCGGTGCCGCCTCTCATTAGTTATCTGGTCTACCCAAAGCGCCAGTCAAATGATGGGGGACTTGAAAGACAAGTTCACCGTGCAGTACATGGGCGATCGACAGCTTCTTAAGATCGTTGGTACCCATGGCCACATCAATCAGAGGAATGATGAAAGTATCAGAGACTTTTATGCATGCTTTAATAAGGAATTGGAAGTAATTGATTAAGTCATAACTGGTGGCGAGATAATTCGCGTTTTCGTCCGAGTATTAGGCCCTATAGGTGCTCCGCCTTATATGACAAAGTGTTATACCCGTCAATAGAGTTGAGGAAATTGAGGTGAGGTTCAAGTCATATATTGACCTGGAAATAGCCATGTAGGGTAGAAAGACCCATCAGGAATCCAAGAAGGAGATACATGATGGAAAGAAGTCGTAGCAACACTCCAGGATGATAAGCGTTGCCCCTAGTGACATGCCCCAATAGGGAGGTCTATGAAACTTTCTCCCCACTAAATTAGGATATTTCAATTATCCCGAGCACAATGGGAAAAAAGACACTGGGCGTCACCCCCAGCACCTCAAAGAAATGGGGCACCCTTGGGTTATGACCATGATTAGTACTCCCAATATAACCGCTATAAGGGTCATAACACGGATGACTGTAAGATCCTTACGAGGGACACTAAAACCCTGATCCAGAAAGGGCTACTGGAGAATTTCGTAGGCATGCGAGGGCGAAGCCCCAACCATGGTCAAAGAGAACATATGGCGTCACCTGGAACGCAGAAAATAAGTAAGGAGGCCCCTAGGGCCAAAAAGGGGACGGTGAACGTGATAAGTGGTGGCTTCGCCTTTAGAGGATAAACGAGTAGCGCCACTAAAATATCGGGCACTATCAAGGCAGGAAAACGATCAATGGCCGAGGATGAAATTATCATCTCCTTTTCGGAAGATGAGATGGGGCATGCTACCGGCCCTCGTGAGGATGCGTTAGTCATCACTGCAAAGATAAATGTGTACAATGTGAAGAGAGTTCTCATACACTCGGTAAGTTCGACGGATGTACATTACCTCGATGCCTTAAAGAATATGGGCAATAGTGAAAATGATATCTAAAAGGTGAATTTCTCATTAATGGGCTTCGCCTCAACAGTAACCTATCCGATTGGAGCCATCACTCTACTTGTATTCCTGGGCAAAGGGTGGAAAACGTTATCCCTGAGGGTCACCTTCATTGTGGTCGATGCCCCGATTTTGTATAATACCATTTTGGGGTGGTCCAGTGTAAACCCTCACCAGATGATCCACTCCACCTATCACCATCTCGTGAAATTTTCGATGCCTCGTGGGATATGGGTTGTGAGTAGGGATCATTCGGTTGCTTGAAGATGTTACATTCAGTCGGTGCAACGCCGTATGTAGAAGAATGAAACGTTGTTCATCCAGACGGACGAGGTCCCAACGTAGGAAAATTTTTATCCCACCCTTGTAGAGGGATTGAAGAATGTTCAGATTGACAGACCATCTAAGGTGGTTCAGATTCCGACGACACTCACGGAGGAACAAGCTGCAACCTTGACATGCTGGTTATCAGTAAAGACATTATTACCCATGAGTTAAAAATTAGTCCAAAGATCAAACCAATCACTCAGAAATGAAGACCCGTGGGGGATGAGAAGGTTGTAGACATAAGGTAAGAGATTGACAGGTTGGTCAATGCCAAATTCATAAAAGAGATAAGGTTTCAGACCTAGGTAGCAAACCCCATTCTCGTAAGCAAAAGTAATGGAAAGTGGAGAATGTGCGTTGATTTTAGAGATGTCAACAAAGATTGTCCCAAGGAGTCGTATCCCCTGCCTCGAATTGACTAGTTAGTTGACACCACTTTAAGGCATGAGCTTTTGAGCTTCATGGATGCCTATTCAGGTTACAACAATATACAAATGGCAGAAGGTCATGCTCCCCACACTGCCTTCTACGCAAACAGTGACATATACCATCATACTATCATGCTCTTAGGGTTACTCAATGCTGGGGCCACTTAGTAGTGAATGGTAAATAAACTTTTCGCGGGCATGATAGGCGTCACAATGGTAGCTTATGTAGACGATATGGTTGTTAAGTCTGCTCATGATGTCGACCATGCAGAGGACTTAAGGAAGACCTTCGAAAGGATGCGACTCCATCATGTGCGATTCATTCCAACAAAGTGTGCATTTGGCGTCCAGTCGGAAAAATATTGGCATATATGGTTAGTCAGAGAGGGATTGAAGTCAACCCGAAAAAACTCGATGATAAAGAAAGCATAACAAGCCGAACCTTCCATAAAGAGGTTCAAAGCCTAAATGGAAGACTAACAGCGCTCAGTTGCTTTCTTGCCAAATCAGGAGACAAGTGATTGCTCTTCTTTGAAGTATTAAAGGCCAATAATAAATTCGAATGGACCCCAATATGTGAGGAGGCATTTTAGGACCTCAAGCAATACTTCCAGGCACTCTCACCCTTAGCCAAGCCAACAAAAGGCGACACCCTTTTCCTATATCTTAGCATAAGTCCTATTGCTGTAAGCTCAATTCTAGTAAGGAACATAGGCAAGGGCCAAGTACCCATTTAATATGTATCAAAAGTCATATCCACTTTATAAATGAATTATTTGGAAGTTAAAAAGCATCTCTATGCGTTGGTAATCTCGGCTAGAAAGCTTTGCCCGTATTTTCATGAACACGAAATCACTGTGCTACCTAATCAACCCCTAAAATATTTTCTATAAAGGTCGAACGCCTCAATCATAATGATAAAGTGATTAATTGAATTGAGTAAATTTCTAATTAAGTTCACCCCAAAAACCGCCATAAAGGGACATGCGCTAGCAAACTTCATTGTTGAGTCCACATGCGTAGAGAAGGCGTTGCCTCTAAGCGAAGGATCAACTGTCAAGGAAGTGCTGCAAATGTCTGTTTTGGAGTTGTACACTGATGGATCCGTTTGTGGTGAAGGTGCATGGACGGGCCTTATCTTTACTTCCCCGAATGGATGATAACCTTTGAGATATGCATTGGTATTAACCTTAAAAGCCACAAATAATGAAGTAGAATATGAAGCCTTGATAGTAGAACTCTGAATTGCTAGGGGAGTAGGCACCGAATCTCCTTAAGTCCATTGTGACTCTACACTAGTGGTCAACCAAGTGAAGGGAGACTATGTGGCGAAAGACGAGCAAATGAAAAAAATATCTCAAAGAGGCAAAAGCTATAATTGATGCTTCACTAGTTTTGAATCAACGTCATCCCCAGAGACGCCAATAGTGAAGCCAATGCCTTGAGTAAATACGCGTGGCAGCAAACGACTCTCAATATACATTTTATCGAATGTGTCGCCTGTCCCAACTTATTTTAATATTTTAATATGGGCAACGTGACAGATTGGGAGACGCCAATCAGATAATTAATGGAAACAATAATTTAACCTAAAGACAAGGCTGAGGCAAAAAGGATAACACACTTAACACTGAGCTATATTTTCATATATGAGATTATCTATTAAAAAAAGGGTTCTCGACAGTCTACCTTAGATGCGTTGCTCTTCCAGAGACAACAACCATCCTTAGGGAACTGTATGAAGGATATGTCGCTAGCCATGAAGGGGCGAGATCAATCGTCTGGAAAGCCTTGAACCAAGGTTATTATTGCCCAACAATGATCTAGAAGGCAACAGAGTTAGTACAAAAATGTGACTCATGCTAATAATTCACACTCTAGTTTGGGCGCCCCCCTCAGAATTGACTCGTATACGTGTCGCCTTGCCATTTGTGCAGTAGGGCATCGATTTGGATGGCCAATTTCCCTAGTAAAAAAATAGGTACTCTATCATTGTCGCCATAGATTACTTCTTAAAATGGATCAAGGCAAAAGCTTTGGCATCGACTACGAAATTTCAAGTGATTAAATTTCTTAAGTCTGAGATCATATCCAGATATGGAATACCCAACATATTGGTCAGTGACAATGACAGTACTCAATTTGCCAAAAAAAGCTTTGTTGGTTTTGTAAGGAGTTAAAAATTGAGCATCGACGTGCATCAGGAAAACACGCTCAAACAAATGGACAAGCAAAAGTCACAAACAAAATAATCCTTAATGGATCGAAGAAAATGCTCAGCGCCCTAGAAGGGAAGTGGACTGAGGAACTTGAAAATGTTCTTTGGGTCGTACGTACAACACCTAAAAAGGCTACAGGTGAAACCCTATTCAGTTTGGTGTACGGTTCGAAAGCGGTCGCTCTTACTGAGATATCAATTCCATCTCATGGGGTAAAACATTATGAGGCGATGCCAAATGATTAGAAGAGGCGCGTCGACTTGGATTTTGTAGAATAAAAGAGGTGGATCCAATCAAGCATGTGACTAACCACCACTCGGTACTATAATAGGCAAGTGTGTTTTCACAAATTTTACATGGGGGAGAGGGGCTAGAGGAGAAATGAGTTTTCACACTAGGACAAAATGAACAAGTTGTCACCAAAATGGGAGGGACCAGACAAGGTTGGCACCATTCCTCACCCCAACGTCTATGTTCTAGAAGATATGGAGGGAAAGAAATTGAAGAACACTTTCAATGTTGAACACCTAAGAATGTTTTTTGCGTAAATAATTTAGGGTGGCACCTAATGTACTCGCATCTCTTACATAAAGTTTGAAGTAAAGATTGTTTGAAAAAGTTGAGTTCTTATGATAAGATGAGCATCGTTGATTGATTAAAAAACTTAATGGTTTGAAAACTTGAGTTCTTACGATTCAACGATAAGAGTATTGCCTATTGATTCAAAAATTTAATGGTTGAACACCTTTTATTGTGGCTAACATTAACTAATGAAGAGCATCACCAATTTATTATTCAAGTAATGAAGACTCGAGTTCTATTTATAGGCGACGCAAACACGGATCAAATGAATCAAAATAATATCTAAGTATGGAAATTGGAACACATTTGAGAACACAACTTTCAAAGTAAAACGAACATTCCATTAAAATAAACGTTTACATCAAAAATAAATTCCAAGTATGGAATCTTGAACGCATCAAAATTGACATTTTGATTAGAATAGGACATTCAAAACTTAAAGGAAAAAAAAAACAGGCTTAATTTAGGTTGTCGCCTTAGCATCATCTTTGTTAGAGTCGCTGGAGCCGTTGTGATCACCCGATTCCTTAGGTTTGTCCGCTTCGATCTGAGTAGCCTCTTCTGACGCCGGTTTACCTTTGTCTTTGCGGGTTGCCACCTCATTTTCGTGCTTTTGCAACTTCAGTAATGCTTTAAGCCCTTTCACTTGGTCAACAGGAAACACTGGCTGAACCCCCCTTATATGAGTGATCCAATCACCATAAATTTTGATGAGTCTGGCCAAATAGTGGTTCTCGGCGTCCCGAATAAACTCAAGTGTCTTTTTGAACGCATCCACTATGCTCGATGCCTCAGCCTTGTTAGCCTCCCTCTCTTTTTCAAGTACCTCTTTCCTTTTGAGCGTTACTTCCATCTTCTTGACGATCGCATCCTTCTCCTTGGCCAACGTTGTCGATCTCATATCGATTTTGGGAGTGTCCTCAAGTGACCTCTTATTTGCCTCCCGAGACACGACCACTTCCCCGGAACACTTCGTCTTCTTCTCTATCGCAAACTTAGCTTTGGAGAATGGATCCATCCTTCAGGCGACGCTCCTCTTCTAAGTATTCCTCAAGAAGATTATTTTCCTTCTCAAGTATTGCCGCCTTACCTGCCTATGAGGCGTCTTTTTCAAGGGTGGTACACTTGTGGGCAAGGTTGACGGCCAAAGCCCCAACCTCCGTATCAGAGGTGACAACCTGCGAAAAGGGAAAAGCATAAAGTCATTCGAAAAAGTTTACTTATGAAAAATTCAAACATAAAGGGAAATGAAACCTCACTCTTGCCAAGGTTGTTAGGTGGAATTTCACAGCCCCTTCAACCCATCAAGGATCGTACTACAAGGGGTGTCACTCACCAGGAGAAACAAGCCCACTTAATAGGTGCAGTGAGAGGCCCGTTTCACAGAGGTTGACACCCTCAACCAATTTGGCCCCTCGAAGGCGGCGCCAGGGATCCCAAGGCTGCCTTTGGATTTATTTAATTGGAGCCTCATGAAGGTGTTCCCACATGTTGAAACGGGGACCCTCGTAAGGACCCAAGGACTCAATGAGGGTGATAGGCGACGCCGAACGGGTGGGAAAGACTTCTAGAAAAGGCGACGCCTCCATGAGAATGACAGAATCTTCATGGGTGAATGAGACCTTGGGTGACGCCTTGGTAGGGGTTTGATCGTTAGGGGTCGCCTTCTTAAGAACTAGAGGCCATGGAGCATAAGCATATGCTTTCTTAGAAGAGTACGAGCGTCGGTTCTTGTGTAAAATCGAAGGCCCGTATCGCTTCGTCGCTAAAATGAAAGATATTCAGAAAAAAACATCGTTCATGCAATGAGTGTAAGGGACTACACCATTATATGCCGCCACAGCAGCATTGGTCTCATCGAGGAATAGGGGTTTGATCGTTAGGGGTCGCCTTCTTAGGAACTAGAGGCCATGGAGCATATTTTTTTTCCAATAAAATCACTTCATATTACGCATGCTACGAGTTCATTACATCAAATAAACTTAAAGATAACAATATAGGCGGATTGATTGATGCCCAATTCGGTGGGCATATCCCCTGTTTTGACTCCCTTGCCACCCAATTCGCGCATTGGTTCGCTTGTCGTCGAATAAACCGCCATTGAAAGATAAGTATATGCTTTCTTTGAAGAGTACGAGTGTCGGTCCTTGTGTAAAATGGGAGGCCCGTATCGCTTCGTCGCTGAAATGAAAGATATTCAGAAAAAAAAAACATCGTTCATGTAATGAGTGTAAGGGACTACACAATTATATGCCGCCACAGCTGCATTGGTCTCATCGAGGAACAGGGGCGACGCCATTAAGAGGTCCCAAGGCTGCGACTTTTCCCTTTTAGGGCGGATCCCCTTGTTGTTATTCCCAACCAAACCGAGAATGAAATCATAGATGAAAGAAAAATGCATGACACACTTCACATTTGATTTATTTTGAATAATTCAGGGTATAGATGCATCATGACAGCATATATAGAGTGAGTAGCTAAATGTAATTATAATAATAAACATGATCTAATGGCTAATGACAACTTAGTCCTAATTCTTTCTTTCTTGTTCTTATATCCTAATATTCCCTCATAAAGATTGGGTCGAAGGAGCTGAGACTATAACATGGGAGAATCACCAAGCAGAGTAGCATATTGACTTTCAGAAAGTGTTCTTTCAGATCCTGAAAAAAAAAACTAGTTGTATAGAGAGTAGACAACATATTGGGACATATGAAATTTATCCAACACTAAGAGAGATGGGCTCATTCCAGAACCAGACAGTGTGTGAAAAAAACGAGAAGCCTCCTTTTTGAAATATAGATTGATCATCAATAAAATGTTAGAGAGGTTTGAGCCTCTTTCTTACCAATGTGGTTGGAAGGTTTGAGCCTTCATCTTTTTATCCTCAAGGGTGTTATGACCAAGTGACTTAGATGTTTTCTTCTTATTTAACTTTGGCATACCCTATTTTTGGACATAAGTCACACCCTATGCCATTATAATGGGTTTGAGGACCAATCATACCATGTTTGGAAGGTTTGAGCCTTCATCTTCTAATCCTCAAGAGTTTGCAACAACAAGAACTCCATTTTTGGATACAAGACAAGCTATTATAAGACATAGATAGGACAAAAAATTAAAATTAAATTATGCCATACATCTAGCAGGGTTGAGATGATCAAATCATCACTAATAGGGAGGGAAGAGTGCAAATCAGTCAAATAAATTTGAGTATATCTCTACACATCATAGCTAAATGAACTAGAGGTAACAAAAAACTGTTTTGATCAATTGGTTACTTCTGCTCAGAAAAGGTCCACATATTGAGCAATGATCTTCCTACCAAACTTGAAAGAAGATAATTAGAATTAAAGACAGAGATTTAAGATTGAGTACTTATCTTGTTACTAGCAGGGTTAGTGTTGCTGTCATTCATCTGATGATCATCAAGATATTCATCAACATCATTTAGGTCTTGCAGAGGCGTCACTTCTAACTTCTTTCTAAATGGAACAAATTGTTTCTTTGCTAGGGGTTTCGTCAGGATATATGCCAAATGTTCTGAAACATGAACATAATTATCAAGAACTTGTCCTGCAGTCACCTTTTCTCAAACAAAGCACATGTCTATTTCGACATGTTTCATCTTGAAGTGCTGAACAAGATTTTCATATAGTGGCACTGCACTATTGTTGTCACTCCAAATGATTGGTGTAGTGGAAAGAATACGTTCAGCTTTGCTGATAATGATGTTACCCAGAGCACTTCACAGGTTGCATTAGCAATAGTTTGGTATTCAGCTTCAGCTAATGATCGTGCTACGACTGGCTGCTTCTATGAGCTCCATACTATAGGATTCCCATTCAACAAGAGATAGTGAATCGAGATTGATCGACGATCTGAGACATCACCACCCCAATATGTATCCGAGTAAGACACTAAGGTAGCAACATTAGTCATAACATAAGTATATGTTTTGAAAAGCAATCCATGACTGACAGGTCCCTTTAAATATCGAAGAATGCGCATAACAACTTTCTAGTGTACTAAGTAAAGGTTTTGCCTATATTGACTCAACCTGTTTACAACAAAGTGGATATATGGTCTGGTGACACAGATGTGTTGAAGTGCTCCAATGGTGCTTCTGTATAGATTCCCATCAGTGAAAGGTCCCTTTAAATATCGAAGAATGCGCAGAACAACTTTCTAGTGTACTAAGTAAAGGTTTTGCCTATATTGACTCAACCTGTTTACAACAAAGTGGATATATGGTCTGGTGACACAGACGTGTTGAAGTGCTCCAATGGTGCTTCTGTATAGATTCCCATCAGTGAAAGGTTCCTGTGAAAGAGTAATGCCAGATTTGAACATGCACTTGCTAGTCATGGGTGTAGGAAGAGAATCTGCGTTGAGAAGCCATGTGTTTTCCAAAAATCACATATATACTTCTTTTGAGCAAGGAGGAGGCAATAAGTGGTTCGTTGAACTTCCATCCCAAGAAAGTTGTTGAGTGTGCCCAAATCCTAGAGCTTAAACTCTTTGTTGATTTTTGGTGTTATTTCAATCAGCATCCACAATGAATTGGTGTGGTACTGCAATGGTTCCGAACAAGTGAGCTTCAATATTGAACCCCCTTATAGTGAGCAACGCTTGTTGTTTCTAGGATTGGAAATTTTCATCACCAACAAGAAGAGATATCTTTTTGCTTGTAAACATAGGATGATTGTCATCCATGACGAAGAACAGAGGTAAAACAGTATTAATGAAAACGATAGAGGAGTAAAACGAAAGCTTCAGTTGTGTCGAAGCACGAAGGATAAGTTAAAAGTGAAGGAAAACAACCAAGAGTTTAAGCAAAGAAACAGTCAAAATGAACAAGTAGAAAAGTTGGAGTTAGTGATGCAACAAACACCTGCAGAACGCCAAAATATGCTCATCTAAAAACCAGAGCAAAAAATCACTAGTCTACAATAGAGATGAGCACAAAAGAACAAATAATAAAAGTAGCATGACAGACGAACAGAGAATCAGGATGCAAGCTTCATGATTCAACCAAACTTACCCAAATCAACACAAAAGCAGCTGATACTCAGTATGAAATGGAAAATAAGTATACAACGGAAGAACAAAGCACCATGAGCGTAGAGAGCTCTGATGCCATGTTGGTATTCTCAAGCAAACCGATAATGAAATCATAGATGATAGAAGAATGCATGATTCATTTGATTCATTTTGGGTAATTCAGGATAGTGTATTATAGACGCAACATGGCAACATATATAGAGTGAGTAGCTAAATGTCATTACAATAATAAACCTTATCTAATGGCTAATGACAATTGAGTCCCAATTTTTTCTATGTTGGCCTTATATCCTAATGCCCCTTTCTCTGCCACTTTTTGCCTTGGGGCTCATCCCTCTTAGGAAAAACTAAACCAAATGAGGAGAAAATTAAGAGCTTAGTGGTACAAACAAAGAGAATTTCATCTTGTTAACACTAAGCTTAATTATTACAATAGGGGTGGTCATCTATTTATAGGCGATGATCTATTTATAGGCGATGGTATGGATATGTATGCAAAAGTCCTAAACATTTGGACTTGAATGTAATTGTCCTAAACATTTGGACTAAATCAAACAATTATCTAAACCATAATCCCTAACATTCCCCTTTGTAGATCCACTTCCTAATGTAAATCAACATCTCATCAACATCTAACCTTTACCTAACATTCATCATCCATGTAGACTTGTTTCTTTGCTTGCAATCCTCGGCTACCATGATCTTGCTGAATAACAAGAACATCACCATGATCTTGCTGAATAACGAGCAACTCCATGATCTTGATGAATAATGAGCACAACTGACCCATTGTTGATCTGCATGAGCTGATTTCCATGCCATTGTTGAGCTGATTTCAATAACAAATAATTCACCCATTGTTGATCTGTAGGAGATGATTTCTATGTCATTGTTGAGTTGATTTCAATAACAGATAATTCACTCATTGTTGATCTGCAAGAGTTGGTTTCCATGGCACAAGTCTGCCGTAATAACAAGCACATGTGTGCTCTAATACCGAGCACATGTCTGCTCTAATTTCAGTTAGGTGAAGCTTGGCAAATGAATGATGATGATGATGACGAGGATACTGAGATCCTTTGATCCACTACTACTGTTGAACCAAAACTGGAATACCAAAGGGAGAAGAAGAAGCCTCGAGATTGCTGAAAACATGTTTGTAAACACGTAGCGAAACATAGAGAAATAGTAAATGTGCTTGTAAGCACACAACAAAACATAAGATCTCTGAGGAGAAAAAACAACCACAAATCAGAACAGCTTAGTACTTGCAGAGCAACAACAAATGGAGGCAATCAGTAGATCAAAATCAGCTTCTAACACAGCCTCAAACAGATGACTAATCAGCCTCATAATCAGCATCACAGCCATGGTAATGATAGCATGAAAATCAACATCAGCTCATTCCAATGTAGCTGAATGAACAACAACAGGATGGTCCTCCACTCTCTGAAGAAGTTGGTGGATTGGTTATTGTTGGGTATCGATAGTGACAGCCCAGTAAGAAAAGGCCTCAAAGGCCCAATAACTATAGAGGGGGTAAACCCATGACATCCGAACCGGGTCGGCCCAAGTACAAGCCAAACTTGGCCCACCATCGAGTAATCCAGAATCGAGCCCAAAGTCTATAGGGACGCCAAAGGCTCTCAGACTGCTCGCCATTCTCTACCAGGTCGCGACCTTCCACTGCTCGACATGGGAGTGCTCGCCCCGAAGAGAGCCTTGCCTCTCTCCTCTGGTCCCACAAAACCGTTAATAAGGAAGTGACCACGATATCCCGCATATCTCGGTTGCATATTCACTAAGGATTAGATTTGGTAACTGCAATATCTCGCAGTAACTGACAATCCGAATCTTCGGCAACACAATATACACTAAGATATTCAGCTGCCATATACGGTTCTATCTCTCTTACCCTATAAATACCCTTGCCTTACATACGTTCTTTACGTTTTGAGTTTTATACACACATATACTCATTTAAGCATCGGAGAGGGACCCAGAGGCACCCCCTCTGTTGCGCTCCCCTACTTGCAGGTTCACCGGAGTTGGAGCTGAAGCGTCATCTCCACCTTGTCTGGCATTCAATTCACTGCCAGATCAGCATTCAGGATTTCACGATCCAACATCTGGCGCCGTCTGTGGGAAGCGAGCAATTCAGCCATGAGAACTCGATCCCAAAGCAACCGTCGGAATCAGACTAGGGAGCGATCCTCAGATAGCTCTGATTCCGCCGCCGCTTCACCGCTTCAACAAGAACCTGCCAGCCGAGCAGGAGTTAATGCTGTTCCTCTGCGGACAGCCCGAGAACATGTCGGTGATTCAAGACCGACCCCAGCTGCTGATCAAAACGGAGCCCCTGCACCGCAGACAGTCCACATTGCGGGGCAGGATATTAACTTAACCCCCGAGATGGTCTCCTTGCTGGAAGCCATCCTAGGACAGGCGCGCCGCCAAGCCCCTGCTCCTCAGGAAAACCACCGCCCTGCTGCCACAGGGCCTTCACCTTCAGAAGCAGCCAATCCTGGTCCTGTTGCGCCTCAGGAGGATCAGGAGATGACGTCAGGTCAGCAGTCCCTACCTCCAGCACACAACAAGGAGCCAGCAGCTGCATATACTGCCAATCCTTCCGGTCCGCCTCCACCCGGAGCCTCTCCCATGTACTGCACTGTGGATCAGATGGATGACCTCCTCAACAAAAGGCTCCAGGAAAGACAGTTGACAGTCATAACTCCCTTCAAGGAGCAGTCCTCTCATCCTTTCACCGACACGCTCGTCGCTATCAAAATCCCGAAGGATGTGGTTGCTCGGGCCATACCTGAGTATAGCGGTGGAAGAGATCCCACCGTACATGTCAACAAGCATGAGGCCTCCCTTCTGGGTAAGTCAAACGATCCCAATCATTTGGCTTTGCTATTTCCATCTACTCTTTCGGGTTCGGCTTCGTCCTGGTTCTTCGGCCTCCCTGCAGGATCAATCGGAACTTGGGCAGAGTTGAGAAGCAAGTTCCTGGAGAGATATATGGGCGAGCGCCAGTTGCTGAATAGCGTGGTCGCCCTTGACTCGGTCAAACAGCAGCCTGGAGAGTCGCTGTCCAACTTCTACGGGCGTTTTCATCAAAACGTCACAGAATTAGATCGCCGAATCTCGGATGGGGAGATCATTCGAGCATTCTACAGAGGTCTGGATGTGGCCAACAAGGCCTCGCGAAAGCTGCGAAACAGCTACCATGTGAAGGAGATAGAGACATTGGAGGAGTTGGCGTCCAGGGCAAAAGGTTTCATAGACCTTGAACGCGCAAACATCGATGCTAACCTCCTGACGACCTCGCTAAGGGTAACCCATGAACCCCGACGCGATGGTAAGAAGGAGGTCAAGAAGGAGAAGAAGGGAAAAGAAAGTAAGCCCCGAGTCGAGCCTCTTCCAGCGCCTCGCCATCTAGAGGTCCCTGAGTACTTCACGCCTTTAAATAGGCAGATCTCAGCGGTACTAGTCGAGATGGAGAGGAGATCCTTGGCGAGGCCACCGATGCCTCGTCGAGGTGGGTTACCCATGGGCAAGGATGTCGAGAGCTATTGCAGATACCATAAGTGCAAGGGCCATAAGACAGACGATTGCAAGATTCTGAAGCGAGATATAGAGAGGCTGATTCAGGGGGGAATGTTGAAGGAGTTCGTGGCAGGGCGAGACCGAAGTCGAACGCCCCCCAGGAGACATCGTTCACCAGCCCCTGCAGATCAAGCTGAGCCTTCTGGAAGCAAGAGGTGAGTGAATCTGATTGTGGGAGGATTCGGCGCAGGCGGCGAGAGGTCAAGCGCCAGAGAGGTCTACGCCACTCAGATCTCTACGGCAGTTCAGTTGGGGAAGCGGCCCCGACCTGAAGAAAACATTGTCATCTCATTCTCTGAAGAGGATTTGGCACATGTCACCACACCCCACAACGATGCTCTGGTCATTACAGCAGATATTGACGGCTGTGATGTTGCAAGGATTCTGGTCGACGGAGGCAGCTCGACAGACATACTGTTTCTGGACGCCTTCGAAAAGATGGGCAAATCCAAACGCGACCTGAAGAGGGTCGACTTTCCGCTGATCGGGTTTGCGGGAAGAACAACTTATCCACTGGGGGCTATAACCATGCCAGTAATATTTGGCGAAGGATGGAAAAGCATCAAGGTGTCGGTCACTTTCCTGGTGGTCGATTCACCTACATCCTACAACGCCATCATAGGGAGGACCACGATCAACCCAAATAAGATTGTGGCCTCCACTGTCCACCAGAAGATGAAGTTCCCCACTCCCAACGGGATTGGAGAAGTGCTCGGAGATCAGCCTTCCTCGCGACAATGCTATGTGAACTGTTTACGTAGGAAGAACCAAAGGGAGGCACTCGCCATCGAGACAGAGGCCGATCCCCGCGAGGACCTGGCTCAGCCAGCACCCATGGAGGAATTGGAGGAGGTCGAGATCGATGGGCCAGACAAAAAGGTGCGCATTGGGACCACCTTGAAAGAGGATCAGAAGGAGGCCATGACCGCCCTCCTCAAGGAATTCAAAGAGCTCTTCGCCTGGCAGCCGAGCGACATGCCAGGAATCAGCACAGATATTATCTCTCATGAGCTCAGGATAGACCCCTCCATCAAGCCGATCGCCCAAAAGAGAAGATCATTCGGGACTGATAAGCGTTTGGCGATCAGGCAGGAAGTCGGCAGGCTGATTGAAGCTGACTTCGTCAGAGAAGTAAGATTCCAGAGCTGGGTCGCCAACCCAGTTTTGGTCAAGAAATCAAACGGCAAGTGGAGAATGTGCGTCGACTTCCGCGACTTAAACAAGGCTTGCCCCAAAGATTCATATCCCCTTCCGAGAATTGATCAGCTGGTCGATGCTACCTCGGGTCATGAGATGCTCAGCTTCATGGACGCCTATTCAGGCTACAACCAGATCATAATGCATCCAGACGATGAGGCCCACACTGCTTTCTACACTGATGGCGACATTCTATGCTACAAAGTGATGCCCTTTGGTCTCATCAATGCCGGGGCAACTTATCAGCGGATGGTGAACCGACTGTTCCAG
The DNA here is from genome assembly GCA_946814005.1 of Chamaenerion angustifolium. Lineage (NCBI taxonomy): Eukaryota > Viridiplantae > Streptophyta > Magnoliopsida > Myrtales > Onagraceae > Chamaenerion > Chamaenerion angustifolium. Next base: position 24,563,354 of record OX328271.1, on the reverse strand, counting down.
GACATGCTGGGAAGGAACATGGAGGCCTACGTAGATGATATGCTCGTTAAATCCTTAAAAGGCAATCCTCATACCACCGACCTCCGTGAAGCTTTTGAATGCATGAGGAGACACAGTCTTCGCTTGAACCCAGCAAAATGCGCCTTTGGAGTCAAGTCCGGGAAGTTCCTGGGTTTTATGGTCAGCGAAAGGGGCATTGAAGCAAACCCGAAAAAGCTAAAGGCCATAGAAGAAATGAAGTCGCCAACCTGTCATAAGGAAGTCCAGTGCCTGAACGGCCGACTAGCTGCTCTTAACCGCTTCCTCTCCAAAGCAAGCGACAGGTCCCTCCCGTTCTTCAAAACCTTGAGGGCCAACCGCAAGTTCGAGTGGACGCCAGACTGCGAGGAAGCATTCCAGTCCTTGAAAAGACATATTCAAACACTCCCAGCTCTGGCAAAACCCGTTCCAGGCGAGCAACTTTTCCTCTATTTAGGCATTAGCGATGTGGCAGCCAGTGCTGTCTTAATAAGGGAGGAGAATAATGTTCAGAGTCCAGTGTATTTTATTAGCAAAATGTTCAACTCAGCAGAAATAAAATATGTCCAGATTGAGAAGTATCTCTATGCCTTAGTTATTGCTGTTCGGAAGCTGAGACCTTACTTTCATGCGCACGACATCACGGTCCTCACCAATCAACCTCTAAAAAACTTCCTGATGAAGCCAGATTCTTCAGGAAGAATGGTCAAGTGGGCGATCGAGCTCAGCGAGTTCAGGATCAAATTTGCGCCGAAAACGGCCATCAAAGGTCAAGCACTAGCTGATTTCATAGTGGAAAGCACGAGTAACGGTCAAGCGGAGGCAGAAAACAGGCCAAGTCAGTCAGCAAACGACAATCAAATCTGGGAACTCTATACGGATGGGTCTTCATCAAAAGAAGGCTCGGGGGCAGGTTTAATTCTTATTACTCCTGAGGGCGAGCCTCTGAAGTACGCGATCGCCTTGAGGCTCTTATCACTGGACTCAGACTGGCAAAAGGAATGGGTATAACCGCGCTTAAGGTAAAAAGTGACTCAGAGCTTATTGTCAATCAGGTTAATGGCGCCTACGAGGCAAAGGGAGAAAAGATGAAGAAATATCTCGGCATTGCCAAAAAACTGGTCGCGGATATCCCAAATTTCGCGATTGAGTTTATTCCTCGCCAAGAAAACCAGATAGCAGATTCTTTGAGTAAGCTAGCCTTCGGAGGGGCGACAATCTAGGATGTGCAATTTCTGGAAAAGGCCCTATGTTCAGTCCTTGAAAACAGAGCGGAGGTCTTCAACATTCAAGAACAGGTCACCTGGATGACCCCGTTCCAGAATTATTTGAAAGAAGGCATCCTCCCAGAGGACGAAGGCGAATCCACTAGGATTAGAAGACTCGCAGCCAGTTATCTAATCATCGATGGAGAACTCTACAGAAGAGGTTATTCGACGCCTTACTTGAGATGTGTTGCTCTGCCCGAAACAGAAAAAGTTCTTCGAGAAGCTCATGAAGGGGCAGCAGCATGCCATGAAGGTGCTCGTTCACTAAGCAGGAAAATATTCAGATTGGGATATTACTGGCCGACCTTGGGAAAAGACGCAGCCGAATTAACACAGAAGTGTGAAATTTGCCAGCAGTTTGCACCACGATCGGGTCGACCATCGACATTATTATCCCCAATGGCAGGTGCCTGGCCCTTCGCTCAATGGGGAATCGATATATTAGGTCCTTTTCCCATTAGCACTGGTCAGCGTACTCACATTATAGTGGCAATCGACTACTTCACTAAGTGGGTAGAGGCGAAAGCTCTAGCTTCGACAACAGAATTCCAAGTTATCAAGTTCATGCAGGTCAACATATTCTCCAGGTTTGGTATTCCCAAAATACTCATCAGCGATAATGGTCCGCAATTCGTTGGAAAGGAGTTGAAATGGCTCTGTGAAGAGTATCATATCGACCATCGCTTCAGTTCAGTACATCACCCTCAAACGAATGGGCAAGCTGAAGCCAAAAAGCCCTGACGCCAAAGTGAGGCCTCAAAAGCCCTAGCAACAAAGCTAGGCCAAAAAGCCCTAGTAACAAAACTAGGCCACAAAAGCCCTAGCAACAAAGCTAGGCCAAAAGCCCTAACAACAAAGTTAGGCCAAAAAGCCCTAGTAACAAAACTAGGCCACAAAAGCCCTAGCAACAAAGCTAGGCCAAAAGCCCTAACAACAAAGTTAGGCCAAAAAAGCCCTAGCAACAAAGCTAGGCCAAAAGCCCTGACGCCAAAGTCAGTCCAAAAAGCCCTAACAACAAAGTTAGGCCAAAAAAGCCCTAGTAACAAAACTAGGCCAAAAAAGCCCTAGCAACAAAGCTAGGCCAAAAAGCCCTAGCAACAAAGCTAGGCCAAAAAAGCCCTAGTAACAAAACTAGGCCACAAAAGCCCTAACAACAAAGTTAGGCCTCAAAAAACCTGACTCCAAGAGTCAGGCAAAGCCCTGACGCCAAAGTCAGGCCAAAAGACCTAGCAAAATGTTAGGCAAAATAAAAGCCCTGACGCCAAAGTCAGGCCAAAGAAAGTTTAGGCGATCACTATTGATGATAAAGCTTGACAAATTACAAATCCCCTGTTATTAGGCCAACACCTCAAAGGTTTAAACTTCAAAGAAGGTAATATCTCTTTGAACTTAGAAGTTTACGCTTTTAAGTGTCAAAAGTATTATCCTTAGAAAGTTTAACTTATGATTGGTCTACGGCTTTAAGGGTCGACGACATTACAAAGCAAGAAAAAGGTGGAAAGTAATTATGAGTAAGATATTGGATAGCTAAATATGTTCAAAGTCGATTAAAGGCTCAAGAATATAAAGGCATTCAATAGAAAAACCCAAGTCTTCGATAAATAAATACAAACCAAAAACAGAAAATACAAAAATGGCTATCTAAAAAAGATAAATATGGTCGCCAAGGAGTTGGGGACTTCAAGCTTTGGGGTTCTCGGGGGCAAGGGCGATCTGCTCGCCTTCGGGGGCAGAAGTACCGGGCTCGCCTTCAGGAGCAGCCTCCCCAGCAACAGAGGGCTGCGAAGGCCGACTCCGCAGGAAGGTCTTCAAGGAGGCAACTTCCCCAAGAGGAAAGTTGGGATCAACCGCCTGGACCTCCTCCACCAGTTCTTGGAGAAAATCGGCGATGGTCGACTTCATCACCTTCAAGGCTTGGTCTTCAAAGTCCTCGGAGGCCTTGAACTCTTCAACCACGGCTTGGGGTGAAGGAACCGCCTTCAGCTGATCAGCCAGCCGGTTCTTCTCCTCCTCTAGGGCGACCCCCCTAGCTTCGGCAGCATCCCTCTGGGCCTCCGCGGCGACCCTAAGAGCGTCTGACTCGACCACCTGGGCACGAGCTTCCTTCAACTCGGCCTCCAGGCGAGCACGGACCGCCTCCCCTTCATCAAGACACTGATGAAGGGCCTCAGCTTCATGAAGGAAGGTTGCAGCATCAGCCTCCCTCTTCTTGACATCAGCAAGGAGGCGCTGCTCCTTCCTGAAATACTCCTCCCGGGCGCCGTCCACCAAGGTGATCGCCATGTCAGCGGTCTTCTTGATGGCCTCCAACTGCCCGGGGGTGACCCCTGTGCTTCGGTATTGCTCCAGCTCGACAAGCAGATCAGAGTGCTTGTCGGCGAGCTCGCCGAAAACGCGGCCGAGGATCACCTCTTCCCGAACGAGCTGACAACAAAAGCACAAGGAAAATATCAAGTCATCAAAATGAAAAGGAATGACAAGGAATAAATAATGGAAAGAAGGCGAGATCATACCAGGGCAACTCGTTCGAAGTGGGTCCGTAAGAACCCCTCGATCTAAGGAAGCTCCGTAGGGACAATCGAACGGTTCTTGGGAGGAATTATCCCATCAAGGAGCCGCATGCACATATCCGGGCTACCCCGTAGGCTCTTCTGGGCGAGGTACCCCTTCTTGGCAAGGTCCCCACAAGGGACCCAAGGCCTCCGAGAGTCCCCAGCCTTAAAAGGCTGGAACAAGCTCGCCATGGAGCAATACTCCTCGGCGGGAGCCCTCGAGGAGCTGGAAGCAGCAGGCCCCTTCTTCTGGGCCCCAGACTCCTTAGTAGGAGCCGTGGGCACTGAAGAGGCGGGAGGCGCCAAAGACAAGGCCTTCTCCTTAGTGGCGGAAGGGCCCTGATGAGAGGGAGAAGGAGACGCCGTGTCCAAACCCTTCCCTTTGCTGGCAGAAGGGCCCTTAGGAGGGGAAGGAGGAGGATGTTGGTCGACCTCAGGGTGCTCTTCACTCCTGACCTTCTTAGAAGGAGGAGCAGGAGGGTCCCGGGCCACGTCCGCCAAGGACTCCACTGCAAAGCAACAAGACAATAAGTCAGGAGTCAGAGAACCGCAGAATGTAAAAACATTAAATCCACAAAAGGCGAGGTAATATACCTGGTTGACGAGGGCCAGTAGTGGCCGAAGGAAGCATCTCCTCGGGCTTCCTCTTGGTCGAACGCCTAGAAGGAGGAGGGGAGAGCTTAGCAGCGCCTGGTCGGAGGACAATCCCGCCAATCCCTGGTCATCAAAGAGACCTATCAGTTTTTGGCTCTTGCTTACAACCTTCCCTACAAGTAATAAAACAAGGGAGGAGTTAGAAAATTACCCAATCATCAAAGATTGGCGTGGCTTGATGAATGCCCGCCATCTCAAGGGCATTCTCGGTAGTCTCCGCCACTGAGCGGATGGACTTGAACTGAGATGACCGATGCAGCCGGTATAAATCGTCGATGGCATTTTGATCACTCCCGGACAATTCTTCAAAGGAGGGAGGAAAATCCTTGTCCGGAGCAAACAATTTCCAAGGTACGCCCCCCTTATACAAGAAGTAAAACTTCTTGTAATTGGAGTTAGTGGCCCGGAAATCATCGATCAGGCGGACATGGACGTTCCAAGCCCATCCTTGAGGGCCTCCACACTCCGAAAACTTCGGCCAGCGGGATTGGAAGTGGTGAAGGTGGTTAGCCCCTGCTGCCAGTCGGAAGAAGCACCGGAACAGGGCCAGTGAATATACCCATTCCTGGCATAAGCATAGGAACTTGAAACCGACCCACATCCTGAGGGCATTCGGGACAAGCTGTGTGGGGTGAATCCCGTAAAACTGACACAAGGTCTGTAAATCCTCACAGAGAGGAAAACGCAACCCAGCATCGATCTGGGCCGCATAAATGTAAACCTCTCCATCGTGAGGAAAATGCAGACTTAGGCCAGGATACCTAGGAGCATCCTCCGCACTGAAGCCACCAAGCGCCACCATGGTCTTAAAGTAAGCCGGCTTAAGTTCGTTAGGCTTGATATCTACTCAGAATGATTCAAGTATGGCACAGCAAGTATAAAAACAAAGGAAAACAGAGGATATTGCCAAAACAGGGCAATAAAATGGCGAAAGTTTACCTTTTGGGGAAAAAATAGGCGTGTTCAGCTCAGGACCATCTACCACCACTAGGGTGGCCGCAGACCTTCCCACGTCAGGCTGTTTCCCCGCTGAGGAGGGCACAGCTTCATCCCTAATGGTCAAGGGAACACCGACATTCTGAGGGGCGCTGGCTTTGTTAGCACCCTTGATGGCCATGTGTTTGACTCGCTGACTTCTGGGGGCCATGGAAATGGTTGAAAGGAGAACTGAAGAGGATTGAAAGAGAAAGGAAAGGTTCGCAACGAAGTTCTGGAAATCTGAAGGAGTGGATAAGCGTAAAAAACAAAATGTAGAAACTGATGTTTCTTATATAGACCAAGAAGGGAGCAACCGCCACGAGCAAATCGAAGCGACACAGAGGAATGATGGCACCTTTTTGGAAAAAACCGAAGCAATGTCAGAATTCCAAAAGACACCTTGGGGAGACAGACGGTTGGCTGATATGGACAGCTGTCAGACTACCCTAGGTTTACGGAAAAGTAAATGTCAGGCGTGCCTCAAGTGACCGTTCGATTTCTGGACAACTGTGCAGTTATTAAATGCTAAAATTCCACTAAGGAGACAAGGTGATCGCCAAAAGGGAATAAAAGGAAGGATATTCTTTCGTCTTTGAACAGAGAAGAAATTGCTCGCCAAATGAGCTCGAAGTGTCTCAAAGGCACTGAACCATTCCCAGAGACGTCACTATCTAAAACCCTACCAGGAAATCAAGCTCGACTGAAGGAACTTCAATCAAGCTTCGGGGGCAAATGTTGGGTATCGATAGTGACAGCCTAGTAAGAAAAGGCCTCGAAGGCCCAATAACTATAGAGGGGGTAAACCCATGACATCCGAACCGGGTCGGCTCAAGTACAAGCCAAACTTGACCCACCATCGAGTAATCCAGAATCGAGCCCAAAGTCTATAGGGACGCCAAAGGCTCTCAGACTGCTCGCCATTCTCTACCAGGTCGCGACCTTCCACTGCTCGACATGGGAGTGCTCGCCCCGAAGAGAGCCTTGCCTCTCTCCTCTGGTCCCACAAAACCGTTAATAAGGAAGTGACCACGATATCCCGCATATCTCGGTTGCATATTCACTAAGGATTAGATTTGGTAACTGCAATATCTCGCAGTAACTGACAATCCGAATCTTCGGCAACACAATATACACTAAGATATTCAGCTGCCATATACGGTTCTATCTCTCTTACCCTATAAATACCCTTGCCTTACATACGTTCTTTACGTTTTGAGTTTTATACACACATATACTCATTTAAGCATCGGAGAGGGACCCAGAGGCACCCCCTCTGTTGCGCTCCCCTACTTGCAGGTTCACCGGAGTTGGAGCTGAAGCGTCATCTCCACCTTGTCTGGTATTCAATTCACTGCCAGATCAGCATTCAGGATTTCACGATCCAACAGTTATCATTCTTTCTAGTGATGGAATGGAAACGTTCTCCCATTACTATAATAACTCTACTCTACTCCACTTTACCAATTCGATTTACTTTATGATGCTTGAATTTTTTGTTGGAAGCTTCGGTTCTATCATCTGTTGATGACTTTGAATAAGTTCGATCAATCATCGCAAGTAACAGATGACAGGTAAGTTTCTTGCCAAAACAGGTAAGTCTCTCACCAAAAACGCAGCACATCAGATCACAACTTAATGATAACAGTACAACAGCAGATGACAACCAAGTGCTGAATGGAAACATCAGACCTACTGAAGTGCTCGTATCTAATCCATAGAGCAGCAAAAACGAACCACAAATCCACCGAACAAATAGTAGAATGAACGAAGAAGCAGAGCAAGTGAAAAAAACGAGGAAACAAAGTAGAGAGAATAGAGGAACTTAACAATCATAGTTTTGGGTATTTTTGCTCCATCACATAGCAATCGAGACAGCTCACCAATAGATTGACTAATTCAGGTGGAGTATGCAGCTCAGAACCGATCCATCTCACCAATAGTCAAGATCAGCAAGTTCGTTCCAGTCGAGATCAACGATTAACAGATTTATTCAGCATATCCATAGCAGCATGTGGTGGAATTTACCAACAGGTTCGTTCACATGGAATTGATATTCAGCAAGTTCTTTCACATGGAATTGATCTCATTGAGCTACGTTGAAGGTGGAATTTGAGCGGTGATGCAGCATGAGGTGGCAGCATCACAACATGGACTTTGAGCAACACAGTAAACAAAGAGAGAGATAGCTCACCAGTAGATTGTGACGATCAGAATAATCGTCAAAATAGAAGCAATCTCAATCTCCATCTGATTAAAGCTGAGGCGCGAAGATCTGGTGAGGATTTGAACAAAGCTGAAGCGCGACAAACTGATTTGAAGAACTCAACATAGTTGTGACGAATTTGTGACTGAAATTTGCAACTGAATCCAAATTCGGTCCCTAATCTTGTAGCTCTGATTCCATCTTAGGAAAAAATAAACTAAGTGAGGATAAAATGAATAGCATGGTGCTACAAACAAAGAGAATTTCATATTGTTAACACAAAACATAATTATTACAATAGGAGTGGTCATCTATTTATAGGTGATGCTTGGGAAATGTATGCAAAAGTCCTAAACATGTGGGCTTGAATGTAATTCTCCTAAACATTTGGACTAAATCAAACAATCATCTAAACCATAATCCCTAACAATCCCCGGATAAACATCTCTGGTCATCACCTGAAGAGGTTTGGAGTCATATATAGCAAACAGATAATCCAAACCTACATGAAAGAATAGAAGAGTTAGGAAAATACCCAATCGATTGGTGGGACAAGCTTCGAATACTTGATTTCGGCGCTAAAAAGTGATGCCTCTGACATGTTACGGGATATGTACGGAGTAATTTCCTTGGAATGATCCAAGTAGATTGAGTTCAATGACTTTATGGTATCTTCGGTGTACTCGGAGAGTAAGGGAGCCATATCGGTTTTGGGTGTACGAAGAGGCCAGGCGACACCACACTTGAAGACCAATTTAAATTGGTTGATTTAAAATCGGTAGTTAAGGGATTCCTAGAATCCGGGACCAATCAGTTCATCCAAGGCGACACGCGTTTAAAAAGGGATTCCAGTCTTTGAATTATGGGAAATGCGTTTAAAAAAGGGAAATATGGAAAACATTGGATTGAAGATGGTAAAAGGTTTAAAAAAAGGCCAAGGAATATATCTAACCTTTATTAAAGCACTGGATTCGAAAAACCACCTACATGCGCAAAGCGTTGAGTGTTAGTTTTGTAGGAATGATGCCATAATGCATGCACAACTCTTTTAAACCTACATCTAGCTAAGCTAGATAAATAATGGCTTTATCCTATAAAGGTTTACAAATAGGGTGAGGGGCGTTGCTTTGAAAATCACTGGGGATGGGATACCGAGGGCATTGAGCGTCGCTCATACCAGATAACTCCACGCCCCATACAAAATTTTCAAGAGACAAGAGATTAAGTTTATGGTCAATTGGAGGAAAATGACATCTTTGATTTTCTGTATGAGCATTAAACCTCTGACGTCGTAAGATAACATTGAGCAATGATGCTTGAGTAAGGAGCGACACCTATAATGCAAAGGCTTAGAGTTTATAGAGAGAGTTTTATAGAGAAGGCAAAGTGAACGGAAGCTAAGAGTTTAGAAATGAAGAGGTATAACCCTATTTATAGTGGGACAAAAATCACCAACGGTCACTTTCTCGAAATACGAAATGTCAAGCCATCATGACTGTTGTATCACAATGGTCATATCCAGGTGATGACATCCTCCAACGAAGATGAAACATTTGGACCTTTTTCAAATTTACCCGCTCAAAATGTTCTGAATGTTTTGGCTCAATGATCAAGTCCAAAATACCTATGAGCGAGCTCCACATTGGCTCGAGGGGCAGATGATGAGCCCAGGGGCTTCACCGCCCTAAAATGATAACACGGAAGCTTCACTTTCTTGCCGCATATGAAAGGCTTTGTCTGTGCACTCAAGGTGATGCTCGTCCTAGGGCGACGACATCTTGTTTTGGATAGGGCAATAAGTTCTAATCTGGTTGAAAAACATATTTTTGTAGCAAACTACAGTCCAAAATTGTGAAAAATTCATGGTTTTAGTAAGTTTTGAACCCTATACCTTTTACATACTAGCTAAAAATTTTAGCACTACACGACGAAAGAGTGGGAGGAGTCACGGAGATTTGTGGAGCAGTAATCGCGCAAGATGGATCGTGTAAGATGAACTTGGAAGCACTTATTCAGGACATTATCCAAAAACAGAGCCAATTTAATTCATGAGTTAGGTCTTCACCGTCTTCTTTTCTTCAGTTCTTCTTGGCGACAGATGGTTGACGGAGGTGTGGCGACAAGCGAGTGGGGGTAGGTGTGGAATCCAATTTCTGTCATTTTCGGTTCCTGTGATTTCCAGAAGATGGGGGCGGAATCGTAGGCGTATAGGAGAGACTAGAGATGGGAGCGTGCTGGAGGAGGGTGTGAGGGGATGTGGGGGAACGAGCTGGAGTAGGAGCGGCTGGTGTTGGCAAAGGGGAGGTAGGTGGAGGTGGGGGCAGGAGATGGGATGGGAGGATGCAGGAGGGGAGGCGGCGGTTGGAGGGAAGTCGATCTGGAAGAAGGGCGGAGAAGGTAGGAAAGCTTGAAGGTGGTCCTGACATTTTACCCGTCTCCTTCTTATTGTGTCCCAGTGCTTCCTTAGTCATCTTCTCCAAGCTCAAGCTTTGGTCTGAACTCCTTAACTATGGGGAATTAATCAAGAGATGAGTTGTCCACCATTACGGTTAGACACATTGGAGGGAGGAGGTGAGAGTTGGGAGTGAAGGAGAAGAAAATGGACGGGATTTGCAGAGAAGGTGAAGGGCTAGGAAAATGAAGGAGAAGAGATGAGTAAACCGACGGTCGAACCTTATGAACTGGAAACCGACACCTTTACCAGTTCGATGCCCGATGTTCTAATAACTATGGTTGAAATCAAACATTTATATTATATTCTACTATACTTTGATTTATCAACAAATCTGCCTTGATAAAATTAGAATAAGAATAAGCATACATAAAGCCAGTTTAAATTATGTTCAGAGGTGGTATTACAAGATAAATACTCTGAATTCGCTACAACAAATCGTCACTAACCATTTATTGTCACTAACATTTAGTGGTAAATCAAATCTTGTCTTAATAGGTCATGTGGCTAAAAGTTGCTCCTTCGACAATATGTCATCACTAAACTTAACAACATGAACAACATTTAGTGACAACAAATACCATCACTGTATAAACTATATTAACAACAATATACATTATCATTACATAGTAATAGTGGTATCAACAACAAAATAGCTTGTCAATAAACATAGGTTTATAATGACAAGTATTTCATCCCACCATTAAAATCATGTGACGATATCAATTAATGTCACCGTTAAACACAACATTTAGTGACAACAAATACCATCACTGTATAAACTATATTAACAACAATAAGCATTATCATTACATAGTAGTAGTGGTATCAACAACAAAATAGGTTGTCAATAAACATAGGTTTCTACTGACAAGTATTTCAACCAACCATTAAAAACATTTGATAATATCAATTAATGTGACTGTTAAACACAAGTTTTTAGTGAACAATTACTCATACAAACTTAGGCCAAAAACCAAATTTAATACAAACTTTAGTAGTGTATTTTGTTAATTGTCATATCACTAAATATAAGATTTGAACGTTGTCAATACTTTGAAAAAAAAATATTCATTGTTAAATTATCTAGTACATCTTAATACAAACACGTACACACAATATATTTGTAAGAATTAATTAAAGTAAATACATAATGTTGTAACTCAAATCAAATGATTAGCTGTTTGTTTTCTTAAGCCTTTCACAATGTAGACTTTACTGTGGTGATCTTTACTCTTCGATCACTAAAGTCTCTCTGTGTATTTTCTGCTTTGCTTGGAAGCCATTATCTTCTTGACCTACTGTCATCTTTAGTCATTCCAATCAATTCTATGCCTGAAGAATAAAACATCTTCTGGAATAAGATTTTTTGGTTAAAAAAATTGCTCCATCAAGTTGGTAAGAAGATTTTTCCTTGACTTGACCTGACAGGTGGAGAACCATCTTCAAGACATAACCCAAGATTATGCTAAATAAAGCGATAAAGAAGACAAACATAAATTGAGACATCACCTTCGCTCTTGCTGTCTTAACAACACAACAACTCCTATACAACAACATTATGGTTGGATACCATATGAAGAAATATCAACAACAATATGAATTTATGAATTCATTGTTTAGCAATATGCACGAATCATTAAAAAAAAACTTATTTTAGAGAGAAACAGTGAAATGCATCATGATACAGTAAAATCAAAGTTAGAGGCAGATCATACAAGTATACTAAGGATGACAATAAAGATAACTCCATGTATCAAGTATACAAAAAAATCATGATATATTTGTTCAGAACTATTATTAGGGTGTTACTTTTAACACCCTAATAGGTATATATATATATAAACAGACTCGCCAGTAGTACAAAATAACAGACTTGTCAACACCCTAAAAGAACACTTGGTAACTCACAAGATAATAAACCGAAAGAAAATTGTAGATGATAATTGCCAAATGAAAAAAAAAATCAACTCCATTTTTTATCATGTTTAGATTATTTAGAAATATTGCAAGAAGCAAGGAATAGATAAACGACCTGTACGTTGACATAATTCTTCCATGAATAGTTGAATGACCAGTACGAGCCATGAGCCGGCGGCTCCCAGATTGCAAAACTTAGCTACTCATGCAAAAAGAAAGAACTGTACAATATAATCAACAATATCACTATTTCAAACAAAAGTTTATGATTTGATAAGTCTAAAATTGTTATAAAACCTACAATATCATCCTCTTTACTTGTAGCTTCAATGACTTCTGCATACCCATTGTAAAGCTGGGTCATCAGAGGCTTGATATGTAAGTATCTTCGAATGGACTCAACCGTATTTAACATAGTTAAGGTATCTATTTACAGATAGAAACTAATAATGTTTAGTCATGAAGAAGAAGAAGAAAATGAACTTGTAAGAGAGAAAAAAAAGGAAGTTCACAACCTTCCAAAGACTCTCCAACACCCATGAAGTTCTTCACCACCGAGTTACACAAATTTTCACCTGCCCACATCGAGTAAATGTATAGATTGATGGTGAAACCAACACCAGATCCCAGAGCTATCACCAAGAATAAAGTAACAACACTTCCGATGAACTCCCTTATTCTGTTACCAGATATCATGATTATACATTATGTCAAGAGAAAGACTCGGCATCTGTATTCATAAGGCGTCATTGTAGGATACTATTTTACATAAGTTGCAATTGATCCTGCTATTACCCAACAAGCAACTAATCATGTTATTACCCAAGATTATGGACAAAGCTAACAAGTATTACTTCAGCTAGCGACCACAAGTTTGACTAGAAATTTAGTATTTAATGTTGGAAAAAAATTAGCATCGAACTGGGTTAATTTAGTATGAACTTGTCAAAATTTTAAAGTTTGGGTTAATTTGATAATTAAATCAAACTTGCAAAAAACGTTAAGATGAAGGGAAATTGTACCACATTGAGTAGTTTAACAATCTCATCAAATTTTTCACTTTATAAATAGAAAACCTTTTTCACTTTCAAAACCAATTCCAAGAAAAAGAAGAAAATCCTAAAATAAGAATTTATTCTATAATTTGTTTCTCCTCTAACGATTGTGTTGACATTCGTTGGAGTCTTTCCATTCGCCGTGTTCGACTTTGCTTCCGTGTTGACTGTTGTGTTCGGTCAATCGGTCTATTTGAATTCAGATGTTGTTCAGTTCAGTCAAGAAAAAACGTTTTGCTAGTTTCTGTGTGATAACATTGTTGTATCCTAAGAGGTGATCATCCCATGGCATCTTGAGTACGAACCTGCGGGTGAAGATAATGAAATTGCCTTAAGGAGACCGTGCACCTCATGGAGCTCAATTTGAAAATTGGGTAAAATACGACATTGCCCTCTAAAGTTTACACCGTTTTTAAGTTTCCTCCTTAAAGTTTAAAATTTTAAATTTAGTCCTAATGTTTGGATCAAATGAAAAATACTTCATTCCGTCCATTTGTCGTTTATTCGTGACGGATTGTTGGGACGATAATGAAGGGAGTAGCACCAGCCACCCAGCACAACAGTTCGTCTACATATCGGGAGATGAATCAGAGGAAAGGAAACCAATTTTGAACAAAACGCCCCAAGATCAAGACATGGAATCTGCAAAGGAACAAGGCAATTATGGTAGTAACACGGAAAGCTTAGCTTCCTATCATTCATCTGACAAAGACACCTCAGATCGTGATGATGATTTCATAGCAAATTATCACACAGGTACAACCCCTGACTCCTACTTAGAAGAGACATCACTAGCGCGGGGTCATTCCCTAGTAAGGATTCCGATATTACCACTTGTGTAGTTTTCGAAGAAGAAGCTTCATTAGCGCGGGGTCATTCCCCAGGTGAAGACTTCATGGAAACTATTATCAATTAAATTCCCGACTCTGAACCAATACCTAGCTCCCATATTAGTTGGGTACCTTTTTGGTATACCACGGAAGGTGGTGGGATCATATGAGAGCCCGATTTTATCATTTTTGCACCAGAATCATCTGGTGAAAAAGAGTATATTGCACCAGCATCATATGGTGAAAAGGGGTACGTTCTAAAGGAAGAAGATGATCTGATGAACTACCCAATGCTCAAGAAATTATCAAAGAAGGCTAAAGGAAAGGAGCAAGTAAGAGGACATAAGGAAGAAGGAATATACAGTAGTAGCACTACTGTTGTCTTACCCTACAGGTCGCCACATAGCCACTTATGTGGCAAGCGACGTACCCTTCTGCTAAACCTCGAGTAGAAATCAGAACAAGTAATGGAACAACTTCAGACTTTGACGGACAGCAACTCAAAACAGGGGTTGCAGCGTTGCAACCCAATATGTGGAACCTACCAACAACAGGGCACGCACAAGGAGTACTACTAGTACCACCAGATGACATTGGCTTATAAACGGATGTCATTTGACGGTGGGAATCCATAATACCAACTTGGTGGATGATCCCGACAAAACATGGCCTTCTAATAGGGTTAAGATGTAATGCATTTAAAACTTATTAGGAGAAGATGGAAAGAAGGTCTAGCTACAGTGGAAGTCAACGTACCCAAATGACTAGACTGTTGTAGATGATATTGACGAGGAGATTACCGACATGTAGAAATGTCAATACAAGTAGTGTAGTCATTTGGGTACGTTGCCTTCCACTGTAGGTAGACCTTTTTTCATCTTCTCCTAATAAGTTTTCAATGTACTGCATCTTGACCCTATTACAAGGACATGTTTTATCGGGATCATCCACCAAGTTCGTTGTTATGGATTCCCACCGTGAGATGACATCCGTATATAAGCCAATGTCATCTTGCAGTACTAGTAGTACTCCTTCTGCCTGCCCTGCTGTTGGTAGGTTCTACATATTGGGCTTCAACGTTGCAACCCATGTTCTGAGTTATTGTCCGTCAAAGGCTGGATTTGTTCCATTTCTTGTTCCGATTGCTACTCGGGGGTTAGAAAGAGGGTATGTGGCTTGCCCCATACATGGCTCTGTGGGCAGCTGTAGTGCGAGACAACATTAGTGGTACTACTGTATATTCCTTCTTCCTTATGTCCTCTTAGAATCTCATTTTTTTGGCATTCTTTGACAATTCCTTGAGCATTGGGTAGTTCATCAAATAATTTTCTTCCTTTAGAACATACCCCTTTTCACCAGATGATGGTGGTGCAACATACCCCTTTTCACTAGATGATACACGTGCAACATACCTATGGTATTAGAGCTATAAAAAGTACTATTTCTAGCTAAATTACTCATTCTGTATTTGTTATTCCACGAATTAGTACTATCATCCATGGATTAATTTATAGTTTGTATGCAATTTTTTTTATCTATGTTTTATCTCTCTAGTATTCTATCTCTAAAGATGATGAAAATTTAGTATTTTATCTCTAAAGATGATGAAAATTAAGTAAGTCTATTCACCTAAGTTTCACGGAGTAGTCGTAAGTCTAGGTAACTGGAAATATCCAAATCCATAAAGTTCCACCAGCACAAGAGCTGAGTAAGACCTCAAAAGGCATGGCATTGTGAGTATGGCGATGATAAACAGTACTGTCGAAACTCTTGTGAAGTGAAGGTTAGGACTAAACTTAAAAATTTGCAAGTGTTATATGAAATTAAATATTAGTAAGGGATTTAGCATGATAGAATGAATGCATAAAGATTTGAATAATAAATCCAAGAATGGTATGAAAACTCAAGGATAGCAGACCTAGAATACGTACCTAGATCTAGAAACTCCCAAACCCAACAAAAGAATATCTATTGACGGCATTACTATTAATTGTTTCCATCTAGTTGACAATCCAACGTTCTACTCATTCAGGAAGCACACAAATAAATCTATTGGGTGATTGTATTTTGAGAATTCATAATAACCAGAATTATCACTACGATAGGCTAGGTTTGTTTAGTAAAACTACCTTAAGACACTTCCATTTGTTATTACATCAAAGTTTAAGAAGTTAGGAGCAAAGATTTGAGCATCTATAAAAGGAAGTGAAGATTGTTGGATCGTGAAATCCTGAATGCTGATCTGGCAGTGAATTGAATACCAGACAAGGTTGGGATGACGCTTCAGCTCCAACTCCGGTGAACCTGCAAGTAGGGGAGCGCAACAGAGGGGGTGCCTCTGGGTCCCTCTCCGATGCTTAAATGAGTATATGTGTGTATAAAACTCAAAACGTCAAGTACGTATGTAAAGCAAGGATATTTATAGGGTAAGAGAGATAGAACCGTATAAAGGCAACTGAATATCTTAATGTATATTGAGTTGCTGAAGATTCGGATCGTGGGATATGGCAGTTACTGCGAGATATTGCAGTTACCAAATCTAATCTTTAGTGAATATGTGACCGGGATATGCGGGATATCTTGGCCACTCTGTTATTAACGGTTTAGTGGGACCAGAGGAGAGAGGCAAGGCTCTCTTCGGGGCGAGCACTCCCATGTCGAGCAGTGGAAGGTCGCGACTTGGTAGAGAATGGCGAGCAGTCTGAGAGCCTTTGGCGTCTCTATAGACTTTGGGCTCGATTCTGGATTACTCGATGGTGGGCCAAGTTTGGCTTGTACTTGGGCCGATCCGGTTCGGATGTCATGGGTTTACCCCCTCTATAGTTATTGGGCCTTCGAGGCCTTTTCTTACTGGGCCGTCACTATCGATACCCAACATTTGCCCCCGAAGCTTGATTGAAGTTCCTTCAGTCGAGCTTGATTTCCTGGTAGGGTTTTAGATAGTGACGTCTTTGGTAATGGTTCAGTGCCTTTGAGACACTTCGAGCTCATTTGGCGAGCGATTCCTTCTCTGTTCAAAGCCGAAAGAATATCCTTCCTTTTATTCCCTTTTGGCGATCACTCGAGGTGACTCAGACTTATGGAAGTCTATCTTTCTTAGTTAGGCGATCATTATCTACCCGAGGTATTTCTGCTAAAGCTTTATTAGTGCGTTGGCGACCACCTTGTCTCCTTAGTGGAATTTTAGCATTTAATAACTGCACGGTTGTCCAGAAATCGAACGGTCACTTGAGGCACGCCTGACATTTACTTTTCCGTAAACCCAGGGTAGCTTGACAGCTGTCTGTACCAGCCAACCGTTGTCTCTTGGAATTCTGACATTGCTTCGGTTTTTTCCAAAAGGGTGCAATTATTCCTCTGCGTCGCTTCGATTTGCTCGTGGCGGTTACTCCCCTTTTGGTCTATATAGGAAACGTCAGTTTCTGCATTTTGTTTTTTACGCTTATCCACTCCTTCAGATTTTCAGAACTTCGCTGCAAACCTTCCCTTTCTCTTTCAATCCTCTTCAGTTCTCATTTCGACCATTTCCATGGCCCCCAGAAGTCAGCGAATAAAACACATGGCCATCAAGGGTGCTAACAAAGCCAGCGCCCCTCAGAATGTCGGTGTTCCCTTGACCATTAGGGATGAAGTTGTGCCCTCCTCAGCGGGGAAACAGCCTGACGTGGGAAGGTCTGCGGCCACCCCAGTGGTGGTAGATGGCCCTGAGCTGAACACGCCTATTTTTTCCCCAAAAGGTAAACTTTCGCCCTTTTATTGCTCTATTTTGGCAATATCCTCTGTTTTCCTTTGTTTTTATACTTGCTGTGCCATACTTGAATCATTCTGAGTAGATATCAAGCCTAACGAACTGAAGCCGGCTTACTTTAAGACCATGGTGGCGCTTGGTGGCTTCAGTGCGGAGGATGCTCCTAGGTATCCTGGCCTAGGTCTGCATTTTCCTCACGATGGAGAGGTTTACATTTATGCGGCCCAGATCGATGCTGGGTTGCGTTTTCCTCTCTGTGAGGATTTACAGACCTTGTGTCAGTTTTACGGGATTCACCCCACACAGCTTGTCCCGAATGCCCTCAGAATGTGGGTCGGCTTCAAGTTCCTATGCTTACGCCAGGAATGGGTATATTCACTGGCCCTGTTCCGGTGCTTCTTCCGGCTGGCAGCAGGGGCTAACCACTTTCACCACTTACAATCCCGCTGGCCGAAGTTTTCGGAGTGGGGAGGCCCTCAAGGATGGGCTTGGAACGTCCATGTCCGCCTGATCGATGATTTCCGGGCCACTAACTCCAATTACAAGAAGTTTTACTTCTTGTATAAGGGGGGCGTACCTTGGAAATTGTTTGCTCCGGACAAGGATTTTCCTCCCTCCTTCGAAGAATTGTCCGGAAGTGATCGGAATGCCATCGACGATTTATATCGGCTGCATCGGTCATCTCAGTTCAAGTCCATCCGCTCAGTGGCGGAGACTACCGAGAATGCCCTTGAGATGGCGGGCATTCATCAAGCTACACCAATCTTTGATGATTGGGTAATTTTCTAACCCTTCCCTTGTTTTATTACTTGTAGGGAAGGTTGTAAGCAAGAGCAAAAAACTGATAGGTCTCTTTGATGACCAGGGATCGGCGGGATTGTCCTCCGACCAGGTGCTGCTAAGCTCTCCCCCTCCTCCTTCTAGGCGTTCGACCAAGAGGAAGCCCGAGGAGACGCTTCCTTCGGCCACTACTGGCCCTCGCCAACCAGGTACTACCTCGCCTTTTGTTGATTTAATGTTTTTACATTCTGCGGTTCTCTGACTCCTGACTTATTGTCTTGTTGCTTTGCAGTGGAGTCCTTGGCGGACGTGGCCCGGGACCCTCCTCCTCCTCCTTCTAAGAAGGTCAGGAGTGAAGAGCACCCTGATGTCGACCAACATCCTTCTCCTTCCCCTCCTAAGGACCTTTCTGCCAGCAAAGGGAAGGGTTTGGACACGGCGTCTCCTTCTCCCTCTCTTCAGGGCCCTTCCGCCGCTAAGGAGAAGGCCTTGTCTTTGGCGCCTCCCGCCTCTTCAGTGCCCACGGCTCCTACTAAGGAGTCTGGGGCCCAAAAGAAGGGGCCTGCTGCTTCCAGCTCCTCGAGGGCTCCCGCCGAGGAGTACTGCTCCATGGCGAGCTTGTTCCAGCCTTTTAAGGTTGGGGACTCTCGGAGGCCTTGGGTCCCTTGTGGGGACCTTGCCAAGAAGGGGTACCCCGCCCAGAAGAGCCTACGGGGTAGCCCGGATATGTGCATGCGGCTCCTTGATGGGATAATTCCTCCCAAGGACCGTTCGATTGTCCCTACGGAGCTTCCTCAGATCGAGGGGTTCTTACGGACCCACTTCGAACGAGTTGCCCTGGTATGATTTCGCCCTCTTTCCATTATTTATTCCTTGTCATTCCTTTTCATTTTGATGACTTGACATTTTCCTTGTGCTTTTGTTGTCAGCTCGTTCGGGAAGAGGTGATCCTCGGCCGCGTTTTCGGCGAGCTCGCCGACAAGCACTCTGAACTGCTTGTCGAGCTGGAGCAATACCGAAGCACAGGGGTCACCCCCGGGCAGTTGGAGGCCATCAAGAAGACTGCTGACATGGCAATCACCTTGGTGGACGGCGCCCGGGAGGAGTATTTCAGGAAGGAGCAGCGCCTCCTTGCTGATGTCAAGAAGAGGGAGGCTGATGCTGCAGCCTTCCTTCATGAAGCTGAGGCCCTTCATCAGTGCCTTGATGAAGGGGAGGCGGTCCGTGCTCGCCTGGAGGCCGAGTTGAAGGAAGCTCGTGCCCAGTTGGTCGAGTCAGACGCTCTTAGGGTCGCCGCGGAGGCCCAGAGGAATGCTGCCGAAGCTAGGGGGGTCGCCCTAGAGGAGGAAAAGAACCGACTGGCTGATCAGCTGAAAGCGGTTCCTTCACCCCATGCCGTGATTGAGGAGTTCAAGGCCTCCGAAGACTTTGAGGACCAGGCCTTGAAGGTGATGAAGTCGGCGATTGCCGAATTTCTTCAAGGCCTGGTGGAGGAGGTCCAGGCGGTCGATCCCCACTTTCCTCTTGGGGAAGTTGCCTCCTTGAAGACCTTCCTGCGGAGTCAGCCTTCGCAGCCCTCTGTTGCTGGGGAGGCTGCTCCTGAAGGCGAGCCCGATACTTCTGCCCCCGAAGGCGAGCAGAGCGTCTTTGCCCCCGAGAACCCCAAAGCTTGAAGTACCTAACTTCTTGGCGACCGTATTTTTCTTTTTTAGATAGCCATTTTTGTATTTTCTGTTTTTGGTTTGTAATTATCTGTCGAAGACTTGGATTTTTCTATTGAATGCTTTTATATTCTTGAGCCTTTAATCGACTTCGAACATATTTAGCTATCCAATATCTTACTCATAATTACTTTCCACTTTTTTCTTGCTTTGTAATGTCGTCGACCCTTAAAGCCGTAGACCCATCATAAGCTAAACTTTCTAAGGATAATACTTTTGACACTTAAAAGCGTAAACTTCTAAGTTCAAAGAGATATTACCTTCTTTGAAGTTTAAACCTTTGAGGTGTTGGCCTAATAACAAGGGATTTGTAATTTGTCAGGCTTTATCATCGATAGTGATCGCCTAAACTTTCTTTGGCCTGACTTTGGCGTCAGGGCTTTCATTTTGCCTAACATTTTGCTAGGTCTTTTGGCCTGACTTTGGCGTCAGGGCTTTGCCTGACTCTTGGCGTCAGGTTTTTTGAGGCCTAACTTTGTTGTTAGGGCTTTTGTGGCCTAGTTTTGTTACTAAGGCTTTTTTGGCCTAACTTTGTTGTTAGGGCTTTTGGCCTGTCTTTGGCGACAGGGCTTTTTGGCCTAGCTTTGTTGCTAGGGCTTTTGGCCTAACTTTGTTGTTAAGGCTTTTTTGGCCTAACTTTGTTGTTAGGGCTTTTGGCCTGTCTTTGGCGACAGGGCTTTTTGGCCTAGCTTTGTTGCTAGGGCTTTTGGCCTAACTTTGTTGTTAGGGCTTTTGGCCTGTCTTTGGCGACAGGGCTTTTTGGCCTAGCTTTGTTGCTAGGGCTTTTGGCCTAACTTTGTTGTTAGGGCTTTTGGCCTAACTTTGTTGTTAGGGCTTTTTGGCCTAGCTTTGTTGCTAGGGCTTTTGAGGCCTGACTTTGGCGTCAGGGCTTTTGGCCTAGCTTGGTTGCTAGGGCTTTTGGCCTAGCTTTGTTGCTAGGGCTTTTGAGGCCTGACTTTGGCGTCAGGGCTTTTGGCCTAGCTTTGGTGCTAGGGCTTTTGGCCTAGCTTTGTTGCTAGGGCTTTTTGAGGCCTGACTTTGGCGTCAGGGCTTTTGGCCTAGCTTTGGTGCTAGGGCTTTTGGCCTAGCTTTGTTGCTAGGGCTTTTTGAGGCCTGACTTTGGCGTCAGGGCTTTTTGGCTTCAGCTTGCTTCGAGTGGACACGCTTTGTGAAGGAATGGCTTTCTTTTATTGACATAATCCGTTTGATTACAAGCTATGCATAAAATCTTCTTAAATGCTCTGAATTAAATGGACGAGGTAACCTCTCGCCTTCGGTGGTTTCCAAATAGTAGGATCCTGGTGCGGCGATCTCTACTACTTTGTATGGTCCTTCCCATTTGGCTGAAAGTTTGTTTTTACTGTCCAGCCTTGTAAATTCATTCCTTCTCATAACCATCTCCCCCACGAAAAATTGGCGAGCGCTAACTTTTCTATTGAAATACCGAGCGGTCGCCAAGCGCATTTTTGTCTGTGTTTTTTCCGAGAGCCATCTCTTTTCCTCTGCCAAGTCGAGGTCAGTTCTGCGCTCGATCTCATTTGCCTCCGCGTTAAAGTGTAGGACTCTGTGGGTAGGCACTGCTAATTCAGTTGGTGCTACTGCTTCTGATCCGTACACTAAACTGAAAGGCGTTTCTCCTGTGGCCGCCTTAGGCGTTGTTCTGATGGCCCATAATACGTTTTCCAGTTCGTCTGCCCAGTTCCCTTTGAATGCTCGAACCCTTTTCTTGAGTCCTGCTAAGACAACCTTGTTGGCTGCTTCAGCTTGCCCATTCGTTTGAGGGTGATGTACTGAACTGAAGCGATGGTCGATGTGATACTCTTCACAGAGCCATTTCAATTCCTTTCCAACGAATTGCGGACCATTATCGCTGATGAGTATTTTGGGAATACCAAACCTGGAGAATATGTTGACCTGCATGAACTTGATAACTTGGAATTCCGTTGTCGAAGCTAGAGCTTTCGCCTCTACCCACTTAGTGAAGTAGTCGATCGCCACTATAATGTGAGTACGCTGACCAGTGCTAATGGGAAAAGGACCCAATATATCGATTCCCCATTGAGCGAAGGGCCAGGCACCCGCCATTGGGGATAATAATGTCGATGGTCGACCCGATCGTGGTGCAAACTGCTGGCAAATTTCACACTTCTGTGTTAATTCGGCTGCGTCTTTTCCCAAGGTCGGCCAGTAATATCCCAGTCTGAATATTTTCCTGCTTAGTGAACGAGCACCTTCATGACATGCCGCTGCCCCTTCATGAGCTTCTCGAAGAACTTTTTCTGTTTCGGGTAGAGCAACACATCTCAAGTAAGGCGTCGAATAACCTCTTCTATAGAGTTCTCCATCGATGATTAGATAACTGGCTGCGAGTCTTCTAATCCTAGTGGATTCGCCTTCGTCCTCTGGGAGGATGCCTTCTTTCAAATAATTCTGGAACGGGGTCATCCAGGTGACCTGTTCTTGAATGTTGAAGACCTCCGCTCTGTTTTCAAGGACTGAACATAGGGCCTTTTCCAGAAATTGCACATCCTGGATTGTCGCCCCTCCGAAGGCTAGCTTACTCAAAGAATCTGCCATCTGGTTTTCTTGGCGAGGAATAAACTCAATCGCGAAATTTGGGATTTCCACAACTAGTTTTTTGGCGATGCCGAGATATTTCTTCATCTTTTCTCCCTTTGCCTCGTAGGCGCCATTAACCTGATTGACAATAAGTTCTGAATCACTTTTTACTTTAAGCGCTGTTATACCCATTCCTTTTGCCAGTCTGAGTCCAGTGATAAGAGCCTCATATTCTGCTTCGTTATTGGTCGCCGGGAATGTCAAGGCGATCGCGTATTTCAGAGGCTCGCCCTCAGGAGGAATAAGAATTAAACCTGCCCCCGAGCCTTCTTTTGATGAAGACCCATCCGTATAGAGTTCCCAGATTTGATTGTCGTTTGCTGACTGACTTGGCCTGTTTTCTGCCTCCGCTTGACCGTTACTCGTGCTTTCCACTATGAAATCAGCTAGTGCTTGACCTTTGATGGCCGTTTTTGGCGCAAATTTGATCCTGAACTCGCTGAGCTCGATCGCCCACTTGACCATTCTTCCTGAAGAATCTGGCTTCATCAGGAAGTTTTTGAGAGGTTGATTGGTGAGGACCGTGATGTCGTGCGCATGAAAGTATGGTCTCAGCTTCCGAGCAGCAATAACTAAGGCATAGAGATACTTCTCAATCTGGACATATTTTATTTCTGCTGAGTTGAACATTTTGCTAATGAAATACACTGGACTCTGAACATTATTCTCCTCCCTTATTAAAACAGCACTGGCTGCCACATCGCTAATGCCTAAATAGAGGAAAAGCTGCTCGCCTGGAACGGGTTTTGCCAGAGCTGGGAGTGTTTGAATATGCCTTTTCAAGGACTGGAATGCTTCCTCGCAGTCTGGCGTCCATTCGAACTTACGGTTGGCCCTCAAGGTTTTGAAGAACGGGAGGGACTTGTCGCTTGCTTTGGAGAGGAAGCGGTTAAGAGCAGCTAGTCGGCCGTTCAGGCATTGGACTTCCTTATGGCAGGTTGGTGACTTCATTTCTTCTATGGCCTTTAGCTTTTCCGGGTTTGCTTCAATGCCCCTTTCGCTGACCATAAAACCCAGGAACTTCCCGGACTTGACTCCAAAGGCGCACTTTGCTGGGTTCAGGCGAACGCTGTGTCTCCTCATGCATTCAAAAGCTTCACGGAGGTCGGTGGTATGAGGATTGCCTTTGATGGATTTAACGAGCATATCATCCACGTAGGCCTCCATGTTCCTTCCCAGCATGTCCTGGAACAGTCGGTTCACCATCCGCTGATAAGTTGCCCCGGCATTGATGAGACCAAAGGGCATCACCTTGTAGCATAGAATGTCCCCGTCAGCATAGAAAGCAGTGTGGGCCTCGTCGTCTGGATGCATTCTGATCTGGTTGTAGCCTGAATAGGCGTCCATGAAGCTCAGCATCTCATGACCCGAGGTAGCATCGACTAGCTGATCAATTCTTGGAAGGGGATATGAATCTTTGGGGCAAGCCTTGTTTAAGTCGCGGAAGTCGACGCACATCCTCCACTTGCCATTAGATTTCCTGACCAAAACTGGGTTGGCTACCCAGCTCTGGAATCTTACCTCTCTGACGAAGTCAGCTTCAATCAACCTGCCGACTTCCTGCCTGATCGCCAAACGTTTATCAGTCCCGAACGATCTTCTCTTTTGGGCGATCGGCTTGATGGAGGGGTCTATCCTGAGCTCATGCGAGATAATATCTGTGCTGATTCCTGGCATGTCGCTCGGCTGCCAGGCAAAGAGCTCTTTGAATTCCTTGAGGAGAGCGGTCATGGCCTCCTTCTGATCCTCTTTCAAGGTGGTCCCAATGCGCACCTTTTTGTCCGGACCATCGATCTCGACCTCCTCCAATTCCTCCATGGGTGCTGGTCGAGCCAAGTCCTCGCGGGGATCGGCCTCTGTCTCGATGGCGAGCGCCTCCCTTTGGTTCTTCCTGCGTAAACAGTTCACATAACATTGCCGCGAGGAAGGCTGATCTCCGAGCACTTCTCCAATCCCGTTCGGAGTAGGGAACTTCATCTTCTGGTGGACAGTGGAGGCCACAATCTTATTTGGGTTGATCGTGGTTCTCCCTATAATGGCGTTGTAGGATGTAGGTGAATCGACCACCAGGAAAGTGACCGACACCTTGATGCTTTTCCACCCCTCGCCAAAAATCACTGGCATGGTTATAGCCCCCAGTGGATAAGTTGTCCTTCCCGCAAATCCGATCAGCGGAAAGTCGACCCTCTTCAGGTCGCGTTTTGATTTGCCCATCTTTTCGAAGGCGTCCAGAAACAGGATGTCTGTCGAGCTGCCTCCGTCGACCAGAATCCTTGCAACATCACAGCCGTCAATATCTGCCGTAATGACCAGAGCATCGTTGTGGGGCGTGGTGACATGTGTCAAATCATCTTCAGAGAATGAGATGACAATGTTTTCTTCAGGTCGGGGTCGCTTCCCCAACTGAACTGCCGTAGAGATCTGAGTGGCGTAGACCTCTCTGGAGTTTGACCTCTCGCCGCCTGCGCCGAATCCTCCTGCAATCAGATTCACTCTCCTCTTGCTTCCAGAAGGCTCAGCTTGATCTGCAGGGGCTGGTGAACGATGTCTCCTGGGGGGCGTTCGACTTCGGTCTCGCCCTGCCACAAATTCCTTCAACATTCCCCCCTGAATCAGCCTCTCTATATCTCGTTTCAGAATCTTGCAATCGTCTGTCTTATGGCCCTTGCACTTGTGGTATCTGCAATAGCTCTCGACATCCTTGCCCATGGGTAACCCACCTCGGCGAGGCATCGGTGGCCTCGCCAAGGATCTCCTCTCCATCTCGACTAGTACCGCTGAGATCTGCCTATTTAAAGGCGTGAAGTACTCAGGGACCTCTGGATGGCGAGGCGCTGGAAGAGACTCGACTCGCGGCTTACTTTCTTTTCCCTTTTTCTCCTTCTTGACCTCCTTCTTACCATCGCGTCGGGGTTCAGGGGTTACCCTTAGCGAGGTCGTCAGGAGGTTAGCCTCGATGTTTGCGCGCTCAAGGTCTATGAAACCTTTCGCTCTGGATGCCAACTCCTCCAATGTCTCTATCTCCTTTACGTGATAGCTGTTTCGCAGCTTTCTCGAGGCCTTGTTGGCCACATCCAGACCTCTGTAGAATGCTCGAATGATCTCCCCATCCGAGATTCGGCGATCTAATTCTGTGACGTTTTGATGAAAACGCCCGTAGAAGTTGGACAGCGACTCTCCAGGCTGTTGTTTGACCGAGTCAAGGGCGACCACGCTCTTCAGCAACTGGCGCTCGCCCATGTATCTCTCCAGGAACTTGCTTCTTAACTCTGCCCAAGTTCCGATTGATCCTGCAGGGAGGCCGAAGAACCAGGACGAAGCCGAACCCGAAAGAGTAGATGGAAATAGCAAAGCCAAATGATTGGGATCGTTTGACTTACCCAGAAGGGAGGCCTCATGCTTGTTGACATGTACGGTGGGATCTCCTCCACCGCTATACTCAGGTATGGCCCGAGCAACCACATCCTTCGGGATTTTGATAGCGACGAGCGCGTCGGTGAATGGATGAGAGGACTGCTCCTTGAAGGGAGCTATGACTGTCAACTGTCTTTCCTGGAGCCTTTTGTTGAGGAGGTCATCCATCTGCTCCACAGTGCAGTACATGGGAGAGGCTCCGGGTGGAGGCGGACCGGAAGGATTGGCAGTATATGCGGCTGCTGGCTCCTTGGTGTGCGCTGGAGGTAGGGACTGCTGACCTGACGTCATCTCCTGATCCTCCTGATGCGCAGCAGGACTAGGATTGGCCGCTTCTGAAGGTGAAGGCCCTGTGGCAGCAGGGCGGTGATTTTCCTTAGGAGCAGAGGGATTGTTTTCCTGAGGAGCAGGGGCCTGGCGGCGCGCCTGTCCTAGGATGGCTTCCAGCAAGGAGACCATCTCGGGGGTTAAATTAATATTCTGCCCCGCAATGTGGACTGTCTGCGGCGCAGGGGCTCCGTTTTGATCAGCAGCTGGGGTCGGTCTTGAATCACCGACATGTTCTCGGGCTGTCCGCAGAGGAACAGCGTTAACTCCTGCTCGGCTGGCAGGTTCCTGTTGAAGCGGTGAAGCGGCGGCGGAATCAGAGCTATCTGAGGATCGCTCCCTAGTCTGATTCCGACGGTTGCTTTGGGATCGAGTTCTCATGGCTGAATTGCTCGTTTCCCACAGACGGCGCCAAATGTTGGATCGTGAAATCCTGAATGCTGATCTGGCAGTGAATTGAATACCAGACAAGGTTGGGATGACGCTTCAGCTCCAACTCCGGTGAACCTGCAAGTAGGGGAGCGCAACAGAGGGGGTGCCTCTGGGTCCCTCTCCGATGCTTAAATGAGTATATGTGTGTATAAAACTCAAAACGTCAAGTACGTATGTAAAGCAAGGATATTTATAGGGTAAGAGAGATAGAACCGTATAAAGGCAACTGAATATCTTAATGTATATTGAGTTGCTGAAGATTCGGATCGTGGGATATGGCAGTTACTGCGAGATATTGCAGTTACCAAATCTAATCTTTAGTGAATATGTGACCGGGATATGCGGGATATCTTGGCCACTCTGTTATTAACGGTTTAGTGGGACCAGAGGAGAGAGGCAAGGCTCTCTTCGGGGCGAGCACTCCCATGTCGAGCAGTGGAAGGTCGCGACTTGGTAGAGAATGGCGAGCAGTCTGAGAGCCTTTGGCGTCTCTATAGACTTTGGGCTCGATTCTGGATTACTCGATGGTGGGCCAAGTTTGGCTTGTACTTGGGCCGATCCGGTTCGGATGTCATGGGTTTACCCCCTCTATAGTTATTGGGCCTTCGAGGCCTTTTCTTACTGGGCCGTCACTATCGATACCCAACAAAGATCTTGCAACAAAGGTAGAAGCAGATCGCAAAGGAACAAGGGGAACATAACCCCTTAACCAAGAAGGAGGTCCTACGATTGGTGGAAGAAATTGCACAACAGCCAAGGCTTATGGAAACCGAAGCTTTGAAGCTTATTGAAGAACTCTGATTACAACTTGCAAAGGTAGAAAGCCTTTTGCAGGAAGTAAATGGGTATTTAGTTTCATGAGCTCACTTGATTAAACAACAAGTTCAAGTGAGTACATTGAAACTTTGCGAACACTTGACCCATTCAGCCCACCGGTAGTTGGATTTGCCAAGAACAAGGGACTTTCAGCAGCCCAAGGAAATTCTATCTTCATGAGGCAAAATAACTTCCTCATTTATCAAACACTTAAGCAAACCGAATTGCTTAAAAATATCGCAGACGATCTGAAAGAAATCAGGGAACGCCTTAGGATACTAGAGATCCGCAAAGAAACAACCGACAAATTTGATACCATAGGTGAAATGCGGACTGGGGATCATGAAAGTAAGTAGGTAGAAAACTTAAACTTTCATTCAACTCAAAGATGGATTACAAACACTTGAACACACTAAAACACACTTTAGACTCTAAGGATTCTAACTTGTTGGTTCTCAACCATGAGTATCCCTTCTTACAGACACTCTTCTTATAGACTAAGTGAAGAAGAGATAAGGTTCATCACGTGCACTTCTAGGCCCCATCGTCATCATTCCTTGTCTCTTTTTTGGGTTGCATGTCTCACCACACTCCTATTTTATTATAGGAAAGCAGCTTTATAAAAGCTAATTTTATTACACACCACATACTTAAAGTAACCGTTGGTAGTGGACGACACCTTTTACATCAGTGGAATACGCACCTGTTCTTCCAATAGTTGATTCATTGCTTGGGATTGGTCTCGTTCTTGCTCAAAGGAGAAACACAACCATCCATCTCTTGTTGGATGAGTGTCTAGTTGTGGTTAGTTGTAAAATCTCATGGCCATGAGAAGCCCAACTTCTACTATGATTCTTTGGGCTTCTTTCTCATACAATTGCTCCAATTCTTTTTTGGCATCATTGTCTTATTTACAAGGTAACATAGTATAGATCTTCCTTTTGTGTAACTACTTGACCTTGTGTTTGAAGTACTCCATTATTGACATGCTCCCGGAATCAATAACTTCGCTATATTGTTGAGGCATGCCTCCAGCTTGGAGATGTTGTATCCCCTGAGTCTTTAACTTTTGAGCTCGGATATAACAAGCTCGAGCTGCTCCATCGTAATCCTTTAGCCAAACATAGGGTGGTCCTCCTGCTGAATTTTCCTTCCTTATGTTTGTTCCTGATGATTCCATGCTACACAAATTAAATAACTAGCTAGGCGTGAAAATGTATCATCCATGACATTTTGGTTCCCTCCTACATGTTCAATGTTTATTTCAACACCGGTTCCGGTGAGAAAATAAACAAAGTTTAACCATCTAACCCTGGATGGTTTATGCTGAGCACTTTTGTTATAAAAACTGACTATCGCTTGATAGTCTGTTCTAAGTGTAGCCTTCGTTTTATCCAAGTAATAAATTTTGAAGGACTTAAGTTCTTCTATGCAGGCATGTATCTGTGCATCTATTGTGGATTTAACCACAGGGAATTTGCCGCTTGCATATGCATAAACTTTCTCCGTGCCTTTTGGATTTGCTTATTTATTCTTCCATTTACACATTCCTCCCCAACCTTCCATACAACCATATGTTTCGATGATTATATGTGTTGTGCTTGGTGGTAATTCCATATCCGGAAGTTCTTGTACTTTCTTATTGATTTGCTTCACAATTTTCCAATCTGAGGCTTTCATCCTCTTATCTCCATGGGGACTTGTTTTCTCATAGAGGAGGCCTAAGAGAATTGCTAACCTTGGTATGTATGACTTGACATAATTGAGGATGCCTAACTAATATCGTAAGACCTTTTTTCCCTTAAGGTTTGCTTTGTCAAATTCCACAATCATCTTGATAATATGCGTCTGGACTTTATTCTTGACCTTCTAATCACTGCCCCAAGAAATTCGATTTCTTCCGCAACAATTTTCATCTTATTAGCTGACAACACCAATCCTTCTCATTTGCAGACTGCTAGCATTTGAGTTAAATGCTTTGCATGCTCTTTATTCGTTTATGATATTACTAGGATGTCATCAATGTTTACTGCTATATAGTTTGCATGGTTCGAAAGCACTTATCCATTTTTCTTTGAAAAATAGTAGGAGCATTTTTCAAACCAAATGCCATTACCTTCCATTTGTATAGTCCATCAGGTGTGAGTAATGCAGTCCATGGGATGGACTACTCATGCATGGCCACTTGGTGAAACCCTCTCTACATATCAAATTTTGAGTAAAACTTTGATCTTCCTACCTTTTGCGTAATAGTGTTGATTCCTGGTAGCGAATACTGATCCTTGTAGGTGTTATCATTTAGTGTTCTATAGTTGAACACCATTCTTTCTTTTACTTTCACTTCTATTCCAGTAGTAGGATCAATTGCGGACCCTGATTAAATAATCATGGCATTTATTCGATGTTTACTCCTGCTTGGTCGTATGACCCCTAGCTTTAAGAGAGCCTATGTGTGCCTCTTAAACTGCTCCTTTAACTTTGGGGTAACATGTTTGAGCGGCTTATCCTGAATGGCTATGTCAGAATTGATGATGTCCAGTTTACAGTATATTTGGTGTCTTGCCTAATGTTTCAAATGGTCTTCTTCAATGTACCCTTGCTCTTTTAAGTTTTACAATAATGGTTGGAAATGCCGTTTGAATGTTGGAGACGTGTGTCCCATGTTGAGAAGAACCGTTTCTTGAAAGGCAGTATACTCATCTTCCTCCATACCTAGTTCTTGTATGACCACGTGTGTCTGTGAAGTCTCTTGCTTTGTATGGATTGTGGTGAGGTTTTTATAGAAGGTAATGATATTCCCTTCTATTCGTACCACTCCATACATGGTGCGTATGAAGTTACATCCTATGAGCATTTCAATTCCTTCCTTCATGCCCCTGCCAAACCTATAGGTGAACATTATTTGAAATTGTTTCTCTCCTATCTCCATTTTCCCGTGCTTCAACTTGTGTTTTGAGATTTGGCTTGAATTAATGCTCCAGAATACTACCTGGTATAGACTTAATTCTAAGGCTCCTTCAGAGACACTTTTCTGATCACTGCAACCAACTGTTGCTCCTGTGTCGAGTATTGCTTTTACAATGAAAGGTTTTACTCCATAAATTATGAATGAGACTGTCATATTATACAGCCTATTGGTCACTTTCCTTCCTTGCACCTTTTCCTCTTACAAATGGTAGGTGCCTACTTCGTTGGTATTTTCTTATTCTTCTTCTTTCTCAAGGTCTTCTAGATCCTTTTTAAGTGTTTTGACCAGTTGTTCCTCAACTTCCTTTATTAACTTATCATTTATCTCCACCCGGTAAGCACAATATACTAGCAGTTCCCGTATGAGGGTGTCCTTGTTGCTGTACGTGGAAGTTCGTGTGACTTCTGGTTTTACCTTAAAATTTAGGTAAAATCTAGAGCATACTAGGAAGGCAGTTACCATACACTTTGCAAAATTGACTCCTCATTCTTTTTAGTGTTTTGTGCCCACAAAGTTGCAAAGTTCATGTCCTTTGCTTACTTCGCCGTTCATTTGGAGTTCATGGTTACACTCATCCTTTTCCTTTTCAAATGTAACAACCTTTCTCCAACCCAAGTTTTCTCCTTTAGTAAGGACGAATCCTAACTCATCCAGGAATCCATCCCTTGTTAAGACATTAGTGATAAATTCTTTGGGGCTTAATCCTTCTCCTTCTGAGAAGATACAAATTGCATCAGAGTCAGCTTCGTTAAGATCCACTCAGACCACATCAAATTCTTCAGGGAGGTCCAGATCTTGTACTACGTCTGCTCTTGCAATGTTGTCGTTCTAACACTTGCATTCTCAAGCAAAATTCCCTTCTTCCCCACAGATGGAGTACTTACACTTGCACACTGTATCAACTTGTTTTCTTTTAAAGATTCGAACATGTGAATCATGTTATTTTCCTTTATAATTTCGTGTGTTTTGCACGCCATATTTTCACCCTATATTATAATATCTTGGAATGGGAACCTTGCTGCAGAACGAAAGATTCTTCATACTCCTTTGCAGAGCAGCCTTTTTATAGGCTTCTGCTAAATATTGGTATGTAAAGTGTATTCGTGGAATGTTCATGGACGCTTTGCATTTCATGCCTTTTCTTTTTCCTTTCCCAGTAGTGGTGGCATCTTTCTATATAAATTTTCTGAGACATCTGGGAATTATGCACTTCCTGACTTGCATGCTAGTCTTTTGAAGTCATTAAGGTACTGGAAGATGTGTTTAACATCATCACAGTAAAGCCTCTATAAATCATCGCAACCCCTGTTTTGTTCCTCTGTACTCCTCTGATCAGGATCTTCTAGTATGACTATTCTTTGTATAAGGGAGAGAACATTTTGACTGTCCTCGGCAATCTCCTCTGCAGCAGTGTAGTCATTTGGGTATGTTGCCTTTCACTGTAGGTAGACCTTCTTTTCATCTCATCCTAATAAGTTTCAATGTACTGCATCTTGACCCTAATAGAAGGCATGTTTTGTCGGGATCATCCACCAAGTTCGTTGTTATGGATTCCCACCGTGAGATGACATCCGTATATGAGACAATGTCATCTAGACTTCTAGTAGTACTACTTGTGCCTGCCCTACTGTTGGTAGGTTCCACATATTGTGCTGCAACACTGTAACCCTTGTTGTAAGTTGTTGTGCGTCAAAGGCTGAAGTTGTTCCATTACTTGTTTAGATTTCTACTCAGGAGTTAGCAGGAGGGTACGTGGCTTGCCCCATAAGTGGCTACGTGGGCGGCCTGTAGGGAGTTATAGCAGTAAGGGTATTACTGTATATTCCTTCTTCCTTATGTCCTCTTACGTGCTCCTTTCCTTTAGCCTTCTTTGACAATTTCTTGAGCATTGGGTAGTTCATCAGAGCATCCTCTTCCTTTAGAACATTTGTCTTTTCACCATATGATGCTGGTGCAATATACCCCATTTCACCAGATGATGTTGGTGCAAAAATGATAAAATTGGGGTCTAATTTGATCCCACAACCTTCCGTGGTATACCAAAAAGGTACCCAGCTATTAGGGGAACTAGGTATTGGTTCAGAGTCAGGAATTTGTTTGATGATAGTTTCCATGAATTCTTTACCAGCGGAATGACCCCGCGCTAATGAAGTTTCGTCTTCAGAAACTAAGGAAGTGATAATATCGGAATCCTCACTAGGGGAATGACCCTGCGCTAATGATGTATCTTCTAAGTAGGAGTCACATGTTGTATCTGTGTGATAATTTGCTAAGAAATCATCATCACGATCTGAGGTGTCTTAGTCAAATGAAAGATAGGAAGTTAAGCTTTCTGAGTTTCTACCATCATTGTTATGTTCCCGTGCGTATTCCATGCCTTGATAGGATATTAGGGGCGTTTTGTCCCAAATTAGTTCACCTTCGTCTGATTCATCTCCTAATGTATAGATGAAATGATGTGTCGGGTGGATGGTTTTACTCCCTTCATTGTCATCCCAACCTGTGCAGGTTATTTCAGACAATGGTATTGTTGAATGAACGGGAGGAGTATACTGTACCATAAACTGATACCGCCCACCGTCCTCTCCTGTTGTATCCCAATTTTATTATGTGTCATACGCAGGACATTGAGGATATCGTTCTTCCTGCAGGGTTAGGTTTTCTAGATTCCTATCTGTATCATACTATTATATTCACAAATTTAGTTGTGAATATGCTACTTCTTGTTCATGCCATTCGACTTCTTCTCCCCAATATAGGTTATCTACCCTTATCGCATGTACAAGTTCTTCTTCTGGCCATATTTCGTCATCATTGTCATCAACTGCTACATATTTCGTTGTATGCCGCAAACCAAATGGATACAGATCCATTGGTTTGTACATTTGTTTGTTCGGGTACATGCGCACGACTTCGCGCAGGCTGTTGTAAGATCCATATTTGTCCCTGCAAATGTTCAGAGGTCCTTTCTTGTCCTGTTACCGCTTGTATACTGTTGGAAGCAAGGTACCCTGCTACATTATTAACATTGTACCTAAAGCCGTTTAAACTCGCATTTGTTGTAAGCCTTCCAACCATATATCTTGTTATCAGACGGTTTGACTCTCCCTGGTAGCCCTCATATCCTCGCACTTGTATTGACATTTCTACATGCCAGTAGAAATCATGTATGCTCATCATGATATCTGGTGTAATGTACACCAGCTGCATTCCCCTCATCATATACACTTCCATTGTTCTGATGATTGATCGATCATCGAGTAAGCTTGTAACTCGTGGAACGACCAGGACATTTGTCTCATCTCCTCATCGATGTAGTGCATATACCCTTATCATGATTAAGCCAATGTGTTTATTGGTACTAGGTTCGCTCGCCTTCTTTTAGAAAGGCATAATTGCTCTTCTGATCTGAGCTGACTCTCGAGTATCCGAAGGCGTTCCCTGATTTGCTTCAAATCTTCCTCAATATCTTTAAGCAATTCATATTTCTTAAGTGTTTGATAAATG
This sequence comes from Chamaenerion angustifolium, assembly GCA_946814005.1. Lineage (NCBI taxonomy): Eukaryota > Viridiplantae > Streptophyta > Magnoliopsida > Myrtales > Onagraceae > Chamaenerion > Chamaenerion angustifolium. Next base: position 24,529,092 of record OX328271.1, on the reverse strand, counting down.
AGGAAGTTATTTTACCTGATGATGATGGAATTTCCTTGGACTGCTAAAAGTCCCTCAGTCTTGGCAAATCCAACTGTCGGTGGGTTGAATCAGTCAAGTGTTCGCAAAATTTCAATGTATTCACTTGAACTTGCTGCTTGAACAAGTGAGCTCATGAAACTAAGTACCCCTTTGCTTCCTGCAAAAGGCTTTCTACCTTTGCAAGTTGTAATCGAAGTTCTTGAGTAAGCTTCAAAGCTTCGATTACCATAAGCTTAGGTTATTGTGAAATTTCTTCCACCAATCGTAGGACCTCCTTCTTGGTTAAGGGTTTATATTCCCTTTGTTCTTTTGAGATCTCCTTATACCCTTGTTGCAAGATCTTCACTTGCTTTTGTAGATACTCAAGTCTTTGCTCCTGATTGCTTAAACTCTGATGTAACAAATGGAAGTATAATTACGCCTTTCTCAAAGAAGGCGAGCCAACCTAGTACTAGGAGAGACGCTTTATGAATTGGGAAATAGAGTACGTGAGCACCGAGTATACCAACATTACTCGGATGAAAGGATACTAGTAACTCACGAAGCACAACAGTTGAATATGAGATTTATTAATCAACAATCCTATAATTAGCTGTGACGAGCAAACATGGAGCATATACACCTTGGATAAATCATGATAAGGGTATATGCACTACATCAACGAGGCACTAGTACAAATGTCATGATCGATCTACGAGATACAATGTGGCTAGATGATAGATGAATCATCAGAATAATGCAAGTGGATATGACAAGGGGAACACAACTGGTGTACATTACACTAGATATCATGATGAGCATACATGATTTATACCGGCATGTTGAAATGTAAATACAAGTGTGATGATATGAGGGCAGAACATTTGCAGGGACAAAGATTGATCTTACAACAGCCCGCACGAAGTCATGCTCATATACCCGAACAGGTAAATGTACAAACCAGGACCGATTGATTTGTATCCATTCGGTTTGCGGCATGCAACGCAGCGCCAGAAGCGAAGCAACTGGTAGCAATTGACGACAATGATGATGAAACATAGCCATAATAAGAAGAACTTGTGCATGTGATATGGGGGGATAACCTATATTGGGGAGAAGAATTCGAATGACGTGAAAACAAAGTAGCATGTCCGCAACCAGATTTGGGAATGGAATGGTATTATACTGATAGGTATCTAGAAAGCCTGGTCCCGTAGGAAGAACAAGACATGCTTGAAGATCAATATCATTAATATCCTGCGTATGACATAGAAGAAAATTGGGATAGACTAACCTGCACATGTTGTGATGACAATGAAGGGAGTAGCACCAGCCACCTGACACAACAGTTTATCTATACATAGGGAATTAATCAGACGAAGGTGAACCAATTTGGAACAGAACGTCCCAAAATATCCGATTAAGACATGGAATCCGCACAAGAACAGGACAATGATGGTAGTAACTCAGAAAGCTTAGTTTCCTGTCATTCATCTGACGAACACACCTCGGATCGTGATGATTATTTATTAGCAAATTATCACACAAATACAACCTCTGACTTCTACTTCGAAGATACATCACTAGCGTGGGGTCATTTCCATAGTGAGAATTCCAATATGATCACTTCTTTAATTCTCAAAGAAGAAATTTCATTAGTGTGGGGTCATTCCCTTCGTGAAGACATCATGGAAACTAGCATCAAACAAATTCCCGACTATAAACCAATACCTAGCTTCCCCGATAGTTGGGTACCTTTTTGGTATACCACATAAGGTGGTGGGATCATACGAGACCCTAATTTTCTGAATATGGAGTTACCACCATGAACAACACATATAACCATAGAAACGGATGGTTGTATGGAAGGTTGGGGAGCAGTGTGTAAATGGAAGAATACAGAAGCATATCCAAAAGGCACAGAGAAAGTTTATGCATATGGAAGCGGCAAATTCACTGTGATCAAATCTACAATTGACGCGGAGATACACACTTGCATAGAAGGACTTATGTCCTTCAAAATTTATTACTTGGATAAAAGGAAGGCTACACTTAGAACATATTGTGAAGCAATAGTCAGTTTTTATAACAAAAGTGCCCAGCATAAACCATCCACCGTTAGACGGTTAAACTTTGTTGATTACCTCACCGGAACCAGTGTTGAAATAAACATTGAACATGTGGCAGGGAACCAAAATGTCATGGATGATACGGTTTCACGACTAACTACTTATTTGATTTGTGTAGCATGGAATCCTCAGGATCAAATAGAATGAAGGAATAGCCAGCAGGAGGACCACCCTATGTGGTTCTCAACCGTGAGTATCCCTTCTTACACACACTCTTCTTATATACTAAGTGAATATGAGATAAGGTTGATCACGTGCACTTCTGGGCTCCATTGTTAACATTCCTTGTCTTTTCATTGGGTTGCATGGCTCACCGCGCTCCTCTTGTATTAAAGTAAAGTAGCTTTATAAATGCTACTTTTATTTCACACCACATACTTAAAGTAACATTTGGTAGTGTACGATACCTTTAACATCAGTGGAAGACACACCAGTTCTTCCAATAATTAATTCATTGCTTGGGCTTGGTCTCGTTCTTGCTCAAAGTAGAAGCCCAACCATCCATCGTCTGTTGGATGGGCCTATAGGCGTGCTAAGTTGTAAAATCTCATAGCCATGAGAAACTCAACTTCTTCTCTGACTCTGTGCTTGTTGCTCATACAATTGCTCCTGTTTTCTTTTGGCAGCATTGTCTTCTTTCCAAGGTAGTGTAGTATAGATGTTCCTTCTCCTGTTGGATGGGACTGTAGTCTTTCTTAGTTGTAAAATCTTATGGCCATGAGAAGACCAACTTCTGCTATGACTCTTTGGGCTTGTTGCTCATACAATTGCTCCAGTTCTCTTTTGGCCACATTGTCTTCTTTCCAAGGTAGCGCAGTAAAGATCTTCCTTTTGTTAAACTACTTGACCTTGTGTTTGAAGTACTCCATTCTTGATATGATTCCAGAATCAATAACCTCACTATATTGCTGTGGCATGACTCTTGCTTGGAGGTGTTGTATCCCCTGAGACATGCACTCTTGAGCTCGGATATAGTAGGCTCTAGCTGCTCCATCATAGTGCTTAAGCCTAGCATAGTGTGGTCCTCCTACTAGCTTTTCCTTCCTTCTGTTTGATCCTGATGATTCCATGCTACACAAATTAAATAAGTAGTTATTCTTGAAAGCGTATCAGCCAGGACATTTTGGTTCCATCCCACATATTCAATGTTTATTTCAACACTGGTTCCGGTGAGGAAATCAACAAAGTTTAACCATCTAACCCTTGATGGTTTATGTTGAGCACTTTTGTTATAAAAACATACTATTGCTTGACAGTCTGTTCTAAGCATAGCCTTCAATGCAAGCATGTATATCCGCATCAATTGTGGATTTGACCACAGGGAATTTGCCGCTTGCATATGCGCAAACTTTCTCTATGCCTTTTGGATCTGCTTCTTTATTATTCCATTTACACACTGCTCCCTAACCTTTCATACAACCATCCGTTCCGATGATTATATGTGATGTGCTTGGTGGTAACTCCATATCCGAAAGTTCCCGTAGGTTGTTCTTGATTTGCCTAACAATTTCCTTATCTGAGGCTTTCATCTGCTTATCTCCATGGGGACTTGTTTTCTCATAGAGGGGGCCTAAGAGAATTCCTAAGCTTGGTATGAAATGACATAATTGAGGATGCCTAACCAAGATCATAAACCCTTTTTCCTTAAGGCTTGCTTCGTCAAATTCTGCAATCTTCTTGATAATATGCGGTTGGAATTTTATTCTTGATCTTCCAATCACTTCCCCAAGAAACTCGTTTTCTTCCACAACTATCTTCATCTTATTAGCTGATACTACCAATCCTTCTCTTTTGCAGACTGCTGGCATTTGAGTTAAATGCTTTGCATGCTCTTTCTCCGTTTCTGAGAATACTAGGATGACATCAATATATACTTCTATATAGTTTGCATGGTCCCTAAAGCAGTTATCCATTTTTCTTTGAAAAACAGCAGGAGTATTTTTCAAACCAAATGGCATTACCTTCCATTCGTATAGTCCATCAGGTGTGAGGCACGTGCTGTTTTAATAATTGAAAGTGATGAAATTGCCATCCCTTCAATCTATTACTAGTACAATTACTCTTCTGGTGTTCCTGGCTTCGATTACGTTCATCAGTCGTAGTATAACTTAGACGGACTCTACAATTTAGTATAACTTCGATTACGTTCACCAACAACTGATGCTCAAACCACCACAAGCACAGGTGTATTAGATTCAGTACAATTTGGGCTCACTGACATAGGACAACAACAACAATATACTACTCTTCAGTTTCAAGCCAATTCAACAAGGTATAGACAAGGTAGATACAGAGGCAGAGGATTTGGAAACAACTCCATTAAGCCTCAATGTCAATTGTCTGGAAAGTTTGGACATCTGGTTCACATATGTTTTCAAAGGCTTAATGTACACTTTCAAGGTGTCACAGCACTATCAATAGATATGAGTCCTAATCTAACTGTTGTTGTCAATTGGAATGATGACGGAGATGTTCATTCTATACGACACTCAGTTGTGCAACTTGTGCAAGTAGTTCAGCCTATCTCAAATCCGATGCAAATATATCAGTCGAACTCAAGTTCAATGGCTACTACAATGCCCACTCCGGTGTATCCTCCTTTATATAGTCCATATCTGTCTAATACAATTCCATTCTATTTTCCTGTATATCTTCCCTCTTAGACTAGTCCATGAATCTCAACATTTGCTGCCATTACTGGTGATTTACCTGCTCAAGTCAACGTGGTTACTCCTCTTTCTCAACAATTTGACAAAGCTTGGTATCCTGACTCTGGAGCAACGAATCACTTTACTCACGGGCCACCTATAGCTAATCATGTTCCAGCTTATATCATGTTCCAAACCTCTTGTTCTTCACAATTTGTTATATACTCCACAGATCAATAAGAATCTTGTATTTGTTTCTTAGTTCACCAAGGATAATCAAGTTTTCTTTGAGTTTCACCCAACCTATTGCTTGATTTGTTATGTTGTTACCAAGGAGGTTCTTCTGAGTGGTGCTTAATGTGAAGGTTTATACAGATAAATTTCAGTAAGATGAGTGATACAAGGAATGTTCGATTCGTTTCCTGTAATGATTATGTTACTCAAGATTCACATATTCCTAAGTCATGTTTTTCAGGAAAAGATAAAGTTTCTTCATCTGTGTTACACCAGAGATTTAGTCATCCCTCTGCTCAAACACTTGCTTTCATAATAAGAAATAATAACATATTTGTGTTGTCTGATACTTCACATTGTAGTGCTTGTGATGCGGGTAAGAGCTGCAAATTACCCTTTCAGACATCTGTATCTGTTTATAAATCTCCTCTTGAACTTGTGGAAATGGATATTGGGGGTCCTACTCCTATGACATGTAACGATTGTTTATACTATCTTAGCATTGTTAATGTTCGCACTCAATATTTTTGGATATATTATCTTCAAAAGAAAAGTGATGCTACCAAAATATTTCTTCAATTTCATAAGGTTGTTGAAACTCAGATTGGTTGTTCTTTGAATGCAATTCAAGATGATGGTGGGGGTGAATTCAAGACTCTTGCACCCTATCTTTCTCAGTTTGGTATTTCTCAGACTTATATGTCCTTACACCTAAGAGCAGAATGACATAGTTGAACGAAAACACCGTCACATTGTGGAAATGGGTCTCACCCTTATGAAGCAAGCCTTTATTCTTCAGCAATACTGGAGTGACGCGTTCTTCAGTATAGTATTATTGGTTAAACACCTTTTCATCATTGTTTCTCTAGTCTGCATGTAAAACTAATGCCAATAGCGTGCATTGCCTTCAAATTTGAAAAACAACATAATGAAGCTTCGTCGTCTTTGGAGTATTGTCGATAGCGAACAAATGGTCGCAACGATAAAGCCACCCTTGCAAATCCTTAACATTGAAATGAGGAAACTCCACCTTTCCGAAGCGAAAATGATGTGTTTGCTGGTACGTTGGACGCGAGCTGCTTTCTTGCAAAGGAACATGGTCTGTTGACATTGTCGTTTTGGAAAAACTGAGTTTGTTGAACCTTAACGGGATGAATGAGTTGTCAAATTTCTTTGATAGTCTTTGCACCATATGCCATGTAAGACTCCAATCGTTTCAAGGTCTGCTGAACGGAAAATACCTCCTGACTTCGCATTTGTGCCATGCTCCTTGTGGAGATTTTTGCAACGCAACCACCAACCGAAGAAGATGATGGCCAAAAACCAAGTTAAAAACTAGTAAGCTATGTACACAGTAACTGTGAAGGCACATGGAAAGTACTCTAATACCACTTGTTATCAACCGAACAAAGAATTAAACAAAAGGACACGCAATAAAAGGAGAGAAACTTCATATTTCATTCCATGCATTGAGATTCATACAAGACTTTTATTCATAGTAGGAGATGAGCCAAGGTTGGTTACAACTACACAACTACTTGACTTCCACTTATTCACTACTATAAGTGTTAGTTTTACCGGCGAACACTTTTTTCATCGGTAAAAGTCATGTCGACGATGTTTTTCACCGGTAAATGTCATTGGTATGGCACGACCGGTAACACTTTTACCTGCGAAATGAGGCATTGCTGGTAAAAAACTAAAGTTATACTGGCGAGATATTTTTCCGGTAAAGGTATCTACTAATACCGACATTTAATTACTGGCAAAAATAATTAGTCGGTAAATGTCTATATTAACTGACGACCTAAACTTGGCGGTGAATGTAACATTTACCGGCGACTTAATGTTGCCGGCAAATATATAGATTTACCGACGACTTATTTTCGTCGGTAAATGACTATCTTTACCGACAAACTTATCTCGCCGGCAAATGTAGACATTTACCGTCGATTTATTTCGTCCGCAAATGTAGACATTTCCCGACGACTTGTTTCTCTCGCAAATGTAGGCATATCCCGACGAGTTATTTTGTCAGTAAATATAGACATTTACCAGCGACTTAGTTCGCCGGTAAATGTATGTATTTTCTGTAATTATACGTAGAATTTGTCGGGCACCAATTTAGTCTGTAAAACAAATAGGGTTAATAGGTCCAATGCTTCCATATGTTTGGTTCATGTGATCAGATGGTATCCCTATGTTGTTTTATGGTACCGTTTGTTTCGCAATGCTGTTATTTGGTCCCTTATCCTAACTGTTGTTAGTTTTTGCCGTGAATTGTCCACGTGATGCTCCTAATATTTGAGTTAAAATGTCTCTTTTTCCCTATGACGTTATTTTATAAACCAGCTCCTTCCTCCTTCCATTGTCAGCTCATTCGTACTGGTTTGCTTCTTCAGTATTCTCAGTCTTCAGGTATCGGTATGTCTTCTCATTCTTCAACCTCTTCCAAAGAAATTCCTGAGTTGAAGTCGCGACGATGCCACTATGATTAAGGCTGCATTGTCAAAAAAGCTCGAACCTGGAATAATTTTTCAAGAAGGTTTCATGGGTGTCCACAATTTGAGGTTCCCATTCTCAATCGTTTTTTTTATGTACTTTTTAATAACTTGGTTTTCTCAATTCTTAGTTCGTAACCATAATTTATCTTTACGAATATTTGATTGTTGAAACCCTAATTTTGATGAAACTAAACATTTTCGTGATAACCTAATTTTCGATCGAAGTCCGTTCTTGTTTGTTGCTTTTTTTGTGCCTAGGTTGGTGGAAATCGTGGATGTGGTTTCTTCTTTTGGGAGGATCCCCCAATGTGCCCTAATGTAAGAAGAGCAGTACACAAATTTGAAGTAATGCACAATGAATTGTGTGCTAAATTGGTCAATGAGACCACTGCGAAAAACTTGCTACAGAAGATTGTTGTTACACTACTCGTTGTCTGTGTCTTTCTTTGTGTTAGATTGGTTGCGTAGAATGGGTATGCTTCTGTCTATTGTTGTTAGGATGCTGTTGTTTGAAGATGTTTTTAAGAATGTTGATAGACAGTTTTTTTTTTGTGTTAATGATGTTGTGTTTTGAGAAGTGACGGTACCATTCGACAGACTTCTGTGAAGTTAATGTACCATATAACAACATATATTCAAAGATAATGTACCATATAATAACATATTTTCAAAGATAAGACTGTAAATGTACCTTTATTAAACAACAACTCCCTGAAACCTAAGACATACAGCAGAACAAACCATTCAGCATGTAAATCATTCAACACAGCATTTACAAAGTGTTCACCATCCTAAACAAAAGATGACAGCATGTTCCAACCACATATACCACCAGTTTGTTGATAAAAACAAACGTATGACTTGGTCACAATAGTACATCAGCAATGATTCGAAACAATCATAATCTAGACCATACGCAGTCATCTCCATGTTTTCGACTTATCCTTCAAACACTTTAACGTTATCACGATCCAACAATTAACAGACCAACAAATCACAACAACGGTTCCTTTCAGACTCTTTTTAAATTGACAGAACCTAAGCAAACTCTCTTTCATAACATAGTGACAAAACAAAACGGCCAGAAAAAGGCCTCATTGATGCATCAAAATGAAGCGCAACAACGAACCGAAAGTCATCACGGTCGCAATTTCACCAATGTCGCAGAAGAACAGCACAACTTCGACAGAACAACTTACCCTAACTATTTCCAATAAATGACAAATTTTGAAGTCGAAAACGTAAATGCATTAACAACATTACTTGTCTACAATAATAAAAAAAAAGTATACCTTTTTGGAATATCAGAACTTGGCACTCGTATGGGGGAGACGATGCGAATTTCTTGACGAAATTGAAGGTGCTGACAAGCAATCTTGGACGAAGGAACCACCAAGGGAAGAAGATCTTGAGGAAACAAAGAATCAAATTTTTGCGAAGGACTGAAACTTGCGGAGATGGAGATCTGAAACTTGCGGAGGAGTGTTCTTCAAAGAATCAAAAGCTTGCAATGGTTGGAGCCGAACAGTCGTTTCATATTGAGGGAATGCATCCAAGGGTATTTTCATCCGAAGTTGGGTTTTCATTCGGTTCAGGCCACTCACGTGCTCATCACATGGTAATTTAACGATAAAAGGAAATGGATGTCTAACATAATACCGTAAGACAACATCCTCCAAACATAATGGATCATTCGACCACATGAAAAAACATATGGTACCGTCCGATCACATGGTCCAAACATATGGTACCATTGGACCTATTACCCAAAAAACAAATATGCAACAACCAACTTGATTTTCATACATAACCCGAAATTTATATATAATGACCATGTCTATTCAGTCCAAAATATACAATCAACGGTTTTTGTCCCATCAAAGTGAGAACTTACAAAATATGGAGGTTTTTATCCTATCAAAGTGACAACTTACAAAACATTGAAAACATATGTATCTCATTTTTCTAAGTTAGTCATCACCCATCTTCTTCTTATGCATTCGTCGTCACCCATTTGCAATCAAAAGTAGGCTTGGCCAAATAAACCGGTTCGGGCGAACTGGTCTGCTCTGGTCTGGAACTGGTTTGGCTCGAACCGGTTCGGCCGAACTAGTTCCAAAACCAGACCAGTTTTTTTTGCCTTCAAATAGAACAGTTCAAAATAGTACCAAAAATCCAGTTCGAACCGATCAAACCACTTTAAACTTATATAATTTAAGAACCGGTTTGAAGCAAAATTAACTAAACCGGTCTGAAATTAAACCAAACCTAGATATTTTTCAATAAACCAAACCTAGAAATATATTGGACTCTCGTATGTTGATGTTGGAAAAGATTTTAGTCGGTTGTTGAACAGATTTTCAATCGGTTCAGTGTGTTTTTCAGTCGGTTTAATGTATTTTTCAGTTGGTTCAGTGTTTTTTCAGTCGGTTCAGTGTTTTTAAGTTGGTTTAGTATTTTTTAAGACGGTTCAGTGTGTTGGACAAAATTTTCATCCGGTTTAGGTTCGGTTTGAACCGGAATATTTCCGAACCAAAATTGATATTTAAAAAAACAGACCAAAACAGTTCGAACCGGTTCTGAATCGGTTCGAACCAGACTAGTTCTTTTTTCCTTAAACCAGACCAGTTTTTTTAGAAACAGAAAAATGTACTGATTTTTTTCAAACCAGACCAGTTCAGTTCAGAACCGGTTCGACCCCGAACCGGTTCATGAACAAGCTTAATCAAAAGAGATATTGTTTCAGTAAAATTCTATCTATCCATGCATTTGACCAAAGAATATGTCAAATACATCATCACATACATATATGTGAATTTGCGATAAAAGAAGTATCAACATATGAAATTTGTAATTTTTTTCGCGTACCTTGAGTCTCATCACTGTAAGTAACCGGAGGTTGTCTAAAATTCATTAATAAGTCAACCTTCTGACTAAGTGCATGGAAGTTCAGTTGCATGTCTAAAGTCTTCTCTTCTGATGCTTGTAGACGCCCCTTCAATGCACTATTTTCATTACACAACTCTTCAAGTATCTTCTTGTACTCCATCATCTGTGAACTACCTGTATCACTAGTGCAATATTGAGCTCTCGGGTGATGCAAGACGTGTCAACTGAGGAAGGTTAATTATCTGAATGGACAGGGACTTGAATGACAGGGGCTTGAATGACGAACAAACACCAATCGATTTAACTTGAAGAACTTACCATGTGGAGACCAAGTGATTGAAGAACGAACGACCACCAACGGATTGAAGAACATAACTTGAATGACGAACGGACACCTTCGCCCGGCAGGATCGGCAATCACGTTTCTTTCTCTAGTGAAATTAGGGTTCGAAAGTACAGAATCTCATTTGTACTGAAGGAAGACCCCGATTTATAAGACTTTTACCATCAAATTTTTTAAATTTGTCCGTAATAGTTGTATATATTTATGAAAAAAATAACCACGCTCATAAAAGTTCACTTTTACCGGCGACCTTATTTACTTCGCTAGTAAAATTGAATTGCCGGTTAAAATATTTTTTTCGCCGGTAATTTAATTTTATGACCAATTAAAAAATATAGCAGTGAGATTTTTTATCTCTCCGCGAAAAAAAACAAACAATTACTGTCACGTGAATTTTTTTCACTAGTAATTGTAATAATTTACCGGAGAATTATTAAATGTGGTCGGTTGGATGGTGTGCAGAGAGGTGCTAGCCTTGATGTGCTCTCTACGTTTTTCTTACTCCATCGCTTTTTTCTGTGGTATGTAGTCTTCTTCCCTATTCAATTTCTTTTGGGTTGACATTAATAACTCTTCATAATTTATATACTACAAAATATTAGTGGTTTTAATGTCCTGTTTTCATTAAATAACATATTTTTATAGTGAATATAGCCATCACTAAAACAACTTATCGCCAATAATCATTAATTTATTGCTAAATTATATATTTTGCATCAACAATATTTTTTATCACTAAAAAAGTTTTTTACAGACAATATATTGTTATCGCTAAATTATATTATTATTGCAGAAAAAATAAAGGTCACTAAAGAGATCACCACATTGTTACTAAATAATAAATTTTATAGCGAATATAATCACAATTAAAAGTACTCTTCACCGACAACTATTGTATGTATATTAAAAAAATATTAGTGGCGGTAAAGTTACCTTTTCATAAAAATAACATATTTTAGTGGTGGTAACATCACCGTCATTAGACTTGATCATGAACCGGTTCAGGGTCGAACCGATTCAGAATTGAACGCGTTTGTAAAAAATCTGTACTTTTTTTCTATTTCTAAAAAAATTGGTCTGGTTTATGTGAAAAAAACTGGTCAGGTTCGAACCGATTCAAAGTCGGTTCGAACTGTTCTGTTCTGTTTTTTTTAAGGGTTAATTACCTCAACCGTTACTTTTGTTTGGCCCATGTGAAACGTTACTTAAGTTAATTAAAACGTGAAACGCTTAAGTTTGTTTCCCATGTGAAACGTTACTTAATTAAAAGGTTACTCATATTTTTTGGTGTAGCTGAAACGTTACTTAAGTTTGAACATGTGACTGAAAGGTTACTCTATGAAGTTTCTGTCAAATCTTATCGTCTAAATGTCACGTGCAAAACACATGACCCAATTTAAACGATTTGAAGTCAATTGAAAGTACGATTATATCCTCGTGTCACATATTTCCCTCCAACCCAACCTTTCAGACCTCATTCTGCCCAGAGTGTGTCGATTTTCAGCATGGACCTCCCTCTCCTCAGCGACATTGCGTTTCGGAACCTACATATGGAAGTAAGTTTTGGTTTTCGCTTCTATTGAACTGCAACTTCATTGGGTTTTCTCATTCTAATTGTGCTACAAGTTCGGTTTGTGTTCGTCTACCCTATTATCTGCGTTAATGTTCGATTCGCTTGAAGATTAGGGTTTTGCTTTTGCGTGCAGTACGAATCAATGAAATTGCTGCATAATATGTTCTTATTTCTGTGTGATTGTGCGATTTGCTGCAGATTTATGATGAAATTGCTCCAAAATAGTCTTTTAGCTCCTTGATGTACAAAGTTCAGCTGTATATTATCTCTTATAGATTTGAAGGCAAGGATTTAATTATGGGCTTGATCAATCGATAGATGAGATGCTGTCATTGCATCTGCACATTTACTACATTTATTTAATGTATAGTTTCTTGGTTACTTACTGGATTTGATGTTTCTTGAATGATTATTTAGGTGTTTGTAGAACTGAATGATCTTGCACAAAGCATCTCAGAAGCAAAACTAGTATCACCCACACTGATCATCATCGGGAAAGTAGTTTCACTTTCACCATTCTGCTCTCATACCACTACAACAACATCCTTTTTCGTAGGAAAAGAAGCTACTTCAAATGGATGGTGACATGCCATTGCTACCAAAGTTTGCTTCTAAGTTTTGATTTTCAAGAATAGAGTGAAAGGTTCTGCAATGGCAATTGAAGAGAAAGGAAGATAACGCTCGGAGTTGAGAAAAAAAATGTAAAATTGAGATGTTAGTATTGCAACAGCTTAATTCACTAATTCCTCATTTGATCATCATGTTCCTTTTTTCCTGTTGCGTTGATTATCATGTTATGTTTTTGTACCTAAAATACAGAAGGTTATTTTTGTAGTCATTAAAAAGTTGACATAAGATGGAGGTCTGTTTTAACGGAACTTGTTTTGGGATTATATGATGGATTATGTTTTCGGATGTATTCTGGATTCTGGATTTTTATGGATTATTATGGATTCTGTTTTCGGTTGTATTCTGTATTTTAGTAACGACTGGGTAACAAAATGTCCAAACCTAAGTCATCTTTTAATAACAGTTCAGAAACTTAAGTCACCTTTTAATAACAGATCAGAAAAGATAACACTTCATTTAACAACATGTCCACAAACATAAGTCACCATCTTCGCAAAATACACATTGTTCTTCATCCTTCAGTTACAGACAAAGGTACAAATAACTTCTACTAATTCTTTGCAATTGAACTTAGAACAAAAATAACAACAACAATTACCAACACTGCAACTAACTTCCGATTGAGTCGACTTTCAAGAGCTCGGGTGTTCGCAATATACAATTGTTCTTTCAAATGTTTCTCTCTTTGTTGAAATTGCATTAATGCAATCCGACCGTAAGGGCACATAGATGGATCTTCCCAGTCAAAAAACCTACATCCGAGGTTTTTACAGACTACAACAGAAGAAACAACAAACAGTTACCTCAAATTTGATGATTTAAGGTTTGGAAATAAAGCATTACATTTCAAATTACTGCAGCAAAACAAATTAGGGTTGCCAATTAGGGTTACCCACTGTCAAATTACCTCAAAATTGGGGCATCCATGGAAACGACGAGAGAAATTCTGCCACGTACCAGCAGATTTGACGGAGCACAAAAGCCCAAAGTAGCACATTCTCAGACGCGAAGCTTCGTGGTTGGGATTAGGGGAAGAGATCGATCGAGAGCGAACCTTTCTACGGTTGTCAGAACCCATATGACAACATTCATCCTGAGACTTCATGGCTTCTCTCTTCACACCGTGGGTTCTTCAGTTCTTCCTTCTTCTTCAGATTGTTCGCGCTCAAACTTCTCCAGCAACCTAAGAACAAGCTGATTATAAGTAGACAAGGTGTTTAGGGTAGTTTCAGAACTACATAATCCAACCACCTAACGTGACAAGCACATTAGACTACTTAGCGGGAAGAAATAACGGCAGTTAGGTGACAGTAACGGTTCAGTCACATCTCTCAACATAAGTAACGGTTCAACTCAAGTTTGAACGGTTCAGTCACATGTGCAAACATAAGTAACGATTGAGGTAATTAACACTTTTTTAATAATAATTTTGGTTTGGAAATAATCAGGTTCAACCCGAAACTAAATCGACTGAAAATCTTGTCCAACACATTGAACCGACTGAAGAAATACTGAACCAACTGAAAAACACACTGAACCGATTGAAAAAACACTGAACCAACTGAAAAATACACTGAACCAACTTAAAAACACACTAAACCAATTGAAAATATGTTTCACAATCGACTGAAATCCTGTCCAACGTCAACATACGAGAGTCCAATACATCTCTAGGTTTGGTTTATTGAAGACATCTGTAGGTTTGATTTAATTTCAAACCGGTTTAGTTGGTTTTGCTTCAAACCAGTTCTAAAATTACATAGGTTTTTAAAGTTAAGTATAAACTAGTATAAAAAAACGAGTAGATTCAAACTTGATTTTTGGTACTATTTTAAACTGGTCTATTTGAAGCCTAAAATATTAGTTTGGTTTTGGAACTAGTTCGGTCGAATCGGTTCGAACCAAACCAGAACCAGGCCAATTCATCCGATACGGTTAAATTGAACAAGCCTAACCGTCATTAAAACAACTCATCACCACCAATCATTAATTTGCTGCTAAATCAAATATTTTATATCAATGATATTATTTAGCACTAATTTTTTTTTTTAGAAATCATATACCCTTATTGCTATATTATTTTATTATTGTGGCAAAAATAAATGTCACTAAAGAAATCTTTTAAAGTCGGTATATGCGTGACATGTATATATGTGTAACAATAACAACCATATTCCTTGTTACAAAAACGGTTATTTAGTGACAAGTTCAGTGACAACATACATATGTTTGTTGTTGTTGTATGTTTTTCTTGTAGTTTGGTTCAAACTTATTCATTCACTAGAATAAATGATTAGGGTTTAGGGTTTAGGAATAGATGTTAATGTTCAAATAAGTAGCTTCCCAATGACTAACCCCAAAGAGGAGAAGTTGATTGAGTTAGGATAAATAATCACATAATTAATTTTTTGCAAGTTTGTAATCCCATACCATAACTAAATTGCACCTACCGTGCTAATAGTTTTTTTTTCTTCTAATCATGAATGTTTAGCCATCTCCTATCATGTTGTTGCTCATTATTTCCTAACACAATTAAGTTTACCAAGTATACTGAGCATCGTTGGCCAAAAAAATGTATACTGAGAATCAATGAAGACTCAAAAGTGACTAGGTTACTACTCTACTTTAGATGCAACCAAAATTCAATTATGCAATATAATGGAAATCTATCGACAATAAAAATGTGTATAAAGTAAACTAGAGAATAAACATATAAGTGTTTACGTGGCTCAGTTAATTGACTTACATCCACAGGTGGTGCAAACATATTACTGAAATAAATAATTACAAAAATTATTATTGATCTACCAAGGAATTCACTCCTCTCAAGTTTCAGGAATCCCCCCTCTCCATGGACCTCGAGTTTATTGCTCTTTGGAATTAACTATAGCTCAAGATCCCATGTAACTCATATTAGATAGAACACCACACCTATATTATTTTAGAACACTAAACATATACGCATGTTTTATAGTGTTAAGAGTAAAGAGAATAACATGATCCTCTAATAATGTTCAACGTATGCATGATCATTCCTCAAATTTTCTTTATAGCCATAGGCGTCCAAAGCCTATTATTTATAGGCAACTTTCTTGAGGGAAAATTCAAACCCTGTTTGGCAAAGTCTTATATGACTAGGTCATCCCTTCACCTATTCTGGGTATTTTTGTCCAACCTTCGCTTAGTAGACCACTTTTAGTTGACCTCTTCCATAAAACGACACAAACACCCTGCTACGATTTCGTTTATGCAACGGTTCAAAGTATAACTATTATACTCCAATGGTTACATTGCATTACGCAGCTCAATTTCGTATTGACTCGACACATGTGCTAGTTTGCTCTACCATTTCTTGTCGACTTCACCCGTAACAGAAAACCCTTTTCTGTATTGGGCAATACCTTAGAGTGTCAACTCATATTTTCAACTAGACTTTCCTGAACTTAAGTCTTGATGACTTTGATCTAACAGAACTTGACTTGATCTCTTATCCCGGAGGAACCAACAAGCTTACAAACACTTGAAAATTTCAGTAAAAAACTCTGACTTATTACAATACAAATACACTTACCCCAAGTTTACAAACCCAACTTGTAGTTGTGTGTACAATCTCATTCAAGCAATCTAATCAGATCACTGCCCATTTCCCAGACAAACACCGCGACTATCCAAATCTCATAGTGTGTCTCGTGCTATACCTAATGGCGATCCAATGAAAAATTCTAATAGAATATTCTACAGTTAGATTTCAAAAATATTTGACCACCCAAGCCATACACCGCTAAGCTCCCGCGAACCTAAATTTCAATTGTTAAGCTCTCAATGTTAAACACCCCCGAGTCTAGACTTCCCAAACTAAACCCTCCGGGGGTACTACACTAGGTTTTATCTGGAGACAGTTTTTCAACCACCGAGACCCTAGTAGGACTAATGTCCTAAACAACTTCCGAGTTTAGACTCTCAACCACTAATTTATAATTCAACACAACCTAATCTCATACCCGAATCTATAATTAATCACAACCTTCCGCGTCTGAACTCCACGCGCGTCTCTCTCCAAGCCGAAGAACACCCCCGCTTTTCTAGGGTTGGCTCGTGCTGGATTCGTCTCTGCTGCTCCAATGGATGCTTCCGCCTTGGCATTGATTGCCAATTGCAACTGACCAATCACAATTAACCAAGGCAGACAACTATTGTTTGTCGATTCGACGTTTCCATGCAAAGGAAACTGCAGAACGTAGCATTCCCAACTAATGAAGCCGAGCTCTGTTTCAACTGAGATTTCCTTACGTCGATGACTAAAAGTTTCGAGACGTAGCAAGTTCGGCTCGGACAGCATCAGAGAAGGTGGTCCCAGCAGCACCCAACCAGGAGGTGCCCGCAACCATGGGGCACAAGTCGTAACACACATCGGACGAACCCTGGCCCCGAATCTCCAGAATTGTAGCACTAATATGTATCCAAGACTGAATTGAAAACAAAAATCATTCTCGCCTTTTCCTTTTCTTGTTCTTGTAGGGAGCTGTCACCCGAGGTGAAGGCGCTGAATCCACGACGACACGATGGACAAGTTAGTCGGTTCCAGTTCCTGAGGGACGAACATGCTTTGTGGACTCGTGGTTGACCTCGATTCGAATCAGCAAGTTCAGAGTGAGACATGGTACGTTGGGAAGGTCCTATCCCAAAAGTCGATCAAGTAGAGTATGATAAATGAGGCTTAAGGTTGGCATGGTCTCGATATGGGAAGGTCTCGATATCGGAATTGGAGGAGGGGATATTGTTGTTCAATTTTGAACGACAAGAAGACGCCGACCGGATTCTAAACCGATCACTGTGGTCAGTAAATGGACACATTTTGAACATTAAGCGTTGGGTCCCGAGTACGGGAGTGAAGGAGCTTGATTTCCAAAAGGTACATTTCTGGACACAAGTGCATGACTTAGGTCTAGAAAAATTTAGTGATACGAATGCCTGGAAGATTGGTAATATGATAGGGAAATGCTTAGAAATAGAAAAGAATGTTGGGAGGATTAGTAGAAGCTATATGAGCATACGTGTGGAAGTTGATGGGGGAGAAACCTCTGATGACGGGATTCTGGTAGAATAATTCTCAAGGAAGGGATAGATGTGCATCAGTTAAAAATGAGCGGTTATCTGATTACTGTTATAGGTTTGGCATGCGTGGTCACACAACTCAAGCATGCAAAGCAGATGTACAATTGGCAGAGCATGATCAGAATGTACCAATGTATGGACTGTGCCTTGTTGGGTTGAGACCAAAACAAGTTAAGGCGAGGCAAACCGTGGGAGGGGAAGAGGGACAAGGGTCACAACATAAACAGGGTGGAAGCAGGTTGTGGTTCGATATCATGGTCGAGGCGAGGGGAAATACCCAAGAGGAGGCACGAAACCATGGATAGAATGGGAGACATTTCGGCAAGACCACGACTGGGCATCATAGCCGACCGACCGACGCCATGGACATTGATTCCATGAAGACCGAAACAAACCCATCCCCAACACAAAGACAGGTTGAGCCAACACATGAGGAACCCCCCGAAACGAGAGACCCAACCATCCATATAACCCAACCCCAACCCTACAAACCAATACCAACCAAACCAAACCTCACAACCCTACCCGCTCCCAACGAGAGAAGGAACCGAATCGAAGCCAAGCAATCCCGCTACAAACCGCGATACACACCGAACCAACCCACCCTATGATCATATACCTACCTGACATTACCATGCCCTAACCCAATCCACACCAATACCATCACTCAAACTTACATATTAGGGAACCCTCAACCAGAGCCCCCCGAGTACACCATACACCCGACCCAACCCATGATCACATACCCACCCGAAAACCCGACCCAACCACATGCGACAGACACCTCTACACTAATCCATACATATACCGTAGAGAACCCACACGACACACCACCCGCATCCCCCCAATGCTACCAAACCCCGCATCCGGCCTAAGCCCATACCTGGACAAAATTGCGCTCAAACGGACCGGCGAGGAAATGGAGGACCAACCAGGGTCGAAGAAGAGGAGGATACTCGAGGTAGGGACTGTAGGGAAGGAGGCAATGATTACAATAAGCTCGAGGAGGAGAGCGAACATGTCGAACCCTAACTGCAAGAAGCGAATCATGAAGAAATCGAAGGAAACACGGGCGAAAGAGGAGGTAAATGGGAACTTGACGGGTTCTGGTGGCTCTCCCGAAATAGCCACGGGTGCCCAATGAGTGTCATCTCATGGAATTATCAGGGTTTGGGGTCTGCCTTGACAATTCAACAGTTACAAGACCTCAACAAGAGGTATCGCCCAAACATCATATTCATAATGGAAACAAAAAATGGGGATACCTACTGCGAGAAGATACGAACACGGATGAGGATGACCAACACGCACTATGTTAGCCCGAATGGGACATTGGGAGGGCTCGCATTGTGGTGGATGGAGGACACTAGGGTTTCAGTTCTGTATGCCGACCCAAATTGCGTCGATTGCGATATACACATAGATAACCATGATGAACCAACATTCGTGACATGGATATATGCGAGTACGGAGGCACGAGAGAGGACACAGTTTTGGAATATCCTAAGATCAATTGGGAGGGTCCGAAGGGGAGGATGGATGATCCTTGGGGATTTCAATACTATATGCCACCCACGTGAAAAACAAGGTGGAAGAATGAAATCCTAATGGCAAATGAACGAATTCAAGCAAGTGATCGAGGGCTTAGGAATGGAGGATGTGGGAGCAAACGGTAACCCTTTCACTTGGTGCAACAACCGAAGTGGAGTAGAGAGGATAAGCGAACGCCTAGACCGTATTGATAAACACGGATTGGGCATCACGGTACCAACAGGGGAGATGCATCAAGGAATTAGCTATTGGGTCAGACCATGCACCATTGGTGGTCCAACTCAAACAACCAAAAAAGAGAGCTCGAAGGCGACTCAAATTCGAGGCAATGTGGCTTGAAAACCCGGAGTGTAAGGAGGTAATAAAAGAAGCATGGGAAAGAGAAACTACGGGAAGCGAAATCCAAGGGTTATACAAAAAATCCACAAATGCCAATTGAAACTCACGGCTTGGAGCAAGGGAACGTTCAGCCACAACATGCACGAGATTTCAAAAACGAAGGATGCACTAATGAGAAACTTGCAAGGGGGAATGACTGATGCTGCGGTACAAGAAGAGAAAATATTGAAAGGAAAACTCCAACGCCTTTGGGCGAGGGAGGAAACTTATTGGAAACAACATTCTAGGGTCAAATGGCTTAGGGACGGTGATCGCAATACTACATTTTTTCATCTTACCACAATAGCACGGAGGATACGGAACCAAATATGCCGTCTAAGGGTAACAAATGGGGAGTGGATAGAATATGAAGGTAGGCTAGCCGAGAAGCTCCATGGTTCATTTTAGACATGTTCACATCAGAACAAACCAAACCAATGGATGAACTCCTAAGTTATGTACCAAAGAAAATGACACATGAGATGAATGCAAACTTGACAAGGGAGGTGACGGACACAGAGATAAAGTTGGCGACATATCAACTTGGTGGATCACGAGCGCCGGGTATGGACGGGTTCCCGGGTTTGTTTTCCCAAAGGGAACTGGAACATCGTGGGGGAATACGTCATCACCGCGGTCAAGGATTTCTTCAGAACAGGTACTCTTCTAAACCCTCTGAATAATACGGATATAGTGCTGATTGCAAAAATACCAAACCCGATGAGACCGGCGGATTTTAGGCCAATAACTTCTTTCAACTTTCTTTACAAGATCATGTCAAAAGTGTTGGTGAACAAGTTAAAATGTTATCTATCAGAGCTTATCACTCCTTTCCAGAATGCATCTGTACCAGGTCGACACATACAGTATAACATCATGGTAGCCCACGAGTGATTCAACAACCTGAACATGAACCATCATGAGAACAACGTAGAATGCGCACTGAAGATCGAAATGCATAAAGCGTATGACAAGGTGGATTGAGAATCCTAATAACCACACTCATGAAGAGAGGATTTGCAAAGCAATGGTTGGGATGGATAAAAGACTGCATATCAACGACCAGATATCAAGTGGTGGTTAATGGGGAACGCACAAACTCCATCTCCCCAACTCGGGGTATCAGACAAGATGACCCTCTATCACCCTATCTCCCCAACTAGCGGATGTGCTATCATGAAGAATGGAAGGGGTAGCTAGGGAAGGAACTATATAGGGGATCATCGTAAGGATACAATGCCCGAAACTCCATCACTTATTTTTTGCAGATGACTCCGTGTTTTTCATAAGAGGATCACCTGAGAACGCGAGAGGTCTTTGGAGTATCCTTGAATCTTATTGTCAGGTATCAAACCAACGGATAAACAGAGACAAATCGACCCTCTTCTTCAATAAGGAGTCTGGACCAAATGAGAAGAGAATAATGGAGGATGCGCTACACATAAGTAGCACGGGTGACCCGGGTAAGTAATTAGGTCTGCCATCATTCTGGGGACGATCCAAGAAGGAGGCACTGAAATCTCTGAAAACAAAAATCAGGGACAAATTGGCAGGGTGGAGGCCAAAAAAATTAAATCAAGCGGGAAAGGAAGTGCTCATCAAGGTTATCATGACGGCGATACGCACGTACGTTATGAGTGTGTTCCGCCTCCCAAAAACATGGTTCTAGGAAATTGATGCTCTCATTGCGGACTTTTGGTGGGGGCAAACTACGGAGGGAAAGAGAACACATTGGAGAAGATGAGAGGTCCTAACAAAAGCCAAAGAAGTAGGGGGACTAGGATTCCGGGAACTGCAATGTTTCAACACGGTGCTCCTAACCAAAATGGCGAGCCGAATCATGACTGATCTCGACACCATTTGTGTGCAAGTATTAAAGGGACTCTACTTCCCAAGGGGCTCGCTACTAGAGGCGAAAAGGGTGGTCGAGCATCATGGGGATGGAATAGTATTGTACATGGCCGAGATATAATCAAGCACGAAAGGATGTAGACAATCGGCACGGGAGAGAACATCCGAGTCTTCGAGGACCAATGGATATACACCAAGGAGAGCAAAAGAGTGAATAGGGTGTAATGGTGGAGCATGGGGGAACCTAAGAGTAGGGGGAAGCGAGAAGGGGGAAGCGACCACAAATATGCAGCCCACAAATAGTATAGTAGACCACAAATATGTAGCCCACAAAATCATAGTAGACCACAAATATGCATCCCACATTCTCATCTTACCACTACCGCGAGAAGGGGGAAGCGACCGATACATATGGCCACACACAAAGGATAGAAGCCCCCAAGTCCGATCAGTCTACCACAAAATAAGAGAGATGGCTGAACCTAGACCAAGGGCGAACCCAAACATTAACGACACCTTTTGGAAAACAAAGGTAATACAAAAGGTGAAGAACTTCATTTGGAGACTAGCAAAAAATGCCATTGCGGTTAAAGAAAATATGACACATAGGGGTATGAATGTACCTCCCAGCTATCCCATATGTGGTGAAGTGGAGACACGGGAGCACATGATCATGGAATGTGGATGGACGGAATAGGTTTGGATCGGCACCCTTGGGATACAAGTGGATAGACTGAATGGGCTTGACATGGTGGAATGGCTTAAGAGGATGAAGACGGGGCTGCATGGAGGAAGCCCCATGAACGACAAGAGGTCGGCACTAACCCTAATCACGTGCTGGCACATATGGAAGGCTAGATGCTCAGCAGCTTTTGAAGCAAAGCAACAAAGCCCGAGGGGGCGTGGTAAGAGAAATCAAGCAAGCCTACGAGGAGCAAATAGGGGCCAACCGAATGGACCAACTGAACCACACGCAAGACGGCAGACCGGCCCAACAATGGACACCACCGACTGGCCATACGATCAAGATCAATTGTGACGCTTCATGGTGCAAGGAAACGCGAAGAGCCGGCATATAAGAATGGCAAGATAGTGGGCGGGTTGAACCGGAGGCAAAGGAGCGACGACATATAAACGATGGAAGTCATGGCCATACAAGAAGGAGTACGACTAGCGATTCAAGCGGTATGGCAGAGCATCATAATAGAGACCTACTCACATATGGTTCACCAACAAATCATGGAAGGACCGAAACATTGGAGACTGTCCACAATTATATCAAATATCCGAGCACTAGCAAGACAAGTTGAGCAAGTGCAACGGCGAGCGATTCCAAGGACGAGCAATGAATGTGTCAATTGGATAGCAAAGTAAGCAAGAACGGGACTGTGTCTTGATGATTGAGTCGAAAGACCACCACTACCCTTTGTATGTTTAGTTGCAAACGATATGATGTACAAACCTACGTGACCAAAAGTCACAACGTTTTATTTTATAAAGTAAAGCGATAATTTGATAAAAAAAAATCTATATTGCACTCAACCGCCAAGTCTCTTATTATTGACTGCAGCTACAACTTCTTGGACCCACAAAGACTTATGCCGACAATCACTTGGACCCACAAAACCTTGTACTAAGAGACTGTAATCCTTATTTATTTAGATACAACCAACAAAACCCTTTGGAAAACCCCTTTCAAACTATTTGTTTAGACCACGTGTAGGAATTCCCGATGACCGACATCTCTACAAAACTCATTGTGTTAATCCTTTTATTATCATCAAAACCAAAGAGATATACATGTTAAACCCTAGAGTTAACAATATCCACATTTTTTATATTGACAGAACTATATATATATATATATATATATATATAATGAATTTTGAAACCAAATTTGGAAAGGTTCCACGAAACGCCCACTCAACTAATGCATAAACGTGCTATAATCCATAATCCTTTTTTTTTTTAATTTACACTTTTAGCTAATTATTATCATCAACAGAAACCGATTTAAGAGACAGATCGTGGGCACCCACTCCATTAATTCATGGTGTTACACTAAGTGCTAAGATGTGCGCAACTCATTGGAGTTATACCTTTGAAATATCCAGTACAACTCATGTGCCATGCAGCTAAGGTTATATTTTCTCCCGCTTCTAGTCATCTTAGACATCACCGGCACGGACGAAGTTGTTCAAGGTCCAGTCGGGACAATTGCCCCTGACTTTGAATGACAATAAATTATGTCCTATAATGTTTTTTTAATATAATTTTAGCTTTTGTCCCCACTAAAAAAAAATTGAAGATTGGTACAACCGTACAAATACTTTGTAATAATAAATAGGGAAAAATCTAATAACTAAGTCAGAAAATAATAAACTTTTCTCGGACAAAAATAAGTTCCATCAATTTAGAAAGTCAAATCCCTATTTTTAGTTCCAACTCTCATCTTTTTAATTCCAATTCGTCAGAATTTTCTAAGATTCAAGCAATAGAAGAAATAATGAAGACCAAGCTAGACCCACAGTACACAGAGCGATTCTAAATCAATATGAAAGGTACTTTCAATTTTTCTCTTGATTTCTTCAAATCTTCAGATAGTTAGAGTCATCGTGGACCTCATGGTTAGAAGAACAAGAGATGTCGTGGTCACATAGAGAAGGAAAGAAGAATCATTGCCTCGTTGTCGCTTGTGGCGTAAAGAAACAGAAAAGTCGGTTGGCTGTCTGTTCGTGTTGAAAGTAAGAAAACAACATTATGTTTGAACATTTAGGGTGAATAGTCTGAGAAGTTATGGAGATCCGCATTTTCATCTTTTTGTAGAGAGAGTGTGTCAATTTATTGGTCTCAATATATATTCAAAATTTTGAGTTTGAATATTTTGGGCTTAATTATTTTGTTAATAGGTTAAATGTTTTGGGCTAAGTAGCTAACTAAATTAATTATTTATTATATTAGAGTAAATAATATTATCATATTAATATATTATTTTTATTTAAAATAATTATTTTGTGTTTATTTTAAAGATATTAACTTTTTTGTAATATATTGTCCTAACTCATTATTAATTCTGGCTTCGTCCCTAATCACCAGTTATAATGACAATATATTCTACCTCTTATATTGTCCCCTTATAGAAATACATGCACCTTTCTTACACACTTAGATGGTAGGAGGACTAGTTTATTATTTACGTACCTTTTGACCTCTATGTGGAGTTAAAAAAATTGTTGAATACTTACTAGTTAAGAACAAGCTTTGCTTTATTGATAGTTCTTGAACTCGTGAGTCTATTTCGCATGCTGATGTTTCTCGTTGGAATAGATGCAATGCTTGTGTTAAGACTTGGATTGTGAATTCTATTTGCAAAGAACTTGTTAGCAGGTTTATCTTTGTGCCTACGACTCTTGCGGTTTGGGAGGATATGAACCAACAATTCAAACGAGTTGATGGGAAACACATTTATCAACTTCGTTGTGAGATATGCTTGACTCGACACGGGACATTAAGCATTCAGATGTTATTCTTGAAACTTAAACTTTTATGGGATGAATGTGAATATATTGTTGCACCCATGTGCAATTTTTCAGCATTCAATGAATTTCTTGACATGTAGAAACCTCTTCAATTATTTTTTACCAAACAATACGCATAGTTAAGCTCGTAGTCAGATCTTGTTGATGAAGCCTTTACCAGATCTTAACACATCCTTTTCCATGTTGATGAATGAAGAAAACCACCAACTTATCTCTTCTTATGTGTCGATCGGAGAAGAGCTTTGGGACACCTCTGCAGCCCTTGTAACCCGAATATACCGGAAGCATCACCGTGTCGATGTTTGTTATAAGAAAGCGAGGGATCAAACATTGGGATCAGTGCCTGGTAATGTTGAATTGGGAGGAGTTAGACGCCAATTTTAGAATACGATGGGAGGGACTCAGTTGATTGAGCATAATGACACATATACGAATTTTGGGACTGAGACTTCAAGGGTTAATGCATCTCATTCCAGGGGCACCAAAGTCGCACACACTTTTGATAGTTCTATGTTTGACTTACCCTTCACGACACATCAACTAGGGCAACTCAAACAACTCCTCTGAATGACAACCCAACCTCCTACCACTATTGAAAATTTACTATTTACCGAAAAATATTTTTCGTATATAAATGAAAGAGTTGAAGATTCTGGTTGAATAGCTTGCTAGTATCATGCTCACATTGGGTATGCAATGACACGAGTTTGTTTTACATTTAATTGCTGGTAAATGATTTATACATTTTTGTTTTACTTCAGCATAGCTTTTCACCAATGGAATTTTTCGTTAAAATAAACAAGTTTACCAACCAAAACTTTTTATGTCGGTAATTAAAGGTAGCAGATTTACCGACGATATCAACCAATATTGTCGATAAAAGTCATTTTTGCCGACAAAAAAAAAATACAAAAATTTTTGTCGACGAAAACAATTTTTGTCGGTAAAATAACTATACTCCCGACGAAACAAAAAAATTTCTGGCAATTTCAATTTTGCCGACGCAATTTTACTAACAACATTATATTTCGTCGGTAAACATGGTTTTTTCAGTAGTGGACGACTGTTGCATCTATACACATGACAGGTTTGATTTCAGTTGGATTGTCTTCATTAGTTTTTTGCAATGAATGTATTGTTGACATGAGGGCTACTAATCATATGACCTCACGCAAATGTAAACACATGAGTTTGGACAGAGGTCAAAATACAATACACGAGAATTCGAGCTGAGAAAATTGAGATAGAAAAATAAAAAAATTATTAATAGGAAAATAAAAAAAATATGTTTCTTATGTTTACTTAAAAAAGGGAAACATTTGATTTAAAATAAAATTACTAAGTTATATATATATATATATATATATACATATATGAAGTATTATATATATATGTATTATTATATATGTATATATATATATATATATGTATATATAAACTAAAAAAAACTATAGTGGTGTTTTATTATAAAATATTTACAGCGGTGCTTATATATTATTTATTTATATTAAAAAAATAAAAACAATTACTATACATAGAAGAAGAGCTTCATGAGAATTCGATGAACGAATGTAGGGAGAAGAGATTGGAGAGAATAGAAAGAGTGAAAAAACAATATCGGTAATTATATACATATATTATATATTTATGTATAATAGAAATGTTAATATATATGTATAATATATATATATATATATTATGTATATGTGAAACAAATATTTTAAAAAATGACTTAGGTCATTCTCAAACTTTGATGAAGGTTACCATTCGATCCTTGGACTCTCGGGTTATTTTGAGACTTTACCGAATGTTATAAACCAAACCCAAAAAGTTTTTGGTCATTTGTGCGATTTTTGAAATGTTTTTTAAAATCAGCTTGAATTTTTATCAAAAATTTATATTTTGTTCCCTGAACCTTTCTGGAGTCCCATCACTTTTCAAAATATTACAAATAAGTCTAGAATAATTTTTGAGTTATTTTTGGAATTTCACCAAGTATTAAAAATAAGTCCAAAATAGTTTAGGGTCAATTATGTAATTAAAAAAATAATTTCAGTTATAAATATTTTAAAAAAATACATTCTTGAGTACTAAATGTTTATGTACATTCCATGACTTCTCAAAGTGTTACAAATAAGTCCAGAATAATTTTTGTTTTATTTGGAACTTCACCAACTGTTACAAATAAGCCCAGAATAGTTTAGAGCCAATTCTGTCATTTAAAAAAAACAAATTCCAATTCAGCTCGAATTATAAAATAAAATGCATTTTGGTCCCTAGAATTTTGTAGACATCTCATGACTTGTCAAAGTGTTACAATTTGGTCCAACGTGCTCAATATTTCAAATCAATCGTGTATTTTTGACACGTTTTCAAGTGACTCCAAATTTAAACCACATTTTCTTTCAAGCACAATTAATCTATTCTCTCTTGTTTATTTATTTATAATTAATTTCTAAAAAAAATTGTTGTACATGGTTTGTTTAATTTAAAGAAAACACATGTAATCCTTGGGTCAATCATGGTCAAAACGGGCAATTCAGGTAAATCGGTAAAAACTAATTTCAGTTTTGCATAGGCTTACAGTTTTATTTTTTTTCCAAAAAGTAATGTCAATGTAATAATCTAAAATTGATGTAAATCCTTGTTTTGCACACACCATTCTGGTTACCATTACCCGCTCAGACCTGGAGCACATTAAGAGCTTAGGGAGTTTAGTATGGGAATGCGCGTGGAGCGGTTGGACCGCCGGCACGCCCACAAAACACTCAACTCGATGATCGAAATTGTCTTCTGATTCTCTACAGGGGTGAGGTTCCGCCGGTTTAGAGGACCTAGAAATTCCATATTGTTAGATCAAAAGCTCCACACCGCGCTTAACCTTCTACCAGTTTCGTGTTTGTTCCATTTCTTGTATTTTGTTTTGGCCCTAGATCATGACATGTATAGGATTGAGATTTTGTATTCCAAGCCCGAGGGTTGAACTCTATGTACCCTACGCAAATTTTAGGATTCTGACTGGCCTTTAATTAATCGGTGGCGACTCTTTCATTTTTAGGTCTGGTTGATAACCCCCCCTCGACCGGATCCGTCACTCGCCAATACCCGACATTTTCGAGAGAGAAAAAATAAAAATATTTTTTAAAAGGGTCAGGAAATGTCGGATCCGATGTCCGACAATTTGGCGACTCTGCTGGGGATTTCTCTTTTAGAGGGTTTAGGCTTTGTTATGTTTGCTTTGCCATGTTATATTTTACCTCTTTGTTTTTACTGTTTGCTCATACTTACAGTTTTAATTTTTTTCTCCAAAAAGTAATGTGAATCCTCGTTTTGCACACACCACGCTGACTACCATTACCCGCTTAGACTTAGAGCACACTAAGAGCTTAGGGAGTTTAGTAGAGGAATGCGCCCGGAGCGGTTGGACCATCGACACGCACCCAAAAAACGCAACTCGATGATCGGAATGAGCTTATGATCCTCTACAGGAGGTGAGGTTCCGCCAGTTCAGAGGACCTAAAAATTTCATCCCGTTAGAACAAAAGCTCCACACTGCGCTTAACCTTCTACTAGTTTTGGGTTTGTTCCATTTGTCGTGTTTTGTTTGGCCTTAGATCATTACATGTATAGGATTGGGCTTTTGTATTCTGTACACCTCTGTAAATGTAATAACTTAGTTCTGACATTTACTTTCTCTCAATTGCATTGCATTTTTCTAAAAAATATGTAAGTTCTGTTCATTCTGTCTTGTATCCTTAGGACTTTTCACACATCATCTTTGGTAAGGATGAATCAAACAAACCACTGTCCTCGCACCAAGGCCATCTAGCCCCCCGCGGTCAAAATTGCCTGAATATGGAAAGACATGACGAAAGAGGATCAGAAGTACGTGAACGTGAAAATTGGTGAGGTTCATGAGCTTGCAAACTACAAAGTCAACACGGTTATCCTCGATGCTTTGTTTGATTTCTGGGATGTAAAAAACGTCGTCTTTGTGATAAACGACAATGAACTCACACCTACGCTTGAAGAATACCATCAACTCATTCAAGGTGTAAATTGGGATCATGGTATTGTTCAGACCGACCTCCAACAAAGAGGCGAAGATAGCACTTTGGCCAAACTGTTCAAAGTCGCAACAAACAAAATGTCCACCGAGCTCAAGTTGAATGGGGGTCATGGCTTATCTATTGAACTTTTGGTCTATTAGATCAAGCGCTGAATTTTCGATAAAAAAAATGCTTTGGGGAAATGTCATGCTTTTAGGTTACTTGTTTTGGGATCAGTCGTATTCCCCCTTTCTAATGGTCTCATCGACTCAGCTATGACCAAAGTCGTCATCCAAAAAATAGAAGGCAAGGATTTTGTGACGGCAATGCTCGCTGAAACCATTGCATCTCTAAACATTTTAAAAACCAAAGGAAAAAGACAATTTGGTGGATTCCAAGATATCCCGATTCACGTTATGGATCACCACGAGTATATAAATGGCACAGCAAAGCGGATATTGCAAACTCACTTCGAGACTCAGTTCGACAAGTGTTTAATGATTGGGGAAACATAATTTTACTATTCATAAATCCGACCGAAACCTACATGGAAAATAAAAATGAATACCGTGCGACAACAGAGTACGTTCACAAGTTCTACTAGGCACCAGCAAGTCCACCTTTTGACACGAATGAGATAATCGGGGATAGGCCCGAGCAAGCACCGTCATCTTACGAGGACACCTACCCGATCATGAAAGCTTAGGTGGAAATTCAAAGTATTGCTTGGGATATTGAACACTCTAAATCCAAGAAAGAAATCCAACGCCTCCGCAACGAGTCACGGTGTGTGCGAAATGAAGTGAGAGGTCAGGATCGCACCTTGGAGAAATGTGAGGGCAAACTAGCTGAGTTTAATAGCACCCTTGAACAATCCAGACGAAGGACAAGGCAAATTAAAAGATTTTCGAAATGCATGTCCCCGACCTTCTTTCGAACTAAGGAGCAAACGAAAAATGCACTCAACTAGCTACGCTACCGTGTGAAACGTCTTAAGAATTAGGCTTTGATTGACCAACTCCTTTTAGAGTATTGTTGAAAAAAACTTTTGTCACATATGTCATCAAAGTCTATGAATTCAATGAACAGAACATGCAAAATTTTCAAAAAAACAAACATGCATGATCAATTGTGTATTTACCCTTCTTACTAAGTTTTTTGAATGATTTAGGCACATCTGGCACGAACAAGCCCGATACGCAGTCGCGGTTACGTTCAACAGGAACAAATGGAACAATAAAATCAAAACCCTCCACTAGGTTTCCCGGAACCCATGCGACATTTGACTACTCTGGCACCTCAAGCATACGAAGAGAGGATCCTTCAGCTAGAACAGACTATACACACCATGAATTCTGGCATGGCTGGCATGACCTCCCGGTTTGAGCAGATTTTGGTTTTTCTAAATGCCCAAGCAACTACCTCGTCTTCTCAAGCAAGACCCCCACCCGTAGCACCTCATCAATCTATGCCAAGTACTTTGGTCTTACCCGACCAAACTCCACCTCCCACATGTGGTCACCCCGAACAAGCTCCACCTCCCACATATGACAATTCCAACCTAGCTCCACCTCAAACATTTGGTAATCCCGAACAAGCTACACCTCCCACATATGGCCATCCCACCCTAGGGTAGGGTTAAAATTCTGCCGGCAAAAACTGCAATCATCGGTAACATTCAAATGTCGCCAGTAAAAATGTTGTCGTTGAATGCCCCATCAGTAAAGATTTAC
Organism: Chamaenerion angustifolium; assembly: GCA_946814005.1. NCBI lineage: Eukaryota > Viridiplantae > Streptophyta > Magnoliopsida > Myrtales > Onagraceae > Chamaenerion > Chamaenerion angustifolium. The sequence continues at coordinate 24,497,926 of OX328271.1, read as the reverse complement.
CGACGAATTTTGGACATTTTATTTCGTCGGCAAAAGACAATTTTTTACCAACGAACATTTTGTCGGTAAATCCTTGAATTATGTTGACTAAATTTATTAACTTATTCGAATATCGTCGGTAAAAGTCATACTTTGCCGACCCATTTTTTGGCTGGTAACAATTATTCCCGACAAATTATGTTATTGTCGGTAATATCACTTACCAAAAACGTTTTGTGTAGGTAAATAAATGTGCCGTCAGATTTTTTTAGTCGGTAAAAATATTTACCCACGAAAACGAAATGGTCGGCAATTTTTATTGTCGAACAAATTTGTTTATTCGACAAATATCTTTCGCTATGAAATGTTTTTGGTCGGCATTGTCATTCCACAACGATAGTTATTCCATTAGCAATTCCCTTTACCGACGAAATGTTTTTTCAGTCGCTAAAACTTTTATGTCATAATATTTTTACCAACAAAATTTTATAACGTCAGGGACAAACATTTCCGACAGAATTAATGTCGTCGCCAATATTGTTTTTGCGACGAGATTACATTTCGTGGCCATATGAAAAAGTCATATACTGGGATGAATGACCTGAATGAACCAACAAACATTGATTCGATAACAACCAACTACAACATAGTTTAAAACACATAATTGTCCAACAATATAACACAACTGTTGGATCGTGAAATCCTGGTTGCTGATCTGACAGTGAATTGAATGCCAGACGACGGTTGAATAGTGCTTCTGCTTCAACTCCGGTGAACCAGCAAGTATGGGAGCACAATAGAGGGAGTGTCTCTGGGTCCCTCTCTGATGCTTAAATGAGTATATGTGTGTATATAGCTCAAAACGTAATGAACGTATGTAAAGCAGAGGTATTTATAGGTAGGAGAGATCAAACCGTATAAGGTAACCGTATATCTTGGTGAATATTGTGCTGTTGAAGATTTGGATAGTAGATATGGCGGTTACGGCGAGATATTGCAGTTACCATATCTAATCTTTAGTGAATATGTGACCGAGAAACGCGGGATATCGTGGCCAGTTCCTTATTAACGGTAGGTGGGACCAGAGGAGAGAGGAAAGACTCTCTTCGGGGCGAGCACTCTCATGGCGAGCAGTAGGAGGTCGCGACTTGAGGAAGGATGGCGACCAGCTGGGGAGCCTTTGGCGTCCATATCGTCCTGGGCTCGATTCTGGGCCATTCTATGGTGGTCCGGGCTGACTTTGACTGAGGCTGATCCGGTCCGAATATCTTGGGTTTACCCTCTCCAGGGTTATTGGGCCTTCAAGGCCTTTTCCAAGCTTTATAATTGATTTTCCTTGTCTCTTTTTGTGGTCATGACCTTAGGGACACTTCATTCTTGTTTGGCGATCAGTCATCCCATTGTCCAAGGTTGAAGGAATATTCTTCTTTTTAGTCCTTCTTGGCGATCACTCGAGGCAGTCTAGGCTTGTGAAGGTCTATCTTTCTTTGCTAGGCGATCATTACCTATAAAACGTATTCTTAATAAAGCCTATCAGTACGCTGGGGATCACTTTGTCTGTTTGGGGGACTTTAGCATTTAATAACTGCACAGTCATCCAGAAGTCGAACGGTCACTTAAGGCACGCTTGTCATTTTATATTCCGTAACACAAGGGTAGTCTGACAGCTATCTGTACTGGCCAACCATTTGTATCCCCGAGGTGTCTCTTAGAATTCTGTCATTGCTTTGATTTTTTCCAAAAATGTGCAATTATTCTTCTGCGTCGTTTCTATTCTGTCTATGGCGGTTACTCCTTTTTTGTCTATATAAGAAGCAACAATTTCTTTATTTTGTTTTTTACGCATTCATTCCTTCAGACTTTCAGAGCATCCTCTGTTTTCAGATTTCACCTTCTACAATCTTCTTCTTCTTTCTCATATCTCATAAAAGATAGATGGCCACCCGCAGCCAATCCGGCAAGACCAAGCAGACGGCCAACAAGCCTTTTTCTTCGGCCCCTAAGGTGCTGAAGAATGCCAATGCCCCTTGTCTATAAGGGACTGTTCCGCACCAGCCGCAAAGGAGAGGCCATCAAACCTTGGGAGGTCCGCCGCCACGCCTGTGGTGGTAGATGGGCCAGAGTTCCACACACCCATATTTTCTCCAAAAGGTATATACTCTGCTTTACTGTTCTATTTCGAGAGTATCCCCTGTTTTTCATGTTTTCATATTTGCTCTTGCCATATCTGAACTGCTCAAGTAGATGCCAAGCCTAACGAACTAATGCTAGCTTACTTTAAGACGGTGGTCTGCCTTGGTGGTTTTGGTGAACTGGGTGCCCCCAGGTACCCAGGTCTGGGTTTGCATTATCCTCGCGACGGGGAGGCTTACATTTATGCGGCCCAGATCGATGTTGGGCTGCATTTTCCTCTCTGCGAGGATTTGCAGGTGTTGTGCCAGTTTTATGGGATCCACCCCACTGAGCTCGTACCCAACGCCATTAGGATATGGGCCGGTTTCAAGTTCCTATGTATACATCAAGAATGGACGTATTCAATGGCCTTGTTCCGGTGCTTTTTCCGACTGGCTGTTGGGACGAACCACCTACACCACTTCCAGTCACGGTGGCCAAAGTTCGCGGAATGGAGAGGCCTTCAATCGTGGAATTGGAACGTTCATGTCCGGTTGGTCGATGATTTCCGGGCCACCAACTCCAACTATAAGAAGTTCTACTTCTTTTACAAGGGGGCGTGTCCTGGAAATTGTTTACGCCGGATAAGGATTTCCATCCTACCTTCGAAGAGCTCTCAGGGAGTGACCGGAATGCCATCGATGACCTTTTCTGGTTGCATCGATCGTCTCATTTTCATCCCATCCACTCAGTGGGAGAGACTAATGAAAACATGCTCGAGATGGCTGGCATTCATCAGGCACGCCAATTTTCGATGATTGGGTAATTCTTCTGACCTTTTTCTGTTTTATTGGATGTAGGCAATCAAGGCCGAAAACTCATAGGTCTCTTTGATGACCAGGGCAAGGTGGGGCTGTCCGTGGATCAGGCGTCGCTGAATCGTCCTCCTCCTCCCTCTAGGCGTTCCTCTAAGAAAAACCTCGAAGAGGAACTTCCCTTGGCCACTGTTGGCCCTCGCCAACCAGGTATGTTGTCTCGCCATATGCTGATTTGTGTTTTCACACTTTGCAGTTTTTGGGTTTTGACATATCTTCTTCTTATTTTGCAGAGAAGCCCACTGCTTCTACCAAGAAGGTCAGGAGTGAGGATCGCCCGGTTCTCCCTCAGAGTCCTCCTCCTCCTCCTAAGGGATCCGCTGCATCCGGGGAGAAGGCTCTGATTTTGGCGGCCCCTTCTCCTTCCGAGTCTTCAGTCCCTATTCCTCCAAAGGAATCTAGGACTTAGAAGAAGTGGTATGATGCCCCCAACGCCTCGAAGACTCCTTCTGAGGAGTACTGCTCCTTGGCGAGCATGTTCCAAGCGCTCAAGGCTGCGAACTCTCGGGGCGTTTGGTTCCCCTGTGGAGACTTATCGAAGAAGGGGGTCTCAGACAAGAAGAGTCTCCGGAGCAGCCCAAATTTATGTATGCGACTCCTTGAGGGGATAATTCCTCCCAGGGATCGCTCTGCGGTTCCCTCGGAGCTGCACCAAGTCGAGGGATTCATTAGGTCCCATTATGAATGAGTTGCTCTGGTAAGGTTTCGATTCCTCGTTATGTTTTCACATTGCTCACTCTTTTCCATAGCCTAACAACCTTTTTTATTTCTTCGTTGCCCACTCGTTCGAGAAGAGGTGGCGATGGGTCGCATCGTCAGAGAGCTTGCCAACAAGCATTTTGATTTGATTGCTGAGTTGGAGCAATATCGGAGCACGGGGACCTCCCCGGGGCAGATGGAGGCCATCAAGTCGACCGCTGACGCGGCGGTTTCCTTGGTGGAAAATTCCCGAGAGGAGTACTTCAGGAAGGAGGAACGGCTCCTTGCTGACGTGAAGAAGAGGGAGGCCGATGATGTGGTCGCCCTTCAAGAATCTGAAGCCCTTCATCGATGCTTAGATGAAGGGGAGGCTGTCAGGGCTCGCCTAGAGGCTGAGCTGAAGGAGGCACGAGCCCAAAGGGCGGAGTCGGAAGCTCAACGGGCGCCGCTGATGCTCAGAGGGAGGCTGCTGAGGCTTAGAGGGAAGCTGCTGAGGCCCAGAGGGCTGCTGCTGAAGCCAGGGGGATCGCCCTAGAGGAGGAGAAGGAACAGATGGCTGAACAGCTCAAGTCTATTCCTCATCCCAAAGTGTGGTCAACGAATTCAAGGCCTCTGTGGAGTTCGTTGACTGTGATTTGGAGGTGATGAAGTCGGAGATTGCCGACTTCCTCCAAGTCCTGGTCGAGGATGTCCAGGCGGTCGATCCCAACTTTCCTGTTCGGGAAGTTGAGTACCTTAAGGGTTTCCTCCGGAGTTCTCTTCCTCAGCCAACCCCTGCTGCTGCTGCTGAAGAGGTCGACCCAGCTGCAGTTGTTAAAGAGGTTGCCCCCGAAGGCGAGCCGAGCACTCCTGCCCTCGAAGGCGAGTCGATCACTTCTGCCCCCGAAGACCCCAAAGCCTGAAGTCTCCAACTCTCCGGCGACCATACTTCTGTTTTAGATGATAGTTTTTCTTTTTCTTTCCTTGTAATTATTTCTTGAATTCAGACTAGGTTATTTATAATATTGAATGCCTTCTATATTCGCAAGCCTTTATTTTCATTTGACTTTGAATATGTTTGGCAATTCCTCCGAGGTCTTAGCCGTAGCAATTTTTGATTTTTTTTTCTTCGCTTCATGATTGTCTCGACCCTTAGGGTCTTTGGACCTTCCTTTAGGCGAACGATGATAAGATTTCATAGAATCACTTATTTATCTTGCCAAGTATAAAATCCTTAAGGAAAATATCTTAAGACTTAAAAGTATAGATTTCTAGGTTTGAAGATAAATAACCTTAATAAAGTTTAAACTTTTTGAAGTGTTCGCCTCTTCGAAAATAACTTGTTACTTGCAGTTTTACTTTCCATAGTGATCGCTTAAGACTCCTTGTCCATCTTCGATAATCTGCTTCCTAAAGAAGTCATTAACTTTGGCAGATCACTTCTCTAAACTTTACTCGACTTATAAGAAGATAGTTTCCTTGATGGGTTGCTTATCTTCGTTGTCAAGAATCCTGCCTTACTTTGGTATCAGGTCTTTCTGCCTGACTTTTGCGTTAGGTCTTTTGGCCTGACTTTGGCGTCAGGGCTTTTGGCCTGACTTTTGCGTCAGGGCTTTTGGCCTAACTTTGGTGTTAGGGCTTTTTCTTCAATTTGAATCGAGTGGTCACGCATTTTGAAGGAACGACTTGCTTGTCAGGGCTTTTGGTTTGCCTAACTCTTTTTGTTTAGGTCTTTTTGGCCTGACTTTGGCGACAGGGCTTTTGGCCTAACTTTGTTGTTAGGGATTTTTCTTCAATTTGATTCGAGTGGTCACACTTTTTGAAGGAACGACTTGCTTTTATTGACATAACATTTTGATTTACAAGCTATGTATGAAATCTCCTTAAATGTTCAGAATTGAATGGACGAGGTAACCTTTCTCCTTCAGTGGTTTCCAAATAGTAGGATCCTGGGGCAGCGATCTCTACTACCTTGTATGATCCTTCCCACTTAGCTGAAAGCTTATTCTGACTGTCCAGCCTTGTAAATTCGTTCCTTCTCATAACCATCTCCCCCACGAAAAATTGGCGAGCGCTGACTTTTCTATTGAAGTATCGAGCGGTCGCCAAACGCATCTTTGCCTGTGTCTTTTTTGATTGCCACCTCTTTTCCTCTGCCAGGCCGAGGTCAGTCTTGCGTTCGATTTCGTTTGCCTCAGTATTGAAATGTAGGATTCTATGCGGTGCCACTGCTTCTGATCCATACACTAAACTGAAGGGTGTTTCTCCAGTGGGTGCCTTAGGCGTTGTTCTGATGGCCCATAATACGTTTTCCAGCTCTTCTGCCCAATTTCCTTTGAATGCTCGAACCCTTTTCTTGAGTCCTGCTAAAACAACCTTGTTGTCTGCTTCAGCTTGCCCATTCATTTGAGGATGATGCACTGAACTGAAACGATGGTCGACATGGTATTCTTCACAGAGCCATTTGAGCTCCTTTCCAATGAATTGCGGACCATTATCACTGATGAGTATTTTAGGAATGCCAAACCTGGAGTACGATGTCTCCTAGGTGGCGTTCGACTTGTGTCTCGCCCTGCCACAAACTCCTTCAGCATTCCCCCTTGAATCAGCTTCTCAATGTCCCGCTTCAAAATGCGGCAGTCATCAGTCTTATGGCCCTTGCACTTATGGTATCTGCAATAGCTCTCGACGTCCTTCTCCATGGGCTGACCACCTCGACGAGGCATCGTTGGCCTCGCCAAGGATCTCATCTCCATCTCGACTAGTACCGCTGAGATCTGCCTATTTAAAGGCGTAAAGTACTCAGGGACCTCTGGATTTATGGGTGCCGGGTTGGGCTCGACCCGGGGCCTGTTGTCTCTTCCCTTCTTTTCTTTCTTCACCTCCTTCTTACCATCGCATCGGGGCTCCAGAACCACCCTTAGCGTGGTCGTCAGGAAGTGGGCCTCAGTGTTCGCCCTTTCAAGGTCTATAAAACCTTTTGCCCTGGACGCCAGCTCCTCCAACGTTTCAATCTCCTTCATATGATAGTTGTTGCGCAGTTTTCTCGAGGCCTTGTTGGCCACATCCATACCTCGAAAGAAGGCTCGAATGATCTCCCCATCCGAGATTCGACGATCTATCTCTGTAACGTTCTGATGAAAACGTCCGTAAAAATTGGCCAGCAACTCTCCAGGCTATTGCTTGACCGCATCTAGGGGGACCACGCTTTTCATTAGCTGGCGCTCGCTCATGTATCTCTTCAGGAATTTGCTCCTTAATTCTGCCCAAGTTCCTATAGACCCTGCAGGGAGGCCGAAGAACCAGGACGAAGCCGAACCCGAAAGAGTGGATGGAAATAACAAAGCCAAGTGATTGGGATCATTTGACTTACCCATAAGGGAAGCCTCGTGTTTGTTGACGTGTATGGTGGGATCTCCTCCACCACTGTACTCACGTATGGCCCGAGCGACTACGTCTTAGGGGATCTTGATGGCGACGAGATCGTCGGAGAAGGAATGAGTAGATCGCTCCTTGAAGGGAGCTATGACTGTGAGCCGTCATTCTTGGAGCCTTCTGTTGATAAGGTCGTCCACCTGGTCCAGGGTGAAATTTTTTGGCGAAGTCCCGTGCGGAGAGGGACCGGAAGGATTGGCGGAGTATGTAGTCGTTGGCTGCTCGGTGTATGCCGTGGATAGAGACTGGTGTCCTGACGTCATCTCCTGATTCTCCTGGGGCGCTGTGGTGCCAGGATTCGCGGTTTCAGACAGCAAGGGCCCTGTGGCAGCAGGGCGAGTGTTTCCTTGGGGAGCAGGGGCTTGATGGTGAGCCTGTCCTAGGATGGCCTCCAGCAGTGATATCATCTCCGGGGTTAACAGGATGTTTTCCCCGGCGATGTGGACGGTCTGCGGTGCTGGAGGCTCGATGTGGTTGGCACATGGGGTCGGTGTGGAATTACCGACATGCTCTCGGGCCGTCCTCAGAGGAACGACATTGGGGGATGCCTGGCTGGCAGGTTCTTGCTGAAGCGGTGAAGCGACATAGGGTGGGAGATATCAAACCGTATAAGGTAACCGTATATCTTGGTGAATATTGTGGTGTTGAATATTTGGATAGTAGATATGACAGTTACAGCGAGATATTGCAGTTACCATATCTAATCTTTAGTGAATATGTGACCTAGATACGCGGTATATCGTGGCCAATTCCTTATTAACGGTAGGTGGGACCAGAGGAGAGAGGCAAGGCTCTCTTCGGGGCGAGCACTCCTATGGCGAGCAGTAGGAGGTCGCGACTTGAGGAAGGATGGCGACCAGCTGGGGAGCCTTTGGCGTCCATATCGTCCTGGGCTCGATTCTGGGCCATTCTATGGTGGGCCAGGCTGACTTTGACTGAGGTTGATCCGGTCTGAATATCTTGGGTTTACCCCTCTAGGGTTATTGGGCCTTCGAGGCCTTTTACTTATTGGGCCGTCACTATCAATACCCAACAACAACCATAAATGACAACCATTAAAAGCATGATAGAGTCTCAACAACTTTTGTTTTTGAAGAATAAGTTCAAGTTTTGTTAACTGACAAAGAAATCTCGCATCTCACAATATTCTTAACCCTCTGCACTTGTACAACAAAATTTATCAGCAGCCCTAACTCTAATAACATCCAACAACGAACGAAAAAGAAACTAAAAGTCAACAAGTCTGAAAATTTACCTTGTGTTTCGTCAGAATCTATATGTACTCTCGGAAAGGCACTTGATTTTGTTATTGGTAACATAATTTGCTTGTACTTCTTCTTGAGGTCTTCCATCACCATTTTGTTGGCTTGACGTTCCGCTTCAGTTTCTTCTAGCCGTTGTGTTAATTCATCAATTCGGGTTTCATCAGTTGGAATTGAGGCTTGTTTACTGCTTTTCTTCTTTTTCTTAACATGCAATTGCTCAAAGATTTGTCATCCAGCTTTTGTCAAGTGTTCTTCGGTCATTTGTCATGCAACTTTTGTCCGTTATAACCTAAAATAGAACAAAATGCATCCACACTCATTAACCACTTGATATTTAGATGAAACTATCCTCAAAATTATACTTTTGACAAAATAAGATTCACACAACAAAGAATGACAATTTGGATACTAAATTTGAATTCAATTCAGAGCTAAACCATTATGTTCGAACTCTAACAAACGTGTATACATATATGTATGTCAAATCTTAACTGCAATGCAGAGGTGCTTCTCTCACAATCATCATATAAAAAGTGACTAGTATATGAAGAATTTGAATAACAAAGGGATATACTTACAAGCTAATTATAGTGGCTTAAGAAACACAAGAATTGGAGCAGGATTCGGGAATTGCAAACCGAGTTGGATTCGGGAAATGCAATTCCTCCTCCCGTTCTGCTGTTCCTCCTTCCGTTTTGTTGTGTCATGTTCTTCCTCCTGTTCGGTCTATTCTGTTATGTTTGTACCGTGCATTGCTTCCTCCCGTTCTGTTCGTCAAGTGTTCTTTCATTCTGTTCGTACCGTGCCTCTGCTTTTGGGTGTCCGTTGTTCCTTCCCGGTCTGCTGTTCTTATAATAGGTTTCTTCGTTCCATCTATGTTGCGCGCCAAAATTTTATTCAGTCATTGAATAAACTTTAATAAGAAAAATTTAATATGAAAGAGTTGAAGATTATGGATGAATAGCTTGCTGGTATCATGCCCACATTCGGTAAGCAACGACACGAGTTTGAATCACGTCATTGTTGATTTATACATCTTTGTTTTACTTCAGCATAGATTTTTACCGATGGAATTTTTCGTCGTTAAAATAAACAAGTTTACCGACCAAAACTTTTTATGTCGGTAATTAAAGGTAGCATATTTACCAAGGATATCAACCAATATTGTTAGTAAAAGTAATTTTTGTCGACAAAAAAAATTCAATTGACTATCCCATTTTGTTTTTGCCGAAATTTTACTAACAATATTATATTTCGTCGGTAAACAAGGTTTTTTCAGTAGTGTACGACGGTTGCATGTTAACATACGACAGGTTTGATTTCAGCTGGATTGTCTTCATTAGTTTTTTGCAATGCATGTATTGTTGACGTGAGGGCTACTAATCATATGACCTCACGCAAGTGTAAACATCTGAGTTTGGGCAGGGGTCAAAATACCGTACGCCAGAATCCGAGCCAAGAAAATCGAGATAGAAAAATCAACAAAATTAAAATATTATTAATAGAAGAAAAGCTTCGTGAGAATTGGATGAACGAATGAAATGAGAATATATTGGAGAGAAGAGAAGAGAAGAGAAAGAGCAAAAAAACAATATCGGTAATTATATACATATATTATATATTTATGTATAATATATATGTATAATATATAAATATATATGTATAATATATACATATATATTTATATATTATACATATATATTATGTATATGTATATTATGTATATTTGAAACAAATATTTTCAAAAATGACTTAGGTCATTCCCAAACTTTGATGAAGGTTACAACTCGGTCCTTGGACTCTCGGTCATTTTGGGACTTTACCGAGTGTTATAAACCAAACCAAAAACGTTTTGGGTCATTGGTGCAATTTTTGAAATGTTTTTTAAAATCATCCCGATTTTTTTAAAACAATTTACATTTTGTTCCCTGAACATTTCCGGAGTCCTATCACTTTTCAAAATGTTACAAATAAGTCTCGAATAATTTTTGGATTATTTTTGGAACTTTACCAAGTATTACAAATAAATCCAGAATAGTTTAAGGTCAATTATGTAATTTTTTTAAAAACATTCACGTCAGTTATAAATTTATTAGAAAAATACATTTTTGATTACTAAATTTTTTTGTACATTTCATGACTTCTCAAAGTGTTACAAATAAGTGCATAATAATTTTTGGGTTATTTGGAACTTCCCCAACTGTTACAAATTAGTCCATAATAGTTTAGAGCCAATTCTGTCATTTAGAAAAAAAATTCCAATTCAGCTAGAATTATAAAAAAAATGCATTTTGGTCCCGGAAATTTTTACACATCTCATGACTTGTCAAAGTGTTACAATTTGGTCCAACGTGCTCAATATTTTCAAATCATTCGTGTATTTTTGACACGTTTTCAAGTGACTCCAAATTTAAACCACCTTTTTTTTTCAAGCACAATTAATTTATTCTCTCTTGTTTATTTATTTGAAATTAATTCCTGAAAAAAATTGTTTGTACATGGTTTGTTTAATTTAAAGAAAACACATTTAATCGTTTAGGTAAAGCATGGTCAAAACGGGCAATTTGGGTAAATCGGTAAAAAAAAAAAAATTTAAAAGCAAACTAAAGTACGAAAAGGGCGGATTATGGGCTCGCGAGCCCTGAAGACGTAATCACACCCCCGAACTCGAATCTATAGACGTAGACCATTCCAAGCCCTAGGATGTTAACTCTATGTACCCTAAGCAAACTTTAGGATTCTGACTATCCTTTAATTAATCAGTGGCGACTCTTTCATTTTTCGGTCTGGTTGATAACCCACTCGACCGGATCCGTCACTCGCCAATACCCGACATTTTCGAGCAAAACAAAATAAAAATATTTTTTAAAAGGGTCAGGGAAAGTCGGATCCGACGTCAGACAATTTGGCGGCTCTACTGGGGATTTCTGTTTTAGATGGTTTAGGCTTTGTCATGTTTGCTTTGCCATGTTATATTTTACCTATTTGTTTTGACCGTTTGCTCATACTTACTGTTTTAATTTTTTTCCAAACACTAATGTGAATCCTCGTTTTCCACACACCACGTCGGTTACCATTACCCGCTTAACCTTCTACTAGTTTTGGGTTTGTTCAATTTGTCGTGTTTTGTTTTGGCCCTAGATCATGACATGTATAGGATTAAGCTTTTGTATACTGTAAACCTCTGTAATGTAATAACTTAGTTGTGAAATTTACTTTCATTCTGTCTTGTATCCTAAGGACGTTTCACACATCATCTTTGGTAAGGATAACGCAGGCAAACCACTATCCTCGCACCAAGGCCATCCAACCCCCCGTAGTCGAAATTACCTGATATGGAAAGAAATGACATAAGAGAATTAGAAGTATGTGAACGAGAAGATTGGGGAGGTTCATGAGCGTGCAAACTACAAAGTCAACAGGGCTATCCTCATTCTTTGTCTGATTTATGGGATGGAAAAAACGTCATCTTCGTGATAAACGAGAATGAACTCACACCTACACTTTATGAATACTGTCAACTCATTCAAGGGGAAGATTGGGATCGTGGAATTGTTTAGCCCGACCTCCAACAAACAGGCGAATATAGCACTTTGGGCAAACTGTTCAAAGTCACAACAAACAAAATGTCCACTGAGCTCAAGTTGAATGGGGGTCATGGCTTATCTATTGAACTTTTGGTAAATTGGATCAAGCGCTGAATTGTCGATAAAACAAATGCTCTGGGGGAATGTCATGCTTTTAGTTTACTTGTTTTGGGAACGGCCGTATTCCCCTTTTCTCATGGTCTCATCGACTCAGCTATGGCCAAAGTCGTCATCCAATAAATAGAAGGCAAGGGTTTTGTGACGGTAGTGCTCGCTGAAACCATAGAATCTCTAAACATTTTAAAATCCAAAGGAAAAGGAAAACTAAAAGCAAGCCCGACCTTACTTCAGATTTAGTTCTTAAGCTATATGAAAGAATTTGGCTTGAATTTTCCACAGGCAAACTTTTTAGGCGACAAAAGGGTCATCTCGAGAATGTTAGGTCAATCATTTATCGAAAGGTAAGAAATGGAAATCCCTCGATTGGAACATATATATTTCAAAAATAACGCATAAGGACATTTTATGAATGGATAGATGGTTACCCATAACTCATTCAGCTTTTCGATCAACGGTTGCAGATACACGTCTATGTCATTTACTGGAGCATTTGGTCCACATTGATAGCACTTTGTTCGTATCTTTCAAACACACCTCGGGAGGCACATTGTATGGAATAAGAACAACTGGCCACATGCTATATGGGTGACTTTTATCACTGTACGGATCAAACCCATCTGTAGCTAATCCAAGCCTCACATTCAGTGGGTCAAGTTTCTTCCAAGCATCTGTATCAGCAGGATGACGTAGAATACCATCCTTTAATCGTCGTGTATGGTGCCAGGTCATAGAATAAGCAGTTTTGGGGGACATGAATAATCTTTGCAACCTTGAAGTTAGTGGAAAATATCGAAGTGCTTTGACTAGTAACTTCCCTATTTGTCGCTTCGATTGCTCTGGTATATCCAGTCCTCGAGTGTTGTGTCGAGGTTTAATCCATCTTGACTCCCCACACATTGGACACATCCAAATTGGCGTACTCTTTTCTAAATAGTATACAGTCATTTACACAAGCATGCATCTTTTGGTAGTCCAACCCTAACCCTCCTATAAATTTCTTTGCTTCGTAGTAGGACTTAGGGACTGTGTTCCCTGGTAGCAATACTTTACTTAGAATGCGAAGTAAATCATCAGCAAACTTGTTAGAAACCTTGTACAATGCCTTGAGATGCAACAATTCAACTAAAAAAGACATCTTCGTGTAGGAGACACAACCTGGATATAAGCTCTTTTCACAATCTTTTAATAGCTTATAAAATGTCCTAGCATCTGCATTTGGTTCCTCACCTATGTCCACCCTCATACCACCGAAGCCATCATGCAGCATATCCTACATTTCCCCACGATAGGATGAATTCCTACCATTAGAGACCACGTCTTCGAATTCCTCCCCATGATCCATCCGTGTAGTGTAAGTTGGCAATATTCCCCATTTTTCAAGATGGAATTTAACAGTAGTTCTTCCCAGTAAGAAAGCACCAACATAGTTATTGTAAGGACAGTAAATCTTACCATCCCAACTTGAACGAGAGTAGGCAAAGTCTAGAAACAAAGCGACCCCTTCCTTATATTCCCCACTTTGTTGAGGTTTGTTCATCCAACTCTTATCCATCGCACTTCTATTTCTGCAAAGAAATATCAACCCAATAAAAAGTTGGCTTGGAATTAAAAAGACAGCACAACAGTTTAGTTATCCGAATAACTTCTGAAACATGCAGTACAAGAAGTAGCAAAATCAGTTATTGACAGTTATCCAGACCATTTGTAACAGTTCATATATTCATTTTCGTTTATGTGTGGATGGAACCAAACGGAATCAGAGAGCTGTGCGTTGGAACCGTACGAGCTGCAGCTATCTTAATTGCTAGTTAATTGGTTGTTATACGCAAGAGTAGAACTTCTTCGATCGAGTTGTCCAATTGGAATCGGACGAGCTGCCAAAGCTGTAGCAGCACAGTTGTTATTCTCAACAATACAACTCCTTCGGGTGAGTTGTCCGAAGGAACCGTTGGCTATATATATCACACAATTAAGCTCATGACAATTCAATTCTTAATTAGAAGAAGCCACATTCGACGACTCATACCAGCCTACCTGAGGAGAAATGCTTGTCGCGGGATACTGCATCCAACAACTTCAAGATCGATCGGCAGCTAGGTTGCTTCCTGGAATGTCTGCGAGCAACCTATTTGCATCCTGGGAGTCAATCTGCAAGGGAAACTGTTATTGGATATGGTCGTTGATGGATTGACGAAGGCTCTGCTCTACACAGGGGAGTTTTGAACTGTACTGGAAAAAACGGTATGTTCTGTTATAATTTCGGGTATAGCGTTTAGCAACGACAATACATATATTACCAATGAAGTTATGCCTATACTATTTACCGATTTATTACATCAATTAATTTTGAAGTAAACATGCTTTTTTGCAATACCAACATATTCCGTTACTGAACATCACTATTAACCTCAGTTGAGTTTTTGACATAAGGATTTGGTCGGAACAGACATATTGCGATGGCAAACATCAATAATAAAAGATTGTTTGTGCTACGACAAATGTGTTGACACTAAAACCTGTCTACGGGGATGTATTAAAATGTCGTCACTTATACACCGTTTTACCAACACACTCTTTGTGTCAACAAATTAATTTTGTGGCTGTTGATACAGATTCTTGAAGTGCATCGACAAGTCCGGTGGCGCTCTGGACAATCTCGTGCGCCAAGGTCTCACTTTATTTTCACACGTATCATCTTTTACCCATAAATCTACAAAGATTTTTTTCTAAGATTTTTTGTTCTAACAATTTGTTTTTCAGGTTCTACCGATGTAACTCCAAATGAAGAGCACCATTGTGGAGCTTTCCGAGGAAAGGGAGACCACCATTGAGGAGCTCAAGCGGGTTAGGGAGCTTGAGCATCACCTCGACCACACCCAGCATCGTCTGACGATTGAGAGGGATGCAAGGGATGAGCTGGAGCTTGAGGCCTCGCACCACACCCAGGAGATGCAGGGGGTCATGCCAAGTTGGCTGAGGCGGCGAAGGCGCAGGCGAAGGTGTCTGAGGTGATTGGAAAGGTTATTGACCTTCTTCAATAGGAGGAACACGCTGATAAGGCAGAGAAGGAGGTCTCGTGTATCGAGGAGGAATTACCCCAACGCCTTTCTGAAGCGGTTGAAGAATTCAAAAGTAGCGAGGCCTTCAATAAGGAAGCGACACTATGGGGTCAGGAAGCCTATGTGAATGCCTTTGTGGATACTCATAAGTGTCAAAGCATACACCATCAAGAAAAATAAAGAACTTGGGTGTATGTGAGAATAGTATATAGATTAGTCTAATGTTTTGTAGTTTAATCAATATTAGTCTAGGTGTTTACTTGTCATATTACCTAACTTGCTCTATATAAGGGCTTCATCTCCTTTGTATTGAATAATCTTGAGCAATACAATGTTTTCTTTATCAAAGGCATTATATTCATCTTTCTCTCCACATATCAATAAACCTAACATGGCATCAGAGTCACTCGATTAGGGTTTCTTATTGTTTCAACTGAAAATCGTTACTTTAGTGAATCTTCAATCTATTCAATAAACAACTCTTCAATCTCCTCATAGTATCTGAGCATTTCTTTTCAATCTTCAATCTCCGAAAACCCAGCATCCCTCAGCAAGTGCAGCTTCGTTTTTTCAGACTCATCGCAGCCGACTGCAGCTACTGCTCTCTACTCTGCAAGCTTCTTCAATCCTCAATCTCGAGCAAGCGCAGCTTCTTGCCACAGCATCGGATTCTCAATTCTCTCAACCTCAACGACAACTTTCTCAGCTTCAATGCCAAGTGTTCGACGAAAT
Source organism: Chamaenerion angustifolium (assembly GCA_946814005.1). Taxonomy (NCBI): domain Eukaryota; kingdom Viridiplantae; phylum Streptophyta; class Magnoliopsida; order Myrtales; family Onagraceae; genus Chamaenerion; species Chamaenerion angustifolium. Next base: position 24,482,084 of record OX328271.1, on the reverse strand, counting down.
CTCCCACAAAGGTGATTTTTTCAGGTCTTAGATCTTTCAAGAAGATGATGCTTGCTGCGCCTATTGCATTGTGCTGCCCTGCTCCTGCCTTGATATGCTGCTCTGTTCTTGATCTGTATCTCTGGATTTCTTGGAAAAGAAAAGACTGATATGCTTTTGCTGATATACTGCTCGTTTCTGTGATGGTGTTTATGTTCAGAATACCTAATGATGCTGCTGGTATCTACTTTGAGTTGTTGCTGCTGTTGTCGTAATCTTTGCTGCTATATAGAATATGCATCTGTGGATTAAGGTTGTTGTCGTAATCTCCTGCAGTTCTTGAAAGTAGAATGAGTTCATTGATATGCTTCTATTTGCTGATATGCTGCTCGCAACCTCTTTTCCATGCTCAGTACGAAATTTGAGTTTTTCAAGTCTTCATCTTTGTCTCGGTTATGTGGATTTTGTGGCTGACATATGTGGAATAATCTGTGGATTTGTATTATTCTGGGTTGCATTAAACAATGCAAACAATGCAAGCTTGAAGTGCACTGCGTTGCTTCTTTTAACAAGACATTAAACAATGCAAACAATGACATTGATGAGATGTTGCTGAGACGTTGCTGAGAAGTTGCTGCAGTAAACTAGCATTAAACAATGATATTGCTGCCCTGTTTTGCCTTGTCCAATGCATTAAACAATGACAACAAAGAAGATTAAAGTTGCTGCAGTCAACAAGCATTAAACAATGATATTGCTGCCCCATTTTTCCTTGTCCAATGCATTAAACAATGACAACAAAAAAGGTTAAAGTTGCTGCAGTAAACAAGCATTAAACAATGATATTGCTGCCCTGTTTTGCTCGGTTATGTTTGTTATGTAGCGTGTGGATGGGCATTCAGTAAGTGGCATGAAAACGCGAGCTGTAACTTCCTGATAAATCTCAAAACCACATGCTTCGCATATGTAGACATACACCCGAATCAAAGGTTTGACATCTGAACAACGTGTGACAATGTGCCCGGTCCTGTTTGCTGATATACTATCTGCTGAGGTTTGTGCTGAATTTTACCCTGGTATTTTTCTGAATTTTACTAGATAATGTGCTCGGTTACTTGCTGGTTCTATGCTGAGATTTGTTGGTTCAATACCTCTACAACCAATGCTGAATTATTTGTGCCGAATTGCTGGTTTGGTGACGTGACGATGTGTGATCACATTGAGTTTGGGCAACCAAGTTTTGATTATTTACAATGGATTTGATACAAGCTTGAAGTGTTGAATTCATATTTTAGTGTTAGTTTTTTCTTCTACGGCATGACCACGACAAGATGACCGAGATGGCACCGTGATGGCATGACTGAATCTTCCTTCTTTTCGTCTAGATTTCAACTTGAAAATCTTGTGTTTGAATGTGGAGTATATCACCGAAGATGAAGGTGTGCAAGATCAATTAGGTTGGAGATTTGACCGAGATTGAACTTGGGATTTGTCACGAGCAAAGGAGCATTGGAAGTTTTGGGGTCAAAATTCAGCAAATCAAGAAAAGCAAAGACTGTTGATGAATGTCAGAGCATACAACATCAAGAAAAACAAAGAACTTGGGTGTATGTGAGAATAGTATATAGATTAGTCTAATGTTTTCTAGTTTAATCAATATTAGTCTAGGTGTTTACTTGTCATATTACCTAGCTTGCTCTATATAAGGGCTTCATCTCCTTTGTATTGAATAATCTTGAGCAATACAATGTTTTCTCTATCAAAGGCATTATCTTCATCTTTCTCTCCGCACATCAATAAACCTAATAATAAGGATATCCTGCATGTTGATGCCACCTTCCTTCACCAGGTTTCTAAACTACGAGTCCAGGATGGAGGCATCCAAAAAGAAAGCAGACGGAGAGAACCCTCTCTCCATCCTGCTCCTCCTGTAGAAGACCCTCCCTCTAATGAAGTCGTAGGTACTTAGTATTTTGTAGCTTTTGTTCGCCTGTTTTTCTTTATCTTTGTTAAGTCCTCCTCAAAGAGGGATGTTTGTAATGACAATGGTGTTCACCTTTATGGATTTTATTTTGATATCTCCATTTCTTTTTTGATTAAGTGTTTATAAGGCTTATAGATATTCATGCGTCTTAGTACTTAAACATTTTAGCCTTAGTATTTCCATTCATCTGAAACACCTTTAATATTCCCGCCTCTATTATGAATCAACGTTATTTGCATATAATCCATCAATCATCATAAATTTGACGAAGTACCAATTGTTTGGTAATATAGCGACGCCTAATAGTTGAACTTCATCAAACTTCATAAATTTGACTAAGTACAAATTGTTAGGTAATATAGCGATGCCTAATAGTAGAACTTGTTTAAATACTCCGTATTGAAGGTGTTCTTCAAAATCTTTCCTTCTTCATCTTTTAATATGTAGGCGTTCGGATGGGGAATAACGACGACTTTGTACGGTCCTTTCCATTCCGGTGATAGCTTGTTGACTTTTTCTTGATGGGCGTACTCGTTCTTTCTCCATAGTCTCTCCCCCATGAAAAATTGGCAAGCGGAGCCTCGCCTATTGAGTATCCAATCCTTCCTTGGAGTTGTTCAGATGCCCATTTCTTCTCATCCACTAAGTCTAAATCCATACGCCTTTGGTCTTCATTCGACATCTCATTGAAGTGTTTGATTCTATGCAAAGTGGCTGCTATTTCTGTTGGTGCAGCTGTTTCTGAGCCATATACTAAGCCAAAGGGCATCTCCCCTATCGCCTGTTTAGGTGTTGTTCGAAGCGCCCAAAGAATGTCTTCCAGCTCCTTTGTTCACTTCCCTTGTAGAGCGTCTAATCTCTTTTTCAACCCGTTAAAACTCGTTTTTTGGCCGCCTCGACCTGACCATTCGTCTGCGCATGTCTCACTGAGGTGTGCCTGTATTCTACTTTCAACTCTTTAAAATACCATTTCAATGATTTGCCATGGAATTGAGGGTCATTGTCGCTCACCAGGACGCTTGGAACCCCGTATCTAGAAGCAATTCTAGATTTTAGGAACTTGATCACTTAAAATTCAGTAGTCGACGCTAATTCCTTTGCCTCGATCCATTTAGAGAAGTAGACAATTACTACTATGACGTAGGTACGTTGTTTAGACCTAGGAAGTGGTCCGACCTAGTCAATCCCCCACTGAGTGAAAGGACAGGCGACGCTAATTGAGGTTAGGTATGCAGGGTGGCGCGCTATGTTTGGACTGTATTTTTGACATGATTCACATTATGAACCATCTCCTTCATCTCTTTGTTCATAGTAGGCCAATAATATCCTTGGTTGAGAATTTTTCGGACAATGGACCGTGCCCCTTCATGACAAGCAGTATACCCCTCATGAACTTCTCTAATTATTGGGGTTGTCTCTAGGTAAGCGACACACCTAAAAAAAAAGGCATCGAGAATCCCTTCTTGTATAATGTCCCTTCATTATTCCTATAACTTGGGGCTAACCTCAATATTCGTCTGGATTCGACCTCTTCCTGAGGTAGCTCGCCCTTTTCCAAATATATCCTGATGGGGGTCGCCCAATCCACTAATATTTCGATGTTACCACAAAATTAACTTGTCTCTCTTTCTATGCTTTCCACGAAATGCACCTGAAGAGGCGACACCTTCCATGCATATTTACTTAATGCACCTTCTTCCTTGTTCGACTCCCTGGGATGGCTTCTATTTGAATTCTTTTGAACCCTTCTGCTAATTTGTTCATTTCCTTTATGTATATCTTCATTTGCTTGTCTTTTGCAGTGTATTCGCCTCTGACTTAGTTTACCACCAACTATGAATCGCAGTAAACGCGGAGATGAGCGACGCCCAATCCCTTGGCCAACCTGAAGCTCGTAATCAGTGCTTCATGCTCTGCTTCGTTGTTGGTGGCCTTGATGGTAAGTATCAAGGCATACCACAAAGGCGCGCCACCATTTGGAAGTGTTAATACCAATCCTGCCCCGAGCCATTGATTGAAGAGGAGACATCTATATGGAGTGTCAAAGTTTCCTTTACTTCCTCAGATTCTTGTAGTGGCGCTTAGGGTGGACATGTGAATTCCACAACAAAATCACTAAATGCTTTCCCTTTTATAGCTGTTATGGGTCCGAACTCGATCTGAAATTCACTTAGTTCAATCGTCCATTAACTCATTCTTCCTGAAGCGTCTGTGTTTTTGCAGGAAGTGTTTTAAAGGTTGATTTGTTAGAACAGTGATTTCATGTTCATGGAAGTAGTGGCGAAGCATTCTAGCCGAGATTACCAACGCATAGAGGTACTTCTCAACTTCTAGATAATTCATTTCAGGCTTTGCACGAACCTTGGAAACATAATACACGGGCACTTGTTCCTTTGCAATCTCCTTGACTAATACAGAGCTTACAGCTACTGGACTGATGCCTAGATATAGAAAAAAGTTTGTCGCCTTTTGTAGGCTTAGCTAGTGGAGGGAGTGTGTTAAGATGAGTGTTCAAGTCTTGGAACACATGCTCACACTCTAAGTTCCATTCAAACTTCTTGTTGGCCCTTATGACCTGGAATAAAGGGAGGGATTTGTCTCCCGCCTTTGCCAAAAAACGACTGAGCGCCGTCAATCTCCCATTCAAGCATTGTACCTCATTGTGGCAGGTGGGTCTCCTCATCTTCTCGATCGCCTCTAGCTTTTCTAGATACACCTCAATTCCCCTATGGCTCACCATATAGCCTAAGAAGTTTCTAGAGTTCACGCCAAAGGCGCATTTGGCCTGGTTAAGGCGTACTTGATGGAGACGCATACGCTCGAATGTTTTCCTCAGATCCTCCACGTGATCAACACCCTTGACAGATTTGACCAGCATATTATCCACATACGCCTCCATGGTGTCCCTTATCATTCCAGCGAAAATCTTGTTAACCATTCTCTGGTAGGCCGCCCCGACATTAATCAGATCGAAAGGCATCACCGTGTAATAGTAGACGTCGCTATCTGCGTAGAAAGCTATGTGCTGGGCGTCGCCCTCGGCCATCTGAATTTGGTTGTATTCTGAGTAGATAATCACCTGATGTGGCATCCACTAGCTGATCAATCCTTAACAAGGGATAACAGTCCTTAGTACACACCTTGTTCAGGTCCCTGAAGTCTACGAACATGCGCCATTTCCCATTACTCTTCTTTACCAAGATTGGGTTCGCCACCCATCTCTTGAACCTGATTTCCTTTACGAAGTTGGCATCTACCAACTTTCCTACCTCTTATAGTGATTGCCTTTTCTTCTCCCACGGCGCGTCACTTTTGAGCGATCGGCTTGATGTTGGGGTCAATGTTTAGTTCATGGGAAAAATTCTCCTTGTTGATGCCCGACATATCACTAGGCTTCCAAGCAAATATCTCCTTGAACTCTACCACGAGCATTGACTTCATCTTCTTGGAGTGCCACCCGTATCTGCACTTATTTCCCTGAGCCTTCCATCTCTACCTTTCTTAATCCATCCACTGGTTGTGGACGATTCCTCTCTTCCCGAGGGTCTTCCTCCATTTGGATCGCCGGAGTCTCCTTTCCCATTCCTTTTAAAATGTGGTGACGCGTTGAGTTGACGTAGAAACTGCATGCCGCCGGCTAGTCTTCCTTCACTACTCCGACTCCATGAGGCATCAGAAATTTCACCAATTCGTGGTTGTGGAATGGACCATATTTTTGGGATTCAAGGTCGAACGCCCCTAATATGGCGTTGTATGATGTAGGAGCGTCTACCACGATGAAGGTGATGACCATACTCAATGACTTCCAACCCTCACCTATCTGAACCGGTAGTGTGACAGCTCCCACTGGATACGTGGTAAGCTAGGCGAATCCCATTAGTGGAAAATTGAACTTCCTCAAATCCTTCTTATTCTTCCCCATCCTTTTGTACATTTCAAGAAACAGGACATCCATTGAACTTCTTGAGTCCACCAAAACTCTCTTCATGGTAAACCTATCAACCCTCATCCTAATAACGAGGGTGTCATCATGAGGCGAGTTGACATGCCCCTTCTCCCTTTCATAGAAGGAGATGACCACATTGTCTTCTTCTCTAGGGCGCTTCCCAACCTTAGAACTTCATGCAATTTGAGCAGCGTATACTTCTCTAGTGGCGCCTATTTCTCCTCCTGAGGTGAAACCGCAACTAATCACATTCAGATCTTCATTCGTAGATCCAGCTGCCCCATATTTTTTCATGGACAACGCCCTCCTTTACCTTCTAGGGATCCTACTCTTTTCACGGTGCGTGATAAAATATTTTAGATACCCCCTTTGGATGAGGGCCTCTATATCTATCTTCAAGATCCGACATATGTATGTTCCGTGCCCTTTGCAATGGTCATAGTGACAGTAAGCCTTCATGTCGCTACCCTACTGAGCATCATTGTTCCTTATTGTAGGAGTTGTCGTCAAATCTCTCTTCTCCATATCCGACAGGATAACTAAGATATCCTGGGTAAGTGGCGTATAAGTCTCGTAAACTTATCTATTGGCGCGTAGGATCATCAGGCGAAGCCTCAAGTCATCACTTCCTGTCTTTCATTATTGACTCTCCCTTTTTGATTCTTTCTAAACCGCTCTTCTCCATTCTTTGGCGATTTCTAGGTCGATGTAAGATTTGACCCTGGTCACCATATCCTCCACCGTGATGATGGGGATCACACTCAGAATATCATGCACAGCGACTCCTTTGGGTCCTAGAGCTCGTACAAAAGCACACATAGTTTCGCCCCTTAATGACTTGGTCAATCCGTGCCAATTCTTTGTTAAACCTTGTATAGAAATCGCATAAGCTTTCATCGTTCCCTTGTTTAATGTTATCCAAAGTCCCTACACTCTTGAGCATTTGTCACCCGCCCATGTATTGGACAATGAACTTCTCCTTCAACTCGCCCCAAGTCCTGATGGAAGCCTTGGGGAGTCCAAAGAACCAATGTGAATCAACACCTCCAAGATTCATTGGTAAAAGTAGCGTGAAATGATTATCATCATTCGTTCGCCCTAGGAATGAGGCTTCGTGTCTCTGTATGTGTTCCACCAGATCTCCCTCGCCCTTATAGCATTCAATTTTAGAGGGCCGCACATGGTGTGGTATAGTTAGAGACAGTATTTCGGGCGAGAAGGGATGCGATGCTCTATCTCGGAGACGAATCATGACCCGACCCTTTTGCTACTTCACCATCTGGGAGATCATCTCCTCAAGTTCCTCCCTCGTCATAGCATTGAGAAGTTGTGCCATTGAACTAGCGTCATGAACGGATATGAGGTTTGTTCTCAAATGGTGTGCCTCTTATGATCCTGGCGCGCCTCTTCCTTCAGGTGTTTGTGAGTTTGTATTTTTTAGGAGTGTCTGTTGTATGTCCTTAATTGGTCATTGCGGTTCTGGGCCATTGGGGGCGCCAATAATGGCGAGAAAGGCCCAGTAGTGACTTCCCAAGAACTATAGGGCATCGCTCTTTTTGCGTTACACATCTGGTTGGCCTAACTTCTTGGGCCTGATCCTTAAGGGTCAAGACCCAAAGGCCAGGATCCATTTGTAATGAATCTTAACCCTTCTTACCTTTTCTTGTATCAGTCTCTTTTTCCATATGATAAACCGGTTTGATGATTTCTTATAGATTTATATGATGTTGGATTATGTGTGTAATAGTTTTCCAAATTTTGAATTTTATGTCATTGTTGTGATTTGGAAAGTGGGATTCCAAATCGATATATTTAATACAACAACACAAGGAGAAGCATTAGTATTTGCTCTATAATATATGAATAGAGTGATCCCCGTTTACAGTTGAATCTTACTAGCAGCGATGGGGTAAGTAGCAAATGCCCTCCACCTATTTGGTGAATTGCTTTAGTAGCAGCTGCTCATTAGCATCAAGTATATCTATTGGGATCAACTATTAGTAATTCTGTCTTGTAAAATTAATGGTCTCCTCATTGATTTCCTACTAATTTCAGGAGTGGTGCTTCGCATAATTTATTTGTGCAATTGGTCACCTACATTGTTGTTTTAGGTGAGTTTTCTGTAAATCTTGTACATTACTATTTGTATTCAAGAAATGCCATAGATCTAGCTATTGAAAACTCATACTTCAACTTCATCTATTAATCCCTTAGGTTAGGATGGACAAATTAGACAAATGAACAGGATATTGGATTGTTAAAACATATATATACATATATTTATCATGATCTTGAATTTGTGAAATTCTCCAACAACATTTTCTTTATATATTGAATATAGCAACCCTTGAAAACTGATCATTTTCTCCTACATAATAGTTGCACTTAAAAGAACCAAAACTACCTAGATTTCCCATTCGTGTATACGACAAGGAAAGCTGATTTATTCCTAATCAAATGAGTGATTTTGTTTTACTGCATCATTGCTTGTAGTGATAATCTTTATGATTCTCAGATAGTTGGGAGAATCCGGTGAGAGTCGTCAGCAAGATATAGGCTCAACATAAATTAACTTACTAAGACCTGCAAAGTCATGTCCAATCAATTATGGAACATGTGATGATGATGAATAAGAAGACATCGAATCCGGAAGCAGCAACTCCTTAGAAGAATTGTACACTAGGAAAATTTGTATGAAGAATTGTACACTAGGAAAATTTGTATAATTTTCTACGACAAAGAGAGAAACTAATTCTTTGTACTCTCCGGTCATTGGGCAACTTGTTACGTTTGTGCACAGAGGTAGTATTTACGTTAGAGTTAAGAACACAGTGTTAACTTCCTTATTAGGGAACTGATTATTACTATTGAATATGTTAAAGTACCTTCTTTTCAATTATTCAAGATTTTTTATGGAGAGAACAAGACATGTCCTGTTTGCAGAAGATTCATCGGTAAAGTAAATTTTCAGCATAGCAACAATTTTTCTTTGACATTTTAGTTTTTACAGAAAATTAATATTGTTTAGGTGAGAAATAATTTTATTAATGTATATTAGATCATGCACATGCACGTTATCGTTGTTGGTCGCGTGTGAGGTGTTACGAAAGCATAATCGTGTGTGACCGAAGGAAAGAGAAGGGGAGGGGAGTAGAAGGAAGAGAGAGGGAGGAGAAGCGAGAGGAAGAGGATGGAGGAGGATGGGGAAGCATGGGGAAGAAAGAGCAAGAGTGAGGAAGAGGGGGAGGCGGGTGTAGGATTATGAGGGATGGGGAGGAACTAAAAGTAGGAGTGAGGTTGGACAAAGAATAGGGGGAGGGAGTACGAGTTGGAGGGTGGGAAAGGGAGGGAAAAAATAAAAAGGAGGAGGAGGAGAGAAGGAGGAGGAATATAGAGGGAGGAGGAGTAGAAGTAAGAGGATGGGGGAGAAAGAAGAAGGATGGGGAAGGAAAAACAGGAGGGAGAGAGTAAAAGTAAAAGGTAGGGTGGACAAAGAAGAGTGGGAAAGAGAAGGAGTACGAGTTGGAGGGTGGGAAAGGGAACGATGAAATAAGAAGAAGGATGAGGAGGAGAGAGTTGGGAAAGAGGAGGAGGGGAAGATGGATGAGAACAAGTCAAGGGAGGAAGGAAGTGAGAGAGGTAGGAATATGGAGGGAGAACGAGCTGGAAGAAGAGGAGAGATTGGGGAGGAGTAGAAGTAGGAAGGAGCAGAGAGGAAGGGATGAAGAAGAGGGGAAAGGGAGATGGGGGAGGAGGATTGTAGGAGGGGAAAGAGAGAATGGAGGAGGGGGGAAGGGAGAAAGAATAATAAGGTGTTTTGAAAGGATCGAGAAACAATTAGTTTAAGATCGAGATTGTTAGATTAATCTAGTTGTTACTTCTTTTAGCATGTGTTAAGTGTTTTTCACATGTTTCATAATTCTGTTAGATTAGATGTATTGCTAATAATTAGGGTTGTGAGTAGTTAGATGTTGTTGGGTATTGATAGTGACGGCTCAATAAGGGAAATGACTCATAGAACCAATAACTTTGTAGAGGGTAAAACTCATATCATTCAGTCCAGATCGGCCCACAATAAGGTTAATCTGGCGCTCATAAAGTGGTCCAGTATCGAACCCAAACCAAAGTAGACGCCAAAGCTCCATCACAGGTGGCCATTGACCAAGGTCACATCCTCCTACTACTCGACAAACAAGTGCTCGCCAAGAGAGTTTAACCTCTCAACTCTGGTCCCACCAACTGACACTAAAGATATGGCCACGATATCTCGCGTATATCGGGAACGTATTCTCTAAAGATTACATACGATAACTGCAATATTACGCCATAACCGTAATATCTGCTATCCTAATCTTTACCGGCACAATATTCACCAAGATATTTTGTTGCCTATAACGGTTTGATCTCTTCACTCTATAAATACCATTGCTTTTCAATACATTCATAACATTTTGAGTTCATACACACAGTATACTCATTTAAGAATCGGAGAGGGACCCAGAGACACACCCTCTGTTGCGATCCCCTTCTTGCAGGTTAATCGGATCTTAGGCGAAAACGTGTGATCATCCATCCTTTGGCATTCAATTAACTGCCAAGTCAGCGCCTGGGAGTTTTCGGACCAATATTTGGCGCCATCTGTGGGAACACGCTAAACAGTCATGCAAACGTGTTCTAAAAGCAATCGCTAGAACCAGGACAATGAGCAATCCTCAGACAGCTCTGATTTCGCTGCCGCTTCGTCGCTCCCCTAAGAACCTGCTAGCCAAGCAGTCCCTAATGTCGCCCCTCCAAGGCCAGCACAAGAGCACGTTGGCAATTCCAGACTGTCCCTTGTTTCAAACGCTGAAGAGATTCCAGTTCAACCAACCGTTCAAGTGGCTGAGGAAAGCATTCAGTTAACCCCGGAGATGATATACGTCTTCGAGACTATTATACGACATGCTCGAAGACAAGCCCCTTTTCCTCAGGAAAATTCTCGCCCCGTGGGGCCACGACAGGCAGAAACTGAAAATCTTGGCACCACGACTCCTCAAGAAGATCAAGAGATGACTTATGGACACCACTACTTGCCTCCGGCTTCCACTGAGGCATCGACAGATACCCACTCTATCAATCCATCGAGTTCTGCACTCACTGGAGGACAGCATAATCAATGCATTCTTGACCAAGTTGAGGAGCTTATTAGCAAAAGGCTCAAGGAACGACGTGGGACCATCATGCCTCCCTTCCGGGAGCGATCAACTCATCCCTTCACCATTGATCTGGTAATGATCAAAATTCCAAACGATGTAGTCGCCACGGCCATCCCCGAATACAGTGGTGAAAGAGATTTTATCATCCATGTCAACAAGTATGAAGTCTCTCTTTTGGCTAATTCGAACGATCTGAATCACTTAGCCCTGTTATTTCCGTCGACCCTTTCGGGTTCGGCGTCATCTTGGTTCTTCAGCCTCCCTGCAGGATCAATAGGGACCTGGTCCGAACTCAATAGCAAATTCCTGGAGTGATATATGGGCGAGCACCAACTGCGGAAAAGTGTGGTCGCCTTAGTCGTAGTGAAGCAGCAACCAGGAGAGTCATTGGCCGACTTCTATGGGCGTTTTCATAAGAACGTCACAGAGATAGATCGTCGAGACGCAGATGGGGAGATAATTCAAGCCTTTTACAGAGGACTCGATGTGGCCAACAAAGTCTCGAGGAAACTGCGTAACAACTACCATGTTCAGGAGATAGAGACGATGAAGGAGCTAGTAGTGAGGGCGAAAGGTTTTATAGACCTGGAAAGGGCGAACTCTGAAGCTAATTTTCTAACAACCTCGCCCCGATGCGATGGTAGGAAGGAAAACAAAGACAAGAAGGGTTGTGACAAGCCCAGATCAGAAAACCCACGACATAGACATCCATAGGTCCCTGAGTATTTCACGCCTTTAAACAATTTGATCTCGGTGGGACTAGTCGAGATGGAAAGAAAGTCTCTAGCTAGGCCACCAATACCCCGAAAGAGTGCTCAGCCAATGGGGAAGGACACGGAAAGTTACTGCAGATATCACAAGGCCAAGGCCCACAAAACATATGATTGTCACATCCTCAAGCGTGACATCGAGAAGCTAATACAGAGAGGCATGGTGAAAGAATTTGTGGTCGGACGAGACAGAAGTCTAACACCTCCATGTAGAAACCAATCGTCAGTTTCGCCAGAGCAATCTGGACCATCCCAGAGCAGGAGGGTGATAAACTTGATTGCTGGAGGGTTTGGTGCCGGAGGCGAGGGGTCCCATGCAAGAGAAGTCTATGCTGCTCAAATTTCTACAGCTATTCAGCTAGCAAAGAGACCTCGGCAGGAAGAAGATTGCATCATCTCATTCTCAGAGGATGACCTGAAACATGTCACCACAACGCACAATGATGCTCTAGTCATCACAGCTGAAGTTGACGACTGCGACATAAAGAGGATTCTGATCGACGGAGGTAACTCGACAGACATTCTGTTTCTGCACACCTTCGAGAAGATGGGCAAATCCAAGCGTGACCTCAAGCGAGTCGACTTTCCACTCATCAATTTCGCTGGGAGAACAACTTATCTGATGGGAGCCATAACCCTGCTGGTAATTCTAGGCGAAGGATCGAAGAGCATAAAGGTATCGGTCACCTTCTTGGTGGTCAACTCTCTTACATCATATAAAGCCATCCTGGAGAGCACCACAATCAATCCTCATAAGATTGTGGCCTCCACAGTCCACCAAAAGATGAAGTTTCCCACACCAAATGGGATCGGAGAAGTTCTAGGCGACCAACCCTCCTCACGTCAATGCTATGTGAACTGCCTCCGCAGGAAGAACCAAAGGGAAACCCTCGCCATCGATACAGACGCTGACCCGCGTGAGGACCAGGCCCGGCCAGCGCCAATGGAGGAGTTAGCAGAGGTCGAGATCGATGGTCCAGAAAAGAAGGTTCGCATTGGGACCATCTTCAACGACGACCAGAGAAATGCCTTGACTTCCCTCTTGGAAGAATTCAAAGAACTCTTCATACGGAAACCCAGTGACATGCCAGGCATCAGCACCGACATTATTTTTCACGAGCTAAGGATAGATCCCTCGATAAAAACGATTGCTCAGAAAAGAAGGTCATTTGGATACGACAACCGTTTGGTGATCATGCAAGAAGTAAACAGGCTAATCGAAGTCGAATTTGTAAGGGAGGTGCGATTTCAGAGTTGGGTTGCCAACCCGGTTCTCGTGAATAAATCAAACGGCAAGTGAAGAATGTGCGTCGACTTTTGAGACCTGAATAGAGCTTGCCCAAAAGATTCATATACTCTTCCTCAAATTGATCAGCTGGTCGACGCAACCTCTGGTCATGAAATGCTGAGCTTCATAGACGCCTATTCAGGCTATAATCAGATTCGAATGCACCCGGCCGATTAAGCCCACACAACCTTTTATGTATACAGAGATATACTTCGCTACAAAGTGATGCCCTTCTGTCTAATCAATGCGAGGCAACCTATCAACGAATGGTAAACCGACTGTTTCAGGACATGATGGGGTGCAACATGGAGGCCTATGTGGACGACATGCTCGTAAGACAATAAAGGGAGGTCTTCACATAGAAGACTTTCGAGAAGCATTTGAGTCCATGAGGAGGCACAACGTTCGCCTAAATCCAGCAAAGTGTGCCTCCAGAGTCAAGTCAGGCAAATTTCTTGGATTCATGGTAACCGAGCGAGGAATAGAGGCGAACCCGGAAAAACTCAAGGCCATCGAGGAGATGAGGTCACCAAATTTCCAGAAGGAGGTCCAATGTCTGAATGGCCGCCTGGCTGCACTTAATCGCTTTCTTTCCAGGCGAGCGACAGATCCATCTCGTTCTTCAAGACTCTCAGGTCCCTCCTGTTCTTTAAAGTATGTGATCGCCCTTACTTTTAAGCCGACCAACAATGAGGCCGAATACGAAGCTCTTATCACTAGACTCCGGCTCGCTAAAGGAATGTGCATAACGTCACTCAGGGCAAAAAGCAACTCAGAGCTAACTGTCAATCAAATTAATGGCACTTATGAAGCAAAGGGGAGAAGATGATAAAGTACATCGAGATAGCTAAAAAACGCATCGCCTAAATTCTAACTTTCGCGATTGAGTCTATTCCTCGCCAAGACAACCAGCTGGCAGACTCTCTAAGCAAACTAGCGTTCGAAGGAACAAGAATTCAGGATGTGCAATTTATGGAACAAGCTCTATATTCGATTCTCGACAACCGAGTAGAAGTCTTTAACATTCAAGGGCAGGTAACCTGGATGACGCCGTTCTAGAACTTCTTGAAAAGAGGGATACTCCCATAAGATGAAGGTGAGTCCACGAAAATAAGTCGTCTGTCTGCAAGCTATCTTGTCATAAATGAAGAGGTCTATAGGCGAGGATATTCAACTCCCTATCTAAGGTGAATATCTCATCCCGAGACAGAAATATTTATCCGTGAAGCTCACGAAGGAGTTGTCGCATGTCATGAAGGTGCACACTCATTGACACGCAAAATCTTCAGACTAGGCTACTATTGGCCAACCTTGAGCAAAGATGCGACAGAATTGACAAAGAAGTGCGCGACTTGTCAACAGTTCGCACCACGATCCGGTCGACCACCAACACTGCTATCCCCAACGGCGGGCGCCTGGCCTTTTGCCCAGTGGGGAATAGACATCTTGGGCCCCTTTCCCATCAGCACTGGGCAAAGAACCCACATTAGAGTGGCAATCGACTACTTCACCAAGTGGATAGAGGTGAAATCTTTGGCCTCTACGACTGAATTCCAAGTGATCATGTTCTTGAAAATCAATAGATTTTCGCGCTTCGGCGTCCCCAAAATACTCATAAGCGAGAATGGACCGCAATTTGTAGGAAAGGAACTCAAGTGGCTCTGCGAAGAATACCATATCGATCACAGATTCAGCTCAGTGCACCATTCTCAAACAAATGGGCAAGTCGAAGCAGCCAACAAAGTTGTCCTGGAAAGACTCAAAAAGCGAGTGCAAGCCTTCAAAGGAAACTGGGCAGAAGAGCTAGATAATGTACTGTGGGCTATTCGAACAACACCCAAAACAGCAACGGGGGAAACGCCATTCGGTTTAGTGTACGGATCAGAAGCAGTAGCACCCTCCGAAATAGCGCTGCCTACCCACAGAATCCTACAATTTAACACTGAAGCGAACGAAATCGAGCGTAGAACATACCTCGAAAAGCGATGGCAATCAGACAATACCCAAGATAAAATGCGACTGGCGACCGCCCAATACTTCAACAGAAACATTAGCGCTCGCCAATTTTTCGTGGGGTTGATGGTTATAAGAAGGAATGAATTCACAAGACTGGAGAGTCAGAACAAGGTTTCAGCTAAGTGGGAAGGTCCATACAAAGTAGTAGAGATTGCCACCCCAGGATCTTACTACTTGGAAACCATAGAAGGTGTATGACTACCTCATCCATTTAACTCCGAACATTTAAGGAGGTTTTATGCATAGCTTGTAATCAAAATGTTATGTCCATAAAACAAATCATTCCTTCATAAAGCATGGCCACTCAAACCAAAACGAATGAAGAAAGACCCGATATCAAAATTGGGTGAAAGACCTAAAGTCAAATTTAGGTGAAAGACCTGATGCCAAAGTTAGGCAAAAGACCCGATATCAAAATCGGGCGAAAGACCTAAATTCAAATTTAAGCGAAAGACCTGACGCCAAAGTTAGGTAAAAGACCCGATGTAAAAATTGGGCGAAAGACCTAAAGTCAAATTTAGGCGAAAGACCTGACGCCAAAGTTAGGCGAAAGACCCAATATCAAAATTGGGAGAAAGACCTAAACTCAAATTTAGGCGAAAGACCTGACACCAAAGTTACGCAAAAGACCCGATATCAAAATTGGGCGAAAGACCTAAAGTCAAATTTAGGCGAAAGACCTGATAACAAAATCAGGCGATAGACCTGACGCCAAAGTTAGGCAAAAGACCTGATAATAAAATCAGGTGATAGATCTAACACCAAAGTTAGGGAAAATACGTGATAAGAAAATCAGGCGAAAGACCTAACGCCAAAGTTAGGCAAAAGACCTTATAACAAAATCAGCTGAAAAGACCTAAGGAAAAAGTTAGGCAAAACACCTGATAACAAAATCAGGCGAAAAGACCTAAGGAAAAAGTTAAGCAAAAGACCTGATATCAAAATCAGGCAGAAGTCCTGATATAAAAGGCGAGCGACCCGTTAAGGAAGTCGTTCCCTTATAAGTTAGAGAAAATTTAAGGCTGGATATCCAAAGCGAACGAATCCATATCAAGGATAACAGTTCTTTTGCGAAACAAACATAAGAAAGTGGTCGAACGAACCTAAGACGGTCACTTACAGAAAGATGAAGTAGCCTCGAGTAACAGCTCCCCATGATTAGGCGAACACTCCAAAGGGCTAAAACCTTAAAAAGGCGAACACAACCCTAAAGGATGATAGTTTTTCTTATTGGTATTATCCTCGAACAACAGTTGACAACTCCTCGCGGACGAGTTGACAATAGGAAAAAAAGGGGGCAAAGGTACAATCATATCAAGGAAAGGTCAAAAAATTAACTTAAGGGGGAATGTATGAAGAAGAACTCACTAGGGCGATCCGCTAAAATTCGACCTCACAACCCCCTTGATGCTGGTCAGCTCGGAAGGGACCATCTCCTTATCCCGAGGGGAAAAATCCCTTCGAGAAGATGCATGCAGAGGTCCGGGTTACCCCGCAGTGTCAGCTGGTCTGAAATCTCCACCTTCTAGAGATTTCCCCAAGGGGCCCAGACGCCATTGTGGTTTTACACCTTGGGCGATTGGAATAAGCCCACCAAGGGGCAGTACTCCTCGAATTGAGTCTTGGAGGTGCATGTTGCGGCACCAAGGGTCTGAACCCTGTTCCGAGCCCAGTCCCCTTGGAAGGATTGGGAGCAGGCGTGTTGGAGGCAGGCGTGGCGACCTCTTCAACCATGAGAGCTTTTCCCTAGGGAGCAGCTGAATCCCCGGAGGAAGCAGGGCGTTCCTCACCCGAACTCCTGGCTTTCTTGGCGGGAGCCGGACTCGGAGCCAGCTCAGCAGCAGTCTTCCCTGAAAAAGGTCCACAAGGATATTAAAACTTAAGACTAATATAGAGGAAGGAAAGTTAAAAGATAATCGTATACCTCTTTAGCGATCTCCAGGAGCGAGCCTAGGTTGTTCCTCCTCTGGCTCGCACTTGGACAGTCCCGTTTTAGCCTGCTTGGAAAACAGACCAATGCGTTTAGGTCCCCGAGTGCCTACAACCAGCAAATAAAAAGAGTCAGAAGTTTTCCCAATCTATAGAAACTGGTGTGGACTGATGAATGCCTGCCAGCATAAGCCTTGACTATGAAGTTTCCGCCACCGAGCGGATTGAACAGAAGTTCGTCTGCCTATGAAGTCAGAAGAAATCGTCGATGGAATTTCGATCGCTCCCTGACAGCTCTCTGAAGCTTGGAGTAGTATCCCTTTCTAGCTAAAAGAGCTCCCATGATACACTACTCTTATAAAAGAAGTAAAACTTCTTGTAGTTGGAGTTGGTAGCACGGAAGTCGTCCACCATACGGAAATGAACATTCCCGTTCCAAGCGTGGCCCCTCCTTTTATCGAACTTGGGTCACTGAGTCTGGAAGTGGTGAAGATGATTCTCCCAGCGGCCAATCTGTAGAAACACCGGAACAGGGCCAGTGAATGCGTCCATCCTTAACGTAAACACATGAACTTGAACCCAACCCACATCCTAATGGCGTTGGGCACCAGCTGCGTAGGGCATATCCCATAGCAGCAGCAAACTCCTGCAAATCGTCGCAGAGAAGAAAACGCAACCCAGCATCGATCTGGTCCTCATAAATGTAAACATCTCCATCACGAGGATAATGCAATCCTAAGCCTGGGTATCTGGGGGCATCTGCTTCTCCCAAGCCAGTCAAGGCGACCACTGCCTTGAACTGAGCTAGCTTCATCTCATTGGGCTTGATATCTACTCAGAACACCATAGTATAGCAAGAAGAATACAAAAATAATAAAAAGGAGGAAGCTTTATCGCCTAAAAAGAAGCAAAAGGAAGATATCGAAATTTACCTGTCGGGGAGAAGGCAAGGACATTGTTGTTGGGAACGTCCAGCACCACCGGCAAGGAGGTCAATTTCCCAGAAATGGACTTGGAGGCAGGATTCCTCTGGCCCTGCGCTGGCAAGGAACCGTCTCTGATAGTCAAAGTGGCAGTGTTAGCCCTGGTCGAAACCTTTTGACCGGAAGGTTGGTTGGAGGAAGGCTTGTGGGATGACCCCTTTCCTGAAGATTGATTCTTGGAAGCCATGAAAATAGTAGAAAGCTTTTCGAAATCGAAGTGAGAAAGGGAAAGTAAGAAACAGAGCACTGAGAAGCAATGAACTCTCTGGAAGGAAAATGGTCTGAGTGTAGTGATCGCCAAAGAGTAGTGAATGAGCAATCATAAACCCTAGCAACCCCAAGCGTTTGCCAAAGAGGGTAAAGGATCTAAAATCCCATAAACTCCAGGCGACCAAACAACCGCTCGTCAAAGGATACAGAGTATCAAAAAAAAGCACAAATAGCAGATAAGGACAAAAAATATTCAATCCAAGTGTCACTATTTCAAACCCTATCACAGAAATCAAGCTTGACCAAAGAAACTTCACTCAAGCTTCGGGGGCAAATGTTGAGTATTGATAGTGACGACCCAAAAAGGGAAAGGCCTCAGAGGACCAATAACTTTGCAGAGGGTAAAACCCATATCATTCAGACCGGTCGGCCCACATTAAGGTTAATCTGGCCCTCATAAAGCGGTCCAGTATCGAACCTAAACCAAAGTGGACGCCAAAGCTCTATCACAGGTCGCCATTTACCAAGGTCACAGCCTCCTACTGCTCGCCGGAGGAGTTCTCGCCAAGACAGTCTAACCTCTCAACTCTGGTCCCACCAACCGACACTAAAGATATGGCAACGATATCCACGTATATCGGGCACATATTCTCTAAAGATTACATACGGTAACTGCAATATTATGACATAACCGTAATATCTGCTATCCTAATCTTTACCGGCACAATATTCACCAAGATATTTTGTTGCCTATAATGGTTTGATCTCTTCACTCTATAAATGTCCTTGCTTTTCAATACGTTCATTACGTTTTGAGTTCATACACACAGTATACTCATTTAAGCATCGGAGAGGGACCTAGTGACACCCCCTCTGTTGTGATCCCCTTCTTGTAAGTTCATCGGAGCTCAGGCGAAAAGTGTGATCATCCATCCTTTGGCATTTAATTAACTGCCAAGTCAGCACCTGAGAGTTTCCGACCCAACAGATGCTAATAATTAGGGTTGTTAGTAGGTAGCCATTTGGAAGTAGAAGTTCCTAGCATTTAGGGAGTTTGTTAGCCTATTGTTAGTTTCCAAACGTGGAAAATAAGGAGTAGGTGGTTGTTGGATCTACAATCTAGGAGTGTTTTTTTTTTGGGCCAACCTAGGAGTTGAATGAAGACATCAAGCACAGTGCATCCATTGTCTTCACCTACTGTTCATCCCTGGATCTACAACCTGAATATTATATTTTATAATAGATCCTATGCATTTTCACTTGTATTTCAACTTCATCCTGATCTTCAATGCAACTCCATTTTTATTATCATTGAATTTATTATTTTCAGAGCTCCATTTTAATCCAGATCTATCAGAAATATTTTAATCCATTGCAGCAACTCTCAGCTTCACAACATCAAAACATAATTCAGTAGATGCCTAACACGTCCACTATAGCTACCAAGCAAGTCCATTGCACGCTCATCGCAATGTGGAATTGCATATGATCTGTACAAGGTGGATGTTGTGTCTAATATGATATGTTCACTCTATTTTACTTGATCTGAGTCATCACCTAATTCAATATTAATTATGTGATGTTGATCCAATATGTGATTATCCATGATGTTCTTCATGTGCATTTTCATGTTGTCATGATCATGATGTACATGTTTCTCTATTTTGATATGCACTGCATAGTTTCAGAATTGTCAAGTTTTTTTGTTTTTAATAATTCTGGACTAAACCGCTATAGGTGACAAACTTTGCCCCCAAGTTCAAACTACACAACAATAAACTAGCTAGCTTTAACAATTCTCGAAAAGGAAAAACCAGCAGCGTCTTTACGAAGCGCGTTAGTAGTTTCCTTGGGAGGTGAGGTATGAATTTCAAAACTTGCCGTTGGTTAATCGCCATTCCCGCCATGATATCCGCTACCGCATTTTCTTCTCGAAATATATGTCTGAACTTCATTCTTTCGAACTGCATCAAGAGCTTCCTACAATCTCCAATGATGGACATTAATTTTAGATTTGACATATTTTCGTCATAGATTACCTTATGAGTTGAGAGGGCGTCCGTTTCAATAAGAATGGATTTTAATCAGAGTGAGTTTGCCTGTAAGAGCCCATCTCGGATTGCCCAACATTCCACAGCGAGACTGTTTGAGCAACCCAAATTCCTTGAGAATCCTGCAATCCATTGACCCTTGTGATCTCGGATGACCCCACCCGCTTATGCAAAACCTTGATTTCCCTTAGAAACTCCATTTGTATTGATTTTAAACCAATCTTTTTTTTAGGTCCTTTTTTGGTGGAATCCAACTAATATCAATGGAGATAAACTCATTAGTGGTCTCAGTCTCAAGATAAACATTTTGGTGAAGTTTTGCCTGAGATAAAGATAGATTATAAATAGAAGAAAAAACATGTTTATCATTAAAAATAAGTGAGTTCCTATTTTTCCAAATGTTCCATAATACATAAGTAAAAATAAAATTCCACCCAACTCCTTGAATAGTGACTCCCGATGTCTGACAACCAAACTTGATCCACTCATTCAAATTATAGAGAAACGATTGCCCCAGACTGGGCAGACAGATGACTGAATTCCACATCTTTTTTGCATGCTCACACCCACACAATATGTGTTCTATGTCCTCCACTTCCGAATGAAAAATTTGGCTGAGAGGGGTCAAATTGCATCCCCTACGGTTCAATAATTTGTAGGTGGCTAGTCTGTTTTTAAGTCAAAACCAAATAAATAACTGAATTTTCCAAACTCAATCTCATTGTTCAAGTGTCTGACTATTTGAGACATGACCTGCTAAAAGAGAATAAGCATATGTAGTAGTGCAACTCCCCAAGTTTATGGCATTCCATATTTGAGTGTCCAAAGAGACATTGGTCTAGTCCCCTGGAGTAATTCGAAACATGTCCAAAAATAATTTCAGGAAATCAAAAGAAGTTCTATCTAGGTTACACTCGTCATTATGGAAGACATCTCCTACCATCAATTTGTCTTCCTCATACTTGAGTGAACCATAGATAGCAGATCGAAGGGATTGATTACCCACCCAATTATCATGCCAGAATTTAATATCCCTACCATTCCCCCCCCCCCCCCCCCCCCCGAACACAATTTAAGAGTATTCATATCTTCAATGATTGCTTTCCAATTACATGGCATTTTGTTTGAATTAGTGAGAGAACTTCCATCCTACTTAACCATTCTGTTTCTAATCATCACAGCCCAAGGAGACGTTTCCTTTTTCAATCTCCATGTTAAACTCCCCATGAGCGCTTTGTTTCTATACATCACTGATTGAATACCAAGTCGCCCTAATTTTTTCGGCTTTGTAATTTGCTCCCAATTGATTAGGTGAATTTTTCTTTTCCGGTTCGTGGATCCCCAAACAAACTTTATGTTAATCTTGTCCAGTTCTTTACACACCGAATTAGGAAACATAGTACATTGCATATAGTAGGAGAGAATCATGGACATGACCTATTTGACCAAAGCAACCCTGCCAGCGATCGGTAACATATTTTCCTTCCAACCATAAAGTTTATTTCTAACTTTATCCAACACAAAGTTAAAAGAGATAACTTTTGAGTTTGACAAGTCAAGCGGAAACCCAAGGTAAGACCCAAAGTTCTTAACTGTTTTTAACTTTAAAATCATTTAGATCTCTATTCTTTTGGTAGTAGGTACATTTTTTGAGAAAACCATGATTGATTTTCTCTGATTTACCTTTTGTCCTGAAATGGCACAAAAATCTTCTAAAACCGAGTTGATACAGTTACAATTTGCAGGTGTTGCCTCTCTCA
The DNA here is from genome assembly GCA_946814005.1 of Chamaenerion angustifolium. NCBI lineage: Eukaryota > Viridiplantae > Streptophyta > Magnoliopsida > Myrtales > Onagraceae > Chamaenerion > Chamaenerion angustifolium. The sequence continues at coordinate 24,459,973 of OX328271.1, read as the reverse complement.
TTAGAATGAGGTCATCAACAAAGAAAAGATTGGATAAAGTCAAGTTACCTCTTCCGACTTTTATTCCTTTCCAATGTCCCTGCATAACGTTTTCATCGATAAGAAACACCATATATTCCAAGCATAGAATAAAGATGTACGGAGATAGGGGATCCCCTTGTCTAATGCCTCTAGGCGGGTAGATTTTTTATAGATTCCCCCCATTAAACACAATCTCAATTGAAGACATGGAAATACAACTCATAATCAACTTAATGACTTTCTTAGGAAATTTAAAGAAATTAAGAGTACTTCTGATGAAGTCCCGCTCTATTTTATCATAAGCTATCTCAAGGTCTATTTTGATAATCATGCACCTTGTTTTGCCCTGTTTATGCTTTGAAAAATGAAGCACCTTACTAATCAAGGACTGGCTTAATTCTATTCACCAGAATTTTTGAAATCACGTTGTAAATAGAATTGCAAAGATTTATAAGTCTGAATTGGGAGATCGAATTTGGCTGACTACATTTTGGAATTAAGAAGATAAATGCCTCGTTCCAACTTGTAGGGACCGACCCCCTTCTAAACACATCACTAACAACGTCTGTTAGAGAGCTACCAGTAGAGTTCCACAACTTTTTGAAGAAAGGCGGTTGAAGGCCATCAGGCCCCGGAGCTTTAAAAGGTTTAAGATCCCAAGTGGCTTTCCTAATTTCTTCCCAAGTGATAAAATTGTTTAGTGGACGGATTTGGTTTTCAGTCAAAATGGTTCTCCAAGAGTCGGTGCAAACAACCAAGAAGGACGAGTTAACCTTTGAAGTGGTGAAGAGGTTTGAAAAGAATTTTTGAAATTCCTCCTAAATAAGTCCCTCATAAAAAATCCAATTTCCAACTAAGTCTTTAATAGCCAAAATCTTATCTCCTTTTAACAAGAGTAGAAATGTGATAGAATTTAGTGCTTGTATCCCCGTCTCTGATCGACTTAGTGTGAGACTTTGCCGCCCAAAGTTTTTCTTCCTGGTCAAGAATCTCATAAAACTCTAACTGAAGATTCTAACTGAAGAATCTCATAGCTAATTATTTTGGGGAATTAGCAATACACTTTTGTGCTCCTAAGATCCTCCGAAGAATATTTTTTTCTTTTCTCTGAAATACATTTCCAAAAATCTCTTTATTCCAGGATTTTCATAACTCTCATATATCTCATAAGGTGCTACCCATGATTAGCATTTTCATAACTCCCATATCCTCCACAGTTATAGGGCAGTAAGTCTCCCGGTTCTCAAAAACAAAATAAAAGGGCATCATTTCTTTTTCACTCCTCATTTTATTGGTTAACCTTCCAAACCACTACCAATGAGTAGCATGAGTTACATATATATAAATGTTCTCACTAATATGTGGCATGCCATGTAACATAGTTTAAAATCTTCCAAACTTTCTCATTCATTCTCCTAATAAGTTACAAAATTTCATTAATATCTTCTTATTTTTTATGTGCATTTATGATTTTTCTTAAGTTTATTTGATTTACTAAATTTTATGTTTTATGAAAAGCAACAAGATGTATAAATTAAAACCTTTTATTACAAGATAATTTAAGATGAAATTAAGGATTATTTTGTATATTATATATCAATTTTATGAGAATAATAATCACATATTAATTTTATTTACATATTTATAATTATAATTATGACAAAACACTTAGGGTATGAAAAAATAATAATAATTTTAACATAATTTCTTCATACTTTTCTTAGAACTATTTTTATAAAATATCATTATTATAGTCTATTAGAATCAACATATATTACATTATGTAACACAATTTTTATCATTTATAATTACTATAACTAATATGCATATATATATAAACATATACACGCGCGCACACACACACATATATATATATTCTAATAGTTAGTATTTATTTAAAAATATATCAAGATAATAGATGTCATAAAATGAATTGTAAAATTATTAATTAGCATCATATTCATAATTGGTTATATTTGTTTTTATTATCTACTCATTTATTTTTAAATATTTTTATAAAATATAAATAATTGTTGTATTGTGTAATATTATAAAAATGAAAATAAGTTTAACATTGTTTCATAGATATAATTAATTTTTATGTTGTGTAATTGCATTAATATTAATTAAATGTACTTTAATAAAGTTTAAACAATCATGTTATAAATATATATTTATATTTATTTAAAAAATATTATTAATTTATAAACTAGAATAATTATTATATTCCGCAAACCGGAAATCGGTTTTCTAGCGTTGTTAGTAATTTTCCTATTAAATAGAAATCAACTTATAAAAACATAAACCTATTTGAATAGGTATTTTCAGCTGAAACGGTAAGGTGCCAAATTTTCTTCCAGGTTACAAGTCAAGTCTCCATGGACCATGTCGAGAATGATTTCTTTAACCGTCGTCGGCGTAATGTGCTTCACGACTTACTCCTTAGTCGAGACTCAAAGTGTTATAGGTCAAATATATGCAGAGATTCATAACACCATAGGATTGTGTATATATATATGTGGATTGTAAAAAATAGCATTTCCTTACAAATACAAGATAGAAAGAGATTCAAGGTACACAACAGTTATAACTTTTTTCAAAAAGTAGTTAGTGTGCAATTTGTTTTAAAAAAATAAGTATACAAAGAAAATATTTAGAAATCTGTATATAAACGTTACAGTGGCTATCGCGTTATATTTTGTTTTGAATAGTAACCGCACTAATAAGTGCTAATGTAGATGCTTACGTCATTTATATATTAGGATCTTGTGAATCCTGCATGTAATCATCTTCATCTTCTGGACTTTTAGTCTCAGCTATGCTTTCCTCATCAGTATCGTCGAGAATTTTTCTCAACTCTTTTCTAAGTTCAGACTTTGAAGAGGAGGATAGTAACTCTTTTAGTATACTAGCCGTATCCTTATTAGGAGTAGGTAAAGAAGACTCGGGAATTTCCAAGACTGTTTTTAAACTAATAAGTCCCTTTTGAGTATAAACAGATTTCTCGCAAAAGAATTCGTATTTATCCCACCATTTTATCGGTATTCTTCTTCCTAAATAAGCAATAGTTGTAATTGTTTCCCCAAATTTTTGCACAGGCGTATTTGCCTTAAAAATTTCCCATTTTAATATCCATGGAACTCTGTAAATAGCAGTAAATATAAGTTCCGGGTGTTTGAAAGAAGTAGTAGAATTTTCTTTTTCAAACTGTTCATAAAAACACCTGATTTTATCAGGAAAGATAATTGGATTTGCACCCCAAGTATAGAACCATTTTATGAACCATTGAGGAAAATCAGTAGCTGATTCAATGTTTCTAAACTGAAGAAACCAAGTGTGCTTCTTTTGATTATTTTCATACAGGAAAGCACCATCCCATGCTTTGATATAATCAAAGCAATTAAACCAATATTTTTCTAATTTTTTCCCGGTTTTGGGGATTTCGTTATACCGAAAGAGATCACCGTTCCATTGTTCCGGTGTCAAAACTTGTTTTATATAGGCTTTAGAATAAGCCCAATCGCAATACTTGGATGTGGTAGGTAGGTTAAATCGTTGACAGTGATCAATACAACCAAAAACACAGAACATAATAAAGAAAAAGATTTAACAAACTTCACACAATATTATTATAATTATCATCATAAGGTTTACAAACATTAATTTGTACACACTTATCTTACATAAGAAACATAATAACATAATTGAAATAAAAACATAAGTTCTTAATGAATACATAAACATACATAAACAAACTACATACCTGAGCACTTGGCTCTGATACCAAACTTAGATCGCAAACACTAAGAGGTATGTATTACAACAGAAGTTAAGCTTTAGACAGAGAGAGGGAGAGGGGGTAGCAGAAGGTGTCCTTCAAGGAGGAGGAGCTGCAGCTTTTATAAGCTCCGGACGTCAGCTACGGCCTTCAATCCTTGCTAATCAACAGTGGAGTCGACAGTAGTGCACTAGGGGACCCACCTGGTGGCAGACAAGGTACTGTTTTGGAACAGTAAAAGTTTCAATTATTGGCTAATAAGCCAAAAATGAACAGTAAAACTACTATTCATGAATAGTTACCGCACTAATAAGTGCTGATGTAGATGCTTACGCCATTTATATATTAGGATCTTGTGAATCCTGCATGTAATCATCTTAATCTTCTGGACTTTTAGTCTCAGCTATGCTTTCCTCATCAGAATCGTCGAGAATTTTTCTCAACTCTTTTCTAAGTTCAGACTTTGAAGAGGAGGATAGTAACTCTTTTAGTATACTAGCCGTATCCTTATTAGGAGTAGGTAAAGAAGACTCGGGAATTTCCAAGACTGTTTTTAAACTAATAAGTCCATTTTGAGTATAAACAGATTTATCGCAAAAGAATTCGTATTTATCCCACCATTTTATCGGTATTCTTCTTCCTAAATAAGGAATAGTTGTAATTGTTTCCCCAAATATTTGCACAGGCGTATTTGCCTTAAATATTTCCCATTTTAATATCCATGGAACTCTGTAAATAGCAGTAAATATAAGTTCCGCGTGTTTGAAAGAAGTAGTAGAATTTTCTTTTTCAAACTGTTCATAAAAACACCTGATTTTATCAGGAAAGATAATTGGATTTGCACCCCAAGTATAGAACCATTTTATGAACCACTGAGGAAAATCAGTAGCTCATTCAATGTTTCTAAACCGAAGAAACCAAGTGTGCTTCCTTTGATTATTTTCATACAGGAAAGTACCATCCCATGCTTTGATATAATTAAAGTAATTAAACCAATATTTTTCTAATTTTTTCCCGGTTTGGGGGATTTCGTTATAACGAAAGAGATCACCGTTCCATTGTTCCGGTGTGAAAACTTGTTTTATATAGGCTTTAGAATAAGCCCAATCGCAATACTTGGATGTGGTAGGAAGGTTAAATCGTTGACAGTGATCAATACAACCAAAAACACATAACATAATAAAGAAAAAAATTTAACAAACTTCACACAATATTATTATAATTATCATCATAACGTTTACAAACATTAATTTGTACACACTTATCTTACATAAGAAACATAATAACATAATTGAAATAAAAACATAAGTTCTTAATGAATACATAAACATACATAAACAAACTACATACCTGAGCACTTGGCTCTGATACCAAACTTAGATCGCAAACACTAAGAGGTATGTATTACAACAGAAGTTAAGCTATAGACAGAGAGAGGGAGAGGGGGTAGCAGAAGGTGTCCTTCAAGGAGGAGGAGCTGCAGCTTTTATAAGCTCCGGACGTCAGCTACGGCCTTCAATCCTTGCTAATCAACAGTGGAGTCGACAGTAGTGCACTAGGGGACCCACCTGGTGGCATACAAGGTACTGTTTTGGAACAGTAAAAGTTTCAATTATTGGCTAACAAGCCAAAAATGAACAGTAAAAGTACTATTCATGAATAGTTACTGCACTAATAAGTGCTGATGTAGATGCTTACGTCATTTATATATTAGGATCTTGTGAATCCTGCATGTAATCATCTTAATCTTCTGGACTTTTAGTCTCAGCTATGCTTTCCTCATCAGAATCGTCGAGAATTTTTCTCAACTCTTTTCTAAGTTCAGACTTTGAAGAGGAGGATGGTAACTCTTTTAGTATACTAGCCGTATCCTTATTAGGAGTAGGTAAAGAAGACTCGGGAATTTCCAAGACTGTTTTTAAACTAATAAGTCCCTTTTGAGTATAAACAGATTTCTCGCAAAAGAATTCGTATTTATCCCACCATTTTATCGGTATTCTTCTTCCTAAATAAGCAATAGTTGTAATTGTTTCCCCAAATTTTTGCACAGGCGTATTTGCCTTAAAAATTTCCCATTTTAATATCCATGGAACTCTGTAAATAGCAGTAAATATAAGTTTCGGGTGTTTGAAAGAAGTAGTAGAATTTTCTTTTTCAAACTGTTCATAAAAACACCTGATTTTATCAGGAAAGATAATTGGATTTGCACCCCAAGTATAGAACCATTTTATGAACCACTGAGGAAAATCAGTAGCTGATTCAATGTTTCTAAACCGAAGAAACCAAGTGTGCTTCCTTTGATTATTTTCATACAGGAAAGCACCATCCCATGCTTTGATATAATTAAAGTAATTAAACCAATATTTTTCTAATTTTTTCCCGGTTTTGGGGATTTCGTTATAACGAAAGAGATCACCGTTCCATTGTTCCGGTGTCAAAACTTGTTTTATATAGGCTTTAGAATAAGCCCAATCGCAATACTTGGATGTGGTAGGAAGGTTAAATCGTTGACAGTGATCAATACAACCAAAAACACAGAACATAATAAAGAAAAAGATTTAACAAACTTCACACAATATTATTATAACTATCATCATAACGTTTACAAACATTAATTTGTACACACTTATCTTACATAAGAAACATAATAACATAATTGAAATAAAAACATAAGTTCTTAATGAATACATAAACAAACTACATACCTGAGCACTTGGCTCTGATACCGAACTTAGATCGCAAACACTAAGAGGTATGTATTACAACAGAAGTTAAGCTTTAGACAGAGAGAGGGAGAGGGGGTAGAAGAAGGTGTCCTTCAAGGAGGAGGCTTAAGCTTCGGACGTCAGCTACGGCCTTCAATCCTTGCTAATCAACAGTGGAGTCGACAGTAGTGCACTAGGGGACCCACCTGGTGGCAGACAAGGTACTGTTTTGGAACAGTAAAAGTTTCAATTATTGGCTAACAAGCCAAAAATGAACAGTAAACGTACTATTCATAAATAGTAACCGCACTAATAAGTGCTGATGTAGATGCTTACGTCATTTATATATTAGGATCTTGTGAATCCTGCATGTAATCATCTTAATCTTCTGGACTTTTAGTCTCAGCTATGCTTTCCTCATCAGAATCGTCGAGAATTTTTCTCAACTCTTTCCTAAGTTCAGACTTTGAAGAGGAGGATAGTAACTCTTTTAGTATACTAGCCGTATCCTTATTAGGAGTAGGTAAAGAAGACTCGGGAATTTCCAAGACTGTTTTTAAACTAATAAGTCCCTTTTGAGTATAAACAGATTTCTCGCAAAAGAATTCGTATTTATCCCACCATTTTATCGGTATTCTTCTTCCTAAATAAGCAATAGTTGTAATTGTTTCCCCAAATTTTTGCACATGCGTATTTGCCTTAAAAATTTCCCATTTTAATATCCATGGAACTCTGTAAATAGCAGTAAATATAAGTTCCGGGTGTTTGAAAGAAGTAGTAGAATTTTCTTTTTCAAACTGTTCATAAAAACACCTGATTTTATCAGGAAAGATAATTGGATTTGCACCCCAAGTATAGAACCATTTTATGAACCACTGAGGAAAATCAGTAGCTGATTCAATGTTTCTAAACCGAAGAAACCAAGTGTGCTTCCTTTGATTATTTTCATACAGGAAAGTACCATCCCATGCTTTGATATAATTAAAGTAATTAAACCAATATTTTTCTAATTTTTTCCCGGTTTTGGGGATTTCGTTATAACGAAAGAGATCACCGTTCCATTGTTCCGGTGTCAAAACTTGTTTTATATAGGCTTTAGAATAAGCCCAATCGCAATACTTGGATGTGGTAGGAAGGTTAAATCGTTGACAGTGATCAATACAACCAAAAACACAGAACATAATAAAGAAAAAGATTTAACAAACTTCACACAATATTATTATAATTATCATCATAACGTTTACAAACATTAATTTGTACACACTTATCTTACATAAGAAACATAATAACATAATTGAAATAAAAACATAAGTTCTTAATGAATACATAAACATACATAAACAAACTACATACCTGAGCACTTGGCTCTGATACCAAACTTAGATCGCAAACACTAAGAGGTATGTATTACAACAGAAGTTAAGCTTTAGACAGAGAGAGGGAGAGGGGATAGCAGAAGGTGTCCTTCAAGGAGGAGGAGCTGCAGCTTTTATAAGCTCCGGACGTCAGCTACGGCCTTCAATCCTTGCTAATCAACAGTGGAGTCGACAGTAGTGCACTAGGGGACCCACCTGGTGGCAGACAAGGTACTGTTTTGGAACAGTAAAAGTTTCAATTATTGGCTAACAAGCCAAAAATGAACAGTAAAAGTACTATTCATAAATAGTAACCGCACTAATAAGTGCTGATGTAGATGCTTACGTCATTTATATATTAGGATCTTGTGAATCCTGCATGTAATCATCTTAATCTTCTGGACTTTTAGTCTCAGCTATGCTTTCCTCATCAGAATCGTCGAGAATTTTTCTCAACTCTTTTCTAAGTTCAGACTTTGAAGAGGAGGATGGTAACTCTTTTAGTATACTAGCCGTATCCTTATTAGGAGTAGGTAAAGAAGACTCGGGAATTTCCAAGACTTTTTTTAAACTAATAAGTCCCTTTTGAGTATAAACAGATTTCTCGCAAAAGAATTCGTATTTATCCCACCATTTTATCGGTATTCTTCTTCCTAAATAAGCAATAGTTGTAATTGTTTCCCCAAATTTTTGCACAGGCGTATTTGCCTTAAAAATTTCCCATTTTAATATCCATGGAACTCTGTAAATAGCAGTAAATATAAGTTTCGGGTGTTTGAAAGAAGTAGTAGAATTTTCTTTTTCAAACTGTTCATAAAAACACCTGATTTTATCAGGAAAGATAATTGGATTTGCACCCCAAGTATAGAACCATTTTATGAACCACTGAGGAAAATCAGTAGCTGATTCAATATTTCTAAACCGAAGAAACCAAGTGTGCTTCCTTTGATTATTTTCATACAGGAAAGTACCATCCCATGCTTTGATATAATTAAAGTAATTAAACCAATATTTTTCTAATTTTTTCCCGGTTTTGGGGATTTCGTTATAACGAAAGAGATCACCGTTCCATTGTTCCGGTGTCAAAACTTGTTTTATATAGGCTTTAGAATAAGCCCAATCGCAATACTTGGATGTGGTAGGAAGGTTAAATCGTTGACAGTGATCAATACAACCAAAAACACAGAACATAATAAAGAAAAAGATTTAACAAACTTCACACAATATTATTATAATTATCATCATAACGTTTACAAACATTAATTTGTACACACTTATCTTACATAAGAAACATAATAACATAATTGAAATAAAAACATAAGTTCTTAATGAATACATAAACATACATAAACAAACTACATACCTGAGCACTTGGCTCTGATACCAAACTTAGATCGCAAACACTAAGAGGTATGTATTACAACAGAAGTTAAGCTTTAGACAGAGAGAGGGAGAGGGTATAGCAGAAGGTGTCCTTCAAGGAGGAGGAGCTGCAGCTTTTATAAGCTCCGGACGTCAGCTACGGCCTTCAATCCTTGCTAATCAACAGTGGAGTCGACAGTAGTGCACTAGGGGACCCACCTGGTGGCAGACAAGGTACTGTTTTGGAACAGTAAAAGTTTCAATTATTGGCTAACAAGCCAAAAACGAACAGTAAAAGTACTATTCATGAATAGTTACTGCACTAATAAGTGCTGATGTAGATGCTTACGTCATTTATATATTAGGATCTTGTGAATCCTGCATGTAATCATCTTAATCTTCTGGACTTTTAGTCTCAGCTATGCTTTCCTCATCAGAATCGTCGAGAATTTTTCTCAACTCTTTTCTAAGTTCAGACTTTGAAGAGGAGGATGGTAACTCTTTTAGTATACTAGCCGTATCCTTATTAGGAGTAGGTAAAGAAGACTCGGGAATTTCCAAGACTGTTTTTAAACTAATAAGTCCCTTTTGAGTATAAACAGATTTCTCGCAAAAGAATTCGTATTTATCCCACCATTTTATCGGTATTCTTCTTCCTAAATAAGCAATAGTTGTAATTGTTTCCCCAAATTTTTGCACAGGCGTATTTGCCTTAAAAATTTCCCATTTTAATATCCATGGAACTCTGTAAATAGCAGTAAATATAAGTTTCGGGTGTTTGAAAGAAGTAGTAGAATTTTCTTTTTCAAACTGTTCATAAAAACACCTGATTTTATCAGGAAAGATAATTGGATTTGCACCCCAAGTATAGAACCATTTTATGAACCACTGAGGAAAATCAGTAGCTGATTCAATGTTTCTAAACCGAAGAAACCAAGTGTGCTTCCTTTGATTATTTTCATACAGGAAAGCACCATCCCATGCTTTGATATAATTAAAGTAATTAAACCAATATTTTTCTAATTTTTTCCCGGTTTTGGGGATTTCGTTATAACGAAATAGATCACCGTTCCATTGTTCCGGTGTCAAAACTTGTTTTATATAGGCTTTAGAATAAGCCCAATCGCAATACTTGGATGTGGTAGGAAGGTTAAATCGTTGACAGTGATCAATACAACCAAAAACACAGAACATAATAAAGAAAAAGATTTAACAAACTTCACACAATATTATTATAACTATCATCATAACGTTTACAAACATTAATTTGTACACACTTATCTTACATAAGAAACATAATAACATAATTGAAATAAAAACATAAGTTCTTAATGAATACATAAACAAACTACATACCTGAGCACTTGGCTCTGATACCAAACTTAGATCGCAAACACTAAGAGGTATGTATTACAACAGAAGTTAAGCTTTAGACAGAGAGAGGGAGAGGGGGTAGCAGAAGGTGTCCTTCAAGGAGGAGGCTTAAGCTTCGGACGTCAGCTACGGCCTTCAATCCTTGCTAATCAACAGTGGAGTCGACAGTAGTGCACTAGGGGACCCACCTGGTGGCAGACAAGGTACTGTTTTGGAACAGTAAAAGTTTCAATTATTGGCTAACAAGCCAAAAATGAACAGTAAACGTACTATTCATACATAGTAACCGCACTAATAAGTGCTGATGTAGATGCTTACGTCATTTATATATTAGGATCTTGTGAATCCTGCATGTAATCATCTTAATCTTCTGGACTTTTAGTCTCAGCTATGCTTTCCTCATCAGAATCGTCGAGAATTTTTCTCAACTCTTTTCTAAGTTCAGACTTTGAAGAGGAGGATGGTAACTCTTTTAGTATACTAGCCGTATCCTTATTAGGAGTAGGTAAAGAAGACTCGGGAATTTCCAAGACTGTTTTTAAACTAATAAGTCCCTTTTGAGTATAAACAGATTTCTCGCAAAAGAATTCGTATTTATCCCACCATTTTATCGGTATTCTTCTTCCTAAATAAGCAATAGTTGTAATTGTTTCCCCAAATTTTTGCACAGGCGTATTTGCCTTAAAAATTTCCCATTTTAATATCCATGGAACTCTGTAAATAGCAGTAAATATAAGTTTCGGGTGTTTGAAAGAAGTAGTAGAATTTTCTTTTTCAAACTGTTCATAAAAACACCTGATTTTATCAGGAAAGATAATTGGATTTGCACCCCAAGTATAGAACCATTTTATGAACCACTGAGGAAAATCAGTAGCTGATTCAATGTTTCTAAACCGAAGAAACCAAGTGTGCTTCCTTTGATTATTTTCATACAGGAAAGCACCATCCCATGCTTTGATATAATTAAAGTAATTAAACCAATATTTTTCTAATTTTTTCCCGGTATTGGGGATTTCGTTATAACGAAAGAGATCACCGTTCCATTGTTCCGGTGTCAAAACTTGTTTTATATAGGCTTTAGAATAAGCCCAATCGCAATACTTGGATGTGGTAGGAAGGTTAAATCGTTGACAGTGATCAATACAACCAATAACACAGAACATAATAAAGAAAAAGATTTAACAAACTTCACACAATATTATTATAACTATCATCATAACGTTTACAAACATTAATTTGTACACACTTATCTTACATAAGAAACATAATAACATAATTGAAATAAAAACATAAGTTCTTAATGAATACATAAACAAACTACATACCTGAGCACTTGGCTCTGATACCAAACTTAGATCGCAAACACTAAGAGGTATGTATTACAACAGAAGTTAAGCTTTAGACAGAGAGAGGGAGAGGGGGTAGCAGAAGGTGTCCTTCAAGGAGGAGGCTTAAGCTTCGGACGTCAGCTACGGCCTTCAATCCTTGCTAATCAACAGTGGAGTCGACAGTAGTGCACTAGGGGACCCACCTGGTGGCAGACAAGGTACTGTTTTGGAACAGTAAAAGTTTCAATTATTGGCTAACAAGCGAAAAATGAACAGTAAACGTACTATTCATAAATAGTAACCGCACTAATAAGTGCTGATGTAGATGCTTACGTCATTTATATATTAGGATCTTGTGAATCCTGCATGTAATCATCTTAATCTTCTGGACTTTTAGTCTCAGCTATGCTTTCCTCATCAGAATCGTCGAGAATTTTTCTCAACTCTTTTCTAAGTTCAGAATTTGAAGAGGAGGATAGTAACTCTTTTAGTATACTAGCTGTATCCTTATTAGGAGTAGGTAAAGAAGACTCGGGAATTTCCAAGACTGTTTTTAAACTAATAAGTCCCTTTTGAGTATAAACATATTTCTCGCAAAAGAATTCGTATTTATCCCACCATTTTATCGGTATTCTTCTTCCTAAATAAGCAATAGTTGTAATTGTTTCCCCAAATTTTTGCACATGCGTATTTGCCTTAAAAATTTCCCATTTTAATATCCATGGAACTCTGTAAATAGCAGTAAATATAAGTTCCGGGTGTTTGAAAGAAGTAGTAGAATTTTCTTTTTCAAACTGTTCATAAAAACACCTGATTTTATCAGGAAAGATAATTGGATTTGCACCCACAGTAAAAGTACTATTCATAAATAGTAACCGCACTAATAAGTGCTGATGTAGATGCTTACGTCATTTATATATTAGGATCTTGTGAATCCTGCATGTAATCATCTTAATATTCTGGAATTTTAGTCTCAGCTATGCTTTCCTCATCAGAATCGTCGAGAATTTTTCTCAACTCTTTTCTAAGTTCAGACTTTGAAGAGGAGGATGGTAACTCTTTTAGTATACTAGCCGTATCCTTATTAGGAGTAGGTAAAGAAGACTCGGGAATTTCCAAGACTGTTTTTAAACTAATAAGTCCCTTTTGAGTATAAACAGATTTCTCGCAAAAGAATTCGTATTTATCCCACCATTTTATCGGTATTCTTCTTCCTAAATAAGCAATAGTTGTAATTGTTTCCCCAAATTTTTGCACAGGCGTATTTGCCTTAAATATTTCCCATTTTAATATCCATGGAACTCTGTAAATAGCAGTAAATATAAGTTCCGGGTGTTTGAAAGAAGTAGTAGAATTTTCTTTTTCAAACTGTTCATAAAAACACCTGATTTTATCAGGAAAGATAATTGGATTTGCACCCCAAGTATAGAACCATTTTATGAACCACTGAGGAAAATCAGTAGCTGATTCAATGTTTCTAAACAGAAGAAACCAAGTGTGCTTCCTTTGATTATTTTCATACAGGAAAGCACCATCCCATGCTTTGATATAATTAAAGTAATTAAACCAATATTTTTCTAATTTTTTCCCGGTTTTGGGGATTTCGTTATAACGAAAGAGATCACCGTTCCATTGTTCCGGTGTCAAAACTTGTTTTATATAGGCTTTAGAATAAGCCCAATCGCAATACTTGGATGTGGTAGGCAGGTTAAATCGTTGACAGTGATCAATACAACCAAAAACACAGAACATAATAAAGAAAAAGATTTAACAAACTTCACACAATATTATTATAACTATCATCATAAGGTTTACAAACATTAATTTGTACACACTTATCTTACATAAGAAACATAATAACATAATCGAAATAAAAACATAAGTTCTTAATGAATACATAAACATACATAAACAAACTACATACCTGAGCACTTGGCTCTGATACCAAACTTAGATCGCAAACACTAAGAGGTATGTATTACAACAGAAGTTAAGCTTTAGACAGAGAGAGGGAGAGGGGGTAGCAGAAGGTGTCCTTCAAGGAGGAGGAGCTGCAGCTTTTATAAGCTCCGGACGTCAGCTACGGCCTTCAATCCTTGCTAATCAACAGTGGAGTCGACAGTAGTGCACTAGGGGACCCACCTGGTGGCAGACAAGGTACTGTTTTGGAACAGTAAAAGTTTCAATTATTGGCTAACAAGCCAAAAATGAACAGTAAAAGTACTATTCATAAATAGTAACCGCACTAATAAGTGCTGATGTAGATGCTTACGTCATTTATATATTAGGATCTTGTGAATCCTGCATGTAATCATCTTAATATTCTGGAATTTTAGTCTCAGCTATGCTTTCCTCATCAGAATCGTCGAGAATTTTTCTCAACTCTTTTCTAAGTTCAGACTTTGAAGAGGAGGATAGTAACTCTTTTAGTATACTAGCCGTATCCTTATTAGGAGTAGGTAAAGAAGACTCGGGAATTTCCAAGACTGTTTTTAAACTAATAAGTCCCTTTTGAGTATAAATAGATTTCTCGCAAAAGAATTCGTATTTATCCCACCATTTTATCGGTATTCTTCTTCCTAAATAAGCAATAGTTGTAATTGTTTCCCCAAATTTTTGCACATGCGTATTTGCCTTAAAAATTTCCCATTTTAATATCCATGGAACTCTGTAAATAGCAGTAAATATAAGTTCCGGGTGTTTGAAAGAAGTAGTAGAATTTTCTTTTTCAAACTGTTCATAAAAACACATGATTTTATCAGGAAAGATAATTGGATTTGCACCCCAAGTATAGAACCATTTTATGAACCACTGAGGAAAATCAGTAGCTGATTCAATGTTTCTAAACCGAAGAAACCAAGTGTGCTTCCTTTGATTATTTTCATACAGGAAAGTACCATCCCATGCTTTGATATAATTAAAGTAATTAAACCAATATTTTTCTAATTTTTTCCCGGTTTTGGGGATTTCGTTATAACGAAAGAGATCACCGTTCCATTGTTCCGGTGTCAAAACTTGTTTTATATAGGCTTTAGAATAAGCCCAATCGCAATACTTGGATGTGGTAGGAAGGTTAAATCGTTGACAGTGATCAATACAACCAAAAACACAGAACATAATAAAGAAAAAGATTTAACAAACTTCACACAATATTATTATAATTATCATCATAACGTTTACAAACATTAATTTGTACACACTTATCTTACATAAGAAACATAATAACATAATTGAAATAAAAACATAAGTTCTTAATGAATACATAAACATACATAAACAAACTACATACCTGAGCACTTGGCTCTGATACCAAACTTAGATCGCAAACACTAAGAGGTATGTATTACAACAGAAGTTAAGCTTTAGACAGAGAGAGGGAGAGGGGGTAGCAGAAGGTGTCCTTCAAGGAGGAGGAGCTGCAGCTTTTATAAGCTCCGGACGTCAGCTACGGCCTTCAATCCTTGCTAATCAACAGTGGAGTCGACAGTAGTGCACTAGGGGACCCACCTGGTGGCAGACAAGGTACTGTTTTGGAACAGTAAAAGTTTCAATTATTGGCTAACAAGCCAAAAATGAACAGTAAAAGTACTATTCATAAATAGTAACCGCACTAATAAGTGCTGATGTAGATGCTTACGTCATTTATATATTAGGATCTTGTGAATCCTGCATGTAATCATCTTAATATTCTGGAATTTTAGTCTCAGCTATGCTTTCCTCATCAGAATCGTCGAGAATTTTTCTCAACTCTTTTCTAAGTTCAGACTTTGAAGAGGAGGATGGTAACTCTTTTAGTATACTAGCCGTATCCTTATTAGGAGTAGGTAAAGAAGACTCGGGAATTTCCAAGACTGTTTTTAAACTAATAAGTCCCTTTTGAGTATAAACAGATTTCTCGCAAAAGAATTCGTATTTATCCCACCATTTTATCGGTATTCTTCTTCCTAAATAAGCAATAGTTGTAATTGTTTCCCCAAATTTTTGCACAGGCGTATTTGCCTTAAATATTTCCCATTTTAATATCCATGGAACTCTGTAAATAGCAGTAAATATAAGTTCCGGGTGTTTGAAAGAAGTAGTAGAATTTTCTTTTTCAAACTGTTCATAAAAACACCTGATTTTATCAGGAAAGATAATTGGATTTGCACCCCAAGTATAGAACCATTTTATGAACCACTGAGGAAAATCAGTAGCTGATTCAATGTTTCTAAACAGAAGAAACCAAGTGTGCTTCCTTTGATTATTTTCATACAGGAAAGCACCATCCCATGCTTTGATATAATTAAAGTAATTAAACCAATATTTTTCTAATTTTTTCCCGGTTTTGGGGATTTCGTTATAACGAAAGAGATCACCGTTCCATTGTTCCGGTGTCAAAACTTGTTTTATATAGGCTTTAGAATAAGCCCAATCGCAATACTTGGATGTGGTAGGCAGGTTAAATCGTTGACAGTGATCAATACAACCAAAAACACAGAACATAATAAAGAAAAAGATTTAACAAACTTCACACAATATTATTATAACTATCATCATAAGGTTTACAAACATTAATTTGTACACACTTATCTTACATAAGAAACATAATAACATAATCGAAATAAAAACATAAGTTCTTAATGAATACATAAACATACATAAACAAACTACATACCTGAGCACTTGGCTCTGATACCAAACTTAGATCGCAAACACTAAGAGGTATGTATTACAACAGAAGTTAAGCTTTAGACAGAGAGAGGGAGAGGGGGTAGCAGAAGGTGTCCTTCAAGGAGGAGGAGCTGCAGCTTTTATAAGCTCCGGACGTCAGCTACGGCCTTCAATCCTTGCTAATCAACAGTGGAGTCGACAGTAGTGCACTAGGGGACCCACCTGGTGGCAGACAAGGTACTGTTTTGGAACAGTAAAAGTTTCAATTATTGGCTAACAAGCCAAAAATGAACAGTAAAAGTACTATTCATAAATAGTAACCGCACTAATAAGTGCTGATGTAGATGCTTACGTCATTTATATATTAGGATCTTGTGAATCCTGCATGTAATCATCTTAATATTCTGGAATTTTAGTCTCAGCTATGCTTTCCTCATCAGAATCGTCGAGAATTTTTCTCAACTCTTTTCTAAGTTCAGACTTTGAAGAGGAGGATGGTAACTCTTTTAGTATACTAGCCGTATCCTTATTAGGAGTAGGTAAAGAAGACTCGGGAATTTCCAAGACTGTTTTTAAACTAATAAGTCCCTTTTGAGTATAAATAGATTTCTCGCAAAAGAATTCGTATTTATCCCACCATTTTATCGGTATTCTTCTTCCTAAATAAGCAATAGTTGTAATTGTTTCCCCAAATTTTTGCACATGCGTATTTGCCTTAAAAATTTCCCATTTTAATATCCATGGAACTCTGTAAATAGCAGTAAATATAAGTTCCGGGTGTTTGAAAGAAGTAGTAGAATTTTCAATGTTTCTAAACAGAAGAAACCAAGTGTGCTTCCTTTGATTATTTTCATACAGGAAAGTACCATCCCATGCTTTGATATAATTAAAGTAATTAAACCAATATTTTTCTAATTTTTTCCCGGTTTTGGGGATTTCGTTATAACGAAAGAGATCACCGTTCCATTGTTCCGGTGTCAAAACTTGTTTTATATAGGCTTTAGAATAAGCCCAATCGCAATACTTGGATGTGGTAGGCAGGTTAAATCGTTGACAGTGATCAATACAACCAAAAACACAGAACATAATAAAGAAAAAGATTTAACAAACTTCACACAATATTATTATAACTATCATCATAAGGTTTACAAACATTAATTTGTACACACTTATCTTACATAAGAAACATAATAACATAATCGAAATAAAAACATAAGTTCTTAATGAATACATAAACATACATAAACAAACTACATACCTGAGCACTTGGCTCTGATACCAAACTTAGATCGCAAACACTAAGAGGTATGTATTACAACAGAAGTTAAGCTTTAGACAGAGAGAGGGAGAGGGGGTAGCAGAAGGTGTCCTTCAAGGAGGAGGAGCTGCAGCTTTTATAAGCTCCGGACGTCAGCTACGGCCTTCAATCCTTGCTAATCAACAGTGGAGTCGACAGTAGTGCACTAGGGGACCCACCTGGTGGCAGACAAGGTACTGTTTTGGAACAGTAAAAGTTTCAATTATTGGCTAACAAGCCAAAAATGAACAGTAAAAGTACTATTCATAAATAGTAACCGCACTAATAAGTGCTGATGTAGATGCTTACGTCATTTATATATTAGGATCTTGTGAATCCTGCATGTAATCATCTTAATATTCTGGAATTTTAGTCTCAGCTATGCTTTCCTCATCAGAATCGTCGAGAATTTTTCTCAACTCTTTTCTAAGTTCAGACTTTGAAGAGGAGGATGGTAACTCTTTTAGTATACTAGCCGTATCCTTATTAGGAGTAGGTAAAGAAGACTCGGGAATTTCCAAGACTGTTTTTAAACTAATAAGTCCCTTTTGAGTATAAACAGATTTCTCGCAAAAGAATTCGTATTTATCCCACCATTTTATCGGTATTCTTCTTCCTAAATAAGCAATAGTTGTAATTGTTTCCCCACATTTTTGCACAGGCGTATTTGCCTTAAATATTTCCCATTTTAATATCCATGGAACTCTGTAAATAGCAGTAAATATAAGTTCCGGGTGTTTGAAAGAAGTAGTAGAATTTTCTTTTTCAAACTGTTCATAAAAACACCTGATTTTATCAGGAAAGATAATTGGATTTGCACCCCAAGTATAGAACCATTTTATGAACCACTGAGGAAAATCAGTAGCTGATTCAATGTTTCTAAACAGAAGAAACCAAGTGTGCTTCCTTTGATTATTTTCATACAGGAAAGCACCATCCCATGCTTTGATATAATTAAAGTAATTAAACCAATATTTTTCTAATTTTTTCCCGGTTTTGGGGATTTCGTTATAACGAAAGAGATCACCGTTCCATTGTTCCGGTGTCAAAACTTGTTTTATATAGGCTTTAGAATAAGCCCAATCGCAATACTTGGATGTGGTAGGAAGGTTAAATCGTTGACAGTGATCAATACAACCAAAAACACAGAACATAATAAAGAAAAAGATTTAACAAACTTCACACAATATTATTATAACTATCATCATAAGGTTTACAAACATTAATTTGTACACACTTATCTTACATAAGAAACATAATAACATAATCGAAATAAAAACATAAGTTCTTAATGAATACATAAACATACATAAACAAACTACATACCTGAGCACTTGGCTCTGATACCAAACTTAGATCGCAAACACTAAGAGGTATGTATTACAACAGAAGTTAAGCTTTAGACAGAGAGAGGGAGAGGGGGTAGCAGAAGGTGTCCTTCAAGGAGGAGGAGCTGCAGCTTTTATAAGCTCCGGACGTCAGCTACGGCCTTCAATCCTTGCTAATCAACAGTGGAGTCGACAGTAGTGCACTAGGGGACCCACCTGGTGGCAGACAAGGTACTGTTTTGGAACAGTAAAAGTTTCAATTATTGGCTAACAAGCCAAAAATGAACAGTAAAAGTACTATTCATAAATAGTAACCGCACTAATAAGTGCTGATGTAGATGCTTACGTCATTTATATATTAGGATCTTGTGAATCCTGCATGTAATCATCTTAATATTCTGGAATTTTAGTCTCAGCTATGCTTTCCTCATCAGAATCGTCGAGAATTTTTCTCAACTCTTTTCTAAGTTCAGACTTTGAAGAGGAGGATGGTAACTCTTTTAGTATACTAGCCGTATCCTTATTAGGAGTAGGTAAAGAAGACTCGGGAATTTCCAAGACTGTTTTTAAACTAATAAGTCCCTTTTGAGTATAAACAGATTTCTCGCAAAAGAATTCGTATTTATCCCACCATTTTATCGGTATTCTTCTTCCTAAATAAGCAATAGTTGTAATTGTTTCCCCAAATTTTTGCACAGGCGTATTTGCCTTAAATATTTCCCATTTTAATATCCATGGAACTCTGTAAATAGCAGTAAATATAAGTTCCGGGTGTTTGAAAGAAGTAGTAGAATTTTCTTTTTCAAACTGTTCATAAAAACACCTGATTTTATCAGGAAAGATAATTGGATTTGCACCCCAAGTATAGAACCATTTTATGAACCACTGAGGAAAATCAGTAGCTGATTCAATGTTTCTAAACCGAAGAAACCAAGTGTGCTTCCTTTGATTATTTTCATACAGGAAAGTACCATCCCATGCTTTGATATAATTAAAGTAATTAAACCAATATTTTTCTAATTTTTTCCCGGTTTTGGGGATTTCGTTATAACGAAAGAGATCACCGTTCCATTGTTCCGGTGTCAAAACTTGTTTTATATAGGCTTTAGAATAAGCCCAATCGCAATACTTGGATGTGGTAGGAAGGTTAAATCGTTGACAGTGATCAATACAACCAAAAACACAGAACATAATAAAGAAAAAGATTTAACAAACTTCACACAATATTATTATAATTATCATCATAACGTTTACAAACATTAATTTGTACACACTTATCTTACATAAGAAACATAATAACATAATTGAAATAAAAACATAAGTTCTTAATGAATACATAAACATACATAAACAAACTACATACCTGAGCACTTGGCTCTGATACCAAACTTAGATCGCAAACACTAAGAGGTATGTATTACAACAGAAGTTAAGCTTTAGACAGAGAGAGGGAGAGGGGGTAGCAGAAGGTGTCCTTCAAGGAGGAGGAGCTGCAGCTTTTATAAGCTCCGGACGTCAGCTACGGCCTTCAATCCTTGCTAATCAACAGTGGAGTCGACAGTAGTGCACTAGGGGACCCACCTGGTGGCAGACAAGGTACTGTTTTGGAACAGTAAAAGTTTCAATTATTGGCTAACAAGCCAAAAATGAACAGTAAAAGTACTATTCATAAATAGTAACCGCACTAATAAGTGCTGATGTAGATGCTTACGTCATTTATATATTAGGATCTTGTGAATCCTGCATGTAATCATCTTAATATTCTGGAATTTTAGTCTCAGCTATGCTTTCCTCATCAGAATCGTCGAGAATTTTTCTCAACTCTTTTCTAAGTTCAGACTTTGAAGAGGAGGATAGTAACTCTTTTAGTATACTAGCCGTATCCTTATTAGGAGTAGGTAAAGAAGACTCGGGAATTTCCAAGACTGTTTTTAAACTAATAAGTCCCTTTTGAGTATAAACAGATTTCTCGCAAAAGAATTCGTATTTATCCCACCATTTTATCGGTATTCTTCTTCCTAAATAAGCAATAGTTGTAATTGTTTCCCCAAATTTTTGCACAGGCGTATTTGCCTTAAATATTTCCCATTTTAATATCCATGGAACTCTGTAAATAGCAGTAAATATAAGTTCCGGGTGTTTGAAAGAAGTAGTAGAATTTTCTTTTTCAAACTGTTCATAAAAACACCTGATTTTATCAGGAAAGATAATTGGATTTGCACCCCAAGTATAGAACCATTTTATGAACCACTGAGGAAAATCAGTAGCTGATTCAATGTTTCTAAACTGAAGAAACCAAGTGTGCTTCCTTTGATTATTTTCATACAGGAAAGCACCATCCCATGCTTTGATATAATTAAAGTAATTAAACCAATATTTTTCTAATTTTTTCCCGGTTTGGGGGATTTCGTTATAACGAAAGAGATCACCGTTCCATTGTTCCGGTGTCAAAACTTGTTTTATATAGGCTTTAGAATAAGCCCAATCGCAATACTTGGATGTGGTAGGCAGGTTAAATCGTTGACAGTGATCAATACAACCAAAAACACAGAACATAATAAAGAAAAAGATTTAACAAACTTCACACAATATTATTATAACTATCATCATAAGGTTTACAAACATTAATTTGTACACACTTATCTTACATAAGAAACATAATAACATAATCGAAATAAAAACATAAGTTCTTAATGAATACATAAACATACATAAACAAACTACATACCTGAGCACTTGGCTCTGATACCAAACTTAGATCGCAAACACTAAGAGGTATGTATTACAACAGAAGTTAAGCTTTAGACAGAGAGAGGGAGAGGGGGTAGCAGAAGGTGTCCTTCAAGGAGGAGGAGCTGCAGCTTTTATAAGCTCCGGACGTCAGCTACGGCCTTCAATCCTTGCTAATCAACAGTGGAGTCGACAGTAGTGCACTAGGGGACCCACCTGGTGGCAGACAAGGTACTGTTTTGGAACAGTAAAAGTTTCAATTATTGGCTAACAAGCCAAAAATGAACAGTAAAAGTACTATTCATAAATAGTAACCGCACTAATAAGTGCTGATGTAGATGCTTACGTCATTTATATATTAGGATCTTGTGAATCCTGCATGTAATCATCTTAATATTCTGGAATTTTAGTCTCAGCTATGCTTTCCTCATCAGAATCGTCGAGAATTTTTCTCAACTCTTTTCTAAGTTCAGACTTTGAAGAGGAGGATAGTAACTCTTTTAGTATACTAGCCGTATCCTTATTAGGAGTAGGTAAAGAAGACTCGGGAATTTCCAAGACTGTTTTTAAACTAATAAGTCCCTTTTGAGTATAAACAGATTTCTCGCAAAAGAATTCGTATTTATCCCACCATTTTATCGGTATTCTTCTTCCTAAATAAGCAATAGTTGTAATTGTTTCCCCAAATTTTTGCACAGGCGTATTTGCCTTAAATATTTCCCATTTTAATATCCATGGAACTCTGTAAATAGCAGTAAATATAAGTTCCGGGTGTTTGAAAGAAGTAGTAGAATTTTCTTTTTCAAACTGTTCATAAAAACACCTGATTTTATCAGGAAAGATAATTGGATTTGCACCCCAAGTATAGAACCATTTTATGAACCACTGAGGAAAATCAGTAGCTGATTCAATGTTTCTAAACTGAAGAAACCAAGTGTGCTTCCTTTGATTATTTTCATACAGGAAAGCACCATCCCATGCTTTGATATAATTAAAGTAATTAAACCAATATTTTTCTAATTTTTTCCCGGTTTGGGGGATTTCGTTATAACGAAAGAGATCACCGTTCCATTGTTCCGGTGTCAAAACTTGTTTTATATAGGCTTTAGAATAAGCCCAATCGCAATACTTGGATGTGGTAGGAAGGTTAAATCGTTGACAGTGATCAATACAACCAAAAACACAGAACATAATAAAGAAAAAGATTTAACAAACTTCACACAATATTATTATAACTATCATCATAAGGTTTACAAACATTAATTTGTACACACTTATCTTACATAAGAAACATAATAACATAATCGAAATAAAAACATAAGTTCTTAATGAATACATAAACATACATAAACAAACTACATACCTGAGCACTTGGCTCTGATACCAAACTTAGATCGCAAACACTAAGAGGTATGTATTACAACAGAAGTTAAGCTTTAGACAGAGAGAGGGAGAGGGGGTAGCAGAAGGTGTCCTTCAAGGAGGAGGAGCTGCAGCTTTTATAAGCTCCGGACGTCAGCTACGGCCTTCAATCCTTGCTAATCAACAGTGGAGTCGACAGTAGTGCACTAGGGGACCCACCTGGTGGCAGACAAGGTACTGTTTTGGAACAGTAAAAGTTTCAATTATTGGCTAACAAGCCAAAAATGAACAGTAAAAGTACTATTCATAAATAGTAACCGCACTAATAAGTGCTGATGTAGATGCTTACGTCATTTATATATTAGGATCTTGTGAATCCTGCATGTAATCATCTTAATATTCTGGAATTTTAGTCTCAGCTATGCTTTCCTCATCAGAATCGTCGAGAATTTTTCTCAACTCTTTTCTAAGTTCAGACTTTGAAGAGGAGGATAGTAACTCTTTTAGTATACTAGCCGTATTCTTATTAGGAGTAGGTAAAGAAGACTCGGGAATTTCCAAGACTGTTTTTAAACTAATAAGTCCCTTTTGAGTATAAATAGATTTCTCGCAAAAGAATTCGTATTTATCCCACCATTTTATCGGTATTCTTCTTCCTAAATAAGCAATAGTTGTAATTGTTTCCCCAAATTTTTGCACATGCGTATTTGCCTTAAAAATTTCCCATTTTAATATCCATGGAACTCTGTAAATAGCAGTAAATATAAGTTCCGGGTGTTTGAAAGAAGTAGTAGAATTTTCTTTTTCAAACTGTTCATAAAAACACCTGATTTTATCAGGAAAGATAATTGGATTTGCACCCCAAGTATAGAACCATTTTATGAACCACTGAGGAAAATCAGTAGCTGATTCAATGTTTCTAAACCGAAGAAACCAAGTGTGCTTCCTTTGATTATTTTCATACAGGAAAGCACCATCCCATGCTTTGATATAATTAAAGTAATTAAACCAATATTTTTCTAATTTTTTCCCGGTTTGGGGGATTTCGTTATAACGAAAGAGATCACCGTTCCATTGTTCCGGTGTCAAAACTTGTTTTATATAGGCTTTAGAATAAGCCCAATCGCAATACTTGGATGTGGTAGGAAGGTTAAATCATTGACAGTGATCAATACAACCAAAAACACAGAACATAATAAAGAAAAAGATTTAACAAACTTCACACAATATTATTATAATTATCATCATAACGTTTACAAAAATTAATTTGTACACACTTATCTTACATAAGAAACATAATAACATAATTGAAATAAAAACATAAGTTCTTAATGAATACATAAACATACATAAACAAACTACATACCTGAGCACTTGGCTCTGATACCAAACTTAGATCGCAAACACTAAGAGGTATGTATTACAACAGAAGTTAAGCTTTAGACAGAGAGAGGGAGAGGGGGTAGCAGAAGGTGTCCTTCAAGGAGGAGGAGCTGCAGCTTTTATAAGCTCCGGACGTCAGCTACGGCCTTCAATCCTTGCTAATCAACAGTGGAGTCGACAGTAGTAAACTAGGGGACCCACCTGGTGGCAGACAAGGTACTGTTTTGGAACAGTAAAAGTTTCAATTATTGGCTAACAAGCCAAAAATGAACAGTAAAAGTACTATTCATAAATAGTAACCGCACTAATAAGTGCTGATGTAGATGCTTACGTCATTTATATATTAGGATCTTGTGAATCCTGCATGTAATCATCTTAATATTCTGGAATTTTAGTCTCACCTATGCTTTCCTCATCAGAATCGTCGAGAATTTTTCTCAACTCTTTTCTAAGTTCAGACTTTGAAGAGGAGGATAGTAACTCTTTTAGTATACTAGCCGTATCCTTATTAGGAGTAGGTAAAGAAGACTCGGGAATTTCCAAGACTGTTTTTAAACTAATAAGTCCCTTTTGAGTATAAACAGATTTCTCGCAAAAGAATTCGTATTTATCCCACCATTTTATCGGTATTCTTCCTCCTAAATAAGCAATAGTTGTAATTGTTTCCCCAAATTTTTGCACATGCGTATTTGCCTTAAAAATTTCCCATTTTAATATCCATGGAACTCTGTAAATAGCAGTAAATATAAGTTCCGGGTGTTTGAAAGAAGTAGTAGAATTTTCTTTTTCAAACTGTTCATAAAAACACCTGATTTTATCAGGAAAGATAATTGGATTTGCACCCCAAGTATAGAACCATTTTATGAACCACTGAGGAAAATCAGTAGCTGATTCAATGTTTCTAAACCGAAGAAACCAAGTGTGCTTCCTTTGATTATTTTCATACAGGAAAGTACCATCCCATGCTTTGATATAATTAAAGTAATTAAACCAATATTTTTCTAATTTTTTCCCGGTTTGGGGGATTTCGTTATAACGAAAGAGATCACCGTTCCATTGTTCCGGTGTCAAAACTTGTTTTATATAGGCTTTAGAATAAGCCCAATCGCAATACTTGGATGTGGTAGGAAGGTTAAATCGTTGACAGTGATCAATACAACCAAAAACACAGAACATAATAAAGAAAAAGATTTAACAAACTTCACACAATATTATTATAATTATCATCATAACGTTTACAAACATTAATTTGTACACACTTATCTTACATAAGAAACATAATAACATAATCGAAATAAAAACATAAGTTCTTAATGAATACATAAACATACATAAACAAACTACATACCTGAGCACTTGGCTCTGATACCAAACTTAGATCGCAAACACTAAGAGGTATGTATTACAACAGAAGTTAAGCTTTAGACAGAGAGAGGGAGAGGGGGTAGCAGAAGGTGTCCTTCAAGGAGGAGGAGCTGCAGCTTTTATAAGCTCCGGACGTCAGCTACGGCCTTCAATCCTTGCTAATCAACAGTGGAGTCGACAGTAGTAAACTAGGGGACCCACCTGGTGGCAGACAAGGTACTGTTTTGGAACAGTAAAAGTTTCAATTATTGGCTAACAAGCCAAAAATGAACAGTAAAAGTACTATTCATAAATAGTAACCGCACTAATAAGTGCTGATGTAGATGCTTACGTCATTTATATATTAGGATCTTGTGAATCCTGCATGTAATCATCTTAATATTCTGGAATTTTAGTCTCAGCTATGCTTTCCTCATCAGAATCGTCGAGAATTTTTCTCAACTCTTTTCTAAGTTCAGACTTTGAAGAGGAGGATAGTAACTCTATTAGTATACTAGCCGTATCCTTATTAGGAGTAGGTAAAGAAGACTCGGGAATTTCCAAGACTGTTTTTAAACTAATAAGTCCCTTTTGAGTATAAACAGATTTCTCGCAAAAGAATTCGTATTTATCCCACCATTTTATCGGTATTCTTCCTCCTAAATAAGCAATAGTTGTAATTGTTTCCCCAAATTTTTGCACATGCGTATTTGCCTTAAAAATTTCCCATTTTAATATCCATGGAACTCTGTAAATAGCAGTAAATATAAGTTCCGGGTGTTTGAAAGAAGTAGTAGAATTTTCTTTTTCAAACTGTTCATAAAAACACCTGATTTTATCAGGAAAGATAATTGGATTTGCACCCCAAGTATAGAACCATTTTATGAACCACTGAGGAAAATCAGTAGCTGATTCAATGTTTCTAAACCGAAGAAACCAAGTGTGCTTCCTTTGATTATTTTCATACAGGAAAGTACCATCCCATGCTTTGATATAATTAAAGTAATTAAACCAATATTTTTCTAATTTTTTCCCGGTTTGGGGGATTTCGTTATAACGAAAGAGATCACCGTTCCATTGTTCCGGTGTCAAAACTTGTTTTATATAGGCTTTAGAATAAGCCCAATCGCAATACTTGGATGTGGTAGGAAGGTTAAATCGTTGACAGTGATCAATACAACCAAAAACACAGAACATAATAAAGAAAAAGATTTAACAAACTTCACACAATATTATTATAATTATCATCATAACGTTTACAAACATTAATTTGTACACACTTATCTTACATAAGAAACATAATAACATAATTGAAATAAAAACATAAGTTCTTAATGAATACATAAACATACATAAACAAACTACATACCTGAGCACTTGGCTCTGATACCAAACTTAGATCGCAAACACTAAGAGGTATGTATTACAACAGAAGTTAAGCTTTAGACAGAGAGAGGGAGAGGGGGTAGCAGAAGGTGTCCTTCAAGGAGGAGGAGCTGCAGCTTTTATAAGCTCCGGGCGTCAGCTACGGCCTTCAATCCTTGCTAATCAACAGTGGAGTCGACAGTAGTGCACTAGGGGACCCACCTGGTGGCAGACAAGGTACTGTTTTGGAACAGTAAAAGTTTCAATTATTGGCTAACAAGCCAAAAATGAACAGTAAAAGTACTATTCATAAATAGTAACCGCACTAATAAGTGCTGATGTAGATGCTTACGTCATTTATATATTAGGATCTTGTGAATCCTGCATGTAATCATCTTAATATTCTGGAATTTTAGTCTCAGCTATGCTTTCCTCATCAGAATCGTCGAGAATTTTTCTCAACTCTTTTCTAAGTTCAGACTTTGAAGAGGAGGATAGTAACTCTTTTAGTATACTAGCCGTATCCTTATTAGGAGTAGGTAAAGAAGACTCGGGAATTTCCAAGACTGTTTTTAAACTAATAAGTCCCTTTTGAGTATAAACAGATTTCTCGCAAAAGAATTCGTATTTATCCCACCATTTTATCGGTATTCTTCCTCCTAAATAAGCAATAGTTGTAATTGTTTCCCCAAATTTTTGCACATGCGTATTTGCCTTAAAAATTTCCCATTTTAATATCCATGGAACTCTGTAAATAGCAGTAAATATAAGTTCCGGGTGTTTGAAAGAAGTAGTAGAATTTTCTTTTTCAAACTGTTCATAAAAACACCTGATTTTATCAGGAAAGATAATTGGATTTGCACCCCAAGTATAGAACCATTTTATGAACCACTGAGGAAAATCAGTAGCTGATTCAATGTTTCTAAACCGAAGAAACCAAGTGTGCTTCCTTTGATTATTTTCATACAGGAAAGTACCATCCCATGCTTTGATATAATTAAAGTAATTAAACCAATATTTTTCTAATTTTTTCCCGGTTTGGGGGATTTCGTTATAACGAAAGAGATCACCGTTCCATTGTTCCGGTGTCAAAACTTGTTTTATATAGGCTTTAGAATAAGCCCAATCGCAATACTTGGATGTGGTAGGAAGGTTAAATCGTTGACAGTGATCAATACAACCAAAAACACAGAACATAATAAAGAAAAAGATTTAACAAACTTCACACAATATTATTATAATTATCATCATAACGTTTACAAACATTAATTTGTACACACTTATCTTACATAAGAAACATAATAACATAATTGAAATAAAAACATAAGTTCTTAATGAATACATAAACATACATAAACAAACTACATACCTGAGCACTTGGCTCTGATACCAAACTTAGATCGCAAACACTAAGAGGTATGTATTACAACAGAAGTTAAGCTTTAGACAGAGAGAGGGAGAGGGGGTAGCAGAAGGTGTCCTTCAAGGAGGAGGAGCTGCAGCTTTTATAAGCTCCGGACGTCAGCTACGGCCTTCAATCCTTGCTAATCAACAGTGGAGTCGACAGTAGTGCACTAGGGGACCCACCTGGTGGCAGACAAGGTACTGTTTTGGAACAGTAAAAGTTTCAATTATTGGCTAACAAGCCAAAAATGAACAGTAAAAGTACTATTCATAAATAGTAACCGCACTAATAAGTGCTGATGTAGATGCTTACGTCATTTATATATTAGGATCTTGTGAATCCTGCATGTAATCATCTTAATATTCTGGAATTTTAGTCTCAGCTATGCTTTCCTCATCAGAATCGTCGAGAATTTTTCTCAACTCTTTTCTAAGTTCAGACTTTGAAGAGGAGGATAGTAACTCTTTTAGTATACTAGCCGTATCCTTATTAGGAGTAGGTAAAGAAGACTCGGGAATTTCCAAGACTGTTTTTAAACTAATAAGTCCCTTTTGAGTATAAACAGATTTCTCGCAAAAGAATTCGTATTTATCCCACCATTTTATCGGTATTCTTCCTCCTAAATAAGCAATAGTTGTAATTGTTTCCCCAAATTTTTGCACATGCGTATTTGCCTTAAAAATTTCCCATTTTAATATCCATGGAACTCTGTAAATAGCAGTAAATATAAGTTCCGGGTGTTTGAAAGAAGTAGTAGAATTTTCTTTTTCAAACTGTTCATAAAAACACCTCATTTTATCAGGAAAGATAATTGGATTTGCACCCCAAGTATAGAACCATTTTATGAACCACTGAGGAAAATCAGTAGCTGATTCAATGTTTCTAAACCGAAGAAACCAAGTGTGCTTCCTTTGATTATTTTCATACAGGAAAGTACCATCCCATGCTTTGATATAATTAAAGTAATTAAACCAATATTTTTCTAATTTTTTCCCGGTTTGGGGGATTTCGTTATAACGAAAGAGATCACCGTTCCATTGTTCCGGTGTCAAAACTTGTTTTATATAGGCTTTAGAATAAGCCCAATCGCAATACTTGGATGTGGTAGGAAGGTTAAATCGTTGACAGTGATCAATACAACCAAAAACACAGAACATAATAAAGAAAAAGATTTAACAAACTTCACACAATATTATTATAATTATCATCATAACGTTTACAAACATTAATTTGTACACACTTATCTTACATAAGAAACATAATAACATAATTGAAATAAAAACATAAGTTCTTAATGAATACATAAACATACATAAACAAACTACATACCTGAGCACTTGGCTCTGATACCAAACTTAGATCGCAAACACTAAGAGGTATGTATTACAACAGAAGTTAAGCTTTAGACAGAGAGAGGGAGAGTGGGTAGCAGAAGGTGTCCTTCAAGGAGGAGGAGCTGCAGCTTTTATAAGCTCCGGACGTCAGCTACGGCCTTCAATCCTTGCTAATCAACAGTGGAGTCGACAGTAGTGCACTAGGGGACCCACCTGGTGGCAGACAAGGTACTGTTTTGGAACAGTAAAAGTTTCAATTATTGGCTAACAAGCCAAAAATGAACAGTAAAAGTACTATTCATAAATAGTAACCGCACTAATAAGTGCTGATGTAGATGCTTACGTCATTTATATATTAGGATCTTGTGAATCCTGCATGTAATCATCTTAATCTTCTGGACTTTTAGTCTCAGCTATGCTTTCCTCATCAGAATCGTCGAGAATTTTTCTCAACTCTTTTCTAAGTTCAGACTTTGAAGAGGAGGATAGTAACTCTTTTAGTATACTAGCCGTATCCTTATTAGGAGTAGGTAAAGAAGACTCGGGAATTTCCAAGACTGTTTTTAAACTAATAAGTCCCTTTTGAATATAAACAGATTTCTCGCAAAAGAATTCGTATTTATCCCACCATTTTATCGGTATTCTTCTTCCTAAATAAGCAATAGTTGTAATTGTTTCCCCAAATTTTTGCACAGGCGTATTTGCCTTAAATATTTCCCATTTTAATATCCATGGAACTCTGTAAATAGCAGTAAATATAAGTTCCGGGTGTTTGAAAGAAGTAGTAGAATTTTCTTTTTCAAACTGTTCATAAAAACACCTGATTTTATCAGGAAAGATAATTGGATTTGCACCCCAAGTATAGAACCATTTTATGAACCACTGAGGAAAATCAGTAGCTGATTCAATGTTTCTAAACTGAAGAAACCAAGTGTGCTTCCTTTGATTATTTTCATACAGGAAAGCACCATCCCATGCTTTGATATAATTAAAGTAATTAAACCAATATTTTTCTAATTTTTTCCCGGTTTTGGGGATTTCGTTATAACGAAAGAGATCACCGTTCCATTGTTCCGGTGTCAAAACTTGTTTTATATAGGCTTTAGAATAAGCCCAATCGCAATACTTGGATGTGGTAGGCAGGTTAAATCGTTGACAGTGATCAATACAACCAAAAACACAGAACATAATAAAGAAAAAGATTTAACAAACTTCACACAATATTATTATAACTATCATCATAAGGTTTACAAACATTAATTTGTACACACTTATCTTACATAAGAAACATAATAACATAATCGAAATAAAAACATAAGTTCTTAATGAATACATAAACATACATAAACAAACTACATACCTGAGCACTTGGCTCTGATACCAAACTTAGATCGCAAACACTAAGAGGTATGTATTACAACAGAAGTTAAGCTTTAGACAGAGAGAGGGAGAGGGGGTAGCAGAAGGTGTCCTTCAAGGAGGAGGAGCTGCATCTTTTATAAGCTCCGGACGTCAGCTACGGCCTTCAATCCTTGCTAATCAACAGTGGAGTCGACAGTAGTAAACTAGGGGACCCACCTGGTGGCAGACAAGGTACTGTTTTGGAACAGTAAAAGTTTCAATTATTGGCTAACAAGCCAAAAATGAACAGTAAAAGTACTATTCATAAATAGTAACCGCACTAATAAGTGCTGATGTAGATGCTTACGTCATTTATATATTAGGATCTTGTGAATCCTGCATGTAATCATCTTAATCTTCTGGACTTTTAGTCTCAGCTATGCTTTCCTCATCAGAATCGTCGAGAATTTTTCTCAACTCTTTTCTAAGTTCAGACTTTGAAGAGGAGGATAGTAACTCTTTTAGTATACTAGCCGTATCCTTATTAGGAGTAGGTAAAGAAGACTCGGGAATTTCCAAGACTGTTTTTAAACTAATAAGTCCCTTTTGAGTATAAACAGATTTCTCGCAAAAGAATTCGTATATATCCCACCATTTTATCGGTATTCTTCTTCCTAAATAAGCAATAGTTGTAATTGTTTCCCCAAATTTTTGCACATGCGTATTTGCCTTAAAAATTTCCCATTTTAATATCCATGGAATTCTGTAAATAGCAGTAAATATAAGTTCCGGGTGTTTGAAAGAAGTAGTAGAATTTTCTTTTTCAAACTGTTCATAAAAACACCTGATTTTATCAGGAAAGATAATTGGATTTGCACCCCAAGTATAGAACCATTTTATGAACCACTGAGGAAAATCAGTAGCTGATTCAATGTTTCTAAACCGAAGAAACCAAGTGTGCTTCCTTTGATTATTTTCATACAGGAAAGTACCATCCCATGCTTTGATATAATTAAAGTAATTAAACCAATATTTTTCTAATTTTTTCCCGGTTTTGGGGATTTCGTTATAACGAAAGAGATCACCGTTCCATTGTTCCGGTGTCAAAACTTGTTTTATATAGGCTTTAGAATAAGCCCAATCGCAATACTTGGATGTGGTAGGAAGGTTAAATCGTTGACAGTGATCAATACAACCAAAAACACAGAACATAATAAAGAAAAAGATTTAACAAACTTCACACAATATTATTATAATTATCATCATAACGTTTACAAACATTAATTTGTACACACTTATCTTACATAAGAAACATAATAACATAATTGAAATAAAAACATAAGTTCTTAATGAATACATAAACATACATAAACAAACTACATACCTGAGCACTTGGCTCTGATACCAAACTTAGATCGCAAACACTAAGAGGTATGTATTACAACAGAAGTTAAGCTTTAGACAGAGAGAGGGAGAGGGGGTAGCAGAAGGTGTCCTTCAAGGAGGAGGAGCTGCAGCTTTTATAAGCTCCGGACGTCAGCTACGGCCTTCAATCCTTGCTAATCAACAGTGGAGTCGACAGTAGTGCACTAGGGGACCCACCTGGTGGCAGACAAGGTACTGTTTTGGAATAGTAAAAGTTTCAATTATTGGCTAACAAGCCAAAAATGAACAGTAAAAGTACTATTCATAAATAGTAACCGCACTAATAAGTGCTGATGTAGATGCTTACGTCATTTATATATTAGGATCTTGTGAATCCTGCATGTAATCATCTTAATCTTCTGGACTTTTAGTCTCAGCTATGCTTTCCTCATCAGAATCGTCGAGAATTTTTCTCAACTCTTTTCTAAGTTCAGACTTTGAAGAGGAGGATAGTAACTCTTTTAGTATACTAGCCGTATCCTTATTAGGAGTAGGTAAAGAAGACTCGGGAATTTCCAAGACTGTTTTTAAACTAATAAGTCCCTTTTGAGTATAAACAGATTTCTCGCAAAAGAATTCGTATTTATCCCACCATTTTATCGGTATTCTTCTTCCTAAATAAGCAATAGTTGTAATTGTTTCCCCAAATTTTTGCACATGCGTATTTGCCTTAAATATTTCCCATTTTAATATCCATGGAACTCTGTAAATAGCAGTAAATATAAGTTCCGGGTGTTTGAAAGAAGTAGTAGAATTTTCTTTTTCAAACTGTTCATAAAAACACCTGATTTTATCAGGAAAGATAATTGGATTTGCACCCCAAGTATAGAACCATTTTATGAACCACTGAGGAAAATCAGTAGCTGATTCAATGTTTCTAAACCGAAAAAACCAAGTGTGCTTCTTTTGATTATTTTCATACAGGAAAGCACCATCCCATGCTTTGATATAATTAAAGTAATTAAACCAATATTTTTCTAATTTTTTCCCGGTTTTGGGGATTTCGTTATAACGAAAGAGATCACCGTTCCATTGTTCCGGTGTCAAAACTTGTTTTATATAGGCTTTAGAATAAGCCCAATCGCAATACTTGGATGTGGTAGGCAGGTTAAATCGTTGACAGTGATCAATACAACCAAAAACACAGAACATAATAAAGAAAAAGATTTAACAAACTTCACACAATATTATTATAACTATCATCATAAGGTTTACAAACATTAATTTGTACACACTTATCTTACATAAGAAACATAATAACATAATCGAAATAAAAACATAAGTTCTTAATGAATACATAAACATACATAAACAAACTACATACCTGAGCACTTGGCTCTGATACCAAACTTAGATCGCAAACACTAAGAGGTATGTATTACAACAGAAGTTAAGCTTTAGACAGAGAGAGGGAGAGGGGGTAGCAGAAGGTGTCCTTCAAGGAGGAGGAGCTGCATCTTTTATAAGCTCCGGACGTCAGCTACGGCCTTCAATCCTTGCTAATCAACAGTGGAGTCGACAGTAGTAAACTAGGGGACCCACCTGGTGGCAGACAAGGTACTGTTTTGGAACAGTAAAAGTTTCAATTATTGGCTAACAAGCCAAAAATGAACAGTAAAAGTACTATTCATAAATAGTAACCGCACTAATAAGTGCTGATGTAGATGCTTACGTCATTTATATATTAGGATCTTGTGAATCCTGCATGTAATCATCTTAATATTCTGGAATTTTAGTCTCAGCTATGCTTTCCTCATCAGAATCGTCGAGAATTTTTCTCAACTCTTTTCTA
The DNA here is from genome assembly GCA_946814005.1 of Chamaenerion angustifolium. Classification (NCBI taxonomy): domain Eukaryota; kingdom Viridiplantae; phylum Streptophyta; class Magnoliopsida; order Myrtales; family Onagraceae; genus Chamaenerion; species Chamaenerion angustifolium. Next base: position 24,425,294 of record OX328271.1, on the reverse strand, counting down.
AGTTCAGACTTTGAAGAGGAGGATAGTAACTCTTTTAGTATACTAGCCGTATCCTTATTAGGAGTAGGTAAAGAAGACTCGGGAATTTCCAAGACTGTTTTTAAACTAATAAGTCCCTTTTGAGTATAAACAGATTTCTCGCAAAAGAATTCGTATTTATCCCACCATTTTATCGGTATTCTTCTTCCTAAATAAGCAATAGTTGTAATTGTTTCCCCAAATTTTTGCACAGGCGTATTTGCCTTAAATATTTCCCATTTTAATATCCATGGAACTCTGTAAATAGCAGTAAATATAAGTTCCGGGTGTTTGAAAGAAGTAGTAGAATTTTCTTTTTCAAACTGTTCATAAAAACACCTGATTTTATCAGGAAAGATAATTGGATTTGCACCCCAAGTATAGAACCATTTTATGAACCACTGAGGAAAATCAGTAGCTGATTCAATGTTTCTAAACTGAAGAAACCAAGTGTGCTTCCTTTGATTATTTTCATACAGGAAAGCACCATCCCATGCTTTGATATAATTAAAGTAATTAAACCAATATTTTTCTAATTTTTTCCCGGTTTTGGGGATTTCGTTATAACGAAAGAGATCACCGTTCCATTGTTCCGGTGTCAAAACTTGTTTTATATAGGCTTTAGAATAAGCCCAATCGCAATACTTGGATGTGGTAGGCAGGTTAAATCGTTGACAGTGATCAATACAACCAAAAACACAGAACATAATAAAGAAAAAGATTTAACAAACTTCACACAATATTATTATAACTATCATCATAAGGTTTACAAACATTAATTTGTACACACTTATCTTACATAAGAAACATAATAACATAATCGAAATAAAAACATAAGTTCTTAATGAATACATAAACATACATAAACAAACTACATACCTGAGCACTTGGCTCTGATACCAAACTTAGATCGCAAACACTAAGAGGTATGTATTACAACAGAAGTTAAGCTTTAGACAGAGAGAGGGAGAGGGGGTAGCAGAAGGTGTCCTTCAAGGAGGAGGAGCTGCATCTTTTATAAGCTCCGGACGTCAGCTACGGCCTTCAATCCTTGCTAATCAACAGTGGAGTCGACAGTAGTAAACTAGGGGACCCACCTGGTGGCAGACAAGGTACTGTTTTGGAACAGTAAAAGTTTCAATTATTGGCTAACAAGCCAAAAATGAACAGTAAAAGTACTATTCATAAATAGTAACCGCACTAATAAGTGCTGATGTAGATGCTTACGTCATTTATATATTAGGATCTTGTGAATCCTGCATGTAATCATCTTAATCTTCTGGACTTTTAGTCTCAGCTATGCTTTCCTCATCAGAATCGTCGAGAATTTTTCTCAACTCTTTTCTAAGTTCAGACTTTGAAGAGGAGGATAGTAACTCTTTTAGTATACTAGCCGTATCCTTATTAGGAGTAGGTAAAGAAGACTCGGGAATTTCCAAGACTGTTTTTAAACTAATAAGTCCCTTTTGAGTATAAACAGATTTCTCGCAAAAGAATTCGTATTTATCCCACCATTTTATCGGTATTCTTCTTCCTAAATAAGCAATAGTTGTAATTGTTTCCCCAAATTTTTGCACAGGCGTATTTGCCTTAAATATTTCCCATTTTAATATCCATGGAACTCTGTAAATAGCAGTAAATATAAGTTCCGGGTGTTTGAAAGAAGTAGTAGAATTTTCTTTTTCAAACTGTTCATAAAAACACCTGATTTTATCAGGAAAGATAATTGGATTTGCACCCCAAGTATAGAACCATTTTATGAACCACTGAGGAAAATCAGTAGCTGATTCAATGTTTCTAAACTGAAGAAACCAAGTGTGCTTCCTTTGATTATTTTCATACAGGAAAGCACCATCCCATGCTTTGATATAATTAAAGTAATTAAACCAATATTTTTCTAATTTTTTCCCGGTTTTGGGGATTTCGTTATAACGAAAGAGATCACCGTTCCATTGTTCCGGTGTCAAAACTTGTTTTATATAGGCTTTAGAATAAGCCCAATCGCAATACTTGGATGTGGTAGGCAGGTTAAATCGTTGACAGTGATCAATACAACCAAAAACACAGAACATAATAAAGAAAAAGATTTAACAAACTTCACACAATATTATTATAACTATCATCATAAGGTTTACAAACATTAATTTGTACACACTTATCTTACATAAGAAACATAATAACATAATCGAAATAAAAACATAAGTTCTTAATGAATACATAAACATACATAAACAAACTACATACCTGAGCACTTGGCTCTGATACCAAACTTAGATCGCAAACACTAAGAGGTATGTATTACAACAGAAGTTAAGCTTTAGACAGAGAGAGGGAGAGGGGGTAGCAGAAGGTGTCCTTCAAGGAGGAGGAGCTGCATCTTTTATAAGCTCCGGACGTCAGCTACGGCCTTCAATCCTTGCTAATCAACAGTGGAGTCGACAGTAGTAAACTAGGGGACCCACCTGGTGGCAGACAAGGTACTGTTTTGGAACAGTAAAAGTTTCAATTATTGGCTAACAAGCCAAAAATGAACAGTAAAAGTACTATTCATAAATAGTAACCGCACTAATAAGTGCTGATGTAGATGCTTACGTCATTTATATATTAGGATCTTGTGAATCCTGCATGTAATCATCTTAATCTTCTGGACTTTTAGTCTCAGCTATGCTTTCCTCATCAGAATCGTCGAGAATTTTTCTCAACTCTTTTCTAAGTTCAGACTTTGAAGAGGAGGATAGTAACTCTTTTAGTATACTAGCCGTATCCTTATTAGGAGTAGGTAAAGAAGACTCGGGAATTTCCAAGACTGTTTTTAAACTAATAAGTCCCTTTTGAGTATAAACAGATTTCTCGCAAAAGAATTCGTATTTATCCCACCATTTTATCGGTATTCTTCTTCCTAAATAAGCAATAGTTGTAATTGTTTCCCCAAATTTTTGCACAGGCGTATTTGCCTTAAATATTTCCCATTTTAATATCCATGGAACTCTGTAAATAGCAGTAAATATAAGTTCCGGGTGTTTGAAAGAAGTAGTAGAATTTTCTTTTTCAAACTGTTCATAAAAACACCTGATTTTATCAGGAAAGATAATTGGATTTGCACCCCAAGTATAGAACCATTTTATGAACCACTGAGGAAAATCAGTAGCTGATTCAATGTTTCTAAACTGAAGAAACCAAGTGTGCTTCCTTTGATTATTTTCATACAGGAAAGCACCATCCCATGCTTTGATATAATTAAAGTAATTAAACCAATATTTTTCTAATTTTTTCCCGGTTTTGGGGATTTCGTTATAACGAAAGAGATCACCGTTCCATTGTTCCGGTGTCAAAACTTGTTTTATATAGGCTTTAGAATAAGCCCAATCGCAATACTTGGATGTGGTAGGCAGGTTAAATCGTTGACAGTGATCAATACAACCAAAAACACAGAACATAATAAAGAAAAAGATTTAACAAACTTCACACAATATTATTATAACTATCATCATAAGGTTTACAAACATTAATTTGTACACACTTATCTTACATAAGAAACATAATAACATAATCGAAATAAAAACATAAGTTCTTAATGAATACATAAACATACATAAACAAACTACATACCTGAGCACTTGGCTCTGATACCAAACTTAGATCGCAAACACTAAGAGGTATGTATTACAACAGAAGTTAAGCTTTAGACAGAGAGAGGGAGAGGGGGTAGCAGAAGGTGTCCTTCAAGGAGGAGGAGCTGCATCTTTTATAAGCTCCGGACGTCAGCTACGGCCTTCAATCCTTGCTAATCAACAGTGGAGTCGACAGTAGTAAACTAGGGGACCCACCTGGTGGCAGACAAGGTACTGTTTTGGAACAGTAAAAGTTTCAATTATTGGCTAACAAGCCAAAAATGAACAGTAAAAGTACTATTCATAAATAGTAACCGCACTAATAAGTGCTGATGTAGATGCTTACGTCATTTATATATTAGGATCTTGTGAATCCTGCATGTAATCATCTTAATCTTCTGGACTTTTAGTCTCAGCTATGCTTTCCTCATCAGAATCGTCGAGAATTTTTCTCAACTCTTTTCTAAGTTCAGACTTTGAAGAGGAGGATAGTAACTCTTTTAGTATACTAGCCGTATCCTTATTAGGAGTAGGTAAAGAAGACTCGGGAATTTCCAAGACTGTTTTTAAACTAATAAGTCCCTTTTGAGTATAAACAGATTTCTCGCAAAAGAATTCGTATTTATCCCACCATTTTATCGGTATTCTTCTTCCTAAATAAGCAATAGTTGTAATTGTTTCCCCAAATTTTTGCACAGGCGTATTTGCCTTAAATATTTCCCATTTTAATATCCATGGAACTCTGTAAATAGCAGTAAATATAAGTTCCGGGTGTTTGAAAGAAGTAGTAGAATTTTCTTTTTCAAACTGTTCATAAAAACACCTGATTTTATCAGGAAAGATAATTGGATTTGCACCCCAAGTATAGAACCATTTTATGAACCACTGAGGAAAATCAGTAGCTGATTCAATGTTTCTAAACTGAAGAAACCAAGTGTGCTTCCTTTGATTATTTTCATACAGGAAAGCACCATCCCATGCTTTGATATAATTAAAGTAATTAAACCAATATTTTTCTAATTTTTTCCCGGTTTTGGGGATTTCGTTATAACGAAAGAGATCACCGTTCCATTGTTCCGGTGTCAAAACTTGTTTTATATAGGCTTTAGAATAAGCCCAATCGCAATACTTGGATGTGGTAGGCAGGTTAAATCGTTGACAGTGATCAATACAACCAAAAACACAGAACATAATAAAGAAAAAGATTTAACAAACTTCACACAATATTATTATAACTATCATCATAAGGTTTACAAACATTAATTTGTACACACTTATCTTACATAAGAAACATAATAACATAATCGAAATAAAAACATAAGTTCTTAATGAATACATAAACATACATAAACAAACTACATACCTGAGCACTTGGCTCTGATACCAAACTTAGATCGCAAACACTAAGAGGTATGTATTACAACAGAAGTTAAGCTTTAGACAGAGAGAGGGAGAGGGGGTAGCAGAAGGTGTCCTTCAAGGAGGAGGAGCTGCATCTTTTATAAGCTCCGGACGTCAGCTACGGCCTTCAATCCTTGCTAATCAACAGTGGAGTCGACAGTAGTAAACTAGGGGACCCACCTGGTGGCAGACAAGGTACTGTTTTGGAACAGTAAAAGTTTCAATTATTGGCTAACAAGCCAAAAATGAACAGTAAAAGTACTATTCATAAATAGTAACCGCACTAATAAGTGCTGATGTAGATGCTTACATCATTTATATATTAGGATCTTGTGAATCCTGCATGTAATCATCTTAATCTTCTGGACTTTTAGTCTCAGCTATGCTTTCCTCATCAGAATCGTCGAGAATTTTTCTCAACTCTTTTCTAAGTTCAGACTTTGAAGAGGAGGATAGTAACTCTTTTAGTATACTAGCCGTATCCTTATTAGGAGTAGGTAAAGAAGACTCGGGAATTTCCAAGACTGTTTTTAAACTAATAAGTCCCTTTTGAGTATAAACAGATTTCTCGCAAAAGAATTCGTATTTATCCCACCATTTTATCGGTATTCTTCTTCCTAAATAAGCAATAGTTGTAATTGTTTCCCCAAATTTTTGCACAGGCGTATTTGCCTTAAATATTTCCCATTTTAATATCCATGGAACTCTGTAAATAGCAGTAAATATAAGTTCCGGGTGTTTGAAAGAAGTAGTAGAATTTTCTTTTTCAAACTGTTCATAAAAACACCTGATTTTATCAGGAAAGATAATTGGATTTGCACCCCAAGTATAGAACCATTTTATGAACCACTGAGGAAAATCAGTAGCTGATTCAATGTTTCTAAACTGAAGAAACCAAGTGTGCTTCCTTTGATTATTTTCATACAGGAAAGCACCATCCCATGCTTTGATATAATTAAAGTAATTAAACCAATATTTTTCTAATTTTTTCCCGGTTTTGGGGATTTCGTTATAACGAAAGAGATCACCGTTCCATTGTTCCGGTGTCAAAACTTGTTTTATATAGGCTTTAGAATAAGCCCAATCGCAATACTTGGATGTGGTAGGCAGGTTAAATCGTTGACAGTGATCAATACAACCAAAAACACAGAACATAATAAAGAAAAAGATTTAACAAACTTCACACAATATTATTATAACTATCATCATAAGGTTTACAAACATTAATTTGTACACACTTATCTTACATAAGAAACATAATAACATAATCGAAATAAAAACATAAGTTCTTAATGAATACATAAACATACATAAACAAACTACATACCTGAGCACTTGGCTCTGATACCAAACTTAGATCGCAAACACTAAGAGGTATGTATTACAACAGAAGTTAAGCTTTAGACAGAGAGAGGGAGAGGGGGTAGCAGAAGGTGTCCTTCAAGGAGGAGGAGCTGCATCTTTTATAAGCTCCGGACGTCAGCTACGGCCTTCAATCCTTGCTAATCAACAGTGGAGTCGACAGTAGTAAACTAGGGGACCCACCTGGTGGCAGACAAGGTACTGTTTTGGAACAGTAAAAGTTTCAATTATTGGCTAACAAGCCAAAAATGAACAGTAAAAGTACTATTCATAAATAGTAACCGCACTAATAAGTGCTGATGTAGATGCTTACGTCATTTATATATTAGGATCTTGTGAATCCTGCATGTAATCATCTTAATCTTCTGGACTTTTAGTCTCAGCTATGCTTTCCTCATCAGAATCGTCGAGAATTTTTCTCAACTCTTTTCTAAGTTCAGACTTTGAAGAGGAGGATAGTAACTCTTTTAGTATACTAGCCGTATCCTTATTAGGAGTAGGTAAAGAAGACTCGGGAATTTCCAAGACTGTTTTTAAACTAATAAGTCCCTTTTGAGTATAAACAGATTTCTCGCAAAAGAATTCGTATTTATCCCACCATTTTATCGGTATTCTTCTTCCTAAATAAGCAATAGTTGTAATTGTTTCCCCAAATTTTTGCACAGGCGTATTTGCCTTAAATATTTCCCATTTTAATATCCATGGAACTCTGTAAATAGCAGTAAATATAAGTTCCGGGTGTTTGAAAGAAGTAGTAGAATTTTCTTTTTCAAACTGTTCATAAAAACACCTGATTTTATCAGGAAAGATAATTGGATTTGCACCCCAAGTATAGAACCATTTTATGAACCACTGAGGAAAATCAGTAGCTGATTCAATGTTTCTAAACTGAAGAAACCAAGTGTGCTTCCTTTGATTATTTTCATACAGGAAAGCACCATCCCATGCTTTGATATAATTAAAGTAATTAAACCAATATTTTTCTAATTTTTTCCCGGTTTTGGGGATTTCGTTATAACGAAAGAGATCACCGTTCCATTGTTCCGGTGTCAAAACTTGTTTTATATAGGCTTTAGAATAAGCCCAATCGCAATACTTGGATGTGGTAGGCAGGTTAAATCGTTGACAGTGATCAATACAACCAAAAACACAGAACATAATAAAGAAAAAGATTTAACAAACTTCACACAATATTATTATAACTATCATCATAAGGTTTACAAACATTAATTTGTACACACTTATCTTACATAAGAAACATAATAACATAATCGAAATAAAAACATAAGTTCTTAATGAATACATAAACATACATAAACAAACTACATACCTGAGCACTTGGCTCTGATACCAAACTTAGATCGCAAACACTAAGAGGTATGTATTACAACAGAAGTTAAGCTTTAGACAGAGAGAGGGAGAGGGGGTAGCAGAAGGTGTCCTTCAAGGAGGAGGAGCTGCATCTTTTATAAGCTCCGGACGTCAGCTACGGCCTTCAATCCTTGCTAATCAACAGTGGAGTCGACAGTAGTAAACTAGGGGACCCACCTGGTGGCAGACAAGGTACTGTTTTGGAACAGTAAAAGTTTCAATTATTGGCTAACAAGCCAAAAATGAACAGTAAAAGTACTATTCATAAATAGTAACCGCACTAATAAGTGCTGATGTAGATGCTTACGTCATTTATATATTAGGATCTTGTGAATCCTGCATGTAATCATCTTAATCTTCTGGACTTTTAGTCTCAGCTATGCTTTCCTCATCAGAATCGTCGAGAATTTTTCTCAACTCTTTTCTAAGTTCAGACTTTGAAGAGGAGGATAGTAACTCTTTTAGTATACTAGCCGTATCCTTATTAGGAGTAGGTAAAGAAGACTCGGGAATTTCCAAGACTGTTTTTAAACTAATAAGTCCCTTTTGAGTATAAACAGATTTCTCGCAAAAGAATTCGTATTTATCCCACCATTTTATCGGTATTCTTCTTCCTAAATAAGCAATAGTTGTAATTGTTTCCCCAAATTTTTGCACAGGCGTATTTGCCTTAAATATTTCCCATTTTAATATCCATGGAACTCTGTAAATAGCAGTAAATATAAGTTCCGGGTGTTTGAAAGAAGTAGTAGAATTTTCTTTTTCAAACTGTTCATAAAAACACCTGATTTTATCAGGAAAGATAATTGGATTTGCACCCCAAGTATAGAACCATTTTATGAACCACTGAGGAAAATCAGTAGCTGATTCAATGTTTCTAAACTGAAGAAACCAAGTGTGCTTCCTTTGATTATTTTCATACAGGAAAGCACCATCCCATGCTATGATATAATTAAAGTAATTAAACCAATATTTTTATAATTTTTTCCCGGTTTTGGGGATTTCGTTATAACGAAAGAGATCACCGTTCCATTGTTCCGGTGTCAAAACTTGTTTTATATAGGCTTTAGAATAAGCCCAATCGCAATACTTGGATGTGGTAGGCAGGTTAAATCGTTGACAGTGATCAATACAACCAAAAACACAGAACATAATAAAGAAAAAGATTTAACAAACTTCACACAATATTATTATAACTATCATCATAAGGTTTACAAACATTAATTTGTACACACTTATCTTACATAAGAAACATAATAACATAATCGAAATAAAAACATAAGTTCTTAATGAATACATAAACATACATAAACAAACTACATACCTGAGCACTTGGCTCTGATACCAAACTTAGATCGCAAACACTAAGAGGTATGTATTACAACAGAAGTTAAGCTTTAGACAGAGAGAGGGAGAGGGGGTAGCAGAAGGTGTCCTTCAAGGAGGAGGAGCTGCATCTTTTATAAGCTCCGGATGTCAGCTACGGCCTTCAATCCTTGCTAATCAACAGTGGAGTCGACAGTAGTAAACTAGGGGACCCACCTGGTGGCAGACAAGGTACTGTTTTGGAACAGTAAAAGTTTCAATTATTGGCTAACAAGCCAAAAATGAACAGTAAAAGTACTATTCATAAATAGTAACCGCACTAATAAGTGCTGATGTAGATGCTTACGTCATTTATATATTAGGATCTTGTGAATCCTGCATGTAATCATCTTAATCTTGTGGACTTTTAGTCTCAGCTATGCTTTCCTCATCAGAATCGTCGAGAATTTTTCTCAACTCTTTTCTAAGTTCAGACTTTGAAGAGGAGGATAGTAACTCTTTTAGTATACTAGCCGTATCCTTATTAGGAGTAGGTAAAGAAGACTCGGGAATTTCCAAGACTGTTTTTAAACTAATAAGTCCCTTTTGAGTATAAACAGATTTCTCGCAAAAGAATTCGTATTTATCCCACCATTTTATCGGTATTCTTCTTCCTAAATAAGCAATAGTTGTAATTGTTTCCCCAAATTTTTGCACAGGCGTATTTGCCTTAAATATTTCCCATTTTAATATCCATGGAACTCTGTAAATAGCAGTAAATATAAGTTCCGGGTGTTTGAAAGAAGTAGTAGAATTTTCTTTTTCAAACTGTTCATAAAAACACCTGATTTTATCAGGAAAGATAATTGGATTTGCACCCCAAGTATAGAACCATTTTATGAACCACTGAGGAAAATCAGTAGCTGATTCAATGTTTCTAAACTGAAGAAACCAAGTGTGCTTCCTTTGATTATTTTCATACAGGAAAGCACCATCCCATGCTTTGATATAATTAAAGTAATTAAACCAATATTTTTCTAATTTTTTCCCGGTTTTGGGGATTTCGTTATAACGAAAGAGATCACCGTTCCATTGTTCCGGTGTCAAAACTTGTTTTATATAGGCTTTAGAATAAGCCCAATCGCAATACTTGGATGTGGTAGGCAGGTTAAATCGTTGACAGTGATCAATACAACCAAAAACACAGAACATAATAAAGAAAAAGATTTAACAAACTTCACACAATATTATTATAACTATCATCATAAGGTTTACAAACATTAATTTGTACACACTTATCTTACATAAGAAACATAATAACATAATCGAAATAAAAACATAAGTTCTTAATGAATACATAAACATACATAAACAAACTACATACCTGAGCACTTGGCTCTGATACCAAACTTAGATCGCAAACACTAAGAGGTATGTATTACAACAGAAGTTAAGCTTTAGACAGAGAGAGGGAGAGGGGGTAGCAGAAGGTGTCCTTCAAGGAGGAGGAGCTGCATCTTTTATAAGCTCCGGACGTCAGCTACGGCCTTCAATCCTTGCTAATCAACAGTGGAGTCGACAGTAGTAAACTAGGGGACCCACCTGGTGGCAGACAAGGTACTGTTTTGGAACAGTAAAAGTTTCAATTATTGGCTAACAAGCCAAAAATGAACAGTAAAAGTACTATTCATAAATAGTAACCGCACTAATAAGTGCTGATGTAGATGCTTACGTCATTTATATATTAGGATCTTGTGAATCCTGCATGTAATCATCTTAATCTTCTGGACTTTTAGTCTCAGCTATGCTTTCCTCATCAGAATCGTCGAGAATTTTTCTCAACTCTTTTCTAAGTTCAGACTTTGAAGAGGAGGATAGTAACTCTTTTAGTATACTAGCCGTATCCTTATTAGGAGTAGGTAAAGAAGACTCGGGAATTTCCAAGACTGTTTTTAAACTAATAAGTCCCTTTTGAGTATAAACAGATTTCTCGCAAAAGAATTCGTATTTATCCCACCATTTTATCGGTATTCTTCTTCCTAAATAAGCAATAGTTGTAATTGTTTCCCCAAATTTTTGCACAGGCGTATTTGCCTTAAATATTTCCCATTTTAATATCCATGGAACTCTGTAAATAGCAGTAAATATAAGTTCCGGGTGTTTGAAAGAAGTAGTAGAATTTTCTTTTTCAAACTGTTCATAAAAACACCTGATTTTATCAGGAAAGATAATTGGATTTGCACCCCAAGTATAGAACCATTTTATGAACCACTGAGGAAAATCAGTAGCTGATTCAATGTTTCTAAACTGAAGAAACCAAGTGTGCTTCCTTTGATTATTTTCATACAGGAAAGCACCATCCCATGCTTTGATATAATTAAAGTAATTAAACCAATATTTTTCTAATTTTTTCCCGGTTTTGGGGATTTCGTTATAACGAAAGAGATCACCGTTCCATTGTTCCGGTGTCAAAACTTGTTTTATATAGGCTTTAGAATAAGCCCAATCGCAATACTTGGATGTGGTAGGCAGGTTAAATCGTTGACAGTGATCAATACAACCAAAAACACAGAACATAATAAAGAAAAAGATTTAACAAACTTCACACAATATTATTATAACTATCATCATAAGGTTTACAAACATTAATTTGTACACACTTATCTTACATAAGAAACATAATAACATAATCGAAATAAAAACATAAGTTCTTAATGAATACATAAACATACATAAACAAACTACATACCTGAGCACTTGGCTCTGATACCAAACTTAGATCGCAAACACTAAGAGGTATGTATTACAACAGAAGTTAAGCTTTAGACAGAGAGAGGGAGAGGGGGTAGCAGAAGGTGTCCTTCAAGGAGGAGGAGCTGCATCTTTTATAAGCTCCGGACGTCAGCTACGGCCTTCAATCCTTGCTAATCAACAGTGGAGTCGACAGTAGTAAACTAGGGGACCCACCTGGTGGCAGACAAGGTACTGTTTTGGAACAGTAAAAGTTTCAATTATTGGCTAACAAGCCAAAAATGAACAGTAAAAGTACTATTCATAAATAGTAACCGCACTAATAAGTGCTGATGTAGATGCTTACGTCATTTATATATTAGGATCTTGTGAATCCTGCATGTAATCATCTTAATCTTCTGGACTTTTAGTCTCAGGTATGCTTTCCTCATCAGAATCGTCGAGAATTTTTCTCAACTCTTTTCTAAGTTCAGACTTTGAAGAGGAGGATAGTAACTCTTTTAGTATACTAGCCGTATCCTTATTAGGAGTAGGTAAAGAAGACTCGGGAATTTCCAAGACTGTTTTTAAACTAATAAGTCCCTTTTGAGTATAAACAGATTTCTCGCAAAAGAATTCGTATTTATCCCACCATTTTATCGGTATTCTTCTTCCTAAATAAGCAATAGTTGTAATTGTTTCCCCAAATTTTTGCACAGGCGTATTTGCCTTAAATATTTCCCATTTTAATATCCATGGAACTCTGTAAATAGCAGTAAATATAAGTTCCGGGTGTTTGAAAGAAGTAGTAGAATTTTCTTTTTCAAACTGTTCATAAAAACACCTGATTTTATCAGGAAAGATAATTGGATTTGCACCCCAAGTATAGAACCATTTTATGAACCACTGAGGAAAATCAGTAGCTGATTCAATGTTTCTAAACTGAAGAAACCAAGTGTGCTTCCTTTGATTATTTTCATACAGGAAAGCACCATCCCATGCTTTGATATAATTAAAGTAATTAAACCAATATTTTTCTAATTTTTTCCCGGTTTTGGGGATTTCGTTATAACGAAAGAGATCACCGTTCCATTGTTCCGGTGTCAAAACTTGTTTTATATAGGCTTTAGAATAAGCCCAATCGCAATACTTGGATGTGGTAGGCAGGTTAAATCGTTGACAGTGATCAATACAACCAAAAACACAGAACATAATAAAGAAAAAGATTTAACAAACTTCACACAATATTATTATAACTATCATCATAAGGTTTACAAACATTAATTTGTACACACTTATCTTACATAAGAAACATAATAACATAATCGAAATAAAAACATAAGTTCTTAATGAATACATAAACATACATAAACAAACTACATACCTGAGCACTTGGCTCTGATACCAAACTTAGATCGCAAACACTAAGAGGTATGTATTACAACAGAAGTTAAGCTTTAGACAGAGAGAGGGAGAGGGGGTAGCAGAAGGTGTCCTTCAAGGAGGAGGAGCTGCATCTTTTATAAGCTCCGGACGTCAGCTACGGCCTTCAATCCTTGCTAATCAACAGTGGAGTCGACAGTAGTAAACTAGGGGACCCACCTGGTGGCAGACAAGGTACTGTTTTGGAACAGTAAAAGTTTCAATTATTGGCTAATAAGCCAAAAATGAATAGTAAAAGTACTATTCATAAATAGTAACCGCACTAATAAGTGCTGATGTAGATGCTTACGTCATTTATATATTAGGATCTTGTGAATCCTGCATGTAATCATCTTAATCTTCTGGACTTTTAGTCTCAGCTATGCTTTCCTCATCAGAATCGTCGAGAATTTTTCTCAACTCTTTTCTAAGTTCAGACTTTGAAGAGGAGGATAGTAACTCTTTTAGTATACTAGCCGTATCCTTATTAGGAGTAGGTAAAGAAGACTCGGGAATTTCCAAGACTGTTTTTAAACTAATAAGTCCCTTTTGAGTATAAACAGATTTCTCGCAAAAGAATTCGTATTTATCCCACCATTTTATCGGTATTCTTCTTCCTAAATAAGGAATAGTTGTAATTGGTTCCCCAAATTTTTGCACAGGCGTATTTGCCTTAAAAATTTCCCATTTTAATATCCATGGAACTCTGTAAATAGCAGTAAATATAAGTTCCGGGTGTTTGAAAGAAGTAGTAGAATTTTCTTTTTCAAACTGTTCATAAAAACACCTGATTTTATCAGGAAAGATAATTGGATTTGCACCCCAAGTATAGAACCATTTTATGAACCACTGAGGAAAATCAGTAGCTGATTCAATGTTTCTAAACCGAAGAAACCAAGTGTGCTTCTTTTGATTATTTTCATACAGGAAAGTACCATCCCATGCTTTGATATAATTAAAGTAATTAAACCAATATTTTTCTAATTTTTTCCCGGTTTTGGGGATTTCGTTATAACGAAAGAGATCACCGTTCCATTGTTCCGGTGTCAAAACTTGTTTTATATAGGCTTTAGAATAAGCCCAATCGCAATACTTGGATGTGGTAGGAAGGTTAAATCGTTAACAGTGATCAATACAACCAAAAACACAGAACATAATAAAGAAAAAGATTTAACAAACTTCACACAATATTATTATAACTATCATCATAAGGTTTACAAACATTAATTTGTACACACTTATCTTACATAAGAAACATAATAACATAATTGAAATAAAAACATAAGTTCTTAATGAATACATAAACATACATAAACAAACTACATACCTGAGCACTTGGCTCTGATACCAAACTTAGATCGCAAACACTAAGAGGTATGTATTACAACAGAAGTTAAGCTTTAGACAGAGAGAGGGAGAGGGGGTAGCAGAAGGTGTCCTTCAAGGAGGAGGAGCTGCAGCTTTTATAAGCTCCGGACGTCAGGTACGGCCTTCAATCCTTGCTAATCAACAGTGGAGTCGACAGTAGTAAACTAGGGGACCCACCTGGTGGCAGACAAGGTACTGTTTTGGAACAGTAAAAGTTTCAATTATTGGCTAACAAGCCAAAAATGAACAGTAAAAGTACTATTCATAAATAGTAACCGCACTAATAAGTGCTGATGTAGATGCTTACGTCATTTATATATTAGGATCTTGTGAATCCTGCATGTAATCATCTTAATCTTCTGGACTTTTAGTCTCAGCTATGCTTTCCTCATCAGAATCGTCGAGAATTTTTCTCAACTCTTTTCTAAGTTCAGACTTTGAAGAGGAGGATAGTAACTCTTTTAGTATACTAGCCGTATCCTTATTAGGAGTAGGTAAAGAAGACTCGGGAATTTCCAAGACTGTTTTTAAACTAATAAGTCCCTTTTGAGTATAAACAGATTTCTCGCAAAAGAATTCGTATTTATCCCACCATTTTATCGGTATTCTTCTTCCTAAATAAGCAATAGTTGTAATTGTTTCCCCAATTTTTTGCACAGGCGTATTTGCCTTAAAAATTTCCCATTTTAATATCCATGGAACTCTGTAAATAGCAGTAAATATAAGTTCCGGGTGTTTGAAAGAAGTAGTAGAATTTTCTTTTTCAAACTGTTCATAAAAACACCTGATTTTATCAGGAAAGATAATTGGATTTGCACCCCAAGTATAGAACCATTTTATGAACCACTGAGGAAAATCAGTAGCTGATTCAATGTTTCTAAACCGAAGAAACCAAGTGTGCTTCTTTTGATTATTTTCATACAGGAAAGTACCATCCCATGCTTTGATATAATTAAAGTAATTAAACCAATATTTTTCTAATTTTTTCCCGGTTTTGGGGATTTCGTTATAACGAAAGAGATCACCGTTCCATTGTTCCGGTGTCAAAACTTGTTTTATATAGGCTTTAGAATAAGCCCAATCGCAATACTTGGATGTGGTAGGAAGGTTAAATCGTTGACAGTGATCAATACAACCAAAAACACAGAACATAATAAAGAAAAAGATTTAACAAACTTCACACAATATTATTATAACTATCATCATAAGGTTTACAAACATTAATTTGTACACACTTATCTTACATAAGAAACATAATAACATAATTGAAATAAAAACATAAGTTCTTAATGAATACATAAACATACATAAACAAACTACATACCTGAGCACTTGGCTCTGATACCAAACTTAGATCGCAAACACTAAGAGGTATGTATTACAACAGAAGTTAAGCTTTAGACAGAGAGAGGGAGAGGGGGTAGCAGAAGGTGTCCTTCAAGGAGGAGGAGCTGCAGCTTTTATAAGCTCCGGACGTCAGGTACGGCCTTCAATCCTTGCTAATCAACAGTGGAGTCGACAGTAGTAAACTAGGGGACCCACCTGGTGGCAGACAAGGTACTGTTTTGGAACAGTAAAAGTTTCAATTATTGGCTAACAAGCCAAAAATGAACAGTAAAAGTACTATTCATAAATAGTAACCGCACTAATAAGTGCTGATGTAGATGCTTACGTCATTTATATATTAGGATCTTGTGAATCCTGCATGTAATCATCTTAATCTTCTGGACTTTTAGTCTCAGCTATGCTTTCCTCATCAGAATCGTCGAGAATTTTTCTCAACTCTTTTCTAAGTTCAGACTTTGAAGAGGAGGATAGTAACTCTTTTAGTATACTAGCCGTATCCTTATTAGGAGTAGGTAAAGAAGACTCGGGAATTTCCAAGACTGTTTTTAAACTAATAAGTCCCTTTTGAGTATAAACAGATTTCTCGCAAAAGAATTCGTATTTATCCCACCATTTTATCGGTATTCTTCTTCCTAAATAAGCAATAGTTGTAATTGTTTCCCCAAATTTTTGCACAGGCGTATTTGCCTTAAAAATTTCCCATTTTAATATCCATGGAACTCTGTAAATAGCAGTAAATATAAGTTCCGGGTGTTTGAAAGAAGTAGTAGAATTTTCTTTTTCAAACTGTTCATAAAAACACCTGATTTTATCAGGAAAGATAATTGGATTTGCACCCCAAGTATAGAACCATTTTATGAACCACTGAGGAAAATCAGTAGCTGATTCAATGTTTCTAAACCGAAGAAACCAAGTGTGCTTCTTTTGATTATTTTCATACAGGAAAGTACCATCCCATGCTTTGATATAATTAAAGTAATTAAACCAATATTTTTCTAATTTTTTCCCGGTTTTGGGGATTTCGTTATAACGAAAGAGATCACCGTTCCATTGTTCCGGTGTCAAAACTTGTTTTATATAGGCTTTAGAATAAGCCCAATCGCAATACTTGGATGTGGTAGGAAGGTTAAATCGTTGACAGTGATCAATACAACCAAAAACACAGAACATAATAAAGAAAAAGATTTAACAAACTTCACACAATATTATTATAACTATCATCATAAGGTTTACAAACATTAATTTGTACACACTTATCTTACATAAGAAACATAATAACATAATTGAAATAAAAACATAAGTTCTTAATGAATACATAAACATACATAAACAAACTACATACCTGAGCACTTGGCTCTGATACCAAACTTAGATCGCAAACACTAAGAGGTATGTATTACAACAGAAGTTAAGCTTTAGACAGAGAGAGGGAGAGGGGGTAGCAGAAGGTGTCCTTCAAGGAGGAGGAGCTGCAGCTTTTATAAGCTCCGGACGTCAGGTACGGCCTTCAATCCTTGCTAATCAACAGTGGAGTCGACAGTAGTAAACTAGGGGACCCACCTGGTGGCAGACAAGGTACTGTTTTGGAACAGTAAAAGTTTCAATTATTGGCTAACAAGCCAAAAATGAACAGTAAAAGTACTATTCATAAATAGTAATCACACTAATAAGTGCTGATGTAGATGCTTATGTCATTTATATATTAGGATCTTGTGAATCCTGCATGTAATCATCTTATTCTTCTGGACTTTTAGTCTCAGCTATGCTTTCCTCATCAGAATCGTCGAGAATTTTTCTCAACTCTTTTCTAAGTTCAGACTTTGAAGAGGAGGATAGTAACTCTTTTAGTATACTAGCCGTATCCTTATTAGGAGTAGGTAAAGAAGACTCGGGAATTTCCAAGACTGTTTTTAAACTAATAAGTCCCTTTTGAGTATAAACAGATTTCTCGCAAAAGAATTCGTATTTATCCCACCATTTTATCGGTATTCTTCTTCCTAAATAAGGAATAGTTGTAATTGTTTCCCCAAATATTTGCACAGGCGTATTTGCCTTAAAAATTTCCCATTTTAATATCCATGGAACTCTGTAAATAGCAGTAAATATAAGTTCCGGGTGTTTGAAAGAAGTAGTAGAATTTTCTTTTTCAAACTGTTCATAAAAACACCTGATTTTATTAGGAAAGATAATTGGATTTGCACCCCAAGTATAGAACCATTTTATGAACCACTGAGGAAAATCAGTAGCTGATTCAATGTTTCTAAACTGAAGAAACCAAGTGTGCTTCTTTTGATTATTTTCATACAGGAAAGCACCATCCCATGCTTTGATATAATCAAAGCAATTAAACCAATATTTTTCTAATTTTTTCCAGGTTTTGGGGATTTCGTTATAACGAAAGAGATCACCGTTCCATTGTTCTGGTGTCAAAACTTGTTTTATATAGGCTTTAGAATAAGCCCAATCATTCCCACCTCGGGTAATGCTAACAAATTCTACAGATTGAGTAATTTGTAGAATAGATATGTAATAATTTGTTTCTTTGGGATAAAAGAAAGGGTCTGAGAATTCTCGAATATAAAATTTTGAGATTTCATCAGAATTTAAATGAAGATATTTATCTTCAATGGGAGCAATCCACACCGTAGAGTATGGAATGAAAGGGTACACGAACTCATTAGCTCGGTCCGAAATTTTTCTGGATGCTTGATAAGCATCATCCCTCAGCCTCATTTCAGGAGGGACAGCTTTTAAAGCTTCAGCTTTTAGCTGGGCAGGAGTTTTGTTAAAAGCAGCCTTATAAGGCAAAGAAGAGGAGGAGGCTTTTGCCTTTCCTTTTTCTTTTTTCTTCTTTTTATCCATTATTACCCTGCAAAAATTCACGAGTTAGGAAATCAGGTAAAGAATTATCTGATCCTTTAATAAACTCAATATCGAAATCAAACACAGACAATATGCCTTGCCATCTTGCAAATATTTGTTTTGATGCTATATTTTTAACATATTTTTCCAGAATGACCTTGGCAGATTTACAATCTACCCTTATAAGGAACTTTTGATTTATTAAATCACTTTCGAATTTTTGAATACACAAAACGATTGAAAGAATTTCTTTCTTAACCGTTGAATAATTTTTTCTTGGCCCTTGCCAAGCTCCAGATGCATATCGCACTAGAGTTTCTTTATTATTAATCCTTTGTTTTAGGATTCCACCATAGCCTAAGTCTGAAGCATCAGTTTCAACAATTTTAAATGCATCAGGTTGGGCTATTGCTAAGCAAGGAATTTCCTTAATCTTAGCTTTTATTTTCTGAATAGCCTTGGTATGTTCATAAGACCATTCATGAGGATTTTTCCTCAACCTTTCAAATAAAGGTTTGGCATCTTTTGCAAGATCCCTATAAAAGTCTCCAATATAATTGAGACTTCCCAAAATTCTTTGTAATTGGGTTTTTCCTTTTATTATGTCTGGAAATTTTCCAGCAAACTCTATTGATCGATCAATAGGGAATATTGTCCTTTCTTTTATAATATGTCCAAGAAACCGAATTTCGGTCTGGAATATTTTTATTTTCTTGGCTGATATTACCAGCCCAGCAAATTTTGCAGCCTTAATAAATGCTTTCAAATGTTTAAAATGTTGATCAATGTTCTCAGAGAATATTAAAACATCATCAATATAAACAATACAAAAGGACATATATGGACTAAATATCTCATTCATAATATTTTGGAATTCTGAAGGAGCATTTTTAAGTCCAAAAGGCATGACATACCATTCATAATGTCCAAAAGGAACAGTAAAAGCAGTCTTATACCTATCCTTTTCGTTTATTTGAATTTGCCAAAACCCAGATTTCATATCAAATTTTGACATGACTTTGGCAGGATAAAGTCTATTAAGGAGATCCCTCTTATTAGGGATAGGATACCTAATCCATCTTAAAACCTTATTTAAAGGTTTATAGTTGATTACTAATCTAGGTACACCACGTTCTAATTCAGCAGCATTTTCTACATAAAATGTTGGACAACTCCAAGGACTAGATGATTTCCTAATAAGTCCT
Organism: Chamaenerion angustifolium; assembly: GCA_946814005.1. Taxonomy (NCBI): domain Eukaryota; kingdom Viridiplantae; phylum Streptophyta; class Magnoliopsida; order Myrtales; family Onagraceae; genus Chamaenerion; species Chamaenerion angustifolium. The sequence continues at coordinate 24,405,292 of OX328271.1, read as the reverse complement.
TTAATAAGTAATTCATCAATTTCCTTTTTACAAATTTCTAAGAGTCTAGGTCCCACAGCAATAGGTCTAGCTTTAGTAGGAATTTGATGTTCCTCAAAATTAGGTTCATATGGTAAATTAACCATATGTTTCTTCCTATTCCAGAAAGCAGTAGGAAGATCAGAACATACAGTTTTTTCAATATAATTTTGTAATTGAGAAATTTTCTCTTTTACAAATTTATTGTTAATCTGTTCAGCTATCTTTTTATAGCCTAATTCCTGAGACAAGGAGTTAAGAAAATTCTCTTTCCTAGTAATTTTCTTTTGAACAATGTCAATCTCGTGATAATGAGGTTCAGTGATAAAATTGAATGTTATTTCCTGTTGATTAACAGTACTAGTGATTCCTTTTTCAGTGATGCTTTTAATGGGATAAAGCATATGTAAAAAAGGATTACCTAAAATAACATCTTGTGATAGATTTTTACAAGCATGAAAGGCATTTCAAGACAAATTCCTTTGTTACAGACAGCAGTGTTATTAAGCTTATATGTAACAAGCATCTTACTACCATCAGCAGTATTAAGGATTTCAGTAGATTTCGAGAAATATCTCGAAGGAACAAGACCTTCATTTACGCAATTAAGGTCTGCACGAGAGTCAACCATGGCAATCACATTAAAGAAATATTCTTTGTGAACAACAATAGTGATTTTAATATGCCATTTGTGAGTAATTACCCGATCAAGCATATTGATATAGGTTAAAGAATTTAATTCATCCTTTTCAGGCAAATTGTCTTCTTCATAATTACCTTCATTATTATAATCAGTTTCTAGAATAATAATTCTAGATTTTAATTCACCAATCTCCTTTTTGAGGAGACTAATCTCATGTCTAAGAATTTCTAGACCTGGATTATTATCAGAATTTTGTCTAGAAGTTTTACTTCTACTTAAAATGTTTTTAAGGCTATAAGCCTCAGGTTGAGGAATAGAAGATTCTTCTAAAGGTTTATCAATAAAATCCTTTTGACCATATTGCTCAAGATAAGATTTAAGAATTTCTTTTCTTTCAGAAGGATCAGAAATTTTATCAATAGTTTCAAGAACAAAATTTTGTTCACGAGTGATGACACATAAGCCATTGGCTTTACAAAGTGATTTGTAATAATCACAATTGCCATCATAATCTGATTCTTGATTAGAATTGGAAGAATCGATCGATTCAGAACTATCAGAGAGAATTTTATTTGTTATAACAGATATTTCCAAATCATTCTCATGAATGAAAAGCTTCTCCATAGTTTCTTTCCAAAAGTCGAGGTTAATATTATTAACCCTTTTTGATTTACACTTATTAGCGTAATGACCAGGTTGCTTACAATTATAACAAATAGGAATAGATTTTTTCTCATTAGAAAATTTTCTTTTCTCAAACCTCTTCTTTTTCCTAGGTTTAAAATGATTCTTCCTATGGTCATGCTCTCTATAAGAGTTTTTATAAGATTTATTCTTATAACTCTTTTCCTTAGGCTCAGAGGGATTTAATCCCATCTGGTCACAGAAGTCTCCTAGGTACTTAGTACCCAAGATTTTCTCCTTTTGGATTTTCTTATGTAGTTTCATTTCATTAAATAAGATAATACCTTCAGCCATGATTTCTGAAGATAAGCCACCAAAAGTATAAAGAGAATAGGGAATTATCCCGGCCCCCTTCTCTTTGGCGAATTCTATTTCTAACCCTATCAGCAAAAAATAAGGGTAAGCCAGAAAGGAATTTTTCCTTCCAAAATTCATTTCCACAGTCTTGTCTAGTTAAGACTTTAGAAATAAAAACATCTTTATACCATTTAAACTGAGATAAGTTTTGGCAACGCAAGTTCATTAACTGCTCTTGAGTTTTATCAATTTGCAAAGTAGATGAGCCAATAAAATGTTTTGCAATTGAATAAATAAGTGTATTAACACTATCAGAAACATCAGTTTCAGTAGGAATATTGCTGGTATTAACAATTTCCCTTTTGACAGCACACAAAATATGTTGTTTAGCTTCTTCTGTTAGAAGAAAGTCCCACCAACCTTTAAGTTGGCCAGTAAAGCCATGAATTATGGCTTTAGTGATGTTGTTGTCAGGATTACCATTGGTTCTACAAGCAGTGGCATACATAGTCATGTATTGCAATATGGTTTGAACATGATAATCAGCCATTCCATCAATATTCCATTCTTCGATACATTTACCGTCGAATTGCACACCCTTATATTCTCCATGTTGTTCTAATTGTAGATCAACATGAGTTGGCCTATGATAATAGGGTTTAGCTGGAATGCTAGAAGACAATCTCTTCTTATAAGAAGGGGATAACTTATTAACTTGAAAGGACTCATTATTAATTTCTTTAAAATTATTTTCAAGTTGCTAAATTTCGCTATCACTACTTATAACGGAAGAGTTATCAAGATCAATTTGACCTTGTTCCAAAGGAACACAATCCTTTTCATTGATGCCAAGATTTTTTAAACGCTTGACAATCTCAGAAACCATTTCAGTCTCTTGATTATTACCAAGAGGTTTTTTAAAATTGAATTCAAGTTTCTCAGAAGTCATTGGTTTGAATAAAACCTTGTTATCAATTTTTGGGACGTCAAGATTTTTAACCTTAGACGTTCCTTCACCAAAATTTCTATTGATAGAAACATTTTTTTCTATCCTAGTTAACTGATCACCTAATGTCTGAAGTGTTAAATTGGTAAAATTGCTTTGTTCAACAACAGCTTCAACATTATTGCTTTTCCTATAAGGAGTAGCAAGTATTTCTTCATCCTGGATTTTTAAAACAATATTTTTCTCAAGAGGATGAATACTAGTGATTGTTGTACCATTTTTAATAAGAAAATTCCTATAAGAACTTTCTAAAGGAAGAACGACATTCTTATCCTCGAAATTATGATAATTATCTTTACTTTTAAATTTCATAAAAGTAAAGAACTCCATTGGTTCTTCATTAAGATCTAAACATCTTTTAATTACTCTTTTATAAAGAAAGAAATATCTATCCTGTTCAGATTTTCTTTTTAAGAAAAACCATTTTCTTTTTAAATCATTATCATCACAGAAAATTTTTTCTCTAGCTTGTCCTTTAAGGGGACAATAGAGAAATTCATCTTTCTCATCAGATAGGATAAGGGTATGAATATCATAACCCATGTCAGAAGGAGTAGGAGATTTTATCCTAGTTTCTGAAGCCTCAGAAGGTAGAGTATTAACTCTATATTCTGGTTGATTAACCCCATCAGAGGTAAATCTAGTACCAGGTATAGTCTCTCTATCAAACTGGGAGGGGGCAGAAGCCATAGAGCGATTGTAAGAAGTTTCTAAAGGATTTTCAATATAGTTGTTTAAACTTCTTGAGTGCCCAAAGCTTATCCTAGCACTTCTTTGATTAGAGAAACGGATTTCAACATTACCATCAGGATGTTCGATTAAACCTTCTAATTCACGATTTTCAGATTTAGCAGGTTCACTAGCATTTTCCAGCATCCAATTGACAGGTAATTTAACCTCATCCCAAGTTATAGTTTTAGGGACTTGTATATTGCTTTTAGCAAGATTTGTCATAAATAAGGTTGTAGATCCTTTAAGATCTGGTCCTAACCATTTTAGTCGAGGAACAACAGTGTTCATAACCTTGCATTGAATCCTATAAATAAGGACTATATTTTCAGCACCTTGCATCATACGAAAACCTTCGGTTTTAATATCAACGCAAAGGGCATGCAGAATAGTTGGGTCATTTAATGACAAAGTCAAGTTGGGAAAGCACGAAAAGTAAATCGGGCCATCACACAAACTACTTTCGACAATTCCTAATAAGGAGTCAGTAAAACCAAGGTGTCGTTTATGACGAACACAAATAAGAGCAGAGATATTTAAATCTAGTCTGAAAGATGGTTTTAATCCGATTTGCACTTTTCCAAGATGCAAAAACTTATATTTTTCCTTATGTTTTTCAATTAAGGATTGACTTAGTAATTGAAAAGTATTATCACCTTCATTTAAGGGGATTGCTTCTTCAACAGTTTTAATAATATAATCAGAAGAGAAATCAAATGTTCCTTTCTGTTTATAAACAACTACATAAGAAAATCCAAAAGGAGAAAATCTTGGGTACTAAGTACCTAGGAGACTTCTGTGACCAGATGGGATTAAATCCCTCTGAACCTAAGGAAAAGAGTTATAAGAAAAAATCTTATAAAAACTCTTATAGAGAGCATGACCATAGGAAGAATCATTTTAAACCTAGGAAAAAGAAGAGGTTTGAGAAAAGAAAATTTTCTAATGAGAAAAAATCTATTCCTATTTGCTATAATTGTAAGCAACCTGGTCATTACGCTAATAAGTGTAAATCAAAAAGGGTTAATAATATTAACCTCGACTTTTGGAAAGAAACTATGGAGAAGCTTTTCATTCATGAGAATGATTTGGAAATATCTGTTATAACAGATAAAATTCTCTCTGATAGTTCTGAATCGATCGATTCTTCCGATTCTAATCAAGAATCAGATTGTGATGGCAATTGTGATTATTACAAATCACTTTGTAAAGCCAATGCATTATGTGTAGACAAAATTCTGATAATAATCCAGGTCTAGAAATTCTTAGACATGAGATTAGTCTCCTCAAAAAGGAGATTGGTGAATTAAAATCTAGAATTATTATTCTAGAAACTGACTATAATAATGAAGGTAATTATGAAGAAGACAATTTGCCTGAAAAGGATGAATTAAATTCTTTAACCTATATCAATATGCTTGATCGAGTAATTACTCACAAATGGCATATTAAAATCACTATTGTTGTTCACAAAGAATATTTCTTTAATGTGATTGCCATGGTTGACTCTGGTGTAGACCTTAATTGCATAAATGAAGGTCTTGTTCCTTCGAGATATTTCTCGAAAACTACTGAAATCCTTAATACTGCTGATGGTAGTAAGATGTTTGTTAAATATAAGCTTAATAACACTGATGTCTGTAACAAAGGAATTTGTCTTGAAATGCCTTTCATGCTTGTAAAAAATCTATCACAAGATGTTATTTTAGGTAATCCTTTTTTACATATGCTTTATCCCATTAAAAGCATCACTGAAAAAGGAATCACTAGTACTGTTAATCAACAGGAAATAACATTCAATTTTATCACTGAACCTCGTTATCACGAGATTGACATTGTTCAAAAGAAAATTACTAGGAAAGAAAATTTTCTTAACTCCTTATCTCAGGAATTAGGCTATAAAAAGATAGCTGAACAGATTAACAATAAATTTGTAAAAGAGAAAATTTCTCAATTACAAAATTATATTGAAAAAACTGTCTATAGATATTCTTGCTTTTCATAAAGCATAAGATTTAGTAAATAAAATAAACTGAAGAAAAATCATAAATGCACATAGAAAATAAGAAGATATTAATGAAATTTTATAACTTATTGGGAGAATGAATGAGAAAGTTTGGAAGATTTTAAATTATGTTACACGGCATGCCACATATGAGTGAGAACACACACACATACACGTATATATATATATATATATATATATATATAACTCACGCTACTCATTGGCCGCGTGTTGGAAGATTAACCAATAAAATGACGATTGAAAAAGAAATGATGCCCTTTTTTTGTTTATGAGAATCGGGAGTCTTACTGCCCTATAACTGTGGAGGATATGAGAGTTATGAAAATGCTAATCATGGGTAGCATGTTTTCGAAAACGCCAATCGTGGTAGCGCGTTTTGTAAAAAACAAAATATAATGTGATATCCACTGTAGCGTTTACATACAGATTTCTAAATATATTTTTTGTATACTTATTTTTTTAAAACAAATTGCACACTAACTACTTTTTGAAAAAAATTATAACTGTTGTGTACCTTTAATCTTTTTTTTTTTTCTTGTATTTGTAGGGAGATGCTATTTTTTACAATCCATATATATATATATACAATCCTATGGCGGTTTGAATCTCTGCACCTATTACACTTTGAGTCTCGACTAAGGAGTAAGTCGTGAACCACATTACGCCGACGACGGTTAAAGAAATCATTCTCGACATGGTCCATGGAGACTTGACTTGCAACCTAGAAGAAAATTTGGCACCTTATTGTTTCAGCTGAAAATACCTATCCAAATAGGTTTATGTTGTTATAAGTTGATTTCTATTTAATAGGGAAATTACTAACAACGCTAGAAAACTGATTCGCGGTTTGCATTTTAGTTTATAAATTAATAATATTTTTAAATAAATATAAATATATATTTATGACAATATTGTTTAAACTTTATTAAAGTACATTTAATTAATATTAATGTAATTACTCAACATAAAAATTAATTATATCTATGAAAAAATGTTAAGCTTATTTTCATTTTTATAATATTACACAATACAACAATTATTTATATTTTATAAAAATATTTAAAAATAAATGAGTATATAATAAAAACAAATGTAACCAATTATGAATATGATGCTAATTAATAATTTTACATTTCATTTTATGACATCTATTATCTTGATATATTTTTAAATAAATACTAACTATTAGAATATATATATATATATATATATATATATGTGTGTGTGTGTGTGTGTGTGTGTATGTTTATATATGTATGCATATTAGTTATAGTAATTATAAATTTTAAAACTTGTTTTAGATAATGTAATATATGTTGATTCTAATAGACTATAATAATGATTTTTTAAAAATTGTTCTAAGAAAAGTATGAAGAAATTATGTTAAAATTATTGTTATTTTTTCATACCCTAAGTTTTATGTCATAATTATAAATATGTAAATAAAATTAATATATAATTATTAAATACCAGACTTAGATCCCAAACACTAAGAGGTATGTATTACAACAGAAGTTAAGCTTTAGATAGAGAGAGAGGGTAGCAGAAGGTGTCCTTCAAGGAGGAGGAGCTGCAGCTTTTATAAGCTCCGGACGTCAGCTACGGACTTCAATCCTTGCTAATCAACAGTGGAGTCGACAGTAGTGCACTAGGGGACCCACCTGGTGGCAGACAAGGTACTGTTTTGGTACAGTAAAAGTTTCAATTATTGGCTAATAAGCCAAAAATGAACAGTAAAAGTACTATTCATAAATAGTAACCGCACTAATAAGTGCTGATGTAGATGCTTACGTCATTTATATATTAGGATCTTGTGAATCCTGCATGTAATCATCTTCATCTTATGGACTTTTAGTCTCAGCTATGCTTTCCTCATCAGAATCGTCGAGAATTTTTCTCAACTATTTTCTAAGTTCAGACTTTGAAGAGGAGGATAGTAACTCTTTTAGTATACTAGGAGTTAAGAAAATTCCTGAGAAAGTAATTTTCTTTTGAACAATGTCAATCTCGTGATAACGAGGTTCAGTGATAAAATTGAATGTTATTTCCTGTTGATTAACAGTACTAGTGATTCCTTTTTCAGTGATGCTTTTAATGGGATAAAGCATATGTAAAAAAGGATTACCTAAAATAACATCTTGTGATAGATTTTTACAAGCATGAAAGGCATTTCAAGACAAATTCTTTTGTTACAGACAGCAGTGTTATTAAGCTTATATTTAACAAGCATCTTACTACCATCAGCAGTATTAAGGATTTCAGTAGTTTTCGAGAAATATCTCGAAGGAACAAGACCTTCATTAATACAATTATGGTCTACACCAGAGTCAACCATGACAATCACATTAAAGAAATATTCTTTGTGAACAACAATAGTGATTTTAATATGCCATTTGTGAGTAATTACCCGATCAAGCATATTGATATAGGTTAAAGAATTTAATTCATCCTTTTCAGGCAAATTGTCTTCTTCATAATTATCTTCATTATTATGATCAGTTTCTAGAATAATAATTCTAGATTTTAATTCACCAATCTCCTTTTTGAGTAGACTAATCTCATGTCTAAGAATTTCTAGACCTGGATTATTATCAGAATTTTTTCTAGAAGTTTTACTTCTACTTAAAATGTTTTTAAGGCTATAAGCCTCAGGTTGAGCAATAGAATATTCTTCTAAAGGTTTATCAATAAAATCCTTTTGACCATATTTCTCAAGATAAGATTTAAGAATTTCTTTTCTTTCAGAAGGATCATAAATTTCATCAATAGTTTCAAGAACAAAATTTTGTTCACGAGTGAGGACACATAAGCCATTGGCTTTACAAAGTGATTTGCAATAATCACAATTGCCATCACAATCTGATTCTTGATTAGAATCGGAAGAATCGATCGATTCAGAACTATCAGAGAGAATTTTATCTGTTATAACAGATATTTCAAAATCATTCTCATGAATGAAAAGCTTCTCCATAGTTTCTTTCCAAAAGTCGAGGTTAATATTATTAACCCTTTTTTATTTACACTTATTAGCGTAATGACCAGGTTGCTTACAATTATAGCAAATAGGAATAGATTTTTTCTCATTAGAAAATTTTCTTTTCTCAAACCTCTTCTTTTTCCTAGGTTTAAAATGATTCTACCTATGGTCATGCTCTCTATAAGAGTTTTTATAAGATTTATTCGTATAACTCTTTTCCTTAGGTTCAGAGGGATTTAATCCCATCTGGTCACAGAAGTCTCCTAGGTACTTAGTACCCAAGATTTTCTCCTTTTGGATTTTCTTATGTAGTTTCATTTCATTACATAAGATAATACCTTCAGCCATGATTTCTGAAGATAAGTCACCAAAAGTATAAATAGAATAGGGAATTATCCCCCCTTCTCTTTGGCGAATTCTATTTCTAACCCTATCAGCAAAAAATAAGGGTAAGCCAGAAAGGATTTTTTCCTTCCAAAATTCATTTCCACAGTCTTGTCTAGTTAAGACTTTAGAAATGAAAACATCTTTATACCATTTAAACTGAGATAAGTTTTGGCAACGCAAGTTCATTAACTGCTCTTGAGTTTTATCAATTTGCAAAGTAGATGAGCCAATAAAATGTTTTGCAATTGAATAAATAAGTGTATTAACACTATCAGAAACATCAGTTTCAGTAGGAATATTGTTGGTATTAACAATTTCCCTTTTGACAGCACACAAAATATGCTGTTTAGCTTCTTCTGTTAGAAGAAAGTCCCACCAACCTTTAAGTTGGCCAGTAAAGCCATGAATTATGGCTTTAGTGATGTTGTTGTCAGGATTACCATTGGTTCTACAAGCAGTGGCATACATAGTCATGTATTGCAATATGGTTTGAACATGATAATCAGCCATTCCATCAATATTCCATTCTTCGATACATTTACCGTCGAATTGCACACCCTTATATTCTCCATGTTGTTCTAATTGTAGATCAACATGAGTTGGCCTATGATAATAGGGTTTAGCTGGAATGCTAGAAGACAATCTCTTCTTATAAGAAGGGGATAACTTATTAACTTGAAAGGACTCATTATTAATTTCTTTAAAATTATTTTCAAGTTGCTCAATTCCGCTATCACTACTTATAACGGAAGAGTTATCAAGATCAATTTGACCTTGTTCCAAAGGAACACAATCCTTTTCATTGATGCCAAGATTTTTTAAACGCTTGACAATCTCAGAAACCATTTCAGTCTCTTGATTATTACCAAGAGGTTTTTTAAAATTGAATTCAAGTTTCTCAGAAGTCATTGGTTTGAATAAAACCTTGTTATCAATTTTTGGGACGTCAAGATTTTTAACCTTAGACGTTCCTTCACCAAAATTTCTATTGATAGAAACATTTTTTTCTATCCTAGTTAACTGATCACCTAATGTCTGAAGTGTTAAATTGGTAAAATTGCTTTGTTCAACAACAGCTTCAACATTATTGCTTTTCCTATAAGGAGTAGCAAGTATTTCTTCATCCTGGATTTTTAAAACAATATATTTCTCAGGAGGATGAATACTAGTGATAGTTTTACCATTTTTAATAAGAAAATTCCTATAAGAACTTTCTAAAGGAAGAACGACATTCTTATCCTCGAAATTAGGATAATTATCTTTACTTTTAAATTTCATAAAAGTAAAGAACTCCATTGGTTCTTCATTAAGATCTAAACATGTTTTAATTACTCTTTTATAAAGAGAGAAATATCTATCCTGTTCAGATTTTCTTTTTAAGAAAAACCATTTTCTTTTTAAATCATTATCATCACAGAAAAATTCTTCTCTAGCTTGTCCTTTAAGGGGACAATAGAGAAATTCATCTTTCTCATCAGATAGGATAAGGGTATGAATATCATAACCCATGTCAGAAGGAGTAGGAGATTTTATCCTAGTTTCTGAAGCCTCAGAAGGTAGAGTATTAACTCTATATTCTGGTTGATTAACCCCATCAGAGGTAAATCTAGTACCAGATATAGTCTCTCTATCAAACTGGGAGGGGGCAGAAGCCATAGAGCGATTGTAAGAAGTTTTAAAGGATTTTCAATATAGTTGATTAAACTTCTTGAGTGCCCAAAGATTATCCTAGCACTTCTTTGATTAGAGAAACGGATTTTAACATTACCATCAGGTTGTTCGATTAAACCTTCTAATTCACGATTTTCAGATTTAGCAGGTTCCTTTCTGTTTATAAACAGATGATTGTTCTGGCATTTTTCAGTTTTGTATTTCTTTATCAAAATTCTCATTAATGAGAATTTCTTTGTTACTACTACTACTAGCAGTATTTGACCTAAAAGATAAGGACTTACCAAATCCAAACATAGTTGTATTGATCACTGTCAACGATTCAGCCTGCCTACCACATCCAAGGGATTTACGGCCTTACGGGATGCGACTTGGGGTTTCACAACACAATTTTTGTTTAGATAGATACTCTCTATCTTTTAATTCAAATATGCAAGTAATAATAATAATAAAGAAGTTCTTAAAATTAAGATTTTTTCTAAAGAATACAACCAAAAACACAGAACACAATAAAAAATAAGATTTAACAAACTTCACACAATTTTATTATAATTATTATCATAAGGTTTACAAACATTAATTTGTACACACTTATCTTACATAAGAAACATAATAACATAATTGAAAAAAAAACATAAGTTCTTAATGAATACATAAACATACATAAACAAACTACATACCTGAGCACTTGGCTATGAAATTTAAAAGTAAATATAATTATCCTAATTTCGAGGATGCTTGTAAACAATCTATCACAAGATGTTATTTTAGGTAATCCTTTTTTACATATGCTTTATCCCATTAAAAGCATCACTGAAAAAGGAATCACTAGTACTGTTAATCAAGAGGAAATAGAGTTTTTTTAGAAAGTATTCACTTTCGAATTTTTTTTTGAAGAAGTGTATATCGAACAAATATTTTTAGGAAAGTATGTATACGCGCGTCGTGTCTATTCAATAGGCGCATCCCTAGGATAACACGTCGCGTCTTTTTTTCCTTCGCGAAAACACCGGTCTATCAGAAACCACGTTAATTTTAAGTCTGCTTAGGAGATCATTGCGTACATGAATTTGAATTGTATTGGTTAGTCGTACGGTGAGGACAGAAGAAAGCTGATCCCCTTCCAATGGTTAGGAAGGGTCTTGGATCAAGAGGACAGAAGATCAATTTGTTAACAAACCACGGGGATGATCAAGAGGACAGAAGATCAATTTGTTAACAAACCACGAAGATGATCAAGAGGACAGAAGATCAATCGCGGAGATGAGTTAAATTCACTGGTTTTCCTCCTAAATAGAAATTGAGAGATAGTCTCACGCGTTGCTTTATCTCAGTATTCACAGGTCCAAATTCCTCTACGCTAGTCTCACCAAATTCCTCCATGTACGCTTTTTCAAATTTGTTTCCTACTATGCTTACTTTTTGAAAAACATCTAATTTTGAGCCTGCTTATGGTTTTCCTCCTAAATAGAAATTGAGAGATAGTCTCTCCAGTAAAGAAAAAAGGAAGTTATAAGAAGTTAAATACTTTAGGTTCCTGTCCTAAATTTTCCAACTTGTTCTGAACAACATCCGCGAGGTAAAACACTGAAACAAAGTTGTTTATTCACAAGTTTCTGAATTAGACTTTTCTTCAAATACACTAGCCAGTTTGACATTTTCAGGAGAAAAAACATTTCTTCTTATAACTTCCTTTCTTCTTTACTGGAGAGAGTATCTCTCAATTTCTATTTAGGAGGAAAACCATAAGCAAGCTTGAACTCAAATAAAAAGCAATAGTCATTGGAGAAGCTTTACAAGATATTCGGAAGATGTTGAGTCAGAGATGTACGTCTCTCTAGCCTGGTTAGTGTTAATGTGTTATGCTTATGCTTTAACAATGTTAGTATCTAAACTTCACATTTTTAGAGAACCAGCCGAAAGAGTCAAAGAGCTATTTTGGGGTAGTAATTCCTGAAAATGTCAAACTGGCTAGTGTATTTGAAGAAAAGTCTAATTCAGAAACTTGTGAATAAACAACTTTGTTTCAGTGTTTTACCTCGCGGATGTTGTTCAGAACAAGTTGGAAAATTTAGGACAGGAACCTAAAGTAACCCCAAAGAGCTCTTTTGCAGCAGTAATTCCTGAAAATGTCAAACTAGCTAGTGTATTTGAAGAAAAGTCTCATTCAGAAACTTGTGAATAAACAACTTTGTTTCAATGTTTTACCTCGCGGATGTTGTTCAGAACAAGTTGGCAAATTTAGGACAGGAACCTAAAGTATTTAACTTCTTATAACTTCCTTTCTTCTTTACTGAAGAGACTATCTCTCAATTTCTATTTAGGAGGAACACCATAAGCAGGCTCAAAATCAACGTGGTTTCTGATAGACCGTTGCTTCCACTTGCATATCCAACAACACCAGCCTGGGGCTTTAGATTTCTCTTGATAGAGAACCAGCCGAGGAATTGGTGAGACTAGCGTAGAGGAATTTGGACCTGTGAATACTGAGATAAAGCAACGCGTGAGACTATCTCTCAATTTCTATTTAGGAGGAAAACCATAAGCAGACTTAAAATCAACGTGGTTTCTGATAGACCGGTGTTTGCGCGAAGGAAAAAAAAAAATTGTGCAATAGGCGCACCCTAGGGTCGCGCCTATTGCAGTAGGCGCACCCCTGGGTCGCGCTTATTGCAATAGGCGCAACGCGCGTATACATACTTTCCTAAAAAAAAAAAATCGATATACACTTTTTCAAATATTTTTTCTAAAGTAGTTACTTTTTTAAAAAAAACGAGGAAATAACATTCAATTTTATCACTGAACCTCGTTATCACGAGATTGACATTGTTCAAAAGAAAATTACTAGGAAAGAGAATTTTCTTAACTCCTTATCTCAGGAATTAGGCTATAAAAAGATAGCTGAACAGATTAACAATAAATTTGTAAAAGAGAAAATTTCTCAATTACAAAATTATATTGAAAAAACTGTCTGTTTTGATCTTCCTACTGCTTTCTGGAATAGGAAGAAACATATGGTTAATTTACCATATGAACCTAATTTTGAGGAACATCAAATTCCTACTAAATCTAGACCTATTGCTATGGGACCTAGACTCTTAGAAATTTGTAAAAAGGAAATTGATGAATTACTTATTAAAGGACTTATTAGGAAATCATCTAGTTCTTATTAATGAGAATTTTGATAAAGAAATACAAAACTGGAAAATGCCAGAACAATCATCTGTTTATAAACAGAAAGGAACATTTGATTTCTCTTCTGATTATATTATTAAAACTGTTGAAGAAGCAATCCCCTTAAATGAAGGTGATAATACTTTTAAATTACTAAGTCAATCCTTAATTGAAAAACATAAGGAAAAATATAAGTTTTTGCATCTTGGAAAAGTGCAAATCGGATTAAAACCAACTTTCAGACTAGGTTTAAATACCTCTGCTCTTATTTGTGTTCGTGATAAACGACACTTTGGTTTTACTGACTCCTTATTAGGATTTGTCGAAAGTAGTTTGTGTGATGGCCCGATTTACTTTTCGTGCTTTCCCAACTTTACTTTGTCATTAAATGACGCAACTATTTTGCATGCCCTTTGCCTTGATATTAAAATCGAAGGTTTTCGTATGATGCAAGGTGCTGAAAATATAGTCCTTATTTATAAACAATCAATCCTTTCTGTTTATAAACAGATGATTGTTCTGGCATTTTCCAGTTTTGTATTTCTTTATCAAAATTCTCATTAATAAGAATTTATTTGTTACTACTACTACTAGAAGTATTTGACCTAAAAGATAAGGACTTACCAAATCCAAACATAGTTGTATTGATCACTGTCAACGATTTAACCTGCCTACCACATCCAAGGGATTTACGGCCTTACGGGACGCGACTTGGGGTTTCACAACACAATTTTTGTTTAGATAGATACTCTCTATCTTTTAATTCAAATATGCAAGTAATAATAATAATAAAGAAGTTCTTAAAATTAAGATTTTTTCTAAAGAATACAGCCAAAAACACAGAACACAATAAAAAAGAAGATTTAACAAACTTCACACAATATTATTATAATTATCATCATAGGGTTTACAAACATTAATTTGTACACACTTATCTTACATAAGAAACATAATAACATAATTGAAATAAAAACATAAGTTCTTAATGAATACATAAACATACATAAACAAACTACATACCTGAACACTTGGCTCTGATACCAAACTTAGATCGCAAACACTAAGAGGTATGTATTACAACAGAAGTTAAGCTTTAGACAGAGAGAGAGAGAGGGTAGCAGAAGGTGTCCTTCAAGGAGGTGGAGCTGCAGCTTTTATAAGCTCCGGATGTCAGCTACAGACTTCAATCCTTGCTAATCAACAGGGGAGTCGACAGTAGTGCACTAGGGGACCCACCTGGTGGCAGACAAGGTACTATTTTGGAACAGTAAAAGTTTCAATTATTGGCTAATAAGCCAAAAATGAACAGTGCTCATAGTAACCGCACTAATAAGTTCATGAATAGTAACCGCACTAATAAGTGCTGATGTAGATGCTTACGTCATTTATATATTAGGATCTTGTGAATCCTGCATGTAATCATCTTCATCTTATGGACTTTTAGTCTCAGCTATGCTTTCCTCATCAGAATCGTCGAGAATTTTTCTCAACTCTTTTCTAATTTCAGACTTTGAAGAGGAGGATAGTAACTCTTTTAGTATACTAGCCGTATCCTTATTAGGAGTAGGTAAAGAAGACTCGGGAATTTCCAAGACTGTTTTTAAACTAATAAGTCCTTTTTGAGTATAAACAGATTTCTCGCAAAAGAATTCGTATTTATCCCACCATTTTATCAGTATTCTTCTTCCTAAATAAGGAATAGTTGTAATTGTTTCCCCAAATTTTTGCACAGGCGTATTTGCCTTAAAAATTTCCCATTTTAATATCCATGGAACTCTGTAAATAGCAGTAAATATAAGTTCCGGGTGTTTGAAAGAAGTAGTAGAATTTTCTTTTTCAAACTGTTCATAAAAACACCTGATTTTATCAGGAAAGATAATTGGATTTGCACCCCAAGTATAGAACCATTTTATGAACCACTGAGGAAAATCAGTACCCAGAAATCAGATTTCTGGGTTTTTGAAGAACCCAGAAATCTGATTTCTGGTTCTTCAAGAACCTAGAAACCTGATTTCTGGGTTCTCAAGAACATCAAATCGAATTTGGTTCGATTCTTGTTCTTCAATCCTTATATGTGTTCTTCAATACAACTAAGGGCATACTAGTCATTTTACAATTCAATAATATGTTAAAAAAATTAATTAACGGAATAACCAATTAATCACATTGGGAAAAACATGTGTAACCAAATAGTCACATAGCAAAACCCATTAATCACATTTTGAAACATGTGTAACCATTCTGAACATTGGTCAAACATTTTTTAAAATTAGTATTATTTTTTCATACCCTAAGTTTTATGTCATAATTATAAATATGTAAATAAAATTAACATGTGATTATTATTATCATAAAATTGATATATAATATACATAAACTTGAAAGGTCTCATTATTAATTTCTTTAAAATTATTTTCAAGTTGCTCAATTTCGCTATCACTACTTATAACGGAAGAGTTATCAAGATGGCAAGGCATATTGTCTGTGTTTGATTTCGATATTGAGTTTATTAAAGGATAAGATAATTCTTTACCTGATTTCCTAACTCGTGAATTTTTCCAGGGTAATAATGGATAAAAAGAAGAAAAAAGAAAAAGGAAAGGCAAAAGCCTCCTCCTCTTCTTTGCCTTATAAGGCCACTCTCCAGGAGCTGCATTACTTTCTCACCTCTCACAGTCACGTAGCAAGCAATCTTTTCATTACGCCTGATACCGAAGGATCGAACAGTGTACCTTGCTTTGGAGAAAACAGGTGACTGTCCACTGAGCTGTTCCAACACCTTAGCTGCCCTGGTAAGACGATCTCCGCTCTCACCGACGGAGATGTTGAGCACGAGCTTCTGCACCTTGATTTCCCGCATAGGGTTCGACAGCTTCTTCTCGGCTGCCATCGCGTCTGAGCTTCTGAGGCTTCAGAAACTAGGATAAAATCTCCTACTCCTTCTGACATGGGTTATGATATTCATACCCTTATCCTATCTGATGAGAAAGATGAATTTCTCTATTGTCCCCTTAAAGGACAAGCTAGAGAAGAATTTTTCTGTGATGATAATGATTTAAAAAGAAAATGGTTTTTCTTAAAAAGAAAATCTGAACAGGATAGATATTTCTCTCTTTATAAAAGAGTAATTAAAAGATGTTTAGATCTTAATGAAGAACCAATGGAGTTCTTTACTTTTATGAAATTTAAAAGTAAAGATAATTATCCTAATTTCGAGGATAAGAATGTCGTTCTTCCTTTAGAAAGTTCTTATAGGAATTTTCTTATTAAAAATGGTAAAACTATCACTAGTATTCATCCTCCGGAGAAAAATATTGTTTTAAAAATCCAGGATGAAGAAATACTTGCTACTCCTTATAGGAAAAGCAATAATGTTGAAGTTGTTGTTGAACAAAGCAATTTTACCAATTTAACAATTCAGACATTAGGTGATCAGTTAACTAGGATAGAAAAAAATGTTTCTATCAATAGAAATTTTGGTGAAGGAACGTCTAAGGTTAAAAATCTTGAAGTCCCAAAAATTGATAACAAGGTTTTATTCAAACCAATGACTTCTGAGAAACTTGAATTCAATTTTAAAAAACCTCTTGGTAATAATCAAGAGACTGAAATGGTTTCTGAGATTGTCAAGCGTTCAAAAAATCTTGGCATCAATGAAAAGGATTGTGTTCCTTTGGAACAAGGTCAAATTGATCTTGATAACTCTTCCGTTATAAGTAGTGATAGCGGAATTGAGCAACTTGAAAATAATTTTAAAGAAATTAATAATGAGTCCTTTCAAGTTAATAAGTTATCCCCTTCTTATAAGAAGAGATTGTCTTCTAGCATTCCAGCTAAACCCTATTATCATAGGCCAACTCCTGTTGATCTACAATTAGAACAACATGGAGAATATAAGGGTGTGCAATTCGACGGTAAATGTATCGAAGAATGGAATATTGATGGAATGGCTGATTATCATGTTCAAACCATATTGCAATACATGACTATGTATGCCACTGCTTGTAGAACCAATGGTAATCCTGACAACAACATCACTAAATCCATAATTCATGGCTTTACTGGCCAACTTAAAGGTTGGTGGGACTTTCTTCTAACAGAAGAAGCTAAACAGCATATTTTGTGTGCTGTCAAAAGGGAAATTGTTAATACCAACAATATTCCTACTGAAACTGATGTTTCTGATAGTGTTAATACACTTATTTATTCAATTGCAAAACATTTTATTGGCTCATCTACTTTGCAAATTGATAAAACTCAAGAGCAGTTAATGAATTTGCGATCTAAGTGATTTATGGGTCTCAAGAACCCAGAAATCAGATTTCTGGTTTCTTCAATTATTGTTCTTGAAGATGATGTGTTCTTGAAAATGATTCTAGGGGTAATTACGTCATTTTATGTATCTAAATAGTGACTTAACTGTGATTTTTAACGGTGAACAGTAAAAAACCAAATAGTCACATTTCAAAACCAATTAATCACATTTTGAAACATGTGTAACCATTCTGAAGATTGGTCAAACATGTGTAACCAATTAAGTAATTAACCCATTTATAATTATGACATAAAACTTAGGGTATGAAAAAGTAATAATAATTTTAATATAATTTCTTCATACTTTTCTTAGAACTATTGTTTATAAAATATCATTATTATAGTCTATTAGAATCAACATATATTACATAATGAAAGTAATTTTTATAATTACTATAACTAATATGCATATATATATACATACACACATACACACGCACACACATATATATATATATATTCTAATAGTTACTATTTATTTAAAAATATATGAAGATAATAAATGTCATAAAATGAATTGTAAAATTATTAATTAGCATCATATTCATAATTGGTTACATTTGTTTTTATTAACTACTCATTTATTTTTAAATATTCTTATAAAATATAAATAATTGTTATATTGTATAATATTATAAAAATGAAAAGAAGTTTAACATTCTTTCATAGATATAATTAATTTTTATGTTGTGTAATTGCATTAATATTAATTAAATGTACTTTAATAAAGTTTAAACAATCATGTTATAAATTTATATTTATATTTATTTAAAATAATATTATTAATTTATAAACTAAAATAATTATTATATTGCGCAAAGCGCGAATCAATTTTCTAGCGTTGTTAGTAATTTCCCTATTAAATAGAAATCAACTTATAAAAACATAAACCTATTTGAATAGGTATTTTCAGCTGAAACATTAAGGTGCCAAATTTTCTTCCAGGTTGCAAGTCAAGTCTCCATGGACCATGTCGAGAATGATTTCTTTAACCGTCGTCGACGTAATGTGGTTCACGACTTACTCCTTAGTTGAGACTCAAAGTGTAATAAGTCAAATATGTGCAGAGATTCAAACCACCATAGGATTGTATTTATATATATATGGATTTTTAAAAATAGCATCTCCTTACAAATATGTGCAGAGATTGAAGGTACACAATAATTAGAATTGTTCTCAAAAAGTAGTTATTGTGCAATTTGTTTTGAAAAAATAAGTATACAAAAAACATATTTAGAAATCTGTATATAAACGCTACAGTGGATATCACGTTATATTTTGTTTTTTACAAAATGCGCTACCACAGGTGGCTTTTTCGAAAAAAATGCTACCCATGAGTAGCATTTTCATAACTCTCATATCCTCCACAGTTATAGGGCAGTAAGACTCTGGGTTTTCACAAATAAAAAAAGGCATCATTTCTTTTTCACTCCTCATTTTATTGGTTAATCTTCCAAAACGCTACGAATGAGTAGCGTGAGTTATATATATATTCTCACTCATACATGGCATCTCATGTAACATAGTTTAAAATCTTCCAAACTATCTCATTCATTTTCCCAATAAGTTACAAAATTTCATTAATATCTTCTTATTTTTTATGTGCATTTATGATTTTTCTTAAGTTTATTTTATTTACTAAATTTTATATTTTATGAAAAACAAGAAGATGTATAAATTAAAACTTTTGATTACAATATAATTTAAGATGAGAGGATTATTATTTATATTATATATCAATTTTATAAAAATAATAATCACATGTTAATTTTATTTAGATATTTATAATTATGACATAAAACTTAGGGTATGAAAAATTAATAATATTTTTAATATAATTTTTTTGTACTTTTCTTATAACTATTTTTTATAAAATATCATTGTTATAGGCTATTATAATCAACATATATTACATAATGTAAAAATAAGTTTTATAATTTATAATTACTATAACTAATATGCATGTATATATATATATGCATATACACACACACACATATACATATATATACATATATATACATATATATACATATATTCTAGTAGTTAGTATTTATTTAAAAAGATATGAAAATAATAAATGTCATAAAATGAATTTTAAAATTATTAATTAGCATCATATTCATACGATAACACTTATATACAAATTTCTAAATATTTGTTTTAATACTTATTTTCCAAAAAATAAATTGAAGAGTGACTACTTTTTGAAAAAACTAGATGTTGATATAATTATTTAGGAAACTGTATTCAATATTTTGACATAATGATTGGTCTCAAAATAATAATTGGATGCTATATTCCTTCTAGAGTACATCAAATTTCCCATGTTTTTGGATTACTATGTTTTAATTAACATTAAAATTCTGTTCCATTCATTGACTCTAACCTCTTAAGATTATCAAGGTAAATAAAATAAAGAGTGAGTGAATTAAATACCAAATAAATAGTGAGTTTAACAAATAAAGAAGAATAAATGAATCCAATTTGAAAGAATGTGAAAAGGGGATTCATCCAGCTAGCAGAGTACTGGGAGTAGGAGCAGGTACAATGCACCACACCAAACAAAAACTCGGCTAATTAATTAAGTATTCTATGTCCAAAAGAAGTAAACGCCACAGCACAGACAGGACATCTCCTTGCCCACCCGACGTCTTCTTTAACCGGGGTCAAGCTGACCGTACCATAGTTAATATAAAAACATATTAGATCGACGATGCTAACAGGACTCATTAAGTATATGCGTCTCACCTTTTTTCACCAGTTCTAAGCCGCTTCCTTTTAGTCTTTTCTATTCTCTACAATGGAGAACCCATAAAGTCTGTCTCCTCTCCCTCAGCTCGTCTTTTCTAATCATGTCAATGCAAAGAAACCAAGAACAAAGGAAAAACAAGAGGAAGAAGAATTTTTGAATAGTGTAGGGGTACCCACTTGCCTTTTTCTTTTGTTATAAATATATCTATGTATATTGTTTCCCTTTTGTTTTGATCTGAAGCCAGTTATTCTACACTCCATCAACTTACTCTGTATCGGTGCTTATTTCTTGACTGCTCCTCTTCATGCTTAAGCTGGAATTTTGTATATTTGTAATTCTTTGAGATGAGCCTTCCTTTTTAGTAGGAGCGCAGTCAGTAATTGATCTTCCCGATTGATTGTTTTTTGTTGTTCAACTTTTGAATGGCCAAGCGACCTAATTGGTTGACATGTCATGGCTGAATTATTATGCTTCTTTCAGTTTCGCCTTTTACATCTCAACTTAGTTGAACTTCTGTCTGGATACCTCTTACAGGTTACAGCACAGCACACAAGTTAAATGAATGACATATACTCATCTATCTAGTCTAGATGATGGAAGTTTTTGATAGTATTGATAGAGATATTGAGAACCTCCAACATCTCCATAGTAAGCAATGAAACTTTTTCTTAGATTGAATGAATTATGTATCTGCTTTCAGTTTGACATCATCTTTAGGAACCACCTGTTCTAAGTGTATAATTCTTATTGTACATTAAAAAGAAATGGGTGGTATTAAATTATGGTTTGGGGCATAGAATAATGCATTCACAAATCTATCCATCGGTGCTTTAGCACAATTCATTAAAAATCAGCTTTCTTTCAATAGTAAGTAGTATTACAGCATCCGTTCTACACACTGAATGTGTTCCTTTATTTAATGCGTGTCTACTTTTTTCCTGCTATTGTCGTCCGTTTTTGTCATTAAATCTTTTTGTTTGTTCGTTGGTATTCATTTATTTATGGGTATTGATGGCGTGTTGCATTCAGAAAACTCACATTTCCATGTATATATAAACTTGTGGTGGAATTAACGTGTTTTGATCAGCTACTTAAAAACATCGATTCACCTCTTCTTAACTGTTAATCATTCATTCATTTCACAGGTGTCATTACTTGCTAGCAGATTGTGCTCTGCTTAATTGAATGCAAAGCTGAGATACTCTTAGAATTTCTTATTTATGTGAGAAACAAAGATAGTTGGATATCAAAAAACCTCAAGTTGTATTTGGAAAAATGGGAATGTTTGAAGAGATGGGATTTTGCGGGAACATTGATTTCTTCCCTGGATTGGTGGGGGGGACAGAAGGAGCAGTGGCTGCTGAAGAACATGAGCAAGGGGAAAACGCAGTGGTTGTTGAGGATGACTACAGTGATGAGGAGGAAGAAGAAGAGATGGATGTTGATGTGCTTGAGAGAAGGATGTGGAGAGACCGTATGCTGTTAATGAGTCTCAAGGAAAATACCAACAACAAATTGGAAGGTGGTGACTTGGCAAAGCAGAGACAGTCCCAGGAACAAGCTCGAAGGAAGAAGATGTCTCGAGCACAAGACGGGATCCTTAAATATATGTTGAAAATGATGGAAGTGTGCAAGGCACAAGGGTTTGTTTATGGGATCATTCCTGAGAAGGGGAAGCCGGTGGGTGGGGCCTCGGACAACCTGCGTGCATGGTGGAAGGATAAGGTTCGTTTTGACAGAAACGGGCCAGCCGCCATTGCCAAGTATCAGGCTGAGAACTCAGTTTCTGGGAAGAATAACCAGGATTTGGATTTGGTGGAGTCAAACCACACATTGCAAGAACTTCAAGATACGACACTCGGGTCGCTTCTATCGGCTCTGATGCAGCACTGTGACCCTCCACAGAGGCGGTTTCCGTTAGAGAAGGGAGTGGCCCCACCATGGTGGCCCACAGGAAATGAGGAGTGGTGGGGCCAACTCAAGGACCAGGGGCCACCTCCTTACAAGAAACCCCACGACCTTAAAAAGGCTTGGAAAGTGAGCGTCTTGACTGCGGTCATCAAACACATGGCCCCCGACATTGCCAAGATTAGGAAGCTGGTGAGGCAGAGCAAATGCTTGCAAGATAAGATGACGGCAAAGGAGAGCGCCACGTGGCTTGCCATCGTCAATCAGGAAGAAGCATTGGCTCACAAGTTATATCCTGACCAGTGCCTGCTGCCTGTTTTCTCCTCCGAAGCGGGTCCAAACGGCTCTGGTTTCATAAATAGCAACGCAAGTGACTACGATGTTGAAGGAGTGGAGGATGAAGAACAGAAAGTATTTGCAAGTCGTATGCCCTTCGTGATCAAAGAAGAGCTGATCGAAACAGCTAGTGTTTCTAATTCAACCCCTGCAACTACTGCTGATAAGAGGAAGCAGCCACTGCCAACGCTGCCTTCACCTTGTGATGAGGGACCGGACTGCCACGAACAAGTATATACGTGTGAGAACCCTCAATGCCCGTACAGCGATCGACGCCTTTGTTTTACAGATCGGACTACAAGAAACAATCACCAGATGAACTGCCCGTTCCGACCCCACCCGGGATTAAGTCCCTATCATGTCCAGGTCATCAGTGACAGCAAAGCATCTGTTTTTCCTCAACCCTCAAACTCTACTTCTGCTAGTGCTGGATATAATGGTGATTGTAGGAGTACTGCAGAAGAGAGGCAGCAATCGTTGATATCGGACCTCATGTCATTCTATGAAGCCAACATAGCTCCACCTTGTGCGAACAATATTGTGATGGATCCTAATAACACTCAAATGCCACATCAGATTCATTATAAAGTGCATCAGCAGAACAACGTGGGTGTTTGGGAGGATAGCTTGTGTGTTCAAGGAGGAGGAGAAAGCAATCAACGTGTGTTTGGCGGTGTGGCGTCGAATCCTTTTGATGAGTGTGGAATTCGAGTATTCGATTCACCATTTGAGGATTCGTCTTCGTGTTCTGGCGTTGTCTGTGACTTGAGGTTTGGCTCCTCTTTCAATTTGGCTGCGGCTACTGACTATACTGCAGTGACCCCTATGTCTATGGGATATCTGTGACTGTGAAGGGTATGGGATATCTGTGACTGTGAAGGGAAGAATGAAATGCTACTTGGAGGCAACATATAGTATATATATCTATATAATTAAGTTTATGGTTGGGTTTGTACGAGTCTGTCTCTTCTGAGAAGGCTGTTTTCTGATGCTAGTATTCTATTGAAATTTGATATATGAAATATATTTATGAATTAGGGGTGACCATGGCCGGTCCGGTCTTGGAGGCAGGACCGAGACTGAAAATTCGGCCCCGACTTCTAGAGGACCGAGACCGACTTTGGCAAAAAAGCCCGCCCGAGTCGGGCTTGCTTGACTCGGGACGGTCTCGGTCTTGGACCGAATTTTGGTCCAGAAAAAAAATAGTGACGCAAAATCAACAAATCCAGCAGCTACAGATTGCAACAAACTCAGCTACATTGAAGATTGAATTGAACCGAGAACATAGCATGACATGGGCGGTTTCAGGAGGTGGGTGGTTGAGTTGGGGCGTGCTGGAGGGTCGGAGCGGTACGACGGAGAGCGGAGGCGAGCAGCTTCGATTCCAACGTAGAGGATTTGAGAAGAACCGAAATTTGATGGAGGAGATGAAATTAGTGTTTGCTGTAATTTAATGGAGAAGAACCGAAACTTGAAGATGGACGGGGGAAGCTTCTTCTGTAATTTTGAAGAACCGAAACTACTGTAATTTTGTGGAAGATGTCTTAATGGAGAAGAACTTAAACTTACGGGGAAGGGGGAGGGGGAGGGGGGGACGAGGAAGATGTCTTACCTAGGCCTCTTGGCTTTTTTTATTGGTTTATGGGCTGGGCTTCATGGCTTCTTCTATTAGTTTCTGGGCCTCTTCTGTGGGCTTCTTCTATTGGGTTTCTTCAGGGTTCTAATCGGGATTTTGAGAAAAAAGGCCGAGACTGAGACCGACCTTGAGAAAAAAAGTCCGTCCGCTCGATCTCGGTTCTAATCGGATCGGTCTCGGACCGGTCTTTTCGTGATTTCGGTTCAACAGTCTTTTTTGATTAGTATGAATGAGACGTATCATATGTTATACTACATGATCCTTCCCACAATCATGGGTACCGTAAGATGAGGAGTTGGTTAAGGACGGAAGAAAATATGGAGGTTGCTATTCATTCTAAAAAACTTGGAGAAGGTGACAGTGGTGCTGCCTAACTATCCTAGCTAGCTACCAATCCTTTTGTATGGCCTTACTATGAGTACTAGCTCATTCATTTAGCTTACTAGGTCGGCTTCACTGATGGAGGATTTTAATTCATCCACAACCTTTTTGGCGCCGACCTTTAACTCGTGGGGTAGTGCTTCTTCGAGCACCTCCAACTTTCTGGTCAGGCTAACACTCATTCTCTAAACCCTTAGTCAATTCATTTAGCTCGGCAAGGGTAGAAGACTAATGACATTTTCTTTTCGCGGAATGGAAAAGGAATTCGGCTTACGGATTTCGTAAGAAGTTGTTCTTTTCGCGGAATTGAAACAATATGGCTTACAGAATCCTAGCCTTCTAGTGTTAGACATTCCAGGTAAAATGCTTGGAATTTCTAAGCCTAGGCCACTCGGAATCGGGAATAGGTGCCCAAATGATGATTCTGCCCTCATTATCTTTTCATATTTCCCAAACGCTCCTTCAATGAAATACTCGGACTGAAGCTCCTTCAATGACTACCCTCAGCTCCTTCAATGACGATTCTCTTCTCCTTCTCTTCCCCTCCCCGTCTCTTCTCGGACCGAAGCCAGAAACTTTCCAGGTACGTCTCCTTCTCCTACTCCTTCTGCGAATCGCTACATGACGAACCTAGAAATCTAGTTTGCTGGGTTCGTTTGAACCCAGAATCAAGTTTCTGCTATTCTTTGTTCTTTGCTGTTTCAATCGGTTGTTTGATGTTTGAATCAGTTGTTTGATGTTTGAAATGTTTGTTTGCTTGATTGTGTTTGATTTCCGATTTTCTTGTCAAGGGATTGTTTCCTTGTTTGATTTCCGATTTGCTGTTTCAATCGGGTTCTGCATTTTAATCTGAGGTTGAAGGGTGATTGGAGTGGGAAACCAGTTATTGAGCAGAACATATGTTGTCTGTTGGGAAACCAGTTATTGAGCTTCCATATTTTGATGTAGTTTCTTGTCCACCTTTCAACTAAAATATGCATTACGTGATCACCTTTCAATTCGAATTGGTCTTCACCAGTGTTTCTCTCTGCAATTGCTTGATTTCTCCTATAACACGGAAATCATTTTCCTGGACAGATTTGGTTAGGGCAGTGCCTGAAGAGCACAAAAAGTTTCTTTCAGATTTGGTATGGGTTCATGAAGAGGTCGAGTAACATTAACTTTCTAAAATTGGGATCTCATGTTAATCTCAAGGTATGCTAAAGAACACTATCAAATTGCCTCTTTTGTAGGATGATGTGTGTATAGATACTCCAAAAGGAATCAAGAAGTGCATATTGATTGTTATCCATGCAGTCTTAGAGAAAGGAAAGAAAATTGAAGAGCAGTTGATGACATTGAAGGCAAAAGACACAAGGATACCTAAGGTGGAGGCTGTGGAAGAAAAAGTGTCTGGGATATTCCAGAGGTGATTAAACTTCGAATATTTTGCATTGTAGCTGACATGGAAAGGAATCTCTTGGCCAAGCTAGAAACTGTATATCTATGTTTCTAACTTATGACCGTTTTTATCTAACGATTGCAGGAGCAACGGTACATATATTATTTTGCTGAATTTGCTAATCTGCTGTGGAAAGTTGTAAGTGCAGCCATATGTTTTGGTTTGGGGTTTGATTCTGATTTCTCTGCTGACGAGCTTGTGAAATTGAACTACCACCATGGACTGAAGCTGCAGCTCGGATGTAGAATCCCGAGTTTGCTCGATTGATATGTAGTAGGATGGAGAAGTTGTGAGAAGAAATAAGGTTGTGAAGAAAGTAGAATGAGAAAAAATGTTGAGTTGTATTAATTTCCACTCCCTCTTTTGATATTCTGTCTCCATTAGTTGTAATGGAATAAATTATGTTTGGTATATTATATTTCAGCTAGTGTGATTAATGATATAATGGTTCACGTAAATATAAATTTAATGGATCGTGAAAAAAAAGTGAATTTAGATTATAATGGACATTAATTAAACTATTTACTAAAAAATAAGTGTAAAGGTATTTACATTTAAAATGAATTAAATAAATAAATATATTTTTTAATTATTAGATAATTATATTTAAGTTATTATTATTATTAATTTTTAAAATTAATTAATACAAATTATATGCATTATATACTATACATATACAATGAGGGACAAATATGTCATTTTACCACATTACATTCTCTTTCCATATACAATTCCACCAAATAAACAACAGAATTTATTATTCAATTTCATTTCATTCCACCAAAGAAACAACTTCATATTCTTACCTCCAATTCCTTATTCCCTATTCCTATTCCCTATTCCTTATTCCTTATTCCGTTAAAGAAACGCCCCGTAAAGCTTCTTCTCTTCCTCTATCATCTTCATCATTTCTTCAGTTTGAGACTCCAAAGCGGCACACCTATGGGACACCTCCAAGCTAGTCACTCCTAGTTGAAGCAAAGGACTGTGTTGCAGAAATATACATAAGAAAATCGAATCATTCGAATTCGATGAATCCAAAGAAAAAATATGTAAGTACAACTGAGAGGGGATTGAACCATTTGTGCTAACAAATGGAGCTCCAAGTATTCAAAAGACAATGAATTGGACTCCATGTGTTAAGCCAGGCGACACCACGGCTACCAAGGCTGGCAGCGTCACGATTTCTGAGCATGCTCGTATATTTTGTGACTCATGTTGAAGCGAGGCCCTCAATACTATCCACGACTATGGGAGGGCTTGTGCTAATGGGCGTCAGGGGACGCGCTCATTAGAGGGAGGATTCTCAAAAAGCGTCACCTGAGGAGTCGATGTAGGCTTTGCCTGTGCCTACCAGTTGCTTGTCCCGACATGGCAAAAAAAAAATCCATGTTAGGATACTTTTTGTCGTTGTCGGGGATGCACATCATTTGGTTTAAAGGATGTGCATTCAATTACAATTAGGGTGTTATCAACATATCTATAATAAGGGATTACATTTATTTTATAGGCGATGATCGCTTCATTAGTAAAAGAATTGAGAGAACCTGGCGACGCCCTCAAGGGGTCAAGAGTCTCCTTAGTGTTCTCCATCTTGGAGTGTTGTTACTTTTTTTTTTTAATGGAAAATTTCCCCAGAGGCGACACCATCTTTTCCCTACGTCGCAACACGCTTACCGAATAAGTCAAAACCTACAAAGAAAGAAAACATACAAAAGTTAGGAAGGATATATTACCTAATTAAGTAGTGTTGATAATTTCTTACACAACACAATACAAACACGCACACAAAAAATAGTATTCGTTGAAGCATATGACAGAGCGAGAACACGATCGCACGAACAAGATAACACATAAGTATTTTCGTGTTCATGTATATATATTAAAACACGACACACACGATAAAATTGGATTTTTTTTGTTTACTATCGAGTTGGACTAGTCTATTTTTGAATACTTTTCTAAACAAGTCTCGTTTAATAACTTTTAAAAGTCTATTTAAATATTTAATTTCTAGAATTTATCAATTCTACATTGAAAACTCGTGAAATCTGATGTTTTAATTGATAATTGTTATTTGGCCAAAGAAAAATTGAAAGTTGTTGCTATGAACAATTAATTATGTTGATATTTCCTTATAAATCTTGCATGTAGACATATAATTGGATTTTATTTTGTCAACTATTGAGTTGGACTAGTCTATTTTTGAATATTTTTCTAAACAAGTCTCGTTTAATAACTTTTAAAAGTCTATTTCGATATTTAATTTTTAGAATTTGTCAATTCTAAATTGAAA
Organism: Chamaenerion angustifolium; assembly: GCA_946814005.1. Classification (NCBI taxonomy): domain Eukaryota; kingdom Viridiplantae; phylum Streptophyta; class Magnoliopsida; order Myrtales; family Onagraceae; genus Chamaenerion; species Chamaenerion angustifolium. The sequence goes on along the minus strand of OX328271.1, from coordinate 24,376,613 downwards.
ACTCGTGAAATCTGATGTTTTAATTGATAATTGTTATTTGGCCAAAGAAAAATTGATAGTTGTTGCTATGAACAATTAATTAGGTTGATATTTCCTTATAAATCTTGCATGTTGACATATAATTGACTAACTTAACACAACACGATAACACGACATGAACACGCACGAAAAGTTGTGTGTTCTGTTCATGTTGAGGAACATGACACGATAAGCTTATCGTGTGTGTTCGTGTTTGGTAAGTGTTACATGATAAACGTATTAATACTCACATACACATGATTTGTCACCCCTACAATTAAGTGGAGAATGAGTAATCACTATACTAATTTTAGCAAAGGCGAGCAAGAACTTTGTCATGGACTTTGCGCAATAGGAAGCGTATCCCATAAAGCGGTCGAGGTGGATCAAGTTCAATGCTTTCATATCCTCCTCGGACAACTCCTTAAAAGAAGGATCTGGATTTCTAGGTGACACCCCTAAACACCAGTCAATGCTCCATTAAAAAAACTGTTGTCATGGACTTTAGCAAAGGCGAGCAAGAACTTTGTCATGGACTTTGCGCAATAGGAAGCGTATCCCATAGAGCGGTCGAGGTGGATCAAGTTCAATGCTTTCATATCCTCCTCGGACAACTCCTTAAAAGAAGGATCTGGATTTCTAGGTGACACCCCTAAACACCGGTCAACGCTCCATTAAAAATATTGTTGGTTCATGAATGACGACCTCGTGTGACGCATGAGGATAAACTAGTATGATGCATGGGCGACGAATTCGTGTGATGCATGGGCAACGACCTCGTGTGATGCATGGGCGACGTCCTTATGTGATGTGACTGCGAGACCATGGATGTCTCAGTTGATTTCGCTGAATAAATAAAAGGAATTTGAGGGACTCATATGATACTATAAAGGGTATGGACAACTTTCCAGATAAAATAAGGGTTAATAGGTCCAATAGTCACATAAGTTTGGGCCATGTGATCGGATGGTACCGTATGTTTTTTGATGTGGTCAAATGGTCCGTTATGTTTGGAGCATGTTGTTTTATGGTACTCTGTTAGTCAACCGTTAGTTTTTTCTGTTAAATGGTCCATGTCAGCACCACGTCAGCGCCATGTAGATATATAGTATAATATTTAATTTAAAAAATAAAAATAAATAGAAAATTTTCAAAAAATATGAAAATAATAAAAATGTTTTAAAAAATATTTAAAACTTTATCTATTAATAAAAAAAATTATATATTTTTTTTAAAAAAGTCGAAAATTGAAAAACAAAACAAGGGTTGGACCCTTGGGTCCAATTGACCCAGACAAGGGTCGAACCCTGGCGACCTTTGGGGTCTAATTGACCCAGCAAGGGTCGAACCCAGGGCTGGGTCAGACCCATACCTGGTCGCCCAGGTTAGGCGACCTGGTGGGGGTCCAACCCAGCCCAGGGTTCGACCCTTGGCTGGGTCAATTGGACCCAAGGGTCCAACCTTTTTTTTTCTTCAATTTTTGACGTTTTTTAAAAAATAAATTTATAAAAAATAAATTTTATTAATAGATAAATTTTTAAATATTTTTATAAATTTTTCCAATTTTTTCCCCTATTTTTATTAACTTTTCTATTTATTTTTATTTTCCATCCGCCACATCAGCGCCACGTCAGTGCCAAGTCAGCATTCCATTAGTTAACCTTGACGGCAACAGTAATTTGGACCAAATAACAATATTGCAAAACATATGGTACCATAAAACAACATAGGGGTACCATCCGATCACATGACCCAAACTTATGGTACCATTGGACCTATTAACCCTAAAAATAAACCCTGATTAAGGAATATGACAAAAGTAGGTTGACCATGGTATTAAGAACACTTAATAATCAAGTTAACTCTAAGTTATAAATACTCATTCATTTGCAATATGAAAAGTTAATCAACATATTTCATACTACATTTGATCTCCATTTTATCACTTCGACTGACTTTATCATCGGAGGGGAACGACAAGCAAAACACAACGTTTCCCTTCCTACAAGTCATGGTAGCAGTTTTCGGATTCGGCGACTTGAGTTACAAAGGACCCACCAATTCACTTTAGGTCTGTCTTCATTTCATATCCATAATATTGCTCCATCTTTCAAAAACTTTGTCCTCATACGATTATGGTCACTTTCGAGGTGAAACTTGAGCAAGTGAATGGATTTAAAAGGAAAATCTTCCAAAAAGATATGATCTCTTATCACTGTCATGTTGTTTCATACAATTGTGTGCTCGTTCGAGGTCAAATTTAAGGAAGCGGATGGATCAACGCTTCCAAAAGGCTCCAATATCGTATTACTGCCATGTTGTTTCATACGATTGTGTGCTCGTTTGAGGTGAAATTTGAGCAAGAGGGTAGATTCTTACGAATTCGTCACGTCAGGCCTGCTATTAGTATTGTTGAATCTTGGGAATGTAAGGAATGTGCACAAGTTGACGGTACTTGTAGAGGAGAGCTTGGAAAGGTATTATCTTGATTGTGGTGTTGTATTGTACCATCGTTTAACTAGGATGAGCCATTGAGACCACGTTTTGGGATGTTACGTCACTTTGTGGATGATATTCCAACAATAGTTTAACTTTCACACCTTGCTGCGTGAATAACAACTTCCAGAAAGGATTGATGAATATTGGATTTTGATCACTAACTATCGATTTTGGAAGGTCATGCAAACGATAAACGTTGTCAAGGGAAGGCTTTTGTTATTGGCTTTTGGGGCCAAAATTTGGCAAAGCCCAAATTATTTCACCCAAGTCCGTGATTGTGTAGAGAAATGGAATTTTTGTGATATATTGTAGTATAACACCGGTTGGAACAATACATTTTTGCCTAAAGGTATTATATTATGCTTCTTACAAGTGTAACAACTTACTAGAAGAAAGACTCTCTCGTGCGTCCAGGGGCTTTCACTACAAGAATCTATTGCAACAGCAACGAAACTTTCGTGTTGACGCTAACAGTTGTAGTTAAATATATGTATATTGCGTCGACAGTTTTTGTTGTCGTTATTATTACTTATTAGGCACAATATGTTTACCATTGTTATAAGGTACATTTAGTGTTAAATTTTGCCGTCACCTTATATTTTACATGGATAAATGTGTAATGTCGACCAACACTTGATGTTAAATAACTCCATCAGTAGCAGGTGAATTTTTCATTGCAAATGTACATATTCAAATGCGAAACGTTTTGTCGTAAATATAGTGATATAAGCAACGGTTGTTTGCCGTAACTAATCAATTTTTGTTTTCGTTAAAACATAAGTACCGGGAAAATGTAAGAATAGATTTGCGTGTCAATATATTGTCGACATTAGTATAGTCATTCTTGTTTTTTGGCCAATTAGTATAGTCATTCAACAACAGATTTAATTGTTGTTGTCAAATAGTTTATTTAGTGACGACTATTGTTGTTGTTAAAAAATAAAATTTTCAAATTTTTTTCCCGCTCTGATTTAAAAATTCAAATTTTTTTCATTCAACAACTTATTTTTACACGTTTTACAGAACCTTCTCTTATCTTCCCTTCCCTTCCTTCCCTTCACCTTCCCTTCATCTTCCCTTCCTTGCCTTCTTCCCTTCCTTCCCTTCATCTTCCCTTCATTCAAAACGTTTTCCAAAGAATGAAGTGTCATGGAGCTGCTCGACCGACCTGTCATGGATGAATTGTTGGAGCTACTCAAAGTTCCATGGATGAAGGCATGCTGGAGCTGGAGTTGGAGAAGGCGACTTGGAGCTGGAGAAGTCGAGCTGGAGCTGGAGAAGTCGAGCTGGACCTGTAGAAGGTGAGCTGGAGCTCGAGAAATGCTGGTTCTCCGATGCCTTCACCATTGATTAAGAGTCTTGAAATAATCGGCCATGGATGAAGCCATAGATGATGAAGTGACGATATATGGATGAAGAAGCCATGGATGAAGAAGCCATGGATGAAGAAGGATGAAGAAGCCATGGTTGAACACAAATAATTTAAAATCGGACAACAAAATCGCAGAAAAAAAATCGACCAACAACAACCTGAGTCCGCTCTAACATCGGAAAAGTGTTGTCGACGTTCATCTGTGTTTAACAACAACCTGATTCCACTGTAAAGTTGTACATGCTAACAGCGGCAATCCTTTTACAACGGCAAATTGTTAACGTATAGACCTTTAACGACGGGGGCTACCGCGACGGTGATTTTGTCACTGTCCAGACTTAACAACGGTATTTATGCAGTTAGCAACGCATTTTTGCTGATGTGTATGCTCGAGTTTCTTGTAGTGTTTGTGAATAACCAGATTGACACTCCCCGGTAAGGGTCAACCAATGAGCGCACACGCATCATGCAGCCACGATTATCACTCCGCAAAAACTGCCTTGCGCGAGCTGGGTTTTCCTAAAACTTACATTTTTTTTACCCGATTGTTTTGTTGAAAAATTAATTTCTTTTTTGATTGATGGGAAATAAATTTTCTCATTGTTGGGTTTATAGTTGTCGCATAAATTCAGTTTTATTTTACTGAATTTATTTTTCATTTTTCCATTTTATTAGGATTCTAATGTGTTCTTATTAATTGCACGTTTGGTGAAAAAAAAATTTTTAATAGGGTATGTCACTTCACAAGTTCTACACAATACAAATTTGAAATTTGCTTTGTGTAGTTGCTCCGAGTTAGGTCATTTCGAGTCTACGTCCAAATTTCTGTAGAAGTTCGAGTTCAGTCAAGGGAAACATCGTATTTGTTTTGCATTAATGACACTATTTTATCGTGGGCGGTAATTGTCCCAATTATTCAGTCATGGGGTTTGAATTTGCCTTAAACATACCGTGTACCTCACATGACTCAGATTGTTTTTAACAAAATCATTTTCTAACGACAATTTCGTATTTGTAAAAATCTTGCATGTTATAGTAGGGTTCTATATAATTTTCCAAAAATATTATTATTGATCTTCCTATATTACTAACATGAGTTACTGTTGTTGTAGTGTAGGGGTGTGAGAAACTCATGAAATGAGCATACTTCATCAATTTGTTTACCACGACCATGATGCCGACCTTTCCATGAGACTTGGGTAGCCCGAGGATGACGTCCATAGAGAGATGTCGATGAATATACCATTGGGAAGCAATAACGGTTCTATTAACCATAAGCTAGTTATTGTTTCTGACTTGTTTGATTTGCATGTTAGGCAATTACATATAAATTGACGAATATCCTTTGAGCAATTTTTTTTATATGTTAAAGTGCACTTAAGTGAGAAAAAAATGTTATAATCTATGTAGTTACTGAAACTGATTCTTAAACATTTTTCTCGAGTTTGTGCCAAAATATAATTTCAAAAAGGTTATTTGGTGTACCTAAAATACCCTTTTTGAGATATATAAATTTTTCAGAACATCTTTAAAAAAAACATAGTCTCAATAACTAAACAAATTACAACCCTAACCAAACAAACGACATTACATTCAGAGTTTACACAATAGTACAAAGTAATTATAGTGGGTACATTACATTATTGTTTACTATATCTCTTGTTGTGGCATGTTTGACCACATTCAGTGTGAATTCTCACTTTTCTGCGACCACGTGAAGAAGTTAACATTTGTGAATCATACCTTACTGTTGGACCGTTCCACTTTGGCCATGAATATGGTTCTAGTACAAGGCCTAATTTAGGAAGGTATGTTTGCATGTAGTAATCAACACCAAAATGTTCATCACTGTGCGATTTTACATACGTATTTGTGCATCAGATCTTTGTGATGCCGTGTTTACATAGTCATCTCGACAATGTCCATTCACTGCAGCACATGACATTCATGGTAGGTTTACACAATAAAATTTACCAGCAGGTGTTTTTACTGCGTAGGAGCAAGTATTTATTTTAGAAGGTTGAGACGCCTTTTTGATGACCACTAGTAACTGTCTCACTTTATTAAGAAAATTGTTTCCATTCGCTACCTCCTTTTCATACCGGGTCCTATAGTCGACATAATATGTGTTTAGTCTTTTAAATGTACATCTACCAATGTCATTACGGTTAAGGACCGAGCTCCTTTCAAAAAACTATATCAATGTCCTCTAACTGATTTGTTTTCATAACACCATATATATGTTCACTATCTTAGGCTTGGGACTATAGATTCAAATCCCTAGAATTGGTTAACCATTGACAATACTTGCCCTTGTTAGCACTATTGAATAATTCCCACAAACTTGAACGTTTTCCTCAATGTCGTCTATGTCATTTCAGAGAATTTCTTCTATGTATGTTCATCCCTAAAATTCTTGTTGAAATTGTTGGCAAGGTAACAAGCATATATAATATCTATGGAGGCCTCATTTTGGAAAAACAGTCGCAACAACCCTTTTAAAACCCCTATAACGATTGGATATAATACGTACATGACGTGTATCTTTTGTCACATGTTAGCGCAGATGGTTTAAAAACCATGTCCAATTCTCTGTACTCATAGAGCCCGTAAAGGCAAAACATACTAGAAAATGTTGTTCGTGAGCATCGTTTACCACTACCACTAATAAATTTTCGATGTATTTTTCGTTCAAAAGTGTGTTGTCAATGCTTATTAATGGTCGACAATGGGGGAAAGCTTTAATTGAGGGCCCTTATGTATTATTACTTTCCAAAAATGGCACCTCCCTCCATTGGTATACCTTTTCACTCATAGTCAGAAATAGTGCAAGGATTAAAATGACATACCGCAACCATGAGGTATGACAAAAGCTATGCACTATGTGTACCAAACATCGTCTCGGTCACCTTTTGTTTAGCATACCACACCTTGTGGTGCGAGGGAGTCTGCATGTACTTATCTATCACAACTTGTTGCAAGTTCCAAACTATAATACATGTGTCTTTATACATGTACAGGTATACTAAATCAACAATGACTTTGCAGTCAAGTTGTCTATGCTTCTAGATCGAAGCAACATTTGTACATGAGTGTAGGGTCGATTTTGGTGATCTCTCAGTAATCTATTTTCTTCTGCACTCTTCATAAAGTCCAAGAACCATAATACATGTGCGTACTTATCTATCACAACTTGTTTCAAGTTGCAAACTCTAATACATGTGTCTTTATACATGTGCATGTATACTAAATCAACAATGACTTTGCAGTCAAGTTGTCTATGCTTCTAGATCGAATCAGCATTTGTACATGAGTGTATGGTCGATTTTGGTGATCTCCTAGTAATCTATTTTCTTCTACACTCCTCATAAAGTCCAAGAACAATAATCATTATCACACGTAAATGCCACTACGGTAGGACTGGATCCTGTCGTGGCACATTCAGAAGAATTCTGAATGTGCCATATTTTGATGTGATGTTCAACTGAAACTTTATCCTCATATTGTGCGTCAACTTTTAAATTACGTTCACTGTGGGATGATTCCCCTTACCTGACCATCCAGTTAGTACTTTCAAACCCTTCTTGCCAATCACCTGATGTAAACTCATGAGGATATTGTAAGTAGGTCATTGATTGGGTCAGCTCCATAACATCGTTACCGATTTCATCATCTGATGGGTCGTCCTCATGTTTGTTCAAAACTGTGAGATATTGCGCCTCAGAGTTATCTATCAAGGATGAATATCTTAATTCCTCATATCCACCAACTTCCTCTTCATCATCAACTTCATCTTCCTCATATCCACTAGGCTTATTACAAAAACGATTTGGACAAATTAAACAAGATCTGGTCTGGTTTTGGACTGCTTTGAACTGGTTCGATCGAACTAGTTCCAAAACCAAACCAACTTTTTAAGGTTATAGTAAGCCAGTTCAAAACGTGGTATCAATCCAATTCGAACCGGTTTGAACCAACATTTTTTTTTACTGTTTTAATAATTTGAAACTTAAATTCAAATAAGACCGCTTTAAACCTATATAATATTTAAATTGATCCAAAAAAACAGTCTAACCTAATTGACCTAATCATTTTGTTGAGAAAAAAAAAATCGACCTAACCTAATTGACCTAATCATTATGTTGGGAAAAACATTGTCTAACCTAACTGACCTAAATATTACAGAGTACAATATGTATATTTATCTGTATATTTCACAGACTCACTTGAGAGCATAGTTATCAGAACCGGACCGGCCATCAAACCGGTGAGGGGGCCGGTTCACGGTTCAGCTGGTCCAACCCGGTCCACTGCGGTTTAGTGTGCGGTTCACTATTCACAACGGGAAAAAAATTGAAAACTTAAAATACATACACAGTCTCAAACACAAACATAATTAGCTCAAACTACGTAGTCTCACACACACACAAACTACATAGTTTCAATATCAAACACACATTACTCTCAATTCTCAAACACAATACACAATAGTAGTGAACCGGTTTAACCAATTGGGTTAAGCCGATTGGTTTGTGCAGAACAAAAAACGGGATACCAAAAACAATCAAAACCGGTCGAAAAAAAACCGAAAAACAAAACAATTCAGCTAAAAAGTGAATCGGAAACCAGTCGGTTTTTGAAAATCCGGTCAGTTTTCTAAAAAACGTCCGGTTCAAACACTGTTCATTTGTAAAACGGCATTTTAACTGAACCAAACCGGACAGGGGTCCGGTTCCCGATCGGACCACCAATCTGGTCCGGTTCTGATAACTATGCTTGAGAGTCTTGAGAGATCCGACTCTATTTTTTTTGGTCTAATCAGCTTTGTATTTGGGGTAAACTAGTTATTTTTTCTACATGACCGAACCCCAACCTTGATTTTTAAAAAAGAAAAACATGAACAAATCAGTTTGATTCGAATTGAACCAATTCTAACCATATCAGTTTGTTATGTTTTAAATATACCATTTCTTTTAGTTAGCTAAAAAATTATTGATTTTCTTTAAACAGTTCTAGTTTTAATTCAGTTCAGAACCGATTAGGGGTCGGTCTGGTTCATGAACAAGCCTAATATCCACTAATTGTCTCTATCTCTTCACCATTACTTTCTCTTCTTCTTTGTCTTCTTCATAGACTTTCTTTTCCTCTAGTTTTGGAATGACGAATACTTCCGTGTATTCGTCGCATATATCGAAAACTAACTCTAACGCATCTTCATCGGTGATTGAAAATAGTTCATGACCCACACTAAAAATTAGGTGGAAATCAACTACCCGATTACTAAATCCTCAAACAAAGGTAACACATTCTTTTAGTTGTGCTAGGGTAATGTCTCGTTTAATGATAGTTATCGTTGATTCGCTGCAAAAGTACTTAACGACCCATGAGTCTAGGCTAATGTTACCACAATATCAAAAATTTATAATAATCATTTTAACAGTAATAACACCTAACTTGGGATACTATAACAATTAAATGAGGAATTTGAGAATCTACTATGTATATAGATATACTACAATTATTGGGAGTGTCCCACTTCCCCTCATCATATCACCCATAAGAACCACCAATTCTTCCCAAAGGATAACTACCTGCTAAATGAAGATACTATAATTATTTTGTATCGTTGTGTAACTCAGAATATAATGTTGTTTGTTTGGTTTAGTTGTAATATGTTTAGTTATTTAACCTAATTTCGTTTTTTGAGATATTCTGAAAAATTTGTATATCTCAATAAGATTGTTTTAGGTACTCCAAATAACGTTTTTGAAATAATTGTTCCGGACAAACTCAAAAAAATGTGTAAAAATCAAATTCAATATCTACATAGTTTATAACAATAAATGTTAACTTAGTGCACTTTAAAATATACAAAATTTACACAAAAGCAAATTCCGTACTCGTGATTAACAGTCGCGGGTGAAACTTAACGAGTGTTTCACTCGCGATTGAAAATTACGGGTCAGTATAATTTGATAAATAAATTTGAAAAATTATTGTTTTGGTATTTGATTTTCAATTGGAGTGTATTTTCAAAAGAAACTAAATATTTGTTTGTTACTAAAACTCATGTCGCTCCCTTTGGGAGGGGCAAACAATCATTTTTAACTCTTTTTGTTTTCTTGATAAATAAAATACAATAGACAAACAAAAGTACATGCTTAGTGTCGCAAAGTACATTGTGTTTCGAATTTTGGATGACCTTACACGTTGATAAAAGTTAACGTCTAAAATATTTGGATTAACCTAACACGTTGAAATGTGTGATCACTACGAAGTTTTAAAGTCAATATAGTTTGTGCTATTAAACTCATAATTGAATTATTTATCTAGTGTAATTTATTTGTTTTATTTTGAGTAAGTACATAGTTAAAATGTTGCGGACATTATTACGTAACTCAAAGTTATCTACATTGTTAAGTTAAAATTTTAATTATCTACTCTCATAAAACAAATTACACTAGATAAAAAATATATTCAATTACACATTTAATGTTACAAACTATATTGATTTTGAAATTTCGATGTAATCACATAAGTCAGACAAAATTGAATTTCAAAAGTTTAATCAAAATCTTTGTGATCTCAACTTTGACAACGTGTATGGTCAATCAGAAGTTGAAACTCAATATAGTTCAATATAGTTTGTGAAACTAAAGCCGTAATTGAGTTTCTTATCTAGTATAATTTTTAAAAGAAATTGTTTGCCTTGTTTTCATTTCGCTCCCTAAAGGTGACATGAGTTGGGGGTTGGAGGTAAGCATACACTCATAACTAACTACCCATTGCGGAGCGAATATGCATACTGTTATTAAATTACATATTTAGTTATTCTTCTTTCTTTTTTTCTCTTTTTTTATAAATGTGAATACTTTTTAAAATAAACTTTAATTATTTTTGAACAAATAAACTAATGTATATATATGATTCATCATATTTTTAAATCAATATATATTCTAAGTTATCTATATTAAAATATAGGTATATAATGTATATATACATATTGAATATTATGTTTTCTCTATTACATGTTTCATAAATTAAAAATTGTAGCTATATATTAAATTAATTTAAGCGTTATATTACAACAGATGACGAAAGTTCCTCCTTTAGATTACAAACTTTTTAATTTAATTAGGGTTAACTACCTCAACAGTTACTTATCTTTGACATGTGTGATTAAAAGGTTACTCGTTTTTTTTGCGTGACTGAACCGTTACTTAAGTTTGAAGGTGTGACTGAACGTTTATTCCGTTAAGTTTTCGTCACATATTTCCGTTTGACTGTCACGATGAAGTCACATTACCTAATTTAAATACGATTTTACGCTCTTTTATGTTTATGGATTATGATGTAGAAACAGTTAGGTAACAAAATGTTCAAACTAAAGTAACCGTTTGATAACATTTAAGAGAAGATAAAACGTCATTTAACAACTTCTCCACAAACATAAGTCACCACATTTGCAAACGACACAATGTTCGTCATACTTCAGTTAAAGACAAAGGTTACTAACAAATGACAGTTCACAAACTTCCAGTAAAGACTTTCTGGGCAAATGTCTTTCAAGTAGAAACTAAATTTCACAAGCAAAAACGTTTTAATAAATAATGAATTCTCTAAATTCGAGCTCAAAATGGCATGTTAAATGCATCACAATATCATTTTGCTAGCTCTGTCAAGTGTCATCCAGTGTGTCATCACATTCATAATCACCAACATCACACTTCTATCCATGCCCTCCTCAACTAGCTTCCGATCCATGTCAAGAGCAAGGACAATTGAGTGTCTCCTGGTACCAAGATATTGCCTTTCCCTATTGCCACAAAGAGATGTGAAGTAATCCTGCTAATTTCATGTCTGTCAAGCATACTTATTTGTGAGATAAAATCATTTGTATTTGAACAAGATTTCATCAATCATTACTATGTAGATTTCAAAATCCCAATTACCCCTAAATCACAAACTCCTCACACATGCTTTTATCTATCAAAATGTCAACAATCCTATGCAAATTATCTGCTTCTCGAGCTATTTCTGCCATCAAAACCCCTGATCCCCTTTGCTAGCATCCATGACTGTTGCTTCGAATAGACATAGAATGAGGGTCCCAGTCCTTTTTTTTCCTGGGTAAATTTCACTCCATTTGAAAAATAATTGGGTAAGGCCCACTTCAAATTTAATTCTTCATTCTGCATCTATGATGATTGTTGATAATGTTCAACCAAAATACCTGCCATTCATCAAATTAGCAGATTTCTCCAAATGTTAAGATAAAAGTCTTCGAGCTTCTTCTATTGCAATTAAGCAAGAACAATATCAAAGCACTAGATGAAAATAAAAATGAGATACAAAAGTCAGGAATAACAAAATAAATTGACCCATCAATTTATTGGGAGCATTACAGTATAAGTATTTGAGAACATCATGAAGAAGATGGGGCCGATGAGTTCCCGGTTACATAGTTCAGGCAAGGAGTGCAGCAACCGGACTAAGCCGACGCACCACTCCACGACACCGCTATGAGGCGAACGACTAGAAAAAGTCTGACCATGTTCCCTGATACTGCTCTTCCGAAGCCAATCGTCCTTCTTCCTAGGGCATCTGTCCACGACACCGCTATGAGGCGAACAACTAGAAAAAGTCTGACCATGTTCCCTGATACTGCTCTTCCGAAGCCAATCGTCCTTCTTCCTAGGGCATCTGTCTCTTCCAACGGCAACGACATTCCGACCACAACGGCCTCTGAGTTTGATCGGCCTCCCTGGTTCCCAACTCCACGAGCGACGGTTTTAAAGCCTAAACATCAAATTAAAAGCGAAGGGCAACAATAGAGGATTCTAGGTTCAAATATAGTGATGGCGCTACAAAGAGCTGCAATGGAGAAGAGCAACAAGCATATGAAAATGGTGATGAAGAAAAAGATAGTCTAATAGAATTTTATAAACGAGAAGGGCATATTAGGAAGTTTAAGTTTGAAGAAGGTCACGTGCATAGTACATACACAAGTTTAAAAGAGACAATTAACGGATGTAACCGTTCAGTCACATCTGCCAACATAAGTAGCAGTTGATCTCTAGTTTGAATCGTTTAGTCACATGTGGCAACATAAGTAACAATTCAGTTAACCCATTTAATTATTTCCAAATGTGTAAACATAAGTAACAGTAACAGTTCAGTCACATGTGTCATATATGATTTAATTTGCAAGTAATCTTTCTTCTTAAATGTGTATTTCCAAAAATAATCTACAAAACCTATTTATAAGAAGATAAAAGTAAAATAAACATAGTATAAAAAAAACACGCCATAAATAATTTATAACGCTTTTTTTTCCAAGTTATAATGCCTATTTAGGGACGAATAAAATGAACATTGTTTTGGGGGAAAAATCTAAAAATAATACAATTTTTTATATAATAGAAAATACGTTACTTGGTTACAAACCTTAATTTGGTGAAAATTCGCTTCTAAGATATTGAACTTGTGATCTCGTGAGTCTCTCTCCTTAAAACGTCTAGTGAGAGAAAGTTCCCGTGGAAAAGGGCAGTGGGTGGGAAACCACAGCGTAACCCATCGAGAGTTGCCGGGAAGAGAGGAGCTTCAATCGGAGTGAACAGGGTGACAACCGGACCACACCATTCTGTCTGGACATTTCAATTGGAGCGCCAAGCCCCTCAATTGCCGACGAACGCCAAAAAAGCGTAACCCTAATTTCCAAACCCACCACTCCAACCACTCAACCTCAGAACTTCTTCCTCCTAACCCACCCTACCCCCACCTTATGAATCCATATCAAACACAACCCGCCCTTGGCACCTCTGAAGGATCGGATTTCTGATTTTTCCAATTCACTAATTTCTGTTTCATGTGTTCCGATTACAGGTATCCTAAGTAAGGGTGATATACAGGTGCGAAAGCCACCCACGCGACCGACCTAGAGGACTGATAGAACACACAGGGATAGCCTTACTCTGAAGTTGTAGGGCTCGGCTGAAGTACATACCGGGTTACGGTGTGTAGGAAAGGTGCTAAGTGACCGGATAATCAAACCAGTGGTAGTCCAAGGGGTGTTAAAGAGTTCTTGGCATCGATACGTTGGAGTCAACATTATGTACATGGGCAATGCCGTGACCATGTTCGAGTTTGATGATCCGTGAGACATGGCGGATGCATTGAATTTCAGTCCATGGGCGATTCAGGGGCATTGCCTCTCGATCAAACATTGGGAAGGAGGTATGAGACTCGAGGATGTTGAATTTCATAACATTCAATTCTGGATTCAAATTCATTGATTAGAATTGGATAAGCTAAATGAGTCGAATGCTGAGCTTCTAGGACAAAGCCTTGGTAGGAAAATACAAATTCATAATCTTAGGGGGCCGAAAGGTCTGGACCGAAACTATATACGTATTAAATAGGAAATTGATGCTAGCAAACCACTAGTTCCAGGTTTCTGGTATCACATATCAAATGGAGATAGGAGCTGGGCTACGGTGAAACATGAGCGGCTAGTTGAATTTTGTTTCAGCTGTGGAAGCCTAGGGCACACTGACAGGGCGTGTAATGAACCAGTAGTAATAGCAGAAGATAACCCAGTCCAGCCGTTCTACGGGCCATGGACACAAGCTGAAAGACCGCATTGTCGCGAGACAACGTGGTCTGAAGTAGGCAAGGGCAGAGGGGGATCCTCCTTAGGAGGGGCTCGACAGCAGTGGAGACCCAATGCAAGACCATCAAGGTATGAGGATGACATACCCACAAAAGAAATGTGGACCACACAAATAATGTAAGGGGGTGGCAACCAGTTGTTTTGGGAAGGCCTGTGATCAATGAGGAGGAGCGTAGGCTGATCGAAGTCCCAACTAGAACTAGTGTGATCCCAATCCTTAAACTGGGATCATACAAAGGTCGAGAGGGCACAAGCGACCAGGAACCACCAGCTGAGCAGGCTGAGGGAATGCAGGTCGAGGAAAGCAGCCTCGTCACAATTCAGGTGGTGTACATGGCCAACTTACCAGAACCGAAGAACAGCAACCCTAAACTAACCCCGACAAGAAGATACATCATCCCACGAAAGATCACTATGTGGAATTCCCGATCGAACATACCTCACCTGTTCGGGAAGGAAACATTATTATTCCGAAGGGACTGAGCTCGCTTGTGAGGAAGATGTTCCTTAAGCAAAAGGGTGGGGGGAAGTCCAAAAGGTGGATGACGAGATGGAGGAGGATAATATCAAGAAGAGGTGTCTCCGAATCGAGAACGAGACACCCAACTAGGGTTGTGATAGTCCGATCAAAGGACTCACACAGCCGAGTAGGGGGAGAAGGGTAGCGAAGCATATGAATAACAAGGAGACCAGAAATATGAAAACAAAACAAAAGGTCCAAGAGGAGGTTGAAGACATGGGTTCTGGTGGATGTCCCTTCACAGCCACAGATGCCTAATGAGTGCTATGGTGTGGAACTACCAGGGCTTGAGATTGAACCTGAAAGTTCCCCATATAACCAACATCGGGAGGAAGCATCAACCAGCAATCATATTTCTGATGGAGACAAAAAACAAGGAGCAAGTATGTGAAGGGGTTAGGAAGAAACTCTGAATGGACAATAAGTGCTATGTCGATCCGATGGGACTATCGGGAGGCCTAACACTTTGGTGGAGGAAAGAGGTAAAGATACGAGTAATTCAGAAGAAATTTCATTACATCGACACAATGGTCGAATTGGAAGGAAGCGCGAAGAAATCAAAATCACTTGGGTGTACGGACATCCAATATGGGAGGAACGAGTAAAAGTGTGGGAAGAGATCAGCCGCATGGGAAGTATGGTTAGGGGGCCATGGATGTGTATTGGGGACTTTAACGACATAAAATACTCCTATGAGAAGGAGGGAGAGACCGAAGGACATAAAGAAGATGGACACTTTCAATATGTTCATATCGAGCTTAGGAATGGGGGATATGGGATTTAAGGGCAACCCATATACGTGGTCTAATAATAGAGAAGGAGAGGAGCGCATAAGGGAACACCTAGACCGGGGCATAGCAAATGGAGAATGGATCACAAAATTCCCCAATGGTGTCCTCTTTCACAAACCGGCTATCGGGTCAGACCATAGTCCTCCCTTGCTAGTGTTCGACCACGCCGAGAGTAAAGGAAGAAAAGAGTTCTGGTTCGAGGCGATGTGGATGTCAGACGATGGGTGTGCACAAACTATCAAAACATCGTGGGGTCCTAATGCACCTAACAAAAGGAGACCAGTTTTTCATACAAAGATCAATAAGTGGTGAATCAAGCTAATGCAATGGAGCAAAGATAGCTTCTCAAACAATAGGAGACAGATAGAACACATCCAGTACCATATCGAAAGGGTTCAAAGGGCGAGCAACAAAGACTATGTAAGCGAATAAGAGAAATCCCTAAAGAGAGAACTGACAAAATATTGGAAGAGGGAGGAAACATACTGGAGCCAACGGGCTAGAGTTCGGTGGCTCGGGGAGGGGGACAGAAACACCACATTCTTCCATAAATTTACTTTGGAAAGGAGAAGTAGGAATAAAATAAAGAGCCTACAGAAGAATGACGGTACTTGGACAGAATCAGAGAAGAAAATCGGTTTGGAGTGTGAGCAGTATTTCAGAAATCTATTCCAATCAGAGGGGACAATGGACTCAAACAACATACTAGAGTGTATGAACCCAGTGGTCACAAGTAGGATGAATCAGAATCTCCTCAAACTGTTCCCAGATGAAGAGATCAAAAGGGTGACCTTCTAATTAGGAGGAGCTCGGGCCCCTGGACCGGATGGATTCCTTGGGGTGTTCTATAAGAAGTACTGGGAGGTAGTGGGACCTGATATCATCCATGCGATAAAGACTTACTTGTCAAACGGTACACTCGACCCTTGTTTTTATGATACAGATATAGTTCTAATACCTAAAATACAAAACCCATGAGAAACATCTCAATTTCGCCCCATTAGCCTTTGCAACTTCGTGTATAAGATATTGTCAAAGACGTTTGCGAATAGATTACAATCTATTCTCCCATTGTTAATCACTCCTTTCTAAGGAGCATTTGTGGCTGGCAGGTTGATACATGACAATATAATAGTGGCTCATGAGGCGTTCCACCACCTAAGGACAAGCAAACAAGAAAGGGTGGAAGAGTGCGTCGTGAAATCGATATGAACAAGGCGTACGACCGGGTCGAGTGGAGTTTCCTCCTCAACGCCATGAGGAGGATGGGATTCAAGGAGAAGTGGATACAATGGATACAGTGGATTGAGGGGTGTATCACAAGAGTAAGGTACCGAGTCATCATTAATGGAAAGAAAACGAGAACTTCTCACCAACAATAGGTATCCGATAAGGGGACCCGCTATCACCCTATTTGTTCTTATTTGTGGCTGACGTGTTATCAAGACAGATAATAAAATAAGCAAGCAAAAAGAAACTGGAAGGTATAAGGATTAGAAGAACATGCCCAATGATCCACCACCTCCTGTTTGCGGACGAATCAATCTTCTTCATCAGAGCGGATGCAAACAATGCAAATAGACTCAAAGGTATATTGGAGGAGTATATCGGCACCTCAGGACAGAGTGTCAACTTTTAAAAATCCAGCATCCATTATAACGCCGTAACAACCCCAAGTAGCCGACTACTCATGAGCCAAATTTTGGGGTTAGAGGAAGCTCGAATACGGTGTGGGGAAGATCCAAACGGGAGGCGCTAGGATACCTAAAAGACCGAATCTGGAGAAAAATGAGTGGATGGAAGAACCTATACCTAAGCAACACGGGTAAGGAGATTCTACTAAAGGCGGTCATAACCGCCATTCCGACATATGCTATGGCCCTTTTCAAGTTACCCAAGACGTGGTGTGGAGAGATGATGGCATTGATGGCTCAATTTTGGTGGAGTTATAGTGCGGATAGAAGATCAATTCATTGGCGGAAATGGGAGTACATGACTAAACCAAAGGCACTTGGGGGAATGGGATTCTGAGACATAAACACCGTCAACGATGCCATGCTTACGAAAACGTCTTGGAGGCTCCAGAACAACCCGAATGCATGTTGGGAAAAGGTGATCAAAGGTATTTACTATCCGAACTCTGATCTATTCCATGCAAATAAAGGGGGTCGGGCATCATGGGCTTGGTCCGGTATTTTGGAAATAAGGGGGTCTACTTCGGGCACGGCGCATCTGAAATTGGTCTATGGGCGGCTCAAGGAACGACGCGAACCTCAGATGACAAACCTAGCCTCATCATCGAGGAGACTAGAACCGAAGGCTTGGAAGGATATATGGAAAGGACCAACCATCCCAAAGGTAAAACAATTCATTTGGAGGAGCTGTAATCGTGCTTTACATGTAAAGGACAAGCTGCATAGAAGGGGCGTCAATGTAGCACCGACCTGCCCATTTTTGTGCCGAAGTGGAGACGATCGACCACGCACTCATGGAATGACAATGGGTAAGGCCCATATGGTTCGAGGGAATTGGAATCCGATGGGAAGATAATGCGCGGCCAAAATTGGAGGAGTGGATGATGGAGGTGATGGCGAAGGGATGGGACGGTACGGGAGGAGGCGCCCAACTGAAAATGACAGTGGAAACCGTGGCTTGGGAGATTGGGAAGGAACGATGCTGGGCATACATATCACAATGAGCAACCCCGAGCAAGCCTAACACTCGAGCGAGGATTGAAACTATCTCGGAAAACGGGGAGTGTCGGGCAGCCGAGCCGAGAAGATACAACGTCGAGGAATGAGACTAGACGAACCACAGCCTGGAGACCACCAGAGCGAGGCAAGATTAAAATAAATTGTGACGGTGCATGGGACGGAAGATCAACAAAGGGAGGTACCGGCGTGCTCGGAAAAGATGACAAGGGAAACGTGATCGCGGGGAAAAACTCAACAACGAGGGACATCTCAGCGGAAAACATGGAAGCTCGGGCTATCTTACAAGGCGTGGATATGGCAGTCCAACATGGATGGAAGCAGGCAATCATAGAGTCGGACTCCGAAAACCTGATAAAAATGTTTGATGGATCGGCCAAGGACACAAACTGTCGAATGGAGAACATAGTCACCTAGATCCAAGAGGTGGCATCCCACGTAGAGACAGTTACATGGAGTTGGGTAAGACGTACTACAAATATATGCGCTGACTGGATTGCTAAGCAATCCAAAAGAGAGATGCGTTCGGTAAATTGAGTTTCTACACCGCCATCTGCTCTACTATCTCTTTTGTTATTAGATCAATCGAACACGTTTCAGAGTTGAATGAAGTTTCATATTGTGAAACAAAAAACAAAACTTGTGATCTCGCTATCCCAATTGAGTGTTTTACCACTAATATAAAACATCTTTCATGTGATTCAATTATATCTATTCCACCAACTCACCAAGTAATATAATGTATATATATACATTAAAAATTGTGTTCCATTGAACTCGTTATCATGCGGTAACACATGGTTCACCACTGATACTTGATAGTTTATTTATGTACTTAAATGATACTTCAAGAATGCTATCCAGATTACCGTAAACCTTTTATTTTAGAAATATTATTTGTTGGACCATCTCCAAATAAATTAAAAAATGATATTTAATAAATTAATAAATTGGAATTCTAACTGAATAAATTTCATTATGTTTCGACTAGGGGTGTCAATGTTGCGTGTTGAACCCATACTAAACCCACACGATTAGGGTGGCGAGTCGGGCTGCGCTTCAAAATTTGGTACGCATGTTGATGGTTAAAAGTCAATTAGATACCTCAGAAGTCACAACTTTACAAATAGGTACCTTGGAAAAAAATTGTTAATTCGGGTCCCTCAGAAATAATAAATGTATCTACTTTACTATTTCGATCACGTGTCTGTCACGTATGCAGTATTTAGGTCCATTAAGGTAGCTCTACTTTATTTTACTATTGCTTTCAGGTATCTCTATGTTATTTTATTGTAGGAATCGAATATATATACTCTGTCTTTATTGAATTGCTATTTTTTTTGTTACATTCAAGTACCCAATTAAAGTAGATGCATTTATGACTTGTAGAGGTACCTGAGAGTATTTTTTTTCTTAGGTACCTATTTGTAAAAACGTAACTTTTGGGATACCTAAATGACTTTTATCCCGCAGGTTGATCTGCGGTGCAGTATGATCTTTTTTACTTACTCAAAATAATACATTTATTCAACACAAATCACATAATTTAAACTACAAACATTTAAAGATCCTAAACTATTAGGTAATTGTTTCATACAACTACAAAAATAAACACTAAATCGCAGGTTGTTCCACAGGTTATCTCCTTATACCAGACCTGGCCCACAGGTCAACAACCCCTACCAGAACCATCCCATAAACCGTGGGTCGCCAACCTACAGATTAAATTCATGCGGTACACCACGACCCGTTGACACACCTAGTTTCAACTTATATTATTATCGTTTTTAGTAATTATGTGGTCATCCAAGTTAAGTGAAGAAATCACAAAGGAAATGTCTTCAAACCATATATATATATATATATATAAATTCATGCGGTACACCACGACCCGTTGACACCCCTAGTTTCAACTTACATTATTATCGGTTTTAGTAATTATGTGGTCATCCAAGTTAAGTGAAGAAATCACAAAGGAAATATCTTCAAACCATATATATATATATGGAAATAGGGTAAAATATCACATTGCCCCCCCTATTATTTGGTCAGATTTTGAGTTTCCCCCTTAAAGTTTAAATCGTAAAATTTCATTCTCACATGTTCGGTCAAAGCGTATATTTGCTCCGACCGTAAACTTTTTCATTCAAATTTAATAGGATAAATTTTAAAATTTGCAAAAATAAAAGAAACTTTAAAAAATGTCACAATTTAACCCTTTCAAACTTTTTCAAATGTTACTATTGAGTCTTGATTCGATTGGGGCTCGGGTGTTGGTCTTGAACCAGACTAACCCCCCATGGGTATGTACCCAGATCTGGGTCAAGACCCTGACCCGAGCCTCAATCGAATTGGGGTTTAGTTCTACCCCAATTGAATTAGGGACTAGTTTGACCCAAATTTGACTCAAACTCGATTGAGCCCCAATCGAATCAGGGGTTAATTGTAACATTTGAATAAGTCTGAGATAGTTAAATTGTGACATTTTAAACTTTTCTGTTATTTTTGCAATTTTAAACATTTATTATATAAAATTTGGATGAAAACATTGACGGAGGAGGTAAACTTACACTGTGGCCAACACATTAGGGCAATGTCGTATTTTACCCTATGGAGATGCTATAACCATATAGAGTTAGTATGTTCATAATCTAGATCTAAATAATTATAATATCTACATGTATATATAGTTTTGTTTTGGTCAACAATTTCAATATTTCTTATTCAAATAGAAAATCCGCAACCAAAGCAACCACAGAGGATCATTATTACAATCAACCAATAATAAACTACTAAGTTGGGGTGGGGGTACTAGTACCCAATTATCTAAACACACTCCCAATCTGGCTTGCCTTGCTATCTAATTTACGCTCTCATTTGCTGAACGCGGGATTGTATTTCAACTGACATCTAAAATTTGTCGCGCCAAGATCTTGATGTTTTCACATATGATGTCCAGGAATTGCTCCATATTAAGGTATTGAATTTGCTCCACAACTCTCAAGGAATCTGTCTCTACCTCTATCTCTTTCCAACCTATATCAATTGCCAGGCTTATCCCTTCCAATACCTCTTGAGCTTCTAGAAGTTCCACTTTATTACTCCACGCTCTTCGGTTCAGTCCACCCACAAGATTACCGTGATCATCGTTTTCACCACATCAATTCCTCCATTTGGGCGCACGAAGACGCGTCGCAGTTGATAGCTCTGATTTCGGTGCTGCATTGAGGCTCAATCTTTGATAGCTCCAGATAAACTCATTTGATAGCAAGAACCGTCTCAATTGGATTCAGTCTCTTCCCCTCAAAGGAAACTTTGCATCAGACCTTTCAAATGTGCCAACAAGTCCAAATACATAGACTTTGTCTCTCTGTTGTTGCTTTGCACATGGCTCCCCCTTCTGTCATCCTTTTCTTTATCCATTCATTAAAGGTCTAAGTCTGATTCTGGGCTTGTCGAATGCCCAAAACCCCAAAAATGATTGCCTCTATCCCTTCGCACCCACTGATCATATGTTCTCTTGTTTCCTCAAGCCCACATATAGGTCAGTCCACATCCACTATCAGTCCCCTTCTCCTGAGATTCTGCTGAACCGCAATAGCATTGGAAAGTAAGCGCCACATAAAATTCTTGATCTTAGGCAAAGTATTTACCTTCCATATCATCCTCCAGACATCATCCTCAGGACCAGTCTCTTGCACTGTGGCACTGCCCTTCTCTTTCAACCGATGATAGGCTGACTTTACCGACACCCGCCCATCATTTGTGTAGGGCCATATCATTTAGTATGGGAATGGATCAACTCTCAGTGGTATATTAATAATACAGAGTGCTTCCGTGAATGACTTCCTCATTAAAGCTGCCCTGATTGACTTCCTCATCCCATGCACCATTTGGTTCTAATAAACCGTTCACTCTCACATCCGGCGCCTGCCCTCCGTCCCTTGGCCAATCCACTATGAATCCTGGTTTTGTCACCACCCACGGATCTTCGAAGACTTTCATATTCATGCCATATTTAATTTGCCGCGGCTCTTATGTGGACAACATGTCTCTCCCATGGACCAGGCTTGTCCAACCCCAAAATGCTCGAGCTCCCTTCCTAGCCGATCTGAAGTCAACATTGGGGAAGTAAAGCACCTTAATAATTTTGACTCGCCGCCATTTTAGTGAGCAGTGTCTCATTGAAAGTTTCCAATTCCCTGAATCTGAGACCCCTCATCAGTTTGGATTTAGCAAGCAACTCCAATATTTTCCAGTGAATTTTCTTACTTTCATTCGACTCACCCCACTAGAAGTTTGCAATCATTGCGTTTATTTCTTAGCACCACATTCTAGGAAGTTTAAAGACATTCATCACATATGAAGGGACAGTCGTGATAACTTCCTTTATGAAGGGATAGCCTGGTTTAGGGTTTTCGATATCTGCCCTTGAATTTGTTGAGGATCCTGCTTTTAATATAGCCCAATGCTTCCTTCTTTGATCTTCCCCAAATGGATGGGAGTCCAAGGTATTTCCTCCTTGTACCTGTCATCATCTGCCCCCTTTTTAAAGACCAAGTTTGATTTACCATTCTTTATGCGCTGTCTAGAGGCTCTGCAGTACCTGACCAATATATTCTTTAGAACCTGGGCATTTTTCACCGTACCTTTCAAGAAAAATAGCGAGTCATCAGCAAAGAACAAATGATGCAGCTCTGGACATCCTCTTATGAGTATAAGCCCACTTCTCCAATCGAATTGTCTCATCAATTTGTCTAGAGAGCACATCCGCCAAGAGAATGAAAAGATACAAAGATAATGTGTCTCCTTGCCGCATCCCCCTTGTTGGCCGAACAAGTCTTGTTCTTTCCCCATTGATTAAGACACGGTATGATGTTTTCGTTATGCACTGTCTCATCCACTCGATCCATCTCACGCCAAATCCCCTTTTCTCAAGGCTTTTCAACAAGAAACCCCACTCGACCCGATCATATGCCTTTTGCATATCCATCTTTATAGCACACTCAATTATACCACTGCCCCTTCGGTTCTTCGAATGATGGAAGACCTCATGATCAATTAGTATGTTGTCATGTATAGCCCGACCTGCCACAAAAGCACTCTGATAGCGGGTGACAAGATCTGGTAAATAAGATTTTACCCTATTCGCAAAGACCTTGGATACAATTTTGTATATAAAATTACAAAGTCTTATGGGTCTAAAATCACTCGTTCTCGATCGGCTTGGAATTTTAGGAATAAAGGTGATATCTGTATAATGTAAAGTAGAGATAAATACACCTGACATGAGAAAGGACTTGATTGTCGTGATTACATCTGAACCAACGGT
Organism: Chamaenerion angustifolium; assembly: GCA_946814005.1. Classification (NCBI taxonomy): domain Eukaryota; kingdom Viridiplantae; phylum Streptophyta; class Magnoliopsida; order Myrtales; family Onagraceae; genus Chamaenerion; species Chamaenerion angustifolium. The sequence goes on along the minus strand of OX328271.1, from coordinate 24,352,698 downwards.
GTTCCAATTCCTTTGGTATAATAGACCCAGAAAACCATATGGACCTGAAGCTCTTGCCCCACCCAATTGAAATACCGCAACCCTGATTTATCCATCGGACACGTCCCTTTCCAAATCAGTGTTCATCTCCTCTGTTATCTGAGTCAGAATGACCCCCAAAACCTCCCCTTCATTCAAGTCATCCTCTTCTGATCTGAATACCATTTGAAAATGCCAACATATCTCATTCTCTACACCCCTGGCCGAACTGATCAACTCTCCTCGGTCGTTTTGCACTATAGTGATACAGTTTCTTCTCCTTCTAACATTGGTGGTGAGGTGACAGAAGGTTGAGTTCCGGTCCCTTCTTGTGAGCCACTTAACCCTGGATCTCTGCCTCCAATAAACCTCTTCTTGATGATGGATGTCCTTAATTCGACATTTGAGGTCTGCTTCTTCAATCTGAATGTTCATGTTTGATCGCCCCCTTGTAACTTGGCGGGGCCGATCTGTAGATTTTCTCAGTTCAATCTGATTGTTCCCAAAATTTTCTTTTCTCCACCGAGTTAATCTCCTCCGGAAGCTCTCCAATTTCATATGAATCTCCATTCCTCTATCATCACTATCTCATTCGGTCCATGCTTCCTTGATAACCTCTTTACATTCAGCGTTTTCGAGTCATTTCTCCTCGAATCGGAAATGGTGATCTTTTCTTTGTTCACCTCGCCCTCTATGGAGAATAAGGGGTGTATGATCTGATCCAATAGCGATATAATTTATGCATTGGATTTCTGGATATCTTGCAGTCCATGCCTCATTAATGAGAGCCCGATCAATTCTTACTAAAACCTTCTCATTACCTCGTCTGTTATTTGACCAAGTAATCCTGGCTCCTTTCGCCCCCAGGTCCTCCATGTTTATATTGTCAATCATCTCATTGAACTCATTGATCAACCTTTGAAATTTGCGCCTTGCGCCTTCTTTTTCATGATGATGACTAATCGCATTGAAATCACCCACCCACATCCAAGTTGTTCTACGCCTTCTTCCAATGTCACGCAACTCATCCCAATTATGCTTCCTCCTCTGAGGATTCGCATCCCTATAAACCCATGTCAGGAGACAAGTGTTTGGTTGATAATTGAACTTCACCTCACAATCAATAATATTATGGGATGCCAATTTAATAGTCACTTGACTATCACTCATCCACCATAACGCCATACCTCCTGACATACCTCGCGGATTTACATAGAAAGCACAATCCATCCCCACTTGCTCTCAAACCCTTTCACAGAATGCATCCATGTTCTTTGTTTCCAATAAGCATATAATTTCCGTTGATGCATCCTATTGAGGTCTTTCAAATGTTGAATTGTCAGGGAATACCCTAAACCCTGAAAATTCCATCATATTGTATTCATGGCCCCCGTGTGGCTGTTTTGGGACAGCCACCATAACCCATTTCAGTAATTTTTGTTTCCCCTTCCTCAATATCCTTCTCCTCCTTCTCTTTATTACTTTTTACCCTCATCATCTATGTTCTGCTTCCTTTCTTTTGAGGTCTCCCTCTCGGTCGACCCGTCTTCACTAGACTACTTCCCACTTCTTTCACTTCCCGTGTCAGATCAAGTCTCTTCTTCTTTTTTATGTTTTGTCTATCCTCCTCCTCCCCGAGCCTCCTTTTAAGAGACATCCTGGTCAGTATAGGGCTAAGGCTAGTTATTTGGAGATTGGGTTCAAGGCTAGGGGTTCGCCTGGGGGGTTTCGGCTCTTCTATTGGGAGAGGCTTATAAGGAAGGTTTCTTACGAGGAGGATTATGGTTTCAAATAGTTTAATTTTAGAGTGCCTCGGGGTGGTTTGTTGGTTATGATTAAGGTTGATCCAGTGAGGGGAAATGTCATGGTTTAAGGTAAAAGGGTTCGGTTTAGACTTAGGTGTTGGGGTGTCGGGTATTGGATAACAGTATGATGTATGATTGATAGGATCATGATTGGATTGGCTTTAGTGGGTTCCTGATATAAGGGATAATTCCTATTCTGCCAGGTGCTTCTTTCATAAGAAGTGATCTCCGCATTTATCATCCAATCAGGGCTCATCGGTTCAGACACATCCATTTGCATAGTTTCGGTTCCATCGCCACTGCTTTCTTCATTATATACTTCGATGCAATTCTCCTATTGATCTGTATGATTTGCACTCCATCTTTATTTATAAGCCTTATTACTTTCAGCTGTTTTACTTCCCTTCTCATCCTTCTTAGTTTTTTCTCATCATTCGTGCCTCATTCATTATATCATACCAATTCTTTTTCCTTGTAGGGTTCTTTTGGGATTGTCCTTCCTCTGTCAAACCACTATACCGCAATTTCCTTGGTCGTTTTCCATTTAGCCAAGGACTGTACATAGGGTGTCCCGACCTGTCCTCCGATATTTGGACATCCGCCTTGCAACTTTGTGTGGTATGCCCCAGTTTGCCACATTCAAAGCAAAAATCAGATAGGCTCTCATATTTTATTGAGGCCCAACTTTCCTCCCCGTCCGAATTCTTCCACCAAAAGCCAACCAGCAAAGACAGATTCACATCGATATCCACCTTTAATCTCAGAAAGCAATTACCCACCTTCGGTATTTCCTCTTCTGTTTCAATGAATCTTCCAATTTTATTCCTGATCTTCTCAACATTTTTTTCATTGAACAACTCCAATCCTAGGTCATGAACCTGAACTTAGAATTGAACCATTTTGAATTCAACTCTTGCGAGTCCTCTAATCGGCTCCCATTTTTTCATGCTCAAGCAGTGGCCTTAGACAAACCACGAGGACATATCAAATATCATTTTCCTCGTCTCCCCATTTTTGAAATCCGAACATCACAACCCTGTCTGATGCCTCTGTGAATTTAACTGATCCATAACTCTGCCACGCCTTTTGAAGCACATTAATGATAGCCACATTTTTTACATGTTTCTGCGCTATAATTGCACCATCATATCGATCTATCCCATCATCCTTTGGGTTTGAGTCCACAGGTCCAACGTGGTTTTTCAAGTTGTCATCTTGCCTCTAGATTCTGCACGGCTTCACCGCGCAGAAGTCCTCATGACGATCATATCCTGTTGCAAGTACAGGTAAAACAAAAATAGGGTAACACAATCTCACACAAACTTACTTACTACCCCACCGCAGCAAACCCTAGCGAATTTTGGTGCCTCAAATAAGAAGTGCACCACCAGTCTCCGTGCTAACGCCCACCACACCGGTTAGGGTTTATTTTTCTCCACGGCATGCAGCAGAGGATGGACAGAACCACCGACTATGGCTAGCCGACAAGAGGTTCCTCGCTGGCTAGGGTTTGTTTGCTCGGCTGCAACAGAATGCATGCTACAAGACACGTAAAAGAAGGAGCTTTCGGTCTCCACTTGATCACGCCGCACAGATGAATGAAATTCTCAGCTTTCGATTGAAGCAAACACATAAGGTGGCTCCCGTTTTATGGCTCCGCGCGATCTTCTGGTTTGAAGTGATGCAACTAGTTCCCATAGTGGCTAGCTCTAACACGCTAAGACCCCACGCTAAAGGGTCAATAGGAGCTTAGGGTTAGGGTCTCCAATAGGGCACCGCTGCTGGTGTGGGTTTCGACAAAAGAAGGTCGGTGATGAATCTCCCATGTATATATATTTTAAGGATATATTCTCTGTGATCTCTTAACTCGACTTGAATAACTGCAAAACTGGTAACAAAGAAAAAAATGTAAGATGAAATTCAACGTCATTTATTTGGTTAGAATTCTAATTTCATCATCTATTAAATATAATTTTTTTAAATTTATTTGGAGATGGTCCAAACATTTATATTTCTAAATTAGAGGGTTTACGGTGCCCCGAATAGTATTTTTGAAGTGAAATTTAAGGTTTGAAGTTCAAATCTTGGTCGGATGAAATTTTCCTCAAGCTAGTATTGTAGCTGCAAAATCTAGTTTTTAGCAGGGAGAAGTGTTTTTGTAAAAACAAAAAATGTTACAATGACATTAAATCTACGTAGGTGTTTGTTGGACTCTTCGGTACTCAAGAAAAGTGTCTTAATCACTGTCTATGTGGTTTGTCTATCCTGAATCCAATATCCACATAAGACATGACTCAACCTATATAATTGTATTGGAAATGAAAAGTTCACTAGATATCCAACAAGACGTACATGCTAGCTCAAGGCAAGAATTCACAAATTGTCCTTTCTTGCCACAATAGATGCATTTCCTATACTCAATCTTCTTAGCCTTGTGCAGACATTTCTGTGTTTCTTCTTTCGAGGAGACCTAGGATTCACTTTAGTCTTCACTAACTTCGTCGCTGCATTTTCGCAATTGCATCATATTCTACTCCGTTGACCTCAACCACTCTTTTTAAGTTCAGAGGATGATGCCATATCCAATGAGCCGACACCCTTGAAGCGGCCCGCTTCTAGCTCAATGAGCCTTCGAATGCATTCAGAATGAGTCAATTCAATTTGTATTTGCTCTCAGGAGTTAGGCAAAGAGCGGATTAAGGCTTGGATTTGCTACTCATTGTTGAGAAAGCGCAATTGAGCGGTCCCATACACACCAAATATAGATTGCTGACACTCACAAAGGATCTCATTATCCATCACACTCAACAGCGTACAGCGCCTCAGCATCCTTGTCATCCCAATCATCATGGAACGCCTTTTTATGATTCATTATTCCAAAATCCTTCCACTTCATGATTTTTTTTGGTGTGGTCGAGTGACTATTGCTTAACCAGGATCATGTCCAGTTTTATAATTATAATGGTTAAGTCTGACTCGTTTGTTCAACTCAACAATAATATTCTAAGTGGCGGTCATATTTTGTTAAATAAAGAAAATTTCATTCGATTATGTAGACACGAGGAACAATGTTCTAATGCATGTGAAGGACAAGTCATATATCAATCTAGACAAATCAGAGGACAACCTAACTATGTTGAAAAGCACAACGTATTTCTAAGTACGCCCAATAGTCACTACTATCAATAAAAAACACAGTCCACACTAACAATCCTTACTAAATCGGAATTGAACAGGTCAAACTCATTCAAATTGTTCAACTATTACATGAAACAATTGTCTTATTACTCAAGATTATTCAGAGATTCATGCGGATTGACGGTTAATCGCACACGTGAACACATTTCCTAATGCAGTTCAAACTCATGGAAACTTATGAAAGACTATTTGAACAATTGTAAGGTTTACTACCTAGGCTACGCAAAAACGAGATCTTTCTATCAAGGTAGTCTAATAAATGCAAACAAGGAAAAAAAAACAAATCAAATGAATTCATATGTGTTTGTTTGATTTTTATAAATAGTTTAGGGCCAATTTGTAATTTTTCAAAACCCAGGGACAAAAGTCTTAGATAAATTAACGTGTATAACCAATTTACATACTCGATATGTTAGGATCTCAATGAGCACATAGCCTTATCATGTCTAACGGCCATGGAGCCAATAGCAAATCATTTGAAGTAAGGCGAGGCTATCTACTGTGCCGAAAATAAAAGGTAATCTACGGATCTCAAGGAACTCATGCACAACGCTCCAAGTATCTAGTAAGGCTAAAAACAAGTCTTTCCTAGAATTTAAATTGGTCCAATGGTTAATTTAATTAGACCATAACTATTTATAAAAACGTTGAGGTATAGTTACTGACAATCACAAACCATTAGAGAGCACAAATGGTCTAAGATCATAACCAAGTTTGTTAAGGGATCGACCTAGTCATCCTAAGCCTTCTGAATCAGCCTGGACCTGTCTACACAGTCTCAACCATCCAAACCGATTTGGTCGACCTTAATAAACCGATCTGACTAAAGTGGCCCACTCAACTCCAACCAAGCAGTTCGAACTTAAACCAGTCTGGACTGCATCAACATATGATAATAAACTCGACAAGTTCACATATAAGTGGTCTAGGTTCTCCCTTCCCCAAGGGGAGGGCTAGTGCTACGGTTTTTCAAACCGTAGTAGTAGCTGCCAAGGAATTGATTGACCATATAGAGATCGACCATCACTAGTCAACCTCGCCTCCTCCGCCTCTTTCGTCGGGGTTATGCCAGTGTAAGTTACGACCACTGTAGCCCATGACACAACCATAAAGGTTGAGATCATCCTGGTTTACAGGGTTGCGGCCACTATGGCCCATGCCACAACCACAAAGGTTCTGAGCAGTGGCTTTGTTGCGGTCAAGACTGACTATGACATGGATTTCAACAGGGTTTGACAATTCGAAAACCAACTTGCGTAGCTTGTTCTTCATTTCATGGATTAAGTTTTCCGGTCATCATTGTTAATAAAAATAGAATAACACATTTTATTCTCACTAGTTTGTTCTTCGTTGCACATCTATTTCAGAAGATGCTTGCATATCTTTCCCTTGCCTATCTTCCTGTTGGGTATTAACCCTCATCTCCCGGGCGACCCGATCGAGAACTAAATCGACCCGAATGGGACAATAGTGCCGCTGTAACATAAGGTGCGCGCCAGACATGAGCATAGTCTGAAGGCATGGCTAGTCTGAGCCATGTCCCATCAAGACGTCCCCATGTCGACGCCTTAGACACTGTTTCAGAAACATTACTAAACCAAGCGCCACCTTCAGACACTCCCCCTTCTCAGCCACCTCGGCGCGGAAGTCTTCTGCCTTGACCTGCTCCTTAACCACGCATCGTTCAGCATCTCTCAGTTGACACTCTGTATCCTTCAGATGGCGCTATTGTCCCTCCACATAGCGCAGCTTTCAGTTCTCGCCGCCTTTTCGTCAAGGAGACTAATGATAGTCTCGCTCATCTGGAGTTGTACATAAAGCATCTGAAACAACCAAGTGTTAGAAAAAGAGACGAAAAATAAAAAAAAACTTGTAAAGGTTGGGTGGACATACCTGATAAAAGAGTGAAAGGCCGTAGCACACCAAGCACTCCGGAGCGCCATCTTCAATCGATACAGACACTCTATCACTTAGGGGCAGGCGCCCGCCAGCAGGTGGAACCCCAAGTTAGGGTCCGCTACAGAATTACCCTTGAGAAGAGGTACACCCTTGAGGAGCTCGCAGGGCGTCCAAGTTTCCAAAAGTGTCTCCTCGCTCACATCCGCCCTCAGATTGTGAGGCAGGTTGAAGGACGGGCCAAGATAAGGGATGGCGTTCCCCTTCTCCCAGGGTTCGGAAGTCGCGTCACGGTGTACAGACTCCTCTCGAACATCTTCATATCCTTCGCAAAAAGTGCGCGCCGGGGAGGAAAAGAGTGCATCGTCCTCTTCGAACTCCTGTGGTGGGATGTCAACGTGGCACGCCGAAGTCTTGTTCCGAGTAGGTATGTATGAAGACATCCTAAACAACACCAGGGTGTCGCTACTCACCTTCTTAGTTGTGGAACCAGTAGAAAACGCAGTGTAAGACCACATGATCATCGAATCTGTGACTATGGGCGCGCAATACTTAGTGTGAATAATGTTAAGTTGCCGGCACAGAAGGGTATCATTTGCATAACGAAAGTAAGGTACCACACCTTTGAAGGTCTTCACATCCTCTTGCGTGTCGGGACTGAGGACTTTCTTGCGACGCCGTAAGAGAATCCATGTAATCCTTGTAGCGCACCTTTTTTTTCTCGTTGTGGTTAAAGCGCACTTCCTCTTTGAACCTTTAAGAGCGTCGCCACCCTTAGATGACTTGCGCTCCCTCTTCTCCCTTTTGTTGCGCTTCTATTCCGGAATAATAATAAAGGCATGAGCGAGGCGCGCAAAATCTTTCTCTATTAAAGGGAAAGGGAAAGAGTTATTACCCGACGTGGTGGAGAAGGGCGACACTCTATGGATGAAATGATGGCGCGCCTTAAATCTTCCTCGGTCGTCGCCTTGGAGATATAAAATGTGCCGCCATGTTCATGCTCGACAATAATCTGGGAGAGCGCCTATACGTCTGATTTCGAAAAATCCTCCATAGAGGGAATCGAGTCACGTAGTACTTTGACGTTAAGACACCACTAGACGCCCCCCCCCCCCCCCCCCCCATTAAAGAAAAAAATACCAGTCTTTCCAATTGGAATTCCGTGTTTTAAAACCTTGGACGATAGGACGAGAAGTATCCCATGACCGACTATTTACATCTGGACTACGGGAAACGAAGAGGAAAACACTAAGTGGTTTGGGTCGGGACGAAAAAATGGCGAAAAATGGTAAGATGACAAAATACTTTGAAACCGACCCAAACGCGAAGAGCGTTTGGGTAGAGTTTGGTAGGGTAAACTCCGTAATATCTACACATTTCCACTTACTCGGGTCAATAAGAAAATCGCAACCCTATGTCAATTTGAAGGGGGGAGATGGTTTCCTCGCCTGGTTGAGGAACGCTCATACGATGCAGGTTTTGACAATCTGCCTCGTCAGGAATAGGATACCGAGGGCAATAGCTCTCGTCCATCCCCGATTCCTCGACGATTGTTTTAGAAAATAGCCTTGGAAATAAAATTGGGGTTCGGGTCCGTAAACCCGGGAGGGAAGAAGGGATATCTGTCCTCACCTAACCACTAAAATTTCTAGCCTTCCTGCGACATGACGCGATGCAAGTGTTTGATGCGTCGCTGGATTCGATCGTTGAATGAGGTGCACCAATCAATCTTGTTGGTGCTTAAGAGACCATCCCAAGAAGCAAGGAAGGAATCAGAAGAAGGGTTCAAAAAATACTCAAATTTCTAGAGAGAATGAGAAGGATTCTAGAGAGTGAAAGCTTCAATTTACTGGTGAAAGTTCCGAAAATGCTGGAATGAAGAAGAAATCAGCATTTGTAGAAGATGAAGTGATGGTTCAATTTACTCGGATCGGTTTTCTCAACTGAACCAATGACAGTTCAAATGGATTGGTCTGGTTTCTTTAAAACCGACCTTGCAAATTGAAGAGTTTTCTCAAATATTGTGTGGCTTGCAGGAGAAGCCAGCCACGTGTCACGCTCAGGTGGCTGCAAATTCAAAATTAGATATGGTGTCATCATGATGTTAGAATGCCATAATTGTGTGACAGTGCATCGAAAAAAGCAAAGACAAGATGGATGGACAACCGAAAGGACATAAGATCATAGTCTAAAAAGGCACGTCATTCTTGGGACGACAGCAATGTATGTGCGGGGGAGCCAATTTGATGGGAAAAGAGTATATGGCGCTCCATCTCGTAGCTAAGGTCCAACAAAGGCATTGAAGAGTAACCCCAAAAGGGTGTCTCGACAAGGTGAAAAGGGCCCCACCACATAAGGTGAGACATGTTTGGTTTACAAGTGGATAACGACATGATTGAAAACCAAAAATAAGAGCGACGCCCTCAAAATCATAATCAAAGCCAAGGGCGAGCGCTGCTCATGCTCACCCTTGGCTCGGGGGGGGGGGGGGGGGGGGAAGATGTAGGGTATTAACCCTCATCTCTCGGGTGACCCGACCGAGAACCGATTCGACCCGAAGGGGACAATAGCGTCGCTACGACATAGGGGGCGCCAATCATGAGCATAGTCTGAAGGCAAGGCTAGTCTGAGCCATATCTCATAAAGACATCCCTATGTCGACGTCTTGATCACTAGATCCGACCAAATGCACTTTTGGAGCCAAATAAGGCAAATATTGGGATTCATAGTCAGTGAGAAAGGAATTGAGGTAGACCTTGACAAAGTCAAGGAGATACTGGAGCTACCCCTACTATCAACCGTCAAGGTAGTCCGAAGTTTATCAATCTGAAGCCAACAACATCACAGAATACGAGGCATGTTTTCTCGACATACGCGCCACACTAAATCTTGAAGTGAGGAAACTATAAGTATTTGGAGACTCCATGTTAATCATACTCCAAACGACAAGTTAAAGAAAAACGAGGGATGCCAAACTCCAGCCATATCATGAGCACCTTGAGGATTTAGCTGCAGAATTTGAAGGCATTACTTTCACTCATATTCCAAGAAATAAGAACCAATTTGCAGACGCATTGGGAACGCTCGCATCAATGAGTAAAATTTTGTCAGGAAACTAGGTACTACAAGTGGAAATCAAGATCAAAGAGGTTCCAGTCTATTGTTGTACAGTCGAAGAGTCAGACGGTCATCTGTGGTTAACTGACATAAAGAGATACCTGGAGTCCGGAGAGTTCCCAGAAGGTTACACAAGAAATGACTGGAAGGTCGTACGAAGAATAGCTTGCAATTATTTTGTCAGTGGCCCAACCTTATACAAAAGATCATTTGATGATGCGTGAATGTCGAAGAAAGTGATCACTTAATGGAAGAAATTCACGAAGGTTGTTGCGGCCCACACATGGGCGGGCAAATGTTGTCAAAAAGGATAATGAGACTTGGATACTTTTGGTCCACCATGACGTCTGATTGTGCGAGACATGTCCAACATTGTCACCTCTGTCAACTGTACACATACCAAATCCACGCGCCACCACATGAGCTCTATCCCATGACTTCCCCACGACCTTTCTCAATGTGGAGCATCGATGTAATCGATATGATCTCTCCAAAGGCGTCCAATGGTCATCAATTCATATTGGTGGCGAACGATTATTTCACCAAGTGGGTAGAGGCTATCACCCTGGCGTCCGTAACGACAAAGGGTATCGAGCGTTTCATTAGGCAGGATATCATCGCTCGTTATGGGGTGCCGGATTCAATTATCATAGAGATTTCCAAAAATTTGAATAATAAATTGGTTGATGGGTTGTGTGACCAATTTAAGATCAAACATAGAAATTCATCTCCATATCGCCCACAAATGAATGGAGTAGTTGAAGCACCAAATAAGAATATGAAGAAGATCATAGAGAAAATGACTGTCAATTATAAAGACTTGCACAAGAAACTACCTTTGGCACTCATAGCATATAAGACCTCAATACGGACATCAATAGGGTCAACCTCATTCTATCTTCTTTACGGAACTGAAGTCGTGCTGCCAATTGAATTAGAAATACTGTCAGCTAGGATCCTCGCTGAGGCAGAGATGGAAAAGTTAGAATGGGAGAGATCAAGATACGAGCAATTAAACCTCCTAGATGAAAGGCGGCTCATCGCGTTGTGCCACATGCAATTGTACCAGAAACCTATGGTCATGCATTTAACAAAATGATGCACCCGAGAGAAATACAAGTGGGCGATCTAATTCTCAAAACAATCCTTCAAGTCAATCCAAACTCTCGGGGCAGCTTTGCGCCTAAATACGAACGGTCTTTTGTCGTCAAAGAGATTTTCAGCAGAGGAGCCATGATCGTCATCGACATGGACGACGAAGAACTCCCCAGTCCGATCAATATGGACGCAGTGAAAAAAGCAAAAACCAAAAAACGTAAAGAGTTCGTAACCAGAAAGTGAGGCTCCAAAAATGAGAGAAAAACCTCGCTAAATCGAAAACCCAAAATGGCGGTTTAGGCAAAATATAGGGAAGATGGACATGATCAAAAATCCCTAAAACGGGTGATCATGACAAAATGAAAGAAATCAAATCCATGCTAAATTGAAAACCCAAAATGGAAACCTAGGCAAAAATTAAGGGAGACGAGAGGTGCGGTAAGTAGTGATAATAATAATAATAATATCGTAGCAAACGGAAAGAAAATCGAGAGACTTAAAAAATGCTCAAAAGTGGACGACAGTGTTTCCCACGATAGCAATAAAAAGAAGCTGTGATTTACATTAATTTGAGTTGCCTCGACAACTTGAATGTATACACCTTGTGAACATACCATGAATGGCTTTAGGGAACTCCATCAACAAGAACTAAAAAATCGATTAATGAGAATAAAAGTAGAGAAGTCCGCAAAAGTAGTCGAACATCTCAAGAAGAGTTTGTAACTCCAAAGTGAATTACAAGATGATGAGCGGAGTCTTTAGGTGTTCAACCTATGCAAGTTATCCTCGACTACTACGACCTATAGGTGTCCAGTTGCTGGGAGTCATACGCTGACAAGTGGAGTCTTTAGGTGCTCAACCTCCGCAAGTCATACTCAACAACTAGGACCTATAGATGTACAGTTTCTAGTAATTACAAACCTACAAACGAAGTGTTTAGGTGCTCAGCCTCCAAGAGTCATCATCAACAATCGGGACTTGTAGATTTCCAACTTCCGAGAGTTACAAACCGACGAATAAGGCCTTTAGGTGCTCAACTTCTACAAGTTATCCCCAACGATCAGAACCTGTAGATGGCCAACTTCTGAAAGTTACAAGCCAACGAATAGGGCATTGAGGTGCTCAACCCTCTCAAGTCATCCTCAACAATGCTTCTCGCCATAAAAATCATCAACTTCTAGCTCGTTGATGGCAAAACAAAATCCTCGACGACCAGAACATGTAGTTATCCAGCTTATGGGAGTCACGAGCTGACGAACGGAGCCTTTAGTTGTTCAACCTCCATAAGTCATCCTCGACGACCAAGGACTGTAGGTGTCCATCTTTTGGGAGTCACATGCAAACGAAAGGGGCCTTGAGGTGCTCAACCCCCGTAATTCATCCTCAATAATGCTTCTGGCCAAAAAATCATCAACCTGCAGCTCGTTGATGGCCCAAAAAATATTCGACGACCAGGACATGTAGTTATCCAGTTTCTGGTAATCACAAGCCGACGAGCGGAGCCTTTAGGTGTTCAGCCTCTGCAAGTTATCCTCGACGAACAGGACCACTAGAGTCACAAGCCGACGAACGGAGCGTTTAATTGTTCAACCTCCGCAAGTCATCCTCGACGACCAGGACATGTAGTTTTCCAGCTTCTGGGAGTCACAAGCCGACAAGCAGAGCATTTAGGTGTTCAGCATTCGCAAGTCATCTCAAACGAGTCACAAGCCAATGAGGGGAGCCTTTAGGTGTTCAGCCTCCGCAAGTCATCCCCAACAAGTCACAAGCCGACGAGCGGAGCCTTTAGGTGTTCAGACTCCGCGAATCATCCCCGACGACCAGGACCTATATGTGTCTAGCTTTGGGGAGTCACAAGCCGACGAGCGGAGCCTTTAGGTGTTCAGCCTCCGCGATGAATCCCTGACGACAAGGATCTATAGGTGTCTAGCTTATGGGAGTCACAAGCCGATGAGCGGAGACTTTAGGTGTTCACCCTCCGCAAGTCATCCCCAACGAGTCACAAATCGATGAGTGAAGCCTTTAGTTGTTCAGCATCCGCAAGTCATCCTCGATGAACAGGACCTGTATATGTATAGCTTCTGGGAGTCATAACTTGATGAGTGTTTATGCGCTCAGCCTTCGTAAACCATCATGAACAATTGGGACCTATGGGTGTCTAGCTTCCGAAAGTTGCATGATGATGTATGTGTACTATGTAAATAATGAATCGAGAGGAGCCAAAATCAGTTATTTGCCTTTGAACACATACTCATTAGATCACTTCCATGAGCGTGCGTTCAAAGAGGGGCAACTGTAAACACCTGATTTTGGCTTAAGGTCAAAATACCGTATGCGAGGATCCGAACTGAGAAAAATCGAGATGAAGAAAAAACTAACTAAACACAAAACCGTAAATCCTAAAACTTAAAACCCAAACCCCCCCAAAAATAAATTGAAACCATAGACCCTAAGCCCGAAACCCGAAACCTTAAACTCGAAATCCGAAACCGTAACCTTAAACGGAAAACCCTAAACCTTAAACCCCAAAGCCTAAACCGTATACCTTAACCTTAAACCCAAAACCCTAAACCCTAGACCCCCAAAAATACTAAACCCTACACCAAACCTTAAACCCTAAACTCTTAAACCACGATCAAGCCCCACCAATTACCCCAAAAGTCCTCCCAATTTCCATCACCTTTGCCCATTTGATGACTTTGCTCACCCACCATCATCTTTTGACCAAATACTCCCCAATCACACCAAAAGTCCTCCCAAATTGCCAATAACCTTTGCTCATTTGATGAATTTGCTCACTCAGCATCATCTTTTGACCAAATCGTCCCCAATCACAAATTGTCAATCACCTTTGACCAATTGCTATAACCTTTGTCATCCACTATGGTTTGTCCATGCTTTATCATCTACTTGCACAAAAGAATAACATTAAGAAAACCCCTATAAATGGGGAGAAGCTACAGTTGATGGAGGGGGAGAAGATAGAGAGAAAGGCCGGAAGAATTAAGGGAGATTGAGTGAAATTGTTTTTAGAGAAATTGAAAGAAGTATCAGTGATTATCGGTCTTGGTTTCTCGTACGGTGTCAAACTCCAAATAACTTTGGTGTATCTCTTTCATATTCAAGATTGTATTTGTATTTCCTATTCTTAATTAAGTTTGTTTTATAAATATTATGTGTTAATAGTTGTATTTCATATAAGAGTCGTATTCAATTTTAAGTTCGGTATAACTTTGGGGTCATTTTAGACATTTGTGAAAGTTATGGGGGTTGTTTCGGTCAAACAAAATAATAATTTCGAAATGAATTAGGTAATTCTCAAACTTTGATAAAGGTTACGACTCAGTCCTTGGATTCTCGAGCATTTTACCGAGTGTTATAAATCAAACCAAAAAAGGTTTGGGCCATTTTTTTAAATTTTAAATTTTTTTTCCAAATCAGCTCGAAATTTTTAAATAATTTCACTTTGGTCCCTAAACTTTTTTGGACATCCCATTACTTCTGAAGGTGTCACAAATTAGTCCAATTTGCTTCATATTTTCAAAATCATTCGTGTATGTTTGACACGTTTAAAATGGTCCCAATGTTCAACCACCCTTTTTGAGCTTGATTAACTCTATTCTCTTTTGTTTATATATTTTTTATTAACTCAAAAAAATAAAATAAAAAATGCTTTTATAGTGTTAATTTGAAAAAAAATGTGCATGTAATCTTTCTGGCGAAGCATGATCGAAACGGGTAATTCAGTGAAAATAAATTCAAAAGCAAACTAAAGTACCGAAATGATAGATTATGTGTTCGCGAGCTCATAAGACGTAATCAATCCCCCGAACTCAATTCTCTGGACGCAGACTTTCCCAAGCCCTAGGATATTAACACCATGTACCCAGACAAATTTTAGCATTTAATTAATTAATGGCGACTCTTTCATTTTTTCGGTCTGGTTGATGACCCCGCTCGACCAGGTTCGTCGCTCGCCAAGACCCGACATTTTCTAGTGAAAAATAATTAATCAAAAGGGTCGGGGAAAGTCGAATCCGACATCCGACAACTAATATCTATTAAAAGTTAGCGAGCAATTGCCCCATCAACCTTGAATGGCTCTGTGAATGGGTCCAAGTCATGTAGTTTAGTTACCAAGCTCAAATTTCCAAACTGCAAACCAATATGAATGAATTTAATTCATTTAAAAGCTTCATGACATGTAAATATGGTGATTCCATGGAATTTACCAATCTTAGTTGTGGTTCCAATTCTTTACCAAATGCAAATCAATTAAGTACATATTAAACTTACCAATGAAAACACTAGTCTTGTTTATTTATGATTTGTTGAATGGAAGTTTGAATCTTATTTTATTGTGTTTTTTTTTTTAGGTTGCCCAAATTGTGCATTCTAGATGAGTTCAATTTGATTGGTCAATCTAGTTAATTATTGTGCATTATATAATGGGATGAATATGTCAGTTTAATCCGATTTTGTTGTCCAAATGTTACATCTTATATTTTGTACTTTGTTTTTTATTTTTTATTTTGTTTTTTAGAATGACCAGCAATATCTACAGAGAACTCATTAATCTGCAGTAGAGGTAGTGAACAATTTGCTGATTTTGGAAGTGAAAAAATAATCATGCAAATGATTGTAGTTAACAAAATTTTAGATTGTCTCTTTAATGCTTTCAGACTAAGCAACCATTATAGGTACAAAATTCCGACTAAAGTATTTTGTAGAAATTTACAGATTATGGTATGTAATATTTATATTCAGATTGAATAAATAATGATTTAATAAAAATAAATAGTGATTTAATATTTTGGTGGCGTAGTAAAAAGGAGCATAAATTAGTTAATAATTCAATTATCACCCCTCAATACAAGTGTCGTGGGAAACAATGACGATTTTTATTTTTCATTTTGGCATCTCGTAATAAGTGCGAGAATGTTACTTATTGACGATTCATATAGCCGTAAATTTTTTGGGATGACACTTTTCTATTTTTTTTTTTTTTTTTTTCTATTTGAGATGTTCTTTTTCGCGACTTTTTACTTTTCGAGATATCATAATTTTCTCGACACTTCAAAAAATGTATCAATTTTATTTGAGTCATCTATTTTTAAAGGTTCGGTTTTTGAGTCGTTAACTAATTATTAAGATTAATCTCTTTTGTAGTGAATCATTGAATTTCACTTTTGCCAATAACATAACTCAATTACAACTACTATCATGCTAAGGATGCTTTTGACATAACTCAATTGTCATCTTTCTATTGGCCAAAAAAACAAAATTGTCATCTTTCTAGTTGGAATCGATTGAATAAAATAATCTAGAAGAAAATGTTGACTTTAAGTAAAGAAAATGGTTAGAGTTTCCATCAACAAGACAAATGTTGATTCTTTTTATATTTGAGAGACCTCGAGTTGAGAAAACCACGGATGAGAAGTTGGGAACCATTCAAATCCATCAAACGTTACACTTAAATTCATAAATAATAGGAAAGATTATAAAACCCTTAAACCGCTTTACGTAGATATGAAATATTTTTTCTGATTTAGTTATTTTTGTATATATTTTATTTTTCATAGTTATTTTAGTAAAATAATTCAAAAAAAAAATCACTCAGTGTACTAAATTTATTATGTCAAAAAAATAATTTTTTTAGGGGAAAAAATAGAAAATAGTGCAACAAGTTTAACGGAAATGGTTTTCCAACCCAAACGATTGTTTTTCGTCCAATATGTTTGAAAATGATGGTAATTGGTAGCTCCGTTACTTTTATGTTAAAAATTCTGTTAAATATTTTTCATATTTTCAAAATTGACTAAATATTTTTCTAAATGTTACAACTAAACCCTACAAACTTACACTAATGTTACAAACAAGTCCCGACTCAATTCGAGACGCACCAAGGGTACCATAGCCAAGGTCCAAACCCAGACCAGGTCCCTATGGTTGGGAGACCTCGTCTGGGCTGAGCCCCAATTGAGGATCCTATAGTCTGGGTCCCAGACCATAGGATCCTCAATTGGGTATCAGTCCGGTTTGTTTGAACCAAACTCAGCAGGTTCAGTCCAAAACTGTTTTGGACTCCAATTAAGCCCCAATCGGGGGTCCTATGGTCAGGGTCCGAGCCTAGATCAGGTCCCCAAGCGTGGGTGACCTGGTCTAGGTTCGAACCCTTACTAGGGGACCCCCGGGTGGCTCGAGTCGAGTCGGGACTTGTTTGAAACATTAGTGTAAGTTTGTAGGGTTTAATTGTAACATTTAAAAATATTTGGTTAATTTTGCAAATATGAAAAATATTTAACGAATTTATTTAACAAAACAGTAACGGATGTACCAATTACCATCATTTTCAAATATATTGAACCATTAACCATAGAAAAAAATAAATTGAACTAAAAAACATTGTGTGCAATCATGTTGGACCATTTTCAGACTTTTCCCTATTTTTAATAATGTATAGATTTGCTTATTTAACTACCTAAGATTGATAAATTGCATTTTTGTTTTGTCATTGCTTGATGTTGAAAGATGAGAATCAGTGTTCTGTAGGTAAAGATTGGCAATGCACTATTATGTTTAAAAAATGTAGTAATTAAATCCAATATGTGTCCTTATTTTTCAAAAAATCTGATAAATGAGTCTTATTTTGTCCAAAAGTTTCATTTATTACTTTTCTAATTGGTAAAAAAACTTAATAATTTTTCAAATATCACAATTAAACTCTAATAAGTTTTACTAATATTTTAATTAAAGTTTTGATTTGATTAAGAGTCAATTGAGTCTCACTCGTGGGACTAGTTAGGGTCCCCACTCACACCATTAGACCTCTTAACAATTAAGTCTCAATTTGATCCACAATTGATTTGGATTCAAACCGAGATCTTATCAGGAGTCTGATGGTCGTGGTCCTCCATACAAACCAACTCGCTTTAGGATGGTGAGTTGGCGTGGAAGGGGACCTAATTAAGGACTCCTGATTGGATTCCAATTATCAAGACCCAATTAAGTCGGTGTTCAATTGTAAAATTAATAAAAATCATAGGGTTTAATTATATATTTAAAAAAACATTTACTTAATTTTGTCAATTTGAGCAAAATTCTAATAAGCCATCATTTCAAACATCTATATATCTATTAATTTGGTTAGGTTATGTAGAATTATGACAAGTAAGTTTTTTATGACATTTTCTCATTACTAATGTCAATTTCATACCTTCTAATTGATTCATGTCAAACATACATTTCTCACTCATATGTGGCATGCCATGTAACCTGGTTTAAAATCTTCCAAATTCTCTCATTCATTCTCCCAATAAGTTACAAAATTTCATTAATCTTTTCTTATTTTTCATGTGCATTTATGATTTTTCTTAAGTTTATTTTATTTACTATATTTTATGAAAAGCAAGTAGATGCATATATTAAATTGTTTTATTACAAGATAATTTAAGATGAAATTAAGGATAATTGTGTATATTATATATCAAATTTATGAAAATAATAATCATAAGTTAATTTTATGTATATATTTATAATTATGCATGCA
The DNA here is from genome assembly GCA_946814005.1 of Chamaenerion angustifolium. Classification (NCBI taxonomy): domain Eukaryota; kingdom Viridiplantae; phylum Streptophyta; class Magnoliopsida; order Myrtales; family Onagraceae; genus Chamaenerion; species Chamaenerion angustifolium. The sequence continues at coordinate 24,334,017 of OX328271.1, read as the reverse complement.
ACATAAAATTTAGGGTATGGAAAACAATAATAATAATTTTAACATAATTTCTTCATTCTTTATTATTTGGAAATAGTTTTATAAAATATCATTGTTATATTCTACTAGAATCAACATATATTACAATTTATTTTAAAAATATATATAAACTATAATTACTATAACTAATATAAACATATTATGTATATATATATATATATGCTAGTAGTTTGTATTTATTTAAAAATACATAAAAATAATAGATGTCATAAAAGGAATTTTAAAATCATTAGCTAACATCATATTCATAGTTGTTAGCGCTGGGCAAAAAAAAACGGTTCGGCCGAACCGTACCGAACCGTACATGAACCGTACCGGTTCACAAAACAAATGTTTTTTTTCAAAAAATCTGGAACGGTTCAGATAGATACAGAAAACCGGTTCAAAACCGGTTAACCGAACCTATTTTTGTACCGGTTTTAATCTTAAAATACTACTAAATACGAAACCAGACCAGACCACTTCAGACCAGTCAAAACCGGTTTTTCATAACTTCAAACCAGAAGACCTAATTGAGTCTTCACTCTATCTTTGAGTCTTCAGTCTTCACTCTGTCGTTCAGGAACTCTCGTCGCCGCACAAACGAGTTGCTCTCAGGAATTCTCGTCGCCGCTCGTCGCCTCGGCCGTCGACCAAGTTTGTCTTCACTCTTCTTTCGTTCTTTGATTAGCTGCAATATGAACCCCACTTTCTGTTAGCTGCAATATGAACCCCACGACGAATTTGAACCAAACAAATGTTGGATTGACGTTATATCATTTGAGATACTTCAACCTAATCAAACAAATGAAATACTGATTGGATAGTTAGTTATTGAAGACTCGAGTATTGAATACTTATTGGATTGTCACACAGCTGTATGGTGTACACTCATTACACACCAGATTAAGGGGCAATGAAAGGGAAGAATAAAAAAGAATGAAATTTGTTTCTTCGATCTCCTCTTTGATTGCTGAAATGTGAGATTGTTTGTTTCTTCGATCTCCTCTTTGTTTGCTGAAATACGAATACGAATTGTTTGCTGAAATAACCCCACGACGAATACGAATTGTTTCTATTCACATTGTGATCCCTGGGCGACCTACTGAGTGTGCAGTGTTCAATGTAGCAGGTATTGAATGGATCCCTTTGTATGTTACTAACAATTGACTATGAAATTCAATCACAATATACAGATGGACATATCATTTATTATACTGCAAGAATTCTGTCCATGACAAAGGAAAAATAGCTTAATAAATATATTTTCTATATCTTGTTACTTCTCTCTTCAAATTAGTTTGACTAGATATATATTGAAACGTTACGTTTATTGCTTTCTTAAGGATTTGAGAATAGGCTAGGCATAAGAAGTAAAACTCTATCAATATATTATTGGTATGTGGTATTATTAGGTATAAGAAGTGTACTACTGCTGCAGACTGTTATTAGGGAGTGTGACTACTGGACGCACCCATCTCATAGTTTTTGGAAAGATTGAAACCCTTTTTTTTTTTTTTAAACTGTGAACCACACAGCTCGTTTCAGTGAGAATGACTGATTATCTGCATTCATTCTTATTGTAGCTTTCTGCTTGGTCTCTTAATCTCTAAATCTTTGTTTATTGTATTTGTTTCAAGCCAATAATATCGTTTGTGTCATTGTGCCTTTGTGATGTATGTCCTCTCTTATCTTAGTAAGTTTGTGTCATTGTATTTGTTTTGTTGTGTTGATTTAGATTTACACTTGATTGGTGATACTGATGGGTTCTGTTCTCATTCCATGCAGACATTTCATGAGCAAATTGGTGGCTTGGTTGACACATTATTGGAGATTTTGATAGAAGCTGAAGTAACTAATGTTAAGTTTTAAGTGTAGTATTATGTTTGATTGTTTGTAATGGATTTATGTTTGTATTGGAACCTCAGTTGGATTTATATTTGTATTGTAATATCAATTGAATGCTTGCTGAATTGGAACCTCAATTTAAATTTATTTTTTATTTTTTGGTAAAAACAGGTTCAGTTTTTTTTTTGTATAAACAGGTTCGGTCGAACCGGTTCAGAACAAGTATGGTAAATCAGCCAAAATCTGGAGCGGCCAAAACTGGAGCGGTAAACCGTACCGGTTTTAAAATGTGGTAAATGTTCGGTTCTGAACCGGTTCGGCCCGAAACGGTTCATGCCCAGACCTAATAGTTGTTGACATTTGTATAATATTATAAAAAATAAAAACAAGTAGATGTCATAAAATGAATTTTAAAATCATTAGTTAACATTATATTGATAATTGTTGACATTTGTTTTGATTATCTACTCATTTATTTTCAAATAGTTTTCATAAAATATAAATAGTTGTTTTATTGTATAATATTATAAAAAATAAAAATAAATTTAACATTTTTTCATAAATATAATTAATTTTATGTTGTATAATTGAATTAATATTAATTAAATGTACTTTAATAAAATGTAAATAATTATTTTATAAATATATATTTATATTGATTTCAAAAATATTATTAATTTACAAATTAAAATAATTATTATATATTTTTTTGATCAAATTCACGCTTTACTTTAAGAAATGAAATGTCGTGACTTGTGGTCACGGAAGTTCGAACATCATATCATTTGCAATTAAACATACAAAGGGTAGTGGTGGCCTTTCGACCCAATCATTAAGACACACTCCCGTTCTCGCTTGTTTCGCTATCCAATTTGCACATTCGTTGCTCGTCCTTGGAAAAGCCCGCCATTGCACTTGCTCCACCAGTCTTGCTAGTGCTCAGATGTTTGGTATGATTGTTGACAATCTCCAATGCTTCAGTCCCTCTATGATTTTGTTCGTGAACCATGTGTGAGTCCGTCTCTACTATAATGCTTTTCCATCCCGCTTCAATCGCTAGTCGCACTCCTTCTTGTATGGCCAAGGCTCCCATTGTTTCTATATCGTCGCTCCATTGCCTTCTATTCATCCCGCCAACTAGCTTTCCTCGGTTGTCTCTTGCCACCACTCCTATACCGGCTCTTCGCAATTCCTTGCACCACAAAGCGTCGCAATTTATCTTGATCGTGTTGCCCGTTGGTGGTGTCCATTGTTGGTCTGGTCGTTCTTCTTGTGTATGGTTCGTTTGTACCATTCGGTTGACCCCCGTTTGCTCCTCGTAAGCTTGCTTAATTTTCCTTATCACGACCGTCGCGTTTGGTTGCTTCGCTTCAAATGTCGTCGTGCATCTTGCCTTCCATATGTGCCAGCATGTGAGTAGGATTAAGGCCCATCTCTTGTCGTTTGTTGTGTTCCCTCCATGCAGCTCCGCTTTCCTCTTTTTGATCCATTCTACCATGTTGAGCCCGTTCGGTCTATCAATTTGTATTCCAAGCAAGCCGATCCAAACCTGTTCAGTCCACCCACATTCCATGATCATATGCTCCCGTGTCTCTACTTCCCCACATATTTGACAGGTCAGAAGTACATTCATCCCCCTTCGAGCCATGTTTGCTTTAACCGCAATTACATTCGTTGCTAGTCTTCATATGAAGTTTTTCACCTTTGGTATTACCTTTTTTTTCCAAATGTCCTTCCAAAAGGCGTCGTGGTGACTTGGGTTCGGCATTAGTCTTGGTTCGGTCCTCTCCCTTAGCTTGTGGTAGTTCGATCGAACTTGGGGGCTTCCATCCTTCGTGTGTGGCCATATGTAGAGATCTCTTCCCCCATCCCGCGGTAGGGGCATGTTGAGGATGTGTGCTGCGTGATCCTGGTCTACTATGCTCCTTACAAGTGCCTCGTTCCATTGACCATTCGGTAGAATGATATCACTTACCCTTAGATTCCCCCCGTGCTCGACCATTACATCCCCATTCACTCTTTTGCTCTACTTGGTGTATATCCATGGATCTTCAAAGACTCAAATGTTTTCTCCCGTGCCGATTGTCCGCATTCCCTCTTGCTTGATTACATCTCGACGGTGTACAATACTACTCCATCCCCATGAGGATGGGCCTCCCTTTTTCGCTTCTAGTAGTGAACACCTTGGCAAGTAAAGTCCCTTTAAGACTCGTGCGCAAATGGTGTCGGGATCGGTCATGATTCGGCTCTCCATTTTGGTTAGGAGCGCCGTGTTGAAACTTTGAAGTTCCCAGAATGCTAGTCCCCCCCACCTCTTTGGCCTTTGTTAAGACTCTCCAATCTTCTCCAATGTGTTATCTTCCCTTCCGTAGTTTGCCCCCACCAAAAATCCGCAATGAGGGCATCAATTTCCGAGCACCATGTTTTTGGGAGGCGGAACATACTCATGACATACGTGGTTATCGCGGTGATGATAGCCTTGATGTGCGCTTCCTTCCCCGCTTGATTTAAAGTTTTCAGCCTCCACCCTCCCAACTTGTCTCTAATTTTTTATTTCAGAGATTCCAGCGCCTCCTTCTTTGACCGTCCCCAGACTGATGGCAAGCCTAAGTATTTTCCCGGATCCCCCGTGCCTCTTATGTGTAACGCATCCTCCACCATTCTCTTCTCATTCGTTCCAGCCCCCTTGTTGAAGAAGAGGGTCGATTTGTCTCTGTTTATCCTTTGGCCTGATACCTAACATTAAGAATCAAGGATACTCCAAAGACCGATCGCGTTCTTGGGAGTACCTTCTATGAAGAATAGAGAGTCATCTGCAAAGAATAAATGGTGGAGTTTCGGGCATTGTCTCCTTAGGGTGATCCCCTGTATCGTTCTTTCCCTAGTCGCCCCTTCCATTCATCTTGATAGCACATCCGCAAGTAGGATGAAGATGTAGGGTGAAAGTGGGTCTCCTTGTCTGATGCCCCTTATTGGGGAGATGGATGCAGTTCGTTCCCCGTTAACCACCACTTGGTATGTGGTCGTAGATATGTATTCTCTTATCCATCCCAACCATTGTTCTGCAAAACCTCTCTTCCTAAGTGTGGTGATTAGGAAATCCCATTCCATCCTGTCATAAGCCTTCTACATGTCAATCTTCAGTGCGCATTCTACTTTGTGCTTGTGCCGGTTCATGTTCAGGTGATGGAATACCTCGTGTGCTACCATGATGTTATCATGTATGTGACGCCCTAATACAAATGCACTCTGAAAAGGAGTGATAAGATCTGATAGATAACATTTCAATCGATTCACCAATACTTTTGATATGATCTTATACATAAAATTGCAACAGCTTATTTGCCTAAAGTCCGCAGGTCTCATCTGGTTTGAAACTTTTGGGATCAGCACTATATCCGTATTATTGAGAGGTTTTATAAGAGTACTTGTTCTGAAGAAAGCCTTAACCGCGGTGATGACGTCTGCACCCACGATATTCCAGTTCATTTGGTAAAACAGACCCGGGAAACCGTCCGGACCCGGCGCTCGTGATCCGCCAAGTTGGTTTGTAGCCGATTTTATTTCCTTGTCCGTCACCTCCCTTGTCAATTGTGCATTCATTTCCGGTGTGATTTGGTTCAGTACATACCTTAGGAACTCATCCCCCGATTCGGTTTGTTCCGATGTGAACATTTCCCCAAAGTATCTGTGTAGCTCATCGGATATCCTCCCTTCATTTTCTATCCACTCTCCCGTTACTCCCCTTAGACGGCATATTCGATTCCGTCTCCTTTGAGATATTGTGGTATGATGAAAGAATGTAGTATTGCGCTCTCCGTCCCTTAGCCATTTGACCCTCGACCATTGCTTCCATTACATCTCCTCCCTTGCCCAAAGGTTTTGGAGTTTTCCTTTCAATCTTTTTTTCTTCTTGTATCGCATCGTCGGTCATTCCCCCGTGTGTGATTCTCCTTAGTTCCTCTTTCGTTTCTGTGATCTCGTGCATGGTATGGCCGAAAGTACCCTTGCTCCACGCCGTGAGTTTCAATCAGCATTTGTGGAGTTTTTTGTATACCCCTTGGATTTCTCTTCCCGTATTCGACCTTTCCAATTCTTCTTTTATTACCTCCACACATTCCGAGTTCTCCATCCACATAGCCTCGAATTTGAACCGTCTTCGAACTCTCTTCCTCGGTTGCTTGTTTTTGAACCACCATTGGTGCATGGTCCGACCCAATAGCTAATTCGTTGATGCATCTCCCCTTTTGGCACCGTGATGCCCAATCTGTATTTATCAAAACCCAGTCTAGACGTTCGCTAATCCTTTCCACCCCACTTCTATTATTACACCAATTGAACGTGTTACCGTTTGCTTCCAAATCCTCCATTCCTAGGTCCTCAATCACTTGTTTGAATTCGTCGATTTGCCTTTGGGATTTCCTTTTTCTACCTTGTTTTTCATGTGGGTGACTTATATTATTGAAATCCTCAAGGATCATCCATCCTCCCCTTCGGCCCCTTCCAATTGATCTTAGGAGGTTCCAAAACTGTGAACTTTCTCGTGCCTCCGTACTCACATATATCCATGTCACAAACGTTGGTTCGGTATGGTTGTCCATGTATAACTCGCAATCAGAACCGAAACCCTAGTGTCTGTTGTCCACCATAATGCAAGTCCTCCCGACGTGCCATTCGGGCTAACATAGTATGCGTTGGTCATCCTCATCCGTGTCCATATCTTCTCGCCGTAGGTATCCCCATTCTTTGTTTCCATTAAGAATATGATGTTAGGGCGATACCTCTTGTTGAGGTCTTGTAGGTGTTGAATTGTCAAGGCAGACTCCAAACCCTAACAATTCCATGAAATGGCACTCATTGGGCACCCGTGGCTGTTTCGGGACAGACACTAGAACCTATTTTATTGTCGCTCACCTCCTTTTTCGCCCGTGTTCCCTTCATTTTCTTGGTGGTTCGCTTGTTGCGGTTTAGATTGGCCATGTTCGCTATCCGCCTCGGGCTTATGCGAGCCCTAGCCTCCTTTCCACTGGTGGCCTCATCGGGTCCCCTCATCCTTGTAGACCGTGGTTGGTCTTCCATTTCCTCCCTGGTTCGTTTGAGCGTCATCTTGTCTAGATATGGGCTTAGATCGGATGTGGGGTTTTGTTTCATGGGTGAGGGGGAGGCGAGTGGGGTGTCGGGTGGATTTTCCACAATGTATGTTTGGATTAGTGGGGGTGTCGGTCTCATGTGTGAGGGTTGGTTTATCGGGTAGGTTCATGATCCAGGGGTGGTTCGGGTGTATGTGGTGGTCGGGGGGCTGTGGTTGATGGTTTGCTCCTATGGAAGGTTTGGTGATGGTATTTATGTGGATCGGTTTGGGATGGGGCGTTGTGATGTTGGGTATATATGTGATCATGGGGTGGATTGGGGCAGGGTGGTTCTCGGTTTGGTTTGGGCTAGGTAGGCTTCGGCTCGGCTTTCCTTCTCGGTTTGGGGCTTGTATGGTTTCGGGGTTAGGTTCGGTTGGTGTTCGGTTGTAGGGTATAGCTTGGGTAGTGTGTATGGTTAGGGCTCTCGTTTTGTGGGGTTCCTCATGTGTTGACTCGGGTTGCCCTTATGTTGGGGCTGAGTTAGCTTTGGTCTCCATTGGATCATCATCCATGGTACCGGCCGACCGGCTAGTATATGGCTCCTCCCCATTCGTGGTCTTACCGAATGGTGTCCCATACGACCCATGCTTTTGTGCTTCCTCTCGGGTCTTTCCCCTCACCTCGGCCATAATATCAAACCATGACCTCCTTCCCCCTGTTTTTGTTGTGACCCTTATCCCTCTTCCCCTCCCACGGTTTTCTTTGCCTTGACTTGTTTAGTCTCACCCCAACAAGCCATGGGCCATACATTGACACATTCTGATCTTGTTCTGCCATTTCTACATCTGCTTTACATGCTTGAGTCGTGTGACCCAGCCTGCCACACCCATAACAATAATCAGATAGACGCTCATATTTAATTGATGCCCATCTATCCCCACCTTGGGAATTCTTCCACCAGAATCCCGCCATCAAGGGGTTATCCACATCAACCTCCACACGTATTCAAAATAACTATTATATTGCGCTAAGCGCGAATCAGTTTTCTAGTAATCTAATCATTGGACAATGCAACAAATATGTTAATTTTAACTAATATTTTATTTATGAAATCTATTTTCAGATTTTGTTATCTTTCCTATTTTCCAGATAGAACGTTTAGGTCGATCGAGGTGATGATTCTATGAATCCATCCCTAGGCGTGGCAAAGAGGTCGTGTCGTGTCAATAAACGTGTCGCGTTTAAACGGATAAGTTTTAAACGTGTCTCCAAAGCCCAAACACGGACACGACACGTTTATTAAACGTGTTACACGACACACAACGTGGTAACACGACACGATAAGACACGACATGTCATGACACGACAGACACGTCACGATGCGATAGACACGACACAATAAGACACGACACGTTAAGATTCCACCAACATTCATCACAATTAACATACAAAGTGTAACTGTGTACAAATGAGACATTGTTAAACACGATCAGGCACGACACAACTGGACACAGTTAGACACGACACGATTAGACATGGTTAGACACATTTAAACACGATTAATTAATAGTGTTTAAATGTGTGTTATTCGTGCATTTGCATGTTAGATGTGTTTATACACAATTACTAATCGTGTCGTGTTATTATCGTGTAAAATGCAGATCGTTACATATCATTTATTCATGGCATGTCATAAAATTGCAACAGCTTATTTGCCTAAAGTCCGCAGGTCTCATCTGGTTTGGAACTTTTGGGATCAGCACTATATCCGTATTATTGAGAGGTTTTATAAGAGTACTTGTTCTGAAGAAAGCCTTAACCGCGGTGATGACGTCTGCACCCACGATATTCCAGTTCATTTGGTAAAACAGACCCGGGAAACCGTCCGGACCCGGCGCTCGTGATCCGCCAAGTTGGTTTGTAGCCGATTTTATTTCCTTGTCCGTCACCTCCCTTGTCAATTGTGCATTCATTTCCGGTGTGATTTGGTTCAGTACATACCTTAGGAACTCATCCCCCGATTCGGTTTGTTCCGATGTGAACATTTCCCCAAAGTATCTGTGTAGCTCATCGGATATCCTCCCTTCATTTTCTATCCACTCTCCCGTTACTCCCCTTAGACGGCATATTCGATTCCGTCTCCTTTGAGATATTGTGGTATGATGAAAGAATGTAGTATTGCGCTCTCCGTCCCTTAGCCATTTGACCCTCGACCATTGCTTCCATTACATCTCCTCCCTTGCCCAAAGGTTTTGGAGTTTTCCTTTCAATCTTTTTTTCTTCTTGTATCGCATCGTCGGTCATTCCCCCGTGTGTGATTCTCCTTAGTTCCTCTTTCGTTTCTGTGATCTCGTGCATGGTATGGCCGAAAGTACCCTTGCTCCACGCCGTGAGTTTCAATCAGCATTTGTGGAGTTTTTTGTATACCCCTTGGATTTCTCTTCCCGTATTCGACCTTTCCAATTCTTCTTTTATTACCTCCACACATTCCGAGTTCTCCATCCACATAGCCTCGAATTTGAACCGTCTTCGAACTCTCTTCCTCGGTTGCTTGTTTTTGAACCACCATTGGTGCATGGTCCGACCCAATAGCTAATTCGTTGATGCATCTCCCCTTTTGGCACCGTGATGCCCAATCTGTATTTATCAAAACCCAGTCTAGACGTTCGCTAATCCTTTCCACCCCACTTCTATTATTACACCAATTGAACGTGTTACCGTTTGCTTCCAAATCCTCCATTCCTAGGTCCTCAATCACTTGTTTGAATTCGTCGATTTGCCTTTGGGATTTCCTTTTTCTACCTTGTTTTTCATGTGGGTGACTTATATTATTGAAATCCTCAAGGATCATCCATCCTCCCCTTCGGCCCCTTCCAATTGATCTTAGGAGGTTCCAAAACTGTGAACTTTCTCGTGCCTCCGTACTCACATATATCCATGTCACAAACGTTGGTTCGGTATGGTTGTCCATGTATAACTCGCAATCAGAACCGAAACCCTAGTGTCTGTTGTCCACCATAATGCAAGTCCTCCCGACGTGCCATTCGGGCTAACATAGTATGCGTTGGTCATCCTCATCCGTGTCCATATCTTCTCGCCGTAGGTATCCCCATTCTTTGTTTCCATTAAGAATATGATGTTAGGGCGATACCTCTTGTTGAGGTCTTGTAGGTGTTGAATTGTCAAGGCAGACTCCAAACCCTAACAATTCCATGAAATGGCACTCATTGGGCACCCGTGGCTGTTTCGGGACAGACACTAGAACCTATTTTATTGTCGCTCACCTCCTTTTTCGCCCGTGTTCCCTTCATTTTCTTGGTGGTTCGCTTGTTGCGGTTTAGATTGGCCATGTTCGCTATCCGCCTCGGGCTTATGCGAGCCCTAGCCTCCTTTCCACTGGTGGCCTCATCGGGTCCCCTCATCCTTGTAGACCGTGGTTGGTCTTCCATTTCCTCCCTGGTTCGTTTGAGCGTCATCTTGTCTAGATATGGGCTTAGATCGGATGTGGGGTTTTGTTTCATGGGTGAGGGGGAGGCGAGTGGGGTGTCGGGTGGATTTTCCACAATGTATGTTTGGATTAGTGGGGGTGTCGGTCTCATGTGTGAGGGTTGGTTTATCGGGTAGGTTCATGATCCAGGGGTGGTTCGGGTGTATGTGGTGGTCGGGGGGCTGTGGTTGATGGTTTGCTCCTATGGAAGGTTTGGTGATGGTATTTATGTGGATCGGTTTGGGATGGGGCGTTGTGATGTTGGGTATATATGTGATCATGGGGTGGATTGGGGCAGGGTGGTTCTCGGTTTGGTTTGGGCTAGGTAGGCTTCGGCTCGGCTTTCCTTCTCGGTTTGGGGCTTGTATGGTTTCGGGGTTAGGTTCGGTTGGTGTTCGGTTGTAGGGTATAGCTTGGGTAGTGTGTATGGTTAGGGCTCTCGTTTTGTGGGGTTCCTCATGTGTTGACTCGGGTTGCCCTTATGTTGGGGCTGAGTTAGCTTTGGTCTCCATTGGATCATCATCCATGGTACCGGCCGACCGGCTAGTATATGGCTCCTCCCCATTCGTGGTCTTACCGAATGGTGTCCCATACGACCCATGCTTTTGTGCTTCCTCTCGGGTCTTTCCCCTCACCTCGGCCATAATATCAAACCATGACCTCCTTCCCCCTGTTTTTGTTGTGACCCTTATCCCTCTTCCCCTCCCACGGTTTTCTTTGCCTTGACTTGTTTAGTCTCACCCCAACAAGCCATGGGCCATACATTGACACATTCTGATCTTGTTCTGCCATTTCTACATCTGCTTTACATGCTTGAGTCGTGTGACCCAGCCTGCCACACCCATAACAATAATCAGATAGACGCTCATATTTAATTGATGCCCATCTATCCCCACCTTGGGAATTCTTCCACCAGAATCCCGCCATCAAGGGGTTATCCACATCAACCTCCACACGTATTCAAAATAACTATTATATTGCGCTAAGCGCGAATCAGTTTTCTAGTAATCTAATCATTGGACAACGCAACAAATATGTTAATTTTAACTAATATTTTATTTATGAAATCTATTTTCAGATTTTGTTATCTTTCCTATTTTCCAGATAGAACGTTTAGGTCGATCGAGGTGATGATTCTATGAATCCATCCCTAGGCGTGGCAAAGAGGTCGTGTCGTGTCAATAAACGTGTCGCGTTTAAACGGATAAGTTTTAAACGTGTCTCCAAAGCCCAAACACGGACACGACACGTTTATTAAACGTGTTACACGACACACAACGTGGTAACACGACACGATAAGACACGACATGTCATGACACGACAGACACGTCACGATGCGATAGACACGACACAATAAGACACGACACGTTAAGATTCCACCAACATTCATCACAATTAACATACAAAGTGTAACTGTGTACAAATGAGACATTGTTAAACACGATCAGGCACGACACAACTGGACACAGTTAGACACGACACGATTAGACATGGTTAGACACATTTAAACACGATTAATTAATAGTGTTTAAATGTGTGTTATTCGTGCATTTGCATGTTAGATGTGTTTATACACAATTACTAATCGTGTCGTGTTATTATCGTGTAAAATGCAGATCGTTACATATCATTTATTCATGGCATGTCATAAAATTGCAACAGCTTATTTGCCTAAAGTCCGCAGGTCTCATCTGGTTTGGAACTTTTGGGATCAGCACTATATCCGTATTATTGAGAGGTTTTATAAGAGTACTTGTTCTGAAGAAAGCCTTAACCGCGGTGATGACGTCTGCACCCACGATATTCCAGTTCATTTGGTAAAACAGACCCGGGAAACCGTCCGGACCCGGCGCTCGTGATCCGCCAAGTTGGTTTGTAGCCGATTTTATTTCCTTGTCCGTCACCTCCCTTGTCAATTGTGCATTCATTTCCGGTGTGATTTGGTTCAGTACATACCTTAGGAACTCATCCCCCGATTCGGTTTGTTCCGATGTGAACATTTCCCCAAAGTATCTGTGTAGCTCATCGGATATCCTCCCTTCATTTTCTATCCACTCTCCCGTTACTCCCCTTAGACGGCATATTCGATTCCGTCTCCTTTGAGATATTGTGGTATGATGAAAGAATGTAGTATTGCGCTCTCCGTCCCTTAGCCATTTGACCCTCGACCATTGCTTCCATTACATCTCCTCCCTTGCCCAAAGGTTTTGGAGTTTTCCTTTCAATCTTTTTTTCTTCTTGTATCGCATCGTCGGTCATTCCCCCGTGTGTGATTCTCCTTAGTTCCTCTTTCGTTTCTGTGATCTCGTGCATGGTATGGCCGAAAGTACCCTTGCTCCACGCCGTGAGTTTCAATCAGCATTTGTGGAGTTTTTTGTATACCCCTTGGATTTCTCTTCCCGTATTCGACCTTTCCAATTCTTCTTTTATTACCTCCACACATTCCGAGTTCTCCATCCACATAGCCTCGAATTTGAACCGTCTTCGAACTCTCTTCCTCGGTTGCTTGTTTTTGAACCACCATTGGTGCATGGTCCGACCCAATAGCTAATTCGTTGATGCATCTCCCCTTTTGGCACCGTGATGCCCAATCTGTATTTATCAAAACCCAGTCTAGACGTTCGCTAATCCTTTCCACCCCACTTCTATTATTACACCAATTGAACGTGTTACCGTTTGCTTCCAAATCCTCCATTCCTAGGTCCTCAATCACTTGTTTGAATTCGTCGATTTGCCTTTGGGATTTCCTTTTTCTACCTTGTTTTTCATGTGGGTGACTTATATTATTGAAATCCTCAAGGATCATCCATCCTCCCCTTCGGCCCCTTCCAATTGATCTTAGGAGGTTCCAAAACTGTGAACTTTCTCGTGCCTCCGTACTCACATATATCCATGTCACAAACGTTGGTTCGGTATGGTTGTCCATGTATAACTCGCAATCAGAACCGAAACCCTAGTGTCTGTTGTCCACCATAATGCAAGTCCTCCCGACGTGCCATTCGGGCTAACATAGTATGCGTTGGTCATCCTCATCCGTGTCCATATCTTCTCGCCGTAGGTATCCCCATTCTTTGTTTCCATTAAGAATATGATGTTAGGGCGATACCTCTTGTTGAGGTCTTGTAGGTGTTGAATTGTCAAGGCAGACTCCAAACCCTAACAATTCCATGAAATGGCACTCATTGGGCACCCGTGGCTGTTTCGGGACAGACACTAGAACCTATTTTATTGTCGCTCACCTCCTTTTTCGCCCGTGTTCCCTTCATTTTCTTGGTGGTTCGCTTGTTGCGGTTTAGATTGGCCATGTTCGCTATCCGCCTCGGGCTTATGCGAGCCCTAGCCTCCTTTCCACTGGTGGCCTCATCGGGTCCCCTCATCCTTGTAGACCGTGGTTGGTCTTCCATTTCCTCCCTGGTTCGTTTGAGCGTCATCTTGTCTAGATATGGGCTTAGATCGGATGTGGGGTTTTGTTTCATGGGTGAGGGGGAGGCGAGTGGGGTGTCGGGTGGATTTTCCACAATGTATGTTTGGATTAGTGGGGGTGTCGGTCTCATGTGTGAGGGTTGGTTTATCGGGTAGGTTCATGATCCAGGGGTGGTTCGGGTGTATGTGGTGGTCGGGGGGCTGTGGTTGATGGTTTGCTCCTATGGAAGGTTTGGTGATGGTATTTATGTGGATCGGTTTGGGATGGGGCGTTGTGATGTTGGGTATATATGTGATCATGGGGTGGATTGGGGCAGGGTGGTTCTCGGTTTGGTTTGGGCTAGGTAGGCTTCGGCTCGGCTTTCCTTCTCGGTTTGGGGCATGTATGGTTTCGGGGTTAGGTTCGGTTGGTGTTCGGTTGTAGGGTATAGCTTGGGTAGTGTGTATGGTTAGGGCTCTCGTTTTGTGGGGTTCCTCATGTGTTGACTCGGGTTGCCCTTATGTTGGGGCTGAGTTAGCTTTGGTCTCCATTGGATCATCATCCATGGTACCGGCCGACCGGCTAGTATATGGCTCCTCCCCATTCGTGGTCTTACCGAATGGTGTCCCATACGACCCATGCTTTTGTGCTTCCTCTCGGGTCTTTCCCCTCACCTCGGCCATAATATCAAACCATGACCTCCTTCCCCCTGTTTTTGTTGTGACCCTTATCCCTCTTCCCCTCCCACGGTTTTCTTTGCCTTGACTTGTTTAGTCTCACCCCAACAAGCCATGGGCCATACATTGACACATTCTGATCTTGTTCTGCCATTTCTACATCTGCTTTACATGCTTGAGTCGTGTGACCCAGCCTGCCACACCCATAACAATAATCAGATAGACGCTCATATTTAATTGATGCCCATCTATCCCCACCTTGGGAATTCTTCCACCAGAATCCCGCCATCAAGGGGTTATCCACATCAACCTCCACACGTATTCAAAATAACTATTATATTGCGCTAAGCGCGAATCAGTTTTCTAGTAATCTAATCATTGGACAACGCAACAAATATGTTAATTTTAACTAATATTTTATTTATGAAATCTATTTTCAGATTTTGTTATCTTTCCTATTTTCCAGATAGAACGTTTAGGTCGATCGAGGTGATGATTCTATGAATCCATCCCTAGGCGTGGCAAAGAGGTCGTGTCGTGTCAATAAACGTGTCGCGTTTAAACGGATAAGTTTTAAACGTGTCTCCAAAGCCCAAACACGGACACGACACGTTTATTAAACGTGTTACACGACACACAACGTGGTAACACGACACGATAAGACACGACATGTCATGACACGACAGACACGTCACGATGCGATAGACACGACACAATAAGACACGACACGTTAAGATTCCACCAACATTCATCACAATTAACATACAAAGTGTAACTGTGTACAAATGAGACATTGTTAAACACGATCAGGCACGACACAACTGGACACAGTTAGACACGACACGATTAGACATGGTTAGACACATTTAAACACGATTAATTAATAGTGTTTAAATGTGTGTTATTCGTGCATTTGCATGTTAGATGTGTTTATACACAATTACTAATCGTGTCGTGTTATTATCGTGTAAAATGCAGATCGTTACATATCATTTATTCATGGCATGTCATAAATTGTCACCCCTATCCATCCTTATTTAAAGTAGTTTCAGACCCCTATGTCATCACAACCTCATAACTTATGGTTTATTTTTTTGTTTTGTTTTTGGTGTTCGGTCCAATTCAGTTTGAGCGATTAAAAAATTGCAAATCCCGAACCAATCTTTTTTTTTTTATCATGAATACCGCTTTACTTTAAGAAATAAAACGTCGTGACATGGGGTCACGGGAGTTCATATGTCATATCATTAGCTACTAAACATAAAAATGATAGTGGTGGTCTTTCGACCCAATCATTAAGACACACTCCCATCCTCGCTTGCTTTGCTATCCAATTTGCACATTCAATGCTCGTCCTTGGTATAGCTCGCCATTACACTTGCTCAACTTGTCTTGCTATTTGCTCGGATATTCAATACAATTGTTGCTAGTCTCCAATGTTTCGGCCCCTCCATGAGTTGTTGGTGAACCGTGTGTGAGTCCGTCTCTATGATGATGTTGTTCCAACCCTCTTCAATTGATAGACATACTCCTTCGTGTATGGCCAAAGCTTCCATCGTTTCTATGTCGTCGCTCCTTTGCCTTCGGTTCATTCCGGACACTATCTTGCCCATTTTATCTCATTCCACTACACCTATGTCCGCTCTTTGCATTTCCTTGCACCATGAGGCATCACAATTGATCTTGATCGTATCACCCGTCGGTGGTTTCCATTGTTAGATTGGCCTCTTCTCATGTATGTGCACCAGTTGTGTTGTTCAGTGCGCCCCTAGTTGCTCCTCGAAGTCTTGCTTTATCTTCATTGTCATGAACCTCGGACTTGGTTTTTGCTTCGAACGTCGTCGAGCATCTCGCCTTCCATATGTGCCAACACGTGATTAGAATTTGGGCCCACCTCTTGTCACTCGTTGGTCCGCCCCCATGAAGCTCCGCTTTCCTCCTCATGAGCCATTCTACCATATCGAGCTCATTCTGCCTTTCCATTTGGATCGCTAGCGCGCCACTCCACATCTGCTGCGTCCATCCGCATTCCAGGATCATGTGTTCTCGTGTCTCAACTTCACCGCATATAGGGCAGCTCGGAGATACATTCATCCCCTTACGCACCATGTTCGTTTTAACGGCTATCGAGTTAATTGCTAGCCGCCATATGAAGTTTTTCACATTTGGTATTACCTTCGCCTTCCACATTCTTTCCAATACGTGTCTCGATGGGTTGGGTTCGGCCTTGGCCTTTGTTCAGACCGATCCCTTAGCTTATGGTAGACCGAGCGGACTTGTGGGTTGCCATCCTTTGTGTGTGGCCATATGTACCGGTCTTTCCCCCCCCCCCCCCCCTCTCGTGGAAGTGGCATACTAAGGATATGGACTGCATCTTCTTGGTCTACAATACTCCTTACTAGGTGCTCATTCCATGTGTCATTCGGGTGTATGAGCTCACTTACGCTTAGGTTTTCACCATGCTCCACCAAGACGTCTCCATTTACCCTTTTACTATCCTTTGTATATATTCATGGATCCTCAAAGACTCAGACATTCTCCCCCGTGCCTATTGTCCACATTCCTTCATCCTTGATTACATCTCGTCCATGTAGGATACTACTCCATCCCCATGAGGCTCGGACCCCTTTTTCGCCTCTAGCAACGAGCATCATGGAAAGTAGAGTCCTTTCAAGACTTGTGCACATATGGTGTCGGGATCGGTCATTATTCGTCTCGCCATTTTGGTTAGTAGTGCCGTGTTGAAACTTTGTAGTTCCCGGTTTTAGCAATATGAATCTAAGCAAGATGTTGATGATGAAGATAAGAAGAATAATTGAAGGAAGCTTAGGTTCTAAGCAACCGAAATAACAGAATTCTAAAACTGAAATCTTACTATTGAATTGAGTTGCTTAAACCTTTACAAATGAGTCCTATTTATACTAATCAAACAGATCTAAAGCTACCTATAATTACAACAATCTTGAAGCATCTACAAGCTTCTATAAGCTTCTAACCTCTTCTTGCTCTTCCTTGATGACTTCGGCACATGATCTAAAGATACTTGGATTGCAAGCTATTCATACATCCTAACACCTGGAAGCCTAGTCCCCCAATCTATTTTGTCTTTGTTAGTATCTCCCATCTCCTCCAATGTGTTCTCTTCCCCTCCGATGTTTGCCCCCACCAAAAGTCCGCAATGAGAGCATATATCTCCGAGCACCATGTTTTTGGTAGACGGAATACACTCATTACGTACGTGGGGATCGTCGTTATTATAGCCTTGATGACCACTTCCTTTCCCGCTTGGTTCACAGTTTTTGACCTCCACCCTCCTAGCCTGTCCCTAATTTTTGTTTTCAAAGATCCCAATGTCTCATTCTTTGACCGTCCCCAAATCGATGGTAAGCCTAGGTATTTGCCTGGGTCCCCTGTACTCCTAATGTGTAACGCATCCTCCACCCCTTTATTCATTTTCGGAGCTGCCCCCTTATTAAGGAAAAGGGTTGATTTGTCTCTTTTATCCGTTGTCCCGAGACCAGGCAATAAGACTCTAGTATGCTCCAAAGGCCTTTAGCATTTTCAGGCGTTCCTCTTATGAAGAACAATGAGTCGTCTGCAAAGAACAAATGGTGAAGTTCCGGGTAATTTCTCCTTAGAGTGATTCCCTGTATATATCCCTCCCTAGCCGCACCTTCCATTCTTCGTGACAGTAAATCCGCAAGGAGAATTAATAGGTAGGGTGATAAAGGGTCACCTTGTCGTATACCCCGTGTTGGTTGTATGGAGTTCGTTCGTTCCCCATTCACCACTAATTGATATGTGGTCGATGCTATGCATTCCCTTATCCATCCCACTCATTGCTCTGCAAAACCCCGTTGCCTTAGTGTGCTGATTAGGAACTCCCATTCCACCCTATCATACGCTTTCTGCATATCGATCTTTAAGGCGCATTCCACATTGTTCTCAAGATGGAACACCTCGTGGGCTACCATTATGTTATCCTGAATGTGTCGACCTGATACAAATGCACTCTGGAAAGGAGTGATAAGCTCTGATAGATAACATTTCAATCTATTCACCAGTACTTTCAATATGATTTTATACAGGAAATTACAACATCTTATCGACCTAAAATCAGCAGGTCTCATCGGGTTTGGTATTTTGGGAATCAATACTATATCTGTATTATTGAGAGGGTTTAGAAGAGTACCTGTTCTGAAGAAAGTCTTAACCGAGGTGATGACGTCTGCCCCCACGGTGTTCTAGTTCCTTTGGTAAAACAAACCCGGGAAACTGTCTGGACCCGGTGCTCGTGACCCACCCAATTGGAACGTTGCCGACCGAATATCGGTATCCGTCACCTCCCTTGTCAACTATGTATTCATCTCGTCTGTAATTTGATTTGGTACATATCTGAGGAACTCATCCCCCGGTTCGGTTTGTTCGGAAGTGAACATACCTTCGAAGTGTCTATGGAGGAGTTCATCGACTATCGTCCCTTCCTCATCGATCCACTCCCCATTTTCACCTCTTAATATGCATATTTGGTTCCGTCTCCTTCTTGATATGGTGTTTTGGTGGAAAATAAAGTCGTGTTGCGGTCCCCATATTTGAGCCATTTAACCCTCGACCGTTGTTGCCAATATTTCTCCTCTCTCGTCCAAAACCGTTTGAGTTGGCCTTTCAACCGTTTCTCTTCTCGGATTGCATCATCATTCATCCTTCCTTGTATGTTCCTCCTTAGTGCCTCTTTTGTTTTAGTGATCAGTTGTGGCCGGAATTTACCTTGCTCCACACATTGAGTTGGGTTCGGCACTTATTGAGCTTTTTATACACTCTTTGGATTTCTCTTCCCGTTGTTGGTCCTTCCCATGCTTGTTTGATTACCTCCTTACACTCGGGATTCTCAAGCCACATTGCCTCTAATTTGAAGCGTTTTTGGTGTCTTCTTCGTGGTTGTTTGAGTTGGACCACCATAGGAGTATGGTCTGACCCAATTGCTAGTTCATTTATGAACCTCGCCTTTTGGTACCGTGTTGCCCATCCCGTGTTTATCAACACCCGCTCTAGGTGTTCACTTATCCTCTCCGCACCGCTTCGGTTATTACACCATGTGAACGAATTGTCTTTTGCTCCCAAATCCTCCATTCCTAAGTCCTCGATCACTTGCTTGAATTCATCCATTTGCCTTTGGGATTTCCTCATTGTTTCTCATGTAGGTGGCATATGGTATTGAAATATCCAAGTATGGTTCAATCACCCCTTCGGCCCCGCCCTATCATCCTTTGTAGGTTCCAAATATGTGTCCGTTCTCGTGCCTCCGTGCTTGCATATACCCATGTCATAAACATAGGTTCGACATAACTATCCATATTGATCTCGCAATCCATGCAATTTTGATCTGTGTATAGGACTGAAACCTTAGTATCCGCTTTCCACCACAATGTTAGTCCCTCGGACGTACTGTTCGGGTTCGCATAGCATATTGCCCATCCCCATCCGTGTTCGTATCTTCTCGCAATAGGTATCCTCATTCTTTGTTTCTATTAAGAATATGATGTTTGGGCGAAACCTCTTGTTGAGGTCTTTCAAATGTTGGATTGTCCAGGTAGACCCCAAACCCTAACAATTCCATGATATGACACTCATTGGGCACCCGTGGTTTTTTGGGGACAGCCACCGAAACCCTTTTTGTTCTCCATTTCCTCATCTTGCGCCCTTGCTCCTTTCGATTTTCTTGTGACACGGTTCTTTCGGTTAGGGTTTGACATGTTTGCTTTCCTTCTCGGGTTTTGCCGAACTCTAACCTCCTTGCATTCGGTCCCCCCTCGGGTATCCTCCATCGGTTGGTCCTCCATTTCCTCCCCGGTCCGTTTGAGTGTCATCTTGTTCAAGTGTGGGCTTCGGCCGGTTGGGGGGTTCGTTTGCATGGGGGTGGGAGATGTGGGTGGTGTGTCGGGAGGGTCTTCTACGGTGTATGAGTGAGTTAAGGTAGTGGTATCTATCACATGTGGTTGGGTTGAGTTGTCGGGGAGGTATGTGATCATGGGTCGGGTGGGGTGTATGATGTGGTCGGGGAGTTAAGGTTGGGGTTGCCCTATCATGTAGGTGTGCGGTATGGTATGTGTTAGAGGATATATACATTTGTAATATAGATTAGGATGTGATGTGTAGATTGATAGAAGTATATGGGCTGTTTTGTAATTACCTAGAATTACAACTGTCAACACTTCCTATATAAGGAAGGATGTACCGAACTTTTCAGATTCAACAATGAAATTAGCGTCTTCTTCAATCTTCTCAATTCAGTAAATTCCTTTCATCTCAAGATCCTTTCATGGTATCAGAGCTCCAGGCTGTGAAGTCTGTGTGATTTTCGTTCAGTTTCAGCAAGGATTTAGAGTCTTTCATCAGTTCATAGCTGTCTTCCTGGTCTTCACCAAATTCAGGTTCAACCGTGACATAAACTGTGGTTCAGATATCAATCTAGAATACTTCGATGGATTTCACTCCAAAACAGTTCTCAAACAAGGTTATTCACATCAAGTTAGATGAAACAAACTATCTTCAATGGAAACAACAAATATGCTTCACAATTTCTAGCCATCGACTTGAAGAGTACCTTGATGGTTCGGCTAGAGTAGAAGAGTTCGTTCTGAATGCAGATGGAACAAAGGTGATTAATCCTGCATACAGAGCTTACAAAGAACAGGATAGTGCCCTAGCTTCTTGGTTGTTGACATCGATTTCATCACCACTGCTACCTAATCTCGTTCAATGTAAGTCTTCACATGAGATTTGGCAAGCTCTTCATCAGATTTTTTCTGTTGCTTCTACGACTCGGGTTATGCGGTTGTTGTGTTCATTGCAATCTCAACGGAAAAGAGACATATCGATGCGTGAGTATCTTGGAAGGATACAACTGCTGTGTGATAGCCTAAGAAGTTCCGATCATCCAATCTCGGAGACGATGCAAATCAGCACCATACTTGCTGGATTGACTGCTGATTATGAACATATAGTGGCTGTTATCACTGCAAGTAGACAACCATACGATTTAGCTGGAGTATCAAGTGTCTTGTTGGATGCGGAGGCTCGACAACAAGATAACCAACTGCAAATTGGTTCGCATTCAGTTGTATTCAATGCTCAAGCAGCTCCTAGTTCAATTTCAGCTCCTGGTTCGGTTTCAACTCCTGTTATACCGAATCAATCGTCATCCTACCAAGCTCCACCCTCAACAAATGTGTATGCTCAGCAAGGTTATCCACCTTCTAACTCATACGGTCGAGGAAGAGGTAGAGGAAGCAATAACAACACCAACAAGCCACAATGTCAACTATGTGGTAAATTTGGACATCTTGTGGCAAGGTGTTGGTACAGGTTTGATCAAAACTTTAGTGGTGTCACTTCTCAAGCACAGCCACAGTATCAAAACAACATGAGAGGTCAAGCAAACGCTGCTGAATTTTACTTGCCACCTGAATTCAATTCGGTTCAATCTCTACCTCAGTATTCAGTTCAGCCGATTCAAGTTCTGCAGCCCTCTCCTGTTCAACAGCTTTCGTTTCAATCTTCTCAAGCTCCACCACAGCTCTCATTTCAGCATACATCTCCTTCTACTCATCCTCATCTGTATGGTCCTCCTAACAGATCTCCTGACCAAGATAATCGAAGTGGATCAAACACAAATGCATTTCATGTTCACAATGCGTCTACTTCGGCTTCTGAAGTGGGAGCTACCAATACTGCTTGGTTTCCAGACTCGGGAGCATCTCATCACCTCACAAATTCCCCTATGAACGTGTCTAATGCAGCCCCGTATAATGGTCAAGGTAAAATTTGTGTTGGAAATGGAAATACTATAGAAATTTCTCACACAGGTATATCTCGTCTTCATTACAATAATAGATCTGTTATACTAAGAAATATTCTTATTGCCCCTAATATTACTAAGAACTTGTTATCAGTTTCTCAATTTGTAAAGGATAATCATGCTTATTTTGTGTTCTTTCCTCATGGTTGTGTTGCGAAGGACTTGACCACACATCAAGTGCTTCTGGAGGGAACTGAAGCGGATGGCCTCTACAAGTTGCTTGTGTCTTCTTCTGCGTATGCCAACTCTTCGTCTGTAGTATTTCCTGTGTGTGCTTCTATAGATAAGTCTGTGTGTGATCATATGGAGACTCACTCAAGTAATGGTAGCAAGAATAAAGTGAGTAGTGTCACCTATGATAAGTCTGATTTTTCTGGTTCAATGTGTTCCAATGCTGAAGTTTCAATGTCTTTAGGTCATAATACTGCATGTAGTCCTATTATCAAAGGTTTGAGTAATAATAAAATGAATGTTTCTGTGCAAAATGGCTTAGTATCTACTACTACTTTATGTTCCAAAGGTCAACTGAAATCTGATCTTTCTAAACATGATGCTGTTTTAGCTGAAAATTCTGATGTTAGGTGTGTGAATAATTCTGGTGTCTCATGTCCCACAAAGAGTCCATCTTCTGATTTTATTTGCAATGATGTTGAACACAATATAATTCACCATAATGATGTTCCTCTTTCTATGCACAATGAGTCACCAAGTGACCTTGATACAAGTTCAAAGGTTCATCAACAAGCTGAATGTTTCGGTGCTAATGTGCTTGTGACTGATGTTTCGGTTTCTTCATTTCTGTGGCACCAGAGGTTAGGACATCCATCGAACCAAGTCTTGAAGCAGGTTATCAATTATGGATTATCATGTAGTGATAAGATTGACAAGTCTCTCATGTGTATAGCTTGCAAAGTAGGGAAAAGTCACAAGCTTCCTTTCAATCCGACTGAGAGTGTGTACTCAGCTCCTCTTGAATTGCTTCAGGTAGATGTTTGGGGACCTGCTCCTCTAATGTCGAATGGATCCAGGTACTACATTAGTTTTGTTGATGCATATTCGAGATTTACATGGTTGTATTTCTTGGCTCACAAGAGCGATGCAGCCTCGGTTTTCAAAACGTTTCAAGGTTTTGCTGAAAAACAACTGAATTGCTCAATTAAAGCTGTCCAAACTGACAATGGAGGTGAGTTCTTAGGTTCATTTCATTCTAACTTGATCTCATCTGGTATATTGCACAGATTTACTTGCCCGTACACATCTCAGCAAAATGGTATGGTTGAAAGGAAACATAGACACATAGTGGAACTTGGTCTTACTCTTCTTGCTCATTCATCTGTACCTTTCAAATACTGGACTGATGCTTTTGCCACAGCTGTCTATTTGATCAATAGGTTGCCTACTACTGTGTTAGACAACAAATCTCCGTTTGAAAAGCTGTTTAACAAACTTCCTACTTATTCTCTTCTTCGTGTGTTTGGGTGTCTTTGTTTTCCGCATGTTCGTGACTTTAATAAACATAAGTTCGATTATAGATCTAGACCATGTATTTTTCTAGGATATTCGTCTGCTCATTTGGGTTATAAATGTATTGATAGAATGGGAAGAGTATATATATCTCGACATGTTCAGTTTGATGAATCTGTTTTTCCTCATGCTAATAGTCAATCTATTTCAAGTCTTTCTTTTAATTCTTCAAGTCATACAGATAGTCTATCTTGGTTTACATCTGGTTCAACAGGGATACCTATACCTGTTCTAAATACTGATTCAGGTGGAATTACTTTACAGGACAATGCAAGTGTTCGGCCTACAAGTGTTCGGGCACATGACATGGATCCATTGAGTGTTGAACCTGAATCAGTTAGTTCACCACGTTCAACGTCTTGTGTTCAAAGATCTTCACCAGATCAGTCAAGACCTGAATCGGTTGAAAGATCAGATCGACTCAACTCAGATCATCTGATTTCTACTCCTACAAATGCTATTGAATCATCTGTTTCAGATCATATGCTTTCTCATAATTCTGTTTTTCCTGCTTTAGATTCAAACATTCCTCATTCTTCTCATGATAAAACTGTGGTTGTCTCAGGTCTACAAGCTCCATCTTCAATTGCAAATGGTTCGGCTAATCCACATTCAACTAGCACACGTTCTAGACATGGTCCTCAACCTTCAAATCATGCTATGGTCACCAGATCGAAGTCTAAGTCTTTTGCAAATGCATTGATGGCTTCCACTGCAGATGTGAGTGAACCAACAAATGTTTATGTGGCTCTACAATTTCCAGAATGGAGAGAAGCTATTCAGAAAGAGATCGAAGCCTTGCATGAAAAGGGCACCTGGACTCTCACATCTCTACCTCCTGGGAGACATCCTGTAGGTTGCAAATGGATCTTTAAGATAAAAAGGAAAGCAGATGGCACTGTGGAAAGGTATAAGGCTCGACTTGTGGCAAAAGGGTTCTCTCAAAAGGTGGGGTTTGATTACATGGACACGTTCAGTCCAGTTGCAAAACATGCCACGGTCAGAATTATCCTCTCCCTTGCCTTATCATTTCATTGGACATTAAGACAAATAGATGTGAATAATGCCTTTTTAAATGGAAATTTACATGAAGAAGTGTATATGTCACAGCCTCCAGGTTTTGAAGTTACAGATGCTTTAGGAAACATGATGGTTTGCAAACTCACCAAGGCTCTGTATGGCCTCAAACAAGCTCCAAGAGCTTGGTTTGAAAAACTTCGGGAGTGTTTGCTTACCAATCTTTCCTTCTCAAGTTCTCAATCTGACAATTGCTTGTTCATTAAGAGAATATCTGATAAATTTGTTTATCTTTTGGTGTATGTTGATGACATAGTTGTTACAGGTTCGTGTAATGATCTCATTGAGTCTACTATCACCAGTCTAAATGAGCATTTTTCATTGAAGGATTTGGGTAAACTCAACTACTTTCTTGGCATGGAGATTCAGTCAGGCCCTGATTTCAAAGTATTGAGTCAAAGGAAATACATCACTGATTTGTTGTCTCGTGTTAACATGGCCGAATGCAAACCATCTCCCACACCTTTGGTAGGTTTTCCGCTTCTTACATCCACTTCTGGCTCAGGTATGCCCCTTTCTGATCCATCTTTATATAGGAGCACTGTAGGGGCTTTACAACATGTTTGTTACACTCGACCTGACATAAGCTATAGTGTTAACAGATTAAGTCAGTTTCTTCATAGGCCTACAGAAGCTCATTGGGCAGCGGTTAAACGAGTCTTGAGATATTTGAAAGGGTCAATTGATCATGGCTTATTATTCAAATGTTCTTCTTCTCTTGATCTTGTAGGTTTTACAGATTCAGACTGGGGTGCTGACACAGATGACAGGAGGTCAACAAGTGGCCATTGCTTGTTCTTAGGTGGAAATCCTATAGTGTGGTGTTCTGAGAAGCAAACTGTGGTGTCAAGATCAACTGCTGAAGCAGAATTTCGCAGTATGGCCAATGCATTGTGTGATATCATTTGGGTAAAATCCTTACTCACTGAGCTCGGGTTATCATTATCATCAGTTCCAGTGCTTTGGTGTGATAATACAAGCACAATTTCTATTGCCGCTAACCCAGTTCAACATGCTAAGATGAAACATGTAGAACTGGATCTTTTCTTTGTTCGTGAAAAGGTATCACAGGGGTTGGTCCAAGTCAATTATGTTCCTGGCTCAGAGCAATTGGCGGATGCACTCACCAAACCTCTAACTGAGAAGTCATTCATCCCTCTTCGAAGAAAACTTGGAGTTTGTTCACTTTCTGAAGCCTTGGCCGAAGGATCAAGTGTTTCAGCCCATATGTCATATCTCACATCAACACATCACATTTCTTCAAATGAAGTTGTATCTCAAGTATCCTCTAACCTTTCTCAGCTTCTATCACTTTCAGATGGTTCCCATTATCTGTTTCTTAATGATGATGATGAATGTTTGACTGCTAATGATGATTACTCTGACTCTATTGAATGAATGTTCATGAATGGAGAACTCGGGATCTCACTATGATATGTTCACATGTGTTTAGGTTGAAGTTCAGTCAAAAAAATTTTGATCTTCATATGTCTTGTTGGATTCAAAAAGGACTCTTACTAATTTGTGTTGGGCTATGCTAAGATGATGTGTTTGAACATGTTTGATATTCAGTATATGGTGATTGATCAGATACAAAGCTCAGGCATTTAGATTCACAAAAGCCAAAAAGAAGATGTTGGGCACAAACCCAGCCAATCACAGGAGAAAATGTGTGATCATCCTGTGATTTAGGCAATAGGTAATTATAGTTCATTGTTTGTACAAAAGCCAAAAGAAGATGTTGGGCACAAACCCAGCCAGTCATTGAAAAAAATAAAAAAAATAATGGAAAGTCTGATGACTCGGGCAGCATTTTGATGCATACAAACATATGAGACTACAAAAGCCAAAAGAAGATGTTGGGCACAAACCCAGCCAACTTTGTATCATTGATGATCAATCTACCATAATATGTGAATTGAAAGTGTTCAAGGGCATGTACAAGTATATCACTTCACGGATTTGAGAAGAATTCTTGTTGTGTTTGATAAGATGTGGTTGAAGTTTTAAAAGGTCTTGATATGAGTTTCATACTTAAACTTCTATGTGATATATATAGTGTTGTGTTCTTTGTTTCGACATTTTGTGAACAGGATTTCTTAAGTCAAGGGTCATCAAGCAAAGATCAAAGTTTTAAGTCAAACAGAAGATGGGAAGGATAAAAGAAAGTGAAGAGCATTGGTGAATGTTAGAGGATATATACATTTGTAATATAGATTAGGATGTGATGTGTAGATTGATAGAAGTATATGGGCTGTTTTGTAATTACCTAGAATTACAACTGTCAACACTTCCTATATAAGGAAGGATGTACCGAACTTTTCAGATTCAACAATGAAATTAGCGTCTTCTTCAATCTTCTCAATTCAGTAAATTCCTTTCATCTCAAGATCCTTTCAGTATGAAGATGGATAGGTTTGGGTTTGGTCATGGTAGTGTCATCCCGAACCAATCATTATTACTCATATACTCATAGATATTATTTTATTTAATATAATTAATCAGTTAATATTCATTTAGTTGCTCAATTAATCTTTTAACTGTTCAATCAATTTTAGTAAACAAACTGTATAAATAATGTACAATAAAGTTATTTTGATATTTTAAGTGTTCATTTTGAGTTTGAATGTGTATTTTTATGATTTCGGTTTAAACCTAAACAACGTAATATAAACAAAGCGGTTTGATTTTCTTTTACGGGGTTTTCGTCGAATTTTTTTTATAGAGAAAATTTAGACAAAAATATTAGGTATTTATCCAAAATGCTAAAAAAAAAAAAAAAATTACAACCGACGGACTGAGTTTACGTTTTTACCCTACTAGAAAATGGCCTGGAAGCCAAAATTTCGAACGTTTTAAATCAACCGCTCATGGTCCTACTCGGATACTATATCACCGATGATGGTAACGTCTTGTATTTCGAACTTTCAAAATTTCGAATTTCCAGGGAGTTCGCCTCCCTCTTGTGGGTTGTGGGCCTCTGAGCCGTTCCAAATCAGGCCCCACCGAAATGCCGTTGTTAGAAAGAACTCACTTGAGGGATCTCCGCTCCTTCCTCCACGCGTCAGTATCTTACTGCAGAAAATAAAAGTGTGAAGTGGTTTTATGTGGATCTGCATACATCAGATAAGCTTTACGTATACGTGTCAGGTAGCGAACACAGTATGCGAGTAAAATGCAGGTCGTTTCCAAATTTTCCCGCCTAAACGAGGGTGAAACAGAAGAATGTCTCATTACAAAATAAAAATTAATTAATTATTTTTGAGTTACTTTTCCGTCTGTATATAAATCTCTTTCATCTTCCTCCTTCCATTATCACAAAACTGGAAGAGCGACGATCCTTCGCCCCGTGCTGTAGTTTCATTTGAAGTGTTCAGTTTCGATCAAGGCTATCCACACTACGCTAGTCTCCATGGAGGAAGCTGTCAAAGAGCAGTCCACTATTTCTGTTTCTGGTAATGTTCCTTCCTCTGATGCTGCTGATGCTATTCTGGTAATCAAAGCTAGATTGATGAAACTTTCCAGTTTCTGATGCTGTATAGGAAATGGAGGGTCAGCAAAATCGACGTTGCTACGCTATTCACTTCGATCGGCAAGTAAATCGAAGCAGCACAAGGCTGAATCGCCGAATTCCTCTACATCTAGAAGGTTCATTCCTTCAATTTTATCAATCACCAATTTCTTGCGTTACCTTCACTCGTTTGTGAACGTTGTACTGTCTGAAATGTACAAATTAATATCTAGCGTTGTTATCCCACCCATCGCTTAGTAGTGATGCAATCTGCTTTCGGAATGCTTGAGTGATGAGATCTAAGTGTATATTTAACTTGTAAATTTGCAGAATTGACTGTTAAACTTTGGTTCTTAATCAAAGGATGTTTCTGAATTTTTTCTAGTTAAATATGATAACGTTTTATGGTTCATCCTCGCAGTTTCATTCTCATTTGTGAGTTAAGTATGCGTATAACCCTGAACCACGTCACAAGTTCAACGTGGCGTTCCATACGCAGCATACATTGCACACTGTATGCCGTTGGAATTTGGATGAGACATTGTTTTTTAATTTGCCATTAACTTGACTTTCTCTAATTGAGAAGTCGATTTGACCAGTATAGTGTATGCTTGAGGCACTTTGATGGTTCATCAACTGTAATGAAGTTTGCAACAACTAACGTCTCCTGAAATTGGTTGAGTTCAGGGAGAAGGCTTCGTCATCTGTCAGCAAGAGTGTTGGAGTTCTTGACCTCTCAGCGAAGGACAAATCTGCGAAACCTCCCAGAAGGCTGTCTGTTCCTGCTAAGTCAAGTGTGACTCCCAAACCTAAAGTAGTTGGAAACATCACGCCGATTGCGGAGACAAGATCGAGGAGGTCTGCCATGACTCTTTCAAAGAGTAACACACCTCTTTCCGATGTCTCCAGATCATCTACCCGAAAGAAGTTCAGTGTTCTGTCCTCTGCATCTTATTGGCTGCAACAGATCAAGCTCTCAGAATCCGCTGCTAAGCATTCAATTTCCCTTGGATTTTTCAAACTCGCCAAGGAGGCTGGATGTGAGGTATTTATCCATTCTGAATATAAATTTGGTATTTCAAACCATGTGCTTATCAATAGTAGAATTCGGAAACATGTATTAATTTTCCAAACCATTTGTCATTTGATCATTGTGCTTTCCCATGGTATATGATATTAATGTGGGCTGTGGTTACATGAGAAGAGTAACAAGTAGATTTGCTTCTCAGCCCCTTCAGAAAATGCGGGACGAGCTTAAATCATACGCAGGAAGGCATAACCATAACCTTACTGAATTCAGAGAAACTGTGAAGGAACTATTTGAGTGCTACAATATTGTGGAGAATCCGGCGCAGCAGCTGCACGTGTCTGAGTCCTTCTCTCAGGTAGCAGAAGAGGGATCTCGCTCATCGGATGATGAAGTTCGTAGCTCTTCTTCTTCAATGGGGACGAGAAAGATGAAACCCAAGTCCTTGAACACCGATGCAGCTCTAGCTCCCAAAGTGGCTGAACCAGCAAATGAGACTTTGAGAAGGAACCTTTCTATCAAGTCTAGGGAACCTGTGAACACAAATGCTGCTACTTCAAAATCTGTTCCAATCAGAAAGGCGCAGAAGAAGCCACAGAAGCCAGTGAAAGAAGAATCCGGCATGCCGAAGGAGGAGAAGGTGAAGAGACAAGGAAAGAAACCTGGACCTGAAGGAGGTAGTGTGATGATCTTCGAATCATGTCTTTCAAATAAATAGGTTATTATTCATGCATCCTTCAATACAAATTTTGTTTCAGTTACAGGAGCAAATGTGAATTCACCGCCTCAAGACTTAATCGAGAACAAAGAGAATATGGTCAGTAAATTCTGATGTCGTGTATCTTTGAAATGAGCCGTTGTGTGTGGTTTTCAGTTTCTTAATCCGATTTTGTAAATTCCCATGGCAGGATACTCCTCATCAGCCAGAAGAGGTTTCTGCCGAAGTGGTGTAGAGCAGCAAGAACTGAACTGGTTGTGTTGGTCAGATGTGTTTATTTCAGCATATGCTTGGTTTGGCTTCATCGGTGCTTTTTTTTTTTTTTTTTCCAGTGAGGGCTTTCCTCTGTATAGATAAAAAGTTTGTGTTTGCTGTTTGTTAAAGTGGAAACAAAGTTTGCTGCTTGTTGATTATTTAAGTATTCAGTGAAGATACTTGCAGTAATGTTTGTTTCGATTACTGTCCTCATTTTTCTTTCATTAGGTATTTGATTTATTCATCCATTACAAATGTTTGTTTCGATTACTGTCCTCATTTTTCTTTCATTAGATATTTGATTTATACATCCATTACATTTCTCTTTCTCCATTATCATCATCAGCAAAGTTAACCAAATTGGCGTGCTTGTGATGTGGAGAGTGGAGTTCTGTCCATGACGACAAAGAAGGCCCTGCTGTGCCTGGTTAGTGTTGGGATTGATTCTCTATAAACACTCAAATTTGATGAAGAAGTTGATAACAATTGAGAAAAAAACCCTCATATTTCCATATAAGAAAATAAGGGAAATAAGCTCTGTTTTTTGTGGTAATACCTCTACGCGGTTTGACATTTTATTAATGATGGACACTGTTACAAAATACGTATACATGGAGAAATACAGTATAGTACAATACAGTCTAATGGTTGAACCGTGAGACACGCACATTAATATTAATCATACTCCAATACTTAACAATTCTCCCACTTGGAGACTGATTCAGTCACCAACACACAGTATTCTCTCAGCATCATCATTAATATATACATCACACCATTTGTAGTAACACAACTACAGAAGACCAACCGATGTTTTGCACAACCCCAGTTTCCCAACATCGACACATTTTATCAACATGTCTGCTTGATTCTTTGCACTCTCTATCTTTTCTAAGCACAAGTCGTCTTCTTCCACTGCTCTGCGAGTGAAATGATACCGCTTTCTGATATGCTTAGTCTTCGAATGATAGATTGGATTCTTCACCAACTGTATGACACTCTGGCTATCTGAATACAGAATCTTGTCACTCTGCTTTTTGCCCAACTCTTCCAGATAATCTGCCAACCATATCATCTCCTTCTCAGTTTCAGCTATTGCCACATACTCAGCCTCAGTAGATGAAAGAGCAACACATTTATGAAGCCTGGACATCCAACTAACTGCAGTACCACCTATGGTGTAGATGTATCCGGATGTGCTCTTGCTAGAGTCTACATCTCCACCAAGATCAGCATCCACAAAACCCTGCAGAATCACTGTCTTTGCCAAAACAAAGTGAAGTACTGGATGTACCTTTCAGATATCTTAGAAGCCACTTCACAGCTTCCCCAATGCTCTTTACCTGGATTTTCCATGTACCTGCTAACGACACCCACTGCGTGTGCTATGTCAGGTCTTGTACAAACCATAACATACATTAGACTCCCAACTGCTGAAGCATATGGAACCAGTGTCATCTGATCACGTTCTTCAGTTGTTTTGGGTGACTGCCCCTTTGACAATTTTATGTGATTTTCCAAATGAGTAGTTCTGGGCTTAGCATCAGTCATCCTGAATCGGGTAACTACCTTCTCAATGTACTGCTCCTGGGATAGACTTAAGGTGCTAGCAGATCTATCCCGAGATATTCTCATCCCAAGAATCTGCTTCGCTGCACCCAAGTCTTTCATCTCAAATACAGAAGACAGACTTGCCTTCACATTGTTTATCTCTCTCATACTGGATCCTGCAATCAACATATCATCCACATACAAGAGTAGAAATACATAAGAATCAGTGTATTTCTTGAAGTAACAACACTGATCCTTTTCACTCCTACAAAAACCACTCTTGGTCATGAAAGAGTCGAACTTCTTGTACCATTGCCTCGGTGCTTGCTTCAACCCATACAAGCTCCTGTTGAGCTTGCACACCATGTGTTCCTTGCCTGGAACAACTAATCCTTCTGGTTGATGCATATAGATCTCCTTATCAAGATCTCCATGTAAAAATGTTGTTTTTACATCCATTTGCTCAAGATGCAAATTCTCAGAAGCAACAATACTCAATAGAATCCTGACAGTAGTTAATTTCACAACAAGAGAAAATATTTCAGCATAATCAGTACATTTCCTTTATGAATACCCTTTAACTACTAACCGAGCCATGAACCGTCTTTTGCCATCTGGTTCAGCCTTGATCCTGAACACCCACCTATTCAACAAGGATCTCTTCCCTACAGACAATTCAGTCAACAACCACGTGTCATTCTTCTCAAGTGAGCTCATCTCATCATCCATGGCTTGCTCCCACTTAATTGAATCGTCCACATGTAGGGACTCATCAAAAGAGTCGGGTTCCCCTTCATCAGTCAACAACATATAATGTAATGAAGTTGAATACCTATCTGGTGCTATGATGGTTCTGGATGATCTCCTCAACACTTGGTCATATGTCATTTGCTCCACTACGGGTTCTTCATCCACGGTATCTGGAGTTGTTTGAGTAACTTTTATGGGTGTAGTCTTCTGCAACTCAAACTCAACTTCCACTTGCTTCGTAGTCTCTGAACCTTATGCTCTCTGTCCTTGTATAGGACAGATTCATCAAACATCACATCACAGTGTCTCAGGATCTTTCTGTTCTTGTCATCCCAAAACCTGTAACCAAACAAGTCAGAACCATAGTATATGAAGTAACACTTCACAGCCTTAGCATCAAGCTTATCCCTTTTCTCTGGATCAACATGAACACAAGTCGTGCAACCGAAAGTTCTCAAGTGTGAGTGCTTGAGATCCTTTCCTGTCCATACCTCCTCTGGAATCTTGAATCCCAAGGAAGTTGATGGTCCCCTGTTGATCAAGTATGCAGCTGTGCTCACTGCATCTGCCCAGAACATCTTGGGCAACCCACAATGCAGCCTTATACTCCTCGCACACTCATTCAATGTTCTGTTCATCCTTTCAGCAATTCCATTCTGCCTAGACTTACCGGGAACTGTCCTCATTAATCTGATTCCCTCAGTAGCACATAAAGCTTTGAACTCTGACTTGTCATACTCTCCTCCATTGTCAGCCCTCAAACATTTGATCTTCAATCTGGTCTGATTCTCAACTTCAGTTTTCCACCTCTTGAATGTTGCAAACACATCTGACTTATGCTTCAAGAAGTAAACCCATACCTTCCTGCTGAAATCATCAATGAAGGTGACATAAAACCTGGATCCTCCAGGTGATGAAACTGGAGATGGTCCCCATACATCTGTATGAAGCATTTCCAACTGCACTTTCGTTGACTCTCTCGGAGTCTTTGTGAAGCTGACTCGTTTCTGTTTGCCCATAACACAGCTTTCACAAAGACCCATATCAACACACTTCAGCCCCTCTAAAACTCCCTTTGCAACCAACGTCTTCATTCCCTTAACACTCATGTGTCCAAGTCTGTTATGCCACAGACATGAACCAAAATAACACTCAGCGACAGGAACCATATTTATACACCCTGCAGTGGTGTATAAGGTTCCATATTTTGTGCCACAAGCTACAATCATAGCACCCTTTAAAATCTTCCACGAACCTTTACCAAACTCTGCTGCGTAGCCTGTGCTATCCAACTGACCAACAGAGATCAGATTCTTCTTGAGTCCGGGAATATATCTGACATCCTCCAATGTTCACTAGTTTCCCAAAGGTGTCTTTATGCAAACCTCACCCTTTCCTTCAATCTCCAAAGCTTTGTTATCAACAAGTTATACCTTTCCAAAATTTCCAGACTTGAAATTTTGAAACAATTCCTTGCTTGGATACGAATGAAAAGATGCACCAGAATCCAAAATTCAAGATTCAACCGGGTTGTCCACACTAAGGATTAGAGCATCCCCAATGTCTTCTGCTGAATTTACAGAATCTGTATCAACCCCTGATTTCTGATTCTGCTTCTTCTTGTGTTTCTTACAGGTTGTCTGATAGTGGCCTTATTCTCTACAATTCCAACAAATCACGTTGGCTTTGTTCGGAGATTTTCCTCGATTCTTTGATTTTGATTGACCATGTTGATTTTGACCCTTCGAATTGCTTCTCCCCCTTCTGTCCACACTGAAAGCACTACCCGATGAATCTCCCACTTCACGTTTGCGAACACTTTCACTGAGAACAACATCTCGGATTTCATTGAATTTCAGTTTCTTAGAACCACGGGAACTACTAATTGCAGAAACAACAGTATCCCAGGACTCAGGCAGAGATGACATCAAAATCAAGTCTTTAATTTCATCTTCGAAGTTAATCTCCAAAGAACTCAATTGACTCACAATCATATTAAACTCGTTGATATGATCAACAACAGATCCACTTTCAGACATCTGTAAATTGAACAATCTACGCATAAAATATACCTTGTTCATAGCCGATGGCTTTTCGTACATATTTGACAGCGCCTTCAACAGATCGGCCGTAGTCTTCTCCTTGACGATGTTGAACGGCACGTTATTCGACAAGGTCAATCGGATCATCCCTAGGGCTTGACGATCTTTCAGCTTTCACTGCTCCTCTGTCATGGAATCTGGCTTCACCCCAATCAAGGGTTCGTGAAGATCTTTCTGGTACAGACAATCTTCAATCTGCATCTTCCAGAAACCGAAATCGAATCCATCAAACTTCTCAATTCCAAACTTCGAACTCTCCATCTTCAGTGATCGTGTTGAATCTCCTTAGCTGTGATACCAGTTTTTGGGATCGATTCTCTATAAACACTCAAATCTGATGAAGAAGTTGATAATAATTGAGAAAGAAACCCTCAGATTTCCAGAGAAGAAAGGAAGGGAAAGCAACTCTGTTTTTCGTGGTAACACCCAATAGGGTAACATCCACACGGTTTGGCATTTTATTAAGGGTTAATTACCTGAACCGTTACTTATGTTTGACAATGTGACTGAACCGTTCAAACTTGAGCTCAACCGTTACTTATGTTGACACATGTGACTGAACCGTTATTATCACCTAACTGCCGTTATTTCTTCCCGTAAAGTAGTCACATGTGCTTGTCACGTGATCTACTTGTAATTTGAACTCTCGAAACTACCCCTAAGCTTGTCTACTTAAGAATAGCTTGTAATTTCTTCCCGTTTCTAGTTTGGACATAAAATGGCGGTGGCGGAGTTTGGAGTACCTATGTCTGGTCCGTAAGCTTGAGCTCACTGTCCCTCCCTCTCATACGCCCTCGTCGTCCTCAACCAGTGTCTCCCGAAGTTTACTCCTTGTCTCTGGAAGCACGGTACTTACTTACACGTCTGCTCTCCTTGTCTGATCCTCTCCTTTTGCTGTTCATAAACAATCCTTTTCGAACGGTTTGCTCGTCGTTTCTCTGATCAGACCACCTTGTCTTCGTTTTCTTATCCTGTGTCTAAAGCAGCACACATGCATTTCTGTGCCGATGGAGGCGCCAACCGCGTCTACGATGGGATGCCGGATTTGTTTCCGGAGGAAGATGCTTCGACCGTCCGCAGCAGGTGTGTGGCCTAATCTTTGATTGCTTCGTTTAATTTAATAAAATATAAGTATATTGAGGAAATCTATCGTATACACTTGAAGTCTCTTGACCAATCTCGGCCTCAAAACTGCGTTCAACGATCTCTTCAAGATTGAGTTTCCTTTCCTGTTTTCTTGAAAGCATGGAGTTGGGTAGTTTGTGAAGCTATAGAATCTCACTGAAAAGGAAAAGAAAAAAAAGGAATCTCTAACATCCACAACGTATGTTTTGATAAGAGGTTTGTATGTTTTGATGACCAAAACATTGTAGATTGCTATACCTTTCTTTTGTAATCATGCTTCATCATTGATTATCAAAACAAAACAGTATTAAACCATCTGAGCTTACTTTCGTTTTAGCCACTTCCATTTTGTTCATGAGTTGGTGACAATAATGCTGGACTCAGCAATTTTGTTCTATGGCCTATTGCCTTGGTTTTGGAAGGTTAGCAATTGAATTATTCTTATGATGGTTGTGTCAATTTATTTTTCTCACATTGTGTTTCATCAAACTGATGAAGCTTGGTGAATTAAACAGCTTTATAGGGAAAGAACGTAACTATATTTGCTGATTTTATAGGGAAAGACAAGGAAAGATACTATTTGCATTGCTCTTGCTCTTTACTGTGAGATCGAACCTGAGGGTTAGACTAGGAGATGTTGTTTCTATGCATCAGTGTGTTGATGTCAAATACGGAAAGTGAGTGCACATCCTTCTAGTGGATGACACGATTGAAGGAGTTACTGGAACAGAAGAGAAGAATGATCAAGTTGAGATGTCAACCGAATAGGAAAATATTGTCTTGACAGATACGAATAGGAATAGTGATAGTGAGAAAATATAGAAAATAGAAAATTGTTGTATGTATTATAAATTTGTTTGATGCTACTTGATGTTTATTTAACTGGATTTTCATCAAACAGAATCAGATATTAAGAAGAAAATGAAATGAAATGGTTGCAAATGTGGTGAATTATGTTTGTGGAGAAGTTGTTAAATGATGTTTTATCTTCTTCTAAATGTTATTAAACGATTACTTTAGTTTGGACATTTTGTTACCTAACCGTTACTACTTCATAATCCATAAACATAAAAGGGGGGTAGAATCGTCTTTAAATTAGGTCACGTGACTTGCACGTGACACTTTGACGGTCAGATTTGACGGAAAGTTCACGGAGTAACCTTTCAGTCACATCTTCAAACTTAAGTAACGTTTCAGCTACACAAAAAAAGATGAGTAACCTTTTAATCACATGGGCCAAACATAAGTAACGGTTGAGGTAATTAACCCTTTTGTTAATGATGGACACTGTTACAAAATACGTATACATGGAGAAATACAGTATAGTACAATACAGTCTACTGGTTCGGGGCGCTGCCCCTTGAACTGCGAGACGTGTACATTAATATTAATCAACCTCCAATACCTAACAGTTAGGGCATGGAAATAGCCCTTGGTTCTGTTTGTTAACTCAATTGTTGGATCCGGGATGACTCGAGTAGTTGAATCTTGGAGCTGCTTCGATGACGTGTAGGAAGGAAAGCGCGTGGGTTTTTAATTACTCCTTGTTCCTTCTCTGATGAGGAGGGTATTTTTAGTGTAAATGAGGGTATTTATAGTTAAGATGTTAACCTGAGTTTTAGGTATGTTGATATCATGGTAAACCTTATTTTCTCTTATTCCCTAATCAGGGTTAATCTTATCCAGACAGCTGACCATAACAATATTATTTAAGTACTTGAAGTTTCTGAGGTTCCCCTGATTGTTCGGTACAAGATTGATAAAGGCATCACCATGTGCCCTTAGAGTTGTCGCCCATGTATAGACCAAAGTCGTTGCCCATGTGCCCCCGAGTCGTATGGAGAAGCGTCTGAATCCCATCATATGCCCCCGAGTCTTAATTAGAGTGGAGCTCATTTTTGGACTAGAATTCACTCAAGTGAGAATGGTGTCCCCTTGTACATTGTCCATTGCGAGCAATCTCTGGTCGAATCAGTGTTTAAAGAGATCTCATATTTTCCTCTGAATTTTATGAAGAAATTGAATTCCCCAAAGTTCCCTCCAACTTTTGATTTCAATTTTTTTCTCAATATTTTGAATTTCAAAATTTTAGCAAAAAGTACGTTTATGCCCTCGAAATCTGACAACGGGCAACGAAAGACCTTTCGAATTCACGGACCAGATCTCACAACCTTTTCCACGTGCCCCTATATGTAAATATTTTTATCTCTTCTTATTCATATCTCCACATTGTTTTTCTTTTTAGAACCTCTATTGTTGTTTCTCTCTTTAAATCTCGACTCTTCAACGTTTTAGGCCTCCTTCGCTAGACCCTACCCATACAACCTTTCTTGATTATGGCCGTGGAGAATAAGAGTGATGAATACGTATTCTTACCTCCTCCTCCTCTTAAAGACATAAATCCTAATTTCTTGACTTCAAAAGATTTCATGGAGGCAGTGGGCGTCGCCCAAATGATCGAAATTTATTCACGTCGGTATCCTTTCCCCTAAGATTCAATGGGCTTCACCCAACACTCCGTTTACTTTCCCCTTGAGGGAGATGAGGTCATTTATGTTATCCAAGTTTACGCTGAGCTCTGATTTCCTTATTGTCAAGATCTCATTCATCTACGCAAACACATAGGAGTGTCGCCAACACAATTCCCACCTAACACTATATGCGTGTGGGTGAACTTCATGATTCAGTGTTATCTCTAGGGTTAGCCTTATAACCTAAACCTTTTTTGTTGCTTTTATCGTTTTCAGTTGAATCCTCTCAACTTGCCTTCTCCCAAATTCATTATCCGAGCTTTCGAAATTGGGACTGAGATCAATGACGCCCCTTGGTTAGTGAATTTAGGCCTTCCGCTCCAGCTTCGGAAAATCATTATTTTTTCTTGAAGGGTGGTGTCTTTTGATGCTTGAAAGTGTTGCTAGTAAACCCACCTCCGTCATTTAAGGACTTATCCGAAGAAGAGGCAAGGGATTTAAGCCTCATCTTCCTTGATCATTCTAAAGGATGTCCTTATTGCCCCGAACTTACCACCTAGCCTCTATTTATTTCCGTAGGGCTTATGATAGTGTTGCCTTACACACCTGTTAATTGGGTCATTTCTAGATTTCTATTGTTCACCTTCTAGGCCTAAGATACTCAACCGACATATTATAACGCAACAGAAACTGGTGTCGCCTTCAAGGGGAAAAAAGAGGCCTCTGGAGTTCACTCGCTACAGAGCAAGCTTCACTGCTCCTTGGCACTAATTCCTCTAAAACCCAAAATGGGTATTGTGGACCTAGTTTTAATATGTGTCGCATCCTTTATGAGGATCCCCATAATATATAGACCCAACAACCTTGGCAGCTCTATCGTTACCTGAAAGATACACCTCTCACGGGTTCGAATTTCCTGTCTTTTGAAGAACCGGGGCTTCACCTACTAGGAAGGATGGTTCTTCCTGCTGATAGAAGGACTTTGGATTTAAATTCTACCTCCCTAGAGGCCTGATGAGGTTTATAAGGGACGCGTTATGTAATAACCATTGATCACTGACCTTTTAAAAAAATCATAAAATGATATCCACCATATGGCGTCGCCTATAGTGCTAGAGAGGCGTCACCCTATACAAAGGCGTCGCCTCCAGGTGTCAAGATAAGACAACATTAAATGGGGATCAGACATCATTAAATGGGGATCACACATATATTATATTTATGGATAAGATCCGTGTCCCATCCGGATTACAGTTTATCTCAGGTTAAAAGGTTAACCACGGTAAAAAGGTAACACTATTCATCGGGTTAAACCAAGGCTATAAATACAGGCATTCATTGTCATTTATTACATTCAGAAATTTTACCGCATACATATAAAAGCTCTCAAAAAGCCTAGACTGACTTAAGTTTCAGAGTGGAGAAAAACGGGTCAATCCGAGGCTGTTCATCTGTATAGGTCAAAGCGCTAAGGAGCGCGACACCTGCGTAGAGCAAAGATTCTGAAGACTCAACATCTGGCGCCGTATGTGGGAATCCTTTAGCTAAATATTGTCATGGCTCCCGCCAACACCCGACCGAAGAAAAAGCAACAACCTGAAGAAGGAAGTTCACTATACAGTTTGCAGCAACACCTGATACCTTCGGCTTTTATGTCGTGGATGGAGCGCAACATAGGAGCGGCGCTGCCAAGTGCTTCAGCCCTGATAGGTGGCCATGCGAGAGCCCCTCTATCTGTCAGGGAGTCAGGAATAGAGCCTCCAGTGGCACCACTACCTCGACAGTATCAGGTGCCGCCCATACCAGCGCAATCCCATATTGCGTTTTCAGGAAGAAGAAGAGCACTGCCAGTGGTGCGGAGTGGCCAAGAGATCATTACCCCTCCACTCATAGAGGAAATAGACGAGCTCTTGAATTGAAGAGAGCTTATGGCTGCAGCTCGTGCTACTCGTCTTAACGAGCACCATCGCACGGAAGAAGCAACTTCAGGACCTCAAACAGTACCGGTGTATGAACCACCAGCCCGGGTGGATCCTTCGCCTAGGAGCGTCACAACGCAATTACCCACAGTAACAATGGTTCCTTAAACGGGTATAATAACCCTTGATAAGGTTAGAGAGCTTGTTGCTGAAGCGGTTAAGGAGCAAAAGGACAGGGTGATGCCCGAGTTGAGGGACAAGGTGTCGCATCTGTTTACTCCAGAAATTTTGGCCATAACGGTGCCAACGTATATTCAAACCTCAAAGATCGATTCCTACAGAGGGCAGGGTGATCCCGTGGAGCATATTCAGAGGCATGAAGCCTCCCTATTAGGAAGAACTAATGATGATAATCATTTTGCACTCCTCTTCCCATCAACCTTGGGGGGCGTTGCCTCGCATTGGTTCTTTGGCCTGGCCAAAGCGTCCGTAAAATCTTGAGGAGACTTGAAGGATAACTTAATCATCCAATACATGGGCAGAATACAATTGCTAAAAAGTAGGTTAAGAAAGTCTGGGAGATTTTTACACTCGCTTTAATAAAGCTTTGGCTAGTATCGATCAGGTCATCACGGGAGGTGAGACCATTCGAGTTTTTGTCCGAGCATTGGGTCACAGTGGCTCAGCCTTATATGACAGTTTAAGCGTCATACCTGTCCACACTATAAAGGATATGGTGGCGAGAGTCAAGTCATACATTTACCTCGAGAAGGGAAGAAAACCTCTTAAAGATCACAGGAATGAGGTGCATGAAGGGAAAAGGCCGGAACAACGACCATGGAGAGGATAAGCGACACCCTCACATGCAAGACCCAATGAGAGAAGTTTTTGAGGCTTTCACGCCCTTAAACCAGGAAATTTCGGTCGTCTTAAACGAAATGGAGAAGAAAGATTAGGTGTCACCTCCACTACCTCGGAAAACTGGAGGACCTATGGGCTCCTATCATGAGCAGTATTGTTGGTATCACCGAAGCAAGGGATATAGTACCGATGACTGCAAAACCTTGAAGAGGGATATTGAGGCGCTCATACAAAAGGGACTCCTCAAGAATTTCGTTGCGAAGAGGGATCGAAGTCTTAGTCC
This sequence comes from Chamaenerion angustifolium, assembly GCA_946814005.1. Lineage (NCBI taxonomy): Eukaryota > Viridiplantae > Streptophyta > Magnoliopsida > Myrtales > Onagraceae > Chamaenerion > Chamaenerion angustifolium. Next base: position 24,292,480 of record OX328271.1, on the reverse strand, counting down.
TCCAAGGGAGAGAAGGGTGTCGCCTCAAAGAGAGAGAGGACAGGATGGGTCTCGAGATAAGAGAGTACATGTACGGGTGATCAGTGGTGGCTTCGCCTCAGGGGGGAGACTAGCAGTGATATAGGGGTCTATTAGGGCTGGCGATGGTTAGGGTATGGTACGGGTATGACAAATACTATAACCATACCATATTTTTAAATCACATACCATAACCATAACCATTACGGGTACAATTGTCAATACCATAACCATTAAAATAACCGTGGTTATTAACCATGGTTTTACCCGTATACCCATATTTATTCCACACCTGTAATATAATAAAAGACCGAAAATGTTATTTAAAAAATACATAAATCTATATTGCCAACAATAAAAATATATAAAACTAATTTCATGGTTATTTATTACATGTATGTCCAGTAACTTCCATTATTTAGTATATATTAGTTTATTAATAATAAATTATTATTATATTTATATAATAACCATGGTTATAACCATGGGTATGACTCAAATACCATAACCATTATAGGTAGAAAATTCATCACCATTACCGTACTGTACCATAATGGTACAGTTAACCATATTAAACAGTAACGGTTATAACCATGGTTATGAGTTTTTCACCGCACCATTGCCGGCCCTAAGGTCTATGCCACCCAATTATCTAGTTCCTCCAAGGCAGGGAAGCGCCCTAGATCTCAGGATGAAACAAGCATTACTTTCGGGGAGGATGAAATAGATCACGTGACATGCCTGCATGAGGATGTTCTGGTTATCACAACTGAAATTGATAGCTACGACGTGGAGAGAGTACTTATTGACTCCGGAAGTTCAACTGATGTTCTCTTCCTCGACGCCCTAAAGAATATGGGAGGGAATGAGAAAGATCTCAAAAAAGTGAACTTCCCACGTTTAGGATTTGCCTCAACTCCTACATACTCGATAGGAGCAATTACTTTGCCAGTGTTCCTAGGTGACGGGTGGAAATCCCTAACAATAGACCTCAGCTTCGTTGTAGTCGACGCCCCGACTGCCTACAACGTTATATTGGGGCAATCTACTCTGAACCCTCACCGCATGGTTCATTCAACATATCACCAGCTCTTAAAATTCCCAACGCCTCATGGGATAGGAGTGGTAAAGGGAAATCAGTCGGGGGCACGAACTTCTTATGTTCAATCCACAAGACACCGGGTGTTGAGAAAGGAAACCATGGTCATTCAGGCGGAAGAAGACCCCAGGGAAGAGAAGGTTCGATCAACACCGGTAGATGGATTGGTGAAGATATGGATATATGAACCTGATAAGGTCGTCCAGATTGGAGCGACGCTCCCCACAGAATAGGCTAGGACTTTGACCCTCATGTTAATTGAATTTCGAGAACTCTTTGCATGGAAACCTAGCGATATGCCAGGTATAAGTGAAAAGGTTATCACCCACGAGCTAAACATAGACACCAACGTAAAACTAATCGCTCAGAATTGTCGACCCGTGGGGGAGGAGAAGGCCATAGCCATTCATCAGGAAGTGACAAAATTGATCGACACTAAATTTTTCAAGGAGATCAGATTTCAAACATGGGTCGCAATCCCAGTGTTGGTGAAGAAAACCAATGGAGAATGTGTGTCGATTTCAGGGACTTAAACAAAGATTGTCCTAAGGACTCATATCCCTTACCAAGAATTGACCAACTGATCGACGCCACTTCGGGACGTGAGATGCTGAGCTTCATGGATGCCAATTCTGGTTATAACCAGAATAGGCATCCATGCTGATATATATCACTACACTGTCATGCCTTTTGGGCTCATCAATGTTGGCGCCACCTCTCAACGAATGGTCAACAAGTTTTTTGCAGGCATGATAGGAGTAAACATGGAAGCTTACGTTGATGACATGTTGGCTAAATACATAAAAAGCGTCGACCATACTGAAGATCTGAGGAAGACTTTTGAGGTGATGAGGCTGCACCAGGTGCGTTTAAACCCTGCCAAATGTGCTTTTGGCGTCCAGTCTGGAAATTCCTAGGGTATATGGTGAGCCAGAGGGGGATTTAAGTTAATCCTAAGAAGCTCAACGCCATAGAGGGTATGAAGAGCCCTACTTATCATAAGGAGGTACAACGTTTGAATGGAAGACTGGCGACGCTTAGCCGATTTTTAGCCAAAGCTGGGGATAAATCATTACCCTTCTTCCAAGTATTGAGGGCTAATAAGAAGTTCGAATGGAGTTAAGTGAGTTTCGAATCCAATTTGCTCCAAGGACAACTATCAAAGGTCAAGCTCTTGTTGATTTCATAGTAGAGTCAACTCATGAGTTGATTAAGGCGTCGCCTGCAAAGAGCAACCTAGCTTCTCCAGTTATGGAAGAAGTGTCTCCTATATGGAAGTTATGCACGGATGGGTCTTCATGCATTTAAGGTTCGGGGGCAGGATTGGTGCTAACTCCACCAGATGGAGGAGAGCCCTTAAGATACGTCCTAGTTTTAACCTTCAAGGCTACCAACAACGAATCTGAATATTAGGCATTGATTGCGGGCGTAAGAATAGCAAGAGGTATAGGCATCGCTGCCATCAAAGTATATTGTGATTCCCAACTTGTGGTGAACCAAGTAAAAGGGGAATACGCAGCTAAGGGAAAAATGAAGAAGAGATATTTGAGAGAAGCAAAAACTTTGGTGGATAGTTTTGCTCACTTCGAGATAACGCCATTCCAAGGGAAAAAATGTAGAAGCTGATGCGTTGAGCAAATATGCTTGGCAGCCAACGCCTTTAAAAGTGCATTTTGTAGAAAGTGTCTCAATCCAAGGGACTTATGAATGTTTTAACATTCAAAGTACTGATACATGGGCGACGCCCATAAAAGCACCTGGAAACCGGGAGAGAACCCTTGGAAGAGGCAGAGATAAAGAGAATGAAGCGTATAGCGCCAAACTATACCTTGATTGATGAGGTCCTTTATAAAAGGGATTCTCTACACCATTTTTGAGATGCGCCGCCTCACCTGAAACTACCACCATCCTCAGAGAATTGCATGAAAGTTATGTTGCATGCCATGAGGGGCAAAGTCAATAGTTCGAAAAGTGTTAAATTAAGGTTATTAATGCCCCACGATGGCGAAGGAAGCAGTTGAAATGGTGAAAAAGTGCAAGTTGTGCCAGAAATACACTCCAAGAATAGGGCGCCCACCATCTAATTTAATACCCATGCGCGTCGCTTGGCCGTTTGTGCAATGGGGAATTGATTTGGTAGGTCCATTTCCTAAGTCCAAGCAGAAGTGTTATATCATCGCCGCAATAGACTACTTCTCCAAGTGGGTAGAAGCTAAAGCATTGGCGTCAACTACAGAATTCCAAGTGGTTAAATTCCTCAAATCCAGAATTATTTCCATATATGGGATTCCGAGTGTTCTAATCAGTGATAATGGCCCTCGGTTTGCAGGAAGAGAGTTAAAATACTTTTGTGAAGAATTGCTTATTGAGCACCGCCATGCTTTAGTAAGACATGCGCAGGCAAATGGACAAGTAGAAGCGACAAACAAAATCGTTCTCAGTGGATTGAAAAAACGGATCGACGCCTTAAAAGGACAATGGACTGAAATAAAACCCAAAAGACCTAGAAAACAGTAAAGTATTATTCAACTACCTTTTGAAGGAGTGCTACTCGGCTCTGGTGTCGCTTGTTTCTGGTCAGCCTTAGCCTGAGTGGAAGGAGTGTTGCTGGTCTCTGGCGCCGCTTGTTTCTGGGCAGCCTTAGCCTGAGAAGCTGAAGCCTTAACATCCTTATTCTCCTGCTGCATCCTTAAGCAGGCTTGAAATCAACTTGAATCCCACGAATTTGGGAGACCAGGTTGCCATACATCTTGATAATATTTTCCACCAAAATCCTCTCAGCAACCTCATTAAAGGTGGCAGTCTGCTTGAAAGATTCTACCGCCTCGACCTTGGCAGTCTCGAGTTGAAGAAGCGTCGCCAGTTTCTCCTTCTGAGCAGTTTCAAGTTGGAGAAACGCCGCCTCTTTCTCCTTCTGGGCAGTCTCAACCTGGAGATGCGCCACCTCTTTCTCCTTAGTTAAGGAATAAATTATCTTCTCGGCCCGACGAGCATTTTCCCTATTCTGGTTGGAGACTAGCTCAAATTCTGCAAGATGATAAGCAAATTTGTTGGCCTTATCAATTGCAAACTGCGTTTTCTCAATCGCTCCGTTCTTGAGGTGATGCTCCTCACCAAGATACTGTTGGAGGATGGCATTATCTTTCTCAAGATTATTATTCTCCTTCATCCATTCAGCCTTCTCCCTCTCAAGATGAGCAGACTTGGCAACCCTCACTGCATTATCCTCCAGAGCGACACAATTGTGGGCAAGGTGCACCGCCAAGGCGCCAGCCTCAGTCTCTGTGGCTAAAAGCTATAGACAAAAGCTTAATTCTAAATAATGATAAGAATAGTCAAGTACAAGGAAGAAAACTTAGGGAGGCAACTGAGGTGAGATGATTCATAACGGCCCCTTCGACCCATTGAGGATTGAAGTGGAGTTAGCGGCGATCCCTAGGAAGTACAGAACCGCTCACCAAGTGTAGGGCCATGTCTGAATAAAGGGGGGGTTCCTTCGGAAAGTCTATCATGAAGGGAGGTTCCCTCTGGAATACTGGTACATTGCAAGCGACGCCAGGGCTCCTAGTTCATCATACGATTTTTGTAGATGGGTGTCTCGTAGAGGTCCCGCCTCAAATCGAAGCCAGGGAGGATCGATTGGGGTGGCAGATGAAGGGGACATTTGAGGCATTGTTTGACCGATGGATGAGGGGGACCTTTGAGGCATTGCTTGACTAATGGGTAGAGGATTGAAAGTGGAGGTCGAAAATCTAGGACCTTCCGACGATGCCTCAGTGCCTAAAAGCCAACAATAAAAGGGCTAAGTTAGCAAACATTTCACAAAATAGGGTAAAATTCTTTTGAAAAAGGAATACCTATCTGTGTCGTCGTCTCTTCAGTACTCTCATCCAGCACAATAGTGTTGGATGGATCAGCAGGGTGGGTCTTGTTCTTTTTGGAGCCCCATTTCTTCTTCGGCGCTATGGATGTTGCCTTATGTTTCTTTTTAGATGGCTCTTCTTCCTCCATGATAGGTAGAAGTACACCAGTCGATGCTTGGATATAGCGCCCAGAAGGTTGAAATAAGTAATCAAAATAATAATAATCATCTGCAAAGAAAACGAAAGGATTCGAGAAATACCCAGTCAATCTTTGGACGAAGATTTGATGACTTTAATGTCGCACTAGCAAGCGCCACCTCCGATGTATCCATTGATATATACAAGATTTGTCCCTTGGAGTGTTCTAGGTATATGAGGTTAAGGGTGTCGAGATCCTCTTCAGAGTATTCGGTGAAGGAAAGTAAAGGATCCGTACGGGGATTTCTTAAAGGCCAGGCGACGCCTCCATAGAAGAAAATATATTTACTCTTCCAATTTGAGTTAATGGACTTAAACCTACTAACCAAGGGCTTTTTTGGATTCTATAACCAAGCCTTATCGAAGCATAGAATACTAAAATCTACCCACATACGTATGGCGTTTAGGGTAAGTTGAGTAGGAGTGATGCCAAAATAGCGACACATCTCTATAAGAGATTCGCAAAAAGGGAAGCGAAGCTCCGACTCTATTTGACTTAAATAGATCGTCGCTTCGTCTCCTTTAGAAAAGCAGACTCGATCGTCACCCATAGACTCAGGATAGGGGAAGCGGGGTCGATCGGCGTCAGTCATACCCGAGAGTTCTACCTCCCAAACAAAATTCTCTCGGGTATTGAGGTTTCGTTTCAGATCAATGGAAAGAAGGGGAAAGTTAAGAGTCTTACTAGGTGCGTCGCTCGAATATGTCATAACTTTCTTCAACAATCGAACTTCTAACAGCGTTAGTCGACAACGGGCAATGATGGCGACGCTTTTATCAAAGAGGGGATTGCTAAACACAGGTTTTCTAGAGAGAGAAGACAGAGCTAAATTGGCTGAAAGTATTCAAAAAGAATGGGCCACCCCTTTTTATAGTGGACCCTTGAAGAAACGGTAATCATTGCAACTGAAGTCGAAAGGTCACGCCTGGTGGATCGTTGGATTGTAATGGAAGTTGAAACGTCGCAGATGGTGAACTGTTAGATCTCAACGGTCACATGGATTGCTGACGTCACGTAACTGTTCCATTCAAATTCAAAGAAAACCAAAACGTTGCACAATGTGAACCATTGGATCTCTGAGGATCACACAGATTGCTGACGTCACGGGGGGATGATGAACCGATTCATCCATTCGAATTCAAATTTGAATTTTCCCGCCTTTTGACTTTCTGAATTCCCGCCTTCCAAATATTATAATTGTCGCCTTATAAAAGGCCATAAAGGCTCATCGACGCCTATTAAAATCAGAACCCAGTTGAGAAACTAAGGCTTATATAAAGTCGTCACTCACGGAGGATTCTATCCAATCAGGACCAAAGGTAATGTTTGGCTTGGGGGGCAGATGATGGGGTTTATAAGGGATGTCTTATGTAATAACCATTTATCACTGACCTTTTAAATAAAATCATAAAATGATATCCACCATATGGCGTCACCCATAGTGCTAGAGAGGCGTCACCCTATACAAAGGCGTCGCCTCCAGGTGTCAGGATAAGACAACATTAAATGGGGATCAAACATTATTAAATGGGGATCAGACATCTCTGATATTTATGGATAAGATCCTTGTCCCATCCGGATTACAGTTTAACTCTAGTTAAAAGGTTAACCACGATAAAAATGTAATACTATTCATCGGATTAAACCAAGGCTATAAATACAGGCATTCATTGTCATTTATTACATTCAGTAATTTAGAGTTGGTTTATTCTTCCTTTAGATTGGGAGCAACTAATTTAGAGTTATCACGTTGGTGCATCGCACTTGAAACACAAGTCCAATTCGTATCGGTTGAGTTAAAGGAAAACTACGGTAGTGTTAGGATATATGATATGTGATCACATATCCCCTAGAAACTCAATAAATAGAGTTTGATATCTCTTGTAAAAATCAAGTTTTAAGGCAATCTAAAGATGAAGTTCTCTCTTCATTGCCTTAAGCTCGTCATTCTCTCCACATTGCTCAAAACACTAATAGGGAGAAGGGTGAGATAACGACTCAACGGAACGACTCAAATACTATTGAGCCATGAATAATTTATTTATTTGATTATTCACGGATCAAACACTATTGAGCCGTCATTTTATTAAAAAAAATAGTTTTCGCGGCTCAAATGTCAGAGCCGCGAAATTAAAACAAAATATTATTTTTTACGACTATTTTTTTGAGCCATCCTTTTTTTTAAAAGGAATTAATATTTTTCTTTTCGTTATTTTTCACGGCTCAATCACTATTGAGTTGTAACAAAACATTTAAAATATTTTTTACGACTCCATTTTTTTGAGTCGTCCTTTTTTTTAAGGAATTAGTATTTTGTTTCGCTATTTTTTTACGGCTCAGTTACTATGGAGCTGTGAAAAAAAAATAAAAAATTTTCATTTTCCCGCGCTCCATGTGTCTTCGTCCCTGCTCAAATATTTTGTCTTCGTCCAAGACTCTGCCTCGAAGTTGGAGGACACGCCTGAAGCTGGAAGACACGCCGGCAACTGGAAGACACGCCTGGAAGACTCTGCCATGGGAAACCAGAGACCTACGAGCTTCCATGAGAACCTCGAGCTGCCATGGGACACCAAGCTGGAGAAACGAGCCTGAGCTGCCATGGGACACCAAGCTGGAGAAACGAGTCTGTAACCAGACGTGGTGTCAACTGAGCTGGAGAACATGTTTATTTTTCCGACTCTAAAGAGAACATGGATTCTGAGGTTGCGTTTTGGCAAGGTGGTCAAATTACATAGGAATGTCTAAAGTGGCTTATTGAGAACCACTATAAAACTATTGTTGGTCATAGAGCAGATACTGTGAATGATAGGTTCAATCAAGAAGCATTAGATGAGCCTGTACTCTCTGGAAAAATTGAATTTGTTAAACTCCCAGTGGAAATTGATACTTCACCTACAATGGAACAAGTAGAGATGTTTGCTTCACCTGTAGCAGATACTAAGAGAAGGTCTATATATCTTTACAGCAGGGAAGGGTTTGGGAGGACTTCAGCTATGGTGTCGAGATGGAGGTAGTTCATAAGTAGATATGTTTCTCCTAGGATGGCAACCCAGACGTGAAGAACCGAGCTGGAGAACCCGGACGTTGAAGAACCTCGAGCTATACATTTTGTTTGAAATGTACATATTTTTCACTGATCAATATAATGAGCCATGAAAAATAAGGATTTAAAAAATAAAAATATTTTCCACGGCTCAACCAAAAGTGCTGCCATATAATTATGGCGACACTTTAGATTTGGGTCGGGAATTATCATGGCTCGTCATATATTGAGCTGTGATAATTCCCCCGATGATTCATATCACAACTCAACTTCAGTTGAGCCGTGATAATTTAACGGCTGAATTTTCCAGCTATTAAAAAATTATTTTTCAGTCGGTAAATGACATTTCTCCCGTAGTGGAAGAGACGGTCATCTTTCATTCTATTTTGTCATCTCTAGTTGACAAGGTGAAAACCTTCGAAGAAGAGTGTCACTTGGATTTATCCTCTATGGTGTATCTGACTGAGAAGGTAAAAGCCTTGGAAAAAGAGTGACGCTTAGCTAAAGAAGATGCCAAAGCTTCTTCTACCAGGATAGGGGAGATATCTCAAAAGATGGAATTTTTGTGAAAGAATTGAGGGCAAAATCAGCTTTGTTGCAGGCTGAGGAACCATAAGCTCCTGTGGTTGCTTGTTGCACGAGAAGGCGTTGCCACATAATGGATCCAATAGTATAGTGTCATTTTTTACTATTAAGTTCTGCAAGTTCTTGTATTTGCTAGTTGATAGTCCCTTGATCTAGATTTTGTTTATACATTATCCTTAATGGTGTAAAGAGTTTCAATTTATCATTGGTATAATTTTATTCATCCATTTAGGCATTCGGTAATGCCAAGGCCTTTAGTTCAAATCATACCTTCATAATTTATTTCAATGACACGCATGACGGCGTCGGTTCTTGAGTTTGGAGCTTGAAAGTGTTCCCTACCTCCTTGGAATGTTCAACTTTAATTATTTAGAACTCATGATGTGTTGCTTTGAATTTAACGTTAAACTAATTTAGGTGTAAAATGTTTTCAAATGTTCGACATTAAAAGTATTCTTGAGCGTTATTCCATTCATATCCACGAGCACGTAGGCGTTGGGATGTGCAATGGCGATGACCTTATATGATCCTTCCTATTTTGGCGATAACTTGTTGATTTTATCTTGCTGTGCGAATTCATTTCTTTGCCATACCATATCCCCCCACCAAGAGTTAACGAACGAGGACTCAACGATTGTAATATCGGGTTGTGGCAATACATATTTTTCCTTGCAATTTTTTCGTTGCCCAACACTTTTCATATGATAAATCTAATTCGAGGTGTCACTCGTCATTATTGGCATCTTCATTGAAGTATCTTATCCGGTCCAAAGCCACTGCAATTTCTACATGCGCCGCTGCTTTAGATCTGTACACCAAACTAAAAGGTGTTTCTCCTATCAATTTCTTTGGGATAGTTCTTACTGCCCAAAGTACATTTTCGAATTTGTCGGCCCGCTTTCCTCCTAGAGCGTCGATTCTCTTTTTCAAAAATGACTTTGTTTGCTGCTTCTACTTGTCCATTTGTTTGGGCCTGCTTGATAGATGCGAAGCGATACTCCACCTTGAGTTCCTCAAGGAACCATTTGAATTCTCGTACAGTGAACAGTGGGTATTGTTGGGATTCCATATCTTGATACAATCCAATATTTTAGGAATTATATGATTTGAAACTCCGTGGTCGACGCTAGTGCTTTTGCTTCCACCCATTTGGAGAAATAGTATGTGGCGACGACTATATATTTTTATTGGCATGTTGACATTGGTAGGGGCCCGTCTATGTCGATCCCCCAATGCGCAAAAGGTCATACACTCAGGATTGACACTAATTCCGTTAAGGGGCATTCTATTTGTGGAGAATACTTTTGGAAAGTTTCGCACACTTGGCCAGCACTCCCCTTGTCTCAAGGCCTTTCTAATTATGGATTTGGCCCCTTCATGGTAAGCGATGTAACCTCTCTGTATCTAAGTGAGCGACGCATCGTATATAGAGTGTAGAGTATCCTTTCTAGTATAAATCCCCCTATTAATATATAATTCATAGTAACTCGTTGAATTATTGTAGCCCTCACTAGATTATTTTTGGCATCCCACCTTTTTCAAGGAAGCGATGTATGAGAATCATCCAGGTTTCCACCTTCTCAGCTAGTATCGCCTCGTGCTCAAGAATGGAGATTGTCCCACTCTCCAGATAATATTAATATATTAGTAAATACTAATAATTGAAGTAGGATTTTTACTTTTAGATTTCACGAGTCCATAATTTTAGGGTGAAATGTAATTGAATTATATTAATGTTAAATGATAATAGTGTTTATTTTGAATGGTGCTAATGTTGAATGATATTAGTGTTGAGTATGTTTGTTGGCTGTGACATAATCTTATGTATTTATTTAGATAACATTCATGATATTCTATTACACTTCATATGTGGTAATAATTATTGTTATACAGTTAAAACCATGGTTAATAACCACAATTATGGTATTGGAAATTGTACTTGTAATGGTTACGATTATGGTATGCAATTTAAAAATATGGTATGGTTTGCCATATATGTACCATACCATAACCATCACCATCCTTAACGCCTACTCCTCTGGCGAATCTTAGTCCCGTGATCAACGTTTCATACTCGGACTCGTTATTTGTCGCTTTAAAGTCAGGGATATAGCATATCTCAACGGATCACCAACATTAAGAGGGATTCCAATCAATCCTGTACCTGAGCCTTCAGCATAGAAGGACCCATCTGTGTACTCTCATGTTTCTTTTGGATTTGCATTTTCTTCATTAAGTTCTGAGAATGACGCCTCCTACGCCGAAAATCCTACAGATTCCGTGTTGAAGTCGGTCAATGTTTGACCCTTTATTGTCTTCAAGGGGAAAAATTTATTCTAAATTGACTTAATTTGATTGTCCACTTGATCATTCTTCCATATGCATCCGGGTTTGGGAGGAAGTGTTTCAACGGTTGATTAGTTAGAACTGTGATCTTATGTGTGTGAAAGTATGGGGGAAGCTTTCTTGCTGAAATTACTAAAGCATAAAGATATTTCTCAACCTCGAGATATTTCATTTCTATCTAAGTAAATACCTTGCTCACGAAGTAGACTGGGACTTGGCCCTTGGATTATTCTTTTATCAATATAAAGCTTGCAGCCACCTGACTGATACTCAATTATAGAAATAGGGTGTCGTCTGTAATGGGCTTAGCCAAATGCGCCAGGGTTCTCAGAAGGTATTTCAGCGACTGAAAGACTTCGTCGCATTATGGTGTCCATTCAAATTATGTGTTGGCTCTCAGTACCTGGAAGAAAGATAATGACAATTCTCTCGATTTGGACAAGAATCTCCCTAGGGTAGAAGTCGCCCATTTAAGCGTTAAACCTCCTTATGACAAGTGGGGGATTTCATTTCTTCAATAGCCCGGAGCGTTTCCGAATTGACTTCAATTCCTCTCTGACTTACCATGAAGACTAAGAATTTTACTGAATTGACCCAAAAAACGCATTTTAAGGGATTAAGACAGATGTTGAGGAGTTTCATCTAGCGAAGCTTTTTCGAGATCCCCCCAATGGTCGACACTCCTTTTTGACTTTACCAATATATCATCGACATAAGTTTCCATTGTGTCTCCAATCATGTTGGAAAACAATATGTTGACGATCCTTTGATAGGTGGCGCAACATTGATAAGTCCAAAAGGCATCACTGTGTCACTATCCGTGTAGAAAGTTATATGCGGAGCATCCTTTTCAGCAATTTTAATCTGGTTATAGACCGAATATGCATCCATGAAACTCAAAAGTTCATGTCCAAAGGTGGCGATGACTTGTTGATCTATACGTGAAAGAGGATAACAGTCTTTGGGGCAAGACTTATTTAGGTCTTAAAGTCAATGCACATTTGCCACTTATCGTTGGATTTTTTCACCCAAGTCTCGAACCTGATTTCCTTGAAAAAGTTGGTGTCGATCAGCATTCCTACTTCGGCACGAATGATCAATTTTTTCTCCTTGCCCATTGCTCTTCTTCTCTGCACGATTGGTTTGACCAATGGATCGATCTTCAACTCGTGAGTGATTACATAGTTATTAATAACAGGCATTTCACTGGGACTCCAAGCGAACAACTCCTTGAATTTTATGAGGAGTTGCGCCAACTTCTCTATCTGCTCCCTAGGGAGCGTCGCTACAATCCTCACTCCCCTTCCTGGTCCATTGACCTATGTTTCTACTAATTGCTCCACAGGAGAGGGGTCGTAGATATCTTCTCGTGGATCCTCATATGTTTGAATGGATAAAGCATCTTCCTAATTGTGACGCTTAAGAGTATTGACGTATTAGCGCCTTGACATATGTCGATCCATTGACTTCTCCAATCCCGTGAAGGGTTGGAAACTTCATCTTTTGGTGACATGGAGACGCCACGATTTTATGAGGGTTTAAAGTTGTCCGCCCTAAGATCACGTTATAAGAATTTGGAGCATCGACCACTATAAAAACGATCTCCGTCCTTATCATTTTCCACCCTCCGCCTAATACTACTGACAAGTGAAGAGCCCCTACTTGGTAAATGGTTTGCCCCACAAATACCATTAAGGTAAAATCCACTCTTTTCATATCCTTCTTTGTTTTTCCCATAGGGCGTCCACGAAAAGTATGTCCACAGAGCTTCCTGTATGGATCAAGACCATTAACTCCTACAGTAATAACTAAAGCATCATCGCGGGGACTAAAGATATCCCCCATATCCTCATCTGAGAAAGAAATGGCGACGCATTCCGCGGGACGGGGCCTTTTTTCCAGTGTTAGTTCCACTAGGATATTGGCGACATATACCTCTCAAGACCTGTTCATCTCTCCTCATGAGGCAAAGCCTCCACTAATCATGTTAATGGAACCCCTCTTTTTATTAGGGGCACCGAATAAGGTGATTGTAGATATCGCCTCCCATGTAAAAGAGGGTGACGCATTGCTCTTTGAGTATTATGCCTTTTTGCTCTTTGAGCTTTTTATTAGCCTGCTCTTCCACTTGACTCATAATTAGCGTCGTTGATGGAAGGGAACATTGCATTTGCTCATAGTTGGGACCTCGAGGGGCCATGCTAGTGGGATGCAGTTGATTCGTCTAAGACGGTAGTACATTTAATATTGGCATAGGGATGACTGGATATTGCTTCCCGGCCAGCTGCTTGCGACTCAAGTTGTTGGTGGAGATATGAATTATTGTCACGTTCCTACAAACGACGCTAATGTTGAATCCGGGACGACTCAGGTCGTTTAATCCTGAAGTTGCTTCGATGACCTGCAAGAAGGGAAATTTCAGTTTTTACCCGTTATCACTCCTCCGATGAGTAAGTCAATCAGAGAGTAAGAAATGGATAGTAAAAGTTGTGTAAGTGCAGATGTTGATTACCTTTTCAAAGTGTAAATGAGGGGTATTTATAATTGAGATGTGAACCTGAGTTAGGTATGTTGATACCATGGTATACCTTATTTTGTCTTATTCCCAAATCAGGATTTACTATTATGTAGAAAACAGTTATAGTTTATTTAAGTCATTAAAGTTTAAGGTTTCTGTTTTTGCCAAAATACTCGTTTTATTTGGTGAAATAAAACGGTGTGATATAGTGTCACGGGAGTTCATTGTTAAAATCATTCGCTAATAAACATATAAAAGAAAGTGGGGGTCGAGAGACCCAATCATTAAGTCGCACTCCCATTCTTGCTTGCTTCGCTATCCAATTCGCGCATTCATTTGCTGCCCTTGGAATTTCTCGCCATTGGACTTGCTCTATCTCATTGGCTAGAGTTTTGGATATTCGAGATTATCGTTGATTAACGCCATTCAGTCGCCCCTTCTTGAATTTGTTTGATTACCACTTGGGAGTCGGATTCGAGGGTGATGTTGCTCCATGTATTCTCATGCGCTAGGCGAAGCCCTTCTTGTATTGCTATTGCTTCCAGTGTCGTAACATTGTCGCCCCAGATGCTTCTATGCATGCCCCCTATTACCTTGCCTAGCCCATCTCGTGCTATCACCCTGATCCCTCCCATGTTGGTTCTAGCACACCACGATGCATCGCAATTGAGCTTGATCCCTTCCATATTCGGCTTCATCCATTGCTGGTGTGGTCTCGGTCGAGGGTCTGTCCGGACATGTTCCTTGCATCACTGCTCAGCCGCCGCCTATTTGATCTCCATTATGACACTGGAAGGGTCCGGTTGTACATTCTCGAACTCAGCCTTGCACCGCGCTTTCCAAATGAACCATGTCGTGAGCATGCATGTATCCCATGCCGTCGCCCGATGGTGTGTCGCTCCTGTCCCCTCGGACTCATTTGGTCCATCCACCTTGTGACATCCATTGGTTGTGTGTCGTTCGGTCTGAACCCCGGTAGCTCGACCCACAGCGGCTCCGTCCACCTGCAGTCGAGCAGCATGTGTTCGGTTGTCTCTTCCTCCCCGCATATTGAACATCCCGGGTCGATTGGCATGCCACGCCTTATCATGTTGTTCTTCACGGGCACTGTGTGCGACACCAGCCTCCATACAAAGTTCTTGGCCTTCAGAATGATGCCCGCCCCCCATATGGCTTTCCACAGGTTGTTGTGATGGTTGTCTCTGCCACCTTGATCGACATTGTCTGTCTGCAACTCCCGTATTCGGTGATACACCGATCTTGCTAGTGGTTTCCCATCCTTTGAATGAGGCCAGATGTACTCGTCTACCTTCCATTCCCGTGGGAGTGACATGTTTATGATAAGCTCGACATCCCCAATCCCCACCGCCTCCCGAACCGTTTGTTCATTCCATCGTCCTTCTTGTCCAATCAAATCGCAAACTCGGGGTTCCGGCCTGGTCTCATCCGGCGGTCTCCCCTCAACTCTAAACCCTGGTTTCGTGTAGACCCACGTGTCTGAGTATATACGGATATCTTCGCTCGTTCCAATTGTCCATAACCCCTCTTGTCTAAGCACATCTCGTCCTACTATGAGGCTACTCCAACCCCAAGAAGCTCTTCCTCCCCTACGTACCTCTAGGAAACTGCAATTTGGGAAATACAGTCCCTTTAGTGTACGTACCCACAATGTTGTTGGTTCTTGGAGAACTCGTTCTGCCATCTTGGTAAGAAGTGCTTTATTAAACGTTTGGATCTCTCAAAACCCTAGACCTCCCGCGCTCTTTGAGGTGGTCAATATTTCCCATCTCTTCCAATGCGTCCTTTTCCTGTCCGAGGTGGTGCCCCACCAAAAATCTGCTATCATAGAGTTGATTTCCGAGCACCGTGTCTTTGGTAGGTTTAAAATTCTCATCACATATGTGGGTATAGCCGTGATGACCGATTTTATCAACACTTCCTTTCCCGCTTGGTTTAGTGTCTTTGGTCTCCATCCCTCCAATTTGTCTCAGATTTTGTTCTTTAGGTATCCCATTGCCTCCTTCTTTAACCTACCCCATATTGTTGGCATTTCTAAGTATTTCCATGGATCCCCTGTGCATTTGATGTTTAGGGTTTCTTCTAGTTCCCTTTTCTTCCATGGGTCCGCTCCTCTGTTGAAATATAGGGTCGATTTGGCTTCATTTATCCTTTGTCCTAATGCCTGGCAGTATTCCTCTAGTATCTCTTTTAACCTGTGAGCATTAGTGACCGTCCCTTTTAAGAAGAACACTGAGTCATCCGCAAAGAGCATGTGATGTAGTTCGGGACACCTCCTTCTGAGGGTTATCCCGACCAACCTTCCCTCACTTGCTTCCTCTTCAATTCTCCTCGATAGTACATCAGCTAGAAGTATGAACAAGTAAGGTGATAAATGGTCACCTTGTTGAATTCCTTGCGATGGGTATATTGTAGTCGAACGTTCTATGTTCACTACCACACGATAGGTAGTTTTCAATAGGCACTCCCTGATCCATTCGATCCATTTATCATTGAACCCTCTCTTCTTCAAACCTGCCAGTAAGAACTCTCATTTCACCCGATCGTACACTTTTTGCATATCCACCTTGAGGGCACATTCGACCTTATTCATTGTTCTTCTCGACTTAAGGTAGTGGAGCGCCTCATGGGCTACTAGGATGTTGTCTTGGATTGCTCGACCTATCACAAACGCAATCTGATAGGGGGTGATAAGTTCTGGTAAATAGGTTTTGAGTCTATTTACTATTGCTTTTTATATGATCTTATATAGGAAATTGCAACAGCTTATCGGTCTGAAATCAGTGGGCATGATGGGGTTCGAAACTTTTGGGATCAATATGATATCCTTTTGGTTTAAGGGGGTTAGAATTTTACCTGACCTGAAGAAACCTTTGACTATGTTAATGACATATGGTCCCACGGTTTTCCAACTCCTTAGATAGAACATACCCGGGAAGCCATTCTGATTCGGTGCTCTCGAACCGCCCAGTTGGTACGTAGCCCTACGGATCTCTTCATCCGTTACCGCACATGTCAATTTCTTGTTCATTTCCGGCGTTATTTGGTTTGGTACACACTCAAGTATCGATGCATTCGTTTGGGGAATGTATGATCTGAATATGTATCTGAAATACCGCCTAAGTTTTATCGCGACGCCTGTTTCGTTGGTGATCCATCTGCTATCCCTTCCTCGTAGTCGACATATGTTGTTTCTTCGCCTCCTTGAGGTGGTGGTGAGGTGGAATAATGTGGTGTTCCGATCTCCCTCCATGAGCCATTTGACCCGTGATCGTTGACGCCAATACATCTCTTCCCTCTTCCAAAGAGCCTTGATCCGGGGTTTTAGTCGTCGTTCTTCATCTACTTCGGCTTTGTAGGATGGACACATCTCCTCAAATGTTCCTTCATCTCGCCCAATAGCCTTGCATTGTTGCCGAATTGACCATTGCTCCATTATGTTAGCATCTTTCAGCACCTTGTGAATTTTGGGACAACCCCTCGCCCTTCGCGGTTCGGTGTGGCCGAGAGCCATGCCTCTCGGATCACCTCCTTACATGTTGGGTCTTCTAGCCACATCTCCTCAAATTTGAATCTTCTTTTGCTTCTTCGTTTTGGGACCGACGTTTGGATTATCAATGGGGAATGGTCCGAGCCTAGGGCAAGCTCGTTTATGCATCGGCTCCTTTGGTATGTTTCGACCAACCGAGCATTGAGGAGGGTTCTATCAAGTCTTTGGCTTATTCGGTCGGCCCTGCTTCTATTGTTACACCATGTATGTATCTGCCCCTTCGACCCCATATCCTCTACTCGGATGTCTTCCATGAGTTTGTTGAAAACATCCATTTGTCGTTGAGACTTTGGTCGGCCTCCTATTTTCTCGTGTGGGTACCTTATAGTATTGAAATCTCCTACGACCATCCATTTGTTCCTTCAGTTTCCTCCAATGTCTCTCAATGTCTTCCAATTGTCCGCTCTTTTTTGTTTGTCCGTGTCCGCATATACCCATGTGACCAAGCTCGGTTCCGCCTCATTTTTCATTAAGATCTCGCAGTCAATGATGTTGTGATAAGCGAAGAGGATTCAGACTGTGGTTTCTTCATCCCACCATAGTGCTAAAACTCTTGATGTTCCCCTTGGGCTTATGTATGCTTTGTTCGTCATGCCTATTCTCTTCCGTATCATCTCGCAATAGGTATCCCCATTCTTTGTTTCTATAAGAAAAATTATGTTCGGGCAATTCCTCTTCATGAGGTATTGAATTGTCAAGGAAGACCTCAGTCCTTGACAATTCCACGAGAGTATACTCATTGGGGTCGTGTGGTTGTTTCAGGACAGCTACCAGAACCCGTTTATTTGATACCGTGCTCACCCCTCATCGAGGCATTAATGTTTTGCTGCGCATCCTCCTTCTTCCTTGGAGTTTTTGATCGTGTCACTTTCCTTTTTGGGCTTGATTTGCCCCTTCCTTTCGGTCTCCTTCCCGGATCCTGTTGTGTTCCCGCCTCCACCATTGTTTTTGTTCTCTTTGCTCGGGGCAGCTCTTCGTTCGGGTCCTCATTGGATCACTTGAGGGTCATTCTGTTCATGAAGGGTATGAGGCCTGATTCCGACTTTGGATTCTCTGGGTTAGGCGATTTGGGGGGGGTCTAGTGGATTCTCAACGATATAGGGTTCGGGTGATCTCGTGGTTGAGTCTCGTCAGGGCTGTCTGGGAGATGGGTTATCATCAGATGGTCGGCTTGTTCTGGTCTGTAGGAACTGAAGTGGTGGTTGGGGGCTGGTGTGGGTTGGCTTGTTGGTATGATGCGGGTGCTGTGTAGTTGGGGATAGTTGGGGATGCGGCTAGGGTTGGTATGTTCTGCATGGTTGTGGCTACATAGTTTGGGTCGGCTCGATTGGTTAGGTGGTGATTGGCTTCCTCGGTATGGTATGGTTCTGGTGGCCACAGCGAGTGATGTGTTTGGTGGTTGGTGTAGATGATAATTGTCGTGTCACACGGTTGTTCGTTGAGGTTGAACTCGGATCCTTTGTCCCTAATCTCCCTCGGTCTGCTGCCCCCTTGTGTGTCCCTGGTTACCTTCATCTCAACCTCCATGTTTTCTCCCATTGTATGCTTCCCTGCATCCTTCCTTGGTTTACTTTCAGTCCGCTTCTCACCCTCCACTTCTTGGTTCGGTTTTTCCTTCCCTTTGCCACTTCAAGCCTCGGACATTATGTCATACCAAGTCTTCCTCTCCCTCTGCTTCGCCCCCGGCGTCTGATGGCCCCTCCCCTGCATTTGGTTCTTTGTGAGTCCATAGCTTCGGTTTAGTGCCGACCAGCCATGGTCCATACGCAGGGGCTCGAGGATTTGTTTCTGATCTCCGCACTTCTTCCTTGCATGTTTGGGTGGTATGACCCATGGTGACACATCCGTAGCAAAAATTGGATAGCCTCTCATATTTGATCGATGCCCATTTTTCCTTCCCTTGTGAGTTTGTCCACCAAATTTCCGCCATCAGTGGGTTATTCACATCTACTTCTACTTTCATTCTCAGGAAACTCATCTTCCTCATATCACCATTCAATTCTACTTCGATGCACCTTCCTATGCGTTTGACAATTGTCCTAGAATTGTCATTGCTGAATTTCTCGTATCCCAAATCATGAATTTGTACCCAAAACTGAACCTTGTGAAACTCAACCTCATTTAAGCATATGCTCGGACCCCATCTCTTAATGCTAAGTATGTGGTCATTCATCGCCCATGGCGACATATCAATTATCTTGTTTATTTCCTCCTCCTTAGCAAAATTGAATATCAATATCCCCGAAGCAGTCTTAGATATCTTAATAGCTTTGTCCAGCATACTATGTATTACGATCATTTTGATCGGCTTTTGAGAGATAAACTTACTGACATATCGGTCACTTTCCTCCTGTTGCGGGTTCGAGTTTAGGTCTGGGACATCCCAGGTTCTGTTCTTCTCGTAGGCGTTGGCGCTTGGGCTCGTCGCCCTTGTCGTGGTCCACATGTTGTCAACACTTCGCAGCTCCCTCCAAGGCCTGAAACAAAGAGAAAGACCAGGGACGGTATTAGGATTTAATGCACAAAAGTTGTGTTTGATTTTACTTGTTTCCGCCCAATTCAGTCTGCATGGTACTGTTTGGCAAGAAATGGTTGCAATTGGTCGAAGGTTCTGCCGTTGCTACTTTATCTCGACCGCTTGCCCGGATTTGTGGGACCAGTTGGCTCCTGCTGCGTGAGTTCCGATTGGCCTGGCTTCTTGATTGCTGCAGCAGAGCTTCACGTTTGTCTGCTTGCTGCTGCTGTCACGGCTTCAGGTCTGTTCTTCACTTCCTATGTTGCAATTGATTGGTTCGGTGATGAGTGTTTCGCTGTTTTGGATTGTTCCTGTCTTGCGGTTTTGGATTCTAGCAATTGAATGCTAGGGAATAAGCCAAAGTTTGGCGAATTTGGTAAAGTCACGCTAACCCTAGAAACATAGAGGGAAACACTCGTTGGTGGAATAAACATCTATAATCAATGAAAGTTTAAGGTTTGCTTGATAGTACAGTGCAAGATTGATAAAGGCATCGCCACGTGCCCTTAGAGTCATTGCCCATGTGTACACCAAATTCGTCGCCCACATTCCCCCAAGTCGTATGGATCGGAGTCTAAATCCCATCATTGATAACAAGCATTTATTTTCTTTTTGAATGAAATTCAATTTCACAAACTCCCCATCTGAATTCAATTCTTTCAGTTGGGGTCTCGAATCAAGACCCAAGTCCTATTGAGACGATGCCATTCCCCATTCACGGACTAGGAACCTTAATTAGTATGTTTATTTTCAATAAAATTTTCCAATTATTATGTACAATTTTTTTCCCGTTTGAGTTTGGATTTACAGTTTTTTTTTTTTACATTGTTAATATATAAAAAGGATTCTCCAATATTTATTTATAAAAGTGACCATGAGCATCGCAACCTAAGCAACACGCTACGCGTAATTGCTAGCGTAAGCCTGGAGATCATGCATTCCATTTTTGTCTTTTATAACTTTGAAATTATTAGGAAAAAGTCCCGCTTGATCATGGTTGCATTTTTTTAGGTGTGTTCGGGTTAATTCAACTTTCATTCAATAGTGTTTGAAGAGAAAAATAAGTCGATTTTTAAGTAATTGATTTACGATTGAAGAGAAAAAATAGAGTATTGCATTGGTTTTACAAACAATTATAAAATAACATAATTTTACAAATCGATTTTGTGAACAACATAACATGTAGAACCACACAGCAAAATATAGAGACGAAACAGTTAAATAACTACTTTGAAATTTATTTTTTTCTCATGACACATGCACAAAAACATTCAAAAAATAGAGCAAGTGATATATGTTTGTTTAAGATAGCCAAAAAAAAATATGTTTGTTTAACATTATTTTAAAAAAATATATCAAATAGATGAACAAGTATTAAAATTTTATTGAGTAAATATTTTATTCATTTTTAGCTATTTTTTAAAATATTACCTATATGTTATATATCATCGTTGAAATGAACTCGTAAATTGTTTATGAATTTGAATGGTACCCAACAACTGTTGTTGTGTTTTACTTAGTGATTCATTTCTTTTTAAAATAAAACATATATGGAAGAATTAATGGTGATAATTTATAAATAAGTATTACATGATTTTAGTTTTCATTTAATATACTACTTTGTTTTTATTAATTATTATCATTTTATTTTTCATTTAATATATTACTTTTTTATTACATAATCTGAGTAAAATAGAATTTTAAAATATTTTTTATTAAAATTCACAAAATTTGATAAAAATATAAAAACTAACATGATAAACCATTTTTAGATAGGATTAATAGGCTTAGGATAGTTAAGTAAATTTTTACTATGTATTAAATAATATCATGGTTAGATTATGTATTAGTTAATATCCAATTAACACAATAATTGTGTATTAGTTAATACATTTCATTATTTCTAATCAAACATTGAATTAATTAATACACAATCAGCACCACGCCATTGTCACATAGATATATAATATAATATTTAATTGAAATAATAAAAATATATTAATTTCAAATCTAAATAATCTTTTAAAAAATAGAAAATAATTAAAAAATATTTGGAAATTAAAAAAATTAAGAAGAGTAAATGTAAATACAAAAATATGAATTTAAATTAAAAATTCAGAATATTAAATTCTAAATTCTAAATATAATATTTATAATTTTTTTTTTAAAGGCCAAAATTGACCCAGACCAGGGTTCTATCATAGGCTGGGTCAATTGGACCCAATGGTCCTTGACTAATTTCTTTTTAATTTCTTTTTATATTTTAAGTTTTTGAATTAGTTTAATTTTTTAAAAGTTTAATTTTACTAAGTTGTTTTCAAATTTATATATATATATATTTATTTATTTATTTGTATATATATATATATATAAACATTTTTCTTTTTTTATTAATATATAAGTTTAAAATAGTTGTTACTTTTTTATATATTTTTTTCATTTTCCTATTTATTTTATTGTATTTTTACTTTTCATCGCCATGTGAGTGTCACGTCACTATTCTATTAGTCTAACTTGATGGTTGACAGTAATTTGAACTACAAAACACCATTCTGAAACATAAAGTACCAAGAAACAAAATAGGGATACTAATTGATAACATGAGTCAAAAATATGGTATCAATAGAACCATTAACCCTTAAATCTATCGTCATATAACAACAATCTATAATGAACAACACAAACTAGTCTGAAAAATTAATAAATAAATGATATAAATCAGTAAGATGAACTTACATAATCTAACTTTGTATGAGATGTAACAAACAACCTGACATTCTTTCTTTGATTTAGATTCTATCAGGAGAGCAATACCCTTGACACGAAGCGTTCGAACAAATGATTTAATGATTCAATTTTTATATATTTATTAAAGTTAGTAAAAAATTGATATAGTAAATTTCTATTTGACTCTTAAAATTTTGAATCATTTTGTTAAAAAAAAACTTAAAATATTTGTTTCAAAATTTTATTCTTTTAAGTTTGGAATTTTTTTTTCCTTACGTATACTTTTCCATTCAAATTAAAATAAATATGTTTTAAAAATTATAGAATACAAATTAAATATCACAGATAAACTCTTTTACATGTTATAATTAAGTCATGATTCAATCAAGGTTCGATTAAGCCTAATTGAGAAGTTAAGGTCTGAGTTAAGACCTAAGAAAACTCGCTCGTGGCTATTCTGAGTTAAAACCTAGATCCCAATCCTCTCAGTTCTGCCTAACCTAATTCGACTGGGACTCTAGTTTTGGTCTTAATTTAGACCTGAACCCTCCCATGGACGAGTTGATATGGGTCAAGAATCAAACCTTAGTCTCTTCAATTGGGTCAAAAGGTCTGAATCTTGACCCACGTCAACCTTCCCATTATTAGGCAAACTGATTTGAGATAAGACAGTAATCTCTAGCTCCTATATTGTGACACAGTTATAACATTTATTTATTTTCAAAAAAGTTTAACCAAAACAATTAAATATTATATATGCTATTTTAACATATTCTTCAAGTTGAGTGGAAAATTAAGGCAAAGTGAAAAGTCAAAATCTATTTATACGACAGGTTAGATTTTCAAAATACATTCAAATATTAGAGGGGCTACGGGACAGTTCAACCAAATTTGATATATGGCCCAAAACTGGAAGGTTGTCGAATGATACATGTACCACCAAAATGGAAGAACATACAGATAAATTAACAAACATGTTCCCTAAGTTAATAAAGAAGCAAACATAGTGATATGGTTTAGTGCCTTTACCAACTCAAAACTATTGGCAGAAATTGGCAGAAGAACATAGATTCATTTTCCTTCAGAAGATTCCTCTTATCTTCCCCATCTAACATACATATATATATATATTGTTTAACCCACCAATCTACTTCAGAACTCCTTAGTCTAACACACAAATTATAGTACTGCTCTTCTTCGTTCTGCAACGTTGAGCAGCTTGTTTCAAAGAGAGATCTTCACTCCACTTCACCAGTCAGCTAGTTGTTTTTGAACCTTGGAACTGTGGGACGACCGACCACCTTTGTCTTTGTATGAATTCCTTGAGGCAATCGTCTTCCTGCCCCTGTGAGCAGCAGCTACAGCTCGCCTTCCATGCTTATTCAACCTTTTATCCAATTCACGGTCCTCCTCCTCCTGCAAAATCCAAAGAAATAAAACGGAACTCCTACTTACGTAAATAAATAATAACACTTTTCAAACAATGGACTGTTAAATGGAAAATGTAATGTAAGTTGACTACCTTTACGGAACCATCAGGTTCATTGGGTACACTAGCTTCGCAACTCTGCCTGCTCTCTACGGTCTAAGCAGCATAGAGTTTCAGAATTACCAATTAGGACCTTGAGACAGCAAACTCAAAGAAGTACAATTTTGTTTACTGGATTTTGATGGCAACCAACCTGTTCAGACAGTTGCAGGGAATCAATGTCTTCAACTGTTTTACTCAATTCATCCTCACTTTCTGCATCATCATCATCTGAAGATGCATCCTCGTTGTCTTCTTTTTCAATGAGCTGTTGCATTTTATTAGAATAAATAGAAGGGATCGGATCAACCAAAATCTAGTAATATCTGCACCTATCTCATCAGTTTTTTTATACAAGAAACACAGTTTTGACATAATCATGAACTGAATCAAATGAAAGTTAATTTCCACCACAACCCTTCTGTAGCAACTCTCAGGGAATTCTTATATATATCAGCAAGCAATTTTACATGACAGTTGAAGCACCAAATCCTCACCGATGTTGGTAAAACGATTGATATACAGAGCAGTTATAAGATCTTATAGATGGACCCAAAAATGTTCAACTAACCTTCTCCATTTCTTGTTGATCCTTTTTGGTAAATCCACTAGCAGCAAGATCCTTGTCTAAAGAGCCAACTGATTTGTTTATTGACAAAAAGCACGGCCTAATGCTCTCTTCTACATCGTTCTCTGAACTCTCAGAAAGATCTATTTCCTCTTCAAGTGAAAGATTATACCTGGATAACAGTTGAGAACTTAGACACTACACATCAGAAATAAATTTATTGAACAACAAGAAGCACATCTTCTGGAAAAATGGAAGAGGTACACCTCATAACACACTGAAAGTGCTGTTTTTACGGTTTATAGAACTCCAAAATCAGTAACTGCAGTTGATAAAGGATGTTACATAATTATGGTTATCAAACATGCCCCGAACATCTGGACTCGCTGAGCAACAAATTTTTTATTGATATATTGAATTACTGAGAACTCAACATAGAAGCGACACCCAAGATAAAAGGTTTTTCTTCAGCCAAATATCCACAATCATTTTTTTCCTTTTGGTCTAATATCCATGATCAAATTGAGAAATCTCTTTTTAGCAACAAATTTCTTCTGTGAGAACAGAAGAAATGTCCCAGACGTGTTTGAAAGAATATTCCAAACAATAACTTGAAATACAAAGAAGATCAGATAAGCAAAAGTATGAGACCAATACCATATTTTTCTAAAATGATACGGGCAAAGTAACCAACCTCTTAGCAAAGAACTTAAAGATGCACTCAACATCACGATCAAAGTACCTGAAATTTGGATAGTGATATCATAACCAGAAAACAGAGTAAGAAAATCTTCAAATTTGTTATTAACCCATGATGTATTTCTTACATCTGTGCATTGTGATGTGAAACAGACACCATTTGAGGGAAATCAATCATTGTCACCTCCTCGTCCTCATTGATCTACATAAAAATAGTTGGTTAGAAAGGTAGAGGTAGCTATTGGAAGCACAGACCCAAGTATTCTCGACCAAAGGTTTACCAAGTACACAAACATCCCCCTAAGTCCCATTAATAAACACAAACGGATAATTTCATATGCGTCACATAGAATCTTTCTTCTTATCGCCGGGAAAGGTGCTTGACTAACTTTCCTCCTGTAACAATCATTGTTCTAGTTGCATGAACACAGCAGTATTGCTGAATGGATGCATACAAATACTATTTTTGTTGAATGGGTGATTTGAAGCATCGCATTGGCATTAGAAGTACTGTACAGAAGTTGATGAGAAAACAGTAGTTATGTAAGGCTATAGCTGGTAAGGTCTAATACTGGATCTGCTCGTACGCAGACGCAGCTTTTGCAGTCTCTTGCCTCTTTTTCTTCACAAACTTATCAAACAGCATGATAACATAATTGCAATCTTGATATGAAAAATTTCAGTCATTTTGAAGACATACCATAATGTTGAATTCATTGAAATCACAGTGGATAAGTCCATGTTCTGCCAGACGAATGACCATACCAAGGATCTTTTCAAACACCGTATCAGGATTTGTTAGCTCCTTTACCTGCACACTGCATTGACCATTAAGTAAATGAAACACCATACTAAATTTGCTCCAAAGATTTTTCTTTGGCCAGACACTCCAGAAAAGTAAACGCGAGCAGACCAATGCCAAACTTTTCGAACTGACAATTGACCATAACTACCCCTGATGATTCATCCAGATAAGAATCAAAATTAAGGGGTCTTTTACAAGGCCTACATAGAAAGACTGCAGGAGATTATGCTACAAAAATCTTAAGGTATCCTTTTAGGTCCCATAGTGCACTCAAGGCAGCATTTTCCAAAGCAAATTCAAATGAAAAACTTCCGAAATACAGTTATAAAGGATGAAAAAATGCTCATAGATTTTGTATTGTTATACTAATGGGGAAAGAGAATCCTAGATCCGATGGAAGATAAAATTAAACCTTTTTAAGAAGCATAAATAAAAATATTTACTACTTGGCGCATGAACGAGATAAACAAACCATTTCTTATAGTAGCAACATGATTCATTGCTGTACAGAAGGCTAAAATCATAAAGTTAGAGCTAGAATTGAGTCGGGAATTCTACATTTGTACGAGTTTGAGAAGGTTTAGATGCTAGCCTAAAAAGGGAGTATAGATTAGAAAAAACATATCAATATCTTTAAATAGCAAATGAATCGAAAACAAAGAAAATAACGTGTTAAAAAATTTAATTAGTGGCAGTAAAAATACCCAAGTACCGAACATATAATGTCTATAAAGAGTTATAGTGGTCAAATTTTCTAGTATCCATTAACTGTTTTTTTACAAGTAATCTTCATTGACTATTATTGCTTTCATCCCTAAGAGCCTGGTATATATATATGTTATAAGAGTATCAAATATAAAGTATTCAAAAGGGAAAAATTCTTACAGTGGATATCCCTGGATAAGTGACATAATCACACAATGCCTGTTGCAGTCCACAGCATTAGGAACAGGGAAACCATGGTCTTGTAGGGCCTTCCAATAAAAACAATATGGATTTCAGTATTAATTGACATGGAAATTTTGTTGTTGACTACAGCCTGCAGAAATGTGAAGGTACATAGAACTATAAAAGGTGTAGTATATGGACCTTCATAAAAGCAAACTCTTTAAGTGCAGCAAGTCTAGACAAATACAGCCAATTGTAGCTTCTACGGTGCCTCAAGTAATCACGCTTGGATTTAACTGCCCTAAAAGAAACTCTGCCAAGTCTGTGGAGCTTCATTGCCATAATGGTACCATCCTCATTGGCAACCTCAAATATATCTTGAACAAAAGAGATATAATTATTTATATTCTTAAATAGGAATTCAAATTTCCTCCCAGGTTTATATTTGCATCATAGAACTTCCTACTGACTAGATATAATATCCTTAATTCTTGATGTTGAAAAATTAAACCATTTTATCCAATAACAAAAACGGTCAGTATAGTGCAATTACCGGATTCCTTTCCAACCCCGATTTGACGACCAACAGAGCAAAACACTCCACGATTAACCATAGTCTTGATAGCAAGGAAGTCATAACCGAGGTAAGTGAGCCGAAAACCATCATCTACATTCCCAAAAGGATGGATTTAGACATATTGAAACATTAAGATGCATCAGAATCAGATATACACACATCATGCACCATACATACACATTCAATGACCAGTAACTACTTACACTTGGAAGCGTCATGGTGAACCAACTTATGCTTAAGCAAGTTCTTCAAAACTTTGTATGTACCTCCATGCCTATGATTGAGATAGGGTATATAATTTCAGTAACCTATGTACATTTATAATACTAAGAAATCATTTATCACAAAAAACTCCGGTGGCCATACTTTAGAGCTGCAATGCGGTCTACAAGCTCTGATGGGACAATTTCATGCTGACATAAAAGAGAATACGTTAATTCAATGAGCTAGATTCAATTAAAACACAATATATAAGAAATCACCAACGTTTCGCATGCCCATCTCAACGGCGGTGAGGACCCTGAAGTCTTCCTTGGAGAGGTACCTCAAAACATCGACGTCCAGCTTCATCTTTGCTTTCTAAAAGTTCCCACTAACAGTCCACCTCAAACCTACTTCAATAACCAAATAATCTAAATTGAGTTACGCAGCTGGAAGCGAATAAAGGTAGTAACAGAGGGTGTGAACTGCGAACCGCAGTTATGAAAATATCTTGGAAATCAGATTCTACCTGATAATGAGTTTGATGGAGTAGGCTTTCTGGTAAAGTCTTGGGTAGAACAGAATAAACGGTGGAACAACTGAAAGCAGATAGAAGAGGAAGGAAGAACCACAGTCGACGGCTGAAAGAGGAGGAGTTCTCCGTTCAGTTGAGAAGGATGTTGATGAAGATGGCGTCTAGTGTGCTGTGGCATGGATTTTAATGGGCTGTTCTAATAGGCCCAAATATGAAGTGACCTGATACACTATAGATAGCGATAGAGCACATCCATGAAGACCGAACATTTTTAGCGAAGGACTATAAGTCATAGTTATCAAAATCGAACCGGCCGTTTAATCAATAAGATGACCGGTACCCGATTTGTTCGGTTCATTGATGGTTCATTCGGTCTTACCGCTATTTACTTGGTCCGACCGCAGGTTCATGCTATTAGTATAAACTCCAATGCAACCCTCCCCTCCTCATTATGCAGTCATCATTCTACTATTTACCACAACTGCGTAATCTTCTCCTCCTCTTCAATAATCCATAACCCAGTAGGTTTCCTCCTCCACTAATAGGCCCAAATATGAAGTGAATACACTATAGATAGCGATAGAGCACATCCATCAAGACCGAACATTTTTAGCAAAGGACTATAAGTCATATTTATCAAAACCAGACTGGGCGTTGAACTGGTAAGGGGGTCGGTTCCCGGTTTGTCCTATCCAACTACAGTTCGTCTGATCCAACCGTGATCCACCCGGTCCGACCGCGGGTTCATGCTATTAGTATAAACCCTAATGTAACCTTCCCTTCCTCATCAGGCAGTTGTCATTCTACTCATTAGCACAACTGCATAATCTTCTCTTCCTCTTCAATAATTCATAATCCAGTAGGTTTCCTCCTCCACTATGACCATCTTCGACGGACCTCCTTCTTGGCCACCTCCGGTGGGCATCCTCCTCCTCGGTCACCTCTGCCACCTCCACCGTTCCTCCTCTTTGGCCATCTCCGCCTCCTAACAGCCTCCTCATCCTTGCCTATGTCAGACTCCTTCTCATCGACCGCGTCAGCCTCCTTTTCCTCGATCGCGTTGGCCTCCAGTGTCTATAATTATTAGATTTTAAATAAAATATATATATTAGTAAAAACTATATTTTACTAATAGTAATTGATATGATTTGTAAAGTGAATAACTAGTTACACCATGTTTGGTATACAAAATAGAAAGGGATTAAATGTATTCAGGTACCTCAGAAGTTGAGTTTTTACATCGAGGTACCCCACAAATGTTTTGTTACTTTTAGGTACCCCAGAAATCTTAAGTGAAGCTACTTTATTTTGACATCCAAAATGGATGGAAAACGTCAGGCGTGTCACTCATGTGACCAACTTAAACCGAAATTCGCACAAACTCAATTATGTAAAGACCAAAATACCCCTCATGACACAACCTTCCTATTCCAGCAAATTAGGTTCGTCTTATCTGTTGCTCTTCCTATTTCTGCAAATTAGTCTCTCTCTTCTTGTGAAGCCCCGAAAATTATATTGTTTGTATGCGCTGATTTTGTCACGCAAGATCTGAACTTTTCCCCCCATCACCTGTTCGTCTTCTCTGTCCCTTTTGTGTTCTACACCCATCGCATCAGGAGATTGCAAGGAAAGATCAGAACTTTCCTCCCCAATTTAGAACATCCCGTGTTATATGGTGCCCCTTCTGGAATGTATGTCATACTATCCGCTAATTAGTTGATGTCCAAGCTAATTTTGTTCAATTTCTTACCTAATTTTTCGTCATTAGCTTGTTACGAAGCGAGGAGGGTGCGGGTATTTCGTAATGGTGAATACTGCAGAATAAAAGCTTGACAAATATCGAAGGAGATAAAGAATGTACAAAACAGTTGTCGTATTCGTTGGAATGATCTTGATTTCTGTTTTCTGTTGTTTTGACTGAAAAATGTAAAGCAATTGAATGTGGGAATGCTTTGTATGTGGGATGATGCGTGTATTTGGTATGGTTGTATATGGAATCCTTCTATTAATGTTGTTGTCATGTACCTTTTGTTTGTAAAATGTTGCTTTCAGGTACCTTGTGTGTGTAAAATGTTTCTCTAAGATATATCATCCTTTTTTAATGTCATAATTCATTATCTCAACACTTCAACAAAATATAGTAAAAACAACACTTTATACATCAGCATACCAGGATCGTCAAAAGTGCATCATCTCAACACCGATCTAAACGAGATGTAATTTTCTCTTACATAAACACCAAACCCATGCTAATTTAAACCTAAAGTCAAAAAGTGTCATTTGTCCAACATAATTGTTGTCTTTAGTGATTTCTTCTTTCTTCACACATGATTCTTCTGATTTCCCGTCTTGTTTAGGTTTCAATGCATCAATTGCAAAATCAAAAACAGAAGACTTCAAGAAAACATATTTCTACAGCTTAGTTTGTCAATCAAATTCCCAAATTCAAACGGAGTTCGATTGGAAGCAAAATTTCCCAAATTTGCAAAGATCAAAAAAATAAAATTTGCAGCAATTTCACCATATGCAAAAAATTATAGCCTAAGAACTCCAATCAAGAAAGTAAGTAATTAGACAGAGGATCTAAGAGCAAAGTAATCTCTATCGAAAATTTCAAAGAAATTATCTTTATAGAACTCAACATGTTACCCAGATCAATTCTCAACTTCCAAAAATTCTACATAAAGTAGATTAATTTATCGCCCAATATTTCAAATTAGGAAAATAGATAAACCAAAAAGAGAAGAGACTTTGAACTCTAATTGCTCCTCAAATGGGAGGGAAACTGCTCAAACGAAAAGGGAAGAAACGAAATAATGCAGACGCAACAGAAGGAGACTTTTGAAGAAGGAACCTATGTCATCAGGGGTATTTTGGTCTTCATATACTTCAATTTGTGTGATTTTCGGCCTAAGGGAGTCACATGACACACATGCCTAACGTTTTCCATCCATTTTGGATGTCAAAATAAAGTAGCTCCGCTTAAGACTTCTGGGGTACCTAAAAGTAACAAAACATCTGTGGGGTACCTCGATGTAAGAACCCAAACTCTGAGGTACCTGAATGCATTTAATCTTAAATAAAAATAAAGAACGGAAAATAAAAAAATAAAATTGTTTGATTGATTGATTATTTAAAATGACTATAAAATTCAATATTTGGTTTACACAAGAAACTATGATTACTTCCCATTAGTATACTGTATCTGACACCAGAATATCTCATGTGAGTACAATCTCATATTTTTTGCTTTGGGACCATTCTTTTCTAGAATGGTTGTAAACCCATAGGAGGACTTCGTAGATGTTGCTATCTATATTTATCGCCACCAAATCGGGTGCCCTACAAAGAGGTTGACGCCTTTGATCTCTTTGACCTGATCACCCTGACTTATTCGTTGTGCACCTTCGATCGTAGAGTGTCTACCGGTGGAGGGTTAATGCTTGATATTCATACAAGCGACACCTAATATCCATCATATGTCCCCGAGCCTAAGAGGAATGTTGCTCCTAATAGGTTTACACATGTGCTTTCTTGATAGGGGCATTACTTCCTTTGACCCTGACTTATTCATTGTGCACCTTCGATCGTAGAGTGTCTACCGGTGGAGGGTTAATACTTGATCTTCATACAAGCAACACCTAATATCCATCATATGTCCCCGAGCCTAAGAGGAATGTTGCTCCTAATAGGTTTATACATGTGCTTTCTTGATAGGGGCATTACTTCCTTTGACGGGATGTCACTAGTTTCTGACCTGTCTTGATTTCTGTCATAATATTCAAAATTTGAATTTTGAGCAGACTTTCGTGAGTTTAGGCAAGAAGACAATGTAGAATTTTAATAGTTATGATCCAACGGGTGAGATTGCGTGACTCTTCGTTTCCGCGGTCTGGATCTTAGGACCCCCTTATAACTCTTCATGTATAAACCCCTTCCCCATTCTCCATAATTTTTAGAAGAGTTCTCTCTCACTAGAAATTCCTCTCTTCATGTATCTCTCTAGAATTCCCATCAACCTCAATTTGAAGTGTCTTTTCTCGTTTTATTTTAACTTCCCACCAATGTTCACTGTTTCCCTTTCTAAGATCAATTGAAGAAAATATTTTTCTTCCTCCTATTCCTTGTAATTTTAAGCCCAACATTTTAACTTCTAGCAGTTTTATCAAGGCAGTAAAGATTTGAGGAATGATCAACTCTCATTACCCAAGGTACCCCGACCGTTTAAATTTTGAACCAACGTTGTTTTCCCATTTGTGATCATCTCGAGGGAGAGGATGCAAATTGTTTGCTCAAATAGATGCAGGGTTCCATTTTCCCTATTGTCCTACCCTCGTCGACGTATGCCATTACTACGGGGTGGTGCTTACACAACATACCTCTAACACTCTATGTATATGGGTTGGTTTTAGGTCTCAGTGCTACACCTGTGGTTGGTCCTACTCGCTTTATCGTCTTCAAAATATTTTCTTCGTGATCTTTCTCTTGCAAACTCGTTTTCCAAATATCGGTGAGTGGTCTTGCGATCATCAATGCCCCTTGATTAGTAGTGGGTTGAAATTCATCAATTTGAATTGTAAAACCAAGTTTTTTTTTTTGGGGGGGGGGGGCATCTCCTGGTGCTTAGTAACACCCAAGACGGACCCTGCCCCTTGAGAAGGAGTGTTCCGATAGTACGACGCTGAACCTTATCTATCTAGAACATTCCAGGAGTCAACCTTCTTGTTCTTCAAAATACAAGACATATATGTCGTTAATTTATGCAAGAATAAGAATTTTGATTCCTTTCCTTCACATCATTAGGTATACATTTTCTGACTTTTAATTTCCTCTTTGTAGGGAATTTGAGAAAGGTGAAAATATGCATCCGAAATTGAGAAAATATGCAAAATAAATGGTAAAGGATAAAGGTGACTTGCAACAAAGGTCTTCTGCTTGGGCATCAAAGCTGCAACAAAGCTTCACTTGGACCAAAGCTGCACTGGAAGCCGCACAAGAAAGCTGCACTTGCAACAAAGCTGCATTTGGAAGCTGCACTGGAAGCTACACAAGAAACAGAGTTGTCAAGCAGGGATCTTATTCTCTTATACTTACAGTAGGGATCTTGTTCTCTGTTATCATACTAATAGAGTTGTCAAGGACAAAAATAGAATTACTGCAGATGATACATTAGTCGAACTGCAGATAGAGGTCGAGTTGTATATCAGGTTGTGTCGAGTTGTATATAGAGGTCGATTAGCAGAACTGCATCTATGTGTCGAGTTGTATGTAGAGTTAGTACGAGTTGTATATAGAGTTGGTACAAGATTTGGATAAGGTCGGTCTGCACTTTGACACATGGTTTTATGTGTCATAAACATGATTTTAGTAACATTTTGACACATGGCAACACTTTGACACATAGTAACACTTTGACACATGATAACACTTTGATACATCAATGAATATAACACATAAGAAAGTTGTATTTCAAACATAAAATGAATATTATTTACATTGCATACATAAGGATAATTAGGTCTTGATTTTAAACATGATTTATAAATATTGTGCTATAAGATAAGTATATACAAATTTATACAAATTAATCTAAAATTTATACAAATTATGTCATTATTAAATATAAAGAATAAGTATATTTTTCATAAAAGTAAGTAACGTTTGTATAAGTCGATATTAAATTTGTATAAATCTGTATACATTTGTATAAAGTATAATATTATAACATTTAGTATTTGCTCAGGAATTTACTCATTTAGATTACTGAAAATAGGTTCAACAAGTGGTACGGTTTACCATAAGCAATTTGATCAATTATGGTTCATTAGATTCGCTCCATATTTTCACTAAAACCCGTTTGGTTTGTGAATCTTATCGATAACGGTACGGTTCGTAAAAGGTACTCTTGTAGAGCAATATACATGCAGAATAGAAAAATATATAAAATATTATGCCTAACGGTCCAAATGGTCTAGACGGTTCGGGTTTTGTTCTAAAGACCAAAATTAATGGCCTTAATTTCTTTGGAATGGGCCTTTAATGCACGGGTCACTTTCATCCAATTGGTGTTATCGGGCCAATTTGCAGGGTTTTGCCTTTGTGGAACAGCTGCTACGGATGAGGACGAAACTGAAGAGTTACATCGGTGCAAACAGATACGACACCTCAGTACCTACATGACGCAGTAGGCTTCATCATCAAATTAGTGATTTGATGGATCAGTCTTTTCACTTGGTCGACTCTTATTCTTCTCGTGCCTAATTTTCACCCTCATTTGTTCTTCTTCTTCACACTCTACAAGTTTTCCCTCCAACCAGTGCTCCTCTACGATCTTCTGTCATTGACAAAAACACATCTGCCTGTGTGCGTTCGGGTTCAACAATGTATGGTTCTAACTTCCTCCTTGATGATTCTGTTCTCGGCAAGGTATGGTTCAGCAAACCCTTTGTTCGTCTATGGTGCTCACTTACATGTTTTATCTCCTTTCCCCATGTATCTCATCTATTTGCGACCATTTTCCATACGATTTTTCGTTTTAAAAAACAAAACGCTAGTAAAGCCTCACCTTTCTTGATGATCCATGGTCGATTAACAACTCCCTAAGCAGTTGTAGTGTCGTGCATGTCGTTGTTATTCGTTTATGCGCAAACACACAGAATGTTCAACGCTCGGGTGCTTAGTTTGAGAACCCGACTTGGAAAATTATTGCAACAACACATAAAGATGGAAACTTTACACCAGAAATGTGTTTGAGTTCACGTTAGCCTATTGTGTTTAATAATATCTTCTAGTAGTTGCTTTTAGGTTGTCTTGTTAGGTATTTGATTTGTTTTAGGTGCTCGGTAACTTGTATGAAACATTGCTTTTAGGGGATACGCATGTGGAGAACATCCCTACATTCCCTCCGTCTGTCGAACCTCCTTTGGAAGTGTCTACTGAAGAGGAAATCCAGCCGGAGGACCCTTATGTTGAGGAACCACCAGGTATACAAATAGGTAACTTCTAATTTGTCCAATACACCTTGCTTTTGTCCTACTGGGTTATCTAATCTATACATGGTTTACGTGTCAGCAATGCAAAAGGAAGAGTTAAGGCCACCAGTGGACAGACTACGTAGAGGTCGAACTCGTTGCATAAGGTTGTCTAGAAATGGCATCAACAAAAAAGAGGTTCTGAATTTTAACTCTCGAGGTAAAGTCTGCAGTAACAATGCTTCGGTGTTTGCAAGTTGGTGTGGTTGCATCGTCCGCAAATGAACAAATGCACCTCTAATGGTTAAAGACTGGAAGGAGATTCTAAAGTCTCCCATAGACTACGAGGCTAAGATGTTCATGCTGGTTGTGGTAAGTCTCAGTTGTTGACAATCCATACACAGTAGCGTTCAAATTGAAACTGTACTTAGATATTGCACCTCTATATTTGTAAATGTTGTAAATCTTAGCCTAACATTTCCATATTTTTCAACATCGCAGGAGAAGTTTGTGATTCTGGTTGATGAAAACCTGAAGCAACTGATCATCTGTACTCTTAAAGAGAAGTACAGAAACTACAGGGTGAATCTCAAGAGAAGGTACTTTTACAAGTACCTTACGAATGAAGAAAGGTTACAAAACATTCCTCCGTACGTGGTGAAAGAGGATTGGGTGTGGCTTGTTAATTGGTTCAGCTCTGACGAGTTTAAGGTTTGTGTCTTACTTCCTATCGCAACTGTATTTTTTGTACAGTTAATGAGTGCTGCAGTTTTTAAACGTAAATTGGTTGTAACCTATTCTTTGAAGTGAAAGAGCGATCGTAACAAAGCCAAAAAAGCTCACCAAGTCATGAGGCACACCGTTGGCACTTCCTCCTTTGCGAGGAGAGAGCAGGAAGAGGTAATCCTAACATTGAATTGTTATCTTTAGTAAAGAGTTGGCTACACTTGAACAAGTATATGGTACCCTTTGCAGATTGAGAAGAACAACGGGAAACATTCTAGGGAGTATCATATGTTCAAGAAGAACCATGTGGACAAGAAAGGGCAGCCACTGGATGCTAAAACCAAATCAATCATGGTAAGTAGTAATGTCTTTGCGATAGTCACACCTAGTAGATTGCATCTGATTGGTCCCTTATTTTCTTGTCACACTGTTTTCAAAATAGGACCAAATGGAGGAGAGGGCTGCTCAGTTGGCTGGGGAGGAGGAGGCTCTTGTTGACAAGGATGTCTTGTATGTAGAAGTTCTCTAACCTAAGCGTCGTCGAAGACGTGTGTCAAATCTTGCACAGGTGATGGAAAGTGAGCAGTTAAAGCAAGCAAGGGAGGAGGTGGCTAGAAACGCAGCTGAATGTGAGCAACTCCGTGAACAAATCAAGGAGTTCCATGCCAACATTGAAGCATTTCAACGTGATATTGATGTCATGAAAAGTGCAATGTTTGTCAATGGTGCGTATAGTAATGATTTAATTGCATTGTGTACACCCATTTAGTCATTGTAGAGTATATTATATAATATGATGCTACCATGATTGCTATGATTTCTATGTTTGCATATCCAAATGTATGAACCCTGGAAAGATGCGGTAAGTACTCCTGCTTAGTAGTTATGTCCAATGGTGGTAGACTAGGTGTTGTAGCTTCTCAGTTTTTATTTTCATTTGGAACTTATTGTAAATGGATATTTTTGACCTGATGTCAATGTGAACATCTCATCTCTGTTTTGTGTTTTGCAATTGTCGCCATACATTTGTTTGAAATGCATGATTATAAATTCGGATGTGTTAGAATGGTTCTACATATGTAGATGTTTACGTATTCTCTGTTTGGGTATGCTTGGCTACGAGCATACAATGATTAACAATTCGAAAAGAGTAAAACATTAGCATTTGCATCAAAACGAACCATTTACGACGGACTGTACTTGTATCCGTAATTGATGCTTCATATACAATTTAACCATGACAACTCCGCAGCCACAAAACACTTTCTATATCAACAACTTTCACAGTAGTTGAAAATCCATATTAGCATCAACTATGATGAACATGGTAATATTTATTAATGTTGTACGTGCATCGACAAATTACTTATGACGTGGTCTAACATTTTGTCCATCAAAATTCATGCGTCGCTAAGTACGTACAATTACTTTCAAGGAAATGTTGTAGTTGAATAACGTATATTGCCTCAATGACATGTGATGCAATATACAATAAATAGGGAAAACAATACCATGATACTAATACACTCATTATACATCTTACATATGTAGAAACCATAAATCTGCATTACCCTCACATAACCGTCGACGGTAGTTACGCGTAAATAGAGTCGGCATATTAGCGATGCTAATGATCAAACCAACAATTCATTCCAGCCAAGAAAAATCTTTAGTGTCGGCATATTGTTGTCGTGGATACCTTTAGCCACGGGTCCTATTGACACGACTCTTAGCATCGACACGGGGTTTTAGCAGCGCCAACAGTGCTTCCGACAACGATGATTTACCATCGCTGTAGAGCAAATTTCTTGTAGTGAATGAATCCCTGGACTCTCGTGTACGACGGTTGTCCTCCTTCAGTTGGCCAGTCCACTCTGAATCCTGGCTTTGTCACCACCCAAGGATCCTCAAAGATTTTCACCTACGTGCCATCTCCAATTTGTCACATCCCCTCCTTTAACAAGATATCCCTGCCATGGATCAAACTCATCCAGCCCCAAGAAACTCGGCCACCATTATTTGCCGAACGGAATTCGATGTTTGAGAAGTATAATCCCTTGAAGGTTCAGACCCAAAGAGCTCATGGTTCATTGAGTATTCTCGCATCCATATTAGTGAGAAGTGCCTCGTTGAAAGTCCCTAGTTCACAGAAAGACCCCCCCCCCCCCCTTGGCTTAGATCTCGCAAGCACCTCCCATCTCATCCATTGGATTTTCTTTCCTTCATTCGATACCCCTTACCAGAAGTCTTCAATCATAGTATTAATCTATGAGCACCATGTCCTAGGAAGTTTAAATACATTCATCACATAAGAGAGAATTTTCTTGATTCCTACCTTTATGAGAACATCCTTTCCTACCTGATTGAGGATTTTTTACGTCCATCCCTGGATTTTGTCACAGCTTTCTGCTCTTAATATAGCACAGTGCTTCCTTATTTGATCGACCCCACATGAAAGGGAGTCCAAGGTATCGTCCAGGGTCCAAAACACCTTGAATTTGTAGAACCTCTTAGATCACCTTACAATTGTCCTCATTCACCCTCTTATTGAAGACCATGTTTGATTTCGCATTATTTATGCGTTGTCCAGAGGCATGCAATACCTAGTCAATATCTCTTTCAAAACATGGGAATTTTCCACCGTACCTCTCAGGAAGAAGAGTGAATCATCATCAAAAACACACATGTGCAATTCTGAACATCCCCTTTTCAATGTGAGTCCACGCAGCCTCTCTATCTGTATGGCCTCCTCAACTTCTCTTGATAGCACGTCCACCAAGAGGATGAATAGATGCGGTGAAAGGGGTCACCTTGCCGCAACCCCCTTGTAGGCCGAATGGTTCTTGTTCTTCTTCCATTGATCAAGACTCAGTATGATATCTTCGTTATGCATTGACGCATCCATTCGACCATTTCGCTCCAAAACCTCTCTTCTCGAGACTTTTCAACATGAAGTCCCACTCGACCCGATCATACGCCTATTGCATATCCAACTTCATAGCACATTCAATTGTACCATTTCCCCTTCGATTCTTCAAATGATGAACACCTCGTGAGCAATACGAATATTTTCCTGGATTGCACGACCTGCCACAAAAGCGCTCTGATAGGGGGTGACAAGGTCTGATAAATAGGGTTTTAGCTTATTCACCAAGAACTTGGA
The DNA here is from genome assembly GCA_946814005.1 of Chamaenerion angustifolium. Lineage (NCBI taxonomy): Eukaryota > Viridiplantae > Streptophyta > Magnoliopsida > Myrtales > Onagraceae > Chamaenerion > Chamaenerion angustifolium. The sequence goes on along the minus strand of OX328271.1, from coordinate 24,253,338 downwards.
TACAATTTTATATATGAAATTGCAAAGGCTTATGGATCTAAAATCACTCACTCTCGTTGGTCTTAGAATTTTAGGGATAAGGGTAATATCCGTATAATGTAAGGTGGAGGGAAAGATATCGGATCTGAGAAATGATTTAACTGACGTGATTACATTTGACCAACGGTGTGCCAATTACTTTGGTAGAATAAACCCGAAAAACCATATAGACCTGGAGTTCTTGCCCTTCCCGAATGATAGACCGCAACCCTGATTTTTCCATCTAACACATCTCTATCCAAGTCAGTATTCATCTACTCCGTGGTTTGCATAGGAATGACCCCCAGAATATCCCTTTCATTCACGTCCTTCCCTTCTGACCTATAGACTGGCCTAAAGTGCCCACAAATCTCATTTTACACTCCTCTGGGCGAACTGGTCCACTCTCCTCGATCATTCTGAACTCTGGTTATACAGTTCGTTCTTCTCCTAGAAATGGATGAATTTTGTAAGGTGGAGAATGTTGAATTTTGGTCCCCTTTCGTGAGCCATTTAATTCTAGACTGTTGCCTCCAATAAACATATTCACGATGGTGGAGATCCATAATACAATTATTTTAGAGTTGCCACCTTCTTTTGTCTATTCAGGTTCGGTCGGCCACTCGTGACTCGTTGGAGTCGATCAATTACTTTTCTCAATTCAACTTGATTGTTCCCGAACTCCCCCCTCCTCCACCAAATTAATATCCTATGGAAGCTCTCCAGCCTCACATCAATGTACACTTGTGCTTCCCCGCCATCCCATTCTGTCCATGAATCTTTAATTACTTCTTTGCACTCAGCGTTTTCTAGACACATCTCTTCAAACCGGAAGTAGTGTCCCCTTGTTTGCTCTCCTTGCTCACGGTGAGGGATAAAAGATGTATGATCTGACTCAATTGCTATGTCATTTGTGCATTGGATGTCTGGATGTCTGGATGTCTCGTGGCCCAAGCTTCATTGATAAGGACCCGATCGATTCTTTCTGATACTTTTTCCTCTCCTCGACGGTTATTGAACCACGTGAACCTGGAGCCCTTCACATCCAAATCTTCCATATTGATATTTTCTATCACCTCATTGAACTCATCAATATGACATTGAGATTTTCGTCTGTCACATTCCTATTTATGATGATGGCTTATTGAATTAAAATCTCTCATACATATCCATGTCGCCCTTGGCCCCTTCCGATGCCACGCAACTCATCCCAATTTTATTTTCTCCTTTATGGATCCGCATCCGCATACACCCATGTGATGCGGCAAGGGTTCGGCTAGTCACTCAACTTAACCTTAGTGTCGATAATGTTATGGGTGGCCGACTCAATTGCCACTCGAACATCATCCCTCCACCACAACGCCATTCCTTTCGACATACCTCTTGGATTAACATAGTATGCACAATTCATCCCCACTTGTTCTCGTACCCTTTAGCGGAATGCATCCCCTTTCTTTGTTTCCATATGGAATATGATCTCCGCTTGATGCACCCTGTTGAGGTCTTTCAGATGAAGAATTGTCAGGGAAGACCCCAGACCCTGACAGTTCCAATAGATTATACTCATGGCCCCTGTGTGATTGTTTTAGGTCAACTACCACAACTTGTTTCAGCAACTTGTGTTTCACCTTCCTTATTTTCATTTTCTTCCTTCTTTACATTTCTTTTGGTCATCACGCCTTTGATCTACTCCCCTTCTTCTTAGGTCTTCCTCTCGGCCTGTTCACCTGCATATGACCACTCTTCAGATCTTTTTCTACTTGTTTCATGTCCAGCCTCATCCTTTTTCCTGATTTTCAGCCCTCATCATCCTCACACCTTCTTTTCAAGGACATCCTGGTAAGAATTGGGCTAAGTCCGGTTATCTGGAGTGTTGGCTCTGGGCTAGGGGTTCAGCTTGGAGGTTTTTTCGGTTCTTCAATGGGGATAGATTGGTTTAGGATGTTGCTAGCAGGAAGGATGATAGTTTCTAAGGGCTTGTTTGTGGGTAGGTTCTGGATGGTTATTTGTCTATGAGTAAGGTCAGTCCAGTTAGACGAATGGATTTCATGATGGAGGGTAAAGGGGGTTCGACATTGGTTTCTAGCTTGGGGTAAAAGGTTTTGGATGATGGTGTGTTGTATGGTGGTCAATAGGATCATAAGCGGGTTAACTTCAGTGGTTGTAGATGGGGAGGGGTGGGTTTCTTTTAGCCTCAAGTTCCTATCACAAACAGTGATCTCCATATTCTCCATTCGGTCCAGGCGCATTGAGTCTATTTCATCCACCTGCATGACTTCGGTGTCGACTCTCCTGCTCTCGGCACCATGTAATTCTTTTAGGTCTATCTCCCTCTGTTTCGCCAGGTTGACCTAATTTATGCCTTCTACATCTCCATTCCTTCCCGCACTTCCTCTTTCATTCACATTCTCCTTATTTTTTCTCATAGCTCTTGCCTCATTCATTATTTCAAACAATGACTTTTTCTATGTGGGGCTTTTCTGAAATGGTCCTCCCTCCTTCGATCCTTCTTGTCCTGATCTTCTCGGTCTTTTTCCATTCAACCAGGGGTCATACATTGGGTGTCCCGATTTCTCCTCTGACATTTGGATCTCCTTCTTGCATCCTTGAGTTGTGTGCCCAAGTTTTCCGCATCCATAACAGAAGTTCGACATTCTTTCATATTTAACGGATGCACATCTTTCTTTCCATTTTGAGTTCTTCCATAAAAAACAAGCCAATAGAGATTGAGTGACATCAACCTCAACCTTCATTCTCATATAGCAATTGTCAGCCTTTTCAGTGTCCTTTTTCTGTTTCGACAAACTTCTCAATCTTGTTACCAATCTTCTCTGCATTCCCAATGTTGAACATCTTCAACCCTATGTCATGAATCTGGACCCATAATTAAACCATCCTCAACTCAACTTTTGTCAGTCTTATGCTCGGTTCCCATTTTTTAATGCTCAAACAATGTCCTTGGACTGACCATGGAGACATATCAAATATGCATTTTATGGTTTCCTCTTCGGCAAACTCAAACATCACGATTCTGTCTGATGCTTTCGTGAACTTAACTGCACCGAAACTTTCGTGAACCTTCTGTAGCACATTGATAACTGCCACGTTTTTCACTTGCTTCTGTGCTATGATCGATTCCACATATCGATCAATCTCATCCTCCCTTGGCTTCGAGTCCAGATCTAGAGTGGTTTTCCGAGTTGTCATCTTTCCTCTGGAACCATCACGATTTCGTCTCCCAGAAGTCCTCACGACGATCGTGTCCTTCTGCAGGCACAGGTAAAACAAAAAAAGGGTAACACAACCTTACACAAAACTCGCTTACAGCTCGGGTTGTTGCGAAGGGACGACTGCCGATAGGGTTGCACCAGTACGCGGTTGTGCAGTCATATTATGTCTCCTTCGGGTTCACTTCTGCAGAAGCGCACGATAACCCTAGCTGCACACAGGTTGCAGAGCTAGCCCAGGCTGGATGGCACCAACTGAGTCCTCTCTCGTAGCTATCTCTCACTACTCATGATCTGATACGGTAGGGTTTTATGTAGGGGTCATCTTCATGCATCCTTCTATCTATATCCACCGACCTACTCTTCTATCTGTATGTACCGTCGTGCGCTGCTCTATCTATATGCTATATATATTATTCGGCAAGCTCACGCCACCGAAGAAGGGGGCCGACGATGGACACGCCTGGAAGCTCTCTCACAGTCCCTAGGAGAGCAAACTTAAAAATGAAGGAGCTAGACTACTTAATTACTCTAATTTTGACCAGAGTCGTCGCGTCATAAAATTTGGTATTTTGTACCCATCTTGAATACAACTTCATGATGGTGCATCGCGTTTTGGGCTTAAGCTTAAATATAAATCAGGCCTAAACAGAGCCCAAAAGGAGACGTCCGATCAAATTTATTAAATAGTTCAAAATTATAAGCAAAGCAAAGTAATGCCTGCAGAAAAGAAACCCTAAACCCTAACTCGAGTCTTCAACCCTCCACCCTCTTCTCTTTCAGTCTCTGATACTGCTTCCTGTGTTCGGTAGGTGACGTATCTCTGCACTCTTCACTATACAACCCTGCGGGTAAAGGACAACACTGCTGACGGCGAGAGTTTCGCCTCATCTCTTGCAGAACCAGACTTAATTAATCATCTACAAGGTTAGTGAGTGATTTTTTCTCTCATTTTTGTTCTATTGTTGTATTGATTCTATTTAGAAGACGCTCGAATTTGGAAATAGACAGTTTCCATTTCATGAGCTAGTCTTGATTGTTCTTTATTCATCGCATATAACACGTTAAAATTTGGCTAGACTCCAGCTAAGAATATTCTGTTTGATTGATATGATGTATATAATGTAGTAATTCTACTCTTTTGACAGTTTAGGTTCCTTGTAATGTGATATCGTCCCTTCAGTGGTTCAGTATGTCGCTGAAAGTTTAAGTTTTTTTTTTTCTCAAATTACTTGCTCAATTCCGTTTTTTTATGAATGTGGGAATCTCGGAAGAGTTTGTTCACAGCACATTCGTTTTTCTCCAGGTACTACTGAATTGTTTTTTCCCTGTAGTTTGTGATTTTAGACTGAATCCGTTTATGACAGAACCTTTTGTCACATGTTAAGCCCGTGTGCTAAAAAAAATCCAACTACTTTTTCCAAAAATATAAGAAGGCTTAAATTCAGTTAAGTTGTGTGTGTGTATTTTAATGTATCTTGGTAATTTAATTTGTTTGTTGATTCCATATATCTGTGCTTGTCTTCTGAATTCTTAATTGCACTTTTGGAACAGGTTTTGCATTGTGAGTTAGAATTTGTCATGACTCTGCTCGAGCTTATATCCAAGACATTGCCGAATCAAGAGCTAAAAGGTTCTTCAGCAGTCCCTATTTCTTTGAACCCAGATTACAGTGTTCTGAAGCCCAAAGAAGAAGCCCCGGATCCTGCATCTCTTGTTAGACCACTTACAGTCTTGCAACTCTCAGAAGCAGAGCTGGATATCAGTGCATTGGCTGCTCCACTGTATAACCATCTGAGGAATAGTTTGAATAAAAGTAAGAAAAAGTTGAAAGCTGGGGAGTTTATTTCCACGTGGGTTGACTATATGCAGCGAGTCAAAGACAGAGCAGATATCCATATCGATGTGAGTGAAGATGATCCGAGGTTCCGACAGGTTTTGATTGAGAAAGTCGGGTCTTTTATGGGCGATGAACTTACAGGATTAGTTTTGGAAGCTTGTGTTTCCTTTAGGCTGTGGTATGAGGTGTCTTCCATTATTGTCAATGGTTTTGTTCCTTGGTCAGCTTATTCAAACTTGGTTCTGAATCTAATTGAAGAAAGAAGGTCTGATTTAGTATGTCTCTGTGTCAAGCACGCTTCAGATCTTAAGTTGGAAGTACTCTGTTGTGTGTTGAAGTACTTCCTTTGTCCACCAGATGATGCATATGATTCCATGAGAAGCGTGCGGGTGGAATGGGAAAATCAAGGAGCACATTCGATCAAACTATTAGGAGACAAGAAGCTGAAACCCAAGAACGAATCTACTGCAAAGGATGCTGCTGTCTTGCTGATGCTAGCCATCGATGGTTTCTCAGAGTCTGAGCTGTGTTTGCATTATCTACTAGTATCTTCTAACATTGATGACATGACACTTTCTTCTGCCATAAGAAAATTGAATGGTGAAGAGTTGATGAGTTTGATCAGCTATTTGGGGAAATGGGTCAGTAAGTATGAGAGGTTTCCTCATGCAATTCCGTGTCCTTATGCGGGTAGCTTGTGCAAGTTGGGTGCTTGTGATTGGGTTCCTAAACTTGAAGACGTGATTGGGTGGATCGGGTTGGTGGTTGATGAAAATTTCACATCCTTGGTTTTGCATCAGGAGTTCCATGAAGAGATGAAGGGTATAGAAAGAGTGGTGTCTTCTTTTGCTGCTGAGGCAAGAATCTGCAGTTCACTTGTTAGTATTGTTGATACTCTAAAGTATCAGGAACCTTCCCAAGTTCTTTAGATCATTGATGCCGCTGTTATATCTGTTTATGTTTAGAAAGGTAGATTTTGGCTTTCTGTAAGAGGATGTACGATTTTGTTTCAATTTAAGATCAAAACTGTCTTACCACATTTTGTTTGAGCAAGTTGTTCAATATAGGTCATAGGTCTTTGCAATTCAGATATATTTCTTACGTACTTTAAACAATTGTATTAAACATATTATTTTATATATTAATATTATTGCAGTTTAGTAATTAAGTTTTATTATTAAGAAACGTTTTTGCAACATATACTTATGAGTTTTGAATTTTTCATACACCATTAAATTCGATCAACCATGTGATGTTGACTTTTAACAGTTTTGCCTAATTTAATTAGGTTTTATAGTAGGTAGGAAGTTCAAAACCAATGACTCTTTCACGGAATAGGAATAGGGAATAAGAGATAAAGAATATGATTTTTTTTTTGGGTGGATTGAAATGGAATTGAATAAGGAATTATGTTGTTTCTTTGATGGAATTGGATATGAAAATGGAATAGAATGTGGTAAAATGATATATTTACCTCTTATTGTATATGTTTATTATATAATACATTTAATTTGTATGATTTATTTTTAAAAAGTAAGAATAATTAAAACTTTAATATAAATAATTAATAATTAAAAAAATATTTAGTTTTGCAAGCAAAAAAATCAAATCCTACTCAATATAACACAATTCAGTTTTGCAGTGCTAGAACTTCGAAATCTCAAAAATGTACAAATATAAAACATAACATCCATTACACAGTGTAGCTCAACTATACACTAAGAACTAAATTTCAGCAACCTAGAACACTGAAAACGGATCAACTGGATTCTAACTGAATTAAAGCTTCTCACTTTGATGCTTGAAGAACCTGCAGAAAGATATAAAACTTGTTTGCTACCAAATCTGCAGAAACAAAAATAACAAACAAAAGCATGACATTAGTTTCGTTAGGGCTTTAGTTTAGTATCTACCTTAAAATTTGATTATTTGATTGAACAGTGTATGTTGCAATTTATTTGACTGTTAGTAATAAAAGTTAATCACTAAACAATAACAATATATAAAAATAACATATATCATACAATCATCTTAAAGTTAGTGTAATGACTAAAGGAAACATATGAAATCAACTCTTTAGTGGTAGAACACGTTGCTGTTACAGTGAAGACTCAAATCCCATTTGGTTCAAAATTTATTTTTGTTTTTTAGAAAAGTAACTGAGACCTTTGTTTTACAAAAATAAATAAATAATAAGTTATCAAAAAGTCAAATTCGTGATTCTCATTTGCGCATGTATTCTTTTTATCGAAAAGTCACTTATGAATTCGTGAGTAGGTTTAAATGGGGAAGAAAAAATGAAAAATTGTTAGTTAATACACAAATAAATATGGTAAATACTTGTTAGTTGGTCTTTTTGGAAAAATTGCTATTTATTTTTTTTGCAAAATTGCAATGTGTTAGCTTTATCTATTTTATCGTAAAATGATGTATTACATAGGCGTGTAATACATGTATGTTATCATAATTTAATTAGTAAGCTTTTCAACACTTCAAATAATAATTGTAAAATTACATAAAATTTAGCTAACAAATTCCAACTTTTTCAAAAGCGCTACTAGCAATTTGCACAAAGATCAAAATAAGACAATTAAAAAAAAAAAAGACAAATTTTCTAGGGTAAAAAAACAAAACTATTAGTTGCACTTGTACCATATGTTGAAATGTCACCTGTATTTTTTGCGATAAATTGCTAGTTGAACTTTTAAATTAAAATAACTATAAAAAAGTCCAATTTTACTGTTAATATTGATGGAAAATTAAAGGTGCCAATTTTGAGCCCGACCCAAAAATAACCCGGAATCGGGTCAAAAAATAGTGTGTCGGGTCATTTTCGGGTTGACCCGTCGCAAAAGACAGGTCGGGTCCGGGGTTGGGTCGACTGAGACTCGAACCATGTTTTTTTAAGAAAAAAAATAAAGTCCCACTCTCCGTGAAAGTTTGTTGTTTTAAGAAAAACAAGAATTGCATCCCGGTGCTCCCAACTGAAGACAGTCTTCCACTTCGAGTGCTCCCAGCTGAAGAGAGTGAGAAACGATAGTCTGAACTCTGAAGAGTTCCTCCCAACTCCAGCCTCCGGTTTTCTTCGTCCAACAGAGCAGTAACACTTTGGTCTATCTGCACTGCTCCAGCGCCCTGCGTCCAATTCCAACCTCCAGCGTCTCGTGAGGCCGTGACTCCCGTTTGCGTCCAACAGCTGTAACTCCAGCTCCACTCCGTTTGAAAACCGAAAATATGCACCCAGCTCCACTCCGTTTAACAACCGAAAATCTGCACCCAGCTCCACTCCGTCACACTCTAATTATTCTGCATCGAACAATTGCAATTCCAATTCTAACCCTAAATCATACGATTCGACAGTTGTAGCATTATTTTTTTATAATATGCAAGCGGGTCAACCCACCGACCCACCAGGTCGGGTTCGTGTTGACCCATGGGAGTGGTGGGTCGGGTCCGTGTTGACCAAGATGAGTGTCGGGTCGGGTCGACCCGAACTCGGTGGGTCAACCTGTATGCCCAACTTTATGGAAAATCTCTATAAAAATGAAAAACAACAACTTAAAGTTGTATAATAATGATAAAATACATTTATGACGAAAGGGTAAAATTTCATATTTATGATAAGAAGATTGAATCCATCAATTTTGTAGTAATATCACTGACAATTATTATAATCTCAATGTAATATGCATTAATATTATACCACATTATCATTTGTCATTTCTTAAAATAAGCATGATATGGAATATATTTAATAGAAAAAAATAATTAAAAGTAGATAAATAATATATTAAACAAAAAATCATTAATTATAAAGTTAATTGTTCGATAAAAATTAGGTATGTAGATTAAAAATAAATTACCGAAGTATTGGTTAACAATTAATTTAATAGATAAATATCATAACAAAATTGTATATAATTAAATTCCTTATATATTAATGTTACAACACATGTATAAAAACACAATAATAACAATACATATTAATTATTATTATTATGTTGTGATACATTAATAATGTTGTGATTATATATATATATATATATATATAATGATTAATTATTAGTATTTTTAATATATATTTTTAGATTAAAAAAAGTATATCTTTTGAGAAATATTTTAATAATGGTCATAATTTAAAAACAAATATACTTGAAATTGTATTATTTATGATCATTTTAAAAAGAATTTAAATCTCTTTATTAAATATATATTTATATTAAAAATATACGTTCAATTTATTTTTTTTATTAGTAAAATATGAGTTCCCCCCCCCCCCCCCCTAAAATTTGAGTTGAATTTAAAATTCTCCCTTAATGTTTAAAATGTTAAATTTTAGTCATAATGTATGGACAATATTCAAATTTTCCCCTTTCCGTCATATCTCTGTTATTTTCAGACGGAATCGGTCACATGTGCGGGTCACGTGTGTTTTTAAGTTGGGAAATGACAAAATTGTCCTCCTTTCAGTTTCCCTCATGATCAGTTCAGTTTCTCTCCTATCCCACCCACACCAACGAAAAGAAGAACTTAGGACCTTTCACCTTTTCCTTGCTTTGGGTTCCAATGTCGTGAATTCCATTTCTTAGGGTTCCATCCACATCGTTCCAGTCACGCCGTTCTAGCAGAGCCTTGGCGATGTTCCTTGGCGTCGCCTTCCCCTTTGCAGAGCAGAGTCGCGGCGTTCTAGAGCACGAAGGTAAGTTCCAATTTTTCATATTTGTGTGGGATTTCGCAATCCAGTTTGGAATTTTGGGGTTTAGGTTTTCTTGTTCCAATTCCCGTGCTAAGCCGCGACCTTGTTCCAGTTTAGGGTTTAGGTTTTCTACAGCTTGTTGATCGAAAGGATTTGATGAACAAAAGTATGGATTTTTCTGACTTTGCTGATGATTTAGGTTTGGTTCTTCTCTATTTACGCCAAGTATCGATTTTTCCAGAATTTAGGGTCTCTATTTACGCCAAGTATGTATTTGGTAAGTGTGATTGTGTTGTTGTTCCGTTTACAGGTGTATCAAATAGATTATAGACCCCTAAAGGTCCGCCTAGTTACACACTATACACTTTTTATGGTGGTAGATTCAATACAGTTGATGGGAAAAAGATCTACATTGGTCAAAAATACATTAGACCTAGGTGGCCTATCCCATTTCGCTTGTCTAACTTGTTGAACCATTTAACACTGGTTCAACAATATTCAAGTGGTGATCATATATACTACTTGCCCCCCATTATGGACATTAATAAGGATTTAGTTAGGATTGTTACAAACGAAGATGTTGTCGACTTGAAGGGTTACCAAGATGGCATGGAAACCATTGTCCTGTTTATAAGAGGACAATGACCTTGTTGTCCCTATTGGGATGATCTTTGATGATCGGGAAGGAGATCCAATCCGGAAGAAAGATATGCATGATCCCAATCAGATCAAATGTTGTCCCTATTTATATGCAGTCAAAATAGGTGCTGGCGAGGTGCCAAGTACAACTTGACCCTTAAACCCAACGGAATTTAGGAATGCACCATATCGACCGAAGAAGAAAAGGACAACGTCATCGTGGGAAGCCAATGAAGGCAAATTGAGAAAAATGGGGGACCTCACTAGAGGAGAGGATTATGTTAACGGCTGAAATTAAGTTCATTAAAGACTCATTTTTTGAGCTGTTAATTAAAGATGGCTCAATTAAAAATGAGTTGTCATAATAAGTGTCATCCTATTTATGTCGGCTCAAATAGGTAGGAGTCGCAAAACGAACGACTCAATAAGAATGAGTCGTCAAAAGGACGCCTCAATAAGAATGAGTCGTCAAAAGGACGACTCAATTAGAAAGTGACAGCGAAAATACAAATATATTTAATATTCTGTATTTTTCGCAGCTCAATGAAATGAACGGTCAAAAATAAATTATTGATATATAATTAATTTTGACGACTCATTTAGTTTGATCCATCAAAATCAGATTATATTTAATTATAATTTATTTATTTTTGACGCCTCAAGTCTTTTCAGCCGTAATTATTCGAATTTTTTCAAAATAAAAAAATTGAATAAATTAATGTACCCCTAATCATAAATTTGCAACCTGAATAGTTTTAAAAAGTAAAATCTGTAAATATAAACAAAATATATTAAACCAACCAGAATTAGTTTTACAATCCGTTGTTCAATTCCTAAAGCAGGAAAAAAACAATTTTGAACATCATCAACTATCTTCAATCATTTGTCGGATCATCATCTTCACTTTTACGCTCGGCAGACTAATCACTACCAAAACATGCAGTTGGTTGAGTTGTCTAACCATCCTATAAAAGCATCCCAACAAAGTACTATATATAAGATGCATCACATTTAGACATCAAACTAGCGTGCGTGGTTAAAATAATCATATCCTATTAACAACTGAACTTAAATAGCAGTCGAACACAACATTTTATTAACCAGTATGTATTAAAAATGATTACTATTCAACAATCAGTAAATGAATAATTGTAGTGATATAATTGATAAATATAACATATATACTTACTTTATTTGCAATTGGTTAGAATGTGAAACCACAACCAAGATTGGTAGTTGGTGTGAAATCGTTGGAACCTCCTGTCATAAAGTGTTGAAATGAATTAAATCCATTCATATTGTTCTCAAGGTTCGCGATCTGGATGGATGGATTGCATGACCTGTAATTATTGTTGAAATTTTTTGAACATATCCCCCGTATGTGCCTTCATACTAGCCATTTGATCTGCTCGTTCCTTCAATTTATCATAAGTTTCTTTCTTGTCCCTGTCTCTTTCAATCTGTAGACGTGCTTGTACACGTCTTTCTATCTTTTTTTCAGCTATGCTAGCTTTCTGTGACCTATGTACCATGGTTGGTGTCACGCCAAGCCCATATCCTTTGATTCGCCTAGGTTTTTCTCCACTTACAACCTCACGATATACACTTTCTTCCCTTATAAGTGGATCCTCATCTGGTTATGAGAAGTGTGATTTGCTAATAAGGATTTTCCTTGCTCCTACAACAGATAATTAAGAATGATGTTTAATACATCTTCTACAAATAAAACTTGTGTACAAAAGTTAACTTTGAAAAATTGAAGTATTACCACTACCAAGGCTGCCACTTCATCAACAAATGCACCATTATTCTTACGGACATGGGCATACTCATAAAATTAAAGACTCCCCAAGGTTTTTTACGCTCTGTTCCTATTAAATTAACATGGTAAAGTAGAATGCAAAGCACTACTAGAAATTATGTTAAATAAGATAAATATGTATGTAAAAGCATTCATACCAATCTATATTTTGCACAAGCAAAACTCTCTTACCCGGTAGTGTGAAACGATGATTGTTGTGTCCGAGCATGTCTATCATGTTTTGATGATTCCTACTCATAAACAATATAAAAATTAAATAAAACATATTAATAATCAATAACATGAATTATAAGAAAAATAAGCATTCTAACATGCCATGCTTCAGAAAAGCAATGATCTACTAGGATTTTCCATTGTCATTTCTCCACTCCATCAACTCCTTTTGCTTTGATTTCTTCTTTGGTAGCACCCGACTTAAAGTAAACATCTTTTAGTGAATTTTTGTTATCCTTCCACTTCTTGACAATGGATTTCAGTACAAATCTTTCAAAGGACCTTACAGTATCATCAGGACAAATGAAAACACCATATTGTATAATCAACCAAGAAACCATTCCAAATCAAGTGACTTTTTACTTCTTCTACCACGTGATATTTTCTATTTTTGCATTTACGGCAAGGACAATTAATTTTTCCATCAACCAAACCATTTCTATTAGCAAATTCAATGAAGTTTTTGACACCAGATTGGTACTCTTTGCTAATTCTTATTTTTTCATCCAATTTCTATCCATGCCGAATTTTAAAGTTCCTAACAAAAACATGTCAATATAATTAAAAATACATGTTATCAAATCAGTATTCTGAACATACACCGCGAAAAATACTTTCAATGTTCAACAGTGATCAATGTATAAATGCATGTACATTGAGCGAAAAATATTTTCAATGTACAGTGATGCAACACCAATTCCTTTTCCCGACCTACTTGAGCATCCATATATTTTTTCTATTGAACTAAGCGTTATATAAAGAAGATACCTTTATTGATGGCTCAAAAACCAACATGCTCTCAATTGTTCGGGCAGCTGACCAAAAAAGAGCCGTCTAGCACCATGGCCAATGGTGGCTACTCGAAGGGTGTCTCTAAGTCATTAGGTTCGAAAAAGGCTTCGGTTAAGAAATTCTATACTACCTCTAGCATGCTTGCTTCATATCAAAATAATTTTCACTTTTACTGACCATGAGTCCACTAAGAGCTAGAGTGTTGCTTCATATCAAAATCTACGTACCTAAAGTGATATTGCGTGGAGAAATGAACAATTTCATTAACCAATTGGCTGAGTTGAACATGGAAGAGGTGAACAATTTCAAGACGAGCTGAAGAGATGAACAATTTCAAAGCATAGAAGAGATGAACTTAACGCAGCAAACAGAAGCGAGGAAGACACTCAATTGTCGACACGAGGCAACAAAGACCCAAAATTAATAACACTGAGACTTATTACCTGGAAATCGAAGCTTGATGGAGAAACAAGGGTTTGCACAATTGATGATTTTTGTTGTTTTCTCAGATAAATCGAAGAAGGGGAGACATATAGAAGAATCAGGAAGGTCGAATCGTTGACGGAATTGAAAAAAAACACTTATTGATTCGAACCAGTGGCGCGACGAAGAGAGCTTCGACAGAGAGAGGTTCGTTCGACGAGGAGAAGAATAAATTATGTTTGGTATTATATTTTCAGGGTCGTCTCATTATTATTAGAGACGTCAAAAATAATTTTGATTAAATCTTTTTTTGAATGCTGGCTCAACAATATTGGGCCGTCAAAAATAGTTTTTATTAAAAAATATTGATTTTGAATGACGACTCACCAATATTGGGTCGTCAAAAATACTTTTAATTAAAAAAATTATTTTTAAATGACGGCTCAATAGTATTGAGCCGTTAAAAATATTTTTGATTAAAAAAAGTTATTTTTAATGACGGCTCTACAGTATTGGGCTGTCAAAAAGAATTTTGATTTTAAAAAACTAGTTTTAGCGACTCTTTCAATATTGAGCCGCAAATAAAGATGACGACTCTAAAAATTGAGTCGGTAATTCAATAATCGACGACTCAACTTCCATTGAGCTGTTAATAATTCTAAAACTAAAATTTTCACGGCTCAATCATGCTTGAGTCGTTTCCTTGAGCCCTTAACCACAAGTTCTCCCGTAGTGCCTCCAACATTGTGGAAAATTCAAGCAAGTTGGGCATAATGCAAGATCATGCGGAAAGGGGAAAACAAAGAAGACTCAAAACAGGTCCCAACATGAAGAGCAAAGTCAAGGAACGGGAGCTCCTCCATCAACACAAGATAGTGCACCGAGTCAAGGAACCATGTCTAGGAAATGAAAGGAAAATATATAAATGTAGGAAATTAGTCTCATTTTGTGGTATTGTGTGTGTGTTAGGCGGAAACAAGACTTGAAACATGTTGAATGTTGGTATATGCTAAATTTTGAAACATACAGGTTTTGATTTAGTATTATGTATTTTAAGGTTTGCGGTTATATAAACATCACTTTGTTCAAATGGTGCTGGATGAAAACTGATTACTTTCACAAACCTTACGGGGGAATATTACAAAATTTCAATACATTAAGGGGGGATAGTTATTCCACCTGGGAAATTTCAAGAACACTGAACCTTCATTGCAGAACCAAAACAGAGTTTCATACAGCAACATTGCGTACTTCATAACGTACTTCTTAGATTATACATAACACATACACAAAAAACACCTACATTACATCATCAATAACACAACACAGATGAACAATATAGCCATCAATAAACAAAATCGATAAATTTGTTCTTTTCGACAATAGTCTTCGAGCTGAATGGTTGCCTTCTCGTACAAAGCCAGTAAATTTGTTAGAGCACTACCACAACATTTGCATTTATCAACCTCTCATTCTTCAACGTCCACCCACTTGAAAAAGTCACATCCCAGATTCTCACTATTCTAAAGAAAATACTATATACATAACGAACCCTAGATTAAACCTCGAAATTTAAGGAACTTAACTAAATAGGGTTTAAATCATACCTTGAAGTGAGGACAACCCCCAAAATTCACGGTCATAGTTCTTGGGCGTTCGGGACATTCTCAAACGAGGTGATAATCCGCAATTACATCGGTGAATACTTGAAAATGATACCTTTGAGGAAGATTGTGTCGACATTGACGCGAGAATCAGCGACCTTTGAAGAAACCTAGGTTTCAGTTGATCTTCATGAAAGGAGTTGGTTGAACTTCAAACACTCCAAAATGCAAAGTTACGTAGATGTATAAAGTGAAAGGAGGGCAATTTTGTAATTTCCCAACTTGAAAATGCACGTTACCCGCACATGTGACCAATTTCTTCTGAAAATAACGGAGATATGACAGAAAGGGGGAAATTTTAATCTTGTCCAAACATTAGGACTAAAATTTAAAATTTTAAACATTAAGGGGGAATCTTAAATTCGGCTCAAACTTGGGGGGAACTCGTATTTTACCCTTTTTATTTTTGATTGTATATGAGTTTACATTAAAAAATTTATTTTTTTTAATAAACTTTGTTCAAAATATCAACTTATTAATTTGTTTTTTTATAACAAATATAAGATGAAAAATTAGAGAACTAAGTTTGTGAGAAAACAAATGTTAACAATTATTTTCTTAAAAGATAAATCACTGATAAAGTAAGATAAAACAAAATGTTTTTTAAGATTGAATGATGAGTTTTTGAGCAATTTAAACTTGTCCACCTAAGTAAAAATGTGATGTCATACAAGTATTTGTAACATATGGTAGTGTTGGACTAATCAAATTGAAGAAAAAAAACCACTTTGCTTACTTGTCAACCAACATATTATGTCCCTTAGACAAATTAATAGATAGATAGATATAGATAAAGATGTACACACAAAAAAACTATCCATATATGATTTACTCTATGATGATATTGTTCAACTCTCCATAAGTCCAGCATACATGTTATTCATATTCTTCATCACATTAGACCATATTTTGTATGTATATTTTTTTTATTCTTTTTGACTAAGTTGTTCAATATATATAGATAATAAATCTCTGCATTGCGATCAACCAGTTGTTAGGTATTGGAGTATGATTGTCTCGCAGTAGGCAGCGCTCCGAACCAGTAGCCTATACTGTACTATATTTCTCCATGTATACGTATTTTGTAACAGTAACCATCATTAATACAAATGCCAAACCGCGTGGAGGTTACCCTAATTGGGTGTTACCACGGAAAAACCTATCTATTCCTAATCTCTCTCAATTTTCTTCTTTTCCTTCATCTGAATTCAGTGTGTTCAAGGAATTGATCCTAACAACTGGTATCGGAGCTAAGGATATTCAACACGATCATTGAAGATGGAGAGTTCGAAGTTTGGAATCGAGAAGTTTGATGGATCCGAGTTCGGTTTCTGGAAGACGCAGATCGAAGATTGTCTGTACCAGAAAGATCTTCACGAACCCTTGATCGGGGTGAAACTGGATTCAATGACAGAGGAGCAGTGGAAGATGAAAGATCGTTAGGCCCTAGGGATGATCCGGCTGACCTTGTCGAAGAACGTAGCGTTCAACATCGTCAATGAGAAGACTACAGCCGATCTGTTGAAGGCACTATCAAATATGTACGAAAAGCCATCAACTATGAACAAGGTATATTTGATGCGTATATTGTTCAATTTACAGATGTCTGAAAGTGGATTTGTTACTGATCATATCAACGAGTTTAATATGATTGTAAGTCAATTGAGTTCTGTGGAGATTAACTTCGAAGATGAAATTAAAGCCTTGATTTTGATATCATCTATGCCTGAGTCTTGGGATACTGTTGTTGCTGCAATTAGTAGTTCCCGTGGTTATGAGAAACTGAAATTCGAGATGTTGTTCTGAGCGAAAGTATTCGCAAACGAGAAGTATGAGATTCATCGGGTAGTGCTCTCAATGGGGACAAAAGGGGGAGAAGCAATTCGAAGAGCCAAAATCAACATGGCCGATCAAAATCAAATAATCAAGGAAAATCTCTGAACAAAGCCAACGTGATTTGTTGGAATTTTGGAGAGAAAGGCCATTATCGGACAACCTGTAAGAAACCCAAGAAGAAGCATAATCAGAAATCAAGAGATGATACTAATTCTGTAAATTCAGCTAGGGGTGGCAATCGTGTCGTGTCGTGTCTAATCGTGTCGTGTCATTAATCGTGTCGTGTCATTAAACGTGTCGTGTCTAAACGGATAAGTTTTAAACGTGTCTGTAAATGTCAGACACGTACACGACACGTTTAATAAACGTGTCACACGACACACGACACGGCAACACGACACGATTAAGACACGATTAGACACGTTTAAGACACGACACGATTAGACACGTTTACAACACGATAAGACACGACACGATTAGACACGGCATGACACGATAACACGACACGATAGACACAACACGACACGATATATACGATTAGACACGGTTAGACACGACACGATAGACACAACACGACACGATTAGACACGATTAGACACGATTAGACACGGTTAGACACGGTTAGACACGGTTAGTGAAAATTATACACGATTAGACACGGTTAGACACGACACGATTAGACACGGTTAGACACGATTAGACACGATTAATTAATCGTGTTTAAACGTGTGTTTGTCGTGTTTTAGCAGGTTAGATGTGTTTAGACACGATTATTAATCGTGTCTAAACGTATAAGAGTTGTTTAGACACGCTTAGTAATCGTGTCGTGTCTAAACGTGTAAATTGCAGATCGTTTGCAGATCGTTTAATCGTGTCGTGTCAGAAATTGCCACCCCTAAATTCAGCAGAAGACATTGGGGATGCTCTAATCCTTAGTATGGACAACCCGGTTGAATCCTGGATTTTGGATTCTGGTGCATCTTTTCATTCGTCTCCAAGCAAGGAATTGTTTCAAAATTTCAAGTATGGAAATTTTGGAAATGTATATATTGCTGACAACAAAGCATTGGAGATTGAAGGAAAGGGGGATGTCTGCATAAACACCCCATCGGGAAACCAGTGGACATTGGAGGATGTCAGATATATTCCTGGACTGAAGAAGAATTTGATCTTTGTTGGTCAGTTGGATAGCACAGGCTACGCAGCAGAGTTTGGTAAAGGTTCGTGGAAGATTGTAAAGGGTGCTATGATTGTAGCTTGTCGCACAAAATCTGGAACCTTATACACCACTGCAAGGTGTATAAACATGGTTGCTGTAGCTAAGGGTGTTTCTGGTTCATGTTTGTGGCATAACAGACTTGGACACATGAGTGTTAAGGGAATGAAAATGCTGGTTGCAAAAGGAGCTTTAGAGGGTATGAAGTCTGTTGATATGGGTCTTTGTGAGAGTTGTGTTATGGTCAAACAGACACGAGTTAGCTTCACAAAGACTCTGAGAGAGTCGAAGAAAGTACAGTTAGAAATGGTCCATACAGATGTATGGGGACCATCTCCAGTTTCATCACTTGGAGGATCCAGGTTCTATGTCACCTTCATTGATGATTTCAGCAGGAAGGTATGAGTTTACTTCTTGAAGCATAAGTCAGATGTGTTTGCAACATTCAAGAGGTGAAAAGCTGAAGTTGAGAATCAGACTGGATTGAAGATAAAATGTCTGAGGTATGACAATGGAGGAGAGTATGACAAGTCAGAATTCAAAACGTTCTGTGATAATGAGGGAATCAGATTGATAAGAACAGTTCCCGATAAGGCTAGGCAGAATGGAGTTACTGAAAGGATGAATAGAACGTTGAATGAGCGTGCGAGGAGCATCAGGCTGCATTGTGGGCTGCCCAAGATGTTCTGGGCAGACGCGGTAAACACAATTGCATACTTGATCAACAGGGGAACATCAACTCCCTTGGGGTTCAAGATTCCAGAGGAGGTGTGGAAAGGAAAGGATCTCAAGTACTCACACTTGAGAAACTTCGGTTGCACGGCTTATGTTCATGTTGATCCATAGAAGAGAGATAAGCTTGATGCTAAGGTTGTGAAGTGTTACTTCATAGGCTATGGTTCTGACATGTTTGGTTACAGGTTTTGGGATGATAAGAACAGAAAGATCCTGAGACACTATGATGTCACGTTTAATGAATCTGTCATGTATAAGGATAAAGAGCAGAAGGTTCCAGAGACTAAGAAGCAAGTGGGAGTTGAGTTGCAGAAGACTACACCCATAGAAGATACTCAAAAAACTCCAGAGACTGTTGCTGAAGAACACGTAATGGAGCAAATGACACCTGAGCAGGTGTTAAGAAGATCATCCAGAACCATCAGAGCACCAGATAGGTATTTACCTTCATTACATTATCTGTTGCTGACTGATGAAGGGGAACCATAGTCTTTTGACGAGGCCCTACATGTGGAGGATTCAATCAAGTGGGAGCAAGCCATGGATGATGAGATGAGCTCACTTGAGAAGAATTACACGGGGTTGTTAACTGAATTGCTTGTAGGGAAGAGAGTCTTGTTGAATAAGTGTGTGTTCAGGATCAAGGCTGAACCAGATGGCAAAAGACGGTTCAAGGCTCGATTAGTAGTTAAAGGGTATTCACAAAGGAAAGGTATTGATTGTGATGAAATACTTTCTCCTGTTATGAAATTAACTACTATCAGGATTCTATTGAGTATTGTTGCTTCGGAAAATTTGCATCTTGAGCAAATGGATGTAAAAAAATCATTTTCACGAAGAGTGTCTTTTGTAGGAGTGAAAAGGATCAACATTGTTATTTCAAGAAATACACTGATTCGTATGTATTTCTACTCTTGTATGTGGATGATATGTTGATTGCAGGATTCAGTATGAGAGAGATAAACAATGTGAAGGCAAGTATGTATTCAGTGTTTGAGTTGAAAGATTTGAGTGCAGCGAAGCAGATTCTTGGCATGAGAATATCTCGGGATAGATCTGCTGACACCTTAAGTCTTTCCCAGGAGCAGTACATTGAGAAGGTCGTGGCCCGATTCAGGATGACTGATGTTAAACCCAGGACTACTCCTTTGGCAAATTACATAAAATTGTCAAATGGGCAGTCACCCAAGACAGCTGAAGAACGCGATCAGATGGCACTGGTTCCAATGCTTCAGCAGTTGTGTCAGATAGCAGAGTGTCATACAGTTGGTTAAGAATCCAGTTTATCATTATAAGACTAAGCATATCAGAAGGCGGTATCATTTCACTCACATGGAAGTGGAAGAAGGCGACTTGTGCTTAGAGAATATAGAGGGTGCAAAGAATCCAGCATACATGTTGACAAAATGTGTCGATGTTGGGAAACTGGGGTTGTGCAAAACCTCAGTTGCTCTTCTGTAGTTGTGTTACTACAGATGGTGCAGTGTATATATTGATGGCGATGCTGGGAGAATACTGTGTGTTGGTGATTGAATTAGTCTCCAAGTGGAAGACTTGTTAGGTATTGGAATCTGATTAATATTAATGTATGTGTCTCGCGGTAGGCAGCGCCCCGAACCAATAGACTGTACTGTACTGTATTTCTGCATGTATACATATTTTGTAACAGTAACCATCATTAATACAAATGTCAAACTACGTGGAGGTTACCCTAATTGGGTGTTACCACGGAAAAACATATATCTTCCTAATCTCTCTCAATTTTCTTCTTCTCCTTCATCCGAATTCAGTGTGTGTTCAAGGAATCGATCCTAACACCAGTTACTAATTTGGGTAACCAAAATAATCCAAACATTAGTAGATTACATCAACATCCTTTTTTTCCCCACTACGTACATCAACCTTCCATTGTATGCAAATCTAACTATTTTATTACATGACAGACTTGATTTTAAATGTTAATATAAACGTAAAAAGGGTTAGTTATCTAATTGATCAAAATTGCAATTTAATATTAACGTCTAATTTATTGTTAAATGTACGTATGTGATTAGAATGCAGTTAGTGTTTAGTAAGGTTTCCACAAGTTCGGCTAGTATATGTAAAATTATACAAAATTTAGTAGTAAATTGCATTTTTTTTCAAAAATTAAACTAACAATTTGAAAAAAAAGGTTATAATAAACAATTAATATACATTTTTGTTTAACTGAACATTAATTAGAAAGAACTAACTTATTATAATTTTGTATAGATTCATATAATATTTTATTTAAAAAAATGATTGAATTTGGAAATCATCCAACCCTTAAGCTAGCAAGTTGCAGTTCAAACTATCAACACACTATGAGTGACAAATTGGGGGTACGTTTGTGTTGTCATGCATTCAATACGTTTATCATGTTAGACTTAATACACAAGAACACACACGATAAACTTATCATTCATGTTCCTCAACAAGAACATGACACAAATTTTTTTGTGTGTTCATATAGTGTTAGTGTGTTGTGTTAACTTGTGAGTTATGTCAACATGCGAGATATGTAAGAAAATGTCAAAGTAATTAACTGTTCATACTAAGAATTATGAGTTTAACACCAACTTTCATGAGTTTTCAATGTAAAATTGACAAACTCTAAAATGTAAACAATTAATGGAGTTTTAAAAGATATTTATTTAGAAAAATACTAAAAAATTAGAGTTACTAGTCCAACTTTATTGTGTTAGTATGCATGTCGTACTTTGATACTAACCACAAACACAACACGTAAATTACATTGTGTTATTGTGTTATCATTCTGTCATATACTTTCACGAACACAATTTTTTTGTGTATTCGTGTTGTGTTACCTAAACAACTGTCAACCCTTGGACACAAATCGCACTGGGATCAATTTTGTCATAATGAAAAGTATAAAGATTAATGTCTCAATTGTTACCACGTTAATTAGGAGACTTCTCAATTTGTTAACTTCTTAATTTGTCGCAAAGGGATAGATTATCACGTTACCACGTTAGTTATGAGAAACCATGCTAAAATTGGTGTTATGAAAGATTGCGAGGAAAATTAGATTAAGAATCCTGGGTTGACTCAAAAACAGTTTTAAGGTTTTTTCAAATCTTTTCTCGACTGGAAAAGTCTCGGTTACTCTTAATTTTGAATTAGTCTTTAACCCTTCATCAGTTTTAACCTCTTAGATGATTAGTAACCTTGAGTTGATGAGTTCCCACCCTTGAGGGAAAAATCCTAGGTTGGCCAAAAAAAGGGAAAAATCCTAGGTACCCTTAAGTGTTTAATCTCACTTAAATCCTCGGGTCGGATGGTCTACATCCTATATTCTACCCATACAAATTGGGATGTTATTGACGATTCTGTTTGTAGTATGATAAAAAAAATGTTTTCTTAGGGAATTCTCTCCCTCAAAACTTGAATAATACTTTTATTTGTCTGATTCCCAAGATTGATAAACCAAAATGTTTTATACAGTTTCGACTTATTAGCCTTTGCAACACTGCCTATAAGACCATCACCAACATAATTGTTAATAGGGTGAGACCATTCATGAAGCATCTCATCTCCCCCTTCCGAGCTAGCTTTAACCTGGGTTAGAGATCGGTTGATAACATGGTAATCCTTAGAGAGACTCTCGATATTTGAAAGAAGAACAAAGGTAACTCAGGACTTATGATTATAAACTAGATTTAGAGAAAGTGTACGATAGATCTACAAAAGTCTTATTTATTTCTAATTTTCCAAGTCTCTGATAAGGGTTATCATGGAGTGTGTTTCTTCCACCACGGTTTCTATCCTTCTTAATGGTGGCAAGTTAGACTCGTTTGTTCTTTCACGTGGCCTTAAGCAAGGGAACCCGTTATCCTCTTATTTGTTCATCATTTGCATTGATTACATTATCTTCCTAATTAAGGAAGAAACAAAAGTTGGTAGCCTGGTAGGTGGACTCCTCTTAAGCTTGAAAAAAAGAACTTCATATCTCTTTCACGGCAGTTGTTTGGAGACGATGTTATCCTTATGGGGATTGTTTCGTTTCAAAAACTATGAGATTATGAAAAAAAACTTGGATACTTTTTGCAAAATCCCTACATAGAAAGTTAATCTTGATAAGTCCTAAGTGGTATTTTCTAAAAAATTGTCGAATGACATCTCTCTAACCAAATGGTCTATCTTTGGGAATTGAAAAAAATGAAAAACTATTTAGGTTGTCTTTTGACTTTATCCAATGGGGACTCAAAATATGTCAAATTCATTGTGGATAAAGTTAGAACAAAACTTGCGGGATGGAGAATAAAACTCCTCTCTATGGTTGGTAGGACTCCAATGATTAATTTTGTCATGGATACGATTCTGTTACTTACATCATGCAATATTCTACCCCGCCGATTGCTACCTGCAAAATGCTTGATAAATTAAATAAGAACTTTCTTTGGGGCTCCTCTAACATTGAGATACAATTATTCTCCCAAAATAGGGGAACAATGCGGTGATAGCTAATTTTGCTTGGCGGCGAGCAAAAATATTTTACCCCTTAATTGGGTTAATATTTTGAATTATAGATACTTCAACCCCGACAATAGGTCGCCATAGTTGGGGTCCTGCACTTGGAAAGCCTTGAAACAAGGTAATAGAATACTTAAGGAGGGCGACAATTGGACTATTGGGAAGGGTTCTAACATGAATCTTTGGTTTGAAATTTGGTTTAGTCCAATTCCGTTACGGGAATTCGTACAAGGTCCTCTTTCGTTAAAGAAGGAAACTTTGAAGGTGAAAAACATTGTGCTTGATAATGGAAATTGAGATTTCTCCAATCATTTACCATAATTCATAAAATCTTAAAACATAAGAGTTTCCTACCTCTTGAGCATTTAAAGAAATCCTGAGACTAGATTTGGAAATGTCAAACTATTCCAAGGATTACTTATTTCATCTCACTTTACAATCATGAAAAGATTTCCACCGCTAGTAAGCTTCTTAATAGGGGTATGAATGTTAGTTCAATTTGCCATTTATGTGGAATCTACGAGGAAAATGTTTTACATGTGTTGCGAGTTTGCATTTTGCAAGAAAAAGGACAAATACTGATATTCCTTTAGGATGTGGTAATTGTTATTTGTAAGTGAGCTTTGTCATGGCTCAAATATATCTGCAAAAACTCATCTACTCACTCTTACGGGATCAAGTGAAAGTTTATTTTTACCTTTGCTATTTGGTTCATTTGGAAGAATAGAAATTTAATAATCTTCCACAAAAACTTAATGTGCTAGAATATTCCAATTACTTCTATTTTTCTAGCAACAAATGTTAATGTATGGTTTCCAAGTATAAGGAATGAATCGGTCCATCGTGACATAATCCGACACTTGGCCACCTCTAGAGCAAGGGTGGATAAGACTTAATACAAACGAGTCTGCCATTGAAAACCCGGGCTCGATATGCCGTGCACGATTACTAAGGAATTATCTTGGAGGATGTGTTAGAGGATTCCAAAGGCGGTTAGGTATCACGAACAACATAGCGACAGAGAGTTGGGAAATTCGAGATGGATTATTAATGACAAAAGAAATATAGAAATTGAAGTGATTCATATCGAATCATACACTCTGGATATTATAAATACGATAGTGGATGACTAAAATGGAAAAAAGGTCACTAATACCCCTTATTATTAATTGCAGGAAACTCTTGTCGGGATTCAAGATCAGATATGTCTTTCGTGAAACAAACATAGTTGCAGCTGTCCTCGCAAAGGAAGCGGTCCATTCAGATGGAGCTTTCATTTGAGCTTGGAAGAGGAATGAGAGTGCCTGAGGACGAGAGAGGTCTCCCCTAATAACTTGTGTGCCAAAGAACATATACAATATAATTAATCATTCAATTGAGTATTCTTAATCCTAAGTTGTTGGTGCTCCTCAAATGATATTTGGCCAAGAATAGTTGGGCCACCACACTTCTTGCATACTAGCTTTGCCATTACACCCTTATATTGCCCCCTTGAACTTAGGGTTCACATTAAGACTAACACGCTCTAAGTTAGACAATCAAAAGTAAAGGCCTAACAATAGCGTGTACCCATAACCTATCCTTCTACAATGACTTCTGGGGGTCATAGAAAGATGTAGGTTATTGGCCCTTATCCCTTCTACCGTAACCACCATATAGTTTTGGTAATAAAGTTAGGTTTGGTAAGAGTTTTGGCTATGTTTTTTACTCTCGCTATTTTGCTCATGCCTTCAGCGTCAACCGAGATAGGGAACTCATGAGGATGTTGAGTGGACCAAATGGTTGGGACAAGTGGTTTTCTAAGTTGAATTTGTGAAATATATGGTATGTGAGGGTGAAATTTGTGGCGTCAACCTATATGAGTCTAATTTCTTCCCTAATTGAATGTGGAAGATTAACCTTTAATTTACTAGAAGAAACAAAAGAAATAATATCCGGGTATAAAACCTAATATTTAGGTATAAAATTTGATTTATTTTTATGCGTCAATAACTTGTTAGGAGTCTCCGCGTAACGGAAGATCCTGAATTTAAACAACATAAATAGTCATAGATTGCTAGGATAACGAGATTACCACTACTTCAAATTCAATACTAACACTTTTTTGGAGCTTGTTGTCTATCATTTAGTTGGATAGATTAGGGTTCTGGATAGATTAGGGTTCACCCTTTCCAAACTTGTATTCTCCATTTAATCAACTAGACTTGGTTATTAAAAAGGAAAAAAAAACTTTTCAATTTGTCATACATACAAAACCCGAAAAACGCAGCTTGACAAGAATTCGACTTTTGTTCCCGCCGATCAGTTATCTTCCTCCCGGAGTGGAGTTGTCGTCTCTCTCCCTCCTTTCTCTTCCCCAGAGCTATAACTCCGACTATCTTCAAAGAGATTGCTAGATTAAGTCTCTCTTTTCTAATTCAAGTCTGCGTTTATATTTCCGCTTCGTTCGATTGGACGGCTCCATAATCAATCTGCTCCCGTGATTTCAGCTTCTCGCCTCCCATTAACTGTATCGGATTATAATCCCTTCCGTCTCCTTGTAGCGCAGCTTTAACTGAATACGCGACGCTCTAAGGAACCCTAGTTTTTGAACTCTGCTCTATGGATCATCAATGGCGTCCTAGCCCAACGCAAGGTAACATCTGTCCAGTCTGCCGAATCTCTCACTTCCCGTTCTGTCCCCCGCCACCGCACTCTTTTAGCTCGAACCCTAGATTTCCCTTGACGCCCCTCCACCACAGACCCGGATTCGATCCTTACAATGTACCGCCTATTGTGCCTCCGCACACCTCGTGGAGAGGCCCGAATGATGGATTGATAGACAAGAGGAATCGGTACGAGCCCACTGCCGATCCATATGGACTGACGACACCACAATCTCACTATGGTCCCTTGCCTAGTGGTCATGGTGGTAGCAATATTTTTTTAGGTGACGGTGAGAGGAACTACAAGAGGATGAGAGTTGGGGATGTGAGCCCCTCTGGTGAGAGCTCTGCAATGGTTGAGCGGAGGTTGAAGCTGATCCGGGATCATGGCAACCTGATAGCAGCTGGCGAGTATAATCACGAAATAGGTAGGCTTAATACTGATGCAACTGGTGTTTCATTGCCAACAAAAGGTAGAGAGGTGATCAAATTTGAAGATCCTGGGTTTCCGAAGAATGAAGTAAGTTGGTCAGGAATGTCGGGACCGAATTCCCAATATAATGTTGGTATCTCAAGGAACAATTTTGGTCCCAGTTTAAATGAACAACGCATTTACTTACCATACCCAAATGAACCTTCGTCCTTCAATGCTGGTCCCTCTCCAATGTCAGCGACACCGCCTAGGACGCCTAGCTCTTTGTTTCCAGTTGGTCTAAGTTCCTCAAGAATGCCTCCTCCCTTTCCCTACGCTTCCCACAATCATTCAACGCTATCCAATCCCCATAATCATCATGCTCCTAATAGCTTCAGTCTGGATGTATGTGTATGCTTCTCTTCTGAAATGTCTTTTTATTAATGTTAATAGTATATAAGATTATATCAGACAAAGGGCCTGAGTATTTCTTACTTTCTGCACATTTAACGAATACGGCGTTAATAAACAGTCTCTTCAACCACAGAAGCCACCTCCTCAAGAGCTAAAAGTCATTGATGCTTCTGATATCTTTAGGCTGCCACATCGAGCTCGCCGTCCAGATCATATTGTGATAATACTTAGAGGGCTTCCAGGTAACATGTTTGCTCCCCATAATTTGTCATTTAATAATTTTTTGCTGATCAAAAGCCACGCATCTATATCTGGAACTTATGAGTATATTTGGCCATTTGGGAACCATCCTCCTTAGAGCTTTACTGCTAACCAATTACCAAAGAGCTAATGCACACTCTTTCTAGTTAATTTAGATGATGCAATGCTATGGTGTATCTTTTTCGAAATTGTCAAATATGGGAAGCTTTGAGCTTGTCAGTTGAGTATCCAACAGCAATTTTATCAGTATTAATAATTTTAGACTTTTATATGCCTCTTTCTCAACAGGGAAGTGATTTAGACTCACTACATGAAAAATATTCCTTTAGTGATGAAAAATATTTATCAGTCAGAGATCGGTAGCTCTATTGCTGGTGTGAAAGATAAAGCTTGTATAGAAAGATTAAATGTTACTTGTTAATCTTTCATGGGCACTGAGCTTGTGGAGATTACCCAAAATACTTTTGAAGTAACTTAATATAAAGGTGGAGTAATTATTTGTTTGTGAATATTGAGTTGAAGATGTTTTTGGTGTTGAAGAGCACCTAATTCCCGTGAGTGGTAGTTGTAAACAGTGCCAGAACATATCAGTAGTTTTAGTTAGAGATATACATGAGGTGATGGGGTCCAATCTCTCTGTTTTGGAGCTAAATGTAAACCAGTTAGACTATCTAAATGCCAAGGTGAGAGCTGAGGCAATATATAGTAACACTAAATGTTACTTATGATTTAATCTGTTTTGTAGATCACTAACAACTGTATTCTCACTTCTATTAGTGTATATTTCCCTGGATGTATCAAATCAAATGGGGCAAAGATATTGGCTTAATAAGTCTTTTTATTTTGCATCAGGTAGTGGAAAGAGCTACCTGGCCAAAATGTTGCGTGATCTTGAGGTTGAAAATGGTGGTTCCGCACCACGCATTTACTCGATGGATGATTACTTCATGACTGAGGTTGAAAAGGTATGTTGTGGGCTTGCATAATGATCTATCTACTTCCTCCTTTTAGTCTCTTATCAGTACACTTTTCCAGGTTGAGCAGTATGATGCTTCAAATTCTTCATCAGGAGTAAGAGCGAAGAGATCTACCATGAAAAAAGTGATGGAATATTGTTATGAACCTGAAATGGAGGAGGTAAATGAAGCCATTTAATCCCTATCCAAGATGAAATCTTATATTGATCTTCCTATCCAAACTTGATTTTAAAGATGCACAAAATGCGTACTTTTATTCAGAAGCACCAAGAGATCTACTAGAGTTAATGTTGACCTTGATTCATAACATTGTCATTTTGCTGCTTTCAGAAGATAGATAAACACTCCTTGTTAATTTGCATAATAGAATTCAAAATCTTGCAATTTTATTTTGGTTGCTGGAGTCTGTGATTTATGCATAGAGTAATTTCTTTTTAACTTATGCTGCGTAGGTTTACAGGGCAAGCATGTTGAAAGCATATAAGAAGACCCTTGAGGAAGGCGCCTTCACCTTTGTAATTGGTACTGCAATTATTCTCTTGACTTTTTGGTTTTGCTTCAGATACAGCCTTTTCTAGTAAGGATATCAGGTTCATTCTTTAGTATCTTTACGTAGTAAGTATTGTGTAATGATGTTCTCAGTTTTCAACTTTGCACTTATTTTGAGTTTTTTTTTTTCTTTTTATCTGAAACTTTTGGTGTTTATTGCCTGTACTCCCATATTAATTGCTTATAACGAAGCTCATCAATGGTATGTGTATAACCAGTTGATAAAAATTAAACTACTAAAAATTTGCCCTTTAGGCATAAGTGAGATAATAAATAAGTAATTAACGTAAGTAGGTCTACTCCAAATTGTCTGAGTTTTAGAAGGAATGTGATATGGTCATTCAACTTAATTGTAGAGGAGGTAGATGCAGTGCTCGTGCACTGCCTTCGCTTAACTAACATGCAGTTTATGGTTCGGCAATTGACCCTTTTTTTGCTGGTATGTGTGCATCGTCTTAGTGGATGACCGCAATCTGCGGGTAGCTGATTTTGCTCAGTTTTGGGCAATTGGAAAGGTATATCCTTAAATCTCCTTTCTCTCCACGCTTGCAAGATTTTTTTTAATTAATATTTTATATCTTCGAGAAATTTTAAAGGATGGCTTCATTTGTATCTTGAAGCTCCAGCCAGGTTCATGGTATTCTGAAAAGTTTGTTTCTTTGTTGCTCTTTCGCAAGCTGTGTCATGGTTTTGCTCAAGTTGTCAATTCTGTTGTGTCCATCTACCAAAAATGAGTTACTCCATTCACAGAGGATTAAGTTCAAACTCCTTTCCTAGTAGAGCTTTCCTAGGACCAGAGTCCAAGCACAATCTGCTAGTTGATAATTAAAATTAAACCTGTACATTTTTGTTATAGCAGGGAATCCAATTGGCCCTTACATGTCTTCATGAACACTATAAATCTTTCTGTTCGTGTCCATGAACCTTCAGTGTACATCTTTGATTCCTCATTTTGTACATCTTGCATCTTCTTGGTGCCTTATTTTTGACATACTAACTGTATTGCTCAAAGAAAATTTCAACTTCTTTCTGTGCAGAAAAAGATGTATGAATGTTTGATGCTGGACATAAATAAGATATTCTATATGCAGATATTATTTTGATGGCAGTTCGTTAATGCTCCTTAGTTTACTTCAGGCTCACGAAGTCTTATATTCAATCTAATTAGCTTGGAAAGTTTGGCAGTACAAAAAAAAGCTAGATGAGAAAGTTGACTTTAAACAATGGTATTTGTGAGGTTCCATTACAGCTAAAAATGCTTCACTTATGGCAGTTGTCAAGCCTTCAGTTACATCTCTCAGCATTCATAATCTCTTCAAATTCATGTATGTTGTTGTGTTAACAATTAAAATGATCTGGTTTGTTAAAAGTACTTAGGACTTGGTGATGTCTATACTACTACTCTAAGTTTAAGTCAAGTTATATCATGTTAAGTCCAACATAAACTGAAGAAATCAACTATTATTCTCTCTTTATGGATGTACTATATATTGAAAATCCGATTGTCATTACTAAAACAAACTCTACGCGCAAAACATAATGCTACCCATTGCATTATACGTAGTGTCTGTCAGAACCCAATCCTTTGATATTCTTATTGGCCATAAATAAAGTAAAATCTTCATTTTAGGTAGCTAATTTATTGTTCTGTTTGCAGAAATCAGGCTATGAAGTATACATATCAGAAGCCACATATAAAGATCCAGAGGCAAGTTTGCTCCATGATTGCACCTTCTAATGTTTGGATTACAGTGTGTACAAACTCTCAGCTGAGTTCTGTATTGTTCCTGTTATTATGTTTATGTATTCTTGTGTATTTTTATGTCTACAATTAGCAGATGTTTCATCAATTGCTCATAATGTTCTTTTTTGGAACACCAGGGTTGTGCAGCTAGGAACGTGCATGGTTTTTCCCTTGATGACATCCATCAGATGGTAAAACGGTGGGAGGAAACCCCCGCCTTGTACATGCAACTTAACGTTAAGGTATTTTATTGTGAAGACGGTATACTTTTTTGTGTAGTCAAATTATATTCATAGACCCTGAAACCATGATTGTCTTTTTTCCCTTTATTATCTAGTTTTCATTAGTGGTAACTGTTTCCATTTGGATTGCTTTGCAGTCGTTATTGCACGGGGATGACCTGGAAGGAAGTGGGATTCAAGAGGTAATAGTCCTTCTAAAGGAATTTCCTCGGAGTTCAATTATTTATGTCACAAATATATAGTTTCAATTTTTGACAGAAGGGCATACTTGAATATAGATATGTTGTCTGTCCTCATTTCTGTAAGTTCCTTGATCAGGTGGACATGGAAATGGAAGACGAGGACGAAGAAGGTCCACCTGCAGTAGAATGCAGAAAACCGGAAAACAGCTTAGAACCATCTTGTGATGAACCCTGTGGTAACTCTGAGCATGGTAAGTATTTTTTTTTCTTTCTATTTTCTCTGTATACTTTGCATTTTAGCAAAATTAAAATGGACGAAATTCGTTCTGTATTTGTTGGTTGATTAACAGAGAAACTACATAGACAACTATACAAAAGGATGAACAAACTCTAGTACCTTAAGAGTTTGAACTTGACAAACAATCCACATGGAAAAAACATATTCCTGGTCCATTTTCAATTAACTGAGTACCAGAGAGTTAAACATTAAACAATATTTTAGGCATAGATTCTTTTGACTTGAAAGCTCCTGCATTCTTTCCCTACTCATATTTTCATGAAATGATGAACATAGTCCACAATGTTATCATCTTCTAGGCTAATTGAACTCTTAAAAAGTTAAAATTATGTTACTCTTTTTTTATTTATTTTTATAAAAGGGAACGTGACAAACTAGGCCAATGAACCCCAATAACTTGATGGATTGATTAGAGGTGATCTTTTTTATGATTAAGTTGATAAGAATTTATCATCTTTTATTAAGTTCATGCTTCTTTCTGATGGTAATTTTACTGTAGGTAACCATCAGGAAGGATTGGTGAGATGGGTCACCGATGCAGAAATTTCTACTGAGGTGGTAAGAGGATTGGGTAGGAGTAAGTGGTCAGATGATCTGGAGGGACAGGAAAGACCTGATTATGTAAATCGTCCTTTGTCTGCACTGTCTGGATTAGCTGCAGCTTACTCTGGGAAGAAGGGGAAATCAGTACGATGGGGAGATGAGGTACAGCTTATTTGACATTATAGTCAGTAGAATTGATCTTCAGTCTCCAAATGATAAGATATCAGTAGTTTGGGTTGGAAATCAATAGATAAAATCTCTAGGCAACATGTCTGGAGGTATAATACTCTGGTATTATTTTTTTGAAACAGTAATATAAATGACATTTATGAGTCTCTTGATATACTAGTCCATGTTGGCGTATCTCCCAACATATTTTCTGCTGAATCTATGACACTGATTTTGTTAAATGGACTCGTCAAGGTTGGTGATACTGGTTTCTCAATTGCTGCTGCAAAGAAGTCGAGCAAGTCATCCCTCGTGATAGGACCCGGCACTGGATACAACTTGGTTTGTCACTTTAGCTTTCAAATTTAACGTTGCTTGATTTTCTTATTAATTAATGGGGTTTTAGACTGAGTGTGGAAGGAACCATGCCGACCTTGCTATGCCTCCTCGAGTCGTTTTTAAAATTGAAGCCTTCTGTTGCATGCCGTTGTTGGCTTGATTGCAGAAGTCAAACCCGTTAGGTGCTGTTGAAATGTCTGGGAGCAGCAGTGGGAGTGTTGAGCAAAGGAGACAGAATGTGTTTCAAGAGCGACTCCGAGCAGAGACAGAGTCTTTTAAAGTTGTATTTGACAGAAGACGTCATCGGATAGGTGGTTTCGAGGCAGACGAGGAATCATAGTAAACCAACGACTGAGAGTAGTGATACCATCCCATAGCTTCCTCGAGTTGGTGAAGTGAAGATCCTTGGAGTGAGCCAAGAATCTCCCCCTTGTGTTCTGCAGTTGCAATTTTTATGTCACGGAAAGGAAGACAGATTAGTATGATTTCTGTGCACCTTACCTTAATTAATGAGTGCAAAAGTAATAATATTGTAACTGTGAACATAGCGTAGGAGTATTCGCTGTGGTGACGAACCACAAACACTGATGATGGTAGACACTTCAGGAAAATCGATTTTGGACAACCAGAAACTGTAAAGTGTGTTTAGCAAATGAATGGAATGGAGCAGGCCGCTCCCTCCCTGTAAAGGAATCCTTCAGCATTATCTTACACCAATTCTTTCGGATGGAATCAGCACCCATCAGAAGGAACCAATAACAGTTAATAATTTTCTCTAAATGAATTTGAAAGTGGTACGCTCACTAGGGTCTGCCATCCTATATACAAACTAAGGATAGATGCTTTCTTGGGCGGCCAAACAACTTTCGTATTATTGTATTAAACATATCATATTTATTTATTGATACTATTTAATAATTTACTTATGTTCATCGTTATTTTTTTAATTTTAGTTTTAGTTTAATTATGTATTAATTTTTTGAAATGGTTGAAATGAAAAATAAGTAATATTTTAAATTTAGTATTTATAGGCTACCAAATACTCATTTTAAATATATTGTTTTTTCAACAATCTCTAAAAAAATCAGAAAGACTATAATATATAGATAATTAAATTAGAGCTATAACAACATATAAAATGTTAAAGTTTCAATTTTCACATCGATCATAAAATTTGATCAAAAAGTGTTGCTAATTTTTGACAATTTTACCAACTTTGAATAATTTTATGATCGATGTGAAAATTGAAACTTCACCGCATATGTGTTGTTATAACTCTAATTTAATTATCTACATACAATACTATCTCTGATTTTTTAAGATTTTTTTTTTAAATTTTCAAAATGAGTATTCCGGTAACCTATAAATACTGAATTTAGAATATTATTTTTTTTCAACTATTTCAAAAAATTAATATAGTAGATACATAATTAAATTAAAACTGACATTGAACATATGTTAATTACTAAAGAACATAAAAAAATAACCATGAGATATTTAATACAATAATATGAGAGTTACTTCAACAATTATATTTGAACCATATAAAATTAACAATTGAAATTAGTAGTGTAGTGATAAATGTTTTAGGTAGTATGTAAGACGTCTAAGATTCAAAACTTGCCAGAAGCATGAATTTTTCACAATTTTGAACTGTAGTTTGGTAACTACAAAAGTATGTGGTCAATTTGATAATTAGTTTTATTAAAATTAGTAAAAGAAAATATGTAAAAACTATTTGGGCATCATAGTCTTTTAACAAAAGTGGTCTGTATAAAGTAGTCGATGATCTGCAAATAGAATCTCCCTTAAAGCCGCATGGGTCAATTCTAAGTGGCTACTAAGGGATCAGAAAATGGCTCGAAATAGAAAGGACATGTTGAATGCCTCTTAGGTTTGGCGTTTTCAATTTCCTCTAGCGTTCATTCTACTGTAAATTTATAATTAGTTTGGGTAAATAGCCCCAATTTGCACCCGGTGGTGATGTTAAATACACCAACATGTTTAAAAGTGTTGTTTTGTGCACTGCTATGTTTGAAGATGTTGTTACATGCACTCATTGTTATCTTTCCGTTTAGTTTTTCCGTTAAAACTCACGTGATTGTCACGTGTTAAATTAAAATGATTTCTGGAAATTGAAAAGTCGAAATTGCCCTCCCCTTTATCAACCACTTGTGCAATTATTCCTCTTCTCTATTTTGTCTTCTCCAACTTGTCAATTTTGTTGTCTTCTTCGAAACCCTGTGACATCATCACAAGCAGTAGTTGATCCACCGTAGTCGCCGCGAAGTATTATCGACGACTTCGTAGTTGTTGGTCTCCATACTGGAGTGCGACGCAAACTGTTTTAGAAAAGTTTTTGAATTTCTCCGAAGGTGGTGAACCGGAAGTCTTTGTCCTGAATCAGAAGAAAAAAGGTTGAAGAAATCTGATGAGACAAAGTTAGGATAATCAAGTTTGCTTCAATTCATTTCCACATGTGGACAATCTGATCACAATAAAGGGGGTTGTAAACCTAAGGAACAACCGAACAAGAATTAAGAACCACAACGTGCCAGACAAATGAAAAGAAAATTGCAAGACACGGTAGGTGAAACCTTCAGAAACGGTGATAAATCGCAAGACATGGTTGTCGAAACACCATCGATGTAGCTCAATTCAAACATTATATTCATACTCCGATAATACGTTATATCACAAGTTTTTACTCTTATTGTTTTCGGTTGAATGACCATATTACTAACTCTATACACCTAATTAGAGAAGGTTTAGGAAAAAAATCCCACTAGAGTTCATTCTTTAGTTCCAAAGGTAAATAATTGTTGTTATAGCAGTGAACTCAGGCTTGGCAAAACTGTCTTAGTTTAAGTACCCGAGGAGGAACAAGGATGAAGGTATATCAAAGGCAAATGATTTTGTTAGTTCAAGTGTACCTCAATCTTCGAAAAGTCAAACCCCAAAAAAACAACTCAAGGAAAGACAAGGAGGAACAAAAAGGAGATCACCCAAATTCAAGTCAACACAATGAAGGCAGATGGATGATGAATCCGTTTTTGGAAGGATAAGGAAAAGTCTGAAAATGTTCCAACATATTTGCGCAATGGTTTTTCAACCTAAAATGTTTTGAATGGTCTAGCATGTTTGAAAATGATGGTAATTGTTACCTCCATTAATTCTCTGTTAAAAATTCCATAAAATATTTTTTATATTTGCAAAATTAATCGAATATTTTTCTAAATGTTACAACTACACCCGATAAACTTACACTAATGTTACAAACAAGTCCCGACTCGATTCGAGCCACACCGGGGGTCCCCTAGCTAAGGTCCAAACCCAAACAAGGTCACCCAACCCTGGGGACCTCATCTAGGCTCGGACCCAGACCATAGGACTCAATCAGTTTGGACCGAACCTGACTGGATTATGGTTTAGGGTTCGAACCCAGACCAGGTCGTAACCATGGGGACCTGGTATGGGTTCATACCCAAACCATAGGAACCCCAATTGGGGCTTAATTAGAGTCCCAATCGATTTGGACCGAACCTGACTAAGTTTGGTTCAGAGGATTGATACTCCAATTGAGTCCCAATTAGGGGTCTTATGGTCTGGTTTCGAACTTAGACAAGGTCGCCCAACCATGGGAACCTGTTCTAGGTTCGGACTCATACCATAGGACCTCCGATTGGAGCTCAATTGGAGCCCAAATCGGTTTGGACCGAACATGGTTGGGTTCAGTTCAGACGATTGGGGCTCCAATTGAGCCCCAATCGGGGGGTCCTATGATCTGGGTTCGAGCCCATACCATGTCTCTAGGGTTGGGTGACCCGGTTTGGGTTCGAACCCTGGCTAGGGGACCCCTGGTTTGGTTTGAATCGAGTCGGGACTTGTTTGTAACATTAGTAGAACTTTGTAGGGTTTAGTTGTAACATTTAGAAAAATATTTGGTTAATTTTGGAAATATGAAAAATATTTAATGGAATTTTTTAATTTAGAAGTAACAGAGGTACCAATTACCATCATTTTCAAACATGTTGAACCATTAACAATCACGAAAAAACATGTTGATGCTACTAAAGTTTTGTACAAACATGTTGAACCATTTTCAGACTTTTCCCCTTTGGAATATGATTTGATTTAGTTTGTGTAGAACTGATGTTTATGGTTTTGTGAAGAACATGTTTGCGTTTTCAAATTGTTGTTCAGTTTGGGTTTGGGTAGAACTTATTTTTGTAAACTTTCAGCTTTTGAGAATGAACAACAATTTTGTTTTTGCTGGGTATGTGTCAAGTAAAAACATAGTTTATAACATCAACTCAACAAAGGTTACAATGCAAAAAATGAAAAATTATCAAACATAATAGTGCATATAACAACATTATAGATAACATGATGTTGCACATATCAACATTAGTTATAACGAAATAACTTTTAAAACGATGAGGTTAGCATGAATTGCAGAAGGCATCAATGAACTAAACTGCATTAGCTTAACAAGAGTTTCAAAATACATTATTATCCATTAAACATTAGCTAAACTTTGGGAGGCTAACATGAAGACAAACCTCTCCCACCTAAAACGACAATTAACAATGTATAACATTTGTTCTAATAATTAATTCATCTTCTCGAAGAAGGTAACAATGAAAGCGGCACAAAGCACCAATAAAGCATTACACCCAATTACAAAGATAACCAAGACTTTATTTTCTCGGCGGGCAGCTGATAGTTGTTCTTCCAAAACACTGTGCATTTGTTTGAATTTACGGATAACACTTTTTCCATGAGGCCAAATTAGAGGGTCTTTAGAGTAAAAAAATCCACAACCTGAATCAACTTTACCATGTATTCCCCAAAAAACCAGAAATTGTTCAATTGCAAAGTACTAAAACTACAATGTAGGGTAGGGAATCCTGACCATAACTTGTAATTACCGATGACCCTAACTGATGAACCCTAACCCTAATTGCGAATTACCTAAAATAAAATTAAGAGTAACCCTAATTTTTACGCCAAACTCAAGCAAACTTAAATACTATCCACGCTCAATCGAACAAAATATTGAATCAGTTGAAGAGTTTGGGACTAACACTAACCTTAATTTGAAATATCATACCTTGTAATTAGGGCATCCATGAAATCTTCGAGCAAAATTCTTCCATATACAGGCTTGAATGACATTGCAAATCTGACCACAGTCACCTACTCGTTTTGCAGACTTCATCAACATGGTTGTAGAAGTAATATGAGGGAGCCATGAAGGGGAGAGATTGAAGTGATTTAGGGGGGGGGGGGGGGGGTGGTAATTGCCAAGCTGAATGAGAGAGTATATTAATATGAAATAAAAGGTATAATGGGAATTCAATCTAATTTTGGAACCACGTAACCAACGCGTAAGGATATAACATACGAAATTAACAGTGAAGGTGGATGTGGTGCAAATAACAACACTTCCAAACATATAGGTGCATAAAACAACATATGATGTGCATTTCAAACATCCGGGGTGCATTGGGGTTATTTACACAACTAATTCTTCCAATCGGGTTCAGTGAGGCACTTAGATTCATGACGGTTTTCCGTGGGCTTGTTCTATTTGTGGTCCTGGGACGTTTTCATTGCAGATGTGGCTCCATGAAGCCATGACTTGCAAAAGAAACCGACAGGAAGAAAAGGTGAGTTGCTTTTATTATATAAGGTAAATGTAGGTATTGGGTGCATGGTGGGGCGGGTATTTCCGATTGGTGGGGCTGAGTAGGTGGTGTTGGATATCGATAGTAACAGCCCAGTAGGGAAAAAGACCTCGAAGGCCCAATAACTATAGAGGGGGTAAACCCATAACATTCGAACCGGACCGACCTCCATAGAATGGCCCAGAACCGAGCCCAAAGCCTTTGAGGACACCATGAGTGCTCGCCATTCTTTACCAGGCCGTGACCTCTCACTGCTCGCCATGAGAGTGCTCGCCCCAAAGAGAGACCTGCCTCTCTCCTCTGGTCCCACTAAACCGTTAATAACAGAGTGGCCAGGATTAGATTTGGTACACATATTCACTAAAGATTAGATTTGGTAACTGCAATATCTCGCAGTAACTGCCATATCCCACGATCCGAATCTTCAGCAACTCAATATACACTAAGATATTCAGTTTCCTTTATACGGTTCTATCTCTCTTACCCTATAAATACCCTTACTTTACATACGTTCTTTACGTTTTGAGTTTTATACACACATATACTCATTTAAGCATCGGAGAGGGACCCAGAGACACCCCCTCTATGGATCAGATGGATGACCTCCTCAACAAAAGGCTCCAGGAAAGACAGTTGACAGTCGTAGCTCCCTTCAAGGAGCAGTCCTCTGCTCCTCAAGAAGACAATCCCTCCGCTCCTAAGGAAAACCACCGCCCTGCTGCCACAGGGCCCTCACCTTCGGAAGCGGCAAATCCTGGTCCCGCTGCGCCTCAGGAGGATCAGGAGATGACGTCAGGTCAGCAGTCCCTATCTCCGGCACACACCAAGGAGCCAGCAGCCGCATATACTGCTAATCCTTTCGGTCCTCCTCCACCTGGAATCTTGCCTATGTACTGCACTGTGGATCAGATGGATGACCTCCTCAACAAAAGGCTCCAGGAAAGACAGTTGACAGTCGTAGCTCCCTTCAAGGAGCAGTCCTCTCATCCTTTTACCGACGGGCTCGTCGCTATCAAAATCCCGAAGGATGTGGTTGCTCGGGCCATACCTGAGTATAGCGGTGGAGGAGATCCTACCGTACATGTCAACAAACATGAGGCCTCCCTTCTGGGTAAGTCAAACGATCCCAATCATTTGGCTTTGCTATTTCCATCTACTCTTTCGGGTTCGGCTTCGTCCTGGTTCTTCGGCCTCCCTGCAGGATCAATCGGAACTTGGGCAGAGTTAAGAAGCAAGTTTCTGGAGATATATATGGGCGAGCGCCAGTTGCTGAAGAGCGTGGTCGCCCTTGACTCAGTCAAACAGCAGCCGGGAGAGTCGCTGTCCAACTTCTACGGGCGTTTTCATCAGAACGTCACAGAATTAGATCGCCGAATCTCGGATGGGGAGATCATTCGAGCCTTCTACAGGGGTCTGGATGTGGCCAGCAAGGCCTCGAGAAAGCTACGAAACAGCTATCACGTGAAGGAGATTGAGACGTTGGAGGAGCTAGCATCCAGAGCAAAAGGTTTCATAGACCTTGAACGCGCAAACATCGAGGCTAACCTCCTGACGACCTCGCTAAGGGTAACCCATGAACCCCGACGCGATGGTAATAAGGAGGTAAATAAGGAGAAGAAGGGAAAGGAAAGCAAGCCTCGAGTCGAGTCTCTTCCAGCGCCTCGCCATCCAGAGGTCCCTGAGTACTTCACGCCTTTAAATAGGCAGATCTCAGCGGTACTAGTCGAGATGGAGAGGAGATCCTTGGCGAGGCCACCGATGCCTCGTCGAGGTGGGCTGCCCATGGGCAAGGATGTCGAGAGCTACTGCAGATACCACAAGTGCAAGGGCCACAAGACAGAAGACTGCAAAATTTTGAAGCGGGACATAGAGAGGCTGATTCAGGGGGGAATGTTGAAAGAATTTGTAGCAGGGCGAGACCGAAGTCGAACGCCCCCCAAGAGACATCGTTCGCCAGCCCCTGCGGATCAAGCTGAGCCTTCTGGAAGCAAGAGGAGAGTGAATCTGATTGCGGGAGGATTATGTGCAGGCGGCGAGAGGTCAAGTGCCAGAGAGGTCTACGCCACTCAGATCTCTACGGCGGTTCAGTTTGGGAAACGGCCCCGACCGGAAGAGAACATTGTCATCTCATTCTCTGAAGATGATTTGGCACATGTCACCACACCCCATAACGATGCTCTGGTCATTACGGCAAATATTGACGGCTGTGATGTTGCAAGGATTCTGGTCGACGGAGGCAACTCGACAGAAATCCTATTTCTGGACGCCTTTGAGAAGATGGGCAAGTCCAAGCGCGACCTGAAGAGGGTCGACTTTCCGCTGATCGGGTTTGCGGGAAGAACAACTTATCCACTGGGGGCTATAACCATGCCAGTGATTTTTGGCGAGGGGTGGAAAAGCATCAAGGTGTCGGTCACTTTCCTGGTGGTCGATTCACCTACATCCTACAACGCCATCATAGGGAGGACCACGATCAACCCAAATAAGATTGTGGCCTCCACTGTCCACCAGAAGATGAAGTTCCCTACTCCGAACGAGATTGGAGAAGTGCTAGGAGATCAACCTTCCTCGCGGCAATGCTATGTGAACTGTTTACGCAGGAAGAACCAAAGGGAGGCGCTCGCTATCGAAACAGAGGCTGACCCCCGCGAGGACTTGGCTCGGCCAACACCCATGGAGGAATTGGAGGAGGTCGAGATCGATGGTCCAGACAAAAAGGTGCGCATTGGGACCACCTTGAAGGAGGATCAGAAGGAGGCCATGACCACCCTCCTCAAGGAATTCAAAGAGCTCTTCGCCTGGCAGTCGAGCGACATGCCAGGAATCAGCACATATATTATCTCCCATGAGCTCAGGATAGACCCCTCCATCAAGCCGATCGCCCAAAAGAGAAGATCATTCAGGACGGATAAGCATTTGGCGATCAGGTAGGAAGTCGGCAGATTGATTGAAGCTGACTTCGTCAGAGAAGTAAGATTCTAGAGCT
The DNA here is from genome assembly GCA_946814005.1 of Chamaenerion angustifolium. NCBI lineage: Eukaryota > Viridiplantae > Streptophyta > Magnoliopsida > Myrtales > Onagraceae > Chamaenerion > Chamaenerion angustifolium. The sequence goes on along the minus strand of OX328271.1, from coordinate 24,212,252 downwards.
GGGTCGCCAACCCAGTTTTGGTCAGGAAATCAAACGGCAAGTGGAGGATGTGCGTCGACTTCCGCGACTTGAACAAGGCTTGCTCCAAAGATTCATATCCCCTTCCGAGGATTGATCAGCTGGTCGATGCTACCTCGGGTCATGAGATGCTGAGCTTCCTGGACGCCTACTCAGGCTACAACCAGATCAGAATGCATCCCGACGATGAGGCTCACACCGCTTTCTATGCTGATGGGGACATTCTGTGCTACAAGGTGATGCCCTTTGGCCTTATCAATGCTGGGGCAACGTATCAACGGATGGTGAACTGGCTATTCCAGGACATGCTGGGAAGGAACATGGAGGCCTACGTGGATGATATGCTCGTCAAAACCATTAAGGGCAATCCTCACACGGCAGACCTCCGCGAAGCTTTCGAATGCATGAGAAGACACAGTGTTCGCCTGAATCCTGCCAAATGCGCCTTCGGGGTCAAGTCCGGTAAATTTCTGGATTTTATGGTCAGTGAAAGAGGAATCGAAGCAAATCCAGAAAAGCTAAAGGCCATAGAGGAAATGAAGTCGCCAACCTGCCACAAGGAAGTCCAGTGCCTGAACGGCCGACTAGCTGCTCTTAACCGCTTCCTCTCCAAGGCAAGCGACAGGTCCCTCCCGTTCTTCAAAACCTTGAGGGCCAACCGCAAGTTCGAGTGGACGCCAGACTGCGAGGAAGCATTCCAGTCCTTGAAGAGGCATATTCAAACACTCCCAGCTCTGGCAAAACCCGTTCCAGGCGAGCAGCTTTTCCTTTATCTAGGCATTAGCGATGTGGCAGCCAGTGCTGTCTTAATAAGGGAGGAAAATAATGTTCAGAGTCCAGTGTATTTCATTAGCAAAATGTTCAACTCAGCAGAAATAAAATATGTCCAGATTGAGAAGTATCTCTATGCCTTAGTTATTGCTGCTCGGAAGCTGAGACCTTACTTTCATGCGCACGACATCACGGTCCTCACCAATCAACCTCTCAAAAACTTCCTGATGAAGCCAGATTCTTCAGGAAGAATGGTCAAGTGGGCGATCGAGCTCAGCGAGTTCAAGATCAAATTTGCGCCAAAAACGGCCATCAAAGGTCAAGCACTAGCTGATTTCATAGTGGAAAGCACGAGTAACGGTCAAACAGAAGCAGAGAACAGGCCAAGTCAGTCAGCAGACGACAATCAAATCTGGGAACTCTATACGGATGGGTCTTCATCAAAAGAAGGCTCGGGGGCAGGTTTAATTCTTATTCCTCCTGAGGGCGAGCCTCTGAAGTACGTGATCGCCTTGACATTCCCGGCGACCAATAATGAAGCAGAATATGAGGCTCTTATCACTGGACTCAGATTAGCAAAAGGAATGGGTATAACTGCGCTTAAGGTAAAAAGTGACTCAGAGCTTATTGTCAATCAGGTTAATGGCGCCTACGAGGCAAAGGGAGAAAAGATGAAGAAATATCTCGGCATCGCCAAAAAGCTGGTCGCGGAAATCCTAAATTTCGCAATTGAGTTTATTCCTCGCCAAGAAAACCAGATGGCAGATTCATTGAGTAAACTAGCCTTCGGAGGGGCGACAGTCCAAGATGTACAATTTCTGGAGAAAGCTCTATGTTCAGTCCTGGAAAGCAGAGCAGAAGTCTTCAACATCCAAGGACAAGTCACATGGATGACCCCGTTCCAGAATTATTTAAAAGAAGGAATCCTCCCGGAGGACGAAGGTGAATCCACGAGGATTAGAAGACTAGGAGCAAGTTATCTAATCATCGGTGGAGAACTATACAGAAGAGGCTACTCGACACCTTACTTGATGTGTGTTGCTCATCCTGAAACAGAAAAGGTTCTTCGAGAAGCTCACAAAGGGGCAGCAGCATGTCATGAAGGTGCTCGATCGCTAAGCAGGAAAATATTCAGATTGGGATATTACTGTCCGACCTTGGGAAAAGACGCAGCCGAGTTAACATAGAAGTGTGAAATTTGCCAGCAGTTTGCACCACGATCGGGTCGACCATCGACATTATTATCCCCAATGGCGGGTGCCTGGCCTTTCGCTCAATGGGGAATCGATATATTGGGTCCTTTTCCCATTAGCACTGGTCAGCGTACTCACATTATAGTGACAATCGACTACTTCACTAAGTGGGTAGAGGCGAAAGCTCTAGCTTCGACAACAGAATTTCAGGTCATCAAGTTCCTGCAGGTCAACATATTCTCCAGGTTTGGCATTCCTAAGGTACTCATCAGTGATAATGGTCCGCAATTTGTTGGAAAGGAGCTGAAATGACTCTGTGAAGAATATCATGTGGACCATCATTTCAGCTCAGTACATCATCCGCAAACGAATGGGCAAGCTGAAGCAGCCAATAAGGTTGTCTTAGCAGGACTCAAGAAAATGGTTCGAGCATTCAAAGGGAACTGGGCAGATGAACTGGAAAAGGTATTATGGGCAATCAGAACAACGCCTAAGGCGGCCACAGGAGAAACGCCTTTCAGTTTAGTGTACGGATCAGAAGCAGTAGCACCAACCGAATTAGCAGTGCCTACCCACAGAGTCTTACACTTTAACGCAGAGGCAAATGAGATCGAGCGCAGAACTGACCTCGACTTAGCAGAGGAAAAGAGATGGCTCTCGGAAAAGACACAGGCAAAGATGCGCTTGACGACCGTTCGGTATTTCAACAGAAAAGTCAGCGCTCGCCAATTTTTCGTGGGGGAGATGGTTATGAGAGGGAATGAATTCACAAGGCTGTACAATAAAAACAAACTTTCAGCCAAATGGGAAGGACCGTACAAAGTAGTAGAGATCGCCGCACCAGGATCCTACTATTTGGAAACCACCGAAGGCGAGAGGTTACCCCGACCATTTAATTCTGAGCATTTAAGAAGATTTTATGCATAGCTTGTAATCAAACTGTTATGTCAATAAAAGAAAGCCATTCCTTCATAAAGCGTGTCCACTCGAAGCCAAAAGCCTTGACGCCAAAGTCAGGCCAAAAGCCCTAGCAACAAAGCTAGGCCAAAAAGCCCTATCGCCAAGGATAGGCCAAAAAGCCCTATCGCCAAGGATAGGCCAAAAGCCCTGACGCCAAAGTCAGGCCAAAAGCCCTAGCAACAAAGCTAGGCCAAAAAGCCCTATCGCCAAGGATAGGCCAAAAGCCCTGACGCCAAAGTCAGGCCAAAAAGCCCTAGCAACAAAGCTAGGCCAAAAGCCCTGACGCCAAAGTCAGGCCAAAAGCCCTAGCAACAAAGCTAGGCCAAAAGCCCTGACGCCAAAGTCAGGCCAAAAGCCCTGACGCCAAAGTCAGGCCAAAAACCCTAGCAACAAAGCTAGGCCAAAAGCCCTAGCAACAAAGTTAGGCCAAAAGTTCTGACGCCAAAGTCAGGCTAAAAGACCTAGCAATAAAGTTAGGCAAAACAAAAAGACCTAGGAACAAGGCTAGGCCAAAAGCCCTGACGACAAAGTCAGGCCAAAATACCTAGCAAAATGTTAGGCAAAATAAAAGCCCTGACGCCAAAGTCAGGCCAAAGAAAGTTTAGGCGATCACTATTGATGATAACGCCTGAAAAATTACAAACCCCCTGTTATTATGCCAACACCTCAAATGTTTAAACTTCAAAGAAGGTAATATCTCTTTGAACTTAGAAGTTTACGCTTTTAAGTGTCAAAAGTATTATCCTTAGAAAGTTTGACTTATGATTGGTCTAAGGCTTTAAGGGTCGACGACATTACAAAGCAAGAAAAAGCGGAAAGTAATTATGATTAAGATATTGGATAGCCAAATATGTTCGAAGTCGATTAAAGGCTCAAGAATATAAAGGCATTCAATAGAAAAATCCAAGTCTTAAATAAATAATTACAAACCAAAAACAGAAAATACAAAAATATCTATCTAAAAAAGATAAATACGGTCGCCAAGGAGTTGGGGACTTCAAGCTTTGGGGTTCTCGGGGGCAAGGGTGCTCTGCTCGCCTTCGGGGACAGAAGTACTGGGCTCGCCTTCAGGAGCAGCCTCTCCAGCAACAGAGGGCTGCGAAGGGCGACTCCGCAGGAAGGTCTTCAAGGATGCAACTTCCCCAAGAGGAAAGTTGGGATCGACCGCCTGGACCTCCTCCACCAGTTCTTGGAGAAAATCGGCGATGGTCGACTTCATCACCTTCAAGGCCTGGTATTCAAAGTCCTCGGAGGCCTTGAACTCCTCAACCACGGCTTGGGGTGAAGGAACCGCCTTCAGCTGATCAACCAGCCGGTTCTTCTCCTCCTCTAGGGCGACCCCTAGCTTCGGCAGCATCCCTCTGGGCCTCCGCGACAACCCTAAGAGCGTCCGACTCGACCACCTGGGCACGAGCTTCCTTCAACTCGGCCTCCAGGCGAGCACGGACCGCCTCCCCTTCATCAAGGCACCGATGAAGGGCCTCAGCTTCTTGAAGGAAGGCTGCAGCATCAGCCTCCCTCTTCTTGACATCAGCAAGGAGGCGCTGCTCCTTCCTGAAGTACTCCTCCCGGGCGCCGTCCACCAAGGTGATCGCCATATCAGCGGTCTTCTTGATGGCCTCCAACTGCCTAGGAGTGACCCCCGTGCTTCGGTATTGCTCCAGTTCGACAAGCAGATCAGAGTGCTTGTCGGCGAGCTCGCTAAAAACGCAGCTGAGGATCACCTCTTCCCGAACAAGCTGACAACAAAAACACAAGGAAAAATGTCAAGTCATCAAAATAAAAAGGAATGAAAAGGAAGAAATAATGGAAAGAAGGCGAGATCATACCATGGCAACTCGTTCGAAGTGGGTCCGTAAGAACCCCTCGATCTGAGGAAGCTCCGTAGGGACAATTAAACGGTCCTTGGGGGGAATTATCCCATCAAGGAGACGCATGCACATATCCGGGCTACCCCGTAGGCTCTTCTGGGCGGGGTACCCCTTCTGGGCAAGGTCCCCACAAGGGACCCAAGGCCTCCGAGAGTCCACAGCCTTAAAAGGCTGGAACAAGCTCGCCATGGAACAGTACTCCTCGGCGGGAGCCCTCGAGGAACTGGAAGCAGCAGACCCCTTCTTCTGGGCCCCAGACTCCTTAGGAGGAGCCGTGGGCACTGAAAGGGCGGGAGGCGCCAAAGACAAGGCATTCTCCTTAGTGGCGGAAGGGCCCTGAGGAGAGGGAGAAGAAGGCGCCGTGTCCAAACCCTTACCTTTGCTGGCAGAAGGGCCCTTAGGAGGGGGAGGAGGAGGATGCTGGTCGACCTCAGGGTGCTCCTCACTCCTGACCTTCTTAGAAGTAGGAGGGTCCCGGGCCACGTCAGCCAAGGACTCCTCTGTAAAACAACAAGACAATACGTCAGAAGTCAAAAAACCGTAGAATGTGAAAACATGAAATTCACAAAAGGCTAGGTAATATACCTGGTTGGCGAGAGCCAGTAGTAGCCGAAGGAAGCATCTCCTCGGGCTTCCTCTTGGACGAACGCCTAGAGGGAGGAGGGGGAGAGCTTAGCAGCGCCTGGTCGGAGGACAATCCCGCCGATCCCTGGTCATCAAAGAGACCCATCAGTTTTCGGCTCTTGCTTACGACCTTGCCTACAAGTAATAAAACAAGATAAGAGTTAGAAAATTACCCAATCATCAAAGATTGGCGTGGCTTGATGAATGCCCGCCATCTCAAGGGCATTCTCGGTAGTCTTCGCCACTGAGCGGATGGACTTGAACTGAGATGACCGATGCAGCCGGTACAGATCATCGATGGCATTCCGATTATTTCCTGACAATTCTTCAAAGGAGGGAGGAAAATCCTTGTCCGAAGCAAACACTTTCCAGGGTACACCCCCCTTGTACAAGAAGTAAACTTCTTGTAGTTGGAGTTAGTGGCCCGGAAATCATCGACCAGGCGGACATGGACGTTCCAAGCCCATCCTTGAGGGCCTCCCCACTCTGAAAACTTCGGCCAGCGGGATTGGAAGTGGTGGAGGTAGTTGGCCCCTGCTGCCAGTCGGAAGAAACACCAGAACAGGGCCAGTGAATACATCCATTCCTGACGTATGCACAGGAACTTGAAACCGACCCACATCCTGAGGGCATTCGGAACAAGCTGCTTGGGGTGAATCCCGTAAAACTGACATAAGGTCTGTAAATCCTCACAGAGAGGAAAACGCAACCCAGCATCGATCTGGGCCGCATAAATGTAAACCTCTCCATCGTGAGGAAAATGCAGACCTAAGCCAGGATACCTAGGAGCATCCTCCGCACTGAAGCCACCAAGCGCTACCATGGTCTTAAAGTAAGCTGGCTTCAATTCGTTAGGCTTGACATCTACTCAGAACGGTTCAAGTATGGCACAGCAAGTGTAAAAAACAAAGGAAAACAGAGGATATTGCCAAAACAGAGCAGTAAAAGGGCGAAAGTTTACCTTTTGGGGAAAAAATAGGCGTGTTCAGCTCAGGACCGTCCACCACTACGGGAGCGGTTGCAGACCTTCCCAGATCAGTCGGTTCCCCCACTGAGGGGGGCATGGCGGCATCCCGGATGGTCAAGGGGGCATTGGCATTCCTAGGAGCATTGGCTTTGCTAGTGCCCTTGGAGGCCATATGCTTGACTCTCTGACTTCGGGGAGGCATAAAAATGGATGAAGAAGGCTGAAGAAGGTTGAAAGAGAAAAAAGAAATGTTCGCAACGAAGCTCTGGAAATCTGAGGGAGTGGATGAACGTAAAAACAAAATGTAGAAACTGAAGTTTCTTATATAGACCAAGAAGGAAGTAACCGCCACGAGCAAATCGAAGCGACATAGAGGAATAATTGCACCTTTTTGGAAAAAACCGAAGCAATGTCAGAATTCCAAGAGACACCTTGGGGAGACAGACGGTTGGCTGACATGGACAGCTGTCAGACTACCCTAGGTTTACGGAAAAGTAAATGTTAGGCGTGCCTCAAGTGACCGTTCGATTTCTGGACAACTGTGCAGTTATTAAATGCTAAAAGTCCACTAAGGAGACAAGTTGGTCGCCAGCGTACTAAGAGACTTTACCAGAAATGCCTCAGGAGAGTAGTGATCGCCCAAATCGAGAAAAATAGACTTTCATGAACCTAGATTACCTCGAGTGATCGCCAAAGGGGAATAAAAGAAAGGATATTTTTTCAGCTTTGAGCGAAGAAAAAACTGCTCGCCAAACAGGCTCAAAATGCCTCAAATGTCATGAACCAGTACAAGAAACGAAGAAAACCGAATCTAAGACGTCACTATCTAAAATCCTACCAGGAAATAAAGCTCGACTGAAGAGACTTCAATCAAGCTTCGGGGGAAAATGTTGGATATCGATAGTGACAACCCAGTAGGGAAAAAGGCCTCGAAGGCCCAATAACTATAGAGGGGGTAAACCCATAACATTCGAACCGGACCGGCCTCCATAGAATGGCCCAGAACCGAGCCCAAAGCCTCTGAGGACAGCATGAGTGCTCGCCATTCTTTACCAGGCCGTGACCTCTCACTGCTCGCCATGAGAGTGCTCACCCCGAAAAGAGACCTGCCTCTCTCCTCTGGTCCCACTAAACCGTTAATAACATAGTGGCCAGGATATCCCGCGTATCTCGGTCACATATTCACTAAAGATTAGATTTGGTAACTGCAATATCTCGCAGTAACTGCCATATCCCACGATCCGAATCTTCAGCAACTCAATATACACTAAGATATTCAATTTCCTTTATACGGTTCTATCTCTCTTACCCTATAAATACACTTGCTTTACATACGTTCTTTACGTTTTGAGTTTTATACACACATATACTCATTTAAGCATCGGAGAGGGACCCAGAGACACCCGCTCTGTTGCGCTCCCCTACTTGCAGGTTCACCGGAGTTGGAGCTGAAGCGTCATCCCAACCTTGTCTGGCATTCAATTCACTGCCAGATCAGCATCCAGGATTTCACGATCCAACAGGTGGGGGGAGGTTGGTGGGGCTGGATAGATAGGTTAAGGTTGGTGGGACTAGGTAGGGGGAAGTACGGTAGCTTGGGGATATGTATGATGTTGGTGGGGATGAAAAAGTGGAGAAATGTTGGTAGGGCTAGGTAGTAGGAAGGTTAAGTGGATTGAAGAAAGGTAGGTGATTAGGGTTTCGAGAAAACTGCGATTAAGGGGAATTTCAGTGGATTGGTAAGGTCGGTAAGTGTTGTGCTTCTTGACTGGTGCATGTCCACGACAAAGGCGTTGTTGATCGAAGTTCATTCTCTGAAGAAGGCGATGAAAACACAGTGGCAGGGGTTTCTCCGTAGAGAGAGTATTCTTTCACTATGCAACAAGGAAAGAGAATCGATTGTTTTCAATTTCATTAGTCAGGAAAAATATATGAATTGGGATGCTCACAAGCAAGCAAAATACTTGATCACTTGCGATAGTAATTGATATTTGAACTCTTAACTATGTACATTTTTTTTGTTAACATCTCGGTCTCATGCAATTAATTGCATCATCTATAGTATTGTACATCTACATGAAAAATATAAGTATCAAATACAAATTAATTATATCAATCAACAACAAATTAAAAACAAATGTTCCCAATTTACTTCATGTCAGGTAATATACTTGTTAGTATACAACTATACATAATATATCCTTAGTATACTCAGAGACTTGACAAATTTTCAATTTTAATGAGTCAAGAATAAAAGACAACAATGATAAAAAGTGATAAAATTTAGAAAAACATGTACATAATTCATGATTTCATATGTGAATATATGACTTCATCTTTTGGTTCGACTGTGTTATTAGGACATTCTTAACAAATTGCATTACTACTAATCGTATTTAAGATAAAATTTAAACCTTCCAAACTTTTAATGTAGCTCGAATGATCCACAATTTTGAGACAACAAAAAATGTGCAAGAACAATCTAATTAGTAGCTTAAAAAAGGAAAAAATATATTTTTTGTTAGTAAAACCGAACTTTGGTGGAAATAATCAATATGTAGTTGCTGTTTTTTTAGTACTATAATCACTATTTTGTTGCCAATTTTATTGGAAAAGTCAATACTTTTTTTTATCTATTATACAACGAAAAAATCTATAAATAAATAAGTTCATATTACATCATGAAATATCGACAATGATGTGCCAATTCCGATTGGTGTAATCATCAAATTTAGGGAAAAGTATGAAAAATATGTAATTTGTTTGACAAAATTGGTAAGTGATGCAACTTGTTTTGGGTCACTGGTTTATGATGTACTATGTTTCATTTTGTAGGGTTTAGATGAAACATGTGTTTTTCCGTTAAAATTCGTCATGTGCATCACACGTGAAATCTAATTTAAACGTTAATAAAAAAAATTGAAATCCCAAATTTGCCCTTATGTCTATCTCCAATTGCAGTGGTCCCCCTCTCTCTCCCGAAGATACACAGATGAAGCATTCAAGACCGAACAAAACTGCAATTCCAACATCTTCAACCTTCAACTCTTGCGTATTCTTCACAAGTTCTTCACAACGTCGTATTCTTCACAGCGCTCAGGAATGCTGCACACCAAAATACGTTTTTGAAGACTGTGTTACTATTTTTGGAAGAAAAAAATGAAGAGAGTTTGGAACCGAAAAATTCTCAAAAAAGGGTGTCAGGCAAACATTTTTTGAAAACATATGGAGGCAAAACAACATTGTCCCAAAAATTAAATCAAATGTGTTGTGTTGTTAATGACCAAGACAATCATCTGAGTTACATACTTCATTTGCTTAGTTATATCATATTTAGCAGGGCTCATCATATAGTCAAACACAAAATCCATTCAACCAGTATATGAAAATGTAGAGCTACACAAAAAATGGCTAAATAAACATATATCTGGAAGTGTAGAACTTGGAGAGCCGAGTGTAAAATAATTCCTTTGACAATTCATTGCATCTCTCAATAGTTAGTGGGTTTTGAAAATATTGTTTGTTTTGTTCCAACAACGTAACTGCTTAAAGTAAGTTGATATGTGCTTGGAAACAGACTGTGATGCTTGACCTGCCTTTAGTGTCAGTTTTTGTAACTTCGATGCCATTACCTCTATAACTCAAGAATGGAGGACCTGGAATATAAGTGGATAAAGTAAATTGAAGCTCATTCATAAGCATTCAATGTTTAATACTTCCACACAGAAAACATGAATTGATCAAGAACTCGTGCTTAGATTCAATGAAAATATTGATAATAATAACTGGCTATAAGTATTATTTGATAGATTCTTACATTTCTAATCTATAGTTCTTCTATAATAGCAATTAACTGGCTTAGAAAGTGAATCATTTCGTCCATAAGATGAAAAGTGTTGAACCAAAAATGAATCACGGGTCCATGATTTTCATGCTACCACAATAAGAGAGAACCCAAAAAGTGAGTAAAGAATCATTCACCATAAATTAATGTTCAAAAACCACGTTTTCTGGATGAAAAAGACATTAGTAAAAGAGAATATCTGAATCTCGTCATTACGAAATCAAATAGAAACACAAAACTGATACATGATCACGAAACCAAATTGAAACATATCACTTCTAACTCAAAGAAAATGATACTAAATACATCGATCGTTTCATCTTTCGCAATCGTCGAAAACCGAACACCGCTCAATTTAGTGCTCAAATTTCAGTTCCAACGTCAAGTTCGACAACATAATCTCCATGAAGAAAACCGAAACATATCAAACACTATAAAAAAACACGAATTCATCAATTAAGTAATCCTTAACTTGAAGTAGATAGCTCTGGGATTTAACACGTGCTCAATCTCGAGCACCATCAATGCAGGTACCGAGACCTTGTCAATGTCTTGAGACATCACGAAATCGAAGGATCCGTCCTTGAAATTGAGCTCATATACGAAATTATTCTGCGTGAGGTAGAAAAATCGGTGTTGATCAGCAACACTGAAGTAGACAGGGGTATTTCAGTCTCTTTTCACTTACCTTAGTTCACACCGAACGCACGTGAGAACTTAACGACAAATTTTCACGAACCCTAACAGACTTCATAAAAAACCAATAACAGCAAACATGCTTCATAGAAAACAAACAAGGTTTCACTTTTACAACAGTAGGCAAACATATTACATCTATTTCATATTTTTCCCTAACATTTATGCCAATTTGTCATAACAGACTCAACATAGTGTTATTAATTTTGCCTAATTAAAACAACATGATTTTACTGTTTCTGCAATGTTTCCATTTCTTCCATGTTATCGTTTCTGCCATTTTGGTGTTTCCGCAATGTTTAGAACATCACTTTAGTTATCAATTCTAGGGTTCATGTCATTAAATTTAGGTTGATTTATGGTGACATTGATAAAAATGTATGTTAATTCTTTTATAAACACGACTTACCTCAATTAACATAAGTCAAGTGGTTCTAAGAGAATGATTATAACCATAAGAGATAGGGTGGTTGTGGATAGTAATGGTGATGACAACTCTAAAAGTTGTGTAGATGGATAAAAAAGATATAACTTGTAACTCACTTGTATAAAAAATATATTTTAATTGAGAAATTCTATCTGAATGACAAATATGTAAAATATACTTATGAATTTTTTGATATGAAAATGGTTTTAAAAATGGGAAAAGTATGAAAAAGATGTAATATATTTGCCTAAAATGGGAAAAGTATGTAAATGATGTAACATGTTTTGGGTCTCTGGTATTTGATGTAGTATGTTTTATTTTGTTTGTTTTAGATGAAACATGACAAATTCCATCAGATGCACCATTAAATTCAATCACGTGACGGACACGTGATTATTTAATTGAACGTTTTGAAAAAAATAATTTTTGAATTCTGAATTTACCCTTGTTTGTATTTCCCTCCAAAGTTTTGTCCTTTCATCTTTTCTCCCTAGTCACACCTTCCTTCCCTCATCACTCCACTTCAGTTTTCTCCTCCCCTTTCATCTACGATTGAAACCGTAAAACCGCAAAGCCTCCTCCTTTCCACGAGATAAACGACACTCCCCCACTAGCGAAGCCCGCTAGACGAAACAACTGATTTCGCGAATCCTCGTCCAACCATTTCCCTAGGTTGAAGAATATCAAGACCTTTGTACACATTGACGATGCCAAGAGCAAGGATGTTGTAACCAATGCAATGGTGGTAGATGTTCCACTATAAACTGTACTTGTGTTGCTTGTTCGGTCTATCTTATCCTAAAAAACAAAAGAAATTATTATATTGGAACGAATGTGAATCTCTTTTACAACTTTCAATTTCCATTTGGGCGAGCCTTATTATGGTGCTTTATACTAAACAAGATCTCTCTTAGCATGATAATTCCATGCAGTACTCACAAAATTCCGCAGCCATTGTCAAATAATTAGGCTAAAAAGATCGATCGATGCATTCAGATAGACACATTGGAATCATCAAAGTTCAATATTCACCGTTAAGGTTTTATGAACACGTTAACATTATCTAAGCATACAAGCAATCACAGAGGTGTGAAATGGTAAAAGGACGTAATAATGATTTATATGACACATAAGTAAGAAGTGAATATTGTTACTTTAATCAATCAGAGTGAATTCTACCAATTCATATATGGAGGGTTTCCTTTGATTCTACTTCAATGTGCTTATATTGTATCTTACAACTGAACAACTTAGTATTAACGCCTGGCGGTAAGTAAATGTAGATATTAACATCCTATAGGGTTTGATCCCACTCGAACACCTTCTGGCCTGTACATTTTGCAGAAAGAATGGCATGAGTCATCTCATCTACCTTCCACCAACCAAATAACAAGCAAAGAATTAAGGATTATATATTAGAGAGAATCCAGATCATTGAGCAATTTCTCTGCCATTGTTGAACTTTCCTTCTCTTCACTACTCCATGATTCAATTCAGTACTATTATAACCGAGAAAGGCAGAAGATAAAAAAGATATTGAATAGTCTATTAGTTAAAATTGTATCTAATTAGTGTCACCCATCATCAAGCATTAGCATGAAAAATTCCCATTTATTTCAACCAAATCATGCAACTTTCATTATATTGTCAAATAATGGCCTAAAGTTAGGCCATGGACAAAGAGATCAGGTCTAACCAGATCAAAGCATGTGACACTGACAGAGAAATGAGCTTTTTAGATGATATATTGCCAGGTAATTAGGACTTTCCCCAAGTTATGACCTTGCTACATATCTCTATTGAATAGCAATGGTATCTTTAGAAGCCTATGTTAGAAATATAAGTAATGCTAGAAATTTAGAACCAAAGTAAATTAGCAGAGCCAGTAGTGGAATTCGAAAATCAGTTCGACGACTAGTTGGTTTCCTTGAAAATTTAAGTCATTGCGAATGCAGAAGCCCAGTCTCCATTCACAATAATTACTTTATAATTTCCTTCTGTCAACATAGAGTAAGAATATAGAAATACATATTCACATTGACTAGATAACTTCAATTGAATGCACTCATTATCACTACCTTAGACCCAAATCCATATTGAAGAGGGACATAACAACTATAGACGCCATTGTTGCTACTTGGGTGGTGTAGAGACAAGGGGCAGGGAAACGATGGTCGAGTTTGGTAGGGAAGAGCGGTTGGAGTTGGATGGTAACGAGGAATTACATTGAGGTGCTGGAGATGCAGGTTGAAGGAGTACAATGCTATTATAACATTACACATGGTCATTTGAGGAATTTCATATTGAACGGAGGTCACGTGCAAGACAAGTGAAAAGTTAACGACAATTATGGATGGAAACTAACAAACTTCATCAAAAACCAACAACAACAAACATGTTTCATAAAAAACAAACAATGTGTCCCTTTTACAACAATAGGCAAACATATTACATCATTTTCATACTTTTCCCTTTAAAAACTAATTGTTGATATTTAAATAGAATTCCCAAACTTTGTTTCAAACCTAAGGGAATGGTTTAAGCTCTCCTGATGGATAGCATGTGTTGATAGTCAAACGAGAACCCTGAATATCCAAATACGTGACGCCCAAGACTCAGGGTACACAGGTTTTTGGAAGATAGGCTACACTTTATCTGGAGAAAAATCGTCGCCCATAATGGTGATGATATCTGTAAAGGGGGAGCGACGCCCCAGTAACGTTTCTCCGACCAAAAGACAAATCATATTAATTATATGAATTGTATAATAGTACTAATTCAGTTAAGGGTATCTATGTCAAACAACTATGTTATAATAAGAAGTTATCTTGGTTACTGGGCGAGACAAAATAAGGTTGACCATGGTATAAAACACACACCTGATGAGCAAGTTACATACTTCACTATAAATACCTCATTCATATATAACATTCAAAGGTAATCAAGCATTCAATACTATACATTTACTCTCCAACAATCCCTCACTGACTTTATCATTGGAGGGGAAATCACAACAAAAATCTAGTATTTCCTTCTTGCAGGTTGTGGAGCAGCGAATGATTAAGGACCCGAATCACCGAAATTAAACATTGGCGCCATTTGTAGGAATCGTGACAACAAGACATGGTGCCACTAAAAACCCATGCAAACGCTGGTAAAAAAACTAGTCACGGAGATAAACTCTAGTGACTCAACCTCTTTTTTTTTCCAGCAGGTTTGTCTTGGCTCCAGGCTGACAATTATGACCCAGAGAACTACTCATCACAGGCACTGCCCCAAAAAGCAACTGACCAAGTGTAAGAATATGCCGTCCCCATAATTCATTCTAACAGCCGCGAGAGGGTCCCTCACTAGAGGTTGTGTTCACTCCAGCCATGCTCGCTTCCCTAGAGGATCTCCAGGACCGAAGGGAGCAAATTTCTACCGGTCGATCCTACACTGCTGCCCAAGCAACCCCAAACAAGGAGTAAGAGGCCAGCTCTATCGCTAGAGAGCCCCAAAGGACACCGTAGTATACAACACCAGAATACATTGCGCTGCTAACACCTGCTAGTGTTGCCCCTTGTTGTACAAGTTTAGCCTTAAGAGGACCCCCTCATCCACTAGGACACTCATTATGATTCAAGTAGAGGAGTTGATCAATAAAATGATCAAAGGGGAAGATAATGTTCGTTTTGCATGATAGGGCGCCACACCATTTCACACAAGAAATACTGTCGATCATCGTTCGCCGTGACGTGATGGTTTGAGCCATCCTTTACTACAAGAGTGAGGGCGAAACCATCCATAACATGTAGAAGGACGTAGAATCTCTCCTAAGTAGGAGTAACAACCACACCTTCCTAACAACGCTCACAGGAAATGCCTCATTCTAGATTTTCAATTTGTCGAGGGCGTCAGTCACCTACTGGCTAGACTTAAAGATGAAGTTCATCCAACATTACATGGGCGAGCACCAACTCCTTAAATATTTTTGCTTCTTGGACGACGTAAGACTTGTCAATGAAGAATTGTTGATTTATTAGAACCACTTCAACAAAAACTTGACAGACATTGACCAAGTCATCTCCGAAGGAGAAGTCATTAGGGCCTTCATCAAAGACTTAGGGACAAAAGGCACCGCCATGAAGGATAACCACCAGGGTATCCACATCTACAATCAAGAAACGTTAGCGGAGATGCTGAAGAGCTATCGACATGGAAATGTCAAAAGAGCAAGAGTTGGTGCTTAGACGGGGTGGTACGAAGGAGGCGCCATCATCCTAAAAGTGAGAAGTATGGGAAGGAAAACGACTTGAGCAATGTTCGGTGAAGAATTTCAGGGTTGTGTAACAAAGGTGATGCCTTGGGAAGGAGAGTTTTGAAGCCTTTACCCCTTGCCTAGAGAAATATATGTTGTGATGAGGAAGATGATGTGTAGTTTCTTGGCGACTCCTCCAACGCCAATGAAGAACTTGGTCCCTATAGGAAAGAACCTGGATCAGTATCGTTAGTACCACCGGGCTAATGACCACCACACTGACGACTGCCATATTCGAAAAATGACATAGAGGCGTCGATTTCACAGGGTCACTTAAAAAAATTTATGGACTTCAAAAGGTAGAGGACACACAACCCTGGCAGAAGAAAAATGGGGACATTACGTTTTCCACCCCCAAGAGACGCCTTTTACGAAAAAGGAGAACAAAATATGTGATAAGCACAAAAGAGGTGTACACTATGAATATTTGAACAGAAGTCTCTCTTAGGAACATGCCATGCCCATATTGAATTGTCACTGTCTCGTGTACCGATGAAGATATGGAACATTTCACCAGTACTCACAATGATGCTTTAGTGATCACTGTCAAGATAAATGGCTTCGACATGAAGAAAATCTCGATCGATCAGGAAGCTCAACAAATATTATCTTCCTCAATTCCCTTCTAGTTATAAGGAAGAATAATAAGGATTTCAAGAAGATGGACTTCCCCTTGATCAGATTTGCGAGAAGGACCACCTACGCCCTTAGGGTGATCAACCTTCCTAGTGTTTTGGATGAGGGATGGAAGGCACTAAGGACTGAGGTTACTTTCATAGTGGTCGACGCTTCATACTCATACAACACCATATTAGTGCGTACAACTCTGAACCCAAATAAGATCGTCGCCTCTACTTGCCAAAGAAATATAAAATTTCTAACTCCCCATGGGATTGGAGAAATAAAGGAAATGAACCTACTTCGAGGCGATGCTATGTCAATGTCCTCAAGCGTCGCAACTAGAAGGAAACCTTGTCCTTTGAAAGAGTTGAGAATGTAAGAGAGTAAATGAGTCTCCCCACCCTTGTTAAGGATTTATTCGAATTGAACCTGAAAGGGTCGTAAAAATCAGAGCGACGCTCTTGCTAAAATAATCCAAGGCTTGATTGAGTTGTTAAGGAATTTCAACGAGCTATTTCCTTGGAGTCCCTACGACATGCTAGACATTGCCACCTCGATGATCACCCACGAGCTCAACATTGACTCCATAGTGAAACTATTGCTCAAAAGAAAAAGGGTCACGAGTGAGGAAAAGAAGCTGGCCATCAGAGCGGAAATGGGAGAGTTGGCCGGTGCCAACTTTGTAAATGAGATCAGGTTCCACAATTGGGTCGCCAACCCTGTCTTGGTGAAGAAGTCAACTAGAAAATGGTGAATGTGCGTCGACTTCTAAGACCTTAACAAGGCATACATACCCTTTGCCGCAATGACTGGTTAGTTGACACCATTTATGGCCATGAGCTCTTAAATTAATAAGTTGTTTGCTGACAAGATTGAGGATAAAATGGAGGTGTATTTCGATGACATGCCAGTGAAGTCTAAGGTAGGCATAAACCACCAAAAATATCTGGAGCGAGCCTATGCGAGGTGAGGCTTCACAATGACCAACTCTAGAAAGCTTTGCCCCTACTGTCATACACATGACATCATTGTCCTCACCAACCAACCTTCGAAACATTTCCTATAAAAACCTGATACATCGAGTAGGATGATCAAATGGACGATTGAGTTGAGTCAATCAACAATCAATTTTTCCCTTTGCACAACCATAAAAGGTCAAGCACTCGCCGATTTTATTACAGAGTTGACAGGATCCGTTACACCAGAGGCGCCGTCTCTAATATCTGAAAAAGGGAAAGAATTGCCTAAGGAGACCTAGGAACTCTCACGGATGGATCTTCATCCATAGAATGCTCAGGGGCTGGATTGGTGTTAACTCCGTCAAATAGCGACGAACCATTGAGATGTGCCCTTGTTTTGAGTTTTAAAGCAATGAATAATGAAACAGACTATAAGACCCTTATCACTGTATTCTGCATGGACCAAGGAATAGGTGACACCTTCTTAAGGGTTAAATCTGATTCCCAATTGTCCGTCAATTGAGTTAAAGCAGATTATGCAGCAAAGGGAGATAAAATAATAAATATTTAAGTGAATCCAGAGCATTGGTCGATGAAATCGATGACTTTGAAATACAATCTATCTTGAGGGAAGAAAACCAGAAAGCTGACGTCCTCAACAAATATGCGGTAGGGGCCTTGCCTTTACAAGAAGTGCATGACATAGAAAATGTGTTGCCTTCAAATGAAACATATACATGAAGGACTTCCATAAATCAAGGTAGCGATAACTGATGATGAAGTCAAAGCAACAAAAATTTGACGCATCGCCGCCAACTATTTGATAATAGACGAGTCCTTGTGTAAATAGGGTACTCAACACCCTATCTGAGATGTGTCACCCATCTATAAACAGAGTGCATCCTAATTTAGTTTCATTAGGGCGATGTCACATGTCATGATGGCTCTAATTCCATAATAGGAAACCCTTACGACAAGGATATTACTAGCAACCATGAACAAATAAGCGACAACTTTAGTACGAGCCTACAAAGTGTTTGTCAAAAGTATTTACCAAGAATTGGGTGACCACCAACAGAGTTAATCCCATTTCCAAGGGCATGGTTGTTCTCCCTATGAGGCATTGACCTGGTTGGACCCCTACCAAGATTGACGGGTCAACACACCTATATAATTACCGCCATTGACTACCTTTCAAAGTGGTCCAACACACCTAGTTGATGAATTTTGTCGTCCTCAATAGGTTCATTTATTCGATCAACCTTACACAACAAACATAAAAAACGTCATGGGGGTGCTCGTATATATGTACAAGAGTAGAGTTATAGTGTCATACCCTTCCTTTTAGCCACTGTATGAATGTTCAGTTATGCATGACATCGGGTTTCCTTTTGTGCTCACTAAAACATGTAAAGAATGCATCATATCAGCAC
Organism: Chamaenerion angustifolium; assembly: GCA_946814005.1. NCBI lineage: Eukaryota > Viridiplantae > Streptophyta > Magnoliopsida > Myrtales > Onagraceae > Chamaenerion > Chamaenerion angustifolium. The sequence goes on along the minus strand of OX328271.1, from coordinate 24,193,568 downwards.
GGTGTGCATGAGGATTTTTAACTTACATGTGTAATACGATGAAAGACTTACTTTATGAAAGGTTTGACCTCTTCACATTGGTTGAGAACATATCGCTGACGTTGTTCCCATTCAGAATTGGAAAAATCGTGAAGAATAGCACGTCCTATAGGGATTCCCACTGGTCAAAAAATGCTTAATGCATGGGTCGTTTGTTGTAACTCTTCTCAAGGAAAAGCTTCCTCTTGTCGTGTAAATTCGGTCTCAACGTCACAGAGATGGCTACAATAGAATGTAAAACACTCGATATCAATATAACCATCAACAATTGACCCCTTCGGTCGACTTCTATTTCACACAAATGACTTAATTATCCCCATTATCCTATCCACAAAACACGTCATAAGACGATAAAATGGTTAATTAGCAAAATCATATTTGATATAGCAAAACTCACCTTTCAATTGATTACATCCAACTATATTGAATTGGTCCCGCTAGATGAGTTATCATATGAGCGGTGATATTAAAGAACGATGGTGGAAAGATTCTCTCTAGATTGCACATTGTCATGGGTAATTGTGTCTCAATTTTCAATAGAACCAACATGTGCAACTCCTTAGAGCATACAACTCTAAATCTGTTGATCAAACATGGGAAAGATTCTATCAAAGCCTTGCATACATGTTTTGGCAGTAATCCTTTAATTGCCACCAATAGTATGCATTGGATAATAACATGGTAGTCGTGACTTTTCAGTCTGATCAACTTTCGATCTTTCATCTTCACATAGTGCGATATGTTTGATGAATAACCATTAGGCAATCGTAAGTTTTTGATGAACTCACATAGATTCATCTTCTGTTATTTGGATAGGGAAAAGCAGGCAGGTGGCAATACCAATTTGGGTCCCCTACGAATGGGATGCAACGAGCTCCTTATCCCTAAAACCTGCAAGTCCAGTTTAGCATTAAGGTTGTCATTTATTTGTCCATCAACACGTAATAGCAACCCAATGAGATTATCACAAACATTTTTCTCGATGTGCATAACATCCAAGTTCAACGGAATTACAAGTTGACTCCAATACGGTAACTTCAAGAAGATATTTTTTTTTTCAATTTCAAGTGACTGGGTCAATTTCAACCTTCATGGGGGTCTGAGTGTTACCAAACGTAATTGGCTAAATGCAGTCCAACACCTTTAACACTTCATCCCCGACTGTCTTTGTGGGGCAACCCTAAACAACTGTGTTCTATCAAACGTGCTTATGTTTCTCCTCCATGGGTGAGGAATCGTCTATGTACCATCAAAGCACATTTTTCAACCGACAATAATAGGTGTCCATTTGACAAATTGGACATGCAAGTTTGCCATAAGTGGCAACCAGACAAGTTTGCATAAGTCGGGAGGTGATTTATTCCCAAAGTACCGCAGCGCGCATTTGAAAGTTCTCTTCATGATGTGCATCATATGTTAATGCACCAACCTTCCATAACACGTTAAACTCATCTATCATTGTTCAACGTGTTAGGCCCTAGAATCAACATCGACATCAAATAATTGGTATCTTTCACGCACATCTCTGGGGGAACTTTGTAGGGGATCAAAACAACGGGCCACATGTTATATGGGCGGCTCCTATCACTGTAAGGATCAAACCCGTATGTGGCTAATCTAAGTCGAACATTACGTGGCTCTTCACCGAAGGCAGGTAGCACACTATCATGTATTTTCCAAGCTTCTGTACCAGCATGATGCCTAAGAACATCATCCTTTATTCGGTGTATGGTGTCATGACATAGATGAAGTTGTTTTGGGTGATATGAACAATCTTTGCAACCTTGAAGTGAACGGAAAATATTGAAGTACTTTCACCGGTAGTTTCCCCACCTTTGGCTTTGATTTTTCAGGAATGTCCATTCCTCGTTTGTGGTTTTGACCTTGGATCCATCGAGATGCACCACATGTTGAGCATGCATCTAAATGGACGTATTCATTTCTGAACAGAATACAGTCGTTACCACAAGCATGTATTTTCTAGTAGTCAAAGCCTAAGTTGGATATAAATTTATTTGCCTCGTAGTATGACTTAGGTACTGCATTATCGAGGGAAAAACTTAACTAAGCATGTGAAGCAACTCATCGTACAACTTCTTAGAAACCTGGTACAGGGCCTTCAGATGCAGCAGTTCGACAAAAAAATAAATCTAGATGTAGGATTCACAACCTGGATATAAGTTATTCTCACAATCTTCTAACAGTTTATAAAAGGTCCTAACCTCTGCATTTGGTTCCTCACCCGGGTCCTGATTCATACAACTGAATCCATGAGTGAACATATTCTCCATGTCATCCCGTCATGTGGTGTTCCTCCTTTTCGCTAGGCTTTGTTCGTATTCCTCCCCATGGTCCACCCAGGTAGTGTAAGTCTGTAGCATTCCATGTTTTTCAAGCTGTAACTTCACTGTACTTCTTCCCAACAAGAACCCACCAACACAATTATTGCAAGGATAGTAAATTATCTCAACCCAAGATGAACTAGAGTATGCAAAATGTAGGAAAGAAATAACACCAGCCTTCTATTCATAACTTTGTTGAGGCTTGGGCATCTAACTCTTATCCATCCCCGTGGAGCCTGTGTTTAGTAAAAATAACTAATTAGTGCATATAAGGTTATCGTTGCAGTGACACAAAATTCGTGTCACAATTAACCTTCCGTAATTCCAGTAGCTAGCTAACATAAACCAATTGAGTATTAAACATGTAGGTAGAATATCATAGGAGAGCGGGCATCATAATTAAGGCTTGTTGAAAATTCAATCCATCATAATTTCAATGAATCAGTTCATATCTTCTATTACTTGAATCCAACATGCATTTAACTCAACATTCGTTCAACCATCATACGATATGAATATATCAGTGGAAAAAATAAACAAAATTTCCAATAACGGTCAGTGTAATTGAAAGTTAGGTATTCAGATCCAGGAGTCCCGTAACAGGGTCCTTCAGATGCCTCCTCTTCTACCAGCTCCTGTTTCAAGCTTCCTTAAGCACGTCTACAACTGATCTTAGCTTACATCAGGTAAGGTGTTCAAATAGTGTAACTGAATTAACTAATGACTCTTAACAAAACGACTCTAACATTTCTCATGTTCTACGTATGGAATTCTGCAAGCTTGATAGTAATTGAACTTGTAGAAGCTGCAACCCAAACAATTCGGCAGCTCATACGAAGAAAAAAACACAAAAAGAAGAGATTACCTCTTCAATTTTGGTCGTGCCGCTATTATGCAGACTTACGAACTGCTGAACCACGCAGGAGTGCCAGCTGAAAATGTTGGAGTAACTGTTTAGTATTTCCTTGTCCTGGTATAGCTTTGTATCGAAATGGCCTTCTCTTCACGGTTTACTACATTATCGTGGAGGGTAGAATGAGTAGGGAATGAACTTGTTCAACTAATTCAATTTCTGGTATAACCAATTCTATAATGAACAGTTTAACATGTTTGTATTTTATTTAGTAATGACAAATGTTGTATCACCTATAATATAACGTTGAAACAATTAACAGATCAATAGAAGCAACATATGTTGTTATTAAAAACTAGTTGTAGCTAGAACACATTATGTTGTTACTGATTATAAGTATTTTCTTTGGATAACTACTTGACATAAGTTTTTTCGGGGTTTAGACAAATTGTTCCGGCAAACGTAATGACAATAACAAGTTTTCAGCTATGGTAATTTTGACGAAACTAAAAATGGTCTACTACTATGTAAGATTTTTCTGTATCTGTAGAATATGTTTAAGTTTAACCACAACTTCGTTGTGACAACAAATCATCTTCGTGGTTGTTGAACACGATTCTTGTAGTGTTGTGATACGACTTAGGCTTGTTTCCTTAAAGAATTGCTAGTCTTCATAAGTTGCTCAATGCCTTAAGGAATTGTTTTGTTTGAGTTCAACATAACTTAGTTTACAATTTGCTCAATGAATAAACCACGGTAAAATTATTTAATTTCATGTTTAATCGTGTCGTGTCGTGCTTAAACATGTTGTGTCGTTACTATAAGTTTTGGGTCGTGTTTAATCGTGTCGTGTTTAATTGTGTTGTGTTGTTTCGTGCTATTTCGTATCCTGATTATAAGTTAGTGTCGTGTTTAATTGTGTCGTGTCGTATTACCCGACATGTTTTCCGTTTTTTTGTTCAAAAACGTTACTCGTGTCCCGTGTGATCTGCTAGTTAATTGTGTCGTGTTTGTGTCTGGAGTTTTGAGACACATTTAAGACTTATCCATTTAGACACGACACGTGTTTAGACACAACGCGATTAATAACACGATTCGAGTAAACACGATACGATTAAACACGACACAACACGATTGCCACCCCTAGACAGGAGTGTATTCTGTAAAATGGTAAGATCAATTCATCAAGAACTAGTAATCATATTCCTGAATGTGCTACGTTGTCCTGGTCAGACAAGTGATGATTAGATGTTGTTTGAAAAGAAAAACAACAACTTCATAGAGGAATGTTGGGATTCATAAATAAGATGAAGAGATTACATGAAGAAAACAAGGAAATGAGTTGTTATCATCAACATTCAACAAGTCAAGAGTCGTGGTCTTCATCATTTAGCTTCTAGGTCCTTAGAGAGTCTTCAAGAGTCTTAATGATGTACCTAGAACAATCAAGAAGAAATAGGATCAGCTACCTATTAAATCCTATATAAAGTATTCATCTTCATCATTGTAATGTAACCTTAAATGACAAATTACAATTCTGTTTAGTTCGTTACTCTGTTTTTCTGATTCTATTAGTTAATAGCTTGTTGTTCTTGTCTTCTTTTCCTTTTATTCTCTCTTTCTTATTCATCAAGATCTAAATCTATCTCAATTCACTCACAGGCATAAGACAAATGAAAGTGTTGTTCCAAGTCAAAGGGATAGAAATAGAAAATGCATTTATTATTGTTGATTTAAGAGTATGACCAGTCAAATACAAGTAGCAGCTTTGATTTCATCAATCAATACTAGATTATTATGCCAAAGAGTTTGAGCAAGAGTACTGGATTTACTCCACTAAAGATGAAGATCATTTTTCCTCATAAAACTCAAGTTATTAGTGTTAAAAATCTTCGTTAAATAATCTTTAAACACGGCTTGACTAACCACCGTATCCTCAATCAAATTGCTCATATTGTCCTTGATAGTCAATATGTGGTTAACCCTTCTTTTCACAATGGTGGGGATATGATAATACTTACAACATGTTCTTTTCACGGAATAGGAGTGGACTAGGTGATACAGATTTCGTATGAAGTTGTTCTTTTCGCATAATTGCAAAAATTTGGCTTACGGATTCCTATAGGGATAGTGATAGAGATTCCGAGCAGAAAGGGCAGAATTTGTATTCCATACGGGCTAGGAATACGGAATATAGGGTCAAAAGACGAAATTACCCTTATGTAATTTTTGTATTGCTAAAACTGCCCCGCTCCCCTTCATTTCAACCGTGACATGCTTCTCCTTCGTCATTGCAACCGAGAATCATTGATTCTTGGTTTGGCTGGGTTCGTTGACTCTTTTTCGGGTTGCTGTTGTACCAATTTCAGAGTGCCACCGCACCCAATTTCGTAGCGCTTGTACCAAAATTCGTTGTTTGGGGCTTCTCAAATAAATTGGGTAGTCTTTACAGTAGATTGAATTTATGAAGATGGCTTATGTTATTGCTGCTAAAGCTTCATACTGCGTATATGAATTATCGTGTTGTTTTGAACTCGTGGTTTTATTTTCGTCATGCCGTTTAAATTTGTCCATGCTGCAAGGAAGGATTCAAGGGTTGCACCATCGGATATATTGATGAAGGTTCTTATTAGATGTGGTAATGTGACATTTTGGTTTGTCCAGGTGAGGATTCAGCTCAGCCAGGGATCAGCAGCCTGGGTGACGAAGAGATTGCTTAAGAAGGAAGATTTTGGTGCCTTTTACAAGGTTTTGGGATCCGCAGCCACTGGAACCCAGAACACAGATTTTGGGTTATTGTAGTTCATGCAGTTTGAATGGATGATTGACGGTAAAACAAAATCTATTTTTCCTAGTTCATGCAGTCTGAATGGATGATTTTAGGTATTGAGTATGCTTATGCTTCCAAGAGAATAAGTGAAGCCATGTCAATCTACAGTAGTGCTCGGATTGAGTATTTGTATGCATATACGTCTACACTTGTGATACATGAAAAATCCAATTTTTGTTGTAATAGCTGTGAATACGAAGAATTCTTCTCTGTGGATGTAAATTACTCTGAGCAAAATCAATTTTTGATATATTCAAATCTACAGATGATTGGACAAAAAATAATCTACAGAATGGCTTGTCTGAAAATAACTGCACAATAGTGATATATATAGAGACAACACGATATTTTGTACAATGTATGTGTAGTCACTAACGATGTTTTGTATCATGTATGTGTGGTTATGTTTTGTATCATGTATATGTGGTTATTTATGCTAAGTTTATTGCAAATGACACACTTTGACGGGCCTTGTATTATCGTGTACTAATAAAATATAATATTGTGGATAGTGTAGTTCACGATATTTCGAATAAATATGCAATCCATGGATCGTGAAAATAAATTTCATTATAATTTACATTAATTAAACGATTTATTTTCAACAAGTCAAGAAATTCGCCTTTAAATTAATTAAAAAGTTGTTTATTTTGTTTTATTATTAATCAATTATATTAAAGTTTTTATTATTCTTGATCTTTAAAAATAATTAATATAAATTATTGGTATTATATACTATACATATACAATGATGGGAAAATATGTCATTTTACCACATTCCATTCCCTTTCCATATACAATTCCACCAAAGAAACAACATATTTTTTTATTCCATTCCATTCCACCGAATAAACAACTTCATATTCTTATCTTCTATTCTCTATTCTTAATCCCTATTCTGTATTCCGGATTCCATGAAAGAAACGCATCGTTAGTGTTTTGATTCCTAACAGTAACCCACTTTGTTCTAGCTTTAGAAGCTCAAAGTTTTTCCTCATAGCTCTTTGGAGCAACTTTTCAAGGGTTCAAGAAGGAAAGGTTAGGGCTGAAAGATAATCTAAGTTGAATCGCTCATGTATAATCGGGGATAACTCGTGTTGTCATGCCTAAAGGGACGTTGATCGATATCATCTAGCGTGAAAGGACGTGATGCTTTGTCACGTATAACAGGTATTACCATACCCTTATGCTACATGAACATTTTGTTGATCAACTCCTCCACTTGGTCCATGGTGAAAGTCGTTAGTAGAAGAGTTTGTTTTTCAAGGTGAGGCAAGTTTCAAAAATAATGTCATTGATGTCTGTTAGAGGCACAACGTGGTGCAGCCTTTGGGAATATCTAGCATTAAAGTTGCTTCCTAATTCAGGGTGGCGATGTAAGCACAAGCAACGGAGAGACACTCTCTTTTGTAGAGGATATCCTTCAAGGCTAGGAGCATTATCAGATTGAACACTGCTTTAGACTGTGGCTTTATCATGGCTGCTGAAATGATTCTTTGAGGGTAGCTCTCACACTTGGACTTTTGACTTGATGCCTTTTGAGGGAGAACATGGTTGTCTTCTGAGACATAGTCGTCGGGCTAGATTCGAGATGAGCTCATCGAAAGGATGGGTCGTTTTCTCCTATGGACGACAACATACTCAGTGGCATTGGTTATATGCATGGGATGAGTCATCAGAGTTGGTTCACATGATTGGTTATTTGATTGCTTCAGCACGGTTATGGCGACAATCATGGATTTTAGTGAATTTGGTCTTGAATCTGTGTGATGCTTCTTAACATGCAAGTAGAAAATCTCGGATTTTGCTTGGTGTTCCCCTCATTTTGCTTGGTGTTTTCCCTAAAAGTTTGGATTTTAGGGAGCAATATAGTGTACTGAGAATGGTAAATTACCTTTAAATGGTAGGTAATAGGGGGGGGTATCTATACAGTCTACGTAACCTGGGCTCAGGGTTAACTTCATACCATAGTCAGTCATTGTGAGCCTCACACAGAAGACAACAAATAATTTCTTATCAAGTTAAGCTCACTGTCTCCCTAATTTTGCGGGTCGGTAGATCTCTTGATTTCTGCCCCGGGACGGTTGCATGCTTAGGTGGCGACTCCACCTAAGGGACAACCTTAAGGGTGTCGTTACGTATAAAGGTGACAAATGTAAACTCATAATAGAGTAGTCACTTTGACTTGTTACTTGAGTACCCCTGGGTGTTCGACATGTCAAGAGTTAAGAAGTCAATGCTTGGTATTGTTAAATTTTAATATCGGGGTCGAGCCACACCCAAATAGCAACCACATTATACAACTCGGGTTCCATCCTAAAACCAATTGGTGATAGGAGGAGGTAGCCTTATTGTATATATGGTGCCCAATTATGTATTTACCACCGTTGTGGTATTTTGTCACTTGTCACAGTGAGTATTTCAACACTCCCCCGCACTGTGACAACTCGTATTTTTTTTTATTTTTTATTTTTTTTAAAGGCACGGCACCGGCACATTTTTATTTTTAGACGGGTTGGGACTCAACAAATCCCCTCTCACGTCCAGGTCCGACCCGAACTCTGGTACGTGGAGTAAACGGGACACAACAAACCCACAACGGGAAACACCCAACACCGTCAATCGAAACCGAGCTCTGATACCATGTTAAATTTTAATATCGGGGCCGAGCCACACCCAAATAGCAACCACATTATACAACTCGGGGTCCATCCTAAAGTCAATTGGTGATAGGAGGAGGTAGCCTTATTGTATATATGGTGCCCAATTATGTATTTACCACCGGTGTGGTATTTTGTCACTTGTCACAGTGAGTATTTCAACAGGTATTTGGGTTGCTGACACCTCATATCCATCAATGTCTTTTACCATTTGTAGATTAAAAACTTTGTTAAACTGAAGAGTTTTGTTTGCATTTTTTTTATGAAAGACATTCCATTTGTACTTTGTAGATGATACAGTTGCCCGTCATTTTGTTTGTTATAATCATAATCTTCTACTTTTTTAGATTGCATGAAGAAAAAGAAAGGTTTGATGATGTATGATTAAATCAAACTCAGATCTCCATATTCAATAGACAATCTCTATCAGGAAGACTTTTGTGAGGAGGTATAGAAGAAGACGAAAGTTATTGAGGGTAAAACTTGTTGGATTCCAATTGACTTGGGTCTTGAATTCGGTTGATACTCCAAACCCTACAAGTACGAAAGTATGGGTTTCGCTAGTGGTTTCTCTCTAATGACAAAAGTCATTATGGGGTATTTGAGATCAAAGTATGTAAGTAGAATGGTATATTACCTTTAAAGGGTAGGTAGGTATAAGGTATTTAGAGAGAATACTTCACATGGGTTCCAGATCAGTTTTATACCATGGTAAATGCTTGTGAGGCTGACACAGGAAACTATAGTACCTCATTATCAAAATACGATCATTGTCCTCCGGATCTTGCAAGCCATTACGATTTCATATTTTCCATATCGAGAGTGTACTTTTATAGAAGGGTGTTACCTCTTAGGAGTACCTGAGAGTCATTGCTAGCTCGAGGCGTCACCACCATATCGAGGGACCTATGATGACGTTGAAGCCTTTGACCTCCTAAACATCATCGCCACGACTTGTTAGTTAGATGCTCCCCCCCACCCCCACCCCCGAGTGTGGAGTGTGGTTACGGGTCGGGGTGTGTGTGTGTGTCAATTATTGATCGTAGGATATCTGACATCATCTGCGCCTAGGCCTAATATGAGCATTTTTCCTTTTAGGTTCATACATACCTTTTCTGGATGACTTCATACTACAGGCTTTCATCAGTTTCTGACCTATCTTGACTTCTGACATACTATTCAAAATTATAATTTAAGTGAGTTTGTCACGATTATGGCGGGAAGCGGTTTTCGGCATTTTTGATAGTTGAGATCTGATGGTGGAGATTGAGTGTATTCAATTCCATGGTCTAGTTCTTAGGATCTCCTTGTTACCCTCCTTTAAATAAACCCTTTGACCCCATCCTTTCTATTTTTACCGAAGCTTCTCTCTTTAGAAATTTATCTCTTCCTTTATCTCTTTAAAATCCCTTCCAACTTAAGTTTGGAGTGTCTACTCCAGCTTCCTTTTAACATTCACCATTCCTCATTCTTTTCACTCTTTATTTCTCTAAGTGAACATTATCCTTCTTTGATGGCTAGCAATAGTAGCGACACTCTTAGATCATATGAAAACATTTTTCCTCTTTCTTCTCCCCCTCAAAATCCAAAGCCAAATGTTTAACCCCTGTTAGTTTCATAAGGGTGGTGTATGTTTTGGGAATGAGAACCGTTCATTATCCGAGATACCCCGACTCCTCAGATTTAGAGTGCAACACATCCTTTCCTTTCTATCATCCTCTTGATGGATAGGGCAAACGTTTTCTCACAAATAAATTTGGTGATCTGCTTTCCTTATTGCCCCAATCTAGTTTATTTGTGTTAGTACTAAATAATAATGACAAATGAACTTACCTCCAACGTCTTACGTATGTGGGTAAGTTTTAACGTTCAATGCTACCTCCATGGGTTGGGTTACTCTTTCAACATTTTTCATTGGTTCTATCACCTCCAAAATAACTCCTTCAGAAGTTTTCTTTTCCATACCTTTTTTCCGAGTTGTGGCAAGTGGTTGTGGGACCATCAACGCCCTTTAATGAACAGGTTTAAGTCCATAAATTCCAACAGGAAAACCCAGTAATTTTTCTTTAGGGGGTGTGTGGCGTCGCCTAGTATTTAGGCCCTCCTAGGACAGATCTCGCCCCTTTTATTGAGGGTAATGATGATAGAAGGGTGTTGAACCTTATATATCTAGAACAATCCCTAAACCTCCATTCTTACTCATTCAAAGACACCTAATGTTGGGTCTGAAACTCCCAGGTGCTGACTTGGCAGTGAATTGAAAACCAAAGGATTGATGATCATGCGCTTTCGCCTGAGCTCCGATGAACCTGCCAAAAGGGGATCGCAACAGATGGGGTGTCTCTAGGTCCCTCTCCGATGCTTAAATGAGTATACCGTGTGTATGAACTCAAAACGTAATGAACGTATTGAAAATCAAGGGTATTTGTAGACTGAAGAGATCAAACTGTTATAGGTAACTGAATATTTTGGTGAATATTGTGTCGATAAAGATTTGGATAGCAGACATTACGATTATAGCGTAATATTGCAATTACCGTATGTAATCTTTAGAGAATATGTGTCCGATATACACGGGATATCGTGGCCATATATTTAGTGTTAATTGGTGGGACCAGAGTTGAGAGGCTAGACTCTCTTAGCAAGCACTCCTATGGCGAGCAGTAGAAGACTTTGACCTTGGTCAATGGGGACCTGTGATGGAGCTTTGGCATCCACTTTGGTTTGAGTTCGATACTGGACCGCTTTATGAGGGCTAGATTAACCTTAGAGTGGGCTGGCCCGGTTTGGAAGATATGGGTTGTACCCCCTGCAAAGTTATTGGGCCTCTGAGGCCTTTCCCTTATTGGGTCGTCACTATCAATACCCAACATTTGCCTTCGAAGCTTGAGTGAAGTTTCTTTGGTCAAACTTGATTCTGTGATAGGGTTTGAAATAGTGACACTTGGACTAGATCTTTTTTGTCCTTATATGCTATTTGTGCCTTTTTGATACTCCGTATCCTTTGGCGAGCAGTTTTTTTGGTTTCCTAGAGTTTATGGAATATCTGATCCTTTACCCTTTTTGGCGAACGCTTTGGGTTACTAGGGTTTATGAATGCTCATTCATTACTCGTTGGCGAGCACTATCGTCAAGAGGGTTTCAGGAGAGGCTTAGAGTAGCATTTGGCGATCACCTTTTTTGTGTAAGGTCTTGATCATTTAATAATTGCACTGTTACCCAGAAGTTGAACGGACTATTGAGGCATGTCTGTCTTTTGGTCTTCCATAACCAGAGGGTAGGCTGACAGTTTTCGTACCGTTCCAACCGTTTGTCTCCCCGAGGCGTCTCTTGGAATTCTGACATTGCTTCGATTTTTACCCAAAACGGTGTAATCATTCTCTGAACCGTTTCAGACATGCCTATTCGGTTACCTCAATTTTGGCTACAAAAATCCAAATTTGGCATTTAGTCCTTTACACAATCAGACCATTTTCCTTACAGAGAGTTCATTGTTCCTCAGTACTGTGCTTTGAACTATCCCTTTCTCACTTTTTCGATTTCAAAAAGCTTTAACTGTTTCCATGGCTTCCAAGAATCAATCCCCAGGAAAGGGGTCATCCTACAAGCCTTCCTCCAACCAACCTTCCAGTCAGAAGGTTTCGACCAGGACTAGCAACGCCCCTTTGTTTATTAGAGACGGTTCCTCGTCGGCGCAGAGCCAGATGAATCTGGCCCCCAAGCCGATTTCTGGGCAATCTATGCCCCTGTCTTCTCCCCGACGGGTAAATTCTGATGCTTTCCTTTTGCTTTTTTTAGACGGTAAAACTTCCTCCTTTTTATTATTTTTGTATTGTTCTTGCCATGCCATGGTGTTCTAAGTAGATATCAAGCCCAATGAGATGAAGCTGGCTCAGTTCAAGGGAGTGGTCGCCTTGAATGTCTTGGGAGAAGTAGATGCCCCCAGATACCCGGGCTTACGTTTGCATTATCCTCGCGATGCAGAGGTTTACATTTATGCGGCCCAGATAGATGTTGGGTTGCGTTTTCCTCTCTGCGACGATTTGCAGGAGCTCTGCTGCTACTATGGGATAGGTCCTACGCAGCTGGTGCCCAACTCCATTAGGATGTAAGTTGCTTTCAAGTGCATGTGTTTACGTCAAGGATGGATGTATACACTGGCCCTGTTCCAGTGTTTTTACCGATTGGCCGCCTGGGCGAACCATCTTCACCACTTCCAGACTCGATGGCCCTAGTTCGAGGTATGGAGGGGCCAAGCTTGGAACTGGAATGTTCATTTCCGTCTGGTGGACGACTTCCGTGCTACCAACTCCAACTACAAGAAGTTTTATTTCTTTTACAAGGGTAGTGTATCATGGGAGCTCTTTTAGCCGGAAAGGGATACTCCACCAAGCTTCAGAGAGCTGTCGGGTAGCGATCGGAAGGCCATCGACGATTTCTTCCGACTTCATAGGCAGCCGGACTTCTGTTCGATCCGCTCGGTGGCGGAAACTTCAGAGTCAAGGCTTAGGATGGCGAGCATTCATCAGTCCGCACCAGTTTCTATAGATTGGGTAAATTTCTTACTCTTTTTCTTTGTTTGTTGTAGGCACTTGGGGACCTAAACTCATTGGTCTGTTTTCCAAGAAGACTAAAACGGGACTGTCTGCTGCTCAGGCGTCCCTGAGTCCTCCTCCTCCCCCTTCTAGGCAAGCGTCCAAGCGCAATCCAGAGGAAGAACAACCTGGGTCGCTCCTGGCAAACGCCAAAGAGGTATACGACTATTTTTTGTTTTTCCTTCCTCTGTTTTAGTCTTTAGGTTTTAATACCCTTGTTGACCATTTTCAGGAAAAACTGCTGCTCAGGTGGCTCCGAATCCTGCTCCCACCAAGAAGGCTAAGGGTAAGGAACGCCATGCTTCCTCTTGGGGTTCTGCTGCTCCACGAGGAAAGGTTCCCGCTACCGAAGAGGTAGCTCCACCTGCCATTGATTCTACTACTCCCAACCCCGCTAAGGGGTCTGGGACTCGAAAGAGGGTTCAAACCCTTGGTGCTGCCATGGGCACCTTGAAGGCTCCCTTCGGCGGGGAGTACTGCCCCTTGGTGGGCTTATTCCAATCGCCCAAGGTGGCAAACATCAAGGGTGTCTGGGCCCCTTGGGGAAATCTTTAGAAGGTGAAGATTTCTGACAAGCTGACCCTACGGGGTAACCTGGATCTCTGCATGCATCTCTTCGAAGAGATTGTTCCCACTCGGGATCGGGCGATGGTCCCCTCCAAGCTGACCGACATCGAGGGTGTCGTGAGGTCGCATTTTGAGCGGATCGCCCTGGTGAGTCCTTCGTATATTCACCCTTAAATCACTTTTTTTACCTCTTCTTGATCTGATTGTACCTTTACCCCTTTTTCCTGTTGTCAGCTCGTCCGCGAGGAGTTGGCGATCGGTCGGATTATAGGGGAGCTCGCCGATAAGCAGACTGACCTGCTGATCGAGCTGGAGCAGTACCGAAGCCTGGGGTTCACTCCTGACCAGATAGAGGGTTTAAAGGAGAGGGTCGAGGCGTCTACTCAACTGGTGGAGCATGCTCGCCACGAGTATTTCGAGAAGGAGAAGAGGTTTCTCGACTCCATGAAGGAGAATGAGGATCAGGTGATCCTTGCCAATGATAGGCGGATGAATGCTGAGCTCCAACTCAAGGCAGCTGACAAGTACTCTGCTGATGTGGAGGCAGCGAATGCTGACCTTAAGGCCCAGCTGAAGGAGTCTGAGGCTCGGCGGGATGCCTTAGAGGCAGAGAGGGAGTAACTCGCCGCAGAGAAGAAGCAGCTCGCCGCACAACTTAAGGTTGTCCCATACCCCTAGAGCGTGGTCGAGGAATTTAAGAAGTCCGAAGAGTTAACCGACTGCGCCTTGGAGGTGATGAAGGCCGAGGTGGCTGCCTACCTCCAGGTCCTGGTCGACGAAATTCAGGGGATTGACCCTAAGTTTCCTCTCTGGGAGGTGAAGTCTTTTCAGGACTTCATCGAGAGTGGCTACTCCAAGGAGGCTCCTTCTAAGGTTGGCGAGGAGGCTGCCCCTAGGGCCGAGAAGGAAGTTTCTGCCCCTGAAGATTCCAAGCCTTGAAGTCCCGAGCTCCCCAGGCGATCCCATTGTCATTCCTCCTATGTTTTGATTAATCACTTCTGTTTCCGTTTGTTTTTTGGGAACGTTTGTAATTAATTTTTGATATCTGACTCAGTTATTATTATAATATTGAATGCCTTTATATTGATAAGCCTTTGCCTTTATCTGACTTTGAATGTTTTGGCTATTCTTTCGATGTCTTTCTCATTTGAATGCTTTTGGAAGTTTCACCATACTTGTTTTCAACTTCTCTTTACTTTATGATAGTCTCACCATATAGGATCTTGGACCTCTCCTTAAGCTTTAGAGGGAAGAATGATAATTCTTTGTAGATCCATCTACTCCCCTCGCGAAGTTATCTTAAAGGAATTGTTGCTCGAGGGTAATACCTTTTAAGGAAACTATCATCCTTTAGAGATATATTCACCTTAGGTTAGTTCACCCACTTTCTTGTGTTAGTTTCGCAAAGGAACTGTTATCCTTGATGTGGATTCGGTCGCTTTGGATATCCAGCCTTAATGTTTGCCCAACTTATAAGGGAACGACTTCCTTAACGGGTCACTGACCTTTTATATCAGGACTTCTGCCTGATTTTAATATCAGGTCTTTTGCCTAACTTTTTCCTTAGGTCTTTTCACCTTATTTTGTTATCAGTTCTTTTGCCTAAATTTGGCGTTAGGTCTTTCGCCTAAATTTGTCTTTAGGTCTTTCGCCCAATTTTGATATCGGGTCTTTCCCTTAACTTTGGCATCAGGTCGTTTGCCTACGTTTGGTGTCAGGTCTTTTGCCCAATTTTGATATCGGGTCTTTTGTTTTTACCCAATGTATAAGGGAACTGTTACCTTTTATGGTTCGTTCGCCTTTTTTGACAACTATTTTGCCCAATTTTTAAGGGAACTGTTATGTTGATGGATCGTTCGCAATCCTCTTTCTTCCTTTGGTTCGGGTGGCTATGCTTTATCAATGAATGATTTTTTTTATTGACACAACATTTTGATTAGAAGCTATGCATAAAACCTCGTTAAATGTTCGAAGTTAAATGGACGAGGTAGCCTTACACCTTTTGTGGTTTCCAAGTAGTAAGATCCTGGGACGACAATCTCTACTATTTTGTATGGACCTTCCCACTTAGCTGAAAGATTGTTATGACTATCCAGTCTTGTGAATTAATTCTTTCGCATAACCATCACCCCCACAAAAAATTGGTGAGCGCTGACTTTGCTATTGAAGTATCGGGCAGTCGCCGGTCGCATTTTAGCTTGGGCCTTGTCTGATTGCCATCGCTTTTTCTCTGCAAGATCGAGGTTTATTCTGCGCTCGATTTCGTTCGCTTCAGTGTTAAAGTGTAGGATTTTGTGGGTAGGCACTGCTATTTCGACGGGTGCTACTGCTTCTGATCCGTACACTAAACTGAACGGTGTTTCCCCCGTTGCTGTTTTGGGTGTTGTTCGAATAGCCCACAGTACATTATCCAGCTCTTCTGCCCAGTTTCGATTAGAGGCATGCACTCTTTTTTGAGTCATGTCGCCCATTCGTTTGAGGATGGTGTAACGAGCTGAATTTGTGATCGATATGGTATTCTTCGCAGAGTCACCTAAGTTCTTTTCCTACAAATTGTGGACCATTATCGCTTATGAGTATTTTGGGGATGCCGAACCGCGGAAATATGTTGATTTTCAGGAATTTGATCACTTGAAATTTAGTTGTAGAGGTCAAAGCTTTCGCCTCTATTCACTTCGTGAAGTAGTCGATCGCCACTATTCACTTCGTGAAGTAGGCGATCGCCACTATAATGTGGGTTCTTTGCCCATCGCTGATGGGAAAGGGTCCCAACACGTATATTCCCCATTCAGAAAAAGGCCAGGCGCCCGCCATTGGGGATAGCAGTGTTGGTGGTCGACCGGATCGTCGTACGAACTGTTGACAAGTCGCGCACCTCTTTGTCAATTCTGCCGCATCTTTGGTCAAGGTTGACCAATAGTAGCCTAATCTGAAGATTTAGCGTGTCAATGAGCCTGCACCTTCATGGCATGCGGTAACTCCTTCGGGAGCTTCACGTAGAACTCTTTCTGTCTCAGGATGAGAGATGCACCTTAGATAGGGAGTTGAATATCCTCGCATATAGAGCTCTCCATCTATGAGAAGATATCTTGTAGACAAACGACTTATTTTCTGGACTCGCCTTCGTCTTTTTGGAGTATTCGTTCTTTCAAGAAGTTCTGGAACGGAGTCATCCATCTTACCTGCCCTTGAATGTTGAAGACTTTTGCTCGGTTGTCGAGAACCGAATATAGAGCTTGTTCCAAAAATTGCACATCCTGAATTCTTGTCCTTTCGAACGCCAGCTTGCTTAGAGAGTGTGCTAGTTGTTTGTCTTGGCGAGGAATAGACTCAATTGCGAAAGTTAGGATTTCGGCGATGAGTTTTTTTATCTATCTCGGTGTACTTTTTCGTCTTTTCCCCCTTTGCTTCATAAGTGCCATTGATTTGATTTGACTGACAATTAGCTCTGAGTCGCTTTTTGCCCTAAGTGACGTTATGCCCATTCCTTTAACGAGTCGCCGTCCAGTGATAAGAGCTTCATATTCGGCCTCATTGTTGGTCGCCTTACAAGTAAGGGCGATCGCAAACTTTAAAGGCTCACCCTCAGGGGGGATAAGAATTAATCTTGCCCCTGGGCATTCTCTTGAAGAGGATCCATCAATATAGAGATACTTCTTAATCTGGACATATTTTATTTCAGCCGAATTAAACATCTTGCTTACAAAATACACTAAACTCTGCTTATTTTCCTCTTCTCTTATTAATACGGCACTGGCTACAACCTCACTAATACTCAGATAAAGAAAGAGCCTTGAAGCATCTACAAGCATCTACAAGCTTCTATAAGCTTCTAACATCTTCTTGATCTTCCTTGATGACTTCGGCACTTGATCTATAGAGACTTGGATCGCAAGCTATTCATACATCCTAACATTCCCTTGAGAAGTTTCCTTTTCAAATTCAATTTGAAAATCTGATACTCAATCAGACTCCTTCCTTCTGAATGCTGAATAACTGTCTCAATCATTCTTTTAATCCATCTATATAAGCTGTGTACCTGCAATCGCTTGAAATACTCATATAGCATACTCACACATTTATCAATTCATATATCTGATATTCACACATGATTAAACTTTTCTCGAGACAAATCTCATCTGTCACTATATATCTAACTAATAACAGACTAGCTTCTTGTACTTCTATACAGAGCTCTGCACTCAGCAATCATCAATACAAGATCATTGTCTCTTCAATACATGAGTTTTTTCTTATTGCTTTTTTTTATTAAGATACTGACAGAGAGGTTTTCACTTGCCTCTATCTTACCAGTGGAGTTGGGAGATTTTCATTTTCCCCCATCTTTTCATCCTCAAACTCTCCTTAAAGTATCTTCAACGTTTTCTTTAAGAAGAGTTATTTTTGGACTCAAGCTCCACCCTATGTCAGTATATTCATCAGCATATCCGAATCTCTATTTTTTCCATTCTTGCTTCTTCTTCTTCTTTCTTATTCTTCTATTCTCCTTTTTGATATCCGAGATAAATCAACAAGTAATTGAGATCACCAACACAGAGAACCATATAGAAAATATAGAGAAGACATGATCAGAATCATCAGATTCATAGTGACAAATGAGATTAACATCTGAGAAAAAAAAATCAATCAGGATAGAATACACAGCATATGACTCAGCATCAGCAGATATCTGAATACAAGTAATATCAAGTGATTACTTATACACAGAGTATATAGAGAAGAAAACAAAAAATGAGTCAAAGCACATAAGCATCGTAGATAGGCAAGAACTCATGATGAAACCAAAAAAATCAAATGAACAAAGAAACTTAGAAACACATCTCAAGACAATATTAAGAGTATCAAACTTACTCAACATCTGAATCCAAGTCTTTCCCACTTTCATTCTCAATAGAGTCACATGATGAAGAGGTTAGTTCTTTAAAAGACATTACTCCCAATTTCTTTCTGAATGGAAGCAATTGTTTCGCTGTAATTGGTTTTGTTAAAATGTCTGCAATCTGATCAGTTGCAGGCACAAAATTCACTATGACTTGTCATGTTTGAACCTTTTCCCTGACAAAGCACAAATCAAGCTCCACATGTTTCATTTTCGAGTGGTGAATGGGGTTTTCCGACAACGCCACCGCACCTGTATTGTCACTCCAAATAACAGGTATTGAGGTAAGTTTAATATCAAGCTCAGAGAGAAGATATCTAACCCAAATAACCTCACAAACAGCATTTGCAATAGCTATGTACTCTTCTTCTGTTGACGATCTGGAAATGACTGATTGCTTCTTAGAACTCCATACAATTGGATTGCCATTTAGAAGTATATAGTGACCAGAAACTGACTTGCGATCAGCTAGATCACTTCCCCAATCCGCATCAGCATATGAAACTAACACCACATCAGATGTAACTGTAGGATTAGCACGAAAGAGCAGGCCATGATCTAAAGTTCCCTTAAGATATCTCAGAATACGAACCACAACCTTCTAGTGACAAACAGATGGATGTTGCATATATTGGCTCAACTTATTAATAGCAAAATGTATGTCTGGTCCGGTGACACAAACATTCTGTAAAGCACCTATGATACTTCTATATAAGTGTTCATCAGCAGGGGGAGACTCACCTTGAATTTCACTTATCTTTGTAAGAAAATTACCGGACATTGGAGTAGGTAATGGTGATGCATCCATCAAGCCAGTTTTATGTAAAATATCAGTAATATACTTCCTTTGTCAAAGAATTAAACTATCCTCTGTAACTTGCACATCCATACCCAAAAAATAGTTAAGCGAACCAAGATCTTTCAGTTTGAATTCATTGTTAACAGCTGAAATGACAAATTCAATAGAATCAACATCACTACCTGTAATAACTATATCATCAACATATACTAAAAGAAATACCATACCTGCAGCAGTCTTCTTGATAAAGAGACAATTATCAGCTAAAGACACCGAGAAAAGTAGAGTTTGAACCATAAACCCTTTGAGTCGCTCAAACCAAGCCCGAGGGGCTTGCTTGAGACCATATAGAGATTTATTTAACTTGCACACAAGTACATTACCTTGCTCATCAGTCTTCTCAAAGCCAGGTGGTTGATTCATGTAAACATTCTCAAGTAACTCACCATGTAAAAATGCATTGTTTACATCAACTTGTCTAAGCTACCATTTGTTAGTTAAAGCAAGTGTTAAAATGATTCGTACCGTAGGAGCTTTGACTACTGGACTAAACGTATCCTTAAAGTCGAACCCTGCTTTTTTTGAAAATCCCCTGGCAACCAGACGAGCCTTGTACCGCGCAATTGATCCATCTGCATTTCTTTTGATTTAAAAAATCCATTTGCAGCCTGTTGGAATTTTCCCAGCAGGTAACTTGACAAGAGACCATGTATTGTTCATATCCAAGGCATGAAGCTCATCCTTAATGGCAGAGACCCATTCAGGATGTTGCATTGCA
This sequence comes from Chamaenerion angustifolium, assembly GCA_946814005.1. Taxonomy (NCBI): domain Eukaryota; kingdom Viridiplantae; phylum Streptophyta; class Magnoliopsida; order Myrtales; family Onagraceae; genus Chamaenerion; species Chamaenerion angustifolium. Next base: position 24,173,205 of record OX328271.1, on the reverse strand, counting down.
GTATGCACATCACCTGGAGCAGTGTTGGTTAAATCTGTAGAAGACACCATCGAAGTTGTTAAAGCATTTAAACTCTTTGATTTCGACCTAGTGTGCATAGAATGAGTATTAAATCTGTTATCACGAGAAGTATGAACACCAGATGAAGTTGACACAACATCATGAGAAATATTTGTCACAGTTGGATCTGTAGGTAACATAGATGCAGGCTGATCATCCATTATTGGAACAAGCATAGAATCAGACAAACCATACCTAATAACATTCTTTCTATTGTCCACAGCCGAAGTAACAACATTATCAGCAGAGAAAGATGTAACCTAAACATGAACCTGATCTTCTTGAGAAGATTCAGTGTTAACAGGAGGAGATTCATCAGAAGAAGTAGTGTCATATCTGGTGTGAGTGTTGGATGGTTGTATCAACGGATGAACCTGATCTGCAACATGAAAATTATCAATATCAACATCAATAGGGTCACAGATTGATGAGTTAAATGGAAGAAAGAAAGGCATTGAAGTAGCTGTATTTTTAACTGCTCCTGACTGCATGAATGAACCTGTTTTCACTGAAAAAGGAAACTCGACTTCATTAAACTTGACATGTCTCGAAATATATACTTTACCTGATGCATCCATACACCTGTAGCTATACTGATTCGCACAATACCCTAGAAACACACATGGTGTGGATCTGTAATCTTGTTTATGTTTGTTAAAGGGTCTGATAAAAGGGTAGCACAGACATCCAAAAACACGTAAGAAAGCATAATCAGGAGGTTTACAAAAGAGTTTCTCATGAGGAGATATACTACCAAGCACCTTAGAAGGCAATATGTTAATCAAAAACATATAAGTGAAAAACGCATCAGTCCAATATTGCATAGGTAAAGATGCTTGATTAAGCAATGTGAGACCCATCTCTACAATGTATCTGTGTTTACGTTCAACTATGCCATTCTGTTCCGACGTGTAAGGACAGGTTAGACGATGATTAATGCCATACTGAATAAACAAGGAAGACATGGCTTTGAACTCACCACCACCATCAGTCTGTACAGACTTGATTGTGAATCCAAATTGTGTTTCGACAGCTTTTTTAAATTGAGAAAATATCACTGACACATCATTCTTGTTTTTCAAAAAATAAATCTAGGTATATCTCGAAAACACATCAACAATACTAAGATAGTACCTGTTTCCATTGGAAAACACTGGGGTAGGTCCCCACAAGTCCATCTCAAGTAGCTCAAGAGGAAATGTATATTCTGTATGAGAAGCATTGAACGGCATTTTGCAGCTTTTTCCAATAGCACAAGCATTGCACATAGGAATCTGAGAAGAAAGATGCAAATTGGATTGTATAATAACAATGGACAAAAAAATTTGAAATGGATGACCCAGACGTTGATGAAGAGTCATGGGAGAAAGTTTTAGTTGAACAACATTGCATATAGCTTCTTTATTAACACTAAAAGCATTATTATCCATACAGACATTGTTTTTATTCTGACTGACATTCAACATAGACCTATCAAGATTACTGAAGTCTAGTTTGTATAAACCCGCACTTTCAGATCCCCGTAGCAGCACCTGATGACTCCGAGAATCCTTCACCACACAATGAGTATCATGAAACTCAAAATATACTTTGTTATCCGTGGTAAACTGTGACACAGAAACCAAGTTCTTAGTGATCTGAGGAATATGTAACAGATTATGTGAAATTAGTGGTTTGGAAGCTGTATTTATAACAGATGTACCAATGCTAGTAATATATAACAAGTTACCATTCGCAACCTGAACCTTACCAGAGTCAGAGTAGGATTGAGCATCCGCAGGAGTTCCATGTGAGAAGTGATTTGTGGCGCCGGAGTCTGTATACCAGGCCTTGTACATGGTGTTGGAGCCTCCTACGGATGTCGTGGTGAGATTGAGCTGATGTGAATTTTCCATTGTAGATGATTGTGAAGACTGTAGTGGTGCTGAGGGAAGATTTGAACTGAAAGGGAGAGTAGGACATGAGAAGGTGCTATTCGGTATAGGTAGCTGCTGAATGGTATTATTTGGTAAGTTGTAGGGAGACATGACCGAATAAGGAGGATGTAGAGAATAGTAAAAGACAGGTGAAGGAGGAATATATTGATTGATCAGATTGGTAGGATATGTAGATCCATATGGCTGGAATGGATTAACAGATGTCACTGCAGGACCAGGTATGGCGGTTGAAGGTGCTGAGGTAACCAGAGGAAGGATGGCTTGGTTGTAAGTTGGTGTGGAGACAGAAGATGCAGCTGAAGGTGCATATGACATGGAGTCATCATCCTTCCAGTGAACTGGGGAGAGATTTGCAGTGAAATTCTCGTTCGGTTGAGCAGTGACTCCTTGAAAGCTCGTGTTGAACCTTTGATAGCATCGGTGTACTAAGTAGCCGAACTTCCCATGAAGTTGACATTGAGGCTTGTTGTTACCATAGCTTCTACCTCTGCCTCGTCCTCGACCATATGCAACTGTGTTTGATTGATACTCATAGGTGTTCGTCTTCTGAACAGACTGACCTGTATCAACCGAACTGATTTGTGGAGGACCATCTGCAGGCTTGGTATTCTGATTCGTGCTTTGGACAGTAACATTTGCAGTGACAAGGGAGGTATCAAACAGCAGCTCCCTCTGTCGAGCCTCAGCATCCAGTAATACAGAAGATATAGAAGATAAATCGTAAGGATTCCTACTTGCGTGAATCACAGCAATCACACTATCTAACTGTCCTTTGACACCGTTTAATATAATCAATATCTGCTGCATTTCTTCTATTGGGTGGCCACAGCTTGCCAAGCTATCACAGGTGAGTTGTATCTCAGTTAAGTACTCTCTCATTGATTGATTCAACAATTTTCGGACCTTCAACCTATCATAAAGACTCATGATGCGTGTAGTTGATGATGATGAAACATTCTGATGAAGTTTGTTCCATATAGAGGCTACAGTCATACATCCTACAAGTCCTTTGCTAATAGACGAAGCAATTGAAGAAAGCAACCAAGAAGCAAGAGATGAATCTTGTTGGTAGTACTTAGGAAAATCAGGATTTGGTACCTTGTTGCCTTCATCATCTTCAATCAGTCTCGAAACTTGTAGAGAACCGAACAAGTAGCCTTCTAAATTAAGTCCTCGAACTGCTAGCAGGACTTGATGCTTCCATGCTTGGATGTTGTCTTCTCCGGTTAATTGACATATCCTTTTGTTGAAGAAGGCTGGAATATCTACATCCATGGCTGTCAAGAGTTGTAGAAAAAACTAAAACAGAATGCTGTGATGAACTCACCAGAATGTTGCGATCAACTGTGATGATTCAGTCACCAGATTTGTGCAGCAACGAAGATGAGATTTGGACAGGTTGCAGCGAAGAAAGCACTGGCAAGCTTGGACAAACAATCACAGCAAGACAGCTCTAGCAGGAAGGACTTCTTGCAGCGAACAGAATGCTGCGATCAGACAGGTCTTGCAGATGAAACAGAGACTTGCGATTAGCTCTTGCAGTAAGGACTTCTTGCAGCTTGCAGATGAACAGAATCAGATCAGCAGCTTGCAGAAGATCAGCAGTCAAACAGAATGACTTCTTGCAGCGAACAGAATGCTGCGATCAGACAGGTCTTGCAGATGAAACAGAGACTTGCTGTAAACCACTGGTAGGCTTGGACAAACAATCGCAGCAAGACAGCTCTAGCAGGAAGGACTTCTTGCAGCGAACAGAATGCTGCGATCAGACAGGTCTTGCAGATGAAGCAGAGACTTGCGATGAGATGAAACAGATACTTACGATCAGCTCTTGCAGGAAGGACTTCTTGCAGATGAACAGAATCAGATCAGCAGCTTGCAGAAGATCAGCAGTCAAACAGAATCGCAGCTTGCAGAAGAACAAAATCATAGATGAATAGGATCGCAGCTTGCAGAAGATCAACAGGCGAAAACCGAATCAGATCAACAGGCGAAGCAGAATCGAGGAGGCTCTGATATCATTTTATTAATCTGAATCTATGCTGGATGATGATGATGAAGATATGAAGTAGAATAGAAGGAAGCTTAGGATCTAAGCAACCGAAATAACAGAATTCTACAACTGAAATCTTACTATTGGATTGAGTTGCTTAAACCATTACAAATTAGTCCTATTTATACTAATCAACAGATCTAAAGCTACCTATAATTACAACAACCTTGAAGCATCTACAAGCTTCTAACATCTTCTTGATCTTCCTTGATGACTTCGGCACTTGATCTATAGAGACTTGGATCGCAAGCTATTCATACATCCTAACACGTGGCATGTCACTGGGCTTCCATGCGAAGAGATCCTTGAATTCTTTCAAGATGGAAGTCAGGGCATTTCTCTGGTCGTCGTTCAAGGTGGTCCCAATTTGCACCTTCTTTTCTGGACCATCGATCTCAACCTCTGCTAACTCCTCTATTGGTTCTGGCCGGACCTGGTCCTCACGCGGGTCAGCCTCTGTCTCGATGGTGAGGGTTTCCCTTTGGTTCTTCCTCCGGAGGCAGTTCACATAACATTGACGTGAGAAGGGTTGGTCGCCTAGAACTTCTCTGATTCCATTCGGAGTGGGGAACTTCATCTTTGGTGGACTGTGGAGGCCACAATCTTATGAGGATTGATATTGGTCCTCCCAGGATGGCGTTATATGATGTAGGCGAGTCGACCACTAAGAAGGTGACTGACACCTTAATGAACTTCCATCCTTCGCCCAGTATTACCGACAGAGTTATGGATCCCATCGGATAAGTTGTTCTCCCAACGTCGACTTGCTTGAGGTCGCGTTTGGATTTGCCCATCTTCTCGAAGGCGTCCAGAAACATAATTTTTTTCCAACTTCCTCCATCAATCAGAATCCTCTTCATGTCGCAGCCGTCAACTTCAGCTATGATGACTAGCACATCATTGTGCGGAGTAGTGACGTGTGCCAGATCATCCTTGGAGAATGAGATGATGCAATCCTCTTCAGGTCGAGGTCTCTTTCCCAACTGAATAGCTGTAGAAATCTGAGCAGCATAGACTTCTCTTGCATTGGACCCTCGCCTACGGCACCAAACCCTCCAGCAATCAGGTTTATCACCTTTCTGGTCTGGGATAGGCCAGATTGCTCGGACGGAGCTGGCGAGTGGTTTCTACGTGGGGGCGTTCGACTTCTGTCTCGTTAGGCCACAAATTCCTTCAACATACCTCTCTGTATCAGCTTCTTGATGTCCCACTTGAGGATGCGGCAATCATCAATTTTGTGGCACTTGGCCTTGTGCTAACTTCAGTAGCTTTCTGTGTCCTTCCCCATTGGCTGAGCACTCTTGTGGGGTATTGGCGGCCTTGCTAGGGACCTTCTTTCCATATCGACTAGTACCGCCGAGATCTGCCTGTTTAAAGGCGTGAAATACTCGGGGACCTCTGGTTGTCTAGGTCCTGGGGTTTTCGATCTGGCTTGTCTCAACCCTTCTTTTCCTTCTTACCATCGCGTCGGAGCTCTAGAACCACCCTTAGCGAGGTTGTCAGGACATTGGCTTCAGAGTTCGCCCTTTCCAGGTCTATAAACCTTTCGCCCTTACTACTAGCTCTTCCATCGTCTCTATCTCATGAACGTCGTAGCTATTGCACAGTTTCCTTGAAGCTTTGTTGGTCACATCAAGTCCTCTGTAAAAGGCTCGGATTATCTCCCCATCTGCGACTCGACGATCTATTTCTGTGACGTTCTTATGGAAACACCCGTAGAAGTCGGCCAATGATTCTTCTGTTTGTTGTTTGACTGCGTCTAAGGCGACCATACTTTTCAGCAATTGGCGCTCGCCCATGTATCGCTCCAAGAATTTGCGCTTGAGTTCAGACCAGGTCCCTATTGATCCTGCAGGGAGGCCGAAGAATCAGGACGACGCCGAAACCGAAAGTGTCGACGGAAATAATAGGGCTAAGTGATCCAGATCGTTCGACTTACCCAACAGAGAGGCTTCATGCTTGTTGTCGGACGTCGAATCCGACTTTCCCGACCCGTTTGGAAAATATTTTTAAATTTTCGTTTTTGAAAATGCCGGGTCTTGGCGAGCGACGGGTCCGGTCGAGCGGGGTCATCAACCAGACCGAAAAAATTTGAAAGAGTCGCCACCGATTAATTGAAGGCTAATCGGAATCCTAAAATTGCCTAGGGTACATGGAGTTTACATCCTAGGGCTTAAAAAGGTCTACGTCCAGAGAATCGAGTTCGGGGGTTTGATTACGTCTTAAAAACTCGCGAGCTTATAATCCGCCCTTTCGGTACTTTAATTTGCTTTTGAAATGTTTTTTTTTTCAATTTTTGCCCGAATTGCCCGTTTTAATCATGCTTGGCCCAAAAAAAACTACATGCATTTTCTTTAAATTAAACAAACCATGTACAAACAATTTTTTTTCTTCAAATATACAAGAGAAAACTAAAGTTAATCGTGCTCGAAAGAAAATGGTTCAACTCTCAAGCCATTTTAAAAGTGTCAAAACATGCACGAATAATTTTTGAAAATATTAAGCTCGTTGGACTAATTTGTCCCATTTTAAGAAGTTATAGGATGTCCAAAAAAAAGAATAAGGACCAAAATGCAATTTATAAAAAAACTTGAGCTGAATTGGACAAATATTTTCGAAAATTGCAGAAATGACCCTAAATTATTCTGGACTTATTTGTAACACTTGGTAAAGCTCTAAAATAACCCGAAAATTATTCTAGACTTATTTGTAACATTTTGAAAAGTCATGGAATGTCCAGAAAAATTTAAGAATAAAAATTGTAATTTTCGAAAAAAAATATAACTTAACTGAAAATATTTTTTTAAAATTACAGAATTGACCCTAAACTATTCTAGATTTATTTGTAATATTTGGTAAAACTCTAAAAAATAACCCGAAAATTATTCTAGACTTATTTGTAACATTTTTAGAAATCATGGAATGTCTAGAAAAGTTTAGAAATCAAATTGTATTTTTTTTTTTAAAGAGCTGAATTAAGAAAAACAATTTGCACAAATGGCCCAAAACTTTTCCGGTTTGGTTTATAACACTCGATAACGTCCCAGAAATGACCCGAGAGTCCAAGGACCGAGTTGTAACCTTCATCAAAGTTTGGGAATGACCTAAGTCAATTTTTTTTTTTTTTTTTTTTACATATACATAATATACATATATTATACATAATACATAATATATATATATATAGTATTACATAGACATAATATAAATAGATATTATACATATAGATAAATAGATAACATAAACATAATATAAATATATATTATACATATAGATATATATAATATTACATAAACATAATATAAATATATATTATACATATAGATATATATAGTAATACATAAACATAATATAAATAGATATTATACATATAGATAAATAGATAACATAAACATAATATAAATATATATTATACATATAGATATATATAATATTACATAAACATAATATAAATATATATTATACATATAGATATATATAGTAATACATAAACATAATATAAATATATATTATACGTAAATATATAACATATGTATATAAACTCTTCTCTTTTTTTTTTTTAACATAAATAATAACATTAGGAAATACAAATACAATATTAAATGCAAGAAAAATATACCTAAATCGTTCGGAACTTAAACACCGTACGAGAAACCGAGATCGATAATTACCGATATATATTTTTTTCACTCTCTTTTTTTTTTTACTCTCTCTAATCACTCCTCTCTTCCTATTTCTCTTCCAATCCTCCCTTCACTCTTGATCTTGCACCCTCATTTTATAGAGAAAATGTACACATATTTAATTAATTAATAAAAACTTTTTTTTTTTTTTAATAATATAAAAAAAACGTTTTTTTTTTTTAATAATAAACAAATAAAATCGGTGGAAAAGAGGCAATTTTCCACCGTTGGAATTTTTTATTATTTTTTTAAAATTTTTTATTATTTTAAATAAAAAATTTTTTTTTTTTTTTTTTTTTTTTTATATTTTTCAAATCTCGATTCCTCTCATACGGTATTATGATCCTGAGCCAAAATCAGGTGTTTACACTTGTTGACATGGATGATAGGATATGCTCCACCACTGTATTCGGGGATGGCCTTGGCTACTACATTCTTTGGAATTTTGATCATTACCAGATCAGTGGTAAAGCGATGAGTTGATCGCTCCTAGAAGGGAGGCATGATGGTCCCACGTCGTTCCTTGAGCCTTTTGCTGATAAGCTCCTCAACTTGGTCAAGAGTGCACTGATTCTGCTGTCCTCTGGTCGGTGCGGAACTCGATTGATTGACAGAGTGGGTAGCTTTCGGCGCCTCAGTGGATGTCGGAGGTAAGGACTGGTGTCCAGAAGTCATCTCTTGATCTTCTTGAGGGCCAGTGATGCCAATATTTCCAGTTTCTGCTTGTCGTGGCCCCGCGAGGCGAGCATCTTCTTGAGGAGCAGGGGCTTGTGTGCGAGCATGTCCTATGATGGTCTCCAAAAGGGATATCATCTTCGCGGTTAACTGAATGGTTTACCCAGCCACTTGAACGGTTGGACGAGCTGGAATCTCTGCAGCGCTTGGAACGGGGGTCGGTCTGGAATTGCTAACGTGTTCTCGTGCCGGCCTCGGAGGGACGACATTAGGGACTTCTTGGCTTGTTAGAGTATTATGTAGTCTAGATTAGTCTTTATCTTTAGTTTATCTATATTAGTTAGTTTATCCTTTTAGATTTAGTTTATTATATATATAGTTAGATAGATAGTATGAGTATCTTTATAGATAGAATAAATATTTATAGATAGTTATCTCTATACTATATATATCTAGTTCTCTATGTACTAAATAACAAGTTTCTCAATAATGGAGTCAGATTTTTTTCTTATTCATCTCCTACACGCCTTCATGTTCTATTAAATCTAACATAGTATCAGATCCCTCTTTCCAAGGACTGAATCATTCCTGCTGCTGAACTGTGATTTGTTGATACAATACCTCTTCAACAATGCTGAATTATTTGTGCCGAAATCCCGATTTGGTATCGTGAAGATGTGTGATCAAATTGAGTTTGCACAACCAAGTTTTTTGATGATTTACAATGGATTCAATAGAAGATTGGAATGCTGGAATTCAGATTTTAGATTAGTTTGTTATCTACTACGGCATGACCACGACGAGATGACCGAGATGGCACCGCGATGGCATGACCGAGTTTTCTTCTTCTTTTTTTTTTCCTTTTCATCTGGATTTTAGCTTGAAAAACTTGTATTCGAATGTGGAGTATTTCACCAATGATGAAGATGTGCGAGCTCAATTCAATTGGGGATTTGATCGAGATTGGATTTGGGATTTGACACAAGCAAAGAAGCATTGGAAATTTGGGGACCAATTCAGCAAATTTCAAGCAAAACAAAGAACATGGGTGAATGTTAGAGTATTATGTAGTCTAGATTAGTCTTTATCTTTAGTTTATTTATATTAGTTAGTTTATCCTTTTAGATTTAGTTTATTATATATATAGTTAGATAGATAGTATGAGTATCTTTATAGATAGAATAAATATTTATAGATAGTTATCTCTATACTATATATATCTAGTTCTCTATGTACTAAATAACAAGTTTCTCAATAATGGAGTCAGATGTTTTTCTTATTCATCTCCTTCACCCCTTCATGTTCTATTAAATCTAAAATGGCTAGCAGGTTCTTAAGGGAGCGGCGAAGATGCGGCGGAATCAGAGCCATCTGAGGATTGCTCATTAACCTGGTTCCGACAATTGCGGTTAGAACGAGTTTGCATGACTGTTTTGCTCGTTCCCACAGACGGTGCCAAATGTTGGGTCTGAAACTCCCAGGCGTTGACTTAGAAATGAATTGAATGCCACAGTATTGATGATCACACACTTTCGCTTGAACTCTGAAAAACATGCAAAAAGGGGATCGCAATAGAAGAGGTGTCTCTAGGTCTCTCTCCGATGCTTAAATGAGTATACTGTGTGTATGAACTCAAAACGTAATGAACGTATTGAAAAGCAAGGGTGTTTATTAAGTGAAGAGATCAAACCATTATAGGCAACTCAATATCTTGGTGAATAGTGTGCCGGTAAAGATTAGGATAGCAGATATTACGGTTATTATGTAATATTGCATTTACTGTATGTAATCTTTAGAGAATATGTTCCCGATATACGCGGGATATCGTGGCCATATCTTTAGTGTTGGTTGGTGGGACCAGAATTGAGATGTTGGACTCTCTTGGCGGGCACTCCTATGGCGAGCAGTAGGAGGCTTTGACCTTGTTCAATGGCGACCTGTGATGGAGCTTTGGCGTCCATTTTGAGCTTTGGCATCGACTTTGGTTTGGGTTTGATACCGGACCGCTTTATGAGGGTCAGATTAACATTACTGTGGGTCGGCCCGGTTTGGATGATATGGGTTGTACCCCCTGCAAAGTTATTTACCGACTTATTTAAGCCTGGTGTTATGCCTTCATAAAAAAGATCAGGTGACGCCTCAGAGGGGTGAAGCCTTCCCGGAATTGAAAGCGGAAGCATTCCAAGAAGGAGAAACTTCTTAGCCTAACCCACGGACTGTGGTGCCTCGACATTTCAACCCAACCATTAACAAGGTCTTCATCGCCTACAAAACAGTAGTCCCTTTTCATAGATACATTAATGATGGATTATAGTGCATGTGTCTCAATTTTTGTTGGACAAACAATTCGACCCTCTCATTGTGGGAGGGGAATCTATTTTCTAGACTTACATTGCATTCCCTAGTTTAGGTGACACCTGTCAGTTTAGTCCCTGGCCTTGTAGTTGCAACAAAAGAGAAAGTTCTCGTCAATATAATTTAACTACAACACCTAGTGGGGAAAGTCATTTTTAGGTGGTGGATAAGTAAGAGGATCGCTCCTTCGATCTTAAACGACACATGCACAAAGAAGGGCGTAACTCCAGGCGACGCCAACCTTGGAATCCATGGCATCACCTCAGGAAGGCATAGTTGGTGGAGGGAAATTCTTTGCCAATAGAAGACTTGTCCCACCATCTACTGGCAGGGATGGTTCCTCTCTCAGGCAAGATCCCATTATACTTGGAAGTCTCGTCAATCCAAGACTTGGCACGACGCCATCTCTTCTTTGTCGCCAATGTAAGTTCTTCACAATTCGTCTTGAATTGGTTTTGTGAATGTGCTTACCTTTTATTTAATTTTTGTTATAGACTATACCTACCTAGATAAACTTGTGGGCGGAAGCCGTGAAGCCTGATGAGGTTTATAAGAGACGCCTTATGTAATAACCATTTATCACGGACCTTTTAAATAAAATCATAAGATGCTATCCACCATATGGCATCGCCCATAATTCCATAGAGGCATCACCCTATATAAATTTGTCGCTCACGAAGGATTCTATTCAATCAGGACCAAACCTCCTATTTGGCTCGGGGGCAGATGATGGGGTTTATAAGGGACGCCTTATGTAATAACCATTTATCACTGACCTTTTAAAAAAAATCATAAGATGATATCCACCATATGGCGTCGCCCATAGTTCAAGAGAGGCGTCACCCTATACAAAGGCATCACCTCCGATGTATCCTTTGATATATACGAGAGTTGTCCCTTGGAGTGTTCTAGGTATATGAGGTTAAGGGTGTCGAGATCCTCTTCGGAATATTCGGTGAAGGAGGGTAAAGGATCGGTATGGGGATTTCTTAAAGGTCAGGCGACGCCTCCACAGAAGAAGAAATATTTACTCTTCCACTTTGAGATAGTGGACTTAAACCCACTAACCAAGGGCTTTTTAGGATTCCAGAACCAAGGGTTCCATCTGAGGCGTCGAACATTCCAACCCTTCGACTCGGGGAAACGAGTTTGAAAAAGAAATACGCTAAAGACATTGAATTGAAGGTGATAGAAGGACCTAAATAAAGAAAGAGAGAGAGTAGGGTCAACCCTTATCGAAGCAAAGAATACTAAAACCAACCCACATACGTATGGTGTTTGGGGTAAGTTGAGTAGGAATTGTTAGGATATAAGTGTGTCTAACACTTATGTTTAGGGATTAATATGTAAATATTGTTGCTTGCGGTCCAAGCATCATATAGTTTAGCTTCAGGGACTTAGTTGCAATTACCGTGTCCTTACTGTTTTGTCTGATTCTCGGTTGTTTTCCTTTATATGTTTGCTACTGTTGAACACTATCATTATCAAGATATTTTCCTATGAAATCCGTAGCTTCTCCTTCTTCTTCGTTTCCTTGTTCTTCATCCCTTCTTCAAATCCCTAAATCCAAACATGGTATCAGAGCTCGATCGAGCCTGAAATCTTCTTTCTCAAACACTCTCCTTTGATTCATGGAAGAATCAAGTCCTGCCTTCGCTAACAAGAAAGTAGCTCAGCTACTTGGCGAAGAGAATTTCCAGCAGTGGAAACAGCAAGTTCTACTCTCAGTAAGAGGGTATAACCTTGAGAATCATTTCCATGGAGCCAACATACCTCAGTTTCTGGAAGATGAAACTGGGTCTGCTGTCCCCAATCCTGCCTACACAAAGTTCCTCCAACAGGACAGCTCTCTCGCATCATGGCTTCTTGCCTCAGTATCTTCTCAGGTTAGTAGGGGTTTAATAGGGTGTATGTCAACTGCTGCCATTTGGCAAAAGCTTCATCGTGATTTCTCATCATCCTCCACTACTAGAATCATGCATCTTTATGATAGACTTAAGGTTAGAAAGCATGTTCATCAGCCTATGAGAGATTACCTCACTGAAATTCAGACCACCTGTGAGAGTTTAGCTAGTTGTGGTCACCCTATAGAAGAGATGCAACAAATCTCGATTATTCTGAATGGGGTCAAGGGTCAATATGATAATGTCATTGCTGTTATTCATGCTAGCCAAAATCCATATACTATTGCCTCTGTGAGTTCTGTGTTACTGGATGCTGAGTCTAGGCAGTCTGACATTTTATTCGATGCTAGTGCTAGTGTCAACATAGCCTCTGCTAAGGTTCCCAATCCCAGCAAGTCTTTTGTGTCGTATGATGAAAACAGTTCTGGTAGCAAGGGTAGTATGTCTGTTAATCCCACCCAGTCACCCATGTCTGGTCTCCTGCCCACACCCCAACCCACAAATCAGAACACTCAGTCATTCTCCTATGGTCCCCCACCATTTGGTAGTCAACAGTCTGGTAGGGGTAGGGGTCGTGGTAGGGGTTTTGGTAACAACAGACTGCAATGTCAGTTGTGTGGAAGATTTGGGCACTTGGTGCACAGATGTTTCCACAGATTCAATGTGCACTTCACTGGAGTGACTGATCCTCAGTCAACCTCTTCAGTACCTTCAGCCAATCTTGCTGCCTATGACACTGAGCCTGACCCATACCAGCAACAACCACAAAACCAACATTACCCACCACCTCAGCTGCATAAATCCCAAACTCAACCTCAACCACCTCAGACCACCACCATCACTCCTCCCAATCCTCAAACACACTCCGTTATGCAGTACTCACCCTATCCTTCACCCATACCTCCTATCTACCCTTACATGATGACCCCTCCATGTTATCCAGCTCAACCATATCAAGTGTTCTCCAATCCTCAGCCTCAACCCATCCCTGCCTTATCTCAGCCTACATCACCACTACCCACCCAAGCAAATCACCTGATGACCAGCAGCTACAACCCAGACACCTCTAATGGTAGCTGGTTCCCAGACTCAGGAGCCACGAACCATCTTACGAATGCTCAGCCTTCCTCGAACATGTCTTCTCCATACTCTGGTCCAGGTAAGGTCTTAGTTGGAAATGGTTCTTCACTTGAAATTTATGCCATTGGTTCTTCTCACTTACCTTCCACTAGCAAACCTCTGCTTTTAAATAACTTGATTTACACTCCTACTGTTACTAAAAACCTGCTTTCTGTATCTCAATTTTCAAAGGATAATCAGGTTTATTTTGAATTTCACCCATCGCACTGCCTGATCAAGGATTCACTCTCCAACAAGGTGCTGCTCAAGGGTTATGAATCAGGGGGTCTTTACAGCCTAGATTTCTCTAGTTTTAAGTCTAGGTCGAATAATTTAGTTGAGTCTGCTACTGTTAGTCCAGATCAGTGTTTGAGTCTTTCACCTGATTTTCAGTCATTTTGTAATAATGCAGTTTTATCTGCTCAAAACTCAACCTTTTCGGTAATTGATAATGGTTAATCATGATTCCTCTGGTTTTCCTCATGTTTCCTCTACTTATACTGCTGATATTTCTGATGAATGCTCTACTGTCACATGTTTTAAAAATGCATCCTCTAATGCATTACCTGATTTTGAGATTAGTTGCTTCCTTAGTTCTCTGAAAACTAATGAACCTTCTCACCTATGGCACATGAGGTTAGACCACCCTTCTAAGAATATACTTGTTAATTTCTTGAGACTACAAAATCTTCCCACTAAACACATATCTTCTGAGTGTGCTACATGTGCAGTAGGTAAAAGCAAAACCCTTCCCTACCATGCTTCAGAGACAGTCTACTCTCATCCCCTCGAAATGGTTCAGGTAGATCTCTGGGGTCCTGCCCCCTTCTCCTCTAGCAATAGTAATTATTATCTCAGCATTGTTGATGCTTTCTCTAGATTTACTTGGATTTATTTTTTAAATCGAAAATCTGATGTTGCTAAAGCCTTTTGTGAGTTTCATCTGTTAGCAGAGAAACAGCTTGGCACAAAGCTCAAAGCTGTGCAATCTGATGGAGGAGGTGAGTTTCATTTTCTCACCGCTTACTTAGCTCAGTTGGGTATAGTCCATAGGATCACCTGTCCATATTCAAGCCAACAAAATGGCATGGTGGAGCGTAAGCACCGCCACATTGTTGAATTAGGACTTACACTTCTAGCACAGTCATCCGTCCCTCTTCACTACTGGACGGATGCCTTCTCCACTGCTGTCTTTCTAATTAACCGCTTGCCCTCCAAGTCTCTTGAGAACTGTTCTCCTCATGAGCTCATCTTCAATTCCAAGCCTAACTACACCTTTCTGAGAGTCTTTGGTTGTTTATGCTTCCCACACCTGAGACCTTACAGGTCTCACAAGCTGTCCTTCATATCAGAACCCTGTGTCTTCATTGGGTTCTGTTCTGATCACCATGGCTACAAGTGTCTCTCTTCGTCTGGAAGAGTTTATGTGTCACGAAATGTTGTCTTTCATGAGACAACATTTCCTTTCAGTGACACCACGGGGACGTTCTATGCCTCAAACACACCAAAAGTTGCTACTCCCTCCAAACCATTCTTCATACCTTGTGACCCTTTTTTCCAACAACCTACCTCTGTTCCCTCCACTGTCACTCATTCATCAGGACCTCCTGTGCATGCTCACACTTCGGTTGAGTCCAGCTTACCCTCCACCACACCCACCCAAAACACCACTTCAACTCAGCCTCCCTCAGTACCTGCTCCTGACTTTAGCTCACCTACTGAAGTATGTAGATATGTCCCTTCTGGCTCAACCCTTGTTCTTATTACCTCCTCTGATCCTGTTTCCTCTATTCCACCACCACCAGCTCACTCAGATCAGTCCTTCCCCACCTCACCACAAGCCCAACCCCCCTCATCCTATCAACCTTCTCGTCCTAAATCTTCCAACAATGTGCATCCTATGCAAACCAGATCGAAAACTTCTCCTCAAGGGTTGTCCACTTCCCTTGCCCTGTCCATAGACCTGAGCAACTCTGAGCCTGGTAGCATTCACGAGGCTCTTCAGTCACCTCATTGGCTTAAGGCTGTGCAGAAAGAGCTTACAGCTCTTTCTACAAACAGCACCTGGACCCTTGTTCCCTTACCTACAGGTCGAATCCCTATTGGTTGCAAATGGATATTCAAAATCAAAAGAAATGCAGATGGGGTTGTTGTCAGGTACAAGGCTCGTCTTGTTGCCAAAGGTTTTTCCCAAAAACCAGGTTTTGATTTTCAGGAAACTTTCAGTCCTGTCATTAAGTCTGCTACTGTCCGTATTGTTCTTTCTTTAGCACTGACTCATAAATGGTGTATCAAACAGGTTGACATTAATAATGCCTTCCTTCATGGTGACCTCCATGAGGAAGTCTACATGACACAGCCTCCAGGTTTTGAGGTTCACTCTAGTACTCCTAATCTGGTTTGCAAACTTCAAAAAGCTTTGTATGGTCTTAAGCAGGCTCCCAGAGCCTGGTTTGAAAAATTGAAGTTTTTTCTCCTGAATTCTCTTGGTTTTCATGTCTCAACCTCTAATAGTTGCTTGTTTATCAAGTCAACAGCTGATTCTTTCGTATTGTTACTTGTCTATGTGGATGATATTGTTATAACTGGTACCTCTTCTCATCTTGTCTCTAACATTGTTGATTCAATAAATGCTCAATTTCAGCTGAAAGACCTAGGAAACCTGAACTACTTCCTTGGCATGGGAGTAGTTTCAGGTGATGATTTTATCCTTCTGAATCAGAAGAAGTACATTCAGGAACTCCTGGATAAGGTAGGTCTGAATGATCAAACTAATTTCCCCACTCCAATGACAGGTACGTGTCTGTCAAAATCAGGTATGTCTACCTGTTCTGAACCCTTTCATGATGAAACGCTATACAGAAGCACAATAGGTGCTCTGCAACATGTATGTGTCACTCGACCAGATATTCACTTTGCAATAAACCAACTGAGTCAGTTTATGCAAGCACCCAATAACAACAACTGGAAGGCTGTTATTCACGTCCTGAGATACCTCAAAGGCACTCCCAATCACGGTCTATTGTTCAGACCAACACCCTCACATGTCAAAGACATTACTCCTACCTCTTTCTCTGATGCTGACTGGGGTGATGATCAATCTGATCGCCGCTCCATATCAGGGCATTACCTTCTCCTGAATGGTAATCCCATAGTATGGAGCTCCAAAAAGCAGACAGTAGTGTCTAGGTCGAGTGCAGAGGCTGAATTCAGGGCCATTGCCAATGATATGTGTGAGATTATGTGGGTCCAATCCCTTCTCAAGGAAATTGGACTTCACACTCCAACTGCACCTGTCATCTGGACAGATAACACAAGTGTTATTGCTCTGTCAGAAAACCCAATTCATCACTCCAAGATGAAACATGTCGAGATTGATCTCTTCTTCATCAGGGAGAAAGATCACAATGGGGATGTCTTAGTCAACTTCATTCCTGCTTCAGAACAGACTGCTGATATTTTGACTAAACCACTAACTGAAAAATATTTCATTCCCTGCAGGAAAAAGCTTGGGGTCTTCTCACTGAAGGAACTGGAGGATCATGGCGTCTCCCCATTCCTTCAGCTCACATCCAACACTCAGTGAACTTCCCTTCTAGTCTGTAAGTATATTCAATCTCTGTTAACTCAGTATCTTACCTTGAACTCTGCATTTCAGGACAGCCATGTGTTTGTTTACCTAGTTTTCCTGTTGACTGCACCTCCGTGATTTTACCTCTGTCTGTTCTTATGCATGTCTGATCAACTCTATCTTTGGTTTATTATTGCTAGTAATCGTAGTCTGCTCATATCTGGTTTTCATGTTTAGCATCTGCCTTAGTATCTCATGTCATCTGGCTATTTTTTCCATTTCTGATCATATACATTGCCTCTGTGCATCAATGGTACCTCTCCTGAAAAACAAAAAAATGCTTTAAACATGGCATAGGGTATGGATTGAGTCCAAAAACAGAGTGAAAACCATAAGAAAATGTCAAGATTCTATTGGGTTTTCACTCTTGAGGATGAAAAGATCAAGGCTCAAACCTTGCAGTCATACTGGTAAGATAGGAGCTCAAACTCCTCTGTCATGAATTGAAAAACTCAGATTCCAAGTCATATTATATCAATGAATAAAAGCAGTAGTTAAACTAAAAATATGAGTCTGTCTGATGCACTTTGGCAACTGTTTACTGATCTGGAATAGGGAAAATCATGCATATGACTTGTGAATACTTGGTACTTCTATTCATTTTTTTCAGCCTTAATCATGATCTCAGATTACAGGTAATAATCGACGTATGATCAGAGTTCTGATCAGACCTATGCTAAAGTAAGTACGGATGTCCAAAAATTGCGAAGTGCATCTCAGCTAGGAGAACTTAGCCAAGCTACACATGCTGCTCAGAATGTGCTAAATAGGAATAGGCAAGTACTTTGTTCCCGAGATTGGATTTTACTGCAGACCGTCAAACTTCAAGGAAGATCAAATTTCAAAGTCAAGATCAAGCATAGGGAATGTTAGGATATAAGTGTGTCTAACACCTATGTTTAGGGATTAATATGTAAATATTGTTGCTTGATGTCCAAGCATCAAATAGTTTAGCTTCAGGGACTTAGTTGCAATTACCGTGTCCTTACTATTTTGTCTGATTCTCGGTTGTTTTCCTTTATATGTTTGCTACTGTTGAACACTATCATTATCAAGATATTTTCCTCTGAAATCCGTAGCTTCTCCTTCTTCTTTGTTTCCTTGTTCTTCATCCCTTCTTCAAATCCCTAAATCCAAACAGGAATGATGCCATAATAGCGACACATCTCTTTAAGAGATTTGCAAAAAGGGAAGCGAAGCCCCGCCTCTATTTGACTTAAATAGATCGTCGCTTCGTCTTCTTTAGGGAAGCAGATTCGATCATCACACATAGACTCAGGATAAGGAAAGCGGGGTCGATCGGCGTCACTCATACCCGAGAGTTCTATCCCACAAACAAAATTCTCTCGGGTAATGAGGTTTTGTTTCGGATCAATGGAAGGAAGGGGAAAGTTAAGAGTCTTACTAGGTGTGTCACTCGAAGATGCCATAACTTTCTTCAGCAATCGAACTTCTGGCAGCGTTACTCGACAACGGGCAATGATGGCAACGCTTTTATCAAAAGGGGAATCCTAAATAGACAAGCTTTCTAGAGAGAGAATCTAGAGAGAGGACATAGCTAAATTGACTGAAAGTATTCAAAATGAATGGGCCACCCCTTTTTATAGTGGACCCTTGAAGAAATGGTAATCATTGCAACTGAAGTCGAAAGATCACGCCTGGTGGATCGTTGGATTGTAATGGAATTTGAAACGTTGTATATGGTGAACCGTTAGATCTCATGGGTCACATTGAATGCTGACGTCACGTAACTGTTCCATTCAAATTCAAAGAAAACCAAAACGTTGGACAATGTGGACCGTTGAATCTATGAGGATCACACAGATTTCTTACGTCACGAGGGGCAGATGAACTGATTCATCCATTCGAAATCAAATCTCAATTTTCCCGCCTTTGGAGTTTCTGAATTCCCAACTTCCAAATATTCTAATTGTCGCCTTATAAGGTCGTAAAGGCTTAAAATCAGAACTCAGTTGAGAAATTAAGGCTTATATAAAGTTGTCGCTCAAGGAGGATTCTATCCAATCAGAACCAAATCTCCTGTTTGGATCGGGGGCAGATGATGGGATTTATAAGGGACGCCTTATGTAATAACCATTTATCACTGACCTTTTAAATAAAATCATAAGATGCTATCCACCATTTGGCGTCGCCCATAGTGCCAGAGAGGCGTCACCCTATAGAAAGGCGTCGCCTCTTGGTGTCCATATAAGACCGCATTAAATGGGGATCAGACAGTATTAAATGGGGATCAGACATCTCTGATATTTATGGATAAGATCCTTGTGCCATCCTAATTACAGTTGAACTCCAGTTAAAAGGTTAACCACTGTAAAAATGTAACACTATTCATAGGGTTAAACCAAGGCTATAAATACAGGCATTCATTGTCATTTAATACATTCAGAAATTTTACCGCATACACATAAAAGCTCTCTAAAATCCTAGACTGACTTAAGCTTCATAGTGAAGAAAAACGGGTCAACCCGAGGTTGTTCATCTGTGTAGGTCAGAGCGCTAAGGAGAGCGACGCCTGCGTAGAGCAATTCTGAAGACTCGACAAAGCTGGCGCATAAATGCACCATCGTGGGAGGCCAAGATTACAAAGGCAGAAGAAAATAACTATGTTGAGGTTAAACTTAGGTGAGCAGAGCAATGCCTTGAGGTTGAGAAGGTGAACAAAGAGGCGTATGCATAAATTCCTCCCTAAAAATGTGAAGTCCACCGCTCGATTGGTCATGGTGATGGAGAACGTTGAGGCATTTGAGGAGCAGTGCCAAAAATTGAAGAATGAGGTGACAGTCCTAAAGGAGTAGCTTCCTAAAAGGCTCCAGGAGACGGTCCATGGCTTTAGGAACTTCCCCAAATTTGGCTTTGATGCTAGTCTTCATTGCGGGGACATGATTGTCGAACAATTCGAAGATTTGTCCACTGAAATAAATGTAGATGATCTTGAGTTGCCTCTTGGGAGACTACCTTCTCTAAAGGATTACCTGGTTTGTAAGGCTGAGGAAGAGTGGCGGCGCACGAGGAAAAATTTAGTGACCTTTCTCCTTCCAGCAACAAAGTGGAGAAGCGAAAGACCAGGTGTCGCATAAAACCTTGCCTTTTCTTTCTTTGTACTTAGGCATTTTCCTTGTATTTAGTAGTGATATCAGAACCGGATCGGGCCTCAAACCGGTGAAGGGACCGATTCCCGATTCGACCGGTCTAACCCGATCAGACCAGGTTCAACGTGCAGTTTACTGTTTTTTATCACTAATTAAAACCAGAAGAATAGGGATCTATGAGCAAATAAATCACTCAAACGAATTTTTTGAATATCTAACAAGCACAAGTAATATAATTAAAACAAAATTAAAATTGAAGTAAGCCTCATAATGTGGTTCCGTAATCACTTCTCAACAAATCAGACCTAAGATCCAATTTTAATATCCTTGAAGAGGATTTCCGAAATGATAAAGTCAGTTCATAAACCCTAATTACTGCCATGCAAGGCATAATTAGAATTTGTACATAAAAAGTACAGATTTTTCAACTTAACTATTTCTAGCAACGAAGACGAAAGGATCGAGGAATTAAGAAGAAACGTACTTTTTAAGCACCAGCGCAGTGCAAATGACAAGGGAACCGAGACTAATTTTGCAAGAAGACGGAGTCCATATCTGCATATCGATTATTTCAGTGAAATCAGGACTGCATATCCGAAATCTAATGTAGATAAGAAAGGCCAATTGAAGAACAAGAAAGAGTGAACATTGCTAAACTTGTAGACTCCAACAAATACTATGGATGGAAAAGGGAGAGAAGAACGGAAAAAATACAGATCCAGTACAACATGAGCACCTATCAAACTTAAAAACAACAGATACCAAACGGAAAGCATCCTTAGAGAGATTGCATTCCACATAATGAGTAGGTTAACACGAACTGGCCTGAGAAACCTACGTAGGTTTTGAGTAGCGCGACATGGTCTTCGTCAAGTAGGCGAGGGTTTTGAGTAGCACATTTTCACTTACATTTCTTTTGATGCCCAATGCCTCTCGTTTAAGGACTAAACCCGGAAATATTTTCAAGGCAAGAATTAAAGTTGAGACAAACAATTGAACAAAAAACAATTAGGAGGAGCAAGTGTAAAACTTTAAAGGGGTAAATTGAAAATTATTGCATTTTTTAGGATCAAATCTACACAACGTAAAAGGTTGAAAGGGGAGGGTAATTGCCCCTATGTTCGTTAGTGCCTCTATGCTTGCTCTCGTCATTCGTCATTGATGGTTGTTGTACCAAAGAGTTTTACTCAATGTGACGCAGGTCACGCAACAACTATATCTATTGGGGTCACCGCCTCAAAACCATATATCATAGCAAAATGTGTTCCACCTTTCCACGTTTTAGGGTTTGTTCGAATTGTCCACATGAGATTTTCTATCTTTTTTGTTTTTCAATAAACTCACTTCATTCGATTAGTTCAAGTAACAACCGGTTTATCTAAAATTAAGAACGAACTAGAGTACATGGGGGTACGAAGACCCAATTGGTCGAACACATCTCTCTTTTGGATTGTTTAGCAATCCAATCCGCACACCGATTCGCTTGTCTTTTCATACATTTCCATTCAATCCCCGGGATTTGACTTGCTTTCCTTTTAATTGTGGCTATAATGTTCTCGAGCCTCCAGTCCGCTTCCTCTTCTTCTCCATTGCTTTGCTTGATGAGCTTCTCACAAACGGATTTGATTATAATGCCCTTCTAGTTCCTATGTATCGCCAACTTAACCGCTTATATCACTGTGCTTGCTTCTGCATTTATTGCTATTATGTTATCGGGCCGAGTGACGTCCATCGATCATGGTTTTGTATGAATCGCGAGCAATAACCCCCTGTTCTGCTTCTTTTTATTGTTGGGTCCAAGGCTCTATCACAATTCATTTTGATTTTCCACGGTGGTGGTGGTTGCCATCTTGCACTATGGTTTGCTACACCTCTTTCGGTTTGGTCTCGATCTTGCCACCCTTTAGCCTCCTATGTTCCTTCGGCTAACCGCATACCTCTTTCGACGGGCGCTACGGGGGTCCGATTTATCTCGTTGATGTAGTGCCCGACACAATTCCTTCCAAATTTCCCAGGCAATCGTTTTTACACGCATCTTCATTCTCTTCTGGGCTGCTCGTATGCATTAACTTGATGGTCTCGGAAACCCATTCAATCCACGTCGGGGTTGTGTGCTCGTGCCATCTAACTCCCGTCCCACCAAACCAGACGGGGTCACCCACCTACAATGTATAAGTGCATGGTCAATAGTTTCTACCTTATTACAAAATGGGCACATTGGTGAGACATTCACTCCTTGTCTACTCAGACCGTCCAGCACCGGGAGCGGTCGGTTGCAGATTTTCCACATTAATTGGGGTACCTTTGGCGCCCACGTTGTCGGATCAACAGAGGAGGAGGTGGATGTTTGTGATGTCTCCACCTGTACTTGCTTTTCCCTCAGTCGATGGTACACCAACGTGGGTTTGGGTTCTCCATTGTTTGCACTCAGTCAGGCTAGTTTATCCCCCCCGTCGCCGAGATGTATACCATGATGAAAGACAACGTTGGGCTGTGCCACGAGCAATTATACCAGCAACGCATGACTCGTGCATTCAACAGGAAGATGCGCCCGAGATAATTGCAAGCAGACAATCTAATTTTCAGAAGAAATAAAAAACTTCGAGTCAATCCAAACTCTCGGGGCAAGTTTGTGCCTAAAATTTGAAGGGTATTATGTCGTCAAAGAGATTTTTAGCAGAGGAGTCATGATCGTCACCGACATGGACGACCAAGAACTCCAGAGTCCAATCAATATAGTCGCAGTCAAAAAATCCTTAAAGAGCTCATAACCAAAAAGAGAGCCTTCAAAAGTAAGAAAATTATCGCTAAATTGAAAACCTGAAAGGGCGGTTTAAACAAAATTTAGGGAAGAGGGGCATTATTAAAATCCCTATAAAGGGCGATCATGGCAAAAGAAAAGGAATCACATCTCTGCTAGTTTGAAAACCCGAAAGAGCGACCTAGACAAAAATTAAGGGAACTGAGAGGTGCGGTGGAAAAACAATATACCATAGCAAAAGGAAAGAAAAACGAGAGATTACAAAAAATAATTCAAGTCAATTCAGACTCTCAGGGCAAGTTTATGCCTAAATATGAAGGATCTTATGTCGCCAAAGAGATTTTCAGCGAAGGAGCCATGATCATCACTGACCTGGACAACAAAGAAATCCTCAGTCCAATTAATATGGACACAATAAAAAAAATCTTAAGAGCTCGGAACCAGAAAGTGAGCCTCCAAAAATGAGATAAAAAACCCTCTAAAGCGAAAACCTGAAAGTGCAGTTTCGTCAAACTTTAGGGAAGATAGCATGATTAAAAATCCCTAAAAATGGTGATCATGGCAAAAGGAAATGAATCAAATTCCTACTAGGTTGAATTAAGGGAATCGAGAGGTGCAGTAAAAAAATCGAAAAAATTACAGTAGCAAAAGGTAAGGAAATCCATAGATTAAATTTTTTTAAAAAAAAAGTTACTCAAAAGCAGACCACAATGTTTTGAGCTGCCTCGATAACTTCCGTGGATACACCTTGTGGATGTACCATGAATGGATTTAGGGAACTCCATCAAGAAGGACTCCAAAGTCGATTAATGAGAAAACAGACCGAGAAATCCGCACAAGCAGTCAGACATCTTGACAGAGTTTTTTGAGCTCTAAAGTGATTTACAAGTCGATAAACGAAGTCTTTAGATGTTCAACCTCCGCAATTCATCCTCGACAACCAGGACCTGAGTCACAAGTCGACAAGCAGAATCTTTAGGTGTTTAACCTCCGTTAGTCATCCTCGACGATCGGCACCTATAGGTGTCTAGCTTCCAAAAGTTGCGTGATGATGTCGGTCTACTATGTAAATAATGAATCAACAAGAGACATAAAGAGTTGTTTATCTTTGAACACACACTCATGAGATCACTTCCATGAGCTTGTGTTCAAAGAGGGGCAACTGTAAACACATGATTTTGGTCAGGGGTCAAAATACTGTATGTGAGAAACCGTACCGAGTAAAATCGGATTGAACTAGCCCCACTACCACCTCTTATCCCACTACCACCACCACTCACACCAACATCATCATATATCATCATTCACTTACACAATAAAATAAACATAAAAAAAAACTCTATAAATACCTAAGCTTCAAAGGAATTAAGGTGAGTTCAAAGGAGAACGAAAGGCTTCGGTGAGACGGAGAAGAGAAGTCGTAGACTTTTGTGGAAAAAGGAGAGAAGATAGAGAAATAAAAAAGTGTGAGTGAGTGAAAAATATCGGTGATTATCTGTCTTGGTTTCTCGTACGGTATTTTAAACTCCAAATAATTTAGGTATATCTTCCTCATATTCATGTTGTACTTTTATTTTTTAATGTGAATGAAATAGAGGTTTTATATACGTATATTATATATCTATGTATAATATACAGGATACTATATATATATATATATATATATATATATATGTATATCTATATATATTAAGTATATGTGACACTATATATATTATATATATGTATAATATATATATATATATATATATATTATGTATATGTGATAACAAATATTTTCAAAACAGACTTAGCCTAAACTTTGGTGAATGTAACAACTCGGTCCTTGGACTCTCGGGTCATTCTGGGACTTTATCGAGTGTTATAAACCAAATCAGAAACGTTTTAGGTCATTTGTGCAATTTTAAAAAAAAAAATCAAATAATAAAGCTCTAATTTTTAAATACTTTCATTTTGATCCCTAAACTTTTCTGCACATCCCAAATTGGTCCAATGTGTTAAAATGGTCTCAAAGTTAAACCCCATGTGCCCTAGGTGTCAGTAAACTGAGCTGAATGTGGAATTGAAGAGAAGACTTAGGAATGAAGAAAGAAGAACAAACAGAAATAACCGAAATAACAGACTTGAAACTTTACTTCACATTCAAGTTATCTTTGAAGATCACACCTAGACCTATTTATACTAAGTCTATAATCTGAAAACTATACAAAACCAGAACACTCTACTACCTTCTAGCATACTCTAGCACATTCTTGAACATACGGCACAATGCCTTACATACCAAGCAACCATTCTATACATGTATCCTAACATTCCCTTAAGAAGTTTTGATCTTCATCTCTAAAAATTTCAGCTTAAGCATCATCATTCAGCTCAAGCTTCTTCATCTTGTGATTTCCATATCTATCAACATTCAGGTTGCTGAACTTCTGCTGGCTGTATTACTTTATCATTTCAACCAGTTTAGTTTCCATCTATGTCCACCAAATACCTATATACACACTAACACTCCAGCACAGTAATTATCATTCTTATAGAGTGTTCATCACATCCATTCCTCATTCTTGATTACCACTCTCTTTTCCAAGACAAAGCCATTAGAACAATCAATATGACCGCAAACACAACTTTCAGTCAATGATCCATAAATCTATTCATCCATGTCAAAGACACACACATCACACAGATTAGAATGGAACACAGCTTTCACCTGATGATTTTTCTTTTCATTGAATCACCTTTGAATCAAGTGAATATGTTTTTTATTTTTTTCATTTCATTTTTTTTAACCCACATAGAGGTTTTCATTTGCCTCTATCTTACCAATGAAGTTGGGAGGTTTTCATTTTCCTCCATCTTTACATCCTCAAACAGCTTCTCGAAGTATCTTTAACGTTTTCTTCGAGAAGTGTTATTTTTGGATTCAAACTTTACCCTATGCCAGTAAATAAAACAGGTGAAAAACCAGTATATTCATCACCAGTGATCAGTATCAATAGACACAGAGAACAATATCAAAATGATTCAAAGAAATACGATTAGCAGCTCATACTGATAACCAAGACTTCAATTCCGAAAAAGAAAGCATGATCAAGAAGAGCAACAGCTGAGTGAAACATATAAGAACAAGAAATACCAACCAGAGCAACTAGATGTATACTGAATTCAAGAAGACATAGAACAAACTAAACCAGTAGAAAAAATAAAGCAACACTAAACAAGTAGAAGGCAATCCAAATAAAGTAGAAGAAAATCACATAAAAAATAGAGATGAGAACAACCTTCTTAACAGAAAACTAGATCCATGAAAGAAACATACAGACCCCAAAAAAAAATAACTCATCATCAGATCCATTCTCCAGATCAGCATCATCAATGATATCTGCATAGCGAAACTCAGATAAACAGGTTAACTCTTTGAAAGACATCACCCCAAGCTTCCTTCTAAAAGGAACAAAACATTTTGCTGTAATGGGTTTCGTTAATATATCAGCAAGTTGATCAGTAGCAGGCACAAAATTCACAACCACTTGACCATTCTGAACTTTTTCACGAACAAAACATAAATCTATCTCAACATGTTTCATTTTAGAGTGATGAATAGGATTCGAAGTTATCGCAACTGCACCCGTATTGTCACTCCATATAATAGGCACATATGTTAATTTTACCTCCAACTCTGATAGCAAAGAAGTAACCCACATTACCTCACAAACTGCATTAGCAATGGCCCTGTATTCCGCTTCAGCGGTGGATCTGGAAATTACCGGTTGTTTCTTTGAACTTCATACAATAGGATTACCATTAAGCAACAAGTAATGACCAGACACTGATTTGCGATCTACCAGATCACTGCCCCAATCAGCATCAGCATATGAAACTAGAGTATCATTTGATGAAGCTACACAATTAGATCTAAACAAAAGACCATGATCAATAGTACCTTTAAGGTAGCGTAGCACACGAAGAACAGACTTCCAATGACACACATTCGGTTGTTGCATGTACTGAATGAGTTTATTTACAGCAAAATGTATGTCAGGTCTTGTTATGCAGACATGCTGAAGAGCACCAACTATACTTCGGTATAGATGTTCATCTGCAGGTGACGATTGATCATGTAACTCAGCAACTTTTGACAAAAAATTCCCTGACATAGGAGTAGGTAAAGGTACAGAGTTAGACAACCCAGTTTTATGGAGAAGATCACATACATATTTTTTTTACTAAGAATCAAGCTATCATCATGAATCTGAACATCCATACCTAGGAAGTAGTTTAACGAACCAAGATCTTTCAATTTGAACTTATCATTCAAATTTCTAATAACAGTCTCTATACCACAAGTATCACTACCTGTAATCACGATGTCATCAACGTATACAAGTAAAAAAACAGTACCTGAGCTTGTCTTCTTAATAAACAAGCAGCTGTCTGCAAGAGAAACAGTAAAGAACAAAGAAGTAAGAAGAAAACATTTTAACTTTTCAAACCAAGCCCTCGGAGCTTGCTTGAGTCCATACAATGCTTTGGTTAACTTGCAAACCAGAACATTGCCATTAGAATCAGTTTTTTCAAATCCGGGTGGCTGTACCATATACACATCTTCGGACAACTCCCCATGTAAAAATGCATTATTAACATCTACTTGCCTTAACTGCCATTTGTGTGTCAAAGCAAGTGAGAGAATAATTCTGACTGTAGGAGCTTTTACCACGGGACTGAAAGTATCTTGGAAATCAAAACCCGTTTTTTTGTGAAAACCCCTTTGCCACCAGTCTAGCCTTGTAACGAGCAATGGACCCATCTAAGTTTTTCTTAATTTTAAAAAGCCACTTACATCCAATGGGTATCCTCCCACAAGGTAACTGAACTAACTTCCGAGTATTATTCTGAACAATAGCTTGCAACTCCTCTCGCACAGCAGCAGACCACAGAGGGCACATCATAGCAGAATGAATATCAGAAAGTTCATTTTGAGATAACTCTGATGTACCAACAACAGACGAAGTTAAAGCAGCTAAAGTTCTTGCTTTTGATCGAGTCTACATATGATGAGTGTTAGTTCGAACAGGAGAAGTAGTGGATCTATTGGATGACACACAGATAGGAGGATCAGTAGGTTGGGATACTGATTCAGAAACAACATTGTCAGAAAGTAAAGGCACAAGAATCGAGTCTTGAATAACATACCTAACAGGAAGCTGAGTCTGAGCAGGTGTAGATGTAGGAAGCTGAGTCTGAGCAGGTGTAGATGCTGAATTATCAACTGATAAATACAGAGTCTCCCTATGAACTTGATATGGCACCGGGAGACTTCTAGGAGAAGAAGCTTCATGACCACAACAGGTTCCTGAGCAGACACTGCTAGACACAACGAAGTAACAGGTGAGTTGTTATCTACAGCAACAGAATTATGATTAAACAAAGAGATATCAACAGGAGTACATAAGGAAGGATTAAATGGCAAGAAAAATGGTAAGGAAGTAGTTGTGTTCTTGATAGCTCCTGACTGCATGACGATCCAGACTTTTCAGCAAACGGAAAGACAGTTTCATTGAATCTAACATGTCTTGAAACATAAACTTTGCCTGATTCATCAAGACACTTATATCCATGTTGATTGGCATAGTAGCCAATGAATACACAAGCTGTAGACCTGAAATCTAACTTGTGCTTGTTAAAGGGACGAATGTAGGGAAAACAAAGGCATCCAAACACCCTTAAGAATTCATAATCAGGAACTTTAGAAAACAGTTTTTCATGAGGCGATACATTGTTCAAAATTGATGATGGTAAACGATTGATTCAAAACACCGCAGTAAAGAATGAATCACTCCAATACTGCATGGGTAAAGATGCTTGTTTTAATAATGTCAAACCCGTCTCAACAGTATGTATGTGTTTCCGCTCAACTATACCATTTTGTTCAGACGTATAGGGACAGGTGTACTTATGATTAATCCCATGTTGCAGTAGATACGGTGCTAACGCTTTGAACTCCCCTCCACCATCTGTTTGCACAGCCTTAATAGTAAACCCGAGTTGTTTCTCTACTGCCTTTTGAAACTATGGAAAGATGATTGAAACATCACTTTTATTCTTTAAAAAATAAATCCATGTATAACGTGTAAACACATCTACAATACTCAAGTAATACGCATTGCCATTATAAACTAAGGGAGCAGGTCCCCATAAATCCATTTCAATCAATTCCAAAGGAAATTGATAAATAGTGATGGATTCGGAAAAAGGTAGCTTGCAGCTCTTCCCGATAGAACAAGCAGAACACATAGGAATTTGAGCTGACAAATTCCAATTTTTCTGTTTGATTATAAAGGAAAGAGTCTGCTTAGAAGGATGTCCTAGACGTTGATGCAAAACAGTAGGAGAAATTTTTATTTGAGTTGCATTACAAACAGCAAACTGAGTGTCATTATCAGTGTGATTACAATCAACACAAAAACAACTATCAAATTTATTAACCGACTGCATGACATGCTTATTCGAAAAACAGCTAAAGTCTAGTTTATATAATCCTCCACATTGCGATCCACGTAGCAAAACCTGATGACTGCTCGAGTCTTTAACCACGCAATATGATGGATGAAATTCAAAGTACACATGGTTATCCTTGGTAAACTGCGAGACAGGAACCAAGTTATTAGTTATCTGAGGTATACAAAGTAGATTCTGTAACACAAGAGGTTTAATTGAAGTATTAATAACAGATGTGCCTATACCACTAATATCAAGAAAAGTACCATCTGCAATTTGGACCTTACCGGAACCAGAATACGACTGAGCACCTGGAGGCATGTTGGAGGAGAAATGATTGGTTGCGCTTGAGTTTGGATACCAGGCCTTATCCGGAATGTTGGATCCAGATTGCATTGCAGATGACAGATTGGCTTGAACAGAGGTTTCATTGAGACTAGTAGTCGAACCAGCTTGAGATGGAGCTGATGGTATCGATGACTGAAACTGAGATACGTAAGCACCAGGATGACCAGATTGAAGAGGTATAAACGGATAAGCAGTAGCTGCAGCTGATGGAGGGATGCACTGATTGACAAAAGGATGAGAGTAAGCTGGCACAGGCATATACATTGGAGTGGGAGAAGCAAAACTGTGAGAAGTGTTAACCGGGACAAACTGCATTCCAGTAGGCAAGGATGTCACCGTAGCATTATTCGGCAAGTAATTGGATGAATAACCTTTCGAGGAACCAGAAGTGGAGTATGACATAGCATCGTCTTTAGTCCAATGAGTTGTGGAAAGGTTAGCACTGATCTGATCACCAGACTGAGCTGTAACACCCTGATAATGAACATCAAACCGTCGATAACACTTGTGCACCAAGTGTCCAAACTTTCCACAAAGATGGCACTGTGGTTTATTTCCTCTTCCCCTGCCCCTTCCCCGTCCATAGGCAGGTTGGTAATCTGGAGTTTGCATGTGAGCAATAGCTTGACCAGTATCAAATTGAGTTTTGGACTGACATGTACTTCCCGAATGCTTGTCTTCTTGATCAGCTCCTTTAACCACCACATTTGCAGTAGTAATGGAACCATCAAACAGAGAGTCTCTTTGGCGAACTTCAGCATCCAGAAGAACAGACGAGATTGATGCTAGATGTATGGATTGCGGCTGGCGTGAATGACTGCAACAACACTGTTGTATTGGCCTTTTACTCTATTCAATATGATCGAGATTTGTTGCATTTCCTCGATCGGATGTCCGCAACTCGCTAGACTGTCACAGGTAAGATGAATTTCCGTTAGGTAATCTCGCATAGATTGATTGAGAAGTTTCATTACCTTCAATCTGTCATACAAGCTCATTATTCGCGTAGTAGATGACGAAGAAAAGTTTTGATGAAGTCTATTCCAAATGGAAGCTGCTGTCATACAACCGACCAGGCCTTTGTTGATCGGAGATGAAATGGACGCCACTAACCACGAAGCAAGAGAAGAATCTTGCTGATAAAACTTTGCAAACTCAGGATTAAGTACCTTATTGCCATAATCGTCATCAATGAACTTATGAACCTGCAGAGTTCCAAACAAGTAGCCTTCCAGATTTAGGCCACGAACTGCAAGCAACACTTGTTGTTTCCACGCTTGGAAATTATCATCGCATGTCAACTGACAGACTCTCTTGTTGAAGAACGCAGGTATAATCTCATCCATGACAGATTTAACAAATACAGGAAGCAGATAACAATCGCAAAACCAGTCGCAACACAGATCAGTTGCAAAGCAGAGCAATCCGGAACAGATAGAACATGATTAACAATTGTCGATTTCTTCAGGTTGATTTAGCAGGATGAAGAGCAGAAGGAATGAAGCACAGACAGATGAAGAATCAACGATCTTTTCCAGGTTGATTCAAGTGGCGTCACTGTAGGATGAAACGCAACAAGAACGAATCACAGCAGAGGTGACGAATCAACGATCTTCTTCAGGTTGATTCGAGTAGCGTCGCGGTGTCACAGCAGGATCAATTACAACAAGGATGAAACACAGCAAGGATGAGGCACAGCAGGATGAAGGATCAGATTGTCTCTGATACCATGTCTGTAAACTGAGCTGAATGTGGAATTGAAGAGAAGACTTAGGAATGAAGAAAGAAGAACAAACAGAAATAACAGAAATAACAAACTTGAAACTTTACTTCACATTCAAGTTATCTTTGAAGATCACACCTAGACCTATTTATACTAAGTCTGTAATCTGAAAACTATACAAAACCAGAACACTCTACTCCCTTCTAGCATACTCTAGCACATTCTTGAACATACGGCACAATGCCTTACATACCAAGCAACCATTCTATACATGTATCCTAACACTAGGCATATTCTAGGATTCTGATTAGCCTTTAGTTAATTGGTGGGGACTCCTTCATTTTTTTGGTCTAGTTGATGACCTCGCTCGACCGGACCCGTCGCTCGCGAATACCCGACATTTTCTAACGAACAAAAAAAAATTAAAAAGGGTCGGAAAAAATCGGATCCGACGTCCGACACCCGGGATCCAAGCATATTGGTAGACTCGAATGCTTTCCCCATCACCTATTCTCCATGACCCTTCTTCACGAATTATGTCTCGATCTTGCAATAAGATTGACTACGCCCATGAGGCGCTCCCTCCCTTTGAAGCTTCGATGAAACTCGTTCGAGGGAAATATATTTCTTTGAGCACCCTTTCCTAGTAGGCCTCCGGTTCGTTTTGAAGTCGTCACACCGTTTTGGTAAGCATTGAGACATTGAAAGTGTTTATGTCCCGGAATCCCATCCCTCCATTTCCTTTAAGTTGTACCATATGCTCCCATTTTTGCCAGTGCATTTTCCTTCCCTCGCCTGTTTTTCCCCACCAGAACCGAGCTACTATGGCCATGATTTCTGTACACCATATATTGGAAGTCAGAATAGCACCATGGAGTGTGTTGCTATGGTCGTGATAATCGACTTGATCAGGACCTCCCACCCCGCATTGCTTACATAAAGGTTTTTCCAACCTGATATACGTTTGATCACCCTATCCTTGAGGAAACCCAAAGTCTCGTTTTTTTATCTTCCCCAAATTGGCGGTAGACCCAAATATTTTCCTGCATGTTGGGCCTCCTCAATGACGGGTATTCATCCCACCATCTCTCAACTCGCTATAGATGTACTAGTGTTGTAATGGATGTTTGATTTCTGGAGATTTATGCTTTGTCCTGATGCGTCGCTATAGTCCTTGATTATAGACCTAATCTTCGAGGTCTTTTGGGTATCCGCTTTGAGGAAGAAAAATAAGTCATCCGCAAATAGGAGATGGCAGATTGTTGGACGTGTCCTCTTTATTTTTATCCCGTCAAGCTGATGATTGTCCAGTGCATGCATGATCTGTCTCGATAACTCGTCAGACACTATAATTAACAGGTAAGGTGAAAGATTGTCACCCTGGCGAATGCCTCGTGTGGGGCGGAATTCAAATGTCTTATTTCCGTTTACCTTGACTCTGTATCGAACATTCGAGATGCATCCATCAATCCATTGGACCCACCTCTATGTGAATCCCATCTTTTTCAGTGTGCTCACCAAGAATCTCCATTCCACACAGTCATATACTTTGTTCATATCAATCTTAACTGCACATTCATTCTTTTTTGGGTTAATAGGTCCAATGGTACCATAAGTTTGGGTCATGTGATCGGATGGTACCCCTATGTTGTTTTATGGTACCATATGTTTGGTCAATGTTGTTATTTGGTCCACATTACTGTTGCTGTCAAGGTTAACTAACGGAATGCTGACGTGGCACTGACGTGGCACTGACGTGGCACTGACGTGACGCTGGCGTGGCGCTGATGTGACGGATAAAAATAAAAAAGAATAGAAAAGTTAATAAAAATAGAAAAAATAGGGAAAAAATCGGAAAAAATTATAAAAATATTATAAAAATATTTAAAACTTTATCTATTAATAAAATTTATTTTTTATAATTTTTTTAAAAAAAAATCGAAAAAAAAAAGAAGCTAGGGTTGGACCCTTGGGTCCAATTGACCCAGCCAAGGGTCGAACCCTGGGCTGGGTTGGACCCCCACCAGGTCGCCTGACCTGGGCGACCAGGTCTGGGTCTGACCCAGCCCTGGGTTCGACCCTGGCTGGGTCAATTGGACCCCAAGGCTAGTTCGACCCTTGGGGTCCAATTGGCCCAGCCAGGGTCGAACCCAGGGCTGGGTCAGACCCAGACCTGGTCGCCCAGGTCAGGCGACCTGGTGGGGGTCCAACCCAGCCCAGGGTTCGACCCTTGGATGGGTCAATTGGACCCAAGGGTCCAACCCTAGCTTTTTTTTAAAAATAAATTATAAAAAATAAATTTTATTAATAGATAAATTTTTAAATATTTTTTGAATTTTTCCGATATTTTTCATATTTTTTTCCTATTATTTTTTCTATTTATTTTTTAAATTAAATATTATATTATATATCTACGTGGCGCTGATGTGGCGCTGACGTGGTGCTGACATAGACCATTTAACAGAAAAATCTAACGGTTGACTAACAGAGTACCATAGGACAACATGCTCCAAACATAACGGACCATTTAACCACATCAAAAAACATACGGTACCATCCGATCACATGGTCCAAACTTATGGTACTAGTGGACCTATTAACCCTTCTTTTTTCCTTTGTGGTAGTCCTCAAGTGATGAACTGCTTCATGGGCAACAAGAGTATTGTCGTGTATTAACCTTCCAGTTACAAAAGCACTTTGGAAGGAGGTAATAAGGTGGGGAAGTATAGCTTGCAATCTATTAGCCAAGGTTTTAGACAATACTTTGCACATGAAGTTACACAGACTAATATGACGAAAATGAGATTTATATGATAGATTTGAAATTTTTGGTATTAATACAATATCAGTTGATTAAAAAGAGAGATCAAAGATACCGTTTACGAGGAAGTGTCTAATAGCATGGGTCACATCAGGTCCAACAAGATCCTAAAATTGTTGATAGAACAAACTGGGGAAACCGCCTGGTCCAGGGGCTTTTGTCCCTCAAAATTAGAAGACCACATTTTTATTTCATCACTTGTAGGATTTCTCAGTAATCACTGGTTCATTTCTGTCGCTACCACCTCTGGAACACACTCTAGTATTTCCATATGGTTTCTCGTCCCCTCCGACCGGAAGAGCCTCTTGAAGTACCTCACACATTCTTCCAGAATCTCCCACTCTGATTCGGTCCATGCAAGTACCATATGTCCTCTAAAGGCTTTTTATTTTGTTACGTTTTCATCTATCTAGGGTAAATCTCTGGGAAAATGTGGTATTTCGGTCGCCTTCCCATAGCCATTGGTTTCTCGATCGCTATTTCCAGTAAGTCTCTGCTCGTTTTGAGTGGTCAGCTAGTCTAGCTTTTAACAACCGCTCATCCCTTTAGCTATGGCTTACATTCCTCATTCCTTGGAGTTGCTCAATCTTAGCTTGGACCTCACTGATTTGAATCTTGTTGTTTTCAAACTTGTCCTTGCTCCACTTCAGCAAGTCTTGACGGAAACGGTTAAGTCTCTCCCTTAGTCCCCTACTCTGTCTTGTGTGATTGGTGGATTCCCATGTATTACGAACCGTTTCTTCACTTCCTACCTCATCGAGCCACATTGCCTCAAATTTGAATTCTCACGCTCTGTTGCTGTCTTTATGTTCCAGATGTAGCATAAGATCTGAGTGGTCTATCCCAATAGAAGGCTTATGGAATAGAACCGCATTCCGATAGAAATCCATCCATGCTCCGTTTTCTAGACCCCGATCCAACCGCTCCCGGATTCTTTCTTCACTGTTCCAATTATTACACCAGGTGAACCGTTTCCTTTGAAGCATACATTCACTTGTGCCATGTCAGAGATGAGTTTATTGAATGCATTCATCTTCCGCGTATCTTTAGGCCTACCCCCTTCCTTTTCGTAAGCAAAGCTAATCTCACTAAATTCTCCCACACATATCCATGGCTCTTCCCTTTGTCTACCTATAACTCTTATTTTGTCTGACACCTTAAGTCGTTCCTCCCATTTTGGGTGTCCATACACCCATGTTATATGCATCACTCCACTGTCATTGTTTATTCTGATCTTCGTGTCAATAACATGCGACTATGCTTGAAGAACACATACTTGGACCTCTTTCTGCCACCATATGGCCAATCCCCCTGATATACCGTTAGGATCTACATATAGGTTCCCTCCAATTGAAACTTGTGTTTCACTCTTTAACACCACTCTTTTTTGTTTTTCGTTTCCATGATAAATACAATGTCTAGTTGATGCTTCCTCCCGAGATCGGATAGATTAGGAACTGTCAGCTTCAATCTCAATCCCTGACAGTTCCACACCAAGAAGCTCATTGATCCCATGTGGTTGTAATGGGACAGCCACTAGAATCCTTTACCTTCTCCATGTTAATGAGAATCAAGCATTTTCTCTTTAAGGACATTTTTTATACCAGTGGGCTCAATCCGATGGGAATGGTAATTGTTGGATCGTGAAATCCTGAATGCTGATCTGGCAGTGAATTGAATGCCAGACAAGGTTGGGATGACGCTTCAGCTCCAACTCCGGTGAACCTGCAAGTAGGGGAGCGCAACAGAGGGGGTGCCTCTGGGTCCCTCTCCGATGCTTAAATGAGTATGTGTGTGTATAAAACTCAAAACGTAAAGAACGTATGTAAAGCAAGTGTATTTATAGGGTAAGAGAGATAGAACCGTATAAAGGCAACTGAATATCTTAATGTATATTGAGTTGCTGAAGATTCGGATCGTGGGATATGGCAATTACTGCGAGATATTGCAGTTACCAAATCTAATCTTTAGTGAATATGTGACCGAGATATGCAGGATATCTTGGCCACTCTGTTATTAACGGTTTAGTGGGACCAGAGGAGAGAGGCAAGGCTCTCTTCGGGGCGAGCACTCCCATGTCGAGCAGTGGAAGGTCGCGACTTGGTAGAGAATGGCGAGCAGTCTGAGAGCCTTTGGCGTCTCTATAGACTTTGGGCTCGATTCTGGATTACTCGATGGTGGGCCAAGTTTGGCTTGTACTTGGGCCGATCCGGTTCGGATGTCATGGGTTTACCCCCTCTATAGTTATTGGGCCTTCGAGGCCTTTTCTTACTGGGCCGTCACTATCGATACCCAACATTTGCCCCCGAAGCTTGATTGAAGTTCCTTCAGTCGAGCTTGATTTCCTGGTAGGGTTTTACATAGTGACGTCTTTGGTAATGGTTCAGCGCCTTTGAGGCATTTTGAGCCTGTTTGGCGAGCAGTTTTTTCTTCGCTCAAAGTCGAAAAAATATCCTTTCTTTTATTCCCCTTTG
This sequence comes from Chamaenerion angustifolium, assembly GCA_946814005.1. Taxonomy (NCBI): domain Eukaryota; kingdom Viridiplantae; phylum Streptophyta; class Magnoliopsida; order Myrtales; family Onagraceae; genus Chamaenerion; species Chamaenerion angustifolium. Next base: position 24,136,053 of record OX328271.1, on the reverse strand, counting down.
GCGATCACTCGAGGTAATCTAGGTTTATGAAAGTCTATATTTCTTGGCTAGGCGATCACTACCTGCCCGAGGTACTTCTAATAGCGCTTATTAGTGCGCTGGCGACCCTCTTGTCTCCTTAGTGGACTTGTTAGCATTTAATAACTGCGCAGTTGTCCAGAAATCGAACGGTCACTTGAGGCACGCCTGACATTTACTTTTCCGTAAACCTAGGGTAGTCTGACAGCTGTCTGCACCAACCAACCGTTTGTCTCCCCGAGGTGTCTCTTGGAATTCTGACATTGCTTTGGTTTTTTCCAAAAAGGCGCAATTATTCTCCGTGTCGCTTCGATTCGTCCGTGGCGGTTACTCCTTTTTGGGCTTATATAAGAAACGTCAGTTTCTGCATTTTGTTTTTTACGCTTATCCACTCCTTCAGATTTTCAGAACTTCGCTGCAAACCTTTCCTTTCTCTTTCAATCCTCTTCAGTTCTCATTTCGACCATTTCCATGGCCCCCAGAAGTCAGCGAATAAAACACATGGCCATCAAGGGTGCTAACAAAGCCAGCGCCCCTCAGAATGTCGGTGTTCCCTTGACCATTAGGGATGAAGTTGTGCCCTCCTCAGCGGGGAAACAGCCTGACGTGGGAAGGTCTGCGGCCACCCCAGTGGTGGTAGATGGCCCTGAGCTGAACACGCCTATTTTTTCCCCAAAATGTAAACTTTCGCCCTTTTATTGCTCTATTTTGGCAATATCCTCTGTTTTCCTTTGTTTTTATACTTGCTGTGCCATACTTGAATCATTCTGAGTAGATATCAAGCCTAACGAACTGAAGCCGGCTTACTTTAAGACCATGGTGGCGCTTGGTGGCTTCAGTGCGGAGGATGCTCCTAGGTATCCTGGCCTAGGTCTGCATTTTCCTCACGATGGAGAGGTTTACATTTATGCGGCCCAGATCGATGCTGGGTTGCGTTTTCCTCTCTGTGAGGATTTACAGACCTTGTGTCAGTTTTACGGGATTCACCCCACACAGCTTGTCCCGAATGCCCTCAGGATGTAGGTCGGCTTCAAGTTCCTATGCTTACGCCAGGAATGGGTATATTCACTGGCCCTGTTCCGGTGCTTCTTCCGACTGGCAGCAGGGGCTAACCACCTCCACCACTTCCAATCCCGCTGGCCGAAGTTTTCGGAGTGGGGAGGCCCTCAAGGATGGGCTTGGAACGTCCATGTCCGCCTGATCGATGATTTCCGGGCCACTAACTCCAATTACAAGAATTTTTACTTCTTGTATAAGGGGGGCGTACCTTGGAAATTGTTTGCTCCGGACAAGGATTTTCCTCCCTCCTTCGAAGAATTGTCCGGGAGTGATCGGAATGCCATCGACGATTTATATCGGCTGCATCGGTCATCTCAGTTCAAGTCCATCCGCTCAGTGGCGGAGACTACCGAGAATGCCCTTGAGATGGCGGGCATTCATCAAGCTACGCCAATCTTTGATGATTGGGTAATTTTCTAACTCTTCCCTTGTTTTATTACTTGTAGGGAAGGTTGTAAGCAAGAGCAAAAAACTGATAGGTCTCTTTGATGACCAGGGATCGGCGGGATTGTCCTCCGACCAAGTGCTGCTAAGCTCTCCCCCTCCTCCTTCTAGGCGTTCGACCAAGAGGAAGCCCGAGGAGACGCTTCCTTCGGCAACTACTGGCCCTCGTCAACCAGGTACTACCTCGCCTTTTGTTGATTTAATGTTTTTACATTCTGCGGTTCTCTGACTACTGACTTATTGTCTTGTTGCTTTGCAGTGGAGTCCTTGGCGGACGTGGCCCGGGACCCTCCTCCTCCTCCTTCTAAGAAGGTCAGGAGTGAAGAGCACCCTGATGTCGACCAACATCCTTCTCCTTCCCCTCCTAAGGGCCTTTCTGCCTGCAAAGGGAAGGGTTTGGACACGGCGTCTCCTTCTCCCTCTCTTCAGGGCCCTTCCGCCGCTAAGGAGAAGGCCTTGTCTTTGGCGCCTCCCGCCTCTTCAGTGCCCACGGCTCCTACTAAGGAGTCTGGGGCCCAAAAGAAGGGGCCTGCTGCTTCCAGCTCCTCGAGGGCTCCTGCCGAGGAGTACTGCTCCATGGCGAGCTTGTTCCAGCCTTTTAAGGTTGGGGACTCTCGGAGGCCTTGGGTCCCTTGTGGGGACCTTGCCAAGAAGGGGTACCCCGCCCAGAAGAGCCTACGGGGTAGCCCGGATATGTGCATGCGGCTCCTTGATGGGATAATTCCTCCCAAGGACCGTTCGATTGTCCCTACGGAGCTTCCTCAGATCGAGGGGTTCTTACGGACCCACTTCGAACGAGTTGCCCTGGTATGATCTCGCCTTCTTTCCATTATTTATTCCTTGTCATTCCTTTTTATTTTGATGACTTGACATTTTCCTTGTGCTTTTGTTGTCAGCTCGTTCGGGAAGAGGTGATCCTCGGCCGCGTTTTCGGCGAGCTCGCCGACAAGCACTCTGATCTGCTTGTCGAGCTGGAGCAATACCGAAGCACAGGGGTCACCCCCGGGCAGTTGGAGGCCATCAAGAAGACCGCTGACATGGCAATCACCTTGGTGGACGGCGCCCGGGAGGAGTATTTCAGGAAGGAGCAGCGCCTCCTTGCTGATGTCAAGAAGAGGGAGGCTGATCCTGCAGCCTTCCTTCATGAAGCTGAGGCCCTTCATCAGTGCTGAAGGGGAGGCGGTCCGTGCTCGCCTGGAGGCCGAGTTGAAGGAAGCTCGTGCCCAGTTGGTCGAGTCAGACGCTCTTAGGGTCGCCGCGGAGGCCCAGAGGGATGCTGCCGAAGCTAGGGGGTCGCCCTAGAGGAGGAAAAGAACCGACTGGCTGATCAGCTGAAGGCGGTTCCTTCACCCCATGCCGTGATTGAGGAGTTCAAGGCCTCCGAAGACTTTGAGGACCAGGCCTTGAAGGTGATGAAGTCGGCGATTGCCGAATTTCTTCAAGGCCTGGTGGAGGAGGTCCAGGCGGTCGATCCCCACTTTCCTCTTGGGGAAGTTGCCTCCTTGAAGACCTTCCTGCGGAGTCAGCCTTCGCAGCCCTCTGTTGCTGGGGAGGCTGCTCCTGAAGGCGAGCCCGGTACTTCTGCCCCCGAAGGCGAGCAGAGCGTCTTTGCCCCCGAGAACCCCAAAGCTTGAAGTCCCCAACTCCTTGGCGACCGTATTTTTCTTTTTTAAATAGCTATTTTTGTATTCTCCGTTTTTGGTTTGTAATTATTTATCGAAGACTTGGGTTTTTCTATTGAATGCCTTTACATTCTTGAGCCTTTAATCGACTTCGAACATATTTAGCTATCCAATATCTTACTCATAATTACTTTCCACTTTTTCCTTGCTTGGTAATGTCGTTGACCCTTAAAGCCTTAGACCAATCATAAGTTAAACTTTCCAAGGATAACACTTTTGACACTTAAAAGCGTAAACTTCTAAGCTCAAAGAGATGTTAGATTCTTTGAAGTTTAAACCTTTGAGGTGTTGGCATAACAACAGGGGATTTGTAATTTGTTCAGGCTTTATCCTCGATGGTGATCGCCAAAACTTTCTTTGGCCTGACCGTGGCGTCAGGGCTTCTATTTTGCCAAACATTTTGCTAAGTCTTTTGGCCTGGCTTTGTCGCCAGGGCTTTTGGCCTGACTTTGGCGTCAGGGCTTTACCTGACTCTTGGCGTCAGGTTTTTTGAGGCCTAACTTTGTTGTTAGGGCTTTTGTGGCCTAGTTTTGTTACTAGGGCTTTTTTGGCCTAGCTTTGTTGCTAGGGCTTTTTGGCCTGACTTTGGCGTCAGGGCTTTTGGCCTAGCTTTGTTGCTAGGGCTTTTGTGGCCTAGTTTTGTTACTAGGGCTTTTTTGGCCTAGCTTTGTTGCTAGGGCTTTTTGGCCTGACTTTGGCGTCAGGGCTTTTGGCCTAGCTTTGTTGCTAGGGCTTTTGGCCTAGCTTTGTTGCTAGGGCTTTTGTGGCCTAGTTTTGTTACTAGGGCTTTTTTGGCCTAACTTTGTTGTTAGGGCTTTTTGGCCTGACTTTGTCGTCAGGGCTTTTGGCCTAGCTTTGTTGCTAGGGCTTTTGTGGCCTAGTTTTGTTACTAGGGCTTTTTGGCCTAGCTTTGTTGCTAGGGCTTTTGAGGCCTGACTTTGGCGTCAGGGCTTTTTGGCTTCAGCTTGCTTCGAGTGGACACGCTTTGTGAAGGAATGGCTTTCTTTTATTGACATAATCAGTTTGATTACAAGCTATGCATAAAATCTTCTTAAATGCTCTGAATTAAATGGACGGGGTAACCTCTCGCCTTCGGTGGATTCCAAATAGTAGGATCCTGGTGCGGCGATCTCTACTACTTTGTATGGTCCTTCCCATTTGGCTGAAAGTTTGTTTTTACTGTCCAGCCTTGTAAATTCATTCCTTCTCATAACCATCTCCCCCACGAAAAATTGGCGAGCGCTAACTTTTCTGTTGAAATACCGAGTGGTCGCCAAGCGCATTTTTGCCTGTGTTTTTTCCGAGAGCCATCTCTTTTCCTCTGCCAAGTCGAGGTCAGTTCTGCGCTCGATCTCATTTGCCTCCGCGTTAAAGTGTAGGACTCTGTGGGTAGGCACTGCTAATTCAGCTGGTGCTACTGCTTCTGATCCGTACACTAAACTGAAAGGCGTTTCTCCTGTGGCCGCCTTAGGCGTTGTTCTGATGGCCCATAATACGTTTTCCAGCTCTTCTGCCCAATTCCCTTTGAATGCTCGAACCCTTTTCTTGAGTCCGGCTAAGACAATCTTGTTGGCTGCTTCAGCTTGCCCATTCGTTTGAGGGTGATGTACTGAACTGAAGCGATGGTCGATATGATACTCTTCACAGAGCCATTTCAACTCCTTTCCAACGAATTGCGGACCATTATCGCTGATGAGTATTTTTGGAATACCAAACCTGGAGAATATGTTGACCTGCATGAACTTGATAACTTGGAATTCCGTTGTCGAAGCTAGAGCTTTCGCCTCTACCCACTTAGTGAAGTAGTCGATCGCCACTATAATGTGAGTACGCTGACCAGTGCTAATGGGAAAAGGACCCAATATATCGATTCCCCATTGAGCGAAGGGCCAGGCACCCGCCATTGGGGATAATAATGTCGATGGTCGACCCGATCGTGGTGCAAACTGCTGGCAAATTTCACACTTCTGTGTTAATTCGGCTGCGTCTTTTCCCAAGGTCGGCCAGTAATATCCCAGTCTGAATATTTTTCTGCTTAGCGATCGAGCGCCTTCATGACATGCTGCTGCCCCTTCATGAGCTTCTCGAAGAACTTTTTCTGTTTCGGGCAGAGCAACACATCTCAAGTAAGGCGTCGAATAACCTCTTCTGTAGAGTTCTCCATCGATGATTAGATAACTGGCTGCGAGTCTTCTAATCCTAGTGGATTCGCCTTCGTCCTCTGGGAGGATGCCTTCTTTCAAATAATTCTGGAACGGGGTCATCCAGGTGACCTGTTCTTGAATGTTGAAGATCTCCGCTCTGTTTTCAAGGACTGAACATAGGGCCCTTTCCAGAAATTGCACATCCTGGATTGTCGCCCCTCCGAAGGCTAGCTTACTCAAAGAATCTGCCATCTGGTTTTCTTGGCGAGGAATGAATTCAATCGCGAAATTTGGGATTTCTGCGACCAGCTTTTTGGCAATGCCGAGATATTTCTTCATCTTTGCTCCCTTTGCCTCGTATGCGCCATTAACCTGATTGACAATGAGCTCTGAGTCGCTTTTTACTCTAAGCGCAGCTATACCCATTCCTTTTGCTAGTCTGAGTCCAGTGATAAGAGCCTCGTATTCTGCTTCGTTATTGGTCGCCGGGAATGTCAAGGCGATCGCGTATTTCAGAGGCTCGCCCTCAGGAGGAATAAGAATTAAACCTGCCCCTGAGCCTTCTTTTGATGAAGACCCATCCGTATAGAGTTCCTAGATTTGATTGTCGTTTGCTGACTAACTTGGCCTGTTTTCTGCCTCCGCTTGACCGTTACTCGTGCTTTCCACTATGAAATCAGCTAGTGCTTGACCTTTGATGGCCGTTTTTGGCGCAAATTTGATCCTGAACTCGCTGAGCTCGATCGCCCACTTGACCATTCTTCCTGAAGAATCTGGCTTCATCAGGAAGTTTTTGAGAGGTTGATTGGTAAGGACCGTGATGTCGTGCGCATGAAAGTAAGGTCTCAGCTTCCGAGCAGCAATAACTAAGGCATAGAGATACTTCTCAATCTGGACATATTTTATTTCTGCTGAGTTGAACATTTTGCTAATAAAATACACTGGACTCTGAACATTATTCTCCTCCCTTATTAAGACAGCACTGGCTGCCACATCGCTAATGCCTAAATAGAGGAAAAGCTGCTCGCCTGGAACGGGTTTTGCCAGAGCTGGGAGTGTTTGAATATGCCTTTTCAAGGACTGGAATGCTTCCTCGCAGTCTGGCGTCCACTCGAACTTGCGGTTGGCCCTCAAGGTTTTGAAGAACGGGAGAGACCTGTCGCTTGCTTTGGAGAGGAAGCGGTTAAGAGCAGCTAGTCGGCCGTTCAGGCACTGGACTTCCTTATGGCAGGTTGGCGACTTCATTTCTTTTATGGCCTTTAGCTTTTCCGGGTTTGCTTCAATGCCCCTTTCGCTGACCATAAAACCCAGGAACTTCCCGGACTTGACTCCAAAGGCGCACTTTGCCGGGTTCAGGCGAACGCTGTGTCTCCTCATGCATTCAAAAGCTTCACGGAGGTCGGTGGTATGAGGATTGCCTTTGATGGATTTAACGAGCATATCATCCACGTAGGCCTCCATGTTCCTTCCCAGCATGTCCTGGAACAGTCGGTTTACCATCCGCTGATAAGTTGCCCCGGCATTGATGAGACCAAAGGGCATCACCTTGTAGCATAGAATGTCGCCGTCAGCATAGAAAGCAGTGTGGGCCTCGTCGTCTGGATGCATTCTGATCTGGTTGTAGCCTGAATAGGCGTCCATGAAGCTCAGCATCTCATGACCCGAGGTAGCATCGACCAACTGATCAATTCTCGGAAGGGGATATGAATCTTTGGGGCAAGCCTTGTTTAAATCGCGGAAGTCGACGCACATCCTCCACTTGCCGTTAGATTTCCTGACCAAAACTGGGTTGGCGACCCAGCTCTGGAATCTCACCTCTCTGACGAAGTCAGCTTCAATCAACCTGCCGACTTCCTGCCTGATCGCCAAACGTTTATCAGTCCCGAACGATCTTCTCTTTTGGGCGATCGGCTTGATGGAGGGGTCTATCCTGAGCTCATGAGAGATAATATCTGTGCTGATTCCTTGAGCTCTTTGAATTCCTTGAGGAGGGCGGTCATGGCCTCCTTCTGATCCTCTTTCAAGGTGGACCTAATGCGCACCTTTTTGTCCGGACCATCGATCTCGACCTCCTCCAATTCCTCCATGGGTGCTGGTCAAGCCAAGTCCTCGCGGGGATCGGCCTCTGTCTCGATGGCGAGTGCCTCCCTTTGGTTCTTCCTGCGTAAACAGTTCACATAGCATTGCCGCGAGGAATGCTGATCTCCTAGCACTTCTCCAATCCCGTTCGGAGTGGGGAACTTCATCTTCTGGTGGACAGTGGAGGCCACAATCTTATTTGGGTTGATCGTGGTCCTCCCTATGATGGCGTTGTAGGATGTAGGTGAATCGACCACCAGGAAAGTGACCGACACCTTGATGCTTTTCCACCCCTCGCCAAAAATCACTGGCATGGTTATAGCCCCCAGTGGATAAGTTGTCCTTCCCGCAAATCCGATCAGCGGAAAGTCGACCCTCTTCAGGTCACGTTTTGATTTGCCCATCTTTTCGAAGGCGTCCAGAAACAGGATGTCTGTCGAGCTGCCTCCGTCGACCAGAATCCTTGCAACATCACAGCCGTCAATATCTGCCGTAATGACCAGAGCATCGTTGTGGGGCGTGGTGACATGTGCCAAATCATCTTCAGAGAATGAGATGACAATGTTTTCTTCAGGTCTTGGCCGCTTCCCCAACTGAACTGCCGTAGAGATCAGAGTGGCGTAGACCTCTCTGGCGCTTGACCTCTCGCCGCCTGCGCCGAATCCTCCCGCAATCAAATTCACTCTCCTCTTGCATCCAGAAGGCTCAGCTTGATCTGCAGGGGCTGGTGAACGATGTCTCCTGGGGGGCGTTCGACTTCGGTCTCGCCCTGCCACAAATTCCTTCAACATTCCCCCCTGAATCAGCCTCTCTATATCTCGCTTCAGAATCTTGCAATCGTCTGTCTTATGGCCCTTGCACTTATGGTATCTGCAATAGCTCTCGACATCCTTGCCCATGGGTAACCCACCTCGGCGAGGCATCGGTGGCCTCGCCAAGGATCTCCTCTCCATCTCGACTAGTACCGCTGAGATCTGCCTATTTAAAGGCGTGAAGTACTCAGGGACCTCTGGATGGCGAGGTGCTGGAAGAGACTCGACTCGGGGCTTACTTTCTTTTCCCTTCTTCTCCTTCTTTATCTCCTTCTTACCATCGCGTCGGGGTTCATGGGTTACCCTTAGCGAGGTCGTCAGGAGATTAGCCTCGATGTTTGCGCGTTCAAGGTCTATGAAACCTTTTGCTCTGGACGCCAACTCCTCCAATGTCTCTATCTCCTTAACGTGATAGCTATTTCGCAGCTTTCTCGAGGCCTTGTTGGCCACATCCAGACCTCTGTAGAATGCTCGAATGATTTCCCCATCCGAGATTCGGCGATCTAATTCTGTGACGTTTTGATGAAAACGCCCGTAGAAGTTGGACAGCGACTCTCCAGGCTGCTGTTTGACCGAGTCAAGGGCGACCACGCTCTTCAGCAATTGGCGCTCGCCCATATATCTCTCCAGGAACTTGCTTCTTAACTCTGCCCAAGTTCCGATTGATCCTGCAGGGAGGCCGAAGAACCAGGACGAAGCCGAGCCCGAAAGAGTAGATGGAAATAGCAAAGCCAAATGATTGGGATCGTTTGACTTACCCAGAAGGGAGGCCTCATGCTTGTTGACGTGTACGGTGGGATCTCCTCCGCCGCTATACTCAGGTATGGCCCGAGCAACCACATCCTTCGGGATTTTGATAGCGACGAGCGCGTCGGTGAATGGATGAGAGGACTGCTCCTTGAAGGGAGCTATGACTGTCAACTGTCTTTCCTGGAGCCTTTTGTTGAGGAGGTCATCCATCTGATCCACAGTGCAGTACATGGGAGAGGCTCCGGGTGGAGGCGGACCGGAAGGATTGGCAGTATATGCGGCTGCTGGCTCCTTGGTGTGTGCTGGAGGTAGGGACTGCTGACCTGACGTCATCTCCTGATCCTCCTGAGGCGCAACAGGACCAGGATTGGCCGCTTCTGAAGGTGAAGGCCCTGTGGAAGCAGGGCGGTGATTTTCCTTAGGAGCAGAGGGATTGTTTTCCTGAGGAGCAGGGGCTTGGCGGCGCGCCTGTCCTAGGATGGCTTCCAGCAAGGAGACCATCTCGGGGGTTAAATTAATATCCTGCCCCGCAATGTGGACTGTCTGCGGTGCAGGGGCTCCGTTTTGATCAGCAGCTGGGGTCGGTCTTGAATCACCGACATGTTCTCGGGCTGTCCGCAGAGGAACAGCATTAACTCCTGCTCGGCTGGCAGGTTCCTGTTGAAGCGGTGAAGCGGAGGCGGAATCAGAGCTATCTGAGGATCGCTCCCTAGTCTGATTCCGACGGTTGCTTTGGGATCGAGTTCTCATGGCTGAATTGCTCGTTTCCCACAGACGGCGCCAAATGTTGGATCGTGAAATCCTGAATGCTGATCTGGCAGTGAATTGAATGCCAGACAAGGTTGGGATGACGCTTCAGCTCCAACTCCGGTGAACCTGCAAGTAGGGGAGCGCAACAGAGGGGCTGCCTCTGGGTCCCTCTCCGATGCTTAAATGAGTATGTGTGTGTATAAAACTCAAAACGTAAAGAACGTATGTAAAGCAAGGGTATTTATAGGGTAAGAGAGATAGAACCGTATAAAGGCAACTGAATATCTTAATGTATATTGAGTTGCTGAAGATTCGGATCGTGGGATATGGCAATTACTGCGAGATATTGCAGTTACCAAATCTAATCTTTAGTGAATATGTGACCGAGATATGCGGGATATCTTGGCCACTCTGTTATTAACGGTTTAGTGGGACCAGAGGAGAGAGGCAAGGCTCTCTTCGGGGCGAGCACTCCCATGTCGAGCAGTGGAAGGTCGCGACTTGGTAGAGAATGGCGAGCAGTCTGAGAGCCTTTGGCGTCTCTATAGACTTTGGGCTCGATTCTGGATTACTCGATGGTGGGTCAAGTTTGGCTTGTACTTGGGCCGATCCGGTTCGGATGTCATGGGTTTACCCCCTCTATAGTTATTGGGCCTTCGAGGCCTTTTCTTACTGGGCCGTCACTATCGATACCCAACAGTAATCATGGCATCCATCCTAGGCGAGTATCCTTCCTAGGGTAATTCCACATAGTAATTACTATCTGCTTACTTGGGGTCCCCCACCTTTTGAGATTATGTATTTGCTTGGGTTGCTTAGGGTGGGGATGTGGATTTCCTCTTGATATTCCATTGATGCGTACATCACTGGAATGGAGTATAAAATCTCTTCCCCCTATGTGGGTTGGGTCACCATCTCGGGATGGATGAGAGTCATTGCTAAGGCTCGATTGTGATTCTGATCCTCGCATTGTTCCTCGGGCACGTGGTAGTAGCCTTCAGCTGGTTGTTGGGATCCCTTATCTTGCTACAGTTATGTTCTCTGTTGTTTACTATCGTTGTGTTCCTTCCCCAATTCTGCCATCTGTGCATCACTGGAATTTGGTGATCCATTCTCAAGGGGTTGGTTTGCCTCTCTGTGTTAACTATCTTCCTTTGAAGACCCTCCTTTTCTATGTCCCACCTCACTCCATGTATGCTCCCTACGTCGAGGTCTATCATCTTGTAACCAAGGACCATACATAAGTTTTTTTGGGCGTTCTTCTGACATAGCCACTACATTGGGGCATACTTTGTTCGTGTGGCTGAGTCTACTGCAACAGAAGCAGAAGTATGGCAATCTTTCATACTTCACTGTCGCCTAGCATAGTTCCCTATTTTTGGGGGGAAACCAGAACACAGCTACGAAAGGCCTCTTTGTGTCGATCACTAGCATAATACGATGGTAGCTTCAACCCAGACCTTTTAGTCCCATAATGTCATCTATCTGGATGATGTCTCCTATGTTACTCACAGTAATCTCTGCGTTTTTCTTGCTTAGTTTATTGAGTTTTAGCCCATGAACTTGAATCCAACATTGTAATTGATCGAACTTGACATCCTCTAATCTCATTTCACATTCCCACGGTTTGAAAGAGAGGTTGTGCCCTTGGATCGCCCAGGGGATAAATTTGATAGCATCTTCCATATCTTTTGGATCATCAAACTCAAATAGTGTGACCGCATTATTCAAATCCTTAATTTTGTCCCTTTTATACCTATGCCAAACCGCTCTTAATACGCTATGGATGGATGCCTGTTTTATTGGTTTGTCACTGATCACTTTCCCAACACAACAGAATTCCTCTTGAAGTTCTTAGACACCCTCTAGGTCCAAAACAAATTTGCCTCAGCTTGTTCTATCTCCATTTTCAGTGATGTTGTTGGATGGCTTGGACCCCTGCACGTGTTCCATGATCAGACATGCATACAAAAGGGAGATTATTGGAGAATGTCTAGACAGATTTGGCAGTAGATTTAGTGGGTAATACGACAGAAAAACTGGAACTGTGGGTGGAGATTGTTAACAGTGACGCGTGAAGATTCAGACGACAATGCTTATTGTTGAACCGACGAAAAGAAAATAAGACAAAAGGAAATAAGACAATAGGTTTATATTCAGGAGAATCAGATAATTTCAGTCATAACCAACGAAAACAACAAGGAATCACTAACAAACCCAATATAAACACTGTCATAACAGCAAGCTATTTGGATTGGGTCAATTAACAGGATGTGTACCTCCAAACTCTACGGACACAAGCAAGAGAAAGCACTAACAAGCGGGATTCATCAACAAAGACGAAAACTACAGAAGAAAAGCGATAGAAAAGGTTGTAGAGGTGGCCTGAAGAGGGGGACGGGCGAGGGGCGGTCATTGAGGACGGGAGAGGGGGAGGCCGAGGCGGACGGGAGAGGTAGTTGATAAAATCGGGACGGAGCGATACTAAACAACAGAGCAGAGATCTGAAAATATGCAATCAACACTTGGGGTTCATCGAAGTTGGTTCCTTCATTTGGCAACTTCTCCCCCTTAAATACCTAAACTATAAGTCTGATACAATAAATGGAATTAACGAAGAGAAAACGGAAAGGCAACAAACCAGAGAACGGAGTCAAGATCGCAGTAAATGAGAACTGCCTAAACCCTAGACGGATGAACATTATAGAGAAATGAACAGACGCAAAATGAACAGAATAACAAAGAACATAACAACTGAAGAGGCGCGGAAACTTCTGGAATAGGGCTGACGCGGCTGCTGACTGGGCTCGGATCAATGAAGATGCTGGGCTGGGTTAATGGGCCAGCAGATGAAGATTGGGCCAACAATGAAATAAACCCAATAAGATGGAAGCCTGCACATGTGTATAACTCTGCATTTTAACACTCCCCCTCAGGCTGACATCTCCCCATGTCCTCCAAATATGTTCCACATACCAAGCTTGTCTGATAGATGATTGTGTTGTTGGGTCCCAAATGCTTTTGTGAGTATATCGGCCAGTTGATTACCTGTCTTAATATGCCTCAACTCCAAAATATTATCCAACAACTTTTCTCTAATATAGTGACAGTTCATGGAAAACAGGGTTGTTGGCAATTTGTATAGCAGCTTTATTGTCACAATGTAAAACAGATGGTTTTGTTTGTTTAAAACCCAAATCATTCAACAAATTTCTAAGCCAAACAATTTCAGATAGAGTAGAACCCATACTTCTGTATTCAGATTCAGCAGAAGATCTAGATACAGTATTTTGCTTTTTAACCTTCCAAGAAATCAAGGATCGCCCAAGAAATATGCAGAAACCAGTGACAGACTTTCTAGATTCAACACAACCAACCCAATCGGAATCACAATACCCGATTAGGTTGGGTTCAGAATTGCTAGATAACAGAATTCCCTTACCTGGTTCCTGCTTGACATACCTTATAATTCGAAGGGCTGCATTCAAATGAGATTCCTTTGGATCCTACATATACTGACTCAAATTCTGCACAGCAAAGGTTATATCTGGACGGGTAATACTCAAATATAACAGTTTTCCTATCAGTCTCCTATATAGGCTGACATCATCTAGGCCCTTATCATCCTCATTAACATTCAAATGCTTATCATAACTTCTGCTAGTCAGCCTTAGATTTTGCTCCATGGGGGTTTTAGCAATTTTGGCCCCTGATAGCCCAACTTCAGAAATCAATTCCAAAGCATATTTTCTTTGTGACAAAACCAAGCCCTTTTCAGATCTAGCAATTTCAATCCCCCAAAAATACTTCAATTCCCCTAAATCCTTCATCTTAAAATTCAATTCTGACACATGCTTTAAAGCATCAACTAATCTAGAACAATTTCCAGATATAAGCAAATCATCTACGTATATCAACAGCACAACAATATCAGCACCATCATGCTTGGTAAACAGAGAATAGTCAAGTTTGGATTGTACATACCCAGCTTTAACAAGAGATTCACACAATTTCAAATTCCATTGTCTACTGGCTTGTTTTAAACCATAAAGCGACTTTTTCAATTTGCAAACCAAACCAGATTTTTTACTATTAAAACCATCAGGAACATGCATGTAAACCTCTTCATCAAGATCACCTTGTAAGAAAGCATTATGCACATCCATTTGATATAGAGGCCAGTTACGAATAGCAACTAAACTCAGAACAGTCCGCACGGTATTCATTTTAATAACAGGAGAAAAGGTCTCAAAATAATCAATTCCCAATTTCTGATTATAACCTTTGGCTACCAACCTGGCCTTATATCTGGCTAAACTACCATCAGACTTATACTTCATTTTATAAACCCACTTACTTCCAATGATAGATTTACCTTTTGGGATTGGAACCAAATCCCATGTTCCATTCTCTTCAAGGGCTTTAATTTCATCTTGCATAGCCTCAATCCAAGATTAATTTTTTATCGCCTCACTGAAGCTTTCTGGTTCAACCAACTTAGAAATTGAGGTCAAATAGCACTGATATTGACTTGACAATCCATCATAAGATATATAATTTTCAATTGAATGAGGGCAAGAAACATTTGACACCTGATAGTCCTTCATCCATATAGGCGGTCTGATGGTTCTCCCAGACTTGCTCATCAGAGGTTGACCAGATTCTTCAGTGAGTGGAACGATTCCATCAGAGTCAGCATATGAGCCATCATGTGGTTCAGTTCCATCAGGATCATGCTGAACTTCATCATCTGGATTACCTGCATCATAATCTCCAACATTCCCCTCAGTATCCCCAACCATGGGAATACCATCATCAGAGTCATCATAATGCTCAAAGAATATGGGCTGCTGATCAAGTTTACCACTCTCAAAAGGGAATACACTCTCATTAAACCGGACATCTCTACTTATAAAGAATTTTTTTTCAACTAAATCATAGAGCTTATATCCCTTTTGAGTCTCAGAGTATCCCATTAACACAGAAGGGATGGCTCTGGAAGCCAACTTGTCTGTAACCAACATATTCTTGGCATAACACAAACAGCCAAAAACCCTAAGGTGGCTGAATGCAGGTTTTTTTCCATGCAGCATTTTTAAGGGAGATTTCCCTTTTAACAACTTGGATGGCATACGATTAATGAGGTAACAAGCTGTAAGGATGCAATCCCCCAAAAAATTGTTCGGGATTGATCCTTGCAGTTTTAAAGCTCTAGCCACCTCCAAGAGGTGTCTATGCTTTCTTTCGGCCTTGCCATTTTGCTGGGGGGTATAAGGGCAACTACTTTGATGGATAATCCCCTTATCATGCAACATGCTATTTATTTGCTCATTGAAAAAGTCTCTACCATTATCAGTCCTAAAACATTTGATCCTCTTTTTAAATTGAGTCTCTATCATGGCAACAAATCCTCTAAGCACAAGAAAAACATCAGATTTGAATTGCATTAAGTGGATCCAAGTCACTCTAGAAAAATCATCCACCAATGTCAGAAAAAAAACGCTTGTTATCATGAGTAGGACTATGATAGGGACCCCAAACATCAGCATGCACAAGATCAAACATAGCATCAGACTTAGTGTTGGAAACAGGGAAAGGAGATCTAACAATCTTAGCCTTCGGACAAATGGCACAATCATGAGTATTCAATTCATCACGCTTTATAAGATTTAAACCATCAATATGTTCAAGAGACTTCAAAGAGGCATGCCCAAATCGCAAATGCCACAATTTTGTATTACTTACAACAGAACTATTCACAACAGATCCAACAGAAGTCGCAGGTAATTGAATGAAGTACAGTCCAGATCTTTCCTCACCAGTCCCCAAGACCTTCCCATTTGAGAGGTCCTGCAGGATTGCGAGGTTAGAGTAGAAAATCGCAGAACATTCCAAGTCATTCACAATCTTGGAAACTGAGAGAAGATTATATCTGAAATCTGGTATATATAAAACATTCTGCAATTTCTTTCTGGTCCAATAAAAATGTTCCCAATTTGTTTCACCTTTGAATAACCACCATTGGGTAACTGAACTTTGATATCAGGAGCATCCTTAACATCACATAACCAATCATTTCTGTTGGTCATGTGATTGGTGGCTCCTGTATCAAGGATCCAGTTATCCTTTTCATATAAGGAGATAGAATTAAGAGATATACCAGCAGTGTTTGCATGTGGGTCAGAAGGTGTGGTTGCACTTGCTCCAGCTGCAATGCCTCCTACACCCTTAAAGGTTTGCAAAAACCTTTCAAATTGATCACGGGAAAAAGTGATCCCACCCTGTACTCCACCACTCAGATCAACATCATTAGTAGAGTTTAACGCAACAGAATCAATGTCACTACTCCTAACGGAGGTAACATTGGCTTTAGAATTCAAGCCTTTTTGTTTCAGTTGTTCCTTGTACTTGAAGCAATTATCTTTAGCATGACCTTTTTTCTTACAAAAGTCACACCCTTTTGAAAAACATCTGTCCATAGTATGACCCCATTTCTTGCAAAATGTGCATTCTCAGTTTGGATTTCCTTTCGGTTTGTCCAAACTCAGAGACACATTTCCAGAACTAGGATTGTACGAAGCATTCAAAGTACAAGAAACATCCCTTTGAGTCTCCTCTTGTGTTAATAAATTGTATGCTTGATTCACAGAAGGCAAAGGAGACCAAAGTAACAAATGACTTCTAACATTGGCATAATTTTCATTTAAACCAGTCAAGAATTGAAAAAGTCTTTGGTTTTCTTTGTGCTCAATATGCTTTTTAAAATCATCACCTTCTATAAAAGGAAGAGCACAAGCAGTATCGTATTCATCCCAAAGAACTTTCAATCTAGAAAAAAATGTTGATATAGAATCCAAACCTTGCCTACGCATGATAATCTCAAGATGCAACTGATATGCTCTAGGACCACTTACCTTATGAAACCTTTCTTTAAGTTCTTTCCAAACGAGAAATGCACTTTCAGTATACATCATCCCGCTGGAAAGATCCTTAGAGATAGAATTTGTAAGCCATCCTATAACTACAGCATTACATCTATCCCATAAATGGTGCAAAGCATAATCAAAATCATCACGCATGCAAGTTCCATCAATAAATCCCAATTTATTCCTTCCTAACAGCATGAATCTAATAGCTCTACACCACATGACATAATTTTCAGGACCAGTCAAGGTAACAGATATCATGTTAACACCAGGATTATCACTAGCATGCAGGAACAGAGGATGATGAAAATCAACAGATGCCAGTATATCATGCTCATCAAGATTAACCTTTCTTTTTCCTTCATTAACAGGTTTTTCTTCAGCCATAACGAAAAACAGAACAAGGAAAAAGACAGAATATATGTAATAACAAGAAAGAACACGATCTTTATATCAGCAAAAAACAACAGCAGTATCACTACAGGATATTAACAGGATATCTGCAAATAACAGAGAGTATCAAGATCAACAAAGAATCAAAAAATATCCAGATCTGAACCACAATATTATACAATCAGAATAAACCACAGATCCGAAATGAATATTTCAACTAATGAAGAGAAATATGCATATAAGTTGCCAAATGACAGAAATAACAAAATCAGTTAGCCTAACAAAAAAAGACTAACATATACAACAAAAACACAAATCCAAGAAGAACTTGGAAGAAAACACCTGAATCGAAAAAACGGTCGTTCCTTCAGCCTTTCGGCTCTGATACCATGATAAAATCAGGACGGAGCGATACTAAACAACAGAGCAGAGATCTGAAAATATGCAATCAACACTTGGGGTTCATCGAAGTTGGTTCCTTCATTTGGCAACTTCTCCCCCTTAAATACCTAAACTATAAGTCTGATACAATAAATGGAATTAACGAAGAGAAAACGGAAAGGCGACAAACCAGAGAACGGAGTCAAGATCGCAGTAAATGAGAACTGCCTAAACCCTAGACGGATGAACATTAGAGAGAAATGAACAGACGCAAAATGAACAGAATAACAAAGCACACAGCAACTGAAGAGGCGCGGAAGCTTCTGGAATAGGGCTGACGCGGCTGCTGACTGGGCTCGGATCAATGAAGATGCTGGGCTGGGTTAATGGGCCAGCAGATGAAGAATGGCCAACAATGAAATAAACCCAATAAGATGGAAGCCTGCACATGTAGGGGTGGCAATTTCTGACACGACACGATTAAACGATCTGCAAACGATCTGCAATTTACACGTTTAGACACGACACGATTACTAAGCGTGTCTAAACAACTCTTATACATTTAGACACGATTAATAATCGTGTCTAAACACATATAACCTGCAAATACACGACAAACACACGTTTAGACACGATTAGTAATCTATATCAAGTATGAACAAGCATGAACAAGTATTATATACTATATAGACTAAAATAGATAATATTATATTTGAGGGATAATAAGTATGAACATATAAATATTTGTAATTAAAAATTAAATATATTAATTAAGTATAAATATAGATTATGGGAGTGTATAAACATTTTTGGGAGTGTATAAACATTTGTGGGAGTGTATCAAATTTGAAGACCGTACTTTGTATATATATCTGCTTTAAAGCATATATGAGTTTGGCCTTAACGGATCCTGTGTCTAAACAACTCTATACGTTTAGACACGATTAACGACTTATACGTTTAGACACGAGACATGTTTAGACACGTTTAAGATTTATCCGTTTAGACACGAGAAATGTTTAGACACGACACGATTAATGACACGGCACGATTAGACACGACACGACACGATTGCCACCCCTATGCACATGTGTATAACTCTGCATTTTCACAGTAGTTCGTGCTATGTCACTGGACTGGTAACTACCGACAACGTCCGTGTTGCTGGAAGGACATCACTCTTGGGAACAATGTCACGGCTAGGAAAGGAAAGGCTTCCACGGGATTCACCGAGCTGGAACCCTATCCTCTACAGGGGAGAAACTTATCTCACTACGCAACAAGAGAGAAACTTCACCGTAGGGCTTGTCTTCAATGGTGGGTCGTTTGACGAGCTTCACGAATGAAGACTCTGCTCACTGATGGAGCGACGTCATTGGTAAGAAACCAGACGAAACTCTAGCACTATGCAGGGACCATTCTCTCACACGGAGAGATACGGTAACCTTACGGTGAGATTTCTATCTCTTTGAAACAATTTCCTCCTAAATCCTTGACTCTCTTTTTTAAGTCATCCATCACGAATTTATTCATCGACCACTAGTTTGTTTGTTTGAGTGTGTCTTACTGGTGCGAACATATGCCTAATGTTCAATCCTGCGAAGTACGGGCCTTTGCCACTGACCAAATTTTTTGGATCTTCATATACAATTCTGGACTTAGGAATTTCATGACTTGAAATTTCGTAGTCATTGCTAGAGCCTTTGCTTCGACCAATTTTAGGACGTAATCTATCGTGACGATTATATACGTACGTTAAAATGTTGACCTTAGAAGGAGTCCGACCAAGTGATGCCCCATTGTGCAAACAATCAGCACAACAATCAGGTGCTTAGAATTTAGACCAACTTTATTGGTGGGTTCCCAATTTGGCAAATATATTTTTGACAAGCTTGACATGCTTGTACCAAAGTTGTTGTTTGCTCATGGTCATCCAATATCTTTGTCACAAGATTTTCACTACAAGAATCTGTTGCAACAGCAACGAAACTTCCGTGTTGACGCTAACAGTTGTAGTTAAATATATGTATATTGTGTCGACAATTTTTGCTGTCGTTATTATTACTTATTAGGCACAATATGTTTTTCATCGTTATAAGATACATTGAGTGTTAATTTTTGCTGACATTTTATATTTTACATGGATGAATGTGTAATGTCGACCAACACTTGATGTTAAATAACTTCATCAGTAGCAGGTGAATTTTTCATTGCAAATGTACATATTCAAATGTGAAACGTTCTGTCGTAAATATAGTGATATCAGCAACGGATGTTTGCCGTAACTAATCAATTTTTGTCGTCGTTAAAACATAAGTACCGGGAAAATGTAAGAATAGGTTTACGTGTCAATATATTGTCGACATTAGTATAGTCATTCAACAACAGATTTAATTGTTGTTGTAAAATAGTTTATTTAGTGACGACTATTGTTGTTGTTAAAAAATCAAATTTTCAAAAAACAATTCCGCTCTGATTTAAAAATTCAAAATATTGAAATTCAACAACTTATTTACACGTTATACAGAACAGCTTCCTCTTATCTTCCCTTCCATTCCTTCCCTTCACCTTCTCTTCATTCAAAACGTTTTCCAAAGGATTAAAGCTCACCCTTCCTTTCCCCCTCTCGGCGATTTGAAGTTTGACATCGAGTTGGAGGCGAGTTGAAGCTCGATCGACTTGTCATGGATGAAGTGTTGGAGCTGCTCAAAGTTCCATGGATGAAGGCCTGCTGGAGCTGGGGCTGGAGAAGGCGACTTGGAGCTGGAGAAGTCGAGCTGGAGCTGGAGAAGTCGAGCTGGACCTGTAGAAGGCGAGCTGGAGCTCGAGAAGTGCTGGTTCTCCGATGCCTTCACCGTGGATGAAGCCATAGATGATGAAGTGACAATATATGGATGAAGAAGCCATGGATGAAGAAGGAGGAAGAAGCCATGGATGAAGAAGGATGAAGAAGCCATGGATGAACACAAATAATTTAAAATCGGACAACAAAATCGCAGAAAATAAATCGACCAACAACAACCTGAGTTCGCTCTAACATCGGAAAAGTGTTGTCATCGTTCATTTGTGTTTAACAACAACCTGATTCCGCTGTAAAGTTGACGTTGGGAACCACATGCTAACAGCGGCAAGCCTTTTACAACGGGCAAAGTGTCAACGTATAGACCGTTAACGACGGGGGCTACAGCGACGAAGATTTTGTCGTTGTTCAGACTTAACAACGGTATTTATGCAGTTAGCAACGCATTTTTGCCAATGTGTATACTCGAATTTCTTGTAGTGTTTCCTTATTATTGACTTGGCACCTTAATCATATACGGTGTATATAGCCTTCGGGCATCTTTCGTAGGATGCGTTCTGACATAGGATGGGCGACATTTTAAATAGGGTGTTGAACACCCTTTTTGTGCAAGTCCCATCTATTATCAGATAACTAGTTGTGATGCATCGAAATTTTGTGGCTTCGCACTCGTCAGATGTTATCTCCCCTTTTTTCAAGAAATCAGTATATGAGTATCATTCATGTATTTGTTTCATTGTTCGGAGGCTCTCATCCTGAGTGACTAAGCAGACAGGAAATTTCCCGAGTTAACGTCAAACGTTCACTTGGAGAGGTTGAGTCGGACATTGTAAAGCCTCATTCGCGCAAAAGTGTATTCCAAATCCCTTAGTGGTCGATGCCTACCTTGAACTTCATTAGTATTTTGTCGACATACGCATTCATTGTGTCCCCCATCATATCAACGAACAGCTTGTTGACTAACCTCTTATAGGTGGCGCATGTACTGATAAGCTCAAAAGGCATCACAATGTAGTGATAAATGTCGTTGTCCGCGCAGAAGGACTTATGCGAAACATCTTTTTCGGCCATCATGATCTGATTGGAACTTGTGTTCAATGTTAGTTTCATGCAATGGTCAATCCTTGTGAGACTGAAACAATAAACCATAATAATTTCTTATTGAGTTAGGGTCACTGTCTCCCTGATTTTTTGGATTAGTAAATCCCTTAATTTTCGCATCGGGACGGTTGCGTGTTTAGGTGGCGACGCCACTTAAATAGAGGCGTGGCTACGTAGAGAATAAACACACACAAACTCTTAAAAGAATCGTCATGTTGACTTATTACTCATGCGCCCCCGAGTGTAGAACAAGTTATGAGTTAAGAAGTTAAAGTCTAGTTTTTGAGTTGCTAACGCCTCATATTCATCAATGTCATTTCCTGTTTTTAGTCTAAACACTTTGTTAAGCTGATGAGTTGTGTCTACATTTTTTTATAAAAGACAGTCCATTTGTGCTTCATACAACAAATTTGCAGACTATCTAGATATACTTAGTTCTCGTATAAATAGTTTGGATTAAGTATTATATGTTAAGTGAGACAAAATTTTAAGCTATATATATATATTTGAGAGAATTTTGTGTTATAAAGTAAGATTATCTAGTGTATAACACGTAGATGATACATTTGCCCCACATTTTGTTTGTTCTGATCATATTCTTCTACCGTTTTAGATTTCATGAAGAAGATGGGTTTGTTGATGTAAATGATTAAATCACTCTCATCAGATCAAAAGACCTCTAAACTAATGGTTGTCGGTTGTGTTGTGTTGTCCAGAAAATAAAAGTTATAAATGTTTTACTTAGTTGATATACTAAGTTGGGTAAATATCATTTATTGTTGGAGAACCACTCGAATGGATGGTGGTTGAACTATAGAATTGTATGCTTGGATTATTCTGAAGTCGTGACGACACTTTCAGATTGAAACTATTTGGAGGCACCCAAACTTTCAATCGGATAAAATCATAATACTGAACTAGAACTTGAGAAGGATTGTGAATGTTTGAGATGGAATTTTAGGACCTCCCCTATGACCAATTTATAGTGTTTGCCACACCCTTTGGAGAAGACACCACATCCTTTGGAAGAGACACAACACCCTTTGGCCATGGTATGTGTCATTTCGGCCATATATGTCCTTTGGATTCAAATTTTGGCTCCAAAACCAAAGGGACACCTTAGGATGACACTAACAATGGTTCGGCCTAGCAATGGTTTGGCCTAATATTTGGCTCTAAAGCAAGTGTCCAAAAACCGGGAATTTTGAGGTTAAAATGTTAAGTCATTAGTTCCAAAAATTCAAATTTACAATGAATTTTTAGAATAGTGACTTTATGAATAATAATAAAAAATTCTCAGCTGACCTGGCAGCTCGACCCTAGCCAGGGGCGCTGCCCCTGAACCCGGCAAAGGGGGCCCTTTGACCCCCATTGCCTCATCTCTAATCAACTGATGAATCTCTGATACAATGAACCATAATATACTTAAACAAGCGTGCACTCCGCACCCTTCTAACTTGTTTAATGAGATAATATGATCCCATTGGTCAACTAGTCAATCCAATTACACTAAAATATATAACAATCCTCCCCCATTTTAGTGTAATCCTTGATTAACTAAACATAAGATCACAATCAAACAACACAACAAACTTATGCATAAATGAAATATCATGACGATTGAATTTCATCTTAGTGTATTACACATTTCAAATATTCGAATACCAAGGTTTCACTATGGATTGAACCTTTGTTATTCATTGTGAATACATGAAGATAATATACACATAAATTAACATTCTCAAATGTCATTTCTTCACACTATCTTTTACTAACCTTGTGTCCTAATCCTTCATAAACATATCAAAGCCAAGTCCTAGCTTCTTGAAGTGGCTAAACTTCATGTTTACATAGGTAGCTCTTTTACTCTTGCACCTGCATATGCATTTTTTCAAAAGAACTAATAAGAAGTTAAACTTCAACCTCCTTTACTTGCAGGTCTGAACACATACCTTGGGATAATATAACCAATGTGTTCCAATCTCTAGATGTCAAGCTTTCCGCATTGAATTCAACACCTAATGTCATATTAGGTGGGAATTGGGTATCGAAACATGAGAGATTTCAAATGGACTTTAATCCTATCCCTACTGCTGATTTGTGCATAAGATCCCTTCTTAACCCTTTGGTTAAATGATCGGCTAAATTATGTTGAGATTTTGTAAACTCCACTGATATAACACCATGCATGATGAGTTCACGAATCATGCTGTGTCTAACACCTAAGCGTCTAGACTTGCCTTTGTATACTTGCCTATATGCATTAGCCAAGGCAGATTCACTATCACATCTGATAGATATAGAAGATATCGGTTTAGGCCATAATGGAATTTCGTAAATCAGATTTCTTAGCCATTCAGCTTCTTTACCAGACGATGCTAATGCAACAAACTCAGACTCCATTGTTGAGTGAGTAATGCAACTTTGTTTCTTAGATGCCCAAGAGATGGCACTTCCCCCAAGAAGGAATACCCATCCACTTGTAGAAGAATGATCTTCCACATTGGAAATCCAACTTGCATCTGAATATCCTTCAAGAACATAAGGAAATCCAGTATAAGTCAAACCATAATCCATGGTTCCTTTCAAGTACTTGAATACTCGATTTAATGCTTGCCAATGATGTGAACTTGGATTGCTAGTATATCTACTAAGCTTTCCAACAGCATAAGAAATATCTGGCCTAGTGCTAATCATGGCATACATAAGACAACCAATAGCCCTTGAGTATTCAAGTTGAGATACCGCCACACCTTTATTAGGTAGAAGTTTAATACAAGGATCTATGGGAGTGCTAACTGGAGAACAATCTTTAAAATTAAATTTATTCAGAATCTTCTCAATATAATGGGATTGAGAGATTGAAATACCATTGTTCTTTCGTATGATCTTTATACCAATAATCACCTCACCCTCCCCCAAATCCTTTATGTCAAAATTAGATGACATAAAGTTTTTGGTTTTATCAACTTGATTTTGGTCAGTACCAAAAATCAACATGTCACATACATAAAGACAAATAATAACTCATTTACCAGAAGTATCAAATTTGCTATATACACACTTGTCTGCTTGGTTAAGAAGAAAACCATTAGACAATACCACATCATCAAATTTTTGATGCCATTGTTTTGGTGCTTGTTTAAGACCATACAATGATTTCTTCAACTTGCACACCTTATAATCATTTACAGGCATAACAAACCCTTCCGGTTGTTTCATATATATCTCCTCATCCAAATCACCATTCAAGAATGCAATTTTCACATTCATTTGATGAATTACAAGATTATGAATAGCTGCAAGTGCTATTAATAACCTAATAGTAGAGGTCCTAGCAACAAGAACATAAGTATCAAAGTAATCAATCCCTTCCTTCTGTCTGAAGCCTTGGATAACCAATCTTGCTTTATACTTATCTATGCTACCATCCACTTTGATTTTCCTTTTGAAAATCCATCTGTTTCCCAAAGCTTTACAGCTAGGAGGTAGATCAGTCAATTCCCATGTATTATTATTCATGATTGAATCCATTTCATCCTGGATAGCTTCTTTCCAGAATGCAACATATCTTGAAGTCATAGCTTCACTAAATGTTCTTGGATCCTCTTCAATCATAAAACAGTATTGATACTGATACTCAACATCATCTCTTGATCCTTCAACCAAATAAAGTTGAAAATCAGATCCAAAAGATTTGGCTTTTCTAGTTCTAGTACTTCTCCTTGGTTCAGTCGGTCCAGGTACAGAAACAGTACCACCAGAAGTATCTGAACTTAAAGAATTCTGAATCATATCTTTTGGTCTAGGTATATATGTAAATCTATCTTCATCAAAGGTAGCATCTTTTGATTCTATAACTGTGTTAACAGACACATAGTCATTAGATTCTAATACATAGAATTTATATGCAGAGGAATGCTCAGCATACCCAATGAAGATACAATTTATACCTATTTCACCCAAGTTTCTTCTTTTGGGTTCAGTGAGCCTTACAATTGCTCTACATCCCCAAACTCTCAGAAAACTTATTTTTGGTAGCTTTTTATACCACAATTCATATGGGGTAATCTTATTCCTTTTATTAGGAATTCTATTCAATAAATAACAGGTTGTTAACATAGCATCACCCCCAAAAACCTTCACTTAAACATGAATAGGATAACATGGAATTAACCATTTCTTTCAAAGTCCTATTCTTCCTTTCAGACACACCATTTTGTTGTGGTGTATAAGGAGCTGTAGTTTGATGTATTATACCAGTAGATTGAAAATATAATGGATCATAATACTCTCCTCCTCTATCAGTACGTAAATTTTTAATCAATTTACTTTGATGTAGCTCAACTTCCTTTTTATAAATTTTAAATTTATCAAGAGCTTCATCCTTAGCATGCAATAAATAAACATAGCAATATCTGGAAGCATCATCAATAAAAGTAATAACATACTTTTTATTTCCTAATGAAGGAGTAGCATGAAAATCACATAAATCGCTATGAATCAGTTCCAATATATTGGAAACTCTATTTACATCCTTGAAAGGCTTTCTAGTTATCTTAGTTAACATGCAAGATTTACATTTCTCATTGTTTATATCAATAGCAGGTATGAGACTCATTTTAGACATATCTTTCATTCTTTTATAATGAACATGTCCTAGTCTAGCATGCCATAAATCTGAATTATTCATATTATTACCAGTACTAATAGAAGTCATGCAAGCAGATTCATTATCAAATGAAACCTTAACATTCAACATAAACATACCATTACTTAAATAACCAAATCCTACAAAAGAACCATGTTTGGACAAGATATACTTGTCACTTTCATACACTTGTTTGTAACCACAATTATTTAAAATAACACCCGATAAAAGATTCTTTCGAATCCCGGGAACATACAATACATTGTTTAAAGACACACTTTTTCCAGACGTAAAGACAAGTTTAACATTTCCTAGTCCTTTGATTGGTTCAGTCGCAACATTTCCCATCTTCAAGACAAATCCATTTTCAATTGGTTGAAAATCCTTGAACCAACGAAGATCCTTACACACATGAGTTGTTGCTCCTGAATCAATCCACCATGCAACATGATCATCCTGCACATAAAATGCCTCAGATATTACTGATACATAATTCTGACCCGAATTATTATTTTGTATTAAAATCTGACCTTGTTGCTTTTCAGGATCCTTAGATCCTCTTGGACCAGCGTTATGCTTGCCTTTTCCAAACCGACAATCCTTCTTGAAATGACCGGGTTCGCCACACTTCCAACACGCCACCTTAGGCTTTTTGTTGAAAGACTTATTGTCATCTCCTTTAAACTTGCGTTTGTTTCCCTTGTTCGAGTTTGAAAATCGACCCTCTTCAACCATGTTTACAGAAGAGTTACCAACTTGGTTCTTACCCTTAGGGTTATTGTCAACTTCTTGAGCCCTTAAAGACTCCTCAATCCTGAAGTGACTTCCAAGTTGAACAAGAGACATCTCTTCCTTATTGTGTTTCAGGGTATGTTTGAAATCTTTCCATGATGGTGGCAGTTTGTCAATAACACTAGAAACTGAGATGGATTCATCTATCTTCATGTTATGTTGAGCAAACTGTCCCAGAATCCTTAACAGTTTGTTATATTGTTCCATGACCGGTCTAGTATCAACCATTTTGTAATTATTGAAATTACTCACAAGAAACTTCTTGCTTGAAGCATCTTCGGCCATGTACTTGGATTCAAGGGAATCCCACAATTATTTTGAAGACTCGACATTTTGGTATATATCAAATAGGGAATCAGACATACCGTTCAGGATGTGACCACGACAAATGTAGTCATCATTCTCCCATTTGCAGCGGCGTCTGGTTTGTTCCACTGTTTCATTGTCGAGTAG
This sequence comes from Chamaenerion angustifolium, assembly GCA_946814005.1. Lineage (NCBI taxonomy): Eukaryota > Viridiplantae > Streptophyta > Magnoliopsida > Myrtales > Onagraceae > Chamaenerion > Chamaenerion angustifolium. The sequence continues at coordinate 24,108,818 of OX328271.1, read as the reverse complement.
TTCTGGCATGGGAGTACTTAGTACGTGCACCACCTTTAAGGTCGTCAAAAGGAAGTGCATCTTCTTTTGCCATCTTCGAAAGTCACTGCCTTCGAACTTATCTAACTTAGCAAACTTGCTAGTCATGTCTCTAGCAGATTCTCCGTTCGTCATCTTCAGAGAAATAGTTTCAATCTTTGTTGGAGAACACTCGAATGGATGGTGGTTGAACTATAGAATTGTATGCTTGGATTATTCTGAAGTCGTGACGACACTTTCAGATTGAAACTATTTGGAGGCACCCAAACTTTCAATCGGATAAAATCATAATACTGAACTAGAACTTGAGAAGGATTGTGAATGTTTGAGATGGAATTTTAGGACCTCCTCTATGACCAATTTATAGTGTTTGTCACACCCTTTGGAGAAGACACCACATCCTTTGGAAGAGACACAACACCATTTGGCCATGGTATGTGTCATTTCGGCCATATATGTCCTTTGGATTCAAATTTTGGCTCCAAAACCAAAGAGACACCTTAGGATGACACTAACAATGGTTCGGCCTAGCAATGGTTTGGCCTAATATTTGGCTCTAAAGCAAGTGTCCAAAAACCGGGAATTTTGAGGTTAAAATGTTAAGTCATTAGTTCCAAAAATTCAAATTTACAATGAATTTTTAGAATAGTGACTTTATGAATAATAAAGTCAGCGGCGCTGCCCCTTGGACCCCGCCAGGGGCGCTGCCCCTGGACCCGGCAAAGAGGGCTTTGACCCCTTTGACCCCCATTGCCTCATCTCTAATCATAATATTTAAACAAGCGTGCACTCCGCACCCTTCTAACTTGTTTAATGAGATACTATGATCTCATTGGTCAACTAGTCAATACAATTACACTAAAATATATAACATTTACTGGGATAAGAAACAATCAATAAAGATATTACACTGCAACTATATATTCGTTCTTTCTTGACAAAAGAAGATGATAAAAAAATAATATGCTAAGAAAGCATCTATTCTAAAATCACATTGCTTTTATATCAGAAAAGGATTGGATTCTCAAAAAAAAAAAAAAAGATTAGAGAATAGAATAGAATTCTCTCTTGAGCTCACCAGAAAGGCCATCTACGAAAAAAATGGCAGCAGAAAAATAAGAGTCACCATTGAGAAGCTATTTGGGGATGTGTTCCTCCTAAAAGTTGTTATAATTAGAGTTGGATATTGTATAAAAATTCAAAAATTGTAATTATAATCGTTATTATATTATATAATTGTTTTTATAAATTATTATTTTATATAGTTAATCGTATATATATATTTATTAATGAATAGTGATAGAAATAGACTTTTTATGGACTAATTCAAAAACGTTTACGTTAATTATGTTAAAATTGTACTATTTTAATTTCACATCTACATAATGTTGAAATTACAGTGCTTTAATAATTGAGTTAATCGTTTTGTATCAAAATGGCCAAAATTTAATTTATAAGAACCTGAATGAAATATGGTGATTTGAATATTGGTATACATGTAAAACTGTGGTTATGAATATAGTTATGATATTGAAATTTATACCCGCAATATTTATAGTTATGTATGTAGTTTAAAATATGGTACAGTTATAGTATTTTGTATGTTCTAAAAATAGAAATTCATAGTCTAGACCAAACTCACGGTTGAACAGGCCAAGCAACTAGATCGGACCGAATTGTAAAGTCAACTAGCATGATGAGCAAAAAAATGAGTGATTTTTATGAACCGGAAAAGTTTTGTAAAAGCATATAATTTTTCAGTTTAAAATAACTTTCATGAAAATGGAAGAAATGTGAGAAAGAAATAGGAGGGAGAAGTAGGAGCGAAATAGACACACTCCCAAATAGCAAGTTGAGCAAATGGGTAGCGGCTCAACAGCTCCCATGGGTAGCGTGGATAGTTGTGGAGCAATTTGTTCAACAGCTACTCCAAGTCCCCTACTTACTTTTTTTTTAAGGTGATATATATATACACATATAATATATATATATATATATATATAGCATACACATATAATATAGATTTACATATATATAAATTATATAACATGTGATAAATTTATCGTACGGTCAGTCTAAAAATCGAAACTTAACAAAATTAACATAATTTATGTCGTAATTTAATTATCAACGTTCTGTATTTTTTTTTTTAGTAAGTATACAATTAAATTTCTCATCTAAATCATTTTGTCTTTCCGATCAAATTATAAAACAAATTCAGTTAATTTAAAATTTTGATTGAAAATACAAAATTTAATTGTTTTATAAACAACTAATAAACTAACTGAATTTGTTTTATAATTTGATAGAAAAGACAAAATGATTTAGACGAGAAATTTAATTGTATACTTACTAAAAAATAAAAATACAGTACGTAGATAATTGAATTACGACATAAATTACATTAATTTTGTTAAGTTTCTACTTTCAGATTGACCGTACGATAGATTTGATCAAACATTATATAAATTATATATATGTAAATCTATAATATATGTGTATCTATATTATATATTATATGTGTATACTATATGTATATATATATATATATATATATATATATCACACAGGTATAACTTATATGTGTAAAAACAAAGTGCGGGGGCTTGGGTGCACTTATTTCCAAATTTTTAAATATATTTACGTTTTTAAATAACTTTTTTTTCAGATAATTACTTTTTGAATTTCTTCGGAGTATCATTACGAAAGACCATCTAAGTCTATCAAAGAAGACATGATTTGTATAGATTTGTAGGGAAACTGGCATGGATTTTCACTACAGATTTGTATTCGTAAATAGTAGTAGAGGTGAGAATTTGTATGGATGCCATATTGTATTGTTCATATTAATATGTTATTGTATTGAACTTTACGAGATAAATTTAATTTATCATATTTTTAACCTTAACATAAAATGTAATATTTCGTATGTTAAATTACTCAATTGTACGTCCATATACGAATAAGAAAATATAAAACTAATAAACTGTTTACCGTAAAAAAAAATAGGCTAAATAGCCAAAATGCACTAGGATATTTGAACATATTAAATGCACTACTTATTTTGTTTTGTGCACCTGAATCAATTATAGGGTTGTTATTTTGTCAATTGTTTATGTTAAATTCATCAAAATTATAATTTTGCTCTCATGTTAATCTTTATATCATCTTCAACACTAGCAAACCCAAAATACATATTAAATTTTGAAGTCAACTCAATTTCGAACCCAGAACAACATTTCTTGGTTTGAAATCAATCCAAAACAATATTTTTGCGTTCAAAATCAACAAAAAATGTTTTTTAAACCCAAGACAACGTTTTTGGATTGATTTTGAACTTAGAAATGCTATTTGGGGTTGATTTCGAACCCAAAAATGCATTTTATGGATCAAAATCATACCCAAATATATTTTTTTGGATTTGATTTGTGATTTTGTGTTGAGGATAAAATCATCATTTTGATCGAAAACAGTAATGTTCAACATATAAATTTGACGGAACACTAACGACGGTGCATTTAACAACAATAGGGAAACGTCTTAGTGCACATAACAACACTTTCAAACATGTTGGTGCAATTACCAACATCAGACAAAAATCTTGGTGTATCGAAGTTATTCACCCTAAAAATTATAATTTGAAATATTAAATTTTAAGAGTTCTTAATATACAATTGATCAATTCTAAAATTAAACAATTAGAAGAGGTTTAAAAGTTGTTAAACTTTACTTGTTTAGAAAAATATGAAGAAAAAAAATATACTTACTAGTTCAACTTTACCATGTTATTGTTGGTCACATCGTGTTTGTAATCTCATGTTATTGTTTTATTATAGGGTTAATAGCTTAATTGGTTACACATGTTTCACCATTGTGCAGAATGGTTACACATGTTTCAAAATGTGATTAATTGGTTTTGCTATGTGACTAATTGGTTACACATGTTTTTCCAAATGTGATTAATTGGTTATTCCGTTAGTAAACCGTTAACTTTAACGTTAATTCATTTTTTAACATATTATTGAATTGTGAAATGACTATTATGCCCTTAGTTGTCTTGAAGAACAGATTGGAAGGATTGAAAAAACAAAATCGAATCAAATTCGATTTGATGTTAAAATCGAACCATTAAATGCTGTTATGGGTTCTTGCGAACCCAGAAAATGCTGTTTTGGGTTCTTGCGAACCCAGAAATTGTAATTCTGGGTTCTCAAGAACCCAGAAAATGCTGTTCTGGGTTCTTGCGAACCCAGAAATTGCAATTCTGGGTTCTCAAGAACCCAGAAAATGCTGTTCTGGGTTCTTGAGAACCCAGAAATTGCAGTTCTGGGTTCTCAAGAACCCAGAAAATGCAGTTCTGGGTTCTCAAGAACCCAGAAATTGCTGTTCTGGGTTCTCAAGAACCCAGAAAATGCTGTTCTGGGTTCTCAAGAACCCAGAAAATGCTGTTCTGGGTTCTCAAGAACCCGGAAATTGCTGTTCTGGGTTCTCAAGAACCCAGAAAATTCTGTTCTGGGTTCTTGAAGAACCCAGAAAATGCTGTTCTGAGTTCTTCAAGAACCCAGAACAGCAATTTCAAACATTTCGAATGGGTTCTTCACAATGTGGGTAACATGTACAACCTTTTAATCACATCATTTCAAACAACAGTATCCATTTAATCACATTATAGAGAAACATGTATGACCTTTTAATCACATTATAGAGAAACATGTATGACCATTTAATCACATTTGGTGATAACATATACTGCAATACAGAACTTCAAGAACCCAGAAACAGCATTTCTGGGTTCTTGAAAAACCTAGAAACAGCATTTCTGGGTTCTTGAAGAACCCAAAAATCAGATTTCTGGGTTCTTGAAGAACCCAAAAATCAGATTTCTGGTTTCTTGAAGAACCCAGAAACGCGATTCTGGGTTCTTCAAGAAACCAGAAATCAGATTTCTGGTTTCTTGAGAACCCAGAATCGCAATTTCTGGGTTCTCAAGAAACCAGAAATCTGATTTCTGGTTTCTTCAATTCTTGTTCTTGAAGATGATGTGTTCTTGAAGATGATTCTAGGGGTAATTACGTCATTTTACGTATCTAAATAGTGACTTAACTGTGATTTTAACGGTGAACAGTAAAAAAACCAAATAGTCACATTTCAAAACCAATTAATCACATTTTGAAACATGTGTAACCATTCTGCACAATGGGGAAACATGTGTAACCAATTAAGCTATTAACCCTTTATTATATGCGTTTATGAACACTATTTTTTTCATATGTATTATGATCATATTATGTAAAATAGTATAAGAGCAATTTACTTTTGAATACCATCCCTTGTTTATTGTGGTGCTAAAAAATAATGGGTTACATTGTTTTTTTTTAAATAAACATATAATGTTATATAGGAGAAATAGTATATTTCCTCGTAGCCAATAATCATAGGAGTATCAACTATCAACTCACTCAATGATGTAGTAATGGATGATACTAAGATGACCCCTTAAAAGTTGATTATTGTGTGAATATAAATTATTTTATGTGTGGAACAAACATATTAATAATGTTATTCTTGGGAACTATTAATTCACTCATCTCCTACGATTTTAATCGAAACTATTTTAGTTGGGGTTTAAATGTGTACAGTCAGAATAACATTTGATCAAATAATGTAATTTGACCAATACCTATATCCTTTAGGAATAGAGTTGTCAAAAAATGACCCGACCCGAAAATGACCCGGAATCGACCCGGGGGTTGGGTCGGGTTCTGGTCACAAAAAAATGGATGACGGGTCATTTTCGTGTTGACCCGTCTGACCCGCCGCAAGAGGCGGGTCGATTCCGGGTTGACCCTTATGACCCGAACCTGACCCGTCCAAAAAATAACCCTAAATTCTGAATCAGTATTCAGTAGTCAGTCTCAGACTCTCTTCGCTCGGCTACTGCTCGCTGGAGTCTTCTCTTCGCTAAGCTCGAAGTCTTCTCTTCGCTAAAACCGTAAGCCTGAAGTCTTCTCTTCGCTCGGCCGTTGCTTAGCTTCCACCAAAAAACCTTGTGTTGCTTCAGTTTTCGCTCGTTGTCGCGCTTCAGTCTTCGCTCGTTGCCGTTGGTCGTGGTATGGTATGGTCGTCTTCGCCTGATCCGGTATATGCAGTGAACTGTGAACTGGTCGTGGTCTGGTTGTGCTTCGTTGCTTGATTTGTGTGACAATGTGATGTTTGAATCTATTGTGATTTGTGCTTGTGCTTGACAGCTTGTGTGACAGTGTGAATCTATTGTGCTTGTGTGAATCTATTGTGCTTGTGCTTAACAGCTTGTGTGACAGTGTGAATCTATTGTGCTTGATTTGTGCTTGTGCAGTTGTGCTTGACAGCTTGTGTGACAGTATGACAGATGTGTTCTTGTGCTTACTAAACTATGACAGATTTTAACGATAAAGAACTGTGAACTGTGACAGATTTTAACAATTGACAGATTTAATTGTATATGCAGTGAACTGTGAACATGGATGATGAAGAACTTTGGAGGCTTGATTTTGATGATGATAGATTTAATGAAGGTGATGTTGATGTAGGAATTTGATGATTTAAGATCCAGCAGATAATCAACTCAAAAATCACAACTTGATCGATATTTAGAAGAAGAACTACTTGATAGGAAGAATACTTTGAATGTTCTTGATTATTGGCATGGGGAATCGACTCGATTTCCTATTCTTTCTACTATGGCATGTGATATTTTCAGCATCCCTATTACAACAGTTGCTTCTGAATCAACATTTAGCATTGGTGGTCGTATTCTCGATCAATACAGGAGTTCGCTCAAGCCGGAAACTGTGGAAGCTATTATGTGCACTAGAGATTGGATTGAAGACGAGACAAGTAATATCTATAATCTTTATAAATTTTAGTTTCTTACTGTTTTATGATTATATATATGACAAATATATGTTTGCAACTTTGCATAGAAGAAGATGAAGAAACAAAATTGGAGCAAGAGATTGACGATTTTATCCCGAATGAGGAAGAGTCACAAGCATGAAACTTTGAATTATGTGGTTTGAATTTAGATGTTTTTTGTTGGAATTTGGATTCTTCTTATTGTGTTTATTTTGAAGAAGTTTATGTGATGGTACATTAATACTTGGATGTATTGTATGGAACAGTCTTGTGTCACTCATTGTGTGTGTGTGATAAATGATGTCTTATGTGAATTGTGATCGAGTATTTCATGTGAGAGCAAGCATTACTTTCTACCATATTTTGAAACGGATGCAATTATTTGATTATTTGTTTATATATTCATCATTTAGTGATAGTTCTATAATTCTATTATTCTTTTCTGGGCGGGTCAGGCGGGTTGACCCGTCAACCTGGCAGGTCGGGTTCGGGTCACAAAATCTAACCTGTACCAAATGGCGGATCGGGTCGGTCTGAATCTGACGGGTCAACCCAAATTGACAGGTGTATTTAGGGATTGACTCCCGTGTGAATGAGTACTATTTTAGGTATGAAATAAGTATGTTAAGATGTCCTCCCTATCTTCCTTTCTAAGACATCTAAGAAAAATAAAAAATATTAAAGTAGGGAAAAGGGTAAAAGGAACGGATGCTTCTTCAGTTGGGGGCTTTATCAGAAAATGTGGAGTTTTTTATTTTAATTCTATTTCTACTAATGAATAAACAAGTTCTGTGTTCCTTTTTCTCTTTTCCTCATCCACTTGTGGAATCGTGTGCAGTGTTATTCATACCAGTGTTCTCATAACCGGACCGACGGTCCAATCGAGAATCGGATCCCTATTCGGTATGGTTCAACTAAAAGATCAAAATGCATATGAATAGTGTTTGAATTGGGTTGGACTGACCGTTTTTTTTAAATCGACTGGTTTCCAATTCTAGATTTTTTGGGAGTAGTTTAAATTTTTGAGTGGTTCTCTTCGGTTTAAACCGACTTTTTCGGTTCGACCGAGCAACTTCTTCGGTTTAGAAGTTATGTTTAAAGTTTAGACCTATTTTGTATGATTTTGAGACTATTGTGTTATATATATTCAAAATTTGAGGTAATTATGTGTGTGTTTGAGACTATGTAGTTTGTAATTGTATTTTCAGTATTTTTTTGTGAACCGCACGTCGAATCGGATCTGACCGATCGAACCAGGAACTAGACCCCTCACCGGTTTGAGGACCGATTCAGTTCTGATAACACTGATTTATACCATCTTTCTTACTCTTCATCGCCCAATAAAACTTTTTTTTAACACAAAATAATTTTATGCATGAATAATGTGGAGTCTGATGCAAAGGAGACAATATAAGTATGGTAATAGAAGAAGTTGGTAATGGTAGACCTCTAATGCCACTAATTTTCAATTGCAGAAAGCTGTTGTTGGAAGCAAATGGGGTAGCAGATCAACTCGTTAAGGCAGCTGTCAGATTTGAAGAACATTTTGTGATCCTCCGTTAGAAATTTTGTCGCTTATTAAAGTTGACATGTTTGGCTTGGCCAAAACCATACTTGTAGCTCCTAATTAACTTTTGTAGTTTTTATGGATTTATAATCAGTTTCTACCAAAAAAAACTAAGAGTGGTCCATAGTATGGTTGACGATAGTTAGAGTATGATACAAGTATGACAAATACCATAACCATATCATATTTTTAAATTATATATCATAACCATAATCATTACAAGTACAATTTTTAATAACATAACCATATTCATAACCGTGATTATTAATAACGTTTTTAACTGTATACCCATATTTATTAGTACATATGAAATGTAATAAAATATCATGAATGTTATCTTAATTAATACTTAAAGTTATGTTATAAACAATAAAAATATTCAACATTAGAACCATTCAAAATTAATATTTCTATCATTTAACATTAACATAATTCAATCACATTTCATCTTGAAATTATGGATTATTGAAATCATACTTATGTTATTAGTATTTACTAATATATTAATATTAAATTATTATTATATTTATAGAATAATCATGGGTATAACAATGGGTATAACTAAAATACCATAACAATAATCATAATCATTACAATTAGAAAATTCATCAACATAACTGCACCACACCACAATATTACGGTTAACTATATAAAAAATGACGGTTATAACAATAATTTTTGAATTTTCACCGCACCAGTGTCGACCCTAGTACATGGGAGCACCTTCATGATTTTGCAAGATCATAAACATTAAAATGAAAATTCTAATCAAACATTCTAAATCTGTTTTTATCTTCAAAAGTTGTGCTACTAAGAATTGAACCAACTACCAGTCGGTCAACAAATCAATCTGACATGCGGACCAATTACAATAAATTCAAGGGTAATTACTTAATTGGTTACACATGTTTGACCAATGTTCAGAATGGTTACACATGTTTCAAAATGTGATTAATTGGTTTTGAAATGTGACTATTTGGTTTTTTCACTATTCACCATTAAAATCACAGTTAAGTCACTATTTAGATAAGTAAAATGACGAAATTATCCCTAGAATCATCTTCAAGAACACATCATCATCTTCAAGAACAATAATTGAAGAAACCAGAAATCTGATTTCTGGGTTCTTCAAGAACTCAGAAATGCTGTTTCTGGGTTCTTCAAGAACCCAGAATCGCAATTCTGGGTTCTTGAAGTTCTGTATTGCAGTATATGTTATCACCAAATGTGATTAAATGGTCATACATGTTTCTCTATAATGTGATTAAAATGTCATACATGTTTCTCTATAATGTGATTAAATGGATACTGTTGTTTGAAATGATGTGATTAAAAGGTTCAACATGTTACCCACATTGTGAAGAACCCAGAAATCAGATTTCTGGTTCTTCAAGAACCCAGAACCCAGAAATCTAATTTCTGGGTCTTCAAGAACCCAGAAATCAGATTTCTGGGTTCTCAAGAACATCAAATCGAATTTGATTCGATTTTGGTTCTTCAATCCTTTCAATCTGTTCTTCAATACAACTAAGGGCATAATAGTCATTTCACAATTCAATAATATGTTAAAAAAATGAATTAACGTTAAAATTAACGGTTTACTAACGGAATAACCAATTAATCACATTTGAAAAAACATGTGTAACCAATTAGTCACATAGCAAAACCAATTAATCACATTTTGAAACATGTGTAACCATTCTGCACAATGGTGAAACATGTGTAACCAATTAAGTAATTAACCCTAAATTCAATGTTGTGATTTTGCAAATTAGGCTTTCTAAAAAACGATTTGTCAAACAGTTTTTTTTTTTTAATAATGATAATTCACTAACTCGATTATTTCATCCTAGTCTAGTCGCCTTCAAGCCCAACCATCTAGTATATTTGAACAATAAATATGATCTGTTTATATGTCAGTAAGACAAAATACAATTATTTATCTAAGTCCTTATCTTATAAAACAATATAACTTAGTTCTTATACTTAAGAATTACATCAATAATCTTGTTGTTATTCATAAAATACAAAAGTGAAATTCAAAAATATTTTAAAGCGCTAATGGATATAATATTGTAATATTTTTTTTAAAAAAAAATACAAGATTCAAAAGCTAAATAATAGGACTTTGCAAAACATAAAAGCAGTGTTATCAGAATCGGACCGGCCCTCGATCCGGCAAGGGGACCGGTTCCCGGTTCGTCCGATCCAACCCGATCGGATCCGGTTCAATGTGTGGTTTACTGTTTATAAGTAAAATAAAAATATATTTTTTACCCAGCCCTCTGCCCCAGCCTAGCCCCCAGCCCAGCCCAACCCAACCCAACCCTCTACCATAGCCCCAACCCTCAATGGATAATCCCAACGAGGATTAGATGGCTCTCGCTTCGTCTTGGAATTCTTTCAGAAGATGAGAGCGGTGAATGAGCTCCCTGATTCCCATACTTTTTCAGGCGTTTTCACAGCTACTTCGAAGAGTTCCGATTCTTCTGAAGGTCACCAAGCCCTTACGCTGGCGATCAAAATGGTGAGCTTCCATGACATCTTTGTTTGGAGTTCCCTTCTCAATATGTAATGTAAGGTGAGTCTGATTATTGATGCTCGCAAAGTGTTCCACAGAATGCCCGAGAGGAATGCAGTTTCTTGGGCGAATATGTTATCTGGCTATGCGTCTCGGCGCCTTGCAATTGAGACTCTGGGTCTTTTTGAGTCGATGCGTAGGGAAGGAGAGGTGGGAAACGAGTTTGTGTTCACTAGTGTTCTTAGTGCACTTGCAGCTCCTAAGTTTATTGAAACTGTGAGGCAGATGCACAGAGAGCTACTGTTGGATCTTGATTTCTTGAATGTTGATATGGCAGTGAATTGAATGCCAATTGAATGCCAATGAAAGATGCTCTCGCCTTAGCTCCGGTGAACCTGCAGAAAGGGGATCGCAACAGAGGGGGTGTCTCTGGGTCCCTCTCCGATTGTTAAATGAGTATATGTGTGTATAGTTTTCAAAAACTTAAAAAATGTATGTAAAACAAAGGTATTTATATAGTAGGATAGACCAAACCGTAGAAGGCAATAGTATATCTTAGTAAATATTGTGATGTTGAAGATTAGGATAGCAGATATTACGGTTATGGCGTAATATTGCAGTTACCATATGTAATCTTTGGAGAATATGTGCCCAAGATATGCGGAATATCGTGGCCATATATTTAAGAACGGTTGGTGGGACCAAAGGAGAGAGGCAAGGCTCTCTTCAGGGCGAGCACTTCCATGGCGAGCAGTAGGAGTTCGCGACTTGGTGATGAATGGCGATCAGTGATGGAGCCTTTGGCATCCATCTTAGCTTGGGCTCGACTTTGGGCTACTCTATTGAGGGTCAGATCGACTTTAGCATGGGCTGATCCAGTTCGAATAACCTGGGTTCACCCCCTCCATGGTTATTGGGCCTCTGGGCCTTTTCCTTATTAAGTTGTCACTATCAATACCCAATAGCTACCAAAGGCGGAATTTTGTCATTCGTTTCGGTGGGGAATGAAATCTTGACAATGTATTCCAAGTGTGGTGGGGTTGAGGATGCACGACGAGCTTTCCAATTTTTGACTGATAAGAACTCGATTACATCGTCTGCAATGATCACTGGTTTTGCACAAAGTGGTGAGTCTTCTCAAGTCTTCTATTCTCCTGAAACGATCGGGTTTTTTGTTTTAAAAAAAACTCCCCCTAAAAAAGTGAACTGGAAACCGACTGGTTTTCCAAAAACTGCCCGGTTCAACCTGGTTCAAACACTATTCATTTGTAAAATAGTATTTTATCTGAACCAAACCAGACATGAGTCCGGTTCCCGATCGGACATAGTCGGACCGCCGGTCTGGTCCAGTTCTGATAACACTACATAAATGGACTAATTAGACAAATAATACATTACCATAAATACGTAAATAAGAAACATTTAAAAACGAATCTATATTTTTAATTTTGACTTGTATACCTAATGCACTTGTCGTGGAAATGAAATTAAACAAATCAAATTAAGATTAATAAAGAAGAAGAAGATAAAATTACCAAGTAGAAGTTATTTTTTGGTATGAAATATAGGTTGAATCATTCGATATCATTGTTCAAAACTACATTGTTACAATCGCTGCTTATAATAGATAACAATTGGGTGGGGGTTGTAAAACCCATTCGTTTAGACACACTCTCATTCTCGACTGTTTTGCGATTCAGTTGACCGCTTCATTAGTCGTACGCTGAACTGTCTTCCATTCAGTCAATTCGAACTCTCTTGTCAAGTCGTTGATGTTTGAGCATATGGTCTCAATACGCCAATGAGATTGTGCTCCCCTTAGATGGTTGATCGCCACTTCGGAGTCTGAATCGAAGACTACCTGTTTCCATCCTTGTTCCTTTGCTAGCATGACACCCAAGTGAATAGCTCTAGCTTCCAGCTCGTCGATCGCTCCTTCAGTCATTCTTCAGTTGGTTCCTCCTATGAGTTGGCTGAGACAATTTCGAGTTGTCGCACCGATACCTCCTGTTTTTGTTTCTTGGCACCACGATGCATCACAATTTACCTTGATTGATCCTTGGTCTGGAGCAATCCATATTTCGGCTTCCCTCCTGGTTTGGTCTGAGCTCCTTTGTCTTGGTCTCGTACGGTATTCGTCATCCGCTTTCGTGATCTCCTCGACGACCTGTGTTGGGTTGGGCATTTTGGATTCCAACATGCCTTTGCATCTTGCCTTCCAGATATGCCAACATGTCATCATGCATCAACTCCATCGTGTCTCCTTTGTGCCGCTTCCGGAGCTAGGCTAATGCCTTCGGTCTTCTATCCAATCCATGATGCTCGACCGAGAGGTATGTGGAGTCCCAAGACCTACACTGCCTAGCCAAATCGCCTCCATACACCTGCGCTTGTAGACCATGTGTTCTATGTCCTCCTCCATACCACAGACCGGGCAATTAATTGTCACATTCATTCCTTGTCCATTTAGGTTTCCCATGACCGCAATCGAGTTTGTGAGCAACTTCCACGTGAAAGTCTTTACCTTTGGGAGGGTGTCGGATTTCCAGACTGCACTCTAAACCGACGTGGACCTGCTCCCATGGTTGTACATGTTAGCTCCCCTTCCATCATAGACTTCCCTCAGTTAGTGGTATGCTGTCTTCACCGTCACCGCACCGTTGTCGGCATGGGGTCATATCAGCCTGCCATTCCTCACCTGTAGGGGATAGGGATCTGCATCACTAGACTCACGACACTTGGCTCAACAATCTGTTGGATGAGCCCCTCGTCCCATGTTCTGTCAACTCCCATGAGGTCAACAATCGGATGTCCTGGTCGGCTGGTTGTATCGGAGCTGGGGGCAGGCGAAAGCCCTCGCATGTGTACACCCATGTGTCGAGGAAGGCTCGAATGAGTCTCTCGTCTCCCACTCTCCAAAGTCCCTCCCTTTCGAGTGTGTCCCGTCCGCTTAATATGCTCGACCATCCTCACGATGCTCGACCTCCTTTTCTAGCCGAAAGGAAGTCCCCCATTGGGTAGTATAATCCTTTGATAACCCTGACCCGAAGAGCATTCAGTTCTTTCATTACCCTATATGCCATCTTTGTGAGGAGTACTAAGTTGAAGATCTCGAGTTCTCTAAACCTAAGTCCACCGTCTTCTTTCGTTTTCGCAACTACTTCCTCGGGCTGAGCCTTTCCCTTTTTTCTTTTTCTTTTTTCTTCGATGACGACGACTTGACTTTTAATTAAAAATTAAATTACATATTTCATAAAAAAATTATACTAAATAGATATTTTAATTGCGACACAAAAATATTAAATTTGGACTTACGTATTGACTGTATACTCTGCCGTAAGTTGAGATATACAAATTTGACTTAAAAAAATATAACTCAGACTCCGTAAGTCCAAACTCATCACGGTTAACGACATTTATGACAGAATTCAATTATCTACCTACTCTAATTTTTATTTGGCCCAAAACAAAAACCAACTCTAATTTTTTTAGTTTTTTTTTTGGAATTCAATTAAACTAACATATATACTTTTCTCTCTCTCTCTCCTTCTCTCTATATGCATGTATATGTTTTTACACTATCATATTATACAGTCAGTCAAAAAATTAAAAATTAACACAATTTAGCGTTATTTTATTCGTAATTAAATTATCTACGCACTGTAATATTTTTGCTTTTTTTGAGCAAGTATATAATTAAACTTTTCACTTAATGCCTAAAATCATTTGGTCAAATTATAGGATAAACGATGTTAGATTAATTGAATTTGAAAAAATCCCAAAACGTTAGAGTACATAGATAATTGAATTCCGAAATAAATGTCGTTAACCGTGTTGAGTTTGGACCTACACGATCTAAGTTATAATTTTTTAAGTTAAATTTTTATATATCTACTTACGGCAGATCGTACAGTCAATATGTAAGTCCAAATTTATTATTTTTTGCTTCATTTGAATCACAATTAAAGTATCTATTTACTATAATTTATTTTTCATTTTTTTAATAGATACATAATTTAATTTTTAATTAAACATCGAGTCCTCATCGAAGAAAAAAAAAAGGGAAAGGTCCATCCCAGGGCGTGTATTGCCACTACGCGCTACCCTAGGGTGCGCGTATTCGAAATATTTTTTTTGTATATACTTACTTTTCTAAATGTTTTTTTTTTCAAATGCCTACTTTTTCAAAAAAAATCTAAATTTTAACAATAGTACAAAAATATGTGTTATATGTTATAAAATCAATATATTTTATCAATTAAAACAATAAATAAAACATTCCATATGTAATTAAACACAAGAGATTGTTACTACTATTAAAATAAATAAAATTTATCGATGGTGACATTTGTATACCTAATTATAATTACGCATAAAAATTATAATTTTACGGATAACAAGTAACAACGAAATATTATTATTATACTTTTGATTTAATATATTTTCATCACTTTCATTTAAAAAATATATATATAATTGAATATAAATAACAATTACAATTAGCAAAATAAATATATTTCGTATTACTCTCAATAATTTCTTATAATTGTATGAATAATAAATTTTATAAAAATAAGATGCTTAATTAAAAGTTTTAGTTAAAATAAGATGGTTTTAGTTAATCAAAAAGGGTGTCACATCCTTCGTTATGACGCTAAAATTACAGTAGACGGAGAAGTTGTTAATTATATTGACGGTAAATCCACAATTAGTTCTACCGAAACCACAACCACCCTTACCTACCTAAAAGAGCTTATTTCAATCCCAAAGTGAGAGAGATTTGTCTTTAAGAGAGAATAATTCTTGTTCTTTTGAAGTAGACATGTATTCTAATGGAGAAATGTAGAGAGTGCATACACGTGTAAACAAGACGTATGTTGTAAACTTACCACATATGAGTTGTGACTGCGGGGAATGAACGTTATTTCGCCGTCCAAGTGCACACACAATTAGTACGATCCGTTATACAAATTTCGAGTTGACACCGTACGTTGATCCATATTTCCGTTGGGAGTATTATATGCGCACATACGCCCCTAAATTCCAACCCTTACCAGACCCATACTGTCGCCATGTGTGGGCCGGGCCAAAGGTATATTGTGATCCACAAATATTGATATCTAAACGTGATCCACAAGGAGATGGATTCTAGTTCTACTTCTCAAGCGAAGAAATTTCGAAAATGTGGACAACTAGCTCACATTAGAAGATCTTGCAATCAATCATGTAAATAGTTAGTTCATTTTATTTACTGTGTAAGTGATAGTTATTTTAATTTGGGCCCAATCTAACACAAATATTTAACTGTCTTATGTCAGGGTAATGACATGACCGCTGTTAACGGAAGGTGAAGTTGCATTTTTCTATTCGATGAATGCATGTTACAATTTTCAACTTGTATCGAAGTTGTTTGTAAATTTTAAATGTCAAATTTAAATTTAAGTCAAAGGAATATTCTTAAATTTAATACATGATCAATCAGGGCATCCAATCCCTTCGTCCACCCCCCTTACTAGCATCTCAACTCGTACCCCCATGCCGACCTCAAACATTCCTACTCTTCATGGGCTTTGAAGCCTGCCTTTGCTCTTGTGTAGATTGCGTCACCAGGGGTTATAGATACGGGTCGTCCAATGTAGTGTTTGGGAGTTATTTCTCGTCACTAAACATGTATGGCTCAACTAGCAATTGATTATACAAAAGGGACGGATCAATCAGGCCATTCTGCAAAGAGAAGGAAGGTCGTGAAGAGCTGCCTTGACCACGATGCATGGTCTGTACATAACAATTCAATTTTTTTTTTTTTTTAACAAAACCACATTAAAATGCAGCAATTACACATAATTACGCACTCTACATAACGAATACATCTACTTAAAATCAACAATTAAAAACAATTTATAGTCGAATGGACATACGTTCTCCGGTGAGCGACGATGGCGACGACAACGGAGGAGGGTCCTGCGACACTTGAGGCGGAAGGACAGCGAAAGGATGGCTGAACGGCTCAGTCAGGGCTCCTCTTCTCGCGTGTGGGTGCTGCTGCGCGACGGAGGTTCTATGCAATTTAAGAACTCCTCCCACGAATGAGATTCACAGTTGAAACTAATGGTAATGTTCCTCCCACGAATACCATTCGCGAGTACGATTTAAACGCTTACCAGCGAATGCCATTCACAGGTAACTTCCCTACCCGCGAATGAGATTTGCGGATAAGTATACATTTATAGTTTTTTTCTCAAAACGAGAACATTTTCATATTTATTTTAAATTAAAAATATATTTAGGTGAAAAAATCTGTAAACCATCACAATATGCTATAACGTTTCAGCGCACCGTTCCTTAATCATAAATCTTGAGTTTGTGTTATGTGAATGAAAGAATCGCCCCCTAGAACACCCACGAGAAATTAGATAAAAAACAACTATAAACATTTTAAAAAAATATTTCATTTTTATTTGCACATTTTTATATATGTGAAGCAGAATGGAGTTTATTTTTATATTTTTAATCTTGAAAGAGAGTAGAGCGAGAGTAGAAAAGACGAAGCTTAAGGATGGAGGATGGAATCTCTCTTCACCGCAACTTCCATTACTTAATTGTCCTTCCATTCATTTCCTTTGCTTTGTGTGATATTCTATTCTTCGACATTCTCTTCATTTACTTTAATTAATCCCATAACTACCACTTTTAATGTAATTAACATGGGAGAGTAGGGGCAGTGTCCTGTCACTAATACTACACCTAATATAATGAACAAAAATGTAAAAAAAAAGAATCAAGTTAAATGACTCAGGTGAACAGTACCGAATTTAGGGATAATAAACAAATAAATAAAATCATCTCCTTCCATATTTCCAAACATCTCTGCTCCCGAAAAAGCTGAACTTTCTCTGTCATCCGCTATCAACGCCACAATCCATCAGCTCCCAAAACAGAAGAGAGACAAAAAACGGGACGAATGGAAGTGACTCCATGACTGCCTCCCCGAAACCACCTCCGGAGGCGCACCAGACGCCGACGACGAGGAGCGTCCGGAAGTTGATCGTAGAAGTGATCGAGGCGCGGGACCTACTTCCTAAGGATGGACAGGGAAGTTCCAGCCCTTACGTCATCGTCGAGTTCGATAATCAGAAAAAGCGAGCCTCCACTAAGCACAGGGATCTCAACCCAGTATGGCTGGAGATGCTTGAGTTCACCGTATCCGACCCAGAGAACATGGAGTTCGAGGAGCTCGAGGTCGAGGTCTACAATGACAAGAGGTTCAGCGGTGGCGCCGGACGCAAGAACCAATTCCTCGGTCGGGTCAAGCTGTACGGAACGCAGTTTTCTAGGAGAGGCGATGAAGGTTTGGTGTATTTTCCGTTGGAGAAAAAGAGCGTGTTCAGCTGGATCAAGGGTGAGATTGGTCTAAAGATTTATTACTATGACGAGTCGGTGGAGGAGCAGCATGGACCACCGCCTGAGGAGGCTGGGCAACCGCCTGAGCAACCTCAGAAGTCTCCAGTGGCGCCTGTCATGGTGGTGGAAGAAGGGAGGGTAGTTGAGATCCCGGCAATGACTATGCCAATGGATTGTGGGCCTACCCACCATCATCGAGATGGACCACCGCCATTTCACTATCAACGAGAAGGGGCACACTCTCCTCCGGCGGTCGTTATTGAAGAAGAGCCGCATCAGCAGCAACAGCCATCGATGATGATGCATGTACATCCCGAGCCTCCGCCCGAGGCGGAGCAGCAGCCAATGGCCGGAGGGCCGCCGCCGCCAGAGATGCAATACCCTCCACCTGAGCTGAGAAAGATGCAGACCTCAAGAGTTGGAGAGAGAGTCAGGGTTTTGAGGCGGCCAAACGGAGGGGAGTTTGCGCCAAGAGTAATAGCAAGTCACCAGAAGTTCACCGGAGAATCAGAGAGGATCCATCCGTTCAATCTTGTGGAGCCAATGCAGTATCTGTTCATCAGGATAGTGAAGGCACGTGCTCTAGCTCATAATGAAAGTCCCTACGTGAAGGTCAGAACCATCGGCCACCATGTCAAGTCGAAGCCAGCGGTCTACCGGCCGGGAGACCCGCCAGACTCTCCGGAGTGGCATCAGGTATTCGCGCTCGGCCATAATAAGCCCGACACAGCGAGTTCCACGCTCGAGATCTCCGTATGGGACTCCACATCGGACAACTTCCTCGGCGGCGTCTGCTTCGACCTCTCCGACGTGCCCGTCAGGGATCCCCCTGACAGTCCACTTGCTCCGCAGTGGTACCGCCTGGAGGGAGGCGCCGCCGAACAGAACCGCGTCTCAGGCGATATACAGCTCTCCGTTTGGATCGGTACTCAGGCTGACGACGCATTCCCTGAGGCCTGGAGCTCCGACGCACCATACGTGGCCCATACGCGCTCGAAGGTTTACCAATCGCCAAAGCTCTGGTACCTGCGGGCGACAGTGATTGAAGCTCAAGATCTCCAGATCTGTCCAAACCTTCCGCCGCTCACAGCACCGGAAATCCGTGTGAAAGGACAGCTAGGGTTCCAGTCGGTACGGACACGTCGAGGGTCTATGGGGAGCCACGCGCCGTGTTTCCACTGGAACGAGGACCTATTTTTCGTCGCCGGCGAGCCGCTGGAGGACTCGCTAATCTTGCTGGTAGAGGACCGGACGAGCAAAGATATTGTACTTCTCGGGCACATCCTAATTCCTGTGGGCTCAATCGAGCAGCGAATAGATGAGAAACACGTGCCTGGTAAATGGTTTCCGTTAGAGGGCGGAGGAGGTGGTTCTTACTGTGGGAGACTGTACCTCCGACTGTGCCTAGAGGGAGGGTATCACGTGCTAGACGAGGCAGCGCACGTGTGCAGTGACTTTCGTCCCACAGCAAAGCAGCTGTGGAAGCCCGCCGTGGGTATTCTTGAGCTGGGCATCTTGGGCGCCCGCGGTCTGCTGCCCATGAAGACGAAAGGCCCAGGCAAGGGCTCGACGGACCCATACTGCGTGGCCAAGTACGGCAAGAAGTGGGTCCGCACTAGGACCATAACGGACTGCTTCGATCCTAGGTGGAATGAACAGTATACGTGGCAGGTTTACGACCCCTCTACAGTCCTTACAGTTGGCGTCTTTGACAACTGGAGAATGTTCGAGGACGCCGAGGAAAGACCCGATCAGCGAATCGGAAAGGTCCGAATTCGGGTCTCCACCCTGGAGAGCAACAAGGTCTACACCAACTCATACCCATTACTGGTTCTGCTCCGGTCCGGATTAAAGAAGATGGGAGAGATCGAGCTGGCAGTTCGGTTTGCCTGCCCGAACCTGTTGCCTGACACGTGTGCGGTCTATGGGCAACCGTTACTGCCACGGATGCACTATCTTCGCCCGCTTGGTGTGGCGCAGCAGGAGGCTCTGCGTGGAGCCGCCACCAAGATGGTGTCTGCATGGCTAGCCCGGTCCGAGCCGCCATTGGGCCCAGAGGTGGTCCGGTACATGTTGGATGCTGATTCCCACAATTGGAGTATGAGGAAGAGCAAGGGTAATTGGTTCCGAATCGTGGCGGTTCTAGCTTGGGCTATTGGTTTAGCTCGGTGGCTGGACGATATTCGGCGGTGGAAGAACCCTATCACAACTGTCCTCCTCCATGTTCTGTACCTCGTGCTTGTCTGGTACCCAGATTTAATTGTCCCGACAGGGTTCCTTTATGTTGTCCTCATTGGAGTCTGGTACTATCGTTTCCGACCCAGAATCCCGGCAGGGATGGATACTCGACTCTCCCAAGCAGAGACAGTCGACCCGGATGAGCTCGATGAAGAATTTGACACGATCCCGAGCTCGAAGCCACCAGACATTGTAAGGGCCCGATATGATCGGTTGCGGATATTGGCTGCACGTGTCCAAACGGTGATGGGCGATTTTGCCACCCAAGGCGAGAGGTTTCAGGCTTTGGTCAGCTGGAGGGACCCGCGAGCGACTAAACTCTTCATCGGAGTCTGTCTTGCTATAACGGTGATACTGTATGCAGTGCCGCCAAAGATGGTGGCGGTGGCGCTTGGGTTCTACTATCTCCGTCACCCAATGTTCCGGGACCCAATGCCTCCGGCAAGTTTGAACTTTTTCCGGCGACTTCCCAGCTTATCAGATCGGTTAATGTAGTGATACTACTACTCTAAGGAGTGAAAGTAGATATAACTTTTTTTTTTTTTAATTTTTTTAAAAATAATGAATGAAGTGGATGCTTGTGTGGTAGGGGATGGAGGGGCCACTTTTGACAGTAATTGTTTTCGTTGAAAAAAGTTTCCTAAGAAAATAAGTTGGGATCTTTCTTCTTTTTGGGTGTTTGAAATGACTGACGTCCTCTTCCCCGCTTCATACTTATTACAGTTGAGAGAAAGGTGAGTGCGGACTAGCTGTGATGTTTGTTTGTCGTCGTTAATGAAAAAGCATTAAAAGTTCCAGATGATGGTCCTCATTCTTCTTTCTTCCTGATCTAATGAAAAACTGCACCTCATGTGGTTAAATGTATTTTATATTGTATTCTTTGTTTAGGATACGATTGTTAAAGACATTATATATGGTTGGTCATCTTGTTTATATATATATATATATTTTTTTTTGGCCAAGATATATATATATATATTGGGTGGTCTCAATCAATACATGAAGGCATTGAAGGGTACTTTGGGTGTCGTCATCTAATAAATATCGTGTGTCTTTCCTTGAAAACTGCAGCAAATTGTGTTGTTATTTGCAGAATGAGTGGATGTTATTATTTGCAGTTCCAATCCTGGTCAGTGAATGCAGATTGGCTATATCAAGAAAGTCAGCATTCTCCTTTTCTCTCTGTCTCTCTCTATATATTCCAGCAATTTCAGTCATAATCATCCACACCTCTCTCTCCATCCACACCTCTCTCTCCATCCACAGAAGCAATCCAGAGTGACATTGAAGATCAAGATGGGTGAAACAGAGGAACCGATCCATACTGAGGAAATGCATGAGGAAAAAGAAGACAAAACCAAGGAGAAGAAAGAAAAGAAATGCAAGGATGGCGAGAAGAAGAAGAAGAACCCGGAGGACAACAAGGACCCTGCCAAGCTTAAGCTCAAGCTGGAAAAGCTCGATGAGAAGATAAAGGCCTTGTCTGTCAAGAGAGAAGAGATTGTGAAGTTGCTTGCAGAAGCTGAACAGCAGCCACAAACCTCTGCGGCGGAAGCAGCAGAAACCTCTTAAATTCAAATTTAATTGAAGGGGGCAAGTTAAGTAAATCAATCCCATGACAGCAATTTCTTTGGTTTTCAGTGTTCATGTTCCTGTGCAATCAATATCTAGTGACAACAACATAACAATTCTATTCATAGAATTCTGGTTTGTAGGAATACTCCTCCTACGATGTATTTGATTCTGGTATTAACATCAATGATAATCGTTTTTTTGTTGAAAAGTATGTATACATTTTTATTTAAAAAACTTATTTCAAAATATAAGTACATGCCCAGCTCAAAATGTGAGTTACTGAACAACTCACATTTGAGTAGGGTTGGGCAAACAAAACAAAATTGATTCGGTCGAACTGTACCTTTTGTGAATCATATACGGTTCACAAAATCAAACGTGTTTTTAGCAAAAATATGGAACGGTTTTGATGAATCACAAAAAATTAATTTATCTAAAAAATCGGTTCATAAAGTGGTTTGGTTTATCTGTTTATGTATTATTGTTTTCTTATATATAAAATGATTCAACCGAACCAGTTCTAAATAGATTTTTGAATCGATTCAGATAATGTTCGGTAAATTAATCAAAATCTAAAACGGTTCTCTTGAAGGTGTCGAACAGTACATTCCCTAAATGTGGTAAATGTATGGTTCTGAACCAGTTCTATGCCCAACCATACATCTTAGGTAGTGTGTGAGACCATTTTTTTTACAACACGACATTTAATTAAAAATTAAATTATATATTTATGAAAAAAATTTAGAGTTAATAGATATTTGAATTGTTATTCAAACACCATAAATAATATTGAATTTTGACTTACAGATTGACCCTAAATTCCACTCTAAGTTAAGATAGGAAAATTTGACTTAAAAAAAATCTAACTCAATCTGTGTAACTGCAAACTTAATATCGTAAGTGTCATTTATAACGATATTCAATTATCTACCTACTCTACTGTTTTTATTATATGTATACTTAAATTTTGACCTAACATCACCTCTTCTACAATTTGATCGAAATGACAAAACCGTTTGGGTAGATATGTATTGTATAATTACTTAAAAATGTCAAACATATTACAGTATGTAGATAATTTAACGGGTAAATTACCTCAACAGACAATTGTGTTGACACATGTGACTGAAGAGTTGAAACTTGTGCTGAACAGTTATTTATGTTTCAAAATGTGACTAAACAATTACAAAAAAAATTTATGCAAAAAATGACTAAAATATCATTCCACTGTTCGTCCTGTTCATCTTGTGTTCATATTCAATCTTTTCTTCCTCGATTAAAACCCGAACTCTGATTTCGAACTCATATATGTGCAAATAGAAAAAGTGAAGCTAAATTAATTGTTAAAAGTGAAAATACCAACAACTATATTATATTAGGAAATATTTCATTAGAAAAAAATTTATTAATATTATAATATTCCCTTATATGATAAATGCATAAAGTTACATTAAAACACGGTAACAATATCTTAGGTAATATTGTGTAATATTTTGGAGAATTTTAAGGGAATGTTTCCTAATTTCCTAATATATTATACAAACAAACATATTTTCTGATATTGTTTTCTTCCTCATTTAGCATTTACAAGTAAAATTGAGTCAGGTTAGAGTTAAACCGGCCCAGACCGAATCATACCGGCGTAAGAGTTGGGCCACGACCAACAATGCTTCTTTATTTTCATCCGAATAAAGCATCTCTTAGTCAAAAAACGAAAATGTCTCTTCCAATACGGGAGAGGAGGCCATCACCGGCCAGGAATACAATTTCTAACGGCTGGAATTTCCAGCCGTTATAATGTAACGGCTCAACTGGATTTGAGCCGTTACAGGAAGAGTCGGCAGCATTATCACGGCTCAAATACAGTTGAGCCGTGACAATTGCCGGCTCGAATTCAAACGAGCCGCAAAATTAATTATCGTGGCTCGTTTAAGTTGAGTCGCGATAATTATTTCCGTATATTTTTAAAGGCATTATTATTCACGGCTCGATTCCATTTGAGCCGTGAATAAGGGTATATTTAAAAAAATATATATATATTTTTTGTCGACCGTTCGTCGACCACGAAAAATATTGAGCTCGTCTTCTTCTTCTCCATCGACAGCTCGTCGACCGTTCTTCTTCTCCAGCGACAGCGAAGATCCAGCTCCAGCTCGTCGACAACCATGTCGGGAGGAGGTCACGCGCAAACTCCATCTTCAGACGGCTCCTGCTCCTGCTTCGGACGGCTCCTGCTCCTGCTTCGGACGGCTCCTTCTTCTTTGTCGTTCTTCCTCTTCGTCTCCAGCTCCGGTTCGTGGAGCTTCGTCTTCCAGCTTCGTGAAGGTTCAAAGGAGCTCTGTGAATGAAGAGAAGTTGTTACGGTGGTTGAGTTTCTTCTCGTTGCTCCGTGAATGAAGAGAAGTCGAAGATGCATGGTACAAAAGTCGAAGATGCACGAAGAGAAGAAGAAGAAGAACTCCAAGAACTGGCGTGGAGACACAACTTGAAGAAGAAGAAGAACTGGCGCAACTTGAAGAAGAAGAAGAACTGGCGTGAAGACAACTCCAAGAAGAAGAACGGCCGTGGGTGGAGCACAACTTGAAAAAGAAGAGCACTTGGACTTAAAGAAGAGACAAAGTGTGACGTGGAAAGCAATTGCAATTGTTTATAACAGTAATTGTTTATAGGAAATGTTTGAATTGATGAGCGGCGGGAAGAGGCGGGAAGCGGTGGAAAGTAAAATTGTTTAAATTTTTTATTGTGTTTAATTTTTTTTGTCAAGGCTCAATCTCAGTACGAGCCGTGATAAATGGGCCGAAGAACAAAATAACTACGTATTATCACGGCTCAAACCCAATTTGAGCCGTGATAACTGTACCGGCTTAGTAGGTTGAGCCGTTAAACTAGCGTAGTGACGGCTCAAATGCGAATGAGCCGTGATAGTTAATTAAATTGCATTTACCACGGCTCAATGTATAACGGCTCAAATGCGAATGAGCCGTGATAGTTAATTAAATTGCATTTACCACGGCTCAATATACATTGAGCCGTGGGTTTTGGCCGTTAATGCATACTCTCCCGTAGTGTTCTGTACGTCTTCTTTCCAATTTCCAGGCCCTAATACTCCAAGCAAATTGTTGGTTCAACCAATCTATCTAGGCCCTATCCAGGCACTTATGCACTCAAGCAAACTGAAAACCCTTGACATTAAGCTTTCCGGTTCAACCAATCTCCCACCAGGCAAGTTCATCCATTTCAGGTAATATTATCTTGGTTGTGAGCACTAATTCTACAATCTATTCTTCTCCTTCAAAAGACGTGTGTCTAGGGTTAGGGTAGCTAGGGTTTACTTGTTGAACAATTAATTAGATGTCTGAAAACAACACATCAAATTATTCTCTCTTAAGTTTAGTCCATCCATGCGTAATAATAGAGTAAGATCTGCATGACCCTAGGATCATTGTCTCAACTCGTTTTAGTTTTCGTTCTTTTATTTTTTTTTTGCAGAAATGAACCCACAATTAAGAGATTTTATTTTTTGGAGAGACAACAAGAAATCTTCAGTTTTACTTTTGTTAATATAGGATGACAGTGAGTAGAAGGGTTGGATCTCCGAAAAACTCCACTAGATATATAAGGTTGCATGAACAACTCCTTGGATGCACGTATCTGCATTCGTCAATCTCCAAAGGAGCATGCTCGTCAGTAGCGTTAGTGTTCATTTTTACTTCAAATATACATATGAGTCTTACTAACTTTCTGTGTTTTTGTTTAAAGTCTTACAGAACCCACAGAATCCTCAGATGGAGAAACACTTCGTCCTAATATTCCAGCCATGTTGCGAGATGACGTTCAGGAATCGAATGTCGATGCAGACCTAAAAATACCAGATAAAACCGTTCCCTAAATTAGTACATGTTTTGGGTCTAATGCATTAACACTATTACTTTGTTATAGAGGAAAATGTAACACCACCAGAGAAGTTGCATACAGGGTGTACAAGATGTATAAGTCTGTCACTATTAATTGAAATGTAATTTACCATATACAAGAAATTTTTTATTGTTACGGGTCATAAAAATCTTAACCAATTCACTACAAGAATGTTGGTCTACAACTGCAGACTAAATTTCTTGTCACTAAATACTATCGTTAGATGAAGTATTTTGTGTCGACATTTAGTATCGTAGTTATACAACTGATTTAGTGTCAAATAATTTGCCGCAACTAAAACTCATGTTTTGTGTGGACTTTTTCCATTGTAGAATAGTTTAACTTGAAAAAAAATCAGTGTCAACACAACATCGACATTAATACACACAATCCGTAACAGACGGAAATTTTACTATAAAAACGTCTATTTAGTGTCTAATGTAGTTGTTATAAATTATGTATAAACAACTTCGGTTTCTATCCGTCACCATTATGAATTTGTCGTCACTAATTTAAATTTGAAATAATTTAAATTTGAAAGTTACTTTGAAAGTTCACCGCTGATGTAGCTACAACCACAACGGTCGCGTTTGGTAAATCAACGGAATCTATTGTCGCTGATGTAGCTACAACCACAACAGATTCAATTATTTTGGTAAAATAATTTCTTTAGTGGTGACTATTGTTGATGTCAATAATGCACAAACAACTATGACAGATTGTCAACTAACATTAGTCGTTGTCGTCACAAAATGTTAAGAACTCCCACTAAACCGATAGAACCGCCACTAAACCGAATTGAACCACAATTTAATGTTTTTTTTTTTAAAAAATTGAACTATATCACATGCTTATGTGGTTTAACTCAGGCGGAGCAGTTGTTTGACGAGCAGAGGAGGCGAATGGTGGGAGGCACAGGCGGAGCATATTTGTGACATAGCTTTTATGTTAGCCTTCTCCAGAGCCATCCTCTGCTTCTCGACACTTCAACTTCAGTCCTCGACTCCTCTCTTCCTCTCTTCTCTGTCTCTGTCCATTTGTCGTCTCGCCTCCGTCCGTCTTAGTCTGTTTGTCGTCTCGCCACCGTCCGTGGTGTGACTCTCGCCTCCGTCTGTATCAGGTAAATTTATTCCGATTGTTCTTGATTCAGTGACTGTACTTTGCCGTCCATTTAGGTCACGATTGTTCTTGATTAATTGCTCGACCGGTGAGAGCCTTCCGTCGTATTCAATTTTTTCTGGGAACGATCAAGAACAGAGCCCTCCGCAAGAAGCAGTACTAAAGGCCATATCAGGTGCATATTTATGTACCATAGATTCAATGCTAACAATTTGCATAAATTCCATGAATTTTGTTGAAATAATCAATCTAATTCCGATGTTTCCAGCTTCATTTCTCTCCATAGAAACCGTAAATTTGTAATTTTAGCATAGGTTAGTACAGTCTCTTCTTCTTACAAGGGTAATAATATGCCTACTGATGATCCTGGCTGATTATTTTGTGAGGTAGATGAAAAATGAAATTGTGTAGTCTCTTCCATTCTTATTAATTGACTGGAATGTCTCGTTTTCACCATTGCCAATTCATTGACGTCCTTAATTATCCTCGAGTTGAGAATTTTGGGTGGTGTTCTACTTCTACCAGAGGTTTCCAAGAGCGAAGGGAGAGTTGGTCAAACTACCAATGTGGTTATTGGCGGTACTATCACGGATGACTCTACCACAGAATGGCTTGCCTTGGATAAAAAGGTAGATTATAATTGGATATTAATCAACTGCATTTCAAGGTATCTTCATTCTGGTATATTCTTTGCATTAGTCTCCCCTAAGTAAGTTAATGTCTGATTCTCTTATTGAGATTGAACATGCAGAAATGTTCCAAATGTATGAAGAAAGCATGATTTGCTGCAACATAGGACTTAACTGTGTTCTTTCTTGAGCTGCCCATGAAGCTAATATAGGTTTGTTTCATGCTAGAAGGTTGATAGCCTACATTAATCTGATAGAAGGTTGTCATTGCATCATGACATTATTCAAGTAATAGTGCCAACGCATGGGGGAATCCACAAGGAAGTAATAGTGCACTTTAAGTTTCATTATTCAAGTAAACGATACATTGTTAGGTGATTTGCAACAAATGTTGAACTTACATTAAATTAAAATCCACTACATGATGCTGTCAAAATAAAATATCTATGGATTCCTTGTGTTATTAAGTGTGGTATTTCTAGAGTGTATTCATATTCATTTTTGGAGAAGACAGTGCTGTTTGTATTTGTTCTGTATTTGAACTGATTTGTTCACTGATTTGTGATACAAATTGCTGTTTGTATTTGTTCTGTATTTGTTCAAATATTGCAGTATTTGTTCACTGATTTGTGATTGATGATTGTGTAGTTCTGTTTGTATTTGATTTGTGATTGATGATTGTGTAGTTCTGTTTTGTGATTGATGATTGTAGTTCAGTAGTTCTGTTTGTAATGAATAATAATAGTAGCTTGTAGTTCAGTAGTTGATGAATAATAACCTTAGTATTTACTTGATTGCTGTTGATAAACCTCTGTACTGAATTGCTGCTGCGGCCTTTTGTGGTTGACCTGCGTGACAAGATGACAGGCATCGGCCTGTACAGTGTTATCAGGGACTTGTACAGGGAAGACAACTCTTTGGAGGTTGTCTTCTGTCTGAGAATCGAAGATACAAGTGGATCTGTTTGTGTAAAACTTCATTTTTGCAAATTCTGGTAAAATAATGTCTGACAGTGGAAGGTAAATTAATGTATCAAATCGTAGAGTTGATCATAAATCAGTATATTCTAATGTTCAGGACTTTGAAAAGATTGAATCTGGGTCACACTGTGTACATCTCAGGGCTGACATGCTCGGCAACAGAAACTAAATGGTGAGAAGCTCATCTCATCTCATTTCTCTTACTAGTGATTATTTGGAGGAGACTTGATGTTGTAATCGCACTGTGTTAAATTTGTTTACTAAATCATCTAAAGTTGATATGATAATGTTGATACGTAGTGATTGATAATGCTAACTAGGGTACCAAGACTGACCAGTTTGTGTAGCCTTGAACTAGTGTGGTATGAGAACAACCCTGAAGCTTCACTTGTAAATATCAGCAGCCTGCCTGCGATTCTGAATTCCCCGTGTCTGCGTCATTGGTCTAGCCTTTCCGAATTATGTTTGGGAGGCAGCAGCAGCAGCAGCTCTACATACGTAAAGATTTCACATCTCAACTTATGATCATCATTACTGTATGCAAATTTGATAATTCATGTTCCTTTATCTGGTTTTGGTTTTTGGAAGAAGCAGATATGCCGAGTGTGGATTGACCAAATAGAACACTGCCAAGTGGATACGAGATACTCACACACTCGGTGTGGCCATTTTGTGATTCCTTTATATATGATTACATGATATTGTTGGACCTTGTAGGGGATCGTGAATTGGAGACGGAGATCAAGTTCGTAGTTCCGGCATTCCGAATTCATAACCATCTCAAGTATAAAAGCATATTTGTTTTAGGTCTTCATTTGATTTAGAAAACTATGTGTTTACATTCAAATTTATTGTAAGTTTGTGGATGTTTATTAAGATGTATATATATACTTTGATAAATAATATACTGTTTATTAAAATGTATTGTGTAGTTCATATCATATAGGAATAACTAGATGATTAATAAAAACACACTACAAAAGTTTGTATTTAGCAATGATTAGTGATTGCCACGAAAAGCATGTCTTTAGCAACGGCATAAATTAATATTATCAAGTGTGGACTTGTTATCACTAAAAACATGAGTTTAGCAACAACATTAGTTGATAGTATCAAGTGCTTTTAATGGTGGGTCTGTAGTCACTAAATATATGTATTTAGTAAGAACATATTATGATGTTGATAGCATTATATAGTGACAAATGTTGTCGTAGTTAATATAGTGTATATAGTGGCGACCATTTTTGTCACTGAATGTCATCGACCTATTAGTGGCGGCAAGGTTTTAGTGGCGGCATACCTTTTAGTGGCGGCACTTTACCGTCGGAGTGACCTTTAGCTACGGGACCTACCATGACGAGACTTAGCCCGCTGCTAAAGGTTAGTGACGGCAAATACACCTTTAGCAACTATTTAACGCCGATGTTATAGAGCAACATTCTTCTAGTGATTGTGTCCTCAGAGAGAAGTATGATACAAATGAAGAAAGGTTAATGCATGTCATGCCTGATGTAGTTAAGTAGGACTAGACTTATTTGGTTAACTTGTTTAGTTTAGAGGAGTTTCATGTGATCGATTGGTAGACAATCCAACTAATTTTGAATAAAATTTATATCATTATAACTCTAATTCATCACTTTATACATTTCATATATGTGTAGATTGTGAGCATGCATAACAAGAGAAATAGGTCTTGACAAGACATGTGTCCTACCATGAGGACAACTAGCTTTGCGAGGCGAAAATATGAAGAGGTAGTCAACCTATTTTTACTAAAGTATTTAAATTTTTTTACATTTACATAGGTTTTGTTCTACTATTGTATGTTTTCCTACATATTAAGAAAAATAACGGAGCATCAGGTGAATATCGTATGTTCATGAAAAACCATTTAGATAAGAATGGGCAACCCAAAGATCCAAAGACTAAGTATGTAATGGTAAGTAAAAAGCGTTCTTCTTCATGATCAGATTACATATTACATAACTAAATTTACAGTCTAAATGTTTGTATGAAGGATCAAGTTGAGGAGAGAGCATGTCAAGTGGAAGTTAGAGATGAAAAATCACCAATTGACAAAGGTGCTTTATATGAGAAAGTTCAACAATCTGACAAGTGTAGGTTGAGGGTTTCTTATATGGCAAGATTGATGGAGAGTGAACAATTAAGGTAAGGAAGAGAAGAAGTTTTCAATTCAAGGGTTGAAATAGCATAACTTAAAGCTACAACTGATCATTCGAGTGCGTGATGGGCACATGACTCGTCTAGACAGTTGACAGAGTTCTAAGAGAATATGCTAGAATTTCAAAGGGACATCACTGTCATGAGAAGAGAAGAGCTATGCAGGGAGCTGGTCATTTAAATGGCGATTCTGAAACGCAAGGTAAGCCATTAAACCTTCAGTTAAGTTAGGTAGTTAACTATACAGAATGTTGTTTTGTGGTTGTACATACAAATGCTTAAGGAACAAGTGGTGGAGGGAGCGAAGTGGTGACAACAATAGTAAGTGATACCTTTTGTTGACCATTTTTGGACAAGCAAGCACTTTTTGTTTGAACTTAACTTGGGTTATTATGTTTTATACTACTTATTTTGGAAAACTATGATTTGTTACTAATAATACTTTGTTGCAACAGTAAAGTTGCACATAAAACATTAGACGTGCAACGATAGTGTGAGTGAACATACTGTTAGAGATAATACTCTATGCTCAAGCTCGAAATGAACAGTAACTTGTGAGTGAACAATATATGCGAGATGAACAGTAACTTGCGAGTGAACAATAGCATGCGAGATGAACAATAACTTGCGCGTGAATAGTAGCATGTGAGATGAATAGTAGCATGCAAAAACAGAATGCTACTGACTAAAACATAAATGCAAGATAATATGTTTCTCTCCAGGAGTCGCTGTCGTTGAATGCTGTCGTATAGGGTTAGATGTTTGCTTCTCGATGTCGTTTATGTTAAAAATGTATCTTTCTAGTAGTTGGAGAAATATGCTGTCGTTTGTTGGTTTTCTACTTCATGCTCTTATAAAAAAAGAAGTTTCTCTGAAAATTGAAATTCGAAAAGTATGAAGAGTAACCTTGAACTGCATCTCTTCTATTTATGATCTTCCTACCATTGTAAAAGCTGATATGGTATCAAAGCAAAGGTTTTAGCTTTATCGATCCATTTTTCATTCGTGTCAACCTATCCTCATCTCCATGGCTGAAAACAACATCAGTATAAAATCCTTCACCAACAAGAGCATCTCTATCAAGCTCTTCGATGAAAACTATCTGTTGTGGTGTCAACAAGTGGAGCTCACAACTCGTGGTCATAGATTAGAGGGTCTTCTTGACGGTTCAGTGGATGTCCCTCCCTTTATCACTAATGCGAACGGAGTCAGGTCTTCAAACCCGGATTATCTTGCATTTCAACGTCAGGACAGTGCGCTTGCTGGGTGTCTCCTTGCTTCGATCTCAGACCCCATTCTCCCAAGTCTTGTGCACTACCGAACCACTCAAAGCATATGGCAAAGGTTACGACAACTTTTCCTTTCCACCTCAACCACGCAGCTTGTGTACTTATATGGTCGTCTAAAAGGCCACAAACGTCGTGATCAGACAATGAGAGATTATCTTGCTGAGATACAATCGACTTGTGATAGGTTAGCTAGTTGTGGACACCCAGTCAATGAACTACAACAGGTATCGACCATCGTCACAGGTCTGGCACCATTACTGCTATCTCGTCTCCAATCCCCACCTACAATGCCCCTTCTCCTTTCCCCCCTCCACTGGTTTACCCTGGGTCTAACAACAAAAGCTATGGTCGTGGTCAGGGTTGTGGTCGTGGAAATGGTAATCGTCCTTAGTGCCAACTTTGTGGGAAGCTCAATCACCTTGTACATAGCTGCTATAAAAGGTATGATGCATCCTTCGTTGGAGTGACAACCCCTGTTCATCCGTCTGGCACCTTAGTCCCTCATCCTTCCCCAAATCTGATTGCTCACATGTCTGTTACGGACCCTTCTATGTTCAATCATATTCCTTGCTACCCTTACCCTGCTGCTGTTCCAGTGCTGCAGCCTCACTCTTCCTACGCCTCGGTCCCTACATCTCCAAGTGGCGTCCCTCCCTCTCCTATTGGTTCAGTGACCTATGCTAGACCCTCTGCTATCTCCTTGCTACCCTCAGCCCTGCTTCAATGCCCCATGCCCACGACGCAGGAGCTTCTTTCAGCATGCTCCATCCCCACCCTTCGGCACCAATGTCCCTCCTGCCATTGGGACCCCCTATATATGCACCTCCCCTGTTTAATGGGAGCACGAATTCCACTCATCAACAGTCTACCTATGCTAATCCATCTTACGGGGCTCATGTTCATATCAATGTTGCTTCTCTTGACACTCCTGAGACGGTGGCTGATTCTGTCTGGTATCCCGACTCCGGCGCTACGAACCACATCACCAATGCCTTCTCCCCCATGACTCATTTCACCCCTACTATGGCTCAGGTAAAGTTCTCATGGGCAATGCCACCTCTACGCCTATCTCTGTTGTTGGCTCACATCATACATTTTAACTGCTCATAAACCTCTACTTATATCTCAGCTTATCCCTGCTCCGGGTGTAACGAAAAATTTGCTTTATGTTTCTCAGTTCACCAAGGATAATAATTTTTTTTTTTATTTTTATCTGTCTCACTGCCTTGTCAAGGATTTATCTACCCATCAGATACTTTTCCGTGGCACTGAAGTAAACGGACTCTACAAGCTTGGTCTCTATCAACATCACCATTACCACTCTTCTTCTGTTGCACCTACTACTACCTCTAATGATTATGTAGCTTTAGCTTCAACTTCAAATGTTCCTATTATCTCTACTGTTATGTGGCACAGGAGGTTGGGTCACCCTTCCTCCTTGTCCATTAAGCATTTATTAAGACAAGTTTACATCGAATCTATAAATGATAATTTCTCTTGTGTTGCTTGTCTTTTAGGTAAAAGTCATAAATTGTCATTTCAATCATCTAATACAGTTTACACGCATCCTCTTGAATTTTTAGAAATAGATTTATGGGGTCCGACACCGATAACCTCTAATGGTTATAAATATTTTATAAAAGTGATGTTCTCATGTGTTTCAACAGTGTTCCTCACACTAGACCGTTCATGTGTTTCAACAGTATTTCATGTGTTTCATGAAAAGCTTTTCAATCAAAAACCAGATTACACCTTCCTTAAAGTGTTCGTCTGCCTATGTTTCCCTCACACTAGACCGTTCAACACTCATAAACTTGATTTTCGGTCTACACCTTGTACGTTTCTTGGATATAGCTCATTTCATCGTGGGTATAAATGTATGGACTCTTTTGGGCGTATCTTTGTCTCCAGACATGTCTTGTTTTATGAAGACACATATCCATTTACTTTGAGTTCTTCATCACCTACCAAGAGCAACTCTTACTCCCAATTTCAATTTCCGTTAGATTCGTCATCTCTGTTTCAGAACTCTGACATTCCTTATGTGTCTTCTTCTATACAGGTACCGTCACTCACCTTTTCCACTATGATAGACTCATCCCATGATAGAACTGAGTTGCAGTGCACTCCCAATCCCATCCTCACCGTGCAGCCTCCTCATGCTGATAATGGTATGACTTCATCACCTGCTCATCTCCATATCGATCATCAAGTGACTGCCTCAGGTGCAACGCAACCCCCTCAGTCACAACCAGTTACTCTACTATCCCCCACAGGCCACGTCTAGTGTTGCTGATCATGCTCACTCTGTGATATATCTACATGATGCTTCTGGTTTGGCATTTGGTCCTGCACAACACTCCGTTCAGCTACCAATGTCACAAACTGATAATCTCGCTGAACCAATGTTGCTTCCTCAGGTAACGTCTACCCACTCTATCTTAGGCTCGCATCCGATGCAAACTCGAGCGAAATCAGGTATCTTCAAACTGATACTTTTTAATGCGGCCACTCTTCACGAAGAGCCTACCTCCTTTCATTATGCAATGCTGGACAAAAATTGGATAGATGCTGTAAATACTGAGTTACGTGCTCTGTCTGCAAACAATACATGGACCTTAGTTTCACTCCCTAGTGGTAGGTGCCCCATTGGCTGGAAATGGTTATTTCGTGTCAAAAAACATCTGGATGGATCCATTGATAGTTTTAAAGCTCGAGTGGCCAAAGGTTTCTCTAAAAAATCTGGATTTGATTTTTAAGAAACGTTAGCCCTGTTGTTAAACCATCCACTATTCACATTGTCTTGAGTTTGTCATTATCAAACAAGTGGAAATTACGCCAAGTTGACATAAACAATGCATTTCTTCATGGTGTCCTAACCGAGGAAGTATACATGACTCAACCACTAGATTTTGAGCAATTTGATTCGGTTGGCAAACCTCTAGTGTGTCGACTCCACAAAGCCTTGCATTGCTTGAAAGAAGCCCCTCCTGCTTGGTTCGAACGGTTAAAAAATTTCTTACTAAATTCATTAACCTTTGTTATCTCTCAAGTTGATAATTATCTATTCATTAAACATACTTTTGTAGGTACGGTGTTCCTCTTGGTGTATGTCGACGATATAGTTATGACCGACTCCGATGCGAAGGCCATTGATTCGACAGTTACAACACTTGGTGCAAACTTTCAACTGAAAGACCTTGGTCGTCTGAATTATTTTCTGGGCATGGATGTTCGTGTTCATACTGAGTCCATCGTTCTCTGTCAAAAGAACTACATTCTTGAGCTGATAGACAAAGCTGGCTTAAGGGATGCATCCACTTGCCCCACACCGATGGTTGTATCTTCTCTTCACTCCACCGACAATGATTCACTTCTATTGGATCCTTTCATCTACAGGAGTACGATAGGAGCTCTTCAGCATATCTGCATTACACGACCAGACATCTACTTTAGCGTGAACAAACTAAGTCAATACATGAAAAATCCATGTGACTTACACTGGCGTGCTGTTAAACGGATCCTTCAATATTTGTAAGGTACTTTCGACCATGGGTTAGTTTTTCGGGCCACTGACATGTCTACTTCTGGGTTGTTTCTTACAGCTTATTCAGACACTGATTGGGGAAGCGATCCAGTTGACCGACGCTCCACCTTAGGTTACTTTTTGCTTCTAAACCGCAACCCAGTCGTCTGGAGCACAAAGAAGCAACCAGTTGTCTCACGCTCCTCGGCCGAAGTTGAGTACCGTGGCCTTATCAATACGGTAAGTGAAATTCTGTGGGTTCAAGCCTTACTAAGTGAACTATGTCTTCAGCTCTCCTCAGTCCCTGTCGTGTGGTGTGACAATATACGTGTAATCTCTCTAACAACTAACCCAGTGCATTACTCCCGAATGAAGCACATTGAACTCAATCTGTGTTTTCTACGTGAAAAGGTTCAACAAGGTCAAATCCGTATCAACTATGTCCCTACTACTGACCAAGCCGCTGATATACTTACGAAAC
This sequence comes from Chamaenerion angustifolium, assembly GCA_946814005.1. Taxonomy (NCBI): domain Eukaryota; kingdom Viridiplantae; phylum Streptophyta; class Magnoliopsida; order Myrtales; family Onagraceae; genus Chamaenerion; species Chamaenerion angustifolium. The sequence continues at coordinate 24,072,484 of OX328271.1, read as the reverse complement.
CTCTTACGAAAAAGACATTTGCTCCACTTCGGGCGAAGCTTTGTGTTGCTTCCATTGATGAATTGACTGGACAAACATACACCTACTCTCCTCAAAACCTTACATCGACTTCTTCCTCTCAGCCCATCACTCTTTCTCCCTTACTGTGAGCTGGTTGTCTCTAAATTCTCCCACATCTTGCTTGTTTGCGTACTGTGTCTCCAGGCACAAAATTGCTGTCTCCATTATAATATCAATGCACTTGGCTCTCCTTTTTTATTTGGGTATCTTCTCTAGCTGTGAGTGAGTATCTAAGGTTCTCTTCTCACCCTTTCTTTCACAAAATCAGAGTTTGAGGCCTTTTGCGCACTTATTTCACTGTCATGTATGGATTTACTTCTGAGTGGTTAACTGTGAAAAAAAACATTACTACATGTGATTTCTTAAACAAACGATGGAGGTTACACCTTCCCAATCACATGGAAAGATGGAGGCTCAAACCTCCCTTCACAGAAAAGGTGGAGGCTACACCCTATCTATACCTTAAGTATTTTTCTGATCATGACTCTGTTTTATATGCTCCCTCAAACTCTGATCCTGTTAAGAATTGGTGAGAGTGTTCCTCTGTTCTGTTTCATCTTTTGCAAGTAGAGATGTTCTGTTTATCTGCAGATTTCAGGACAACCATGTTGATAGGGGAATGTTAGATATAATACTCTATACTCAAGCTCGAAATGAATAGTAGATGCGAGATGAACAGTAACTTGCGAGTAAACAGTAACATGCGAGATGAACAGTAACTTGCACGTGAACAGTAACATGCGAGATGAACAGTAGCATGCAAAAACAGAATGTTGCCGACCAAAATATAAATGCAAGATAATATGTTTCTCTCCGGGAGTTGCTGTCATTGCATGATGTCGTCTAAGGTTAGATGTTTGCTTCTCGATGTCGTTTATGTTAAAAATGTATCTTTTTAGGAGTTGGTGGAGAAATATGATGTCGTTTGTTGGTTTTCTACTTCCTGCTCATATAAAAAAGGAAGTTTCTCTGTAAATTGAAATGTAAAAAAGTATGAAGAGTAACCTTGAACTACATCTCTTCTGTTTATGATGTTCCTATCATGTAAAAACTGATACATAGAAATGCAAAAAGATTGATAACATATTTCAGGGTAATATTATGTTATTTACAACAAATAAGTAAAACGACAGTCACGGTAGATAAGCATCTCTACAACAATTAATGCTGCGACAAATAATAACAAATAACATATATAAAGAGTTGATACTGAAAGTAAGTAAACCTGAATTATTTACAGCATAAGTGAACTAGTAGACACTTGAAAAAGCTTGTGGTAATAACGATTAGTGATCTAATTGTGCCAAAACTGCAATAAAATTGAACAAATTGAAATTCTTATTGTTTGTAGCACAAGTGGTTGCAGATCATGTAAGTATGCATCATACAATATTCAAAATCAATCTCAACGTTTACTAGCAAACATTGAGAACACAACATACTGAATTTGGTGGCAATATGGGTTTGTCAGTAACTACACTTAAACAGTGGCAACACTAAGTCACTACAAAATGGGTGTGAACGTGGTCAATTTAGTGGTGGCATTTTGTCGATCCACCAAGCTTTAGCCATAAGGTCAATTGGGACAAGAAAAATGTCGTCACTAAGTGACGGCTAATGGGCCTTCAACAATGACTAATGACTGCCGTTCTAGAATGTTTATAATTGTAGTATCTACTTTTGCAATTATTTTGGACAACTCTCTGTTCAATGATAAAAATAACCTATTTTAAATTGGTTTCTTCCGAGTCAACACTGAAGATTTAAACTACATTGTATAGTCTTTGTGTGGATTTCAAGATTTTTGTAAGCAAATGTATATTGAAGAAGTTATGATCTTTCGAACATGACCCCTAATTTGAAATTTTGCAGTGAATAAAAACGAGTGTTGCAACCCGTGTAGACTCGTTCAGGCAAAACCAACATCAGATTAATGTGTTGTTTGAGTTAATGGAATCATAACTGAATGAGGTATCTTTGAATTATAAATAATTTCTAAGAGTATTTAAAGCGGTTGAAAAGTAGATCAAACAAGTTTAAATATCAATGATCTTTGAGATACCATAGCAATGTAGTTTGACACTAGGCTTTCTAAGGCTTTGTCGATGGATGGTCAAATATTGATCATTTAAGTACAAAGAATAGGTGTGTTAAATTAAAATATATATTGATCCTAGTGTGATGTTCTTGGTATATAGGAGGAACATTGGTTCAACTTGGATGAAGTTTCACATTGTGAAATGTAGAATGAGTTCGGATGTTAGGATAATGAGTAAGAGTATGAGGTAAGTGATCTGACTCTTATTTCTTTTATTTGTGATCAGCACAAAACATTTTATGCATATAGTATTTTATATTGTTCTAAAAGAGGATCAATCATTAAAAAAACTGTATCGGTTATGATTTTATATGAAGGTATTTCAATACGAAACTATTTAATATGTTTATCTTTAGATACGAAGGCATTTCAAAATGAGTTTTGATAAGGAATACATGCAATGAAAAAGACGAGCTAAGGCGTTTAAACTTACGTTAATGTGAAAATGTTTTGATGACACCGTTTGATAAATATGTTTGTTTTCGACTCAACGTCAACTACACAACACAACGCATCGATACAATGAGGGATCCTACGAACAAATGATTTGTCGTCCCAAACCAATGGGAGATCTGGAGACCCGACCAATGGAGAAATGCTGGAAGTTGTGTAGGTCAAAGAGACATAGCATTAGGGCTTGAGCCATTCAAAGGTTAAACCGAAGGATTACTAAAAATATTTAAATGTTTTACAAGGGTTGAACGTCTTTTGATATATAGTTGATATTAACATGGTTTTGAAGCGATGATGTACCCATTTTTAAAGTCAAGATTGAAACAACATATTTATGATTGCATAAATCATTTGTGTAATCCGTTACTCATTGGAAATACACTTTAATGATACTTGATCCGGTAGAAACAAGGATAGGGTACTTAATAGTATGATTCCACAACCTAAACCCTCAATTCTCTCCATCGTTCATAGCAAATTACCCCTTTGGTGTCACTCAAAGTAAATGATGAACAAAGTAGTTGTGATATTAGAGTGCACATCGAAAACCTCATTTCAATAAAAGGTATCTGTAATCTGTGTGTTTTACTTGTGCACAAAATTTTACACTATTTCATGACATAAAGACTATAGACGTACATGGAGGATGCTGGAGTCTGATTGAAGCACACTTAAGGTTATGCACATCTTAAGCTTAGTATTTGAAGATATAAAGAATGAAGAGCTGCAATGCAATGGAGATCCTAAAATGTGATGCATGTTTGATCACTCAAGATATGGTATGGAAGAAGATGTTGAAATATGGTCGAAGATGGATCGTACAAACTTAATGAGATTGATTTGATTCAATGTTTGATAGGTTAAGAGATTTGAAAGCATAAGAATTAAAGATAAACTATTGAAAGATTGAGATATCAAATCTATTAGTAAAAGAATGAGGAATACTTAAGAGATGAGTAGATGGCAAGACCTTGTGTCTTGATGAACTTAAAGGATAAACGATGGAGTGTACATATGCAAAGAGGACGACAACTAAGGATCAGAATTCAAGGATGAGACATGCGATGATTAAAATTTCCATAAGAGAAACACCTCGTCGGAAATCATAAATGGACCAGTTTCAATGAATAACAATAAACAACCCTAATTGTGATGATACATATTAAATATATTTCTAAGTCAATGTAATGCGACTAATTCATAACTATAGAATAATAAATTTAAAAATAGAATAAATAGGAATGCAACCCTAAATTATTTATGTTAAAAGTACATAAAAGTCAGAGAGAAAGAAGAAATGATGAAATAATAATTAAATTAATAAAAACTAACTAAATAATTGTATTACGTATATATTTTAGTTAAGAGATAAAATATATAACTAACTGTATTTATAATTTATTTTTGTTGGCCGAAGAAAAGACTACTTTTATTGACTATTATCATAAATTGAAAAACAATATACAGAAACTAAGCAATCATCATTAATAAGAGACAAAATAGAGGGTTGTAGAAATTCAATTTGCACACTCGTTTGCAGATCTTGGAATTGCAATCCATGCAATCTTCCTTCGAGGTACAACCAGTTGTAGAATGTTGGATGTTATGGTCGCCGTTCTCCAGTAGTAGTAGTCTTTTTTCTTGAGTTGTCGGATTACATTCAGGGCATCTGATTCGATAACAATTTCTTCCAAGTTATGCTCAATCTTCAGCTTTATTGCCTACAATATAGTCATTGCTTCCACTTCAGAGACAATTATTCTTCTATTCATACCTCCCACAACTTGGCCACGATGATGTCTGATAATGACTCTGATTCCTCCCTTTTTTCTTTGTTTCATGAGGCATCACAGTTAATCTTTATTGTACCTGTCGTTGGTCTCGTCCAACTATTTTCATTTGTTTGATTCAGCACTCTTGTGGTATGCTATTGGCTGTGTCTACATTCGACCCATAGCTCACGCGCACGTTTTGTGACCTCAACTGAATTTGGATCTCTATTCTCAATGACCTTCTTACATCGTTCTTTCCATATGTGCCAAGTCGTGAGCGCACAAATGGTCCACCTGGTTTCGAGAGATGTTCTATTCGGCCAAGCATCCTTTCTGATATCCAAAAGCCATGTCGTGGTGGTGTTAACCGTGGAGAGATCGACTCCCACCCCTAAGATACCGAACCATATCCATTTGGCCCATTCACACTGGAATAACATATGATCGCTCGTTTCTATTCCCCCACATATTGGGCATGTAGGTGGCGTATCAATCGCTTAACGCCCAAGATTTGATGTCACTACAATGGAATTCGTTAGTAATCTCCACATGAAACTATTTACCTTCGGCTGAGTTTGGTTTTTCCAGACTTCCCTCCACAACGTCCACCTATTCGGGTGATTATCAAGTAGATGTTGGTTATGACCCTATCGGATGATCCGGTAAGAGAAACTTGTTGATACTCCTCCATCTTTTGCGTGTGACCAAACAAACTTGTATGGGCATGTGCGCATATGAACATGCACTCTCATAATGTCACGCATCTCCTCCTCCGAAGTGACAAGGCGGATTTTGTTTTCTCGCCATTCTCTCCTTTCCAGATCAATAAATTCATCCACCTTGATGTTTGCTTCCATGTCAGTGTTTGATTCAACATCAATTTGGTGGGTCTTCCTATCCGGAATACATGCATCCTTATAAAAATAAGGTGACTGGCCATTACCAATTATCTAGAGTCCCTCACATGTAACTATATCTCGACCATCAATCAGGCTACACCTTATCCAATAGGCATGTCCTCTCTTTGTCGCCTCAAAGAAATCACCCGTACTGGAATTTATTCCTGTTAGAACTCGTACCCAGAGAACATTTATTTCAGATATGATCCTCACAACCATCTTAGATAGAAGAGCTAGGTTAAAGTTTTTTTTAGTTCTTTACAACCTAGTCGTCCCTCCGTTTACGGTCTTATTAGCACATCCCATCATCTCCAGTGAATCTTGTTCCACGTTTGAGAAAGGCTCCACCATAAATTCACCACAAGAGAATTTATCTCAGAGCACCATATGGTAGGTAGATTGAGAATCCTCATGGCATATGTCGGAATAGCTTGCACCACTGCCTTTATAAGGACCTGTTTCCCTGCATTATTGAGAATTTTTGCTTTCCAACTCTGCAGCTTACCCTGGATACGCTTCATCAAAAGACCGAGTGCTTCTCTTTTTTATCTCCCCCACATGGAAGGAAGAACCAAGTACTTTCCAAGGTTTTGGACACTCTGGATTCTCATTGCGTGCTCCAATTTCCTCCCGTCTTCCTCCTGAATGTTCAGACTCGGGAATAAACTTGATTTTCTCAAATTCACGCCTTGGCTAGATGCGCAGTAGTAATCATCAATGATCGATCAGAGGGTCTGCATATTCGGATGTGTACCCCTCACAAAGAACAGAGAGTCATCCACGAAGAATAAGTGATGGGGGACTGGGTCCTTCCTATTGATACGAATGCCAATTAGCTTCTCTTCCATGACCGCTTTCTCGATTTGTCTAGATAGAACATCAACACTAAAAAATAATAAGTAAGGTGATATAGGGTCACCTTGGCGCAATCCTCCTAAGGTTTTGATCGGTTTAGTGTACTTCCCATTCATGAGAACCGAATAGGACACCGTTGATATACACCCTTTGATCCAGCTAATCCAGATTGGGCTGAATCCTTTTCAAGCTAGTACCTCAAGTAGGAAATCTGATTTTACCTTGTCATAAGCCTTTTGCATATCCAGGTTAACAACATATTCAACTTTCCTTCCATTCTCCCCGTTACGTAGATAGTGGAGGACTTCATGAACGATCACAATATTGTCATGAATCATACGTTCTGCCACCAAAGCACTTTTGTACGACGTAATAATGACCGACAGGTAAAATTTAAGTCTATTAGTAAGCACCTTAGAAATAATTTTATAGCTGAAATCGCAAAGACTTTATTGGCCGAAATTCACTCGGGCAAGTAGGATTAACAACTTTAGGGGTTAAAGTAATGTATGTATAGTTGACGGTCTTAGAGAGTTTACCTGTGCTAAAGAAGGATTTAACCACAATGATCACGCTTGTACCAATCACATTCCATAGCCAGTGGTACAATAGACCAGGAAAACCGTCCAGACCTGGCGCGCGGGAACCCCCCATCTGGAACACTGTTCTCTTTATTTTCTCATTTGTAACCATACTTGTCAGATTGCGGTTCATTTCCTCATTAATCCAGTTCGACACACAACTTAGCAAATCACCCCATTCTCGCCTCCTTTTCGATGAGAAAAGGTCTGAGTAGTAATCAGACAACATAGATTGAATCTCCCCTTCATTTATATTCCTTATCAATTAATATTAAGTTAATAAATAATGAAAATAATAAAAGCAAAATACATAGATCTTAATAAGTTTATCTTTTAATTTGTAAAATTAGCATGCACCTATTTGTTTGATTTATATAAATTAAAAACATTATTCATTACTAAATATTTCTTAATCAATTTCACAAAAATATTTACACATATTTATTTTATCTTTATGATGTATTTGAATAGTTGGTTATTTTTCGCATGTCACTTATATATATATATTTGGCTAGATGTCTTAGAATTTTGCACAATATTTTGACCCGCTTAGATATAAAAAAATGTATTATTTTACGATCAATTTTAAGTTTCATCATCGAGTAAACATCAAGAAACAAACCTAAAATTATGTAATTTTCAGAACGTTTTATTTTTCACAAGAAGTTTTATTTTCACGCACAAAATACATTCATCTATCTTCTCTTCTCTTCGATATTTTATTTTCAAATAGTTTCATGTTTCTCAACATAAAAATTGTAGTTGTCACTAAATATTTCTCAACAAATCTCATAGAAAAAAATTAGTTTTTTTTTAATGAGATTTTGATTAATTGGTTATTTTTTATGCATGCAACTTAATATCTCTCTCTTTATATTTGGTTAAATGTCTTGGAATATTGCACAACATTTTAACCCACTTAGTTATTTTAAAAAAATAGTTATATTTGATGACCAATTTTAAAGTTTTATCTTCGAATGAATATTAAGAAATTACTCAAAAAAATATGTGGGTTTCTTTCCTTCATAATTGCAAATGTTTTTCATGCACAAATACATTCTTCATCTCTTTTCTCTTCCATTATCTTATTTTCAAACAGTTTCATGTTTTTCAACATCTCAATATTAAGATGTATGAAATAAAAATTAATTTGTATATATCCTAATATTTTATTATATCAACCAATATTTTTTATATTTCATTTCAAGACATCTTTAAATGACTACACTAGAATTCCTTAGAAGAAAGTTTATGCAAAAAATTTGTTATATCATAATATTATATTTTATGGAGAATAACTATATATACACATGCTATAAATTCCATAGGTACATTTAGAATGATAAAATTATACTTTTTTAAGAACATTCATAAAAATAATATTGTTATATTGTTATATACCAATTATAGTTATATTTGAATAAATTTATATATTTAAGGACTAAAAGAATCAATATTATAAAATAGAGTTTAAGTTGTGTTATTGTATATATAATTTCCACATATTTACAGTTAAAAAGCAATTAATTACTAATAAATGAAGTATTTAATAAATACTGAGGAGGATGAGATTGAAGTTCCTGAAATATTGGGGAGATCCCAAGAAGGTGAATATGTTGTTGATGGTTGCCTTAGTTCTTGATCCTAGACAAAAAATGAGTGGTGCACACTTCTATTTTCAATCGTTCTTCGACTCTACCAATGCTGAGATGTTGGAGCAAAGATTGTTTGAGTCTGTAAAGTCAGATTTTGAACAGTATAAGACAATGCCAGAGGGTGTAACAAGTATGCAACCGATGTGTTTAGATGATGAGGATGAGGATGATGATGACTATACCAATGCATATTGGCGAGCAACTGGTAATACCATGCAACGAAATTCAGCAACAGAACTTGATAAATATTTGAGAGAAGATCGAGAGCCTTATAACCGTGAAAGTGAGCTAGATTTATTGAACTGGTGGAAGGTTAATGCAAATAGGCTTCCGATACTTGCTTCTATTGCAAGGGATGTGTTGGCCATACCGGTTTCCACGGTGGCTTCTGAAAGTGTTTTCAACACTGGAGGTAGAGTTCTCAGTGAGTATCGTAGTTGTTTGGATCCTAACATGTCTGAAAGTCTTATTTGTATGCAAGATTGGATCAGAGAATCTCAATTCACCTTCCTATCATATGAGGATTTTGAAGAGCTTGAAAAGTTTGAGAATGGTAAGTCATTTTCTTAAACTTATTTATGTATTGTTACTTTACTTATGTTTGTTTACTTTTGTAGAGTTCAATTTAGATGACAAGGCCCAATGAGTAATTTCAAGCCAATAACATCGTTTGTGTCATTGTGCCTTTGTGAGGTATGTCCTCTCTTATCTTAGTAAGTTTGTGTCATTGTATTTGTTTTGTTGTGCTGATTTAGATTTACACTTGATTGGTGATACTGATGGGTTCTGTTCTTATTCCATGCAGACATTTCATGAGCAAATTGGTGGCTTGGTTGACACATTGTTGGAGATTCAGGTAGAAGCTGAAGTAACTAATGTTAAGTCTTAAGTGTAGTATTATGTTTGATTGTTTGTAATGGATTTATGTTTGTATTGGAAACTCAGTTGGATTTATGTTTGTATTGTAATCTCAGTTGGATGCTTGCTGAATTGGAACCTCAAAATTTTATTATTATTATTATTATTTGGGTATAAACAGGTTCGGCCAAACCGGTTTTTGAACCGGTTCAGAACAGGTATGGTAAATCGGTCAAAATCTGGAGCGGTAAACCGTACCTGTTTTAAAATGTGGTAAATGTTCGGTTCTGAACCGGTTCGAGGCCGAACCGGTTCATGCCCAACCCTAGTATTTATAATGATATCTTATATACATACATATTTATACGAAAAATATTTTCATTTTGTAAGTTGAGTAAATCTTGTCAATATAATAATATGATTAAAATATTATTTCTTATTGATAAAAAATTTAAGTTCATAATTAGACTACATTTATATAATGATTACTCGAACAAATTTCATGTTCTGCATAAAGTGTGTGTGAGTTCTCTTGTTATATATAAATCTATTTGGGAATGGACTATATAATTTGGTAAGAAAACATTTAAACCGGAGTCTATTTTGTGATTCATCAACTATCTAAGTACCAAATATGATATTATTTAAGTGTAGTTTTCAATTCCCACTTACTATTAAAATTCTATTAATTCTAACCTTTTGTGCAATTTTATGAAATAAGTTTTCGCAAAATAATGTCCGACGAGAGCTTAAACTCGCTTTGTATGAAAACCGTTTGCATTATCCCTTATAACTAATGAGTGATGAAGTATGTTTAAAATAAATTTAACATAACATCACCTCACATCATTTTCTTATAATGATGAATAATGAAGTAGGAAAAAAACACTAACATAACATTGTAAACTAAGATTAATATGGATGACTTGAAACAATAGACTGAAATTTGATTTTAAAAAAATTATCCAACACAATAATTTTGATTATAATCTTTTTCTTTAATGTGATCTTATATTGCAATGTTAGATTATGATGGACTTCACATTTAAGTAGTGTTATCAAAACCATATCGGACTGGCAGTCGGACCGTGAACCAATTATAGTGACGGTCGGGTTCTTTTAAAAGACCGAAGTTCAAAGCGAATAGGGTTTACAAGTAGAGAACCAGACAATTTTAAGAGAACTGGGCGGTTTTTAGAGAACCAACAAGTTCTTCGGTCTAAGGAAAAATAAAAGAGAGAGATGGGGAATATGTAATGGAGAAATTGGAGGCAACATCCAAATTTGGAGTCATATGAATTGTTTATTTTCTTTTACTTTTACCGCTTCGATGCTTTGTAGGAGCATGCTGACTGCAAGAGACATGGAGAAGAAGAACGATAAGAATGAAATAATGGATTACAGAAGAACCGTCCGATCCATTTGGCAAACCGCGATCGGATTGGTAGAACCATGAACGACCCTCTTACCGGTTTGACTATCTGTCAGATTCTGATAACTATGCTTTTATATTTTACAATACCTCACATTATATCATTTAGTTTTACAAATGAAATAATGTGACGTAATATGGGATTGTAACTAGGGGTATTAATTTTCGACACGACTCGTGGGTGACCTGTCCAAGGGTCGTTTTTGACCCACAACTCATTTTGGCACGACTCGTATGACTAGGACCGACAATGGTGCGGTGAAAAACCCAAAACCATGGTTAAAATTGCTATTTTTTATATGGTTAACCGTCTCATTATTGTGTGGTGCGGTTATGGTGATGTTTTGTTTTACCCGTAATGGTTATGGTATTTTAGTCATACCCATGGTTATTATATAAATATAATAATAATAATTTAATATTAATATATTAATAAATACTAATAACAAAAGTAGGATTTTCACTTTTAGATTTCACGAATCTATAATTCCTAAATGTTAAATGGTATTAGTGTTAATTTTGAATGATGCTAATGTTGACTATTTTTGTTGTTTGTAACATAATTTTATGTATTTATAAAGATAACATTTATAATGTTCCGTTACATTTCACATGGTGGTAATAAATATGAGTATACTGTTAAAAATGTGGTTAATAACCATGAATATGATATTGGAAATTGTATCTGTAATGGTTATGGTATGCAATTTAAAATACAATATGGTTATGTTATTTCACATACCAGCACCATTGTCAGCCCTACGTATGAGTCGTCCAATAAACGAGTCGTGTTTGGGTCGGAACCTTTAACCCATGAGCCAACTCGCCGATCCATTGAATAATTTATATTATATTATATAAAAATAAAATATCTAAAAGAACTACAGAATAAAAGTGTTGAAACCTTAAAATGACAATTGAAGCACCTTTTGAAGCAAGCGCACATAGTCACCAGACTCACCACTCACCAGAAAAGGTAAAACAAATCTACTCCACTCCTCTTTCAAGCAAACGGAAGCGAAACTCCACCAGGTCGGAAGCGAAACTCCACCTGTAGCTTAGATTGATTGATTGACTGTGAAGTGAAGTGAAGCAGACGACTACGTGGTCGACGTTCTAAAAAAGTTAACAACATGGATGATAAAGTCTGTAATAAACTTCTTTTATTTTTCTACTGACCGTCTTCCATATCTGTCAATGGTACATATATTCTTAGGTTTTGTAATATTTTCGCACATAGATTCATAGATCGGTTGTTGATGCCCATGCATTGCCGTGTTTGATTGTGAATCAGACTGACAAAAAGCTTCTGTAGCGGAGGCAGAGGCAGTTGAAACTATGGTGGAGGAATCAGACTGTCATATAGTCATATTCGAATCATTCCATACCCTGTCCTTAATATTACTAAGGTTGTTAGGCAGAGGTGGTATTCACTCGGTATTCACTTAAGCAGAGGCACTACTTAGGCAGAAAAAGGATAGGGTGAGTGATGAATTGATGATGGATAGGGCGGGTGATGATGTTAGGGCTAATGGTCGTTCTGCGTTTTTTGGTTCTGCTCATGATTTAGTTCTGCGCTTTTTAAATTTCCTCTTTTTAATATGATTCGAAAAATGTAAATATGATTGACTGATATGTGTGAAATTAACTAAACGTTTTGTAAGATTTGTAAATTCAATTTAACATAGATTATAAATTTATTAGGAGTATGTTCTATTGATCCATTTACTATTATTTTATTTCAGATTGATGATCAAATATTGAGAAATGATTTTGACGATGAGAAATTCCATGATGTAGATGTGAATATCGATGAACTTGAACGACTTATGTCTAATACTGGGCATGAAGTAACATCATGTACTTCTAGTAAAGGTAAAGGTAAATAAAGTGTAGTTAAGCTTTTTGGAGAAAAAACAGTGATCCTAAAGTTACCAATTTGACAACACTTTGACATTATTCCATTATCTTAAACTGGTGGAGTGTGTAAGTCACGCTGTAAAAAATGCAAAGCTGAATAGCTTTGTTCAAGTATAAAACTGGTAAGATGAAGCGCCGCAGAGAAAAGTGTGCTTGGAGATATATGAAAGATATTGGTCAAATGCTCATCGCAAGTACAGACGGGTCTATGTCTTTGCAGTCTACTGAATTTGATCCGAGGAAATTTAGAGAATTGGTTACATCAGGTATAGTTATGCATGACTTTCCTTTTATGTTTCTAGAATATCCTGGTATAAAGACTATTTTCCAATATTGGCGACCTGATATACAAATGATCACTAGGAATACAACTAAATGTAATGTCATGAAGAAGCATGATTCTTTGAAATGGACAATGAAACTTATGTTAGCATCATGTCATAGTAAAATTTGTCTGACTTCTGATTTGTGGACATCAATTACCATTTATGGTTATATTTCTTTGACTGGACATTTTATTGACATACTAGGTATTGCGTAAGATCTTGTTGGGTTTTCGTGTTATGGCCCCTTCTCATACTGGAAAAGCATTGGCCGACAAGATTTATGATATCTTGAGAGATTGAGAAATTCTTGGTAAAGTATTTTCTTTGACTTTGGATAATGCTTCTTCAAATGATATTTGTGTGAAGAGGCTGAAAGATAAGTTTTTACAAAATAACTCACTTATCTGAGATGTGGAATTTTTCCACATGCATTGTCGTCCTGATATTTTAAACGTGATAGTGAAAGATGAGTTAAAAGAAACTTGTAGGGTTGTCAAAATGATCAGAAAAATTGTTAAATACATATGAGACTCTCAAGTTAGAACAGTATAGTTTTTGAAAAATGTGAAGAATTTTAAGATGGATGATCATCAAGGTTTGAAGCAAGATTATCCTACCAAACGAAATTCAATTTTTCAAATGCTTCAAAGTGTCTTACATTTAGGGGTGACAATCATGTCTAATCGTATCGTGTTATTAATCGTGTCGTATCTTAACATGTTTCGTGTCTAAACGGATAGGTCCTAAAGGTGTCTCAAAACATCATACACGAATACAACACGATTAAGTAGCAGATCACACGTGACACGACATAGGACACGATTAATTTTGTTGGAAATAAAAAAATCAGAAAAAATAACGGATAGACACGACACGATACGATCCAACATGATTAAACACGACACGATACAGCACGACACGACACGATTAAGAGAGACCTAACTGATACAGAACTACACGATTAAACATGACACGACACGTTACACGACACGAATAACACGAAAGTCATTAATTTTACATATTTTTAAACATACGAACTACGATCATCAAGGTGCAAACTGATTACCACTAAGGTACGTACATAATAATAACATTACAATCCAGAGATACAAAATATAGAGACCAAACAAAATTCAGAGACCACATACAGACCACTTCATGTGTGGTCTTCCATTGGAGACAACCTTGTCAATCAGTAACTTAAGCGGATGAATTCTTGTTTGCTACCTTTGTTACCATATACACTAAGTCCTTGATTCACTTATAATATGGAAACCCAATATCGACATTAACAAGAACATGAATAAATAGAAGAATCAATGGATGATATGATAGATTTGTGTACCCCATTAACGCCCAAGTCAAATTCCGTCCCAAGGGATTCCATAACAAGCTGTTTCAAATACCAACTAAATAGTAATAGATTGTCCTTATACTGAAGGATAACCATGTCCTAAAATAAGTGTAGCTTTATTTGTTAAAATGGACAGGGAGATTGGAAGGAGAAAGCATTACAAGTGTTGCAAATAGTTACCTTAGAACCTACTCCATCAGAAGCCCAATACCAACACAATTCAAGGTTACTCTTCAACTGAAAGCACACAAGTACCAAGTCAAACTTCCTATAACCTTAAAAGTAAAACACCATTTACCATGTCCAACCAACCAGCTCTCTTTAAGCCAAGGAGGGTTGGGACGGAAGCTCTCGTCCAGCCAACCAACTCTCTCGAAGTCAGCCAACCCTCATCCATCCCTTGAACGAAAGTTCGGGATGACATCTTAGGACGAAAACTCGGGACAAAAGATCTAGACGGCAGCCCGGGACTTGTTCGGGACAGCAGCTCGAGAACTTGCTCGGGACGGCAACCATCTCGGGACGACAACTCACCGACGCTAACGGCCAACCAGCTCAGAGTCGGGACGGTAGCTGTAGTCTTACGTTGTTGTTAGTCGGAGTCGGGACGACACCTCGGAATCGAGACGATAAAAGTGAAAATGGAGAGTTGAGTCTTACGGTGATGTAGTTGGGATGTAGTCTAGAGAAGGAGAAAGATGAATTCAAAAAATATGAAAATAAAAACGTTTGAAAATGAGTCTCTCTTTGCTTGTGAAGGTAGGATTACAAAAGCTAACATTAGACAATGGGCTCATTCCTAACCGTTGGATTGTTTTCAATCTGGCAAAATTAGGATTTCCTTAGGAAAACCTCACGAAAACCTAGAGAGATTTGAAGAAGACGAAGAGAGCACACAGAAACGAAGAGGCGCAAGAATTGGGGATCACTGAGAAGTGTTCCTTCATTTGGACTTCTCTCACCCTAAATAACCCTAATGCTAAATAATCAACTAATACACCCTAAATGTTCACGAAATAACAAATCAGTCCAACAATAATAAAAATAACAAAACAAGTCCAAAACAGATAAAGAGATCCTTAGAACAAATTCCAGATTGCATATTGGTCCTGGTCTCAACACCCCCCCCTCAATCTGCAAGTTCCTAGCTTGTTTCTTCTTGGTTGGTAAATATGTTCTTCATCCCAAGTCTTACACAAAGCAGAAAGTGTTGTTGCAATTTTCTATCATGCAAAAAATCCAGATTTCCAACACTTTCAACTTTAGTATACTCTCCATTGGGTAGCTGAACCTTAGTTCCAGTAGCAACCTTTTCCCCATACAACCAATCATTTATGTTGGTCATGTGGTTTGTTGCTCCTATATCTAGGATCCAACTATCATGATTATATAAAAAACGAATTAGAGAATATACCAGCAGAGTTGACTTGATTATCTATAGAAGCGGTAGCACCTGCTGTGATAACAGTGCTGCCTGCCTGTCCCACTGTCTGCAATAATTTGTCAAATTGTTCCCGTGTGAGAGTGACTAAACCTGTCACATTTGTGCTCATAGAAGACTAATTAGTAAAATGTTTGGGACCACTAGAGCTGAAGTTCCCATTGTCAGCAGAAATTGCATTTGCTTTTATATTTGAACCTTTTGCCTTTAAAAAATTCCTATACTTGAAACAATTATCTTTTGCATGCCCTTTTTTCTTACAAAAGTCACAACCTCTAGCGTAGCATATTTCTATAGTATGCCCTTTTTTATGACAATGGGAACATTCAAGACTCTGATTTCCTTTTGATTTATCAACATTAAAAGAAACATTTGCAGAAGAGGAACCAGCAGAAGCATTCATTGTTGATGTGATTCCTCCCTCACTTTCATCCTGTATCAATAAATTGTAAGCCTGGTTCACAGATGGTAAAGGATTCCAAAGAAATAGGTGACTTCTCACCCCAGAATAATTCTCATTCAAACCCATCAAGAACTGAAAAAGATTTTGGTTTTCCTTATGTTCGATATGCTTTTTAAAATTATCCCCTTCTATATGGGGCAAAGCAGCAGCAGCATCATATTCAGCCCACAACAATCTCAATTTGGTAAAGAATGTAGATATGGAATCTAAACCTTGACGAGTCATAGTTATTTCAAGAGCAATCTGGTATGTCCTAGGTCCACTGATCTAATCAAACCTTTCTTTAAGATCTTTCCATACAAAAAAGGCATCCTCACAATACATGTACCCATTTCCAAGATCTTTTGCAACAGAATTTATGATCCAACCTAGAACAACCGCATTACATCTATCCCACAGATGGTGAAAAGCAACATCATAATTTTCTTTCATGCATGTTCCAGTGATAAAACCTAGTTTGTTTTTGCCTAAGAGAGTAAATCTGATAGCCCTATTCCACATAGCATAGTTCTCAGGACCGGTTAAAGTGACAGAAATCATACTCACACTAGGATTATCACTAGCATGCAAATAAAGAGGATGATGCGAATCTACCACAGCCAAGGCATCATGGTTAGCCTCATCGGTGGCAGGTTTCCTTGCCTTCGTGATGGGTTTCTCCTCAGCCATGATCAATATTATCACAAATAACACGAAACAGCAACCAACAACAGACAATCTCAAGAACAGATCAAAAAATTCCACATATACAGAATAATAACTGCCAGACGAACTGTCACAAGCCTCAGATCATATAACCAAGGAGTGGTAAATCACTGATAGGCGTAGATATTACTAAAGATGTTCCAGGATAGGAACATGGTGGGGCAGATGAACCGACAGAAGGAACACTTTCATCAAGATCCAGATGAATCGCCACAAATCAAGAACAGAAAACCAGAACAACAAAGATATTCACACAAGAACATATATACACCAGGAGAAATCCCAAATCTTACTGCCACTGAGATTATCGCACTTTTCCTGTACAAAAAATAACCGACGAAACCAACAACAGAGTACCTCAATCGTTCCAATCAGAAGAATAATAAGATTACATAAGGCAAGAATCGCCTTTATCGCTCTGATACCAAGACAAAATTAGGATTTCCTTGGGAAAAACTCAGGAAAACCTAGAGAGAAATGAAGAAGACGAAGAGAGCACACAGAAACGAAGAGGCACAAGAATTGGAGATCACTGAGAAGTGTTCCTTCATTTGGACTTCTCTCACCCTAAATAATCCTAATGCTAAATAATCAACTAATACACCCTAAATGTTCACGAAATAAAAAATCAGTCCAACAATAATAGAAATTGCAAAACAAGTCCAAAACAGATAAAGAGATCCTTAGAACAAATTATAGATTGCATATTGGTCCTGGTCTCAACACAATCTAACGGTGAATACGTGTAGGAATGTATATGTGTATAAATGTATCACGATTAATTAACCGTGTCTTTCTTTGTGTCACAGGTATACACGACCCGATTAGACACGATCAATTAATCGTGTTTACACAGATATCTGCAGATCTGAGGTGTTTAGACACAATTATTAATTGTGTCTAAACGTATAAGAGATGTTTAGACACGGGATCCATTAAGATCAAACCCATATACGCTTTAAAGCAGATCGTGTCGTGTCAGAAATTGTCCGCCCTACTTACACTATAAAAATCCTCTTCGTCACATGGATTTTGGAAGTTCCATAGAATGTCCTACTTCAGATGAATGGGGGGAAATTGAGTCCATTACGGATTTCTTGGGTAAATTTTATGATTTTACTTGCATTTTTTCAGGGACAAAGTAGCCAACCGTCAATCTATACTTCCTATTGGTGTTTGTGATCAATTTGACATTGTCCAAGGATTACATTCGTGAATGTTACTTCATGAAGAGTATGGTTGAAAGGATGAAACTAAAATTTGACAAGTATTAGTCCAGTTTTAGTGCGATTCTCGCAATTGCTGTTGTGTAAGATCCTCGTCACAAATTTTAGTTCGTTGAATTTGCATTCAACAAGTTGTATGGTGAAGATATTGGGTATGTGAAATTTTTGATGATCCGCTCTAAGTTGCATGAGGTGTATGATGCTTATGTGGATAAATATTCTGCAATACCACCAACTTCTATAGATTCATCCAAAAGGATTCGTATTTCTTCTAGTTCTGAGAGTTAAATTTTACGACACTAAAAAATGGAAGGTGTTGTGTTCAATGTAAGTAATACTTTCAACACGTCTTTCTTTTATAACGAATGAAAAAAGGAATATTTCAACACGTCTTTGTTTTACAACTTAACACGTCTTTGTAAGTAATACTTTCAACACGTCTTTATTTTATGGGTTCCAATAGTACCTTATGTTTGATCCATGTTATCGAATGACACTTTAAGAAATTTTGGGTTAACGTATTGTATCATATGTTTGAGAATGTTGTCCTTTAGTTTCTCTATTAGTCCTCCATTACAATTTTCTGTTAAGTGGTCACGTGACTTGCACATGTTGTGCCACATCAGCATCATGTTAGCTCAATGGCATTGCCACATAGATATACAATATAATATTTAATTTAAATAAAAATATATAAATTTCAAATAAACAAATCTTAACATTAGAAAATAAGTTATATAAAAATAATAATTATTTGGAAATTAAAATGTAAATAAATAAATATGAATTTATGTTAAAAAAATTATAAATCCTAAAATATATTATTTATAAATTTATTTTTTTAAAAGGAAATAAAAAACAAAAAAAATACTAAGTTAGAACCTTGGGTCCAATTGACCTAGCCTAGAGTCGAACCTTGGGCTGGGTTGGACCCTGACTTGAGTTCGATTCAGCCTTGGTCAATTGGATCCCAAGGTTTGTTTTCCTTAGGTTCCATTTGACCCAGCCATGGTCGAACACAAGGTTGGGTCCAACCCAGACCTAGCCGCCTAGGTCAAGCGACCTGGTGGGAATTTAATATAATATATTATTATATTTATTTATATAAGGTTTAAAATAAATATTTTTTTTCCTAGTTTTTTCCATATTTCCTCAAATTTTTATATTTATTTAAATTTATATTTACTTTACATCGGACACGTCAACGCCACGATATTCATTTAGTCAAACTTGACGGTCAACAATAATTTGGACTAAAAAACAATAATCTGAAATATAAAGTATCATGAAACAACGTAGAAGTACTAACCGATAACATGAGTCAAACATATGGTACCATTGAAATCATTAACCCTTCTTTTATTTGTACTTTCATTTGATAATATTATACATTATATTGGACCCAAGGGTCTAACCTAATTTTTTTTCCGTTTTTATTTTTTATTTAAAAATAAATTTATATTTTAATTTATCTTTAATATTTTGAGATTTAAATTGAATATATTTTTTAGATATATATATATATATAATTTTAAAATATTTTTTCCTAAATGTTTCCAATTTTATCCTATTTTTCCATATTTCCCTAATTTTTATATTTATTTCAATTTATATTTACTTTACATCTGACATGTCAACATGACGTCACTATTCCATTAGTCAAACTTGACGGTCAACAATAATTTTGGCTAAAGAACAATATTCTGAAATATAAAGTATCATGAAACAACATAGGGGTATTAACCGATAGCATGAGTCAAACATATGGTACCATTGAAATCATTAACCCTTCATTTATTTATACTTTCATTTGATAATATTAGACGTTATATGTTATTAGTATATTTTTAGGAATTTGGCTCTTTAAGATCGACCAATTAACAGTGTCAAAAGTCTCAACTAAGCCGTTATTTGGATGAGGAACTATTTGATGGGCAAGAACATTTGGACATATTTTGGACATTTTAAGTTATTGGAGAAGTGAAAGCAATTTTTGTCATATACTTTCTTTTATGACATGTAATATTTTGAATGTCCCTATTACAACCGTTGCTTCAGAAGGTATGTTTAGTATTAGAGGTCGTATTCTTGACGAATTTTGAAGTTCACTTAAGTCAAAAATTGTTGAAGCGATCATGTCTTGTAGAGATTGGATTTATTTTGGGGAAGGTATGTTAATTTATTTAACCTCTATTTTTCAAATTTAATTTAATTCATATTTCTATTGGTCAACTTATTTGCATTTTATATGTGAAGTGATGAATGAAGAAACTATTGAGCCAATGGATGATGACTCGGTTGGAAAGCCTGAGGCAAAGATAGAAGAGACACAAGACTCTGTTTCATAAATTAAGTTGTTTTCTACCATTCATGTTAGTTTGTATGCATTGTTATTTGTGTTGTATCATTCTTCTAATTTTTTTTCCTCTCTTGAAATGTAGGTTTTAATTTCATTGTATTGAATTGTGTGATGTTTTTGTTATTTAATGAACTTACATTTGAAATTGTTGTTTTACAATGTATTTTTACTATAAAATATCATTGGTTTGTTCATGTATATAATGCAAGTTCTTAACCACTAAGAAAGAAGGAGGTAAGACACATTGGTCAAATGAACTAAATGTTAGTACATTTTAAATACGTTTTCTTGTTAAGTGACATGTTTTACATCACAATGTTCAAAATATATTTGACTCGGTATCTTATGAAAATGAAAATGTATGTTGCAGCAATACTAGCAAGTTTCTTAAGCTTATGCATCTTCAATTGTGGATTTTGGCATGAAGTGGACGAAAGATCAAACTAAAGTGGTTTCAAGAAGATTTTGGCTCTTTTCGAGATGATATCTACTCCCATTTGCTAGTCTTTTGTCTATATTTTGGATTAACATGATGTCAAGTTGAAAGAGATTAGGAGTTGAAAAATGAATATGTTGATATCATATTTTTTGTGATGGTGTAAATGAGATGATCTCATGTTTTGTGATCAATAAATATAATGTAGTTTATCTCATTGTTTTATGGTGTGAGGACTTGGGAGTTGCACGGGTCAAGCAGTTCGAAGGGGTCAAATAGTTCGAACGGTTTTATGGTTTGGCCTATTCCTTTTGTGGGTAATATTTTGTCGCGGGTCAGCATGTTGACCCATCGACCCGTGGGTCGTGTTTGACTTACGAGAATTGACCCATATAAATAGATGGATCGTGTTTGGGTCAAACGATTTATGACACGACCCGTGGGTGACACGATCCATGGTTGACCCACTGACATGAATTGACACCCCTAATTGTAACACCCCTAAGTTCCTCAATTGCCCATAAGAAAGTCATTAGTTCTCACTATAAAGGATAAAATTCATTTAGGTATCATAGAGGTCTCGCTTTTAAAAATATAGGTACCCCCAGAAATCTTTTGTTACTTTCAGGTATTCATAAGTCATAAATGTATTTAATGACATCCATTTTGGATGAAAAAATGTCACATGTGCCAGTCACGCGCGTGCTAAAGACCAATTTTGTTATTTTTTTTACAATGATCCCTTAAAATACCATTTAGCATATCTACCTAAATTCATAACATTTATATCTCCTTTTTCTTCATTCTTTCGTTTCTTTCCTCACTATTTCAGCAAGAAGTAAGGTTTCAGCTGCTATTTCCCTTCTGAAATCTGCAACTCCTTCATTGTCCTCTCAATCTTCAATCGATGTTTTCATATAGTGACTCGAGCTCGTAGAAAACACGAAGATGCTATTGTCGAGAGATTGTCATTGTGAAGATTTCGAACACCTGGGAGAACTTTCAACGGAGGTTCTATAGTTGTCCCTTGTAGAATGTATATCATACTATCCTTTAATTACTTGATGTCTTGTTAATTTTGCCTAATTACTTACCTATTTTTCTGTACTAACCGGTTACTAATCGAGGAGGGTGCGACTATTTCAATTGGTATGATGTTAACGTTTTTTTCTCATTTAATGAGGATTTTTACAAAGGTGAAGAAGATTTTCAGTTTCAAACCAACACTGAGAAGATTCCTATAAGAAGACATGCGCCTACACCAGAAAGACCACCACCTGCACTAAAAAGAAGAGTGACAAGACTATACCATGAATCACAAGTAAGAAAACTGAAAACTCAAGTCTTCACCCCGACAATCCGTCCACAATAGCATCTTCGTGTTTTTTGCGAGGTCGAGCCACTATATGAAGACACCAACTAAAGATTGAGAGGACAATGGAGGAACGGCATTATTATAAAGGGGGGATAGTAGTTGAAACCCTAATTTTGTTGAAATAATGAGGAAAGAAGTGAAATAATGAAGAAAAATGAGAGATAAGTGTTATAAATTTAAGTAGGCAGGGTGAAGGTTATTTCAGTCATCATAGTAAATATGTTTTCTAAATTTTGGTCTAAATCGTGCACGTGACAGTGACAGACATATGTGACAATTTTTATCGAAAATGAATGTCAAAATAAAATAAATACTTTTATGACTTCTACATCCAAAAACTAACAATTTTTTTTTATAGAATACCTATTTTTAAAAACGTGATTCTGAATTACCTAAATTAACTTTTATCCATCAGTATAATTATAAGATCATATCCAACCAAACAAGGTTTGGTATTTCCAACTGCAATTGTTTCGTATAACAATACTATTAATTAAAGAAATACTAATGATATGCAAAATCTAACAATATACTATTTACTATTATTAAAAACACACAAAAACCCTTCACCCTGTCCCGATCAACCAACCCATCATTGTTTGAGTTCTCATAGCACACCACTACGACAGTGTAAGATAAGAAAGAAGATATAAGGTAAATAAAAACACCAAACACACGACTGACTTAAGAATTGTGAAAATATTCAAGAAGCAAATATTTCTGCAATTTGTCCTCCCTCCATTGCTGGACATCCCACCTTTCTTCTTTACTGACTTGTAGAACCCTGAAGAAGTCCATCACGGATCTGACTTGAAACATCACGAATGGCACCAGGACCGTGGGGGATGAACACTGCAGAGGACTTGGAGGAAGCTCCAATCTCCTTCAGGGTGTCAAAATACTGCGTGACAAGAACCATGTCAAGGACATCTTTTGCAGAGGTCCCGGGTACATTAGTTGAGAACCCAACAACACTGTCTCTCAAACCGTCAACAATAGCTTGTCGCTGACGGGCAATACCCAGACCCCCTAGATACTTAGACTCTGCATCACCTTCGGCTCTCTTGATTTGGATGATTTTCTCAGCTTCAGCTTTTTCATTGGCAGCCAGTCTCATTCTTGCAGCTGTGCAGAATGAAAGTGTTGTATATACCACAATTATTGTCTATCCATTAAGGAAATTTAGGTTGAGTAACTATTATACTCAATAGATGACAAATTCTTACCTGCATTGATCTCATTCATGGCTCGCTTAACAAGTTCATCTGGTTCGATGTCAACAATTAGAGTTTGCACAATCTCATAACCATATGCAGACATGGCCTACAAATGTCCACCAATCAAGATGCAGTGATTTAGCATGAAAAGACAAGTCTGCTCAGAATCATGGAGTACGGAGTGGAGTAACTTACCTTTTCTAGCTCATCTTCCACCGATCGGGCAATTTCATTCTTCTGCTCAAATACATCATCCAGAAGGAGTTTGGGCACACTTGCTCTGATCACTGTTAATTAATTAGATGAAAAATACGTGGATATATTTATTTGTAAGTAATCCAAAAAACAGAGCAAACACCCAAAGCTTGTCAAATCATGGGTTTAGAAGTTCATAGATTGCATGTATCTGTTATTGAGAAACAAAAACTAGATAAGTTTTGACTATACCATCAAAAACATAAGCCTGAATTTGACCCTTTGTGTTACTGAGCTTGTAGAAGGCATCATTTGCCTGATTTGCTAGAGCCCGGTACTGGATAGATGCAACAACATTGACAAACACATTGTCCTGAGACACAAGACCACCGTTCATAAGAAATAGCACTTCAACAGATTTTTCATAAACAGCTAACTTTAATCAGCATAAGTACATAAAGAACACTATAAGATGTTATAAGGAACCATGCATAGTGCAAGTTGAACAGCAACGACAAAATTGATCAAGTACAAGTGGTTAGATATGCAGGGAAGAAAAGAAAGACACTTCAAGAATGATCACAATCTATCTAGAAATTCATTCCCTTTCATTTTGGAGATATAATCAAATTACTTCACTCAATGGATTAATAAATTATGTGATTCTTTAGCAATGTTTGCTCAACCTTGCATTCCTCTTATGCTCCATCCTTTTCAACTGCTCTGGTCATAATCTCCATGACTCACAGCCTTACCAAAGATGTTTATTAAGTGGGGTTAATCATATTAACTGGTATATAGCACTACATGATTTTGTTAAAAACACATAGAAAATGGCGGTGTGCTAACCCATTATTCCTCTACTAAAGATGCCACACAACATGAATTGCATAATAAATGCACTGATTCTTACAATAGAAATTTTTGCCAAAACCTTCCCTAGTACCGATGTAGGGAAGAAACATTCTTTAAACTTTTTAAAGTAGACAGACCTTTGTCTTGGTTTCACATTTCACATCCAACTGTTGTAGTCGAAGTGAGAGATGGCCTGCCAGCTGACTACCCAGAAACCAAGGCAGGCAGTGACATCCAGGTTCAAGAACTTCATCGAATTTTCCAAACCTTTCCTTGATAGCCACTGTGGATTGATCAACTTGAACACAGCAGAATAATAAATTTCCCATGTGTTCGATCTACAACAGAGAGGAAAAGAGCCACACCAAGGAAGATAGATGGAGAAGAGTTAAACTTCCAGAGAGGGATGGACCTGTACCGCATAAATTCTTTTGCAAATACAATAAAAGCACCAGAGATATGCAACCCCTTGAAACACTGAGAATGCTGAAAATCTAGGAAAGGTGTACGAAACATGCAAGCACTTAATGAAACCCCGGACAAGCCTATCTCATCATTGAATTACCTCCCCTTTACAGGACCCATGTAACAATATATTGAGAACGAAGAAACAAGAACCTAAAAGGGAGGCTTATAAATAAAACGAACTAATGAAAATATTTACAACTCAGTGGAACAATTGTCTAGAGGACAGGATGATTCTGGCCATGATAAAGGATGCATGGCATGAATACCCCGTCAATCCAGATCACCAATAGACAGTTGTGCAGTTGGCGCCTTAAAATTTCAATTATATTATTCCTCGACATTAATTAAGTAGGTATGTTAGCAGAATATTTATTTCTGCATGAAACTACATCAATTTTAAATTGAAGAAAAGTCAAAAGCCAGCCAGTGAAACAAACAGACATAAAAAAGGAGCAGCAACTTTCATGATGTTGGGCTGAATAATCAATATAGAATTCTATCATCTCGCATAGGGATATCGTGTAAAACATACAGAAGCAGTAGGCATCAAGAATCCAGAAAGACTGTGGGCTTTTCTGTTTCGCGAATTATTAAAATTAGCTAGTTTTGGCGGTTATTTTAATACATAATTATAAAAAAAATAAATCAAGAATCCAGAAAAAAAAAAAAAAATTTGGTCGAAAATCCAGAAAAATATAGATAAAGTCGTCCACCCCAATAACATATTTAAACATTCAAACTGCTACCCAGATTATGAATCCCTTAGCAATTTCATAGCTTCTTTCCGTTAAAATTTTATCATAAAACGTTCATATACGGTAGGTTTCGATTCGATAAAACTGACCTAATATTTAGGGGTCCCAATTAACCTTCTGTGTTTGAACACAACAAGTTTTATTCGAGTTCAGACTCCGTCATTGAGATCATGACCAACTCAATTGAAGAGCCAGGTTAAAATGCTCGAGATTGCAGTAGAAATAACCATCACCATTCCGGATTGACGGAATTACTGGAAATGAAGCAAATAGCAGAAAACTTGAAGAAGACGGATCTAATATAAACCTCCCCACACCCACTTATATAAAAAAAAGACGATAAATTTCGTGGAAAAAGATTTTACCGTTTCTTGCTACTGTGATCTTCAGCAAGTTCGAAGAACGTAAGACGCCCCCGGAGAATTCAGAGAGAAGGAGACTGTTATCCGAAAAAAGAAGGAAACTTCGTGGGTGTGGAAAATAGAACCGTAGAAGGCTAAAATACTATAATGGCATGTTCTTTTCCATGGGAATTCGGCTTACGATTCCACGAAAGAAACGTTCGGCTTACGAATTTCATGAAATAAACGCCCGTAAGAGTGCTACTGTAATCTTCTAGGACCATTCGAGTTCGGATAGAGACCGCATTACTGTAATACAATAAAGAAAGTATCATGCTCCTTTGACTAGGAGAACGAAAATCTCCATTTTATTTGATGTCGTGGTCAAACGCACGATATAACTTGGTTGTGTGGACGACAAATAATGATATTTTCAGCTAAATATAATGGATTTAAAAAAAAAAAAGACCACAAATGAAAAATAAATACTAAAAAAAACAATTTTAGGGTAGGTATTTAAGTCTCACCATTGAATTTCATTCGCGGGTAGAAAATGATATTTACATATACATTTAGTGTTGATATCAATCATTTCGACCATTTCCCATGTAGCCATCCTCCTCAGCTTCGTCCCAGCCCCGCCATCGCCGTCGTCTTCGGTCAGCCACGTTCAGCCTCATGGTGTTCTTCCAGTGTCGTGCATATATTCGATCAACCTCGACATTATTAAGTAATTTGTTGGAAGTTGCCTACGTCGTCCCACTGTCTCACCGTTTCCGATCTTCCACAGTCCCCCATTCAGTAGAGTGTTCTGAGTTGGTATGAAACACTACTTGTTTTTTTATTTCTAATAATTGATTATTTAAATATAATTACATACAATTGTTGTTCATATTTTTTTTTAATATAGAGATATTCAATTGTCACATAACACGGCGTATTCTTTATTAATAGGCTTTAGTACTCTTCTGAAAATGGTGACTATCATATTTCATTTTGGTGGTAGAATTACACAAGACAAAAAAGTTATTAATTATATTGATTTTCACTCCGCGATTAGTCTCACTGAAACAACGACCCTAACACACTTAAAAGAACTTGCTACTATAGTTTTCGGGTTTAGTTCTGAAGTAGTTGATTATGACCTCCTTTGAAATCGAGTAATAACTTGTATCCAAGCACTATTGAAGAATCATTGGATGGATTTTTTAAAATATGTGGTGAATACATGGAAGTATACGTGATCCCAAAAGTTGAAGTCGTTGGAAAAACTGAAGATGAAGTGGCCGAAGAAGATGAAAGTGAAGTCCCATGAGAAGAATAAGAGAAAGGAGGAGATTGTCAGATGATAGAGAAGTCAAATCTCCTACAAATTTCCTGATTGTGCACTACCATTGTCAGATGATGGCACGGTTATTGATGCACAATCGAGTCAACGAATGACCTATCGACAGTTCCCTCTTGAGTTAAGATCGAGAGGTTGGCAAGATGAGTATGAATGTACCGATTGGATAGTCACGCATGATAAATCCTCTACGGATGTACCTGATTTCCTAATAAGCGCAGAATATGAGAATAAAGTTGCAGTTCAACACCATGTCAATGTGTGACATATTAGTAATTCACGTGAATGAACTACTACAAGTTCTAGTAGTGTCATTTAAGTATG
Source organism: Chamaenerion angustifolium (assembly GCA_946814005.1). Lineage (NCBI taxonomy): Eukaryota > Viridiplantae > Streptophyta > Magnoliopsida > Myrtales > Onagraceae > Chamaenerion > Chamaenerion angustifolium. Next base: position 24,044,716 of record OX328271.1, on the reverse strand, counting down.
CTAATAACATCAGAGGTATGAAAATGGGAAACTGGAAGATCACCAAAATATGCCCTCCACTTTCCTGTACAAACGAAAATACTCTTTTAGTAGACAACTTGATTGCAAAGTGATTGCTGATTTGATATATCATAACACGAGTATTAGAATTTGTGACTTGCAGCAAGTTGTCAAAGATAAGTATGTGCAAAGTGTCTCGTACCGCAAGGTTTGGTACGCTAAGCAATAAGAAATTGAGTCCATGTTTGTCACACACGATAGTGCATTTCAACATTTGTCATCGCTAATGGCTGGTTTATGTCATTCAACTCTTGGATGCATTTATGATTATGAGTGGAAAGGTGTGGGGACGGAGGATGGTGCCATTTTTGGTAAGTGGTTCTGGGCATACAGGCCTTCAATTGAAGGTTTCACACATTGTCAACCCCTAATCAACATTGATGCCACTCATTTGTACGGAAAGTACACTAGAAAAATATTAGTGGCAGTGACCTACTGTAAACACCTGATTTTGGCTCGGGATCAAAATACTGTATGAGAGGAACCAAGCCGAGAAAATTGAGATAGAAATATATGGCTAAAAGAAGTAACATGACCACATGGTCATGTTCATCCTTTTGCTTCAAGTTGGTGTTTTATATTCTATAAAAAAAAAATAAGAAAGAAGAAGCAAATGCTTCTATAAAAGAAGAATGAATGGAGCTTGGGGAGGGGAGGCCGAGAGCTACGACATGGAGATGGAAAAGAGTGATTGAGTGAAAAAAAAATAAAACAATAAAAAAGTGAGTTAAAAAAATATCGGTGATTGTCGGTCTCGGTTTCTCGTTTCTGTATTTTAAACTATGAATGAGTTAGGTATATCTTCCTCATATTCAATATTGTATTTGTATTTTCTAAATATGAATGAAAATGAGGTTTTATTTACATATATTATATATTTATGTAATACTATATATATATATATATATATATGTGTATGTGTTTGTGTGTATAACATATATGTGATATTATTCTATATGTATAATATATATATATATATATATATATATATATATATTATGTATATGTTATTGTTATATATATATATATATGTATAATATATATGTGATACTATATGTATAGTATAATATATATATATATATATATTATGTATATGTTATTGTATAATATATATATATATATACAGAAGGTGAAGAAGATGAACTACACAAGAAAATTGGTGAAGGGATTGAAGAAGTGAAATAGTCAAGAGAAGAGTGATTGGAGAGAGAGTGAAAAAAAAAGAGTGATAAAAAATATATCAACAATTATCAGTCTCGATTTCTCGTATGGTATTTAAGTTACAAACGATTTAGGTATATCTCTCTCGCAACATCCGAAAGTTGCAGGATAATGTTGTCTAGTATGTAAATAATGAAGCGAGAGACGCCGGAATCAGTTGTTTGTCTTTGAACACACTCATGAGATCACTTCTATGAGCGCGTGTTCAAAGAGGGGCAACTGTAAATACCTTATTTTGGCTCGGGGTCAAAATACCGTACGCGAGAAACCGAGCAGAGAGAAATCGAGATTGGAATATATATATATATGAAAACTTTTTTTTTTTTTTTTAAAAAAAACAACGTGGAGAACATGGCCTTGAAAATCTTTGCACCGAAGGATTTGTTTATTATTATTTAAAAAAATAATAATAATAAAATAAGAAGTAAAATTGTGTATAAATAGAAAGTGAAGAAGATGAGCTACAGAAGAAAAATGGTGAAGGAATTGAAGAAGATAAATAGTGAAGAGAAGAGTGATTGGAGAAAGAGTGGAAAAAAATAGTGAAAAAAAAATATCGGTAATTATCGGTCTCGGTTTCTCGTACGGTATTTAAGTTCCGAACAATTTAGGTATATCTCTCTCGCATTTAATATTGTATTTGTATTTCCTAATGTTATTAAAATTTATCGTATAAAAAAATGAGTTTATATACATATATTATATATTTATGTATAATATATATATTATGTATATGTGATACTATATATATATGTGTGTGTGTGTGTGTGTGATATTATGTCTATATGTATAGTATATATATATATTATGTATATGTGATACTATATATATATATATATATTATGTATATGTGATACTATATGTATATGTATAATATATGTATATGTATATTCTGTATATGTGAAAAAAATATTTTCAAAAATGACTTAGGTCATTTCCAAATGTTGATGAAGGTTACAACTCGGTTCTTGGACTCTCGGGTCATTCTGGGACTTTATCGAGTGTTATAAACCAAACCGGAAAAGTTTTGGGTCATTTATGCATTTTTTTTTAATTTAGCTCGATTCTTTTAAAAATTACATTTTTTGATTTGTAAACTTTTCTGGACATTCCATGGTTTCTCAAAATATTACAAATAAATTTAGAATAATTTTCAGGTTATTTTGGATCTTTACCAAGTGTTACAAATAAATCCAGAATAGTTTATGCCAACTATTCTGGATTTATTTGTAACACTTGGTAAAAAACTAATATGAAATTGTTTTTAGAAAATTTACAGAATTTACCTTGATCTTTAAGGTCAATTCTATAATTTTTTTAAAAAATATTTTCAGTTATGTTATATTTTTTTTCGAAAATTAAATTTTGATTCCTAAATTTTTCTAGACATTCCATGACTTCTTAAAGTGTTACAAATAAGTCCATAATAATTTTCGGGTTATTTTAGAATTTACCAAGTGTTACGAATAAGTTCAGAATAGTTTAGGGTCATTTCTGCAATTTTTGAAATTTTTTCCAATATAGCTCAAATTTTAATAAATTACATTTTAGTCCATAGATTTTTTGGACATCCTATACCTTTTCAAAATGTGATAAATTACTCTAACGAGCTTAATATCTTCAAAATTATTCGTGCATGTTTTTACACGTTTAGAATTACTCTAAAGTTAAACCATTTTTTTCTCGAGCACTATTAACATTTTTTCTCTCTTGTTTATTTATTTAAAATTAACTCGTAAATAAATAAAAATGTTTGTACTTGGTTTGTTTAATTTAAAGAAAATGCATGTAATCCTTTTGGGTCAAGCATGATCAAAACGGAGAATTCGGGTAAATCGGTAAAAAAACAATTTCAAAAGCAAACTAAAGTACCGAAAGGGAGGATTATGAGCTCGCGAGCTTTTAAGACGTAATCAAACCCTCGAACTCAATTCTCTGGACGTCGACCTTTCCAAGCACTGCGATGTTAACTTTATGTACCCTAGGTAAAATGTTAGGATTCTGATTAGCCTTTAATTAATCGACGGCAACTCTTTCATTTTTTTCGGTCTGATTGATGACCCCGCTCAACAGGACTTGCCGCTCGCCAAGATCCGACATTTTTCGAACAAATAAAAATATTTTTCAAAACGGGTCGGGGAAAGTCAGATCCGACTTCCGACAATCCGAACCAATATAATCCATGGAATGAAGAGTTTTTGTTTTTCGACCAATTTAATGAATAGAGTTGTATCTCCTCTAATTTTACCCAACTCAAGTTTCTATTATTATTTTGTAAATTCAAAATGCAAATAACTATCATTTATAACGATCATATCTTAAAATTTCACACAACATATAAACATAACAAATAAATGGGTAAAATACGACATTACCCCTTAAAGTTTACGCTGATTTTAAAATTCTATCTTAAAGTTTAAAGTTCCCCCTAATGTTTGAAAATGATGAAAAATTCTCTCTTACCGATGACACTGACACATGTGTCACTGGTAGTAAAACTGATAGCGTTTTTTTCTAAAACGCCACTGGTAGTAGCGATTTTACAATAACGCAGGTGTGCGTAGCGTTTTTACGAAATCGCTAGTGTGAGTAGCGTTTTTAAATTAACGCTATTGTGAGTAGCGTTTTTGCTTAAACGTTATTGGTAGTAGCATTTTCTTTTTAAAAAAGCGCTACTACCAATAGCTTTTGAAGAAAACGCTAGTCATGGGTAGCATTTTTTTCAAACGCTATTGCTAGTAGCGCCCCATTAACCCTATCCCGGACAACGCCATTAAATCCACCCCCCTCTTAAATCTCCCCCCCCCCCCCCCTCACATCCCCGCACCCCTCATAGCCGCACCCCACAGAGCTCTTCCCTACCACCCGCCCAGCTCAGCCAAACTCTTCCTTGGTCAGACACTCTCCCTCCCTCTACGTCGTTGCTCCCTAGCCCCCCGCAACCAGCGCTCGTCCATAGGTTATCGGTCCACCAACTTCTCCGTCGTTGATTGTCCCTGCTCCCTTGCTCTTTGCCTCTCCGTCGCCGCGTTGCCTCTCCGTCGCCGCGTTGCCTCTCCGTCGCCGTGTACCCTCGCTATTGTCCGTCGCTCCTCGCCGTGCGTAGCCGACTTGAAGAAGACTAGTCCGACTTGAAGAGCTTGGCTCAGGTACGTACTTATTTTTGTTGAAGAATCCTCATATTTTTTTTTATTATCATTTTGTTAATTAAAAATATTATCATAATTAGTGTGTTAATTAAATGTTGCCTAATTATATATGGAAATTTAAGTTAAGAATTTGTACTCTTTAATTGTAGAGTTGAAATGTCTCCACGCGTAATAATATCGAGGCATTCGTTTGGTCAAAATGTTGTTAACGTTGGTCTGTTGGACAAATCGATACTCTGGGGACAAGATCAACATCGTTCTTCAGACTTGAGCGAGGAACAACAAATAACATTTAGATGTTTAAAATAAGAGGATAATCTAATATCAGGAGAAGCTAAAGCTATTATCCAAGCGGTTGGTTTATGGGATGTAGTTATTATGTGACATCCCAAGCTAGATCATAAATGGTTGATCGCATTGTGGGAGTGTTAGCGGCCCGACACACATACGTTCCATCTCAGACATGGGGAGATGACGATCACACTTAAGGATGTCGTTGTGGTACTAGGACTACGAGTACACGGAGAGGCAGTAACTGATGACCATGCACCTGAGGAAGACATGGTCGGTGCGTGTTTAAAATTTTTGGGCCTGAATCTACAAGGTCGTAAAGATTTTGTGAAAATGACAACTTTACGACAACATTTAGTTCAACCTAATATCAACGTCGAATAACAAGCGAGGACATTCATCTTGTTGATAATTGGTGGTGTGTTGTTTACAACGAAAAAGAAAGATAATGTGTCATTGATATACTTACCCCTACTTAGAGATTTAGAACGAGCAGCACAATACAGTTGGGGTTCAGCTGTGTTGGCTGCTACGTACCGTGGATTGTGTAAGGCATCTGAATTTAACTATGCAACATTCCACGGTTGTGACATCCTTGTGCAGGTAAACTATATGAAAGTCTTGTGATATTATTCCACGGCAATGGACAATTCCTTCAATGGCTGGACCGAATGACCAAAACATCAAACCAAATGTGGCTACTTGAGTTTCAACATTTACTCTTTTGGGCAACAAATCATAAATTGTCCCAGGGATGTACACGGACGTGGCTGACAGAGTCGTGAGAGGTTTACAAAGTCTTCTTCGTGTGTTCCGTATAAAGACTCCAACACTGCTTGTTTGGAGTACCACGCCTTCAGATATCCAATTTTTGAACCAAACTCATTCTCCACCATCGACTGGATTACTAAAATTTTCAATCCAGTGTCAGCTAAAACTGAATTTCTTATCAAAGACACTATCATCTTGCAATCGATGTTTTGGTGTCATTCAATGAGGACTTCATTCGTGCATGTATCTAGAGCATGCAATTTGGATATTCTCCACAATCCAGTATGCTTAAAAAGACTTCCTCTTAATGACCAAGAACAATTTATGGGATCAACTTTACACTTGAAGACAATTGATTTTGGGGTCGATGTCTCAACCATGCAAATCTTAGAATTAGAAATATGTCATCTCCTCACAACCGCAGATAATTCGTCCTTACTACTAAACTTCATGTTTCTGTTTAGGAAACTTTCAGTTGACGGTTCATCAACGTCCATATACAACTCATCTGTTGATTGAAAGTCATCAATCTAGCTGCTATCAATCCAATTTCCAGCAGTGGGAGCTACTTCCACCATGGGAGCTACTTCCACCCTCGTCACCCTCGTCAAACTCAAACACCTCTTCATTTTCTTCATCATTGTGACCCGTAAAATTTTCCATAGACGAATCTTCTTCATTTATCGAGGCATCTGAGAGTGCATATTAACGTCGACCTCGTCATCGAAGAGATCATGGGTGTGACCATGCAATGCATTCATTGTCTCATGACTATCATATGTGTTTGAACTCAAGTTAACTTCTCTAGTTACACTAAGCACAATAAATTAACTAGCAACGCTTAACTGTAGAGCGAAAGATAATGCACTTTGCAGTCGAATCCGTACAAACTTGCAAACTCCATCAGTATCTGTAAATTTATAGCATATTCTTATGGACCTAGCTTCAACATCATCCCAACCGCACTCCATACATATAATTTCATTTAGTCTATAAAGAGATATATCCAAGGTAGCTGTAGTAATACTAGAGGTACCACCCACATAGACCTCACTACCATTCTGAGACAATATTTCATTGTCATACAAGCAAATGATACTGATCTCATTCATGATTGATTCTAAATAATTAATATTATAACAGTTAGTATCAGATGTGTTTGTCTTTTAGTTAACCTAATATTTATGTAAATATAACATCTAACAAATTTAAAAATATTATAATTAAAGAATACATAAAAATATATTACATACCTTAAATGAAGAAGATTTACGCACAGATGAAAATTGAAGAAGGAGATATTCTGAAACGAATAAGCCGAAGATGTATAATATATAGAGATTTGAGATAATAAGTTAATATTTCAACATAACTGCGCAAATAATTGGGGGATACACAAATAATTGTCGCAAACGCTCTCTCTAGTAGCGAATATATAAAAACACTACTAGTGGTATCGTTTTTTTTTATATTCGCTACCGTCAGTGGCATTTTTATTGTTTTCGCTACTATTAATAGCATTTTTCAGTTTTCGCTAGTGTGGGTAGCGCACAAAAATTTTCGCTACCTCAGCCCGCGCAAATAAACACTTTTCTAAATATTTTATGACGGTATGTACTTTTCCAAATTTTCTTTAAACAACGGTTACTTTTTGAAAAATTTGAAATGTAGGGAAAAAAATGTATAATAAGATTTTAAATCTCCTTTAAAATCATGATAGATTAAAATGTTGAATCAACTTATGTTATATATTTATTTTAAATTTTTATTTTCTACATCATGAATAAGTTTCACGTTTATTATTATAGAAATTTTATATACAATATTATTTTTTATAAATCACTTTTAATAATAAAACCAATGTTTTAACTGTTTTACACATTTATCCTTCCACTTGTGTGCCCTTCCTCTTCTTCATGTTTTAACTTCTTTTTTCCTTTCTAATTCATAAATAAGTATTTCTATTGTGTGGACTGTGGACCTAGTTATCCTGGGTTGTTGTAGGCCTATCTTACTCATTATTTTTATTTTAAAAAAAATATATGAATACATGAAAAGTATCCAAAAAACAAATAAATTTATACTGATATCCTACCATTTGGCATGTGATTAATGTGCAACAACAAATCCTGCGCAAATACATAAATATAACGAAATCGAAATGAATGAAAAATAACAGTTGTTACTAATTTATACGAGAAAATAAAGTAAATAAGAATTTTACATATTAATATTTTATTAGCTTTAGACTGAAATATTGACCGGACTCTGTTATTACTGTTTCTAACTACTGCTATAATTCTGCTGTATAATTATTTTAAATTTTCATGTAGCTTGAAACGTTGACCAGAGTCTCTTATTGTTGTTTCTAACTACTGCTACAATTGTGCTTTATTTATTTTTAATACTTTCTAATTATTGGTCCAATGATTCTCTCTATATAATCATTTTTTCTCTTCTTCTAGTCCATCCCTTTTTGGTATCCTCAGTAGAAAAAAGAAAGATATGGAAAACGCAGTGCGTCCAACTTCGATGACTGAAGAACCAACTTCTAATGCTCGACAAGGAGGATGGAGAGCCATCAAATACATTATTGGTAATGATCAAAAGACCCAATCACAGTGTTAAATTAATTTAATTGGGTGGTGTTTTTAGTTTTTGTATCTCTAATCAATCTATTACTGTATTTGTTATATAGGAAATGAATCCTTTGAAAAGTTAGCTTCAATGAGTTTAATAGCTAACATGACGGTTTACTTGCACACCAAGTACAACATGGAAGGAATTCTATTGGTTAATGTGGTTACTATATGGTCTGGTTCGTCCAACATTGCATCTCTTGCCGGGGCTTTTGTATCCGACACCTACCTTGGACGCTTCTTTACTCTACTCTTCGGCTCTATTGCATCTCTTCTGGTAATTTCATTCAAATCAACATCATATTCATATTCATATTCATATATATAAAATAAAATAGATACAAACAAACGAGATCTTAATTAGGAAGAACGTAACGGTAATAGGCATTGAATAGCATAAGTATGTATCTCATGATCATTCCAATGAATTGGAACAAGGGAATGGCCACCATGACCTTGACTGCAGGAATCTCACAACTTCGTCCATCGAATTGCAATGGGAGATTGAAGTGCCAACAGCCACAGGCTTGGCAACTGGGTTTCCTATATATGTCTCTCACATTGCTAGTGATCGGATCTGGATGCATAAGGCCCTGCAACATTGCCTTTGGTGCCGACCAGTTTGATACAACCACTAAAAAGGGTCGGTCACAGCTAGAGATATTTTTCAATTGGTGGTACTTCTCCTTCACAATCTCACTCATTGTGGCTCTCACGGGGGTGATCTATGTTCAGACTGACGTCAGCTGGTTTCTAGGGTTTCTCATACCCACACTGTGTTTGTGCTTGTCCGTCACCATCTTCTTACTTGGTCGGGATACTTATATTCGAAAGAAGCCACAAGGGAGTGTGTTTACGGATGTTGCCATGGTGGTCACCGCCTCATGTCGGAAACGTACCCAAAAGATACAACCCAACTCCGTATTTTATGACGACGCTCCAGAAAGGAGGCAACACCTTCCGGAGCTCAAGCTCAGGCGCACTAGTAGGTTCCAATGCCTTGATAAGGCTGCCCTAGTCATCAACTTGAATGAATTAAACGAGGAGAGGGAGGCGAAGAATGGATGGAAATTATGTAGCATTCAACAAGTGGAGAGGCTAAAGTGTATACTCGGGTCGGTGCCGGTGTGGATAACGGGCATTGCCTGTTTCATGTCCATGGACCAACAAGCCACGTTCGGGATCCTCCAGTCGATTCAGATGAACAGATCCATCGGATCTCACTTTGAGGTGCCACCAAGTTGGGTCTCTCTGGTGCCTATGATTGCTCTTGCGATTTGGATTATCATCTACGAGACCTTCTACGTCCCCCTGACCAACAAAATCATGAAACAACCCAAGAGATTGACAATGCATCAGAGGATCAACATTGGAATCGTCATGTCAATTTTGTGTATGGTCGTGGCAGGAATTATGGAGAGAAAGCGACGTCATTCCTCCCTGCAACACCATACCTTCACATCCCCCATCACATTTGCATGGTTATTGCCACAATTCATGTTATCGGGATTGACGGAAGCATTTGCTGCGGTTGCTGTTATGGAATTTCTGTCCACGCAGATGCCTGAGAGCATGAGGACAGTAGCGGGAGCCATCTTCTTCCTCACCATGTCCATCTCCAGTTATCTTGGATCGTTTCTTGTAAATATAATTCATATAGTAACACGGAAGAATGGGAAACATCCATGGTTGGGGGGTCACGACCTCAACCAGAATCGACTCGAGTATTATTATTACATTATCGCTGCTATCGGCGTACTCAACTTGGTGTACTTCAATCTCTTCGCTTCAAAGTATCTGGAACGAAACGTACGTTGGTGTGATGAAGAAGAGCAGAAGAACAACTTGAATTCTCAACAACAATATCAGAGAAACCGAAATGTAGAAGAAGAAGAAGAAGAAGAAATCTGTAGGAATCTCTACCCATAAATAGGTAGCTGATGGAGACAGATGGAAGTCAGTCATCTATGTATCTTTGAAAAAACATGACCAGATCTCCATTATGAACAAAATTCAGCTGCATATGGCAGTTGGTCAGTAATTTGGTAACATCGGCAGGGGAGGAATTGGGACTTACCTAGACAATATAATACAAGGTTGTTTATTAAGGATCACATGGAGAACTCGATTTATGATATCAATGTGGTGAAAAAAAATTGCAAGGATTATTTGAGTTACCTTAGTAGAGGGAATTATTAAAATTTGCTAGGAACTTCTTATCTTTATTCCTTTGATGTTTGCAAATGACCTTTATTAAAAAGAGAGACTGCAATAGGTATATGTAATGATTAAACGCGTGGTTCAAAACTCAAAAATTTTGACAAACCATGAAAGAGAAACAAAGGTTTAATTTGAAAAATGTAAAATACGAGTTTTTCCCCTAAAATTTGAGTCGAAATTAAGATTCTCTCTTAATGTTTGAAATTTAAAATTTTAGTCCTAATATTTGGACCGGATGAAAATACCCATTTTCTGTCAGTTCGTTCATTTTGACGGATTGAAGATCATGTGACAAACACGTGCTGTTTTAATTTGTTTAAATGACCAAACTAACCTCCTCCGGAAGCACATTCAAGACCGTTCACTTTGGGACATCGATTTCAAGAATTGTACATTCTCCTCCACCGTTGCTAAGAGAAATGGAGGGGGAAAAAATGGAAAGGAGGGGTAGGGTTTCAAAATGGAAGAGGCGTTTAGTGCTTCAATATGGAAGAGGTTTTCAGTCTTTGAAGTTTAGGGTTTGAGGCCTCCCGTCTTTGAGGCTTTCAGTCCACTATCACTGATGGCAATTTACAGATTCAAAATTTGGCCTTAGCATGGCCTACTCAGGCTATGAAAAACTCCTCCATCTTCAGGTGATTGTTGCTTGCAATTTCTAGCTTAAATGTTACTTCTGTTGGGTTTGTTCCCTTCGGAACTTCAATTAGTTTGAAGGTCAATTTCTTGATTCTAGTAACAACAAAGAGACAAAAAGTATTGATTTGCATTAGTGTAAATTTCTTGATTCTAGTAGTTCCAGTAAATTCAAGGAACAACATCGGTGTAGTTCGGAAATTTGAGAATAAAGAGACAAAAAGTATTGATTTGCTATCATTGGTGATTTGAATTGCTAAGGATAGTTGATAGGGTTCATTGGATGTGGGTGTTAATGAAGCAGAGGAAGAAGAACCAGTGCAAACCAGAGGAAGAAGAAGCAGCGTCTTCTCCGTTTGTAATGAAGGGCAATTTTGTCATTTTAAAATGTAAAAAAAATCACGTGTCAAACACATGATGGGATTTCCGTTTGAATTTAACAACAATTGGACGGAAAGGGGGAAATCCAAACATTAGAACTAATTTTACTTTAAGGGGGAAAACTTAAATTTGACTCAAATTTTAGGGGAAAAACTCGTATTTACCTTGAAAAATATTTTCTAGATGTAGATGGGAATTGTGATTTTTCTAAAGTCTCATTCCATGAATTTCAATAAGTACTTTGAACTTGAGTAAAGATTTAAAAAGATGGCATTATTATCACAACTCAATCGACCCAGACAAGTTGATGTTCTAGTTATCTTTAAAAAATCAAAATGTAAAGTAGATTAGATTAGATTAGATCCTAACCGTAGAAAATAAGCGATCTTTTGAGAACCAATCGATTTTGTAATTCACCAAAAAAAAGGGAAAGAAAGCGGAAGAGAATAAAAAAAGTGAAGAAGAGAATGAACGAGAAGATGAAGAAGCATAAAAGGGGAAGAAGAAAATGATAAGAGAAAGATATGGAAAAGAAGACGGGGAAAAAGAACTAAAAAAATATAAAAAGAGGTTTAGGGAGGAGATGATGAGAGTGAAATAATAAAGAGAAAGAACGAGAAAGAGAAAGAACGAGCAAAGGAGGAGAATGCAAAGAAGTTAGGGAGAAAAAAAATGAATGAGGAAAGAGACTAAAAAAATGGTTAAATATCAAATACCTACCTGAACTTTAGATGTTTTGCAACTAGCTATTCGAATTTAAAAATTCAAAACGGATTATAGTTCACTGACGAAATTCTATCAACAGTTGACGGTAAATTGGACGGAGGTAACTATTTGCACATTCGTCCAAGTTGAGGTAGACCGTTTTGAATTTTTAAAGTTAGGGTAGCTCGTTGCAAAACGTCCAAATTTCAAGTAACTCATTAGTATTTAACCCTAAAATAACGATTGAACCGAACGAATTGGATTTCAACACTTGATTGGTTTGATAAGCGACCTTGTTCTAATAACGCCGAAATTTGGATTTGCTAATACTCGGGTAAACCTTCTCTTGTTATTGCTTCATGACAGATTATAAACAAACATATCTCCACGAATAATAACTATGGAAGTTCTTTGAATTGGATTTAATTTCTTATCCACTACATCTGTAAGAATTAAAAAATTATTGTGGATTTGCATTCACCAAAAGATCCTTAATGCATAAATTTTGTGTAGAATGGGTCTTTACATCATATACATATAAAAATTTAGTTAGATAGTCTAATATCATGATAAATAATTGTTTTGCACCATTTTCTCTCTTATATGGTTTAGAATAATTTATTTTAATTGATCAATATCATTTTTTTATAAGTTACATATAAATTACTATTCTTTGTCATCCACATCTCTAAAATTACTCAAATACTTCTCTTTCATTTTCAGTTTCCGTCTCATTAACGACTAGGTCAAAATAAGTTTTTTACCCTAACAAAGAAAATACAAGTATTTGGCAAATTGTACTAAAGTTTGGTGATATGAATATAATAACGGTATATAAAAATGTTTTTTTTATTAAATATTAAATGTTTTTTTTCCAACCCTAAATAAAACATGAAATATTAAATATTAAAGAGTAATAAACAAATATTAAATGTTTTTTTTTTTATAAAAAATGAAATAAATAAAACATACAAAATATATTTTAACCAACACAAGGGTATGTAATTATAATTTAATATCATAAAAAATATAACATGAAAAACTTGTTTACGTTTTTACTATACATAAAATTTAGGAAGATTTAATAAAATAACAAATTTGATGAAATATTTAAATAGTTTTAAGTTTTTAACTCTTACACATGTTTTATTTTATATATGTGTAGAAATAACTAATTTTAATGGGTCAGTATTAATTTATTTATAAGGGTCCAAGGTTTAACCCTAACAATAAAAAAAAGGGTTAATTACTTAATTGGTTACACATGGTTAACCAATGTTCAGAATGGTTACACATGTTTCAAAATGTGATTAATTGGTTTTGAAATGTGACTATTTGGTTTTTTTACTATTCACCGTTAGAAAACACAGTTAAGTCACTATTTAGATACGTAAAATGACGTCATTACCCCTAGAATCATCTTCAAGAACACATCATCATCTTCAAGAACAAGAATCGAAGAACCCAGAAATCTGATTTCTGCGTTCTTGAAGAACACATAATCGCGTTTCTGTGTTCTTCAAGAACCCAGAATCGCGTTTCTGTGTTCTTCAAGAACCCAGAAATGCTGTTTCTGGGTTATTTCTGGGTTCTTCAAGAACCCAGAATCGCAATTCTGAAGTTCTGTATTGCAGTATATGTTCTCACCAAATGTGATTAAATGGTCATACATGTTTCTCTATAATGTGATTAAAAAGTTATACATGTTTCTCTATAATGTGATTAAAAGGTCATACATGTTTATCTAGAATATGATTAAATGGATAATGTTGTTTGAAATAATGTGATTAAAAGGTTCGACATGTTACCCACAATGTGAATAACGCAGAAATGCAAGAACCCAGAAACAGCATTTTTGGGTTTAGAACCCAGAAACATCAATTTCTGGGTTCTAAGAACCCAGAAATAGCATTTTTGGGTTTAGAACCCAGAAACAGCAATTTCTGGGTTCTAAGAACCCAGAAACAGCAATTTCTGGGTTATAAGAACCCAGAAACAGCATTTCCGGGTTCTTAGAACCCAGATACAACATTTTCTGAGTTCTAGAACCTAGAAACTGCAATTCTGAGTTCTTCAAGAACCCAGAAATTGCAATTCTGGATTCTCAATAACCCAGAAATTGCAATTCTGGATTCTCAAGAACCCAGAAACAGCATTTCTGGGTTCTAAAGAACATCAAATCGAATTTGATTCGATTTTGGTTCTTCAATCCTTCCATGTGTTCATCAATACAACTAAGGGCATAATAGTCATTTCACAATTCAATAATATGTTAAAAAAATGAATTAACGTTAAAATTAACGGTTTACTAACGGAATAACCAATTAATCACATTTGGAAAAACATGTGTAACCAATTAGTCACATAGCAAAACCAATTAATCACATTTTGAAACATGTGTAACCATTCTGCACAATGGTGAAACATGTGTAACCAATTAAGTAATTAACCCTAAAAAAATGCAAATTCTGCACCTTAATATTTTTATTTGCACTAACACTTGAGATGAAATCAAAAGTAAGAGTATAAGAAAATAAATTAAATGATTAAAAGCTATAATATATATATATATATAACAACAATATAACATATAAGTTGTAGTTAATATATACTTTAATCGATACAAGCATACATAAATATAATTTAATTCTTAATTTTTTAGAAAGTAAAAAAAAAAAAAAACTAGAACAAGAAAAACGTATCCAAATGTTTACAATACATAAAAATTCAGGATTGTTTAACAAAGTAGTAAATTTGATAAAAATAATATTAAATATTGAAAAAATATATAATTAAAATGAATCAGTTATAATAAATATATATATTTTTTAGTCAATAAAATTAATATATAGCTCTTCTTTATTTCATATAATTTTTAAAACGATGAAGAGAATAAAGCACTTAAAAAATATTTTTCAATAAAATCCATTAAAAAAAAAGTAGACATGCTTATTTATTTTACATAAAAATGAACTTGAATAATTTATCATATTACAAACAATGGATATTCACATTTATAATTAACTCTTGCAATTTGTTAACCAATTTTATAAGAAAATATGTTATATATATATATATATATATATATATATATATATATATATATATTATATAAATATGTTGAACTACCAATATATTTATAAATTTTATGTTTATACGTTCACTACGGGAGAGGATTATGTTGCCGTCTAACAATAGGTTCATTAACGACTTATTTTTTGAGTCGTTAATTAAAGACGGCTCAATTAAAAACGAGCCGTCATAATAAGTGTCGTCCTATTTATGAATTATAAAAACTCAGACCAGGTCCCCATGGTTTGGCGAACTGGTATGGGTTCAGACCCAGACCATAGGACCCGGATTGGGACTCAATTGGAGCTCTAATCGTTTGAACCGAACTCAACCAGGTTCAGTCCAAACTGATTCGGACCCTGGCTAGGGGACCCCCGGTGTGTTTCGAATCGAGTCGGAAATTGTTTGAAACATTAGTTTAAGTTTGTAGGGTGTAATTGTAACATTTAAAAAAATATTTGGTTAATTTTGCAAATTTGAAAAATATTTAACGGAATTTTTTAACATAAAAGTAACAGAGATACCAATTACCATCATTTTAAACGTATTGAACCATTAACCATCACTAAAAACAAGTTGCACCGAAAACCATTTTGTGCAAAACATGATGGACTTATTTCAGACTTTTTCTATATATATATAAATATTTTTATTAATATATAAAGTTTTAAAATATTATTTTTAATTTTTTCCTAATTTTGTTTTCTAATCTTTTCATTTTTTCTATTTATTTTTTACTTTTCATCCACCACGTCAGTGCAACGTCATTATTCTGTTAGTCAAATTGACGGTCAACATTAATTTGGACTAAAGAACAACATTCTGAAACCAGGGACGAAGCCATAATTTTTTTTAGTGGGGGCAATTATTAGAGTAATGACAAATAGTTGCACTAAAAAAACAGTTGGAGCAAATATATAATTTAAAATGGTTAAATTGAAAATTATTACATTTTTTAGGGTCAAATTTACACAAAATCAAAAGTTGAGGGGGGCAATTGCCCCCTCGTTACTTAATACCTCTGTGCCTGTCTGAAACATAAAGTACGAAAAAACAACATAGGGGTACTAACTGATAACATGGGTCAAACATATGGTACTAATAATATCATTAACCTAGACTTACTATAATCAAATTGAGCATCGACTTACGTTGTTCTCTTTATTATGAGTTCTGCAATCATTCATGTCGACTTAGAAGTTAGAACTCACAGAAAATGTACATAGATGGAAAAAGAGATACTATACTTTAGCTTCAGATTTTTAAATCTATCAGCTCTACTAAATTTAAAAACAAATTGTCATGGTTTGAATTATCTTCATTTCATCCTTATCAAAATTAACATACTAACATTAGGAGATTTGGGACCAACTTTGATCGGATATTCAAATCTTTATAAAAGTCGAAACTTAACCTCGTTTGTTTAATTAGAATACAAATTTATTTATCTATTAAATATATATTTTTTCAATTTATTTGGAAATTATCTAAAAAAAAATAAAAAAAAATAGAGGGTTTAAAGTATTCCGAATAATATTTTTTGAAGTATAATTTAAGTATATACACAATTTATTTTAGCATTAGTTTTTCAGTGGTAAAGAATTGTTTTGTTACAACATGATCTCGACTTTTATGGCCCGTTCTTCTCATGGAATTCCCAAGGATTTGGGCTTACGGATTCCGTAAGCCCATGTTCTTTTCATGGAATTGCTGATTCCTTGGTTATGTATTCCAGGCGGGGTGGGCTTAGGTTTTCCGGGTGAAAACCTCAGAATTCCTAAGCCAAGAAGGCTTGGAATTCGGATTTGATGACTGAATGACGATTATGCCCTCCACTATTTCTCGAATTCCCGAGCGTGCCCCTGCTCCCCTGTCTGCGTTTTCAAGCTGCATCTTCAACTCCATCTGCTCCATTCAATTCCAGTTCAACCCAGAATATGCAGCGAGAGATTTACCGGTACGAGCTGCGGCGACGAGATTTATGGTCGGGAAAGGAGTGCTACACCGGCGACGTACTCGCCGTCGCTGACTCAGAAGAAGAAAAACCCCACATACAAAGACAATGACCTTGATTGGATCCGCCCGGATGGTCGACCCTTTCAGCAGTGCATACCCACCTGTAAGTTCTCCTTATTCTGAATAGGAGTAGAAGTTCAATCGTAGTGTTTCAATCTTTGACAAAAGGCCCAAAATTGCAAATAGTGTATTAATCTCATCATTATAGACCTTGGGAGTATTTTCCGAACTTGCATATAACATACTGAAACGGTGACTGAAACGTATGGTCGGGATCGCGATTTCTTCTTCTAGGTGCTCAATGTTGTATAGCTGTGTTCCCAATGCTCAATGGGAAGGGATCGCGATTTCTACTAGGCACCTTTTCATTGTATCGTCTACATCATTTCCTGATGAGATTTGTTCCCAATGCTCAATGGTCGGGAAGTGATCAAGCACTTCATGTATCTCTCTACTGAGAAGGCAGAACAAGCCCGATCTCTACAGGACTGTGCTTGAAATATTGAGGAACAACTCAAAGTTGGAGTTGGGTTCTTGATATTGTTGATGCTAGGTTTAAATGGTTGATGCTGGGTTCTTGATATTGTTGATGCTGGGATCGAACAATTGATGCTTGGCTTGTGTTTGTGTTTATATTGCTGATTTTGTGTTTAAATGGTTGATTTGTGTTTGTGTTTGTTTAGTTGATTTTGTGTTTGTGTTTGTGTCGTCTGTATTGTGTTGTTGAATGCTGTTTATTGTTTGCATTGGGTGGCAAACTGGCGTGATGCAATCCAAGGATGGAGATGACATAGCTCTTCTAGGAGGTATCCACTTATGAACAACAGCTTGCCTACATATATATATATGGTACAGCTTGCCTACATATATATGAGTCACTTGGATAGGTTGAATACAACTGTAAATAGTTTCAATGTTTATTAAAGAACAGGTATCTCAAGTGGGAAGATGATTCATATATCTTTCTGCAGGTTCTTCAAGCATCAAAGTGAAAGATAAAAGCTCGGAAGCAGTATACACAATAGGTGCACATGATTTGAGTTTGGCTTCAACAGTGGGTGCACATCTTCTTCTTTTGTATCACTGCACTACTGCAGAATGACATGTTCTAGTTTGTGTTCGATTTTACAGGAAGGGGGGGAAGAAGAAAAAATGATATTTTCGATATTGTAATTACGGTTATTGTAGTTGTGGTAAATATAAAGTCGAGTATTGGTAAAAAGAATGTGTACATTTTTAACTATTTTATCTTAATTAATTAATCGTATTAGTTAATTAAATTAATTATCGTGTGTTCATGAAATGTTATATAACGGATATTGTATTTAACGTTATTTCTAATCATGTTATGCAATCAATTGATTGTGAAAAGAAATATTATTTTGCATTATAATTTACATTATTAAAAAAATATATATATAAAAAATGTCGAGATTGGTCTTTTAAATAAATTTAAAAAATAAAAATTTCGTTTTTTTTTATTATTTATTTCATTGTTTTTATTATTCTTAATTTTTAAAATTAATTCATACAAATTATTTTTATTATATACTATACATATACAAGGAGGGGCAAATATGTCATTTTAACACATTCCATTTCCTTTCCATATCTAATTCCACAAAAAAAAAACAGAATTCCTTATTCCATTCAATTACATTTCCACCACAGAAACAACTTCATATTCTTAACTTCTATTCCTTATTCCCAATTCATATTCCCTATTCCGTATTCCTTATTCCGAATTCCGTGAAAGAAACACCCCGTTATTCTTGTTTTGAAACAAAATTTTGCGAAAACAAACTATTTTCACCGGGAGGTTGATGTAGTACTTATAATTTAACTAGGTAATATTATTTGCGAGTAGATCTATTTTTGTTAAAAAAACATATAAAAGACAATGTTACTTTGGTATTTGGTTTAAAAAAATTTCCTGAAGTAAAAATATTAATTTTATTTATAAGTAGGCTGATTCAAGATATTGTTTTTTTTTTTGCAAGATTTTCAATATTAATTAAGCTGTTAGGTTGCTTGCATTGGAGAAACTCCAAGCTAGCATCTATACTTCCATTCATTGCATCTTTGAGACAGAATAGTAGTCCATTTCCATGTGCAACAACCATATTCATCAGATGATACCTTCTATCTACCCTAATGAAAGGGTAGTGTTCTAGCAGGTTCAGGAGAGTATTGAATTCCCCTGTCCATCCTAAGTATTGCACATAACAACTTACAGAGGAAGAGAGAGAAAAGAAGAGTTATGGTATCACATTTACATTCATTGCTTAATTAAGAGTAAACTCAAGAAAACACTGAACGAGACGTACCTCACACAGTGTAGGCTTGTTTGATCGACTCTATATCGAGACCCTTCAATCTCACAACGGATTCTACATGACCTTTCAGTGTGTGAAGTTCTCGTAACCTGCACACATCATCAAATCAAAGAAAACAAGTATTTAGAAAACAAGCATTGGTTGATTAGAGCACAAGTTCGTGAGTGAACCTGGCAATTTCAGCTCTTCTCTTTGCTTCTTCAGCCATCTGATTAAGTTCACCAACATGGGTACGGTCAGTGAAGACAGCATCCGGTCCTTGCAAACCGTGAAGCGTTCTTTGAGCATGGGCCCATTGAAGCTCCCTATGTTCTTTTCCAAAGTCCTTCTGCCTGGTAAACGCAATCTGAATGACACAAAATAGATACATCCATTCAAAACCACACGAGGACTATCAGTACAAAAGGAAAAGAAAGAAAAAAACTGTAAATAACATACCCTCTGCTCAATGACAAGATCCCATGCCTTTCCACTATGAGCATAGCGAATGAAGAACTTGATGAAATCAAGAGGGATATAAGTAATGATATTGTAGAGCCAAATCACACCAGCCCAGCCCCATCCAATTCCTTCGATAGCAGCAAAGTCCCAGCTTGCATAAACAGCAATCAATGTAGCAATCTGATCCAAACATTGAGAACCATCCATCAATATATACACAATACACATATTATTTATTGGTATAGGTAACAAAAACGGAACCACCAACACCACTCACAAGTTGTGCAATCATAAAAGCAGCAAGCAGTAACAACCCAGGACGTTCAACAAACGACCAGCTTCGGGATCTGGTCACAAATATAAGTGCCTGACTTATGATGCTCACTTGCAGGTATATTGCAGAAGCAAGCTTACGGAAGTCGTCATGAGCTGTCTTTTCTAGTGTATATACTCCAAACACCCTCTGTATGAAAACCAAATCCTCATCACCTCCAATTGGCTTACTGCTATGTAATAATTGCAACAAGAGAAAATAAACTTTGAGCAAGCATGTCAATTCCAGTATCTCTTTTAGTGTCGATCTAAACACCAGTATTGAGGTTCTGCTTGTTAAAATTCAACTTTTCTGGGATTGACGAAATTGTCCTCTTTGATGAAGGTAGAAAAAGAAATTATTCCATGAAGATACAAGGTTTATCATGATCAGTCAAAATCAACCCCGATTTACTTACCGGGAAAAAGTCTGTCTTGTACGCTGCCCAGAAGAAGATAACGGTCATCACAGCCAAGTAGCCTCCAAGGACAACTCCAGTAGCAAAAATTTCTGCTAGCTTCCAGCTGTCTGGAAGAGGAGATGGTTTCACTCGATCCTTCGAAATTGTCATTATAGTTCCTGAATGTTTTCAAAGTGACAGTATGTTGTCAATCAAAGCAAATAAGCCAGTCGAATCATTAGAAAGAAAAAGAAAAAGGATTCGAGTTGAATTTAAACTGCTCACCATCATTGAGGATTGCAATGATCAGCACCATGAATGGTGGAAAGTCAAACTTCCATATGAGGGCCAACATCATAAATCCAACCTGTAATTATATAACCAAAAGAGTAATACAATATATTAGCACTAAGGTTGCTTACTTAAAGCGAACACAAATACTAATTTCTGGTAAGTGATGTGATATACAGGAAACAATAATCTCAATCTCAACATAAAGGCGAAGAAGAAAAGCAGCTCACCACTATACGGATTGTGATGGACACTGCATATATCTGTCGAAATGAAAGACAAAGAAGAACGATTCATTAGCAGTGGAACCCACCCATCTAACAATTCGGCACTAAATTTGGTTAGAATGGCACACCGTGTAATTTTTCATCCTCTGGAATATTGCACGACTTGTTAGAACAGCACTTATGATGACACTGAGACCAGGTTCTGTGAGGACAATGTCGGAAGCACTGCGAGCTGCGTCAGTTGCATCATCGACAGCAATTCCGATGTCAGCCTTCTTGAGAGCAGGAGCATCATTCACTCCATCTCCCGTCATTCCACAGATGTGCTTTCTTGCTTGCAAACGCTTCACAATCTCGTACTTGTGTTCTGGGAAATTCAGCTAATCAATTATATGGATGAATCATGTATTCCTAAGTATATACATGCAACGTAAAAAGGGTAGAAAGGAGAGGGAATAAATGAAGCAAACCTGGGAAAACACCAGCAAATCCATCAGCTTTTTCAATGAGTTCATCAACAGGCAAGGCAGCAATGGACTCATCCTTGTTTTGCCCTAACAGAGCAGATGAAGGATACATGTTTGTTCCCATCCCTAAACGGCGACCAGTTTCTTTTGCAATAGCTAGCTGATCCCCTGAAAAAAAGTAGTAGTTCCTTCCTTTCAGCAAAAGCATATTGAAGAACACTATAAAAGTAGATTTTAGTTATTTGGTAGACACCAAAATGGAGTGAAGGAAATGTCGGGGTTCTATTTTACCTCCAATCTCCATAAAGAAGATTTTCTTCATCCTCATATTTGGGAAAATTTAGAAAGATACGGTGTAGTATTTTTAAGTTATTACCTTGTTTAACTTTTCTTTCTATAAATTAACTAGTACAAGTAAATTAGGCTAACTATTAAAATAATTTATTTTCATTTCTTGCTTTTCTTTTGTTTTTCCAAAGGGGAAGGAATCTATATGAGAGGGTGACAGACGAATCAAGAGCAAATCTCAAAAGGAAAGAACAATCACCATGTTAAAGGTAATATGGAACACGTAAAGAGTACTAACCTGTTATCATTTTAACATTCACGCCAAGATTCAAAGCCCTTCTTATGGTTTCTGCACTGTCATGCCTCGGTGGATCGAAAAGAGGCATTAGGCCAATGAATTGCCATGGCCCTCCTGCACTTTCTTTTGCTCGTTCTGGAACTTCCTGCTCAACCAACATATTCATTAACAGTAACAGATACAACAAGACACTAGCAAGCAAATTATGCAATCATGTAGTCACCTGATATGCTACAGCAAGAGACCTTAGACCTCGCTCTGCAAACTTATCAATAACAGCATGAACTCTACGATCAATTTCTGTCTTATTATGGGCAAGGTTCAGGATCTGAGTATTCAAGAGCGTTTTAGATTAGAGAGCAATATTCATTTTTCTACAAATAATGAAAATAAGCCGATTGAAATATAAGAAAGAAAATTAATTTACCTGCTCTGGTGCACCTTTACTAACTCTATGCATTCTCCCTTCTCGATCAATATAGGTTAATGCAGTTCTCTTGTCAGTAGGATTGAATGGGAGGAAATGTACTTCTTGGATATCCGCCCTCGCCTTGACAGAAATACAATAACATTATATGGAGGTGAATATTCACTATTTGTACAATATTCTAAAATTCAACATTGTGAGCAACCTAACTTCTAAAAAGTTATACCTCCTTAGGATCAGCTAGAACCCCAACAATGGCAGTGTCAATTGCATCCTGATTCTCCATTCTAGAAGCTCGAGCTGCCATCAGAATAACTGTATCTGCATCAACTCCTTTGGCAAAAACCTGAAACATAAATTACAAATCAATTTTCGTTGGTATTCAAATATCTATCATAATCTCTCTTTATTTCAACAAAAGGATTCACATACAAGTAAAGAAAATGTAAAATACCTCAACAAGATTCTTATCCACAGTAAGCTTGTTTAGAGTGAGAGTCCCTGTCTTGTCACTGCATAGCACGTCCATGCCAGCCATCTCTTCAATGGCCGTCATTCGTTTCGTAATAGCTCCCTACATTCGAACAAATTCTCACCAACTTTAGCACATAACTGAAACTTGGAATCCAAAATTGCATTAAAAAGAAAAAAGTAAAAACAACTCACTTGTTGAGCTAACCTATGAGACCCAATAGCCATGGTCACAGAGAGCACCGTGGGCATGGCAATTGGAATTCCTCCAATAAGTAGGACAAGGAGATTATCAATTCCAGGACGGTAGTCCCTATTTTGGATTGGGTACATCACGATAATCTCAATAACCATTCCTACAGCGATGGAACATATGCAGAAATTTCCTATAGCCGTCAAAACCTGAAACAGATCATCCAAAAGGCCAAACACGTCATTCTATGATCATTAGACGAAAGCATAAGCAGAATGAATCTTTAAGGTTGGAGCAAAATTCATTGTGGTACAATTTTCTTGCCTTCTGAAAGTGTCCCACTTGGTTAGTAGAATCAACAAGGTGAGCAGCCTTCCCGAAGAAAGTATGGACACCAGTAGCGATCACAATTGCTTCAATTTCTCCTTGTTTACAGGTAGAACCCGAGTAAACACCATCTCCAGGACCTTTAGTCACAGGAAGGGACTCCCCAGTAAGAGCCGACTGTAATAGAAAACCATAACAAGTTGCTTTAGCTCTCTGTCTAATTAATAACATGAGTTAGGTGACTGGACTATGAATAATGACATTGGAGATTAGGAGTCCACCTGGTCAATTTTTAACGGGTCTCCATCAAGAAGACGCGCATCAGCAGGAATTATGTCTCCAAGTTTAATGCTAACTATATCTCCAGGAACCAAAATGGACGCATCTTGCTCATTCCACTTACCATCACGAAGCACCTTGGCTTTCGGGGCAAGACGAGCCATAAGAGCTGCAGCTGCATTACCTGCATTATTCTCTTCGATAAAGCTAATGGTGGAGTTGATTACTAGCAAAGTGATAATCCCCACAAAATCTTGCCAATCCGGTGGTTTTCCCTAACAAAAGCAGTAGCATTACAGACATTTAATTCATCACACAAAACCTTACTTATATTTCAAAAATTGTTAAATTGCATTTTCGAGAAGCGAAGGGACAGAGTAAGCAGCACTGACTCCTCCATTTGCAAGAGCGATAGCCATTATAGCAGCAGCTTCCATAACCCATGACAGAGGATTCCACATGAACCCCAAGAACTTCAAGAATTTGCTTTCCTGAAACGTATCACGCAATTTTTCAACCAATCTAGCACAAGAAGTACTCAACGCAGAAGCAAATAAATCGAAGTAGTCGTACCTGTTTCTCTTCAAGCTTGTTGTGGCCAAATATTACCAGTCTCTCCTCAGCAGCCTGAGAGTTGAGTCCTTCTTTCGTACATCTTAGATTCTCAAACACTTCTTCAATGGGGATATTCTCCTGCAGCAAAATCAAATTAGATGTCCGTTTCCAACTCCAACCTCAAAAAAAAAAACTATAGATCTGTGTACTACCAGATCCACTGCTTCCTTCAGCACAGCCTCCATCTCCAGCATTTCGGACTTCTCCGCCATACTTCTTTCTCTCAAATGAAGAAGAAAGGAAACCACAATGGGGAAGCGTGAGTTAAGAGGAAATCAAAACAAGCAAAAGAGTGATGGATGGAACTTTGCTTGTCATAGAGAGAAAATACAAAAAAGGCTCTGTGACAAATGGAGGCACACCACCAACGTTACCTAATCTGCAACGAAAGCTTAGCCAAACAAGCCAATGGAAGAAAAGGAACCGCCACTGCTGTAGTTGTAGTAACTAAGTAGTAACAGAGGGAGAGTCCGAAACTTCAATAATTCCTCCACTTTCAACAAAACAAATACTTTTTAATACTCTATATTATATATGTCCAAAAATAACTCTTTATACTTTATATACCTTATCATGAATTTCTTTTTAATATTGGTCTCTACGATAATAATATTTTAAACAACAACTATTTAAAAATATGAATATAGGTGCTGTGCAACTGCCTCCTCGCATTTAAGGAGCAAGCGATTTTCATATTTGGTGCGAGATATTTACCTAATTTAAAAATAAAACATTTTATCATCTAAAAAAATCAAATATTAGTTCCAGTTTACGAAGAACGTTGAATTGATTTTGAAATTGATGGATGAGTAAGTCAAACCAGATTTTGGATCAAACTATTGAATTTAAATTTTAACTAATGTGTGTGGTCCGCTTAGAAGTTAAAACTTAATATTATTTCGCAACATTAAAATTTTAATTTAATTATTTATTTACTTCAAAAAAAAATATCCAAAAAGCAATTAGTTAGAAATGAACTTATTTTTGGATCATCTTAGAAAAAAAATAGTCAAAGGCATTAAATTACAAGTTAAACAGTAAAAACTTTGTTGACCTTTTACTTTTACACTAATTATACGTTGTTTAAACTTAAGAATGTTTGACATAAACTTTAATTGACTTTAAATACTAAAATTTAAAAGGTTAAAATACGAGTTTTCCCCTAAAGTTTGGGTCGAATTTAAGATTTCTCATTAATATTTAAAATTTAAAATTTTAGTCATAATATTTGGCTCGGATGAAAAATCCTCATTTCCGTCACTTAGGTTTTTGTTCTTAACAGAACCTGATCATGTGCGTGGCACATACCTTTTAGTGACCAAATTGCCCTTCTGCAGAACCTGAACTCTGTGTCTCTACCCCTCCTCCTCCTTCCTCTGCTCATCGCAACCATAGCTATGGCTGCTCCACCTCTCATGAAATCCCTACCGATTTCCAAACTTTCAACAACAGCCTCTGCAGCGACTTCAAGAACCCACTGCCCAGTTTTCTCACTACCCACCAAAGCCACCAAGTTCGCACCTTTCTTGATCTCCACTTTGTGGGACAGTCTCAAACAGAGAATTTTACCCCTTCCTATCACAGTCCCCTTCGTAGCCCAGACCTCGGATTGGGCACAACAGGATGCAGCTTCCTGAGATTTTTTCGTGAGATCCAATTTTAAGGTACCGAGACAGGAAGGGATGGCTCCGACCTCGGCTACACAGGTGCGGATATCAGAATCGGTCTTGATCAAGACGGAATCGGTTTGCAGCAGCGATGCCGGAATCGGTTTGCAGCAGCGATGCCGGAATCGGTTTGCAACAGCGATGCCAGAATCGATTTGCAGCAGCGATGTCAGAATCAGTTTGCATCAGCGATGTCGAAATCGGTCTTGGCCAGGACGATTTACGCGTCAGAACAAGGAATTGGACCAAATTTAAAATGAGAGAAATTTTATCATTTCCAAATTTGAAACCGCACGTAACTCGCACATCTGCCCGAAACCGTCTAAAAACACTAAGATATGACAGAATGGGGAAAATTTCCATCTTGTCCAAACATCAGGACTAAAATTTAAAATTTTAAACATTAAGAGGGAATATTAAATTCAGCCAAAACTTTAAGAGGGAAACTCGTATTTTACCCAATTTAAAATTGTCATCTTCGAGTTTTCATATTCAAAAATCAAGACACAATAACATAAAGGGATTAAAGTCATTTATCATAAATCACTTTTGTACAAATTGGTACCTTAGAAAAAAATTGTTACTTTGGGCTACCTCGGAAATCATAAATGTATCCACTTTATTTTGACATAAAAAATGGATGGAAAACGTTACTCCTGCCTATCACATGCCCAATTTAAACAGAAAATCAAAATAAATAAATTATATTGACTGAAATGCCCCTCAACTGAATAAAAGTTATCTCTTTTGTCTACATTGTTTCGTCATTTTCCCTTAATTTCACCAGCAATTAGGCTTTTAAAGACTATCTCGTATCAATTTACAGATCCTCCATTGTCATTTCAATCTTCAATCAATGTTTCCATGCAGTAACTCGAGCGCGTAAAAAACATGAAGATGCTACTGTGGGGAGATCCGATCACCTGGAAGAACTTCCAACAGAGGTTCTATAACTGCCCCTTGTGGAATGTATGTCATACTCTCCTTTAATTACTTCATGTCTTGTTTATTTTGTCTCATCTCTTACCTAGTTTTTCTACATTAGCATGTTACTAACCGAGGAGGGTGCGATTATTTCGATTGGTACGATGTTAACGTTTGTCCTCATTCAAAGAGGGTTTCTGCAAAGGTGAAGAAGATGATGAAGGACGCAGAAGAAAAGCTTAAGAAATATCGATAGAGGGAAAGAATGTATAAAATTGTCTTCATCCAAAATTTCGACTAAACCCAAATCATACCATCATACTAACAAGTGCTCGATAATCAGTTAATAAACAACAAAAAAAAGAAGAAGTCATGGGTACAATCTGCAAGTTAAAGAAGACTGGAACGAGTAGAAACTTATATATTTTCGGGTTAAAGTTCTGATCTTTAAAGAGAACTCTTCTAACCGAAGTCTAGAGCCAAAATCAACATAAAACCACTGACAAAGTCGACACGAACAAGAACGCAAACACCTGGAAGAACAATCTCTCGGATGGGACGAACACTTTGAACGTGAAAAATGTAACTTCAGAGTGGAGAGGAAGAGAGAAGTGGAAGGTTAATATCTCAAAGGGAACTGATAGATGAAAGGACATGAAGGTGACAGGAATAGGTAGGGGTGGCTCAAGAGTATTTTGGTCATCACAATAAAACAAATTGTTCAATTTACCGCCAAATTGGGCATGTCATATGCACGAGTAATGTTTTACTTTCATTTTGGATGTCAAAATAAAATAAATACATTTATGACTTCTGGATACCCCAAAGTAACAAAATATTTTTGGAGTACTAATTTATAAAAACGTGACTTCTGAGTAGGGGTGAGAAAATGGGTCATGGATCGACCCAAGGGTCATGTCAGCCTTGGGTCGTGTCAGAAACCCCATGACCCAAACATGACCCGTGTAATACTATGAGTCAATTTTTCAAACTCAAACCTGACCCGCGTGTTGGTGGGTCAACCAGCGGGTCATAATGACCCGTCAGAAATGAAAGGGTTGGGTGAGGCTGACCCATTGGACCCCTATGAACCGTGGGTCAGTCTGACCTGTTCGACCCATGCATACCAGAAAAACCCTATTATTTTAATATAATATAAAAATGTCACGGGTTGACCCGTGGGTCAAACCTTCATGCCCAAACCTGACCCATGGTATCACGGGTCATCTACGGGTTGAGTCAAAATGACCCATGGGTCAAAAATCCTGACCCAAACATGATCTGTGGGCGGGTCACCCACGAGTTCGGTCAGATTTTGCCACCCCTACTTCTGAGGTACCTAATTGAATTTAATCTCTAAGCAATCTTTGACAATATCTCTCAGTGTAAGTGACTAGACAATCATTCAAGAGTGCATCACCTAAACTATTTTGTACTTTATTCTTCACATAAGATGACCAAAAAATACTCTTTCCATGTTTGATGTCGCAATAAAAAAAATCAAAACTAGTTTTAGGAGCAAATAAACTTGTGCAAAGAAGATTTTCTTAGTAGATATGCGAGTTTTTTTGTTGAAAAAGTAGGCATTTGAAAAAAAGAAAAGAAAAGTATATGAAACAAAATTTCGAAAAATGGGTAACACGCCACGCCACATGGCATGTATTGCCACAACTTTTGTTTGTTTTTAAAAAAAAAAACTTTTTGTTCGATAACGACGACTCAATGTTTAATTAAAAATAAAAGTATGTATCTATTAAAAACAATTAAAAAAATCATAGTAAGTAGATATTTTATTTGTGATTCAAATGATGTAAAAAAATATTAAATTTGGATTTACGGATTGACTGTACGCTCTGCCGTAAGTTGAGACATGAAAATTTGACTTAAAAAACTATAACGCATACCATGTAAGTCCAAACTCACCACGTTTAACGTCATTTATGTTGTAATTCAATTATCTACCTAGGGTAATTTATTTTGATTAGAAATAAAGTGATTTTTTAACCTAACATCATTTGTTTTATAATTTGACCGAAATAATTAAATGCATTAGGTGAGAAACTTAATTATGTACTTACTCAAAAAAAATACAGTGCGTAGATAATTTAATCACGAATTAAATTAAGTTAATTATGCGTTAATGTTTGACTTTTAGACTAACCATATAATACGATACGTAAAAAACTCTACATATTATACAAACAAATCTAAATAGTGATTTAAACAGTGACTTTACTGGTTACAGTAAAGTCACCGAGTATTATAAATAGTGATGCTACCTTGAGATGCGCGTATATCCAAATTTCGAAATATTTTTATTATATATTTACTTTTCTAAAAAATAATCTCCAAATATCTACTTTTTCAAAAAAATAACTCTAGATATGCTCTTGTGACTTCATCTCTTTTATTTGAAGGATAATTCATAATGTTTACCTGTAAGCCCGAATCAAATTCAAGTGAATTAACGTCATCTTCAACTAGTGCTTCTAGTGAATGCGACATACTTGGAATTGCTCTTGAAGATGAATGTGGATATGGGTCTAGAGATAGTGCACACGATGAGGGTAGACTCATTGATATTTGATGTTAATGACGGGGTTCGTATAAAATCTCTCCATATTCCTTTAAAGTAAATAGAACAAAAATTATATAATTGAAAGAGTATACCTATTTTTTTTTGTCAAATTAACGCTTTACTTGAAGAAATAAAACGTCGTGACTTTTGGTCACAGAAGTTCGTACATACAATCATTTGCTACTAAACATAAAAATGGTAGTGGTGGTCTTTCAACCCAATCATTAAGACTCACTCTCATTCTCGCTTGCTTTGCTATTCAATTCGCACACTCGTTTGCCGTCCTTGGAATAGCTCACCATTGCACTTGATCGATTTGCCTTGCTAATGCTCGAATATTTGGTATTATTGTTGACAACCTCCAATGCCTCAGCCCCTCCAATATTTGTTGTTGAATTGATTGTGAGTCCGTCTCTATGACAATGTTTTGCCATCCCGCTTCTATCGCTAGTGTTACTCCTTCTTGTATAGCCATGACCTCCATTGTTTCTATGTCGTCGCTCCGATGTCTTTGGTTCATTCCGCCCACTAGCTTGTCATCCTTGTCTCTAGCCACTACCCCTATGTCGGCTCTTCACGTTTTCTTGCACCATGATGCATCACAATTTATCTTGATTGTGTTCTCCGCTGGTGGTTGCCATCCTCGGCCGTTGCTTGTACTGTTCGACCGATCCCTTTTTGCTCCTCATAGGCTTACTTAATTTTCGTGATCGCGTCCCTTGGGTTGGGTTGCTTTGCTTCAAAGGTTGTCTTGCACTTTGTCTTCCATATGTGCCAACATGTGAGTAAAGTTAGGGCCCACCTTTTCTCGCTTATTACACCTTTTTCGCTCTCCTCATCTCGAGTCATTTGACCATGTCTAGGTTGTTCGGTCGGTCCACTCTTATTCCTGGTATGCCGAGCCACACCTGTTCAGTCCATCCACATTCGAGGATCATGTGTTCCTGCGTCTCAACTTCTCCACATATTGGGCAACTTGGGGTTACGTTCATACCCCGTTGGGCCATGTTCGCCTTAACGACTATGGCGTTTGTTGCGAGTCGCCAAATCAAGTTTTTTACCTTTGGTATCATTTTTGTTGCCCAAATATCCTTCCAAATGGTGCCTTGGCTAGGTGGAGCCACCCTTATTCGTTGGTCGGTCCTTTCCTGTACTTTGTGGTACACCAATCAGACCCTTGGTGTTCCGTTCTTGGTGTGTGGCCATATGTACCGGTGTCTTCCCCCGTCATGCGATATCGGTATGTTTAGGATGTGTTTGGCATCTTCATTATTTACTATGCTCCTCACAATGACCTCATTCCATCGTCCATCCGGTTGCTCACTTACCCTTACTTCCCTCCGTGTTCCACCCTTATTTTGGCATTCACTCGTTTGCTCTCCATGGTGTATATCCATGGGTTCTCAAAGACTCGGATGTTATCTCCCGTTACAATCATCCACATCCCTTCTTGTTGCATAACATCACGGTCGTGTGTAATTCTACTCCATCCCCACGATGCTCATCCTCCTTTTTTTCACCTCTAAGAAAGAACAATGTGGAAAATATAACCCCTTTAGGACTTGCGCACATAGTGTGTCGGGTTCAGACATTACTCGGTCCGCCATCTTTGTGAGGAGAGCCGTGTTGAAACTTTGTAGCTCACAGAACTATACTCTCCGACCTCTTTTGATTTGGTTAGGACCTCCCATCTTCGCCAATGAGTTTTCTTACTCTCTGTTGTTTACCCCCATGAAAAGTCCGCTATGAGAGCGTCTATTTTCGAGCACCATGTTTTTGGAAGGTGGAACACGCACATGACATACATAGGAATCGCATTGATGATCGCATTTATTAGCACTTCCTTCCCTGATTGGTTTAATGTTTTCGGCCTCCACCCTGCCAACTTATCCTTGATCTTGGTTTTGAAGGATCTCAATGCCTCCCTCTTTGATCGTCCCCAGATCGACGGCAATCCCAAGTATTTACCCGGGTCACTTATGCTTTGTATGTTAAGCGCGTCCTCCACCTATTTCCTCTTGTTCGACCCCGCCCCCTTATTGAAATAGAGGGTTGATTTGTCTCTATTGACTCATTTCCCCGATGCCTGACAGTAAGATTCCAGGATGTTCCTGAGGCTCCTAGTATTCTCGATTGATCATTGTATGAAAAACAATGAGTCATCTGCAAAAAATAATGATGGAGTTCCGGGCATTGTCTCTTTAGGATGATCCCCTCTATAGCTTCCTCCCTAGCTGCCCCAACCATTCTTTTTGAAGTATATCCGCAAGCAAAATAAACAGGTAAGGTGATAGTGGGTCACCTTGGCGAATGCCACGTGTTGGGGAAATGGTGTTGGTTCGTGCCCCGTTGACCACCACTTGGTAGGTGGTGGTTGATATACATTCCCTAATCCATCCCACCTATTGTTCCACGAAACCTCTCTTCCTTAGTGTGGCTAGTAGGAACTCCCACTCCACCCTGTCATACGCCTTCTGCATGTCAATCTTCAGTGTGCACTCCATCTTGTTCTCATTGCGGTTCATGTGCAGGTGGTGGAAAACATCATGTGCTACCATAATGTTGTCCTGTATGTGTCTACCTGATACAAATGCACTATGGAAAGGAGTGATAAGTTCTGATAGATATATCTTTAAACGGTTCACCAACACTTTTGATATGATTTTATACAAGAAATTGCAACAGCTTATTGGCCTAAAATCAGTAGCTTTTGTGGGGTTTGACACTTTTGGAATCAGCACAATATCAATATTATTTAGGGGATTTAGCATTGTACCTGTTCTAAAGAAAGTCTTGACCGCGGTGATGACATATGCCCCCACGATGTTCTAGTTCCTTTGATAAAACAGACTCGGGAACCCGTCCGGACCCGGCGCGCGTGACCCCCCTAATGGGTATGTTGTCGATCTAATTTCTATGTCTGTTACCTCCCTTGTTAAGTTTGCATTCATCTCGGGTGTGATGTGATTCGGTACATATCTTAGGAACTCGTCTCCCGGTTTGGTTTGCTCCGATGTGAATATATGACCAAAATATCGATGTACCTCATCGGCTATCCTCCCCTCGTTTTCTATCCACTCCCCTCAATCGACATATTTGGTTCCTTCTTCTCCTTGCTATCGTGGCTTGGTGAAAGAACGTGGTGTTGCGGTCCCCGTCCCTAAGCCATTTGTCTATCGACCGTTGTTTCCAATATGTTTCCTCTCTCGTCCAAAGCCCTTGAAGCTTTCCTTTCAACCTTTTTTCCTCCCGTATCGCATCATGGTCCATCACCCCTTGCATATTTATCCTTAGTGCTTCCTTAGTTTTTGCGACCTCTTTCATGTTGTGGCTGAAATGACCCCTACTCCATGTCATGAGCTTCCTTCGATATTTATGGAGTTTTGTGTAAAACCCTTGTATTTATCTTCTAGATGTTGGTATTTCCCATGCTTCTTTTATTATCTCCTTACATTCCAAATTTTCGAGCCACATTGCCTCGAACTTGAAGCGTCGTCTTGCTTTTTTCTTCGGTTGTTTGAGTTGGACCACCATTGGTGAATGGTTTGACCGAATGGCTAGTTCATTTATGCACCTCCCTTGTTGGTGACGAGTTGCCCATTCTGTATTGATCAACACACGGTCTAGGCGCTCGCTTATTCTCTCTGTTCCACTTCGGTTGTTGCACCATGTGTATGGGGTTCCATTGGACCCCAAATCCTCCATGCTTAAGTCCTCGATCAATTGTTTGAATTCATCCATTTGTCTTTGTGGTTTCCTCCTACCGCCTTGCTTTTCATGTGGGTACCATATAGTATTGAAATCTCCAAGGACCATCCAACTTCCCCTTCGGCCCCGCCCTATTGTTCTTAGGAGCTTCCAGATTTGTGGTCGTTCTTGTGCCTCAGTGCTCACATATACCCAAGTCACATACATTGGGTCAGCATGTTTGTCCATGTGTACCTCACAATCTACGCAGTTCGGGTCGGTGTACCTGATTGAAACCCTAGTATCTGTCGCCCACCACAATGCTAACCCCCGGATGCCTCATTCGGGCTAACATAGCATTTGTTATCCATCCTCAATCGTGCTCTTATCCTCTCGTAGTACGTGCCACCATTTTTTGTTTCCATTAAGAATATGATTTTTGGGCGATACCTTTTGTTGAGGTCTTGTAGGTGTTGAATTGTCAAGGCAGACCCCAGACCCTGACAATTCCAGGAGATGGCACTCATTGAGCCCCAGTGTCTGTTTCAGGATAGCCACCAAAACCCTTCTTCAGCTCATGAGATTCCATCTGTGCACTTGGTTCCACCTTTTTCTTCTCGGTTCACTTTTTTCGATTGGGGTTTATCTTGTGTATTCTTCTCCTCGGACTTATTCTTACCCTTGGTCCCTTACACTCGGGTTCATCCTCCAGTTTTCTCATCCTCTTTGTCCCAGGTTGGTCTTCCATCTCCTCCCCAGTTCTTTTCAGAATCATTTTGTCTAGGTATGGGCTCAGACCAGATGTAGGGTTTTGGGTCGAGGGTTTGGGTGATGTGGGTGGTGTATCAGGCGGGTTCTCTACTACGCAGGTTTGGATGAGGGTGGTTTCGCTCGGGTGTACTTGGGTAGGGTTATCGGGTTGGTATGTGATCATGGATTGGTTGGGTTTGGCGGTGTGTTCGGTTAGCCGTTGTTGAGGATTTGTTCGGTTCGGTTGGTTCCTTAGCCACCCGGGTAGGGTTGCTAGATTTGGCTTGTGTGGTGTGATTTGGTCGGTTTGGTAGTGAGTTTTGTGAAGGGTTAGGGATTTGTGTTTGGAGGTTCCTCGAATTCTATCTTGTCGATCCGGCCTCCGGGGTTCATTCGGGTCCTTGGTTTGTGATTGGTTCGGTTTCCATTAGTTCATACAGCCGACCCTTGTTTGTTCCATCCCCATCCATAGCATTATTTTGTGGTGCCCCCGATTGTGTTTGTTTTGGGGCCTCTTCCGTGGCCTTCTTTCTTGCCTCAGCCATGATATCAAACCACGACTTTCTTGCGCTCTGTTTGGGTTGTGGTCCCTGTCCCTCGTCCCCTCTTAGAAGTTGTCTCATCGTGATTTGTTTAGGTATCACGCCTACTAGTCACGGTCCATATTCTAGTATGTTCAGATCGTGTTATGCCATTTGTACTTCCATTTTACAGGCCTGTGTCGTGTGACCCAACATTTCACATCCATATCAATAATCTGATAACCGCTCAAACTTTATAGATGCCCACATATTTACCCCTTGGGAGTTCTTCTACCAGAAACTCACCATCAACGGGTTTTTCCCATTCACTTCCACACGTATTCTCATATAACTCCTACTAATCCTCCCAACATGCTTTTCCATCTCCATGCATTTTCCTATCATATTTCCAATCTTCCATGCATTTTCATCACTAAAATTTTCCAGACATAGGTCATGAACTTGGGTCCATAAATTTACCTTGCTAAACTCCACCTCCTTCACTGTCACGCTCAGATCCCATCGTTTTATGTTTAGTATGTGGAAATTTACTGCCCACGGAGATAGGTCTAGTATCTGGTCTGCATCCTCTGGTCATTCATAATCGAACAACAATATGTCTGCCTCCGCCTCCGATATTGTGACGGTACCATATCTCGCCCATGCTGATCGGAGAACTCCATGAATTGTGCTCTGTTTGATCAGTTTCTGGGAAATAATCTTGCCCACGTACCATGTTTCGTTATGCACTTGCTGGTTCGAGTCGAGGTCGATCGCGGGTCCGCTAGGTCTGTTTCTCACCGGAGCTGGAGCTGTACTGCATCGTGCCGCCGTGGGTTTAATGTCTTCACCGCAGCTGATAACTCCATACAAGAACAAGAAAATCTCAATCAAAGGTGTAGCTCGATCGATCGGAAACAGGTTTTCAGGTTAACCAGGGTCGATTCCAAGCTGGTGTGAAGTTGTGCCCCTTTGCTGCGTTATGTGGTGCCCTGCCTCACAGTTTGTCGGCGAGGCCTCCGTCGGAGCTGAGCTGGGGAACTTGATGGATTAATCATGGTGAGCTGAGTCGAATAAAATATTCAGTGGCATGGTTCCTTCACAATTAGCAGTAGTGTCTTCTTGTGTTTGGCTCTTCTGATTGGTTGGTTGTTGAATTGGCAATAAATGTCAAGGTTTGTATCCAATTGCACGACTGAATGAAATCTGTCACAATGGTAAACCCTAGAAATTTGGGGTTTTGTCCTTCAGACAGAGAGGATGTCGGAGGATTTACTCTCCCAACTGGGATAGCTGAATTAATGGGTTAGGAAACGAACAAAAAAGTATACCTACTTCTTAAAATAAAAAGAAATTATGTTTATTTTTTAAAATATATTTTTCATTTATATCCAATTTTCAAAAAGCTTAGTTTTCTAATATAGGCTCGACCTTGAATGTCTATCTATGGATCCATTTATCTATGTATCTATTCATCCATCCATCCATCCATCTATCTACGTATCTATTGACCTTGAATGTCTATCTCTATATATTAATTTGGTTATATACAATATTATTTTGAAAAATACGTAATTTATATCATTTCCTCTCTCTCTTATGTGTCAAAACAATTCAATTTTATTGTTCCATGTCATATTTTAATAAGTTACATTCATATCAGCATCATTTCACCTCCATATGGATAATCTAAAACTAATCTAAAAAATTTCATTTACTAATTTATTAACTTAAATTTTGCTCCGTGTTGGGTCTGAATTTCCTAGGTGCTGACTGGATGCTAATTTAGCAGTGATTTGAATGTCAATTAGTTGATGATCGCAAGTTTTCGCCGGAGTTCCGATGAACCTGCAAGAAGGGGAGTGCAATAGAGGGGGTTCATCTGGGTCCCACTCTAATGCTTAAATAAGTATACTATGTGTATGAACTCAAAGCGTGATGGAACGTATGTAAAACAGGAGTATTTATAAGGATAGAAGACCAAACTGTTTTGGTAACCGAATATATATGTAAATATTGTGTCGTTGTAGATAATGATAGCCGATATTACGGTTATCACGTAATATTGATGTTGCCTTATGTGATCTTTGTAGAATATGTTCCTGAGATACGCAAGACATCATGTGTGTATATTCAGTGTCGATTGTGGGACCAGAGTTGAGAGTTTTTGACTCTCTTGGCGAGCGCTCTCATGGCGAGCAGTGGGTGGCTTTGGCGTTGGTTTATGGTGACCTGTAGGGACTTTGGAGACCACTTTAGTTTAGGGTTTGACACTGGATCGCTTTATGGGCTCCATCTTACCCTTAGTGTGGGTCGACCTAGTCTTAAATGATTTGAACTTTGCCCCTCTCGAATATTATTGGGCCTTGTAAGCTTGATTATGTATTGGGTTGTCACTATCAATACCCAACATTTGCCCCTAAAGCTCGAGTGAAGTCTCTTCGGTCGAGCTTGATCTTGTGTTAAAGGGTTTGAGATAGT
This sequence comes from Chamaenerion angustifolium, assembly GCA_946814005.1. Classification (NCBI taxonomy): domain Eukaryota; kingdom Viridiplantae; phylum Streptophyta; class Magnoliopsida; order Myrtales; family Onagraceae; genus Chamaenerion; species Chamaenerion angustifolium. The sequence goes on along the minus strand of OX328271.1, from coordinate 24,007,577 downwards.
GACGTCTTGATTGGACATTTGATGTATTTAATTGATATTTGTGCCTTTTGACGCTCCGTATCCTTTGGCGAACGATTTCAGTTGCTAGAGTTTTTGGAATGTTGATCTCTTACCCTATTAGGCGAACACTTTTGGTTGCTAGAGTTTATGGATGCTCATTCGATACTCTTTAGGCGAACACTACCATTGATAGGGTTTTAGGAGATGCTTGTTTGAGCTCTTTGGCGATCACCCTTGTCTATAGAGTTTTGACCATTTAATGAATGTACCTTTTGGTGAGAGATCAAAAGGACGTCTGATGCATGCTCGTCTCGTTGACTTCCGTAATAGGGGGTAGGCTGACAGTTTTCTATACTGTTTCAACTCTTTGTCTCCCCGATGTAACCCTTTAGGTTGTGACATTGCTTCAATTTTGCCACAAACGAAGTGTAATCATTATTTGATTTTTTCTGGATATAACCGTTCAGTTTCCCCATTTTTGGCTATAACTTTGTCACTTAGCACTTTACGCGTCCAAGTTTTCTTATTTCCAGAGTTCAAGTGCTCCTTTTTATGCCTTAGTCATTTGTTCAAGCTTTTCTCTTAAGCCTTTTACTCACGATAAAAATCTTCTTTTTACGATCATGACTGACAATAAGAATCAGACTTCTAGCAAGGGTTCGCCTTCTAAACCTTCTCCTGCCCATTCTGCATTTGAGTAGAAGACTACTGCTAAGGTTTCCAATGCTCCTCTTTCCATCAGGGATGCTTCTACCCCAGTGCAGGACCAAAGGGCCTTTGTGCCGAAACCAACCTCTGGAAGCCCGACCGTCGCACCGATTGTGGTGGACGTGTTCGAGACCAACGTCCGGGTCTTTTCTCTGATATGTAGTCTTTTCCCCTATCTTTTTCCTTTTAGGCGGTAAAGTTCCCTCCTTTATGCGATTTTATTATTGTTATTGCTTTGCCATGATGTTTTTCTTAGATATTAAACTCAATTAGTTGAGGACGGCTCAGTTCAAGGTTGTGGTCGCCTTGACGGGTCTAGGAGAAGCAGATGCACCTAGGTATTTGGGACTAGGGCTGCATTACTCGCGTGAAGGAGAGGTTTACGTCTATGCGGCCGAGATTGATGCTGGGTTGCATTTTCCTCTTTGTGACGATCTGAAGTCTCTATGTTGCTATTACGAGATAGGTCTCACGCAATTGGTACCCAACACCATCCAGATGTGGGTTGGGTTCAAATTAATGTGTTTACGTTAGGGATGGACGAACTACCTTTCTCTCTTCCGATGTTTCTATCGGTTGGCTGTCGGGGCTAACCATCTTCATCTAGGCCTGTTCATGAACCAGTTCGGGGTCGAAACGGTTCAGAACTGAACTGGTTTGTAAAAAACCAGTACTTTTTTCTGTTTCTAAAAAAACTGGTTTAGTTTAGGTAAAACAAATTTGATCTGATTCGAATCGATTCAGAATCGGTTCAAACTGGTTTGGTCTGTTTTTTTTAATAACAATTTTGGTTCGGAAATAATCTAGTTCAAAACGAACCTGAATCGACTGAAAATCATGTCCAACACACTGAACCGACTGAAAAAATACTGAACCAACTGAAAAACACACTGAACTGACTGAAAAAACACTGAACCGACTGAAAAATACACTGAACCGACTGAAAATAGACTGACGCGATTGAAAATCTGTTCTACAACCAACTAAAATCATGTCCAACATCAACATACGAGAGTCCAGTACATCTATAGGTTTGGTTTATTGGAGACATCTCTAGATTTGGTTTAATTTAAGACTGGTTTAGTTAATTTTGCTTCAAACCGATTCTATAATTAGATAAGTTTAAAGTGGTTTAATTTAAATTTAATTATAAACCAGTATAAAAAAACGAGTCGATTCGAACTGATTTTTTCGTACTATTTTGAACTGGTCTACTTGAAGCCTAAAAATACTGATTTGGTTTTTATACTAGTTCAGCCGAACCAGTTCGAATCAAACAAGAACCATACCAGAATCAGACCAGTTCAGTCGAACCGTTTTAAATGAACAAGCATACCTTCATCACTTCCAACTCGTTGACTGAGGTTTAAGGAATGGGGGAGCCATGCATGAAATTGGAATGTTCACTTTTACCTGGTGGACGACTTCCGGGCCACCAATTCAAACTACAAGAAGTTTTATTTCTTCTATAAGGGTGGTGTGCCTTGGGATCTTTTTGAACAGGAGCGGGATATTCCTATGAGATTTGGCGAGCTTTCGGTGAGTGGCCACAATGCCATTGTTTACTTTTTCTGACGTCATAAGCAACTGAGCTTCTGTTTGGTCAGATCAGTCGTAGAGACTTCAGAGTCCATGCTTAGGCGGGTGGGCATTAAGCAGTCCGTGTCAGTCTCTATTGATTGGGTAATTTACTGACCCTTTTCATTTCCTGTTTTTGTGTTGTAGGCACACGATGACCTAAACTTCACAGTTTCTTTTCCAAGCAGGCTAAGGCAGGGTTGTCTACTGCCCAGGCGTCTTTGAGTCCACCTTCACTTCCTTCTAGGCGCGCAACCAAACGTATGCCCGAGGAGGAACATTTTGAGGTTTCTTCTGGCGATCGCCCAAGATGTATTATTTGGGATGTTACCTTTGTTTTTTCTTCTTCTGATTTGCATTTAGGTTTAATACCTTTTTTGCTTGTTTTCAGAGAATGTCACAACTGAAGTGGCTTCTGCTTCTGCTCCAGCGAAGAGGGCAAGGAGTTCTGGCGAGGAGTTCTGGCGAAGAGCGTCTTGCTGCCGGGGGATCTTCTGCTCCTCGGAACGAAGCTCCTGCCCTCAGGCAGGTTGATGCTCCTTCCTACGATCATGATGCTCCCAAACCCTCCAAGGGAGATGGGGCTCAGAAGAAGTTCCTGACCTAGGGCGCCGCAACGGGCACTTCAAAGACTCCTTTTTCTTGGCAGTATTGTCCTTTGGTAGCGAATCTGAGGGGTATCTGCATGCATTTGTTGAATGGGACTTCCTCAGGAACAGGGGGAGGTCCCTTCATATTTTATGTATTGAAGCAGATATTGGATTTTGACTGCAGGTATTGAACTCGGAAATGTCTGATACATCGGGACAAAGGCTGGATTTGGCTGAAATAAAGCCAGGGATGCAGGCAGAGATGCAGGCAGAGATTCAGGCAGAGATTCAGGCAGAGATGCAGTGGATGGTTGTCCTTGTTGATGAACTTCTCCTTCTTTATTCCAGTTCACCATTGATGTAAGATTGACACTTCCATTTGCCTGCTGCGCTGTAACTCTTTGAAAGTGAACATTAAATCTTTGGAAACATCTGTTTACTAGATGTCCAAACTTACCACATAACTGACATTGTGGTTTGTTGTTACTGAATCCTCTTCCCCTACCTCTTCCTCTGCCATATCCATTGGAGTTTTCTTGAAATTCAGGTGTAAGTTGATGATTCACAGAGTTCTGCCTAGTATCTAAAGGTCTGGATTGAACTGAATCTTGATCACTATTTTGAACTTCAGACGGCTGTTTTACTGCAATATTCACGACTGAGATTGTATTATCAAACATTAAATCTTTCTGCCTTGCTTCTGCATCCAAAAGGACCGATCTAATAGATGCTAAGTCATAAGGCTTCCTGCTTGCATGTATGACTGATACAACATTGTCATACTGCCCCTTCACACCGTTAGAATTATGGAGATTTGTTGCATCTCTTCTATAGGATGTCCACATCCTGCTAAACTATCGCATATCAACTGAACGTCTGTCAGATATTCACGCATTGGTTGATTGAAATGCTTCCTTACCTTTAGTCTATCGTATAGACTCATAATCCTTGTAGACGAAGAACAAAAGAAATGTTGATGAAGTTTGGTCCAGATTGAGCAGGCTGTCATGCATCCAACTAATTCTTTGCTTATTGAAGAAGAGATTGACGCAAGTAACCAGGAAGCCAGTGAGCTGTTTTGCTGAGTAAACTTCGCATACTCTGGATTAACAATCTTCTCTCCTTAACCATCATCAATCTTAGCAATTTAGGCAAATGAGGAGAGAATTGGGAGTTTAAGGCAATAACTAATGACAAAATCATCTTAGCATTGCTTAAACTTGAAGATTACAAGAGGATAGGTGTGACTATATATAGAGTTTCTAGGGATTAGTCATCATTCACCTAGAATACTCTAAATCATATATCATATATCCTAACATTCCATTTACTAGTTAACCTTCTAAAACTTTTAAAACAACAACAAATATTGATCCTAACACCTTGAACTATTGCTGCAATATGGCTGAACTGCAAATGATGCACCATGTCTGAACTGCTGAAGCACTGATCAAGCACTGTTGCTGCACTAGGAATGCACTAGAGTTGCACGGGCTGGTTGCTGATGCACGGGTTGAGCACTGCAGGTGCACTGAGACTGCACAGGTTGAGCACTGCAGGTGCACTATGGTTGCACTATGGCTTGGGGCACGTCTGCTGCACTGCTGGTGCACTGGAGCTGCACTATGGATGCACAAGAACAAGCACATGCCTGCTTGGTTTGACATCTTCAATGGATGAGTACAAGTCTACTCGATTTTGACGGCAATTCTTCGAACCCAACACAAGCACAAAGGTAGCGATACGAACGAGCAAAAGCAAGAGAGAAAACAAAATCAATGCCACCATGGTTATGTCTGTAGTGCCTTCTTGGTCACCCATTGTGATCATACCACTTTAGGCTAAACGAAAAACAAGACGAAATCATCCCATCGACATACTCGAACTTGCAGTCACAGTTCGAAGAATCGCAGTCCATGATAATCCATGAATTAGCTCACTAGATGGAGCACTTGTCTTAGCAATCAGTGGTGAATCAAAACACCAATGGCTTAAAGAGCACTTCGAATCATGTCTCCGTTCCTTTCTACTTCTTGTTTGACAGTGTTTTGCTTCGGCTTGAACAGAACAGCACGAACAGAGAAGTCCACCACAGACCAGAACGAACAAAATGAACATACCATACAGATCAGAATGAACAGAACGCAGCCAGATGCAGAGACGAACAGAACGGAGCAACCAAGCAATCAACCGTGAATCAAAACAGCAATGCCGAAATGCAGAACAATGCTGAAATGCATATCGAAGCTTTAGCTTTATCCACAACATAAAAGATCTGCAGCATTATAGAGTAGCAGAAAACAACTAATCATAGCATCGCAGAGCAGTAGAAAGCAATGTACTGCAGCATCGCAGAGCAACACAAAATCGCGATTGAACAGAACATCATGGGCAGAATCGCAAGAAACAGAACCGCAGTTAGCATCGCAATCGAAATGAACAACATCATAGGAGAATCATCATGAATGAACTTATCTGAACCAAGGATGTTGCAGCTGGAAGGATTCGCTCCGCTGGAAGGAATCGTTCGATTCACTGGAGCGACAAATCGATGTGTTGATACGTTTTGCAAAATTGACGAATCGATGTGTACCTCATCTCATTTGGCTTGGAATCGATCGATTCCTTCTCATCTGAGTGTTTTGAAGATGAAAGCTGCTTGATTCGACCGAGTATGCTGCTGTAATTTGATCGATTTTGAAGATGATCACAAGGTTCTTCTATAGAATTTCGGTTTGGATCTCCTGCATATGATGAAATCGAATCTAATTCTTTGTGGAATCGATTGTTGATGCTAGTCTGAATTTGTCGAGGATAAAATCTGCTTGATTCGTCCAACTCTGAAAAGCAATTTGAAGAAAAAACTCGCGCGTGGAAGTTGTAGACTGTCAATTTCAGATTTCTGACTGATTTGCAACGGATTTTGCAACTGACTTTTGCAACTGAATCTTGATTTCGTCCCTAATCTTGTGACTCTGATACCATCTTAGGAATTTAGGCAAATGAGGAGAGAATTGAGAGTTTAAGGCAATAACTAATGAGAAAATCATCTTAACATTGCTTAAACTTGAAGATTACCAAAGGATAGGTGTGACTATATATAGAGTTTCTAGGGATTAGTCATCATTCACCTAGAATACTCTAAATCATATATCCTAACAATCAATCATAGGATATACAGGAAGAGTGCCGAATAAGTAATCCTCAAGATTCAGGCCTCTTACAGCAAGAAGGACTTGCTGCTTCCATGATTGGAAGTTGTCTTCTCCTGTGAGTTGACACACTCTTTTATTGAAGAATGAAGGACGGGATTCATCCATGACTGACTTCTGTATGAAGATCTTGACAGACGAAGTGAATTCCATAGAAGCTCGAATGTAATGATGAACAAATTATGATTCTTCAGAGATTTGCAGTGAAAATATCAGGATATGGCTCTGATACCATGTGAGTAATCTGAGAACTATCGAGAACATGATGAACAAGGAAGGAATGAAGATGAAAAAGAGATAGCTTGCTGAAGAAGAAATCTAACGAGAATAACATAAATGACTAACAAATTGAACAGAATGCAATTCTTTCATTCAAGTTGATTTACACAAAGACAATGACTCTTTTATATAGTACATAATCTGAACAACTCAACCTACTTCTTGAGTATTCTGGAACAATCATGAAAACTTATGAAGATACTCCACAATGTTAGAAGAATCGAAACTCTGCATATGTTGAAATGTTAATGATAACAGCTTGAATCTTCTGTTTTCTTTACAATATTACATTCTCTTCAATCATACATCCCAACACTCACTTCCTCAACTGTCACGTCCCTTGTTAAATATGAGTTCATCTCATCACTTATCTGGTGTGGTATGCTATCCAATACAGTACAGTCCCGTTTCAGATTTTCTGTTGTAAAGGAATTCTCATAGTGGCCTCTGACTTCTTCCATTATATCTCGGCACTTTGTGATCCACTCTCTCCCTCCCCTTTAAGTCGGGTTAGCCTATTTCTCTGTCTCCATGAGTTTGTGGTGATGTGGAAGAATGTTGTGTTTCAGTACCCTTGAGTGAGCCATTTGACCCTCGCCCTTTGTTTCCAGTACAACTCCTCCCGTTTCCATAGTTCCCGGATTTGTCCTTTTAGATTGATTTTCTCCTCTTGGGTCTCTATGCAAGGTTGCCCCCTTCCAATCACTTGGAGGCGTTGTTTTGCCTTTCCCATTTTTGCTATATTGTTCTTGAACCTGCTCTTGCTCCATTCAATGAGACTTCGCCTGCACTTACCTAGTTTCGGCCATAGTGTGGTTCGGTTGGGTCTGTTCTCCTCACTCTCCCTCCAAATCGATCGAATAACCTCCTTGTAGTCCAGTTTATCGAGCCACATCTCCTCGAATCTAAATCCCATTTGTAGTCTACATCGCTCCCTCCATTTGGATATAACCAATGGCGAGTGGTCCGATCCCATCGCCACTTCGTTTACACAATCGACATTCGACTCTCATACACCCGTTCCGCCCCTATTCGATTATTGCACCAGGTGAAGCATTGTCCTTTCGATCCCATGTCTTTCATCCTTATGTCCTCGATCAATCGGTTGAAAGCTTCAATTTTCCTTTGTGATTTCATACGTTCACCCTCCTTCTCATAGTGATGCATAATTTCATTAAAATCACCTTGGCAGCACCATGACCCATTTAGCCACTTCCCACTTGTCTGATCTCATCCCAATTTATGTACCTCACACCTTCCTCCGTATCGGCATGGATCCATGTTACAAAATGATGAGTTACTTGCTTGGTCCATCACCCTTGTGTCTATCATGTGTGGACTTGACCTCAAGATCTGCATGTTTACATTTTCGCCCCCACCATAGTGCTGACCCTCCCACTATGCCTCTAGGCGTCACATAAAACGCCCTCTCTAGTCTAATTTGCTCTCATATCCGCTCGCGGAAAGCATCACCATTCTTTGTCTCCACTAGAAATATTATCTATGGTTGATACCTTCCATTGAGGCATTTTAGATGTTGAACCGTTAGGGAAGACCCCAACCCCTGACAGCCACCAGAGCCCGTTCTTTCACTCATCGCGTCGTTGTTTGTTTGGATTGGTACGTCTATTAGTTCACCTTCCCCTCGTACATGCGGACTTCTCTTCCTCCCTTGTGTGTGTTTTGCCGTGATTTTCTTCCTCTCTCTTCCTTGTCGTGTTCCTCCCCCCACTTCTTGTGTGGTTGGCTCATTTTCTCCCCTTCGTGTTCTTTTTGATCCGGCCTCCACATCCTCCCCTTCCCAACTCCTCTCCAGGTTCATCTTATGCATGTATGGGCTTAGTCCTGACTCCTTCTCCCTCTGTTTCAATTCACTGCTTGATCGTGGCGACTCAGGCAGAGTCTCCACAAGGTACAAGGTTTCGGTTGTGTCCATGTGCTCTGGTTGGTAGGTGAAGTTGTCTGGCATTTGGATTATGTATGGTTGTGTGAGGGTCGACATGGGGTTGTTGGTTTGGTTTATTGGAATGTCGGTTCCAGCCTCCTTCCCGTGGTGTGGTAGTTTCGGCATGTTTCTCCACGGAGGAGACTGTATGGGTGGCTGTAGAATCTGGACTGGTGATGCCCTCGGCTTAGGTATGGACTCTGTTTGGTTCGACTGGGTGATGCGGTATGAGATTGTGTGGGCATCGAGTGGTTCATCTGGGTCTATTACGGTCCTGAGCTGGTGTTGTTGCGGCTGGGTTACTTGGTGCGGTTCTCCCTGGTCTTCGCCACTGTCTATATGTCCTCCCCTTGATATGGTATAATGGTGGTGTCACCTGGTGAGTGCACCTCCCCGTTCGACTTCGGTCATGTTTGTGTGGTCTCCTCATGTTCCATCGGGTCATCCGCCTGGTTATGTCTCTCCCCTTTCCCCGGACTCGCCTTCTCTATTTTTAGATCCTTTACTTCGTTCATTAGATAAAACCATGACTTTCGACTACCACTCTTCCCCCGGCAGATCCACACCTCGTGCCCCCTCCCTTTTTACTGTCCCTTTTCATCTTTGGTCGTTGCCCAGACATCCATGGCCATACATCGGGTGTCCCTTTTTTGCTTCTAACACTACTACTTCTTCTCTACAAATTTGGTTTGTTTGTCCTAACTTCCCACACCCATAACAGAGATCATACAACCTTTCATACTTAATGGATATCCAATGTTCATCGCCTTTTGAATTTCTCCACCAAAATCCCGCCATTAGTGGCTCATCCACATTTACCTCTACTTTCATACGCATAAATGCCTTTTGAGCACTTTCCGTTTACTCCTCAACTTCTATGACATTGCATATTCTTCCTCCTATCATCTTGTCATTGTCTACACTATATTTTTCCAGGCCCAGATCATGAACTTGTACCCAGAATTGCACATTTTTTAAATCAACTAATGCTAGTCCCACGGTAAGGCTCCATTTTTTCATACTCATGCAATGCCCCTGAACTGACGATGGCGACATATCGAATATTTGCTTGCTATCATCCCCATTCTCAAATTCAAACATAACAATTCTATCTGATGCATCTGATATAACTACTGATCCATACCTCTCCCATGCCAGTTTCATTACACTGTGTATTGCACCCGACATGATCGGTTTTTAGGATATGATTGTTCCCACATACTGTTCACTCATTTCCAATCGGGGGTTCGATGGCAGGTCCAGCGCGTTATTCCTGGAATGTATGCTATCAGCCGAAATTCCATATTGGTCACTCATCGTGAATGGGGGTCCAACTGTCGTCACCGAAGTCACACCTGTCCTGCTTAAACAGACAAAAAAACAGTGGTTAATTGGGTTCGACCAAAGCTTGTTTGTAGCTTACGGTTGGTTTTGGTTTCCAGCAGCAGGGCTCCACGCTTCTAAGTCCCAAGTAGCTAGCTCCACAAGTTCATTCTAACTGTGAGTCGATCTACTTCTCCATAGCCTCCTTCCCAGTCCCCGAGCTTTCTTTAATCGAAGAAATATTTGTCTGTAACCGGGGCTAGGGTTTCGGAGCTCTACAATTGCCTTTGACAGCTTTTAGGGCTTGCATGGTGCTGTAGTCATTTCCCTCCGTGCATGGCAATTCCTTCTCTTCCGCATTAATAGCTGTTGCTGGATTGGATGATTGAATTAGCCGGAAGCGATTGACTTGACTGATTCGCCCGCTTCCTTCGTCGCTTTCGACTTCTCCAAAATAACTGACCCGCAACATATGTTTCTCTCACTAGACAGGAAAGAGAATGCTGTAAAATTAGCTATAATTGAAAACTACATACTAACAACATTGACAAACAAAATATACAATATACGTTTAATTATTATATAACAACTCAAAGTGCACAATTTGGTGGAATCAAATCTGGATCGATGGTTAAAACTCAAGTTTGTGTCGTTTGCAATCATTTCGTGACAAACGAATGTTAGTCCAACTTTAGAAACATTATCGCATGGAAATATGCAATGCATGCGGCAAACACAAATGGATGTGCTTCAACTTAGAAAATTTGGAATATTTCGTCAATCTTTAAAAATATTGAAAAAATTATATTAAGTACATAATTCTACTACAACTCTAATGCTACAATAAAAGTCAGTTTTAACTTATGAGTAGTTAAAGTTAAGGGAAAAACATGAAAAATATGTAACATGTTTTACCCCGATTGTAAAAGCGGCTCAATGTTTGTTTTTGATGCAATATGTTTGGTGTTGTTGGTTTTTGATGAATTTCGTTTGTGTCCGTTAAAAATTTCTGTTAACACCACAAATGTCTTGCACGTGACTTTTTTCGATGTAAAATTCCACAAATGCCCCTCACTTATTCGTGGCTATTATACTCAATTCGCTGCTCCACATATTCCTAGCCTCCACATTGATCCTCTCTATCGCACTGCTGCAATTGCTAGTCCTTTTAAGTACCATTTCTTCCTTCTCATAATCTGGTATCCTACTATCATTCAAAGCCTCAATCGAATATCACAGCAACTCACTCTCCACCTGGTCCAACACCTCATCATCATCTTCACCTTGTTCCTAGGCTGGAATCACATGCGATGGCGCCTCCGCAATCTCCGTCACCTCCATCAACCTCCAAACCATGAACCTCTCCGGTGAAATCTCGTCCTCCATCTGCAACCTTCGGAACTTGAGTCACCTCAACCTCGCCGATAACTTCTTCAACCAGGCCATTCCTCTGCGTCTTTCCAAGTACCCAGCATTGTCTGAATCCAAGTACCCAGCATTGTTCATGGCTTCATATGCTTGTCCTGCTGTCATTGCACCATCTCCAATAACAGCAACCACATTGTTCTTTCTTCCCTTATGATCCCTTCCAATTGCCATTCCTGTTAGGTGACAAAATCCTAGATTAGTAAAATAAGATTCAAAACAATCAATACAAATATTCGCAAACCCGAATCAAAGGTTAGACGAATCTGTCTTCAATTGGTGATGTTTTTCAATACAAATAAGTAGAATCCATATAGGATATAGCATAGCATGACTTAGCAAGCTTTCTTCTCAATAGAACTATCGTCACCAAGAAAATTACCCAGTCCTGCTGATATGGTGGTCGAGCTGTGGCCAACCCCAAAGCAATCCTATTCACTCTCAGCTCACTTTGTGAATCCAGCTATAAGCCGTTCGATTGTCGCATCGTATGCATTATATCTTCTTCCAGTGAGTATCTTGTGAGGATATGTCTGCATAAGAAAGAAGAACTATCAGCATCAAGTGGTGAGAAAATCATCACGAAATTCAACTAGACAGGATCGGGATTTACCTGGTGACCCACATCCCATAGAATCTTGTCTACTGTGGCATTGAAGACGTGATGAAGAGCGACGGTTAGCTCGACCACGCCGAGGCTGGAACCCAGGTGACCACCGGTTTTCGAAACATTGAAGATGACCTCAGATCGAAGCTCGTCTGCCACTTATTTAAGTTCCTTGGAGGAGAGATTTTTCATATGGATTGGGTAATTGATGGTGTCCAGTAGAGGAGTTGGGGGCTTCATCGTGTAATATTCTCCCTGCTCTGACAGCGATGCATAAACCATATACCTTATCTTCCTCCCTTGAATCTAAATTCAATAACATCTTCCATTAATACAGCAATTCGCTGCACACAGAAAAGTTAATTTATCCGAAACTGAGGGGATAAACTGATTCTGATTCTTGGATTGAGAAAACGGAAGCAACTTTGACGAACCTGCTGAAGCTTCTAGTGCTGGATTTGCGCTGTCAGATCTGAGGAGTTTTGTGCGTGATCCTTTTGGCAAGGAACAGAGAATGCACCCAAAGACACCGCCATGGAAGAAGAACCGAAGCTCCGAACAAGATAGATTGGGGAAATGAAAACGGATTACGATATGGTGATCGCTGTGCAGTCATTCCATTAAGCAGAGGATAGATGATGATGATGAGCAGAGTCTGAGCGGAAGGAAATCGATAAGTTAAGAGAGAGTGGTAGAGACAGTCCTGGGTTGAAATGTGTGGTAATGGTGAGTATAAGGAAAGAAGATAATGAGTTATAAATATTGGACTGAGCTATGGTTAACATTTGGCATAATAAGTACTTTGGACTTCATTTGTTTAAAGCCCGATTTTGTAGAGGCGTCGCCCATGTCAGGAATAGGTAGGCGTCGCCTTTGACATGAACCCCATAAAGGCGTCGCCTGTAAGGGATGCGCCAAAAGGGAAAATGGTCCAGTTTTAGTGCGTGACACCGCATCCACTGACCACCGCAGATGGTGCGCCTGCACTCCTATGAATTAGGCCAGTTGCTTTTAGCACGCCTAGGATTACACAAATCCAAAGGATAGTCTACAGTGGAGTAGCCACTACAAGAGAATATTCGGTAAAGTAACTAGGGTCAGCTCGCCTTAGGACAACTAGGATGACCAGGGTAAGCTTTGACTCAACTATGGTTACAGATATGAAATGTTATAAATAGTTCAATATCACCTTCATTAGAGGGTAAGTATTCTCTGATACCAGAGCATTCCATACAAATATTATAAACGAACCTCCGACTTACTTTGTCATCGGAGGGGAAACAACGGGACATCCCAGGCTTTCCTTTGTGTAGGTCAACGGAGCAAACACTTGGAAGGAGAATACGGTTTATGTGATCCAACACATTGGCGCCGTCTGTGGGAAACTTTGAACAAAAGTCATTCATGGTTCCACCTGCAACACGAGCAAAGACCATTCGGGAAGTGAATGATGAGGATCGCTCCAAAACCTGCAACAACACTTGGGACAGACATCGTACATACCAGTACAAATGGTGCCGCCCCGATCTGCTCGAGAATAGGATGCTATGGAGGAACAAGCGGTTCCTGAGAAGCAAAGATACGATCATGACGTTCCAAGACCTGCGCAGTCTCGTATAGACTCGTCTGTGGTAAGGGCGCCGCCTCGCCGGGTAGAAGTAGCTACATAGTTCATATTGACACCAACGTTCATAATGGCTCTCGATGAGCTTTTGGACAGAAGGGATCAAAGGGCATCTGCTCGTGCAGCTCAAAGAGCAAGCGCATGAAGCTATATCAAGACCACGAGACGTACCAGGAAACCCACCCGGAGTTTTTCTTCCTACAAGTGCTGTCACGGGAGGCGCTATTGTAACAACAGCTCCTGCTCCGGGGGCATTAACCGAAGAGAAGGTCAAAGAGCTCATTACTCAAACACTAAAGGAGCAAAAGAATCGAACCATGCCTCACCTATGAGATAGGTCGACGCATTCATTCACTCCAGAAATATTGTCAGTTGCACTGCCAACACACGTGCAACCGAATTTTCGGATAGATACATATAATGGAGATAGTGATCCTGTTTTCCATATACAAAGACATGAAAATTCTTTGTTGGGGAGGACAAGTGAGGAGATGCATCTAGCATTGCTATTTCCTGCTACCTTAGGGATGTTCCCGCGCATTGGTTCTTCAATCTCCCTATGGCATCAATAAAGTCATGGGGGGAATTGAAGGACAAATTCATCGTGCAATACATGGGAGGGCGTCGCCTACTAAAAAGTGTGGGAACGCTCAATCATATAAGGCAAAAGGGGGAAGAAAGTTTGAGCGACTTTTATTCTCGATTCAATAGAGAGCTAGCTGGAATCGATCAAACCATCACGGATGGGGAGACCATTCATGCCTTTATTAGGGGATTGGGTCCAAAGGGTTCGACTTTGTATGACAGCTTGAGCGTTATACCGGTCAACACCGTTAAAGAAATGGCTGATAGAGTCAAGTCTTACATAGACTTGGAGATTGCAAGGGAAGGGAGGAAGGTTAACAAAGAAGCGTTCAAAAAAGATAATGCGGAAGGGAAAAGACCGGAGCGGTGCCTCTTAAAGTCAGGACAGGATGACCGGCGACATGATGATAGGCGTCGCCCTTTTGGACCTCGACCTCCAAGAGAAGCTTTTCAAAGCTACACTCCCTTAAATAGGGAAATCTCCATTATCTTGACAGAAATGGAAAAGAAGAATTGGGCAACGCCCCCACCACCTCGAAAGTCTGATACGGTTATGGGAAGTAATCCTAACCAGTATTGCAGATATCATCGACGTAAGGGTAACCACACGGATGACTGTCATATCTTGAAGAAGGATATTGAGAGGTTGATCCAGCAGGGGCACTTGAAAAACTTCTTGGCCCGACGCTAGAGGAGTAGGAGTCCGAGGAAGGTGTCGCTTAAGAATGTTCAAAATGGAGCAGGACCCAGTAGGCAGGAGGACTTGAACATGATAAGCGGAGGTTTCACCTCAGGAGGAGAAACACGTGCAGCAAGAGAAGGATATGCCTCTCAAATGTCAGGAACTTCCAAGCTAGGAAAGCGCCCGAGGGAAGAAGAGGAAGTGATCATTTCTTTTTCGGAAAAATAAATGGGACATGTCACTTCCCTGCATGATGATGCCTTGGTGATTACAATGGGCGTCGACAGGTTCAACATGAAGAGAGTATTGGTGGACTCGGGGAGTTCAACCAATATCCTATTTCTAGACGCCTACAAAAGGATGGGAAGAAAGGTAAAGGACTTGAAAAAGGTCAATTTTCCATTAATGGGCTTCGCCTCGCATACCACCTACCCAGTAGGGGCTGTGACTTTGCCAGTTAGCTTGGGTGAAGGATGGAAGGCACTGAGCTTTGAGATTACTTTCATCGTTGTGGATGCACCTGCATCTTACAACACCATTTTAGGGCGCTCGACATTAAACCCAAACAAAATGGTATATTCCACATATCACCAATTGCTGAAGTTTCCTACGCCATATGGTTTAGGAATTGTTAAGGGGGATCAACCTGCGACGCGAAGTTGTTATGTCCAGGCGACGCGTCGCCATGCCAAGAAAAAAGAATCTTTGGCGATTCAAATAGAGGAGGATCCTACGGAAGAAAGAAGTCGTCCTCAGCCCGTTGAGGGGTTGAAGAAGGTGGAAGTCGATGGCATAGGCAAGGAGGTACAGATTGGAGCGACGCTTAAAGAAGAAGGGGTTACCGCTCTTTCGATGCTTCTCATTGAGTTCAAAGAGTTATTCGCTTGGAAACCTAGCGATATGCCAGGCATCAGCAAGGATCTCATCGCCCATGAGCTCAATTTGGATTTGAAGGTCAGGCCTATTGCCCCAAAACGACGCCCTGTTGGTGAAGAAAAGGTGATCGCCATCAAGCAAGAGGTGGGAAAACTGGTAGAGGCAAAATTTGTGAAGGAAATCAGGTTTCAAACCTGGGTGGCCAACCCGGTGTTGTTCAAGAAAAACAATGGGAAGTGGAGGATGTGCATCGACTATCGCGATTTAAATAAGGCGTGTCCAAAGGATTCTTATCCTTTGCCAAGGATATATCAATTGGCCGACGCCACTTCGAGCCATGAATTGCTCAGCTTTATGGATGCGTACTCTGGTTATAACCAGATACAAATGGCGGATGGTGACGCTCAGCATACGGCTTATTATTCTGATAGTGATATATATCATTACACGGTGATGCCTTTTGGTTTGTTGAATGCAGGAGCTACCTATCAAAGGATGATCAACAAGCTTTTTGATGGCATGATAGGCGTTACCATGGAAGCCTATGTGGATGACATGCTGGTAAAATCCATAAAGAGTGCGGATCATGTAGAAGACCTGAGGAAAACATTTGATAGGATGCGCCTTCATCAAGTCCGTTTGAACCCAGCAAAATGTGCTTTTGGCGTTCGGTTAGGCAAATTTCTGGGGTACATGGTGAGTCAAAGGGGAATAGAGGTCAATCCCGAAAAATTGGAAGCTATTAAGGCTATGAGAAGTCCAACTTGCCATAAAGAAGTGCAAAGCTTAAATGGAAGGCTAGCGGCGCTCAGTCGTTTCCTAGCAAAAGCAAGCGACAAGTCGCTCCCTTTCTTCCAGGTGCTGAGGGCCAATAAGAAATTCGAGTGGACTTTTGAGTGTGAGCAGAATTTTCAGGATTTAAAGAAGCATCTGAAGATGCTTCCACCATTGGCAAAGCCTTCCAAAGGCGACACACTTTCTTTATATTTAAGTATCACACCGGTTTTTGTAAGTTCGGTGTTGGTCAAAGAAGTAGGAAAAGGCCAAGTGCCAGTGTATTATGTATCAAAAGTGCTCGCCAAATCTGAAATGAATTATCTGGAGGTTGAGAATTATCTTTATGCGTTGGTAGTATCGACAAGGAAGCTACGCCCTTATTTCCATGAACATGAAATTACAGATTTAACAAACCAACCATTAAAACATTTCCTGCAAAAACCAGATGCTTCAGGAAGAATGATCAAATGGGCTATCGAATTAAGCGAATTTCGAATCAAATTTTCTCCTAGAAATGCCATTAAAGGTCAAGCATTGACGGATTTCATTGTAGAATCACATGTTCTCAGCCAACAATGCCTAAAGAAAAAGAAAAAGAGGAAAATCCTTGGATACTTCATACTAGTGTTGACGCCACCAGATGAGGGAAAACCATTGAGATACACTCTAGTTCTCACCTTCAAGGCTACAAATAATGAGGCGGAGTATGAGGCTCTGGTTACACGATTGAGGTTAGCTAAGGGATTAGGCGTTGCTTTTCTACATGTATATTGCGATTCGCAATTGGTGGTAAACCAAATTAAAGGGGAGTATATGGCTAAAGATGAAAAAGTGAAGTTGTATTGGAAAGAGGCTATGGCGTTAGTAGTAGGATTCAAACAATTTCAAATAGAAGCTATTCCTCGAGAAGCGAATCAAGAAGCTGATGCCTTAAGCAAATATGCTTGGCAAGCGACACCTAAACATGTGCATTTCATAGAAACCAATCATGGGAGTGTCAATATTCATTGCGCAAACATAAATGTAACTGTGGATTGGGCGACGCCTATTAGAGCATATTTGGAATCAGGAGAACTCCCTACAGATGAAGCTCATTCTAAAAAGATTATTCGATTAGCTCCTAGCTTTCGAATAATTGATGGTCTACTTTATAAGAAGGGTTTCTCCATGCCCTATCTTAGATGCGTCTTATCCAGAAACCACTACCATTTTAAGGGATGTACATGAAGGGTATGCAGTTTGTCATGAAGGTGCGAGGTCAATTGTGAGGAAAATCCTAAACCAAGGATATTATTGGCCTACGATGAATCAAGAGGCGACTGCTTTGGTTATGAAATGTTAATCATGCCAAAAGTGTAAACATTACTAGTGTATATGCAACATGGCCATTTGCATAGTGGGGAATCAACTTGGTGGGACCTTTACCGAGATCCAAGTAACGCACCTATATAATAGTGGCGGTTGATTATTTCTCAAAATGGATTGAAGCAAAGGCGTTGTCATCAACTACTGAGTTTCAAGTTATCAAGTTCATTAAATCGACAATTGTTTCTCGATATGGAATACCAAGCGTGTTGGTTAGTGACAATGGTCTACAATTTGCTGGAAAAGAATTGAAATGGTTTTGTGAAGAGTTGAAAATTGACCATAGGCATGCTTCAGTTAAACATGCGCAGCCCAATGGACAGGTGGAAGCTGCGAATAAAACAGTTTTGAATGGTTTAAAGAAAAGACTAGACGCCTTGGGAGGAAAGTGGACAGAAGAATTAGAAAATGTCTTATGGGCGTTGCGAACAACGCCAAAAAAGGCGACTAGAGAAACGTCTTTTGGATTGGTATATGGGTCTGAGGCGGTTGCTCCAACAGAAATAGCAGTCGAATCACATAGGGTAAAGCATTATGAGGCCTTGAACAATGAGTACCAAAGGCGTTTGGAATTGGATATGGTTGATGAAAAGCAATGGGCTTCAGAAGAAATCCAGGGGCGGATGCGTTTAGCTACGACGAGATACTATAATAGAAAAGTTTCATCTCGCCAATTTTTTGTGGGGGAGAGGGTATGACGAAGACATGAATTCTCACACCAAGATAGAGTAAATAAGTTTTCACCAAAGTGGGAAGGACCTTACAAGGTCATTGCCATTCCTCATCCAAATGCATATGTATTAGAAGACCAAGAGGGAAAAGTGTTGAAGAATACTTTTAATGCAGAGCATTTGAAAAAAATTTATGCTTAAAGTGGCGTAGATTGTATGAATGACTATTAATGTTGAAGCGATTCTATTCATAATGGCGAAAGCTTATGTTTGAAGTAATAGTGATGTCTTATGTTTGAATCGATGGTGATTGCTTAAGTTTGAATTAATGGTGATTGCTTAAATCGGATTTAATGGCGATTGCTTAAGTTTGAATCAATGGCGTTTGCTTAAGTTTGAATTAATGGCGATTATTTAAGTTTAAATTAATGGTGATTGCTTAAAATCGATTTAATGGCGATTGTTTATGTTTGAATTAAATGGCAATGACTTAAGTTTGTAACTAGTGGTGCTGTTTCAAATTGGCTTAAAACTTATTGGCGTTTGCTTAGGTTTGGATAATGGAACAAGTATGATATGGGTCATAGCTATAAGGTGACTTGTTAAAAATAACAAGTATAGTAAGTTAAGTAATACTCATACTTTGTCCGAAATAAAGCTAAGTATGGGGAAAATAGGCATATATGGAAAGAGAAATTCATAATAGCAACGGCGAGGCGTTGCAATAAGTCTTTACAAAAGTAAAAAAGACTAAGGCTACAAAAAATAAAAGTCTATGAAGTGGCTGGGGGTGTTTGGTTTGGAGGAGCATCGACAGCAGGCGCCTCAGGAAATGTCTCATCAGGCACAGAGTCAAGAGGCGTCTCCATAGGAGCTGATTCCCCAGAAGAGGTGCTTTCATCCTCAGATTCCTCTTCATTTTCTATCAGCGCCTCAGCTTCTTCTTGAGCCTTCATGGCGAGATAACCCTTCAACAAATCCAACTTTTCCAGAGGAAAGTTGGGGGCGGCCTTATGAATATCTTTGGCCGCCTTCTTGAAGATGATCAGCACGCCAGTGCGATTCCATTCAGCAGCAGCTTTGGCGAACTCTGGACTGGAACGGAAGGACTCTACTGCCTCCTCCAATCGATTAGGAAGTTCAGTCTTGAGGATTTCAACCTATTGAGCTTACCGCGACGCCTCTTTCAGGGCTTGTTCAGTCTCCTTTTTGGCATCCTCAGTTTCCTTTCGGGCTTCCTTGGCGAGCTCCTGGGAAGTCGACGCCTCAACCTTGAAGTTAGAAAATGACCTAAGAGATTGAAAATGAAAGTTAGAAAAAATACAAGTATTAAAGGAAGAAAGTATAGAGAAAGGCGTATACCTGACTCTATATTAAAGAAAGGGAATGGCGAACCAATCCCTCTGCAGCTTCAGTTTCCAGGCTTAAGGGCCCCCTATCAGCAGGAGGGCAGGAACCTGATAAAAGGTGAAGGCTCAGGTTGGGATCAAGGCTGGAGTGGCCACTTACTAGGGATGTTCCCTTTAATGTGATACAGGGTTCCCATGGTGCTTGAAGATTTGGAGAGTGGACATTGCCCAGCAACTCTCGCCTAAATTAAAGCTGGGACCCTGGTAAGGAGGAGGGCCATCATGGCGTTGGCGATCCAATGTAGAAGGGGGAAGTGATGTCGGATCCTTGACATCAGGAAGGTTGTCGACCACGATCACCTCTTGCGACTCTGAGGAAGGAGTGCGTGTGGGGGTTGGTGTCTTCGGTTTGGAAGTTTCAGTAGGCGTCGCTCCTGTCAGATCAAAGGAAGGGTCAAATGGTCCCTTCTTAAGGACGCCATTATGATATTCGGTGTAGGTCCACATGATGCCGCCATAGGCCAAGATTGGGGGACCCCACTTTTTTGTGAATAATACGTTATTCCTATTACTAGTGACGCTGTTATTAATCCAGTAAGACTTAGGAATCGCACCTTTAAAAGTCTCGACAACTTCATTAGTGGCGTCGCTGAACAGTTCAGTTGGAGCCTTAAGAGGATCCAGAGACTCCTCCATAGGCTTCGCCTTTTTCTGGCCTTAAGAGGAATGATGGCCTTTACATTTCTTGGAAGCCTCAGGAGCGTCGCCTTTGGGCCCCTTGGCCTTCTTCTCCTTGATCTTCTTCTCCTTCGACGCCTTTTTCTGAACAGGCGTTACAAGGTGAGAAAAAAGGGCAAAATCCTTATCTGCAGGAAAAAAATAAAAGATATGTTTTTACCGGAAATTAGGGCAGAAGGTGACGATCTACAAGGGACACGCCAGCTTCCTCTAAGTCAGACACACTGATCTCTTTGGAGATTATTTGCACGCGCCCTCCTTAGTGATCTAAATAGATGGTCACCAAGGCGTTCATATCGGCTGAGGAAAGTTCCTCAACGCCTGGAATGGAATCTTTGCTGGCCTTGGACGACACCGGACACCAGGGAACGCCTCCTTGGAAAAAGAAATAGGCGTTCTTCCAATGGGTTATAAATATTGGATTGGGCTATGGTTAACATTTGACCCAATAAGTACTTTGGACTTCATTTGTTTAAAGCCTGATTCTGTAGAGGCGTCGCCCATGTTAGGAATAGGTAGGCGTCGCCCTTGACATGAACCCCATAAAGGTGTCGCCCGTAAGGGATGCGCCAAAAGGGAAAATGGTCTAGTTTTAGTGTGTGACACCGCATCCACTGACCATCCCAGATGGTGCGCCTGCACTCCTATGAATTAGGCCGGTTGCTTTTAGCACGCCTAGGATTAAACAAATCTAAAGGATAGTCTACAGTGGAGTAGCCACTACAAGAGAATATTCGGTAAACTAACTAGGGTCAGCTCGCCTTAGGACATCTAGGATGTCCAGGGTAAACTTTGACTCAACTATGGTTACAGGTATGAAATGTTATAAATAGTTCAATATCACCTTCATTAGAGGGTAAGTATTCTCTGATACCAGAGCACTCCATACAAATATTACAAACGAACCTCCGACTTACTTTGTCATCGGAGGGGAAACAACGGGATCTGGGCTTTCCTTTGTGCAGGTCAACGAAGCAAACACCTGGAAGGAGAATACGGTTTATGTGATCCAACAGAAGCAGCAGAGATAAGGTCACCGATGTCTGGTCTGGTCTTCTTCCTGAGTTCTTCGTCTCTTCTTCGAGAATTTGGTTACTGTGTTTGCCATGTTCATGTATTTATATTTTATAGTGTCTTCGAGAAGGGTATACCCTCTGGGAAACCAGTTTTCTTTCAGAAGGTGGGAAGTTTGTTTGCCCGTAATAACTTAGCTTCACTCTGTTTCTTGGAGGGAAAACAGTTCGAGGGTAGTTCGGTATTTTCAAATTTTATTTTTTTAACGTTCAAAAAATAAAGCACGTGAGCTGCACGTGTTAAATTTAAACAGATAAATGGACGGAAAACTAAACGTTTCTTCAAAAACCAACAAAATGAAACATAATACATCAAAAACCCGCGGTCCAAAACAAGTTACTTCAGTTACCAATTTTGTCAAACATGTTACATCTTTTTCATACTTTTCCCTAAAGTTAATCAATCATATTTTGACTTAAGTATTTGATTTTTAAATATACACAAAACCATGCCTAATGTTTTAAAATCATAAAATGTACTCTTATAAATGATGTTACACATAAATTATCATGGCTATTTCTTACTTGATTTTTTATTGTGACGTGAAATTTTTACCACATTTGTTTCTTCATCCCATTCCTAGAGTCTGTCTCACTCTGAATTTGTAGTTTTCTTCGACCACAATTGGAGATTTACATTTGGGGATCACATCTAACCATGACATTTCCATCCACGACAACATTCAACATTGTTTAGGTGTCAATTCCTAAAATGGGTATCAAAATTGTTTGTCATATGATGAGGAAAATATTGGTGGACAATCATGGCTCTCTATAATACCTTTCTAATTATAATTTTAATATTAGAGTAACAATATGAAATTATACATACACGTCGTTAATCCATTGTCACGTTACACTCTGAGTTAGTGAAAGCAAAACACAAATAAAAAATAATAATTAGTCGTGTTATATACAATTGCAACAAGCAACTTTTGATGTATTTTCCATAAAGAATGTGGCATGGATATTGATCAACGGTCGACAATGTGGAAAATGCTAGATCTAAGCACGGAATGCTCGAAACCATTTGCTAATATATACCCATCTTTAGTTTGTGTCCTCTTCCACTTATAATCAAAAATATGTTCTCGGATTTGAACAACGTAAGGTAACCATCAAATATGATAACAATTGAAATACACTATCTTGTTCGGAAACATTTGTTCGATATTTTTGTTTGGAATGCCATTTTTGTAGTAAGACACTACTTTCTAAGCAAAATTATCATTCACCATTAATTGCAGATCACAATTTTTTTATCCTGGTGCAATTATACACATAAGGATAAATTAACGCAAATTTTATTTGAATGCCACAATTTAGGCTTATTCTTGTTGTACTTTTAGTTCATCTCGTTTTATTTTTTTCTCTAAAAACCATAAATTTATTATTAAAACTAGGAAAAATATTTGAAATAATTTTAACAGGGAAAAATAAAATAATTAAAGAAAGCGAGAAAAAACATCTGTTTAAGGAAACCAAACATTTAATGTTTATCTTTTTTATTAAAAAAAAAACGATTTTAAACGGTTAATAACCAACAATAGTTACCCTAATTTTGGGCACTTACAAATTGTCACCTAAACTTTGTTTTTTAAAATTTTGTTACCAATACTTTCAGATTTATGGCAAATTGCTACCTCCGTTAAGTTTTTCATTAAATATGAACGTAAAATGACGTGGCAGTACATGTTTGGTCTATAATTTAGAAAACTAAATAATTTTTAAATATGTCAAAAAAAATAAAAATAAAAAGTCTAGAAAATTAATAGGACAAATTACATTTTTTAATATAATATTTTTATTGAAACATATGAAACAAAATTTAAAAACTAAACCTTTTTATTTCACACTTTTCCTATTAATTTTTCAGATTTTTTCTAATATTTTTTTTAAAATAAAATAGTTTTTAATTTTATGAATCATGTTTGGATTTAGGGTTTAGAGAGAAAGGAAAACGAAGAAGACAAGCTCTGGATTACTGAAGATAATTGCTTGATATCTGAAATGTTCAACAGTGCAATAGATATAAAGGAAACAACCCGAGAAAGAGACAAAACAGTAAGGACACCGTAATTGCATCTAAGTCCCTAAAGTTAAGTTAATCGATACTTGAGCTGCAAGCAATAGTATTTACATATTAAACCCTAAACATAAGTGATGGACACACTTATATCCTAACATTCCCTATGCTTGATCTTGACCTTGAAACTTGATCTTCCCTGAAATTTGACAGTCTGCAGTAAATCCATTCTCTGAACAGAGTACTTGCATGTCCCTGCTTAGCACATCTGAGCAACATGTGTAGCTTGGCTAAGTTCTCCTAGCTGAGATGCACTTCGTAATTTTGAACATTTGTACTGACTTTAGCATGGGTGATCAAAAAACTCTGATCATAGGTCGATTATTGCCTGTAATCAGAGATCATGAACAGGTCTGAAAACACAGATAGCAGTACCAAGTATTCACAAGTCATATGCATGATTCTCCCTATTCCAGATCAGTGAACTTTTGCCAAAGTGCATCAGACTGACTCATATTATCAGCTTAACTGCTGTTTTTATACATTTATATAATATGACTTGAAATCTGAGAGTTTCAATACATGACAGAGGAGTTTGAGCTCCTATCTTACCAGTATGACTGCAAGGTTTGAGCCTTGATCTTTTCATCCTCAAGAGTGAAAACTAGTATGATTTTTGACATTTTCTTATGGTTTTCACTCTGTTTTTGGACTCAAGCCATACCCTATGCCATGGTTAACGCAGCATTTTTCTTTGTCTCCTTTTTTTTTTTGAGAAAATCAGTGATGCACAGAGGCAAAGTATATGATCAGAAATATGAAGAATAGCCAGATGACAAGAGATACTTAGGCAGATGCTAAGCATGAAACCAAACATGAGCAGATCACAATTACTAGCACTAATGGACTAAGGTAGAGTTGATCAAACATGCATAAGGACAGACATAAGCAAAATCACAGAGGTGCAGTCAACAGGAAAACTCAGAAAACATACATATGACTGTTCTGAAAATGCAGAGTTCAATGCAAAATACTAAGTCAACAAAGAGTGAATATACTTACAGACTGGATGGGAAGTTCAATGATTGATGGGTCCGAGCTGCAGGACAGGGGAGACACCATGTTCCTCCAGTTCCTCCAGTGAGAAGACCCCAAGCTTCTTTCTGCATGGAATGAAAAATTTCTCAGTCAGTAGTTTAGTCAAAATGTCAACAGTCTGTTCCGAAGATGGAATGAAGTTAACCAAGACATCCCCATTGTGAACTTTCTCCCTGATGAAGAAGAGATCAATCTCGACATGTTTCATCTTGGAGCGATGAATGGGGTTTTCAGACAGAGCAACTGCACTTGTGTTATCTGTCCAGATGACAGGTGCAGTAGGAGTGTGAAGTCCAATTTCCTTGAGAAGGGATTGGACCCACATGATCTCACACATGGCATTGGCAATGGCCCTGAATTCGGCCTCTGCACTGGACCTAGATACTACTGTCTGCATCTTAGAGCTCCATACAATGGGATTACCATTTAGGAGAAGGTAGTGCCCTGAAATGGAGCGGCGATCAGTTTGATCACCACCCCAGTCATCATTAGAAAAGGAGGTAAGAGTAATGTCTTTGACAGGTGAGGGTGTTGGTATGAATAGCAGACCGTGATTGAGAGTACCTTTGAGGTATCTCAGGACGTGAATAACAACCTTCCAATTGCTGTTATTTGGTGCTTGCATAAACTGACTCAGTTTTTTTACTGCAAAGTGAATGTTTGGTCGAGTAACACAGACATGTTGCAGAGCACCTATCGTGCTCCTATATAGCGTTTCATCATGAAAGAGATTAGAACAGGAAGACATACCTGACTTTGACAGACAAGTACCTGTCATTGGCGTGGGGAAACCAGATTCATCATTCAAACCTACCTTATCCAGAAGTTCCTGAATGTACTTTTTCTGATTTAACAGAATAAAGTCATCACCTGAAACTACTTCCATGCCAAGGAAGTAGTTTAGGTTTCCTAGATCTTTCAGCTGAAACTGGGCATTTATAGAGTCAACAATGTTAGAGACAAGATTAACAGAGGTACCAGTTATAACAATGTCATCCACATAGACAAGTAATAACACGAAAGAATCAGAAGTAGATTTGATAAACAGACAGCTATCAGAGGTTGAGACATGAAAACCAAGAGAGTTCAGAAGAAAAAACTTCAGTTTTTCAAACCAGGCTCTGGGAGCCTGCTTAAGACCATATAAAGCTTTTTGAAGTTTGCAAACAAGATTAGGAGTATTAGAGTGAACCTCAAAACCAGGACGCTGTGTCATGTAGACCTCCTCTTGGAGGTCACCATGAAGGAAAGCATTATTAATGTTCACCTGTCTGATACACCATTTATGAGTAAGAGCTAAGGAGAGAACAATACGGACAGTAACAGACTTAATGACAGGACTGAAGGTTTCCTGAAAATCAAAACCTGATTTTTGGGAAAAAACTTTGGCAACCAGACGAGCCTTGTATCTGACAACAGACCCATTTGCATTTCTTTTGATTTTAAAAATCCATTTACAACCTATAGGGATTCGACCTGTAGGTAGGGGAACAAGGGTCCAGGTGCTGTTAGTAGAAAGAGCTGTGAGCTCTTCCTGCACGGCCTTAAGCCAATGAGGTGACTGAAGAGCCTCGTGAATGCTATGAGGCTCAGAGTTGGTCAGGTCTGTGGGCAGGGCAAGGGAAGTGGACAACCCTTGGAGAGAGGTTTTAGACCTGGTTTGCATAGGATGCACATTAGTGGAAGATTTGGGGCGAGAGGGTCGAGAGGATGAGGGTGGATGGGCTTGTGGGGAGGTGGGGAAGGACTGATCAGAGTGAGTTGGTGGTGGTGGTATAGAGGAAACATGATCAGAAATAGGAACAAGGGTAGAACCAGAAGGGACATATCTACAAACTTCAGTAGGTGAGCTAAGGTCAGGAGAAGGAACTAAGGGAGGCTGAGTTGAAGTGGTGTTTTGGGTGGGTGTGGTGGAGGGTAAGCTAGACTCACCCGAAGTGTGTGCATGCACTGGAGGTCCTGAAGAATGAGTGACAGTGGAGGGAACATAAGTAGGTTGTTGGAAAAAAGGGTCACAAGGTATGAAAAATGGCTTTGAAAAAGTAGCAACTTTTGGCGTATTTGAAGCATAGAATGGTCCTATGGTGTCACTGAAAGGAAATGTTGTCTCATGAAAGACAACATTTCGTGACACATAAACTCTTCCAGACGAAGAGAGACACTTGTAGCCATGGTGGTCAGAACAGAACCCAATGAAGACACAGGAATCTGATCTGAAAGACAGCTTGTGAGACCTATAAGGTCTCAAGTGTGGGAAACATAAACAGCCAAAGACTCTTAGAAAGGAATAGTCTGGCTTTGAGTTGAAAATTAACTCATGAGGGGAGCAGTTATCAAGAACCTTGGATGGTAAACGATTGATTAGAAAAACAGCAGTTGAAAAAGCATCTGTCCAGTAGTGAAGAGGAACGGATGACTGTGCAAGAAGTGTTAGTCCTAATTCAACTATGTGGCGGTGCTTACGCTCCACCATGCCATTTTGTTGGCTTGAATAAGGACAGGTGATCCTATGTACTATACCAAACTGAGCTAAGTAAGCAGTGAGAAAGTGAAACTCACCTCCTCCATCAGACTGCACAGCTTTGATCTTTGTGCCAAGTTGTTTTTCTTCTAAGAGATGAAACTCACAGAAAGCTTTAGCAGCATCAGACTTACGATTCAGAAAATAAATCCAAGTAAATCTAGAAAAGGCATCAACAATACTAAGATAATAATTACTATTGCTAGAGGAGAAGGGTGCAGGACCCCAGAGATCTACCTGAATCATTTCAAGTGGGTGAGAGTAGACAGTCTCTGAAGCTTGATAAGGAAGAGTCTTACTCTTTCCCACTGCACAGGCAGCACACTCAGAAGATATGTGTTTAGTGGGCAGATTTTGTAATCTCAAGAAATTAACAAGAATGTTCCTAGATGGGTGGCCTAACCTCATTGCCATAGGTGAGACGGATCAGTAGTTTTCAAAGAACTGAGAAAACAGCTAATCTCAAAATCAGGTAATGCATTTGAGGATGCATTATTAAAACAAGTGATAGTAGAGCATTCATCAGAGGCAACATCAGTATGAGTAATAGGTAAAACAGAGGAACCATGATCAACATTAAACCCAGAATTATCATTAACAATAACCGGAAAGGCAGAGTTTTGAGCAGATAAAACTGCATTATTACAGAATGACTGAAAATCAGTTGAAAGACTCAAACACTGATCTGGACTAACAGCAGCAGACTTAACTAAATTATTTGACTTAGACATAAAACTAGAGAAGTCTAGACGGTATAGACCCCCTGACTCATAACCCTTGAGCATCACCTTGTTGGAGAGTGAATCCTTGATTAGGCAATGCGATGGGTGAAATTCAAAATAAACCTGATTATCCTTTGAAAACTGAGATACAGAAAGCAGGTTTTTTAGTGACAGCAGGAGTGTAAAGCAAGTTATTTAAAAGCAAGGGTTTTCCAGTGGAAGGTGAATGGGAAAAACCAATAGCAGAAATATCAAGCGAAGAACCATTTCCAACTAAGACCTTACCTGGACCAGAGTATGGAGAGGACATGTTCGGGAAAGGCTGAGCATTCGTCAGGTGGTTCGTGGCTCCTGAGTCTGGGAACCAGCTGCCATCAGAGGTGGCTGGGTTGTGGCTGCTGGTTGACAGGTGATTAGATTGAGTGGGTTGAGGTGATGTGGACTGAGCAAGGGTAGGGATTTGTTGAGGCTGATGATTGGGGAATACTTGATATGACTGAGGTGGGTAACATGGGGGGGCCATCATGTAGGGGTAGATAGGAGGTATGGTTGAAGGATAGGGTGAGTACTGCATAACAGAGTGTGTTTGGGGATTGGGAGGGTGGATGGGCGTGGTCTGAGGTGGTTGAGGTTGAGTATGAGATTTATGCAACTGAGGTGGTGGGTAGTGTTGGTTTTGTTGTTGTTGCTGGTAAGGGTCAGGCTCAGTGTCATAAGCAGCCAGGTTTGCTGAAGGTGCAGGTGAGTTGGACTGAGGATCAGTCACACTAGTGAAGTGCACATTAAACCTGTGGAAACATCTGTGCACCAAGTGCCCAAATTTTCCACACAGCTGGCATTGAAGTCTGCTGTTACCGAAACCCCTACCACGACCCCTACCCCTCCCAGATTGTTGATTACCAAATGGTGGGGGACCATAGGAAAATGGTTGAGTATTTTGATTTGTGGGTTGGGGTGTGGGCAGGAGACCAGACATGGGTGACTGGGTGGGATTTTCAGGCATACTACCAGAGTTGTTTTCAGCATATGACACAAGAGGCTTACTGGGGTTGGGAACCATAGCAGAAGCTATGTTGACACTAGCACTAGCATCAAAAAAGATGTCAGACTGCCTAGACTCAGCATCTAATAACACAGAACTCACAGAAGCTATAGTGTAAGGATTTTGGCTAGCATGGATGACAGCAATGACATTATCATATTGACCATTTACCCCATTCAGAATAATCGAGATCTGTTACATCTCTTCTATGGAGTGACCACAGCTAGCTAAACTATCACATGTGGTTTGTATTTCAGTGAGGTAGTCTCTCATAGGCTGATGCACATGCTTCCTAACCTTAAGTCTATCATATAAATGCATGATTCTAGTAGTGGAAGATGATGAGAAATCTCGATGAAGCTTTTGCCAAATGGCAGCAGCTGACATACACCCTATAAGACCCCTACTAACCTGAGAAGAGACAGAGGCAAGAAGCCATGATGCGAGAGAGCTGTCCTGCTGAAGGAACTTCGTGTATGCAGGATTTGGGACAGCAACCCCAGTTTCATCTTCCAAAAACTGAGGTACGTTAGCTCCATTAAGATGATTCTCCAGGTTATACCCTCTTACAGAAAGTAGAACCTGTTGTTTCCATTGCTGGAAATTCTCTTCGCCAAGTAGCTGAGCTACTTTCTTGTTGGCGAAGGCAGGATCAGATTCTTCCATGAATCAGAAAGGGGAGGTTGAAAAGGGAAGATTTCAGGCTCGATCGAGCTCTGATACCATGTTTGGATTTAGGGTTTAGAGAGAAAGGAAAACGAAGAAGACAAGCTCTGGATTACTGAAGATAATTGCTTGATATCTGAAATGTTCAACAGTGCAACAGATATAAAGGAAACAACCCGAGAAAGAGACAAAACAGTAAGGACACCGTAATTGCATCTAAGTCCCTAAAGTTAAGTTAATCGATACTTGAGCTGCAAGCAATAGTATTTACATATTAAACCCTAAACATAAGTGATGGACACACTTATATCCTAACAAATCAATCATGGGATGTCAGATCATCTTCCATCCATATTTAATGGAAAACTTAACGGAGGTAGCAATTTGCTCCCTATGTCAAAATTTAGGTAGTACTTTTTGAAAAGTTAAAGGTCGGGTAGTGATTTGTAATGTGTCCAAAGTTGGGGTATCAATTTAGTTATTAATCTTTTTTAAAAATATATATTATATTTTTTTTTATAAAATTCATTTCATTTTCCCCTAAATTCCTCCTAAAAAATATGTTGTTTTTTAAAAAAATAAAAAACAATATTACTTAAAGGTTAAATTTATCAAATTTACAACTTGTGGTCTTTAAAAAGTAATAAGTGCTCTCCATATAAATTTTCTCATAAATTAAAGAGTTAATTATCTCAGTCGTTACTTATATTGGCACATGTGACTAAACGGTTCAAACTTGAGCTCAACTGTTACTTATGTTGGCAGATGTGACTGAACGGTTACATCCATTAATTATCTCCGTTAAACTTGTGCACGTGACCTTCTTCAAAATTAAACTTCCTAGTATACCCTTCTCCAGTACTCCCCCTTCGTTCTGATTCAATTCGTCCTTCAAATCCAGGATTCGTCCTTCAATGGCGCCTCCATAACCCAACTCGTAGAGGTACAATTTCGCTTTCCCCATTTACTTCATTTCTTGCTCGCTTCTACGGTAATGGATCCAAGCGTCGAAGCAAGGTCTGAAATCGTTTTCTTAGATATGGAAACGACCCGACTAGGTTTTCCTCGGCTCGTACCTTTGACATCCTCCAAGGTCAGTTTCCGACCATTACTGCTGCTTAAGTTCTTAAAATGCTGAAATTTACATAATTTTTTGTGAAAATGTGGGGGAAGTTGAGACTGCACGCCTTGTATTCGACAAAATGTCTATGAGGGATTTAGTGTCTTGGAATACTATGATTTCTGGTTGAATTTGTAAGTAGAGACCACTTCTCACAAACAAATATTGAAGTTTTCGATGTAAATATTGGTTGAAATTGTTTAAAAATTAACCTCCATGAAAAAAAAACAAATATTGAAATTTTCGGTGTAAATATTGTAAATTTAACTTCCATTTATGTGTTTGTGTGGTAGGAGGTGTATATTCAGGTGGAAGTGCACAAATAGTTGAGAGTTCGCTCAATATCCATGGGGATGAGATACTCTATTTAGGGGTGATTGGGGTTTTGAAATCTACATAGTAATGATTGATGAAATATTGTTCAAATAAAAATAATTTTATCTGACAAAGAATTATGCCTGACATGCATGAAATTAGTAGGATTACTTCACAACTCTTTGTGGCAATAGGGAAAGGCAACATCTTGGTGCCAGGAGACACTTGATTGTCCTTGATTTTGACATAGATTGAGGCACTCTATGAGGACTTTGGCTGGATGAGAAGAGCTTCTAGAGGCATGGATCTAAAGTTAGTTGAGGATGGCATGGATAAAAGTGTGATGTTGGTGATTATGAATGTGATGACACACTGGATTTATGAATGTGATGTGTTGTGCTGCATTTAACATGTCATTTTGAACTCGAATTTAGAGAATCCATTATTTATTATAAAATTGTTGCTTGTGAAACTTAGTTTCTACTTGAAATACATTTGTCCAGAAAGTCTTTACTTGAAGTTTGTGAACTTTGTATGTCATTTGTCAATAACATTTGTCTGTAACTGAAATATGAAGAACATTGTGTCATTTGCAAAGGTGGTGACTTATACTTGTGGATAAGTTGTTAAATGATGTTTTATTTTCTCTTAAATGTTATCAAACAGTTACTTTAGTTTGGACATTTTGTTACCTAACCGTTACTACATCATAATCCATAAACATAAAAGAAGGGTAGAATCGTCTTTAAATTAGGTCACGTGACTTTCTCGTGACAGTCAGACGGAAATATGTGACGGAAACTTAACGGAATAACCGTTCAGTCACATCCTCAAACTTAAGTAACGGTTCAGTCACGCAAAAAAAGATGAGTGACATTTTAATCACACAGGTCAAAGATAAGTATATATTTGTTGGTCAGAGTTACTAGAATACTACCATCAACACATTTATCTACTCATTGGTGTCGCGGCATAGCAGAGTAACCATGTCTATAGCAACATAATATATATATATATATATATTTGGACGGAAAAAAAAACTACTTCTTTTATTGATTATTATCATAAGCTCAAAAAAAGACTACAAAAACTAAACAATCATCACTAATAAGAGATAAAATAGAGGGTGGGGGTTGAGAAACTCAATCATCAAGTTGCACCACTAATCTAACATTTTTTGCAATCCAGTTTGCACACTCATTCGCAGATCTTGGAATTGCAATCCATGCAACCTTCTTTCAAGAGACATACAATTGTAGAATGTTGGTTGTCAGGGTCGATGTTCTCCAGTAGTAGTATTCTTTCTTTAGTTGTCGAATTACATTGAGGGCATTCGATTTGATTTCAATCTCCTCCCAGATGTGCTCAATAGCCAACTTTATTCCCTCCAAAATGGTCGTTGCTTCTAAAAATTCCACTTCAGATGCACATATTTTTCTATTCATACCTCTCCACACTTGACCTTGATGATCCCTGCTAATTATTCCAATTCCACTCATGCGCGTTTCTTTGCTCCACGGGGTATCACAATTGATATTTATTGTGTCTATCAGTGGTCTCGTCTAGCTAGTCCATTCTGCTTGGCTCAACCCTCTTGTGTGTCCGCGCCTGATTGTGTCTACATTTAGCCCATAGTTCAAGCACACGTCTGGTGACCTCGACAGGATTTGGATTTCTATCTTCAGAGGCTTTCTTACAACGTTCTTTTCATATGTGCCATTGTGTGAGCGCGCAAATAGCCCACCTGCTTTCGAGGGATGTTCTATTCGGTCCAGAACTAACCTACAATAATATTTAAAATAATGAAGGAGCCAATTACTAAAAAAGTCACAAGGACACTATATGGTTAAAATACGAATCAATTTTTTGTTTTTCAAAATAAACTAATGATCTTTATTTTAAAAGTAGATTCATCATTTTCCAAACCTGCATTTAAAGGTAGCATATCGAGCATACGTACGCGTTATTATGTGTATTAATACGTTTATCGTGTGATACCAGAGCACACAATTTTGTGTCAATGAATTTATCAGGTCATGTTACTCAACATGTAACACAATAAGCAATTTTTCGTGTGCTATCATATTGTGTTAAATTAATTAGATATATTTTTACATGTAAAATTTATAAGAAAATATCAAAATAACGAATGGTTCATAATAACAATTATTAATTCAATCATTAAATTTTACGAGTTGTTATATATTAAAAAACTCCAAAGATTAAATATTTCATAATTTTAAAAGTTATTAAACAAATTTTATTTCAAAAAATTGAATTTTCAATTCCAACTTTATCATGTTATCATGCGTATCATGTTGAGATACATAAACACAGATACAACACGAAAATACTTTCATGTTATCATATTCATATTATCGTTTTGACATATGCTCTCACGAACACGATTTTTTTTCATGTGTGTCATCGTGTTGTATAAGAAATTATCAACCGATGTTTCCACACTAGCTCCAGATCACATAACACACGAATCCCTAAGAATAGTCTAAACAGTTGATAGTCTGGTCGAGTGTCACCAAAGAAGAAGAAGAAGAGGATAAACCATTATCTTCCAAATAGGATGTCTGTACTGTACAGATGTTGAGTCCTTTCTTTTACTCTGCTTTCAGGAGAGCAGAAGGAACTCAATAATGAATGAATGTCCTTCCTCCTACAGACTTGTCGTCCACTAATTAGGTGATCCAACACAACTTTTCTGATGACAGACTGGAAATCAAAAACACAAGTTGACTACTACTACTACTACTACTACTAGTAGTAGTAGTAGTAGTAGTTGTAGTAGTAGTCCTCCAGCATTTGAATAAGTTGTGTTAACAACTGACCTTCATCTTCATCATGATACTACTCCACCCAAAACCCTTTTCAGGTCAGATTTCTGTTCGGAATTCAGTCTTGCAGGGTACTTGACATCAAATTTGATCCTCAGATTACCCTTCTTTCCAGGTTCTCGAGAGATAGGCATCCCTTCACCAGGCACCACCATCTCATCTCCAGGTTTAACAATACTTGTAAGTTGGATCATCAAACTCCTTCCATCTAAGGTGGTGAGATCAAGGGTTTTACCTGTAAGTGCCTCCAACAAGGTGATCTCCTTGTCGACCACCAAATCGTTACCGTCCCTCTTGTAGACTGCATGTGGTTTCTCATCCACCACAAAAATTACATCTGCAGGAACAACTCCATACTCCTGGTTTCCCTTCTCAGGAAAAGTTATCTTAGTGCCCTTCTTCCATCCAGGTCTGATCTCAATAGTCAGTATCTCCTCCACAGTGTGAGCTTTACTGCAAAACAGAATCGTGAAAAACAGTGTAAGGGCTAGCTAAATAGTGATTTTATGTCAAATTTGACACACTAATAGATAAGCAGGCCCGAATATAACCATAACCAACAACATGCTTATGCAATAATTCTCTCATCAGAAAATCATAGCACCAAGAAAGTGCAATCATCATATACAAAATCTCCACAATCACTTCAAGTATATGCACACATGCTCTATTCATGGATCACGCATCTTTCAACAAGATTAGCACATCATACCTGAAGGAATTGAAGAAAAAAGTGATGCTGACAATTGATTTGATGGTTCACCCTCTTTTCACAAGGCCTTGACACAAAAATATGCAGCTGATATTGTCCCCACCCACCCCCAACAACAACAAAAAGGAACTAGTAGTAGTATCCATTTTATGAATACCACTCAGCCAAGCCTTGTGAACCATCATATTAACAACTTTCAATCTCATCAGTCTTCATCAGTGTTTTAAAAAATTTAAGGTGCAAAGGCAAATATCACCTCAAAATTGAGGCGCTCGCCTCATCGGTGCAGTTAATAGGTTAAACATAGATTAGTATAGATAATAATCTACTCCAAATATCATTAGTAATAGCACTCTAGTCATACGGAAATATAGCAAATTCATTCTTAATAAACCTACTAGCAGCATATAATAAGCATCTGAGATACTAATCTCCATAATACTCGTCACCATAAAAGTTTTCATCTTCAAATGTGTAAACCTCTTCTTCATACTCATTTCTATCTGACTGCCGCACCTCCTAAAAATTATCCTTTATTGACAATTCCTTGGACTGGGAGTTAGCCCTAACATCTTCTTCAATCTCCAACGGATTATCAAGATCATCAAAATCAGACAACTTGTAGCTTAACTTCTCTTTCCATTGTAGTCCTTTAATTTTTGTCTCACCGATGATGTACACTTCAAACGCATTGTACATTTTTATTACCTCCAATACGGTGTTGCTGTCAACTTTTCATAATATATGCATGTGACTGAATTTCGGTCCTTTAAAATGCATGATTACAAGCTGAATTCTTCTTTATGATATTAGGTTCAAACATAAACATAATCTGTAAAAAAATAAAAAGTCATAGGAATGCCGTTACACATGGCATAGTTTGGTTAGCCATAGCAATTGACAGTTATACTTAACATGACATGAAGGGTTTTGTTACATATGGCAGACTTACATGCATTTCTCAACTATAATAAAGTTTAGTTACAAGAACTTATCAGTTATAACATGAACTTGTCAGCTATTACATGAATAAATACAGCTACACATAATCTTATAGTCCTATACAAGCATCGAATAACTCTACTAATCTTGGAGGAGAAGGTCGTTGTTGTCATATTCTCTTGTTGTAGAAGTGAACTGCAGAAGAAGAGGAACGAGGTGATGTTGTTTGCTCCGTTGATTTGCTACTGTAGAACTGAGTGCTACTGTATGTTCTGTTGATGAACTGAGTGTTGTTGTCTGTTCTGCTACGTTGCCGTTCTGTCCTTGCTATTCACGGATTGCTGTTGTTCTGTTGCTAAAACTGCTACCATACTCTCCAGTTTCCTTAGTAACAAACTACAAACCCTAATATTTTATTATTTCAGTTTTACATTATTTTAGATCAACACGTATTGACTTAAAAAACACACCCAAAACTGAACCTAAAGAAACGCTAGAGGTGCATGCCTTGCGAGAGGGTCTGCGCCTGGCCACAAGAGCTGAGCCGAATGCCTTTTAATACATTGGTCCTCCTATTGATTATAGCTCAATGTAGTCAAATGCACTTGCCTAGCACCTAGGCACCTGAGGCGAGGCACACAATCGGGTTCGCTGCGCCTTTTCTATTTCTTTAGGTTAAGTTTTGGGTGGACTTTTTCAAATCAAAATCGGTTGATATAAAATATTAGGATTTGTAGTTTGTTACTAAGGAAACTGGAGAGTCTGAGTATTTTTTAACAACAAAACAACAACAATCCATGAACGGAACGAAACGACAATATAGCAGAACAGGGAACAACACTCAGTTCATCAGCAGAACAGACAACACACTTAGTTTTACAACAGCAAATCAGTGGAGTGAACATCACTTTATTTCTGTTCTTCTGCAGTTCTACTTCTAAACGAAAATAACAGGACAACAACTACCATACAACAACGACATTCTCCTCTAAGGTTAGTAGAGTTATTTGATGCTTGTATAGATGTGTAATTGTGTAGCTGTAGTTATTCGTGTTACAGTTGGCAAGTGTTTGGAACTAAACCCTATTATAGTTTACAAATGCATGTAACTAAACCCTGTCCCTACCATGTGTAACAAAATCTTCATGCCATATGTAACAAAACCCTTCATGTCATATTAATTGTTAAGTTTAGCTAGCAAGTGCTATGACTAACTAAACTCTGCCATGTGTAACGAAATCCATATGCCTTGTTTTTTTTCTTTCGAGATTATATTTATGGTTGAACCATTTCACGAAATATGTGTTCGAAAAGCCTAAGATCTGGCTTGGAATCATGGATTTTAAAGGAAAAAAATTAAGTCACATGTATATATTACGAAAAGTTGATAAAAAGGAGACATTCATAGGCATAAGCAACGCCTTATTTATTGGAGGTATCAATGTGTTTGAAATGTCCATCATCAATGAAACAAGAATTAGGGGGCTACGAATGAAAGAAGAAACAGAAGTTAAGCTACAAATTGTCTAATTTTGATGGAGATTATTACTAGTCTGAGATAATTAGATGCTTCTTAGATGTTGATAGTAGATTCATTAAGAAATGAATTTGCTAAATTTCTATTTTCTATATCGCTAGAATTTTTACTAGAGTATTATTAATGGTATTTGGAGTAAATTATTATTTATACGAGTATATGTTATACAATATTTATTTATTAAGTATGCCCCATTTAATGAGGCGAGTGCCTTTTATGCGATATTTGGTCTTTAAGCCTTGATGCACCTCAATTTTTTTAAAACAGTGGCCCCATTTCTCCATGGAAAAGTGCGCTCCTGGAAGATTCACTCGGTTACTTTCCCTAGTCATCCACAGAATAAGATTGGGTTTTGGCTGCATCAATTCAAGGCACACCAATGGAATGATTGTCTTCTTCAAAGATAATTTTCACCAATAGAACTTTGACTCAGCTGTTAAAACCCCAGAAACCTATACCCCACCAAAAAAAATCGCTTCTTGAACATCATAATTTGGAGTTTCTTGAAGCAATTCTTTCAACAAATACTGGGCATCCTCGAGTTCTATTATCTTCTATCATTGTTAGTATATACGTTACTAGAGATGGCATCTTTTTAAACAAGCTCCAGACGAATCCTGAACGACAATAACATGTGGAGTGAAGTGGACATACCCGAAAGCATCGACGACCGTTCTTGAAATCTTCATCTTCTTCTTTGCTCCCTTGTAGAGGTCCTCCAAGCTGCAGGGCAACACATTCTCAATTGGAGGCTTCTTCCTCATTTCCATGCCACTGCTGCTAGCATCACTCGCTGAGCCAACCCCATTCGTCGTCGACCTGAAAAATCCATCTCTGTATCCCCTTGGTCTCCCTCCAGTACCAGTCTCCGATCCAAAAAACTCTGCATAAATATCTTCCGCATCCCTTGGGTTAAACCTGAACGCCGTTCCATTGTGCTGGCTATTTCCGTTACCGGAGCCGGGCTGCTGCGACCTGTATTGTGCGGAAGTGCTCCTGTTAGGCGGCTGCGGAAACTGTCCGGACTTGAGGCCCTCCTCGCCATGTAGATCGTAGATCTGGCGCTTCTGTGGGTCACTAAGGACATCATAAGCTTCGGATATCTGCTTGAATTTGGCCTCAGCCTCACTGCGCTTGTTGGTGGGGTTCTTGTCAGGGTGCCATATCATTGCGAGCCTCTTGTACGCCTTCTTCAAATCATCGACGCTCGCGTTCCTATTCACCTTTAGTATGTTGTAATAATCAATTCCCATCCCAACCAAATTGCGTGGTTCTGATGGCGGTTGGATTTAGGGTTTGTAAGTCGGAGACGCCAAAGATGGGGAAGAAGGAGCGGTGGCCGTTGAATGAAGAAACGAAACTCACGGGGATAGACGGATCGGCGGTTCCGGTGGACGAGACGTGCGAAAGTAAGGAAATGCAATCGATCTGGGTCCCATTATTGGAATGGATTTTACTGTCTAGAAGCGAAAAAAGATAAGACAACGTGGGGGCCAAAACAAAAGTTGGGTCCATCATATTCGGGTCGGGTTATGCAGTTTTTTTTTTACCATCATCGGGTTATGCATTAAGTCGATGTTTTTTTGTTGATCTTAAATTATGGATATGTGGGTTTAAAAAAAGTGCAGAGTGAATTTATTATATTTATTTTTTGGTGGGTACATAGTGAAATGTTATTTTGGAAAAAGTCTGAAAATTGTTCAATATGTTCGATGAAAATGGTTTTCCAACTCAAACGATTTTTGGTCCAATATGTTTGAAAATGATGGTAATTGGTAACTCGGTTACTTTTCTGTTAAAAAATTCCGTTAAATATTTTTCATATTTGCAAAATTAACCAAATATTTTTCTAAATGTTACAACTAAACCCTACAAACTTATACTAATATTACAAGCAAGTCCCGACTCGATTCGAGACACGCCAAGGGTCCCCTAGTCAGGGTCCGAACCCAGACTAGGTCACCCAACCCTATGGACCTAATCTGGGCTCAGACCCATACCATAGGACCCCCGATTAGGGCTCAATTGGAACCTAATCGATTGAATCGAACTCAACCAGGTTCAGTCCAAATCAATTGTGGCTCCAATTGAGCCCTAATAGACAGTCCTATGGTCTGGGTTCGAACCCAGATCAGGTCCCCAAGGGGTGGGTGACCTGGTTTGGGTTCGGACTCTGCCTAGGGGACCCGCGATGTGGCTCGAATTGAGTCGGTACTTGTTTAAAGATCAACTTAGCAACGACTCTGCCCCTCTATTATGGAAGAAGCGAATAGAAATTTGTACTGAGGTATGTGCATCCCTTATTTTCCTACACTCCTCCAATGATTTAAAGTTATGCTGTGTAATTGATCTGTTTAGTGAAGCAGACATACGTATTGTAAATTCAAGCTATTTCAAAATCTTCCCTTCTGGGTTTTGTTTAGTTGATGGTTGATGTCTTCAAAACCGAACCGGAATCAGAATGTTTTTGGAAAATAAATAAACAAGTTCCTAACAGGGTACTCGGAAACCTTGGTAGGTTCTGGTTGCAAAGTTAAATGGGTAGGTTCTGGTTCCAAATTTAAATACCCTATTACCTACTGGGTAGGTTCCAGGAACCCCTAAATTTACAGGGTACCCAGAACCGCTCACCCCTAGTGTAACCTGTGTCTGAGGGACCACCCCTTACTCATGATATAGGAAAGGTAGTGGTCGAAATCAAAGGTGATCGCCTTGAATGGCTTTGTGAGTGTCACTCTTCCGAAAAGAATGACACCTATTTTCTAGGACGATATTTTGGAATTTCTTTGTTTTATAAGATGACCAAGGCGACAACTGACCCAATGGGAAATTTGATTAACTGGGAGACTTTGTGTGGTATCACTTTTCCTTCTCTACTAGCTCTCAAGAATAACATGGACTTGTGCATGTATCTCCTAAACGATGTTGTTACGCATGTGGATAGGGATCAAATCCCTCTTATGGTTGATGACATCGAGCAATTCTAGTGACGTTGTTGGGTACCAAGTAACAACCTGGCGTTACAACACGACTTCCTAAGTGAATACAACAAATATATAGACATTAGGCGAGCACTCAAACATCGGGTGAGCACTCAGACATCGAATGAGCATTTAGGCCTCGGGTGAGTGCGTAAAGAAATCATCCCTGATGGTCGGCTAACACGGACCCCCTCGCTGATGCCTGTAATGGTCCTTCCCTCAATCACTATGCATAAAAGGTCATCCTAAGGGGCAACCACACTTACATGATCCTTATGGTGAAAGTATGAGTAATATCTAAGATATGATCTATCACTAACGATATAGTTTTATCTGTTACACTGATATAGGACATGACATATATCCAAGCTCCATAAGGTAACCCAACATTATATCTCCACCAAGATACTAGGGTTTGACAATACTCTTTACCTTTCTCGCTTAGGGTATATCATTCTGAATATAGATTAATTATTACTTCAACCTACACATATTTATTTAAGCATTAGATAGAGATCTAGAGGACCACCTCTACCTATCCTTTTTTGCAGGTGCGTTGATCAACTACGACGACTAATTTTGATTTACGACAACTAGAATCAACTCCCAATGAATTAGCATACAAATGAAAGTACCATGTACCAGAATTCGACGTTATCTATGGGAATTTAAACAAAAGCCAAGCAAACTTGCGTTACAATTAGCGGGGAGCCCCTCCAACGTCGTCGCCTACTGAGCTCCCAACGGAAGATAAAGACCCCAATCCAAGCCCTACTTGGAGGAGTCAAAAGGATATCTAGGTCATAATGAGTGACTTTAATATGGAAGGTGGTGATGGAAAGACATGCATAACCCGACTATCCATGGAAATACACCAAGTAAAAAACGTTAGGCCAACGAAAGACTACATCATATCCTTCTCTCAAGAAGATTTAACCCATATTGGAATTCCTCACAAGGATGCCTTTGTCGTCACGATTGAGATTGATGGATTCAAACTAAGGAGAATCTTTACAACACCCTTGAAGGTATGCGTCGCCAGGATAAAGAGTTCAAGAAGGCTAACTTCACTTTGGATAACTTCATCGGAGACACAATTCGCTTGTTAGGGATAATTAACCTTCAGGTAATCTTGGGTGAAGGATGCAAAATCCTAGCGATAGATGTTCTCTTGTGGTTATAGACTCTTCAGCGTCCTATAATGCCATTTTGGGATAGACCACCATCAACCCTCACAAAATTGTACCCAATATGGTGCACAAAAAGATGATGTTTCCTACCCTGTATAGAATAAGAGAAATTTAGTACGACCAAGGAATTGTGAGGAGGTGTTACATAAACTGCTTAAAAAGGAAAAGGAAATGGAAGTTCTCACTTTCAAGACTGAGTTAAACCGAAGGGAAAAAAGTCGAGGTCATCACTAGTCGAGGGACTGCCTGACGCTAAACTAGACGAACCAAACAATAAGCTAAGGATCATAACAGAGCTCACCGACAAACATAAAACCTCCATAACAACACTCTTTTATGAATTTAAGGGACTCTTCGCCTAACACCTAAGTGACATGTTGGACGTCAGCACAGAAATCATCTTTCACTAGCTAAAGATCGACTCCACAATAAGACCTGCCACCCAAATATAAAGAGACTTAGGCGAGGACAAAAGACTATCAGTGAGAAAAGAAATAAAGAAACTATTGATTGCATGCTTCGTTAAGGAGATTCGCTTTCAGACATAGGTCGCAAACCCAGTGCTAGTTAAGAAAAACAATGGGAATAACGAAAGTGCATAGATTTCAGGGACTAAACAAAGTGTCCCCAAAGGACGCAATCCATTCCGTAGGGTCGACGAAATCGTTAATGCCACTTTGGGACACGAGATGCTAGGTTTCATGGATGCTTACTCAAGCTATAATAAGATCATAATGCACCAAATGAGGAATTCCTCACGGTTTTCTATCCAATGATGACTTACTCTGCTACTAGGTCATGACCTTCGTTCTGGTAAGCGTGGGGGCAACTTACTAGAGATTGGTCAATAAACTCTTTAGAGATATGGTTGGCCAAATCATGGAGGCCTATATGGATGACATGTTGGTTGAATCTTTAAAAAGCGGGACACACACAAGAGACCTCCAAGTATTCGTTTGGGGTGAAATCAGAAAAATTCAATGGGATTTATGGTAAGCGAAGATAGAAGTGATGTTAACCCGAAAAGCTAAAAGACATTGAGGAAATAAAATCATTGTCATGTTAAAAAGAAGTTCAATGCCTGAATGGAAGACTAGTGACACTAAGTTAATTCTTATCCAGAACAGTAATCGAGCGCTCCCATTCTTCAAGATATTACAAGCAAATAAGCAGTTTGTCAGGACCGCAGAACACGAAATGGCATTTCAGGATCCCAAGGAGCACATACGCACAGTGACTGCCCTTGAAAAGCCAATACCAAGCGAGACACTATTTTTATACATGAACATTACTGAAGTGGTGAAATGTGAGCAAGCTATTCACTTCGACCGAAAGGAGTTATCTCGAAGTATAAAAAACATCTCTAAGTACTAATCATTGTTGCTCGAAAGCTACAACGATACTTCTCCGCCCATGAAACCATAGTCCTGATAAATAAGTCGCTTGGACACTTCTACGAAAATCATAAGCCTCGAGAAGAATGTTGAAATGTACAATAGAACTCATCGAGAGCAGGATCAAGTTCGCGCTAAAGATGGCCAGAAAAGAACAAACCCTCGCAAACTTTATAGAGGATAACTTAGGGAATGGAATAACCAAAATAGTTCTCCAAGCACCCAATCAGAGAAAGTAGTACAATACGCGATAGTCATCATTTTCAAAGTGACTAACAATGAGATGGAATACTAAGCCCTAATTACCGATTTCTGGATCTCAAAAGGACTAATAATAACTCCGCTCCCAGTAAAATGTGACTCAGGACTCATGGTCAACAAAATCAAGGGAGAATACAATGCAAAAGAAGAGAATATGAAAAATCATCTAAATACAGTGCAAAAATTGGTTTCCAAAATCGATAACTTTTCTATTGAGTCCATTCTTACAGAAGCCAACCAACTTGCAAACGCCCTAAGCAAATTCACCTTCAAAGGTTTGCATCCACAAGTACAGTTGGTGGAAACACCCTTATGTCAGCCATCAAATATGGAAGAGAAATCCTCAACATAGAAAAATGAATTGATTGGATGGTAGTGATCCACAATTACCTAAAGATAAGATTCCTTCCCGAGGAAAAAAATGGTGATCAAAATCGAGTGACTGGCCTCGAGCTACGTCATTATCAATGGAGAATTATTCAAGCGATGGTACTCTACCCCTACCCTAAATACCTAGAACAAGCAGAGACAACAAAAAAAATACTAAAATAAGCTCACGAAGAAGTAGCTACATGCCATCAAGGCGCCCACTTAAAGAGGCTACGACGTTAGTACAAAACGTGAGACCTGCCAAATATTCTGGACAAAATTTGATTAAGCACTCGCAGAATTAACCTCAATCGTTGGTGCCAGGTCATTCTCCTAGTGATGGATTATCTTATTGTGGCCTTTTCCAACCAGCACATGACAAAGATCCACGATCATAGTAGCCATGGTCTACTTTTTAAAAGGATCAAGGCAAAGGAACTAGCATTCACCACAAAATTCCAAGTCATCAAATTCTTATGGGTCAACATCTTCTCCAGATACAGCTTCAAAAAATCCTAGTAAGAGACAATGTCCCTCAATTATGTGGGAATGAAATCAAATGGCTTTACGAAGAGTTGTATATCGACCATTAGTTCAAATTAGTACATCATCCCCAAACCAATGGATAAGTAGATGCAAGCAACAAGATAAGGGATAAAAGTCATTTTGGTACCTCAAATGTCACATTTTTACAAATAGGTAACCTAGAAAAAAAATTACTTTCGGGTACCTCAAAAATCATAAATGTATCTACTTTAATTGGGTACCTGAAAGTAACAAAAAAACAAATAACTATTCAATAAAAACAAACTAAATATATTCAATTGCTACAATAAAACAACTTAGAGATACCTGAAAACAACAGCAAAATAAAGTAGAGTTACCTTAATGGAATAAAATACTACATACGTGACAGGCACATGACCGAAATACGAAAGTATATACATTTATGATTTTTGAGGTATGTGAAAGTAACAATTTTTTTTTCTAAGGTGCCCATTTATAAAAACGTGACTTCTTAGGTACCTAAATGACTTATATCCCACAAGATAATCATGTATGGACAAAAGAAAAGAGTCAACGACCTTGTCAAAAGATAGGTAGACGAACCAGACAATGTCCTGTGGGTACTACGAACAACCCCAAAATAAGCCACTGATGCAACACCTTTCAACCTCGTATATAAGTCAGAAGCGTCCGCTCCGACAAAAGTTGTTATTACTTCATATGGGACTAAATACTTGGAACAAAAACAGACCAAGGGGGAACGAATAATTGATTTGGACCTAGCAGATGAAAAATGGTTGATATCTGTAGAAACGCAAGGTCGTGTTCGATTACACACCACACACTACTTTAA
Source organism: Chamaenerion angustifolium (assembly GCA_946814005.1). NCBI lineage: Eukaryota > Viridiplantae > Streptophyta > Magnoliopsida > Myrtales > Onagraceae > Chamaenerion > Chamaenerion angustifolium. The sequence continues at coordinate 23,963,065 of OX328271.1, read as the reverse complement.
CCATCGAGTAAAAGCTCACCAATTCATCATGGGACAAATGGTACTAAGATGAAACGAGTTTACAGAGCTAAACACCAAGAACAATTTATCAACAAAATGGCAAGAGTCATACAAGATTGTAAATATCGCTGCACCAGGTTCAAATTATTTAAAAAACTTAGGAAACGTGAAATTGCCTCGCCCCTACAATGTAGAGCACCCAAAGAAATTTCATACATAAATGCAATTGTTTACAAAATGCATCAATAAAAATTAACTTGTTATCAATTCTCATATACATTCCTAAAAAATACTAACACCCTATAATAAAAAGAGAATTAAAACAACGATCATGTCATAAAGTAGATGTAGCAAGAGTTAGACAAACAAACTCTTAATGTATCGGTCGACTACCACGTTACTATTCTCCCATCTAAGGAAGCAAAAGAATTAGGTAAAGAGTCTAAAAAGATCGGTCAACTACCACGTCACCATCCTTGCATATAAGCAACCAAAAAACTTAGGCAAAGGGTCTAAAAGGATCGAACGACTACCACATCACCATCCTCCCATAAAAGCACCCAAAGACTTAGAAAATCGTCTAAAATGATTGGTCGACTATCACATCACCATCATCCCATCTAAGTATCGAAAGACTTAGGAAAATGGTCTAAAAGGATCGGTTGACTACCATGTCACCATCCTCCCATCTAAGCAGCCAAATACTTAGACAAAGGTTCTAAAAGGAACGATCAACTACCACATCAACATCCTCCTATCTAAGTAGCTAAAAGATTTAGGCATAGGGTTGAAAGGGTCAGTCGACTACCACGTCATCATTCTCCCATCTAAGCACCCCAAAGACTGAGGCAAAGGATCTTTCAACTACCATGTCACCATCCTCCCATATAAACAAACAAAAGACTTAGGCAAAAGGTCTAACAGAATCGGTCTACTACCACATCGCCATCCTCCCATCTAAGTAGACAAATAACATAGGCAATGGGTGTAAAAGACCGGTCAACTACCACGTCACCATCCTCCCACCTAAGAAGAAAAATACTTAGGCAAAGGACCTAAAAGGATCAATCGACTACCACGTTTCCATCCTCCTATCTAAGCACAAAAATACTTAGAAAATAGTCAAAAAGGTGCGGTCAACTATCACGACACTATCCTTATATTGAAGCATTAAAAAACTTAGGCCAAAAGTCTAAACGAATCTGTCGGATACCACGTCACCATCCTCTAATCTAAGCAAGTGAAATAAATGGAGAAGATCGATCAACTACCACTTCACCACCCCATCTAAGTGAGTAAAATCAACTGACTTATGCATAACACGCAAGGAAGACCAATAAAAGAAGCACCACTTTCCCATATAACATAAAGGGAGAAAAACAAAAGGTTACTACCGAAAATATTCTTATCCCACAAATGGTCCTTACAAACATCAGGGCACTGAGTGAACATCCCTTTGAAGAAAATAACTAAGAAAAGGGATTATAATGACCAGAACAACCGTGAAAATGTAGAGAAACCCTAGAAGCAACAGAAGAGGTTTGCGCCTCCAAAACTGCAATGTGTAGACATACAATCCTTCGTCCAATGTTCATAAAATGACAATACACCTTTGGACTACAACTCTTGCCACACGGACAGATCCATCAAAGACTGCTCATTCACCCGCTAATCCAATTGAAAAAGAAAACAGCGATACCTTGTGGACGAACCTACGAGAAGGGACCACAACAAAAGTTGCACACATAATTGGAGAGGAAAAACCAAAGATTGGAGTTGAAGAGTATTATATTCTCCAGCATGCTTAAGCCATTATTAAGTGGAAAGGATTCTTCGGAGAAGGAAAGGTTCAAAGAAATCACAAGATCAAAGAGTACTCAAGAGTTTTGGAAAACTAAGGAAAGCAAGAAAAATTCAAAAACCAGAAGGAATGCCTTTTATAATGAAAAATAGATAAAGCCTCCAAGATAAATCCTCATGTTCCATGCACGTGACATGTTATTAAAAAATTTAAAGAAGAAATTTTGGAAATGTCGAAGTTGACCCTACCTCCATTTTCCTCCATATGCCTCAGTGATGCAGTTTTACATTGATGATCATCATCATCGACAATGAGTGAGTAATCAGCATGAATCCTATCTATTAATGATCTTCTGAAGATTCTGGTTATCCATTTCTTAGATAGCAAGTACTCACTGTCTTCACTGCTTAGACTACATGGCAGAGGAGAAGAAGAAAGAGGTGATCCATCTGTAGCGCGAATCCGTGATCCCGATTCTGAAGCCTAAAATCATGAACGTCTTGGCCAAACTCATCGGTGAGCTTCAAATTTCTTAGAATTTGATAACCATTCAGGGATACGAAGCAGATTTGTGGTATTTTCTTGAGTTTTGCAGAGCGGAGTGCGAATCGTGAGAAGTTTTGAAGCTCTGTAAAAGAGTTGAGTACACGATTCATGCTTGGCATCTTCTGCAGTTCAAAGATTTAATGGTATATATCTTTATGAGAATCATCATTGCAAATATATTTCTACTCGTCTCTTTGAATGTTTGCATCGATGATATTGCAACAATTATAATCGTTCTTTGATCCCATGCACGGAACTCAGAAACTACAGCAACATGAACTATTTCCTCAAGAAATTGATGTTCTCAAACAGAATTTCCTCACTTACTAATTTCATGTTCTATAGAGATATATATAGCCTTCTTATCTATTTTTGGATTATTCTTAGCGAAAATATGGATACTGGATTTATGTGTGATGGATAAAAGGAATTTCAAGATGACATCAAATGAGGAGATCGATGTTGCACTTTCGGGTCAATACCCGTCTAATCTCCCTATTACTGTTGATGAATCAAAGGTAATGAATGATCTTAATTATGATTGACAAGGCATTTTAGCTTTTGATCATCTTTTGAATATTTGATGTCAATATATCTATTTTTTTGAATCAGTTGGACAAGAAACTGCTGAAAAGCTACTTCCAGGAACATCCCCAAGATAATCTTCTAAATTCTTTCGGAAGCTTCACCCTTTGAGAAGATCTGCTTGAGTAATGTTCTGCCATCGTTGTTGGTAGAGTAGACAAGGATGAAAACTTTGGTAAGTCACTTCCGAAGATTGGAGATGCAGGTCGAAGGAGTACAATAACTGCATTTATAACATCAGTGAAAAAGACAGGGTCATTTGAGGAATTTCACACTAAACGGAGGTCACACGCAAGACATGTGAGGAGTTAACGATAGTTTTGGACGGAAACTAACAACAAACATGTTTCATAAAAAACAAACAATGTGTCACTTTTACAACAATAGGCAACACATATTACATCTTTTTTCATACATTTCCCTTTGAAAAAACAACGACTTCCACTTGGTAGAATGATAACGAGTATATCCCTACCCGGGAGAAAAGAATTGATACTAGACGATCGTACACAAAACAGATAACAAAGAAGACCCAAAAAAGAGGACCCAACAACCCCAAGGATCATCCTGATTCTATTACTCTCAACCCATAGGAATCACACTCTTAATAAAGTTGATACTAGTTAGGACAATGACCCCGCATTCAACTTTAGAAGAAGACCCATTCATGTATAATTCCTAGGTTTCTGAATCATTCAGTGTCTACTCGGGTAGGACTTACGTTAATTCATTTCTTGAGGTATCTACTATAGAATTGGTAAGGGCTTGTCTTTGATGGCAATCTTGGCTCTTAATTTGCTATCTTTGATTGCTCATTTCACCTTTTGTTTTAGGCATACGACTTTCGTAGGAAATGTTTGAGTGGTTTGTCAATTAAAACAGGGCGTGAGCCTTGAAATAATGACGTAGCTTTCGAGCAACAATAATGAATGCATAGAGATACTTATGAATCTCTGGGCAAGCTGGAAGGGAGTGCATGTGCCTCTTGAGCGATTGAAAAGCTTCCTCGCATTCAGTTGTTCATTCAAAATTCTTATTTGCTCACAGAATTTGAAAGAAAATGAGCATTCAATTACTCGATTTGGATAAAAACTAGATTAAAGAGCTTAGTTGATTATTAAAGCAATAAACTTATTTGTGGCACATTTGGGACTTCATTTCTTCGATTACCTTAAGTTATTTTAGGTTGACTTTATTCACGTCTTCGTTTACCATGAATCCCAATAAATGTTTGGATTTAACCCAAAATGCGTCATTTTGTAGGGTATAGGTGGACGCTATGCATGCGCATGCCTCCGAAAACTTCTTGACTGTCTAATACATGCAACTCACCTTTTGTGGACTTGACCAAATATGTCCATATAGGCCTCCATATTTTCACCTAACATACTCTTGAAGCGGTTGTTAACCATTCTTTGAGAATTAGCCCTCGTGTTGACTAGTAGAAAAGTTATGGCCTTGTAGCAAAGTATTTTTTTTCTCGATCAAAAGTGGTATTCTTAACTGTACCATTATGGAGAGTTGGGTTTCGTATAGTTCTCAAGCTCCGTTTCCTTCTCGTCTCGCAAAAAAACCTTCTGATATTACGTTTCTGCTTTCTAATTTTTTATGAAAGAAACCTGGTTGTGTTTGTTCATCTTATTGAGGTAGTTGTTGTAGGGGCGAGCAAAGTTTCCCTTTTCGAGCCACTATATTCTTCAAGAGAGCCCTCTCGGTTGAGTTCTATTATCTCTCTCTTGAAAACCTTGCTGTCATTAGTCTTGTGGCCCTTCATATTGTGAAATTGACAAAATTTGTTTAAGTCGTGACCCATGGATGCATCGTTTGATCTTAGAATAAGTTGTATCAAGAGAGTTTTAATCAATTCTACCTACATTTATATAGAATATTAGATCTATATAAGGTACTGATATGGAATTAGTTTGTGAGAATTTTGATTGTGTCAATGATAGCAAACAAGATGTTCAATGTCAATTCTATCAAAACTACAGGAGGTACAATTGGAATCGGGAACGTAAGAACATGCTAGACAACAATTCAAGAAGTGTTAAGATGAAAATTCTATCTTTCTGTGGGAAAAATGATCCAGAAGCATGCCATGAATGGGAGAAAAAGATGGACCTAGTGTTTGATTGTCAAAATTTCTTTGAGCATAAAAATGTAAGATTAACTGCATTTATTTCTTTGATCATGCTATTACTTGGTCGGATCAGTTAGTTGTGAATTAAAGAAAGAATAAGGACCATCTGATTAAGACGTGGGAATAAGATGAAGGCGCATATGATAAAACTATTTGTTCCATGGAAAGAAGTGTTTACATTTGATACTACTTGTCGGACGTCAGATCCAACTTTCCCCGACCGGTTTTGGAAAATATTTTTAAAATTCGTTCTTGAAAATGTCGGGTCTTGGCGAGCGACGGGTTCGGTCGAGAGGGGTTATCAACCGGACCGAAAAAATTGAAAGAGTCGCCACCGATTAATTAACTGTTAATCGGAATCCTAAAATTGTCTAGGGTACATGGTGTTAACATCATAGGGCTTGGAAAGGTCTACGTCCAGATAATCGAGTTCAGGGGTTTGATTACGTCTTAAGGGCTCGCGAGCCCATAATTCGCCCTTTCGGTACTTTATTTTCTTTTGAATTTATATTTTTTTCAACTTGCCTAATTTACCCAAATTATCCAATTTGATCATGTTTGGCTAAAGAGATGACATGCATTTTTTTTAATTAACAATATACAAGCATTTTTTTAAAAAAATTTTGAGTTAATTTAAAATAAATAAACAAGAGAGAATAAACTTAATTGTGCTACAAAAAGAGTGGTTTAACTTTGGGGTCATTTTAAGTCGTGTCAAACGTATACAAATGATTTTGAAAATACGAAGCATATTTGACTAATTTGTGACACCTTGAGGAGTAATAGGATGTCCAGAAAAGTTTAGGGACCAAGATGCAATTATTTAAAATTTCGAACTGATTTGGAAAATTCTTTTGAAAATTGCACAAATGACCCACCCAAAACTTTTCTGGTTTGGTTTATAACACTCGGTAAAATCCCAAAATGACCCGAGAGTCCAAGGATCGTGTTGTAACCTTCATCAAAGTTTGGAAATGACCTATTTCATTTTCGAAAATATTATTTTTTTATTGAAACAAACCCCATAACTTTCACAAATGTCTAAAATGACCCCAAAGTTATGATATCGGAAGTGGCAAGTGGACGATCAAAAAAGGTCTAAGGGGGCTTCATCGAGCAAAGCTCCAATTGTGATATCGGTTGAAAATAAGCTTGACAAACCCTCGTGAGCATCAATGCCATCGAGTTGGACCACTTGTGGCGGACCTGGGAATGAAACGGCGAGGGGAGGAAACAACAATGTCCTTGAATTTTCGGCTAAACGTTTCTTCCAGACGACTTCATAATCTTTGAAATTAGGACGAAAACCGAGTCCTAAAAGTTTCTTTTTCCTTCTGGGTGTGTGATGGTCATATGTGGGAGGTGAACCTTGGTCAAGATGGACATATGTGAGAGGTGGAGCTTGGTCAGGATGGGAAAAGTGTCTTACATGGATTGATGAGGTGCCACAACAATAATGTTTCTCGGGAAGACGAGGTCGGGGATACTGTGGTAGTCACACCAAAATTCGCTCAACCTAGGAGGTCATGCCAACGATTAATTGCACTGTGCAGGAACTCATGGTGTGCATGGTCTGTTCTAGTTGAATGATTCTCTCCTCGTGTTCTTGAGGTGCTGGAGTCGGGGAATGTCGCATGGATTCCCGAAAACCTAAATCCAAAATACTGTAGTAAGAATGATGAATACACAATTGATCATGCATGATTGATTTCAAAAATTCTGCATGTTCCGTTCATTCCATTCATAGACTTTGATTGCATGTATGACCAAAGTTTTTTTTTTTCAAAAATACTTTATAAGGATTTGGCCAATCGATGTCTAGTTTTTAAGACGTTTCACACAACGACGTAGCTCATTGAGTGCATTTGTTGCTTGTTCCTTGGTTCGAACGAAGGTCGAGGACATGTATTTTGAAAATCTTTTTATTTGCCTCGTTCTTCGTATGAACTGTTCAAGAATGTCATTCAACTTATCAACGTTGCCCCCACATTTTTCCAAGGTCCTTCCACATTGCTAGAATGACGGTGGTTGTTCGGATCTATCCCTGATTATCTCATCCGGGTTGAAAGACGGACTTGCTGGTGTCTAATGGAACTTGTGAACGTATTCCGTTGTTGTTAATCACGCAGGTGCGTTTTTCCATATTCCATAATTCAGACAAGGCGTTAAGGAGAATCCAATTGACTTTGTGGTTTATGAGCTCGTGAACCTCGTCAATCTTCTTGTTCACGTATTTATGATTCTCTTTTGTCATGGCTTTCCATATTTGGGCAATTTCGACTGTAGGGGGCTGTATGGCCTTAATGTGAGGGCAATGATTTTTTTTTCATCCTTACCAAAGATGGTGCGTGAAACGACTTAAGGATACAAGATTGAATGAACGGAACTTACAATTGTTTTTTTTGAAAAATGCAATGCAAGTGCGAGAATTTAACTTCATTAGTAAGACTCGTATTACATTTACAACAGTCTGGAATATATAATACAAAAGCCCAATCTTATACATGTCATGATCTAGGGCCAAAACAAAACACATTTACATCAATGGGCCAAATTTCTTCATAGATTGTGGGTCAATCTCGTATCCAAATACTTGGGCTGAATTCTCATTTACATTAAAATGGAAATACACACAAAACTGGTAAAGACTAAACACAGTGTGGATCTTTTGTTCTAAATGGATGGAATTTCTAGGTCCTCTGAACCAGCGGAACCTCACCCCCTAAAGAGGATCACGGGCCCATTCCAATCATCGAGTTGAGTTGTTTGGGTGCGTGTCGGCGGTCAAAACCGCTCCGGGCGCATTGCCCTACTAAACTCCCGAAGCTCTTAATGTGCTCCAGGTCCGAGCGGGTAATGGTAACCAGCGTGGTGTGTGCAAAACAAAAATTAATTTTTTTTTGACTTATTACAATAGCATCGCCTTTTGGACAAAATTTGAAACTGCAAGCATGAGCAAACGGTCAAAACGGATATGGCAAAATATAATATGGCAAAGCAAACATGACAAAGACTAAACCCTCTAAAACAGCTCCCCAGCAAAGTTGCTAAATTGCCGGACGTCAGATCCGACTTTCCCCGACCCGTTTTGGAAAATATTTTTAAATTTCGTTCTTGAAAATGTCGGGTCTTGGAGAGCGACGGGTCCGGTCGAGAGGGGTTATCAACCGGACCGAAAAATGTGAAAGAGTCGCCACCGATTAATTAAAGGTTAATCGGAATCCTAAAATTGTCTAGGGTACATGGTGTTAACATCATAGGGCTTTGAAAGGTCTACGTCCAGAGAATCGAGTTCGGGGGTTTGATTACGTCTTAAGGGCTCGCGAGCCCATAATCCGCCCTTTCGGTACTTTAGTTTGCTTTTGAATTTATATTTTTTTCAACTTGCCCGATTTACCCAAATTATCCAATTTGATCATGTTTGGCTAAAGAGATTACATGCATTTTTTTAATTAACAATATACAAGCATTTTTTTAAAGTTAATTTAAAATAAATAAACAAGAGATAATAAACTTAATTGTGCTACAAAAAGAGTGGTTTAACTTTGGGGTCATTTTAAGTCGTGTCAAACGTATACAATTGATTTTGAAAATACGAAGCATATTTGACTAATTTGTGACACCTTGAGGAGTAATGGGATGTCCAGAAAAGTTTAGGGACCAAGATGCAATTATTTAAAATTTCGAACTGATTTGGAAAATTCTTTTGAAAATTGCACAAATGACCCACCCAAAACTTTTCTGGTTTGGTTTATAACACTCGGTAAAATCCCAAAATGACCCGAGAGTCCAAGGACCGTGTTGTAACCTTCATCAAAGTTTGGAAATGACCTATTTCATTTTCGAAAATATTATTTTTTTATTGAAACAAACCCCATAACTTTCATAAATGTCTAAAATGACCCCAAAGTTATATCGAGGATGACTTGCGGAGGCTGGACATCTAAAGGCTTGTAACTTTCAGAAGCTGGACATCTACAGGTTCTGATCGTTGGGGATGACTTGCGGAGGTTGGGCACCTAAACGCTCCGTTCGTTGGTTTGTAAGTCTCGGAAGTTGGATATCTACAAGTCCCGATTGTTGATGATGACTCGTGGAGGTTGAGCACCTAAAGACCCCGCTCATTAGCTTGTAATTCACTTTGGAGGTAAAAACCCTTCTCGAGATGTATGACTGCTTGTGCGGACTTCTCAGTCTGTTTTCTCATCAATCGACTTTGGAGTCCTTCTTGATGGAGTTCCCTAAAGCCATTCATGCTATGTTCACAATGTGTATCCATGCAAGTTGTCGAGGAAGCTCAAATTAATGTCGATCACAACTTCTTTTTATTGCTACTATAGGAAACAATGTTGTCCAATTTTGAGCATTTTTTTTGGATCTCTTGATTTTCTTTCCTTATGCTACAGTGTTTTTTTTTTCTTTTTACCGCACCTCTCAGTTCCCTTATTTATTTTCCTAGGGTCGCCCTTTTGGGTTTTCCACCTAGCAGGGATTTGATTCATTTCCTTTTGACATGATCGCCCTTTTTAGGAATTTTTAATCATGCTCATCTTCTCTAAATTTTGCCTAAACCGCCCTTTCGGGTTTTCGATTTAGTGGGAATTTCTCTTATTTTTGGAGGCTCGCTTTCTGATTACAAGTTTTTTTTTTGCATCCATATTGACTGGATTGGGGAGTTCTCTGTTGTCCATGTTAGTGATGATCCTAGCTTCCCTGCTGAAAATCTCTTTGATGACATAAATCCCTTCATACAAACTTGCTCCGAGAGTCTGGATTGACTTGAAGTTTTTTTTTAATCTCTCGCTTTTCTATCTTTTTTCTACGTTTTTTTTACCGCACCTCTCGCTTCCCTTAATTTTTGCCTAGGTTGCCCTTTCGGGTTTTCAACCTAGCAGGGATTTGATTCCTCTCTTTTTGCCATGATTGTCCTTTTGGGGATTTTCAATCATGCCCCTCTTCCCTAAATATTGCCTAAACCGCCCTTTCGGGTTTTCGATTTAGCGGGAATTTTCTCTCACTTTTGGAGGTTCGCTTTATGGTTACGAACTCCTTAAGGATAGTATTTTCTGACTGCGTCCATATTGATTGGACTGGGGAGTTCTTGGTTGTCCATGTAGGTGACGATCATGGCTCCTCTGATGAAAGTCTCTTTGACGTCATAAGACCCTTCATATTTAGGCACAAGAGTCTGGATTGACTCGAATAATTTTTTTTCCTGAGAATTAGATTGACTGCTTGTAATTCTTTTAGACTGACTTTCCTGTTAAATGCACGAGCCATGCATTGTTGGTACAAATGCTTGTAGCACTGCGCGATGAGACGCCTTTTGTCATGAGGTTCAATTGCACGTATCTGCATTTCACCTACTCTGACTCGTCCTTCTCTGCCTCGGCAAGGATCCTAGCTAACGGGAATTATAATTCAATTGACAATACGGCTTCGATCCCGTAAATAAGGTAGAATGGGGTTGCCCCTGTTGACATCCGTATTCAGGCTCTATATGTCATGAGTGCCTAAGGAAGCTTGTCGTGTTAGTGCTTTATTTGCTGCTTTCTCTGCGCCATTCATTTGTGGGTGATATGGAGATGAATTTTTATACTTGATCACAACTCATCGACCAATTTAGATTTCTGGCATTGCCGGTGATGATTGACTTCGACATCCCATGACACACGATGATGTCCTTGCTGATGAAAAATTCAATGGCTTTTGCCGTTATTGACGCCAGGGTAATAACCTCTACTCCTGGTGAAGTAATCGATTGTAATCAATATGAGTCGATGATCATTGAACGCCTTTGGGAAAATCATTTTGATTACATCGATGCTCCACATTTAGAAAGCCCGTGGGGAAATCCTGGAATAGAGCTCGTGCAGTGACACATGGATTTGGTCCACGTACACTTGACAGATGTGGTATTGTTGGGCATGTTTTATACAGTCAGCCGTCATGGTGAACCAAAAGTACCCAAGTCTTGTACGTTCATGTGTGGGCCGCAACAACCTTCATGAATTTCTTCCATTAGATGCTCAACTTCTTTAGCCTTCATGCATCTCAAATGGGTATAGTCGGGCCACTGAGAAATTAATTGCAAGTCATTCCTTGCATGAACATTCAGTTATTTTCTTGTGGCTTTCTCTGGGAACTCTGTACGCCAGGTATCTTTTTATATCAGTGAGTCATGGTTGACCGTCTGATTCTTCGAATGTACAATAATCGGCTGAAACCTTTTTGATTTTGATCTCCATTCGCAGTTTTTGGTTTCCCGGAGAAATTTTACTCATGGGTGCGAGCGTTGGCAATTTTTTTGAATGCAAGGATGCAAATAAGAACACAAAGTGAATGTTGGTTTGCTTCTCTTCTTCGCATCTTTCATCCCCGTGGTGACGACGTTGCTGGCGTCGATGTTGTTTTCCCTCCATGGGTTTCTCCACCCTTCAGGGAATCCGATCAGTTGGAAGTACTCCGCTTTACTGTGACGAAACTTTCCATAGTGACTACATTTCAAGCATTTCCGATCGACGCCGCCAACAATGGTGTCTCTCTGCATCGACAACGACGTCTCCCATGTTGTCAACAACGGCAAGCGTCAACAATGGCATCTCCTCTGCAAGAGTCAACAACGGCGTCTGTCCCGTGTCAACAATGGTGACTCTTATGCAGGAGTCAACAACGGTGTTTTCCCCGTGTCAACCATGTCGACTATTCTGCAGGGGTCAACAATGGCGTATGTCCTGTGTCAACAATGACATCTTGATGGCGTCTCCCCTGTGTCAACAACGACGTCTCTTCGACTCTATTTAAGCCGCCTCTGCTTCATCTCGATCAAACGAGAGGGAGTTGTTTTTCTCATCTCCTTTACTTTGTAAAACAACATTCCCTCCTCTGGTGGTCGAATGTGGTCTGGTGGCGTGGGTCAGTTTGACTCTGATTGCCACTTCCTCTGAGCGAGGTGTAACATAGAAGACAGACTCAATTCTGACAATGAGAACCTCGGCGTCCCTCCTTGCTGCGGTACCCATTACTTGTCTCCGGTCCTTTTCTTGCTCGGATAGTTGCATAAGCCGATTTTACCTCAGGTAACAGGTTTTCTAGTAGTAAATCGTCATTTTTCTTGATTATACTCATCACTCACTGCATTCAGGAAATGATACAATTTGGTATCTGCTTGATTTTATGTTCCAAATTTCAATATTGTCTGGGCAAACGGATCCTTCTCCGTAATGTATAAATTCAGATTCGGCAAGGGTGCCCCACTGACAAGTGGACGATCAAAAAGGTCTAAGGGGGCTTCATCGAGCAAAGCTCCAATTGTGATATCGGTTGAAAATAAGCTTGACAAACCCTCGTGAGCATCAATGTCATCGAGTTGGACCACTTGTGGCGGACCTGGGAATGAAACGGCGAGGGGAGGAAACAACAATGTCCTTGAATTTTCGGCTAAACGTTTCTTCCAGACGACTTCATAATCTTTGAAATTAGGACGAAAACCGAGTCCTAAAAGTTTCTTTTTCCTTCTGGGTGTGTGATGGTCATATGTGGGAGGTGAACCTTGGTCAAGATGGACATATGTGAGAGGTGGAGCTTGGTCAGGATGGGAAAAGTGTCTTACATGGATTGATGAGGTGCCACAACAATAATGTTTCTCGGGAAGACGAGGTCGGGGATACTGTGGTAGTCACACCAAAATTCGCTCAACCTAGGAGGTCATGCCAACGATTAATTGCACTGTGCAGGAACTCATGGTGTGCATGGTCTGTTCTAGTTGAATGATTCTCTCCTCGTGTTCTTGAGGTGCTGGAGTCGGGGAATGTCGCATGGATTCCCGAAAACCTAAATCCAAAATACTGTAGTAAGAATGATGAATACACAATTGATCATGCATGATTGATTTCAAAAATTCTGCATGTTCCGTTCATTCCATTCATAGACTTTGATTGCATGTATGACCAAAGTTTTTTTTTTTCAAAAATACTTTATAAGGATTTGGCCAATCGATGTCTAGTTTTTAAGACGTTTCACACAACGACGTAGCTCATTGAGTGCATTTGTTGCTTGTTCCTTGGTTCGAACGAAGGTCGAGGACATGTATTTTGAAAATCTTTTTATTTGCCTCGTTCTTCGTATGAACTGTTCAAGAATGTCATTCAACTTATCAACGTTGCCCCCACATTTTTCCAAGGTCCTTCCACATTGCTAGAATGACGGTGGTTGTTCGGATCTATCCCTGATTATCTCATCCGGGTTGAAAGACGGACTTGCTGGTGTCTAATGGAACTTGTGAACGTATTCCGTTGTTGTTAATCACGCAGGTGCGTTTTTCCATATTCCATAATTCAGACAAGGCGTTAAGGAGAATCCAATTGACTTTGTGGTTTATGAGCTCGTGAACCTCGTCAATCTTCTTGTTCACGTATTTATGATTCTCTTTTGTCATGGCTTTCCATATTTGGGCAATTTCGACTGTAGGGGGCTGTATGGCCTTAATGTGAGGGCAATGATTTTTTTTTCATCCTTACCAAAGATGGTGCGTGAAACGACTTAAGGATACAAGATTGAATGAACGGAACTTACAATTGTTTTTTTTGAAAAATGCAATGCAAGTGCGAGAATTTAACTTCATTAGTAAGACTCGTATTACATTTACAACAGTCTGGAATATATAATACAAAAGCCCAATCTTATACATGTCATGATCTAGGGCCAAAACAAAACACATTTACATCAATGGGCCAAATTTCTTCATAGATTGTGGGTCAATCTCGTATCCAAATACTTGGGCTGAATTCTCATTTACATTAAAATGGAAATACACACAAAACTGGTAAAGACTAAACACAGTGTGGATCTTTTGTTCTAAATGGATGGAATTTCTAGGTCCTCTGAACCAGCGGAACCTCACCCCCTAAAGAGGATCACGGGCCCATTCCAATCATCGAGTTGAGTTGTTTGGGTGCGTGTCGGCGGTCAAAACCGCTCCGGGCGCATTGCCCTACTAAACTCCCGAAGCTCTTAATGTGCTCCAGGTCCGAGCGGGTAATGGTAACCAGCGTGGTGTGTGCAAAACAAAAATTAATTTTTTTTTGACTTATTACAATAGCATCGCCTTTTGGACAAAATTTGAAACTGCAAGCATGAGCAAACGGTCAAAACGGATATGGCAAAATATAATATGGCAAAGCAAACATGACAAAGACTAAACCCTCTAAAACAGCTCCCCAGCAAAGTTGCTAAATTGCCGGACGTCAGATCCGACTTTCCCCGACCCGTTTTGGAAAATATTTTTAAATTTCGTTCTTGAAAATGTCGGGTCTTGGAGAGCGACGGGTCCGGTCGAGAGGGGTTATCAACCGGACCGAAAAATGTGAAAGAGTCGCCACCGATTAATTAAAGGTTAATCGGAATCCTAAAATTGTCTAGGGTACATGGTGTTAACATCATAGGGCTTTGAAAGGTCTACGTCCAGAGAATCGAGTTCGGGGGTTTGATTACGTCTTAAGGGCTCGCGAGCCCATAATCCGCCCTTTCGGTACTTTAGTTTGCTTTTGAATTTATATTTTTTTCAACTTGCCCGATTTACCCAAATTATCCAATTTGATCATGTTTGGCTAAAGAGATTACATGCATTTTTTTAATTAACAATATACAAGCATTTTTTTAAAGTTAATTTAAAATAAATAAACAAGAGATAATAAACTTAATTGTGCTACAAAAAGAGTGGTTTAACTTTGGGGTCATTTTAAGTCGTGTCAAACGTATACAATTGATTTTGAAAATACGAAGCATATTTGACTAATTTGTGACACCTTGAGGAGTAATGGGATGTCCAGAAAAGTTTAGGGACCAAGATGCAATTATTTAAAATTTCGAACTGATTTGGAAAATTCTTTTGAAAATTGCACAAATGACCCACCCAAAACTTTTCTGGTTTGGTTTATAACACTCGGTAAAATCCCAAAATGACCCGAGAGTCCAAGGACCGTGTTGTAACCTTCATCAAAGTTTGGAAATGACCTATTTCATTTTCAAAAATATTATTTTTTTATTGAAACAAACCCCATAACTTTCATAAATGTCTAAAATGACCCCAAAGTTATATCGAGGATGACTTGCGGAGGCTGGACATCTAAAGGCTTGTAACTTTCAGAAGCTGGACATCTACAGGTTCTGATCGTTGGGGATGACTTGCGGAGGTTGGGCACCTAAACGCTCCGTTCGTTGGTTTGTAAGTCTCGGAAGTTGGATATCTACAAGTCCCGATTGTTGATGATGACTCGTGGAGGTTGAGCACCTAAAGACCCCGCTCATTAGCTTGTAATTCACTTTGGAGGTAAAAACCCTTCTCGAGATGTATGACTGCTTGTGCGGACTTCTCAGTCTGTTTTCTCATCAATCGACTTTGGAGTCCTTCTTGATGGAGTTCCCTAAAGCCATTCATGCTATGTTCACAATGTGTATCCATGCAAGTTGTCGAGGAAGCTCAAATTAATGTCGATCACAACTTCTTTTTATTGCTACTATAGGAAACAATGTTGTCCAATTTTGAGCATTTTTTTTGGATCTCTTGATTTTCTTTCCTTATGCTACAGTGTTTTTTTTTTCTTTTTACCGCACCTCTCAGTTCCCTTATTTATTTTCCTAGGGTCGCCCTTTTGGGTTTTCCACCTAGCAGGGATTTGATTCATTTCCTTTTGACATGATCGCCCTTTTTAGGAATTTTTAATCATGCTCATCTTCTCTAAATTTTGCCTAAACCGCCCTTTCGGGTTTTCGATTTAGTGGGAATTTCTCTTATTTTTGGAGGCTCGCTTTCTGATTACAAGTTTTTTTTTTGCATCCATATTGACTGGATTGGGGAGTTCTCTGTTGTCCATGTTAGTGATGATCCTAGCTTCCCTGCTGAAAATCTCTTTGATGACATAAATCCCTTCATACAAACTTGCTCCGAGAGTCTGGATTGACTTGAAGTTTTTTTTTAATCTCTCGCTTTTCTATCTTTTTTCTACGTTTTTTTTACCGCACCTCTCGCTTCCCTTAATTTTTGCCTAGGTTGCCCTTTCGGGTTTTCAACCTAGCAGGGATTTGATTCCTCTCTTTTTGCCATGATTGTCCTTTTGGGGATTTTCAATCATGCCCCTCTTCCCTAAATATTGCCTAAACCGCCCTTTCGGGTTTTCGATTTAGCGGGAATTTTCTCTCACTTTTGGAGGTTCGCTTTATGGTTACGAACTCCTTAAGGATAGTATTTTCTGACTGCGTCCATATTGATTGGACTGGGGAGTTCTTGGTTGTCCATGTAGGTGACGATCATGGCTCCTCTGATGAAAGTCTCTTTGACGTCATAAGACCCTTCATATTTAGGCACAAGAGTCTGGATTGACTCGAATAATTTTTTTTCCTGAGAATTAGATTGACTGCTTGTAATTCTTTTAGACTGACTTTCCTGTTAAATGCACGAGCCATGCATTGTTGGTACAAATGCTTGTAGCACTGCGCGATGAGACGCCTTTTGTCATGAGGTTCAATTGCACGTATCTGCATTTCACCTACTCTGACTCGTCCTTCTCTGCCTCGGCAAGGATCCTAGCTAACGGGAATTATAATTCAATTGACAATACGGCTTCGATCCCGTAAATAAGGTAGAATGGGGTTGCCCCTGTTGACATCCGTATTCAGGCTCTATATGTCATGAGTGCCTAAGGAAGCTTGTCGTGTTAGTGCTTTATTTGCTGCTTTCTCTGCGCCATTCATTTGTGGGTGATATGGAGATGAATTTTTATACTTGATCACAACTCATCGACCAATTTAGATTTCTGGCATTGCCGGTGATGATTGACTTCGACATCCCATGACACACGATGATGTCCTTGCTGATGAAAAATTCAATGGCTTTTGCCGTTATTGACGCCAGGGTAATAACCTCTACTCCTGGTGAAGTAATCGATTGTAATCAATATGAGTCGATGATCATTGAACGCCTTTGGGAAAATCATTTTGATTACATCGATGCTCCACATTTAGAAAGCCCGTGGGGAAATCCTGGAATAGAGCTCGTGCAGTGACACATGGATTTGGTCCACGTACACTTGACAGATGTGGTATTGTTGGGCATGTTTTATACAGTCAGCCGTCATGGTGAACCAAAAGTACCCAAGTCTTGTACGTTCATGTGTGGGCCGCAACAACCTTCATGAATTTCTTCCATTAGATGCTCAACTTCTTTAGCCTTCATGCATCTCAAATGGGTATAGTCGGGCCACTGAGAAATTAATTGCAAGTCATTCCTTGCATGAACATTCAGTTATTTTCTTGTGGCTTTCTCTAGGAACTCTGTACGCCAGGTATCTTTTTATATCAGTGAGTCATGGTTGACCGTCTGATTCTTCGAATGTACAATAATCGGCTGAAACCTTTTTGATTTTGATCTCCATTCGCAGTTTTTGGTTTCCCGGAGAAATTTTACTCATGGGTGCGAGCGTTGGCAATTTTTTTGAATGCAAGGATGCAAATAAGAACACAAAGTGAATGTTGGTTTGCTTCTCTTCTTCGCATCTTTCATCCCCGTGGTGACGACGTTGCTGGCGTCGATGTTGTTTTCCCTCCATGGGTTTCTCCACCCTTCAGGGAATCCGATCAGTTGGAAGTACTCCGCTTTACTGTGACGAAACTTTCCATAGTGACTACATTTCAAGCATTTCCGATCGACGCCGCCAACAATGGTGTCTCTCTGCATCGACAACGACGTCTCCCATGTTGTCAACAACGGCAAGCGTCAACAATGGCATCTCCTCTGCAAGAGTCAACAACGGCGTCTGTCCCGTGTCAACAATGGTGACTCTTATGCAGGAGTCAACAACGGTGTCTTCCCCGTGTCAACCATGTCGACTATTCTGCAGGGGTCAACAATGGCGTATGTCCTGTGTCAACAATGACATCTTGATGGCGTCTCCCCTGTGTCAACAACGACGTCTCTTCGACTCTATTTAAGCCGCCTCTGCTTCATCTCGATCAAACGAGAGGGAGTTGTTTTTCTCATCTCCTTTACTTTGTAAAACAACATTCCCTCCTCTGGTGGTCGAATGTGGTCTGGTGGCGTGGGTCAGTTTGACTCTGATTGCCACTTCCTCTGAGCGAGGTGTAACATAGAAGACAGACTCAATTCTGACAATGAGAACCTCGGCGTCCCTCCTTGCTGCGGTACCCATTACTTGTCTCCGGTCCTTTTCTTGCTCGGATAGTTGCATAAGCCGATTTTACCTCAGGTAACAGGTTTTCTAGTAGTAAATCGTCATTTTTCTTGATTATACTCATCACTCACTGCATTCAGGAAATGATACAATTTGGTATCTGCTTGATTTTATGTTCCAAATTTCAATATTGTCTGGGCAAACGGATCCTTCTCCGTAATGTATAAATTCAGATTCGGCAAGGGTGCCCCACTGACAAGTGGACGATCAAAAAGGTCTAAGGGGGCTTCATCGAGCAAAGCTCCAATTGTGATATCGGTTGAAAATAAGCTTGACAAACCCTCGTGAGCATCAATGTCATCGAGTTGGACCACTTGTGGCGGACCTGGGAATGAAACGGCGAGGGGAGGAAACAACAATGTCCTTGAATTTTCGGCTAAACGTTTCTTCCAGACGACTTCATAATCTTTGAAATTAGGACGAAAACCGAGTCCTAAAAGTTTCTTTTTCCTTCTGGGTGTGTGATGGTCATATGTGGGAGGTGAACCTTGGTCAAGATGGACATATGTGAGAGGTGGAGCTTGGTCAGGATGGGAAAAGTGTCTTACATGGATTGATGAGGTGCCACAACAATAATGTTTCTCGGGAAGACGAGGTCGGGGATACTGTGGTAGTCACACCAAAATTCGCTCAACCTAGGAGGTCATGCCAACGATTAATTGCACTGTGCAGGAACTCATGGTGTGCATGGTCTGTTCTAGTTGAATGATTCTCTCCTCGTGTTCTTGAGGTGCTGGAGTCGGGGAATGTCGCATGGATTCCCGAAAACCTAAATCCAAAATACTGTAGTAAGAATGATGAATACACAATTGATCATGCATGATTGATTTCAAAAATTCTGCATGTTCCGTTCATTCCATTCATAGACTTTGATTGCATGTATGACCAAAGTTTTTTTTTTTTCAAAAATACTTTATAAGGATTTGGCCAATCGATGTCTAGTTTTTAAGACGTTTCACACAACGACGTAGCTCATTGAGTGCATTTGTTGCTTGTTCCTTGGTTCGAACGAAGGTCGAGGACATGTATTTTGAAAATCTTTTTATTTGCCTCGTTCTTCGTATGAACTGTTCAAGAATGTCATTCAACTTATCAACGTTGCCCCCACATTTTTCCAAGGTCCTTCCACATTGCTAGAATGACGGTGGTTGTTCGGATCTATCCCTGATTATCTCATCCGGGTTGAAAGACGGACTTGCTGGTGTCTAATGGAACTTGTGAACGTATTCCGTTGTTGTTAATCACGCAGGTGCGTTTTTCCATATTCCATAATTCAGACAAGGCGTTAAGGAGAATCCAATTGACTTTGTGGTTTATGAGCTCGTGAACCTCGTCAATCTTCTTGTTCACGTATTTATGATTCTCTTTTGTCATGGCTTTCCATATTTGGGCAATTTCGACTGTAGGGGGCTGTATGGCCTTAATGTGAGGGCAATGATTTTTTTTTCATCCTTACCAAAGATGGTGCGTGAAACGACTTAAGGATACAAGATTGAATGAACGGAACTTACAATTGTTTTTTTTGAAAAATGCAATGCAAGTGCGAGAATTTAACTTCATTAGTAAGACTCGTATTACATTTACAACAGTCTGGAATATATAATACAAAAGCCCAATCTTATACATGTCATGATCTAGGGCCAAAACAAAACACATTTACATCAATGGGCCAAATTTCTTCATAGATTGTGGGTCAATCTCGTATCCAAATACTTGGGCTGAATTCTCATTTACATTAAAATGGAAATACACACAAAACTGGTAAAGACTAAACACAGTGTGGATCTTTTGTTCTAAATGGATGGAATTTCTAGGTCCTCTGAACCAGCGGAACCTCACCCCCTAAAGAGGATCACGGGCCCATTCCAATCATCGAGTTGAGTTGTTTGGGTGCGTGTCGGCGGTCAAAACCGCTCCGGGCGCATTGCCCTACTAAACTCCCGAAGCTCTTAATGTGCTCCAGGTCCGAGCGGGTAATGGTAACCAGCGTGGTGTGTGCAAAACAAAAATTAATTTTTTTTTGACTTATTACAATAGCATCGCCTTTTGGACAAAATTTGAAACTGCAAGCATGAGCAAACGGTCAAAACGGATATGGCAAAATATAATATGGCAAAGCAAACATGACAAAGACTAAACCCTCTAAAACAGCTCCCCAGCAAAGTTGCTAAATTGCCGGACGTCAGATCCGACTTTCCCCGACCCGTTTTGGAAAATATTTTTAAATTTCGTTCTTGAAAATGTCGGGTCTTGGAGAGCGACGGGTCCGGTCGAGAGGGGTTATCAACCGGACCGAAAAATGTGAAAGAGTCGCCACCGATTAATTAAAGGTTAATCGGAATCCTAAAATTGTCTAGGGTACATGGTGTTAACATCATAGGGCTTTGAAAGGTCTACGTCCAGAGAATCGAGTTCGGGGGTTTGATTACGTCTTAAGGGCTCGCGAGCCCATAATCCGCCCTTTCGGTACTTTAGTTTGCTTTTGAATTTATATTTTTTTCAACTTGCCCGATTTACCCAAATTATCCAATTTGATCATGTTTGGCTAAAGACATTACATGCATTTTTTTAATTAACAATATACAAGCATTTTTTTTAAGTTAATTTAAAATAAATAAACAAGAGATAATAAACTTAATTGTGCTACAAAAAGAGTGGTTTAACTTTGGGGTCATTTTAAGTCGTGTCAAATGTATACAATTGATTTTGAAAATACGAAGCATATTTGACTAATTTGTGACACCTTGAGGAGTAATGGGATGTCCAGAAAAGTTTAGGGACCAAGATGCAATTATTTAAAATTTCGAACTGATTTGGAAAATTCTTTTGAAAATTGCACAAATGACCCACCCAAAACTTTTCTGGTTTGGTTTATAACACTCGGTAAAATCCCAAAATGACCCGAGAGTCCAAGGACCGTGTTGTAACCTTCATCAAAGTTTGGAAATGACCTATTTCATTTTCGAAAATATTATTTTTTTATTGAAACAAACCCCATAACTTTCACAATTGTCTAAAATGACCCCAAAGTTATACCGAACTTAAAACCGAGTACAATTCTTATATGAAATACAACTATTAACACATAATATCGATGAAACAAACTTCATTCACATTAAAAAAATACAAATATCGAGCACGAGAGGAGATATACCTAAGTTATTCGAAGTTTAGATACCTCACGAGGAACCGAGACCGATATTCACCGATTTTTCTTCACTCAATTTCTATCTATTTTTTTTTCACTCACTAACACTCAAATCCTCACTTTGAATTTTTTTTCTCTCTTTTCTTCTCTTCTCTTCTCTTTTCCTTTCTTTCCTTTTTTTTTTCTTTCTATTTCTTTGAACAAGCTTAAGGCAAGCTTGTTCCAAACTATCCTTTTGTTTCTTCTTTTTTTTTTTTCAACCGTAGCTATCCCTTGATTTTGTAGAGTTTTCTCCTCCAAATAGATGATAAACATGGACAATACATGGTGGATGGCAAAAGTGATAGCAATTGGGCAAAGGTGATTGACAATTGAGAGATGATTGGCAATTGGGAGGTGATTGGCAATTAGGAGGAGTTTTGATGATAATTGGAGAGAATTTGGCTAAGGATGAGCAAAGGTGATCAAGTGGTCAAATGGTGATGGCAATTAGGAGACTTTTGGTGCCAATTGGGAGAAATTGGGAGTGATTTGTGGCATGGTGGGAATTTGGACGAAAAATGGATGCAATGGTGGATGTTTGGCCAAAAATGGGTGCCATGGGTTTAGGGGTTTATGGTTTGGGGTTTAGGGTTTGGGGTTTAAGATTTGGGGTTTAGGGTTTGGGGTTTAGGGTTTGGGGTTTTAGGGTTTAAGGTTTAGGGTTTGGGGTTTAAGGTTTAGGGTTTAAGGTTAAGGGTTTGGGGTTTAAGGTTTAGGGTTTAGAGTTTGGTATTTAAGGTTTAGTGTTTAGGGTTTGGGATTTAGGGTTTGGGGTTTAGGGTATAGGATTTATTTTTGCTTTATTCTTCGTCTCGATTTATGTCGTCTCGGTTCCTCGTGTACGGTATTTTGACCCCGAGCCAAAATTAGGTGTTTACTCTACTAAGGACGAAACGATGACTAACGCAACCGCTAGTACCGAGGCATCTGAAGACAACTCAAACAGTTCTTCCACTCTTTCTAGTGAGATCGTAATATTGGTAGAAGGGACTAAGAAATCAGTAGTGAAGAATTACAAAGATGTATGTATAGGTACGCCCGGTAACATGATTAGTAGGATACCCATATGCTTAGTAGGATAAAGTACATATATGCTTGAAGTACTTGTCTACGGATGAGATGGTCGTGGGTCGTCTCTCCAATCTCGAAGAGGGAGTCTTTAGTGAGACATATGCAGTCTCTAGGACTGTGTAGACTTAATTGATGTACTTCATTGATTTTATTCCCATACAATGTTCTTTAACTTGAATTATATTTGAGTATGAATGTTTTCACAGTTTGAGTGTTTTGTGTGTTCTTATTGTGATTGTAAATATGTCAAAGTGGATTAGATCACCCTCTCACACGGGTGATAGCTTCTATGACTTTGTGGCTAGGTGAGGTTGTTGATAGTTTCTGGTTCTGGAAGTCTGTTGGGAATTGGGATGACCAGAAAGGGCTTTGTGTCTGGAACTATCTGATTTCACACTACGAAAGATTCTGGTCTGTCAATCCACTCAGGGTTCAAATGAGAGTATTTGTGACTTTTGATTCAGGTACTTTGTGTGCATGATGGTCATTTCTACAACATTTGAACATATGCTCCATGGGAGAGTAGATATGCTGTAGCGCGTGCTCCATACCACGACGCACCGAAAACGACCATGGATATGACCCGAGATGTGATCTTAAATCAGAGTCATGTGAGATCCATATCTCTTTGTGTAAGAGACGCGTACGTATCCTCATTACTCTGAACAGAGACTTGAGGTTCAGTTCAATGCTTGTTATCTTAGTTCGTGCTCGATGAGTACACTCACAAGTACCTTGGACCCGGTTCTAGAAAAGCGAGTTGGATTGTACTGATGGTTTTGTGGGAAGAAGATGATTATTGTGAGATCTTCTCGATATTGTGTCCACTAGGTGGCTACCAACCGCGACGTCGACTGCGGTTGTGGGCGCAATACATATATAGGTTTGAAATATGCTTGTGTTATCAGACCTAGAGAAAGATTACATGATCAAGGGTGCATGACACATTTCCACTGCTGGTGTGAAATCCATGAGTCGATGCAACTCCTAACAGATGCGCAACACCTTGCTCGTTGTGTCTGATGATCGCACGACTGCTACCTCGTATGTGACTTTAATGTATAAGGGGGATTCGTTCTCCTGGTGCTGACTTAATGAATGAGCGCCCCCACTTTGTGCAAGTGAGAGATGTTGGTTTTGGGGGATTGAGTGACCCATTAGAAGGAGCTCATTCTAATAAGCCCAGTATTGGATACTGACCCAAACCATTCCCTTTATGTATAGGGATGCTAAGGGTTGGAAAATCTGATGACGATGATCCCTGCCGCTCTACAGTTTAGACTGAGGGAAGTAAATGTGGAAACCTAGGTCACTGCCCGTTAACCTGTGGCGTGACCTCCCGCCCTGCAGACCGTGATCCCAACCTCAGGCAGATCCACTTCCGCTAAGGCAATCGTTCAATGAGGTAACTTAAATATGTGTTATGTTGTGCCCTAAACGATTGCATGTTTCGTACATTCCAACCGTTGACATCTCTAACTTATCTTCTTGAAGATTGCAAGGCTTTGTGCAAAATAGAGGAATGTTGTTAGTTCTCAAGTTGAGCATGTGACCTTCCATTATTAGGTTGTTAGCCAGTCCTTCCATGAGGTTCTGTTCTTGATCTGTGTTTAATATTTTTTTTCTCTTCGTTTGCTAACTCGAGTAAAATCCTTACAGGTTCGACATTTTGACACATTTAAAAAAGAGTGAACTGCACAAGCTGCAACAACTGAAAGATGAGCAAGTTCTGATTTTTCTCCTCTTGACACACTATATGTTTATGTCTACCTCATTGGTTTCTTGTTGTTTTTGTTGCATCCTATACAACCCAAGCTTTGTTTATGTAAGGGAGATTTTTCAGTAGTGATGAGAAGAAGTTCAAATCTTTGAAACTGGTTACTCACTGCGAGATTTCTCAAAGTGAAAAGAATGTGTTCGGAGGAAGTAGTGGAAAGCTGATTGGATGGTAAGTACGAGTAAAAATGTTTTTTTTTTCTTCCTGAAATTAAACGTTCACAAATCTTATAAAGAGGTGCCATGACTAATAAGTTCAAATATATGTGTAAATTTAATTGTGACCAAAATACGTGGATCACAAAACAAATATAAAGTTTCGGATGCACTTTCGAACTTTTATTAATGACTCTTACCTTCGTCCGTCCCAATTCCTCTTTGCCCTTCCGATTCGTTTCTTCTTCAATCAATAGTTCCTTACTTCCTTCATCGTGCTGGAAAATCGTGTAATGATTCAACCTGAAACGAAATCAAGAAACCCTCCGCAAAATACTTGCAGACCTTAATCCCTCCATTCGTCCTTCAACAGTAAACAGCAAACACCAGTCTGCTTCTCCAACAACAATCCACAACCCCTCGTTGCAATTGCTTCACTACACTTGGTCTAACAACCACTGATCCTGTAAATGCAATCCAACGCTCGCATACCCAGACCATACTTGCCCTGATCTCTCAACCCATGTCCTCAGATTCCTCACCCTTTGTCTCTGGCGACAGATCCCCTACCGGAGAACCTGCACAGGACGAACCCAACGCTCCTGATAAGGATGATGCCGATAAAAACGGAGAAGACCTGCAGAAACACGGAAGCTGCTCCCAGAACGACGTGGTTGCTCAGTCCAGGAGCGGCCGACCTACCCGGGCGTGCACAGTTCGCGCTGCTGCTCGGTATCAGCAGCAACTGGCACAGGTGGAGAGGAAGCCCAAAGCTATCTCGAAGAAGAAGCAGCGGGTGGACGAGCCGCCCTCTCCGCCTCAACAATGTGGGAGCAGAGTAGTGTCGACACTCGTGGAGCCGCCTCCTGCCTCGCTATTGCCACGGTGGAACCTTCAGTGCATGTGGGAGCTGGCTTCAGTACTTAACTTTTTGCATGTGTGTGACTTCTTGTCCAATTGGGATCCTTGCCATTGAAAGTTCTTATTTTCTTGAGTTGAAGTGCTTTGCTTTTCTTGACGAGGTGATTTTGTTTCTGTAGGTTTTTAGGCCTTTGTTAAATATCTCAATAGAGTTCTCAGCAGAGGAGTTCGAGACGGCTTTGCTTACTCCTAATGACACACTTGCAGCAATACACATGCCTCTGATGAAGGTTAGCTTTGTGTTTAATAATTAGTATGTTTCATTGTATTCGTTCAGTTATCACGAGCTTGGATAAGTTCAGTTCTAAACGGAAGAGTCATATCTAAATCGTTTACCCGTTTCTGATTATCCTAACTCAGGCGAGGATTTATTATTATTGATATTTGAAATTACCAACATAATGCCAATGATAGTTTGTTATAGTTTTTCTATTTGGCGCTTAGATTACATGTTTTCTCTGTAATCATATTGTGTGTCTGTTACTAAGTGTAGTCTCGGTCAATATTTTGCACCTAGGTCCTCAACAGCTATATATAGGTGTTCAAATGTTTTCTCCTCAGCATGGATTCACTACTTATTAATTTGACAGCTCTTGTTTCTCTTCCAGGCGATCCCTCCAATTACTCGAATGGCTCTTACTCGTGATACCTGGGTCACTGTGTTATGTAGGAAACTAAGAGACTGGTGGCACTGGGTAATTTGCAGTTTTATTCTGTATTTGACTAGGCACATCTAGGGTTATTTACTTTAGGCCTGAAAATTTATCCTGGACTTGTACAGGTTGCAGAAGGAGAACTGCCCATTGTTGCTTCTCATGGGTGGGTGCTTCTTAGATGTGCTATTTATCTAACCTTGGACAAGAAAATTCTCTTTGATTTACATACTCGTATTGATTTTTAGGTTGGAGATTGAAGCATATAGGTCTCTTAATCCTAGTGTCCGTGTGGTGATCTTGAAAGCATTGTGTGACATCCGTGTTGAGGTATTGTCATGCATGGATTACATTTCTCTTATTTTATGTGATGGGCACTTTTAGCATTCCCTTACCATGCTTACTATATTATATGGTGCAATGGTCATTCTATTATGAAGTGTTAGTTGCTTTGAGAGTTCTGAAATCTTATAGCCAGACGATTGGATTAAGCTATAGATGTTTTCAGGTTGATTGTCAATTTAATTTGTAGCTGCTGTTTAGGGTATGTGTATCTGTTCTCCTCCTTTAGATTGATCGACAGGTATATTATCAGCTTAGTCTTCTTGGGAAACTACTTGTCGTTTCTTATTAAATTTGATTTGGTAGCTTCTGAAATATGATTCCACAATCCACATAGTAGTGTTGCTGTTTTCATATTTTGTCCAAAGGTGGAACCACAATTTATATGAAAAACCTTTCAAGAATTTGCTTTGCAATTCTTTTGCAAAGTATCCCTTCACTTCTGGAAAATTCTCCTAAAAGTGCTTCATCCCTGTTAAAGAAGGGTTTAATTCATCAGTTAAAGAGTGAGTTTGAGAGGCATTAATGCAAATGTGAGTTGAGGAGATGAGCCAGAAGAATGGGATTTTTCAACAAAAAGATAAACGCTTAGAGGTTTACATTGCTGATGCAGAAGAATTTTATTCTCGTCTGCTCTTTGGATCCATGAACGTGAAGGAAAGTTGTGCATGGATATTTTATTTGGCTGACACCATTCCTAGGCAATTGGTACTACTATAAATCTAGCAACTTTAACCCTGTATTTTTTCTTTAATGGTATCAATCCCTCCTATTTTTCTGTTTACTGTCTACCGTTCTATTCTCCCTAGCAGTTGAGCTTGTATGTCACAATCCATATTCTGTCAGATTACACAAAGATAATTTTCAACTTATTAATTTCTGACCTTAGGTAGAAATGTTAGCAATGGTGTTGGAAATCCTGTTGTTATCTTCCATTGAAAGTCACTGCTTGTGCATAATTTTTCCTCTTGCGATCTCTACTCTAGGAATCACTTTAGTTAATGCTTTCTGGGATATTTATACTATATAGAGGATTACTATTGTGCTGTGAATGTCAATTTTTCTTATAGAGATGAAAGATCTCCATCTGTGTTCCAGAGTCTTGAACAATCACAAAGGAGCCAAATTTAACTATTTATCTTTTTAATTACTGTGCAAAAAAGTTTTTATCATCTACCTTCAGATCCTTTCTTGAACATAATGATTTTTTCTGGTAGCTAAATGATTCTCATTTACACTGTTAGTTTGAAGATTTATTTTTGGTGTAAATTGCGGTTCCCCGTGGTTCAATATAAATTACTCTAGATCTTTTCTCTGATTTAGTTACTCATACAAGTAGCCTATTATCAGCTGCGTCCTTGCAAAAAGTTAGAGATATCTTGTTATGTTAAATCTCTTGAGTAATGAATATGAGAGTATTTGTTATTTGTCCGATGAAATTTTATCGCCATGGTTACACCCTATTGCCTTTTTCCGCATTTATTTTGCACTCATTATCTGCTCAGCTGTGACACGGAATTCTTTTTCCGATTTTTGCAGCAAGAAGACATTCGTAACTATATTGAAAATTCGCTTAAGCATGGAGCTAAACTTTCAGCATTTCGCAAGGAGCGAGTTGGAGGTGATCCATATGGGGTCCATTATTGGTAAGTGCATTTTGGGTTCAACCGACAATTCTGACGTCTGCTATGTGGATAGTGGACCTTTACTTTGATATAAAGTATGTTTCCTTTGTTTTAGGTATGAAGGTGATCCCATAATTGGTCATCGTTTGTACCGGGAGATAAGAAAAGTAGATGTGAAAAGAGCTAACGCCCGGGGCTCCCAGGTTATTCCTATTGCAATGTACCAGTGGGAAACAGTTGCAACCAACTTTGATGAATTTCAAGATGTGTCAGTAAGTTGACAATATTTGTTAAAAATGAATGTTGTTTCTTTTAATTAGCGGAAAAAGAATAAGGATCAAATTTCCTTGCCAATACTTTTTTTGTCAGTTATCTGTCTGCTGCTGCAATCACCTTTTATTTGACAAAAGTTGTTATGATCCAGGAAAAACTTTTCTCAAGTAGCAACAGGACGGAGGTCTCTTTGGGGAAGAAGTTAAAGATAGATATGCTTCCTGATATTGAAAAGGAGCACAAGGTAAATAATCAATCGCTTAGCAGAACCTTGTGCTATCTGCATTGACTAATTCATGTTTTGTTACATATTTTACTTTTTCGACCTTTTTGAACTGTTCAACCCCTTGTGATGAAAAAGTGAACATTACTTTTCTTTGAAACAGAGGAAAGAGAGGCTTCTGAAAAAGCAGCAGAGGGAAGCTCTTCTTCTTGATAATTTCATCAGTATGGATGGCCTTGGACCTGGTCGATCTCTTCGTGACAGAAAACCCGTCACCTATACTTTTGGTAAATGGCGAATGTAGTTCCTTGTTCTTATTCCATGATTTGTTATTGATTGTGACACACCAACCTGTTCGTGTTTTCTGCTTGTGATCATATTCATAAATGGAAAAAGTAACTGCCCTTTCCAAATATCTGCAGATGATTATGATCGGTCTATCAATGAGGCTATCAAGATAACAAAGTAAGCATTTGCTTCAATGCAGTTACTGTTGCAATTCACCTATAAAACTATTTTTTATGCGGATCTTCTAACTTAAAATATTCGTGAATACATAAGAAAACAATCTTCACCAGAAGCTATCCCGAGACGAGAAGGTTTTGTCAAGCATGAAGTTTCTGCTAACGGAAATTGGAGTGAGGAGCCGTATGCATCATCTGGTTTTGCTGATTTCACTGCAGTGTCTCCCAATTCACCTTATTCTGAGGGTGCTGATGATGATAACACTGAACAAATAGATAGAAGGTATATGGTACTTGTTTATTATTATTATTATTTTTTATATAAAAAAAGCTTCTTTGAAATGGCTGGATTAGTTATTAGAAAATACTTGGTCGATCAACAGGCAAAGGAAGAGGCCGCAACGATACTCAGACAAAGATTTTGTGGAGTTAATATCTGATATGGAGGTGGACGTTGATGATAGCGATGATGATATAGTTGGAGAGGCAGTGTACGATGAAGAGTATCTTCGCAAAAGGAAACAGAGGAAGCTGTCCAGTAGCTCGGAAGGAGATGAGGAGTACTACATGGATGAAGAGAATGCAGAAGAAGAATACCAAGTGGATGAGGAAGATGAAGAAGAAGATTCCTTTGGCGTCAGTGATGATGATCGACCCAAGTTTAAGAAGCTCCGTGGCCGCACAAGGAGGGAAACTAGACTAAGGTCGGTAAAAGAAATCCACTCAGGTTTGAGACGGAGTAAAAGGGCCACTAGGAACCGCATTAACTACCGTCATTATGAATATTCAGATTCCGAAGCAGAAACCACAAAGAAACCTGTAAATTGGAATCAGAATCCTTCTTCAAACGAGCACTATTCAGAAGAAGAAGAAGAGGACGCTGAAGGTCCAAGAGAAATCTATTCAGATGTAAGTCATGACGATAATAATTCAGAAAATAATGACGATGGTGATGATGATGAGCAGGAATTTCAAACAGAGGAGCAACCTGTTCAAAGTTCTCACGAGCCCACAGAAACTGAGAAAGATGATTTTGAACCAGTATCCAAGAAATTAAAGGGTCCTATCCAAGAAGACGACCCATTGGAAGGAGCCGAAGAAGAAGGTTCAAGTAAATGGCGGTTCCTTGACTTGAATGAACTTGCGCCTGGTTCATCAGGGTTTGATGATGTTCCTCCTCCTTCTAACAATAGTACAGTAATCAAAGATTCTGAAGATAGAGATGACTTGTAGAGGTCCACTCCCCGATAAAGGTTCCTTCCTTCTCTCCTCCTCCCTTATGGGAAGCATGAGATTTGTATGATATCAAGATTTTATAAAGTTCGTTTTCTGGGAGAGTTTAGGAGGAAGCGGATGAGGTGGCGATGATTTGGATGTCTTTCTTTGTAGTAGGATCCATCCGTCCATCCTACCTACTATGAATAGAATATATAGGAAGGGTCTCTCTCCCTGAGAGAGTGTAGATTTGGTAGCAGAAGGGATATTAGTATTTTTCACTGATTTGAAGAGAGGACCGACCCTACGTAGAAGAAAGGATGTTATTGTTGGGAAAGCCGGTCTTTGCTGCTGTGATATGTACAATAACATTTTAACATAGTGTTCACTTGTCTATTAGCGTAGCTGCACATGATTGTACCCTTTTTTTTTAGACTTTTCCAGCTAACCTTAGGATTAATTCCTTTGGTCACTTGATGTTGTCTCTTCTACATTTTACTCACTTCACTTTTTTTAGTTAAATAGTTATTGATATTAATTTTTCCTTTTCATTGTTAAATGGTTATTTACATTACATAATGTGTAATTAATCATTTTGTTAATTAACAAGTCAATTGTTTTGTCAACTGATCCCATTGAATGGTGTGTATTACCTTATTGTTTTAATAATAAATTAGAGAATGGTAACTGATCCCATTGACTTGTTTCTTCATCGTTTTTTCGGCATTCAGGTTTGGGATGAAATTTTATAATCATGAGGTGTTGACAGAAAAATCAGAAAGAGGAATCCGAGTTAGCTTGACGTCCGATTTAAATGTTAAATTTTTGAAATACATTGGAGGACCCACCATTTTTTTTTTTCAGTTTTGACCCTTGTTTAAAAAAAAATAATTACTAAAATGATCTTTAGATTTTCAAAAGTAACTCAGTGCTAACCAGATTCTCATTTACAAAAATGCTGTAAACGCGAAATTTATTCACGTTTTTCGCCTATTTGTTTTAAAAAATAATACAACACTATAACTTATTTTTTAATTAAATAAAGTATTATCTTAATAATTTTCATATATCTTCAAGCCCTTACAGCTGTCTCTGTTTCTTCCGGAGATCTGATTCACATAGAACCTACATCCATTTATGAATCTTTTCAATCTCCCACTGGACTCAGAATGTTCATGAAGAACTCTCAGCCTTATCTATTAATCAGACTTGGTCCATCGTTCCTTTGCCTTGTGGTAGAATTCCATTAGGTTGTAAATGGTTATTTCATATTAAAAGGAATGCTAATTGATACATTGTTAGGTATAATGATCGACTTGTTGCCAAGGTTTTTTTTCTCTCGCAAAAACCAAGTTTCGATTTTCATGAAACCTTCAGTCCTGTGATTAAGTCTGTTTTTGTTCTCATTATTTTATCACTTGCCTTGACACAGAAGAGGTGTTTGAGACAGGTTGATATCAACAATGCCTTCTTGCATGGTGAATTTACAGAAGAGGTGTAGATGGTGCAGCCCCTGGCTTTGAACAAATGTCTGATTCTTCTCATCTGGTGTGCAGACTTCAAAAGGCATTATATGGTCTTAAGAAGGCTCCTCGTGCCTGGTTCGAAAAATTGAAGTCCTTTCTCCTTACTGTGCTTGGGTTTAGGGTCTCAGTGACTGATAGTTGTTCGTTTATCAAATATTTTAATATTTCTTTTGTTCTTCTCCTTGTGTATGTTGATGACATTGTCATGACTGGTACTTCTATTGATATGATAGATGATGTTATTGCTTCCATTCATGCGCGTCTCAAATTGAAAGATCTTGGTAGCCTTAATTACTTCATGGGCATGGAAATCACAACTGGTGAGAATTATCTACTCCTAAATCAGAAGAAATATGTACAAGATCTCCTTCTCAAGGTTGGTGTTTCAAACATGTCCAGTTTCCATACACCTATCATGCGTCATTGGAAAGTTGTATTACATGTGCATAGGTACTTGAAGGGTACTCTTAGTCATGGTTTGTTATTTTTCACTCATCCTTCTCCTACAATATTCTGATGTTGATTGGGGAGGTGATATTGCTAACATGAGATCCATTTTATGTCATTATTTACTGCTCAATGGCAATCCGATAGTATGGAGTTCCAAGAAACAATATGTGGTGTCACGCAACAGTGGTGAAGTTTGAATTTTGTGCAGTGGCTAATGATGTATGGGTGAAATCATTACTTAAAGAAATATGATTAAAACTGCCATATGTTCCAGCAGTTTGGACTAACAATACAAGTGTTGTTGCTCTCTAAGAAACTCCAATACAACATTCAAAAATGAAACATGTTTAAATAGATTTATTTTTTGTTAGGTAAAAGGTTCAGACAATCGATATTATAGTGAATTTTGTACCTGCAACTGAGCAAACAACAACTATTTTGACAAAACCACTCACTGAGAAATCTTTTCTGCCTTGCAGGAGGAGAAACTTGTAGTGTTCTAAATTAAAGAAGTTCAGGGTTCTATTACTTCTTCATCACTGTCATGTTCTTCGAGCTAAGTGCAATTTCACTCCCTGTTATTCAATCCAGTATAGCCAACTGTTCTATTTTTTTTATCTGCTTTCTATGCCATTAGTTACTCCTGTATAGATTGGATTCTAGGACTCATTGATAGTCACTTTCAAGACACATACTTGCCAGTTAACTCACATCCTTATGCAACTTATTCATATTGCAGGTTTTGCTTCTAAATAGCCTGGTTTGTACATTTTTCTAACTACTCTGCTTTATCCTTAATCAACTCTACACAGAGTTATTTTGATGTCATCAATTGTGTGATTACCTATCATAGCTATATTCGATCTCATTCTCTGAATAGTCGAGGAAAAAAAATAGAAGAAAATTGATACTGCATATGCGTAAAAATGTTACAGTAGTCCTTAAATCTAGCATAGGGCATGGCTTGATTCCAAAAGCAGAATGCATTACCTTAAGAAAATGTGAATATGCTTATGGTAATCATTCTTGAGGAAGAAAAGTCGCAAGCACAAACCTGTTAGTCATGTTGGTAAGAAAATTGCACAAACTCCTATGTCAGATCAGAAAACAGAAGAAATGAAAAGCAAAATAAAGAAAAACAAGAATTGCATGAACTCACTGAAGATAAGAGCATACAAAGAGAATGAGATTGAAGAATAGAATATGTGTATAGGTATATTCTGTTTAGTTGATGATTATCATGGGAGCTCTGGTAATCTGCATTTTGGATGATAGTAGGGGATTGAGATATGTACATTTTACAGGTTGTCTTAATACAGAACAGGTGTAGATAAGTGTGTGTAAGTGAAGTGATAATTCTGTTTTGTAGCTTGTATTGTCCTACTGTGCTAATTAGTGAATCCTGAATCATATCTATTCTAGCTTCTATGTGGGGAGAAAATAAATTCATATGAATACGGGTTATACCAGGATTGAACAACTGAAGAGTGTTATTGCAGCTTGGTTTAATGACAATGACAGGGTTTACGAAGATGTCAAGAAGCTATGTTTCAAGAAGTTCAGTTCAGCAAGAAAGTTGAAGATTCAAATCAAAAACAAGATCAAGTATAGTGAATGGTAGAATATAAGTGTAATATGAGGAAAGTTATAGGATTGATATGTTAAGATTTGAAGTAGAAAAACTACAACTACTTCTATATATATATAAGACCTTGTCCTCGTTCAAATTAACCTTAATAAAATCTGAGATTTTCAAATCAATCTTCTCTATTTTTCATTTCCCTCTCAATCTATACTTACTAACATTCAGTAGACACGATGTCTTTGAACTGTCTGTCGTTGGTGTAAATGATGATATAACTTACACATGTGTCTTCCTAGTACTGTTCAATTCTCGCCTTTATGTTCGTTCTTGACATGGACATTTTCTGGTTTTGTAAGTGTTTCTAAGAATTGCACCCTCAACAATTCCTTTTGAAGCGGACCCTGAAATTGCATACGTGATTCATTATCTAAAAAATCAATCTCACTCTACTCAGATTTCTTAATTTCAGAATAATTAAAAGCATTTGTTTAACCTTATTCACCCTCTGATTTTCATATTAGGAATGTACATGGGGTTTAAAATCTCACACATTGATCTACCCCACCCTTGTGATTTGATTGTCCCTTTAAACCTAGATCTTGAGATGTCCAATCAATTAAGCTGGGTTTTCCTTTTAAAAAATGTTTACTACTAGGATTTTAGTCTAGTTCTTCTCAATGATTGGACAACTTTCTCTTTATTTAACCCCTTGGTTAACGAATCCGCAATATTATCCTTCGACATCACATAGTCGATAGTGATAATTCTAGTTGAGAGCAATTGTCTAATGGAATTAAGTGTTTGATGGATATGTCTAGACTTGCAATTATACATATGACTTTGTGTTACACAAATCACTGATTGACTATCACACTGTATGTAAATTGCTAGCATAAGTTTTGGCCACTTCAGAATATCCTCAAGATAGCGAGGATTGATATGGAGGTGCGGTCGCCGTCGAACATGTCGCCTGCAGCCACAGCCGAGACCTTTTTGGCGTGGTCGAGGCCCCCCCTTGGCTCGTTCAAGCTAAATTGCGACGCGGCTTGGAGATCTTCATCTAAGTTGGGAGCAATTGGTGTTATTGCTCGGAACAGTTCGGGAGAGGTCGTCAGTGGCTTCCATGCAACGAAGCCGTCGACAACAGTTGATGAAGCCGAGGCGGAAGCCGTTCTTGCCGCGGTTAATTTAGCCATCCGTAATTGTTGGTCGTCGGTTGTTATTGAGTCTGATTCTTCTCATGTTATTAACCATTTGTTAGGTTTGGATTTTGCCTGGCGAATTGCTCCCATTTTGTCTAACGTTTTCGCCTTATCGTCCACGATACAGGCGGTCACGTGGGAGCACATTCCCCGATTCGCAAATTCGTGCGCGGATTGAATTGCGAAAAATGCTTTGCTCGGGTTGTGCCATCAGGATTGGGTGCTTGCACCCCCAACCCCGCTTCTTAGGTGTATTATTTCGGATAATATCTTGTTCGCGAATTCTAGCCCGGTTATTGCAATGATATAGTACGAATACTTGACCAAAAAAAAAAAGAATATCCTCAAGAAAATGGTGTCATTCACCCTCTTAAACATATCACACTCTTAAACATATTTATCTAGTGCCATAAACTATTTGAATTTAGCTATAACTTTTTTAATTAAACAAAATGTGTTTCCTATATGGCTAAACATTTTTTTTCCAGATGCTTCGCATTGAGTGGCTATTTCTTCAATTCCATCCCTGTAGTATCTTCCAAAATGTCCGCATTGAGGCCGGCGATAACGATGAACTTATATCATTGTTCCCATTTCGAGGATAGTTTATTACTTTTTTAATGGTGTAATAATTTATTTTTTACCACATTAGTTCCTTCACGAAGATTTGATGTGCGTTGACTTGCCGGTATTAATAATTTGTCGTGGAAACACATTTTTCCTTGTATTTCTTCCGAGACAAAATGTTTTTCATAGGCTAAGTTTAGTTTGAGATACCTTTCATCCCTTGTCGGTTGGGCGATGACCTCCGATCGACAAGCCAATGCAGAAAGACTCTCAATCATTCCCTTTTTAGGTGTCCTATGGATTTCGAGCTTATTGACTGCCACCCAAGGTGTCAACTCTTTTCTGTAAGCCATTAGGTTTTATTTTCTTGGCCGATTCTACTTATTCTTTTGTATGGGCGTGCCTTACCAAGGCAGCAGATTCTACTTATTCTTTTGTATGTTTAGTTCTTCACAAAACTGTTTAAGCTTTTGGTCCTGAATTGTCACTGATGAGAATCCCTTGGACTCCGTATCTAAATACAATGATTATATTTTTTTAGTTTCATCACCTGAAATTCTATTTTCATTGCAAATGGGTTTGCTTGAACCAACTTTGAGTTGTCGTAAATAATGACGATTGCGAATGTTCTTTGACTTTTTACATTAGCAATGACCAAACGAAGTCGACGCTCTATTGAGCCAAGGTCGAGTCTGCTGGGATAGGCTTCAACTTCGCTGAGGCATCCAATTCTTGGAAAGTAGTTCTAACAATACTTGCAAACCTATACAGGACTTAACGCCATGATATTCATAACTGACCAATAATATCTTTGTTTTAGTGCTTTTCATATGATTGGTGTAGCACTTTCATGACACGTGGTATAACATTCATGAAGCTCCCTGAAATTTGTCTTGCCTCGATCGACGTGAGACGCGCCTTAAATAATGGGTGAGTAGTCACTTTTGTAGAAGGTTTTGTGTATGATGAGATAATTACTTGCGAGCTTATTTTCGGTTCATCACTCGCTTCCAGATAGTTGTGAATATGGAACATCCAATTTGGCTTGATTTTGATGTTCAATATCTCTCTATACTCCGTAGTGGAACGACATACCCTGTCTAAGAACTGGATTTCCTTTTCAAGCGGCTATCCCAAAGCGTACTTACTGAGATTGTCAGCTTCGTGTTTGAAATCCCTTGGGATAAATTCGATGTGTAAGCCTTCAAAATATTCAGTCAACGCTTTGCCTCATTCAATTACTCTTCCAGTGGTTCGCCCTTAACTGCATACTCCCTCTTTTACTTGGTTAGCCACCAATTGATAATCACACTTGATGCTTAGGGAGGTGGTTCCCACGTATTTAGCCAATCGAAGGCATGTGATGAATGCCCTCATGTTTCGCTTCATTATTCGTGGCTCTAAAATTCAGGGTGAGGGCATATCTCAGTGCCCCTTGCCTCCATTGGGTGGAACCAAAACCATCCATACCTTGAGCCATTTGAAGCTAAGGATCCATCTGTCCAGATATTCCAAGTTTCTTTTTCTTTAATCTTAACATTTGCCTACTCCATCCTCTTTTGACATTGCCTATTAGGGGTGAAAAAGAAGAAATTGTCGGGTTCGAAAAGCCGACAAAAAGTGAACTAATAAAATAATAAATCGTAAATAATCAGTTTAGTTTTCGGTCAGTTTTTATCATTTTAATCGAATTTTCGAACCGGTTTGGTTTACGAATTTTAAAAACCGTAGACACTGATCAAGTCGTTAATAGTTATATCTTTATATATATTATACTAATTAATCAATTAATACAAAATAATATTAGTTGAGTTGTTCAATTGATCTTTTAGTTATTCAAACAATTTTTGTAAAAGATTATATAAATATTGTTTAATTGAGTTGTTTTATTATTCAATGTGGTTGTGAATGTGTATTTTTCAATTATTCGGTTTAAACCAAATGTCTGGGCCAAAAAATTGTAATATGAATATACTAATTATTTTTTTTGTATGGTATTTTCGTCATGTGTTTTTGTGAAGAAAATCCGTAAAAATAATATAGGTATCCAAATAAAATAGTAAAAAAAATGGTTTGACTAGTTTGATTTCACTCCTATGGCAAATGAAAGTGCGAGGGCAACATAATCCACTATAAAGTCGACCAACAACTAACATTTGACTGTTGTCCTTGAAGCGAATTTGATTCAAAATTTGTTCATTTTAATACATGTTTAATTATACTTCTCGTGGTATTGGATTTTGTAGGAATTATTCCAAAGGCTAATTATGAGGATAATGATATCTTCCGCATGAAATATGGGTGAAGTTTCCTCGTGAAGACGACCAAACGAGAAAGAAATTTCTCAACCTCAAAATAATTCATTTTCAACTTGGTGTCAAGTTTGCCCACACTGTGGAACAAGACTTGACCCTTAACCCGTTTCTTCACTAAAATAGAGCTACAACTACATGGTTGATGCGTAAATAGAGATACAAGGCATCACCTTTAGAGGACTTTGGGATGTGAGGTAATGTCCTTAGAAACTGATTAAGACGTTAAACACGTCTCTACAATCAAGTGTCCACATGAACTTCTTATTATCATTTAATATTTGGAAGAAGTGGAATCTCTTTTCTCTTGATTTTGGCAAACCAAAGCGACTAAGTTCAGAGATTGAACTTACTTGTCGCAATTTAGTGATTTCATCTCTTCGATGACATCTAGCTACATGAATACCTGGATGACCATAAATTCCCAAAACTTTTCGGAGTGGACGCCAGCAGTGTACTCTGCTAGATTGAGGCGAACTTGGGGGTGTCACATGCACTCAAAGATCTGATACAGCTCCTTTGTGTGGTTGTCACTCATTTTGATTTGACAAGAATTTCATCACCATACGACACCATTGTTTTCTCAATCATCACAAAGAACAAATTATTCATAATCATCTAGTAAGTGGCGCCAACATTGATCAAGTCAAAGGGCATGAGAGTGTGGTGGTAGATGTTGTTGTCGACATAAATATTATGGACAAGTGTCATCTTCTGCTATCTTGATTTGGTTGTAGTATCAATAGACATCGATGCATCTTAAGAGTTCATGGTCGAATATGATGTGGACAACTCGGTCGATGCTCAAAAGTGCGTAGGAGTCTTTGGGATAAACCTTGTTCAAATCTCTGAAGTAGACACACATCCCCCACTTATCTTTCTTTTTTTACCACACCTGAGTTAGACACACAATTTTGAAATTTGATCTTCTTTACAAAGTTGATATTGACCGATCTTTTCCACTTCTTTCCTTATAGCGAGCTTATTTCGTTGTTCATTAAAATATGGTTCTAGGGATAAACCTGATAATAGTGTTAATATTCAGCTCGTTGGCGATTAACTTTTTTGCTTATGCTTAACCTATTGCTCGTATTCTAGATGAAAATTACATGGAACCTACTGAACATGTTTATGAAGGCATTAACCCGCTCTTTTGTAAGTGTCACTCTTATGGTCATGACCTTTTAGGGATCGTCTAATAGGACGACCATTTTTCTGGGGGATTTATGTTTGTCCAAATGGAAAGTGGCTTCCTTTAATTGTGGTTCCTTACGACGTTTACGTAGCAATACCTTAATGTCAGTTGATCCCTGATCTCTTCAATACCATGTAGTGTTTTGAATTTCTTTTGATGTGAGGTGGATCTGACTATTTCATTTGATTATACAGTCGTTTGCTTAAGAATTGCATTTCATGAAGCATGAATAATGTCAACCACCACTAATAACACATTTGTTTTGAGCACTTGTAAAAACGCCATCAGAAGGTTGATCGTCCTTAGTGGATAAGTCGTCTCTCATATGGGGGAAGTCCACTGTCTTTAAGTCCACCTTCGTTTTTCCATGGGATAATAAGGTGTTTGTTAAAGAACAAATTTTGAGCTCCTTCAATCAACCAAAATCCTATTCACATCGTAGCCGTATATATCCTTCATAACTAACAAGGAGTCATCTTTTGAATTGTTTACATGTTTCATGTCCAACTCTAAGAAGGATATAACAACATCCTCCAATAGAGCCGATAACGTTTCCCTAGTAAGACGATATTCGAGATTTGTCCAATGTATACCTCCATTGCGCTGCTAGTTCCTACTCCTTAGGCGAGTCCTCCATTTATGGCATTGAAGGTTCTTCCGTTCTTTTCAATGGTATCCTCGTTAGTTGGATGCCTCATTTCCTTAGGTAAGAGCCAACGCCTCAATTTTCTTTCCCTCATTGTAGTTTTTCTTTTTGCCTTCTTTGGAGGTGCTCTGTCTGACCTTGACCTATTTTAGTTATGTGTAGGTTTTTTCTCTCTTCATTAAATTCCTAGGTTATAAATCGGAATAACGTTTATGTTGTCATCCAGGGCGGCGCCTCTAGAACCAACAACCTTGATGAAGACGCGGACTACCTCTCTCCCTCACATGACTTGGTCAATCTCCACGTCGTTTTGTTGTTTCACGTCATCAAGAGACCAACCTTTTTTTAGGAATTTCCTCTTGCTCATATAATGTTGAATGTACTTGTGTTTTAGGTTTGGTTAGAAGGAGTCTAAAGCTCTTGGAGGGCTAAGAAGAAGTACGATGGTTGCCCGCAAGAGTCACTGAGAAGACTTTCTTTTAAGAAACGTTATGAGATCATGATGTATTAGTAGGAGTCACTCGTGGCATTATCCGAGAGTCACTACTTGGAGTGCACAAGTTGTCATTCAACGCCTAGTTAGGGCAGACGTCATCAGATATCCATTAAGAGAACCTAAAATGTATTGTTTTTATGTAAATGTATCTTAATTTAAGAATTAAGGTTCATTTTGATGTGAGTAGCCTTATATGTCAACGGACTTGAGCCACGAAGATGAAGTTTTTTGCAAGCATGTTCAACAAATATTGATAACGAGATGAAGTCTTAAAGTCTTATCTATTTTGATTCATTGTTCTTATTTTGTTGAAGTGCGTTTTCAACTATTAATAGGGAAAAATATGAAAAAAATGTAACATGTTTAACCAAAGTGGTAAAAGTGACACAATGTTTGTTTTTGATGCAACATGTTTAGTGTTGTTGATTTTTTATGAAGTCTGTTTGTGACCGTTAAACATTTATGTTAACTCGTCACATATCTTGCACGTTACCTCCTTATGTGTAAAATTCCACAAATGCCCTTGTCTTCTTCAATTGCTGGTTGGAGATGTTCTGATTGGAGATGTTCTGATTGGAGATGTTTGGAGAGTTATCTGTGAGTTGCAAGTGCCAGTCCAGGCCTGGGATCTCTCCCCTTTTGATTGTCAGTTCCTTCGTTTCACCATGAAATCGTAAAATGTGGCGCTTAATTCTCTCAA
Source organism: Chamaenerion angustifolium (assembly GCA_946814005.1). Classification (NCBI taxonomy): domain Eukaryota; kingdom Viridiplantae; phylum Streptophyta; class Magnoliopsida; order Myrtales; family Onagraceae; genus Chamaenerion; species Chamaenerion angustifolium. The sequence continues at coordinate 23,922,158 of OX328271.1, read as the reverse complement.
ACGGCCAATCTTAACTTCTTAAGAGTCAACTTCGACCATTTAGCTTTCGGATCGTGAACCTTTCTGAACTCAACGGACCTGTGCGATCTTCTTACCGCCAGGAAAGAGCTCTAAGGATATTCAAGGGCGCATTTTTCTTAATTTCAAACATAATGTGTTCGTTCAGTGCATTTGTGGAATTCGATCCCCCAATTTTTTGTTGGCGTTTATCTCTATTGAATTTCTTTTACGCCGTTTCATCAAATTTTTAGAATATTCTCCTTTTCTGTTTTAAATTTTATTTTATTTTTACTCGAAACATGCCTAATATATTCATCCTTGTCTGCACATATAGTTATGAGAGTTGTTCTTCCTAAAACTACGCAATGATGGCAGCTACAACTTCGGATAATTCTACATGTCCATAGAATTTGACCAAATCAAGAAAGTTGCTTATGGATATGTTTATCTGGAGTAGTTATTCAGTCTTCATATTCAACCTTAAGTTATCTGCATTTTGGTGCTAACTTTGATGTTGAAACCTTGCATGACAATAAAGTTTTTGTTCTATGGGTGAGCAACTGATACAGATCCATTGTTTGTTTTTATCAGCTTTTTAGGGTTAGGTTTCAAGTACCCCTGATGTATCTTCATGTCTTCGTTTGAAAGAGGAATGGAGAATATTAGTAAAGCCCTATTTCAATATATCAAATCTATTCGTTCATCTTAGTGCTGCTTCGTGACCATATTTAGTATTTGTTTTTTTTTTTCTTTTAGATTAGTGTTTTATCAATTGATATTACTGACTTGCATTGTGTTTTAATCTTTCACATGAGTTTCCGTCTCTATGCCTTAACTTAGTTGGTTAGATATTTTACTGAAGTCGTACTTCATATTTTGGTGCAGAGTGACGCCCCATTGTTCAAACATCTTATTTAGTTGAGTTTGCGACAGCATGGTTTTGGGGGGCATGTTGACCAAGTTGAGGAAATGGTATGGTCTCATTCTTGTAGCCTCTTTGTTGATGATGCAATCCGAAGGAGCAAATCTATTTAACAAGTCCTTCTACACTACTAAATGGAAGTAATCCTCTCGAGTGGCTAAGTGCTACAGCCATACCAGCAGCGTAAGATAGATTCAGCGAATATGTCTCCTGCATCTCCTGTGCTCTCTGTAGAAGAAGTTGTCTCCACCCTTTTTGCACCAAGGAACTTAACCCATGAAGAACAGCAGTCTTTACTTGCATGGACTGCTCTAACAAATCTAATAAATCATGATCAACAATTGCCAAATGGAGTGGAGGCTATAAAGGAAGCAGAAGCTACATGGACTCAATTGTGGCGACAGGTACAAGCTCCGGGTACAACTCCGGCGAGGATTCACAAAACATCTGCTCCCCAACCTCTGTGGTTCGCCAAAAAAAAAAAAAAACTCTGTGCTTCGCCACTGGATTTTCTCTTGCGCCAGAGAGGCGTCGTCAGGTATTTTCTCTGAATACTCCTCACCTTTCCACTCACTACTCAGTAGCGACATGTTTGACTTCCAGAGCTCCGTCTCCGGCTTGTTCAATGACGACAACTGCTTCGGCGCCAACGTGCTTAAAGAAGAGTGGTGCGATGACGAGGGTAGTTTCAGTATTTTTAATTATTATTTTTTAACCGTTCAAAACAACAGTAATGTGAAATGCACGTGTTACAATTTAAACGGAAAAAATAACGGAAAATCAAACTTTTCTTCAAAAATCAACAAAATGAAACATAATACATAAAAAATCCGCGGTCCAAAACAAGTTGCATAAGTTACCAATTTTGACAAACATATTACATATTTTTCATACTTAGTTTTTCATACGTGAATTATGTTTGGGTGTTTAGGGTTTAGTTATTTTTATTTAAATTAGTTTGTTTAGATTTTTGAAGGGTTTAGTGGACGGGAAAATACCCAATATTTTCAAATAATTAGTCCATTAGGGTTTATTTTCATTAACTATAAGTGTCATTAGGGTTAGTTTGGAGTTGTTTAATAATCACTTAAAGGGATAGGCGAATTTTAGAGATCAGATTTGTAAAAATACTTTGTGAGAGATTTTATTATCTTGGTTCTTTGAGAATTATCAAACTTATCAGATTTATATATGGCAGGGAAAAACCCAATATTTTCAAATAATTAGTCCATTAGAGTTTATTTTCATTAACTATAAGTGTCATTAGGGTTAGTTTGGAGTTTTTAATAATCACTTAAAGGGATATGCGAATTTTAGAGATCAGATTTGTAAAAATACTTTGTGAGAGATTTTATTATCTTGGTTCTTTGAGAATTATCAAACTTATCAGATTTATATATGGCATTCAACTCCGAATTACCAAACAAGTTTTCCATTCTTAGTTGTGGTGTCTTCATTCCATACATCCTTTTTTCAAGCAGAAATGGTCTGCACATCATCTTGCTAGGTTTTGGTCTCACAATCGACGAGAATCATATAAATTGGTATGAGAGATCGGCTTTTAGTTTCGAGTTTATCCAATTTATATTGTTTATTAAGTTATAGCTTTTAGTAGGTGCAGCTTTTCTACAAAGGAAAAAACTATTCTGCAATAATAATAATAATAATAAATCAATATATATGTCATGGCTAAGAGTTCGTAGTACGGTCTATCTAGAGAGTTACAATCAATATTGTTTGCACTTATAGAGAAGATGCGATGCACATCGAGTACTGATATGGAATTACACTACAAAAATGTATCTCTATAATGACTAAGATTTTTTTGGTATCACTAGACTTGTTACCAAACATTTATTTTCTACAACAACAAATATGGTTGTAACTGTTAGAGATGAATAGATACTAGCAAATATACCACCATTAATAATTGTTTTTGTGTATGTTGGTTTTGATGCAAAAACAATATAATTTAGCTAAAACAAAAAATTTGTTTCTAAAAAACTATGTTAGTGTTAACTAACAATGTTGCTGCAAAATAGGTGATTTATCACATTTTCTGACAATAATGTTCGCCACTAAAATATCATATTTAGTACAAGATGGAGTTACCAACACTAAACAAATGGGTGTTGTCGATGAGTTGTTTTTGTGTCGGTTATGTTCGCAATTAAAATATGTTATTTAGTAACAACAGGGGGTAACACCAACTAAACCAAGTAAAACGTCATTATTTCTACCGAACCAAAATTACTTTAAAAAAAGGTAAAATACGAGTTTCCTCCTAATGTTTAAGCCAAATTTAAGATCCCCCTTAATGTTTAAAATTTAAAATTTTAGTTCTAATGTTTGAACTGAATGAAAATTACCCTCATACCGTCCAAAAACTGTTTATTTGTGACAGAAATTTAATCATGTGCTTGACACGTGAGTTTTATACATTTTGAATGGACAAAATTGTCTCGCGTCCTCAATTTCTCCTTCCTCCAAACGGTGAAGCTCTGGAACAATGCATTTTTTACGGTTTGAAGAGCTACCCAGTTTTTTGCAGAGCTACCAAATTTTTTGCCTCAATCAATTCATAAGTGCCTCAATCAACTTTTAAAGGAAGTTTTTTGCCTCAATCAATTTCTATGTCATAAACCCGTTGGAAGAACAACATTGGTGATAATCAGGCAGTTGGGAGCATCTTCCGATGTGTGATCCTCAATACAATGCCTTGGACGTCGAATTTCGAGTTATCGACGTACGGTTGCGATGGTGCAGGAGATCACTGAATAGTGAGAGACGACCACTCAAGGGCGTGAGAAATTAAGAGGTCATACAAGATAGGTGTGTTATTCTTCCACACGGCGAACTCTTCCTCCATCTGGGCGAGGTTGGCGCTTTCTTCATTCGCCATGGATGACATTCTTATAGGAGGTTGATCTGAAATCTGAGTGGTTCTATTGATAGTGTGTCAACATATCAAGACAAATTTGTATGAGTTTCAAAAGTTTAATAGAGAATTAGGAGGAGAAGTCTATCTTACAATGCTCAGATTACATGCACTTTTTTGGGAGTGTTATACTCTTCCATTAACAATCGGGAGAAGAATTGCAGCTCATCTCCTCTACCTCAGTCTGTTCAACTCCACGGGGAAAACCATGGCAGTTCTCCGGCCCCCTGGGACTGTCCTATTTTCTTCTTGTTTGATGGTTCGGTGAGGACTGAGGAAGGAAGAAGAAGATGAAGATAGTTATGGAGGAAGAAGATGAATATGGGTATCAAAGGTAGTTTGGGCACTTCAAAATATTAAACAAACATGGGATTGACACATGATCTTCAATCTGTTAAAATAAACAGTTTTTGGACGGAAATGGAGAATTTTTAATTGTGTCCAAACATTAGAACTAAAATTTCAAATATTAAGGGAAATCTTAAATTTGAAAAATCGTATTTTACCCTTAAAAAATGTTTGCTTCTGCATTGAAAACCCTAAAATCTATCTCCTGCTTCCTTTCTTCATTTGCCTCTTCAAGTAAAAATCAAAGGACTATGGGTTAAGGTACTCAAATGCGAACTAAGATGGCAGAGCTAATCAATAGAGAGTCAAATGCGTTATGGGTTAAGGTACTCAAAGGACTATATTTCCCCAGAACGACATTTAGAGAAGCTGGGAGAGGTGGACGAGCATCATGGGGATGGGCGAGTATGCTACAAGGGCGGTACACATTGATAAAGGAAGGGTTGTGGATTGTAGGTGATGGTAAGACAATCAACCCCGGACGAGACCCATGGATCCAAAGAAAGTCGGGTTTCCTACCCGACATGACCATGGGTTGGAGCGACAACCCGGACTTGAAGGTGGCAGCCCTTATCGACCGAGATACGGGTAGGTGGAACGAAGAGCTAATTTCTATTATAGCGACACCACATGATGCAGCCCATATACTGGATATTCACTTACTTGTGATAGTCGAACCGGACTATGTCATTTGGCCATACACGGATGACGGGAAGGTATCAGTCACAACTGTCTATCATCGACTAAGGGAGGTAGCATCAGGTAGATTAATTGGGTTGGGGAACGATGGACATAGACCCATAACCATATGGAGGGAAGTGTGGGGCACCAACATATTGTCGAAGGTCAAGTCCTTTATATAGAGGCTACTTACTAATTCGGTGTCGGTGATGGATAACTTGAGGAGACGGGGAATGAATGTAGATTCGAGATGCCCGATATGTGGTGAAGTGAAGGACGTTGAACATTTGATATTCAAGTGTGGATGGACGAAAGGTGTATGGATGAGATTGATGGGGCCGGATACAACAACTAATGAATCAATGAAAATGGGTGAGTGGATTAGGGCGAGATGGGATGAACCGAATGTGAATAGCGAACTGCGAGACAAACGGTGGTGGTTGTTTCTCTATACGTGCTGGAATATATGGAAAGGAAGGTGCATAATGGCGTTCGAACAAAAGCAACCGAACACACGGGAGGTGATTGAACGTACTATGAAGGGATATGAGGAGTACAAGGGTGCACAACCAATAGGGGGTCCGACACAAATGCAGAGGGCACCACAAAAATTGAGGAGACCGAACCCGGGGTATGTGAAAATAAATTGTGACGCATCTTGGTGTAGCCGAACGGGGATGAGTGGAGTTGGAGTGCTTGCGCGAGATGAGGTGGGTGATCTAATGGGCGGAACAAATAGACATCAAAGAGGACAGAATGTAGATGTATTGGAAGCCGAATTAGTTCTACTAGGGGCACGGTTGGCGAGCAAACATCAATGGAGGAACATCATATTTGAGTTGGATTCTAGAAGGATCATGGACCACCTTCAAGGAAGAGAATATTATTGGAGATGTGCATCGGTATGTTCAAAGATCCTAGACTTGGTAGGAAACTTCGAATCGGTACATTGGTCGACGGTTAGACATTCAGCAAATGAAGGAGCTAACTAGATCGCTAATCAGTCGAGATTGGGAGTGATATTGTACGATTGTGTTTCACAACCCCCACTTACACTAGTTTCTATTTTATAAGATGATTGTAGTTTGATTGATGGGGATTGATGGGAACAATATTTACATATGAAATGAAGTAATCTTTTGTGATAAAAAAAAAGAAAGAAGTAAAAATCAAAAACATTTACCGCTTCCTCACTTACATTTTCCTCTGCAAGTGAACCCTACAATCTCCGATCAATCTCCACCCGTCACCATTTCGACTCTTGCGGCGTCCGCTTGATCCCTCAAAGAGTCATCGAATGCTTCGTTACATTCTTCTCCTCAAATTTACCCTGATGATGTCCCGCATTACGTTGCAGATCGGGATAAGCAGGTCGAAAGAAGAAGCGTGATGGAGGCATTCGATCCCGACGACCCTGACCTTCTCTCCGTTACTGGTGTCCCTAATAGCTCCACTATCTGTTGAAAGTTGTTTCTGTTGGACTAATGAATCTTAGGATTGATTTAAACATGTTAAGAAACTTAATAAACACATTTAAATTAAACAGCTGAAGCTTGAATCGAATTCGTGAACTTACCTCCAGCCATTGCTAAACTGAGTTTCGTGATTCGTTTGGAGCTTCTAAACCCTTACTCTTCACAGTAGATGGTGTATTCAAAGCTGAATTGAAGAAGAATGGTGTCTAGGGACCAAAAAGGAGAATGCTCTATTTAATGCTCTATCCATCAAAGAGCATAAATGAAAGCATTGAATGGCTGCTTTTGTGGACGAATGGTTGCTTAACTTGTGGACCAATTTCTGTTGTTAATTGACTATAGATGAAGAAAAAAACAACTTGGATTTCTCTATAATAAGTGCATGAACAAAGTGGGCAAATGATTTGCACAAAGTGGGCAACTAATTTGCACAGAGTGGACAACTAATTTGCACAAGGTGGGATGCTACATATTTTTTTTAACAACATTCTCCCACTTGGTCCATATATATATTCCATCATTCACCTTAATGAGAAAAATGAAATATATGAATCATGGCGATATGTTCTCTTATATTGAGTATTATTTTCCATGTATTACAATATATATCAAGTTTCTCAGTGAAAGCTCATAAAACTTAATGAATAAACCCTATGTTCATTCAAGGTCCAAAATTTAGTAATGTTTTCTCAAAATTAACAAACATATATGTGCACAAAACTAAATGAGATAACATCAACTGAATAAGAGTATCACAATATAAAAATGAATACTTACATCATGGAACCAAGTCCCATTCTTTCTACATGATCCTTGAAATTCTTTGGTGGCATGCCTTTAATTAGTCAAAGGATCAACAATCATCAACTCAGTGCTAACGTGCTCAATGACCACTTTCTTTTCCTTAACACGTTCTCTGATGGCCAAGTATTTAATGTCGATGTGCTTACTTCGACTACCACTTTTATTGTTCTTAGCCATAAACACAGCAGCTGAGTTGTCACAATACAATCTTAATGGTCTAGAAATAGAGTCAACTACTCTAAGCCCAGAAATGAAACTCTTTAACCATACACCATGTGATGTAGCCTCAAAACATGATACGAACTCGGCTTCCATGGTGGAAGTAGCAGTCAAGGTTTGATTTGCACTCCTCCAAGACACGGCTCCACCGGCAAGCATGAAAATGTAACGTGATGTTGATTTACGTGAATCAACACAACCAGCGAAGTCCGCATCGGAGTAGCCAATCACCTCTAAATTATCGGTCCTTCTATACATGAGCATGTAATCTTTTGTTCCTTGAAGGTATCTCATCACCTTCTTTGCAGCTCTCCAGTGGTCAATACCTGGGTTACTCTGATATCTCCCAAGCATCCCAACAACAAATGCAATGTCAAGTCTAGTACAGACCTGAGCATACATCAGGCTTCCAATAGCTGAAGCATATGGAAAGTTTTTCATTTGTTCCCTCTCAAGCTCATTTTTAGGACATTAGATTAGACTAAATTTATCACCCTTAACAATGGGTGCTATACTTGGCGAACAATCTTTCATCTGAAATCTCTCTAAAACTTTGTTGATATAGGCATCTTGAGACAAACCCAAAATGCCTCGAGATCTTTCTCTATGGATCTTAATGTCGATGACATAAAATGCTTCACCCATATCCTTCATATCAAAGTTCTTCATGAGAAATTGTTTCACCTCATATAGCAAACCCTTATCATTGGTTGCAAGAAAAATATCATCCACATATAGTACCAAAAAACAAGCCTTGCTCCTACTGACCTTCTGGTATATACATTGATCCATGACGTTCTCTTCAAAACCAAATGAAGTGATAACATTATGGAATTTAAAATACCATTGTCGGGAAGCTTGTTTTAATCCATATATAGATTTATTAAGCTTACAGACCAAGTGCTCACCATTAATAGAGGAGAATCCTTCAGGTTGTTTCATATAAACCTCTTCCTCTAGATCACCATTAAGGAAAGCCGTTTTCACATCCATTTGATGCAAATCCAAATCAAAGTGGGCAACCAATACCATGATCACACGAAGTGAATCTTTCTTAGATACAGGAGAGAATGTTTATGTGTAGTCAATTCCCTCCCTTTGAGTGAATCCTTTGGCAACGAGTCTTGCCTTATATCTCTCAATGTTGCCTTGTGAGTCTTTCTTTGTCTTGAAGACCCATTTACTTCCAATGGCTTTTACACCATCAGACAACTTGACGAGATCCCAAACTCGGTTAGATGTCATAGAATCTATCTCTTCTTTCATGGCATTGTGCCATAAGTTCGAAACCTTAGAACTCATGGCCTGTGAAAACGTCTCAGGATCATTTTCGGCTCCAACATTGTAGTCACACTCTTGTAGATACACAATATAGTGACTAGGAATCGCTGATTTTATTACTCTAGTAGATCTTCTTAATGCTGAATTAACATTCTCTTGAGTTGTAGGATCATGTTGTTCAGCAGGTTCTTCAACAGTTTCAGGCATCTGTTGAACTTCAATATCTACTAGATCAGGATCAACAACTTGTGGTACTTCCATGACTGGTCTTCAACACGCATTTGTACTTGAGGCGCGTTGTTAACAACAATGACCAGTCCATTACTTGAAGTGGCACACTGAGCATCTAAATGATCTTTCTCAGGACCTACGCCCTGGGATCGATTGCTCCCACTTATAAAGTCATTCTCAAGAAATTTTGCATTTCTTGATTCCACAAACCTAGTGCTATGATATGGACAATAAAATCTATATCCCTTAGACCTTTCAGCATATCCGACGAAATACCCACTTATGGTCCTCGGGTCCAACTTCGTTTCTTGTGGATTGTAGACTCTTACTTCAGACGAACATGTCGCAAACTTGGTTTCCAACCTTTGAATAACTCAAAAGGTGTCTTTGGGACAACCTTGGTTGGGACTCGGTTTAATATGTACACAACCGTTTTAAGATCCTAAGTCCACAAGGATTTAGGAAGTTTGGTGCTAACAAGCATGCTTCGCACCATGTCCAATAATGTTCGGTTTCTCCTTTCAGCTACTCCATTTTGGTCCGGAGAGCCAGACAAGCTGTATTGGGCAACAATCCCATTCTCTTGAAGAAACTTCGCAAATGGACCATTGTCCACTTTCAGTGTATCTACAATAGTACTCTCCACCTCTATCGAATCTCACGATCTTAATTTGTTTACCACATTGTTTCTCTACTTCAGCTTTAAACGCTTTAAAAGCATCTAGTGCTTCATTCTTATTGTTAAGCAAGTAGAGATACATGTATCGTGAATAATCATCTATGAAGGAGACAAAGTACTTATTTCGGTATGCATCCATGTCTGGACTACAAATATCTGTATGTATGATTTCCAATAACTCAGAGCTCCTTTTGGCACCTTTCCTAGATTTGTTAGTCTGGTTACCCTTAATGCAACTTATACAAGTCTCAAAGTCAGTAAAATCCAGAGCACCAAGTACCCCATCATTCACTAACCTTTTAATTCTCTCAATGGAGATATGTCCCAATCTCCGATGCCACAGTATAGAAGACTCTTTATTCATAACACATCGTTTAGGACCAGCATTTTCGTGAACATGCATAGAAGTATGGTTATCATTATTTTGTAGATTAAGGAGAAAAAGACCATCATACAAAATACCACATCCAATAACATCAAAATAAATTAAATCCGGAATCTGAAAAGTTAAAGGAGTAACCATCTAATACAAGTCTGGAAACTGAAATTAAATTCCTAGAAAAGCTAGGAATATAAAATGTCTTCTTCAAATTTAAAATGAAACCACTACTTAAAACCAATAAGCACGTCCCAATGGCCTCTACATGTGAGGGCATCTTATTTCCTGAATAGACACTTCGCTCACTTCCCATCGGTTTCTGCAGGTCTCGTAAATCCTGCAATGAATTGGTAACATGGATTGTAGAACCAGAATCAATCCACCATGTATTATGATTAACATCAGTCATATTGGATTCATAACAAACAAAAGAAAGTTGAGTACCTTTATTATCAAGCCAATTCATGAACTTGGATCATTGTTTCTTAACGTGCCCCTTCTTTTTGCAGAAGAAGCACACAATCTCCTTCTTAATGTCCTTCTAAATAGGAATTTTCCCCTTTCTCTTGTCCTTAGCTTGATCCTTCTTTTTGTTCTTTCCAGGGGTCGTTAAGTTCACATTTTCCTTTTCCCTTTCCTTTTCCTCCATAATCAGTCTACCCTCTTCCTGAACACACATGGTCAACAACTCATTGATCGACCATTTATCCTTATGTGTGTTATAGGATATCTTAAATGGACCATACTGTTGAGGTAAGGTACAAAGGATGTAGTGAACTAAGAAGGATTCTGACATCTCAACCTCCAATGTTTTCAATTGGGCCGATATATCCCTCATGCACATGATATAATCACGCACACCCTTAATGCTGGTGAGCTTCAGGGACGAAAACTGTATGATGAGGGTGCTCGCCATTGCTTTATCTGAAGTGGCAAATTGCTCATCAATAGCCTTTAGTAAGTCTCGGACTTTGTGATACTGCTCGACGGAACCCCTGGTACCAACAAATATTTTTGTCTTTATGAACATAAGGGAGAGATGATTAGATCGCTCTCACTTATCATAAAGAACAACTTCATCAGGAGAGCTGGTTTCAGTTACTGCAGGGGGCTCCTCCTTCCTAATAGCATAATCTATGTCCATCCAACCCAAATGAAGGAGAATTCTTTCCTTCCAGACTTTATAGTTGTCCCCTTTGAGTTCGGGAACATCACATTTCATATCAGTGTAATTAACAGGTTGAATTGCTGCAATAAATTAAATATTCATGCTCATGTTACTAATTTTGAAGCTATAAAAAAATATGGACTTTTTTCAAAAACTGTTCACTTTAGAAAAAATATTTGAAAAAGTGTATATCGAATTTTTTTTTTTAGGAAAGTATGCATACGCGCGTCCTAGGGATGCGCCTATTGCAATAGGCACACGCCAGGGGTGCGCCTATTGCCCAAACTTTTTTTTTTTCGCAAAAACACCCGTCTATCAGAAACCACGTTGATTTTAAGTCTGCTTAGGAGATCATTGCGTACATGAATTTGAATTGTATTGGTTAGTCGTACGGTGAGGACAGAAGAAAGCTGATCCCCTTCCAATGGTTAGGAAGGGTCTTGGATCAAGAGGACAGAAGATCAATTTGTTAACAAAAGGGTCTTGGATCAAGAGGACAGAAGATCAATTTGTTAACAAAAGGGTCTTGGATCAAGAGGACAGAAGATCAATTTGTTAACAAAAGGGTCTTGGATCAAGAGGACAGAAAATCAATTTGTTAACAAAAGAGTCTTGGATCAAGAGGACAGAAGATCAATTTGTTAACAAACCACGGAGATGATTGTCTCACGCGTTGCTTTATCCCAGTATTCACAAGTCCAAATTCCTCTACGCGCACCAAATTCCTCCATGTATGCTTTTTTTCCTACTATATGCTTACTTTTTGAAAAACATCTGATTTTGAGCCTGCTTATACGGTTTTCCTCCTACATAGAAATTGAGAGATAGTCTCTCCAATAAAGAAGAAAGGAAGTTATCAGAAGTTAAATACTTTAGGTTCCTGCCCTAAATTTTCCAACTTGTTCTGAACAACATCCGCGAGGTCAAACATTGAAACAAAGTTGTTTATTCACAAGTTTCTGAATGAGACTTTTCTTCAAATACACTAGCTAGTTTGACATTTTCAGGAATTACTGCTGCAAAATAACTCTTTTGGGGTTACTTTAGGTTCCTGCCCTAAATTTTCCAACTTGTTTTGAACAACATCCGCGAGGTAAAACACTGAAACAAAGTTGTTTATTCACAAGTTTCTGAATGAGACTTTTCTTCAAATACACTAGCCAGTTTGGCATTTTCAGGAGGAAAACCATTTCTTCTTAGAACTTCCTTTCTTCTTTACTGGAGAGAGTATCTCTCAATTTCTATTTAGGAGGAAAACCATAAGCAGGCTTGAACTCAGATAAAAAGCTATAGTCATTGGAGAAGCTTTACAAGATATTCGGAAGATTCAGAATCTTGTGAATAAATAACTTTGTTTCATTGTTGTTCAGAACAAGTTGGAAAATTTAGGACAGGAACCTAAAGTAACCCCAAAGAGCTCTTTTGCAGGAGTAATTCCTGAAAATGTCAAACTAGCTAGTGTATCTGAAGAAAAGTCTAATTCAGAAACTTGTGAATAAACAACTTTGTTTCATTGTTGTTCAGAACAAGTTGGAAAATTTGGAGGAAAACCTGTGAATACTGAGATAAAGCAACGCGTGAGACTATCTCTCAATTTCTATTTAGGAGGAAAACCATAAGCAGACTTAAAATCAACGTGGTTTCTAATAGACGGGTGTTTTTGCGAAAAAAAAAAGGTTTGGGCAATAGGTGCATCCCTAGGACGCGCCTATTCAATAGGCGCGTCGCGCGTATACATACTTTCCTAAAAAAAAAAATTCGATATACACTTTTTCAAATATTTTTTCTAAAGTGAACAGTTTTTGAAAAAATTCAAAAATATGACATATCCTACCAATGTAGAATTATGTTAAATTATGAATCTACTGACATAAAACTTGCATGTGGGCTAAAGTTCTAATTCAATTAGATTCATCTTAACTTTATAATAAAACTATCAAATTATGTTCCTTTTCCTAATTCCTGTGGGTAAATTAGAAAATATAATTTGATATTTTATTCTAATTAATTATACAAATATAATAAAAATTCATGTGGGATAAATTTTTATTATATTACGTATGATTAATCACAATTAATGTTTATTTTTAAATGTGATTCTGAATAAACTTTAATATATAGTTTCAATTAATTAAGAATGTTGTGTCTACTCCCTAATTAATTTAAACTATATGAACCACATAAACATTAATTTAATAACTTGGCTTAATTATTGCATAAACATATAAGCAATATTTTATAAATTTAATTCCAAATGTACTAATATATATATATATATATTTATATTTATCTTAAAATTGCATGTATAATTTAAATAACGATGAATTATACAAGCAAATAAAAGTACAAAACACTTATAATTAAATTCATAGCCACGTAGAATTAATTTACCAAAATTATACATAGAATCACGGTTCATAACCGTTGTTACTATTCATGGCCGTTACTATTCATAACCGTTACTATTTAGTTTACTTACTATTCATAACGGGTACTGTTCATCTATTTAGCGGACATGTTGATTGGAAAACATTGCCCCTGCATCGCAATAAATCTGTTTATCCGTATTGATTCACGAAGCGCGGTTATTACTTATTTTTATCCCATAATTAATGAGGGTAATATTTTCTTTCCATAGGTCTGAAGAGATCCAAGATGAAGCATGTGTTATGAGAGTTACAACGAAGATGAGAAGATTGTGCAAAAAATAACAGAGAATAAACCTAGTTTACAAGGAGATCATCCTTTGAACTACCAGGGAAAGGAGCACCTTATGTCGGTGGGAAGTATGTTGGTAACAAATGCTCAAATATGAAAAGTGTGTTGATTTAATATAACGGTGAATGGGAAGAAAATGACGATGATACCGTTCCATGTCATGATCAATTTTATAGAACAAATTGTGATGTACAATTGAAGAGAGGAGCTTATATGATTTTAAAACAACAACCATGGTTGAATTACAAGGAACACCTCACTTACTATAAATTGGAATGTGTAAATGAGTGTGGAGAAATTCAAGCTAACAAAAAATTTAGGATGCCACTGATTATGAAGATCTCTTCCTTGATAGCGTGGACAATGGATTAATGTTACTGAGGGGAGTTGAACATATAATCTACTTTGTTTTTGTCTGATGAGATTCATCACCAACATATTTAAGGATTACAAATTTTTCTAGTCACCGAGAAGAAAAATTGAATTCTCAAAGCAAAAATCCAGGTCGAATCTTTTTAGAGGAAAGAGGGAATAATGTGAGCAGTCTTATATATCAAGGGACTCGAGACACGAAGATGAATGTTCTCGCATAGGGGTGGCATTTTTTTACACGACACAATTAAACGACACGACACGGTCTGCTTTAAAGCGTATATGAGTTTGACCTTAACGGATCCCGTGTCTAAACAACTCTTATACATTTAGACACGATTAATAAACGTGTTTAAACAACTCAGACCTGCGGATATATGTATAAACACGATTAACTAATCGTATCGTGTATACCTGTGACACGAATAAAGACACGGTTAACTAATCGTGTCGTGTCTAATCGTGACACGTTCAGAAAAATATATAAAATTAAGGGTTAATTACTTAAATGGTTACACATGTTTGACCATTGTGCAGAATTGTTACACATGTTTCAAAATGTGATTAATTGGTTTTGCTATGTGACTAAATGGTTACACATATTTTTTACAGTTTAATTAATTGGTTACTCCGTCATTAGTCGTTACTCTTTGCCGTTATATAATTTTTTAAACATATTTTTTATTTATCAAATGACTATTATACCCTCCATATGCCTTTTGAGCTGTTCTTCGTGTTATCCTTCACTGTTCTTCATCTTCCCTGTCAAAATAAAAAATCACGATTGAAAACACCTCAATTTTGTTACATACATACCGTTTTTACATCCCCAGAGAACCTTGGTAATCCAAAGTCCCCCAAAGTGTAAGACGGGCTACAACCAATAGTGCAAGCTCATAGAGTAGGTTTTTTGTGAACTGCACTAATCAAAAAACAAACACAGCACACACAAAGTAGTTTATTTATGGACATCACATGGTGACATGGGAATTTGACAGTTTGATGGGATGAAATTTCACAGTGCTTCTGCAACTGGGTAGTGCACATTGGTCATTGATAGCTTAAAGAAGTTGTTGCTGCTGCTGCCAAACGAATCGGGCATTCCAAATCCAAAGTTCTCCACCATTTCTGACTTAGTCTCTAAATCATTATTACCATTATAAGATGTACCAGTGATTCCAATGGTTTGGGAGGATCATTTATTTTTCTTGTTCTTGTTCTTGTCATTGCCACCATCCCCTCTTGAAATATATTTTCCCTTATTAACCTTTTTAATCTGCCTCTTATCTTTCTTGTACAACTTCTGTTGCCTAGTGCCTCGCTGACCAGCATGCGAAACTGATGTTGGAGTTGGATCATATACATTGGGAGCCCATGTCACTTGGAGCTTTTCTGGAGGGAATCCTTGTTTTTCACGACTTCCCTTCATGGAAGATACTAGCTTCACAGGAAGAACCTGGAAGAGACAAAACATAACATAATGAGAAGTGAACACCGTCAAACTCTGTCTTTCTTGCGACCATCATGTTCAAGAATACAACCCCTAAATTGAATTGAAATTGAACAGAACAGGTGAACCGAAATTGAGAATATCCATACTTAGCCTCAATCGGATCTCAAACTGAGGCAACTCCGAAAGAGAATCTGCTCAAAGCTCTGATATCTTCCACCTTTGCTGAAGAATCCATCGACAACGACGAGGTTCCAGACGCAGACCCATAACAACACAATTCAACAAAATGGGTAGTTTAAAAAACAAATCAAAGAGGAGGAAGGGGTGGAGGAGAAAACCTCCATGGCAATGATACCTAGAACTCAGGAGTATCTACGAAGAAGAAGAAGAATCAGCTCTGCATGTGACTTATTGGTGTTCTTCATACTTCGTTCTTCCGGTTATTCTCAGTTTCTTGTTCTTAGGAATAATAGAGTTTAGAGTTAATAAGTTAATTAAAGAGGGGTAATATTCTCATTTCATATGTTAGAATAGTGACTAACAGTAATTTTTGACGATGAACAGTAGAAAAACCAATTAGTCACATAGCAAAACCAATTAATCACATTTTGAAACATGTGTAACCATTCTGAACAATGGCCAAACATGTGTAACCAATTAAGTAATTAACCCTAAAATTAATATTTTTCGTGTTAACCGTGTCATGTAACGTGTCGTTTCGTGTTTAATCGTGTAAATCTGTATCAATTAGGTCATTCTTAATCGTGTCGTGTTAATCGTGTCATGTTAATCGTGTCGTATCGTGTCGTGTTTAATTGATTCGTGTTGGTTCATATCGTGTCGTGTCGTGTCTATCCGTTATGTTTTTCGATTTTTAATTTCCAAGAAAGTTAATCGTGTCCCGTGTCGTGTCATGTGTGATCTGCTACTTAATCGTGTCGTGTTCGTATCTTATGTTTTGAGACACGTTTAGAAATTATCCGTTTAGACACGAAACATGTTAAGACACAACACGACACGATTGTCACCCCTATTCTCGCAAGCATGTTCAAGAAATCTTGATAAGGAGAAAAAGTTTAAAGTCTTATTTATTTTGAGTCATTGTTCTTAGTTTGCTGAAATGTATTTTCAATAATTAATAAGTTGAATTATGTTTGGGCGTTTAGGGTTTAGGTATTTTATTTCAATTAGCTTGTTTAGGTCTTTTAAGGGTTTAGTGGACTAAAAAATACCCTATATATTTAGATAAGTCCATTAGAATTTTTTTAAATTAATTATAGATGTCAGTAGGATTAGTTTGGATTCTTTTAATAACCATCTAAGGGAATAGCCGAATTTTGGAGATAAGATTTGCAAAAATATACTGAGTGATTTTGTTTTCTTTATTTTTTGAGAACTATAGAACTTATTAGATTTATATATGACATTCAACTCCGACTTGTCAATCAAATTTTCCGTCCTTGGTTGTGGCATTTGCATTCCATCCATCCCTTTCTTGAAGTAGAAACGGTCCGCGTGTCATCTTGTTAGGGTCTTCGTGTAACAATTGATGAGAATCATATCACATTTCCTTTTAATGGAATTGTAGTTCATTAAATCTATGAATATGATTCATTTTGTGTAACTCCCATTTTGGTACTGCCCTCCTCGTAGAGGGCCCTCTGTGAGGAGGGGGTAGTACCATTCTCATGCTTGCTAAAATCTAGAATAATTTTGAGTGACCCCGTGATCAATATGTAAGAGAGATAAGATACACTTCATGAATATTTTTTTATTTTGAGTATTCAAACTCGAGATTATGAAACAATGATGATTTCACGTTTCTTATGTTAGCAGCTGGTTGCCTTGTAGTTTAAGATGGTTTCACGTTTTTTATGTTTGCAGCTGCTTGCCTTGTAGTTTGAGATGTTTGCCCTCTCCACAAGTAAAGTAACTGTTATATGATAGCTTTACGTGAGAGGGTGCCATAGTTTGATATTTCCGAGGAACATTATGCACTTTGCCTGCCTTTCTTTCATATGATTTAACGAAATTTTATGGTAAATAAAATGGTTTGTATAATTCAGTCTCCGATTTTTTTCCTCTCTAAATATATCTCATTTAAAAGTCAAATATTAAAATAAATTTGTTTCTAAAATTATTTAATAAATTATATCAATTTATAATTGTGAGTCGCGGATGTAACGAGAATATTAACTATTGTTCCTAAACTAATCGAGTTTTACTTGCTATCGATAGACGGGTTTGGGTTTAAATTTTCTTTGAATAAATATATTTAAATAAAATTTCTTTATTAAAAAATATTTGTTTGTTTATACTTTTACTTTATTTATCTATTAAACTTTTGTTTTCCAATTTTATTGGAGATGGTGAAAAACGTTTTACATTCAAAAATGAAAATGCTATTCAAGTACCCTCAAACCATATAATCTAAAAATATTTCTTTTTGGTACAATCTCTAAAACTTTTGAAAAAATTAGATAGAATGGATAAACAAATTAAAACTCTATACGAATCAATGCGTTAAGTATCAATTTAAACTAAGTTTTCAAACACTGATATTTTTCAAAATTTAAGACAACGGAAAACTAAAGTAATTAAATTAATTGTCTAATCAAATTGTACTATCATAAGTAAACATGAATACATTTTAATTATACCCTCTAACTCGGACGATCGTCATCTTGCCCCTATCCCGACCTTCATCTCGACCCTGAACGTTTCTTATTTTTCTAGGTCTTGGGATTGAATTACTTGCTACTCTACTTGAGCAGGCTGAGTTATTGGTGGTTGAAGAATGAGTACGTCCAACATTTAGGCATTCTAAATACTAATTATACATAATTGCACTTAGTTTAACAATTTGTAAAATAATAAATCAGTCCTTACACGGCCTCGTTGGAGGCGTAGTGGAGGCACAGTGGGAGTCACAGTAGAGGCACGGTAGCAGGCAGTATAACATGCACGACAACATGCATGACAGTAATCACGGGTTGAAGAAATTCTTCGTGGCTGAGGGGGAGAAATATTTATGTTCAGTTTAATTCTCCCCTCACCTGCTACCCGTGAATGTCAGTTCCGAGTTAGAATAGTTTGGTAATTACTTTTTAAAAGGGACTATTTTGGTATTTAATTTTTAAACCATGTATATTTTGGAGAGAAAAAAAGCCATACATCGTATTTTAAGAGAGATGGCAATACTTGAGTGCCTGCACAAATTAGTGCTACTAGTAAACGGAAATTTGAAAAGGTAAGGGAATATATATATATATATGTTAGAAATTTACTTGAAACCGCAAATAGTTCATTTACTTTTTGCAGTTTCTAATATGCAAATGATTCATTTACGTTTTGCAGTTTCTAATATTAATGGTGACCCTTAATGTGACCCGATTAATTAAGTCATACATAGATCGTTTTATAATTAAAGCATTAAATCTGTGATTAATCTCAAGCGTTGAATTGGTATATGATGGACGTACAGATTAAGTGTTAAATGATATATAAAGGATTGAGTCCTTTCTCTCCCTACTATGAGTTGCATTCTACTCCATCAAGAAACACATAAAGAAATAGGGTTAGAGAGAGAAACCGAATTTTGAGAAGAAGAGTAAGTAACCATCAAGAGTTAGAAGAGAGAAGATGGCAGCCATTACATCTTTCGTTGTTAATCAAGGTATGTCATCTTAAACAATAGATCATATTAAGTTTTGTTTGTGAAATATTTGTTATTGATGATCTTTGGATTGTTAATCTAGAAAGATATCAGAGATTAGAATGTTTAACATTTGGTATCAGAGATACCAATCAATAACTGAATATTTCCTATGATTGCAATTGATATGTTCTATGCTTTACTCATGATGGTTAATCAAGTCCTGCACATACTAAGGGGCATAACTTTTGATCCGACTGTCGGATATAGATTTTTCAAATTTTCTTTACAATTATCAAAGTTTTAATGGTCTTTTCGTGCATCATTTACTGTTTTGGATTTGCACGATTAAAGTTTACTGGTACAAAATAATTGTTTGAAATTTGGGCATAAAAGTAATTGTTCTGTGACTGATTGTTTTGCATCAAGTCTGTGTTATAAGTCATTTACGCACATGAGATTTATGATTTTGTTAATCACCAAAGTGGTCAAAATCACAATAATCATTTAGTGCATAAGTGACATAATGATTATTGATAGAAATTGCCAGTTATAATAATACCAATTAAAACTGGCGTCACTAATGATAGAACCTGAGAACTTAACCAAAGGAAAGTTTTGTTCTATAACTAGTTGACATGATGAGATTAAATAAATGTTGATCATCCAAAGATGTCAGTTCTATTTAATTGAATATATTTATTACATACTTATGTTTTGGTATTTAATTATGTTAAGTATAAGATAGTATCTACCCAAAGGAGTGCTATATTATACTATTATGTCTACATCTGAATTGCTTTTGTTATTTCATTTTTTTTTTAATTTGCAGTAGTTCCCATGAATACACATGCTTCATCTGTTACATTGTTCACTGGTGTTAATTTTTCTGAATGGAGAGAACAAGTCAATTTCCATTTAGGTGTTCAGGATCTTGACTTGGCACTCCTTGAGGATGAACCTGTTGTTCTTACAGATGCTAGTACTGAGGCAGAAAAATCACACTATAAAGCATGGGAACGCAGTAACAGATTGAGCCTTATGTTTATTAAGATGACTGTTGCTAACAACATCAAGTCAACAATTCCATAAACAGAAAGTGCTAAGGAATATATGCAGTTTGTGGAAGAGTGTTTTCGTTCAGCTGATAAGTCACTCGTTGGTACTCTTATGGCAGAACTCACGACCTTGAAGTTTGATGGGTCGCGAACTATGCAAGAGCACATTATAGAGATGACTAATCTTGCAGCAAGGTTAAATTCTCTGGGACTTACAGTAGAGGATTCTTTTCTTGTCCAGTTTATCCTGAACTCGCTACCTTCTGAATATGGGCCTTTTCAGATTAACTATAACACTATAAAGGATAAGTGGAATGTTAATGAATTGGCCAGTAGACTTGTTCAGGAAGAAGGACGTTTGAAAAATAAAGTAAATCACTTAGTAAGTTTCGTGAGTAATAAAGCTGGTAAAGAAAAGAAAGGAAAATCAAGTCATTTCAAGAAGAGAAAGGCACCTGCTAAGAATGGGCAGGATAAGGAAAATAAGGAACTAAAAGATGTTCAATGTCATTTCTGTAAAAAGAAAGGACATTATTAAAGTGACTATCCGAAAAGGATAGCTTGGTTCGAAAAGAAAGGTAATTATCTATCTTTCATATGTTTTGAATCAAATTTAGTTGAAGTTCCAATTAATACATGGTGGCTTGATACTGGTGCTACAACTCATGTTTCCAATAATATGCAAGGATTTCTTACGATCCGAACCATAAATCCAAATGAAGATCGTTTTCTCTTTATGGGAAACGGAATGAAATCTTCAATTGAAGGCATTGGGACTTATCCTCTAATTCTAGAAAGTGGATATGTATTAGACTTATACAGTACCCTTTATGTACCTTCATTATCTAGAAACCTTATTTCAGTAAGTAAGTTGGATATTTATGGTTTTAGATGTATGTCTGGATCTGGTTGTTTTGATTTATATAAGAATACTGATAATGTTGGTTCTGGTATTCTAATTGATGGTTTATATAAATGGAAACTGAATGACACTTATGCAAATTCCTTGCTGAATGTAGTAAATAATGTTGGATGTAAACGTAGCATGTTGAATGAATATTCTGCCTTCTTGTGGCATAAAAGACTAGGTCATATATCCAAAGAAAGAATGATGAGATTAGTAAGTAATGAAATTTTGTCAAATTTGGACTTTAGTGATCTAGAATTATGTGTGGATTGTATTAAAGGTAAACAAACCAAACATAATAAGAAAGGAGCCACTAGAAGCAGCCAACTTCTTGAAATAATACACACTGGTATTTGCGGACCTATGGACACTCCAACCTTTAATGGAGAAAAGTATTTCATCACTTTTATTGACGATTTTTCCCGTTATGGTTATGTCTATTTGCTTCATGAAAAATCTCAATCTGTGAATGTCCTAGAGACGTTTGTAAATGAAGTTGAGAGGCAATTAGATAAAAAGGTGAAAATCATAAGGTCTGATAGAGGTGGTGAATATTATGGTAAATCTAATGAGTCAGGCCAGTGTCCAGGTCCATTTGCACAATTCCTTGAAAGTCATGGCATATGTGCGCAATACACAATGCCAGGTACACCACAACAAAATGGTGTAGCGAAAAGGCGCAATAGGACGTTAATAGATATGATTAGGAGTATGATGTCAGATTCTACACTACCTAAGAATTTGTGGTCGTATGCTCTCAAAACCGCTAATTATTTGTTGAATAGGGTTCCTAGTAAAGCTGTTCAAAAGACTTCTTTTGAGTTATGGACTAACAGGAAACCTAGCTTAAGACACCTGCATGTTTGGGGTTGTCCAGCGGAAGCGAGAATTTATAATCCACATGAAAAGAGATTAGATTCTCGAACGATCAGTGGGTACTTTTTAGGTTATCCTGAGAAATCTAAAGGGTATGTGTTTTACTGTCGTAATCATAGTCCAAGAATTGTAGAAACTGGTAATGCAAGATTCATTGAGAATGGTGAAGTCAGTGGGAGTACTAGAAGAGAAATAATAGAAATAAAGAAAACAAGGGTAAATGTTACATTGCCTAGAATAGTTTCTCCATCTACTATTACTCCAAATGTTGTTCCAGCTATTGTAGAACAACATGATGATAATGAAGAAGTACTTCCTGAAGGAAATGACTTACATAATGCTGATATGCATGAACCACAACAAGTAGCATTAAGAAGATCTCAAAGAGATCGTAGGTCAGCTATTTCTAATGATTATGTGGTTTATATGCAAGAATCAGATTATGATATTGGAATCAATAAGGATCCAGTTTCGTTTTCACATGCTGTAGAAAGTAAAGAGTCAATGGAATGGATTAATGCCATGAAAGAAGAACTGAAATCCATGCAACATAATGAAGTTTGGGATCTCGTTGAGTTACCACATGACTGTAAAAGAGCCGGATGCAAATGGGTTTTTAAAACTAAACCCGACTCTAGTGGTAATATTGAACGGTATAAAGCTAGACTTGTTAATAAGGGTTACACTCAGAAAGATGGTGTTGATTACAAGGAGACATTTTCTCCTGTTTCGAAAAAGGACTCACTAAGAATAATAATGGCATTAGTAGCTCATTATGATTTGGAGTTGAATCAAATGGATGTGAAAACAGCCTTTCTGAATGGAGATCTTGATGAGGATGTTTATATGGATCAACCTGAGGGTTTTTCTGTAGAAGGTAAAGAACAATTGGTGTGTAAACTTAAGAAGTAAATATATGGGCTTAAACAAGCATCCCGACAATGGTATATTAAGTTCAATACAATTATTACATCTTTTGGTTTGAAGGAAAATACAGTTGATCACTGTATATACCAAAAGATCAGTGGGAGCAAGTTTATTTATCTGGTTCTTTATGTTGATGACATCTTGCTTGCTGCAAATAATTTAAGTATATCACATGAGACTAAGGAATTTATCTCAACGAACTTTGAAATGAAAGACATGGGAGAGGCATCCTATGTGATTGGAATAGAAATATTCTGTGATCGATCACAATGAATATTGGGATTGTCTCAGAAAGGATATGTCGAAAAGAATCTAGAGAGATTTGGAATGAGTAAGTGTTCACCTGGGACAGTTCCTATACAGAAAGGTGATAAATTCAATCTCATGCAATGTCCTAAGAATGATGTTGAACGAAAGGAAATGGAATCAATTCCATATGCATCTGTTGTTGGTAGCCTAATGTATGCTCAAACCTGTACTAGACCGGATATCAGCTTTACGGTCAGTATGTTAGGGAGGTATCAAAGTAATCCAGGAAGGGAACATTGGCAAGATGCAAAGAAAGTTTTGAGGTACTTACAAGGCACGAAAGATTACCTGCTCATGTATAGAAGATCCACTGAATTGTAGGTGATTGGATATAGCGATTCAGATTTTGCTGGATGCATCGATACTAGAAAATCGACTTTTGGTTACCTATTTATGTTTGCTCAATGTGTCATATCATGGAAAAGTACGAAACAAACTATCGTTGCTTCATCCACTATGGAGGCAGAATTTGTGGCATGTTTTGAAGCCACAATTCATGCATTATGGTCGCGAAACTTTATTTCAGGACTTGCGGTTGTCGACACCATTAGCAAGCCGCTAAAAATTTATTGTGATAACTCTGCATCAGTATTTTTCTCAAAGAACGACAAGTACTCTAAAGGTGCCAAACACATGGAACTGAAGTATCTTGTTGTGAAAGATGAGGTTCAGAAACAAAGAGTGTCAATCATGCACATTAGGACAGAACTTATGATTGCATACCCTTTGACAAAAGGGTTACAACCAAGACAATTTAAGGAACATGTTCAAAGAATGAGTCTTGGTTGTATTAATAATAATTGATGTGTGGCTTTCTGAGCTCTTTTATGTGTTTCTGATATACAATTATGTGTCTCTTGTTTTAATGAAGTAGTACGTATTTTATGTAATTTTAAACAAGAAAGATTCTTATAAAGATATTATGTTTAATCATTATGATATAAGACATTATGTGGACCATTATACTGTTTTATATAAATTATGAGTATGAATTGATGGATTGCTAGTGTTGTAGTATATGGAAGGGAATGCATTGAATTAATAATGCACAACCGCCATAAATCTCAGCAATTTATCATAGTAAGAAGTTCAACACCTGATATTATGAATAGTCGGGTCAAGTGGGAGAATGTTAGAAATTTCCTTGATACTGCAAATGGTGCATTTACTTTTTGCAGTTTCTAATATGCAAATGGTTCATTTACTTTTTGCAGTTTCTAATATTAATGGTGACCCGATTAATTAAGTCATAAATAGATTGTTTTATAATTAAAGAATTAAATCTGTGATTAATCTCAAGCGTTGAATTGGTATATGATGGACGTACCAGATTAAGTGTTAAATGATATATAAAGGATTGGGTCATTTCTCTCCCTACTATGAGTTGCATTATACTCCATATAGAAACACATAAAGAAATAGGGTTAGAGAGAGAAACCGAATTCTGAGAAGAAGAGTAAGTAACCATCAAGAGTAAACGGGACACAACAAACCCACATCGGGTACCCACAACGGGAAACACCCAACACCGTTAATCGAAACCGAGCTCTGATACCATGTTAAATTTTAATATCGGGGCCGAGCTACACCCAAATAGCAACTACATTAAATAAAAATGTGCTGGTGCCATGACTAAAATAAAAAAAAACGAGTTATCACAGTGCGGGGGGTGTTGAAATATATCACTGTGACAAGTGACAAAATACCACACCGGTGGTATATACATAATTGGGCACCATATATACAATAAGGCTAACTCCTCCTATCACCAATTGGTTTTAGGATGGAACCCGAGTTGTATAATGTGGTTGCTATTTGGGTGTGGCTCGGCCCCGATATTAAAATTTAACATGGTATCAGAGATCGGTTTCAATTGACGGTGTTGGGTGTTTCCCGTTGTGGGTACCCGATGTGGGTTTGTTGTGTCCCGTTTACTCCACGTACCAGAGTCCGGGTCGGACCTGGACGTGAGAGGGGATTTGTTGAGTCCCAACCCGTCTAAAATAAAAATGTGCCGGTGCCGTGCCTTTAAAAAAAAAAATACGAGTTGTCACAGTGCGGGGAATACGAGTTGTCACAGTGCGGGGGAGTGTTGAAATACTCACTGTGACAAGTGACAAAATACCACACCGGTGGTAAATACATAATTGGGCACCATATATACAATAAGGCTAACTCCTCCTATCACCAATTGGTTTTAGGATGGAACCCGAGTTGTATAATGTGGTTGCTATTTGGGTGTGGCTCGGCCCCGATATTAAAATTTAACATGGTATCAGAGATCGGTTTCAATTGACGGTGTTGGGTGTTTCCCGTTGTGGGTACCCGATGTGAGTTTGTTGTGTCCCGTTTACTCCACGTACCAGAGTTCGGGTCGGACCTGGACGTGAGAGGGGATTTGTTGAGTCCCAACCCGTCTAAAATAAAAATGTGCCGGTGCCGTGCCTTTAAAAAAAAAAAAATACGAGTTGTCACAGTGCGGGGAATACGAGTTGTCACAGTGCGGGGGAGTGTTGAAATACTCACTGTGACAAGTGACAAAATTCCACACCGGTGGTAAATACATAATTGGGCACCATATATACAATAAGGCTAACTCCTCCTATCACCAATTGGTTTTAGGATGGAACCCGAGTTGTATAATGTGGTTGCTATTTGGGTGTGGCTCGGCCCCGATATTAAAATTTAACATGGTATCAGAGATCGGTTTCAATTGACGGTGTTGGGTGTTTCCCGTTGTGGGTACCCGATGTGGGTTTGTTGTGTCCCGTTTACTCCACGTACCAGAGTTCGGGTCGGACCTGGACGTGAGAGGGGATTTGTTGAGTCCCAACCCGTCTAAAATAAAAATGTGCCGGTGCCGTGCCTTTAAAAAATAAAATACGAGTTGTCACAGTGCGGGGAATACGAGTTGTCACAGTGCGGGGGAGTGTTGAAATACTCACTGTGACAAGTGACAAAATACCACACCGGTGGTAAATACATAATTGGGCACCATATATACAATAAGGCTAACTCCTCCTATCACCAATTGGTTTTAGGATGGAACCCGAGTTGTATAATGTGGTTGCTATTTGGGTGTGGCTCGGCCCCGATATTAAAATTTAACATGGTATCAGAGATCGGTTTCAATTGACGGTGTTGGGTGTTTCCCGTTGTGGGTACCCGATGTGAGTTTGTTGTGTCCCGTTTACTCCACGTACCAGAGTTCGGGTCGGACCTGGACGTGAGAGGGGATTTGTTGAGTCCCAACCCGTCTAAAATAAAAATGTGCCGGTGCCGTGCCTTTAAAAAAAAAAAAATACGAGTTGTCACAGTGCGGGGAATACGAGTTGTCACAGTGCGGGGGAGTGTTGAAATACTCACTGTGACAAGTGACAAAATTCCACACCGGTGGTAAATACATAATTGGGCACCATATATACAATAAGGCTAACTCCTCCTATCACCAATTGGTTTTAGGATGGAACCCGAGTTGTATAATGTGGTTGCTATTTGGGTGTGGCTCGGCCCCGATATTAAAATTTAACATGGTATCAGAGATCGGTTTCAATTGACGGTGTTGGGTGTTTCCCGTTGTGGGTACCCGATGTGGGTTTGTTGTGTCCCGTTTACTCCACGTACCAGAGTTCGGGTCGGACCTGGACGTGAGAGGGGATTTGTTGAGTCCCAACCCGTCTAAAATAAAAATGTGCCGGTGCCGTGCCTTTAAAAAATAAAATACGAGTTGTCACAGTGCGGGGAATACGAGTTGTCACAGTGCGGGGGAGTGTTGAAATACTCACTGTGACAAGTGACAAAATACCACACCGGTGGTAAATACATAATTGGGCACCATATATACAATAAGGCTAACTCCTCCTATCACCAATTGGTTTTAGGATGGAACCCGAGTTGTATAATGTGGTTGCTATTTGGGTGTGGCTCGGCCCCGATATTAAAATTTAACATGGTATCAGAGATCGGTTTCAATTGACGGTGTTGGGTGTTTCCCGTTGTGGGTACCCGATGTGAGTTTGTTGTGTCCCGTTTACTCCACGTACCAGAGTTCGGGTCGGACCTGGACGTGAGAGGGGATTTGTTGAGTCCCAACCCGTCTAAAATAAAAATGTGCCGGTGCCGTGCCTTTAAAAAAAAAAATACGAGTTGTCACAGTGCGGGGAATACGAGTTGTCACAGTGCGGGGGAGTGTTGAAATACTCACTGTGACAAGTGACAAAATTCCACACCGGTGGTAAATACATAATTGGGCACCATATATACAATAAGGCTAACTCCTCCTATCACCAATTGGTTTTAGGATGGAACCCGAGTTGTATAATGTGGTTGCTATTTGGGTGTGGCTCGGCCCCGATATTAAAATTTAACATGGTATCAGAGATCGGTTTCAATTGACGGTGTTGGGTGTTTCCCGTTGTGGGTACCCGATGTGGGTTTGTTGTGTCCCGTTTACTCCACGTACCAGAGTTCGGGTCGGACCTGGACGTGAGAGGGGATTTGTTGAGTCCCAACCCGTCTAAAATAAAAATGTGCCGGTGCCGTGCCTTTAAAAAAAAAAAATACGAGTTGTCACAGTGCGGGGAATACGAGTTGTCACAGTGCGGGGGAGTGTTGAAATACTCACTGTGACAAGTGACAAAATACCACACCGGTGGTAAATACATAATTGGGCACCATATATACAATAAGGCTAACTCCTCCTATCACCAATTGGTTTTAGGATGGAACCCGAGTTGTATAATGTGGTTGCTATTTGGGTGTGGCTCGGCCCCGATATTAAAATTTAACACTTACAATACTGCTATGGCTTTGAGTGATTCAATAGCAACACCACATAATTTCTGATTCAGTCGTCCAATTACCTTGCCCCTTAAGTCTCGGACAACTTCTCAAATTCCTCCCATTTCTGTCTGAGAACACCACGATGTATCACAAGTGATTCGAATATTACCTGGCGGAGGAGTGTGACACCCTTCCACCACTTGCTCGTCTCGTGGTGGCTATCCTTGTCGCGGAAGCTGATCCATCTCGGCAATGGTGGCCATGTCGAGATAATCTATTAGAATTACCTCTCATGTGAATCTTTACTTTGAATAATCTATTAGGTTGAAGTATGAGTGACACTTATTGTCGTAGGTACATAGTTCCCGTCATTTATGAGTGTAAAACCAACTGTCGTCCCCGTGAAGGTGAAATGACAATCTTTCTTGTGCACATAGACTTTAGACTTTACCTACCATATTGTGTGACTCTAAAGTAGTTATGAAAATATTATGGTGTCAGTCCTACCCTGCTCAACCCTAGTGTCTATTCCATGTGGATCGAGCCTTAATGTTCAATTTACACTCACGGCTACCTATTCGTTGAACTTTTCCGCACGTTATACCATGTTCAATCAAATGTATATGGCATATTTCTTTTCTCAATGTGTTTTCTCGTAATTCAAAGGTTGAGTTGTGCGACATTTTGGATGGGACTAATGATTCTGAAACCCGGGGCAACCACTTATCAATGGTTTAAAGATTACCAATTCAAATTGAAAGAATAAGTATTTTGTTCAAGCGACACATGTTTTCAGATTTAAATATTCTAGGAACAAATTCATACCCTATATTTTTAGATCATATGGGGTAAATAAGAAGACGTTTACCTAGAACACTCCAAAAATCTCCCTTATTCCTCCAAGGTAAAAGGCTCACTCTTGGTTGCTTGTATGAAATCATCGAGACCATCTTCTTCAATTAATTGAGTAATCTTTCTTAGAGTGTTCAATAAATGTTTGTAATTGAGTAAATGACTCTACAAACTAATGGATTAGATCGCATTTTCAGGTGGATATATTTATAAAAGTGATATCTTTCGTCACCATGTTGTGGAAAATCATTAGATAAGATATGAATGTGTCATATACATGTGAATCAAATGGTGAAATAGTATCTCTCCAAAAAAAACATGTTTTTATGTTGCCGAATAAAGAAAATTGTGTTTCTTGATACGGGCCCTTCAAATAAAAGGGAACCTTTTTGTTACAAAAGAAGCCAAAGTCATGTAAATTTTTTAAGAATTGAAGTCGATTTGTTTTATAAGAAAAAGGTTTCAATAAACTTCTAGGAAATGATTTCACCTGATTCAACGAGTTGTCTTAATCGTTCACAATAAATAACATATCTATCGTCTAAAGTAGATGAGCCGAAGAACACCATGCATTGATAGGTCCCATATTGAGTATCGTTAGGCCTTTTCTTGTAGTTATTACATTCATAGATTATTCGTGGATATTTTATTTCATGAATTCCTCAAAACAGGGGAAAAAAAGAAGAAGATAAAAGTTCATCAAAATTGAAGATCTAAGAAATTAAATCACGAAAGCTCTTTAACAAATTAACAAGTTTTTTTATTTTCGGATATTTAGTTGTTTTGTAATTAATTATTTATAACGGGCTTTGTTTTTCTTTCACAAATTAGACAACAAATGTTGTCGTTTTCCCAAGATTTACATACACATTTATGGGCTAAAAAGTCTTTTATGTGAAATTCAAGTTTTTTTGAAAAAGTAATCATGTTCTTCTTTAGAAAATTAAGTATTCAAAAAAAATTCAAAAAATAGGAATACGATGCGCCTATTCAAAAGGCACCACACAACATATATTGTTTTTTTATATATATATTTTGTTCGATAACGACGACTCAATGCTTAATTAAAAATAAAATTATGTACCTATTAAACAGTGAATTTACTGTTTAAACAGTGAATTTACTGTTTAAAATACTATTTAGAAGTTTTGTATCGTATGTAGAGTTTTTTACGTATCGTATTATACAGTCAGTCTAAAAGTAAAAAATAACGCATAGTTAGCGTCATTTAATTCGTAATTAAATTATCTACGCACCGTAATGCTTTTGATTTTTTTTGAGTAAGTACATAGTTAAATTTATCACCTAATGCATTTAATTATTCCGGTCAAATTATAAAACAAACGATGTTAGGTTACAAAATCAGTGTATTTCCATTAAAAAAATTACCCTAGATAGATAATTGAATTACGACATAAATGACGTTAACTGTGTTGAGTTTAGACTTACATGGTCTGAGTTATAATTTTTTTAAGTCAAATTTTCATATCTCAACTTACGGCAGAGCGTAAAGTCAATCCGTAAATCCAAATTTAATATTTTTTGGATAATTTGAATCACAATTAAAATATCTACTTACTATAATGTTTTAATTTTTTTTAATAGATACATAATTATATTTTTAATTAAATACAGAGTTGTCGTTATCGAACAAAATATATATATATATATATATATATGATGTGTGGTGCCTATTGAATAGGCGTCATCCTGATGTGTACGTATACCTATTTTTTTAAATATTTTTTTTTGTATACTTATTTTTTTTTTAAAAAAACACATGATTACTTTTGCAAAAAACTCGTGAAATTCCAAATTGGAAGTCTTCGTATCTTATTGGTTTGTGGTTTAAAGACCCACATGACAAAGTTAAACCCTATTTTCTTTGATTATTACAAGGTAGATAATAAGGCGTTAAACTTTATCTAGCTAGAACATTTCAAAAATCGCCTCTTATCCCTCCAAGGCAACTATAGAGCTCACTCTTGGTTTCTTGTATTATGTCATCGACACCATCTTCTCCAATTAATTGGGTAATCTTTCTTAGGCTTTTTTCTTCAAGGGTGTTATCATTTGGGATTTTAAGACATAATAGTTAGGATATGATGCGGGTATGAAAAATATCATAAGTTTACCATATTTGTAAACTAGATACTATAATCATAACTGTTGCAAATACAATTTTCAATACAATAATCGTATTCATAACCACAATTTTTTTTAACTCGCAGAACTATATTCAAAATGACCATATTTTATTAAACCTCCAATAAATCAAAATTTGGACATTTCAATTCAGGAAAAACAAAACTGAGCCTTTGAGCCGAACAGAAATAGTGGAAGGTAGAACCCTAGATGGACCATATGCATGACTACCTGTTGGTTCATTTAGAAAGCTCGATGCAAGGCTCCGTTTGAAGTGAAGAGGGCGCATCCATGTGTTGTTCTCGTAGAGATCAAGGCCACCATTGTCGAGATGGATCAGTTTCACCCCACATTTGTAGAATGAAAAACAATTTAAAGATTAATGTAAGAACAAATCACTATGCAAATTAAACAATTAGAAATGTAACTCACCATTAACATGGATTATTTTCCTTGTGGTTTAAACTGCACACTAAGGGTATGATCGACGCTTCTTTATTAGGGTCCACGGGGGTGATGGGGTTTCTTGGATCATCGTCACTATTTACCTACGGTACCACACCATGTAGTCTGAGGTGGGTACTCCAATAGGATCTGGTATCAGAAAACCGACCATGGTCCCCCACAATTCAATGTATTAAGCATGCTTAGTGATCCACGGGACATGCGACGATTTATCCCACCGAAGTTTATGCAACATATCTCATTATGACAATCTTCAACTAGGTCTGGGATAGGCTGTTGGGAGTTGAATTGGCGGAACATGCGATCCAGTATGATCCACAAAAGATTGTTGAAGTGAATCAGTGGTAACCGAAGCACGTTTAGCTAACCTTAGTCCATGCAAACGGGTGGGAGGTTCTGAGTACGGTGAGGGTTGTGGGGGTTCCAATCTATCTGAAAATATAAATTGTATGTTCTATTGCTTAATAAGATGAATAAATCTAAGGGAAAAGTCTGAAAATAATCCAACATGTTTATACAAAATGATAACTGGTGCAACATGTTTTTTGTGTGATGGTTAATGGTATAATATGTTTGAAAATGATGGTAATTGGTACCTCCGTTATTTTTCTATTAAAAAACTGGTTAAATATTTTTCTTATTTTAAAAATTAACCAAATATTTTCTAAATGTTACAACTAAACCCTACAAACTTACATTTATGTTACAAATAAGTCCCGACTCTATTCGAGTCACACCGGGGGTCCCATAGCTAGGGTCCGAACTCAGACCACAGGACCCCCGATTGGGGCTCAATTGGAGCCCCAATTGTCTGAATCGAACCCAACCTTGGTGACATGATCTAGGTTCGAACCCAGACCAAGTCCCCGTGGTTGGGCGACCTGGGCTGGGTTTAGACCCAGACTATAGGACCCCCGATTGGGGCTCAATTGGATCCCCAATCGGTTTGGACCGAACCTGGTTGAGTTCGGTTCAAACGATTGAGTTCCAATTGAGCCCCAATTGGGGGGGTCTTATGGTCTGGGTTCAAGCCCAGACCAGGTCCCCGGGGTAGGGTGACCGAGTCTGGGTTTGTACCTTAGCTAGGTGACCCCCAGTGTGTCTCTAATCGAGTCGAGACTTGTTTGTAACATTAGTGTAAGTTTGTAGGGTTTAGTTGTAACATTTAGAAAAATATTCAGTTAGTTTTGCAAATATGAAAAATATTTAACGAAATGTTTTAACAGAAAAGTAACCGAGATACCAATTACCATCATTTTCAAATATGTTGAACCATTCAAAAAACCATTTTGGGTTCAAAAAACCATTTTGGGCAAACATATTGGACCATTTTCAGAGTTTTCCCTAATGTCAAATCCAAATGAAAGATAACGTACCTGATCATTACTCAATGCCCTCAACACATCTCGATAGAATATACAATTCTAGGGTGTTGAAATTTAGTTTGATGTCTTCTGTTCTAGCCACGTATGAAATTGTACATTACATAATTAATTTAAGGATATTTGTTTGTGTTTCCATATAAGGTCCCCACTAGTTGATGTGTAGGAAGCACAGGGGTAAAGTAGATCATGGGCCTACCTACAGATAGATACTCCCAACATCATTACCTACAGCAAGTTATTAGGTAGGATTAGAAGAAAATAAAAATATTTTTATGTGAAACTGCTCTTGGTAATAACATGTACTTGTAGTAGTACAACACATCCAATGATACTTTTTTTGTTGGGGGTCACACCTTTGCACATACCAACATATAAAAATCTCAATACAGGAGAACCCCAATTGTATTGAGATGTTTGCTATAAGTCCTCCAGAAAAGGGAGGTAGCCTAATGCCAAATTGTGCCCGCTTGAGTTAGAGAACAAACATGCACTGAGAAGGTATAAAATATAGTATAAATAGCCCCCAATGCACCAAGATGTCTGGCCATGTTCTTAAATGCACCACCTATGTTGTTTTTTGCATTTGTATATTTTAGAGTGTTGTTATTGTGTCACCATCCTTACTATTTTGTCACTTATTCGATTAAATCCGCCCGAATGATAATTTTGCCCTCTTGTTCATATTTAACTCTAAAGCAAACCTAAACTATAGATTAACCCAAATTTAAACCCAGAACAACATTTTTGGGTTTGAAATCAACCAAAAATGTTGTTATGGGATAGTTGAGATGATTTTATTCGTGACTTTGTGTTGAAGATGAGATGAATATGAGCATGAGAGCAAAACTGTCATTTTGATAGAAAATAGTAATGTTTAACAAAAAATTGAGGGAACACTAACGACTGACATTTAACAACAACATGCAAACGTCTTGGTGTATAGAATAACATTTTACACATGTTAGTGTAATTAATAACAACAAACAAACATCTTGGTGCATTCAAGCTATTTACCCTAAAATATACCATTTGGCTCTCTGCATGGCCTTTTCTTCAGTCGTTGGGGCCAAATCCTAGTCAACAGGTTTCCTCTATAACAACACCTTCAACCAAGATAATTGCACATTGGTCTTGGTTATGTCTCTCAGTGTACGAGATAGGGATGCTCCCAGTAGTCCTGTGCATAAGTCCACCATCTATACCTCTTCATCACGCAATTTGTAGTCATCAGTCACAGGTGGACCGTTGATCCATCGACCCAAGATCACTTGGACATCCCGTACGGTTACGGTCATTTCATATCTATGGATGTGAAATGTACGAATCTTTAGGTGTCACCTCTCATCAAGATCATGCAGTAATCCTGCATCAATTTTCAACTGGAATATATCTAAAGCTCATCTAAACCTAACTAAATCGACCCAATGTCATTTAATCGAATCTACCACCTAGCATTTACCCGCCAGAAAGATTTTATTATCTCTACGGTTACATTTAGCACTAGCATAAACTTATAAAAAAATTAACAAAGTATTTAACAATACAAATTAATAATATAATAATAAAATTAATCCTACAAAAATTTACGGTTATTATATCTGCAGTGGTATACTGTGACAAATGGTGTAGTTGACTATACAAAAAGGAAAGATCGATCAGTTCCTTCTATGAGCCAAAGGACTGTATATATCATTTTCTTTGACCACGATCCATTGTCTATAGCCAAATACTAATTATACCTGATTACACTCAATTTAACAATTACTCCAAAATCCAAAAATTAGGGCTTCAAAAATAATCAAATAAGGCATTTTAATTCAAAAGTTACACACCAAAATTGATCAATTTTTAACATTTAGGCATTCTAAATACTAATTATAGGTAATTAAACTTAATTTTACAATTACCCCATAAATCCACAAACCATGGGTTCAAAATTAATTAAATAAGATATTTTAATTCAACCAAAACACACCAAAATTGATTAATTTGTAGAATTTAGTCAATTGAAATACAAATTATATCTAATCACAAGACCCAATGAATAATTTGCATAATTATTTCAAAGGTACCATAAGTTTGACCCATATTATCAGTTAGTACCCCTATATTGTTTCATGATATTTATAAACAATTTTCTTCTAAGATTTGTCAATTTGTTTAGAACTAGTTAGATCAAAATATCAAAACTATTTGCACTCTTTGTGGAATCGACTAAATTTAGGCGAAATTTAACTGTTTATGTAATCAAAAAAGGATCATTCATAACTTGTTTGCCATGTATACTTCACCACATAAGGTGTTGTCAAGAGACGTAATAGAAATCTTGTGAAAGGTGATATTGATTAATTATATCCTTTTCAAAGAGGAAAAACATTACTTCCATCTTTAAATAGTAATAATCTTACTCATCATAATAAGTAACGAAAATGTAACTAGCTCCTCTATCTCTAATTGATGTGAGGTTCCTCTCAAAAAAGTTTATTCATGACTTTTCCATTGCAATAATTTAGGAAGGTTACGACTTACGAGGTCATTTAATAATTTAGAAGTGGAGAAAAAATAAAGTATGTTGCCAATATAATAAACTAATTTAAAAAATTAACTGTTAATTAATTAAATGATAAACATTTTTGATCAAAAAAAATAAATGATAAACATTTTAAAGTGATCAAAAATTTTCAATGATCAAAAGTTAATATGAAACAAATATAAATAACTAAATAAGTAATTAAGCATAATTTTCAATTGAGTGCTTGGAATTTCTTATTTTATACAAGAACATATTAAATGATAGACATTTTAAAGTGTAAGGATCATAGTTATCAGAACCGGACCGGACATCGAACCGGCGAGGGGGCGGTTCACGGTTCGGCCGGTCCAACCCGGTCCAACCCGGTTCGGTGTGCGGTTCACTGTTCACAAAGGAGAAAAAAACTTAAAATACATACATAGTCTCAAACACATACATAATTACCTCAAACTACATAATCTCACACACACAAACTACATAGTTTCAATTTCAAACACACATTACTCTCAATTCTCAAACACACATTACTCTAAATTCTCAAACACAATACACAATAGTGTAAAAATCAAACACAATCACAAATCACAATAGGTTAAAAGTTTAGGCTGAATCATTTCAAATGCAGAAGTTTATATTAAGTTAATCATAATTGAAGGAAATAACTCTTTCCACTATACTTAAGACTCAGTTATAAATAAAGGAACAAACAGAGAGTTCCAAACAATATCATCGTGAAAAATGATTCTCAAGTCCTATTGATTCAAATTCGTCAACTATGATTTATGACACTTAAATGGTTAAATACAGTCCACTTGACACCAATTCCTAGATCATACCTCCAAATCCAGGAAGAATTCCAAGCTGTAGTTCGGGAAGACCTAACTGTGCAGTAGGTGTAGATATTCTTGCATGGCATGCCCAGGAAATATATTTGATGATTAAACACTAATATTAGAAGAAAACAAACATATAAGGTCCAGAGAGGTAAGTATTCACATAGGAATAGATCATCATAGATTCATAGGAATGAACATACCATTTCCACTTTGAAGACCACCAAAAACAGTAATATCAAAACCTCCTGAGAATTTTCCATTCGCTCCTGCTCTTGTAAGATGACCGATTAGCTAATCAAATCATCGAACTAGACGGATCAGAAAAATAAGGTCCAGATAAGAATTTACCAGTAACGACAATCGCTTTAACATCATTCCTTCTTATTGCCTCCTCATAACTGTCCTTCAAGCTGTGCAAAACTGAAGACAGTATACAAAATGTCACATATAAATTAACTAATGCAGCTAACTCAAAAACACCAACAATCTTTAAAAGATTTCGGTCAATTTCAACAAACGAACAGATGACGATACCTGCTGGCGACGAACCGATGGCGATCGAGAAGAAGCTGAACCGATGAAGTGAAGAGCTGCGGTAGAATCCGATGAAGTGAAGAGCTGCGAGAAGAAACCGATTTGATGAAGAGATGAAGTGAAGAGCTGCGGTAGAATCCGATGAAGTGAAGAGCTGCAAGAAGAAACCAAGGAAGAGACTGAGGAAGAGAACAGACTCTGTTCAACAGAGGAAGAGACTGCGGCTGTTTGAGATTTGAGGAAGATAACAGAACTGAACTGAACTGAAGTTTGATCTAACCTAGCAGTGAACCGAACCGGTTTAACACTGCAGCAACAGACCAATCGGTTTAAACCGAAAAACCGATTGGTCTGTAAAAAAAACATCAACTAAAAATGGAACCGGAAACCGGCCGGTTTTTAAAAAATCGCCCGGTTTCTCAAAAACCGCCCGGTTCGACCCGGATCAAACACTGTTCATTTGTAAAACGGTATTTTAACTGAACCAAACCGGACAGGGGTCCGGTTCCCGGTCTGGCCCGGTCGGACCGCCGGTCTGGCCCGGTCGGACCGCCGGTCCGGTCCGGTTCTGATAACTATGGTAAGGATCCATTTAATAATGTCAAAAATTATAAATGATCAAAAGTTAATATGAAACAAATATAAATAACTAAATATGTAATTAACCATAATTTTCAATTGAGTGCTTGAAATTTCTTATTTTACACAAGAATTGTACTGTAAATACTTTTGGAGACTTCATATTCTATGTTGGTAACGGAATTTAAATCTAAAACCGACAGAAAATGAATACAAAATAGGGAATTGACCATTGGAATAGTGAATAAGAAATAACAAATGAGAATATGAACTTATTTGGTTGATTGTTTAACATGAAATAAAAATAATACATCCAATTTTTATTGATGGAATGATACATGAAAACGGAATGGAATTAGATCAAATAACATATATATACCTTTTACTTTAATATGTTTAATGCCTAAACAAATTAAATTATAAAAACAATTATTTAATTTAATAATTTATTAGGTACTTTGGAATAAAATTAATTACTAAAACATAATTAAATTTAAAAATATAGTTTATTAAAAAAAAATTATAATAAATGAGATTAAATTATAATTATTTTTTTAAAATAATATATTATAAAATTTCGAATAAAATTATTAAAAGAATAATTAAAATTTGAATTATAATTAAATTTTTAAAAACTATATTAGAAATTTTAGAATAAATTAAATTACTCAAAATATAATTAAATTAAAAATATCATTTATTTGAAACTTTAGAATAAATAAATAAAAATAATAATAATAATATATTTAGATTTATGTATTTTTCATAATTAATTAAAATATTGAAGGACAATTTCGTCATTTAAATCTTATTCTTTATTTCAAGAAGTTTCGAAATATCCATTTTGTTAAAAAAAAAAAAATTTGAAGTTTGTGAAATTTCATTTCCACATTTTAAAAATTGTAGGTAACTAAAGAGCGGAATCCATATTCCGATTCTGATTTATTTCGCCAACAAATATCCCGTAAATCTTGTATAGAAAGAGTGCACGGAAAGCGTTGTACGTCCAACCATAGAAGAAAGTTTCCTGCAGTACATCGAGTCAATGGTCAAAAGAATCAACGGACGGGAAAAAGGAGAGTAAATTGTCTCTTAGAGATGACGCAACCCCCACAGACCATCCTTGGCGCAAATTAGAAACACAACAGGGACCCGATCTATCCATCCACAGACCAACAATCTCTCTTCTCTTCTCTCCTCTCCTCTCCTCCAGTGCAGTCACCATCTTCTTCCTCAGAACCCCACACACCTCACTCTCTTTCTCCAAGCTGAGACATGGCGCAACATACCAAGCACAAGCTCCGACTACCAGCTCCACAACCAGAACCCACCACTTTCACGGATCCATCATCCTTCAAAAATCAAAACTCCAAATATTCATCCGCTGCCGACACCTCATATTCCGGTCATCACAGGACCCATCACTTGTCGAACGCCGTCCGCAGCAGATTGCTCACGGTAACCCAAAAAGTCAGGAAACCCACCGTCGACACCCATTTCCAAGCTAAACCCTTGAACGTGTCCGCCGATTTCGAGACCTCCAAGAACAAAACCAACCATGCAATTGAAAAGCAGCAGAGGAAGAAAACAGAGGAGCCACGCCAATTACCCGAACCCAAGTCGAAACCATCTTTAAAAGAGAAGGGCGGCGTTGAAGACGATAAGATAGTTTCCATTAAAAAGTTGGATTCTTTATTTCTGGAGAAGGAACCCAGGAAGTCCACTGGGGAGGTGGAGGCGCAGAGGAGGATCTCGGGATCTATGTTGGTGGCTTCAGGAGGGAGACGGAAATCGTTCGGCGGTCTGCAAGTGGAGCTGTCAGATGTGTTTGCAAGTAGTGGAGTGAAAATAGTGTCGGTGGATATGCCACCGTTTATGCAGATTCATGCTGTGGATTGTGCAAGGAAGACTTGTGATAGCCTTGAGAAGTTCACTTGCAAGACCCTTGCTCTCACCCTCAAGAAGGTATAATTTGAGGTTCATGAAATCTCATTTATTATGTACTGTAGATGGATGCATCATTGCTACAGCTTATTGATAACTGAAGTCATAGGAGGTAGGTAGGGAGGCGCTTGAGCTACTTACCATCTTGGTGCATTCTAAATTTAGAACACCCTTTTAATTAGTTGTCATGATGATGCCATTAGCATATCAAAGTCCTTAACTTGACTCATTGACTTGCAAGTCTCTATATGTTTTTGCAATTTCATCACCATTTTGTGTTTAGCTCCTGGAATTGGTTATATGATGATAGAATTGAGTTGATGAGTTTGAGCGTATCCATTTCGTTTATGGAAAAGGTGATGAAATGACATTTTGATTATGCAGGAATTTGATGGAGTGTATGGACCCGCCTGGCACTGTATAGTGGGGAAAAGTTTTGGATCCTTCGTCACACATTCGGTAGGAGGTTTCATCTACTTTTCGATTGACCAAAAGATGTATATCCTCTTGTTTAAAACAACAGTACAAAAAGCCGATTGATCATCCATCTTTTTAATTTACATGGAAAGGAAGGCGAGTTTGTAATTGTATTTCATCATTAGCATGAGAATTGAGAACGGACATAATGAAGGCAAGCCAAAGTTGTGTAGTTATTGGTTGAAGTGGTCCAACAAATGTCTGTCTTTAACTATAGCCTCCAATCTCCCTGTATGCTAGGTGCATTTACTGCAAACATGTCCCACCACATTGTCCAATAGAGTGCCACATTCACATGTTGATGAAGACAATTTCCCATTCATTTTCATCCCCTCACTCCACATGTAGATTGATGAAGGGTTTCCAGATTGCACAAACTTTGATATGATGAAAGCAATGTTTATAATCTATATATTTTACATGCAGAAATGATGATATAATTAAAAAGTTTGAAGAAGAAAAGTGCAGTAAAAAGTATAAAATAATAAGGGGTTTAAGAGTATACATGTGGGGTGGTTTGTAATCTATAAGTGAAGACAACACTAAATTAAGTTGAGTTGCACTTGTGAGGACAACCGTTTAAGTGTAGGGCATTACTAATGATATTTGTGCCAACCTGGGACCGGGACTGAGCTACAGGCTAAAAGCCTGGTTAATGAGAGATAATAGTTGCACGTGTGAATCAATGAGCATCTAAACGTATTGAATTTTGCATATTCCGTGCCACTTACCACGTCAACAGAAAAAATATGAAATTCTCATTTGGATCCAAGTGAGCACAACAAGTTTACCAAGTCTTAATTGAGCTAGTGAATAGTAATTTGAGTCTAGGGTGTTACAAATAATATCGGTACCGGATTGAGATTGAGCTTGTAAAATAAAGTCTACCATAAGGAGAGAATAGTTTGTTATGTGAACCCCGAAGAGTACATGAACCTGGAAGTTCCATGTCATCTATTGGGGGCAAAAGACAACATGAATGTCTCATTTGGGGGCTAAGTGAGGACAAGAAGCTCAATCCTGGTGGGTTGCACTAATGAAGACAAACGGTTTGACTTGAGGCGTTGTAAAGGGTATATGGGCTAACCTGAAATCGTTACCGGGCTCGGAGAGTAAAGTCATTGCCAACAAAAGATAATAGTTGCTCATAGGAACCAAGAGGTATCTAAAAGTCTTCCATGTACCGTGCCACTGACTAATGACAAAAGACGGCATTAATTTCTATTTTATGGCCCTAAGTCAGAATTCCATGCTTAAGAAGGCTAAGTTGAGTTGGAAAGACAAATGCTTAGGCTTCGTCGATAAAAATGCCACCAAAATTGTGTCCAGACCTGTAAGGTAAAAGCCCTGCAAACATAAGACAATAATGGCTCATGTGAACCCAGGGATATATGAAGGTATTAGAATTAGGATCGGCAATGGTGCGGTGAAAAATTCATAACCATGATTATAATTGTTACTGTTTAATATGGTTAACCGTACCATTATGGTACGATACGGTTATGGTGATGAATTTTCTACCCATAATGGTTATGCTATTTGAGTTATAACCATGGTTATTATATAAATATAATAATTATTTATTATTAATAAACTAATATATACTAAATAATGGAAGTTAATAGACATACATGTAATAAATAACCATGATGTTAGTTTTATATATTTTTATTGTTGGCAATATAGATTTATGTTTTTTTTTAAAATAAAATTTTCGGTCTTTTATTATATTACATATGTGGAATAAATATGGGTATACGGGTAAAACAATGGTTAATAACCACGGTTATTTTTATGATTATGGTATTGAAAATTGTACCCGTAATGGTTATGGTTATGGTATGTGATTTAAAAATATGGTATGGTTATGGTATGTGTAATACCCGTACTATACCCTAACCATCGCCAACCCTAATTGGACTCTGCAAGTTCCATGCCACCTTCAGGGGCAAAAGACAATAATAATTTGTCTCTTTTTTTTTTCTTGACCCAACTGAGAAAAAATATTAAAGATGTGAGTGCAAGAACCATAATGTAGTTTTTGAGAAGTTGAGGGTTGGGTGCTAGTTTCATGTTCTTAGATTCACTATACAAGTACCTCATAGATGTCTTGTAGCTTTAACGCTTTGGATTAGAATGACTTTTAATATTCGGTATGCTCATCTTCAACCTATTCAAATCGGTAGAATGGTATTAGAATTTGTTCAATTTAGAGATTCACATCACACTACCGATCACCTGGTTTGTTCTGAATGTTGCTTCTTTTCAAGGCGTTGCTATGTTTTGCTCTAGATTTATTGTTGCAAAGCTATTTTAGCTTACTGCAATCAATTTTCCATGAGCGATGTGTTACGAATTTATCCAACAAGAAAATGTCACAACACTCCTGGAAGCAACAAGTGTTGATTTATTTTTTTAGATTTTTGTCTTGAAGATCATTTATCTTGCGCAATAGCTATCCCTCAATTCATTGCCAATGTTGATGGTTTTAACGTACGTAGAAAATTCTAAGCACTCGAAGTTCATTCAGCGTGAGAACTCCTTACCTTCATGGTTAATGACCTCGATTCATCCTCAAGTCAATTGTTGCCTTCTCGAATGCATAGCAACATGTTCAATTTCAGGTCTTATATTCATTTTCTATTACTCAGCATAATGAGTTTGTAGGATCTTCTTAAGCTTCAGAAGTTCTTATCAGCTCATTAGAGATTATCTAACTGATATCCAAAATACTCGTGATATTCTAACTAGTTGTGATTATCGGATTGAAGAAATGAGTCATATTTCAATTATACTTAATGATTTAAGAGTCAAATTAACAATGTTGTTGCGATCCATATTAGTAGGAATCCTTATGATATTACGCATGTTAATTCTATTATATTAGTTGTTGAAGCTCGTTAACGTGACATGTTTGATAATTGTCTGACTGCTAATGTGGTTTTTTTATCATAATGTGCCCTCTTCTAATGCTTCATCTATCTTTAAACTGTTGGCCAAAAAAAAATCTATCTTTAAACTGCCTCGTCCTGCTCTAACTTCCTTTGGTCTGGACTCAAATTTTCGGGTTAGAACCATAATCATGTGCAGAAGAACTTATAAGGTAAATAAATTTCAATATGTATGTCACACTTGAATTAATCTTGATTGTATTTAAATTAGGATATTTTAATAGTAAAGTTAATATTTTAGGATAAAAAAGATCAATAATTTATTTACAAACACAAAATATATATGATACTTCAATTATGAGTATACGAATAAAATCGTAGTTAATAAATGTGGTTATGAATACGATTAGTGTATTAGAAATTAATACCCGCAATGATTATGATTATGATTATGCATGCTCTATATTTTTTTAGAAAAATATGGTGCGATTATAGTTTGTCATACCCGTATCAGATCCGTAACATTATCACCGTAACATTATCAATTAATCTTCATCGTAATAAGCCTCGGGTCAGTTATTCGGCAAGTTTGAATGCTTAGTACATGAATTATATTAATTATTTAATTTTCGCTTTGTTAGGGTT
Source organism: Chamaenerion angustifolium (assembly GCA_946814005.1). Classification (NCBI taxonomy): domain Eukaryota; kingdom Viridiplantae; phylum Streptophyta; class Magnoliopsida; order Myrtales; family Onagraceae; genus Chamaenerion; species Chamaenerion angustifolium. The sequence continues at coordinate 23,878,690 of OX328271.1, read as the reverse complement.
AATAGTCCATTTTCTACTCATCCGCCTATAGAAGAAACCAACTGTCCATCTGTGTGCTAATAACAGTAACTAACATAATGTTTGATACTGGTCTTGTTGCTCAACAGTATCATTAGGGCTTACGCAATGGAAGAATGATTACCTGTACATGCCCACAACAATATCACTAAATGGTTCCTTTGGCACCTATGAATACGTCCATGGTTCATTTAGTGTCAATAAGATTCTCATTTAGCATTTGTTGGCTATTGTAACCATATTGATCAATGGACGAACAATTACGTTGACAGATAATATTGCGAAAAAGTGGATCGAAGCGGTGGGAATTATAACTCATGGATGGAGATTCCCTATAGTGAAAAGACTCGAACGCGAACACATCAAGAAAACTATTGCTCTCACTTCACTCGTGCTGTATTAGGTTGTTCCTAAGCAGACTTTCACTCACTCACACAAAAAACTATAAGCAAACTCTTGATATATGAGAGAAATACTACTCTTGTATTACTCTATGAATTTTCTAGTGAATACAAATGAGAGGAGAGTCCCCTTTATACACAAGTGACAAAGCTCTCTTATGGAAAACTCAATATTACCTACAATGAATAAGGGCCGCATATGACAACAATTATATGTGATGTATATTCCCTAGTAAAATGAACCTAGATTTGTACGTCAAATGTGGACATTTCTCGGTTGTTACCATATCTGCAAACCTTCTAGAGATTTTCAAATATGGGACCTCCATGTGTCGCAATGTGAACGGTCCCTAAAGTCTCCTTCATACGCGGGTCCGTGTTATTCTCCCCGACCAAACTCGACTGATGCCCTCGTCGTATCCTCGGCGTGAAACTTCTCGATCTGACTCTGGAACTGCCACAAGGCTTCCTCGGGTTGCCAACTGGCCTCGCTCTTGGGTAGTCCCTTCCACTTGTTCAAGTACTCGCGCCTCGACTTCCTGTACTTCTGGCAGATAGTGCGGTTTGAAATGATCTCGCCGACATTGCGATCATAGGAGACCTTGGTCCCAATTGGTGCACGTGAAGACTTATCTCGACTTGCGTCTTCTTTGTCCTCTCGAAATAGTTTGAGCATACAGACGTGGAACACTAGATGCAACTTGAGCTTTTGTGGGAGCTCGAGCTTGTAAGCAACATTGCCCACTCTCTTGAGGATTCAGAACGGACCTTCGTATCTTCGCTACAGTCCCTTGTGCACGTTCTTATATCGCAGGACCTGATGTAATCTAACCATCACTAAGTCACTCACCTCGAATTGTTGGTTGTCTCTCAGTGTCGGTCCAGTTCTTCATCCTCTTGGCGGCCTTGTGTACACATGATTGTGCCAAATTTGTTTGCTCATGCCACCTCTTTGTAAATTTGTATGATGCTGGACTTTGTTCTGCATACCCTGTTGCAACTGCACTTGACGTTAGTGGTTGTTGTCCCATCACGATCTCGAACGGACTTTGGTTTGTGGACTCACTTCGCTGCAGATTGTATGTAAATTGAGCTACATTAAGTAACTTCGCCCAGTCCGTTTGTGTGGTGCTGACATAGTGCCTCATGTACAACACCATCAAGGCATTGACCCTCTCTGTCTAATCGTTGGTTTGGGGATGCAAGCTGGTGGAAAAGTCCAAGTTTGCCCCAAGCATTTTGATTAACTTGGTCCAGAACCTGCCCGTAAGATGCGGGTCTCTGTTGCTCACGATCACCTCTGGAACACCCTAGTACTTCACATCGTTTCGCATGAGCAACTTAGCGGCTTCCTCAGCTGGACAATCCTTCGTTGCCAGAATGATGATTGTTTTAAAGGTGTTGTATATTCTTTTTTAAAATAAATAGGCAAATCAGTTTACCATAGTTAGATAAACAAAAATGCGAACTAGGTGTGAATGTACAACAAAAATAATGTATAAAACTAGTCATACTTGGCTATACCACATTTTTGTTGTAAACTTGAATTACGTTCGAGTTTACAACAAAAAATGTTGTAAACTCTAACCTACTTCGAGTTTACAGCAAAAAAATATTGTAGACTCGAATAAGTTTCGCGTTTTTTACTTTAAAATGTAAAAAACGCGAACCTGGTAAACGTTTACTTTCATTAAAAAAAATCAAAAGGTTATTTTAGTAATTAGTTATTAAATTAGTGTTAAATATGAAAAAAATAATCGAAAAAACTACCTTGTCCCGTTAGAGTTTAGACAAGCGACGGCGGGCATGGATTCTCCGAAACAAAATATCATTATAACTGGCGAGTGGTGGAATGTCATCGACTCTATCGCCACGCCGATGCCGCGGCCTTGTCCCGTTATTCTGATATGCAGCCCCAAGAACGTGGGAAAATCCGTTCTCTCTCGTTACCTCCTTAACACGCTCCTTCCGAGGTGGCTGCTCACTCTCCTCAGCATCTCCTTTTTTTAGGAGATACAGATTACTGGGGCTCAATTCAGGTGTCAAAATTCCATTTCTGGTCAGCCTGGACGAATTTGTGTGTTGGTTTTGCCATTACGTCCATCAAATCAGGACAATTAGCATTTGGGATACGGCTTCATTGCGTATTGGCCCTTTTGCGCTTCATGATGGAGAAATGTCTAGTATTTTTTTTAATTGTTTTTTTTTTCAGGTTGCTATGCTTTTGAAGTAGTTTGAATTCTCTTCGTATAGCGGCCAATGAGTTCTTTAATCATATGTATGCATGATGAATTGCGTTTGAAGTAGTGAATGTTGTAGATTTTATTCACTGCAGTTTAGTTTACCTTCATAACCGACAATATCTTTGATTGAATAGTCATGAACGTAACTAGCCTGGTTACATAGAAACTTCTTTACTGAGAAAGAATTATAAATGGAAGAAAAAATGCATCTGCAAGTGTGTTGCTCTTGTTTTAAAGCCTTACCATAGAATCACCCATGGAATGATATTAGGTATAACGTCATATCAGGTCTCAACCCTAACATAGTCTCAGTTTATGCTAGATTGGGTTGATGCTTCTTTTTTTTGTTCGTGCAAAATAAGTTGTTTCCTCTTAGCTCTATCATTTCAGTAAATCAAGTTCTTTTTGGCCCTTGCAGATATGGAAGAGTAGCTTACTTAGATACTGATGTGGGGCAACCAAAATTTACAGTCCCTGTTTTCCTCTCTTTGTGTTGTTGACAAAGTAAATTTAGGTAGTCATTCTAGTAGTGAAATTTTGACAGCAAGTTTCTGAGTTTTTCTTGACTGTGCTCATGTCTATCTGTCGTCTATATTCTTGATTGATCTCTCTCTTTTGCTCTTACAAACACAGGTTTGACGGGTCCATGCTTGAAGACACCGAAAAGGTACTATTTTTTTAATGGTAAGGGTATTAACTTCATTAATAGGAATCAAGAAGTTACAGGATGTACAAAAAGGGGGAAGACAACGACATCCCTATCAGGATTAATGAGTTATATAGGCTGATTTGAGAGTTTTGTTTAAGTTGTTTTTCAGGCCAAAATTTATTGCATCACTGATGATCCCAGAGACTATTTTGAAACTTCCAATGCTATTTCACTTTGAGGTTGAGAGTGGCAATGCGTACATGACAAGTAAATCATATTATGAGGAAATGAAAATGAAATTCTAGAATGATATATTTCCATGGGGTTAGCTTTTTCCTTGATTAGTTGATCTGGGCTCATTTTTTATTCCTTTCCTTTCAAGGGTTTGGGAGGGGCAGGCATAAGACTGGTCATCGGAATGGATCATTTGAGTGTGTTAGAATTACCGTGCGCTCGACTAGAGTTGCAAAGGCAGGACATAAGGGGTTTGAAGGTAGCTTTGCAAGTGTGGGAGTCCTTGATGGAGTACAAGCGAGAATTCAATATAGACTCCAAGGGAAAGGACAAAACAGTCGCTGGAGGAGATAATTCCAAGAAATCGCAGCAACTTGAGAAGGGAAGATCCGTTCATAATGGCAACTCTAGTAGGAGAGAGCGTCAACCTGGACCCCTGGACCCCTGAAGTGTTTCCTATACGACGAGAATCACAAGGCCAGAAAATGTCCCATGAAGAAAAAACTATCTGCCTTTACACAAGTGGAAGAGGAAAAAGCGGCAGAAGAGACGAGACTTGAGACAATTAAAATGTTAGGCTCAATTAAAAAGTCCAACAAGAAGGGGTTGATGTTCCTGAACATAAAGATCGCGGGCACATCGATGAGCACACTAGTTGACACAGGTGCTACAAACCTCTTCATATCTAAGGAGGCCGCAGAGAAAGTGGGCTTGAAAGTGGAGAAGCGGTCGAGTTGGTTAAATACAGTAAACTCCCAACAAGTTCCAATGAGTAGCAAAAGAGGTGGAAATACAAGTTGGTCCTTGGTCCGGAAAGGAAAATATTGAGGTAATTCTATTGGATGACTATGATTTCGTAGTTGGGCTGAATTGTCTCGATCGTATTAATGATTTGTTGGTTCCTTTTGCAAATGTTATTTGTGTATTGGATCTGCAAGAGCAAGGTGTGGTGCCGGTGAAATGTATAAGAGGTCGTGGATCGAAGATGCTCTCGGCGATGCAACTGAATCAGAGAGTGCAGAAAGGGGAGTTGACGTTCCTTGCTGTCTTGAAGGAGGAGTGATTGAGTGAAAAAATAAATGTGTTGAAGGAACTGTTAAAGGTATTTGACACGTTTGCCGACAGTATGCCAAACCAACAGCCCCAAAAGTTGTCGCCTAAGAGAGATGTGGACCATCAGATCGAGTTAGTGCTAGAAGCCCGTCCCATGCAAGGACATCATACCGCATGGTAGGGGTGGGCATAAACCGATTCGGGGCTGAACCGGTTCGAGGCTGAACCAGTTCATGAACCGTACATTTACCACATTTTAAAGAGGTACGGTTTAGCGCTCCAGATTTTGACAAAATTATTGTACCTCTTCTGAACCGGTTCGGCCGAACCACTTTATATATATTTAAAAAAAAACTATAATAATACATAATAGTATTATGGTTTATGGATTATTTATTATGTATTATGATAATACATAATAAATATTAATACATAAACCATAATCCATAAACCATAATCCATAAACCATAATCCATAAATCGTAATCTATAATCCATAAACCATAATCCATATTTTATAAACCATAAAATATAATTCATTATACTAATGTAGATTGTAAATTATCACCGAACCAATTTTGGTCTAATGGTTTAGAATATATATTTTAAAAATTAAATATAATATTATATTAAAACCGGTATAAGAAGTGGTACGGTTTACCATTTGCAAACCGGTTTTTTGAACCTCGTTTGAACCACTCCATTTGTTTGCAAAACAAACATTTGGTTTGTGAACTGATTCGACCGAACCGGTTCAAAACCGGTACGGTTCGGTCGAACCGGTTCAAAACCGGTACGGTTCGGCCGAACCGGTTTATTATGCCCAACCCTACCGCATGGCACCTCCGGAGTTGGAGGAATTGAGGAAACAATTGAGAGATATGCTTGAAGCGATGCACATTCAGCCATCGAAGTCCCCGTATAGTGCACCAACTTTATTCCAAAAGAAGCATGATGATTCTCTTCGCATGTGCATCAATTATTGTGCCTTAAACAAGCTGACGGCGAAGAATAGGTATCCCATTCCACTCGTTGCAGACTTGTTCGATCAGTTAGGAGGAGCGTGGTGGTTCTCGAAGTTAGATTTGCGTTCAAGCTATTAGCAGGTTCGAATTGTTGAGGAAGATGTCTCAAAGATGACTTGTGTGACTCGTTATGGAAGCTATGAGTTCTTCGTGATGCCGCTTGGGTTAACAAAACACGCCAGCTACATATTGTATGTTGATAAACAAAGTATTGCAACCATTTTTTGATCGATTTTTGTTTTATACCCTGACGATATTGTTATATACAGTCTGTCTTTGACCGAGCACATAGATCACTTGAGGCAGGTTATCGAAGTTGTTTGGGATAACAAACTCTACATGTAAAGGGAGAAGTGCTCATTTGCCCAAGCGGAAGTCTCATTCCTTAGCCATATTGTTGGAGCAGGACAGGTGCGGATGGATCCGGGAAAAATGCGGTGCATTTTCGAGTGGCAACTGCCAACCAGAGTGGCGAAGTTGAGATCATTCCTAGGCCTTGCAAATTTTTTAAGACGGTTTGTGAGGGATTACTCGAAGATCACAGTGCCACTTACGGAGCGGCTCAAGAAGAATAAAACTTGGGAATGGTCCATGGAGTGTCAAAGGGCGTTTGAGCGTATCAAACAAGCTATGACAGACGATCTCGTGCTCGCATTATCCGATCATACTAAGTCATTCGAGGTACAAATTGATGCTTCGGATTATGCCATTGTAGGAGTATTGATTCAGGATGAGTATCCAGTGATGTTTGAGAGTCGTAAACTCAATGAGGCCGAGCAGAGGTACACGGCTCAAGAGAAGAAGATGACCGCGGTGGTGCATTGCCTTCGCACACGGAGATCACATCCTCGGTTCACATGGAGAAGAAGATGACCACAATGATCTTTCTTTGGTAGGATTCTTGTCGGGAGAAAGGCAGCCCTGGAGCAGGATTTACGGGTAAAAGTATATTTTAGACAATGCTTTCCTGTCAGTGCAAACATCACCACAAACAAGGAACTTGCACGTGCATTGGCACTCTGCGTCCTTACCAAGTACCAATATCAAGTGTCAGTAGCAAGCATCTTCATTGCCAGGTCAGTTTAGAGTTACTATGCTACGTTTCTGGTTCTAAAAGATTGTCAAAAGTTACATCCAGCTGAGTTGATAAGAGTAGAATATTTGGAAGGATTAGATAGGGTCTGCAAAGTCGGTGAATTTATAGAATCCCTTTGAAGTTTGGACGGAAGCAAACATATAGTGGCATAGGTTGTTATATGGGAACTGTTGAACTAGGCAGACCATACAACTAGAAATTTTTGTCGTTCACTGTTATTGCTTTGTCCTTTGTTCTCTCTCTCTCTCTCTCTCTTAATTTTGATGGTGATTTGATTTTGTCAGGCCCCAGTACTGAAACATTTCATAGTTTGAACGCATCTATAGTTGGCCTTGCCATTGACAAGAATCTGGTGACGTACCTTCATGCGTTGGTATTGGCAAGTTACTGTCATTAATTGTATGGCCACATCTAACTGGAAACTGCTTGAGATAGATTTGGCAATTTGTTTAAATGCATGTTATTTGATTTCTTCTCTTTACCATTCTGCCATTCATTTGTATTATTCATATTTGCTTCATGAAAAAGGGATTATGAGAGCTGTGGACTTGTCCAAAGGATTGATGTATGTTTTAACTCCTGTACCACCAAAGATTTGGACAAAGTTAATGTCTTACTTGTTCAGGGTTCTCATCCAATTCCTATGGACTTGTTGCAGGTAACTTTTCCCAAATTCATTCAGTACACATTTTATTATTTCATTGATCCATATTGCTTCTTAATATTGTGGAACTGTCTAGTTTTGGTTGCAGTCAACTGTCTCCATTGTATTACTTTGTCATGCTGTTCCTTTTGCAAATGACCTCTTGAACATATATAGTCCCTTTTTGACATCGGGATTGAACATATTTGAAATCATTAAACCTTGATCCCTACCACCTCCCAATCAAACTTGAGGACCTGTTGCTGGTGTTCTTCTATTGTATCTATGCAGTTCTTCTAATGCAGGTGTATTGTCTTTGTTCAGGTAAAAGGATGCGTCGCTCCATATTTGGTTGGCTACCAATGTTGTGTGTTAGAGGGGGCCTGATTTCCTCTCGTTCTGCTATACTAAACAATACTAGTTGTTTGAGCCTTATTTCATGTTTGAGATTATATGCTTGAGGTGACAGTTAACCTGGAGAAGCCTTGATTTAATAATGAGCAGCTACCTGTGAACATGATGGACAAGCGTCATATCAAGAACTAGGAAGCTTCCCAAAAAAAATTGAGAAATTATTACAGTAGCACTAGCATGCATGCAGGTCATCATCTGCTCTGCCTTTCTAATAAAGAAGAATCAATATGCAGCAGTGTATAATACTTGCTGCTAACAGCTGAAAAAGAATCTTCCAACCCCATCCCTCCAAGAAAAAACTTAATTGTAAGACGCCCCTCGACTTTTCTCATGTCCACCTACAAACACCAAGTCTGTCTGCTTTCTAGTATCAATCATTATCTGTGTAACGGTACATGAAGAACAACCTGGTAAAACAATATGATTAGAAAGTTGAACTGAAAAGTGTAGGACAAAGAGAAGAAACTGGTTCTACCAATTACCATCTAAATCAGTAATCATGGTGATGGTGTTGGAGCTTTTATAGTAGTCGTGGTGGAGTTGTCTGCATCTCCTCCTGCATGTCTGTTCCTCATACCTTCTTTTTGCCTAAACCCTCCCACTTTACGAAGAGTCCTCATCCTCTCCGCAGGTCGTGGAGCTTCTGCAAACCCATCATTAGAAAATTAAGCTCAGTATAAGTCGATCGATTGCTGCTGCAGCTTTTAATTACCTGTAGCTGATGTATCCTCTTGTTCCTCTTGATCGTGATTGTTTTGCGGCGCCAAATCTTCAAACTTCTCCTCCTCTGCCACCGCCTCCACCACCTTACAGGTCTCAAAGTCCTCTTCCTTGAGGCACCCATACTTCTTCCTATAAACATCCAACTCCGTCTCGAAGGTCTTAATATCCTCCTCACGCTTTACAAGCAAATCATGCATCTCTTGGAGCGCTTCCTCGTCATACTCGGATTGCTCCTCCATCATCCTCTGATACTGCAATGCCTCCATCTGTACCGCCGCTTTCTCCGCCTGCAATCTTGTGATCATGGCCATGGCATTGTTAGCTGCCACGGCCGAAGCACTCCGTTCTTCGTCCAGCTCCATGTAAAGAGCCATCAGTGATTTACGATCCAGCCTCACCTGTCTCTTCAAATGACTCAGAATCGAATATCCATCAGATTCATTATTAATATCGGGTGCTGTGTAAGAGGCAAACTCCGTCTTCTCTAGCGGGGACTTTTTCAAGGACCGAGCGGCCCACCTCGGGCTACCTGCGTCACAAAGTGGGATCCCGAAGAACTTGTTCCTCTGAGCAAACGTCGGTGTCCGTAAGGTCTCCGTGATGTCTTCGGTTTCGTTAAGCGACGGCAGGGAAGCGCATTTGGCAAACTCACTACCACCTAAGCCCGTCTCCTCGGGGGCTAGATCGGCATCGGCATCCATGAGCTTTAGCTCCATGTGGCGATGAAGCACGAAGCTTGGGACCTCCCCATTCCTGGGCCCCACGAAAGCTCGAGGCGATGGCGCTGGAGCCTGCGAAAATGTCGGACTGGTGCTCCTCCCCGATTTCTGCACCAAATTCACCCCTCTCGGCCTCACCATCCTCAACGGCTCGCCGCAGCAAGAGCACCGCTCTCCACCGTCGAAAAAACAGCTGGTGCTGACTTCTTCCTTCTTGGGAAGGGGAACTTGGATCTGGGAATAGTCGTCTTGAATGAAGCAATCGAGGTCCTTATGCAGGATCCCCACCAGGGACTTGTATGTGTAGCAGTCGGATTCCTTTTCTGTTGCAAAGGACAGGAGACACCCTTCGCACATCTTCCGGATATCGGAGAGTCGCTTGTGCATGTGGCAGAATGCGAGGGAGGAGATGTCTTTCTTGTGGCTATGGCAGACGGAGTCGTTGTAGTAGAAGGTGCGGGTGCGGCCAATGAGGAGGTGGTCGATCCGGGTACAGAGGAGGCACGGGATGCGCATCTCGAAGAAGCGAGCGAATTCAGTGCATGCAAAGGATAGGAATGCGTTGATGAAGAGTAAGATGATGATGAGCCATTCCAGGAGAGCATAGATCACCAAGGAAGGGAATTTTCCGAGCTCCTGATCCACATAGGACTTGAAAGATCGCTTCCCCATCGCTCTGTTTTCGGTCATCTCGTAAATGGAATGTTTGGATGAGATTGAAGATCATGACCACTTCTCTCTCTCTCTCTTCCTCTGACCTTAGCTAGTTTCCCAAACTGAAGGAAACATATAATAGTAAAATAACAGGAAGAAGATATGATGAAGAAGACGATATGGAGAAAACAGTCTTTTCTTCTGTTGCAAAGGATGAAGATGGAAAGCGGCAATTCTTTTTCTTTGGTCTATTAATTACCTGAATTAACGGTCTGTCGAGCGTTGTACACTGACGACAAAAACGATGTCGTCTCTCAATTTTGTATTAACCCCTCAAGCTCTATTCAATATGGGAAATTTTATTTGCAAATCGTCTAATACTTTATACGAACTACTTTTATTGAAATACTAAAATGATTAAATAGTTTTTCACAAATTTATTGATACTAATTTTAAGGAAATTAATTATCAAATCGATATCAAATTTTCGTAGTTACTAAATTGATCTCATATTATTAAAATTGTAAAAAAATCATATTTTTAACAAGTTTTGAACCCTAGACCTCTCTTACATACTAGTTACAAGTTTTACAACTACACTACTAATTTCAATTGTTTTTTATATACTTCAAATATAGTTATTAAAGCAACTCATTATTGTATTAAATATCTCATGTTTATTTATTGATATTTTTTAGTAATTACATCAATAAATATCTCATGTTTATCTCATTGTATTAAATATCTCATGTTTTTTTTTTTTGTAATTACACGAAGCTAAAAGAATTCTCTTTAACTCCCATGGGCGTCTGTCTTCATGCGCGTCTCCCTCCAGTGCAAGAAGAACCGCCAATGCAAGAAGAAACGCCAAACTCGAGAGCTCTAATCCTCCATAGTAGTCAAAATCGAAAACACCACCCAGCCATACCCGCCCATGCCCACGAACATAGGAATCCATGGCCCCCAAACAAACCAAACCGAATGACACTAAGCATCCCCCACCCCAATACCGAACCGACCATACCATTGCTCATATACTCATCCGCTCCGACATGCCAAGCCGCCCCGACCGAACAAACCCAACCCACCACCCAACCCACACAACCAAACCAGCCCGTGATCACATACCTACTCGACCACCCAACCCACCACCACCCAACCCACCACCACCCAACCGACCCCACCCAACCCTACCCGACCGAGCTATCCACACCGATCCACAATTACATTGTGGAGAACCCACCCGATACTCCCCCACCTCACCCAACAACAGGATGCTAAACCCCACATCCGGATTGAGTCCATACCTTGATAAGATGACACTAAAAATGAGCGGGGAGGACATGGAGGAGCAGCCCGGGCCGAAGAGGCAAAGAGCTCCTAGAGAGAGGACCGAAACTAGTGAACCAAGGGTGCGGAAAATCCCGAGGAGGAAAACGAGCATGGCAAACCCAAACCGCAAGAAAATAATACTGAAAAAGTTGAATGAGACTAAGGGAAGAGAGGAAAAAAACGAAAACAAGATGGGTTCCGGTGTCTGTCCCGAAACAGACACGGGTGCCCAATGAGTGTCATCTCATGGAATTGTCAGGGTTTGGGGTCGGCCTTGACAGTTCAACACCTACACGACCTCAACAAAAGGTATCGCCCAAACATCATATTTATAATGGAAACTAAGAATGGGGATACCTACTGCGAGAAGATACGAACAAGGATGGGAATGGACAACAACTACTATGTTAGCCCGAATGGCACATCAGGAGGGATAGCTTTGTGGTGGAAGGAGGGCACAAGAGTGTCGGTGGTGTATGCCGACATGCATTGCATTAATTGTGAGGTGCAATTTTAGAACCAAACTGAACCAACATTTGCCACTTGGGTATATGCAAGTACGGAGGCACGAGAACGAACACATCTATGGAATTTCCTAAGAACAATTGGGAGAGGCCGAATCGGGGAATGGATGATACTTGGGGATTTCAACACCATATGACACCCACATGAGAAACAAGGTGGTAGGAGGAAATCTCAAAGACAAATGGACGAGTTCAAGCAAATAATCGATGATCTAAGTATGGAGGATATGGAAGCAAAGGGGAACTCGTTCACATGGTGCAATAACCAGAGCGGAACGGAGAGGATTAGCGAACGCCTAGACCGTGTATTGATAAACACGGATTGGGCGGCAAAATACTAAAGGGCGAGATGCATAAATGAACTCTCCATTGGATCGGATCACACCTCAATGGTGGTCCAATTCAAGAAACCAAAGAAGAGAGATCCGAAATGGTTCAAATTTGAGACGATGTGGCTAGAGAACCTGGAAGGCAATGAGATAATCAAACAAGCATGGGAAGGGAAAACAACGGGTAGAGAAATCCAAATGGTGTACAAAAAACTGAATAGGTGCCGAACCAAATTGAGGGATTGGAGTAAGAAAAGGTTCGGCCATAATGTACACGAAATCACAAAAACGAAAGAGGCTATTCGACGTATAACACATGGGGGGATGAACGAGGACGAGGTTCGAGAAGAAAATGATTTGAAAGGCAAACTCCAAAGGCTTTGGACAAGGGAGGAGAAATATTGGAGACAACGGTCGAGGGTGAAATGGCTTAAAGATGGGGATCGTAATACAACATTTTTTCACCATACCACTATAGCTAAGAGGAGACGAAACCAAATATGTAGTCTAAAGGGAGAGAACGGGGAGTGGATAGACGAGGAGGGGAAAGTAGCCGATGAACTTCATAGGTGTTGGGTATCGATAGTGACGGCCCAGTAAGAAAAGGCCTCGAAGGCCCAATAACTATAGAGGGGGTAAACCCATGACATCCGAACCGGATCAGCCCAAGTACAAGCCAAACTTGGCCCACCATCGAGTAATCCAGAATCGAGCCCAAAGTCTATAGAGACGCCAAAGGCTCTCAGACTGCTCGCCATTCTCTACCAAGTCGCGACCTTCCACTGCTCGACATGGGAGTGCTCGCCCCGAAGAGAGTCTTGCCTCTCTCCTCTGGTCCCACTAAACCGTTAATAACAGAGTGGCCAAGATATCCCGCATATCTCGGTCACATATTCACTAAAGATTAGATTTGGTAACTGCAATATCTCGCAGTAACTGCCATATCCCACGATCCGAATCTTCAGCAACTCAATATACATTAAGATATTCAGTTGCCTTTATACGGTTCTATCTCTCTTACCCTATAAATACCCTTGCTTTACATACGTTCTTTACGTTTTGAGTTTTATACACACATATACTCATTTAAGCATCGGAGAGGGACCCAGAGGCACCCCCTCTGTTGCGCTCCCCTACTTGCAGGTTCACCGGAGTTGGAGCTGAAGCGTCATCCCAACCTTGTCTGGCATTCAATTCACTGCCAGATCAGCATTCAGGATTTCACGATCCAACATTTGGCGCCGTCTGTGGGAACGAGCAATTCAGCCATGAGAACTCGATCCCAAAGCAACCGTCGGAATCAGACTAGGGAGCGATCCTCAGATAGCTCTGATTCCGCCGCCGCTTCACCGCTTCAACAGGAACCTGCCAGCCGAGCAGGAGTTAATGCTGTTCCTCTGCGGATAGCCCGAGAACATGTCGGTGATTCAAGACCGACCCCAGCTGCTGATCAAAACGGAGCCCCTGCACCGCAGACAGTCCACATTGCGGGGCAGGATATTAATTTAACCCCCGAGATGGTCTCCTTGCTGGAAGCCATCCTAGGACAGGCGCGCCGCCAAGCCCCTGCTCCTCAGGAAAACAATCCCTCTGCTCCTAAGGAAAATCACCGCCCTGCTGCCACAGGGCCTTCACCTTCAGAAGCGGCCAATCCTAGTCCTGCTGCGCCTCAGGAGGATCAGGAGATGACGTCAGGTCAGCAGTCCCTACCTCCAGCGCACACCAAGGAGCCAGCAGCCGCATATACTGCCAATCCTTCCGGTCCGCCTCCACCCGGAGCCTCTCCCATGTACTGCACTGTGGATCAGATGGATGACCTCCTCAACAAAAGGCTCCAGGAAAGACAGTTGACAGTCATAGCTCCCTTCAAGGAGCAGTCCTCTCATCCATTCACCGACGCGCTCGTCGCTATCAAAATCCCGAAGGATGTGGTTGCTCGGGCCATACCTGAGTATAGCGGTGGAGGAGATCCCACCGTACATGTCAACAAGCATGAGGCCTCCCTTCTGGGTAATTCAAACGATCCCAATCATTTGGCTTTGCTATTTCCATCTACTCTTTCGGGCTCGGCTTCGTCCTGGTTCTTCGGCCTCCCTGCAGGATCAATCGGAACTTGGGCAGAGTTGAGAAGCAAGTTCCTGGAGAGATATATGGGCGAGCGCCAGTTGCTGAAGAGTGTGGTCGCCCTTGACTCGGTCAAACAGCAGCCTGGAGAGTCGCTGTCCAACTTCTACGGGCGTTTTCATCAAAACGTCACAGAATTAGATCGCCGAATCTCGGATGGGGAAATCATTCGAGCATTCTACAGAGGTCTGGATGTGGCCAACAAGGCCTCGAGAAAGCTGCGAAACAGCTATCACGTAAAGGAGATAGAGACATTGGAGGAGTTGGCGTCCAGAGCAAAAGGTTTCATAGACCTTGAACGCGCAAACATCGAGGCGAATCTCCTGACGACCTCGCTAAGGGTAACCCATGAACCCCGACGCGATGGTAAGAAGGAGATAAAGAAGGAGAAGAAGGGAAAAGAAAGTAAGCCCCGAGTCGAGTCTCTTCCAGCACCTCGCCATCCAGAGGTCCCTGAGTACTTCACGCCTTTAAATAGGCAGATCTCAGCGGTACTAGTCGAGATGGAGAGGAGATCCTTGGCGAGGCCACCGATGCCTCGCCGAGGTGGGTTACCCATGGGCAAGGATGTCGAGAGCTATTGCAGATACCATAAGTGCAAGGGCCATAAGACAGACGATTGCAAGATTCTGAAGCGAGATATAGAGAGGCTGATTCAGGGTGGAATGTTGAAGGAATTTGTGGCAGGGCGAGACCGAAGTCGAACGCCCCCCAGGAGACATCGTTCACCAGCCCCTGCAGATCAAGCTGAGCCTTCTGGAAGCAAGAGGAGAGTGAATCTGATTGCGGGAGGATTCGGCGCAGGCGGCGAGAGGTCAAGCGCCAGAGAGGTCTACGCCACTCAGATCTCCACGGCAGTTCAGTTGGGGAAGCGGCCCCGACCTGAAGAAAACATTGTCATCTCATTCTCTGAAGATGATTTGGCACATGTCACCACGCCCCACAACGATGCTCTGGTCATTACGGCAGATATTGACGGCTGTGATGTTGCAAGGATTCTGGTCGACGGAGGCAGCTCGACAGACATCCTGTTTCTGGACGCCTTCGAAAAGATGGGCAGATCAAAACGCGACCTGAAGAGGGTCGACTTTCCGCTGATCGGATTTGCGGGAAGGACAACTTATCCACTGGGGGCTATAACCATGCCAGTGATTTTTGGCGAGGGGTGGAAAAGCATCAAGGTGTCGGTCACTTTCCTGGTGGTCGATTCACCTACATCCTACAACGCCATCATAGGGAGGACCACGATCAACCCAAATAAGATCGTGGCCTCCACTGTCCACCAGAAGATGAAGTTCCCTACTCCGAACGGGATTGGAGAAGTGCTCGGAGATCAGCCTTTCTCGCGGCAATGTTATGTGAACTGTTTACGCAGGAAGAACCAAAGGGAGGCGCTCGCCATCGAGACAGAGGCCGATCCCCGCGAGGACTTGGCTCGACCAGCACCCATGGAGGAATTGGAGGAGGTCGAGATCGATGGTCCGGACAAAAAGGTGCGCATTGGGACCACCTTGAAAGAGGATCAGAAGGAGGCCATGACCGCTCTCCTCAAGGAATTCAAAGAGCTCTTTGCCTGGCAGCCGAGCGACATGCCAGGAATCAGCACAGATATTATCTCGCATGAGCTCAGGATAGACCCCTCCATCAAGCCGATCGCCCAAAAGAGAAGATCGTTCGGGACTGATAAACGTTTGGCGATCAGGCAGGAAGTCGGCAGGTTGATTGAAGCTGACTTCGTCAGAGAGGTAAGATTCCAGAGCTGGGTCGCCAACCCAGTTTTGGTCAGGAAATCTAACGGCAAGTGGAGGATGTGCGTCGACTTCCGCGACTTAAACAAGGCTTGCCCCAAAGATTCATATCCCCTTCCAAGAATTGATCAGCTAGTCGATGCTACCTCGGGTCATGAGATGCTGAGCTTCATGGACGCCTATTCAGGCTACAACCAGATCAGAATGCATCCAGACGACGAGGCCCACACTGCTTTCTATGCTGACGGCGACATTCTATGCTACAAGGTGATGCCCTTTGGTCTCATCAATGCCGGGGCAACTTATCAGCGGATGGTAAACCGACTGTTCCAGGACATGCTGGGAAGGAACATGGAGGCCTACGTGGATGATATGCTCGTTAAATCCATCAAAGGCAATCCTCATACCACCGACCTCCGTGAAGCTTTTGAATGCATGAGGAGACACAGCGTTCGCCTGAACCCAGCAAAGTGCGCCTTTGGAGTCAAGTCCGGGAAGTTCCTGGGTTTTATGGTCAGCGAAAGGGGCATTGAAGCAAACCCGGAAAAGCTAAAGGCCATAGAAGAAATGAAGTCGCCAACCTGCCATAAGGAAGTCCAATGCCTGAACGGCCGACTAGCTGCTCTTAACCGCTTCCTCTCCAAAGCAAGCGACAAGTCCCTCCCGTTCTTCAAAACCTTGAGGGCCAACCGTAAGTTCGAGTGGACGCCAGACTGCGAGGAAGCATTCCAGTCCTTGAAAAGGCATATTCAAACACTCCCAGCTCTGGCAAAACCCGTTCCAGGCGAGCAGCTTTTCCTCTATTTAGGCATTAGCGATGTGGCAGTCAGTGCTGTTTTAATAAGGGAGGAGAATAATGTTCAGAGTCCAGTGTATTTCATTAGCAAAATGTTCAACTCAGCAGAAATAAAATATGTCCAGATTGAGAAGTATCTCCATGCCTTAGTTATTGCTGCTCGGAAGCTGAGACCTTACTTTCATGCGCACGACATCACGGTCCTCACCAATCAACCTCTCAAAAACTTCCTGATGAAGCCAGATTCTTCAGGAAGAATGGTCAAGTGGGCGATCGAGCTCAGCGAGTTCTGGATCAATTTTGCGCCAAAAACGGCCATCAAAGGTCAAGCACTAGCTGATTTCATAGTGGAAAGCACGAGTAACGGTCAAGCGGAGGCAGAAAACAGGCCAAGTCAGTCAGCAAACGACAATCAAATCTGGGAACTCTATACGGATGGGTCTTCATCAAAAGAAGGCTCGGGGCAGGTTTAATTCTTATTCCTCCTGAGGGCGAGCCTCTAAAATACGCGATCGCCTTGACATTCCCGGCGACCAATAACGAAGCAGAATATGAGGCTCTTATCACTGGACTCAGACTGGCAAAAGGAATGGGTATAACAGCGCTTAAAGTAAAAAGTGATTCAGAACTTATTGTCAATCAGGTTAAGGGCGCCTACGAGGCAAAGGGAGAAAAGATGAAAAAATATCTCGGCATCGCCAAAAAACTAGTCGTGGAAATCCCAAATTTCGCGATTGAGTTTATTCCTCGCCAAGAAAACCATATGGCAGATTCTTTGAGTAAGCTAGCCTTCGGAGGGGCGACAATCCAGGATGTGCAATTTCTGGAAAAGGCCCTATGTTCAGTCCTTGAAAACAGAGCGGAGGTCTTCAACATTCAAGAACAGGTCACCTGGATGACCCCGTTCCAGAATTATTTGAAAGAAGGCATCCTCCCAGAGGACGAAGGCGAATCCACTAGGATTAGAAGACTCGCAGCCAGTTATCTAATCATCGATGGAGAACTCTATAGAAGAGGTTATTCGACGCCTTACTCGAGATGTGTTGCTCTACCCGAAACAGAAAAAGTTCTTCGAGAAGCTCATGAAGGGGCAACAGCATGTCATGAAGGCGCTCGTTCACTAAGCAGGAAAATATTCAGACTGGGATATTACTGGCCGACCTTGGGAAAAGACGCAGCCGAATTAACACAGAAGTGTGAAATTTGCCAGCAGTTTGCACCACGATCGGGTCGACCATCGACATTATTATCCCCAATGGCGGGTGCCTGGCCCTTCGCTCAATGGGGAATCGATATATTGGGTCCTTTTCCCATTAGCACTGGTCAGCGTACTCACATTATAGTGGCGATCGACTACTTCACTAAGTGGGTAGAGGCGAAAGCTCTAGCTTCGACAACGGAATTCCAAGTTATCAAGTTCATGCAGGTCAACATATTCTCCAGGTTTGGTATTCTCAAAATACTCATCAGCGATAATGGTCCGCAATTCGTTGGAAAGGAGTTGAAATGGCTCTGTGAAGAGTATCATATCGACCATCGCTTCAGTTCAGTACATCACCCTCAAACGAATGGGCAAGCTGAAGCAGCCAACAAGATTGTCTTAGCCGGACTTAAGAAAAGGGTTCGAGCATTCAAAGGGAATTGGGCAGAAGAGTTGGAAAACGTATTATGGGCCATCAGAACAACGCCTAAGGCGGCCACAGGAGAAACGCCTTTCAGTTTAGTGTACGGATCAGAAGCAGTAGCACCAGCTGAATTAGCAGTGCCTACCCACAGAGTCCTACACTTTAACGCGGAGGCAAATGAGATCGAGCGCAGAACTGACCTCGACTTGGCAGAGGAAAAGAGATGTCTCTCGGAAAAAACACAGGCAAAAATGCGCTTGGCGACCGCTCGGTATTTCAACAGAAAAGTTAGCGCTCGCCAATTTTTCGTGGGGGAGATGGTTATGAGAAGGAATGAATTTACAAGGCTGGACAGTAAAAACAAACTTTCAGCCAAATGGGAAGGACCATACAAAGTAGTAGAGATCGCCGCACCAGGATCCTACTATTTGGAAACCACCGAAGGCGAGAGGTTACCCCGTCCATTTAATTCAGAGCATTTAAGAAGATTTTATGCATAGCTTGTAATCAAACTGATTATGTCAATAAAAGAAAGCCATTCCTTCACAAAGCGTGTCCACTCGAAGCAAGCTGAAGCCAAAAAGCCCTGACGCCAAAGTCAGGCCTCAAAAGCCCTAGCAACAAAGCTAGGCCAAAAGCCCTGACGCCAAAGTCAGGCCACAAAAGCCCTAACAACAAAGTTAGGCCAAAAGCCCTGACGCCAAAGTCAGGCCTCAAAAGCCCTAGCAACAAAGCTAGGCCAAAAGCCCTGACGCCAAAGTCAGGCCACAAAAGCCCTAACAACAAAGTTAGGCCAAAAGCCCTGACGCCAAAGTCAGGCCTCAAAAGCCCTAGCAACAAAGCTAGGCCAAAAGCCCTGACGCCAAAGTCAGGCCACAAAAGCCCTAACAACAAAGTTAGGCCAAAAGCCCTGACGCCAAAGTCAGGCCTCAAAAGCCCTAGCAACAAAGCTAGGCCAAAAGCCCTGACGCCAAAGTCAGGCCACAAAAGCCCTAACAACAAAGTTAGGCCAAAAGCCCTGACGCCAAAGTAAGGCCACAAAAACCCTAACAACAAAGTTAGGCCAAAAGCCCTGACGCCAAAGTCAGGCCACAAAAGCCCTAACAACAAAGTTAGGCCAAAAGCCCTGACGCCAAAGTCAGGCCACAAAAGCCCTAGCAACAAAGCCAGGCCAAAAGCCCTAACAACAAAGTTAGGCCAAAAGCCCTAACAACAAAGTTAGGCCAAAAAGCCCTAGCAACAAAGCTAGGCCAAAAAGCCCTAGCAACAAAGCTAGGCCAAAAAAGCCCTAGTAACAAAACTAGGCCACAAAAGCCCTAACAACAAAGTTAGGCCTCAAAAAACCTGACGCCAAAAATCAGGCAAAGCCCTGACGCCAAAGTCAGGCCAAAAGACCTAGCAAAATGATAGGCAAAATAAAAGCCCTGACGCCAAAGTCAGGCCAAAGAAAGTTTAGGCGATCACTATTGATGATAAAACCTGACAAACTCCAAATCCCCTGTTATTAGGCCAACACCTCAAAGGTTTAAACTTCAAAGAAGGTAATATCTCTTTGAACTTAGAAGTTTACGCTTTTAAGTGTCAAAAGTATTATCTTTAGAAAGTTTAACTTATGATTGGTCTACGGCTTTAAGGGTCGACGACATTACCAAGCAAGGAAAAAGTAGAAACTAATTATGAGTAAGATATTGGATAGCTAAATATGTTCGAAGTCGATTAAAGGCTCAAGAATGTAAAGGAATTCAATAGAAAAACTCAAGTCTTCGATAAATAATTACAAACCAAAAACGGAGAATACAAAAATAGCTATTTAAAAAAGAAAAATACGGTCGCCAAGGAGTTGGGGACTTCAAGCTTTGGGGTTCTCGGGGGCAAAGACGCTCTGCTCGCCTTCGGGGGCAGAAGTACCGGGCTCGCCTTCAGGAGCAGCCTCCCCAGCAACAGAGGGCTGCGAAGGCTGACTCCGCAGGAAGGTCTTCAAGGAGGCAACTTCCCCAAGAGGAAAGTGGGGATCGACCGCCTGGACCTCCTCCACCAGGCCTTGAAGAAATTCGGCAATCGCCGACTTCATCACCTTCAAGGCCTGGTCCTCAAAGTCTTCGGAGGCCTTGAACTCCTCAATCACGGCATGGGGTGAAGGAACCGCCTTCAGCTGATCAGCCAGTCGGTTCTTTTCCTCCTCTAGGGCGACCCCCTAGCTTCGGCAGCATCCCTCTGGGCCTCCGCGGCGACCCTAAGAGCGTCTGACTCGACCAACTGGGCACGAGCTTCCTTCAACTCGGCCTCCAGGCGAGCACGGACCGCCTCCCCTTCATCAAGACACTGATGAAGGGCCTCAGCTTCATGAAGGAAGGCTGTAGCATCAGCCTCCCTCTTCTTGACATCAGCAAGGAGGCGCTGCTCCTTCCTGAAATACTCCTCCCGGGCGCCGTCCACCAAGGTGATTGCCATGTCAGCGGTCTTCTTGATGGCCTCCAACTTCCCGGGGGTGACCCCTGTGCTTCGGTATTACTCCAGCTCGACAAGCAGATCAGAGTGCTTGTCGGCGAGCTCGCCGAAAATGCGGCCGAGGATCACCTCTTCCCGAACGAGCTGACAACAAAAGCACAAGGAAAATGTCAAGTCATCAAAATAAAAAGGAATGACAAGGAATAAATAATGGAAAGAAGGCGAGATCATACCAGGGCAACTCGTTCGAAGTGGGTCCGTAAGAACCCCTCGATCTGAGGAAGCTCCGTAGGGACAATCGAACGGTCCTTGGGAGGAATTATCCCATCAAGGAGCCGCATGCACATATCCGGGCTACCCCGTAGGCTCTTCTGGGCGGGGTACCCCTTCTTGGTAAGGTCCCCACAAGGGACCCAAGGCCTCCGAGAGTCCCCAGCCTTAAAAGGCTGGAACAAGCTCGCCATGGAGCAGTACTCCTCGGTGGGAGCCCTCGAGGAGCTGGAAGCAGCAGGCCCCTTCTTTTGGGCCCCAGACTCCTTAGTAGGAGCCGTGGGCACTGAAGAGGCGGGAGGCGCCAAAGACAAGGCCTTCTCCTTAGCGGCGGAAGGGCCCTGAAGAGAGGGAGAAGGAGACGCCGTGTCCAAACCCTTCCCTTTGCTGGTAGAAAGGCCCTTAGGAGGGGAAGGAGAAGGATGTTGGTCGACATCAGGGTGCTCTTCACTCCTGACCTTCTTAGAAGGAGGAGGAGGAGGGTCCCAGGCCACGTCCGCCAAGGACTCCACTGCAAAGCAACAAGACAATAAGTCAGGAGTCAGAGAACCGCAGAATGTAAAAACATTAAATCAACAAAAGGCGAGGTAGTACCTGGTTGACGAGGGCCAGTAGTGGCCGAAGGAAGCGTCTCATCGGGCTTCCTCTTGGTCGAACGCCTAGAAGGAGGAGGGGGAGAGCTTAGCAGCACTTGGTCGGAGGACAATCCCGCCGATCCCTGGTCATCAAAGAGACCTATCAGTTTTTTGCTCTTGCTTACAACCTTCCCTACAAGTAATAAAACAAGGGAAGAGTTAGAAAATTACCCAATCATCAAAGATTGGCGTAGCTTGATGAATGCCCGCCATCTCAAGGGCATTCTCGGTAGTCTCCGCCACTGAGCGGATGGACTTGAACTGAGATGACCGATGCAGCCGATATAAATCGTCGATGGCATTCCGATCACTCCCGGACAATTCTTCGAAGGAGGGAGGAAAATCCTTGTCCGGAGCAAACAATTTCCAAGGTACGCCCCCCTTATACAAGAAGTAAAACTTCTTGTAATTGGAGTTAGTGGCCCGGAAATCATCGATCAAGCGGACATGGACGTTCCAAGCCCATCCTTGAGGGCCTCCCCACTCCGAAAACTTCGGCCAGCGGGATTGGAAGTGGTGGAGGTGGTTAGCCCCTGCTGCCAGTCGGAAGAAGCACCGGAACAGGGCCAGTGAATATACCCATTCCTGGCGTAAGCATAGGAACTTGAAGCCGACCCACATCCTGAGGGCATTCGGGACAAGCTGTGTGGGGTGAATCCCGTAAAACTGACACAAGGTCTGTAAATCCTCACAGAGAGGAAAACGCAACCCAGCATCAATCTGGGCCGCATAAATGTAAACCTCTCCATCGTGAGGAAAATGCAGACCTAGGCCAGGATACCTAGGAGCATCCTCCGCACTGAAGCCACCAAGCGCCACCATGGTCTTAAAGTAAGCCGACTTTAGTTCGTTAGGCTTGATATCTACTCAGAATGATTCAAGTATGGCACAGCAAGTATAAAAACAAAGGAAAACAGAGGATATTGCCAAAATAGAGCAATAAAAGGGCGAAAGTTTACCTTTTGGGGAAAAAATAGGCATGTTCAGCTCAGGACCATCTACCACCACTGGGGTGGCCGCAGACCTTCCCACGTCAGGCTGTTTCCCCGCTGAGGAGGGCACAACTTCATCCCTAATGGTCAAGGGAACACCGACATTCTGAGGGGCGCTGGCTTTGTTAGCACCCTTGATCGCCATGTGTTTTATTCGCTGACTTCTGGGGGCCATGGAAATGGTCGAAATGAGAACTGAAGAGGATTGAAAGAGAAAGGAAAGATTTGCAGCGAAGTTCTGAAAACCTGAAGGAGTGGATAAGCGTAAAAAACAAAATGCAGAAACTGACATTTCTTATATAAGCCCAAAAGGGAGTAACCGCTGTTGGGTATCGATAGTGACGGCCCGGTAAGAAAAGGCCTCGAAGGCCCAATAACTATAGAGGGGGTAAACCCATGACATCCGAACCGGATCGGCCCAAGTACAAGCCAAACTTGGCCCACCATCGAGTAATCCAGAATCGAGCCCAAAGTCTATAGAGACGCCAAAGGCTCTCAGACTGCTCGCCATTCTCTACCAAGTCGCGACCTTCCACTGCTCGACATGGGAGTGCTCGCCCCGAAGAGAGCCTTGCCTCTCTCCTCTGGTCCCACTAAACCGTTAATAACAGAGTGGCCAAGATATCCCGCATATCTCGGTCACATATTCACTAAAGATTAGATTTGGTAACTGCAATATCTCGCAGTAACTGCCATATCCCACGATCCGAATCTTCAGCAACTCAATATACATTAAGATATTCAGTTGCCTTTATACGGTTCTATCTCTCTTACCCTATAAATACCCTTGCTTTACATACGTTCTTTACGTTTTGAGTTTTATACACACATATACTCATTTAAGCATCGGAGAGGGACCCAGAGGCACCCCCTCTGTTGCGCTCCCCTACTTGCAGGTTCACCGGAGTTGGAGCTGAAGCGTCATCCCAACCTTGTCTGGCATTCAATTCACTGCCAGATCAGCATTCAGGATTTCACGATCCAACATTTGGCGCCGTCTGTGGGAAACGAGCAATTAAGCCATGAGAACTCGATCCCAAAGCAACCGTCGGAATCAGACTAGGGAGCGATCCTCAGATAGCTCTGATTCCGCCGCCGCTTCACCGCTTCAACAGGAACCTGCCAGCCGAGCAGGAGTTAATGCTGTTCCTCTGCGGACAGCCCGAGAACATGTCGGTGATTCAAGACCGACCCCAGCTGCTGATCAAAACGGAGCCCCTGCACCGCAGACAGTCCACATTGCGGGGCAGGATATTAATTTAACCCCCGAGATGGTCTCCTTGCTGGAAGCCATCCTAGGACAGGCGCGCCGCCAAGCCCCTGCTCCTCAGGAAAACAATCCCTCTGCTCCTAAGGAAAATCACCGCCCTGCTGCCACAGGGCCTTCACCTTCAGAAGCGGCCAATCCTAGTCCTGCTGCGCCTCAGGAGGATCAGGAGATGACGTCAGGTCAGCAGTCCTTACCTCCAGCGCACACCAAGGAGCCAGCAGCCGCATATACTGCCAATCCTTCCGGTCCGCCTCCACCCGGAGCCTCTCCCATGTACTGCACTGTGGATCAGATGGATGACCTCCTCAACAAAAGGCTCCAGGAAAGACAGTTGACAGTCATAGCTCCCTTCAAGGAGCAGTCCTCTCATCCATTCACCGACGCGCTCGTCGCTATCAAAATCCCGAAGGATGTGGTTGCTCGGGCCATACCTGAGTATAGCGGTGGAGGAGATCCCACCGTACATGTCAACAAGCATGAGGTCTCCCTTCTGGGTAAGTCAAACGATCCCAATCATTTGGCTTTGCTATTTCCATCTACTCTTTCGGGCTCGGCTTTGTCCTGGTTCTTCGGCCTCCCTGCAGGATCAATCGGAACTTGGGCAGAGTTAAGAAGCAAGTTCCTGGAGAGATATATGGGCGAGCGCCAATTGCTGAAGAGCGTGGTCGCCCTTGACTCGGTCAAACAGCAGCCTGGAGAGTCGCTGTCCAACTTCTACGGGCGTTTTCATCAAAACGTCACAGAATTAGATCGCCGAATCTCGGATGGGGAAATCATTCGAGCATTCTACAGAGGTCTGGATGTGGCCAACAAGGCCTCGAGAAAGCTGCGAAACAGCTATCACGTGAAGGAGATAGAGACATTGGAGGAGTTGGCGTCCAGAGCAAAAGGTTTCATAGACCTTGAACGCGCAAACATCGAGGCTAATCTCCTGACGATCTCGCTAAGGGTAACCCATGAACCCCGACGCGATGGTAAGAAGGAGATAAAGAAGGAGAAGAAGGGAAAAGAAAGTAAGCCCCGAGTCGAGTCTCTTCCAGCACCTCGCCATCCAGAGGTCCCTGAGTACTTCACGCCTTTAAATAGGCAGATCTCAGCGGTACTAGTCGAGATGGAGAGGAGATCCTTGGCGAGGCCACCGATGCCTCGCCGAGGTTGGTTACCCATGGGCAAGGATGTCGAGAGCTATTGTAGATACCATAAGTGCAAGGGCCATAAGACAGACGATTGCAAGATTCTGAAGCGAGATATAGAGAGGCTGATTCAGGGGGGAATGTTGAAGGAATTTGTGGCAGGGCGAGACCGAAGTCGAACGCCCCCCAGGAGACATCGTTCACCAGCCCCTGCAGATCAAGCTGAGCCTTCTGGAAGCAAGAGGAGAGTGAATCTGATTGCGGGAGGATTCGGCGCAGGCGGCGAGAGGTCAAGCGCCAGAGAGGTCTACGCCACTCAGATCTCTACGGCAGTTCAGTTGGGGAAGCGGCCAAGACCTGAAGAAAACATTGTCATCTCATTCTCTGAAGATGATTTGGCACATGTCACCACACCCCACAACGATGCTCTGGTCATTACGGCAGATATTGACGGCTGTGATGTTGCAAGGATTCTGGTCGACGGAGGCAGCTCGACAGACATCCTGTTTCTGGACGCCTTCGAAAAGATGGGCAAATCAAAACGCGACCTGAAGAGGGTCGACTTTCCGCTGATCGGATTTGCGGGAAGGACAACTTATCCACTGGGGGCTATAACCATGCCAGTGATTTTTGGCGAGGGGTGGAAAAGCATCAAGGTGTCGGTCACTTTCCTGGTGGTCGATTCACCTACATCCTACAACGCCATTATAGGGAGAACCACGATCAACCCAAATAAGATTGTGGCCTCCACTGTCCACCAGAAGATGAAGTTCCCTACTCCGAACGGGATTGGAGAAGTGCTCGGAGATCAGCCTTCCTCGCGGCAATGTTATGTGAACTGTTTACGCAGGAAGAACCAAAGGGAGGCGCTCGCCATCGAGACAGAGGCCGATCCCCGCGAGGACTTGGCTCGACCAGCACCCATGGAGGATTTGGAGGAGGTCGAGATCGATGGTCCGGACAAAAAGGTGCGCATTGGGACTACCTTGAAAGAGGATCAGAAGGAGGCCATGACCGCTCTCCTCAAGGAATTCAAAGAGCTCTTTGCCTGGCAGCCGAGCGACATGCCAGGAATCAGCACAGATATTATCTCGCATGAGCTCAGGATAGACCCCTCCATCAAGCCGATCGCCCAAAAGAGAAGATCGTTCGGGACTGATAAACGTTTGGCGATCAGGCAGGAAGTCGGCAGGCTGATTGAAGCTGACTTCGTCAGAGAAGTAAGATTCCAGAGTTGGGTCGCCAACCCGGTTTTGGTCAAGAAATCAAACGGCAAGTGGAGGATGTGCGTCGACTTCCGCGATTTAAACAAGGCTTGCCCCAAAGATTCATATCCCCTTCCGAGAATTGATCAGCTGGTCGACGCTACCTCGGGTCATGAGATGCTGAGCTTCATGGACGCCTATTCAGGATACAACCAGATCAGAATGCATCCAGACGACGAGGCCCACACTGCTTTCTATGCTGACGGGGACATTCTATGCTACAAGGTGATGCCCTTTGGTCTCATCAATGTCGGGGCAACTTATCAGCGGATGGTGAACCGACTGTTCCAGGACATGCTGGGAAGGAACATGGAGGCCTACGTGGATGATATGCTCGTTAAATCCATCAAAGGCAATCCTCATACCACCGACCTCCGTGAAGCTTTTGAATGCATGAGGAGACACAGCGTTCGCCTGAACCCAGCAAAGTGCGCCTTTGGAGTCAAGTCCGGGAAGTTCCTGGGTTTTATGGTCAGCGAAAGGGGCATTGAAGCAAACCCGGAAAAGCTAAAGGCCATAGAAGAAATGAAGACGCCAACCTGCCATAAGGAAGTCCAATGCCTGAGCGGCCGACTAGCTGCTCTTAACCGCTTCCTCTCCAAAGCAAGCGACAAGTCCCTCCCGTTCTTCAAAACCTTGAGGGCCAACCGTAAGTTCGAGTGGACGCCAGACTGCGAGGAAGCATTCCAGTCCTTGAAAAGGCATATTCAAACACTCCCAGCTCTGGCAAAACCCGTTCCAGGCGAGCAGCTTTTCCTCTATTTAGGCATTAGCGATGTGGCAGCCAGTGCTGTTTTAATAAGGGAGGAGAATAATGTTCAGAGTCCAGTGTATTTTATTAGCAAAATGTTCAACTCAGCAGAAATAAGATATGTCCAGATTGAGAAGTATCTCTATGCCTTAGTTATTGCTGCTCGGAAGCTGAGACCGTACTTTCATGCGCACGACATCACGGTCCTCACCAATCAACCTCTCAAAAACTTCCTGATGAAGCCAGATTCTTCAGGAAGAATGGTCAAGTGGGCGATCGAGCTCAGCGAGTTCAGGATCAAATTTGCGCCAAAAACGGCCATCAAAGGTCAAGCACTAGCTGATTTCATAGTGGAAAGCACGAGTAACGGTCAAGCGGAGGCAGAAAACAGGCCAAGTCAGTCAGCAAACGACAATCAAATCCGGGAACTCTATACGGATGGGTCTTCATCAAAAGAAGGCTCGGTGGCAGGTTTAATTCTTATTCCTCCTGAGGGCGAGCCTCTGAAATACGCGATCGCCTTGACATTCCCGGCGACCAATAACGAAGCAGAATATGAGGCTCTTATCACTGGACTCAGACTGGCAAAAGGAATGGGTATAACAACGCTTAAGGTAAAAAGTGATTCAGAGCTTATTGTCAATCAGGTTAATGGCGCCTACGAGGCAAAGGGAGAAAAGATGAAGAAATATCTCGGCATCGCCAAAAAACTAGTCGTGGAAATCCCAAATTTCGCGATTGAGTTTATTCCTCGCCAAGAAAACCAGATGGCAGATTCTTTGAGTAAGCTAGCCTTCGGAGGGGCGACAATCCAGGATGTGCAATTTCTGGAAAAGGCCCTATGTTCAGTCCTTGAAAACAGAGCGGAGGTCTTCAACATTCAAGAACAGGTCACCTGGATGACCCCATTCCAGAATTATTTGAAAGAAGGCATCCTCCCAGAGGACGAAGGCGAATCCACTAGGATTAGAAGACTCGCAGCCAGTTATCTAATCATCGATGGAGAACTCTATAGAAGAGATTATTCGACGCCTTACTTGAGATGTGTTGCTCTACCCGAAACAGAAAAAGTTCTTCGAGAAGCTCATGAAGGGGCAGCAGCATGTCATGAAGGCGCTCGATCACTAAGCAGGAAAATATTCAGACTGGGATATTACTGGCCGACCTTGGGAAAAGACGCAGCCGAATTAACACAGAAGTGTGAAATTTGCCAGCAGTTTGCACCACGATCGGGTCGACCATCGACATTATTATCCCCAATGGCGGGTGCCTGGCCCTTCGCTCAATGGGGAATCGATATATTGGGTCCTTTTCCCATTAGCACTGGTCAGCGTACTCACATTATAGTGGCGATCGACTACTTCACTAAGTGGGTAGAGGCGAAAGCTCTAGCTTCGACAACGGAATTCCAAGTTATCAAGTTCATGCAGGTCAACATATTCTCCAGGTTTGGTATTCCCAAAATACTCATCAGCGATAATGGTCCGCAATTCGTTGGAAAGGAGTTGAAATGGCTCTGTGAAGAGTATCATATCGACCATCGCTTCAGTTCAGTACATCACCCTCAAACGAATGGGCAAGCTGAAGCAGCCAACAAGATTGTCTTAGCCGGACTCAAGAAAAGGGTTCGAGCATTCAAAGGGAATTGGGCAGAAGAGCTGGAAAACGTATTATGGGCCATCAGAACAACGCCTAAGGCGGCCACAGGAGAAACGCCTTTCAGTTTAGTGTACGGATCAGAAGCAGTAGCACCAGCTGAATTAACAGTGCCTACCCACAGAGTCCTACACTTTAACGCGGAGGCAAATGAGATCGAGCGCAGAACTGACCTCGACTTGGCAGAGGAAAAGAGATGTCTCTCGGAAAAAACACAGGCAAAAATGCGCTTGGCGACCGCTCGGTATTTCAACAGAAAAGTTAGCGCTCGCCAATTTTTCGTGGGGGAGATGGTTATGAGAAGGAATGAATTTACAAGGCTGGACAGTAAAAACAAACTTTCAGCCAAATGGGAAGGACCATACAAAGTAGTAGAGATCGCCGCACCAGGATCCTACTATTTGGAAACCACCGAAGGCGAGAGGTTACCCCGTCCATTTAATTCAGAGCATTTAAGAAGATTTTATGCATAGCTTGTAATCAAACTGCTTATGTCAATAAAAGAAAGCCATTCCTTCACAAAGCGCGTCCACTCGAAGCAAGCTGAAGCCAAAAAGCCCTGACGCCAAAGTCAGGCCACAAAAGCCCTAGCAACAAAGCTAGGCCAAAAGCCCTAACAACAAAGTTAGGCCAAAAGCCCTGACGCCAAAGTCAGGCCAAAAAGCCCTAGCAACAAAGCTAGGCCAAAAGCCCTAACAACAAAGTTAGGCCAAAAGCCCTGACGCCAAAGTCAGGCCAAAAAAGCCCTAGTAACAAAACTAGGCCACAAAAGCCCTAGCAACAAAGCTAGGCCAAAAGCCCTAACAACAAAGTTAGGCCAAAAGCCCTAACAACAAAGTTAGGCCAAAAGCCCTGACGCCAAAGTCAGGCCAAAAAGCCCTAGTAACAAAACTAGGCCAAAAAGCCCTAGCAACAAAGCTAGGCCAAAAAAGCCCTAGTAACAAAACTAGGCCACAAAAGCCCTAACAACAAAGTTAGGCCTCAAAAAACCTGACACCAAAAATCAGGCAAAGCCCTGACGCCAAAGTCAGGCCAAAAGACCTAGCAAAATGTTAGGCAAAATAAAAGCCCTGACGCCAAAGTCAGGCCAAAGAAAGTTTAGGCGATCACTATTGATGATAAAGCCTGACAAACTCCAAATCCCCTGTTATTAGGCCAACACCTCAAAGGTTTAAACTTCAAAGAAGGGTCGACGACATTACCAAGCAAGGAAAAAGTGGAAAGTAAATATGAGTAAGATATTGGATAGCTGAATATGTTCAAAGTCGATTAAAGACTCAAGAATATAAAGGCATTAAATAGAAAAACCCAAGTCTTCGATAAATAATTACAAACCAAAAACAGAAAGTACAAAAATGGCTATCTAAAAAAGATAAAGATGGTCGCCAAGGAGTTGGGGACTTCAAGCGTCGGGGTTCTCGGGGGCAAGGGTGCTCTGCTCGCCTTCGGGGGCAGAAGTACTGGGCTCGCCTTCAGGAGCAGCCTCGCCAGCAACAGAGGGCTGCGAAGGACGACTCCGCAGGAAGGTCTTCAAAGAGGCGACTTCCCCAAGAGGAAAGTTGGGATCGACCGCCTGGACCTCATCCACCAGGACTTGGAGAAAATCGGCAATCGCCGACCTCATCTCCTTCAGAGCGCAGTCCTCAAACTCCTCAGAGGCTTTGAATGCCTCAACTACGCTCTGGGGCGAAGGGACGGCTTTCAATTGTGCAGTTAACCGATCCCTCTCCTCCTCCAAGGCAATCCCCCGGGCTTCCGCAGCTTCCATCTGAGCCACCGCAGCTTCTCTCTGGGCGTCAGCAGCGTCCCTTTGCGCCTCGGCAGCGACCCTGCGAGCCTCCGATTCTGTCCCTTGCGCCTGAGCTTCCTTAAGTTCAGCATCTAGGCGAACTCGGATGATCTCTCCCTGATCTAAACACAGGTGAAGAGCGTCAAAGTCCTGAAGAGCGGCAGCGGCTTCAGCCTCCCTCTTCTGGACATCAGCAAGGAGGCGCTGCTCCTTCCTGAGGTATTCCTCTCGGGTATTATCTGCCAAGGCGATCGCTGCATCTGCAGTCGTCTTGATAGTCCCCAATTGCTCAGGAGTGACCCCCGTGCTTCGGTACTGCTCCAGCTCGGCGAGCACACTGGAATACTTGTCGGTGAGCTCCCCGAAGACACGACCAAGAATCACCTCTTCCCGAACGAACTGGCAACAAATATAGAATAAAAGCTGTCAGGACAACAGACAATAAGGGAACGACAAAGAGAGGACTCTACGAAATAAAAGTATGAGATCTTACCAAAGCCACTCGTTCGAAGTGGGACCGAAGGAACCCCTCGATCTGATGAAGTTCCGTGGGAACAATCGAGCGGTCCGCGGGGGGAATTATCCCGTCCAGAAGCCGCATACACATATCTGGGCTGCCCCGGAGGCTCTTCTGGGGAGGATACCCCTTCTTCATAAGGTCCCCACAGGGGACCCAAGTTTCCCGAGAATTCGCTGATTCAAGCGGCTGAAACAAGCCGGCAAGGGAGCAATGCTCATCCACAGGAGCCCTCGATGAGCTGGAAGCAGCATGCCCCTTCTTCTTGGTCCCAGACTCCTTAGGAGGAGCCATGGGCACAGTAAGAACAGGAGGAGCTAAGGTCAAAACCTTCCCCTTGGCGGCAGAAGGACCCTGGGGAGAAGGAGAAGGGGGCACCGCGTCCAGACCCTTCCCTTTATTAGCGGAAGGACCCCCAGGAGGGGGAGGAGAAGGATGCTGGTCGACTTCCGGACATCCCTCACTCCTGACCTTCTTGGAGGGAGGAGGAGCATGATCCCGGACCATGTCGGTTGAGGACTCCTCTGCAAAACAACAAGACAAAATGTCAAAAAACAAAAAACCGCAAAGTATGAAGATATTAAATCTACGAATAACAAAGCAACATACCTGGTTGGCGAGGGTCAGCAGTGGCCGATGGAAGCACCTCCTCAGACTTCCTCTTGAACGAACGCCTAGAGGGGGGAGGAGGAGAGTTCAGCAATGCCTGGTCGGAGGACAATCCCGCTAATCCCTGGTCATCAAAGAGACCTATCAGTTTCTGGATCTTGCTTACAACCTTCCCTACAAGTAATAAAGCAAGATAAGAGTTAGAAAATTACCCAATCATTAAAGATTGGCGTGGCTTGATGAATACCCGCCATCTCAAGGGCATTCTCGGTAGTCTCCGCCACTGAGCGGATGGACTTGAACTGAGATGACCGATGCGACCGGTATAGGTCATCAATAGCGTTTCGATCACTCTCTGATAGCTCCTCGAAGGAAGGAGGGAAATCCTTGTCCGGGATCAACAATTTCCAGGGCACCCCCCCCTTATAAAAGAAGTAACACTTCTTATAATTGGAGTTGGTGGTCCGAAAATCGTCGACCAGGCGGACATGGACGTTCCAAACCCATCCCTGAAGGCCTCCCCACTCTGAAAACTTCGGCCAGCGGGATTGGAAGTGGTGAAGGTGGTTTGCCCCTGCTGCCAGGCGGAAGAAGCACCGGAACAGGGCCAGTGAATATACCCATTCCTGGCGTAAGCATAGGAACTTGAAACCGACCCACATCCTGAGGGCATTCGGGACAAGCTGTGTGGGGTGAATCCCGTAAAACTGACACAAGGTCTGTAAATCCTCACAGAGAGGAAAACGCAACCCAGCATCGATCTGAGCCGCATAAATGTAAACCTCTCCATCGTGAGGAAAATGCAGACCTAGGCCAGGATATCTAGGAGCATCCTCCACGCTGAAGCCACCGAGCGCCACCACGGTCTTAAAATAAGCCGGCTTCAATTCATTAGGCTTGACGTCTACTCGAACAAATTCAAATATTGCAATGATAAACATAAAAAGCAAAGAACAGCAGAGGACATTGCCAAAGCAGAGCAATAAAAGGGAGAAAGTTTACCTTTTGGGGAAAAAATAGGCGTGTTCAGCTCGGGCCCGTCCACCACCACAGGAGTGGTTGCAGTCCTGCCCAAATCGGTCTGTTCCTCTACTGAAGGGGGAACGACTTCATCCCTGATGGTCAAAGGGACATCAGCATTTCTGGGCATGTTGGCTTTGTTGGCACCCTTGGGAGCCGTGTGCTTGACTCTCTGATTGCGAGGAGCCATGGAAATGTTGGAAGAAGGCTGAAGAAGGTTGAGAAAAGAAATGGAAAGGATCGCAATGAAGCTCTGAAAATCCAAGAGAGCGGATAAGCGTAAAAGACAGAATACAGAAACTGACGTTTCCTATATAGACCAAAAGGGGAGTAACCGCCACAAGCAAATCGAAGCGACGCAGAGGAATAATTGCACCCTTTTGGAAAAAACCGAAGCAATGTCAGAATTCCAAGAGACAACGGTTGGCTGGTACAGACAGCTGTCAAGCTACCCTGGGTTTACGGAAAAGTAAATGTCAGGCGTGCCTCAAGTGACCGTTCGATTTCTGGACAACCGTGCAGTTATTAAATGCTAAAATTCCACTAAGGAGACAAGGTGGTCGCCAACGCACTAATAAAGCTTTAGCAGAAATACCTCGGGTAGATAATGATCGCCTAACTAAGAAAGATAGACTTCCATAAGCCTGAGTCACCTCGAGTGATCGCCAAAAGGGAATAAAAGGAAGGATATTCTTTCGGCTTTGAACAGAGAAGGAATTGCTCGCCAAATGAGCTCGAAGTATCTCAAAGGCACTGAACCATTACCAAAGACGTCACTATCTAAAACCCTACCAGGAAATCAAGCTCGACTGAAGGAACTTCAATCAAGCTTCGGGGGCAAATGTTGGGTATCGATAGTGACGGCCCGGTAAGAAAAGGCCTCGAAGGCCCAATAACTATAGAGGGGGTAAACCCATGACATCCGAACCGGATCGGCCCAAGTACAAGCCAAACTTGGCCCACCATCGAGTAATCCAGAATCGAGCCCAAAGTCTATAGAGACGCCAAAGGCTCTTAGACTGCTCGCCATTCTCTACCAAGTCGCGACCTTCCACTGCTCGACATGGGAGTGCTCGCCCCGAAGAGAGCCTTGCCTCTCTCCTCTGGTCCCACTAAACCGTTAATAACAGAGTGGCCAAGATATCCCGCATATCTCGGTCACTTATTCACTAAAGATTAGATTTGGTAACTGCAATATCTCGCAGTAACTGCCATATCCCACGATCCGAATCTTCAGCAACTCAATATACATTAAGATATTCAGTTGCCTTTATACGGTTCTATCTCTCTTACCCTATAAATACCCTTGCTTTACATACGTTCTTTACGTTTTGAGTTTTATACACACATATACTCATTTAAGCATCGGAGAGGGACCCAGAGGCACCCCCTCTGTTGCGCTCCCCTACTTGCAGGTTCACCGGAGTTGGAGCTGAAGCGTCATCCCAACCTTGTCTGGCATTCAATTCACTGCCAGATCAGCATTCAGGATTTCACGATCCAACAACCGCCACGGACGAATCGAAGCGACACGGAGAATAATTGCGCCTTTTTGGAAAAAAACCAAAGCAATGTCAGAATTCCAAGAGACACCTCGGGGAGACAAACGGTTGGTTGGTGCAGACAGCTGTCAGACTACCCTAGGTTTACGGAAAAGTAAATGTCAGGCGTGCCTCAAGTGACCGTTCGATTTCTGGACAACTGCGCAGTTATTAAATGCTAACAAGTCCACTAAGGAGACAAGAGGGTCGCCAGCGCACTAATAAGCGCTATTAGAAGTACCTCGGGCAGGTAGTGATCGCCTAGCCAAGAAAGATAGACTTTCATAAACCTAGATTACCTCGAGTAATCGCCAAAGGGGAATAAAAGAAAGGATATTTTTTCAACTTTGAGCGAAGAAAAAACTGCTCGCCAAACAGGCTCAAAATGCCTCAAAGGCGCTGAACCATTACCAAAGACGTCACTATCTAAAACCCTACCAGGAAATCAAGCTCGACTGAAGGAACTTCAATCAAGCTTCGGGGGCAAATGTTGGGTATCGATAGTGACGGCCCAGTAAGAAAAGGCCTCGAAGGCCCAATAACTATAGAGGGGGTAAACCCATGACATCCGAACCGGATCGGCCCAAGTACAAGCCAAACTTGGCCCACCATCGAGTAATCCAGAATCGAGCCCAAAGTCTATAGAGACGCCAAAGGCTCTCAGACTGCTCGCCATTCTCTACCAAGTCGCGACCTTCCACTGCTCGACATGGGAGTGCTCGCCCCGAAGAGAGCCTTGCCTCTCTCCTCTGGTCCCACTAAACCGTTAATAACAGAGTGACCAAGATATCCCGCATATCTCAGTCACATATTCACTAAAGATTAGATTTGGTAACTGCAATATCTCGCAGTAACTGCCATATCCCACGATCCGAATCTTCAGCAACTCAATATACATTAAGATATTCAGTTGCCTTTATACGGTTCTATCTCTCTTACCCTATAAATACCCTTGCTTTACATACGTTCTTTACGTTTTGAGTTTTATACACACATATACTCATTTAAGCATCGGAGAGGGACCCAGAGGCACCCCCTCTGTTGCGCTCCCCTACTTGCAGGTTCACCGGAGTTGGAGCTGAAGCGTCATCCCAACCTTGTCTGGCATTCAATTCACTGCCAGATCAGCATTCAGGATTTCACGATCCAACAATAGGTACTTTGGAGAAATGTTCACCGCGGAACAAACCGATCCAGGGGAGGAGTTCCTAAGATATATACCGAATCAAATTACACCCGAGATAAATGTAGATTTGACAAGGGAGGTGACGGATACTGAAATTAGGGCAGCCACATACCAAATGGGCGTATCACAAGCTCCAGGTCCGGACGGATTCCCGGGTCTGTTTTATCAAAGGAACTGGAACACCGTGGGAGCAGACGTCATGAACTCGGTCAAGGCTTTCTTCAGAACAGGTATTCTCCTAAACCCCCTAAATAATACGGATATAGTGTTGATTCCAAAAGTGCCAAACCCGATGAAACCTACTGATTTTAGGTCGATAAGATGTTGTAAGTTTTTGTATAAAATCATTTCAAAAGTGTTGGTGAATAGATTGAAATGTTATCTATTAGAGCTTATCACTCCTTTCCATAGTGCATTTGTGTCAGGTCGCCACATTTAGGATAACATAATGGTAGCACATGAGGTGTTCCATCACCTGGACATGAGCCGAAGGGGAGAAAAGGTGGAATGTGCACTAAAGATCGACATGCAGAAAGCCTATGATCGGGTGGAGTGGGGTTTCCTAATTAGCACACTAAGGGAATGGGGCTTTGCAGAGCAATGGTTGGGATGGATCAAGGAGTGCATATCATCGACCACATACCAAGTGGTGATCAATAGGGAGAGAACAAAATCCGTACACCCAACACGTGGAATACGACAAGGTGACCCTTTATCCCCTATCTATTCATACTACTTACGGATGTACTATCACGAAGAATTGAGGGAGCCGCTAGGGAAGGGGTCATACAGGGGATCAATTTAAGGAGAACATTCCCGGAATTGCACCATTTGTTTTTTGAAGATGACTCATTATTCTTTATTAGAGGATTGTCGGACAATGCTAAAGGACTATGGCACATCCTTGAACCCTACTGTCGAGTATCGGGCCAACGGATAAACAGAGACAAATCGACCTAGGCATATTAAGGGGCAGATCCGAACGATAGGAAGGGTGTGGAGGACGCGCTACATATTAAGAGCACGGGTGACCCAGGAAAATACCTTGGATTGCCTTCAGTTTGGGGTCATTCAAAGAGGGAGACTTTGAAAACGAAAATCAGGGACAAACTAGGAGGGTGGAGGCCGAAAACGTTGAACCAAGCGGGGAAGGAAGTGCTCATACAGGCGATCATCACGGCGATCCCCACGTACATAATGAGTGTATTCCGTTTACCAAAAACATGGTGTGCGTAGATAAATGCGCTCATTGCGGACTTTTGGTGGGGGCAAACATCGGAGGGAAAAAGAACGCATTGAAGAAGGTGGGATGTCTTAACAAAGGCAAAGGAGATTGGGGGTCTAGGCTTCCGAGGGATCCAAAGCTTCAACATTGCACTACTCACAAAGATGGCAAGCCAAATCATGACCGAACCCGATACGATATGCGCACGAGTTCTAAAGGGACTCTATTTTCCAAGGTGCTCGTTACTTGAGACGAAAAAAGGGAGTCAGGCCTCTTGGGGATGGAGTAGTATACTTGGTGGCCGAGATGTAATCAAAGAAGACGGGATGTGGATGATTGGCTCGGCAAAAAACATTCGAGTCTTTGAGGACCCATGGATCTATACAAAGGAGAGTAGAATGGTAAACGTTGATGGCACGGTGGAACATGGAGGCAACCTAAGAGTTAGTCACCTCATATGGCTGAATGGTACATGGAACACACATCTAGTAAGGAGCTTGTTCGATCATGAAGATGCAACTCATATCCTTAATATGCCCCTCCCACAAAACGGGGGAAGCGAACGATACATTTGGCCACACACGAAGGACGGACAACCCCAAGTCTCATTGGTCTATCACAAAATCCGAGAACGGGCCGAGACACGGCCAACACCGAACCCACATTACCGAGGTACGTTTTGGAAAGAGTTGTGGAAAGAAAAGGTAAAAAAACTTCATATGGCGGCTTGCAACAAACTCTATAGCCGTTAAAATGAATATGGTTCGTAGGGGGGTGAATGTATCTCCGAATTGCCCAATTTGTGGTGAAACCGAGACACGGGATCACATGATATTGGAATGTAGGTGGACGGAGCAGATTGGGAGCGGGATCTTTGGAACTCGAGTGGATCGGCCAAACCAACTAGATGTGGTACAATGGCTAAAGCAAAAGAAAGAGGAGCTGAATGGTCCAAGTGCAACAACCGACAAGAGGTTGGCTTTCATCCTAATAACGTGTTGGCACTTATGGAAGGTGAGATGCAAGGCGTCTTTTGAAGCTAAACAACCGAACTCGAGGGTCGTCACAATGGAGATCAAGCAAACCTATGAGGAGCAAATTGGAGCATCTCAAACCGAACCTAGTCACACACACGAGGAGAGACCGAACCAACAATGGCAACCCCCGACGGGTGACACGATCAAGATAAACTGTGATGCATCGTGGTGTAAGGATACGCAAAGGGCGGGCATAGGAGTCGTAGCACAAGACAACACCGGCACGGTAGTTGGCGGGATGAACCGGAGGCAAAGGTGCGATAACATAAAAAACGATGGAGGCCTTGGCGATACAAGAAGGAGTACGTTTAGCAATTGAAGCGGGATGGAAGAACATCATCATAGAAACGGAATCGCAAGTGGTTCACCAACAACTAATGGATGGGCTGAAACATTGGAGACTATCAACAATTATACCAAACATCCGAGCACTAGCAAGACAAGTCAAGCAAGTGCAATGGCGAGCTATCCCAATAACGAGCAATGAATGCGCAAATTGGATAGCAAAGCAAGCGAGAATGGGAGTGCATCTAAATGATTGGGTCGAAAGACCACCACTACCATTTGTATGTTTAGTAGCTAATGATATGATGTACGAACATACGTGACCTAGTCACGACGTTTTATTTCTTAAAGTAAAGCGACTAATTTGATAAAAAAAAATGTTTTTTTAGTAATTAACATTTGCTCAACGTTGTTTATTTAATTATATATCTACTTATTATTTTTTTGGAATGGTTGAAAAATAAGTAATTTTGTAAATTTAGTATTTATAGACTATTATAATATTTATTTTGAAATTATGTTTTCAACTATCTCATAAATACTATAGTATGTAATAATTACATTAGAACTTTAGCGATTTATATGGTGTTAAGTTTCAATCTTTTTATCAATTATAAAATTTGATCAAAGTAGTGTTGCTAATTTTTTATAATTTTAATAAATTTGACCAGATTTTATGGTTGATGGGAAAATTGAAACTTAACATCATATGCGTCT
This sequence comes from Chamaenerion angustifolium, assembly GCA_946814005.1. Taxonomy (NCBI): domain Eukaryota; kingdom Viridiplantae; phylum Streptophyta; class Magnoliopsida; order Myrtales; family Onagraceae; genus Chamaenerion; species Chamaenerion angustifolium. The sequence goes on along the minus strand of OX328271.1, from coordinate 23,839,995 downwards.
TAGAGTTCTAATCAGTGTTATCAGAACCGGACCAGACCGGTAGTCCGACGGGGTCCGACCGAGAACCGAACTCCTGTTCGGTTTGGTTCATATAAAAGATTGTTTTGCAAATGAATAGTTTTTGAACCGGGTTGAACCTGACGGATTTTGCAAAAACGACCGTTTCTGGTTCAGTTTTTAGGCTAATATTTTTTCTGACCAAAAAGTTTTTTGCTTTTTTTTTTTTTTTTTTCAGACCGATTGGTTTTTAGACTATGTATGTATTTTCAATTTTTTTTGCTTGTGAACAGTGAACCGCACATCGAACCGGGGTGGACCATCCGAATTGGGAACCGGACCCCTCGCCGGTTCAAGGACCGATCCGGTTCTGATAACACTGGTTCTAATTATCTACATATTATAGTCTTTCTGATTTTTTTAGAGATGGTTGAAAAAATATTTTCAAAATGAGTATTGTGGTAGTCTACTCAATTTAGAAAATTATTTATTTTTCAACTATTTCAAAAAATTAATCAGTATAGACATAGTTAAATTATAATTATAATTAAACAAACAACGTTGAACAAATATTAATTACTAAAGAGCATCAATAAATAAATATGAGATGTTTAATACAATAATATGATGGTCACTTCAATAATTGTATTTTAAGTATATAATAAAGCAATTGAAATTAGTAGTGTAGTGCTCAAATTTTTAGCTAGTATCTAAAAGGTATAAGCTTCAAAACTTGCTAGAATCGTGAACTTTAAATAAATACAAACTATTGGAATATATAGGTATATATTAGTATAGTAATTATAACTTATATATATATATATATATATTTAATTTGTAATATATGTTGATTCTAGTAGAAATATAACAATGATTTTTTTATTAAAAATAGTTCTAAAGAGTAAGAAGAAATTATATTATTATTATTTTTCCATGTCAAACTTTATGTTGCATACATAATTATAAATATTTACATAAAATTAATATGTGATTATTATTTTCAGAAATTTGATATATAATATACATACTTATCCTTAATTTCATCTTAAATTATGCTGCAATAAAAAGATTTAATATATGCATCTACTTGATTTTTCATAAAATATAAAATTTATTAAATAAATAAACTTAAGAAAAATCATAAATACACATGGAAAATAAGAAGAGATTAATGAAATTTTGTAACTTATTGGGAGAATGAATGAGTGGATTTGAAAGATTTTAAACTAAGTTACATGGCATGCCACATATGAGTGAGAATTATATGTTTGACATGGACCAATTAGAAGTTATGAAATTGACATTAGGAATGAGAAAATGTCTTTAAAAACTTACTTGTCATAATTATACATAACTTAACCAAACTAATATGGACATATATCTATATCTATCTATCTATCTATCTATCTATCTATATATATAGATATAGATATAGATATAGATATAGATATAGAAATAGATATACATATACATATACATATACATATAGATACATATGTATTTTTCAAATAAATATAAATATATATATTTATAACATAATTATTTACAGTTTATTAAAGTACATTTAATTAATTCAATTACACAACATAAAAATTAGTTATATTTATGAAAACATGTTAAAAGAATTTTTATTTTTTATAATATTATACAATATGACGATTATTTATATTTTATAAAAAATATTTAAAATAAAGCAGTATATAATAAAAAAAACAAATGTCAACAATTATGAATATGATGTTAACTAGTTATTTTAAAGTTTATTTTATGACATCTATTATTTTCATATAGTTTTAAATAAATGCAAACTATTAGAATATATATATATATATATATATATATATATATTAGCTATAGTAATTATAACTTATATTATTTTTTGTAATTTGTAATATATGTTGATTCTAGTAAAATATAATAATGATATTTTCTAAAAATAATTCTAAAATAAATATGAAGAACTTATATTAAAAATTATTATTATTATTTTTCAATAAACTAAATTTTATGTTGTATACATAATTATAAATATCTATGTAAAATTAACATGTGATTGTTATTTTCATAAAATTAATATATAATATATATCATTATCCTTAATTTCATCTTAAATTATCTTGTAATAAAAAGATTTAATATATGCATCTACTTGCTTTTCATAAAACACATAAAATAAACTTAAGAAAAATCATAAATGCACATGAAAAATAAGAAGAGATTAATTAAATTTTGTAACTTATTGGGAAAATTAATGAGAGGCTTTGAAAGATTTTAAACTAAGTTACATGACATGCCACGTATGAGTGAGAATTATATGTTTGACATGTACCAATTAGAAGTTATGAAATTGCCATTAGGAATGAGAAAATGTTTTAAAAGATTACTTGTCATAATTATACATAACCTAACCAAATTAATATAGATATAGATACTAGATAGGTAGATATTTTTGAAATAAATATAAATATATATATTTATAACATAATTATTTACAGTTTATTAAAATACATTTAATTAATTCAATTACACAACATAAAAAGTAGTCATATTTTATGGGAAAAAAAAGTTAAAAGAATTTTTATTTTTTATAATATTATACAATATAACGATTGTTTATATTTTATAAAAAATATTTAAAACAAATCAGTAGATAATAAAAACAAATGTCAACAATTATGAATTTGATGTTAACTAATTATTCTAAAGTTTATTTTATGACATCTATTATTTTATATATTTTTAAATAAATACAAACTATTAGAATATATATATATATATATATATATATATTAGCTATAGTAATTATAACTTATATTATTTTTTGTAATTTGTAATATATGTTGATTCTAGTAAAATGTAACAATGATATTTTCTAAAAATAGTTCTACAAGAAGTATGAAGAACTTATATTATAATTTATTATTATATATAATTTTTTCATACCCTAAATTTTATGTTGCATACATAATATCTACGTAAAATTAACATGTGATTGTTATTTTCATAAAATTGATATATAATATACATAATTATCCTTAATTTCATCTTAAATTATCTTGTAATAAAAAGATTTAATATATGCATCTACTTGGTTTTCATAAAATAAATAAAATAAACTTAAGAAAAATCATAAATGCACATGAAAAATAAGAAGAGATTAATGAAATTTTGTAACTTATTGGAGAATGAATGAGAGACTTTGAAAGATTTTAAACTAAGTTACATGACATGCCACATATGAGTGAGAATTATATGTTTGACATGGACCAATTAGAAGTTATGAAATTGTCATTAGAAATGAGAAAATATCTTAAAAAACTTACTTGTCATAATTCTACATAACGTAACCGAATTAATATATACTAGAACATTGCTACGCGCGTTGCGCGATATATACATACATACATATATAAAATTTTCATTTTTTAAAATAATTAAGAATAAATTTAATTTAATATTATATAACAAAAATTATGGATATTTCTAAAAAATGTTAAAACTATTAGTATTGTTTTGTAATATGATTTACTCTATTTGCTTCAAAACTACAAAGTATATTAAAGAATAAAAAGATTAAGTATCATTATTTAAAATTAATTGAAAATACATGAATAAATAATAAAAATTATTGATACAATGCTAATTAACCTTTTTAAAAAAATATATTTTCGTGACTTTTATTAGTGTTATATATATGCTTATAAAAATGTTAGAATCATGTTACTAATTTTAATCATACAAACACTATTATATTTTCTTAACTCACAAAATATATTAAGAGATAGTTATAATAAAATTTCAAAACAATATCTTAATATTTATATAATACTTTTAACTTAAATTGTATGATTTCTATTAGAGTCATATACTTATAGAAAAATGTATAGAAAAAATAACATTTATTTATTTATTTTAATGCTTTGTTAGTTGAAAAATATATATGAGTCTATAAATATATAACATATTTTTTTAGAAAATTGTTAAAATTCACTTTCATTTTATATTAAAAATGAAATTATAATAAAGTATGAGATGTTTCTTAATTAGTTTATTTAATTTATAATATAAAAAAATATTATGTGTATAATTTATATTCATAAAATATAATATTATGTATTTTGGTATTGTATAAATTCCACTATATAAAATATATTTTGCACAAAATTATAAATATACATGTGAAATAAAAAGAATTAATTAATATTTTGTAACTTATCTTGAGAATGAATGAGAAAGTTTTTAAAGTGATTTACATGGCATACCACTTAGGAATGATAATTGTATGTTTAACATGAATCAATTAGAATTAATTAATTTGACATTAGCAATAAGAAAATGCATAAAAATCTTGTTATAATTGCATACAATTTAGTAAGTCTGGGCATAAAAAACCGGTTCGGTCGAACCGTACCTTAACCGTACTGAATCGTACCGGTTCACAAACCAAACGTTTTTTTTGTAAAAATATGGAGCGGTTCAGAAGAGGTACAAAAAACCGGTTCGCAAATGGTAAACCGTACCACTTTTTGTACCGATTTTAATATACTCCTAAACTACTAAACCAGACCGGACGGTTTGAGTTAACAGACCAGAGTTATTATCAGACGCCAACACTGTTACAGTGATCTCAAAGCCAACAACTACTCTTTTTTTACCAACAGCATGCATGTGCTTTTCTTATCTTTAATAATAATATATAAAACAGGAAAATAAAAAGAAAGTCTTATATATATATATATATATATATTAATTTGATTAATTTATATGTGAAAATAGTAATAAGAAATTATAACGTGATTGGGATGAATCTACAATTAAGAAAAATAGCTAATAATTAAATATACTGATCTCCACAGTGTATATATAATCCATAAACAATGTAATAACAAATTTAAAGTTATACCTTTTGTAATACGGTGTAACATCTCAACGATTTATTTATTAATTAGATATTTTAAATTCAATTTTTGAGAATGAAAAAATATTAATAAACAAAATTTTATCCCTTATAATCTAACAATATTAGATTTCGAAAAAATACTAAACCCTAAACCTTAGTTGAGATTTTTTTTTTTTGAGTGACAATTTTTTTTTTTTTTGTTATGTATGAAGTGGTTCGGCCGAACCGGTTCAGAACAGGTACGGTAAATCGATCAAAATCTGGAGCGGCCAAAAACTGAAGCGGTAAACCGTACCGATTTTAAAATGTGGTAAATGTTCAATTTTGAACCGATTCGGCCCCGAACCGGTTCATGCCCAGCCCTACAATTTAGTCAAATTAATATATTATATAGAGAGAGATATTTTATTTTTGACCAAATATTCGTTTCATAAAACGGCATAGAGAGAGATAGATAGATAGATCCAATATGATTGGCGTGTGTCAGCACGGTTGATCAGGCGCGTGTAGCTTTATTTATGAACAGATTCAGAAAAACTTCTCTCTCTGTCGTTGCAACTTGGATCGAGCAAGAAGCATCGGTTCCTCTGGTTTTCTGCTTTACCTCTTTCCCTCCGATATCTTCTCTTCCCTTCTGTCTCCACTACACACTCTCCCTTAAACATACTGCAATGTGATCTCTGCTTCTGAAGCCAGATTACCGGAGGCAAGTTGTTGCCTGCCTCAGTTTCTTCTCAGCTGTGAAGAAAAGATGGTGTCGTCAAAATCTCAAGAGAAACCCATCCACTTCCTTCTAACCCACAAGCTCTCTAACCTCGCAATACCATCTTCCTCGTCTCTCTCTTCCTCCCCAACCCAACAAGACTTCGATTTCTCCGACGTCTTCGGCCCTCCGGCTCTTCACATCTCCGTTAACACATCTCCTTCAGGCGCTACTCTACCCAAGGACCCTCCGGTTATCCACAACAGGTCTCACTCCTTTGTCGGACCCTCTCCTCGCGTCGCCCACTCCGTCTCTCTCCCTTTCACCAAGGAGATCGAGATCGAAACGGAAAGTGAGGATGAGACGCCACCGGAGCTAGAAGAAGGTAAATCTGCTGAAGGTGGGAATTCGGAGTCTGTGAAGAGTGAAAGTAGTGGAGATCAAGTTATTGGGGTTGGCGATTTTGAGATACTGAGGGTGGTAGGGAAGGGTGCGTTTGGTAAAGTGTTTCAGGTGAGGAAAAAGGGGGTCTGCGATGGAGATGGAATTTATGCAATGAAAGTGATGAGGAAGGATACCATCATAAAGAAGAATCATGTCGATTACATGAGAGCTGAACGGGATATTCTTGCAAAAGTTGTGCATCCTTTTATTGTTCCCCTGTGCTATTCTTTCCAGGTGAAACTTGCATTAGTTTTTTCACTGTTCGATCAATGTTCCATTGATTTAAATTCTGCTTCTAGACTGAATGAAGTGATGAAGGGTTTGGGAAAGATGCTGGATTTGTTTTTATACAGAAGCGCGTTAAGTTGTTTAGATCAAAATGTTTGGTTTGCATGATTGAAAATATATAAAGGGAAGCATAAGTGGTGAGTTACAGAATTGAAAAAATCATTGATTAGCAGAGGAGAATTGATTTAGTCAAGTTGTTCAATAGATTGCCAAGTCTAGAACTCACAACACCACATGCTCTAGTTCTGCTAGATTGTTCATTACATTTATATGCGTATTTATATATTCAAAACCAGAAGGCATTACATTTACAAGGAGCTGCTAATAGTGTTAAATGAAATCCTTGTTGTTGATCAGTACCTTCTAAATACGGTTCTAGTTAGCAGTTGACGGCTTATCTGTGATTATGTCATTTGACAGACAGAGACTAAGCTGTATTTGATCTTGGATTTCATAAATGGTGGACACCTCTTTTTCCATCTATATCGACAGGGGATCTTTAGGTATCATTTGATTGCCCTTCAACTTTTTTTAATAAGAATATTTTCTGACAATAAATATAAATATATTGGTTGAGTAATGTTGCTGACTAGATCATGGTTTTACTTACTGGGTAGTGAGGATCAGGCTCGGTTTTACACAGCTGAGATAGTATCTGCTGTATCGCATCTTCACAAGTGCGGGATTGTGCATCGGGATCTTAAACCTGAGAACATTCTCATGGATGCAGATGGCCATGTAAGGGTTATATACATGCAATTTACAGTTTACTATTCTATAACCTGTTTCTCATGGGGTTATAAATGAATGCAGGTTATGCTTACAGACTTTGGGTTAGCAAAGGAAATTGATGAATCAAGCAGATCAAATTCAATGTGCGGAACGACTGAATACATGGCTCCAGAAATTCTATTATCTAAAGGCCACAACAAAGATGCCGATTGGTGGAGTGTTGGGATACTCCTATATGAAATGTTGAATGGCCAGGTTAGTCTTGGAGTCTTCTGTAAACTTTAGATATGCATTATGCATAGAGTAGTCATTATGATGTTCATATTATGATGTAATACTTCAAACAAACATAGATTGGAATTTAACATAGAACAACAAGAATGCGATTATACTCTCAGATTCATGTTCACTGAGAAAAGAAAATACTTTTTTGGTGATTGAGGGTGAAATTATTAGTTATTACGCTTTGCTGATTTGGATATGTTGTTGATCTCCTTAGCCACCATTCACGCATGCAAATAGGAAAAAACTACAGCAGAGAATTATCAACGAGAAAGTTAAACTGCCACCACGATTTACAGGGGAAGCTCACTCATTACTTAAAGGGGTAAGTTGATGATCTATAGCTACATAATTTCTCAAACAGTAAAACCAGGTGATAAAAGATGTGCATCCATGTAATTGCAGCTGCTTCAAAAGGACCCATCTAAAAGATTAGGTAGCGGGCCTACTGGAGGAGATGAGATCAAAAGCCACAAATGGTTCCGACCAATCAACTGGAAGAAGTTGGAGTCAAGAGAAATAAATCCCAAGTTCAACCCAGATGTTAGTGGTAAAGATTGTACAGCAAATTTTGATAAATGCTGGACCACAATGCCGCTAGATGACTCTCCCGCTCCAACTCCAACCACTTCAGGTGAACATTTTCAGGGTTACTCTTATGTTGCACCTAATCCTTGGGTCTCTTCGAGCTCTGTGGAAGAGTGATTGACAAAGAAGCCTACGAAATGTAAATAGGACATTCTTCCTCAAAATTGGCAATCTGTAAGCTTAGAATAAGTGGATGAATCATGATTATAATTTCTCTCTGCCCCTTTGCAAAAACATGTCCTTTATTTAGTGCTAATGACAAAGTTATAACTTGGATATTGCTGCTTCTGTTGCAGTAGTGGGAAGCGGGTGGATGGATTTTTTTTAAATGTAGACACTTTACCTCCCTCTTATCCTTCAGAGGGAGATCCATTTACTCTTAGCAACATGCAACAACTATTACTGCACTTCTTATTTGGAATGGATTCGATAGAAAATCACCCTGATCTTTCTTTTTCTTCATCATACTTTTGAAAGATGGAGTATGTGAAACATCTCTGTGGAGGAGCTTCATGTTTGAGATTAAGAAGAAGAAGAGTCATGCAACTGAAGACTGTTACTTTGTGGCTTGTACATAAGAAGTGAGCCTTGCTGTATTTCCGTGAGTTCTTCTATCATTCTCCCTTCCTCCCTCCCTCGCCACCTCGTAGTAGTGTTTTATGATTCACGTGTTTCATATTTCTACTGTAAAATAGGATCCATCTATCTTCTCTCCTCTCTGCATCTGCCAATGGGTGTCTTTTCTTATTGATTGATTTTTCATAATCTTTCTATCTTCACTTCCCTCCATAGCTATTCAGTGAAGTTCTTGTGAGATTCATTTGGGATTAAGGCTGAATCCAGAGACCGATCAAGCTAAACAATCTCTCCATAGCTATTCAGTCAAATTCCTGCTCATAATTATTTAGTATAGACAAATTAAGCTTTTTAAAATCTTAATCCATATTTAATTAATAAATAATTTAATTATATTTACACCATTTACTATTAAAATAGTAATAGTAATAATTTATAAAATAAATTTATTACTTACAATAAATACAAAGCATGGGTAATACACCTAATTATAAATCATCTTTTCAATATTTGGTCTTTAGTCTTTATTTAATTAAACAAATTGAATACCAAACTACAACATTAAATAACTAAAGGCGCCTGTAGCTCAGTGGATAGAGCGTCTGTTTCCTAAGCAGAAAGTCGTAGGTTCGACCCCTACCTGGCGCGTTTTATTTTTCTTTTATATATATGTTAGCAGCAACTTGAAAGTGGAATTGGATTATTGTGTCAAATAAATGTATTTTGTTTTGGGTAAAATGTCAAATAAATGTATTTAATGTAATGATGGAAAAGAGGAGTCTTTTTGGTACCTTCCATCTCACCTCTACTACAAACCAACCTGTTTAGATAGACAGATGTTTTGATATGTTAGCAGCAACTTGAAAGTGGAATTGGATTATTGTGTCAAATAAATGTATTTTGTTTTGGGTAAAATGTCAAATAAATGTATTTAATGTAATGATGGAAAAGAGGAGTCTTTTGGTACCTTCCATCTCACCTCTACTACAAACCAAATTCATCTCTTCTAGCTTCTCCTGTTTAGATAGACAGATGTTTTGATTTGATGAGTAATGTATATAAGGAATAATAATAATAGTACCAATATTTAGCAACTGTAATATCCCTATTATAGATAGTTTTTATCTAACAATATTCTCCCTTCCTAACTATTAGGGTTTTCCATTCTAAGAGATTATTCTCTCTTGTATATATACTCTTGTAATCAAGACTTGGAATATAAGTTAATATACAAAAAGCATTTCAAGTATAATATTATTATGGTATCAGAGCATTTAACTCCAACGAGTGCTGCTTGATCCTACCTTCATCCCTTGCTCAAATCCCTGCGTACGTGACAACCCTCCTGCAATCCGTCCAATGGCTTCTGACTCGTCTTCCCTCGCTGCCGCTGGCCTTATTACAATCAACGCTGCAGCCCAGTTGCCCGTCAAGCTGACGCAGACGAACTACCCGTCATGGCGAGCACAATTCATGCCTCTCCTCATCGGGTGTGATCTCATTGGATATGTCGATGGACAAATCGCATGTCCCGCCAAGACCATCACCACCAACGGCAAAGAGGAACCTAACCCAAAATACACTCTTTGGGTTCGTCAAGACCAACTCATCCTCCATGCAATCATTGCGTCCTTGACAGAACCGGTGATATCCGCCGTCAGCCTCTGCCAAACCTCCCGAGCTGCTTGGACCACGCTCGGCAGGCTCTATGCAAATCGCTCTCGATCGCGTCTCATGTCTCTCAAGGAACAGCTGTCCCGATTGACCAAAGGAAGCAAATCGATTGCAGAATTCCTCGGACAAATCAAGACAATTGCCGATGAACTCTCCATCATCGGCTCGCCTCTCGATGAGATCGATTTGGTCATTCATGCGTTGAACGGTCTCGGGCACGACTACAAGGAGATTTCCGCCGCAATTCGAGCTCGGGAAACCTCGATATCATTCGAGGACCTCTACGACAAACTTCAAGAGCACGAGCGCTTCCTTCTTCGTGACGAGCCCTCCTCCGATTCAGCCGTCGTGCAAACTATGCTCAGAAGCCCTCCGGTCGCAGGTACAATAATAATCGTGATAATAATAACTATCGTGGTAACAGGAACCATGGATCTCAGCCGCAGCACCAAGCTGCCAACCAGTCGGGCTCTCGCGGAAATTACCGTGGAAACAATTCCCGCGTAGTTTGTCAGCTATGTGACCGTCCGGGTCATACTGCTAGGACCTGCCGTGTGCCACCCTCACGCCAACCTACAACCCACACCGTGACGACCGAAAAGGACATGTCGTCAAAATCATGGCTCATGGATTCGGGTGCCTCTCACCATATCACCTCGGATCTTCAAGACTTGTCTATCTACTCCGACTATGATGGTCTCGACAGTGTTATCGTCGGCAATGGGGATGGTCTTCCATCTTTCCCCCTCGATCGTTCTCCTCCCCTATTTTTTCTATTTGGTTCATCAAATCGAACCAAGTTCTCCTTGTTGCAGGCGGGTGTTTGGGTTCACCATCCTTTTGTCCCCTACCAATCTTCCTCGCCTGGTGTGATTTCAGTCTAGTCACTAATAGCCATGACCCATACATCGGCTTGTTTTGATTCAACTCGGACACCGTCACCTCGTCCCTACATGCATTAGTCGTGTGTCCCAATCGCCTACATCCATAACAATAATTCGACAATCGTTCATATTTTATCTTCGCCTACCGTTCCACACCTTTTGAGTTGCTCCACCAAAAACCCGTCATTAACTGATTTTTTACATTCACTTCTACCTTCATTCGCATATATGTTTTGTATTGACACTCTACCTCCTCCTCAGTTTCAATGAAATTACTGACTTGTTCCCCTATTCTTCTCGCGTTTTCCACACTGGATTTCTCCAAACCCAATTCATGAGCTTGAATCCATACATACATCCATTCAAACTCCACTTGTGTTATACTACAACGTGATTACCATATATGTAGACTAAGGCAGTGTCTCTATACCAACCAAGGAGATAGGTCTAAGATTTGCTTTCGATCATCCTCGTTTTCGAATTCCAGCATAACTATTCTATCTGACACATTCGATATCAATACTGAATCATACTTTGCCCAAGCTAGCTTAAGAACACTGTGAATTGCAGAGGATTTAACAGGTTTCTGAGCAATTATCATTCCAACATACCTATCAACATTTTCCAGCTACAGGTTCAACGGGAGGTGGAGTAGGGGTTTCCAGGGGGGTCGGTTCGCCGGATCTGGGAAGTTGAGTACTCATCCTCGGTCGGGGTCAGGTGCCGTCACCGTGGTGGAAACCTACAAGAAACAGTTTGAACGAAAGCAAAAAAACGAAGAAACAATGGCGACCTGAGTTCTGTGTTATTTCCGCAGCAAACTCAGTTGTAACTCTCCTTACGTAGTCTTCTCAGACTTTGCATGGCTTCCTCGTCGTTTATTGGATACTTGTCACCATCACTACAGCAATATTCGACTTGATTGGATGAACTTGCACATAGCGAAGACAATCAGCGACAAAATCGCTCACAATGAGAAGACCTAGGAGAGAGACGAGAATGAAGCACACGCACGTGACTTCAGAAGTTACCGCCTCTATTATGCTAAAGTGTTGCCTTGAGTTGATAAATTTGCATCAAGGTCTATACCTTAGTAGTGATGGGATATTCATTAACTCAAAAGATTTATAGGTTATTGAACTCAAGAACATTTGTTTTTGGTTAGTATAGATGTGAAATTTATGATGCATAAATATCCTTTTAAGTTTCCTTCTAAAGGCAATGGTGATATTTTTATTGGTGCCATAGACACTGATGTTGCATTTTTTTAGACGATGAGATCATCTAGTACATACATATCAATTTGATAAAAACATTGTTGAAAATAATGGTACATACATATCACTAAAACTCTTTTTTCCTTTTGATCTGGTCCATATGGATGTTTTGGGGCCCTACCATAAGCCCACTTATGATAACAAACGGTATTTTCTCACTATAGTTGATGATATTTCTAGGAGGACTTGCACTTATTTGATAGCCTTGAAATATGACGTGATTGTTGTCATTAATTTTTTTATATATTTGTGAAGACCAATTTAACAATTCGGTTAAAAGGATTAGAATTGATAATGAGGGTGAGTTTTTTAATGACCACTGTTGTACATTGTTTAAAAATCAAGGGATAAAAGTAGCTGCATATACAATCCACAATAGAATGGGGTGGTGGATCGAAAACATAACCATCTTTGGGAAGTTGCTAGAACAATTAAGTTAAAAGCTAATATTCCTTCCAGATTGTTTTTTTTTTTTGGGGGGGGGGGGGATTATATTTTGACAACATGTTATTTGATCAATTTAATGCCTACACATGTGCTTAATGGGGTTTCTCCGCATGAAAATTTATTAGGAAAGAAACCAAATCTATCTCATGTTCGTGTGTTTGGATGCTTGTGTTATGCCAAGATTTTGCCCAATTCTGATACATTTGTGTCTCGATCGATTGTTTGTGTTATGATGGGATATTCACTAACCCAAAAGGCATATAGACTGTTGAATTTACATACTATTTTATTTTTTGTGAGTAGAGATATTAAGTTCCTGGAGGACGTTTTTCCATTCAAGAACCCAAATAAGGTCAACAAGACATTGTTTTTGGATGAACCTATTGGATCAACAAGACATTCTTTTTCCCTGGATCATACCCTTTTTTTTTGTCCCTCTTGAGAATTCTTATGATCAGGATGAACATATCAACCCAGAACATTCACATCGTCCTAATGAAGAACCACAAAGGTTCTCTCGATTAACTAGAGTTCTTACTTGGCAGAAGGACTATGTAATGTTTGGAAGCACTATTGCGTACCCAATTAGTAAACAGGATTGTTATAATGATGTTGGTTACAATCATAAATGCTTTATCAGTAACCTAGATAAATTTGTTGAACCTGAAAGTTACTATGATGCTTCACTTGATCCTAATTGGGTAAATGCTATGAAAAGTGAAATTGAGGCTCTAAAAGATAATAAAACATGGACTATAATATCCCTTCCTCCAAGAAACAGGTGATTGGATGTATAAGATTAAATATAATTTTGATGAAACCATAGAAAGATATAAAGAGCGTTTAGTGGCAAAAGGGTATGACCAAAAGGAAGGAATCAATTATACTGATACTTTTTCTACTTTGGGTAAAATGGTTACGGTCATAACGTTACTTACGATTGTTGCTAAGTATAATTCTCCTTTATATCATATGGATGTACTTAACGCTTTTTGCAGGGTGATCTCAATGAGGAAATGTTTATGCATATTCCCCAAGGCTTTCGCAAATAGGGGAGAATAACACTGTCTGTTGTTTGTAGAAATCCTTGTATGGATTGAAGCAAGCGTCTAGACAATGGAATGTGAAACTGACTGAGGCCTTGGTAAAAAAAACGGTTACAAACAGAGCTTATACGATTATTTCCTATTTACCAAAAACGTGGGTCCGAAATAGCTGCATTTCTAATATATGTTGATGATTTTGTTATTACCGCAAATAATTCAGTCTTTAATTACTGAGTTTAAAGAAACCTTACAAAACAACTTTAGGATGAAAGATTTGGGTGAGTTAAAGTACTTTTTAGGTATAGAAATTGTTATATCCCAAAAGGGTCTCTTTCTGTGCCACAGAAAATACTCACTTGAACTTCTTTCTGAAGTTGGATTGTAAGGAGGTAAACCCAGTAGGGATGAAGTTGCATTTCTAATATATGATGATGATCTTGTTATTACCGGAAATAATCCAGTCTTTAACTACTGAGTTTAAAGAAACCTTACAAAACAACTTTAGGATGAAATATTTGGGTGAGTTAAAGTACTTTTTAGGTATAGAAATTGTTATATGCTAAAGGGTTTCTTTTTGTGCCACAGGAAATACTCACTTGAACTTCTTTCTGAAGTTGGATTGTAAGGAGGTAAACCCAGTAAGACTCTTATGGAGCAGAACTTCAAGCTGACTAGCAAGGGATATGATGAGACTTTTGGGCTGAATTTTGATGATGCATTAATATCTAATATCACTTTGTATAGAAAATTAGTAGGTAAATTACTTTATTTAACTATCACTATACCTGGTATTAGTTTTTTTGTTCAACAATTAAGTCAATTTATGAAAAATCCAAAAAAATCGCATCTTGGCTCTGTTTATAGGATAGTCAGATATATTAAGAATCAACCTGGTTTAGGTTTTTTTATTAACATCAGATTTAGATACTGATATTGTGGCTTATTGTGATTATGATTGGGGTAGTTGCTTAGAAACTAGGAGATCTATTTCTGGTTATTGTGTTAAAATAGGAAACGCTCTTGTATCAAGGAAGGTAAAACAAATAAGCCACCGTATCTTTATCCTCAGCTGAAGTAGAATATCGAAGTAAGAGTTATGTTGTATCTAAAATTATATGGCTAAGAGGATTAATTAAGGAATCAGGCATTGAAAACTCTTCACCTGCTAAATTATTCTATGATAATGAAGCTGCAATTCAAATTGCAGCAAAACTTATGTATCATGTGTGTACTAAACATATAGAAATTGACTGTTACTTTTTTAGAGAACAGATAAACGTTGGAGTGGTGAAGACTAATTATGTTCGATCAGAAGAGCAGCTAGTAGACATATTTAAAAAATTATTGTTAAGAGTTCAACATTACTCTCTTCTCAGCAAATTAGGAATGATAGACATATTTCAGGATATCAGCTTGAGGGGGAGTGTTGAGTGACAAGTTGTTACATTGAACTTTAAGGACTAAGTTAGCTATCTATGTTAGTATAGGTTGTATTGTAATAATTATTTGTTCTATTTTTTTCTTCGAAACTAGTTTAGCTAGGGTTAGATCCTAAGGGAATGTGCTTGTAATTTAGGCAAACTGTTTCTGCTATATAAGCAGATGCTCTCTGTAATAATAAGCCGCACATTTACAGTTCCACTACTCCTCTCATTCGTTTAGGGTTTCTCTTCTTCTTCCGTTAGTTTTCCATCAATCTCTTCGCGAATCTTCACACAATATCTAACAACAACGTCCAATATTAAAAATTTAGAATATTAGCTAGTCTCTACATCTATGCACACAACCTGATGTGTGTTTACATTTTTAGCTAGAATACAAACTTTAAATCTAACAAACCTGTCTAGACAAGATCTAACATATACTTGAATGCTTCATGAATTCTACTTTTGTTTTCCTCACTACCATTTAAACCATCAATAATGCTCAAATTTAGTATATGAGCACAATATTGCATATGTAACAGTCACCCTTTCAGAATAGACCATGATTTTCAACACATGAAACATTTCTTTAAATAAAGGACATGGTTGTTGCGATAGCATTGTCATTGTATTAGTGAAATCATTCTTAATCTCCCACGATACTGATTTGAATGAAACTGATCTTATATAAGTGACCATCATTAACAAAATGTCTAGTGATACACAACTAACTAAAATTTTGATTTAAGTTCTATCTATTTATTGTTAAGCAAAAGTCAGTTATAAGCTCTTGACATGAACCCCTTTAACACTGTCTTTTCTTCATCGTACGTATCAAAAATATCCTTTGCCAATGTGCTACAGTAAATCATTTCAAATCTAGATTGTAACTACAAACCTACAAAAATATTTTTTTTTTTAACAAAATTGAATGCAAGCTCACCAACAACAAAATCTTTTCGACAAGCGACTTGATCAAATTTTGGATATAAGGGTTGTAGACCTAGACCATTAGCAACACTATTTCTTTCATCTCTACATGGGTGAGAATTAATTTGTTGATTCTTAAGAGAGGCAAGACATCTCTCTAAGTGTTTTCTCATAGAATGTTGATGTATATATAGTTTTTCGACCACAATAGATGCAGTCAACGACATTATTATTATAGTACTTGCAAACTGATTCCTTAAGTATGCAGGTTCAAGCCTTTCTTTTCGATAAATAAAAACTTGAAAAGGTTTCGACGGTAAAGATAAGTTATGGTGTCAAGTCTTACAAAGTTGTTTGTAATTTCCATCATTTGATTGACTTTGTTACTCTCTTTTGTTATGGATAGAGGGTTTAATCTCTTCTAAGTAAAGCCATGGATGAATTTGAGAATGGAATTGTAGACCAATATGAACAAGTTTGTTTGTTTTTTTAATTATTTTTTTCCAACTTAATTTTTCTGCTTTTAAGTTTCTATTGCATTTTATCACTGATTGGTCTGTTAATTTAAGCTTTTTCTAATTTGAAAATATTGCTAGACGAAAATCAGCGCAACTTTCGTGGCCACTTATCCAAAAGCCCTTTTGAAACCTACTTGTAATTAGACTTCTCAATTATGTCTTCAACCCAAAAATAATCCGAACATCACCCGAGTTCAGGTCGGGTTCGGGTAACTAAAATAATGATGTAGGTCATTTTTTAGTTGACCCGCCTGACCAGTCCACAAAACAGGTCGGGGTCAAGAATTGAATTCGAACCTGACACAGATTTAAAAAAAAAAATAGCTCAGACTCACATGGTTATCAAAGTTGAACCGTCAAAGGGTTGATTTCCGATTCAGCGGCTCGACAGACACTCCACCTATAGGGCCAACTGGTTCACTTATATATATATATATATTAATTTGGTTAAAATGTATGCAATTGTGACAAATAATATTTTTTATGCATTTTCTCTAATCTAATGTCAAAATAATCAATTTTAATTAGTTCATGTCAAACATACAATTCTCATTCCTAAATGGCATGTCAAGTAAATCACTTTAAAACTCTCCAAACCTTCTCATTCACTCTCAAGATAAACTACAAAATCTTAATATTTTTTGTTTATTTTTACATGTATATTTATAATTTTATTTTAAATATATTGTATACTAGATAACTAACATGCACTTTGCGCATACTATAAAAAAATATTAGAGTTATTTATATAAATATAGTTTAATATAAAGTTTAAATTATTATATTAATTAACAAAAATAAATCAAATAAACTTACTTTTTAATTATATTATTATATTCTTATGCTTAACTCAACGTACAAAATGAAAAATAATTTTATTTTTGTTATTAATGTAATATTATTCAATTTAATTTTTTGCATAACGTTTATTATGTATAGTATATTCATTACATATACGTTAAATGCATTTAGTAATAGCACTATAAATTTTTTATTTAGTAATAGTTAATTGTTTCTTATTATTTATTTGTTTTCTTAGTTTAAATATGTGAAAATAATATACACAAATATAACTTGATAAATTATATATGCATATACACTATTTAGAATACTATTAGTTTTAATTGTTTTTTATATAAAACATTACTTCAAATATAATAATATTTGCTAAATAGCAATATTAATTAGTTATTTTACAAAATTATATGAAAAGTATAATTTTAATTTAATTTTATAATTATAAATACATAAATGAAAATCTAACATGTGTATTTATATACTTAATTTTAAAAAAATATATATTATTGCATTATAAAAACATTAAAAATAATTTCTAAATAGTAGGGCTGAACATGAACCGGTTCGGGGCCGAACATTTACCGGTTCGTACCACATTTTAAAACTGGTACGGTTTACCGCTCCAGTTTTTGGCCGCTCCAGTTTTTGGCCGCTTTACCGTACCTGTTCTGAACCGGTTCGGCCGAACCACTTCATAAAAAAAATAAAA
The DNA here is from genome assembly GCA_946814005.1 of Chamaenerion angustifolium. Classification (NCBI taxonomy): domain Eukaryota; kingdom Viridiplantae; phylum Streptophyta; class Magnoliopsida; order Myrtales; family Onagraceae; genus Chamaenerion; species Chamaenerion angustifolium. The sequence goes on along the minus strand of OX328271.1, from coordinate 23,821,778 downwards.
ATATTCCCAATGCAGAGAACCAAGCTGTCCATCACCATTGGCCACCATAGCAGAGAATATGTGCTTTCCCAATGCAACTCCAGGAAGCACCATCACTTTGTCAGAATCATCAACACCCATTCCCATATCCTTCACCATATACTTTGCAAAGCCACCAGGTCTGAACTCTGAAGTCCTTCTCTATCATTCTCTCCCCGAATAATTCCATCACCTTCGTCCCTGCAGCCCCAGAATATACTGCTTTCATCCATTGCTTCACATCCAATCCTGCAAGTAAGTTGTTCGATGAAATGCCTGATAGACACATAGTCCCATGGAATTCCATGATTGCTGCTTACATGAGAGAAAAAAGAAGCAAAGAAGCTATTCTTATTTACAAGGGTTAATTACTTAATTGGTTACACATGTTTCACCATTGTGCAGAATGGTTACACATGTTTCAAAATGTGATTAATTGGTTTTGCTATGTGACTAATTGGTTACACATGTTTTTCCAAATGTGATTAATTGGTTATTCCGTTAGTAAACTGTTAACTTTAACGTTAATTCATTTTTTTTAACATATTATTGAATTGTGAAATGACTATTATGCCCTTAGTTGTATTGAAGAACACATGGAAGGATTGAAGAACCAAAATCGAATCAAATTCGATTTGATGTTCTTGAGAACCCAGAAATGTTGTTTCTGGGTTCTTAGAACCCAGAAATTGCTGTTTAAATTGCTGTTGCTATTTCTGGGTTCTAAACCCAGAAATTGCTGTTTCTGGGTTCTAAACCCAGAAATGTTGTTTCTGGGTTCTTGCATTTCTGCGTTCTTCACATTGTGGGTAACATGTCGAACTTTTTAATCACATCATTTCAAACAACAGTATCCATTTAATCATATTATAGAGAAACATGTATGACCTTTTAATCACATTATAGAGAAACATGTATGACCTTTTAATCACATTACAGAGAAACATGTATGACCATTTAATCACATTTGGTGATAACATATACTGCAATACAGAACTTCAAGAACCCAGAAACAGCATTTCTGGGTTATTGAAGAACCCAGAAATCAGATTTCTAGGAGAACCAGAAATCTGATTTCTGGGTTCTTGAAGAACCATAAATCAGATTTCTGGGTTCTTGAAGAACCAGAAATCAGATTTCTGGTTCTTCGATTCTTGTTCTTGAAGATGATGATGTGTTCTTGAAGATGATTCTAGGGGTAATTACGTCATTTTACGTATCTAAATAGTGACTTAACTGTGATTTCTAACGGTGAATAGTAAAAAAACCAAATAGTCACATTTCAAAACCAATTAATCACATTTTGAAACATGTGTAACCATTCTGAACATTGGTCAAACATGTGTAACCAATTAAGTAATTAACCCTATTTACAATAAGAATAGCTTCAATCACAAAAAACAAAATTTCTAAATTTCATACTCTTTATGGATCCTTGGAGGTTACCATATCGTTCGTCACCATCTATTTAGATGCTCTAATTTTCACGCTATAAGCAGATTTTGACAAAATATAGACCACATGGTGACTTTGTAGATAACTAATTGTCTTTATGGAGGAACAACAGTTACCTCTACGTGATGGCGAAGGAAGAATTGGATCATTTTCATTCTTCTCATTAGCAATGCTGCTTGGAATAACCTTCTCTTCGACACCACAAAGCGACCATTTACGGGAAAGGCTTCTGTGCAACAGATGCAAGTCGAGATTTCATGATGAATACACTGTGTCGAGCATTTTTGGCGAAATTGAAGAGAGACTCGGCGACAGATCGCTGGTCTGGTCATTTGCGGATGACATGAGGTGAGAGATTAGGTTTTCGAACGGCGCAAGGTCGGGGCCGAGTACCATGGCGAGTCGAGCCTGCTTGAGTTGATTGGAGCTGGAACCTCAATGCCGGCGTTAACCAGCTTATCTCCTGTGTCTAAGACTGAAATCGTTTGAGTCTGAGACTAAATTAGTGAATTCAGAATTAGGTCTGAAAGTGGCTGGTCTGGTCTGTGACTCTGGTCTGGTCTGTTAAATATGGTCTGGTTTAGTAGTATATTTAAGGTTAAAACCGGTACAAAAGTGGTTCGGTTAACCGGTTCTGAACCGGTTTTCTGTACCTCTTCTGAACCGCTCCATATTTTTTCAAAAAAAACTTTTGTTTTGTGAACCAGTTCGGCCAAACCGGTTCGAAACGGTACAGTTCAAGTACGGTTCGACCGAACCGATTATTTTTGCCCAGCCCTACTAAATAGACATGATTGTGTACATATTTAAAATTTGATTATTTTTACCCTTTTTTATTTTAAATTTAGAAATCAAATAAATAGTTATATATTTTAATTCTTGACGATTGTTTTTATATATTTACAATCTATTTAGTTCAGTTTTTAATTAACTTAGTTACTATTATTTATTTTTTTCCATTATAAATATTATGTACTTTAAACACTTAATTCATTTTTAAGTTAATTAAACTAAATTATAATTATAAATTAGGCTTAAATATAATTTATATATCATAACTCTTGTTTATCATTTATTTATTTCAAATTATTTTACAAATTTTCTTTAAAAAAATGTTGTATTTTCATTCTTATTTATTTATGTCACTCTTAATTTTTGTGTAATTTTCTAAAGTAAATTGTTAGGTGGAAAACTTGCAATCTATTATTGTTTTAAGGGAAAATTTAATTTGACATACTTATAAATGTAACATCTTTTGAAATTGAATGTGGAGTTTTTGATTAATTTAAGAGTGTCCATGTGGATTTGAGCGAATGATGACATAGATGTAACTTCTTCTTTTTTTACATGGATCAATCAAATTAAATTAGTATGACACTATGATAGAGAAAATTGTATTAAAAGCTTACTTGTCAAATTATAGGATAATTAGTCAAATTAATATATATATATATATATAGAGAGAGAGAGAGAGAGAGAGAGAGAATTTTATAAAATACTAAACTACATAAATTCATATTTGATGGATAAAAAATATGAATATATAAAAATATTCTTATTAAAAATTAAATAGACTAATTAAGTATAAATTTTAGATTATTAAATCATAATTTTATCAAATGGATATCAACATTATTTACCTTATTATAATTAAAATTGTAATATAAATTTAACATATGAATCAATAATAATAATACGAAGATAAATGTTTGACATTTTTATATAAGTATATAAAACTAATAGAAGTCGTAAAACCATAATAGTTAAGTTAAAAGTACTCTATGAACATTAATATATTAAAAAAAATGAAAAAACTTTTTATATTTATAGACTCAACATATTTTATAAATAGAAAATAAATAAATTTTTATTTGTAGATATGTTTACTATTATTACAATTAGTAATAATTTACTAATGATTTGAACATATTAAAAATATACAAGTGATAAAACCACAAAACAATAACTTAAAATTATTAATTAACATTATTTTAATAATTATCACTGTTGTTTTTTAATAGTCATTCATGTATTTATTTTTAATTAGCTTTATGAATACGTTTTTTGGCAAAGTTTTAGTTTCATGAATAAATAAACATAATATTGATTTTCTTTAACAAATTATAATAGTAAAATAATTTATATTATACACAAATATTAATAGGGTTAATATTATTATAAATATACTTTTTTTTTTATAATATTAAGTTAAGTTTATTTTTAATTAAACATACTATTATAAAATAAAAATATAATAAATTAACTATCCATATATTTTTATTTAGCATTTAATATAAAATGTAGTTTTCGCGCAAAGCGAGTAAAAACTTTCTAATTATGCTATAAGATGAAATTCTGCAAAATAGTTAGGGTAAATTCAGGAGACTCATTGTATTGACTGAACTTTGTGCCCAAAGTAATGATCTCGCTCAACCTAGCCTGAACCATAAACATCAACATTATTATGTAACAGTATTACTGAGATAGATTTGAAACCAAATCAAAAATTTCCCATTAAAGAGGATCACAGAGTTGCAGTATTTCAAATCAAATATTTTGTCAATCAATACCATTATATTTTAGAAGAAAATGATGAAGATGCAACTTCATAATAGTGCAGCAGCATAAAGACAACAACATAAAGATTCAGTTTCGTAATGGTGCAGCAACAATTTCCAAAGACAAACCTTAGCTTCTTCCATCTAATTGTTAATTGCCCTTCCAAATTGAGAAGGCCCTTCGCAAATACAGCAGCAGACATTTAAAAAAAACTTGTAAATAATAGAGAGTTAAAAAAATAAAATAAAATTACTAACCATCGTATTGAGTCAAGACAAATGTAAGAAAACAATCAAGCAAGAAAATATTATGCCCACGCACACCTGTACCTGCCCTCTGCCCTCATCTTAAGACCGTGACGATACGTGCTATGAAGTCAAGAAAATAACATCTACTTCAAAAGTATTCATATAGAACAAAATGCTCATTTTTTTTATATTAAATTTTAATTAGCTCTTTCTGCTGTATTCTTAGATGTTCCTATAGCTGAGAGAAGATAATGGACTAATCCAGTACCAATTGGAACTAATCCAGTACATATTATTACTGAAGTATCTGCCTAGCTCTTTTGCCTGCATTTATCAATAATATAGTGTTAATTTTAGGTTCAAATGTAACAGAATGGGGAACATCCAACATTACGAAATTGTAGAAAATTTAAGAAGTGAGTTAACACAAGAGACAAAAAAAAAACTCTACGAATGAGAAGGGTACAGTATATAAACCTGATTTAGGTCAGCATGAGTCAGAACTCCCCACCTTTTGTAACTGTAACCCAATTTAGAGGTTTCAACTGGACTTCCTGTATATACCCGAGAAATGTCCTTCCTGGAGATTGAACACTTTTCTAGCGATTGTAATAAGAAGAACGGTACCTCAATCAGTTTCTACACCCACAATGTTTAACATAGTATACAACCTCCTCCAAGACAGCCTTAACTTGACGAAGATTTTCAGCATGCTCCAAGTCCTCTGCTTCACTATCACTTTCACACCTAGGTATGAGACATAGTGCTCACGCCCCTTGCACGTGAGAGTTAACGATAATTTTGTACGGAAACAAATCCGAAGAACGAAGATTAATGGCATGTTCTTTTCACGGAATGAAAAAGGAATTCGGCTTACGGATTCCGTAAGAAGTTGTTCTTTTCGCGGAATTGCAAAAATTTGGCTTACGGATTCCGGGCGGGGTAGGCTTAGACATTCCGTGTGAAAAGCTCGGAATTCCTAAGCCGGGTGCGCTTGGAATGAGGAATAGGAGGCGAAATGACCGAAATGGCCTTACTTTAAAATTTATATTGATTCAACAATTTTATCTTAATTAATAATTAATTAAATAAGTTATTTTATTTTTTAAATTATTAATTAATTATATTATAAGTTTTTATTATTCTTAATTTTAAAATTAATTAATACAAATTATATATATTATATACTATACATATACAAGGAGGGGCAAATATGTCATTTTACCACATTCCATTCCCTTTCCATATACAATTTCACCAAAGAAACAACATAATTCTTTATTCCATTCCATTTCATTCCACCAAATAAACAACTTCATATTATTATCTCATATTCCTTATTCCCTATTCCTATTCCCTATTCCGTATTCCCTATTCCGAATTCCATGAAAGAAACGCCCCGTAAGACTTCGACGAGAATGAAGATAACTCCCCCTTCCACGAATCTGAAGACGACGACGACCACTCCCCCTTGGGGATCTCCTCCTCCTCCTTTGTCGGGATCTCCTCTTCCTCCGTCAGATCTTTTCGTCCCTCAGCTCCTCCACGAGTTTCACCTCTGGTCCAGCGTCGAAATCGGATCTCCTCCTCCTCTTTCGTGATCTTCTCCTCCATTGTCGGGGTCTCCTCTTCCTTCGTTGGATCTTCTCCACCCTTGGGATATCCTCCTTCTCGTTATTTCTCCTCTTCCACGTTTCTTCTTAACTTTGCCTTCCATTTTCCCTATTTTCTTATTTCTTTTATTGATTTAGAGTTTTTCCTAAATCGGAAAAAATGGTCGGTTTTCAAAGAATCGGTCGTTCATTAAAAACAACCAAATTTTCGCTCTTTCAACCAGGTTTTCTATGTAATTCAGTATTTTGAGGAAACTGGACCCCAGTGTGAGCGACTCTTCTCCACCCTGAATGTGTGGACCCAGGGCAACCACTCTTTGCTCCCTCCTATCAATGAGTTCATCCAACAACCGCCATGAAGGCGGGCGTCGGAACTATCTCTGGGGTCACCTTCATCCGGGGCGACGCTTGTTCTGAGGAAGCTATGTAAGAATGTGTTAGTCGATGGACCTCAGGCTCGGGCCTGGGAATTCACTCAACAAGCACGACAGGTTGGTGTATGAAGGGTGCGCCCTGGGGAGTAGACACACATAGAGCTTGCCGACGAGCTGCACGTTCTGAGGCAACACAAAAGTCGAGAGCCCGAAATGCTAGGGGTAAGATCGGGCGGGACAGGTCAGTCTTTTCGGCAAGACCGAGTCCAATTTCGGGCAACAAAGTCTGCTTGAGTCGGTCTTGCTTGACTTGGGATGATCTCGGTCTTGGACCGAAATTAAAATAAACGCATAAAAGGTCTTCTCTCTTTGGCTTGGCATTTTGAAGTTTGCGAGTTTCTGGGTCTCGTGTTGTCACCTTACTGCAATGTTGAGACTTGGACCCTTCGCCGTAGAAAATATCGGACCTTTCTGAACCGTCAAGCTACTTCGAGTTGTATTTAAGTTTCGTAAAGCGATGAAGACAAAAGTTGCACTTCCTGAGATACTGGTTCAGTAAAGCGATTAAGACAGAAGATCTGTCAAAACTTGGAGTTGGAGGTCACGAAGGAGACGATGGGCAACAGAGAAGGATGCAGAGGGCTTGGGAGGATAGAGAAACAGAGGGGAGGGGAGAAGAATGTGGGGTTGGAGGTCATAGTTTGGATGCGGGGCTTGGAGATGAAAGAGAAGAGCAGGGGTTAAATTTAGGTTAAACTCGGGCGGGGCCGGTCTTAGTCAGGCGTTTGGGGGAAAAGTCTGAGGTCGAGCCCGACCTTGAGGGAAAAAACTCGCATGTTCGGTCTCGGTTCTAGTCGGTCTCATTCCTAATCGGGTCGGTCTCATGCCGATTTTGTTGGGATTTTGGTCCAACTAGTCTTTTTTGCTCCCCCTACCAAATGTTGTTGGAGGTTGTGGAGCGAGTCGTTTTCGGTAGCCTCACGATGGTTTGTCTTCATTCTAGTGTTGGGGGGAGTCATGGTTGGTTTTTGCTAAAGTTTCCAATAGACGGTGCCAAATTTTGGATCACGGGTTGTGGATAGTCCTCGGTTCGGTGTTCCCAAGGCGCTCCGCTTGATGCTCGAGTGATATGCACATAAGGAAAACTCAAGGTGTTCCCGTTGTTTTTCCTCCGACGATCAAGTGAGTTGGATGTTCGTTTATGTGGGTAGAGTAAATGTAGATGAGGGTATTCAATGCTCCATTAATTTGTGGTATAAGGTAGGTAAATGGTACTTTTGATCAGATTCTATCATTTTGTCAGACTTGTTTCCTGTCAAGCCATAAATGGTTGTAATAGGTTATAGGGAGTGTCGTATTGTTGGATAAGGTACTCATTTGTCTTCTAACATCCCTATACCTGGTACTTCTTTGTCCCCCGTACAATATAAAAGTGAAAAGCGCGGGGCGAGTCTTCAGAGGCGATCTGTCAAGGGTGAAGGGATCCAAGGTGATCGAGCTAGAAGCGAGAGACGTTTGATAATTAAGGACACTGGGACGACACCCCTTACAAGTTACATCCTTCCCAGCGTCGCCCTACCTAGGCTCCGGATCAGGTCAACTTGCACCTTAGCCTGATAGATACATATGGGCCCTAAGACCCAATACCCAACATACCGAGTTTGATTTTTGATGCTCATCATTTTCTAACTTTCTCAATTGAATATATATTACTACAAACTCAACAGTACAAACGTCCATCTTTATCAACATCGCCATGATCAATCAATGAACAAAAAACATAATTTTACTATTACCAGTTTAATCTATAAAATACGATCTGTAAAACATAATTAAAAAAAAAAACTTTGCTTCAGAATACTTACCGCTTCCATCAAAATTTCAAGATCTATTCTTTGTACTTTCATTAAAGTTCGTTTTTCTTTTTGATAATTAACCTCTAAGTTTATGTTGGCACAAGAAAGAAATATTATGACAATTTTACTCCGGCACGAAAAAAATTAACAGTACCTAGTGTATTCTAAATTTTGATGATCAGTCAGATAATAAATGAACAATTTCATGAAAACTTTAAATGACTTAATAATATTGTGGACCAATTAGATAAACGACCAAATAAAATGACTTATTACACATACAATTAGAATTTATATAATATAGTTTATTATATAATAATATATAAAAATAGAAACAAATTTTAAAATAGAATGGTTTATCGTTTTAAAATTGAGTTTTTATGGATGAGACGCTCCATAATTTAGTAAAAATATTATTTGTTTGTTGACTGATTGAGCCAAACTGTGAAGTTTTTCAAAAAGTAACTACTGTGTAAAAAATATTTGAAAAAGTAACTATACAAAAAAATTATTTTGCAAAATGTATATACGCGCCACTTTCTTTTTTTACCTCTAGTAGCGCACGTTGTAAAAATCGCTACCCCAAGTAGTGCTTATATACATTTTGCTAAATATTTTTTCAGTATAGTTACTTTTTCAAAAGAATTTGGCACAGTGCCTACTTTTTGAAAAAACTATGAAACCAGTTCAAAAGATGTACAATTTCCTAAGTTGTGAGGCGCTTCTTGGGATCAAGATCAAGAATCTTACTCACAAAGTCTTTGGCGTTATAAAAAACTTTGGGCCAAGGGTCTCTCTTAAAATCTACAATTGATCGAGAGATGAACAGAACCCAAAATTGAAAAAGACGGTGACTCTCTCAAAATGACTTGAGTATGGAAATGAAACTCCATATTGATTGCTCTATGGCTGTCTTCATTTTTGTACGGAAAAAAGAAAGATAAATAGATGGGAAAATGCATAATAATTAAAAAATAAGTGAAAAATGTTTGTGACAATAACGTATTACTAACATAATGACCACATAATTATATTTTAAAATATAAGTGATTATTTAGTCTCCCACGCAACAAAATTAAATAATCACATTAGACAAATATATCCTACCATTGAATTAATTAAGAGTTAATTACTTTAATTGTTACGCATATTTGCGCATGTGACTAATTAGTTATAACTTCTGCAGAATGGTTACATATGTTTCAACATATGACTAACCGTCATTTTTACTGTTCATCGTTTATTTTTTCTGTTAAGACATTATTTGGATATATAAAATGACTCAATACCCTTACCTTCATCCTTCCGGTGAGGTTGTTGAAGGAGAGGTCGAGTGCTTGAAGATCCTGACACTGAGAGAGACTCACCAGAGATGTCATTGTTGTCGACTTCAAGGTGCGTAAGGGATGAGCAATTCGTGGGAAACGACATCTGATTTTTTGTTGAGAATTTGGATTTTCACTCTGCGGCATCATCGTTCATGTCTTCTGGGTACCGATTCTAAAGAGGTGAATCGTTGAGGAGCTTCCGTTTTCGCTGAATTTAAGATGAATCTCGAGCTGGGTGTCGCGCAAAATCCTGTGTATTTAAATTTTTGCTAATCAATTAGTTGAATTTAAGAAAGATTATTCAAATTGAGATCTATGTTTGTACGGATTCCATGAACGATCTTGTGGTTCATAGTACCCAGATTTATGTTTTCTTTATTCTTCAACTCTTCCGTTCATAATCTTCTACCCAATTTTTCCTTCAATTGTGAAAAAACTCTAATTTTGGTAAGAACCCTACTTGGAGTGGAAGCATATATAAAAGAGATCTCAAAATTAGAAAACAACCCGAGGTGGGAGTGGAAGAGAGACACCGAATCGAGAATTTCGATGACAGGAATATGTAGTTCGTACTAAACAAGTAGTTGTATTTGAATTTGTTGCTGCATCTTTTGTCGCAATGGAAGCAAGAAGATGTATTTTGTACTGATGTTCTTTAGAACTTTTTTTTTTTAACAATGTATAAATTTAAGAGGTGATTCTCGTCTTAAAATGAGATTAAATGGTTACGTATGTAATCCTAAATTGTGATTAAATAGTTACATATATTTGCTTGTAATATGCTTAAATAGTTACGTATGTATTCTTAAAATGTGTTTAATAGGTTAAAGTGCATTAACAGTAGAAATATGATGTTTCAGTTCCCACAAAAATCCAGATAATTAAGTAATATGAGTTATGTAATTATGGGTCCTTCATATTACCCCTCTTGTGACACCTGCGATTATGGGTCAAAGTTTCTTGAGCCACAAAAAACATGTTTTCATAACATGTAATAGCTATAGAGATCCCTAACAACAGGTAACTAAAGCTTAGACCACAAGACACAGTCTTGCCTCAATTTTCTTGTAATAGCTATGGAGATCATCAATATACTCGACAACATCAATAGTGTTGTTCTTGTCACAACAATCGATGTCCTCGATTGGCTCTTCAGCGACGTCTTCCATCTCAACTTCCTCCTACAGTTGCATCATTATTATTTTTAGTTTTTGAATCTTGAAATTCATTTAATATGATATTTTTTTTGCAGGAAAAAAAGATACCATTCGATCGATCTCTTCCATCATGGCCTCAGTGTGCTGCACAAACATGGGAACTGGATTTGGTTGAATTATGACATTTGGTTGAAGTGGGTTATTGGACCTCTGTAGATTCATTAATCATTCGTAATATTCATCCACCGCAAATTAGAAGAACAAGGAACAAAAATACTAAGATTTATGTCCATCTTTAAGGTAAATGCTAACCTCTGATTTAATTTGCTGCTTGTTAGCAACCTGGGCAGCAAATTGCCTAAATAAAACAAGAAGATAAACTCTAATACATATGACAAGCATAGGACTTCGATAAATAGAGATATTTATAACTTATAATTGTATAGACAACAAGATCGAACTTGAATAAGAAAACACACTCTATTTCAAAGATCATGAAATTTGAAACGCGGAGAGGTCATGAAATTTGAAACGCACTCTGTTTCAAATATTCGAACTTGAATTAGAAAACCCAAATTGAAATGCTAACAATTGATCCATGAAATCCCACTCCACAACATAAATGAATGTCGCAACAATTCATTAACAATTTGAAATCGGAGAAAGTGAGAAAATTGAAAGGAAAATGAAGAGAGAAGTTGCAGCAGATTACCTGAGCTGAGTTCGGAGGTGGAGCAGCTGTGGAGAGGCCAAACGAACTGGAGAGTCGGAGAAGGAGAATCGCAAGGATCTAGTCTGATAGAAATTGGGTCACGAAAGGTGACAGAAGGGCAACTCCGTCATTTCATATTTGACAGAAGGGTCACGTGATTGGTACATGCAAAAAAAATTAACGGTTCAGTGACGGAGTAACCAATCAGTCACGTGCTGAAAGATATATAACCATTCAGTCACACAAAAAAACATGTTTAACAAATTAATCACAATGATCATACATGTGTAACCATTTAATTAATTAACTAACTCATTCATTAAACCAACTTTATAATATATATTTTTCAAGAACTTTATGCTTCTTTTTTTTTTGGTCTGAAAGATAGGTTGCTTCATTCTATATCATCGTTTTGAGCTACATTGTTACATTCCCTACTTAAAATAGATAACAATTGGGGTGGGGGTTGTGATACCCAGGTGTTTAGGCACACTTCCATTCTAGACTATTTTGCAATCCAGTTAGCCGCTTCATTCGTCGTGCGGTGAAATGGCTTCTATTCAATCGAATCAAACTCGCTTGTCAAGTCGTTGGTGTTTGAGCATATGGTCTCTATGCACCAATGAACTTGTGTTCCTCTTAGATGGTTGATGACCACTTCGGAGTACGACTCAATGATTACTTGGTTCCATCCTTGTTCCTTTTCTATCTTGACACCCAAGTTAATAGTTCTCGCTTCCAGCTCATCGATAGTTTCTCCAGTCATTCTTCGATTTGCTCCTCCCATGAATTGGCTGAGATGGTTCCGGGCCACCACATCAATGCCTCCTGTTTTTGTTTGTTGGCACCACGGTACATCACAATTTACCTTGATTGATCCTTAGTTCGGTCCAATCCATGTTTCAGCTTCCCTCCTAGTTTGGTCTGAGTTCATTTGTCGTGGTTTCGTCCTGTATTCTTCCTCCGCTTTCGTGATGTCCTCAACGATCTGAGTCGGGTTTGGCACTTTTGATTCGAACATGGCTTTGCATCTTGCCTTCCATATATGTCAACATGTCATCATGCATCGGCTCCATCGTGTTTCCTTTGTGCCTTTCCCGGAATTTGGCTCATGCCTTCGGTCCTCTATCCACTCCATGATGTTCGACCGTGAGGTATTTGTACTCACCATGCCCAGACTGCCTAGCCATATCGCCTCCGTCCACCTGCATTTGTATACCATCTGTACTTTATCCTCCTTCATACCACAGATCGGGCAACTCGTTCTCGCATTCATACCGCGTCGTTTTAGGTTCTCCGTGATCGCAATCGAGTTTGTGAGCAACTTCCACATAAAGGTCTTTACCTTTGGTAGGGTGTCAGATTTCCACACTACACTCCAGACCGACATGGACCTGCTCACATGGTTGTACATGTTAGCTCCCCTTTCTTCATAGGCTTCCCTCAAACGGTGGTATGTTGTTTTCAACGTCAGCGTCATCGGCATGTGGCCAGAGCCTCTCATTTGTAACATGTAGGGGAATAGGGATCTGCATTACCTGGTTTACTGCACTCGACTCAATGATATTCCTGATAAGCCCCTTGTCCCATGTTTCATCGTCACCAATGAGCTTGCACACTCGGATATTCGGGTCGGCTTGTTGTGTCGGGGCTGGGGCTAGGCGAAGCCCTCACGCATGTATACCCACGTGTCGTGGAAGGTTCAAATGTTTCTCCCGTCTCCTACTCTCTAGAGTTCCTCCCTCTTCAGTATGCCTCATCCACTTAATATGCTCGACCATCCCCACGATGCTCGTCCTCCTTTTGTGGCCGAAAGGAAGTCCCCCCATTGGGTAGTCTAAACCTTTTATGACTCGGACCTAGAGAGCATTTGGTTCCTTCATTACCATGTCTGCCATCTTCGTGAGGAGTGCTAAGTTGAAAGTCTCTAGTTCTCTAAACCCAAGTCCCTCTTCTTCTTTCGTTTTCGCTAAGACTTCCCATCGTATCCAATGGATCTTCCTACCCTCGTTTGAGTGTCCCAACCAAAAATCAGATATCATTTTGTTTATTTATGCACACCATGTTTTTGGTAGTTTGAAAGTGTTCATTGCATATGATGGTATCGCCGTGATTACCGATTTGATTAGCACTTCCTTCTCCGCTTGATTGAGAGCTTCATAATAGTGTAACAACATAAAGACAACATCATAAATATGCAGCAGCAATTTCCAAAGACAACCCTTAGCTTCTTCCATCTCACTGTTAACATTTTCATGTCCGTCCAACATTGAAGAATCTTTGCTAGCCAATGAAACCTTGAAAAGGTATCTAGTCAGTCATCGATCAATCCTTAAAATATCTATAAAATATTGTAGAACATTTCACAAACAAGAATAGGTGTTAGTTGCCCTTCCAAATCGAGAAGGCCCTTTGCAAATGCAGCAGCAGACGTCTAAAAAACACTTGTAAATAATGGAGAGTTAAAAAATAAAATAAAATTACTGACCATCGTATTGAGTCAGACAAATGTAAGAAAACAATCAAGCAAGAAAATATTATGCCTAGGCACAGCTGCCCTCATCTTAAGGTCGTGACGATACGTGATGTGAAGTCAAGAAAATAATATCTACTTCAGAAGTATTCATATAGAACAAGATGCTCATTTTTTTATATTAAATTTTAATTAGCTCTTTCTGCTCTAATTCTTAGATGTTCCTATAGCAGAGAGAAGATAATGGTCTAATCCAGTACCATTAGGAACTTATAAAGCATATTCTATCATCACCTGGATACATATTATTACTGAAGTATCTGCCTAGCTCTTCTACCTGCATTTATCAATAATATAGTGTTAATTTTAGGTTCAAATGTAACAGAATAGGGAAGATCCAACATTACAAAATTGTAGAAAATTTAAGAAGTGAGTTAACACAAGAGACAAAAAATCAACTTTACGAACGAGAAGGGTACAATATATAAACCTGATTTCGGTCAGTATATAAACCCGATTTCAACTGGACCTTCCTGTATATACCAGAGAAATGTCCTCCCTGGAGATTGAACACTTTTCTAGCGATTGTGATAAGAAGAACGGTACCTCAATCAGTTTCTACAGCCACAATGTTTAACATAGTATACAACCTCCTCCAAGACAGCCTTAACTTGATGAAGATTTTCAGCATGCTACAAGTCCTCTGCTTCACTATCACTTTCACACCTAGGTATGAGACATAGTGCTCACGCCCCTTGCACGTGAGAGTTAATGATAATTTTGTACGGAAACAAATCCGAAGAACGAAGATTAAGACTTCGGCAAGAATGAAGATAACTCCCCCTTCCACGAATCCGAAGACGACGACGACTCCCCCTTGGGGATCTCCTCCTCCTCCTTTGTCAGGATCTCCTCTTCCTATGTCGGATCTTTTCATCCCTCAACTCCTCCACGAGCTTCACCTCTGGTCCAGCGTCGAAATTGGATCTCCTCCTCCTCTTTCGTGATCTCCTCCTCCATTGTTGGGGTCTCCTCTTCCTTCGTCGGATCTTCTCCACCATTGGGATATCCTCATTCTCGTTATTTCTTTTCTTCCACGTTTCTTCTTCACTGTGCTTTCCATTTTCCCTCTCTTTTTTTTTCTTTTTTTTCTTTAGAGTTTTTCCTAAATTGGGAAAAAAATGGTCGGTTCTCAAAAAATCGGTCCTTCATTGAAAACCGCCTAATTTTCGCTCTTTCAACCAAGCTTTCTATGTAATTCAATATTTTGAGGAAACTGGACCCCAGTGTGAGTGAATCACCTCCACCCTGAATGTGAGCAACCACTCTTTGCTCCCTCCTATCAATGAGTTCATCCAACATCCTCCATGAAGGTGGGCGTCAGGACTATCTCTGGGGTCACCTTCATCCAGGGGGACGCTTGTTCTGGGGACTCTATGTAAGAATGCATTAGTTGGTGGACCTCAGGCTCGGGCCTAGGAATTCACTCAACACGCACGACGGGTTGGGTCTAAAGGGACACATAGAGCTTGCCAACGAACTGCACGTGCTGAGGCAACACAAACGTCGAGAGACCGAAATGCTAGGGGTAAGCTCGGGCGGGACAAACCAGTCTTTTTGGCAAGACCAAGACCGAGTCCAAGTCCGATTTCGAGCCGATCTCGGTCTTGGATCAAAATTTAAAAAAAAAACGCATAAAGGGTCTTCTCATTTTGGCTTGGTATTTCATGGTTTGTGAGTTTCTAGGGTCTCGTGCTTTCACCTTACTATAATGTTGAGACTTGGACCCTCCATAAATCGATGAAGACAAAAGTTGCACATCATGAGCTACTGGTTAAGTAAAGCGATGAAGACAGAAGCTCCGTCAAAGCTTGGAGTTGGAGGTCACGAAGGAGACGAAGGGCAACATAGAAGGATGCAGAAGCTTGGGAGAAGAGAGAAACATTGGGGAGGGGGAGAAGAATGTGAGTTTTGAGGTCATAGTTTGGATGCGGGGCTTGGAGATTAAAGAGAAAAGCAGGAGTTAAATTTAGGTTAAACTCGGGCGGGGCCGGTCTTAGTCAGGCATTTGGGGGAAAAAGTCTGAGGTCAAGCCCGACCTTGAGGGGAAAAAAACTTGCATGTTCAGTCTCGGTCCTCGTCGGTCTCAGTTACAATCGCGTCGGTCTCATGCCAATTTTGTCGGGATTTTGGTCCAACCAGTCTTTTTTGCTTCCCCTACCAAATGTTGTTGGAGGTTGTGGAGCGAGTCGTCTTCGGTATCCTCGGTTCAATATAGTGTTGGGGGGAGTCATGGTTGGTTTTTGCTAAAGGTTCCAACTAACGGTGCCGAATTTTGGATCACGGGTTGTGGATAGTCCTCGGTGACCATGGTGAAACATATCCAATATTTGTTTTCTATCATCCACATTTTCGAATTCAAACATGACAATTCTATTTGATACATCAGATATGATAAC
Organism: Chamaenerion angustifolium; assembly: GCA_946814005.1. Classification (NCBI taxonomy): domain Eukaryota; kingdom Viridiplantae; phylum Streptophyta; class Magnoliopsida; order Myrtales; family Onagraceae; genus Chamaenerion; species Chamaenerion angustifolium. The sequence goes on along the minus strand of OX328271.1, from coordinate 23,805,526 downwards.
TGAATCATACCTCGCCCAGGCTGTCTTTAGCACATTGTGTATTGCAGCAGATTTGATGACCTTCTTTGAGATGATCGTGTCAACACACCGATCATTGTTTGCCAGCGGGGGATTGGACGGCAGCTTTAGATTAATTTTTCGGGGTTGATTGTTGTCAACGGAACTGTCACTGTGGTTTGCCATCGCGGTCGTGGTTCAGAAGTCGTCGGCGTAGTCTCACCACCTGCACGAAAACAGCAGAAAAAGGGTGTATTGGGGATGGATGATGGGTTACAAGTAGGCTTACAATTTCATAAACAACGCCACAGTACAATGGACGTAGTCAATCACTCCTGCATGCTTTTGTAGTTGTCCTACATTTCAATTGGTTCGGTGTTTGTCGCAGGGGAGCTTCGACTTCGTTCGATAAGTGTTCTCAGATCAAACCAGAATGAAGAAGATTAAAGAAAGAACTGAGATTGAAGAAGATTGGAGAAGAAGACGAATGAGAAGGAAGAAAACTTAGAGAGGAAGTAATCAGTTGAAACGGATTAAACAAAATTGAACCTTTACTATCAAATGAGGTTACAGAATCAGTAAACAATGAAGCCTTATATACAATACAGAAAAGACTAAGCCTTCATCTATTCCTAAGTGTTCTAGACAACTCATAAACATTCTACAATAATCTACATACATCTAGACATATTACTTGTTTTACAAGCTATCTTGATCTTCTATGTTTGAGTCCAACTGAGCTGTGATGCACGTCTTCGATGCTCTATACTTAGACATCCTAACACGTTCGGTCGCAGCAGTCAGGTCCCGTACTTTGATTGGTTCTTGTATGCTAGTTTGGCAGGTTGCTTCGGTCAGATTGTAGAAGAAAAACACATTCGTCCGCAATTGTTTGTCTGTTTGCTAGTTTGGAATATGGCAGAATATCAGGTGGTTGGTGGAGCTGAAAGAAACTGAAGACACCCTCTTGTACCTAACCTTGAGTCTATCATACAGGTTCATTATCCTAGTAGTAGATGAGGAAGAGAAATGCTGGTGTAATTTTGACCAGATTGAAGCAGTGGTCATACAACCGACTAGACCTTTGGTTATGGATGATGATATGGAAGCTAACAACCATGATGCTAAGGAACTATCCTGCTGCATGTGTTTAGCATAGTCAGGGTTGATTATTTTGTTACCTTCACCATTATCAATCATCGGCGACACATGCAGCGTTTCAAATAGCAGTTCTTCAAGATTAAAACCTCTAACAGCTAGAAGAACATGTTGCTTCTAGGATTGGAAGTTGTCCTCTCCGGTCAGTTGATAAATCCCTTTGTTAAAAAATGGAGTAGTTGTTTCTTCCATGATTACTCGACAGAAACAGCAAACAACACTTTGGTTACTTGCAACAGATGATTATCAAATACGGAGGTAGATGAACCAACAATATCTTCACAACATTAATCAGAACAGACGCAACAGAATCAAGCGAATACCAGATATGAAAGCAGAGTTGTTGATACCGTGACGATGAATGCAGAGATGAATGCCTTTGTCGCTGTGAATCTTCAGAATTTTTTATGAGAAAGCCGTGTCGAATGGCTCTGATACCATTTAAGTGTGCTCAGATCAAAACAGAATGAAGAAGATTGAAAAAAGAACTCAGATTGAAGAAGATTGGAGAAGAAGACAACGAGAAGGAAGAAAACTTAGAGAGTAAGTAATCAGTTGAAACAGATTTAACAGAATTGAACCTTTACTATCAAATGAGGTTACAGAATCAGTAAACAATGAAGCCTTATATACTATACAAAAAAGACTAAGCCTTCATCTATTCTAAGTGTTCTAGACAACTCATGAACATTCTACAATAATCTACATACATCTAGACATATTACTTGCTTCACAAGCTATCATGATCTTCTATGTTTGAGTCCAACTCAGCTGTGATGCACATCTTCGATGCTCTATACTTAGACATCCTAACATTCCTCAATGAAGTTCTTTTCTCAACATTCTCAGTGACTTTGATAACAATGATCCTGAGAACAATCTAATTAAAAAATCCAGATTCCTAATGAAACAAGTTCACAATTTGTCAGATTAAAATGAAAAACATTCAAACGAAACTTCTACCCACATTACGCACCTGAGTTTTCCTTTTTCTGTTTCCATATAGAAATTATCTCAATATGTATGAAAAAACAGAATCACACTTAATCATTATAGCACCTCAATATACATCAATCAATCATAGAGAACACATTTTGCATATACCAGCCAACTTCATAGCTTAGACCAGATCTTACTCATTTGATTTCAATCTTGAATTTTAACACATCTTGACTTGTTTTGATATTGATATTCATCTGACAGGGAGGTTTCAGTTCCTCCATCTTACCAATGAAGCTGGGAGGTTTGCAAGTGCCTCCATCTTACCAACATCAAACATTCTACAGAGTATCTTGACGTTTTCTGTGTAGATGTTATTTTTGGTATCTAAGCTTCATCTTATGCCAGTATATTGCTTTTGCTTTTGATTCTTTTTTTTTTCCAGAAATCGCCAATGATGATCAGAATGGTATGAAGATGACTAAACCATATGCAGTAGAATTCAACAATCATGATTGAAAGTATATAATATAACTATAACAATTAGATAATTCAGTACAATCATACACACGAAAACATTTCCCTATGGAACAGAAAAGGATAACACATAGTAGCCTATATGAGTAGAAAGCAAAACAAGATTACCTGACAGTTTGCAAACTGAACATCAGAATCTCAGATAAAAGAAATAGATCAAACAAGAAAACACTGCACAAAGACACCGATCAGTATGAGAAAAGCACAAACACTAAGCAGTGATTAGATAAGCTAATTGAAGAGAATAAGATGAGAACACAGCCAAACTAAACACAACATTCAGAAAAACACAGCTTGAGAGCAAGCAACAAAAAAAAACTATTTAGAGTCATAGTCAGAATCACTTATACTTCTAACATTAGAGCCTAAACCATCACTCTGATTTTCACCAAATGTCATCACACCAAGCTTATCTCGAAACTGAGAAAAGAGTTTTTCAGTGAGAGGTTTTGTTAAGATATCTGCAACCTGATCAGAGGCCGGAACGAAGTTAACAACAACCTGACCACTCTGCACCTTTTCTCTAACAAAACACAGATGCAGCTCTACATGTTTCATCTTTGAGTGTTGAATATGATTCTCTGTCAAAGCAACTGCACCTGTATTATCACACCAAATCACAGGTATAGAAGACAATTTAATACCTAACTCAAATAACAATGAAACCACCCATAGAACTTCACACATAGCCTTAGCCACCTATCTATATCCAGCTTCAGAACTAGACCTAGATATAACAGATTGCTTTTTTGAACTCCAAACAATAGGGTTATTATTCAGCAAAAGGTAATGACCAGATACAGACTTTCTATCGTCTGTGTCACTTCCCCAATCTGCATCAGCGTATGAAACTAAGGATACCTCAGATGAAGAAACCGGAGAAGCTCTAAAGAGAAGACCATGGTTAATAGTTCCATTTAGATATCTAAGTACTCTAAGAACAGCCTTCCAGTGTCTAACAGTAAGTTGTTGCATATATTGTCTAAGTTTGTTGACAGCAAAACTGATATTTGGTCTGGTAATGCATACATGTTGAAGCGCCCCTATAGTACTTCTATACAAACTGGGATCAGCAGGAATATAGTGAGATTGAGAAACAAGTTTACTCAGAAAATTACAAGACATTGGTGTAGGTAGAGCTGAGGCAGTTGACAACCCAACCTTAAGAAGCAAATCAGAAATATACTTCTTTTGAGCAAGTAGCAAGAAGTCCTCACATACCGGAACATCCATACCTAAAACATAATTGAGCAAACCATGGTCTTTCAACTTGAACTCTTGATTGATCTGCTGAATGATAAGTTCTGCCGCCTCAGTGTCACTACCTGTAACCACAATGTCATCTACATATACCAACAGATAGACACTACCTTTATCAGTATTCTTTAGAAACAAACAGTTTTCAGCAAGAGATGTGGTTAAACCAATTGTATGAATCAAAAAACTTTTAAACCTTTCGAACCAAGCTCTAGAAGCTTGTTTTAGACCATATAAGGCTTGTTCAATCTGAAAACCATTACTCTTCCTTGAGCATCACGTTGTTCAAATCCAGGAGGTTGGGTCATATATACATCTTCGGACAATTCTCCATGGAGAAAGGCATTGTTAACATCTACTTTCCTAAGAGACCACTTGCGAGTCAAAGCGAGAGTAAGGATAATACGGACTGTGGGAGGTTTAACAACTGGACTAAATGTATCTTCAAAGTCAAATCCTGGTGTTTGCGAAAACCCTTTTGCAACTAGCCTAGCCTTGTACCTAGCAACTGTTCCATTTGGATTTTTCTTAACTTTGAACAACCATTTACATCCCACATGGATTCTTCCTCCAAGTAATGCTGTGAGGGACCAGGTATTGTTGACAGCCAGAGCATGTAATTCATCTTTAACAGCTTGAGCCCAGTGATAAATCTTCATAGAAGTGTATATATCTGGTGGAGGTGAATCTGGAAAATCGTCAAGCTGATGAAGACTAGTAGTCAATGTTGCAATATCTTTAATTTTGGACCTGGTAATCATAGAGTGAGTATTAGTTCTGGTCCTAGGTAAACTTATAGTTTCAGTTATTGACTGATTATCAGTGTTAGAAATTTGTTCTGCACTGCCATTTAAAGGAGCTGGAACAAGAGATGAATCTTGTAAAGTATACCTGATGTTTGTGGACATTGATGAATCCTTATGCGGTAAAGACTGATTATCTATAATTCCTGACTGAATAGTAGACTCAGACGGAACAAACATGGACCCTTGAGGTCTGTATCTAATAAAATTATCAGGTAAAGTTAAGGTAAACTCATCAACCGATGTAGGAACATTACCTGATGACACAATAGGAGGTTCTTGAACATCAATGGAAGACTGCCTGTTAGTCAGCTCAGTAGAATGATCAGTGTCACTTGGATCAGTGGCACGTGTATACTCTGGAGGGGGAGATACATTAACCTGCACAGGGATCTGAGCATCTACATCAACTGGAGTACATGCATTGGAATTGAAAGGTAAGAAGAAAGGTACTAAAGTTTCAGTATTCTTAGGAGCAGAAGACTGCATGAACTGGCCACTAGTCTCAGCAAATTTGACATGTCTTGAAACATAAACACGACCACCAACATCGAAGCATTTGTAGCCATGTTGATTGGCGCAATATTCAAGGAACACACACGGAGCATATCTAAAATCAAGCTTATGTTTATTGTAGGGACGTAACAGAGGAAAACAAAGACACCCAATACCCTTAGAAAATCATAATCTGGAGCTTTACCAAATATCTTTTCATGAGGAGAAACATTAAGAAGGACTTTAGATGGTAATCGGTTTCTTAAGAAAGCAGCAGTGAAGAATGCATCTGTCCAATACCGCATAGGAAGAGATGCATTCTTCATAAGTGCCAAACCTGTCTCGACTATATGCCTATGTTTCCGCTCGACGATATCATTCTGCTCTGATGTGTAAGGGCAAGTAAACCTATGAGCTATTCCAAACTGAGACAAATATGAGTTGAGAGCCTTGAACTCCCCACCATTGTCGGTTTGAATGGATTTAAGCTGCATTCCAAGTTGTGTTTTCAGCTGTCCTGTGAAACTGAGGAAAAATCTGAGCCACATCACTTTTCTTTTTCATGAAATAGATCCAGGTAAACCGAGAGAAAACACCAACTATACTTAAGTAGTAATGACATCCATTAGAAGCTAAAGGAGCTGGACCCCAAATATCTAATTCTATGAGTTCAAGAGGAGCATTGTAAATGGTTTTTGAATCAGAGAATGGAAGTTTGGTACATTTTCCAATAGCACATGCAGTACACAAAACATCATCAGGTATCACAGATATGTTCTTGTCTTTAACAATCAGATTTAGTGTAGTCACAGAAAGATGCCCAAGTCTCTGATGAAGAATCGAAGATTTCATTTTCACTTTGGTAGTCAAGCAACTCATTTCATTTAAAGCAACGCCATTATTATTCAACTGGCAGTTATTATCATCAGAATCATACATGACAGCAACATTTAGACTCCCGTTATTAACAAGAAAAGGAGAAGATAAGCATTGAGCAGATTTATCAAACAGTTGACTAATATCTAACTTGTACAATCCATTAGACTCAGCACCCCTAAGTAGAACCTCTCTTGTCACTGCATCTTTAACCAGGCAGCATGTAGGATGAAACTCAAAGAACACTTTGTTGTCCTTGATAAACTGAGAAACAGGCACAAGGTTTTACGTTATTTTAGGTGTATATAGCAGATTATTTAACAAAAAGCGGTTTGGAAGCAGATGGAATGACTAAAGTTCCTATCCTATTGATGTCAAGAAAAGATCCATTAGCCACCTGAACTTTACATGTGCCTAGATACGGTTGAGTTCCAATACTTGGTGGTGGTCCTTGTGCAAAATGATTGGTTGCACCAGAATCCGGATACCAGGCTTTGTCTGTAATTGTCTGAGGTGCAGCTGCTTTGTGAGCATCAAAAGCTTGAGAGATGTGAGCCTGTTGGGTTTGTTGAGCAGAGGAACATTGCTGAACAGGAGGACTGGTAGGATAATATGGAGTGAAAGCAGGTCCATAAGGATTGTATGGTGGTTGATATGGATTTAGCATCGTAGGTTGATAAGGATTAAACATGTAAGGTATTGGAGGCTGTGTCTGTGACTGATAAGGTTGTGGATGATAAGATTGATGTTGATAAGGTTGCATTTCATTGTTCTCATTATTCCATGGTGCTGCAGTTACTAGATTAGCACTCATCTCGTGAGGTTGAGATGTTACCCCTTGGAAATGAACATTGAAGCGTTGGAAGCACTTGTGCACCAAGTGGCCAAATTTATCGCACAATTGGCACTGTGGTTTATTGTCACCAGCACCTCGGCCTCGTCCTCTTCCTCTTCCTCTACCATAGCATGTGTTATTGGTTTGAAATTCAGGAGTTAATGAAGACTGATGTTGCCCGGAATCGGCTGCTGCATTTGATCTGGACTCTGTGTTGTCAGAAACAACAACTTGATGATCTGCAGGACTAACATTCTTCACCACAGCATTAGTAGGAGGGAAAGAAGTTTCATAACTGATTTCCTTAAGTCTGGCTTCAGCATCTAACAAAACAGAGCTTATGGATGCAAGATCGTAGGGATTCCTACTCGCATGGATAACAAAAACAATATTGTCATATTGTCCCTTGACACCATTCAGGATTATGGAGATCTGTTGCATCTCCTCTATAGGATGTCCACACCCAGCCAAACTATCACATACCAGCTGTATCTCAGTGAGATACTCTCGCATCGACTGATTGTAGTGTTTCCTTACCTTGAGTCTATCATACAGGTTCATTATCCTAGTAGTAGACGAGGAAGAGAAATGCTGGTGTAATTTTGACCAGATTGAAGCAGTGGTCATACAACCGACTAGACCTTTGGTTATGGATGATGATATGGAAGCTAACAACCATGATGCTAAGGAACTATCCTGCTGCATGTGTTTAGCATAGTCAGGGTTGATTATTTTGTTACCTTCACCATCATCAATCATCGGCGACACATGCATCGTTTCAAATAGCAGTTCTTCAAGATTAAAACCTCTAACAGCTAGAAGAACCTGTTGCTTCTAGGATTGGAAGTTGTCCTCTCCGGTTAGTTGATAAATCCTTTTGTTAAAAAACGGAGTAGTTGTTTCTTCCATGATTACTCGACAGAAACAGCAAACAACACTTTGGTTACTTGCAACAGATGATTATCAAATGCAGAGGCAGATGAACCAGCAATATCTTCACAACATTAATCAGAACAGACGCAACAGAATCAAGCGAATACCAGATATGAAAGCAGAGCTGTTGATACCGTGACGATGAATGCAGAGATGAATGCCTTTGTCGCTGTGAATCTTCAGAATTTTTTATGAGAAAGCCGTGTCGAATGGCTATGATACCATTTAAGTGTTCTCAGATCAAAACAGAATGAAGAAGATTGAAGAAAGAACTCAGATTGAAGAAGATTGGAGAAGAAGACAACGAGAAGGAAGAAAACTTAGAGAGTAAGTAATCAGTTGAAACAAATTTAACAGAATTGAACATTTACTATCAAATGAGGTTACAGAATCAGTAAACAATGAAGCCTTATATACTATACAAAAAAGACTAAGCCTTCATCTATTCTAATTGTTCTAGACAACTCATGAACATTCTACAATAATCTACATACATCTAGACATATTACTTGTTTCACAAGCTATCTTGATCTTCTATGTTTGAGTCCAACTCAGCTGTGATGCACATCTTCGATGCTCTATACTTAGACATCCAAACACGTTCGGTCGCAGCAGTTAGGTCCCGTACTTTGATTGGTTCTTGTATGCTAGTTTGGCAGGTTGATTCGGTCAGATTGCAGAAGACAAACACATTCGTCCGCAATTGTTTGTCTGTTTGGAATATGGCAGAAGATCAGGTGGTTGGTGGAGCTGAAGGAAACTAAAGACACCCGTTTGTACTTCGATCACTTGGACTTCATTAATTGAAGTTTGGATTTATGCACAGTGATTGGCTATTGGCTGGGAAGGGTTGCTGACCGACGGGGACGGGAAACGCGGTCCCTAAATCGCTCACTAGCTGACCTATATGCTTTGGGGGTAAAACTGCAAAAACTGAGATAGGTTTTGCCGCTGCAGCTGCGCAAAACTTCGCAGAAAGACCCACTTCACTACTAGATTCTCGTGCGTGCAGAATACCCACGTGCCCAGCAGCACTTTCTCTCATCTTATTGGCCCACGTGTAACTTGTGGCGGTGGGACCTCTTCTCGCGCCAGCAGTTAGATAAAAAGAATCGGAAAAACTAGCGAGTAGCCGAGTACCGCGTTATGGATGCGATAGGTGTCATGGCATTTTCGCAATTAATGTCTAGTGGGAGGGGAAAAGAGTAATCTCGAGCTTCTGTTCTTCTTAACAGACAGCTGCTTCTACTGAACTAAAAAATAATGTAACTCTCAACCAACTCCCTCCTTCGCTGCTGCGGCCAACCAGGAAAACCTCAGTCGATGACAATGGACGATTCCGAGGTAATTTCTTCTCCCAGTTTTTTTCGATTATGTTTCGCGAGAGTTTTTCGTGGCTACAGGATTTGAATTTTCTAGTGGGGTTGCTGTCCTAGATTCTTATTCCTTATTACTTTCCGAATTCGATGTTTACTCATTGTGTTGATCTTGTGGGTTCTTTGCTGATCTTTGGTTTTTGATCAGAAATTAATGGCGCTAAAGAAGGCGTACGCCGAGATAATCCTGAACACGACCAAGGAGGCGGCTGTGAGGATAATGGAGTCGGAGAGGAAGGCCATGCGGTTCCAGCAAGAGCTCTCAGTCGCTAAAGAGGAAGCACTCATCATGCTTATGAGGTTAAAACAAATGTTGGATGCTAAGGTATATATACGATTTTAGTGGAATTAACATTTGGTGATTTAGGACCAAATCATTGGTTTGAGTGTGGCCTCTCTCTCTAATTTTACTTGAGGATAGAGCTTTGATATATTTTTCTGCTACTAATTTATCAATTTGATCTTAATATGGTATGACCTCGCTAGGTTCGATTGCTGTTAGCGAATCTGTTTGTTGAATTTTCAAATCACTTGCTAAATCATTCTAGTCTAACATGTCTGGTATTCATAACACACCACTTCTTCTAAGAATTGAGCAAAACCTTTTAAAAATGGCGGGAATAAGTCTCTGTAAGCTCTTCAAGTGAAGAAAGTTTTGTTCTTTGGTGACAAAATTATGCTTTCTCTAGCTTATCGATTATCGGTTAAGTGAAAAATTGAAATTGAAGTGTTCATTTTCTGTATGTCAGGCGAGTGAAGCAGAGCTTGTTTCAATTGCTCAACAAAAGAAAATGGAAGAACTTGAGGCTCAAGTTCAAGAAGCTGAGGATATTGTCAAAGAGCTTAGAGAAGACTTGAGAGAGGTGCAAGCAGAGCTTGAACGGCAGTCCCCCAGCCAAATCCCAGCATCAAAACGAAATTGTACCGAGAAATGTTGCACACAGCAGGATGCCTTCGGAACATCAAAAGACAACTTTGAGCTGTCTGATTCCAGGATGACTCCTGAATTAGTTACAGTGTCGAATACTAAGAACTTTACTCTCAACGGTTCACATGAAGGAAGTGATTGCTATCCCAAAGATCTGTCTTCCGTATTGATCAGACTCAAAGACACAGGATTTGGAATAAATAGATATTCTCAAAGAATTCGAGCATGTAAGAGTGACTTGGACGGTGAACAGGTAAAGCGAATCCAATGTGAGCCAAACCAAGAAAATGAAAAATTCGAGAATGTGTCTGGTACTACCAAACTGAGCAAGGAAGAAAAGAAGCATGAGATGGAGGAATCAAATTGGATTAAAAAGAGGAACTATCTTGGAGTTCTCAAATCCTTCAGGAAAAAGAGAAAAAGAAGTACCAGATTTAGGGGAGCTAAAACATCCTCATTTATGAGTATTGGCGATATTGCAATAAAAATGCAGAACCTTTCTTGTTCTGGCAATTCTGTAGACTCGAGTTCTGCCCCCATATTCTCCTCCGATGGAGATAAGGTGATTATACAAACGGGACGTTCAGATCTTTGTACTGACCCAGAAATTTGTAGATCATCCATTGTTGAGCAATCTAATGAAAATGCTAAGGCTTCGGCTGAATCACACCCTATAGAACATGATAAGCCACCCGCAGAGGCTTCATGTTTAGCCGCAGATTCTAATAAGTTGAACAGCTCCCACAGTCTCAATACAAAAGCGGATAAAGCTAACGAGGTTCAATCACCTACCAGTAAGGTCATTAAGTATACATTCCAGAGGAAGCGGAGGAGGGGGGATGTTTTGAGCAGCACTTGCCATAATCGTATTGTTGAAGAGAAAGATGAGAAGAACAAGACAGTAAGTCATGGTATTTTGGAGCCAAAGAGTCAAATTTTCAAAAGTGAATCATCTCGGGATAGTCGGCGATTAGTGCAGGTTGCACGTCAGGTTGATTATTCATTACACATAGATATGCTCATACATTCATATCCATTTATGTCTTCTTTCGTATACCTGATCATGGTTTTGAGAGTTCTGACGTTTGGACTATGTCCATACAAGCCGTGTTAATCAAATAAGAAAAAAAATTGTTTTGTAAAGAACATATAAGTTTCTGGATATGGTCCAAGATTTTGCTGATGAATTCCTTCGATTGCCATACTCAGATATAATTGATTGATGCTCTATATTTAAGCACCTAGGTATCTTACTTGTCATCTATGGATGTCATCATCAGTCTAGTATTTGTTAAGCTTCTGTTGTTTTCAATTTAGTGGTTTGACCTCTTAGCTTAAAAACTGTTAGGAGTCCATGCCTTGGCCCTGGGATAATTTTAGTACTTCCCTACTTGTTAGTTGGTTCGACATCCTTATTTACATTGGCTTGACTGAGCTAGTCCAAGTATTACGATGGTTCCTCTTTCTGTTGCAGTTCAGGGATGAACAGATAGTCTTTAAAATGGTTCCACTTCCACTAACCTGACCATGCCCACCCATCTCAGATGATAAGACCCTCGCCATTGTAGATTCTCTAGTGACACTTTGTCACTACATCACCCTTTTCCCTTGTATCCATTTTGTTCTATAAAGGACTTCAACATTGTCACTCGAGTGTTACGGCATTTGTGGGAAGGGAGAACATTTATGAAGAACTCTTGCATTGGTTAAACATTTATGAAGAACTCTTGCATTGGTTAAACAATAAAATGATAAAAGAGTGATGAATGGATGACTTTTTTTACTACATTGCGGAGGGATCCAAAATTTTATTTTATCCATATTTCGTTGCTTCCATTCCATGCTTTCTGTGAAGCATCTGAAGAGTCATAGTTATTTCTTTGGTGGTGCTGTCTCTGCTCTATTCTACCAAAGAGGACCACTCCATTGTCCACTACTAGTCTGTCTAGAATCTATATTCACTTACATATCGGCTATGGAATCTGGATATTCTCATCCTTTGATCATGTTGATGGTCTTTAGCTGTATACTCCCCTTTTCCCGTGATGCATAAGTAGTGGGTACTAGAAAGAAGCTGCAGACTTCAGAAATAATGTTTAGCTGTATGCAATCCCTGAAAGAAAGTAAAGTAGTCTTTGTGCTGATATCTGTTTGGAGTAGCCAATACTATCTGCATGATGTTGTGGTGATTCTGTGAATGCACCCCCACTCCCTTGTTCTTATGATTCCATTTCTATCTATCTATCTCTCTATCTCTGCTCTGATTTTTGTTTGAAATCTTCTGCAGTTGATTTCCTTGTCAGAAAAGAAATAGTGACATGACAAAACGAAGAAAATGAAATGACTGAGGAGGGTTCTAGCCAATGACTGAAGACGAGGTTTGTATGAGATAGCAGCAGTCCGTTGTACGTTGTGGTTGTCTGTGCAATCGATCTACTATACTATGCTCGTAGACTACTGAATAGACTCTGATGGATGGATGATGGTAATGTGGTCAAACTCATGTTGATAGTGCACGACCCATTTTTGTTGTTAAATAGGGATGTGGTTTTTGGGTCAAATCAATCCTACCAAGCAGGGCTGACAATTTCTTACGAAACATGATAACACGACACGGACGCGCACAAAAAAAATCGTGTTGTGCATGATAGCAAAACGATATCACTATAACACGACAGTGTTTTCGTGTCATGTTCGTGTTTGGTATCAGAACACGACACACACGATAAAATTGAACCTTTTATTGTCTAACTATAAATTTGGACTTGAAAATCTATTTGATTTAATACTTTTCTAAACAAACTCTCATTTAATAGTTTTAAAAGTATACTTAGATATTTAATTTCTAGAGTTTGACAATTATATATTAAAAACTTGTGAAATATGATATTTAAATTGATAATTTTTACTATTAACAATTCGTTATTTTTATATTTTCTTATAAATTTCGCATATGAACATATAACTGACTAACTTAACACAATACAATAACACAACATGAACAAGCACGAAACATAGTATGTCGTGTTTGCGTCGAGGAACATGACACGATAAGTTAATCGTGTGTGTTCGTGTTTGGTAAGTGTCACACGATAAACGTATTGCTACGAACGGTAACACGCACGTACGCGTGATTTACCATCCATACTACCAAGCATAAATGGTAGTGGTAATTTTATTGGAAGATTTAAAAAAAATACAATGTACACATTAATAAAGTATATATATATATATAGGGTAAACCACTTCAACTGTTACTTATGTTGACACTATGTGACTAAATGGTCACTTATATTTTTTTGTATAGCAAAATGGTTATGTAAGTTTAAAAAATGTGACTTTTTGGTTAAACCTCTTATATTTAGTCACATATGTGTTCATAAATGTGATTAAATGATCACAAAAATGACGATTGTACTCTTTCCTTTTATATTGTTCTTCATGTTTGAAATCTAATTTCAAACTCAGAAATGTAGATCTGACTTCGAATCGAACCAAAAATGTAGATCTTGGTCCGAATCGAACCTAGAAATGCAGATTTGGGTTCAAACGAAACCCAAATGTGCAATTCTGGGTTTAGTTCAAACTCAATTTTGCATTTTGGGATTCAATTCGAATTCAGAAACGCGAATTTGAATTTGATTTGAATTAAGATTTGCAGAAATCTGAGTTCGAAATTAGATTTCAGGTTTTAATTAAGGAAGAATAGATTGAAGATGAAACACGAAGAACGTGAAGATAAACATGAAGAATACTATAAGGGTATTTTAATCATTTTTCGTATATATATATATAGGGTTAATTACCTCAACCGTTACTTATGTTTGCACAAGTGACTGAACCGTTCAAACTTGAGCTCAACCGTTACTTATGTTGACAGATGTGACTGAACCGTTACTGTCACCTAACTGCCGTTATTTCTTCCCGTTAAGTAGTCACATGTGCTTGTCACGTGAGCTGGTTGTATTATGAAGTTCTGAAACTACCCTAAACACCTTGTCTACTTATAATCAACTTGTTCTTAGGTTGCTGGAGAAGTTTGAGCGCGAAGAATCTGGAGAAGAAGGAAGAACTGAAGAACGCACGGTGCGAAGACAGAAGCCATGAAGTCTGTAGATAAATGTTGTCCTGTGGGTTCTAACAACCGTAGAAAGATCCGATCTCGGTCAATTTCTTCCCCTAATCCCAACCACCCTAATCCCAACCACGGAGCTTCACGTCTGATAATTTCTCTCGCCGTTTTCATGGATGCCCCAATTTTGAGATAATTTGACAGTGGGTAACCCTAATTGGCAACCCTAATTCGTTTTGCTGCAGTAATTTGAACCGTAATGCCTTATTTTCGAACCTTAAATCGTCAAATCTGAGGTAACTGTTTGTTGTTTCTTCTGTTTTAGTCTGTACAAAACCCAAGATGTGAGTTTTTTGACTGGGAAGATCCAACTATGTGCCCTTATGGTCAGATTGTAGTGATGCAATTTCAACAAAGAGAAAAACATTTGAAAGAACAATTGGATGTTGCGAAAACCCGAGTTCTTGAAAGTCGACCCAATCGGAAATTAGTTGCAGTGTTGGTAATTGTTGTTGTTCTAAGTTCAATTGCGAAGAATTAATAGAAGTTAGTTGTACCTTTGTTTGTAACTGAAGGATGAAGAACAATGTGTATTTTACGAAGGTGGTGACTTATGTTTGTGGACATGTTGTTAAATGAAGTGTTATCTTTTCTGAACTGTTATTAAAAGGTGACTTAAGTTTCTGAACTGTTATTAAAAGGTGACTTAAGTTTAGACATTTTGTTACCCAACCGTTACTAAAATCCAGAATACATCCGAAAACAGAATCCATAAAAATCCAGAATCCATAATACATCCTAAAACATAATCCATAATATAATCCCAAAACAGGTTTCGTTAAAACAGACTTTCATAACTAACAAAATATGGAAGTACAAAATGAACTCGACTCGACTCTACTGTGTAGATCGCCAGAATTGCCTCGTTCTCTTTGGAAGGACCGTCTTGACGGAGATCTCATCCACTTATGCGGGTATATACTTCCATCTATGTCAAAAACATGATTTGCATAAATGTAGATCTGACTTCGAATCGAACCAAAAATGTAGATCTTGGTCCGAATCGAACCTAGAAATGCAGATTTGGGTTCAAACGAAACCCAAATGTGCAATTCTGGGTTTAGTTCAAACTAAATTTTGCATTTTGGGATTCAATTCGAATTCAGAAACGCGAATTTGAGTTTGATTTGAATTAAGATTTGCAGAAATCTGAGTTCGAAATTAGATTTCAGGTTTTAATTGAGGAATAATAGATTGAAGATGAAACACGAAGAAAGTGAAGATAAACATGAAGAATACTATAAGGGTATTTTAATCATTTTTCGTATATATATATATATTGTAATTGTTCAGTCACATTAACATTTTGAAACATAGGTAACTATTTAGCACAAGTTTTAATTGTCCAATCATATGAGTCAATATAACTAACTGAATAATTTATTAAAAACCATATATATATATATATATATATATATTAATGGTTTTGTACCCAACCAAATGCCTTTTTACTTTCAGTTTTTGTTGTCAATTGTGAGGTGGGAGACTCATGCGACGTACACATCACTAACTAAATATTGAATTTATACAAAATAAAATCAAAACTAAAAAAGAGAAAAATTACAACTATGATTATTAAACATTTTTTTTTTAATTTGATGGGGTCGGATTTGGATATTGATCCAGATTTGGTCTCCCACTCATGGGTGCTCGGTCTGGGTCAAGACTCAACCTGAACCCTAATCGAATCGAGATTTAATTATAACATTTGAAAAGGTTTAGAAGGGTTAAATTGGATCTTTTTCAAAAAGTAGACATATTAGGAAAAGTATTTGAAAAAGTATACCTCGAAATTTTTTTTTTAGCAAACTATGTATACGCGCACCCCGGGGTCGCGCCTATTGGACATAGGCGCACCCCAGGGGTGCGCCTATACCAAATAGTTTTTTTTTTTTTTCAAATTTTTCAATAATGACGACTCGATGTTTAATTAAATATAAAATTATATATCTATTCAAAAATATTTAAAAAGATTATAGTAAGTAGATATTTTAATTGCGATTCAAATGATGCAAAAAATATTAAATTTGGATTTACGGATTGCCTGTACGGCATGCCGTAAGTTGAGGTATGAAAATTGTACTTAAAAAATTATAACTCGGACCATGTAACTCCAAACTCAACACGGTTAACGCCATTTAGGTCGTAAATCAATTATCTACGTAGGATAAATTTTTTGATTTTTTTTGAGTAAGTATATAATTAAATTTCTCACCTAATGCATTTACTTATTTCGGTCAAATTTGGGTGTAAACGATGGGGGGTTACAAAATCACTGTATTTTTAATCCAAAAAATTATCCTACGTAGATAATTGATTTACGACCTAAATGGCGTTAACCGTGTTGAGTTTGGAGTTACATGGTCCGAGTTATAATTTTTTAAGTACAATTTTCATACCTCAACTTACGGCATGCCGTACAGGCAATCCGTAAATCCAAATTTAATATTTTTTGCATCATTTGAATCGTAATTAAAATATCTACTTACTATAATTTTTTAAAATTTTTTTGAATAGATATATAATTTTATATTTAATTAAACATCGAGTCGTCATTATTGAAAAATTTGAAAAAAACAAAAAACTATTTGGTATAGGCGCACCCCTGGGGTGCGCCTATGTCCAATAGGCGCGACCCCGGGATGCGCGTATACATAGTTTGCTAAATTTTTTTTTTCGAGGTATACTTTTTCAAATACTTTTCCTAATATATCTACTTTTTGAAAAAGTTCGTTAAATTGTGATATTTTTGAAATTTTCTATTATTTTTTCCACTTTAAAAATTTATGTTAAATTTGGATTGAAAAGTTTTCGGATGGAGCAAACTTGAATTTTGACCGAACATAAGAGAAAGAAAGTGTACGATTTAAATTTGAAGAGAGAAAACTTAAAATCTAGTTAAATTAAATATTAGGAGGCTATATCCTATTTTATCCAATATATATTTGATTTTTTATAAATAAAAAATGAAAAAAATATATCTATTACTAACCTTTCTCAATATTTTTCATAGAAAAAATGCACGCATATTTATTTTATCCTTCTGATATTTTTAATTTTGTTTTTATTCTTAATGCATGTTGTTATATCTATATATAACTATTTATAAATAAACATATAAAAAAACTAAGATTATGTGAATATTTGTTCTTCATTATTTCAAATCATTTCATTTTCACATTACAGTTTTTTAGACAATAAAATGCATTAATCTCTCCTCTTTATTTTCTTTTTAAATGATTTCCCGGTTCTCAACATTATTTTTTCTTTAGGTAAACATTAAGCTCGTTTGAATTTGATATTAGGCTTATATTTCTTAATATTAAATATATCAACCAAATTAAGTTTGATATTTTTTTTTCATTATATTTCATTTTTCCATATCCCTAAATATGTATACTCTAATTATTTCTCAAAAAACTTTTACGAAAATAATTTCGTAATACTGTATTATTGCATTTTATGAAAAATAAATCTTCATACACATGTTATGATTTTAATATGTACATTTATATTTATGAAATTGAAAATGATATTCTTCATAAATTTCATAAAAATGATATTATGTAAGAATTATAATTATATTTATAATAAAAATTAAATTAAGTATTATAAGTAATAGTATTATAAAAGGGTTAATTAATTAATTGGTTACACATGTTTCACCATTGTGCAGAATGATTACACATATTTTAAAATGTGAATAATTGGTTTTGCTATGTGACTAATTGGTTACACATGTTTTTCCCAATGTGATTAATTGATTATTCCGTTAGTAAACCGTTAATTGGGTTCTTGAAGAACCCATAACGCGATTTCTGGGTTCGAACAGAACCCATAAATTGCGATTCTGGGTACTGTTCAAACCCATAAATCGCGTTATGGGGTTCTGTTCAAACTCATAAATTGCGTTCTGTTCAAACCTAGAACACGATTTCTGGGTTCTATTCGAACCCATAACGAATTCGAACAGAACTCATAAATTCGAGAAAAACAGGTTGGTGATGAAGAATACAGTTTGGTTGATGAAAAACACAGTTTGGTTGATGAAAATGACAATTACGTCATTTTATGTATTTAAATAGTGACTTGAGTGCGATTTCTAACGGTGAACAGTAAAAAAATCAATTAGTTACATATCAAAATCAATTAATAACATTTTGAAACATTTGTAACCATTCTGTACCATGATGAAACATGTGTAACCAATTAAGTAATTAACCCATTATTTAATGATATCTCATATTTTAAAAGTGGTTCTTTTATCTAAATTAATATTGACGTTAAGTTTAACTAATGTAATAATAAATGAAAAGTAAAGAAAGATAAATGATAATAATAGAAAAAAATCTAGAAAAATTAAAATAAATATTTTGAAAATTAGTTTAACAAAAAAAAGAATTAGTATATATAATTTTGAAAAAAAAAACAACCGTTTTGACTCGTTTTCCCTTTTTGTTTTCTTAATACTAAATTTATAAATAATAAGTTTTATATCTAAGGAATCATATTTTATTTTTCTGAATTCTTTTATAAAAATAACATAGTGTTTTTTTGTATTTACATTTTTTCTTATTCCTTTTATTTCTCTCTCATATTTATTTTTTTGGTAAAATTCTCTCTCTCTCAACATTTGTTTTCTCTCTCATATTTAAAAATAACATATTTAAGCCTTTTATTTCTCTCTCATAAATCTCTCTGGTTCCGGAGGAAGACAGGCGAGCGAAACAGAGGAGTTTCCGTTATCGAATCTTCAATCCGTTGCCGGCATTCTCTCCCTAACATTTCATCCTTCCATCTAAACAGAGACGACTAATTAGGGATTCTGGTGAGTCGACAAGATCGAGATTTCTCTTCCTTAATCTGCAGCAGCCATGGTGACTGATTCGATTACCAAAGCTTCAATCACATGCGCTCCCAATGTCAGGGACTTGGGCAAGAAGAAACGCGTACGATAACTCCCTCCTCAATCTTTGCCTGATGAATTTATGTTCTTCCTTGCTCTGATTTCGATTTCTATTTTTTTGTTTTCTCATTAGGTTTCTTGATTTGCAGGGGAATAGGTCGGCCAAATTGAAGCAAAGCAAGCTTGATTTACGACGCGAGCAATGGCTTTCTCAGGGTAACGCGATTCGTATGATCTTGATGACGTAATCTTTCCCTGGTCTATGATATTCGTGGGTCTTGATTTTGTTCCGATTTGTTGTTCTGTTAGTCAAGAGCAACGGCGGAAAGGAGGATTGGACCGAGGATGAGCAACAACAGAACGTAATGAATTCTTCTACGGAAAATGTGGCCCTGGGAAAGTCTATGGTTGGAACGGAACAGAATAGCTGTGGGTCGGGCCACGAAAGCGATTCAGAGTCCCATTCCAACAGCACCATCAGCTTCAACAGCTTAATGAGCAGCAACGACTGTGGGACCAATTACAGCGGCAGCTGCAGTAACAGCAGCAGTGCGGGTTGTTGTTCTGGGAATATCACGGAGGAGGAGGATGGATGCTTAGATGACTGGGAAGCGATTGCAGATGCATTAGCTGCCAATGATGAGCGTTCACACCTATCGGTTGTTCACGCCCATCACGAGCCACCAGAACGAGTCGGTAGAATTGGGCTGAGCCCAGGCGCAACAAGGGAGAATCAGAGAATGGCTCCCAAAGTTGCTCCGTCCAAAGTGAATCTCAGTGCGTGGAGGCCAGATGATGCTTTCCGTCCTCATTGTCTCCCAAATTTGTCAAAAAATCACAGCTTCCCTAAATCGGGTCGCCATTGCGGCAATAATAGTGGTGGGATTTCATGGGCGAGTCGTAGCAGCAATCCTTCGCAGCCTACATCATGCCCAATATGTTGTGAGGATTTAGACATGACAGACTCGAGCTTTTTGCCTTGCTTGTGTGGATTCAGGCTCTGTCTCTTCTGCCACAAGAGGATTCTTGAGCAGGATTGTCGTTGCCCTGGTTGCAGAAATCCGTACGAACACTATGCAGTTGAGGGGGAGGCAACCGTGGAAGGAGGCAGCCTGACATTCCGTTGGAATCGTTCCTACAGTATGATGGCAAGGCCTTAGGAACTACAATATTTGTTTCTTCATGATGATTTTATCTCCTTTTTGGCTTGTGTTCGGTCACTTTGGTGTTGAATTTTGAACGCTGAATTCAAAATTAGTCGGATTATGGTATAGGAATTGTGATTCTGAGCATCACCGAGTTATTTGTTTTAGTTTCTCCTCTTGCCAATTGGTTCTTATGTAGAAGACTCATTTTGGTATGTGAATAGATGAGATGGCATAGAAAAACTTATACATGAGAATATTCCAAAGCATTCTTATCTCAATATTCATTTTCATGTTTGATAAATATGAATCTTTTGTGGCTTAAGCCAAATTATTAGTTGCTTAGTTTCATTGCAGCACTTGTGAGCTGTGCATACAGAACTATGCAAGGTAATCTTTTGCCTACATACTCATGTACTTTTTGATGAACAATGTGCTCTGGTTTGTGTAGTAATCCCATCCACTCTAAAGTTCTAAACCATAAAAGAAAGGCAAAAGTTTAAGTTGCGTACTAATCTAAATCTCAGACAGAAATGTGTTTCTTACCAGGTTGCCTTGTCTTGTGGCATCCGGAAAAAACAAATTCTGGAGCACGTAGATGAAGAATAAGAGAATTCCTCGTGTCAGTCAGCGGCTTCTTTGGGAATTTTCACGTGTAAATATAAGATTCTGTTCTGTTTATGAATGTGTTGGCGAATATGAGCAGCTACTTCTGTTATCACTGTTGTGGTGATCTCATTTCAGGAACTAACTATTTGCTGCTACAGATTGATTACTCGCTGGCTCACGAAAATGTCATGATTACTTGTGAAACATGGGATTTTATGTCAACCTGATGGCAGCAAATCATCCATAATATGCTTTTTATCACGTTGAAGTAGTTGGTGACTCGGTGAGTGTTGAGGATATCCATTATGAATGTTGTTGATAAAGGGTAGTTGCCACTTTGCTCTTTAAGTTATTGGTCAAAGGTACCAACCTCTAGATCTACTATATGTTTGTATCTCTATATAGATATCGTAAGCTGTATCTCAGAGAAGGCTGTTCGAGCAACTGGGCATGTTGAGTTTGAAGTTCATTTGATGTTCAGTTCATGAAGACGTGTTCTCTCTTATCAAAACATGAGAAATTCGTGTGCAGTCAAATGACGGGTTGTAATAAGGTAACTGGTTTGTAATATCTTTCTTTCTACATTTGAATAGATTGACGTTTGGTGAATCATACCCTAGCTTATTGCATGTTCCATCTGGTGGAGCTTTAAAAAAACTATTACTAATTGTTATACACAATTTATTATTATTATTTATGAATGAGAACAAACAACTTGCTCTCAGCTATCTGTGTCTGTCTCTGCGGTAACATGCCTGTATTTTCATTGCAGAACTACAAGAATTGAAAGGGATTATGCGCACCCATGGGTGACCAAAAAGGTATATCCACATGTAGTTACTTTATTCTTCTAAAGTCTCTTTTCTCCTCTACACTTAATTTATTTTGATTGGAATTTTGACTATATAGTAGTGTTATATATCAAAAGGAATAATGCCTTATTCTCAGTCATCACATACTACCTCCCAATTATCCCATGATCAGAAGTCAGCATCTCATTCTGGGTCATTGGTAGATTCAATTGCCCCCCAAAAGCAAAAGTGTAACCAGCGGTGGTGGTGATTGTCCAACATTTACAATGAGTTGTGTTCTTCATGTGTAGCTCTCATTCTGAGTGATATCCACCCAAACTCACCCTACCATGTACCATGTTGAGGAAACCTTTGACAAGAACAAACAGTTGAAGCGTCTGTGAACCCTTATCTTTGGAAGCAGCTACAGCCTACAGGTTGTTCTTGCTCGTACCTCACTACCTTGAACAGGGAACATCACATCCCTTGAGCTCCTTCGTTCCTTTGAAAAATCCAAAACCCTGCCATCCATTGTCGCAGCTTAGAACGACTTTGCGGGTTTCAAAAAAAGAAAATCCTTTCTCACCCATGAACCATCGAACCTTGTATGTGTTACTATCTTTTGTTAGTTTTACTGTTGTTAATTTTCTTTGTTTACTTATTAATATTGAATAACATGCATGCTTCTTCTCAGTGTAATAACGAGTTGGTATTGGTGTATTATACTAACGAGTATACTACATTCAATGTGAGTACTGATAGTTTTTCTTAGTTTATATGATTTAATATATTTTTTCTTATAATTTTTATTGTAGATATACAATACAATAGATGACGTATTGAATGAGCCTGAGTGGTAGGCAAATGACATGGACATGTGATAGTAGTTAAAATCTCTAATGTCAATGGAATCCCAGGAGGCCACGTATTTTGCTTGCATGTGAGCGTTTTAGTTCATATAGATCGTTCGTATCTAATGAAACCACATAGATTATTAAGAAAAGAAAAACATGGACAAAAAATGTGGATGTCCGTTCTCACTTAAGTGTGGATTTGAAATAAATGGTCTGGGTTGGGTGTTGGAAGTAATAAATGCAAAACACAACCATAGCGATGCTGAAAATTTTGAAGGACATAGTTTTGCCAGTGGGTTAACATAAGAAGAGTAATATGTTAGTAGACATGTCCAAAAGTTTAGTTCGTCCGAAATAAATTTTGAACACTGAAGATTCGAGATCCTTTCAATGTTACAACGATCAAGACTATTTACAATGAACACAGTAAATTTAATGTCTTTGAGAGAGCCGGACGGTCAGAAATGGAACATTTATTAGGAGATCTTCGCGAACACAATTATTTTGAGCATCACATAACATCCACTGACGGTTCAAATATTGTTTCAGATCAGATTTATTCTCACCCGATGAGTATGGGCTTGTTGCGTACTTTTCCACATGTGTTGCTCCTCGATTGTACTTACAAGACAAACAAATATTGTTTTTCCTTGATAGAGATCGTTGGAATCACATCCACTAATATGACCTTTACAGTTCCAAATGCATATCTTAGTTTAGAACGAGAAGATAAATTTTTATGGGGGTTGCAGAACTTGCATTCGTTGATGGATGATAATTAATGGTTGTGATATCCCAAGCATCCTCATTACTGATAGGGACTTGTATCTTATGAACACTATTAAAAAAATGTTCCCTACATCACAACACTTGTTATGTAGGTGACACATTAGTAAGAATGTTTTGACAGAGTGTAAGAAGGTGATGGTAGATAAGTAATTGTGCGAAGAGTTCATGAAATATTGGGATATTATAGTTACGTCATGTACAAAGACTGACTATGAACAGAACTTAACAAATCTCACGAGAGCTTTTAACGCTTATCCGAATGTAGTCAAGTACGTGGTGGTTAATTGGTTAACTCTCCATAAAGAGAGATTTGTTGATGTTTGGACAAATACTTATATGCACTTCAGAACCTTAACTACAAACAAGTATGTTTATTTAATTGATTATGCGGTTATATAATTATGAAATTATATTGTAACTTATGAGAAACTCTTTCAATTAGAGTTGAGAGTGTTAATGCAAAACTCAAACGGCAACTTGGAACCTTACAATGTGCTTTTCGCGTAGCGTGGACCAAAATACAATCCGTTGGTTTAGCGTGGACCAAAATACAAACGGCGTCTTTTGAGAGAAGTATGGCCGTTGTGAAGTAGTCATACAATATATCACTATTTGGAGACATCCGTGGTTTAGTTTGAGAAACGACCCTAGAAGAGATACTACATGAGCATAAGCGTATTGAAGGTGTGGGTACAGTGAAACAACTTTGTGGATGTTACAAACGAGCAACACATGGCCTACCATGCACGCACAAGATAGCTGAGTTTATTCACGATGGTGTCTCAGTTCCATTGGTTTCTTTACATCCACATTGTACCAAGTTGACAATTACTCCAACTGTTAAAACTGATACGCCCGAAGTTATTGCTATGTTGCACAAGTATGTTGACGAAATAGCTACATTTGATAACTCTGAACTCTCATACTATGGAAGGTAAATGAGAGAAGTCTTTAACCCTCAATCGGTTAATTTATGTGAACCTCAAGTTAAGTCTAATGCGAAGGGGAGATCACACGTTAATAAAAACACATCAACTCGTCGAAAATCTTCTACTTTTGAGTTGGTAGATGTAATTTTCCAACATATGAGAAGCAAAGTCAAACAAAGAAGAAGTTGTCGATTTGTCAGAAAAATAAACATATGGAGTCTAAGGTTCAATTTTCAGATGATATGTCCATTTGTCAGCAGAACTCAAGCATAGAGTTTCAAATTCAATTTCCATATGATATGTCCATTTGTCAGCATAACTCAAGTATGAAGTTTGGGTTCAATTTCCAGATGTTATAAATGACTTCATTATTGATATAATTGATCCTTCAATGGATGGTCATTGTGGATTTCGTGCTATTGCAGGACTATTGAGAATCAATGTTACCGATGGATGGAAATAAATCCATAAAGATTTATTGGCGGAAGTGAATACACATGAACAATTTTATGAACAAATATCATTGAACCAGATACAATATATCAAGACGACTTAAGACTATTATGAGACTCCAACGAGTAGCAAATATTGGATGACCATGCCTGATATGGGACACATAATTGCGACACGATATAATTGTGTACTATTCTTATTCTCGAGTCAACAACGTGTAGCATTTTTACCACTTCGATAATCACCTATACCACTGACGTGTAGGAAAAAGATAAGAATTGCGTTTGCAAATGGAAATCACTTTGTTCAGTTAACAATTTCAATTTTGTCAATTACATCAATTGATATATGAATATTACCTAATTGAATATATTTTCTTTTGAATGCAACTAAAATTACATACATATCATCCAGTTCCACCAATTGCAAATTACTGATTTTGTTTTGCGATACTGAGGCTAGATGTGACAATTCGGGTCAACCGGACCCGTCGTACTGTGCGGGTCAGTTTTCGCGACCCAGACCCGACCTGGAAGGTCGGCGAGTCATTCTGCCTGACTCGCTTGCCAAAACAACTTAAAAAGTGGACTACAATGCTGGAAAGCCTTGAATGCCGAATGCATTATGCAATGTTGTTGCTGGATAAACACTAAAAGTCTAAGACCATCACACATTAACACTAAGACCATCACCTAATGTTGTATGCCAATTGTAATGTTGTGTTGTTGCTGAATGCAATGCTGCAATACCAGAACAACTAAAACATCCAAATTCCACTAAGACCATCCAAAATCACTAAGACCATCACATAAACTATTAATCAAGTATATAAACTATAAAGTATAAACACAACTCTTGCATAAATCCAAACATCTTCTGCATCTTCACTTTCAGTAGTTCAACCTAAATCCAACCGATAAACAAATCAGAATCACTACTATGAGAAATATGACTTTTACCAACACAAAATTTTCAGTTTCCACACTAAAAATAACAGATTCCTTTCCTAAAAACAACTTATGTCAATAAAGAAATATTTTGTTACAGTATTTGAATCGAAGCAAGAACTTATTGTACCTGAATTGGGCAAAACTCTTCCTCCACGAGAATAAAATCGATGGCGATGCATGCTTGACTAGCACATGCCGTAAATTTCATTAGGTTTCGATCCACAACACCTTTTTTTTAAATCAAATTATCACAAAATCAAGGATTAAAAAAGTTAGAACAATGAAATATTTGAAGATTGAATAGATTTACCTTTCTATCAAACGAGCACGATAGGGAATCAACAATAACAAGGCATTTTCCACCCAACTCGAGAGTAACGGGAGTCAAATTCGGTGTTGCGGCACATCGACAACCATCACGATCCTTCCATTCAGCCCGAAGGATTCAGTCTCATTCTCTATGTAATTAGATATTAAGTTAGTTTTTTGATTTTAAAATACGGGTCGATTCTGGGTCAACCCGAACCGTCTCTTGCGGCGGTTCAGACGGGTCAACCCGAAAATGACACCCCACACTTTTTTTATGACTCGACCCGAACTTGGATTGATTCCGGGTCATTTTCGGGTCTAGTTCAAAATTGTCACCTCTAACTGAGGGAGATGGATGGAAACATGCTTACACTCAATGTATTAAACATTTTGAAATTCTTGTTCGTGGACAGAATATATGTACAAGTGAGACAATTGAATTAGAGCAGAGTAGTTAGAGAAAAATAATTTTTCAGTAGAATTTTTGATTTATTATAAACATGTTCAATTCAACAAAGGAGCTTTATATATTATATTCTAACTTTTATAGTGTTTTGGGAAAAAAAAATTTCATACCATTTCAAACATGACAAATAATAATCACCGAAATCATAAATAGACATTAACGGAACATTCATCGGTAATCAATAAACATCATACAAAGTTATTGTACAATTCACTACAACCTTAAATAGTAAAATTAACAAAAATCTAATCATAGAATCTACAATAAGTCCCCCGAGGAGTTGGAGAGGTTAATCCAGTATCGTCAACCATATCCACCATCTGCTCCATTTGTTCTAGGAGATAGTCAAATGGATCTATTTTATCATCCATGTCGATTTCAACACCATCTTTGCATATAACATTGTGTATTCTGTTACGGCCGATGTCCGCGACGTTCTGTAAATAAGCAACCACCGATGCGTCTACAGATTTCCTTACATGTGGCATGGGCAATGGGCAGTGGGCAATGGTAAACAAGCAACCACTGATGCATCTACGATGCGTCTACGAACATTGTATTGCGGGTGAACATACCAGTGTATTCGAGGAGTGTACCAATCTATGTATCCAGGAACACAATGTTCTTGCCCATCAAGCCCGATTGGGCGACTCCACAATGTATCATTGAACAAATGGCTCCTCCATCTGCTCCATGTCTAAGCCATGAGCATATTAACCTTCCTTCTACCCTTACTACTAGATTCTCTTCGAAAAATTGGTGATAGAGGCAATAGAGGAATTATCTAAACACGACCCAACTGACGAAGAACACGCTCAGGACTATATGGTTCACTGATATTCAGAAGTGGTATGCCACCAGTGAAAAAAGCTATACCATGCATCAAATGAAATGATTGTGCATTTATGTAAGTGTTCCAGACGACCTGCATACAAAGATTCTTTAATATATATTATATTTATTAAAATAAATAGTAAAGAAAAATACTTACATCGTTGGATTCCATCTGGTCAAATATTATCCTAGTTGTAATTCGTTGTTCATTTCCGCCTCCAATTAAGGAGTGATCAATCCAATGTAATGTACGTGGTAAATCCTCAATGTACCGTGCAACTGAAGGACATTGTATTAATAGTATACATGGGAAGCGCTCGTACACCCATATTTCCAACAAAGATAGAAATCCAACCATTTCTTTGGTCCTTGCTTTAGCGACATCACCTAACTGATGGTATAACTATGCAAGAGCAGCTGCACCCCAAGTATAATTGTGTACGACTTTCAAATCCAGTAACAACTCTAACAAGTGTAAATGCACTCGATTACCACTTTTGTCTATAAATATTGTACAACCTAATACTTATAATAAAGGGAAAAGTATGAAAAAGATGTAACATGTTTGCCCTCGGTGGTAAATGCGGACCAATGTTTGTTTTTGATGTAGTAGGTTTGGTGGTGTAGGTTTTTTATGAATTCCGTTTGTGTCCATTAAAAAATTCCGTTAACAACATCCAGGCCTTTCACGTGACTTTTTGTGTGTGTGAAATTCCAAAGATGCCCCCTGACCTTCTTCTTACTCGTCCATTAAGCATACAGTTTCTTCTCCAAAGTCTTCTCCGAGGTGTTGGTCGTCGATTTCTTTATAACACCTCATTCACTTAATCACTTTCCACTTAACTGTCAACCTCCTCCTAGATATTGACTCGTCTCTCTCTCGGAGAGCCAGAGACGAGACCGCGAACGATCTAGCTAGATCTAGTGGTCGACGAAAGCATTTGGAGTTTGATCAATGGAAGCGCACGGCCCGGGGCTCCGCCGTATCCTGGTGCTGGCATTCTGCGTCGCCGGAATTTGATCGGCTTATATATACCAAGGAGTTCTTCAGGAAATTCTGTGAGTGCTATAGAAGTGAATCTTTCTTCAATACGTCGCTGAAATTGTGAGTTGGTATGAGTCTTTGATGGATAAGGCAGTTCTGAGCTGAAATGGTAAATATTGTATTCTATGCAACGAAGAAGAAGATGAATTTTTTGAAAGCACTCAAGGTAGTTAATTGAAAAGAGCTTGGTTATTATTGAAGTAATTGGAGTATAAATTTCACCAGTCCGTGGATCAGGCACTAGGAAATGGACTAATTGGCTATTGCACATCCAAGACCAACGTACAAACATGCAAGATATGCAATTCTCTTTCCGTAGCGTAGCGTAGAGGGAATTACCAAATGTGTCAAATTCCTTTAATTGTTTGTGCTGTAAGTATCCAGTCGTACTTTGTGATAAATTTGTGATTTTCTGATGATTGGCTTAGGTCCAGCAAGCGGTTTGATCAGGACGGGAAGAGATTTGAACACCTTTCTTTCCTAATTTTGGCCCAAAATGTAGTTTGTTTGATCTGGTCATTTATAAGTGAGTTTCTCTTCAACCTCCTGTTCCTAACACGTAATCATTCAAGGCTTACAAACCAGTGTTAGAAGTCAGTTATCTGGCAAAAAATGAAAGCAACTTCATTCAATTATCTAGCAGAACCTAGGGCATATTATCATCAGTTGGAGCCAGTTAGAAGTCTATATGCTTTTTCTCTAAGTGAACTGAAGTTGGGTTTGGTAGGAACCAGTAGTTGAATGTGTGAATACGTTTCACCCAATTTTTGTTAATTTGGTGTATGTTACTAACCAGTGTCCTTCCAACAATTTCTTTGACAGTGATGCTGATGGACACTCTAATTTATTGCATTAGATACACCATTCCTGAGTACATTTGTACTCTCCTTGTCGCCAGATGAGTTTCATTGTTTGCATTGTCAAAGGTAAGCAATTTACTGGATTGTTCAAAGCCCTTGTCCTGCTTGATTGAGAGAGCGCATAATTATCCATTACTCGACTTCTTCTGCACTTTTTCAGACAAGTGCAAAGACTATCAACAAATTATCTCACCCTAATGCACCTCTCAGATACGGGTTGTGTTTTTTGAATTTGGAATTTGATGGGTTCACAAACGCTACACCTCAATAAATACGAGGTAGTACTACAGATAGACCTTTTTAGGAAATTTATTTTCTTTGTTTGTTAAAATTCAAACATTTAATTTCTCTTTATTTATTTCAGATACCCAAAGACTAGTGTTTGGGATATAATGCTGGGAATGAACCTATGGGGCACAATATACAACATAATATACATGTTTGGCTGGCCCTAGGGAGTCGGGTACGAGGTAGTTGAGTTCTGCAAGGGAAGGGGCATCTCATGGGTTTTTGGGGAATAGAGACCGGTTCGCTTTAATGGAGGGAACCGGTTCAGATGTTGGTATTGGAGGGAAAACAACTAGAGGGTATTTTTGGCATTTTCATTTTTTCTTATTTTAACGTTCAAATGTTGGCCCACGTGATCTGCACGTGTCAAATTTTAACGGATAAATAGACGGAAAAACTAACGTTTCTTCAAAAACCAACAGAATAAAACATCGTACATCAAAAACCCGCGGCCCAAAACAAGTTACATCGATTACCAATTTTGGTAAACATGTTACATCTTTTTCATACTTTTCCCTATACTAAATAAGTACGTACAAAATACCCCACCTGCATGGGTGATGAATGATCGACTGTATGCATGAACGTTTTTTGCAACCATTCTAATTTTATGCTTTGTCTGATGTCTTCTTTAAGCGCATTTGTAGTTATATCTTCAGATACTCCTAGAGCAATACTAATAAAGCTTGGAGCTGTTTCATTTGTAAGATTACGAGTTTAAAGAACTTCTCCAACTACTAAGAATCCTAAGAGTGCAGAAACATCATCAAGAGCCATAGTCATCTCACCAAAAGGTAAGTGAAATGCGTTTGTGTCTGCCTGCCATCTCTCAACCAAGGTCGAAATAAGATTTTTGTCACATTGAAGAAAACTGCACCGCACTAGCTGACTACTTTCAAAATCAACCGCAAGTCGCTTGAATGGCTGATCATGTTCTCGAATCACCCATTCAACCAATTTGGGACCATGAGAATGTATTCGAAAGTCATCCCACTCCTACACGAATAGGTAATCATAGGTAAGATATTTGTTAATATAATCACTAATTATTATATAAATACTATAAACTTACAACACCCTCGTATATATTTCTAGCTACGTGTTCACTAAAATTTGGAAGAATATCAAGCTCGAATAGACTTTTTGGACAGGAGATAGGAATTTAGTCATCCGTTCTAAACGTACAGACAAGATGTCTAAAAGGATTAGTGTGTGGGAAGAAGATCTTGTTTCTTTAACGACTCCATGCTTCTTTCTTGAATATCATACTGGTTTTTGCCTTTGTGTGTAGATTATGCTGGTCATCTTCGTGTATTGTCATTCATCTGTTGCCTTTACTGTCTACAACTGTTTAAACGATAAGAACTTATCATTTATAATTAAAAAAAACATGATCTTGGAGGTACCAAATAAAAAACGAACTGTCTTCCAAAAATTGACAATGACTAGTTGTTTCGTACACATTTAATCGGCAATATCTTGTCGTTTCTTACACATTAAAATGACAAGCTTTTTCCATTTTGTTTTGGACGAAACGACAAGCTCTTGCCGGTTTTTGGTAAATGAATTGGCAAGAGCTTGCCGATTTGTGGTGCACAAATCAGCAAGAGATTGCCGATTTTTGCTTGTTTAATCGACACGAAAACTTTCCAATTTTGTCTAAACCTATACTAATTTAAGTCGTACTGGCATCGACCATGCAGTGCAAGCAAACATACCGATACCGTTGCTGATTTGCTTGCGGCGGGCTGCAAATGCGGCTAGGGGTGACAATTTCATACACAACACGATTAAAGAAGCTGTATTTTACATGATAATAACACGACACGATTACTAAGAGTCTCCTAACAACTCGTATACGTAATCGTATCTAAACACCTTTAACCTACAAATAAACAACAAACACACATTTAAACACGATTAATTAATCGTGTGTAATCGTGTTGTGTCTAGTCGTGTCTAATCGTTATGAACATTTTTGGGAGTGTATTCTTTAAAACAAAAGTTATGAACAAATCATAAATTAGTTACTATAATAAAATAGTTTGTCATTTAGTTATAATTTTATACATCTCACGGATCAACGACTAATTATAGACAACTATCGTAATATTGAAATTTGAAGAGCTTACTTTGTATATATGAATTTGTGTATATATCCGATTTAAAGCGTATATGAGTTTGACCTTAACAGATCCCTTATCTAAACAACTCTTATACAGACATGATTAATGACTTATCCGTTTATACACCAGACATGTTTAGACACGTTTAAGACTTATCTGTTTAGACATGAGACATGTTTAAACACAATAGGATTAGACATGACACGATTTCCCCTAGATGCAATGACAAATGGCGGTGCTGGGGATAGGGGAGACAGGAGCAAGCTGGATAAAATGGGAGGCGGTGGAGACGACGACGACTGCTGGTTAGCGACAACGGCTACAACGAAGATTGTTGGATGGCAGAGGCGGCGACGAAGACTGGCAGCGACAAGTAGCGGTGGCGGCACAAAGTGGGTGGTGAAGAATAAAAGTGGAAGTGATGAAGAGTAGTGTAGATATGTTGAAAGATTGAGTATTGAAAGTGAAAGAATGGGATAATATTTTTGAATATGAAGGTAAAAGAGGTGAAACATTAAGTGGTCTTTGTTTAACAATTTTATTTTATTTTTAAAATAGGTTAAGGCAAATATGTAAAACGTTATTAGGGCATTTTAGTCTTTTGACAAAAGTGGTATGTATATAGTAGTCGATGGTCTGCAATTAGAATCTTCCAATAAAGAATCTATTTTCTACAATTGTTTTTATTTGGGTAAAATACCATATTGTCCTCTAAGGTTTACTCCATTTTTAAGTTTTTCCCTTAAAGTTTAAACTTTTAAATTTCAGTCCTCATGTTTGGACCAAATAAAAGTTACCCCCTTTCTGTCCAATTGCCATTTAATACTAACGGAAATGTGATCATGTGAGTTATACGTGACTTTTTAATATTTTAAATGGACAAAATTGTCCATATATCTCCATCGTCTCTTTCTTCCTAACTACTAGATCCTTCTTGTCCATCACCTTGGCTTCAAAATTGCAGACTCCATCTCTCTTTATCCCCACAAGGTAGGCACTCTCAAAATTGCCGCTCCCGAGGCGGTAGATGAAGCGGAGGTCACCGAGACCAAGAGTTGGGTTCTCATATATGGTCTGTTGGACCACCTCCCACCAAGGGTCGCTGATACGAGGTGCACGGTGGTTGACCAAGGAGGAGTCGACAGTGGTAGGGGTGTTGGTGGTAGCTTCAGAGATGGTGAAATCAACAAGATTGGGACCTCCATCGAACTTAATGGACATACCCGGAATCTTGTTGAAGAGACCACATCTGACTGTGTCCAGATGGAACATCTTCAACAGATTACCGATCAGTTTTGAATATGGAATTGAACTTACCAAGCACATGACGGGGTATGGAGAACAACTCCAGGAAAAGGTCATATACCGCCTGGTCTTGGGGTGAATACCCATGTTTATTGGCCAAGGTGCAGGAACTGCTCCCAAGAGAAGGTGAAAGGTTCATGTTCATAGGGACAGGTCCCGCATGGGCAAGACCCACCAATGGGTTAAATGGAGTTGTTGATGCTCTTTTGAATTCCTTGGAAATCCCCGATCATCTTTTAATTTTGGAACTGCGGATTGTTCTTTCAAATTCTATGCCTCCTCATTCGAACACACACTTGGCGATTCATTCTCATTTGGAATTTCCAAGTCATTTTCATAAGGCTCATCTTTTGCTACCTCTATCTGAGGTTGCTTCGGTTCAATCTTCTTTACACTCAGTTACCTCTACTTCTTGAACTGAAGTAGTAGGATCTGTGCTCTGTTTAAGCAAAGGAGATTAGTGGAGAAGAGAATAGAACCAGAGACTAAGGAAGACGATCTGTTCTCTGTTTGAATGGAGGGCACTTACAAATATTAAAAAGTTAGGTGCTACTCACATGATCACATTTTCGTCAATTTTAAACGACAATTGGACAAAAAGGGATAATTTGTTTTCCTGGTCCAAACAGTAGGACAGACAATTAAAATTTAAAAATTTAAGGGAAAACTTAAAAGCGAAGTAAACTTCAGAGGAAAATGTCGCATTTTACCCTTTTTATTTTCTTCTGGCGACCGCGTTGATGTTCGCCAATAAGTATAATTCTCAAACATAAGTGAACATGGACTAGTCTTCTTTTGCTATTCATCCACCGACCAAAACCAACCCAGATCAATCGAATATGTGAGACATCGAAAGCAACAATACCAGAGATCAAATTGGTTCAGGCAGCACTCAAGATGACCTAACCAACCAAATACCTAACTCGATCAGAAATGGTCTAAACATCAGCCAACAACCCAAAGATTTACCAGAAACCGTCACAATCAGTTCGAAACTTAATGGCCAAAATTATCATCTTTGGGCAAGACTCATGCACATTACAATTGGAGGCAAAATACGCTTACAAAATTTGACATGGGATCTAGACCCCCAACAAAAGGTGATCCGGATTACGAAAAATGGAAGCAAGATGAGTTGGTATTTCTTTTTCGTCGATAATACAGAACATGGAGTCAAGGTTAGAAAACAATGATTCCCATTATCCCACATTACGAGATTTATGGAAAGCAATACATGTGACTTATAGCAGTGGCAAGAACTCGATGCAAGTGTTTGATTTACACAACAAGGTTGCGAAATGGTGCAACATACACTTACCGTGGAAGAATTTTATCTGAAAATGCAACACTTTGGGGTGAGATTGAAGATAGAAGACCAAACCCTATGGCGCAGTGCATACATTACCACGTTTAATCAGATCTAGAATAAAACAAATCTTTACCTATTTTTGGAAGGAATCGATCCCAGATTTGACGGAATCAAACGAGAAATCATGCGACATGATCGATTTCCCTGAGTAGATGCAGCCTACGCTTCTGTACGGAAGGAGACCGCTAGGCTGCACATCCTAGGAGTGACAACGAGTGACGACAAACCATAATTGGGCATTAGGGACAACTTACTAATGAAAGTCGAACGAATGCAAACGAAAGCATCAGTGAATTCCGCAGGCTTGCAAACAGAGAAACGTCATTCGAAAACGATCGAAACAATTGGTGGATTTTCATATGCATTCACTATAGAATGACTATACACACAAAGGAGCCGTACTTCAAATTTGTGGGATATCGAAAGTGATGGAAGGATAACAACAAAGAAAAGAAGACTTGAGGAACCGAAAACAGTGCCACCCCGATGGTTAACCTAGAAGCCACCAACACCAGTGTAGGCAACTATGGAGAACACGGGGAAAATCTGTCGTTCGCAGGAGTGTCCACCAGGGATGTCTCCTTCAACTTCACAGGTAAAGGGCTTGGGAAATTACCCCTAAGTCTTTACTCTTTAAGCCTTAGGCTGTGTACGACAACTGTTGAATATGTCAATTCAACCCCTGATTATTTGACAAATGCCTTTCAACCCACCAGAAGAGTGAAAATAAAAATAAACAATGGATTTTTTTACTGAGGGGGACAAATACTATGACCTTTGATATCAGTGATCTTGTAAACATTGTGAAATCCCCGGTTAAATATATTAACAGTGCAGATGGGGGAGAGACTCTGGTTACAGGAATGAGAATAGTAGAAATTTCTCTGATTGTTCGAATTGCCTTTTGGTTCTGACATTATAAAATAAATTATTGTCTGTATCCCATGTTATTAAGTAGATGAATTGTATAATGATGATGAATCCTACTTTTTGCATATTGCAGGGTATACGGACGGGGGTTATTATTGGGCGTGGCACTAAACATGTTCGTGTCTTAATAAGGAGGCGTCTTAACAAGGTTCAGTGATGCTGGTTCACAGAACGACAGAAAGATAGATTTGTCTATGGCATAGGAGATTGATTCATCCATCCTCAGATTATCTAAAACTTTTATTTCCTAAGTTATTTTTGAATAAAGACGGCACTCTGTTTTGTGAGACATGTATTCTTGCAAAAAGTCACAAACAAACATTCAAACCATAAAATAAAAATACACGTATGGATTCTATATTCTCATTAGTACATTCCTATGTGTGGGGTCCTGAACCTATATCCAGGGGTAATGGGTTTAATTATTTTGTATTATTTGTTGATGATTGCACTCGCATGACGTGAGTGCATTTTTTAAAAATAAATATGAAGTGTTTCACAAATTTGTTCACTTCTTCCACATGATCCGAATAAGTTTCAGAAAAACATTCAAATCCTACAATCTGACAACATGGGGAGGGGGGGGGGGGGGTAATACTTACATGAACAATTTATTCACAAAAAAAAAGTGTTCATCAAACTTCCTGCCCACATGGTGGGACGAAGCCAGGAATTTAGGTTAGTGGGGGCAATAATTAGTCTAAGAGCAAACAGTTGGTGATAAAAACAACAACAGAGGGGGCAAATGTAAGAATAAAAGGTTAAAATTAAAATAAATACATTTTTAGGGCTAATTCTACACAAAGCCAAAATTTGAGAGGGGACAGTTGTCCCCCTTATTCCTATATAGCTCCGTGCTTGCCCAGATACTCCAGAACAAAATGGTGTGGTGGAAAGAAAAAATTGAATACTCCTTGAAATGATTAGATCACTACTTATCGAGTCTAAAGTAACCAAGACGTTTTGGGCCGAAACCATTGCCACAACCACTTATTTTCGAAACTGAATCCCTACAAAAATCCTAACACTCAAAACACCTATTCAAACCTTATCCGACATCGTTCCCCCTAAGCTTACCTCTTCGCATATTTGGGTTCCCAGTCTTTGTTCATATACCAAAATATGATTGCACCAAATTAGATCCATGTGCGACCAATTGTGTCTTTGTGGGTTATGGAGTAAATCAAAATCGGCATCACTGTTATGATCCCAAGACTCGTCACATGTTCACTCGTATCAACTGTGAATTCCTTGAAATAGAATACTATTATCATCAGTCCAGTGTTCAAGGGGATAGTTCTACAGTAGATCCACTGAATTGAGTCTGTATTCCAACTCTCTCTGATGTTGATCCAATATAATCAGTTAGCCTAATACTGGGTCAATCTCTGACACATCAGTACCAACCAACACTATTTTGCTTAAGATATTCGAGGTAAGTCCTTATGCATCTCAAAGTGATGTTATGGTTGAAGATTCTAATGTTGAAGAATCAGGAGAATAGGAGGATGCATAAACTGAAGGGTACAAGAAGGAGAATCATGGCCGACCACCTAAAAGATATATACTAGAAAATGAGACAAGAAGAGTTAGATACTCTGTGACTAACATGGTAAGGGGAAGACTAAGAAATGAAGTAGGCATTTATTGTCTCTATTTACTTTGAAGAAATTCCAAATACTGTTGAGAAATCTCAACAATCCAAAGCTTGACGACATGCGATGAATATTGAAATGAAGGCGCTTGATCAATATAATGCATATGAGATTTGCAAATTACCTACCGAAAAAAAAAAACAGTGGGGTGTAGGTGGATTTATACCATTAAGTATAAGCCAGATGGATATATTCAAAGGTACAAAGCAAGATTAGTAGCAATAGGATATACTGAAACATATGAGATCGATTACTACGAGATGTTCTCGCCCATGGCAAAAATAGACACAATTCGGGTACTCTTGTCAGTGGTTGCAAATAAAGGTTGTTTTCTTTACTATTTTGATGTGAAAAGTGCATTTCTTCACAGAGATCTAAAGGAAGAAATGTATATGAAAGTTCCACTAGGTTACAAAAAGGGAATTTCAAGAAGGAAAAGTGTGTCGACTAAAGAAATTATTCGATGGGCTAAAATAGTCCCTTGGAGCATGGTTTAACATTTTTACTATTGCAATGAAGAAGTATGGATACAAATCATACCACAAATTCTTCTTGAAGAAAATAGGTGCTCATATAACTTGTTTGATTATATATGTTGATGACATCTTTATTACTGGGATTGATATAGAATAAGTGATGTTAGCTGAGGATAAACTTATTTGAAGAGTTTGATATGAAAGATTTGGGGAATCTAAAATATTTCCTTGAAATCGAGGTGTTGAGGTCGGGAGAAGGAATCTTAATATCTCAGAAGAAAATAGGAATGTTAGAGTGTAAGCCGACCGAAACTCCAATAGTAATAAATCATAGTCTACGAATGACTAACAAAGCAAGACTAGCAGACATCGGACAATGCTAGAAGTTGATGTACAAACTCATATATTTGTCACATACCCTATCAGACACTACAAGAATCTGCATCAACAACCACAAATAAAATGTGTTGTCACAAGGATCTCGTTGGTAAAAATTGTCTTCTGTTTCAACACTATATTACGAAGGATAAGACCATTTTTAGCATCAACAAGTTTGCCATAGATGAAACGTTGTTTTAGTGTGTACTTTTGCCGCAACAATTTATGTAAGTCCCAAAAAATATGTGTCAACTAAATATCCGATGGTAATATACATAATCTGCAATAGAAATAGAGGATATTGCAGATGCATTGTTTTACTGTTAACATGTACTGATGCTATATAAGTTTAAACAGTAACGTCGTTAGATCGTAGTTAATACTGAATTTGCCGTTACTAAATCGGATACCCATGTCTAAAATTAACAGAATCTACCAGATTTCACAAGAAGCTAAAAGAGAGGACCAAATAATTAAAAACAAACGTATATTTTTTGATACAAAAAAAATCCATCCATTTTTTTTTGCTTGTCCGATAAATGAAAGAGAACCACAGAAGCGGCAAAATAATTCCTTACAACATTTTAAACAATGATAGATCCCACAAATGATGGATCCCATCTCTCTCCCTTTAGAATTGCTTTTTTTTTTTTTCCAGAGAGTTTAGTGGGAGAGCGGCGCTGAACTCTCCGGAGGGATCCAGTTAGTCAAGTAAGCTGTTGGCCGAATTGATCCAGTGTTTTTCCTCACCAACCCTAATTTCCTCCACGCCCCTACCTTGACCCGTGCCACAGCCTTTGCCTTGCCCCTGTTAGGATTTTCTTAGTTCTTCCCGCGCACCCCCGCCTTGGTTTACTGATTTTCGGTTTTCAAGTTTAATCATCTTGTGCGATAAGAAGCTCAAGCTGATATATCCTAGAGCCAGCGAGTGGCCTAGCAAGTGGACCCGAGTTGACCCTTCAGAGAATGCGACAAACGGGATAACGGAAGAAAAGATTGATTTCATTAAGCTGTTGGAGGATGAGTTGGAAAAGTTCAACAAGTTCGTAATTACTTTTTGATTCGCCTTGATTTAGTTGGATTGTGATGTAAATTGCAGAAAGTAGTTAACTATGTTGATGAATTATGTTATGCTACTTTATTTCTATTTCGGTTTACTTACCATTTCGGGTTTATTTGGGTTTAACATGGAAAGATGTTTAGAAATTATCCGGTTACTGTTAAGTTTTGGATGAATT
This sequence comes from Chamaenerion angustifolium, assembly GCA_946814005.1. Taxonomy (NCBI): domain Eukaryota; kingdom Viridiplantae; phylum Streptophyta; class Magnoliopsida; order Myrtales; family Onagraceae; genus Chamaenerion; species Chamaenerion angustifolium. The sequence goes on along the minus strand of OX328271.1, from coordinate 23,766,555 downwards.
TCTATGCTTTGAGCTCTAAAAGGATGTCTTTTGGATGAATCTTGTAGTGAGCCAATAACACATCATTGGAATTGATTTCTTTTAGTTGGAATTAGGGTTTTAATTAAATTTAGGCGCCTGCATAGTGTTATGAGCTCATACATAATGAATTAGGTTGAATCTTGTGTCTTTTTGCTTAGACATAATTAGAACCAAGTAGTTCTGAGGAAATGATTCATTTTATGTGTATCGAATTCAAGTAGTTACTGAGTTCTATCTACTTAGTTGCATGACCTATTTTTTTTAATCCAATTAATACAAGATGAGGTATAGAAGGCAAAGAACTCCACTGAAGAGACTCTGAATATTAAGAAAGAAATCGCCGATCTCCTTGGAGAGATGGTCGTATTGGAGAACTATAGTGCCCTCAATTATACAGGTACTTCAACTTTCTTTGATGTAATCTCTATGGGATACATGCCAAGAATGTTTTGATCAAATTGGATTTTCCAAGTAACTTGATTATCGTTTTGTCTAAGTTCTCCATTTCATATAGTATATCATCTTCATTGCACAGTAGATATCCCTGATCTCAAGCTTTCTAATTTATATTTCACAATCCTCTGTATCATGATCTAAAGTTAAAATCAGACATTAAGATCATCACCATATTTAGGGTATGGCTTTATTAAAAGAAGATGGTATTGACCTCACTTATGGATATAAGAGATGAAATAACATATTATGTCTAGATGTAGCTTATGAAGTAGAAGTGATGAGTCAATTCATGCATCAACCCCAGGATTGATCACATGGAAGTTGTCCTGAGATTTGGAAGGTACTTAAAGAGAACCTCAGGGCGTGGGGTTTTGTCCATGAAAAGTGGTCACTTAGAAATACAAGGTTGTACGGATTGAGATTGGGCAGGTAACCGAATTGATCAAAGATCTACTTCTGGATACTTCACTCTTGTTGGGGCAATATGGTAACCTAGAAGATTAAGAAACATAAAGTAGTAGCATTATCTAGTGTAGAGGCAGAGTTTCGTGGAATAACACAAGGACCATCAGAAATACTATGGCTCAGGAAATTAATTACGGAGATTGGATTTCCACCGTCTGAAGCATGCGAGTTGTTCTGCGACAATAAGACAACCATTAACATCTCACTAAACCTAGTCGAACATGATCAGACTAAGCACATTGAAGTGGACCGTCACTTTATTAAGGAAAAAACTGGAGGCAAGAATTATCAGACTGCCTTTTGTATACTCTGAAGATCAGTTGACAGTCATACCCACAAAGGTAGTTAACAAAAGATCCTTTAGTGAAGTTCTGGACAAGTTGAGTATCTGGGACCCTACTACTCAACTTGAGGGGAAGTGTTAGAATGAGGAAAGAAAATATTTCCGGATGGATCATCATAACATCATTTCCAAGATAAGACCAAATCTAATTCAGACAATAAAACTGTGTAATTATAGTATACCTTCCGTAATTGTAGTATGCCTTTATGTACTCAAAGCTATATATTATTGTACTAAGAGAATGTTTATGTATGAGAAAAATATTATTTTTACTAAATTAAGTTTCCACAATATAGAATCCTAGAAATCAAGACCACCATGATCGAGTTGGTCTGGGTTAAGATCCAAACCCTAACGCTCTCGATTAAGACTCAATCGAGTTAGAGCTAAAACAAACTCCAATTTGATTGGAACTCGACTAATTCTTTATTGAGAGGGCTAAACACTTGGTCTTGACCCAGACCATCTCCTATCCGTCGGCGAGCTGACCTAACTTAAGACCCTAACCCTATCCGTTTCGATTAGGAGTCAATCGATTTTTGGTAAAATCAAGACTCAATTGTAATATATAAAAAAGTTTTGAAGGGTTTAATTGTGGCATTCTTAATTGGGAAACTCGAAGCATGGTCAAACACTAAGGTAAGAATCTTTTAAAATTAAACCTTACGAAGATTCTCATAATGTGCCCAATATCAAAGTGCAAATTTGTATTTATGTGTTGAAGAAGAGAAGTTGAGAAAATCAACCTCAACCATGAGTTCTATGGGTTTCAAGATTTACGATGCGTTTAGTTGGTGGAATACGGAATATGGAATATGAATAGAGAATAATGAATAAGAAATAATAATATAATTTTGTTTGGTTGATGGATTCAAGTAAAATGGAATATATAATTCCAATGTTTAGTTGGTGGACTGCTATATGGAAATGGAATTAGATAAAATGACATATACATTTACTTCAATATGTATAATATATAATACAATTATCTTATAAAAAATTATATTAATTAATTTTGGAAGCTTAAAAAACAAGATGATTTAAATTAAAAATATATTTTATTAAACATTTTAAATAATTAATTAAATTACAAAAATAATTATATTAAAATATAATTAATTAATTAAATTACAAAAATAATTATATTAAACTATAATTAATTAATTAAAATATAAATAAATAATTAATTCAATTTAATAAAAATTTAATTAACTAAATTAATTAAAATATAAAAATAATTCATTTTCATTAAAATATGAATAAATAAATCTTAATTAATTATTTAAAATAAAATAAAGTTAATTAAACTATAAATAAATAATTTAATTAATTAAATTAAAATATAAGTAATTAATTAAATATAAATAAATAATTAACTGTGAAGAGTATTTGGTCAATTGAACATCTATTTTTTATTCTTTGCTCTCTAGGAATACCAATTGCGAAATTTTATCAAGGAATGTCTATTCCTAGCTCTCTAAGAATTCCGATTCCGTGAAATTCTAATTCTGCGAAACAAACATTGGAATACGAAATTCGTATGCCCAATTACTTAATTATTCCGCGAACCAAACATGACATTAGTGATTCCTATGATCACAAATCGATTATTCTTGATCCAACAATTCTTAGAGAATGGCTAACCACTGTTAACCGTTTATGTATTTGAAAATAATAAGTACACACTCACACGCACACACACATATATATATATATAATAATAATTAGTATGCCGCATGCTGGTGGATCCGGATCGTGCATTTGGTGGAACGTTGAAAAGTCCACCTACAGATTATTGTACTTCCGAAAAATAGGGATAAAAGTCGATGGACATGGCGCAAGTACACTTATACTTAGGGTGAGTAACATACTTATTTGGACACAAAATCTACTCTAAATTTGTCTATTGGGTACAATTCAAATATTTAGAAATATTGAGGACTCACTTAAGCTTTCTACAATCTAAGGACTTATTTGTACATAGAAATATTTAGTTTGTTAGACACTTAGATGAGATGTTATCTTTATCAATTCTATATAAATACTAGGGATGAGCGAGAAGACCACGAAGACCGATACCAAACCGAAACCGACCGAGACCAAACCAAAATGACTGAACAATTTGTTGACCGAAACCAATGGTCTTGACTTATGATCTTTTTGGATCTTGGTCTTCTTTAGGCCCTAAACCGTTAAGACCATGGAGACCATTGGAGACCATTAACTATTTTTTAGTGAATTTATTATATATGTCTTATTTCGATAGAATTAATTATAAAGATCGCTCGAGAAAAAATATAATATAATTTGAATTAAAAAGGTTTAGATCAATAATAAATTATTATAACATTAATAAATTATAGGGTTAATTACTTAATTGGTTACACATGTTTCACCATTGTGCAGAATGGTTACACATGTTTCAAAATGTGATTAATTAGTTTTGCTATGTGACTAATTGGTTACACATGTTTTGATCAATGTGATTAATTGATTATTCCGTTAGTAAACCGTTAATTTTACCGTTAACATATTATTGATTAACATATTATTGAATTGTGAAATGACTATTATGCCCTTAGTGGTATTGAAGAACCAGAATCATCTTGAAGAACCAGAATCGAATCGAAGAACCCAAAATCTGGTTTCTGGTTTCTTGAAGAACCCCAAATCTGGTTTCTGGTTTCTTTAAGAACCCCAAATCTGGTTTCTGGTTTCTTTAAGAACCCCAAATCTGGTTTCTGGTTTCTTGAAGAACCCAAATCGCATTTATGGGTTCTTGAGGAACCCAAAACCCAGAATCGAAATTATGGGTTCTTCAAGAACCCATAAACGAAATTATGGGTTTTCAAGAACCCATAAACGAAATTATGGGTTCTTCAAGAACCCACAAACCAGATTATGGGTTATTCAAGAACCCAGAAATCCGATTATGGGTTCTTCAATTCAATTCGGTGATGAAGAACATCTTGGTTGATGAAGAACACAGCTTGATTGATGAAAATGGTAATTATGTCATTTTACGTATCTAAATAGTGACTTAACTGTGATTTCTAACGGTGAACAGTAAAGAAACCTATTAGTCACATATCAAAACCAATTAATCACATTTTGAAACATGTGTAACCATTCTGCACAAGGGTGAAACATGTGTAACCAATTAAGTAATTAACCCTAAATTATATTAGATACTATCATGTTATAGTAATTCATATAATTATATATTATGATATTAAATTATATTGGATAGTATACTTATTTTGATTTTTAAATGGTTTTTAAAAAGTCGGTCTAATCGGTTGATTTCAATTTAGAACGAAATTATGTCAATTGAATAAAATATTATTTTGATACATTACATATTTTATAAAGAAGTAATAAAATTAGGTTTTTATATTGTGTTCTTGTATAGCGATATACATACATAATAGAAAAATATATAAAATATTCTGTCTAACGGTCCAAATGGTCTAGACCGAACCAAAATCGATAAAACCAAGACCATATAAATGGTCCAAACGGTTTCGGTCTAAAGACCGAAATTAATGGACCGAAATTTTCGGTCTCGATCTCAAGGAGGATACAATGTAAAATCCAAATTCAGACCTAAATAATACAATAGAGAAAAAATATCCCTAAACAAAAAAAACAATATCTAAACAAAGTATAATGTTCATATTGACACCTAATACCAATTACAAAACACCGCCTCAATCTGAACACTAAAGGGGCTTAAAAAAATGTTCCTCACTCCCTGTGAAGACTTAAGATGCTCATGTTGATGAATCAATAATGCTTTGGTAAAAAGGTCAGCAAACTGTTGTGAAGTATTCACGTGCAAAGTTTTGATGATTCCTTGCTGAATTTTCTCACGAATAAAGTGGCAGTCGATCTCTATGTTTAGACGCAATCTGCAAAGCTGCTTGATTATCACAAAACAAACTTACCGACTCTGTTTGGGTGACCCTCAATTCAACTAGCATTCTTCGAAGCCAAATACCTTCTGAAAGAGTAGTGCCCATACTTTTTTACTCAGCCTCAGTCGAATATCTAGAAACAGTGTTTTGTTTCACAACCTTCCATGAAATCAACGAATTATCGAGCTTGATATAATAACTTGTGACATATTTTCTACTTTCCATATAACCAGCCCGATCAGAGTAACAATAGCTAGTCAAAATAGGCAAGCTTCCAGAATGAAGAAATAATCCTAGACTAGGATCATTTCTGACAAACCTAAGTGCAACATCCAAATGAGATTTCCTTGGTTCTTGCGTATAATGGCTTAAGCACTGATAAAAAAAATGCAATATCAGGTTTGGTGATGGTCAAATATAACAGTTCATCAATCAATTTCCTATAAATGTTCGTTTTTTCCAAACGCAATTCATTAAAATTAACTCCAACACGCTTATCATATGATTTGTTAGTAAAGTTAACATTCAACTCCATAGGAGTCTTAACAGCTTTAGGACTAGAAAGTCCACATTCAGATATCAATTCAAGGGCATATTTTCTCTGGCACAAAATGAAACCTTCATTAGACCTGACAATCTCAATACCAAGAAAGTATTTAAGTTCACCTATGTTCTTCATGTTAAATGTTTCCATAAGAATAAACTTTAACTGATTGATGAGAGCTACACTATTACCATAAATCTCCAAATCATCAACATATACCAATAAGACTATTATTTCAGATCCAGACTTTTTGTCATACAATTAATAATCAAGTTTCTACTGAGAGTATCCATGATTAATCAAGACCTTAGTTAACTTGATATTCTACTATCTGGAGGCTTGTTTAAGTCCACAAAGTAATTTTTGTAATCGACAAACTAGATCATTGCCCTTGGTTATGTAAACCAGGTGGGCCATGCATATAAACTTTTAATTTAAATATCCTTGTAATAAAGCATCATGAACATCCATTTGGTACAAAATGCCATTTTTTAACAGAGGCTAGAGCAAGTATAGTTCTAACTCTATTCATTTCAGCAACTGAGGAAAAGGTTTCAAAATAGTTTATCCCGTGAGTTTGTGTAAAAACCTTTGCTACTAACTTAGGCTTATATCTTTCAACTGAGCCATCAACATTTAATTTAATCTTACAGACTCATCCGCATCATATGGCTCTTTTACCTGATGGAAGAGGCACCAGGTAGGTCCTATGTATGATTTTCTTCAAGGGCCACAATCTCATTTTTCATAGCCTGAACCCATTAAGGCTATTTTCAACCTGTGCGTAAGAGTCTGGTTTCGTGATCCTGGATAAACAATAGATAAAGGTTTGTAATGGAAGAGATAGATGTTCATATGCTACAAAATTTGTAATTGAATGTTGAGAATTAGAACTTTCAACCTGATAGTCTTTATGCTAGATAGAAGGCCTAGTGACCCTTTTAGACCTCCGAGACTCATAAGTAGACTGTTGTGGTATCTGGTTTGACTCAGACAATGTGTCATCATTGTCATGATTTGAATCCGAGAGAATGGATGAATCATAACCTGCATGGTCTACTGATTGTATAGGAACAAAGGAGATCCGATATGGTGTATTATCATAAACAAATTGTTTCTTTATAGAAACAGACCTATCATCATTACAGTATGAGAAGGGAAACATATGTTCATAGAATCATACATCCCTACTAACAAAAAAGGTTTTCGTATCTAAGTTATAAAGTTTATAACCCTTTTGAGTTTGTGAATATCCCATGAAATCAGAAGGAATACCTTGAGAAGCAAAGTTATCATGCATGAGAAGATTTTTAGCAAAGCACAAACGACCAAATGTTTTAAAATGAGCAACACTAGGTTTCCTTTCTGTCATAATTTCAATAGAACATTTTCCCTTAAAAATCGAAGATGGGGTTCTATTAATAAGATCACAAGAAGTAAACATACATTCCCCCTAAAATATATCTGGAATAGAGGCTTGTAATTTGAAGGACCGTGCTACCTCTAGATGTCTATGTTTTCTTTCAACTCAACTATTTTGTTGAGGGGTATACGGGCAACTACTTTGATGTATAATTCCATTTCCTTTAGATAAGGTACTTAGATAGTCACTGAAGAATTCCCTACCATTATCCGACCTAATTTTCTTAATTCCTATATTGAACTGATTATGGATATATGTAATAAATTCCCTTAGAGAAACAACCACATCAAACTTATTAACTATTAAGTAGATCTAGGGTAAGTGGACCTAGAAAAATCCTCAACAAGGGTAAGAAAATATTTATTTCTATCATCAGTTTGCTTTTGATAAGGGCCCTAAACATTAGCATGAACAAGCTCAAATGAAGAATCAAATCTTGATTGTGACATAGGAAATGGTAGATGAGTAATCTTAGCTAAGGGGAAAATAGTATAATTATCAACAACAGAATTTTTATTTTTGAAAAAAATATAATCCAATTACATGTTGTAAAGAATGTGAAGATGCATGACCAAATCTCCTATTCCACAACATTGACATGTTAGTCTTATTAGATGAAGTTAATGCAACGTTGGTAGAAACGAAACTAAACAATGACTGACATAAAGGTCTAAAAACAAAAAGACCATATTCTTCATTACTAGTTTCCAAGACCCTCCCATTCGAGAGGTCCTGTAGGACAACAATTTTAGGGTAAAAGGTTATAGAACAGTTCAATTCAGAAGTCAACTTAGAAACATATATAAGGTTATAATTAAACTTCGGTAGATAAAGAACATCTTTTAAAACCTTATCTTAAATGAACTTATAATCACCTACACTATCAACAGAGATATGGATATTATTCGACAATTGTACTGTAGATTTACTAACTAATTAACCTACAATTCTCAAGCGAATCAAATCTCTTAGTCATGTGGTTAGTGGAACCTGTAGCTAGAATCCAAACAGCATCACTTGGGTAATGAGAATTAAGGATAGTTATACCTGTCATGTTCACGTGGGCACCCGTGTCAGGAGATGCATGTACAAAAGAGGTGCCAACACGATTGATGGTTTGAAGGAATTCTCCAAATTGCTCAGTTGTGAAGATCACTCCTCCTTGTAGGTTTGGATTTTCAACTGAACTCACAACAGAGCTAACATGAGTAGAATGAGAAGAACTAACAACAAAGACAGTATTAGCTTGAGGATTAAGAACTTTTCCCTTCTTGATATCCCTCAGGTTGATTGAAACAATTGTCTTTAATATGACCCTTTTTATGACATAACTCACATACTTCAGCATAACATTTGTCCTTAGTGTGACCTTTCTTATGGAAAAACTCACATTTAAAGTTAGGGTTCATCTTAATCCTATTGTTAGAAGAAGAGGTAACATTAGCTGAAACCACACCAGTCAATCCTCTCTAACTTTGTTCTTGTATCACCATGTTATATGCTTGATTCAGAGTAGGCAGGGGAACCCAAAGTAGAAGGTTGCTTCTCACGTTAGAGGAAGGTTTCATTCAGACACATAAAAAACTGACACAATCTTTGATTATCGTAATGAACAATGTGCTTCATAAATTTCTCACAATCATATGGATCCAAAGCACTAGCAACATCGTATTCAGACCATAGAAGTTCCGGCTTGGTAAAGAAACTTGAAACCGAATCAAGTCCATGTTCGGCCATTCAAATCTCCCTATTTAATTTGCAAAGACGGGGACCATTAACTTTATCGTATCTCTCATTGAGATCTTTCCAGACAAGAAATGAATAAGTAGAGTACATAATGATGCTGGAAAGGTCTCTGGAGAGGGAGTTCAAGATAATCCCAAAACAACAGTATTACATATTTCCCATAGTGCATGCAAAGAAGAGTCGAACATATCCTTGTTAAAAGATCCATCGAAAAACCCTATATTGTTATTTCCTCTCAACGTAACTAACATGGATGGACTCCACATAGGGTAAGTTTTAGGTTCAGTCAATTTCATAGTAATAGGGCTCATACCTGGGTTGTCTGAGGGATGAAGGTAGAGAAGATGATTAAGATTAACCTCAACCTCAAAATCAACCCACAGATTGGATGTTTCCGCACCTTTTGCGACACCTACGATTTTTGTATCTACCGCAGCGTCTCCAACCTCCACGTTTGCTGTCTCCTCGTACATGTCAAAATCTCAGAGGTACCCAAATAAATGAAGAATCACAAAGACACGGTAGGAGCGAAAATCCGTGGGCAACTGAAGTATACTGAAAATGTCTGGAAAATAATTCTGGACACGAATGTCGAGTTAGACTATGAAGAGTCACAAGCAATGAAAAGCCGCGGGTAATTGAAAGGTCAGAAAGATGGGGAAATTTCTAGAAAAGATGACCTCATAAATAGTACCCGAGGGTAATGTGGATGGTCACAATAATGGTCAAGCCGTGGGTAATTGAAATGTCACAAACAAAGATTTCTAGGAAACCAACAGTTGCATATGTAGAAATCAAAGAGTCATACCAGTGCATGAATTGCGAAGAAGGAGAAGAACAAAATATTGAAGTTGAACCACTTCAAAGTGACATACATCAAAAGAACAGAAACTTGAAAATAAATCTTTTCTGCAACTAATCTTCTTCAAAAAGAAGAAGAAGATGAGAAAATACAGAGATACGAAGCAAAGAATTGGACCACTGCTTTAATACCATAACGAAATCAGAAACCCTAGAACATACCGAAAGGCAAGGGAAGGTGAGAAAACATACAGAGTATTTGATGGGTTCTCTTGGGGGGGGGGGGGTTCTATTCATCTGCCCCCATCCCCCATCAACCCTAGACTAAATAGGATGATACAATGTAATATCCAAGTTAAGACTTGTAAACTACAATAGAGAAAAAAGACTGCCTAAACAACATAAAACAATATCTAAACTAAGTAAAATGTTGAGATTGACACCTAATACCAATTACAAAATCTTTATCTCAGGTTCCTCTATAATATAGTTTTGTCACAATGGCACAGAGAATTACGCCATGTGGAGTATGATGATTATTGAGGCTTTGCTAGCTAAGTGTAAGGTTTGTTTTATCGATGGCTCATGTCAACGAGATTCTGTTGGACTTGGAAATGTTTTTTTTTTGGTATAAATGTATTGTGATAACTAAGAGTTTAATAATCAGTCGTGTTGCAAAGGAATTGGTTAGTGGAATGATGTATGTCAGTATAAATGTTATTATGTGGAATTGATACGTGCCCAATCAATAAGGTGGATAGATAAGGATCGAAGAAGGTGAATAGATACAGATTGAAGAAAGTGAATTAGGGGATATAGGAGAAGACTCAAAAGAGTATAAGAAAGTCTCATTGATTCATCCCAAAACATATCTCCTCCTACCGCATCTGATAAAACCCTAATATGGACTACTAAGCCTAATTATCCATTTACCCCCTCAACTATATATAATACTACTTTACCCCAATAGATTATTTTACTACTCAATAACTCCTTATACTATATAATACCATAACATAGCCCTCCCCTTAAAGACACCTTGTCCTCAAGGTGTCCAAAACTATAAAACATCATAATCTTGAACAAGTGATCTCTTGAAGTTGAATACACCTTGAAAATTTCCTAGACCATTGAAACCATCATAGTTTCTCAGAAGCGACCATCCAAAAGTCAAACAGTTTATTCTTCTCAATTGAAAGCTTCCGGGACCGTTAAAACCATCATAATCTCGCAACATCACTCGATTCATGATGACATATCCGAATTTAGACTTCAAGCTTGGTTCATCCCCTCGATAAGGTGTAGGCTTGTAACCACTTTTAAGCAGCTCTTTAAGGTATGGGCTCAGTTGTGCGCCATAGAGTTTATTCAGTTTGGTAGCTGCGACGATTACAGCTGCAGGGCACCAGCAACGAAACTCTGGTTGGAATATGGATAACTGTCCTTCAACCACCAAGATCAGTTCTTTTGCAAGTAAAGCAAGCAGATGTATCCTTTCCATTATGGATGCAATATCAAATCTACTGGATACCCGATAATATGCAGCTTCAATGGACTGCACCACATAGTTATTGATCTTTCTAATTACGAACTTGGTTGTGGAAATTAAAGCAATCAACTTGATTTCACCAGAATCAACCATAAGGGGAACTCCGACTACTGAAACCAAGCTCATCACTGTTCTGAAGGTAGATAGTACCTTTCTAAAATTCAGATGATAATATTGTAATTTACTGTCACACAAGATGTTGATTGTTATTGAGTGAAAAATAGATTGCTCAACACTTAACTCTCTTTGAACATTATTCCCTCTCCCACAACATGCAAGAGAGTCCAAGTACTATTTTTCCTTTGAATCGCTCTGCCCGACTAGCAACACTTCTTGGAATTTGGTGATGACATACTCTAAAAGCAAAATCTCTTGTGTTTCCAAAAATCGTTGAAATAGAACCCACCCATATAACAAATTATGTAGTTTCCTCGTGATGCCTAAAGTAGACCATGTAAACTGGATAAGCACTTTACTCTTTTTGCACTTAATACTAGATAAAATTCTAGAACTCTTGTCCTGTTGCAGTTCCATTTGCATATCTGCCACAATTTTTCTCTTGAGCATTTCATCAAACATGTTCCATGCATTAGCTCTTACTTTTCTTATGTTCAAGCAAGCAAGCAATTGAGATAGTAATTCAGCACTAGCAAACTCTATGCTTACATAAGCAAAATCTTCAACCTCTTCATAGTATTTATAATTAGAGGAATCTGCCTCCACTCCCAGAAGCATCATTGTTAAGCAGAACAATCCCTGGATCAAAAAATAGACAACCGCTCCAGACCCTTAATTGTTGAATGGTTTCACATATGTCAAGTGATTCCGTTTCCAGGTATGGTAGTGCATCTGCATAACTCAATGTAAGTATATATGTGGGACCATGTGCAAGGTAAATATCTCTACGCTTGAGAAAAGTATGTTGATGTAGATTACTGTGATCTACCTGAGAAACATCGCAAGAGGCATCTTCAACATCTTCCTCATCTTCCACACAAGTAGTTTCAACCACACATGAAACATCTTCCACACACGAAACATCTTCCACACAATTAGTTATTTCTTCCTCAATTTTCCAATGAAAAAACTCAACTACCAACCGACAACAATTATCATAGACACATTGACCATTGAGAACTAATTGAGCACCTCGAGCATCAAGGATAGAGTCAAACTGAATGAGAATTTCAATATACGAATTGGTCGAGTATCCAATTCTTTCCACAAATCCATAATGTGAAAAAAGTTTATGTAAAGTATTGGCAGAAACAGGGTATCGAAGGTCATTAACTGTCACAAAGAGGACTCGACTTGGCTCTTTGATTCGGTTAAAATCCATGACATCGGTTCCTGAGAAATAATACGTACAATCTGACATTCTTTGTAAATCTGACCTGTATAAGCAAGTAGCGATGATTTCTTGAAACGGCCGAAGTGGATGGAGTTGTCGAGTCGTCAATCGGTTGTGGTCGGACTTCGAAGGCGGCAACCGAAGAAGTGGTGGTCTGCTCTGATACCAATGATACGTGCCCAATCCAGAAAGTGGATAGATAAGGATCGAAGAAGGTGAATAGATACAGATTGAAGAAAGTGAATTAGGGGATATAGGAGAAGACTCAGAAGAGTATAAGAAAGTCTCATTGATTCATCCCAAAACATATCTCCTCCTCCCGTATATGAAACAACCCTAATATGGACTACTAAGCCTAATTATCCATTTACCCCCTCAACTATATATAATACTACTTTACCCCCAATAGATTATTTTACTACTCAATAACTCCTTATACTATATAATACCACATAACATGAATGATTTGAAAGAGCGTTTTCCCAAAGTTGATGGCACTAGATTTTTCACTCTTCAACGAGAAATTTGTATAACTAGGCAAGGGACGCTTGATCTATCAACTTATTTTGGCCGACTACGTTTGCTTTCGGATTAACTTTGTGGTATTGTTGAGGTGCCTACCAGTGATTGCGACTTATGCACTAGCAATCTTTCAGTGAAGTTTAACAAAGTTAGAGATCAACAGAAACTTCTACAATTTTTTATCAGATTGAATGAACCGTATCAACATATTCATAATAATATTCTTGTCCTATGCCTAATCTAAATGTTGCCTATTCAATTCTTGTCCAAGAAGAAAGTCAGCATCAAGTGGCAAATTCTGTTCCAGATATTTTCTCAGAGTGAGTCACCTGTTGGGGCTATGCGTTTTGACGTTATCGTTGTTTGCAGCAGTGTGCCTATTGCATTGTATTCTGGATCACAAAATAATAAATCTAGGAAGGATATTGTTTGTTATTTTTGTGGAAAGAATAGACACAAAGTGGATCAATGCTTCAAGTAATTTCCAGAGCTCTATCAGTAATACCTAAAGAGGAAGTCATCTGCTCTAAATACGATGGTTGCAAATGTGTCCATTCAACATCCCAATACATATAAAGAAAAGGATAATGCATCACTTGTTAATATTTTGGATCTTATCAAGGAAAAACACCATCATCTTATTCAACTATTGACCAAAGAATCATGACACCTACTATGTGTATTTTTTGTGGTTGCATGTAACCGCAAAGCTGAAAATTTGTAGAAAAATGAGTTTTCTTCATGTGTTTTGGAAAGGTATCTATTTTAAGGTTACCTCCTAAACTGTCTAAATTAAATTAGAGTATTTAGTTTTTCGCACCTTGATACTTGCATCACTAGTAGTAGTTCCATGCTGAAGAATTAAACTAATAAACCATTGTTGAAATCTGTTTCTTTGAAGTCGTATTTGCTAGTTATTCATGAAGCTTACTTTTTTTGAACTCTTTCACGTGTGAATTGGTAGAATTAGTTCTGCTAAAAACCTGTGAGAGTATTATGATTTCAATGCTTACTACACATTGTGTGTGCATAACTACATATGTACGTAGAGAAGGATGACATAGTTTATGCACTTGTGATTATTAACTTTTGGTTCATTGAATTAACATTTGCTGAGTTATACTCCGAGGTGAGTTTATCATTTGTGTACCACACGTACTAGTGTTGATTCTTTTAAGAACTCAATTACATTAACTCTGATAATACTTCAGTGAGACTGTACGAACTTAGTCATTGATTAATTAAATTGACTTTTTGTTGGGTGCTTGATTTCGAGACGTGCTTATGAGAATAGCTTTTGGGCTCTACAAGTTAGGTACATTTCTGGATTGATTCTCTTAATTATTGACGTAAAATTTCAGGCATAAAATTTTGGGGACCAAGACTTAGTTCCCTGCTTAACTCAGGACGGGCTTGGTCTAGTCTGTTTTATTTTGTATTATTGGATCAGTAACTTAAAATATACACAAACACTACAAGAAACTCGTGCATTAGCGTCAGCATAAAATCGCTGTTAAGCGCTGAAATGGCGCTGCTATCACTTAGCAGCAACGAAATATTTGTCAGGGTTGCCTCCGTCGCTAAATCGTTTACCCATCGACAACAAGTCATAATTCATAATCCTTAAGATTAGGGAGAGATCAAGTGCCAAATTATAAAAGTAACATACTTCCGTAAGATGACTGTCCCATTATAACTCCATCATGTCCACGTGGGATACTATATCAGTAGTTTCAGGTGCCTTAACTTGGAGAGGATAAACATGTGACTTGCTGTCACCTAAAAACCCGCACTGCAGAGCCTTGAATGGGACCTCTAGTATTTGGGTCAGTCTGCAATATCAGAGAACGAAAGCTTAGTAGAAAAAATGAGCTATAAGGGATAGATGAATATGCCTAATGTCACCTATGTGCAGGGGATAACTACAATATGTTATAACTCATTCCTTTGGCCATAAGGGAGTGGCTTGAGCTGCCAAGAACCGTTAACAGTAGGAATGAGCAATTACAGACAACTATATATACATAAATTAGATAGAAGAGACTCACCTCAGAGAAGGCACATGCACGGACTACGTGCTTGTGATAAAAAGAATGCTTTTGTAGACAATTCCTACTCATTATCATATATATATATATACATATATGTGTGTGTGTGTGTGCATACATAGAGAGCGAGAGCGAGCGAGAGAAGTCATAAACATTCAGCTCTTGTGTAACATCAAATGCAGAATAATCAGTTCCTTTTAGGTGCATGTCTCATCAGGAGGCTAACCATAACAATTGCTATTTGTCTAGATAAACAAGCTTAATAATGTAAGTAAATCACAAACTTAAAGTGCATAGTAATTCACAAGAAATGCAATGCTCTGTCATGTATGTAGACTTAATTAGCAGAAGTGTTTGCAGAAAGAAACAAGCAAACTGTTACGTACGCTGAAAGGTCTGCAGAACTAGAGGCAGCACGTAGAGCATTTGTGTCAAGGCATTTCAATATAACCTAAGAAAATATCATCTTTCATGAACTGCACAGGACTTAACTACTTAGAAAGATACATAACATAAGGAGAGAGAGAGAGAAGAATTTGCATGGATAAATGTTGACGAGATCCAGAACATAACTTGGCGGCAGTAACAATATGAGGTATCCATCTTTTCAGTATAACATACATAAAGCAGATAATGACTTAGGAAATATATGAATGAACTGTGGAGTGATTGATTTACTGCGGATTTAATACATTGACATCTAACATCTAACATCTATTTCACAGCATCTAACATCATACACTATTTCACAACATCTATGCATAAACTATTTCACAACATGTAACAACTAAAACCGAACAACATCTAACATCTAACACAGCAGATGAACTCAATCGTTTCCGAAACAACCGAACTCAATCGTCTACAACATCTAACAACATCTACAACAACCAGCAGATGAACAACATCTAACAGCATTTCAATCGATCGAACCTTGATTAAGATATTTTCAGAGTCTTGATAACGAATCTGTCATCACGAGAAAGATAGAAGATACTACCACTTTATCCCGATGAAAACTTCAGTTTAGTTTCCTCTCCCAAACTCCATTTAGTTCTTACTTGTAGCCGCCGTGAGCCACTCCTGTCATCTCGACCCTTCCAAGCCGCCTTCAGTTCGACCCCAATTCGCCACGTCCACCTCTCCTCTGTTCCGCGCCCATCCCGTCGCGGAGGGACTCAGTTCCATCAAGTAAATATAATGCATCTTTATTTTATAACTATGGTTAGTAAATTGGGAGGGACTCAGTCCATTAAGAATTGATATGAAAAGCCTTATCCTGAGACCGTCCTAACAAAACAAGCTCGCCCGGTCTAGGGTCTTTTTTTCCCCTCAATCTAGCAAACGTTTGTATTCCGCGTTAGGTTATACGAGCTTGATCAATCACACTTTCAGGGTTACACCCTTTTAGATACTTCTGAATAAATTTTTGTCATCTAGACGAATGAAATATGTAACGGTACTCATATGTTGATAATTCTTATATCTTCACAAAAATAAGTTGTTATAAGAAAATCATTCCTTTTCTTAGGTCTACTTATTGTGGCGTAAGTCTTATATGACACTATTTGTTGAAGTATAATTTTTTCGACAATGTCGTAAAATTTTGTGGTACATGACCCGTGAATAGAAGTGTTTCTTCTAAAACCAAAGGAGTATAAATAGTTGTGGCCTTAGCCTTAGTGAGGACAAAGAGCTCATGGAAGTTTAATTACGATATGCATGCCAATTTGATCAAACTTGGGGATCCTAAATTAACCCAATGCATAACACATTAATTTTCTATATTCAAATCAATTGTTGATTAGAATTATTTTTAAAAGTGGGAGTAATTTTGAGTGGGAAAAGGTCCCAGGATCTAAACCTTAAGACAATTATGATAAACCATGATCACTTTATTTTAGTGGGAGAGTTTTGACAGATGATGAATAAGTTTATTCAAATACTCTATCATCATCATCATTTAAAATGGAAGTAAAATTGAGGGATCTAATTCCTAGTGGGAGTGAGATGAGTCTCACACCCAAAGGAGTGTGTCACTTATTCAGTGAGATAACTTGATGCACCTTGGTTGTGATTGCAGTTTTATATTTAATTATTACGCACTTCATAACTTAGAGAGATCTTTACTCCAACGGGAGCGAGATCACATGAATCACATAACATCATGTGTGAGGTAACTTAATACATTTTTTAAGGGAAAAGTATGAAATTGCACCCGGATGTTTGCAACAATTGGTAATTACAACCATGATGTTTGTTACCACACCCGGATGTTTCTGTTTGTTGGTAATTGGAATTTTCCGTCCATTCCGTTGGTTGTACGTTAAATAACCGTCACGTGTTTTCCATGTGCACTAAACCTAACCTAATATCCCTAAAATACCCCAGCCTCTTCTTGTTAATAAAGTCTCCATGTATATCTTCCCAATTTAATTTGCTTGCTCCATGTCCCCAGCGAAGTCGACGAAGTCGATTGCTCCAAGGTGAAGACGATTGCTCCAAGGTCAGTACAACATGGGTGGTAAGTATGCTGAATGCTCTTCTCGTTCTTCTTCCTCTTGGGCATCCAAGCCAAACATGACATCCATGGAACTCCTGTGGTACTGCGGTCTACAAACCCGTGCGACAACAACTTGGACCATGAAAAATTTCGATCGTCTGTTTTTTGCATGTCCAAGATACCAGATAATGAAGCCAATTTTTTGTGTTAATTGCGAAGATATGACTGATTGGTCTACGTTAAAAAAATTAGGGATTTTTTGAAACCCTAATTTCTTGTTACTACTATGCAACCATCAAGTTCTTTGAATAGGGGTTGTGATTTCTTCGCTTCGGCAGATCGATCTATGTGTGTGTATGGAAGGAGAGTCATGACCAAGTTTGTGTCAAAGGAATCCGAACTCAACAATCAAATTTCTGTGTTGCGTAGCAGAAATCAGCAACAGCTGTGTGTTATAGTGTTCTTACTTTTTCGTTGTTGCTAGACTTATGTTGAAAATGTAGCTACGTTTAAAACGTTTGTTGTATAGTGTGTAAGTTATGTACGTTGTCATTCAGTTGTACTTGATGTTTGTTTAATGACTACTTTGTGGACCCACAAGTTATGTACGTTGTTATTCAGTTGTACTTGATGTTTGTTGTATAGTGTGTGTTTCCACCCTTATGTTTGGACGACATTGGTGAAAGCACCCATATGTATCAACATGAAAATCCAACAGAACACACATTATCCAACATAAATTTCAACACAAACCAACCTGTTTTAACGAAACGAACGAAATTGCAGTGGGTATCGGGCAGGGCTTAACGGAACGAACGAAATCAATGAAACAACAGCAATATCAACGAAATGAACGGAATCGAAGTAGGTATCAACCGAATCGAAAGGACAGGGCTTACCGAAATGGAATAATCCACGGGAAGAACACAACTGAATGGACACCAGAGTCGATATACCAAGAGTAGAGTCGAGACACCGAAATTGCAACGCCGGTTGGAAGAACAGACTCGCACGAGCTCTGGTATGATTCGAAGAAACCAGGCGGGTTTGGAGAGGAGAATAAGAAAGTTAGGGTTTTTGAAGAAGAAGAAGGAATGGTGGAAGAGGAGTGAAGATATCGATCACTTTGGGGTGGGGGTGGGGGGAAAGAAACCGAAGGATATGTCTAAAGGTGATGGGATGGCCTAAGGAGTAAATTCGTCATTTAACATTGCATTGTTTCAAAATAAACGACTACACGTGACTTTCACGTGACACTTAATGAGAATTTTTAACGTTTGATGCAATTACCAACAAAATGTAACATACGAGTGTAATTAATTGCGGCAAAAAACATATAGGTCCACTTACAAACAATTACAAACATCCGGGTGCAATTTCATACTTTTCCCATTTTTTAATGATAGTGTTGTTTCATAAGTGAGACGAGTACAAACTCTTTCTCTTGTGAGAATGGTAGACCATCGATCCTTCCTAAGAAGAATTGATGATTATTTAATATTAGAAATCATGTCACTTCATGTGTGAAGTATATTTGTACACTTTAACTAGCTCTGATGTTTTATGAGAGAGATGACTTGTTGGGATGTTATTTCACAAGTGTGATGATGAGAAAGTTCTCATTCCAATGAGAGTAATAGTGCACCAATCCTTTCAATGAAAAGTAAAAACATGAAAACAAAACAACTTTTATGAATAAGTTGAGCTCTTTAAATTAGGATACACATGGTGGAACAACACTTTAAGGAACATATGTGTTTTTTTTAAGAAGAAATGTAATTAATGACACAATTGAGTTTGATAAAATTCGTCTTATAACTTGAAAGAAATTATCTAAGTGCTTTTTTGCAGTGTGTTCTTGAATCTCATGTTTTCTACGTAGTTATTTATGCATGAAACATATCTTGAATGTTGAATAGAATAATTAACTCATTCGTTGTGAATCACAAATGCATGTATCGAGAAATTTTCTAGGTCATGATTTGCTTGAACCTTCGATATAATAGTATAAACATGCTCATGATTTGTCATCTGCAATGGTGCAATCATGGTGAAATACGACAATAAACTAGTACTGTAGAAAAGTGTTTGCACACTAACTGTAGCCTTAAGGGCAACTAGGAGTGATATGAATTAAACATCTTAATAAAATGTGATCACTCGTGGTCATTTATGATTACGGTTGTCGCCATGGTCGGGTCATTGATCACAACCTTTTGTGATTGTACATCAGGTGGTAAGCTCTTTGTGAGACCTAAGATAAAGGTTTTTTGAATAATCTTGAAATTATATTTACGAGATTTTATCTTGAGAAATAAGTTTTTGAATAATTTAGTATGCTCATACGTATCTCAATAATAATTCATATCAAAGTAGTCATGATTCAATGAGTGTCCTAGAGCTAATTTTTCAGAGTCATAACCTTAAGGTCAAACTCCTCTTTTAGTGTAGTATAGTTATAAGATTGGTATGTGATGAAGGACACTTTATACCGATTTAACGGAACCATACTCATTTTTCGTACCTCAAATTTCACGGAACCAGTCTCATTTTTCGTACCTCAAATTTCACGGATCAAAACTCAAATCTCATTTCTCATATTTCCGAAACTAGTTAAAAACGACCTACTACAGATGGAATTAGAAATTACCAACTGCAATTGGTTTACTTCCTTCAAATCGAACCTTGATGTCTTCAATTAGGGTTTTCGAAATTGGTGATTGTTAATGTTTTCTCTGAAAATCGAAGAAAGTATAACATGTATAACACTTGGGAATGTAGAATCAGTGAATGAATTGAAAAAAAACGAACCAAACTTACCGATTCTTCGTCTTCTTGAAACAAGCTGCTGTGTTCTTGAGAGGGTTTCTCTGCTAAAATGAACGACAAGTGCAGAGGAGAGTCTCGGTTCTGTGGCTTAAACCGGATTGGGACGGCTCAATTGTATCGAGCCATCCCAATTTTTTTCTGATATAAAACGACAACGTTTTTGCGGACGAAAGAAGGTTTTTTATTTTGGACGTCTCAGTACAGTTGAGCCGTCCAACTATTTTTTTTAGACCGGCTCAGTAGTATAAAGCAGTCCCAATTAACGTTTTTTTGGTTCGGACGCTATTTTTTTTTTGTTTTGGGGGCCGGCTCTATAGGATCGAGCCGTCCAAACTTTTTCTGACTCACTGGTTAGACCAGACCGTGTTTAGTTCAGACGGCTCAGTTCTGTTGAGCCGTCCCAAATATATTTCGACAAAAAAAAAACGGTTTGCTAGACGGCTCAAAATATATGAGCCGTCCCAAGTAAATATCGATACAAAAAACCGGTTTCCGAGGCGGCTCAATGAAAAACGAGCCGTCCAACATAATTTCGGTTTAAATCAAAATTCTTTTACCTTTAAAATACGGACGACTCAAAGTATTAAAAAGCAAAAATGAGCCGTCCCAAGTAAATGTTGATACAAAAAACTGGTTTATGAGACGGCTCAATGAAAAACGAGCCGTCTAACATAATTTCGGTTTAAATAAAAAAACTTTTACCGTTAAAATACGGACGACTCAAAGGATTGAGCCGGCAAATTAAATTCTGGACGGCTCATTAATCATTGAGCCGTTAACAATTATTATGTTAATTTTGCGACGACTCAATCATACTTGAGCCGTGGAAATTAGCCCTTAAATAAGGGTTCTCCCGTAGTGTTTAGATCAAGTTAGTCTCTAGTTCAAACTAGTTCTTGCGTAGTTTATGAAATGAGATTGGATCATCACATTTGAAGATAAATATGCTAATGATATCATAGTTATCAGAATCAGACCGACCCTCGAATCGGGGAGGGGTCGGTTCCGATTCGTCCGGTAGGACTGGCCTGTTCATATAACTTAATATATATATAAAAAAGGTTGTAAAAATACCTACGTGACAGTGACATACCACCATATCTTCAACGATCACCTTTATGAGCTTGAGGATTTGTTTTGAGAAATTCTTCGATATCCTCTGCACCATGAAGCGGAGAAGTGACACCCAGTACTGGCTCCAGATCTTCATAAGTTTATCAACTTGTTCAGCTAAAAATAATTCAGCACATGAGCATTTGATAAGTTGATATGGATTTTCAGTTGAACAAATTTCAGCCCAGTACTCTCGTTTTCCCCTCTAGCTCGCCTCCCCTCCTTCTGCCAGCTCCCTTCCGCCACCTCCAGCCGCTGCCTTCAAGCCGACCGACCCTAATCCATCCCTCCCCTCACCTCCTTCCCACTCCTCCCACCGACCTCCATCCTGCCATCTCCCTCCCGCCACCCCCACCAAACAACCTACCTCCACCCTGTGCCCCTTCTCCCGTTGCATCAAATGTGGGCGAGGCGAGGGCCTATGCCGATGCGAGGGACGAAAAGCTGACACGAGGAGACATACGAAGAATTGACGTTAGGCGAGGCCGACGCGACGACGATGAAGGACGAGACAAACGATCTTGAGAGAGAGAGAGAGAGAGAGGCAGAGTGAAGCAGTAAAACTAAAAAGAGTTTGATCTTAGACTTGGAATTTGGAGTGAAAAATAGAAAGGTCGATCTTGGACTTTCGAGTAAAGAACAGAAGTCACGGTTAAAAAAATAAAGAACCGACCAGTTTGCACCGGTTGAACCGGTTCACTATATATTTTGGTCTTTTGGGTGAACCAGATCGTCTGTCCAGCTGGTTTACAGTAGAATCTGGCTCGATTGATGGTCTGTTTTTGATAACTATGACTGACATAGTATGAGAAAAGATTACAAACATAAAATTGTATGTCCACAGTTGATACAGGTTTGCGCGTTAACCCTTTCTGTAAGGATGCGTTTGAAAGAAAGTAATATTTTGTGAAGATTCCTAAGTATAAACCGCAAGAACGCTCAAGCTAATGTTTCCCTATTTTCACGTGGTTGACAACATACTATTCAATATAGTCAACATAGTTTTGTTTGCATAGGTCATTGAGTAGTTTTGGGCATTCTTGAAACAATATGTAGAGTGGATTCTGCATTACCTCTCACATGTGTTATGCTTTTTTTGGCTGTGTAGATATGTGAGATTTATGACGGTATTTGATTTTGGGAATCTGTGTGATGACTGAAAGCACCATGAGTTTGGATTGTCAAAATCTGCATTATATCATGGTTGCGTTGCACCATGCACTTTGTAGATTATGTTTGATCGATCCACTTATGCGTATATGATAGTCTATGGACATTTGGTTTTGGTACTATGCGTGCCCGATGGACATCCGTTCAACATTATGACATATACTCCACAAAAAAGTACAAAATGTGTAACACACGATTCATACTGTGTGGACCCATGCGTCCTTGGGAGATAACAAGAGTCCAATCTCAGTTTGTTGTTGTGTGAGACCCAGGACTCTCGTGTCAATACCCTCACTACTTTGGAAAAAGACTTGATGTTTGATTTAGTGTTTGCCTATATTAATCCGTTCTTAAAATCTACGTTAAATAATGTCCCGGTTCCGTTTCCAAAAATAAATAAATTATATCGACTGATTGGATCATGTGAGGAGGGTGATCATTGCAAGACTCTTAGATTTTATCCTCTAGATAACCGTCATCTGCAATATGTTGTGGTTGTGGATGCAATGCATTATGGTTTGAGATACTCAGTATAGACCGAAGAGATGTCACATGGTTTATGGTGGAAGCATACTTTCACTACAAGAAACTTGCGCAACAGCGACAGAGATTTCGTGTTGACGCTAAGAATTGATGTTGAATGTACATATATTGTGTCGGCAGTTTTCGTTGTCGTTATTATTACTTATTAGGCACAATATGTTTTCCACCGTTATAAGATACATTTAGTGTTAATTTTTGCTGTCGCTTTATATTTTAAATTGGATGAATGTGTAATGTCGACCAACACTTGATGTTAAATACCTCCATCAGTAGCAGATGAATTTTCCGTTGTAAGTGTACATATTCAAATGCGAAAGGTTTTGTCGTAAATATAGTGATATCAACAGCGGTTGTTTGCCGTAACTACTCAATTTTGTCGTCGTTAAAACATAATTAGCTGATAAAATCTAAGAATAGGTTTGCGTGTCAATATAATATCGACATTAGTATAGTCATTCAGTAACAGATTCAATTATTTTGGTAAAATAGTTTATTTAATGGCGACTATTGTTGATGTCAATAATGCATAAACAACTATGACATATTATTGACTAACATTAGTGGATGTTGTCACTAAATGTTAAGAACCCCCACTAAACCGTTAGAACCGCCACTAAACCGAATTGAACCACTATTTAATTAAAACAAAATATATTAACCTAACTCTAATATTCTCCCCTCCAGCTACCGCTCCCACAGCCTCCTTTTTCATTTTCAAGTTTTCATGGAATCAGTTCTTCCTTCCCTCCCTAGTCCTCTCCATCGTCCCTCCCGGCCTCCCCTACTCAGCTTCCCGTCTTCCCCACTCCGACCTCCACTCCGTCTTCCCGTCTTCCCCAGTCCGACGTCCGACCTACACTCCGATTCTCCATCCTCAGGAATCCATCCCGACGTCAGACTTCTCCACTCCGACGTCCGACCTCCATTCCGTCTTCCCCACAAGTCTCTTTCGTCGTCGTCAATCTCTCCGGCCGCGCTTCGTAACGGTCGTTTCCAGTTCACAGGTCAGAACACTTTGCTTCTCTCTTTACTCATTCCATGTTGAAATTGACGATCGAGGTTTGTGATTTGCGGTTAATTGCAGGTCTGTGGTTTGTTATTTGCGGGTCTGCAACTTGTTTGATTGCAGGTATGTGGTTAATTGTGGTTCTTGCACAAATACATGAGTAACCGATTAATGAATTTGCTGATGCAAAAGAATTTTTCATGATTAATCATAATAAAAAAGGTCTTAGGCATTATAAATACAAAGGATTTATATTAGACATGGAATTGTATGCCAGCACAACACTCATGTACAAAATGCTGGTGCATTTCATATGTTTTTTTTCCTTTGTATAATATGACATAAAAGTACAATATATTGGAACGTTAAGACAAGGCATTCGTATAAATTTATATTGTTTGCTGCAAATTGCAAAGTAGTAGAATATAGAGAATGTTAATGGATCTGAATTGTCTTGTAGTCAATGATAGTTTATTTTGGTGTGAAAGTAACAGAACTGGAAGACCGCAATTTCAGGTAATTTATTAATTATTTTCACCAAAATTTCTGGATGTTGTCTAATGTTTTGTCCTTATAAATATTTCCTAAAGTTCATAAGTGTTTGAACTATTGTGTCTAATGTCTAATGTTTTGTCCAAGACCTACCCTATGCAGGCTGGTGCCATCCGTAAGAACAACTACATAGTCATCAAAAATAGCCCCTGCAAGGTACTAGTACATGTCTCAGTTGCTTCTGTACATAGGCAGTGTTAATTCTGATATAGTCCGTTTTGATCGGATCAAATTTGCTGATTCATACTGCTCTAGTTTGATAATTATGTAATTGTTGATTGAGGAACGTCGCGAAGTAATTTACTGCTATGTTAATCCTTATCAATTCATCTGAGACCTGGTTTCTGGTAGCTAAGTTTAGAATGTGAGTGAAATTTGTTAATGTATTATAAGTTATGAGCATGCTGTTTATACAAAATCGGGAAAGGATTTTTGGCATGTGATTAAGATTGGAATGGATCTGATCATTTACAATTTGGCACATCATGCAGAAAGTTGTACTTTGAAATGATTAATTGTCTTAGGGTGATCTTAGTTCATCGCTAGCTTTGAGAACTAAATTTGTGGTTGCTCTAAGAATTATGATGCTTTTAGTATGTAATAACACTTGTTGGCACGACGGTGGCATGTATTCTCGTTGGTGGTGATCAATACATATAACTAATCAACATTCATGACAGTTCAGATTTATTATCGGTTAAACCTTCCTCTTTAAGAACTGATGCAGTTTAATTTTTGTATTTGAATGCTATAAGAATCTAAATCCACAGCCATCACCATCTTCTGCATACTTGGTAATAGTGTTTTTTCAAAAGTGTTTAAACTATTGTGTTAAGATATCTAGTGTTAAGTAGTGTGTTTTAGATTATTGTGTTAAATGATTTTGTTATTGTATTTTTGTGTTCCTTTCTATATGATCACGTGATATTGTTGGATTATTGTAGGGGATTGTGAATTAGAGACGGAGATGAAGTTCGTAGTTCCGGCATTCCAAATTCACAACCATCTCAAGTATAAAAGCATATTAGTTGTAGATCTTCAACTAATTGAGAAAATGATGTATTTACAAGTAAAATTATTGTAAGGTCTCATAGTTTGGATGTTTATTAAGATGTATATATATAATTGGATAAATAATATATTATATTTTTTAAAATGTATTGTGTAGTTCATCTCATATAGCAATAACTAGATGATTAATAAAAACACATCACAAAAATGTGTCTTTAACAATGATTAGTGGTTGTTGACACAAAACGTATGTGTTTAGCATAGACATAAACTGATATTAGTGATTGTTATCACTAAAAACATGTATTTAGCAACAACATTACTTGACAGTATCAAGTGCTTTTAATGGTGGATTTGTAGTCACTAGTCACTAAATACACGTATTAACAACATGTTAATGGATGCTGTTTCGAATAAAAAACAGCCCCTCAAAGTCACTGCTAAAAATGTAATTCAACGATGAAGTATTTTCATCCGTATAGCTCATCTATAACATCAACAATATGTTGTCGCTTTTGAACTGTGTTTAACAACAACGAATGTCGCTGTAAAAGATAAATGTGGAGTGTCATTCTAACAACGGCAAACCTTTTACAACGGCAAATTGCCGTAGGTATAACTTTTAACGACGGGGGCTACCGGCACGAAAATTTTGTTGACGCTAAAAGTTAACAACGGTATTTATGCATTTAGCAACGATTTTTTACCGACGTTGATTCTATAGTTTCTTGTAGTGTTTCTTAGAAGGATTAAGCTTCGTGAGTAGAGACATACTCTCTTAATGGCTGATGCATGCCTCCTCGTAGCGTGTTGGTTGTACTAAGTTGTTCTCTATATGAAACTACTACTAGATGTGTGAGAATGATTTTCTTGGAGATGACTATTAATCACCTTTCTAAGTGTGAGGGTGAGATGTCAGATTATGTGATAAATGAGTCACCTAATAGTGGAAGTTCATAACCTAAGCCTATGACAATTATATTAATTTTATGTTCTAACTCATATGTTTTCCCTTTTGTATTTATAGAGAGAAAAGTGCACAAAGATTAGTAAGATAAAGATATGCTTAACAATACTCTCTAGAAACTTCGTAAAGTATCCATTCGGAATGAGAACTACGTTGACTCTGACCATATGGTGTTGAGGTACGTAGACTCTTAATATGTTTAGATTTATAGTTTTCCATAGTAGAAAATATCCCTCGTAATTCCAACCTCATTTAGATCAATATTTCTACAATATTAATTCATCCAAGGTAAATGTTATTTCCTTGGTTAATATGGTTATTGATCAACAACTTTCGGTAAAATGTAATCTTACGAAAGCAATTGTAATATGTAGAAAGTTATAGCGGAAATGTAGTATATTGAACTTGTATACATTCAACTTGTATTTCATTGATGACAATGGTCACTACTTATAGTACATTGGAGACTAATACAACAAGAACAGAACTAGTAGGTAGCCTAACACTACAAGGAATAATAGTAGGTACAATAAGAACTAGTAGGTAGCCTAACACTACAAGAAATAATAGTAGGTAGCCTAACACTACAAGGAATAATAGTAGGTACAACAAGAACTAGTAGGTAGATGTGTCATTTCAACACTCCCCCTCAAGTTAAATAGTCGGATCTCCAATATTTAACTTGCATAACACGTTTCTGAAATTTGCTCCATTGACAGCTTTGGTGAGTATATCTGCCAGTTGATCTTCAGAACGAACAAATGGAATCACAATAGTCTTGTTCTCTAACTTCTCCTTTATAAAGTGCCGATAAATTTCAACATGTTTGGTACGATCATGTTGAACTGGATTCTCAGAAATACTTATAGCTGCACGATTGTCACACATTATCTTACATGGTTCCTGAATAGGAAAACCAATCTCAGTTAATAACTTGTTTAGCCATAGTACTTCTGTGAGACCTCGAGCAATTCCTCTAAACTCTGCCTCAGCGCTTGATAGTGCCACCACTTTCTGTTTTTTACTCTTCCAAGTTACCAAGTTTCCTCCCACCATGGCAAAGTAACCTGAAGTTGATCTTCTATCAATCGGATTTCCTGCCCAATCCGCATCTGTGTATGTCTCTATTCTGAGATGTCCATTCTTCTGGAACAGCACTCCACTCCCTGGTGAACCCTTTAAATATCGAAGGATTCTAATAGCAGCTTCCATGTGATCTGCTTGTGGCTTATGCATGAACTGACTTACCACACCCACCGCATATGCAATATCTGGTCTGGTATGTGAGAGATAGATCAATTTCTCAACTAGATGTTGATATCTAGCTTGATCTGTTAATTCAGCTCCTTCTACTATCCTCAACCCATGATTCATCATTATTGGTGTCTCAGCTGGTTTATAGTCCATCAATCCAGTCTCTACTAGCAGATCTAAAATGTATTTTTTTTTGTGAAATGAAAATACCTGTTTCAGACTATAGTACCTCAATCCCCAAGAAGTATTTGAGTTCTCCCAAATCCTTCATCTCAAACTCCTGGAATATATTTTTCCTGAGCTGAACAATCTCTTCTTTATCGTCTCCTGTAATGATCATATCATCAACATATACAATCAAACAAGTTACCTGACCTTCCCTTCTTTTTATGAACAAGGTATGATCAGAGTTACTTTGTCGATAGCCATATTTCTTCATGGCTACTGTGAATCTCCCAAACCATGCCCTTGGTGCTTGTTTGAGCCCATAGATCGCCTTTTTTAATCTGCATACATCTGTTTGTTGAAACCCTGTATTGAAACCTGGTGGGGGCTCCATATACACTTCTTCTTCTAAGTCCCCATCTAGGAAGGCATTCTTGACATCAAACTGGTGTAGCGACCAATTTTTGTTTGCAGCTATAGAAAACAGGACTCGAATAGTGTCAATTCGAGCAACAGGAGAAAAAGTTTCAGAATAATCAATACCATAGGTTTGAGTATATCCTTTGGCCACCAATCTTGCTTTGTATCTTTCTATGGATCCATCAGCTCTGTATTTTACAGTAAATACCCATCGGCAACCAACATCTCTTTTTCCATGAGGCAGTTCACACTTCTCCCACGTTTGACTTTTCTCCAGAGCCTCCATCTCGACTTGCATGGCCTGCCTCCACTCCTTACTTTGTAAAGATGACTCAACATTTTTTGGTATGGATTGAGTGTATATTGCAGTAGCATATGCTTGAGTAGTATGTGTCATATTCCCCCTTGCCAAGTTTGCTACTGGATAGCGGCTTTTTCTCGGACTGTATTCTGGTTCATATCTGACTAGAGGAACTCCCCTATTTCTCCGAGCAGGTAGTACATATCGTTCCTGTACAGGTGTTTCTTCCAAGCCAATATTTGGAGAAATAATAGAACCAGAATTAACCCAATTAGTGTTACTAACCTCCGGAATATTCGTCGGGGTTGACGGGGTTGAAGCATCTGGGACCTGTACGATGGGAGATAATGTCTCGGTGGTTCCACCAACTTGCCCTTTTGGAACTATATGAGGAAACACTTGAGTAGTCACAGTAGTCTGTATCAACCAATCTAATGGAGCATGATCAAAAATCTCCCCCTGAACAGAAGATTGGGTGATATAGTAGAATTCGGTTTCTAGGAATGTACAATCCATGGTGGTGTACATACGATTATTTTTTGGATTAAAACACCGGTAGCCTTTTTGATTAATCCCATATCCCACAAAGACACATTTGACAGAACATGGATCAAATTTAGAACGATCTGTTTTAGGAATATGAACAAAAACAGAACATCCAAAGACATATGGTTGTAGTGTCAAGGCTGTGGAGACACTCATATGACTTGATAATACCTCTATAGGTGTTTGAAATTGAATGACAGTTGTAGGAAGACGATTCATGAGATAGACAGATGTAGCAACAGCTTCTGGCCAAAATGAGGTTGGGACATTTGACTCTAGCATCAAAGCTCTAGTCATTTCTAAAATATGTCTATTTTTTCGTTCTGCAACTCCATTTTGTTGGGGTGTATGTGGACAAGAGGTTTGATGAATAATCCCATTATACTTCAGAAATTGTTGGAGAGCGGAATTAACAAACTCTCCACCATTATCTGAACGGAGAACTTGAATTTTTGTATTATACTGGGTTTTAACTAAGTTGTGAAATTCTACAAACTTAGTAATAACTTCGGATTTGTTTTTTAGAAAGTATACCCAGGTCATACGAGAATAATCATCAATAAACCACACAAAATATCTAAAGCCATTACACGAACTACTATTTGGAGCTGGCCCCCAAACATCAGAATGTATAAGGGAAAAAAGGGACTTGGCTCTAGATTCAGATATGTGGTACGAGTTTCTATGGCTTTTAGCACGAATACAGGTTTCACACACAATTTCTTGATTTGACGGAAATAAACTAGGAAGTAATTTATGAAGATACGCTCCAGACGGATGACCCAACCTCCTATGCCACAACCATTGTTGCCTCGTGACTGTTCCGTGGGCAAGCATTGCAGTTCCGTTTCGAGTCACTTCCTCCACATAATACAGGCCTTGATGTTCAATTCCACGTCCGATGATTTCCCCCGACTGAATATCCTGTAGTACACACAAATTAGGGTATATTAGTACCACACAATTCAATTCCCTCGTGACATGGCTTATTGAGAGTAACTTGCATGCTAAGCTAGGTACATAAAGACAATTCTCCAGTTTAATATTTGAGGAAATATTAACAGTTCCCGCTCCATGAACCGGTACCAACTCTCCATTAGCCGTCTGTATCATTTCCCGTCTTGGTACTGAATGATTCACAAAGTCACTCATATCATAACTCATGCTATCCGTGGCTCCACAATCGAGTAGCCATTTTCCTGAAATATCCTTTTGAGCAAAAAATGTCCGAGCAATTTTTTTATCATACTCAGAATGTTTAGACCCAAAAAACCCATGTATAGTCATTTGGCCCGAATTTGAGCTTTGTTTTTGGCCCAAACCCGGACCACTATTTCGGCCCAGCTGTGCATTACCTTGGCTTGACCAGCTTTCCCAAATGGCCCAGCTCCATACGGCCCAGCTCCATGCTCACTTGGCAGCCCACCATTTGAAGAGAAGGGGGGGTAATAATCGGTTTACCCCCCAAACCCTACCATTCCGTTCGGTTCCTGAGCAGCCGCCGCAGTCACTTGCTCCCCCCAAACCTTAGCTTCGCCTCCTTGGCTGCCGTGGCTGAGGCTGCCGCCGGCGAGGGCTCTCCTTTGTTCGTCCGTTGTGTTCCAAGCGCCATATGTAAAGGGGCTGTCGGACCCCTCCATTGCGCCATGATTCCACCCGCTCCAATTGGTCCCGTCGGTCGGAGCCCTCGCCACCTTGACGTGGCCTTGGCTCGGTTGGCCGAAGTAGGTATTGCCGAGACCTTGGCTTGGCTGTCCCCACCTGTCACGACCATTCGCCATCGTGGCAGGTAGGGTTCCGGCGCCGGCGCCGCTTCCTCTCGGTCCTCTCTATCCTTCGGGATAGCCTACAAGAAGGTAACATTCCGATTTATCGTGTTTTTGTTTACCGCAGTGAGTTCACCGGAGAAACCTCCGTTTGACCCCTCCGATCCGGCTCGGCTTGCCCTTTCCGGCGAGCTGCTGTGGTCGGAGGTTGTGGCCCGGGCCGAAACCTCCTGTGTTGATGTCTGGAAATGACCGTGTTGCTAGTCCCGTTCTGATCCCGTGACCTTCGGCTGATTGTTGCGATCCCATAACGGCCCGCCTATCCCGTTCTGATCGGATCGTGGAATACGCCTTTTCGACTCCTGGTAACGGTACAGTTCGAAGCAAATCACGTTTTTCGTTATCGAATTCATTACTTACTGCGTTTAGAAATTGATACAACTTCGATTCGGCCCGTTTTGTGTTCCATGTTTGGATTGATTTCGGGTCTTCCATTGGATTAGGATCTCGTTGTTCAATTTCCCGCCATAATCCTTGCATTTTGGTATACAAGGATTCTAACGAATCTGTTTCTTGTTTTGGTATGCTGGTTCGGCATATGAGATCAAATAGCTGGACTCCGTCTTGGGCTTTACCGTACGTTTCAGCTAGTCCGTTCCATAGATCCTTTGCCGTGGGGAACTCGGCATATTGGTTGACCAATACGGGTTCCATGTTGTCGAGCATCCATGAGCACACTACGAGGTCGTTTTGCTCCCACTGTAAGTATGCTGGTTCGGTCATTTTGGGTGGTGCCGGAACACCCAAAAGATGGTGAAGTTTTCCTTGGTCGCTTATCTTCATTCGTATTAAGCGTGCCCACAGGGAGTAGTTACCTTCATTTAGCTTAGTGTTTAAGCTAATATTGGATAAACTGACGGTTTTATGAACGGTGTTGGTTTGTGGCAGGTTTGAGAACATTGCCGCCCACTGAGCTGCAAACGGGTCACCGCCCGTTGGGGTAGTCTCGGTGGTGTGGGTGCTGTCCCCTTCAGACTCTGCCATGATCCAGGTATGTCGGATACCTCAGGTAAATGATGATGCCGAGAAAGGTTCAATCGATCAGTCTGATCGAATAATCCGGCTCTGATACCATGTAGAAAGTTATAGCGGAAATGTAGTATATTGAACTTGTATACATTCAACTTGTATTTCATTGATGACAATGGTCACTACTTATAGTACATTGGAGACTAATACAACAAGAACTAGTAGGTAGCCTAACACTACAAGGAATAATAGTAGGTAGCCTAACACTACAAGGAATAATAGTAGGTACAACAAGAACTAGTAGGTAGATGTGTCATTTCAACATAATCCACGATAGAATTAAAATTAAATACAAAGTTTATTTGTTTTTTCGACTGACGTCTTTTATATCTTCTAATGAAATTATTAGTGAGAAAGGTAGTTCCCTAATTCTTTCCGTGTTGGATGCGTTACTTCAATTAATACGACAACGATATGAAACTAGAACCATCTCATCTAGGGAGGAATTTCCGATGCCAACACGATATACACTATTTATACGTCATGCAAAGGTGGGCTCGACCATGTACACACTCTTACTCTTACATACTCATTTAACTGGATGTTTGGTTTACTAAAAAAATAGGGAATGACGAATTGAAGGAGAATGTTATTTAGTGAATAATTTGATATGGAATAAAAACTCTTCATACAATGTTTTGTTTTGTAGATGAAATATTGTTGGAGGTTCAAGCTGTACGAGTTATAATCTTAGAGTTATTTGTGTGCTTGTTGGAAGTTGTGGTTGTAATTATTATTATTTTATTTAAGGAATGTGTTAGAATTAATTTTAGTTGTGTAGGTCATTTGTAATTATTTTGTCTAGGTTTTGGCATTTAACCTGGTGATGGATGGGCATATGAAACAATTCATCCAAGTGATCCCCCAAATGCTCTCTGAGTTTTCTTTCGTGTTCTATGAACTTATGGTTGATTCGGTCAAATATTGACATGGTACAAACCCATGAAGCTCTGATTGCTTCTTTTCGTCTTCTCCGGTGCTTACGCTGAGGTTTTGTTTCCCTGGACTCTTCGTTCGACGCTTAGATAAGGCATGTGCCTTATTTCTGGTATTGATGCTCTTAACCCTAATGATCCTAAAGTGGATGGTGTGAAATATGAGTTTGATGAGAATAGTCCCGTTGATCTGAACCACTCTTTATACCTTCACCCTTCGGATACTACTGGAACGACTCTTGTTTCTTTAAAACTTTATGATCTAGAAAATTACGGGTTTGGAGTAGAGCAATGTATCTCACTCTTCTTGTCAAGAACAATTTAGGGTTTATTGGTGGGTCTTGAAAGAAAGAATCTTTTGATCCTAGCATGCATCATATTTGGGAAAGGTGTAGTGCTATTGTTTTCGCATGGATTATGAACTCTGTTTCTTCTGATCTCATGAACACTATTCTTTACTCTACATGTGCTTTCTTGATCTGGAATGATCTTAGAGAACAATTTAATAAGGTGAATGGCTCAAGAG
This sequence comes from Chamaenerion angustifolium, assembly GCA_946814005.1. NCBI lineage: Eukaryota > Viridiplantae > Streptophyta > Magnoliopsida > Myrtales > Onagraceae > Chamaenerion > Chamaenerion angustifolium. Next base: position 23,732,673 of record OX328271.1, on the reverse strand, counting down.
TGTTTCAACTTCATAGAGAAATATGTTTAGTTCAACAAGGATTAGATACAATTCTATGTATGTTACTCGGCTAAGAATGCTTTGGGAGGAATTTGCTACTATTACTTGCTTGCCTTTTTGTGGATGTGAGTTGTTTAAGAATCATGTTGAGCATGTGAATAATTTGAGGTTGTTCCAATTCTTAAATGGTCTCAATGAGTCTTACTCTGCTATTCGTTCTAACCTGGTTATGAGGGAGCATCTTCCTTCGATAAATAAGCCATATACTGTTCTCATTCAAGAAGAGAACCAAATAGGGTTGTCTAATAATCATGTAACTCCTTATGTTGATGGCCTGGCTGCCTACTCCAGTGTGAGTTAGAGTAAGCCGCCCAATAGAAGAAATTGGAACTTGGTTTGTTATTATTGTAAGGCGAAAGGCCATGATTATGAGCATTGCTTTAAAAGAAAATGATATCCTCTTGGTTGGAAATTCAAACCAAAATCTGATTATGCTAACACTGCTTTTGAGGTTCCTTCTTGGTCAGGTACCTCTACTCCCGGATATGTATATTCGGGTTGTTCTACGCCTGATACTTCGATTCAGCTAATGATGTTGACTTAGGAAGGACTTGAGCATATTCTTAGCATGCTCAGCAAAGATCCTAAGTATGAGGCTAAGGCAAATACCGCGGGTACATTTCTGTCCTTAACTATGAAATTAAATTGTGATTCTTGGATAATTGATATGTGCTACGAATCATATGTGCTATAGGTTAGACTGGTTGTCTAATGTTATGCATAGTAATTCTCATGTGTTGTTGCCAAATGGAAATAACTGCTTAGTTAAAGCTATAGGTGATTTCTCTCTTGGAAATAATAAAAGGTTGTCTAGTGTGCTGTATGTTTCAGAATTTAAATATAATCCGATTTCTGTTAGTAAGCTTGTGAATGATTTTGCCTGTGCTGTTTATTTTTATCCTAAAGTTGTAGTAATGCAGGATCTCTGTAATGGAGCGGTATTGGGGATTGAGAATGAGTATGAAGGGCTATTTGTATATAAATCCAATGCAGTTCCTTCTATTAGCCTTCAAACTTCTTCCACATCTTCAACTGGTCCTTTCCTTTAGCATTGGTGTGCAGATCAGTTTTTGGGGTGAATGTTTGTTTGAAGCATGTTATATTGTGAATTTGCTTCCTACCTGAGTATTAAATAACTCTTCCCCGTATGAAAAATTGACGGGAAAACCTCCTGTGTTGTCTCGGCTAAAAGTGTTTGGATGTCTTTGTTTCACTAAGAATTTAAATAATTCTGATAAGTTTGCTCCTTGGGTTGTGCCTGCTATGTTTATGGGATATAGTATGACAAAGAAAGGTTATATTCTTGTAAATTTGGAATTTCTTTTTGTAAGTCAGGTTGTGCTGCTTAAGGAAAATATATTCCCTTTTAAACAGTCGTTTGAGGGAGATTTTCCTCTGTTCTTGGATAATCCTTTGGGTATTCTGTATGCTGGCCCTTTAGATGTGCAGTCAAGTGATGATTCAGTCTCTGATGACAGTAGAGTTAATGCAGATTCAGTTGAAGTCTTACCAACTGAGGTTGTACCAGGTAATGATGTTACACAAATAGATGAACCTAGGAGGTCAACCAGGTTGTGTAGGGATCCTATTTGGAAAAACGATTATATTGTTGACGTTAGTTCTGTTGCTAAGAGTTCAACTTCATATCCTTTGAGTAATTTTGTTTCCTATGGAAAATTATCTAAAAATTACAGGGTGCTTACTACTTTTGTGCTTAAGGTGATAGAGTCTGTGATGTTTTCTGAGGTCGTCAAAGATAAAAATTGGGTAAGTGCTATGATTGATGACATAACTGCTTTAGAATAAAATGGGATTGGGCAAATTGTTCCAGTTCCTGTTAATAAAAACATTGTTGGTTGTAAATGGATATACAATGTTAAGTATCAATCAAATGGTTCAATAGAAATATATAAGGCTAGGTTAGGTGCAAAAAGATACAGTCAACAAGAAGGTGTGGATTTTGATGATACCTTCTCGCCTGTCGCTATGATGGTTACGGTATGATCTGTTTTGGCCTTAGCAACTTTAAATAATTGACTTATTTTCAAATGGATGTTTATAATGCCTTTCTTCAAGGTAATTTGGATGAAGATTTTTTTATGGAAATTCCTCAAGGATTTTATAAACAGGGGAGATTCCTATGGTATGTCGTTTAAAAAAAAAATATCCTTGTATGGTTTAAAATAAGCATCTAGGCAGTGGAATTTGAAACTTATCGATGCTTTGGTTGTGAATGGGTACTCTCAAAGTAAATATGATTATTCTTTATTTACAAAAAGGAAAGATTCTCATATTGTTATATTACTCATATATGTTGATGATTTGTTTATTACTAGTAGTAGTCAACAACTGATAACTGAATTAAAGTATGTTCTTGAAACTAGTTTCAAGGTGAAAGACCTGGAAAATTAAGGTATTTTCTGGGTTTGGAAATAACCAGGCCAGAATCAGGTATTGTGGTTAATCAACAAAAGTATGCTATTGAATTAATTACAGAGGTTGTACTATTGGGTTCTAAACCCAGTAAAATAACTTTGGAATTAAATCAACATTTGACTACTGTTGCATATGATGAAATTGTTAAACATAAAAATGATGATTCTGTTCTTTCTGATGCAACATTTTATAGGAGGCTGATTGGTAAACTTTTATATCTCACAGTTACTAGACATGATATTTTGTTTGTTGTTCATTACTTAAGCCATTTTATGCAGGTTCCTAAGCAATCTCACCTGGATGCTGTGTTTCGGGTTATCAGGTAGATTAAAGGGCAGACAGGGTTAGGTATTTTCTGATCTTCTACTAGTTCAACTAATTTAGTTGCTTTATGTGACTCAAATTGGGAAGCATGTATTGAGTCTAGAAGGCATGTTTCTGGTTTCAGTATAAAATTATGAGATTCTATGGTATCTTGGAAAGTTAAAAAAACAGAATAATGTTTCTAGGTCTTTAGCAGAAGTTGAATATAGAAGTATGAGGGTAACTATTTTTGAAATAATATGGTTAAAGGATTTATTGTCAAAATTATGAATATTTTAGTCTAAACCAGTATTAGTTTTCTATGAATAAAGTTGCTATCCAAATTGTTGCTAATCCTATTCTTCATGAGCGGACTAAGCATATAGAAATAGATTGCCATTTTGTTAGGGAACAATTAATTGCAGGTGTGATAAAATCTGAGTATGTGAAGTCTGAGGATCAGGAAGCTGATTTTGTTCACTAAGGCTCTAGGTGGTCAACATCATTTCAAGTTGGCTAGAGTAATTAACCTAGCACGGAAAGCTGCAAAAGGTACCCTCAAATTCACAAAGAGGAATTTCAAATTACTGGGCGAGTTTTACTTAGAAAATTGTCGGTCGTCTTATGATGCTATCGGTCAACTACCTGTGTAAGAAGAACACATCCGACAGTCGGATGAAGTAACTGAATGTGACAAGAGGGGACTACCACACTCATGGTATTCTGATCCAAGCAGTGTTGGAGGACGTACTCCGGGAGCACCAGGGTGTGGACGTGGGGTCATCGGGAACCCTCCTCAAGTCGAGGGTCATTCGGACCGTCACGTAAATTTAGAGTTGTTGAACGTCGTCCCCGCCAATCCTCTTCAAGTGAAGAATCCGAAGAGGGGTATTCCGAGTAGTGTAGTGTGTCATTAAATAATATTGGAACGTATTATTATTAACTGCGTGTAAGAACTGTTGCATTCATCTTATAAGTTATTTAGTTAGTTGTCCTAATTGTTTCAGATTTTTTTAACAAACTTCAAAATTTGACATTTCTTACAATCGACCCATTTAACTCCCCAAAAACGATGTGAAATAGAAGGTGCTAATTTTTTCACATTTTGATTTTTTCCCAAAATTTTAGTGGACATAACTACTGACATAAAAGATTAATGACACTGGTTACATGAAATTTCGACATTCACATTTTTCTTAAAAATTACAACATCCTCTAAGTACGATATACTCCATATTACAACATCTTCAAATTACAACATTTTCCTTATGAAGCCTAACGTGGAGCTTTACATGTATTTCAGTTATGTCCACTACCACCGCATTTGGAGCAGTTGTTTCTCCTGGGCAAACCTTCCCTAGCGTCCATCTCGTTATGAATACGACTAGATTTTCTTCTACCGCGCTTTGTCCTCCACCTATACGGATCATGAGTGTACTTTGGAAGATCAAACTGTAGCCAACAATAATCGTCTGGGATTGGTTGAAAACATGGTGAGTATACTAATAGACGTGCATGATTTGAATATAGCGAATCGACATGAAGAGCCCATTGCATCCCTGCCTTAGTGAGTGCTGCCATTCCATGTGAACACGGGTGATGATATATTTGCCTTAATCCACACTCACATTTATGCTCAACCACATTAACGTATAATTCCCGGGAGTGGTCCAAACGACACATTGTACAAATCTACCAATATCACACACTTGGAAAACACTGTGTTCTTGATTGAACTGGGCAACTTGCATCCTACCAAGTTGTTTATGAGCCCGATTAATGGTATTTTGGACAACGTCAGACCATACCTTCGACTCCTCAATGGCAACCATTGCTTCATGTCGACGCTTAATGAAGTATGTATTGGATCTCCAATAAGTTAGTTTGACTACCTCAGTCAACGGCAATGCCCTTGCGCCTTTCAAAATGCCCGTAAACACTTCAACCAAGTTCGTTGTCATGTTTCCATACCGAGCTCCTTCATCGTACGCTAATGCCCATCTCCCAAGGGGTATGTTGGATATCCAATCCCTGTACTTTCCATCATGGATCGTTAATAGATTAACATACCAAACATCAAACTTACGTTTATTAGGTGTACTTGCCATTATGTACAACTGTTTTTTCAGGATAACACTTTTGAAGGCGTGATTGAAATTACTTGCTAGGCGGCGTGCACAAAAGGATGTGTTCCAATACTGTATTGACCATATACAGCATCTACCGCGTTGACCATATCAGACATTAGACATACATATCGATCCTTCGTTACATTATCCCGCAGATGCTGTAAAAACTAGTTCCAACTCTTGTTTGTCTCTTCGTCTGCAATACCAAATGCCAAAGGATATATGCCATTGTTAGAATCATACAATACGGCTACAAGGACTTTTCCATTGTATTTCCCATACAAATGTGTCGCATCTATACTTATAAGAGGCCGACAATGGACAAATCCTTCAATGTCTAAACCAAAGGACCAAAACATCATTCCAAAGGTTGCTACTTCAGTTTCAACATTTACTCTTTTGGGCATGAAATCATAAACTGTCCCAGCGATATATACGGCCATAGCTGACAGTAGCCTAGGGAGGTTTACAAAGGCATCTTCGTGTGTTCCGTATAAAGACTCCAACACTACTTGTTTGGAGTACCATGCCTTTGGATATGAAATTTTTGTACCAAACTGATGCTCAACCATTGACTGAAGTATTGAAATTTTCGGACCTGTGTCAGCTAAAACTAAATTTCTTATCAAAGACGCTATCAATTTGCAATTGATGTTTTGGTGTCGTTCAATGAGGAGTTCATTAGCACATGTATGTGGAGAATGTAGTTTGGAAATTCTCCACAATCCCGTATGCTTAAAAAGACTTCCCCTCAATAACCATTAACAATTCGTAGGATCAACTTTACACTTAAAAACAATTGATTTTGGATTGGATGACTCAACAGTACACACCTTAGAATTTTCTATGTGTCATTTCCTCACAGCGGCAGCTAACTCGTCCTTACTACTAAACTTCATGTTTGTATTTAGGAAACTTTCACTTGACGTGTCATCGAGAGCCATAGACCACTCATCCCTTGATTGAAAGTTGTCGATCCAGTTACTATCAACCCAATTTTCAGCAGTCGGTTGCATCATTTGCACATCGTGTGAGCTACTTCCACCATGGGCACCTCCATGTAGATTCTCAGAATTCTCGCCAACCTCAAACATCTCTTAGTTGTCTTCATCAATGTGCCCTGTAAATTGCTCAATATATGGATCTTCTTTATTAATCACAGGGTCATCTGAGAGTACATCAACATCGACATCGTCATTAGATATATCATTGTTGTGACCATGAAAAATATTCACTCTCTCATCATTATCAGTAATGTTTCGAATCACATTGAGTCCTCTAGTCACGCTAAACACAATAAATCGACTAGCATGACTTAATTGTAAACCAAAAGGCAATGCTGAATCCGATCGGATACGCACAAACTTGCAAAGTCCATCAGTATTTGTAAATTTATATGAAATGCTTATGGACATGGCTTCAACATCCGGCCAACCGCACTCCATACATATAATTTCCTTTAGTCTACAAAGAGAGATATCCAAGGTAGCTGTAGTAATACTGGATGTACCACCCACTTAAACCTCACTACCATTCTCAGACACTATTTCGTCGCCAATCTCTGTCATGCTTGATCCTAAAAAATTAGTATTATAAAAATTCTTATCAGATATGTTTATTTTGTACTTAACTTAATATGTATGTAAATATAACTCCTACAAATTGTTCAAAAATTAATATTATACAATATACAAAAATAAATAACATACCTTCGTGATGGGAGAGTTGAGGAATGAAAAGCTAAGGAATGAAGAGCTGCTTGGAAATGAAGGCTGCTTGGAAATGAAGGTTGCTTGGAAAGGAAGGGGAGACAATGAGCAACAGAGGGTACTCGGTACAGATTTAACGAAAACATATAATAAATGAAAAATACTGTTACAATTCTATAATTATTGGCAGAATTGAGCAAATAATTGGTGCATAGGCGTTTCCGAGGGTACCGCCTATCAATAGGTGCTATCTTGAAGTAACGCCTATTAACATTTTCATAAATTATTTTTACCGATATCTACTTTTTCAAAAAAAATTCCTAACATATACACTTTTTGAAAAAATTCTATATATAAGAGATACAAATGATTACCATCCGTACTATATAACCGAAATGAGTTAACAATAATCCTAAATTATAATTATACTGGTAAACTATGATTTACAGTTTTTACCCACATCATTGTCATTCGAGAATAGACAACTTATATGTTCTAATTATTCGCTTACATGTTATGCTGAGATTTATTTAAATAAAAATTTATATTATTATGTCACAAATAGAAGTTTTTTTGTTTAATTTTGGTGAGGATTTTGAGTTAAAATTAATTTTTTTCTTTAAAAATTGCATAGTAAATTTACTTATGAACGAAAAGTCGTTATCTTGAATTATCATTCCATCAATGTTGGTACATGTCAATTAATTCATAATTGCTTATCCAGGTGTAGTAGTTTTCAAATGTCCTGCAATTTCTGGGCCATGAAGACGAATAGAACGAAGTCATGTTTTGAGGAAGAGAATAAAATGAAATCAGTGTTGACATGAAAAAAAAAACAAGCTAAGAGGAAAAAGAAATGAAAAAGTAGCAAAAGATATATTTAATATTTATTAAAAAAATCTACATCACGTAATCAGCATATACCATGTTAACATATAAACCACTGATATTAGAACCATACTGGTGATCCGAACGGAAATCGAACCCCTGTTCGGTTTGGTTAGGCTAAAACACTGACTTCCATAGTAATAGTGTTTGAACCGGTGTGAACCGGTCGATTTCCAGTTTCCTTTTTTGTTTTTATCTTTTTTGGGGTTGCTTTTCGGTTTATACCGATTTATTTTGTTCACTACATCTCATCCGACCAGTGAGGAGTCAAGGGGACAAGCATAATAAAAGGGGAACGAGGGGCAGCTGGAGAGTGCGGTTGGATGAGACGGGAGGAGAAGGGTGCTGGAGTGGGCTGGGGAGAAGGGAGGTGAGCGAGAGGAAGGGGAGAGGGGGGCGGGAGGGCTAGAGAGAGGGGGACATTTTTCTTTTTTACTTATAAACAGTGAACAACACATTAAATCGGGTCCGACCAAGTTGGACCGAACGAACCAAAAATCGACCACCTCTTTGTGCGGTGATGACCTCTATGGGCTCCAAGGGTGATCGGGGGACCTCTTTGGGCACCAAGAGCGTCACTTGGCCTCTATGTACGTCTAGCGACCTCTTTGAGCTACGACCTCTTTGGGCGTTGGACGACATCTAAGGGCGATCGGGCGGCCTCTTTGTGCATCGGGCAACCTCTAAGGGCGCCAAGGGAGATCGGGCGGTCTCTTAGGGCGTTGGGCGACCTTTTAGGGCGCCAAGAGCGATCGGGCGACCTCTTTGGGTACCAAGAGTGTTGCTTGGCCTCTAAGGGCGTTTGGCGAACTCTATGGGCGTCGACGACCACAATGGGTGGCGGGCGAACTCTAAGGTTTCCAAGGGAGACCGTTTTGGGCGTCGAGCGAACTCTAAGGACGTCGAGCGAACTCTAAGGGTGCCAACGGCCTCTTTGGGCGCCAAGAGTGTCGCTTGGCCTCTATGGGAGTGTGACGACCTCGCTTGGCCTCTTACGACCATTGACGCCTGATATCCATTAATCCATAAAGAAGACGATCAATGTTGTTGAGAGATCGTACAAGTTTCAACAAAATGTTGAAGATTTAGAAAACAATAACTCATCAATTAATCAAGCAAACATTTTCCAGCATCCCAAATCTACAATCCTTGGAGAATAATTCATTCCCTTAGGAAAACCAACACTCTTAAGCTTGTTTTACTTCACATTAAACTCCCTTTTGCAAGCAATTTTTTGTAGCCTAAAATCATTTGCGATCGGGTGACCTCTTTGGGCCCCAAGAGCGTCACTTGGCCTCTATGCACGTCTAGCGACCTCTTTAGGCTACAACCTCTTTGGGCGTTGGGTGACATGTATGGGCGATCAGACAACCTCTTTGGGCGTCGGGCGATCTCTAAGGGCGGCAAGGACGATCAGACGACCTCTTGGAGCGTTGGGCGACCTCTTTGGATGCTAAGAGTGTTGGTTGGCCTCTATTGGCGTTTGGCGACCTCTATGGGCGTCGGCGGCCCTTTTGGGTAGCGGGCGACCTCTAAGGGTTCCAAGGGCGATCGAGCGACCTCTTTGGGCGTCGAGAGAACTCTAAGGAAGCCAACGACCTCATTGGGCGCCAAGGACCTCTATGGGCATCTGACGGCCTCTTTGGGCATCTAACGACCTCGCTTGGCCTCTAAGGACGGTTGACGCGTGATATCCATCAATCCATAAAGAAGACGATCAAGGGTGTTGAGAGATCGTACAAGTTTCAACCAAACGTTGAAGATTTAGAAAACAAAAACTCATCAATTAATCAAGCACACATTTTCCAGCATCCCAAATCTACATAAGATCAAAGATGCTTGGACAATAATTCATTCCCTTAGGAAAACCAACACCCTTAAGCTTCTTTTACTTCACATTAAACTCCCTTCTGCAAGCAATGTTTTGTATTCTAAAATCATTTGCTATCGGGTGACCTCTTTGAGTGCCAAGAGCGTCACTTGGCCTCTATGTACGTCTAACAACCTCTTTGGGCTACGACCTCTTTGGGAGTCGGGCGACATCTAAGGGTAATCAGGCGACCTCTGTTAGGACATATGTATAATTACATATGTTCAAGGATCTGTTTGTAAATAAACAAGAAGGACCTGGTTGCAATTATAGGATAGTTGTAGGTTATAAATAGTAATCGGTGTAACAGACTAAACTAACTTTTGAACGAAGAACAGATTCTTACCTTCACTCTCAAGTAATCTTCGATTTCTCTCTTTTCTGGTTTTATCTGAGATACCTAACATGGTATCAGAGCCGCTTTCAATCCTGCGACTCCATTAATCGCTTTCTCTTCCGCTGATTACCTGGTTACCTGATTGATTACGGTGATTTCGCCTTTCTGTGCTGTGTGCGATTGTTTTCTGTTTGTTGATTGAAATGGAAGATATCACTGCATCGTTTGTCAATAAGAAAGTATCTCAGCTTGAAGGCGAAGAGAACTTTCAATCATGGAGACAGCAAGTTTTATTAGCAGTTCGCGGACACAATCTTGAAGCTCACCTATATGGAAATGTCACGATTCCGATGTCAATATCTGGACCCGATAGAGGAGAAGAACTGAATCCTGAATATTCAAAATATGTGCAGAAAGACAGTTCTCTAGCTTCGTGGATGTTAGCATCTGTTTCATCGCAAGTCAGCAGTGGATTAATTGGATGTATGACAGCATCTGCAATTTGGCAAAAGCTCCACTGAGACTTCTCTTCAGCTTCGACGACCAGAATCATGCACCTGTATGATCGCCTTAAGGTAAGAAAACTGCCACATCAATCCATGCGCGATTACCTGATGGTTGTTCAGTCTGCTTGTGACAGCTTAGCAAGCTGTGGCCACCCGATCGAGGAGATGCAGCAGATATCGATTGTACTTAACGGTGTTAAGGGACAATTCGATAATGTCGTCTCAGTAATATATGCTAGCAGGAATCCATACGATATGAAATCGGTTAGTTCTGTATTGCTAGATGCAGAGACAAGGCATGCTGATCTTCTTTTCGATGGAAACATATCAGCAAATGTTGTGGTAAATCAGTCATCGTCCATGAAGAATGAAGTGTCAGGTTCAAATGTTAATTCAGTTTCATCCAATTCAGTTTCATCCAATTCGAATGTTGTTAATCAGTCTTTTCTTGAGAATCAGTTTCAGTCTCCTACAGTTACTAATGCAAATCAGTATCAGAATCAGAGTTACAGCTCTTCTCAGCAGGTTAATTCAGGCAGAGGCAGAGGTAGAGGTCGAGGATATGGATCCAATAGACCTCAATGTCAGCTTTGCGGAAAATTTGGTCACCTAGTTCATAGGTGCTATCACAGGTTTAATGTGAATTTCACTGGTGTTCCAGATCCAGGAGCATCATCAACACCAAATGTAAACCTGTGTTCGTCTCAATGGGAGGATGCTGATATGTCTTCCCCTGTTTCAACTCAATCAGCCAATTCTTCTCCTCATATGTACTCGATTCCTAAACCTCCTTACAATCTGCAAGCTATCTATCCATCAGTTCAACATCAGTCCTACCTCCAACCTCCTCTATATCGCACTCCTTATCCGAATAGTTATTCAGCTCCTACCTCATTTAATCCATCGACATTTTACAATCCTCATGTCTATCAAGCTGTTAATCCTCAACCTGTTTATCAGTATCCTGCAGCTTCTTATCCTGTACATCCATCTATGCCTGGTACACCTACTGCTCCATCTGTACCTGGATCAGTTTCAGGAGCCTCAGTCTTTAACTTGGATGCTCAGTCGATGATAAGTAATCCGCAATCTCGCATGGCGTCCATTGCTCCGGTTGTACAGCATGATCTCAGCTGGTTTCCAGACTCTGGCGCAACTAATCATCTTACCAACGCCTTGCCTCATCAGAGTACCTCATGTGTTCCTTATTCCGGTCAAGGTAAAGTTGTCGTTGGTAATGGATCTTCTCTTAATATTTCTTCTATAAGTTCTGTAGTTATTCCTTCTAACACTCGGTCTTTACATCTTCACAATATGCTTTATACTCCTTGTGTGACTAAGAATTTACTCTCTGTTTCACAGTTCGCAAAGGATAATCAAGTCTATTTCGAATTCCATTCTACTCACTGTTTGATTAAAGATTCTAAAACAAATCAAGTGTTGCTTCATGGATATGAGAATGCTGGGTTATATAAGCTGGATCTGTCCAAGTTTTTTTGTTCTTCTAATAATAGGGGTATGTTTAGTAATCATGGTAGATTATATAAGATTGTGAATGTGAATTCAACTGCAATAGATGATGATGGTAATCAGTTGTTGTATGACTTTGGTTCTTCTATGAATAAGAGTAATGATGTTTCGATTAATGCTGTGTCATCTGATTCAATCGAGAGTTATGATTCTGGTTCTGATACTTTGTCTATTCGTATAGATTCATCAAAACCTTGCTCATCGTCATTTATCACCTCTGGTGTTCTTGAGAAATCTGAGTTTGAATGCTTTGTATCTACGTTAAATAAAAATGATTCACCGTCTTTATGGCATATGAGTCTGGAACACCCATCCAACAAGATACTTGTTAACTTTCCGAGATTGCATAATCATCCAATTGTTCATTCTTCTTCACAATGTTCTGCGTGTGCTATTGGTAAAAGAAAGAAACAACCATACCATTCTTCCTTGTCTGTTTACACATCTCCTTTAGAACTTGTTCAAGTTGATCTTTGGGGTCCTGCATCGTGTTCTTCGAATGGTCATAACTATTATCTCAGTATAGTGGATGCTTATAGTCGATACACTTGGATTTATTTTCTCAAAAGGAAGAATGATACTGATCAATGTTTTGCAGAGTTTCATAAACTTGCAGAGAAGCAGCTTGGGTTTTCAGTTAAAGCAGTCCAATCGGATGGTGGAGGAGAGTTCCAGTTCTTGTCATCATATCTCCCTCAATTTGGAATAGCTCATCGAAACACATTTCCATACTCCTCGGAGCGGAACGGGATTGTGGAACGCAAACACAGGCACATTGTTGAGCTGGGTCTAACTCTGTTAGCTCAAGCCTCGGTTCCACTCCATTACTGGCCAGACGCGTTTTATACAGCTACATTCCTCATTAACAGGTTACCTTCAGTAAGTTTGCAGCATTTGTCTCCCCATGAAAAACTGTTTTCATCTGCTCCTGACTATTCATTCTTGAGGGGTGTTTGGCTGCTTGTGTTTCCCACATCTTAGGACATTTCACAAAACTAAGCTGGCTCCTCGTTCTGAACCATGCGTGTTCTTGGGTTATTGTGCAAAGTATCATGGTTATAAATGTTTGTCTTCGTCTGGCCGTGTGTATACGTCACGGAATGTTGTGTTTCATGAATCTGTGTTTCCATTTGCTGATGCTAAGAGTAATTTCTTTACATCTAATGCTTCTACTCAGAATTACACATCGTCTCCTCTCTTTATTCCGTGTGATGCTCAGTTTACTTCTGTTGGATCAAATGGTTTTGTTCTACCTGCTGACTCTGTCACTTTACCAGCTCAATCACCACCCTCTCCATCTCCTGATTCTGCTCATCACAATGCTAAAAGTTCATGCTTTCCTTGTTTTAATACTCCTGATAATGCTGATGTTTCTGATAATGCTGTTGTTTCTCCTATGATACCGAATGTTAATGATGTGCCTTTTCCTGTGGTGCATCCCGTATCTTCTTCTGTTTCTTTACCTGTTGTTTCATATAGGCTTTGTGGTTCCAATTTGGTTCCTAGCTCTGCTTCTTCTCCTATACCTGTTGTTACTTCTGTTGTTAGTTCAAATACATCTGGTAATCCTTCGAGTATTCATCCAATGGTTACCAGGTCCAAAGCTCATTCCCATAATCAATCGTCTCTTCAGGCATTACTAACAAATGTTGAGTCTTCTGATGCTTTACTTACAATAGAGCCTAAGTCCATTCATCAAGCCTTAAACAGTTCTCATTGGCGAGCGGTTGTTCAAGAAGAAGTTTCAGCTCTTCAAAATAACAAAACATGGTCAATTGTTCAGCTGCCATCAGGAAGAATTCCCATTGGTTGTAAATGGATCTTTAAGATCAAGAAGAACTCTGATGGATCCATTGCTCGGTATAAAGCTCGACTGGTGGCAAAGGGCTTCTCTCAAAAGCCTGGATTCGACTTCCAGGAAACGTTTAGTCCAGTGGTAAAATCAGCTACGGTTAGAATTGTACTTTCTTTATCTCTTTCTCACAAGTGGTCGTTGAGACAGATTGATATCAATAATGCGTTTCTCCATGGGGAGCTATCTGAGGAGGTGTTCATGGTTCAACCACCGGGTTTTGAACATACATCCAACAACAATGCTCCTTTAGTTTGTAAGCTGCATAAGGCTCTATATGGTTTAAGACAGTCACCAAGGGCGTGGTTCGAGAAGCTCAGGTGCTTTCTTCTACAACAATTGTAGTTCAAAGCCTCTGTTGCGGACAACTGTTTGTTCATCAAACACAGTGAGGTTGGTTCTGTTTTTGTTTTGGTATATGTTGATGATATTGTTGTTACAGGCCCTTCGGCTAGTTTGATTTCTGATGTTATTAAGGCTATTAATGAGGAGCTTCAGCTTAAAGATTTGGGAAATCTCAGCTATTTTCTGGGCATGGAGGTTTTAGCTACTGATGATTTTTTGTTGTTGAATCAAAAGAAGTATGTGCAAGATCTGGTTGACAAACTTGGTCTCATTTCGGTTTCTGCCTGTCCCACTCCAATGACTGGTACCTGCTTGTCCAAAACAGGTATGATTACTTGCTCAGAAAGCTTCGATGATGTTACCTTATACCGTAGCACTATTGGTGCTCTTCAACACATATGTGTTACTCGTCCTGATATCAATTTCTCAGTCAATAAGCTTAGTCAATTCATGCAAACTCCTAGTGTTAGTCATTGGAAAGCTGTGTTACATATTGTTCGATATTTGAAAGCTACGATTGATCATGGTATCATGTTTCGTACTGACTTGTTTCCTGTTAAAGAGATTTCTTTAACTTCCTACTCTGATGCAGATTGGGGTGGTGACATTTCTAATAGGAACTCAATTTCAGGACACTATCTTCTATTGAATGGTAATCCAATAATTTGGAGCTCAAAGAAGCAGTCAGTGGTAGCTTGGTCGAGTGCTGAGGCTGAGTTCCGTGCAGTAGCTAATGCTGTGTGTGAGATTGTCTGGGTTAAATCCTTGCTTACTGAGATGGGCATGATGTTATCTTCTGTGCCTGTGGTATGGACAGACAGTACTAGTGCTGCAGCCTTGTCTGAAAATCCGAATCAACATTCGAAGATGAAGCACGTTGAAATCGATTTGTTTTTTGTTAGAGAAAAAGTTAACTCTGGTCATGTTATTGTTAATTTCGTTCCATCTAATGAACAAGTGGCAGACATTCTAACTAAACCATTGACTGAAAAAATGTTTGTACCTTGCAGGAAGAAGCTGGGGATATTCTCTGTGGAAGAGTTGGTGGATCATAATGGGATTGATAGACATCTGTCTGATAAAGATGCTGATTCTGAGTAATCTTTGAATTTATGTTTTCTTGTGTGTTAGTGCTTATATCTGTGCTGTTGATATATTCTAGTGAGTTATGTTTTTGTTCAGTTTCAAGTTTGTCCTGATTCTTTATCTGTTCGTGACTTGACTGTTGTCATTCTGGTGTTTCATGTTTGTCAATGTGTGCTCCGGTGGTACATTCTTGTTCATGTTGGATAAATCAGTTTTGGCATTTATATTTCATTGGTTGTTGTGTTGATTCTCTGGATTATCATACGATAGGTACATTACATGAGCTTGCTTATTTTCTGTTTGTGTGGTGCAATGGCTAGAGTGTGGTTCTTAGTTAATATCATGACTGGTCTGTTTTGTTATTGATGACTGCATTGACATCTGTTGTTCCAAAGAAAAAAAAAAGAGAACAATGAAAAGATTGCAGCATTCTCCTTGGCATAAAACATTGGCTTGATTCCAAAAATAGAACTAATCTCAAGAAAACGATAAGATACTTCAGATTGGTTCTTGAGGAAGTAGATATAAGGGCTCAAACCCTTCTGTCAAGGAGCAATTCAGATTCAAAATTGGAAAGTCTGAAGGAAAAAAAAAAAATACAGAGGAAAGGAAGAATAACAATGTCAGTGCAGTTGTCGTGAATGAAATAAGATGTGTTGTGAGATTGCTGGATCAAACTCTAGTTTCATATCCATCTAGTGAATATATGTGTGCTGGTTTTGTATCACGAGTGTGATCTTCTTAGAATTTAACAAAACAAAATGGTGAAGTGTATATGCTGTAATTGATTTCTGCTATATGAATCAGAGTGTGCTATAGTGGTGCACTGAGTCGAGCATGTTCATTATGAATGAGGCATTGTTCAATGTCATTGAACAGTTGAGGAATCAGTTGATGAATACTTGAGATTGATCAATCGTATTCACTTGGGTATATTGATAGTATGGTATGAAGTGCTTTCACGGGAGAATACATAATTCAAGATTTTCAGATGAAGTCATAATGTTCTTATCTGTGAAGCGAACGCCTAGGAATTACCTGTGAAGCGAACGCCTGGGAAGTCAACAGTTCATGTAGTATGCGAACGCCTGAGAATTACCTGTGAAGCGAACGCCTGGGAAGTCAACAGTTCATGCTCATCAGATGCTGGCTCAGCTAGCTGAATTGGAACAATATCAAATTCTGGTTTTCAAGAATGAAAAGGAAAAGAACGAAGGTGTCAACAAAATTTAAAATCAGATCTTCAATAGGGAATGTTAGGACATATGTATAATTACATATGTTCAAGGATCTGTTTGTAAATAAACAAGAAGGACTTGGTTGCAATTATAGGATAGTTGTAGGTTATAAATAGTAATCGGTGTAACAGACTAAACTAAATTTTGAATGAAGAACATATTCTTACCTTCACTCTCAAGTAAGCTTCGATTTCTCTCTTTTCTGGTTTTATTTGAGGTACCTAACAACCTCTTTGGGCGTCATACGATCTCTAAGGGCGCCAAGGGCGATCAACGACCTCTTAGGGCGCCAAGGGCGATCGGGCGACCTCTTTGGGTGGCAAGAGCGTTGCTTGGCCTCTATGGGCGTTTGGCGACCTCTATGGGCGTCGACGACCTTTTTGGGTAGTGGACGATCGGGCGGCCTCTTAGAGCATCGAGCAACCTCTTTGGGCGTCGAGAGAACTCTAAGGGTGCCAACGACCTATTTGGGCGCCAAGAGCGTCGCTTGGCCTCTATGGGCGCCTGACGACCTCTTTGGGCATCTGACGACCTCGCTTGGACTCTAAGGACAGTTGACGCCTGATATCCATCAATCCATAAAGAAGACGATCAAGGGTGTTGAGAGATCGTTCAAGTTTCAACCAAATGTTCAAGATTTAGAAACCAATAACTCATCAATTAACCAATCAAACATTTTCTAGCATCCCAAATCTATATGAGATCAAAGATCCTTGGACAATAATTCATTCCCTTAGGAAAATCAGCATCCTTAAGCTTCTTTTACTTCACATAAAACTCTCTTTTGCAAGCAATTGTTTGTAGTCTACAATCATTTGTGGCATTCCATGGGGTAGAGTTGATTCCTAAGTACATGTCTAGTTAAATTCAACTAGAATTCAGTTAAATTATGCATTGGTTTAGGATGGAGAAGAGAAACTATAAGTTATTTCATCGAGCCTAAAAGACGACGTTTTATTATTTAAATAAGGGTTAATTACTTGAATCGTTACACATGCTTGGTCAATGTGATTTGAATGTTTTTTCGTGTGACTGAATGGTTACATATGTTTCAGCATGTGACTGATTGGTTACTCCGTTACTGGACCGTTAAATGTTTTTGTGTGTTTCGCATGTGTCAATCACGTGACCCTTCTGTCAAAATATGAAATGACAGAGCTACCCTTCTGTCACCTTTCATGACCCAATTTCTGTCAGACTACATCTTTGCGGTTCTCTTCTCCAACTCTCCAGTTCATATGGTCTCTCCATAACTACCCCACCTATGAAGTCACCTCAGGTAATCTGCTGCACCTTTCCCTTTCAATTTTTCCCTTTCGCCAATTTCGGATTATTTCCGAATTGTTGCGACATTCATTTATGTTCTTGAAGGGTTATTTCCTCACTGTGTGTTATTCATGTTCATAATCTAACCTATTCATTTCTCAAATTAGCACTCTGATTTCGAAATAGTTGTAGAGTGGGATTTCATGGATCAATTGTCAACGCTTCGATTTAGTTTTTTATTCAAGTTCGAATCTGAGTCTGTGAATTAACAAGTATACAACCTTGAATTTGTGATTTTCTCGTGTCTATATGAGTGATTATTCACACATGGTTTTGCATAGAGGATGGAGGCTGAGGTTGATCGTCTCAATGAGAAGTATCTAGGGCCGGCAATGGTGCAGTGAAAACCCCATAACCATTGTTATAATCGTTACTGCTTAATATGGTTAACCGTACCATTATGGTGCGGTGCGGTTATGGTGATGAATTTTCTACCCATAATGGTAATGGTTATAGTATTTGAGTTATACCCATGGTTATTCTATAAATATAATATTTATTTATTATTAATAAACTATTTATATAATATATTAAATATAAATTATATAATTGAAAATTGAAATTGTTGAAGATTGAAGGCGTCAAAGTCTAACGATAACAATATAGATTGATGTATTTTTTAAAACAAAATTTTCGATCTTTTGTTATATTACATGTGTGAAATGAATATACGGTTAAAACCATGGTTAATAACCACGGTTATTTTAATGGTTATGGTATTTAAAATTATACCCGTAATTTTGCTGATTCTACAACTGGGAAGTTGCCATGGTTGACGTCCAGAAAATAAACAAATCACTACATCACTACACATGTAACAAATTCATTCAGGGGGGGATAAATTTCTAATTCTCGATTGCATTTGGTTCAATACAGATGGACACTACAGAGATAGCAAACAGTTATTGTTTATTCTTGTACTTTATTATGGTGAAGAAATGGTTAGATAGTGTAGCTACTGCGGGTGCTGAAACTCAACTCAGCCTATTGTAATATATTTTTGGTAAGTATAGATATTCATTCTTATGTTCTTAATTCTTTTTGTTGAGTATGGATAGAGTAGCTACTTGATCCTTTAGGCTTTTTTATTAGATTATAAGATTCTACTGTTACTCATGATTCTTTCTTTGGACGAGACCTTGAACATCATATTTGTACTGTTAATGCAGATTAACCTATTAAACACATTTTAATGATGCGAACGTTATTTAATCACATTACAAGCAAATATATGTAATTATTTAATCATAATATACGATTACATACGTAATTATTTAATCACATTACAAGCAAACATATGTAACTATATAATAAAAATCTAGGATAACATACGTAATCATTTAATCACATTTCAAGTCGAGAATCACCTCTTAAATTTAGATACTGTTAAAAAAAACTCAGGTTATGAAGAACATCAGTACATAATACATCTTCTTGCTTCCATTTCAACAAAAGATGCAACAACAAATTCCAATTCAACTACTTGTTTAGTATGGAACACATCTTCTTGTCATCGAAATTCTCGATTCGGTGCCTCTCTTTCACTCCCACCTAGATTTGCTTTCCAATTTTGAGATCTATTTTATTCCCGCTTCCACTCCAAGTAGGGTTCTTACCAAAATTAAGTATTTTTCACAATCGAAGGAAAAATTGGAACGAAATACTCAAAATGCTTGCAATTACCTCAAAATTGGAGCAACCATGGAACCTCCAAACTCACGACCCAATGTCTCTGAAGGACCAAAGTAAAGGCATGATCGATTGGTTCATGAAGGAAGGAGTTGAGGATCTCTGTTCGGAGCTTTCAGAGAAATGAGAGCTCGGAGAGTGAATCTGATTCCACTACTAGAGTGCGAAGAGGATGAAGAAGGGGTCTTCATCTAGATTATTCATGTGCTAATTTCACTACTATTTTATTTACGAGTAATGATTCATCAAGTGATGACTTGTAGAGGATGAAGAAGGGGTGTCCGAAGGACCAAAGTAAAGGCATGATTGATCGGTTCATGAAGGAAGGAGTTGAGGATCTCTGTTCAGAGCTTTCGGAGAAATGAGAGATCAGAGAGTGAATCTCATTCGACTACCAGTGTGCGAAGAGGATGAAGAAGGGGTCTTCATCTAGATTCTTCAAGTGCTAATTCTACTACTCGTTTCTTTACGAGTAGTGATTCA
The DNA here is from genome assembly GCA_946814005.1 of Chamaenerion angustifolium. Taxonomy (NCBI): domain Eukaryota; kingdom Viridiplantae; phylum Streptophyta; class Magnoliopsida; order Myrtales; family Onagraceae; genus Chamaenerion; species Chamaenerion angustifolium. The sequence continues at coordinate 23,712,886 of OX328271.1, read as the reverse complement.
TCAAGTGATGGCTTCTAGAGGATGAAGAAGGGGTCTTCATCCTCACGACCCAATATCTCCAAAGGACCAAAGTATAGGCATGATCGATCAGTTCATGAAGGAAGGAGTTTAGGATCTCTGTTCAGAGCTTTCAGAGAAATGAGAGCTCGTAGAGTGAATCTGATTCCACTACCCGTGTGCGAATAAGATGAACAAGGGGTCTTCATCTAGATTCTTCAAGTGCTAATTCCACTACTCTTTTCTTTACGAGTAATGATTCATCAAGTGATGACTTCTAGAGGATGAAGAAGGGGTCTTCATCTTCTTCTTCCTTTGACAATACTTAATGAATGAAAGTAAGAGTAATTTGGTCATTTGATGTATCCAAATAGTGACTTAACGTTGCTTTTTAACGATGAACAGTAAAAATGATCAATTAGTAACATAATGAAACATATATAACCATTATACACAAGTTATAACCAATTAGTCACATGAGCAAACATGTGTAACCATTCAAGTAATTAACCCTTTCAATAATTCAAATTCAATGTATGTTTGGCATTTTATGTGTTATTAACATTTTGTTATATAGTCTATTTAAGTAATTATTACACAATATTACGCTGAATATAAATAACCATTTAATAAAAACTTGTAAATATTTAACAACATTATTCAAAAAATACATAACCATTTAACAACATTATATTAAATATATATAATTATGGGTTAGTACCCAAGCAGCTACCCGAACTTTGGGTGTTTTGCAACGAGCTACCCGAACTTTGAAAATTTTAATGTGGGTGCCTAAACTTTGGACGGAGGAGCAACGAGCTACCTCCGTCCAAATTTCCGTTAATTCATCACGGAATTGAACATGTGTCGTTCAGGTGGTAAACTTTTCGTTTGAAATGTTCAAATTTCCCTACAATACCATTCCTTATACAACTCTTTTGTTGACTTGTCGATCATTTTGTGTTCTTCATTCTTTAGTAAGAAATTAGGGTTTTCATCTTTCAACGCCATTTGCAATTCCGTTGTGCTGGAAACCAGGTTCGTACTCTGTTTATTCATCCTTTGAAACCAGATTTGCTGAAGTCGTTCTCCCTTGTCTCGTCTTGGACATGTCTTCGAGTTCGTCGGCTATTTCCTCAATACCAGCACTCAAAGTGTGCAAATGTGGTATGGTTGCGACAATCAAGACGTCTTGGACATGGGATGATTTCGACCGACGGTTTTATGGATTCCCTAATTATAATGTAAGTAGTGTCCTTCGTTTAATTAAACTTTTGTTCGGTTGATTAATATTTCAAATTGTTGAAATGCAGAGTAAATTGAAGGGATTCGGGTGTGGTTTCTTCCTTTGGTATGACCTGAATGTTTGTAGTCATTCAAAGAGGGTTTGAAGCAAAATCAGGAGGTTGGTGTCAGAGGTAGAAGCAAACTGCATCAAGAAATATCACCATAAGATTCGAGTGTATCAAGTTGTTATTGTAATTTTGACTGTGTTGTTGTTGTTAAGGTTTTAGTAAGGTTGTTATTTTGATGTACTGCTTTGTCTTTGCGGAATCGGTGGGTCTTCAATTGCTTTGTTTTAGTAAGCTGCAATGTTATGTCTTCAATTTGTCTTTTGTACTGCTGAATTTTAATGAAAAAGTACAATATGCAGAATTGTTGTATACTAGTGTGCTGTAAAATTGTTATGGACCGAATCTGTTGTATCAAAATGGAAATCCTGCAGAATTGAGCAAATATAACAACACCAACGAAACAACACAATAGATATTCCAAATAGACCAATACTTATCAAGATGGCTTCATTTGCATTGTAGAATGGCTGAAACCTTATACAACTGACCAAAATATGTTCCAGTAGACAGTTTAACATCAACAAAGCTACTAAGTTTACAAAACAACTAACCGAAAGCTGCAGAATTGTGCTGCACAATTCTGCAGGAGTTTAACCGAATGTCTATCACATATCGCACTACACATACTATGCTGCAGAATTGGTATGTGTTAAGTCACATACCACACTATACAAAATTTGGATCACAAAATAAACTAAGTTTAAGTCATTCCAACTCAATGTTGATCATGCTCGCCATGCTCTTTTGTCGGGTGCCTCTGAAACATCAGCTCCGTCATGATCTCCTGAACGGAGCTGTCGTGCTACCTTGGACCTCGTACTAGATGACGGTTGACTAGATGATGGTCTTGTGAATCTAGGAGATCGGCGTTATGGGTTGACTGCTGGTTGGCTCATACCACCGCGTTGTTCCATCCCATCAATTTTGTTGACTCTATTGGCTTCCCGTATGAGTCCTTGAAGAGGCCTACACAGAAATAGTGCGAACTGAAAAAATACTGATAACTTGTATAGTATAGCCTAAACATATATTACCTTTTTACCTCATTTTCTCTTTTAAGGACAAAATCTCTTATTATGATCTTTGCCCTTGTAGAGGATTCATGTCATGTTAACTTCTCTCCGGAGTTTATTAGGGTCAGATTCATGCTCCGACCTCGTTCTTTTCACCTTTGGCCTTCCCGATTGACGCCTCGGGTTAGGAGGGTCAATTGGCAACGATGAGTCATGCTCCCAATCTTCTTCACTTGGAACTGGGTAGATTACTCCATCATAAGCCCTCATATATGCTTCCCTCTTGTAGCATTCGTGAACATAACTCTCAAGTTGTAAGTTTTCCTTAAGGATAGCAGCTATTGCATGACCACAAGGAATCCCTATCCAAGCATACAAAATGAAAACTCCAGCATTCAGAACTGAAAAACATAGAGCATTACAGAACCTAATAGAATAGATACTATACCACTCATTTGATACTCCCCACAGCTGCAGAATCTTGTACCCAAATCCAATATATAAACTCAACCAGTCATATCAATTTCAAATTGATCTGGACCAGCAAAGATCCTCATAATCAATCAACCCTACATATTCCACCTTAACTTCAATTTCAATGAGTCGTCCATGAAAGTGAATCTCGAACAACAAATCATCATCTACTCCTTCTGGACTGAAAAACTTGTACAAGCATTCAGGCATTACAACAGGAAAACCCTAATATACGATAAGGGACAACAAACAAAACCATATGCGTACCCTTCTTTGTCCATCTTCCCTTTCATCTATCAAAGTCAGGCTAAACCCTAGAAATGTCGAACGCAGAACGAAATAACAGACGAAGGAATCAACTTGTGATCAGTTGTGATGGACAAACCCGAAACTTGCATGCACCTAGGAATTAAGGAATCAACTTGAGATTAGTCGGTTTCTTCAAAAACACGAACGATTTTGGCGGAGGAGGAAGGTCGGGTTCTTACAAATGCACGGGTGAGGTCCGGGTTTTCGACATAGGATTTTGGCCAAAGTCTGTTCGGTTTCTTTCAGCATCTTAGTCACTTTGACACACAAGAATGGGATTAAAAGATATTACTGGAATTTTGGATAAAATTGCTAAGTTTACCGCCAAATTAAGAACACGTGAACGACACATGTTCAATTCCGTGATAAATTAACGGAAATTTGGACGGAGGTAGCTCGTTGCTCCTCCGTCCAAAGTTTAGGCACCCACTTTAAAATTTTCAAAGTTCAGGTAGCTCGTTGCAAAACACTCAAAGTTCGAGTAGCTGCTTGGTTATTAACCCTATATTTATTCTCATAACTACATCAAATTAAATATATGTAATCATATATTCTCATCACAAGCACATATGTAATGAAGTGTTTCAGTGTTGCGTAATATATATCTTATTATAAAATAACTACAAAGCTTCTTCCATAGTGGAAACTGGGTGATACACGATGAGAATATGCATACGACATTTCGTTGAAATATATAATGGAAAAGGAAGAAGAGATGGAATTTTAGTTATATTATTTTTTGTAATTGATCACTTGCGGATGGTTCTTCCACTTAAGGGCTACCTCATCAAGCGCCTTGGTCGATGAACCCTCTTCTCTTAGGACGTTGATGGCTGCCTCCTTGAGCTCTTTGATCGAGTTCCTGATCCTCTTCCCTTCCTCCCCTTGCAGTAGTCCCTTCACCCCCTTCATTATCTCATCCCTCCTGTACATGATTCCTTCCTCGCTGTCCAACGCTGGTTTCAGACTTAACGCCACCTTCAGGTCATGAGTCAACATGAAGGCGTTCATCTTCTGTTCAGCATACAGTGGCCATGCAATGAGCGGTACCCCATTGACCACGCTCTCAAGGGTTGAGTTCCATCCGCAGTGGGTTAAGAAACCTCCGGTGGCCTTATGGGCTAGGATCTGAGACTGGGGGGCCCACGTGGGGATCACAAGACCCCTATCCTTGATCCTCTCCAGGAACCCACGTGGAAAGAATTTCTCCAAAGGATCCTGATTGGATCTGTGGACGTCAAGGTAATCGGCGTTTGCAGCCTTATCGTTTGGGCTCTTCACCACCCATACAAATCTCTGCTCGCTCATCTCTAACCCTAGGGCAAGCTCGGTTAGTTGGGTCGACGACAGGGTCCCACCACTTCCAAACGAGACGTAGAGCACTGAGCCACGCGGCTGGCTGTCCATCCAGGTCAGACACGCCGACTCATCCGCCGTAGTCTCCTCCATCATCTTCACAAGAGGCCCAACCGGATAGATGAGTGGCGGCTTCTCCCTGTGCAGCAGCGCCCTTATGGGTCCTCTTTCCAGCTCCATGTAGGTATTTACCAGAATTCCCTCTGCAAGACAGTAACGTTTTGAATGGTGCAGCATCCACGTGTATGCTTCGTCAGTTCGGTCCTGGACCGGGTCAATAAGCTCCGACCCGGGAATGGGAACAGCACCGGGGATTTTAACCGGGTCGGTCATGTCTCTGAACTCGCACTGCACCTCACTGTCGAGCGTCGGTAGATAAAAAAAGAGTGACAGACACGTGGCGGTTGAGGGGAAGAAAATGTAGGGTGCTAAGTTGAACTCTCTGGCCACGTCGAAACTATCGGTTCCGAACAGGTCGACAACGAGTGCCACGAGGCGGTTGGACTTGGCTAGGTCAGCAACGGCGTCACGGATGTGAGGGAGGGAGCGGGTGAGGGTGAGGGCAATGATGGTCTCGATCTTAGTGTCGTGAGGGAGGTCATCGATGGTGACTTGGGGTAGGAAGAGGGAAGAGATGGAGGGAGGGAGATACTGGAGGAGGTGTCGCTGGGCCTTCATTGGAGAGCCGTCTGTCGGGATGATGAAGGTGAAGGTGAAGGCATGGCGGTGGATGAGGTACTTGGCGAACTCGATGAGAGGAATGAGGTGGCCCATGCCTGGGGTCGGAAGTATGGCAATGTGGGGCGTGGATGATGATGACTCCATCTCGGCCTTCCCTGTGGGATGCGGATATATGTATCATTCTCTCTTGCGCTTTCTGTTTATTTATTGGGAAAATTTATGTATACATGTATTTATTTGGTTCGACCGTCCCAACCCGGTTTGACATGATGTATTTTAAAAAATTAGTGCTCTCACTTTGATCTTAGATTATCTTTATACAGTTTTGTATTCATGTATATAAAAAATTGTAAACAAATTAACACTCAAAGAAACACTAATTATAGTATTACTTTCTGAATTTTCTAATAAATACAAATAAGAGGAGACTCGCTTTATGTAAAAATAAAAGATGGGGCTTTTTATGAAAACTCTACATTTGATTGTTTACCGTAAGTGAGCATCACATATAACAACAAATATATTTGGTATATATTTTCTAGCATAATAAACCTAGACTTCTACATTCAGTCTGAACATGTCTTAATTGTTACCTGCACATAAACTTCTAGAGCTTTCTAAATATGAAACTACCATATATCGCAAGATGAACAGTCCCTGAAACCTCTCTCGTACGTGAGTCCGTAACGCATGTTTCTCTCATTTAAAATATTTAAATAATTTAATTTTTATTTGCCTCACCTTTTGAATCATTTATGAATTAGGTTCCACTCCAATTTCTATAAGCAATAGAAAATATAAATTTTTATGCGGTGGTGAAGTCAAACTGACGATCAGATCAGACTTCGGCAAGACCTCGAGACGGATGACCGGTTGTTAGGGTCCAATTGGTTTTCTTCATCACTTCTTGTCAATACCGGTTGACCCGTCAGGTTCAGTTTAGTTTGACCCGACCACAAGTCAAATAGGAATCAATTCAAACCCGACCCGCAAATCTTTACATCTCATTTATGGTGATTCGAATATGACCCCACGATTTGGTGGATCAACATGTATAACATGCAACAATTTATTTTGAAAATAATAATATAAAATATAAATAAATATTAAAAGTAGTTATATCTTATAATTAGCTATTTAACAATTACTCTGAGTTTTAACAATGTCATTCAAATTGAACTTAAAAGAGTTTAAGTTTTTTATAATTAACAAAATATCTCAAACACTATTATCTAAAATTGAAAATTATTTATCTCGGTGGACCATCAAACAAAAGAGTATTATTTTATCTATCTTTTTCATGATATAGTATATTTAGCTTATGCTAATTAAAGTAGTTTTAGTATTAATATATGTAATATCCCAACAAATAATAATATTAAAAAAACATTTTTGGACGGGTCCACGGATCGGGCTCCGCTCCATATTCCTTACCTGAACCTGACCTACCATTGGCACGGGTCAGGTTACTTCTTCTGGAAAAAAAAGAAACCTACAAAAGTGTTGCAGTACTTCTTGTTAATTCCAAGACTCAAACAATTATATATGTCAAAGGATATTGCATCTTCGATGCGATGACATAAGCAGGGTCGAGCAATGGATGGAATCTTGAGTCATCTCGTTGATGCATTGGTATGGAAATAAATATACATGCGTTGCTTATATTTGGCATCTGGCCCACTTAATGTAAGATTATGATAATTATGGTTTTAATCCAGTTAGGACGCACTACTGAAAATTAAGTCTTTAATTATTATGTCACTAAAAGGTGTAAATTTCGTCGCTAAAAATAAATTTCGTCGGCAAAATGATATTTTCGATGGTAAATATATCATCAATGAATGCCCCGTTGGTAAAGATTTACCGATGAAAATAAGACTATTTATTTGGTCTGCAAAATTCGTATCTTTCCCGACAAAAATTTCGTCGATAAATTGATGAATTTTGTTGAACCAAATTGTTGATTTTTTTAAATTTCGTTGGCAAATGTCGTTATTTTTCGACAAATTTACTTTGGTCGTTAAAAAGTATTACCGACGATATAAGTTCTCGTCTGTAATTATAATTACTCACCACATATATGGCTGACAGTTTTACCGATGATTTAAGAAATTTTGTTTGCAAAAGAATTTTTTTTGTGACAAAAAAAAACGTCGACGAATATAATGGGTTACCTACGAGAAAACATTTCGTCGGTAATTCAAATTTACTACCGACAAAACGTTTATTTCATCGGCAATGTATAATTTACCGACGTAAAACTATTTCTTCGGTAAAGGCTGGAATTTTAATAGTGACGATGAGTGCAACTTATAGTACATGAAATGTTATATTATGCAGGAATAAGTCATTACGTATACAGTCAATGGTGAACCCTAGTGAAAATGGTTCTGGAAATGAATTAGACATTTATCTAAAACGATTAATTGAAGAGTTAAAACAACTTTGGAATGATATTGAGGTATATAATGTGGTAAAGTGTGAACACTTTAGTCTTCGTGCATCACTCATGTGGATTATTAATGATTTTAGTGCATATGCTAATTTATCAGGTTAAATTCCTAAAGGTCGAGTTGCATGTTCTATATGTGTATATTCAACTGATTGTCTGTGGTTGGATAACAGTGGAAAATATTGTTATATGTATCATTATCGGTAGTTACACAAAGATTATCTATTTTATTGTCAAAGAGTTGAGTTTGATGGTACAGTTGAAATGCGACTTACACCTAAAGCTCTTTCTAGTGTGAAGTTGTTTGAGCAAATGAGAAGGTTAACTAATATTTATGATAAATGCAATGATTTATCTAAGAAGCACTTAAGTGATTGCTTAATAACATACATGGTTATACAACATTAGAGGATGAAAACACTTTTCAAAGAAATGATTACTTTGAACAAGGTTCCTCCACATCTACTCAAATTGTGTCTTGTGGAAGAAGAAGAGCATATTTTTTGAACTGCCTTATTGGAAATATAAATTTCTTCGACATAATTTGGATGTGATGCATGCATAAAAAATGTTTGTCATAATGTGATTGGTATGTTGTTGAATATTGATGTGAAGACAAAGTATAATGAGAAAGTTTGACACAACTTAAAGACTATGGCATAAAGCCTAAATATCATCGTGTAGATCAGTTTAATGGGAAGACTTATATACCTCGTGCTTGTTACACCCTTATATTGACTGAGAAAGATATGTTTCTTACAGTGTTAAACAATCTTAAAGTTCCTGATGGATATGCTTCAAACATATCTAGGGGAGTAAACCTTAAAAGTCATAATTTTCATGCACTAATTCGAGCTATTATACAATTTGCATTGGCAAGTGCATTAGCTAAACATGTTGTTCTAACTTTCAATGAATTATCTTCTTTTTGTTTTTAAAGAAAATGTTCTCTAAAACTCTTTATCTCGATGATTTAGATTAACTTCAGAGCAGTGCATAATTTGTTCTGTGTCATCTAGAAAAGATTTTTCTTCCAGGATTCTTTATTGTGATGGTGCATTTAATTATGCATTTAAAAGTGGAAGTAAAATTAGGTTGTATTGTACAATAACAATGGATTTCCTATTAAAAGGTTAGTTCAATTAATTCTACCTATCCAATGTGTAATAGTGCACTAACAATTTTTTTTCTAAATTATTCTCAAGGTTTTTGTTCACCTTGAAAATTTACATTTGGAAGAAAGCTCAATTGCATAAGGATACAATGTTCAAGAATGTATGACCTTTTGCAAAAGGTTTGTCGTTGAACTAGTCTCGATATTTAACTAGCCCAAAAGGATCTTATCCTACACATGAGGTGATTTTTGTTAGTCAGGTGGTTATTTCATTGGTAGTGCTCAGACATCTGTGCTTTATAGGATGGTGCTAGCTCAGCACATCATTATGTCTTACCTTCATAGTGATAAAATCTAACTTCATCGTCGGCCAGGTTACTTTTATATATCTCATAATTATGTTTAATTCAAAATTCTTAAAATTTAGGGTTGAATCAATATAAAGGTGCATGAGATTTATTGATGTTCAACGAGGACAATACCTTTCAAGTATAACTTCTCGCACTGAGGGTCAATGGGTTATACAAAAATTTACAAATTGACTTAATAGACAGGTTTATGTGAACTTTTTTTTATCTTATTTAAATGTACATAATTCTTTTTGTTAAACATTTCAATTCTTATTGTAATTTCAACATTCTAGGTTTCTGACATGATTGCCAATGAATGCTCATACGAAGTAGTTGCTCCTTCAACTTATCCAAATTTTGTTGTTCGAAGAGTTAGTGTCTTCCTTATCAACGAGTATGTATTCCACACAAAAGACCGTGAGAAAATCAGAAAGTGTTAGAGTAATGGTACAATGGTTGAGGTAGATGGTCAAACCTATGATAGAAGACTCTCAAACATTGTTTAACAATAGTATTATGGGAGATATGAGTCATATTATTTCAGTGTGATTGGGTCAGTGTGAAATATTTTGGGGGCCTAAATAAGGATTCAATCTTAGTTAATTTTTCTACATTGATACACACAGGAGAACGATTTCGTGATAATCCTTTTGTGTTCTCATCACAAGTTAAACAAGTATTCTATGTGAAAGATCTCACTAATGTAGATTGGTATCTAGAGTAGTGCAGATGAAGCCAAGAGACACTGGAAAAAATTGAAGATGATGATTCTGGGTAGTGTATGGCTTATCATATTTTATATGTTGATGAACTTAACAATTATCATCATTGGATTCAAGAAGATGTTAAAGAATGAGTTGTACTTCGTATTTTGCACTTCATATAGTATGTTTATGTATATTATTATTTGGTATTTGTACTATGTCCAATATATAGTGTTATTTTATACTATTTGCATTATGTTCAAAATAATATTGTTAATTTAAGTATCTTGTACATTGCCTGTTAGTAAAAGGAATATGTCACGCACACATTCGAGTCCCATTAGTTACAATATTCCTAGTTGACATATTCCTGTTAGAAACAAATGAGAAATTCTGACAACAAGAAGTTAGAGTGTAGGCACAGATGATGGAGATGTTCTAGCAGATCTAAATCCAATTACAAGTTACACAATCTAGTTACCAAGGTCAGATCACCAACGTACAAAACAATATGAATTTATTTAACTCATTTAAAAAATTCACGAGAGGAAGCTATGGTGATTTCACAACATTTACTAAACTTGGTTGTGCTTCCATTCTTTTGCCAACTGCAAATCAAGTAAGTATATAGTTTAGTTTTACCAATGATAGCACTAGCGTTGTTTGTTGTATAGATGTTTGAATATATTTTTATCGTTTTTTTATGTTTTGGTTGCCTAAGTCTTGTGTGTGTGAATTGTAGTTTAGTTCAATTTAATTGGTTAATCTCATTAATTGTTGTGCATTTTATTAGGAGATGAATATGTTAATTTAAAGTAGTTTGTTATGTAAATGTTGCATCTTATATCTTGTACTTTATTATGTGAATGTTTTATAGGATGGTTAATAAACTCATCAATTTGCACGTTCTAGTAGTGAACATTCAGTTGTTTATGTAAATGGAGATAATGATCATACAAATGATTATAGTGAGTTGATAATGTTATTTTTTATAGATAAGGTAAAGTTAAAACAAGTTGGGTGATGAGAAGCTTTCACCCTAAGCCTTAATACAACATAATAACTAACTAAACTTTATTGTTCTTGAGTAGACAAAACCCACAGCGTACTTTTGGATAGCGTTTGTTGTTTCCCTCGGTGGAGTTTCATGGATAACGTAGATTTGTATCTGGTTAATCCCCATACCTGACATGATGTCAGCAGCCACATTTGTTTCTCGATAGATATGTCGGAACTTCATTGTGTTGATCTGCAGCATGAGTTTATTGCAATAGTAATGATGGGCATTAGTTTAATATTTGAAGAATTTTCATCAGCGATGAGCTTATGGGCTGACTGGGCATCTGTTTCTAAGTAAATTGATTTAAAACCGAGATTGTTTGCCAGCATTAATACATCTCTGATGGCCCAACATTACGCTACGAGACTGTTGTAGCATCCTAGTTTCCTAGAGAAACCAGCTATCCATTGACCCATATTATCTCTCATCACTCCTCCTGAACCCGCATGATTCATATATCCCCGAAATGCTCTATCTGTGTTGATTTTCACCCACCCTTGCGCTAGAGGTATCCATCTAACATCAATAGTATTTTGATGAAATCTGGCATGAGACAAGGAAAGATCTAAAATGAAGGTATTTAAAGTTTTATCTTTAAAAATGAGAGAGTTTCTGTTTTCCCAAATATTCCAAATAGCATAGGGAGAGAACAGGGCCCATTCAATTACTTCAATTGGAGCCCCTGATACCTGACAAAAAACTTGATCAAATCGTTCAAAGGTAGATGATCTGTCGGAGCCACTTTTGATGGAAAAATAAATGAGTTCCACATTTGTTTTGCATGCTCACACATCCATGCAATATGTGTTTGATGTCCTCCACTTCTGTTTGACAAGTTTTGTAGATAGCGTTAATGTTGCAACCCCCGTGATTCAACAATTTGCAAGTAGCTAATTTGTTTTTGAGACTCATCCAAATGAAGTACTGGATTTTGGGAATTGTTTTAGTTTTCCAGACCCAATTCCATTGATCCTGAACATGGCTATTACTATCGTGACCCGCTAAAAGAGAATATGCATAATTAGTTGTAAAGTTATGTGACATAGAACAATTCCAAATTTGTCTATCCAAAGATTCATTTGTCCAGTCACCCGGAATGCTCAGCAACTGATCCAACATGATTTTAGGAAATTCAAACGTAGTTCTATCTAGGTTCCACTCGGCATTAAGAAATACATCCCCTACCATTAGGTTGTCTTCCTCATGCAAAAGTGGTCGATAGATAGAAGAATACAAAGTTTTATCCCCCACCCAAAAGTGGTCGATAGATAGAAGTCAATGTCGATCCATATTTCCTCAAAGTTCTTTGTCTAAGAATCGTGGTCCACAGGCTCGTTCCCTTGTTTAGTCTGCAAACAAATCTACACAACAAAGCTTTATTTCTAATTGTTGCCGATTGAATTCCTAGCCCACCAAGCTTTTTCGGTTTTGTAATTTCTTCCCAACTAATAAGGTGAATTTTCCTTTTCTAGTCCGTGGATCCCCAAACAAAATTTCTGTTTATCCTGTCGAGTTCTTTACAAACTGAAACAGGAAGCATAATACAATGCATATAGTATGAAGGAATACTAGACAAAACTGATTTCACCAAGGTGAGTCTACCTGCCATTGATAAAAGATTAGCCCTCCAACCTGGATGTTTGTTCCTTACTTTATCCAGGACAAAGTTGAAGGAATTAACTTTCGAATTGGACAATTCAAGGGGGAACCCCAAATAAGAACCAAAATTTTTGACCATTTTGAATGATAAAACTTTTGACAAATCGTTTCTTTTAGTACCTGAAACATTTTTGGAGAAGAAAACTGTCGACTTACCCTGGTTGACTTTTTGGCCCGAAATTGCACAAAATGTTTTCAAAACCGAGTTGATGAATTTGCAATTTTCAAGAGTTGTCTCTTCCATGAGAATAAGATCATCATCAAAAACACAGGTAGGACAGACTCAGACTACCTCTTCACACTTTTATTCCTTTCCATTGACCCTGCATCACTTTTTCATCAATAAGAAAAGCTAGATATTCCATGCACATGATGAAGATATATGGGGATAAAGGATCACCTTGTCTAATACCCCTTGTGGGGTAAAATGTATCAAGTTTACCTCCATTAAACAAAATTTCAACCGAATAAGTTCAGATACAATTCATGATCAACCTAATGATTTTACCAGGAAATTTAAAATATTGAAGAGTACTTCTAATGAAATCCCATTCAATTACGTCATAAGATTTTTCAATGTCTATTTTAATGATCATGCATCCTCTTTGCCCTTGTTTATGCTTAGAAAAATGGAGAGACTCTCTCAGTAAGACCACATTGTCAAACCCCCTTCTACCTTGGACAAAACTAGATCGAAAAGGTGAAATAAGATTTTTCAGGCAAGGTCTAGTTCTCTTTACATACAGGGTTACTACATTTTGGAATCATGCACATAAATGTGTTTGTTCTAACTGATAGGAATAATACATTTTTCAAAAACCTCCCCAACAGCGATAGTCAGAGAATTACTCGTACAGTTCCACAACTTTTGGAAGAAAGCCTGGTGTAAACCATCCAGACCGGGAGCTTTAAACGGTTTAAGGTACCAAGTAGCTTTCCTAATTTCTTCCAAAGTGATAGAATTGTTTAAATGAAGAACTTGGAAATCAGTTAAGCAAGTTTCCCAGTTGTCGGGGCAAGCATCAAACATGGAAGATGTGACCTTGGAGGTTGTGAAAAGGTTTGAAAAGGAAATTTTGGAATTCATCCTGAACAAGTTTTCCATTAAAAATCCCATTCCCAACCGAGTCTTTATAACATTTTGATTACAAGCTATGCATAAAACCTCCTTACATGTTCGAAGTTGAATGGACGAGGCAGCCTTACACCTTCTGTGGTTTCCAAGTAATAAGATCTTCGGGCGCAATCTTTACTACTTTGTATGGACCTTCCCACTTAGCTGAAAGCTTGTTCTGACTGTCTAATCTTGTGAATTGATTCATTCACATAACCATCGCTGACTTTTCTATTGAAGTATCGGGCGGTCGCCAGTTGCATTTGAGCTTGAGCTTTGTCTGATTGCGATCGCTTTTCTTCTGCAAGATCGAGGTCTATTCTGCGCTCGATTTCGTTCGCTTCAGTGTTAAAGTGTAGGATTCTGTGGGTAGGCATCGCTATTTCGGCGGGTGCTACTGCTTCTGATCCGTACACTAAACTGAATGGCGTTTCCCCCATTGCTATTTTGGGTGTTGTTCGAATAGCCCATAATACATTATCCAGCTCTTCTGCCCAGTTTCCTTTGAAGGCTTGAACTCGCTTTTTGAGTCCTGTCAGACCAAATTTATTGGTTGCTTCTACTTGCCCATTTGTTTGAGGATGGTGCACTGAGCTGAACCTATGATCAATAGGGTATTCTTCGCAGAGCCACTTAAGTTTCTTCCCTACAAATTATAACAAAGTCGACTTCGATCAGCCTGCCTACTTCCTGCATAATCGCAAAACGCTTGTCGGATCCGAATGACCTTCTTTTATGAGCAATCAGCTTTATCGAGGTATTTATCCTTAGATCATGAGATATTATGTCGGTGCTGATTCCTGGCATGTCAGTGGGCTTCCTGGCGAAGAGTTATTTAAATTCCTTCAAGAAGGCAGTCATGACGTTTCTTTGGTTGTCGTTCAAGGTGGTCCCAATGCGCACCTTCTTTTCTGGACCATCGATCTCAACCTCTGTTAATTCCTCCGTTGGCGCTGGTCGGGCCTGGTCTTCACTCGGGTCATATTCTATCTCGATGGCGAGGGTTTCACTTTGGTTCTTCCTGCGTAGGCAGTTCGTATAGCATTTCCGTGAGGATGGTTGGTCGTGTAGAACTTCTCCGATCCCATTTTGTGTGGGAAACTTCATAGTTTGGCGGACTGTGGATGCCACAATCGTATGAGGATTGATTGTGGTCCTCCCCAGGATGGCGTTATATGATCTAGCCAAGTCGACCACTAAGAAGGTGACTGACACCTTTATGCTCTTCCATCCTTCGCCCAGAATTATCGGCAGGGTTATGGCTCCCAACATATAAGTTATTCTCCCAGCAAAACTGATGAGGGGAAAGTCGACTCGCTTGTGGTCACGTTTGGATTTGCCCATCTTCTCAAAGGCGTCCAAAAATTTAATGTATGTCGAGTTGCCTCCATCGATCAGAATCCTCTTCATGTCGCAACTGTCGACTTTAACTGTGATGACCAGCGCATCATTATGCGAGGTGGTGACATGTTCCAGGTCATCCTCGGAGAATGAGATGATAATATCTTCTTCAGGCCGAGGTCACTTTCCCAGCTGGACAACTGTAGAAATTTGTGTAGCATAGAATTCTCTTGCCTTCGACCCCTCGCCTCCGGCACCAAACCCTCCAACAATCAGGTTTATCACCCTCCCGCTCTGGGATGGGCGAGATTGCTCGGGCGGATCTGGCGAGGGGTTTCTACGTGGTGGCGTTTGACTTCTATCTCGTCCGACCACAAATTCCTTCAACATGCTTCTCTGTATCAGCTTCTCGATGTCGCGCGTAAGGATGCGGCAATCATCGTTTTTGTGGACCTTGGCCTTGTCATATCTGCAGCAGCTTTCCGTATCCTTCCCCATAGGCTGAGCACTCTTGCGGGGCATTGGTGGCCTTGCCAGAGACCTTCTTTCCATCTCGACCAGTACCGCTGAGATCTGCCTGTTCAAAGGCGTGATATAGTCGGGGACCTCTGGATGCCTAGGTCATGGGTTTCTGTTCTAGGTTTATCTCGACCCTTCTTATTCTTATTTTCCTATCGCGTCGGGGCTCAGGAACCACCCTTAGCGAGGTTGTCAGGAAATTGGCTTCAGAATTCGCTTTCTCCAGGTCTATAAAACCTTTCGCCCGCACTGCCAGCTCCTCTATCGTCTCTATCTTCTGCACGTGGTAGCTGTTGCGCAGTTTACTTGAGGCTTTGTTTGCCACATCGAGTCCTTTGTAAAAGGCTCGAATTATATCCCCATCTGTGACTCGACGATCTATTTCAGTGACATACTTATTAAAACGCTCGTAGAAGTCAGCCAATGATTCTCCTAGTTGTTGCTTGACTGTATCCAAGGCGATCACACTTTTTAGTAGTTGGTGCTCTCCCACGTATCGCTCCAAGAATTTGCTCTTAAGCTCGGACCAGGTCCCTATTGATCCTGCAAGGAGGAAGAAGAACCAGGACGACACCTAATCTGAAAGGGTCGACGGAAATAGCAGGGTTTAGTGATTCGGATCGTTCGACTTACCCAACAAAGAGGCCTCAAGCTTGTTGACAAATAGGATTGCCTCTGGAAGGGAGGCTGAAATTTTGATCATGACCAGGTTAGTAGAGAAGGGATGAGTTGATCGCTTCTGGAAGGGAGGCATGACGGTCCCACATCGTTCCTTGAGCCTTTTGCTGATAAGCTCCTAAACTTGGTCAAGAGTGCACTGATTCAGCTGCCCTCCATTCGGTACGGAGCTCAATGGATTGACAGAATAGGTAGGTGTCAGCGCCTAAGTGGAAAACGGAGGTAAGGACTGGGATCCAAAAGTCATCTCTTGATCTTCTTGATCATTGGCCTGGTTCCGACGATTGCTTTTGGAACGAGTTTTCATGATTGTTTTACTTGTTTACCACAGACGGTGACAAATGTTGGGTCTGAAATTCCCAGGTGCTGACTTGGCAGTGGATTGAATGCAAAAAGATGAATGATCAATGCTCTCGTCTTAGCTCAGATAAACCTGCAAGAAGGGGATCGCAACAGAGGGGGTGTCTCTAGGTCCCTCTCCGGTACTTAAATGAGTATACTGTGTGTATGAACTCAAAAACGTAATAAACGTATTGAAAAGCAAGGGTATTTATAGAGTGAAGAGATCAAACCGTTATAGGCAACATAATATCTTGGTGAATATTGTGCGAGTAAAGATTGGGATAGCATATATTACGGTTATGGCGTAATATATCAATTAACGTATGTAATCTTTACAGAACATGTGCCCGATATACACGGGATATCGTGGCCATTTCTTTAGTGACGGTTGCTGGGACCAGAGTTGAGAGCCTAGACATTCTTGGCGAGCAGTAGGAGGCTGTAACCTTGGTTAATGGCGACCTGTGATGGATCTTTGGTGCACTTTGGTTTGGGTTTGATACTGGACCACTTTATGAGGGCCAGATTAACCTTAAGGTGGGTCGGCTCGGTCTGAATGATATGGATTTTACCCCCTCCAAAGTTATCGGGCCTCTAAGGCCTTTCAAATATTAGGTCGTCACTATCAATACCCAACAATTAGTAATTTAATTTTCAAGGCTCGGAAAAGGAGTCATGGAAAATGTTGCAAATTCAATATTTTGTATTTTTTTGCGTCTCGACATAAATATTGTGATTAATTATTCTTATGACTCATTTATTTCCAACCGCAATTAATTAGAATGTCACTTTCATATTTTAGACGTACTTTTGTGTGTTTCCCTATAATACAAGTAGTCTTATTAACGACGACACTTCACATGACATCTCAAACCTATTTGAGTCATAAAAACATAACAACTTAATTATTGAACCGTTAATAATTAATTTATCATACCCAATCAAAATCATCTCTTGTAGTGACACCATTATTTGTATTTATAGTAGGAGCTCATCTCTCTCTCTCTCTCTCTCTCTCTCTCTCTCTCTCTATATATATATATATATATATATATATATATATATTAATTTGGCTAAATCGCATACAATGTTGACAAATAATCTTTTTGCTGTATTTCTCACTCCTAATGTTAAATTAACCTCTTCTACTTGGTCCATAGCAATCATAAATTTCTCATTCCTAGGTGGCATGCCATGTAAATCAGTTTAAAATATTTCAAAGTCTCTCATTCATTCTCAAGATACGTTACAAAACTAATATCTTTTCTCTTTATATTACATTAATATTTAAGATTTTTCATTAAATATATTTTATGAAGTGAAATTTATATAATAATAAAATACATAATATTAGGGCTCATCATGGGCGGTCCGTTCCGGTCTTGAAGTCAAGACCGAGACCGAAATTTCGGTTTTGCCTTATGGAGGACCGAGACCGAGATCGACCGAGATCGACTCGGGACGGTCTCGGTCTTGGACTGAATCTGCACAAAAAATAGTTCACCTCTCAAAAAAACATTATGAGCTCACGATATTCTTTAGTAAATTTATCAGGATGCAACTTTTATAGAGATAGAAAACCTACAAAATCCACATTTTTTTCGGTCCAACTGTCTTTTTTGATCACCCCTACATAATATTATATTTTATAAATATCAAGTATGCACATATTTAAATTTACTTTTACAAATTAAAATACAGATTAAATAAGGGTCATTTTATATAACACATAATACTCTTATTAAAAGAAGACATAACTAACATATTAACATCACCTGTTTCATTATAATAATATCACAATAAATTTTAACAATGTCAAAAAATTAAGTATTATATATTTATAAACTAAATATAATTTACAGTTAACAAATAGATAAAATATAATATGTATACTAAAGTATTAATGATTATTACTATTTCTAGAAAAAATATAAATATTTTTATATATACATTGATCGAAGTAATAAACCATAGAGAATAAGTCAAGAGTATTATATGGACATTAACATATGCTTTTATATATTTATAACCCAACCTATTTTTGAATTATTAAAATACGAATTATATAATAAAAATATAATATATTACCATTACTACGAAAACAAAAAATTACAAAATTATTAATGATTTTAATAGTCTTTTGTAAACATATGCACACAATTAAGTCATAAAAATATATAAAATTAGTTAACTTAAAAGTATTGATTATTATCTTATTATTAATTTTAATTAATATTTCTTGACCAATTAATTTTAATTACTGGCACATTCATTTTGAGCTAATTTGATGAACAAATGCACTTAATATAATATATAATTTTTGTATGTCATAATATAATTTATAATAACTTATCTATACAACAGTTTTAAGTTTGAATATTTTTATTGCAAACAATTCAAACTTACAACAATGATCTTTTTGAAAAATTATAATAGTGTATATTAATAAATTAAAACATATTACTAATTGCGCAAAGTGCAAACCGGATATCTAGTATGTACAATGCATTGAAGCATTACATACAATCTCACTAGATTATCCCACTTATTGTCTAAGCTTTTAACTCTTATTAAATAATTTAAAACGAAAATTTATTATATGTTAGAACTTGAGCTCTATCTAATAAACTAAATTATTTTAAATTTGAACGAATCAAATCTAATAGACAAATAAGGGTAATCATTTATAGAACTTGAACTCTATCCGAAAAATAACTAATCATAGAAAAAGATATTTAGATTGTATATATAATGTGTAACTACAATGAACACTACTAATATGATATTCTTTCACAGTGAAAACTTTAGCACTTCTTTAATTAAGACACGATATCAACATTTTAAATCTAGCCATGTTAGGATTTAATGTTTAACAAACCTCTTATGACCAGGTCCGATCTGAATTTCATACATAGAGTAAACGGAAAATAACACATAACCAAGTCAACAGAATTTGAACATGTAATAATCTCCTTACTAACATGATGGTGAAGTGTATAGGTTGTACACACGTTTGTATAATTCATGTGGTTGTAAGGATTAGTTGAAGGGCAGATGAGAAAAATATCTTATTGAACAATGTAATTTTACACAAATGAAAATTCTTTTTCTTGAAGCGTTTTTAGGGAAGAAGATATGCTCCATCCACGACCTATTTATCTTTCTTCATTTCCACAAAATTTTGGAACACAAAATTCTATCGCGACACTAACCTACTTTACCGGGAAATTTCATTTTTAAAGGAAACAATCTAAACAATGCCATTCTTAAATTTCATAAAACTATTATTTGAATTAATCTATATTTTTTACACAATTAAATATGTAAATGTATTTTAAAATGGTGGTGAAAGGAGTCTTGAATTCCATCCCAAATTATTATTAATGATAATTATGAATCGAATGTGATAAAAAAAATCACCTTCATTTTCAAATATACTAGTGTATTATCAATACTAAACTCCGACACGCGCTACACGCGTGCACGTTGTTGTCATTTGTCTTGTGTGAGGTGTTAGAAGAGCATGATCGACCCGATTCCTATGATAGTCCAATAATTAAACACTTGATTAAAATATTATTTGAATTGTATGCCTAAACTTAAATTATATAAAATAATGAAATAAAATTAATTATGTTTTAAATATTTTTAAGAAATTGCTCGAGTATCCAGGAGACTCTTTAGTAGTGGTTCTTACTCCGGAATGCTCGAGCAATTTCTTAAAAATATTTAAAACAAAATTAATTTTATTTCATTATATTATGTAATTTAAGTTTTGTCTTACAATTCAAATAATATTTTTAAACAAGTGTTTAATTCTTGTACTATCCTAGGAATTGGGTCGATTATGTCCTCCTATCACCTCACGCAAGACAAACGACGACAACGTGCACGCTCGTAACGCCTGCCAGAGTGTAGTATAACCATTTGGAAAATACGCTTAATTGGACTTGTTGGATCTTGAAATCCTGGTTGCTGATCTGGCAGTGAATTGAATGCTAGATGCTGGTTGAACAATGCTCTTGCCTTAGCTCCGGTGAACCTGCAAGTAGGGGAGCGCAACAGAGGGGGTGTCTCTGGGTCCCTCTCCGATGCTTAAATGAGTATATGTGTGTATATAGCTCAAAACGTAATGAATGTATGTAAAGCAAAGGTATTTATATGTGTGTTGTTGAAGATTTGGATAATAGATATGGCAGTTACGGCGAAATATTGCAGTTACCATATCTAATCCTTAGTGAATATGTGACCGAGATACGCGGGATATCGTGGCCACTCCCTTATTAACGGTTGGTGGGACAAGATGAGAGAGGCAATGCTCTCTTCGGGGCGAGCACTCCCATGGCGAGCAGCAGGAGGTCGCGACTTGGTGAAGGATGGCGACCAGCTAGGGAGCCTTTGGCGTCCATATCGTCTGGAGCTCGATCCTGGGCCACTCTATGGTGGGATAGTTTGACTTTGACTTAGGCTGATCCGGTTCGAATATCTTGGGTTTACCCCCTACAGGATTATTGGGCCTTCGAGGCCTTTTCCTTATTGGGCCGTCACTATTAATACCCAATATTTGCCCCCGAAGCTTGATTGAAATTCCTTCAGTCGAGCTTGGTAGGGTTTGAGATAGTGACGCTTTAAATTTGGTTTTCCTTATCTCTTTTTGTGGTTCATGACCTTAGGGACACTTCATGCTTGTTTGGCGATCAGTCATCCCATTGTCCAAGGCTGAAGGAATATTCTTCTTTTTATTCCTTCTTGGCGATCACTCGAGGCAGTCTAGGCTTGTGAAGGTCTACCTTTCTTTACTAGGCGATCATTACCTATAAAAGGTATTCTTAATAAAGCCTATCAGTGCGCTGGGGATCACTTTGTCTGTATGATGGACTTTAGCATTTAATAACTGCACAGTCATCCAGAAGTCGAACAGTCATTTGAAGCACGCCTGTCATTTAATATTCTGTAACCCACGGGTAGTCTGACAACTTTCTGCACTGGCCAACCGTTTGTCTGCCTGAGGTGTCTCTTAGAATTCGGACATTGTTTCGATTTCTTCCGAAAAGGTGCAATTATTCTTCTGTGCCGTTTCGATTCAGTCTGTGGCGGTTACTTCTTAATTTGTCTATATAAGGGACAGCAGTTCCCTCATTTTGTCCTTTACGTTTCCATTTCTTCAGACTCTAGAGTCTTCTTCGTTTCCTGATATCCTTCTCTGCAAACTCCTCCTTTCTTCCTGTCAATCTTCCCAATCCACATCCTAACAGACTCCATGGCCATTCGCAATCAGTCCGGGAAGATCAAGCAAACGGCCAACAAGACTTCTTCTTCGACCCCTAAGGTGTCGAAGAACACCAATGCCCCCTGACCATTAGGGACGGCTCTCTGCCAGCCTCGACTGAGAGGCAGGCTGACCTTGGAAGGACCGCAGCCACGCCTGTGGTGGTGGATGGGCCTAAACTCCATACGCCCATATTTTCTCCAAAAGGTAAATACTCTACTTTATTGCTCTGTTATGAGAGTATCCCCTGTTTTTCCCTGTTTTTTATACTCGTTGTTGCCATATCTGAACTGTTCGAGTAGATGTCAAGACCAACAAGCTGAAGCCGGCTTATTTTAAGACGGTGGTGGCGCTTGGTGGTTTTGGTGCGGTGGATGCTCCTAGATACCCAAGCCTAGGTCTGCACACCGCTATTTCGACGGGTGCTACTGCTTTTGATCCGTACACTAAACTGAATGGCGTTTCCCCCATTGCTATTTTGGGTGTTGTTCAAATAGCCCATAATACATTATCCAGCTCTTCTGCCCAGTTTCCTTTGAAGGCTTGAACTCGCTTTTTGAGTACTGTCAGACCAACTTTATTGGTTGCTTCTGCTTGCCCATTTGTTTGAGGATGGTGCACTGAGCTGAACCTATGATCAATAGTGTATTCTTCGCGGAGCCACTTAAGTTTCTTCCCTACAAATTGTGGATCAATATCGCTTATGAGTGTCTCAGGGACGCCAAACCGCGAAAATATGTTGACTTTCATGAAGTTGATCACTTGGAATTCAGTCGTAGAGGCCAAAGCTTTCGCCTCTATCCACTTGGTGAATTAGTCGATCGCCACTGATGTGGGTTCTTTGCCTAGTGCTGATGGGAAAGGGGCCCAAGATGTCTATTCCCCATTTGGCAAAAGGCCATGCGCCCACCATTGGGGATAGCAGTGTTGGTGGTCGACCAGATTGTGGCGCGAATTGTTGACAAGTCACGCGCATCTTTGTCAATTATGACGCATCTTTGCTCAAGGTTGGCCAATAGTAGGCTAATATGAAGATTTTGCGCGTCAATGAGCGTGCACCTTCATGGCATGTGGCAACTCCTTCGTGAGCTTCTCGCAAAACTCTTTCTGTCTCGGGATGAGAGATGCACCTTAAATAGGGAGTCAAATATCCTCGCCTATAGATCTCTCCATCTATGAGAAGATAGCTTGCTGACAAACGACTTATTTTCGTGAACTCGCCTTCATTTTCTGGGAGTATTCCTTCTTCAAGAATTCTATAATGTAGTCATCCAGGTTACCTGCCCTTGAATGTTGGAGACTTCTGGTCGGTTGTCCAGAAATTTCACATCCTGAATTCTTGTCCCTCCGAACGCGAGCTTGCTTAAGGAGTCTGACAGCTGGTTGTCTTAATGAGTTATTTTGCTATCTCGAGGTACTTCTTCATCTTTTCCCCTTTTGCTTCGTAAGTGCCATTGACTTGATTGACAAATAGCTCTGAGTCTCTTTTTGCTCTGAGTGACGTTATGCCCATTCCTTTAGCGAGTCGTAGTCTAGTGATAAGAGCTTCATACTCAGACTCATTGTTGGTCGCCTTAAAAGTAAGGGTGATCGCACACTTTAAAGGCTCTCCCTCAGGGGGGATGAGAATTAATCCTGCCCCCGAGCCTTCTCTTGAAGAGGATCCATCAATATAGAGTTCCCAGCCTTGGCTTGTATCTCCTGATGGACTTGGCCGGTTCGCAAATTTGATCTTGATTTCGCTCAGCTCGATCGCCCATTTAACCATTCTTCCTGAATAGTCTGGCTTCAGCAAGAAGTGTTTGAGAGCCTAGTTGGTGAGGATTGTAATGGCATGCGCGTGGAAGTATGGTCTTAATTTCCGAGCAGCAATAACTAAGGCATAGAGATACTTCTCTATCTGGACATATTTTATTTCAACTGAGTTAAACATCTTGCTAACAAAATAACTGGACTCTGCACATTTTCCTCTTCTCTTATTAATACGGCACTGGCTGCAACCTCGCTAATGCTTAGATAAAGAAAGAGTTGCTCGTCGGGAATGGGCTTCGCTAGAGCTGGGAGTGTTTGAAGGAGATGCTTTAAGGATTTGAAGGCAGCCTCGCAGTCCGGCGCCCGCTCGAACCCGCGGTAGGCCCTGAGAGTTTTGAAGAATGGGAGTGACCTTTCGCTCGCCCTGGAAAGAAAGCGATTGAGTGCGGCCAGGAGCCCATTCAGACATTGGACCTCCTTGTGGCAAGTTGGTGACTTCATCTCCTCGATGGCTTTGAGTTTTTCCGGGTTCGCCTCAATTTCGCTCTCGCTTACCATAAATCCCAGAAATTTGTCGGGCTTGACTCTGAAGACACACTTTGCTGGGTTTAGGCGAACACTATGCCTCCTAATGCACTCAAACGCATCTCGAAGGTCTTCTGTGTGAGTACTTCCCTTTATTGTTTCGACGAGCATGTCGTCCACGTAAGCCTCCATGTTACGCGCCATCATGTCCTGGAACAGTCGGTTTACCATTTGCTAATATGTAGCTCCGACATTGATTAGACTGCATCACTTTGTAACAAAGTATATCTCCATATACATAGAAGGTTGTGTGGGCTTCATCGGTTGGGTGCATTCGAATCTGATTGTAGCCTAAATAGGCGTCCATGAAGCTCAGCATCTCATGACCAGAGGTTGCGTCGACCAGTTGATCAATTCGAGGAAAGGGATATGATTCTTTCGGGCAATCTCTGATCAGGTCGCGAAAGTAGACGCACATTCTCCACTTGCCGTTTGATTTTTTAACGAGAACTGGGTTGGCGACCCACCTCTGAATTCTCACCTCCCTAACAAAGTCGGATTCGATCAGCCTGCCTACTTCCTGCCTAACAAAACGCTTGTCGGGTCCGAATGACCTTCTTTTATGAGCAATCGGCTTTATCGAGGGATCTATCCTTAGCTCATGAGAAATTATGTCGGTGCTGATTCCTGGCATGTCAGTGGGCTTCCAGGCGAAGAGTTCTTTAAATTCCTTCAAGAAGGCAGTAAGGGCGTTTCTTTGGTTGTCGTTCAAGGTGGTCCCAATGCGCACCTTCTTTTCTGGACCATAGACCTCAACCTCTGTTAATTCCTCTATTGGCGCTGGCCGGGCCTGGTCCTCACTCGGGTCATATTCTATCTCGATGGCGAGGGTTTCCCTTTGGTTCTTCCTGCGTAGGCAGTTCGCATAGAATTGTCGTGAGGAGGCTTGGTCGTGTAGAACTTCTGCGATCCCATTTGCCGTGAGGATGCTCTTCCATCCTTCGCCCAGAATTATCGGTAGGGTTATGGCTCCCAACATATAAGTTGTTCTCCCATCAAAACTGATGAGGGGAAAGTCGACTCGCTTGTGGTCACGTTTGGATTTGCCCATCTTCTCAAAGGCGTCCAAAAATATAATGTATGTCGAGCTGCCTCCATTGATCAGAATCCTCTTCATGTCGCAATTGTCGACTTCAACTGTGATGACCAGCGCATCATTATACGGAGTGGTGACATGTGCCATGTCATCCTCGGAGAATAAGATGATAATATCTTCTTCAGGCCGAGGTCACTTTCCCAGCTGGGCAGCTGTAGAAATTTGAGTAGCATAGAATTCTCTTCATTCGACCCCTCACCTCCGGCACCAAACCCTCCAGCAATCAGGTTTATCACCCTCCCGCTCTGGGATGGGCGAGATTGCTCGGGCGGAGCTGGCGAGTGGTTTCTACGTGGTGGCGTTTGACTTCTGTCTCGTCCGACCACAAATTCCTTCAACATGCTTCTCTGTATCAGCTTCTCGATGTCGCGCGTGAGGATTCGACAATCATCGTTTTTGTGGACCTTGGCCTTGTGATATCTGCAGCAGATTTCGGTATCCGTCCCCATAGGTTGAGCACTCTTGCGGGGCATTGGTGGCCTTGCCAGAGACCTTCTTTCCATCTCGACCAGTACCGCTGAGATCTGCCTGTTCAAATGCGTGAAATACTCGGGGACCTCTGGATGCCTAGGTCCTGGGTTTCTGTTCATGGTTTATCTCGACCCTTCTTATTCTTCTTTTCCTTCCTACCATCGCGTCTGGGCTCAGGAACCACCCTTAGCGAGGTTGTCAGGAAATTGGCTTCAGAATTCGCCCTCTCCAGGTCTATAAAACATTTCGCCCGCACTACCAGCTCCTCCATCGTCTCTATCTTCTGCACGTGGTAGCTGCTGCGCAGTTTACTTGAGGCTTTGTTGGCCACATCGAGTCCTTGGTAAAAGGCTCGAATTATATCCCCATCTGTGACTCGACGATCTATTTCAGTGACATTCTTATGAAAACGCTCGTAGAAGTCAGCCAATGATTCTCCTAGTTGTTGCTTGACTGCGTCCAAGGCGATCACACTTTTTAGCAGTTGACGCTCTCCCACGTATCACTCCAAGAATTTGCTCTTAAGCTCGGACCAGGTCCCTATCGATCCTGCAAGGAGGCCGAAGAACCAGGACGACACTGAATCTGAAAGGGTCGACGGAAATAGCAGGGTTTAGTGATTCGAATCGTTCGACTTACCCAACAGAGAGGCCTCAGGCTTGTTGACAAATAGGATTGCCTCCACCACTGTATTCGGGGATGGCCCTGGCGACGACATCTTTTGGAAGACGGAGGTAAGGACTGGGATCCAAAATTCATCTCTTGATCTTCTTGAAAGGCTCTCGTACCCGGATTTCCAGTTTTTTCTTGTCTTGGCCCTGCAGGGCGAGGATTTTCCTGAGGAGCAGGGGCTTGTCTGCGAGCCTGTCCTAAGATAGTCTCCAAGAGGGATATCATCTCCGGGGTTACTTGAATATTTTCCCCATCCACTTGGACGGTGGGTTGAGCTGGAATCTCTGCGGTGTTTGGAATAGGGGCCGGTCTAGAATTGCCAACATGTTCTCGTGTTGGCCTCGGAGGGACGGCATTAAGGACTGCTTGGCTAGTAGGTTCTTGGTGGAGCGGCGAAGCGGCGACGGAATCAGAGCTGTCTGAGGATTGCTCATTGGCCTGGTTCCGACGATTGCTTTTGGAACAAGTTTGCATGATTGTTTTACTTGTTTCCCACAGACGGTGACAAATGTTAGGTCTGAAACTCCCAGGTGCAGACTTGGCAGTGGATTGAATGCAAAAGGATGAATGATCAATGCTCTCACCTTAGCTCGGATGAACCTGCAAGAAGGGGATCGCAACAAAGGGTGTGTCTCTGGGTCCCTCTCCAATACTTAAATGAGTATACTGTGTGTATGAACTAAAAAACGTAATAAACGTATTGAAAAGCAAGGGTATTTATAGAGTGAAGATATCAAACCGTTATAGTTAACATAATATCTTGCTGAATATTGTGCGAGTAAAGATTGGGATAGCATATATTACGGTTATGGCGTAATATATCAATTAACGTATGTAATCTTTACAGAACATGTCCCCGATATACACGGGATATCGTGGCCATTTCTTTAGTGACGGTTGATGGGACCAGAGTTGAGAGCCTAGACATTCTTGGCGAGCACTCCTATGGCGAGTAGTAGGAGGCTGTAATCTTGGTTAATGGCTACTTGTGATGAATCTTTGGTGCACTTTGGTTTGGGTTTGATACTGGACCACTTTATGAGGGTTAGATTAACCTTAAGGTGGGTCGACTCGGTCTGAATGATATGGATTTTACCCCTTGCAAAGTTATCGGGCCTCTAAGGCCTTTCAAATATTAGGTCGTCACTATCAATACCCAACAGTTAGTAATTTAATTTTCAAGTCTCATAAAAGGAGTCATGGAAAATGTTGCAAATTCAATATTTTGTATTTTTTTGCGTCTCGACATAAATATTGTGATTATTTATTCTTATGACTCATTTATTTCCAACCGCAATTAATTAGAATGTCACTTTCATATTTGAGACGTACTTTTGTGTGTTTCCCTATAATTCAAGAAGTCTTATTAACGACGACACTTCACATGACATCTCAAACCTATTTGAGTCATAAAATCATAACGACTTAATTATTGAGCCGTTAATAATTAATTTATCATACCCAATCAAAATCATCTCTTGTAGTGACACCATTATTTGTATATATAGTAGGAGCTCATCTATCTCTCTCTCTCTCTATATATATATATATTAATTTGTCTAAATCGCATACAATGTTGACAAATAATCTTTTTGCTGTATTTCTCACTCCAAATGTTAAATTAACCTCTTCTAATTGGTCCATAACAATCATAAATTTCTCATTCCTAGGTGGCATGCCATGTAAATCAGTTTAAAATATTTTAAAGTCTCTCATTCATTCTCAAGATACGTTACAAAGCTAATATATTTTTTCTTTATATTACATTAATATTTATGATTTTTCATTAAATATATTTTATGAAGTGAAATTTATATAATAATAAAATACATAATATTAGGGCTCATCATGGGCGGTCCGTTCCGGTCTTGCCTTCAAGACCGAGACCGAAATTTCGGTTTTGCCTTCTGGAGGACCGAGATCGACTCAGCCAAAAAAGCTCGCCCGAGTCGGTCTTTCTTGACTCGGGCCGGTCTCGGTCCTGGACTGAATCTGCACAACAAAAAAAACTATGAGTTCTCGGTATTCTTTAGTAAAAGGCGAAAAAATAGTTCACCTCTCAAAAAAACATTATGAGTTCACGATATTCTTTAGTAAATTTATCAGGATGCACCTTTTATAGAGATAGAAAACCTCCAAAATCCACATTTTTTCGGTGTGGTATTATTAAAATCTCAAATCCACATTCATTCAGTCTGGGCCGGTCCTAAACGGGCTTTCGGGAAAAAATCCCGAGACCGAGACCGACCTTGAAGAAAAAAAAACGCCCGCTCGGTCTCGGTTCTAGTCGGGCAGATCTTGTCGGGAATTCAGTCCAACTATCTTTTTTGATCACCCCTACATAATATTATATTTTATAAATATCAAGTATGCACATATTAAAATTTACTTTTACAAATTAAAATACAGATTAGTTAAGGGTCATTTTATATATCACATAAAACTCTTATTAAAATAAGACATAACTAACATATTAACATCACCTACTTCATTATAATAATATCACAATAAATTTTAACAATGTCAAAAAATTAAGTATTATATATATATAAACTAAATATAATTTACAGTTAACAAATAGATAAAATATAATATGTATACTAAAGTATTAATGATTGTTACTATTTCTAGAAAAAATACAAATATTTATATATATATATATTGATAGAAGTAACAAACCATAGAGAATAAGTCAAGAGTATTATATGGACATTAACATACGTTTTTATATATTTATAACCCAACCTATTTTTGAATTATTAAAATACTAATTATATAATAAAAATATAATATATTATTATTACTACGAAAACAAAAAATTACAAAATTACTAATGATTTTAATAGTCTTTTGTAAACATATGCACAAAATTAAGTCATAAAAATATATAAAATTAGTTAACTTAAAAGTATTGATTATTATACATAAAAATATATAAAATTTGAACGAATCAAATCTAATAGACAAATAAGGGTAATCATTTATAGAACTTGAACTCTATCCGAAAAATAATTAATCATAGAAAAAGATAGTTAGATTGTATATATAATGTGTAACTACAATGAACACTACTAAATATGATATTCTTTCACAGTGAAAACTTTAACACTTCTTTAATTGAGAAACGATATCAACATTTTAAATCTAGACATGTTCGGATGTAATGTTTAACAAACCTCTTATGACCAGGTCCGATCTGAATTTCATACATAGAGTAAACGGGAAATACCACATAACCAAGTCAACAGAATTTGTACCTGTAATAATCTCCTTACTAACATGATGGTGAAGTGTATAGGTTGTACACACGTTTCAATAATTCATGTGGTTGTAAGGATTAGTTGAAGGGCAGATGAGAAAAATATCTTATTGAATAATGTAATTTTACACAAATGAAAATTCTTTTTCTTGAAGCGTTTTTAGAGAAGAAGATATGCTCCATCCACGACCTATTTATCTTTCTTCATTTCCAGAAAATTTTGGAACACAAAATTCTATCGCGACACTAACCTACTTTACCGGGAAATTTCATTTTTAAAGGAAACAATCTAAACAATGCCATTCTTAAATTTCATAGAACTATTATTTGAATTAATCCATATTTTTTACACTATTAAATATATAAATATATTTTAAAATGGTGGTGAAAGGAGTCTTGAATTCCATCCCAAATTATTGTTAATGATAATTATGAATCGAATGTGATAAAAAAAATCACCTTCATTTTCAAATATACTAGTGTATTATCAATACTAGACTCCGACACGCGCTACACGCGTGCAAGTTGTTGTCATTTGTCTTGTGTGAGGTGTTAGAAGAACATGATCGGCCCGATTCCTATGATAGTACGATAATTAAACACTTGATTAAAATATTATTTGAATTGTATGTCTAAACTTAAATTATATAATATAATCAAATAAAATTAATTATGTTTTAAATATTTTTAAGAAATTGCTCGAGTATCCAGGAGCCTTGCTCCGGGATGCTCGAGCAATTTCTTAAAAATATTTAAAACAAAATTAATTTTATTTCATTATATTATGTAATTTAAGTTTTGTCTTACAATTCAAATAATATTTTTAAACAAGTGTTTAATTCTTGTACTATCCTAGGAATCGGGTCGATCATGTCCTCCTATCACCTCACGCAAGACAAACGACGACAACGTGCACGCACGTAGCGCGTGCCAGAGTGTAGTATAGCCATTTGGAAAATACGCTTAATTGGACTTGTTGGATCGTGAAATCCTGGTTGCTGATCTGGCAGTGAATTGAATGCCAGATGCTGGTTAAACAATGCTCTTGCCTTAGCTCCGGTGAACCTGCAAGTAGGGGAGCGCAACAGAAGGGGTGTCTCTGGGTCCCTTTCCGATACTTAAATGAGTATATGTGTGTATATAGCTGAAAACGTAATGAATGTATGTAAAGCAAAGGTATTTATAGGGTAGGAGAGATCAAACCGTATAAGGTAACCGTATATCTTAGTGAATATTGTGTTGTTGAAGATTTGGATAATAGATATGGCAGTTACCATATCTAATCCTTAGTGAATATGTGACCGATATACGCGGGATATCGTGGCCACTTCCTTATTAACGGTTGATGGGACCAGATGAGAGAGGCAAGGCTCTTTTCGGGGCGAGCACTCCCATGGCGAGCAGTGGGAGGTCGCGACTTGGTGAAGGATGGCGACCAGCTAGGGAGCCTTTGGCGTCCATATCGTCTTGAGCTCGATCCTTGGCAACTCTATGGTGGGCCAGTTTGACTTTGACTTAGGCTAATCCAGTTCAAATATCTTGGATTTACCCCTCCAGGGTTATTGGGCATTCGAGGCATTTTCCTTATTGGGCCGTCACTATTAATACCCAACATGACTCTAGAACTTCCATTTGAATTTTATTTTAGATTTCATATGAATTTTGTTCTATACCTATTCATTGAGTGGATGAAAATTGACTATTAGAGAACAATATAGATGTATGAGCAATATGATTAGTAGTAACTGAAAAGAGTATACTCAAATTATACAATAAAAGAAAATTAAGATGTATATCTTCCTCCTAACTAACTATAACAAAATTAATTGATATAGCTAATTGAAAAGAATATAATCAAATATAATTAAAGAAAATTACAATGCACATTTTCGCCATTACTATAACAAAATTGAGCATTTAATTGTTAAACCTAACAAAATATTTTGTAGACTCCGTTCGAGTATATATATTGATAATTCTTTTGAAATCCCATTTCTTAACCAAAACTTTTGTTAGTGACTACATATAATATTTTTGTTACTATAATTGTTTATTACTATGCGTGAGAAAGTAACATATAATTATTTGTTACTAAGAATATGGTCAAACAAATATATGTCGATATTTGATAAAGTTGACTTTGCGCATTGTTTATAGTCACTTATAGTCATACTCACTAACATACTATGTCGTACTATCTCATCGCATTCCAACTATCACTTAATGACTTACCTCGAAATTTCTAGGAGTATTTATACCGACTATTACAACGACTATTACAAATTTACCATGATAACATCATCTATCGCTTAATGTTCGATCTCGAACTTTATATGAGTAATTTTCACTCACATAATATCTCATCTCATACCGTTGATGATTGACCTCGAAATTTTTATGAGTATTTTCACCCCGACAACATCCCTAGGAATTCAGTCATATGCGCTCATACCATTTGAGATTTAAGATGTACACTCATAATTAAGAACTTCTCAATGAATGCATTCAATATACTCTTAAGATATCTTAACACGCTTACTACCATGTCTATAAAAAAACGACTATTACAAATCTATCATGCCACCATTAGAAATTCCCAATAATTTGCATCAAAAAATAAAATTAGATATTTGACAAATTTCTTCCTAATTTTTTTACTTTGATATTTTCAGAGTTCATAAATTATTGGTAATTAAGTTAAGTATTTTATTTATATTTTAATTTCATATATATTTATCAAATGTTTAATTCTCATACTGCTACCTCAAGCACGATAAATATTTATCATGTTTGTTTATAATAATACGACAAAAACATATATGTTGACATTTGGACAAAATTGACCTTGCACCATGTTTATAGTCAGGAGGGAAATGCGCTCCCTTGAGACATCTCTTGGAGTATTTCATACCTGACACGCAACCTTTTTT
The DNA here is from genome assembly GCA_946814005.1 of Chamaenerion angustifolium. Classification (NCBI taxonomy): domain Eukaryota; kingdom Viridiplantae; phylum Streptophyta; class Magnoliopsida; order Myrtales; family Onagraceae; genus Chamaenerion; species Chamaenerion angustifolium. Next base: position 23,680,334 of record OX328271.1, on the reverse strand, counting down.
TGAGTATTTTACTACCGACATCCAACTGACCTTTCTTTCAGTATTATACTCCTGACATCCGTCCAACCTTTCTTTAGGTATTATACTCTCGACATCTGACCTTTCTTTGAGTATTATGCTCCTAACATCTGACCTTTCTTTGACTATTTCACTCCCAACATCCGACCTTTCTCGACATCCGACCTTTCTTTGAGTATTATACTCCCGACATTTCCAGGATTTGAACCTGGATGCTGTTATTATCTATGATTTAAGACGTACACCTTAACTAGCGGTCTCATGAGTATGAACATGTTAGTGAAGACATTCAATACACTCGTAAGATATCTTTGCAATCTCACTACCATGTCTATGAAATAACAACTATAAAATTACATATTTGATTAACTTCTTCCTTATTTTTTAATTAGATATTTTGAGAGTTATTGTTTACTTTAATACTTTCAAAGTTCATAAAGCAGGATTGAGAGTTAATTGTATTCATATTTTAATTTTAGATATATTTGGAATGTAGGCTTTCGTAAAGAAATACTTATATAATCTAAATTTGATCAATCCTAAAAATACCGTGTAAAGATAATAAATAATAAACACCAAGAAAAAATAATGATTTTTATATTTTGTAATTTCTAAAAAATTATTTCAAAACATCAACGGGTTTATTTTAATTTTGTAGTAAAATATTTTTGTTAATTTTTTCTCGACATGTAATACTTAAAGTTTGGATGATATTTGTTTGGAGTAATAACATATTAACAACTTTTGGAAGATGTAATCATTTATGCATTAATATTAATAGTACTAAAATAATGTATAGTTTTTTTTTTAAATATTTTAACAATTTTATTATTTGAAAAATACTCTATAACACATAATTATTTTTATAAAAAAATGTATACATTAATCAAATATCTCCTTTCAATTTTTTTTTAAAATTTTAAAATTTGATTATTTTTTTTGGTATTTATTGCTTCACGCGATAGATTATGTATATTCAATATATAAATATACGTCAATTTTGATTGATTTTAATTCTATTTTAATTATTTAAATTTATAAATGAAATGTACTTTTATAACACAATGCTCGCAATTCAAGAAATCTTTAACTTCTTGGAAGGAAGATAGAATGTTTTGAAGAAAATAAATCTATATAATTGTAAAAACATGAAAAGTCACAATTATCAATACAATATGACGAATTGAGAACATAATATACAATTATCATTATTTTGTAAAATTGTAAAGTTAATAATAAAATAAATTAAATTAAAAAAATGAATAAATAATAAATGAGATTTCTTCTTCCACTATAATTTAAATTTAAACTATTTTTTAAATTAAATCTAAATAACATATTCTAGTATCAAATATTAAACATATCACTCACGTAGTCAGTTTTTATCATCTTATATTATAAATATGGTTTAATATGTTTATTTTTAAACAGTTGAGTCTTAGGTTTAAAATTGGTAAGATGTAAAAATTAAAAAATTGAAATCCTAATTTTAATATATTTTTATTACAACCAGGAAACGACAAAGGATTCCATATAAAAACCATTGATCACATTTTAACAGCTATAATGTATAACTATTCTTAATTTATTTTTATACAAAAATTGAACTATTGGATTTTTTCCATTTAAAAATATTATTAAATTTGTTGGCGTAAAATATATTTCAATTTTTTTCACCATTTCTTTAGAAAAATCTATCTATATTTTTAGAATAAAAAAACATGAGTAAATAAATAGAATTACAACTAGTAGTCTTTGCAAAGTAATGAATCTCTATATATACATTTTCAAGAAAAAATAAATAAGTGGAGGTAGTTATGTTTATTTGGAAACGACAATGTTTAAGATATGGTTAGTAGATGCAGTTATTGGGGTGCATCTCCGAGATTTCTTCTCCCAAAAATAATAAAATTTTAAAATATAATTATCAAAATAATGGATCCACTGGTAAAAACAAAACTGAGCAAGCAAACCCTCTCATTATATTTTTTACAAAAAAGAAGGAAAACAAAAACACGAGAGAAAAAATTTAAAAACAATCTAAAGCCTCTATAAAAAAGCCGAAACAATGTATATCTTATTTATTTATTTTTGTTTTTGTCAAACACGCAAGACATATAGGTACCCATATCTCTATTTCTTCATTTTTTGTCACTGATTTTTGTTTTGGAAAAAATGATTTATTAAGATTTGACCAAAATTTTGGTCTAACTCTTGATTCTCATTTCATTTACATATTTCAGTGAAAATTCAGTTAAACTTTTAATTGATATATTTTGTGAATTTATAGTAATTCTACTCAAAATGTGTTGGTTGTGGCCTAGCCCATGTGCCGGTCTGATTCGACCTGGGCCGATTTAGGGTTAAACTGACCCAATTTTACTTGGTAATGGTAAATGGAGAAGAAAGTAATATATTAGAAAATATGACTTTGGTATAATATATTAGGAAATATGATTAATGTTATAATATATTAGAAAATATTCTCCACTATATTGCACAATATACCTAGGATATTGTTACTATGATTTATATAACTTTATGCATTTGCCATATTAAGAGAATATTACTAATAAAATATTTCATAAAGAAATAGTTCCTAATAATATATTTCCTAATGGAGTGTTTCCTAATGTAATATAGTTTTTGGTCAGATTCAAGTTCATAGTTGTGTTCGAATTTATGTTGAAGTCCAAGTTCAGGTATTGTTCAATTTGGTTAAGGGAAACACCGGGTTTGTTTCGCGTCGACGACACAGTTTTATCCTCGGAAGTAATCTTCCTAATATTTCCTCTTACACGAACCATTTACGGTGAGGAGGGGGCGAAATTGACTTAAGGAGACCATTTTGATACGAGACTCATTAATTTTTCTACAAAACCCATTTTCTAGGGGCAATTTTGTCATTTCATCAATTTGCATTTCATTTAATATTTTTATGCATTTTTAATTTCGAAAAGTATTATTTAATTTCCTATATTTTAGTAACAATCTTAAGGAAATCTTTTCTTTTAGTAATTTGAGGAGACAAAGAACTGCTCGGTTCATTAATTTGTGAAATAATCATTTTGTTAGAAAACAAAAATTTCAGTATTTTTCTGTTTTAGAATAATGGTTGCAAACTACAATGATGTTAATATCAATGCTGGAGTTGTGGCTCAGACTGAAGTCCTCAATGCGTCGTCGAATACGCCCGTCGTTGCGCCGATGGGGGGGGGAGGATAACCATGACTCGTTGGACTGGACTTGTGCATGTTGAGAAGCCCGAGAAATTTGATGTCTCAAACTTCAAGAGGTGGAATGAGAAGATGAAGTTCTATATGACCACACTGAGCTTGACTCGATTCTTGACTGAAGAACCACCAACTCAAAGCGAGAATGATGATAATCAAGGGTTCATATTAGTTCTAGAAGCTTGGAATCACTCTGATTATTTATGTAGACATTATGTAATGAACTGTTCTCTGATTCATTGTATGATGTATATAGCAAAACAAATTCCTCTAGGGAGTTGTGGCATGCCTTGGAACAAAAGTATGAGTATAAGCATGCCAGGAAAAAGAAATTCCTAGTTAATCGCATGTTTGACTATAAGATGGTAGATAACAAACCATGTCTGAAACATGTGATATATCTACATCTCCTCCTCTAGAGTATCCATGCCGAAAAGATGTAACTGGCGGAGTCGTTTCAAGTAGCTGTCATAATTGAGAAGTTACCTCCAGCGTAAAATATCTTCAAAGGCTACCTGAACCAAAAGCGGAAGGACATGACCATGGTTGAGCTGCTCAAAAGGATCAATGTGCAAAATATGTATGTGAATGGTGCACGAAAGGATCAATGTACAAGACCAACATGGTCCAAGAAATCACCGAAGACCTTGACGACATCAGCTTGTCTGCGGTGGTGTCTAAGGTAAGCATGGCTGATGCCAAGCCTCGGGAGTGGTTGGTTTACACAGGTGCCACCAAGCATGTATGTTCGGATAAAAGAATATTCTTCAATTTTGAAGAAGTTGATTCTGGGGATAGCTTTTACATGGACAATATCGCCTCATCCGAGGTCAAGGGCAAAGGAAGCGTCATTTTGAAGATGACTTCTTGGAAAGAGCTGACATTGAAGAATGTGATGTATGTGCCAAACATTGACAGGTTCTCTCCTCAACAAGCATGGCTTCCGTCTTGTATTTGAGTAAGATAAATTTGTACTCACAAAAAATGGGACGTATGTGGGTAAGCGTTATGAATGAATGGGGATGTTCAAACTCAATGTAATGGATATTAAGCCTAAGATAAACATGAATAAAATTGTTTCTTCCGCTTACTTGATGGAGTCTCCTAATCTTTGGCATGGTATATTAGGACATGTTAATCATGATACCTTGCTAAGGTTAATTAATATGAATCACATCCCTACACTTCAAATTGATCTCAAACATAAGTGTGAAATATGTGTTGTGGCTAAATTAACCAGGTCATCCTTTCATTTAGTTGAAAGGAATACAAAACCTCTTGATTCAATACATATCGATGTTTGTGATTTAAAGTTTGTCCAAACGAGAGGCGGAAATAAGTACTTTATCACTTTGTGGATGATAGTACAAAATATTGCTATGTATACTTGTTGAACAGTAAAGCTGAAGCTATAGAAAAGTTCATGCTTTATAAACAAGAAGTTAAAAATCAACTTAACAAGAAAATCAAGATGTTGCGTAGTGATAGAGGTGCTGAATATGATGTTCCATTTGGTGAATTTTGTGCTCAATACAGAATCATACATGATGTCACCGCTCCCTATTCACCCTAATCAAACGGGGTAATGGAAAGGAAAAGACGAACATTGAAAGAGATGGTGACTTCAATGTTGATAAGTTCTGCGTTACCTTAGAACATGTGGGGGAAACTATTTTAAGTAGAAATTACCTTTTAAATAAAGTACCCTGAAAGAAAAAAGAGAAAACAACTTTCGAATTATGGAAAGGTAGAAGACATTCTTTCAATCACATCCGAGTGTGAGGGTGTCTTGCTTAAGTGATGGCGCCTCCTCCTAGACAAGGTAGGATTGGACCAAATAGTGTTGATTGCATCTTCATAGTATATGCTCAAAATAGTAACACTTATCGGTGTCTGGTGCATGATTCGAAGATTTCGGATATACATAAAGATACGCTAATGGAATCAAGAAACACGTATTTCTTTAAAGAAGTATTTCCGGCTAAATCTAAGGGGGATGCAAGTTCGTCGAAACAAGCATACGAGACTATTGAAAATAATGGCCTAGACCTAGAAAATGTTGAGGTAGAACCTGAGATAGAATCCAGGAAAAGTAAACGAGTTCGGGTAGAAAAATCTTTTGGTTCAGATGTTTTCACCTATATGCTTGAAATGGAACCTCAAACATATCAAGAAGCCGTAAAATCTTCAGAAGGAGCTCTATGGAAAGAGGCAATCAATAGTGAAATTGAGTCCATCTTGCAAAATCACATGTGGGAACTAGTGGACCTTCCTTCTAGATCCAAGCCACTAGGTTTAAAGTGGATTTTCAAACGAAAAATGAAAACAGATGGATCAATTGATTAATATAAGGCTAGACTTGTAATTAAGGGTTACAAGTATAGATAAACTCTTGATTATTTTGGCACGTATTCTCCGGTCACGAGAATAACTTCCATAAGAATGATATTCGTAATAGCGACATTGTGAAATTTGGAAATACATCAAATGGATGTGAAAACAGCTTTCTTAAATGGAGATGTAGAGGAAGAAATCTATATGGAACAACTTGAGGGTTTTGTTACGTCAGGGCAAGAAAAGAAGGTCTGTAAACTAGTGAAATCACTATACGGTGTAAAAGAGGCACCGAAACAGTGGCATCAGAAATTTGACAATGTAATCCTTGAAAAAAAGATTTAAAATAAATGAATGTGACAATTGCATCTACGTGAAAGATATAATGAAGGTTGTGTCATTTTCTGTCTTTATGTTCATGACATGCTTATCGTTGGAAGTAACGATAAGATTATTCAATCCACGAAGGATATGTTGAATTCGAGATTTGACATAAAGACATGGGCCTTGCTTAATGTAATTCTTGGAATTAAAATTAATCGGGCATGAGAAGGAATTTCTCTAAGTCAATCTCATTATATTGATAAGATATTAGAGAAATTCCACAAGGATGACAAAAAAGAGGTTTGAATTCTAATAGATCCAAATAAGTATTTCTCAAGAAATACAGGAGAAAGCATCTCTCAAGTTGAGTACGATAGGGTTATTGGTAGTGTTATCTACTTGATGACTTGTACTATACCTGATATATCACACGTTGTTAATGTGTTGAGTAAATATACGAGTAATCCAAGTACTGATCGTTGGGATGGAATCAGAAGAATACTTAGGTACTTGAGAGCTATACTCGTAGTTATGGGTTGCATTATACGAGATATCCAACTGTTATAGAAGGATATACTGATGCTAATTGGATATCAACATCAAGAGACTCGGACTCCACAAGTGGGTTCGTATTTGTGAGTAAACTGAACTCAAGGTAGAGATGAAAGGAAAAGAAATGAAATGAAGGACTGAATGAGTAACTGAAATAACAGAATTTAAGAACTTTGAACCTTTCTTCAGATTCAAGTTAAGTTTGAAGCTTACATCTATCCCTATTTATAATAATTTTACAATCAACAATCTATACAAAACTAGAACACTCTACTATCTTCTAGCATACTCTAGCACATTCTTGAACCAATTGGCCTAATGCCTAACTCTTGAAGCAATCGACCATGCCTTACACTTGAAGTAATCGGCCATGACTTACACTTGAGGCAATCGTTCTATACATGTATCCTAACATTCCCGTAAGAAGTTTTGATCTTCATCTCTAAATTTCAGCCTTGAGATTTTCATATCTCTCAACATCCAGGTTGCTGAACTTCTGCTGTCAATATTACTTTATCATATCAACCAGTTTTGCTTCCATCTATATCCACCTAATACCTGTATACACACTAACACTCTAGCACATCATTAATCATTATTATAGAGTGCTCATCACATCCATTCCTTATTCTTGATTATCACTCTCTTTTCCAAGACAAAGCCATTAAAACAATCAATATGACCGCAACACAACTTTCAGAGAATCATCCATAAATCTATTCATCCATGTCAAAGACACACACATCATACAGATTAGAATAGAACATAGCTTTCACCTGATGATCTTCCTCTTTATTGAATCATTCCTGAATCAATTGAATATTTTTCTTTTATTTCATTTTTTCCTTTTTTTTTCTATACTGACAGAGAGGTTTTCATTTGCCTCTATCTTACCAGTGAAGTTGGGAGGTTTTCATTTTACTCCATGTTTACATCCTCAAGCAACTTCTCGAAGTATCTTAACGTTTTCTCCAAGAAGTGTTATTTTTGGATTCAAACTTCACCCTATGCCAGTGAACAAACCAGGTGAAAACACAGTCTATTCATCACCAGTGATCAATATCAATAGACACGAAGAACAATATGAGATTGATTCAAAGAAAGACAAGTAGCAGTACATACTTATAGCCAAGACTTCAAATCTGAAAAAAAAAACATAATCAAGAAGAGGAACATCAGAGTGAACACATATAAGAACAAGAAATACCAACCAGAGCAACTAGATGTATACCGAATTCAAGAACATATAGAGCAAACTAAACCAGAAGATAAGAATAAAGCAACACTAAACAAGAAGAAGAAAGCAATCCAAACGACGAGGAAGAAAATCACATAAAAAACAATGAAGATGAGAACAAACCTTCTTAACAGAAAATAGAATTCATGATAGAAACATACAGACCCCCCAAAAAAATCACTCTTCATCGGATCCATTCTCCATATCAGTATCATCCATGATATCTGCATAGCCAAACTCGGATAAACAGGTTAACTCTTTGAAATACATCACCCCAAGTTTCCTTCTAAAAGGAACAAAACATTTTTCTGTGATAGGTTTCGTTAATATATCAGCAAGCTGATCAGTAGCAGGCACAAAGTTCACAACTACTTGGCCATTCTGAACTTTTTCGCGAACAAAACATAAGTTTCATTTTAGAGTGATGAATAGGATTCTCAGTTATCGCAACTGCACCCGTATTATCACTCCATATAATAGGCACAAATGTTAACTTTACCTCCAACTCTGATAGCAAAGAAGTAACCCACATTACCTCACATACTGCATTAGCAATGGCTCTGTATTCTGCTTCAGCATAGGATCTGGAAATTACCGGTTGTTTCTTTGAGCTCCATACAATAGGATTACCATTAAGCAACAAGTAATGACCAGACACTGATTTTCGATCTACCAGATCACTGGCCCAATGAGCATCAGCATATGAAACAAGAGTAACATCTGATGAAGCAACACAATTAGATCTAAACAAGAGACCATGATCAATAGTACCTTTAAGGTAGCGTAGTACGCGAAGAACAACCTTCCAATGACACACCTTCGGTTCTTGCATGTACTGACTGAGTTTATTTACGGCAAAATGTATGTCAGGTTCTGTTATGCAAACATGTTGAAGAGCACCAACTATACTGCGATATAGATGTTCATCTGTAGATGGCGATTGGTCATGTAGCTCGACAACTTTTGACAAAAAATCCCTTGACATAGGAGTAGATAAAGGTACAGAGTTAGACAACCCAGTTTTATGAAGAAGCTCACAAACATATTTTCTTTGACTAAGGATCAAGCTATCATCATGAATCTGAACATCCATACCTAGAAAGTAGTTTAACGACCCAAGATCTTTCAATTTAAACTGATCATTCAAATCTCTAATGACAGTCTCTATACCACAAGCATCACTACCAGTAATGACAATGTCATCTACATATACAGGTAAGAAAACAGTACCTGAGCTTGTCTTCTTAATAAACAAACAACTGTCTGCAAGAGAAACAGTAAAGAACAAATAAGTTAGAAGAAAACATTTTAACTTTTCAAACCAAGCTCTCGGAGCTTGCTTGAGCCCATACAATGCTTTGGTTAACTTGCAAACCAGAACATTGCCATTAGAATCAGTTCTTTCAAATCCGGGCGGTTGTACCATATACACATCTTCTGACAACTCCCCATGCAGAAAGGCATTATTAACATCGACTTGCCTCAACTGCCATTTGTGTGTCAAAGCAAGTGTTACAATAATTTGAACTGTAGGAGCTTTGACCACAGGACTGAATGTATCTTGGAAATCAAAACCCGGTTTTTGTGAAAACCCCTTTGCAACCAGTCTAGCCTTGTAACGAGCAATATACCCATCTGAGTTTTTCTTAATTTAAAAAATCCACTTACAGCCAATGGGTATCCTTCCACCAGGTAACGGAACTAACTTCCAAGTATTGTTCTGAACAAGAGCTTGCAGCTCCTCTCGCACAGCAGCAGACCACAGAGGACACATCATAGCAGAATGAATATCAGAAGGTTCACTTTGAGATAACTCTGATGTACCAACAACAGATGAAGTTAAAGCTGCTAAAGTTTTTGCTTTAGATCGCGTCTGCATATGATGAGTGTTAGGTCGAACAGGAGAAGTAGCAGATCTATTTGATGACACACAGATAGGAGGCTCAGTAGATTGGTGCGTTGATTCAGAAACAACATTGTCAGAACATAAAGGCACAAGAGCAGAGTCTTGAATGACATACCTGACAGGAAGCTGAGACTGAGCAGGTGTAGTAGTAGGAAGCTGGGTCTGAACAGGTGGAGGTGTAGTGGACTGATTCTGAGCCAGTGGAGATGCTGAATTATTAATTGGGACAGACATTGACTCTCTATGAGCAGCATCTGGCACCAATGGACTTCTAGGAGAAGAAGAGACAGGATGAACTAAAGGCTCATTATCAATAGCCACCATGGGTTCCTGAGCTTATACTCCTGGACACACCGAAGTAACCGGTGAGCTGGTATCTGCAACAACAGAATTATGAGTAAACTCAGATATATCAACAGGGGTGCATAATGAGGAATTAAATGGCAAGAAGAATGGTAAGGAAGTAGCTGTGTTCTTGATGGCTCCTGACTGCATGAATGATCCAGACTTTTCAGCAAATGGAAAGACAGTTTCATTGAATCTAACATGTCGTGAAACATAAACTTTGCCTAATTCATCAAGACACTTATATCCATGTTGATTTGCACAGTATCCAATGAATACACACGCTGTAGACCTGAAATATAACTTGTGTTTGTTAAATGGACGAATGTAAGGAAAACAAAGGCATCCAAACACCCTTAAGAAGTCATAATCAGGAACTTTAGAAAACAGTTTTTCATGAGGCGAGATATTGTTCAAAACTGATGATGGTAAGCGATTGATTAAAAACACCGCAGTAAAAAATGCATCACTCCAATACTGCATGGGTAAAGATGCTTGTTTTAATAATGTCAAACCCATCTCGACAATATGTCTGTGTTTCCGCTCAACTATACCATTTTGTTCAGATGTATAGGGACAGGTGTACCTATGATTAATCCCATGTTGCAGTAGATACGGTGCTAAGGCTTTGAACTCCCCTCCACCATCAGTTTGCACGGCCTTGATAGTATACCCGAGTTGATTCTCTACTGCTTTTCGAAACTGTGGAAAAATGATTGAAACATCACTTTTATTTTTTAAGAAATAAATCCATGTATAACGTGTAAACACATCTACAATACTCAAGTAATATGCATTGCCATTAGAAACTAAGGGAGCAGGCCCCCATAGATCCATTTCAATCAATTCCAAAGGAAATTGGTAAACCGTGACAGATTCGGAAAAAGGTAGCTTGCAGCTCTTCCCGATAGAACAGGCCGAACACATAGAGATTTGAGCTGACAAATTCCAATTTTTCTGTTTGATGATAAAGGACAGAGTCTGCTTAGAAGGATGTCCTAGACGTTGATGCAAAACTGTAGGAGAGACTTATATTTGAGCTGCACTACAAACAGCAAACTGAGTGTCATTAACCGAGGGTTTACAATCAACAGACAAACAACTATCAAACTTATTAACCGATTACATAACATGCTTATTCGAAAAATAGCTAAAGTCTAGTTTATATAGTCCTCCTGATTGCGATCCACGTAGTAAAACCTGATGACTGCTCAAATCTTTAACCACTCAATATGTTGGATGGAATTCAAAGTACACATGGTTATCCTTGGTAAACTGCGAGACAGAAACCAAGTTTTTAGTTATCTGAGGTATACAAAGTAAATTCTGTAACACAAGAGGTTTAACTGAAGTATTATTAACAGATGTACCTATACCACTAATATCAAGAAAAGTACCATCTACAATTTGGACCTTACCAGAACCAGAATATGATTGAGCACCTGGAGGCATGTTGGAGGAGAAATTATTTGTTGCACCTGAATCTGGATACCAGGCTTTGTCCGGAATGTTGGATCCAGATGGCATTGCAGATGATAGATTGGCCTGAACAACATTGTCATTCAGACTAGTAGTCGAACCATCTTGAGATGGGGCTGAAGGAATCGTGGACTGAAACTGAGACATATAAGCTCCAGGATGACCAGTTTGGAGTGGTGTAAACTGATAAGGAGTAGCTGCAGCTGATGGTGGGATGTATTGATTGACAAGCGGATGGGAGTAAGTTTGTACAGGCATATACATTGGTGTGGCTGGGGAAAAACTGTGAGAAGGATTAACGGGGACAAACTGCATTCCGGTAGGCAAGGATGTCATTGTAGCATTATTTGGCAAATAGTTGGAGGAATAGCCTTTTGAGGGACCAGAAGTGGAGTATGACATAGCATCGTCATCAGACCAATGAGCTGTGGCAATATTCGCACTCATCAGACCAATGAGCTGTAACTCCCTGAAAATGCACATCAAAACGTCGATAACACTTATGAACCAAGTGTCCAAACTTACCACAAAGTTGGCACTGTGGTTTATTTCCTCTTCCCTTGCCCCTTCCCCGTCCATAGGCAGGTTGGTAATCAGGTGTTTGCACTTGAGCAACAACTGGACCAGTGTCGAATTGAGGCTTGGACTGTCCTGTACTTCCCGAAAGTGTGTTCTTTTGATCAGCTCCTTTGACCACCACATTTGCAGCAGTGATAGAACCATCAAATAAAGAGTCTCTTTGCCGAACTTCCGCATCAAGTAGAACAGACGAGATTGATGCTAGATCATATGGATTTCGACTGGCGTGAATGACTGCAACCACACTATCGTATTGGCCTTTTACCCCATTCAATATGATCGAGATTTGTTGCATTTCCTCGATCGGATGTCCGCAACTCGCTAGACTATCACAGGTAAGCTGAATTTCCGTTAGATAATCGCGCATTGATTGATTGAGAAGTTTCCTTACCTTCAATCTATCGTACAAGCTCATTATTCGCGTGGTTGACGATGAAGAAAAGTTTTGATGAAGTCTATTCCAAATGGAAGCTGAAGTCATGCAACCGACCAGGCCCTTGTTGATCGGAGATGCAATGGAAGCGAGTAACCACGAAGCAAGAGACGAGTCTTGCTAATAGAACTTAGCAAACTCAGGATTGAGTATCTTATTGCCTTCTTCATCATCAATGAACTTATGAACTTGCACCGTTCCAAACAAGTATCCTTCCATATTTAGACCCCTAACTGCAAGCAATACTTGTTGTTTCCACGCTTGGAAATTATCATCGCCTGTCAACTGACAGACTCTTTTGTTGAAGAACGCAGGTATAACCTCATCCATGACTGATTTAGCCAATGTAGAGATCAGATCACAACACAGCTCACACATGGATCAGCTAACAGATCAGCTAAAAGAGTAGATCAGTTTACAGATCAGATAACACAAGGATCAGCTAATCAGATCAGCATACAAGGCAGGTGGCAATTCAGACGCAAATCATCTAATCAGATCAGATAACAAATCATCTAATCAGATCAGGTAGCAACAAACCATATAGCAGCTAACAGTTTAATCAGCTAACAGTTCAATCAATGAAGCATATTGATCATGAACAGATCAGCTAACTAACAGATGAATCAGCAGACCAGATTGATCAGAAACGGATAAACTAACAGTTCAATCAGCAAACCAAGTTGATTAGGATCGAATCAGCTAACAATTCAGTCAGCAAACCAGCTTGATCACGAACAGATCAGCTAACTAACAGATTATTCAGCGAAACAAATTTGATCAAGAACAGATCATTTAACAGTTTAACCAACGAAACAAATTTGAACAAGAACAGATCAACTAACAGTTCAGTCAGCAAACTAGATTAATCACGAACAGATCAGCTAACTAACAGATGAATCAGCAAACCAGATTGATTACTCAAATTGAACAGATCAGCTAACTAACAGATTGAACAGAAGAAAGACGCAAATCAGGTAACAAAGCAGACTGATCATGAACAGATCAGCAGGTAGCAATAGATCAGATAGCAGCTAACAGGTAGCAGATCAGCTAACAGATTACACAGCAAACTAGATTGATAAGGAGTTGATTAGCTAACAGATTAATCAACGAAACATGACAGAAACAGCTTGAATATCAGATCAACTAACTGATCATCTAACAGAAAATAGAAACAGAAATAGAATCAGATTGAATATCAGTTATTTTTTTCAAGAAACAGAGCAGATTTGATCGCAAGTGATAGAAACAGAACAGAAGCAGAACACATAGAACAGAGACAGAACCAGAGATTAAATCGTGAGTGATAGGAACAGGAAACAGAGACTTGAGTCGCAATACTGAACAGAAACAGAATATCAGATCAACTAACTGATCATCTAACAGAGATTGAATCTTAAACAGAAAACAGAGACTTGCATCGCAATACTGAACAGAAACAGATTGAATATCAGATTAACTAACTGATCATCTAACAGAGATTGAATCGTAAGTGATAGTAACAGGAAAGAGAGACTTGAATCGCAATACTGAACAGAAATAGGTTGAATATCAGATCAACTAACTGATCATCTAACAGAAATTGTAGAGTAACAGAAAAAACAGAAATAACAGGAACAGATTGAACCTGATTAAGAGATAGCAGAGTAACGAACAGAAGCAGGACGAATTTCTTCAGCAAGTTGACGACGCAGCAGGATGATCTTCTGAAGACAGACTAATCTTCTTCAGTTTGAACCGCAGCAAGATGAGTTCTCTTCTGCAGGATGATCCGAGAAGACTTGCAGCAGGAGGAGGCGCAGCAAGATGAAACTTAGCCAAGAAGAAGTGAAGCGAGGGAAAGGATCAGATCAGCTCTGATACCATGTGAGTAAACTGAACTCAAGGTAGAGATGAAAGGAAAAAAAATGAAATGAAGGACTGAATGAGTAACTGAAATAACAGAATTTAAGAACTTTGAACTTTACTTCAGATTCAAGTTAAGTTTGAAGCTTACATCTATCCCTATTTATACTAATTTTACAATCAACAATTTATACAAAACTAGAACACTCTACTATCTTCTAGCATACTCTAGCACATTCTTGAACCAATTGGCCTAATGCCTAACTCTTGAAGCAATCGGCCATGCCTTACACTTGAAGTAATCGGCCATGACTTACACTTGAAGCAATCGTTCTATACATGTATCCTAACAGTATTTACCCTAGGGGGTGCAACCATATCGTGGAAATCCTCTATGCAAACAATTATAGCCAGATCCACCATGGAATCTGAGTTTATAGCACTTGATAAATGTGTTGTAGAAGCTGAATGGCCGCCATTATCTTGAGGATATTCCTTGGTGACCAAGACCAGTGCCTGCAATAAGCATATATTGCGATAGTCAATCTACAATTGGCAGGGCAAAAAGTAATATGTATATTGGTATGTCTACACATATTAGTCGTAGACAGTTCCATTAGACATTTTCTCGTGACAGGAATTATGACAATCGATTATCTCAAATTGAAGGATAATATAGTGGATTCGTTAACTAAAGGGTTAAACAAAGAGCTAGTTGGTCAATCATCGAGAGGAATGGGATTGAAGCTCGTGCAGTATACACTTTTGAGAAGGAAAATCCAACCTAGTTGACTGGATATCCAAGATCTTCGTTCAAAGGGACAACCTAATCACAAGAGTGAGGTTAGATCACTGTGGGGGATTTAAAACCCTTAATTCATTCCTATGATGAGAAGCAGTGACAATAGTGGATGGGTTAAGCAAGTGATTGTAATGATTCAAAAATGTAGAGTATTGGAGTAACACTTGAGATAAGGAAACACCTATGCAAGTGCGAAAAGGGGTCGCTTCGAAAGGAATTGTTGAGGGCACAATTCTTAGAAACTCTTGAAGAACCAGACAATGTGCATAGCCAGAACGGGCATGAATGCGTGAACTGAACAATACTAGGAAGATATCTGTGTGAGTTATATTATCATTTACACCAACGACAGACAGTTCAAGCACATCACTTCTACTAACTCTCCAATAAAGTCAATGTAATTTCACGAGGGAAGGTTCAAATGGTAACACCTACCTATTTTATGGAGGCTTCAACCGTTCAGATCCTATTCCGAGTCTAAAACGTCTAGGATTTATCTCATTTCTCCATTAATGTGGGGGATTGTTGGTTGTGGCCCAGTCCTTGGGTCAGTCTTATTCGATCTGGGCCAATTTAGGGTTAAACCGATCCAATTTTACTTGTGAATGGTAAATGAGGAAGGAAGTAATATATTAGGAAATGTGACTGTTGTTATAATATATTAGGAAATATGATTATTGGTATAATATATTAGGAAATATTACAGTTGGTATAATATATTAGGAAATATTCTCTTAATGTTCTCCACAATATTGCAAAATATACCTAGGATATTGTTACTATGTTTTTATATAACTTTATGGATTTTCCATATTAAGAGAATATTATTAATAAAATATTTACTAATAATATATTTTCTAATGGAGTGTTTCCTAATGTAATATAGTTGTTGGTATGCTTTTTAAACAATTATTTATTTTTCTAAATAAATTTATGGGTTACCTTAAATACAAGGGAAAAGTATGAAAAAAATGTAATATGTTTGCTCAATGTGGTAAAAGCGACACATTTGTTGTTTTTGCTGCAAGATGTTTGTTGTTGTTTGTTTTTGATGCAGTCGTTAAGTTTCCTTCCAACACAGCCGTTAAGTGACCACATGCCTTGCACGTGACCTCCATGTAGTGTGAAATTCCTCAAATGCCCCTGTCTTCTTCGTTGTTGTTATATGTATTGTTCCTCTCTGTTTGTTCTTCATTCACGATGCTGTTATACTTCGAAGTGTTTGTCCCTTCCTTGTTGAATCTCTGACTCTCCCACGAACAATGATACCACATTTCAGTCGAATGTTCTATGGGTGTTCCAATTAAAAGGTATTTTTGTCGATTTATTTGATTTTGAACACTAATTGTAGTCTCAATTTGAAAATCTCTCCCAAAGCTCTCAATTTGAAAATCTTGCCAGAGTTCTTTGTTGTAATCTTAAAATATGTTATTGGAGCTACTCTATTTTCCATCTTCCAATCTTAAGTACCATTGCTAATGTAGGGAAAGGTAAGCTGTTAAGATGGAAGCTGAAGTTGTTGTTGTCCGTCGAAGGAAAAAGCTGTGGATTACTGCTGTTGGTGTACTTGTGGTGCTGTTGTTTGCTGTAATGTTAAAACTTGTTATTAGTTGAAGTGTGTTAGCGTGTGAATTAGCTGTAGCGATGTTTGCAGAGCCGTTGTAGGTTAATTATGTTAGTGTTTGTGTTGTTTTGGATAACTTACGTTTTATAATTGTTGATTTTTGATGAAAAATGTTTATGAACCAACTGAAATTTGATGTAATATGTCTTGAATAACTGGTGAAAAAGTCTACCAACAGAACCGAATTGAATTCCACTTATAAATTAAAATTTGTCACCCAAAATAGAAAGAACCCATGCAGATTCAAAAGAGCCTCATATTTGTTACCTCAACTGTCTTTTGCCTTTACGAAATACTTGCGTACAATACCAAGTGCACCAAAATCCACAAAACAAACTCTAATTCATCAAAATGACAACATTCATCAAAATGACAGCATTCACCAAGACACATAAAAATACTATGACTAGCTAGCTTTCTTTTGCTTGCACTTAGAATCCTACATAGATGACATAAAGTACTGTGCTCATGGAGTGATAATGCTTGTGATGTTTGATTTGGATGAACCATTCGGGGTCACTACTATGCTCCTTATTGACATCTTCAACTCCCTCAGCTGATTTTGAGAGGAATACATTCTCTTGTCCTTGAAGAACGATCATGTCTCCATCGTATACCTTGCTTGAAGTCCAATGTTCCTGCCATCTAGGAAACACCTATTCACAAAAGTGAGTGAAAAGGAAGTCTGCAACATTAAAGTATACATAAAGATGATACTATATCATAAGTATACATTAAGCAAATCATCTTATACACATCTAACTGATGATACTATAACATGAAATCATTATTTTATAACAATGTGCAGAATATGTTGACTTTGATGGTACTAATAAAGTTGCTGAAGGAAGAAAATCAGCTTTAAGAGTGAATTCGGTTGATAAGTCTACCAATCTTATGTGCAGAATATGTTGACTTTAATGGTACTAATAAAGTGACTTTGCCAAGAGATTGTAGACGAAAACTACCGATCTTATGAGCAGATGTGCAAATCTTTAACCAATTTTAATGATTTAAATAATGATTTTATTTTGTGTATAATCAAAAATTCAAAACGGATGGATTGGGAAAGCTGTGGAAAATAGATAAATGTTGAAGCTTACCCATAAACATTGGAATTAATCAATTGTCAATACGCAGATCCTCCGGAGCCGCAATGCGGAGGGCAGCCTCGAAGATCGTCTCGTCGCATGGGATGGCGAGTGGACCGGGGTGGGTGAAGCCATACTCCTCCTCAGCTTTAGCGAGAAATCACTGGAAAACTGGGTGATTGAGGAAAGACGCGCGGACGACGTACCTTCTCCTGAAGTCTCCGAGGACGACGGCGAGGTGTCCAACTGGGACGTCCGGTGGAGGACGGGATTCATCGTTGTGTGCCTTCCACCGCCATCGCTTGAGCTTCTGGCGGATCCGGACATTGTAAGGGATCTGGTTTGAAGTAATCTGCTCAAGATACGTACTAAGAAACTAATTGGGGGAAGGAAGACGGGAGGAGACATGTGAGAGACTTCAGGAAAGATGGAAAGATAGGGAGACTTCTATGAAATTTGAGGAAATAAAGGTAGGGGTAACTTCGGTATTTCTAAAATATTTTATTTAAACGTTTAAAAAATATGTCACGTGCGTGGCACAAGAGGGTTTTTAATGGGACAACAAACGGAAAAACAAACGTTTTCATCTAAAACCTACAAAATTATACATGTTACATCAAATACCTACAGCCCAAAACAAGTTTCATCAGTCCCGAAAACAATTTCGGCAAACATATTACATATTTTTCATACTTTTCCCTAAATACAATGAGTGTCATAAACCCTATAAATAAGGTTTGTCTCTTCTCATTTAAAAACAATCTCATACACTCCCGAAAAATACCAACAGACATATTGCTCCAGAGTTAAGTCAGATCTTAGTTCCCAGTTGTGTTCAAATTTCCGTCGAAGTCCGAGTTTAGGTATTGTTCAGTTCAGTTAAGGGAAACACCGTGTTTGTTTCGCATTAATGCCACTGTTTTATCCTGTGAAGTAATCGTCCTAATTTTTCCTCTTACACGAACCATTTACGTGAGAGGGGCGAAATTGTTTTAAGGAGACCGTTTTGATACGAGACTGAATAAGTTTTCCGAAAAACCATTTTCTAGGGATAATTTCGTCATTTCGTCAATTTGCATGTCATTCCATATTTTTATGCATTTTTAATTTCGAAAATTATTATTAAATTCTTCTATATTTTACTAACAAATTGTATATCTCATATCTCATTTGAGGATTTGTCCAAATATATAAGTTTATAAATTGATCCATTATTTTGGTAATTGACTTAATGGTTTGAAAATAGGACATGATGTTTGACAAAATGGTTTTTGGTACCATATGCTTTTTTACGATGGTTTTTGGTTTAACATCTTTCAAATTGGTGGTAATTGGACCTTCCGTCCACCTGTCGTTTGATTGTCCTGTTAAGTAGTCATGTGATATTCAATTTTCCTTATCTTTTTTAAACAACAATTAATAAAAGACAATAATACCCTCTTCCCACCGTTTTCTTACCTTTGTGAAGGAATGCTTAGGAATACTGTGGTATAGTTACTAGTTGGATGTTTCTACAAATAGTAGCTTTGCACATCTTATATGTTTAATAAAAAATAGGGAGAAGTCTTAAAATTGGACATGATGTTTGACAAAATTGTTTTGGTACCATATGTTTTTTTACGATAGTTTTTGGTACAACATGTTTCAAATTGATGGTAATTGGATCTTCCGTCCACCTGTCGTTTGATTGTCCCGTTAAGTAGTCTCGTGTTTGTCACGTGATATTCAATTTTCCTTATTTTTTAAACAACAATTAATAAAAGACAATAATGCCCTCTTCCCACCGTTTCCTTACCCTTTTGAAGGAATGCTTTTTGGTTCAAAACACAAAGAATAGTTTGCCTCATGTCCAACAAAACAATGCTTTCTCAACGCCCTTGATGACACCAACAACAACAGTCTGCCTCATGTCCCTGACTGCAAAACGACCAAGAGAATGGTATTCAGAGAAGGTCTCCACAACCATGGTCTTGGTCGAAATCATCTTAACCATACTATCATATCCATTCTTCAAAAACTTGGGCTCCTTCTCAAGCTTCTTATCGGACAGTCAGTCAATCTTGGTGAAAATCTCAGCAAACTTGACCACAATGTCAGAGGTGTGACAGTCAATAACTGGGGCATATCCATTGCCAACCTGTCCATGATGATGACTTGGGAGGTGAAGTTGGCAGCCTCCTTGGCAGGGTCATCCTTGGAGTTAGAGGCAACACAACCACGCTTGAGATCCTTCACAGCAACAATCTTAACATCTAATCTCACATTGTCACCGGGAAGAGCCTTAAGGTACTTCTGGACAATCTCAACCCTCTACAATCCCGTGTTGTGCTCCTAAAGAAGATAACTTTTCATGGTAAGTTGAACCTTATAGCAGTAGTAGCAATACTAACAATCCTGGTGATATCATGGACTTATCATCTCCATCGTTGTCCTGGAATACTCATAGAGTTAACTTCTTTGAGCCAATGAATCAAAGCTTTGCAATTGCTACAAGTACAAGAGAAGGTTTTAATGACTCCTTTCCTTTAATAATTACTGGTACTGCAGTTAATTCCAAAGGTATCAAAACGGGGAAATTGAGGGCACCACCGGGAACCGAGTACCACCAGAAATTGAGGGCACCACCAGAAACTGGACTTGTGAGGTATCTTAATGCTTTTACTCTGAATCATTTGCAAATGCCAGATCCATCTGGTGATTCACTTGACTTGAGATAATCAAAAGGAGTTTCAGATAATACATGTCTGTCACATACCCAGTTAAATTCTGTACATGCTCCTCGTTGTAGGAGCTAAGGGAAGAAAAGGAAACGTTTGAGCACGTGACAGCACGTGAGGAGATAACGACTAATTGGGACGAAAATTAAATGGAGGGACCAAAAACAATCATTTCTAAAGACATTGTACCATTTACAACCTGTTGGGTTGGAAAACCATTTTGGACAAACACCATGTCCCATTTTCAGACTTTTCCCTAAAAAATACTTAGACTCTATTCATCTCTTCATTTTCTAAATTCAATATGATATCATATCATTTCTTCTTGTGGAGCACCTAATCATTCATCAGGACATGAATTTGCCGATTGCTTTCTATGGTTCAAGTTTCAGATTGTGATTAGTTAGCAAATTGGTAGAGAACGCATGCATTTGACAGGACAGTACCTCCTTCTATGAATATTCGTGAAACTATGGATTGTATTTTGCAGTTCAACTTTTCGTATTTGAAACATGACAATTGGAATGGTTGTTGAAGCTATTGACGATAGGCTTTAACTTCATCCATCAAACACCAAAAGAACTTCATTAATCTGTTTTTCAGCTTCTTGGAACTGAGAATTTTCAAATCTCGAGTCGTGCCATCAAAGAAGAATTTCTTGTCAACAACAATGTTTGTTTCATCGACCGAACACGTACACTAGATTCAATTCTTGTTGAACAAAATTCGTGTTGAGAGAGATGCAACGTGATAGTCAAATTAATAAAATGTTGCAGCGAAAAATCTGGTGTGTGACCTAGTTTATAATCCAACGAATCAATCTATATAGGACGATCTTTGATATATGTTCAATAAGATTGATGGAAATCTGATCTTTCAATGACAACGAGATATATATCATGTTACGCAAGGTGTACTCTTTGTTACATCGTATTTTGGCAAAATTGAAGATGTTATGGGATGAGTTTGCTGTTAGATAATTTGGTTTTGATATGCAATTTGAGAATGCCTTATTGTCTGCAAGCAAAGATAAGCAGAAACTGATTTAGTTCCTCCTTGGTTTACATGAAGTCTATGTTTCTAATCAGATAAATCTGTTAATGCGTCAACCCTTGTTGAAACCTCGTGTTGCTTTTTCCGTGTTTCTACAAGAGAAGAATAAGATGATTGCGTCTGGTTCTATTACTGATGGACTAGTATATAGTTCTATTGCTTTGCTTTCAAGTTCAAAAGGTGGTTCTAATTCCTCTAAGAAAATTAACAAATATGGATGATTGTGGAAATAAAGGGTATATAATTGATACGTGTTGGAAGAAAACTAGACTTGTAGATAATCTGAACAAGAAATTGGGTTGTACTGTTGTTGATAAATACTGTTGGATCTACCCAACATAACCATAATCATGTTAATGAGAGATAAAATGGTATTGTTTTGAAGAATTCTCCATTAAGTTTGAGCGCAAAGATTATTAGTCTAATTGACAAATTCTTGACATATTTGCAGAATAGGACATGTAAACATGTATGGTATACGTTCATGTCTTATAAATTAGTTAATAGATGCTGGTGCCACTAACCATGCCACTTACAATTGTAATTGGATTATGGGTTTTAAAGAAAACACTACATCATTTCAATTTGTTTGTCTGCCAAATGGAAAAATCAACAGAGTCACATTGAAAGTTTCTTGTTAAGCCTAAAACATTGTGTAAAAGATGTTCTGTAGCTTAATTATGTTACAATTTTCCCGACCCCAGCCAAGGGCTCTGCCTCTTGGACCCCGCCCAAGGTTGCTGCCCCCGGATCCCCACCAGGAGGGTACTGCCCCATTGGAGCCTTCGTTGCTTAGGGGTTTCGCTCATAACAACCGATGAGGTTCCGATACCACGAGTCCTAATAAACTCCAAACAAATGTGCACTCCGCACCCTTTTGACTTGTTTGATGAAATATTATGATAATATTGGTCTGAACACACCTCTTGGAATTATACAAGTAATGCGTTCCAATCTCTGTATGTTAAGCTTTCCACATTGAATTCAACACGTAATGTCGTCTTAGGTGGGAATTGGGTGTCTCAACATTAGAGATTTCAAATGGACTTTAATCCCATCCCTACAACCTATTTGTGCACCAGATCTCTTCTTAATTCTTTTGTCAAATGATCAGTTAAATTATGTTGAGTTTTAATAAACTCCTCTGATATGACACCATGCTTGATGAGCTCAACCCTGCCAGGGGCTTCCACCCCTTGGACCTCGCCCAGGGGCGCCGCACCTGGATCCCCGCCAAGGGGGCATTTCCCGTTGGAGCCCCCATTGCTTAGGGGTTTCGCCCCTAACAATCGAAGATGTACCAATACCACGAGTCATAATAAACTCAAACAAGTGTGCACTCTGTACCTTTCTGACTTGATCGATGAAATATTATGATCATATTGGTCTGAACACATACCTTGGGATGATACAACCAATGTGTTCCAATCTCTAGATGTTAAGCATTCGACATTGAATTCAACACCTAATGTCATATTAGGTGGGAATTAGGTATCTCAACGTGCAAGATTTATAATGGACTTTAATCCCATCCCCAAAACCGATTTGTGCACAATATCTCTTCTTAAACCTTTTGTGAGGTGATCAGTCAAATTATGTTGAGTTTCAATAAACTCCTCTCATATGACACTATGCTTGATGAGCTCAACCCTGCCATGAGCTTTCAACACTTGGACCCCGCCCAGGGACGCTGAACTAGGACCCACGCCAAGGGGGCGTTCCCTCATTGGAGCCCCCATTGATTAGGGGTTTCACCCATAAAAACCGATGATGTTCCAATACTATGAGTCATAATAAACTCAAAGAAGTGTGCAGTATGCACCGTCTTGACTTGTTTGATGAAATATTATGATCATAGTGGTCTGAAGACATCTCTTAGGATGACACATCCCTTGTGGCGTTGCAGTCGGAACCCCGCCAAGGTGGCATTGTCCCCTTAAAGCCTCCATTGTATAGGGGGTTGACCCCGAGCAACCGATGAGGTTCCAATACCATTAGTCATAATAAACTCAAACAAGTGTTCTCTTCGCACCCTCCTGACTTATTTGATGAAATATTATGATCATAGTGATCTGAACACATACCCTCAAATGATACATTTAATTTGTTCCAATCTATAAATGTTAAGCTTTTCACATTGAATTCAACACCTAATATCATATTAGGTGGGAATTGGGTAGCTCAACATGAGAAATTTTAAATGTACTTTAATCCCATCCCAACAACCGATTTGTGCACAAGATCGCTTCTTAACCCGTTTGTCAGATGATCGGCTAAATTATGTTGAGTTTTAATAAACTCAACTGATATGACACCATGCAGAATATGCTCAACCCCCAGCTAGGGGCTCTGCCCCTTGGACCCCGGCAAGGGTTCCTACCCCTTGAGGCTTGTCCAGGGGCGCTGCACCCGGACCCCCGCCAAGGTAGCATTGCCCCCTTGGAGACTTCATTGCATATGGGTTTCAGCCCTAGCAACCGATGAGGTTCCGATAGAAAGAGTCATAATAAACTTAAAAAAGAGTGCACTCGGCACCCTCCTAACTTGTTTGATGATATATATTGATGATCGTGGTCTGAACACATACCCTGAGATGATACAACTGATGTGTTCCAATCTCTAGATGTTAAGCTTTCCACAATGCATTCAACACCTACTGTCGTATTAGGTGGGAATTGGGTATATCAACATGAGAGATTTCAAAAGGACTTTTAATTCCATCCCCACAGCCAATTTGTGGCAAGATCTTTTTTTAACCATTTCGTCAGATGATCGGCTAAATTACGTTGAGTTTTAATAAACTCCACTGATATGACACTATGCAGGATGAGTTTGACCCCACCCAGGGGCTCTACCCCTTGGACTCCGGCAGGGGCTCCCACCGCTTGGGCATTGTCCATGGGCGCTGCACCCGGACCCCCGGGATGCTGGCGTTGCCCCTAGTAACTGATAAGGTTCTAATAGCAAGTGTCATAATAAACTGAAACAACTGTGAACGCCACACCCTCTTGAATTGTTTGATGAAATATTATGATGATAGTGGTTTGAATATATACCCTGGGATGATATAACTGATGTGTTCCAATCTATATATGTTAAGCTTTCCACAATTAATTCAACACCTAATGTCACATTAGGTGGGAATTAGGTATATCAACATAAGAGATTTCAAATGGATTTTCATCCCATCCCGCCAGCCGATTTGTGGATAAGATCTATTCGTAACCCTTTCGTTAGATGATCGGCTAAATTATGTTGAGTTTTAATAAACCCCACTGATATTACACCATGCAGGATGCACTTAATCCCAGACAGGGTCTCTGCCCCTTGGACCACGGCAAGGGCTCCCACTCCATGCATTTTGTCCAGGGGCGGTGCACCCGGACCCCCACCAAGGCGGCGTTTCCCCCTTGGAGCCTCAATTTCATAGGGGTTTATCCCTTAGGAACCGATGAGCTTCCGATGCTATGAGTCATAATAAACTCTAACAAATGCGCCCTATGCACCCACCTGACTTATTTGATGAAATAATATAATCATAGTGGTCTGTACACATACCCTGGGATGATACAACTAATTTGTTCCAATCTCTAGATGTTAAGCTTTTCACATTGAATTCAACACCTAATGTCGTATTAGGTGGGAATTCGGTATATCAACATGAGAGATTTCAAATGGACTTTTATCCCATCCCCACAACCGATTTGTGAACAAGATCTCTTCTTAACCCTTTCGTAGATGATCGACTAAATTGCGTTGAGTTTTAATAGACTCCACTGATACAACACCTTGCATGATGTGCTCGACCCAGCCTAAGGGTGTTTCCCCTTTGGAGCCCCCATTGCTTAGGGGTTTCGCACAGAAGAACCGATGAGGTTCCGATACCATGAGTCATAAAAAACTGAAACAAGTGTGCACTTTACACCCTCATGACTTGTTTGATGAAATATTATGATAATGGTGGTCTTAACACATACCATTGGATGATTCAACTTATAATGTGTTCCAATCTCTAGATGGTAATCTTTCCACAATGAATTGAACAAACAATGTTGTATTAGGTTAGAATTGGGTATCTCAACACGCGAGATTTCAAGTGGACCTTAATCCCATCCCCACAACCGATTTGTGCACAAGATCTCTTCTTGACCCGTTTGTGAGATGATCGGCCAAATTATGTTGAGTATTAATAAACTCCACTCATATGACACATGTAGGATGCACTCGACCCTAGGCAGAGGCTATGCCCCTTGGACAATGGCAGGGGTTCCCTCCCTTTGGATATTGTCTTGGGGCGCTACACTCGGACCCCCGCCAAGGTGGCGTTGCTCTTTTAGAGCCTCCATTGTATAGGGGTCTCGCCCCGAGCAACCGATGAGGTTCCAATACCATGAGTCATAATAAACTCAAACAACTGTGCTCTCTACATCCTCCTAACCTATTTGATGAAATATTATGATCATAGTGGTCTGAACACATACCCTCAGATGATACATTTAATTTGTTCCAATCTATAGATGTTAAGCTTTTCACATTGAATTCAACACCTAATGTCATATTAGGTGGGAATTGGGTATCTCAACATGAGAAATTTTAAATGGACTTTAATCCCATCCCCACAACCGATTTGTGCACAAGATCGCTTCTTAACCCGTTTGTCAGATGATCGGCTAAATTATGTTGAGTTTTAATAAACTCAACTGATATGACACCATGCAAGATAAGCTCATTCCCAGTTAGGGGCTCTACCCCTTGGACCCCAGCAAGGGCTCCTACCCCTTGAGCCTTGTCCAGGGGCCCTACACCCCGACCCCCGCCAAGGTAGCGTTGCCTCCTTGGAGCCTTCATTGCATATGGGTTTCACCCCTAGCAACCGATGAGGTTCCGATAGAAAGAGTAATAATAAACTTAAAAATGTCTGCACGCCACACCCTCCTGACTTGTTTGATGAAATATAATGATCACCGTGGTCTGAACACATACCCTGGGATGATACAACTGATGTGTTCCAAACTCTAGATGTTAAAATTTCCACAATGAATTCAATACCTACTGTCGTATTAGGTGGTGTGAGAACACCACATAGATTAGTTTAATGTTTTCTAGTTTAATCATTATTAGTCTAAGTAGTCTCTTGTCTAGGGTTTTATTCTAGTTGCTCTATATAAAGAGCCTTTACTTTGTAATGAACGGTAATCAGATTATTCCAGATGTTTTCCCTTTTGAAAGATTTGTCTTCATCCTTTTCACCTCATCGTTCATTCTCTTAACCGTGATTCAACCATGGAAGTTAACATGGTATCAAAACTTAGCGATCGTGGTTCTAATCTCCGCTACAAATTTCTATTCAACCGTCTCTGCTCAGCTCAGCATCTTCCTTTCTGGAACTCTCGGCTTCTTCGGCTTTCATTTGCTTCAACTTGGGCCGCCTGTCGTTGGAGAACAGGAAAAATGCAGACATTGGCTGCTTCGGTTTCATCAGATCTCTCACCTTTTTGGATTTCTTGGTCTCCTCTTGCTCTGTTTCATGCTTGAACCGGAGATATTGCTCGAGTAACTCCATGGCTGTCTTCTGTTTGTGTTCGTCTTCTAGAAGTTTCATTGCTTCTGCTTCACGCTTCTCCTTGTTGATGATCTGCAGATAAGCTTCCTTTTCGACTTGGTACCTCTCCTCATAAGGCTTCTTTTCTTCAGCTTCATGTCTTGCAACATAATGATCAAAGGATACATGAATACGGACGACCTGGAGAATGCACAGAAGGTGTTCGACGAAATGCCTGACAAGAATGCTCCTACTTACAGTGTCATGGTTGCAGGTTTAACTCAGTCTGAACGTAATGTAGAGGCTTTGGAGCTATTTTCAGAGATGCACAAAGTTGGGGTTTTGCCTGTTGAGTTCACCATTGGTAGCATTCTCCGTGGCTGTGCTGGATTAAAATCTAAACTTTCTGGGCAGCAGGTCCATTGGTATGTCCTAAAATCTGGGCACAGAAGCTCCAACAGGTCCGGAGACTGGCCTTTTTCAGCAGGTATTTGGTCCCTAAGCACCGCCCGGAGCAAGCGTGGCTTGAGAGCTACGCTGTTCATGTTCCTGTCGGTGGCCATGGCGTACGTTGCTGCTTGTCTCCAGCAATATGCCAGATAAATGCTGTGCTGGAGTTTTCCTGTTGGGGTTGACTTTCCAAGAATGCAGCTCTGAGCGGTTTTTGGCATCGTATTCTGTTTGGTTCGAGAAGCTCATACTCTTCATTCAGTCTCCAGCAGATTCAGTATTTGTCAAGGTTGCATGTTGTGCCTCTCTCTCAGACTTACTTAAAAGGTTGGATCAATTTCCCAACTTGTAGAAGGATAAGACAGGTTTAGCTGGAAAGCTGATTCAGCCAATTCTGAAACTGCTAAAGGAGGACCGTTCCGAGGCTGTGCAGGAAGGCACGCTTAATTTGTTATCTACTCTGATCCGTTTGTCTCCATTTGCTGTCCAACGTCACTATGACCAAGTTGAAAGCGCTATCTGTGAGAAGATTGCATCAGAAAGAAACAGCATATCCATTAACGAGAAGCTTGCATGCTCTTTGGCTATACTTCCGGGAAAACACTAATTGCAGGAAATGCTCAAAATGGATCTCCTGAGAAGGTCTTGCATCAATACAACATGATGAAAATTGCGGGACTCAAACCTGCAAGATCACATTCGTACTTGTTCTGTAACTGGTATGAGACAAATGCAGCTGAAATATGCTGAAATTTACTAAAATATGCTGACATGCTAAAAGTTCTGAATAATGTGCTGATATGCTGAAATATGCTGAAATTTACTGAAATATGCTGATATGCTGAACTGTGTACTGAATTTTCTGGATAATGTGCTCGACTTCTTGCCGGTTACATACTGAGATTTGCTGAATTTTGTTGATTAAAACCCCTGCTACCAATGCTGAATTACATGCTTCGAATTGCTGGATTAGTAACGTGAAGATGTGTAATCCCGTTGAGTTTGGACAACCAACTTTTGATGACTACAATAGATTTGATACAAGTTTGAAGTGTTGAAGTCAGATTTTAGTAGTAGTTTCTTCTTTAACGGCATGACCACGACGAGATGACCGAGATGACACCGCGATGGCATGACCGAATCCTCCCTCTTCTCGTCTAGATATCAACTTGAAGATCTTGTGCTTGAATGTGGAGTATATCATTAAAGATGAAGGTGTGCAAGCTCAATTAGGTTAGAGGTTTGATCGAGATTAAACTTGGGATTCGTTACGAGCAAAGAGCATTGGAAGTTTGGGGTCGAAAATTCAGCAAATCAAGAGAAAAACAAAGACTGTGGATGAATGTCAGAGCATACAACATCAAGAAAACGAAGAACTAGGGTGTATGTGAGAACACCACATAGATTAGTTTAATGTTTTCTAGTTTAATCATTATTAGTCTAAGTATTCTCTTGTCTAGGGTTTTATTCTAGTTGCTCTATATAAAGAGTCTTTACTTTGTAATGAACGGCAATCAGGTTATTCAAGATGTTTTCCCTTTTGAAAGCTTTGTCTTCATCCTTTTCACCTCATCGTTCATTCTCTTCATCGTGATTCAACCATGGAAGTTAACAATCATTATTAGTCTAAGTAGTCTCTTGTCTAGGGTTTTATTCTAGTTGCTCTATATAAAGAGCCTTTACTTTGTAATGAACAGTAATCAGATTATTCAAGATGTTTTCCCTTTGGAAAGCTTTGTCTTCATCATTTTCACCTCATCGTTCATTCTCTTCACCGTGATTCAACCATGTAAGTTAACAGGTGGGAATTGGGTATATCAACATGAGAGATTTCAAATGGACTTTTAATCCCATCGTCACAGCCTATTTGTGCGCAATATATTTTTTAACCCTTTCGTCAGATGATTGGCTAAATTACGTTGAGTTTTAATAAACTCCACTATTATGACACCATGCAGGATGAACTGGACCCCACCTAGGGGCTCTACCCCTTGGACCCCGGCAGGGGCTCCCACCCCTTGGGCCTTGTCCTTGGGCGCTGAACCGGGACCCCCTAGAAGGCGACGTTGCTCCCTTGAAGCCTCCATTGTAGGGGGTATCGCCCATAGTAACCGATGAGGTTCCGATAGCAATAGTGATAATAAACTGAAACAAGTGTGAACGCCACACCCTCTTGACTTGTTTGATGAAATATTATGATAGTAGTGGTTTGAATATATACCCTGGGATGATACAACTGATGTGTTTCAATATATAGATGTTAAGATTTCCACAATGAATTCAATACCTAATTTTGTATTAGGTGGGAATTGGGTATATCAACATGGAGAGATTTCAAATGGATTTTTATCCCATCCCGCCAGCTGATTTGTGCAGAAGTTCTTATCGTAACCCTTTCGTTAGATAATCGGCTAAATTATGTTGAGTTTTAATAAACTCCACTGAAGAGACACCGTATAGGATGCACTCGACCCCATCCTGGGGCTCTGCCCCTTGGACTACGGCAGGGGCTCCTACCCCATGCATTTTGTCCAGGGGCGGTGCACCCGGATCCCTGGCAAGGCGGCATTACCCCCTTGGAGCCTCAATTGCATAGGGGTTTCTCCCCTAGGAACAGAGGAGGCTCCGATTCTATGAGTCATAATAAACTCAAACAAATGTTACCTCCACACCCACCTAACTTATTTGATAAAATATTATGATCATAGTGGTCTGGACACATACCCTGGGATGATACAACTAATTTGTTCCAATCTCTAGATGTTAAGCTTTTCGCATTGAATTCAACACCTAATTTCCTCTTAGGTGGGAATTGGGTGTATGAATTTTAGAGATTTCAAATGGAATTTAATCTCATCCCCAC
This sequence comes from Chamaenerion angustifolium, assembly GCA_946814005.1. Taxonomy (NCBI): domain Eukaryota; kingdom Viridiplantae; phylum Streptophyta; class Magnoliopsida; order Myrtales; family Onagraceae; genus Chamaenerion; species Chamaenerion angustifolium. Next base: position 23,649,904 of record OX328271.1, on the reverse strand, counting down.
AAACGATTTGTTCACAAGATCTCTTCTTAACCCTTTCGTCAGATGATCAATTACATTGCGTTGAGTTTTAATAAATTCCACTGATATGACACCATGCATGAAGAGTTCGACCTAGCCTAGAGGTGTTGCCCCTTTGGAGCCCCCATTGGTTAGGGGTTTTGCCTAGAAGAACCGAACAGGTTCCGATACCATGAGTCATAATAAACTGAAACAAGTCTTCACTTTGCACTCTCATGACTTGTTTAATGAAATAATATGATTATGATGGTATGAACATATACCTTAGGATGATACAACTAATGTATTCCAATCTCTATATGTTAATCTTTCCACAATGAATTCAACACCTAATGTTCTCAACATGCGATATTTCAAATGCGCCATAATCCTTTCCCCACAGCAGTTTTGTGCACAAGATCTCTTCTTAACCCGCTTGTGAGATGATCGGCTAAATTATGTTGAGTTTTAACAAACTCCACTGATATGACACCATGCAGGATGAGCTCGCCTCCCATATAGGGGCATTGCCCCTTGGACCTCGGCAAGGGCTCCTACAGCTTATGACTTGTACAGAGGCGCTGCACTCGGACCTCCGCCAAAGCAGTGTTTCCCCCTTGGAGCCGCCATTGCATAAGGATTTCACCCCTAGAAGCCAATGAGGTTCCGATAACAAGAGTCATAATAAACTTAAACAAGTGTGCACACCTCACCCTCTTGACTTGTTTGATGAAATATTATGATCATAGTGGTCTGAACACATACCCTAGGATGATAAAACTGATGTGTTCCAACCTCTAGATGTTAAGCTTTACACAATGAATTCAACACCTATTGTCGTATTAGGTGGGAATTGGGTATATCAACATGAGAGATTTAAATGGACTTTTAATCCCATCCCCACAGCCGATTTGTCAGATGATCGGCTAAATTACGTTAAGTTTTAATCAACTCCACTGACATGACACCATGGATGAAGATCTCCCCCCCTAGGGCGTTGCCTCTTTGGAGCCCCCGTTGCTTAGGTGGTTCCCCCTAAGGAATCGATGAGGTTCTCATACCATTAGTCATAATAAACTCAAACAAGTGTACACTCTGTACCCTCCTGACTTGTTTGATGGAATATTATGGTCATGGTGGTCTGAACACATACCTTGGGATGATACAACTAATGTGTTCCAATCTCTATATGTTAATCCTTCCAAAATGAATTCAACACCTAATGTCATATTATGTTAATCCCACCCCCACAGTCGATTTGTGCACAAGATCTCTTCTTGACTTGTTTGTCAAATGATCGGCAAAATTCTCTTACGTTTTAATAAACTACACTGATATGACACTATGCAGGATGAGGTCGACCCCATCCAGGCGCTCAGCCTCTTGGACCCTGGCAGGGCCCCCACCCCTTGGACTTTGTTTAGGGGTGCTGCACTCGGACCCCCGCCAAGGCGGTGTTGCCCCCTTGAAGCCTCCATTGCATAGGGGTTTCGTCCCTACCAACAGACGAGGTTCCGATACCTTGAGTCATAATATTATGATAATACTCTGTACTCTCCTGACTTGTTTGATGAAATATTATGATCATAGTGGTTTGAACACATACCCTCGAATGATACAACTAATGTGTTCCAATCTCAAGATGTTAACATTTCCACAATGAATTCAACACCTAATGTCGTATTAGGTGTTAATTAGGTATATCAACATGCGAGATTTCAAATGAAACTTAATCCCATCCCCACAACCGATTTGTGCCCAAGTTCTCTTATTAAACCATTTGTCAGATTATCGGCTAAATTATGTTGAGTTTTAATAAACTCCACTGAAATGACACCATGAAGGATGCACTCGACCCCAGACAGGGGCTTTTCACATTGGATCACGGCAGGGGCTCCCACCCCTTAGATTTTATCCTTAAGCGGTGCACCTGAACCCCCGCCAAGGCGGTGGTGCCCTCTTGGAGCCTCCATTGCATAGGGTTTTCGCCCCTAGCAACCGATGAGGTTCCGATACCATGAGTCATAATAAACTAAACCAAGTTTGCACTTTGAACCCTCCTGGCGTATTTGATGAAATATTATGATCATAGTGGTCTGAACACATACCTTGGGATGATACAACTAATTTGTTCCAAAATCTAGATGTTAAGCTTTTCACATTGATTTCAACACCTAATGTCATCTTAAATGGGAATTGGGTATCTCAACATGGTAAATTTTAAATGGACTTTACTCCCATCCCCACAGACGATTTGTTCTCAAGATCTCTTCTTAAGCCGTTTGTCCGGTGATCGGCTAAATTATGTTGAGTTTTAATAAACTCCACTGATATGACACCATGCAGGATGAGCTCGCCCCCAGCTATGAGTCTGCCCCTTGGACCCCGGCAGGAGCTCTTTCCCTTGGAACATGGCAGGGGCGTTGCACCTGGACCCTTGCCAAGGCGGCGTTGCCACCTTGGATCCTCCATTGCATTACCCACCTATGAGGTTTTGATACCATGAGTCACAATAAACTCAAACAAGTATGTACTCCGTACCCTCCTAAATTTTTTGATGAAATATTATCATCATAGTGGTCTGAACACAAACCCTGGGATGATACAACTGATGTGTTCCAATCTCTAGATGTTAAACTTTCCACAATGAATTCAACACCTAATGTCATATTAAATGGGAATTGGGTATCTTAACATGAGAAATTATAAATCGACTTTAATCTAATCCCTACAGACGATTTGTGCACAAGATCCCTTCTTAACCCATATGTCAAATGATTGTCTAAATTATGTTGAGTTTTAATAAACTCCACTGATATGACACCATGCAGGATAAACTCACCCCCAGCTACGGGCTCTGCCCCTTGGACCCCGGCAAGGGCTTCCACCCCTTGGGCATTGTTCAGGGGCGCTGCACCCGGACCCCCGCCAAGGCGATGTTGCCCCTTTCGAGCCCCCGTTGCCTATGGGTTTCGCCTAGAAGAAACAAGTGTGGACTTTCCAATGAGGTTCCAAACCATGAGTTATAATAAACTGAAGGGTTAATTACCTCAACCGTTACCTATGTTTGACAATGTGACTGAACCGTTCAAACTTGAGCTCAACCGTTACTTAAGTTGACACATGTGACTGAACCGTTACTATGACTTAACTGCTGTTATTTCTTCCCGTTAAGTATCACCATGTACTTGTCACGTGATTAACCTATAAGTTGAAGTGCCCAAACTACCCCCCAACATACTGTCTACTTAACAGCTGATTAATCATGCTGTCCAGAACCAGAGGAGTCGAAGTTTGCGCGCGAAGAACCTCCAGCATCGAAGAACTGAAGAACCGAAGATCTCCAGCCATGAAGTTTGATGAATGTTGTCCTATGAGTTCTGAGAACCGTAGAAAGGTTAGATCTCGGTCCATCTCTTCTGCGTCTGCGAATGGCCACCACGGAGCTTCGCGTCTGCGAATGTGCTACTGTGGGCTTGTGTGCTCCGTGAAATCAGCTGGTACGTGGCAAAATTTCTTGCGCCGATTCCATGGTTGCCCAAATTTTGAGGTAATTTGACAGTGGGTAACCCTAATTTGCAACCCTAATTCGTTTTGCTACAGTAATTCGAAACATAGATCCTTATTATCGAACCTTCGCTCGTCAAATATGATGTAATTGTTTGTCGTTTCTTGTTTCGTAGTATGTACATAACCCCGTATGTGGTTTTTTTGACTGGGAAGATCCAGCTATATGTCCTTATGGTCGGATTGCAGTGATGCAATTTCAACAAAGAGAGAACCATTTGAAAGAACAATTGGAGGTTGCGAAAAACCGAGCTGTTGAAAGTCGACCCAATCGGAAGTTAGTTGTAGTCTTTGACATTGTTGTTGTTATTGTTTTTGTTCTAAGTTCAATTGCGCACAATTAGCAGAAGTTAGTAGTACCTGTGTCTGTCACTGATGTGTGTCTGTGTCTGTAACTAAAACTGATGGATGAAGAAGAACAATGTTTATTTTGCGAAGGTGGTGACTTATCTTTTCTGAACTGTGATTAAAATGTGACTTAAGTTTGTGAAATGTGATTAAAAGGTTACTTATGTTCAACGTACTGTGATTAAAAGGTTACGTAAGTTTGGACATTTTGTTACCGAACCGTTACTAAAAACAGAATACATCCGAAAACACAGAATCCATAATAATCCATCAACAACCAGAATTCATAATAAATCCCAAAACATGATCTATCCTATATTCCCAAAATAGGTTCCGTGAAAACAGACCTTCATTTATAACAAAATTTGGAAGACCAAAATGACCACGACTGTACTCTACTGTGTAGATCGCCAGAATTGCCTCGTTCTCTTGGGTAGGACCGTCTTGAGCGGCTGTTCCACAACCATTAACTATCTTGACTGTGAAAGAACGGGTTCATTATCTGTAGTATCATCAATCTCTATAACAGTTGGTTGTTCTCTTCTTTTCTTTAGTTTCACTAGTTTCGCTGGACTGCTCGAGTGGGCCTACACATACCCGCAACGTTAATATGTGAAGATGACACAAACATGTGAAAGACAGATGTACTCACCCTTTTTGCTAGCGTTTTCACACGTTTCCTCGGTGTAACTGCTGGTTGTGCAGCAGCTGGTTCGGCATTAACGACTGGTTCTGCAGGAGCTGGTTCGACAGGTGTGGGTGTTTCTGCAGGAGCTGGTTCTGCAGGAGATGGTTCGGCAGGTATAGCTGGGGCGCTTTTGCGGGTTGGGAGCTTTTGTCGAACCTGGTTTTTCACCTTAGGAACTGATGTTTGAGGTGCATGTGTTGGTTCGTTCTCTCTTTCAGCTACTTTGCGCCTTGAACGGGTTGTGGTCTGGCTCGACTGCGTCGGGATAACGTCATCGTCCAATTGGCGACGCACTGTTCTCTTCTTCTTTGGTGGTGGCTCTTGCTCTGACGTTTGTCCTCCAGCATCCTGAACATGACAAACTTATTTGTAAGTTAATGACAAAACTGAACCTATATGTTAATGGCGACAACATACCGATTCTATGGATTGGTTCGGTCTTCGATCACAGCCTCTCTTGTTATGGCCTGCTTCTCCACATGTCGAGCAGTACTGCCTTAAACCACTCCTACTCAACCTGGTTGAACCTTGGGCAGGCTTCTCAAAGGCATTCCGCACCCTTTTCTTTTTCGGCCTTCCCGAACTTGCTTTAAAAATTGGTGGATCTACGGGCAATCCTTCCGTATTACACCAATCGTCTCTCCCTGGCAACGCATGTATAACACCAGCGTATGTTTGTCTGTATGCCTCCTTATGATGTACTCGGTCACAGTACGGGGCCAGTTCGAAAATCCGAGCATACCACAGACACGCTATCGCGTGAACACAAGGGAGGCCACTCAAATCCCAAGCCCTGCATGAGCATGTACGCCTGTTAATATCCGTCTTGTATGAGACGTGCGGAGCGACATGCACCTCGTATTCTCCATCCGCAGCGTATATGACCTCACAACCACTGATGCCATCCGTGACTTTCTTCAACTTTCTAACAATGTTCCTACCTAGTGATCCAGACTGACTAGTGATGGATGTCCTCTTTTTCTCAAAGTCTCTCATCAACATCAACCTCAACTCCTCGACCAATGTCACTGGAAGCTTGTCCCTTATGTTAATTACCTTGTTGTTGAAGCTTTCAGATATGTTGTTCACAACCAAGTCGTTTTTGACACTTGGCGAAACTGAAATCTACACCAAGTGTTGGTGTCAATGGATGAGACGTAATCCCACGCCTTCTTGTTAGCCTTAAGCAGCAAGTCCATGTGCCACTTATGTCGCTGGTACGTATACGCACAAGAAGCCGACCAAACTCTCTTTCGGACTTCCGCTTCTCCAAGACCTCGAACTTGTATGTTCTGGTAAATATGGCGCATGCAAAACCTATGTTCAGACCCGGGGAACAAATCTTCAACTGCCTGACAGAGTCCCTGCGTAGTAACAAATGGAGCTCACTTATCACAACATAGGAGACCATTTAATCACAAATTCAGAACATAAGATACCATTTAATCCCATATTCAGAACATAAGATACCATTTAATCACAGAATACAGAACATGAAAGACCATTTAATCACAGAACAGCAAACAGCATATGCTTACCTTTTGTCTGTCGGACATAACAGTCCACCTTTTGTCACTGCCAATATCGCTCACAAGTATTTCTAAGAACCAACTCCATGATTGTTGGTTTTCAGCCTCCACCCAAGCGATAGATCCGGATATGAACTCGTAATTCATGTTCTCCCAACCTATGACGAAGGGCTTTTCCTGATTTTCGTATATGTGAATTCCAGATTTCTCAATCCACTTACCACCATACATAATGTACAGCGTATGAAGGTTATCTTTGGATGTCATTCCTGCGGATAAATGTATATGTCATTTGTGAACATAGATAACACATTAACAGCATAATGCGGAACAAACGTAACCAGAAAACAACAAATTCACACAGCAAAAACTTCATTAACAGCATTTGTAAACAAATAACCAACCGAATCAAATCAAAAACAGCATGTACAAACTGAAAAAACAAAACTTTCACACTAAAAATCAAAGCTTTGTTACCAAATCTGAAACCTACAAACCGAACCCTAACCTACAAACCGAACTTCAACAGCAATCGGGAACAAATCGCCCAAACAACACCAAATAAGAACATATTATATAGCAATCCCCTTGTTTCGACGATTCACTTCGGGAAACAGAGGAACAACAGAAACGAACGTGCGAAAACAGCAAGAATGCGTACAGACACACGAAACGGAGTTCAATCGAAGGCAAAAAACGAACTTACTTGGAGACTCACTTCGGTCGAAGACTACACTTGCGTCGCAGAGAAAAATCGCCAGGAAATCGCTGCACTCTCTCTCGATTCTTTCGGTGTTGATGAAATGAGATGATGGGAAGTTGAGTGTGGGAATGTGTATAAATCGAGGGGGAAACATTGCAAAGGTGACAGGAGGGCATTATTGTCCTGTCAAATGTATTCAAATCGTTTTAATTAGGCCATGTGCTGTGCACGTGCCACTTTGACGGTCAGATTGGACAGAAAGTTCATGGAGTAACCTTTCAGTCACATCTTCAAACTTAAGTAACGTTTCAGCTACACAAAAAAAGATGAGTAACCTTTTAATCACATGGGCCAAACATAGGTAACGGTTGAGGTAATTAACCCTAAACTGAAACAACTTTGCACTTTCCACCCTCCTGACTTGTTTGATGAATTATTATGATCATGGTGGTCCGAACACATACCCTGGAATGATACAACTAATCTGTTCCAATCTCTAGATGTTAATCTTTTCACAACGAATTCAACAACTTTTGTCGTATTAGGTTCGAACTAGGTATCTCGACATGCGAGATTTCAAATGCACCTTAATCCCATCCCCACGGCCGATTTGTGTACAAGCTCTCTTCCTAACCCGTTTGTCCGATGATCGGATAAATTATGTTGAGTTTTAATGAACTCCACTGATATGACACCATGCAGGATGAGACCTTGGCTAGGGGCGGTGCACCCGAACCCCTGCCATGGCGGCGTTGCCCACTAGTGGCCTCCATTGCATAGGGGTTTCACCCCTAGCAACCGATGATGTTCCGTTACTATGAGTCATAATAAACTCAAACAAGTGTGCCCTCCGTACCCTCCTGACTTGTTTGATGAAATATAATGATCATATTGGCCTGAACACATACCCTGGCATGATACAACTAATTTGTTCCAATCTCTAGATGTTAAGTTGTTCACATTGAAATCAACACTTAATGTCATATTAAGTGGGAATTGGGTATCTCAACATGCGAGATTTCAAATGCACCTCAATCCCATCCCCATATACGATTTGTGCACAAGATCTCTTCTTAACCCATTTGTCAGATGATGGGCTAAATTATGTTGCGTTTTAGTAAACACCACTGATATATGACACCATGTAGGATGAGCTCGACCCCAGCCAGGGTCTCTGCCCGTTGGACCCTGCCACGAGTTGCCACCCCTTGGACCTTGTCCAGGAGCACTGCACCTGGACCCCCGCCAAGGAGGCCTTGCCCCCCCTGTAGCCTCCATTGTATAGGGGTTTTGCCCATAGCAAACAATGAGGTTCCGATACCTTGAGTAATAATAAAGTCAAACAAGTGTGCACTCTGCACCGTCCTGACTTATTTGATGAAATATTATGATCATAGTGGTATGAACACTTACCATGGGGTGATACAACTAATTTGTTCCAATCTCTAGATGTTAAGCTTTTCACATTGAATTCAACACCCAATGTCGTGTTAGGTGGTAATTAGGTATCTCAACATGAGATATTCTAAATGGACTTTCATCCTATCGTGACAGACGATTTGTCCACAAGATCTCTTCTTAACCCTTTTGTTAGATGATCGGCTAAATTATGTTGTGTTTTAATAAACTACATTGATATGGCACCATGCATGATTAACTCGACCCTAGCTAAGGGTGTTGCCCCTTGGAGCCCCCAGTGCTTATAAGTTTCGCCCCGAACAAGCGTTGAGGTTCTGATACCATGAGTCATAATAAACTCAAACAAGTGTGCACTTCGCATCCTTCTGACTTGTTCGATGAAATATTATGATCATGGTGGTTTGAACACATACCTTGGGATGATACAACTAATGTGTTCCAATCTCTACGTGTTAATATTTCCACAATGAATTCAACACCTAATGTTGTATTAGGTTAGGATTGGCTGTCTCAACACGACAAATTTCAAATGGACCTTCATCTGATCCTGACAGACAATTTGTCCACAAGATCTCTTCGTAACCCATTTGTCAGATGATCGACTAAATTATGTTGAGATTTAATAGACACCACTGATATGACACCATGCAGTATGAACTCGACCGCACCCAGGGGCTCTGCCCGTTGGTCCCCGTCAGAGGCGTTGCCCCCATAGAGCCCCCATTGCTTAGAGGTTTCACCCTTAACAACCGATGAGGTACCGATAATTGGACCCCGCCAGGGGCTCTGCCACTTGGACCCCGCCAGGGGCTCTGCCACTTGGACCCCGTCAGGGGCTCCCACTCCTTGGACCTTGTTTTGGGACGCTGCACTCGGACCCCCACCAAGGTGGCGTTGCCCCCTTGGAGCCTCCATTGTATAGGGGTTTCGCCCCGAGCAACCGATGAGGTTCCGATACTATGAGTCTTAATAAACTCAAACAAGTTTCCCTCTGCATCCTCCTGACTTGGTTGATGAAATATTATGATCATAGTGATCTAAACACATACACAGGGATGATAGAACTAATGTGCTCCAATCTCTAGAAGTTAAGATTTTCACATTGAATTCAATACCTAATGTCGTATTAGGTGGGAATTGGGCATCTCAACATGAGAAATTTTAAATGGACTTTCATCCCATCCCCACAGCTGAATTGTGCATAAGATCTCTTCTTAAATCTTTTGTTAGATGATCGGCTAAACTATGTTGAGTTTTAATAAACTCCACTCATATGACACCATGCATGATTAACCCCAACGTTGCCCCTTGGAGCCCCCATTGCTTAGGCGTTTCGCCCCGAACAACCGTCGAGGATCCGATACCATGAGTCATAATAAACTCAAACAAGTGTGCACTCCGCATCCTCCTGACTTGTTTGATCAAATATTGTGATCACGGTGGTCTCAACACATACCTTGGGATGATACAACTCATGTGTTCCAATCTCTTGATATTAATCTTTCCTTAATGAGTTCAACACCTAATGTTGTATAAGGTTAGAATTGGGTACCTGAACATGAAAGATTCAAATGTACATTCATCCCATCCTGACAACGAATTTGTGAACAAGATCTGTTCGTAACCCATTTGTGAGATGATCGACTAAATTATATTGAGTTTTACTAAACTCCACTGATATGACACTCTGCAGGATGAACTTCACTGCAGCCAGGGGCTCTGCCCCTTGGTCCCTGCCAGGGGCTCCCGCCAATTGGGCCCCGCCCAAAGGTTTTTCTCTCTTAGAGCCCCCATTTCTTAGAGGTTTCACCCCTAACAACCAATAAGGTACCGATACCAAGAGTCATAATAAACACAAACAACTGTGCACTCCGCACCCTCCGGACTTGGTTGATGAAATATTATGATCATAGTGGTCTAAACACATACACTGGGATGATACAACTAATGTGTTCCAATCTCTATATGTTAAGCTTTTCACATTGAATTCAGCACCTAATGTCGTATTAGGTTGGAATTCGGTATCGCAACATGAGAAAATTTAAATGGACTTTCATCCCATCCGCACAACCGATTTGTGCATAAGATCTCTTCTTAGCCCTTTTGTTTGATGATTGGCTAAATTATGTTTAGTTTTAATAAACTCCACTGATATGACACCATGCATGATGAACTCGACCCCACCCAAAGTCGTTGGCCCTTGCAGCACCCATTGCTTAGGAGTTTTGCCCCGAACAACCGATGTGGTTCCGATACCATGAGTCATAATAAACTAAAACCGGTGTGCACTGCGCAACCTCCTGACTTGTTTGATGATATATTATGATCATGGTGGTATGAACACATACCTTAGGATGATACAACTAATGCGTTCCCATCTCCAGATGTTAGTCCTTCCATAATGAATTCAACATCCAATATCGTATTAGGTTAGAATTGGGTATCTCAACATGAGAGACATTATATGGACCTTAATCCTATCCCCAAAGGAGATTTGTGCGCAAGATCTCTTCTTAACCCGTTTTTCAGATAATCGGCTAAATTATGTTGAGGTTTAAGAAACTCCACTGATATGACACATACAGGATGATTGCATATGCAATTTTTTAAAAGAACTATTAAGAAGTTAAACTTGAACCTCCTCAACTTGTACGTCTGAACAAATACCTTGGGATGATACAACTATTGTGTTCCAATCTCTAGATGTTAAGCTTTCCAAGTTGAATTGAACACCTAATGTCGTATTAGGTGGGAATTGGATATCTCAACATGAGATATTTCAAATGGAATTTAGTCTCATCCCTATTGTCGATTTGTGCACAAAATATCTTCTTAACACTTTTGTCATATGGTCGGCTAAATTATGTTGAGTTTTAATAAACTCTACTTGTCGGACGTTGAATACGAATTTCCCGACCCGTTCGAGCGAAGGGTCCGGTCGAGCGGGGTCATCAACCGGACCGAAAAAATTGAAAGAGTCGCCGCCGATTAATGGAAGGCTAATCGGAATCCTAAAATTTTGCCTACGGTACATGGAATTAACATCTTAAGGCTTAGAAAGATCTACCTCCAGAGAATCGAGTTTGGCGGTTTGATTACGTCTTAAAATCTCGCAAGCTCATAATCCGACCTTTCGGTACTTTAGTTTGCTTTTGCAATTTTTTTCATTTACCCGAATTGCTCGTTTTGATCACGCTTGGCCCAAAATGACTATATGCATTTTCCTTAAACCATGTACAAACATTTTTTTTGATGAGTTAATTTTAAATAAGCAAGAGAGAACTAAAGTTAATCGTGATTGAAAAAAAAATAGTTTAACTCTCTAGCCATTTTAAACGTGTCAAAAACATGCACGAATGATTTTTGAAGATATTAAGCTCATTGGACTAATTTGTCCCATTTTGAGAAGTTATAAGATGTCAAGAAAATCTAGGGACCAAAATGCAATTTATTAAAATTTGAGCTGAATTAGACAAATATTTCAAAAATTGCAGAAATGAACCTAAACTATTCTGGACTTATTTATAATACTTGGTAAAGTTCTAAAATAACCCGAAAATTATTCTAGACTTATTTGTAACATTTTGAAAAGTCATGGAATATACAGAAAAATTTAGGAATCCAAAATGTAATTTTCGAAAAAATTATAACTAAACTGAAAATATTTTTTAAAATTACAGAATTGATCCTAAACTATTCTAAATTTATTTGTAACACTTGGTAAAATTCCAAAACAATAACTCGAAAATTATTCTAGACTTATTTGTAACATTTTAGAAATCATGTAATGTCTAGAAAAGTTTAGAAATCAAAATGATTTTGTTTTTAAACGAGCTGAATTAAGAAAAAAAAACTGCACAAAGGGCCCAAAACCTTTCCAGTTTGGTTTATAACACTCGATAACGTCCCAGAAATGACCCGAGAGTCCAAGGACCGAGTTGTAACCTTCATCAAAGTTTGGGAATGACCTAAGTCATTTTTGAAATTATTTGTTTTCACATATACATAATATAAATATATTATACATATACATAATATATATATATACTATACATATAGATAGATATAATAATACATAAACATAATATAAATATATTATATATATATATATATATATATTAAAAAGTATATTATACATAAATATATAATATGTGTATATAAACTCTCAATTTGATTTCACGTTTATAAAAATACAAATATGATATTGAATATGAGAGAAATATACCTTACTCATTGGAGGTTAAAATACTGTACGAGAAACCGAGAAACCCCAGCTTCTCCTTCATCCTCCCCAATTCATTCATCAAGCCTTCATTTTATATTGAAATGTATACATATTTAGTTAATTAATAACAACTTTTTCTTTTAATAAAAAAAATAATAATAATAAAACATAAAAACGGTGTAAAAGGGGAAATTTTCCACTGTTGGAATTTTTTAATATTTTTTTAAAAAGAAATATATATATATTTTTCCAATCTCGATTACTTGTGGTATTTTGATCCCTAGCCAAAATCACGTGTTTACAGTAGCCCCTCTTTGAACACGCGCTCATGGAAGTGATCTCATGAGTGTGTGTTCAAAGACAAACAAGTGATTTTGGATTCTTTTGCTTCATTACTTACATTGTTGACAAACATCATTACGCAACTTTCGGAAGCTAGACACCTATAGGTCCCGATCGTTGACGATGATTTGTGGAGACTGAGCGTCTAAACGCTCATCAACTTGTGATTCTTAGACGTTGGACACCTATAAGTCCTGGTCGTCGAGGATGACTTGTAGAGGTTGAACACTTAAAGGCTCCGCCTGTCGGCTTGTGACTCGTTGGAGATGGCTTGTGGAGGTTGAACACCTAAAGGCTCCGCTTGTCGGCATGTGATTCCCAAAAGCTGGATAACTACAGGTCCTGGTTGTCGAGATGACTTGCGAAGGCTTAACACCTAAAGGCTTCGCTTGTCGGCTTTGTGACTCCCAGAAGCTGGATAACTACAGGTCCTGGTTGTCAAGATGACTTGCGAAGGCTAAACACCTAAAGGCCCCGCTCATTTATTTTTGTGTGACTCCAAGAAGCTAGATAACTACACGTCTTGGTCGTCGATGTTTTTTTTTTTTTCAGAAGCTTTGTTGAGGGTGACTTACGGGGGTTGAGCACCTCAAAGCCCCGTTCGTCGGCTTGTAACTTTCAGAAGCTGAACATCTACAGGTTCTGATCGTTGGGGATGAGTTGCGGAGGTTGAGCACCTAAATGCTCCGTTCGTCGGTTTGTAACTCTCGGAAGTTGGATATCCACAAGTCCCGATTGTTGATGATGACTCGCGGAGGTTGAGCATCTCAAGGCCCCGTTCGTCGGCTTGTAACTTTCAGAAGCTGTACATCTACAGGTTCTGATCGTTGGGTATGACTTGCGGAGGTTGAGCACCTACAGACTCCGCTTGTCGGCTTGTAACTTTCAGAAGCTGGACATCTACAGGTTCTGATCGTTGGGAATGACTTGCGGAGGTTGAGCACCTAAAGACTCCGTTTGTCGTCTTGTAACTTTCAGAAGCTAGACATCTATAGGTTCTGATCGTTAGGGATAACTTGCGGAGGCTGAGCACCTAAAGACTCCGCTTGTCGGCTTGTAACTTACTTTGGAGGTAAAAACCCTTCTCGAGATGTCTGACTACTTGTGCAGACTTCTCAGTCTATTTTCTCATTAATCGACTTTGGAGTCTTTGTTGATGGAGTTCCCTAAAGTCATTCATGCTTTGTTCAAAAGGTGTATCCATGCAAGTTGTCGAGGCAACTCAAATTAATGCAGATCACGACTTCTTTTTATTGCTACTGTGAGAAACATTGTCGTTTTTTTATCACAACTCCTTTTGCTACAGTATTTTATTTTTTACCCCACCTCTCGATTCCCTTAATTTTTGCCTAGGTCGCCCTTTTGGGTTTTCACCCTATCAGGGATTTGATTCCTTTCCTTTTGCCATGCTCGCCCTTTTTAGGAATTTTTAATCATGCCTCTCTTCCCTAAATTTTTCCTATACCGCCCTTTCGGGTTTTCGATTTAGCGGGAATTTCTCTCATTTTTGGAGGTTCGCTTTCTGATTACGAGTTTTTTTTTTTCATCGACATTGATTGGATTGGGAAGTTCTCTGTTGTCCATGTCAGTGAAGTTCTCTGTTCTCTGCATCAATTTTTTTTTTGATGAGTTAATTTTAAATAAGCAAGAGAGAACTAAAGTTAATCGTGCTCGAAAAAAAAATGGTTTAACTCTCGAGCCATTTTAAACGTGTCAAAATCATGCACGAATGATTTTTGAAGATATTAAGCTCATTGGACTAATTTGTCCCATTTTGAGAAGTTATAGGATGTCAAAAAAATCTAGGGACCAAAATGCAATTTATTAAAATTTGAGCTGAATTAGACAAATATTTCAAAAATTGCAGAAATGACCCTAAACTATTCTGGACTTATTTGTAATACTTGGTAAAGTTCTAAAATAACCCGAAAATTATTCTAGACTTATTTGTAACATTTTGAAAAGTCATGGAATGTCCAGAAAAATTTAGCATTCAAAAATGAAATTTTCGAAAAAATTAAAACTGAACTGAAAATATTTTTTTAAATTTACAGAATTGACCCTAAACTATTCTAGATTTATTTGCAACACTTGGTAAAATTCCAAAAAATAACTCGAAAATTATTCTAGACTTATTTGTAACATTTTAGAAATCATGGAATGTCTAGAAAATTTTAGAAATCAAAATGCTTTTTTTTTATAACGAGCTGAATTAAGAAAACAAATATTGCACAAATGACCCAAAACTTTTCCGGTTTGGTTTATAACACTCGATAACGTCCCAGAAATGACCCGAGAGTCCAAAGACCGAGGTGTAACCTTCATCAAAGTTTGGGAATAACCTAAGTCATTTTTGAAGTTATTATTTTTCACATATACATAATATACATATACATAGTATATATATATATATATATTATACATATAGATAGATATAGTAATACCTAAACATAATATAAATATATATTATACATATAGATATAATAGTATAAACATAGTATAAATATATATTATACATATAGATATGTTTTTTTTTTATAACGAGCTGAATTAAGAAAACAAATATTGCACAAATGACCCAAAACTTTTCCGGTTTGGTTTATAACACTCGATAACGTCCCAGAAATGACCCGAGAGTCCAAAGACCGAGGTGTAACCTTCATCAAAGTTTGGGAATAACCTAAGTCATTTTTGAAGTTATTATTTTTCACA
The DNA here is from genome assembly GCA_946814005.1 of Chamaenerion angustifolium. Lineage (NCBI taxonomy): Eukaryota > Viridiplantae > Streptophyta > Magnoliopsida > Myrtales > Onagraceae > Chamaenerion > Chamaenerion angustifolium. The sequence goes on along the minus strand of OX328271.1, from coordinate 23,634,374 downwards.
TATACATAATATACATATACATAGTATATATATATATATATATTATACATATAGATAGATATAGTAATACCTAAACATAATATAAATATATATTATACATATAGATATAATAGTATAAACATAGTATAAATATATATTATACATATAGATATATATAGTAATACATAAACATAACATAAATATATACTATACATATAAATATATATAGTATAAACATAATATAAATATATATTATACATATATATATACATATATATATATATATATTAACAAGTATATTATACATAAATATATAATATATGTATATAAACTCTCAAATTTATTTCACATTTATAAAATACAAATATGATATTGAATATGAGAGAAATATACCTAACTCATTCGAGGTTAAAATACCGTACGAGAAACCAAGACTGATAATCACCGATATTTTTCAATCATTTTTTTCTCTCATTCTCATGAAGTCATAAACCGTCGCTTCTCCTTCATCCTCCCCAATTCATTCATCAAGCCTTCATTTTATAAAGAAATGTATACATATTTAATTAATTAATAAAACCTTTTTTTTTTAATAATAAAAAAAACGTTTGTTTTTTATAATAAAAAATAAAAACGGTGGAAAATGGGAAATTTTCCACCATTGGATTTTTTTATTATTTGTTTTTAAATATTTTTTTTTTCAAATATATATATGTGTATACATATATATACTATATATATTTTTCCAATCTCGATTACTCGCATACACTATTTTGATCCCGAGCCTAAATCAGGTGTTTACACTACTGATACGATCCCATGCATGATAAGCTCGACCCTAACAAGAAGTATTGCTCCTTGAACCCCGCCAGGGCTTCTGCCCCTTGGACCCTGCATAGGGGCGCTGCCCCTGGACCCCAACTAGGAGTGCTGCCCCTTGGACGTCGCTAGGGGCTCCTGCCCCTTAGACCCCGCCCAGGGTCGCTGCCCCCAGACCCCCGCCAAGGGGGCGTCTCTTGGACCACTCATTGCTTAGGGGTTTCTCCCCAAACAACCAATGAGCTTCCGTTTCCATGAGTCATAATAAACGCTAACAAGCGTGCACTCCAAACCCTCCTAACTTGTTCGATGAAATATTATGATCATATAGGTCTATACACATACCTTGGGTTGATACAATTAATGTTTTCCAATCTCTAAATGTTAAGCTTTCCACATTGAATTGAACAACTAATGTCGTATTACCTGGAAATTAGATATCTCAACATGAGAGATTTGAACTGGACTTAAATCTCATCCTCACAACCGATTTGGCACCAGATCTCTTCTTAAACCTTTTGTGAGAGGATAGGCTAAATTATGTTGAGTTTAAATAAACTCCGCGGATATGACACCATTCATGATGAGCGCGACCCCAGCTAGGAGCTCTGCCCCTTGGATCCCGGTAGGGGCTCTGCCCCTTGAATCCCACCAAAGGCTCCCGCCCCTTGGACCCCGGTCCCCTTCCAAGGTTGCCCTCATTGCTTAGGGGTTTCTCCCTTAACAACTGACGAGGTTATGATACCATGAGTCATAATAAACTCAAAAAATTATGCATAATAAACTCATAATAACCCTCCTGACTTGTTTGATGAAATATTATGACCATACTTGTTTAAACACATACCTTTGGATGATACAACTAATGTGTTCCAATCTCTAGATGTTAAGATTTCCACATTGAATTCAAAACCTAATGTCGTAATATGTGGGAATTGAGTATCTCAGCATACGAGATTTCGAATGGACCATAATCCCATCCTCACAACCGATTTGTACACAACATCTCTTCTAACACTTTTGTCAGATGATCGGCTAAATTATGTTGAGTTTTAATAAACTCCACTGATAAGACACCATATATGATGAGCCCAACCTCACCCACGCGCTCTGCCTCTTGGATCCCGCCAGGGGCTCCCGCTCCTTGGACCACCAACAGGGGTGCTGCCCCCGAACAACTACCAAGGTTACCCCAATTGCTTAGGGGTTTCTCCCCTAACAACCGATGAGGTTTTGATACCATGAGTCATAATAAACTCAAACAAGTGTCCACTTCACACCCTCCTGATTTGTTTGATGAAACATTATGATCATATAGGTCAATCAAATTACACTAAAATATCGAATAATCCTCCCCCATTTTAGTGTAATACTTGCTGAACTAAAACACAAGAAAACAACAAACTTATGCATAAATGAAATATTGTGCCGATTGAATTTCATCTTAGTGGATTACACATTTCAAATATTCGAATATCAAGGTGTCACAATGGATTGAACCTTTCCTATTCATTTACTAACCTTGTGTCCTAATCCTTCATAAACATATTAAAGCCAAGTCCTAGCTTCTTGAAACGACTAAACTTCATGTTCATACAGGTATCTCTTTTACTCTTGCATTTGCATATGCAATTTTTCAAAAGAACTATTAAGAAGTTAAACTGCAACCTCCTCAACTTGCAGGTGTGACCACATACCTTGGGATATGTTGGGTATCGATAGTGACAGCCCAGTAAGGAAAAGGCCTCGAAGGCCCAATAACCCTAGAGGGGGTAAACCCAAGATATTCAAACTGGATCGGCTTAAGTACGAGTCAACTTAGCCCACCATCGAGTGGCCCAGAATCGAGTCCAAAGTCTCTAGGGACGCCAAAGGCTCCCAAACTGCTCGCCATTCTTCACCAGGCCGCGACCTCTCACTGCTCGCCATGGGAGTGCTCGCCCCGAAGAGAGCCTTGCCTCTCTCCTCTGGTCCCACTAAACCGTCAATAAGGAAGTGGCCACGATATCCCGCGTATCTCGGTCACATATTCACTAAAGATTAGATATGGTAACTGCAATATCTCGTAGTAACTGCCATATCCCATGATCCGAATCTTCAGCAACACAATATACACTAAGATATTCAGCTACCTTATACGGTTTGATCTCTCCTACCCTATAAATACCCTTGCTTTACATACGTTCCTTACGTTTTTGAGATATACACCAACATATACTCATTTAAGCATCGGAGAGGGACCTAGAGACACCCCCTCTGTTGCGCTCCCCTACCTGCAGGTTCACCGGAGTTGGAGCAGAAGCATCTTTCCGTCCTTGTCTGGCATTTAATTCACTGCCAGATCAGCATCCAGGGTTTCACGATCTAACATTTGACGCCGTCTGTGGGAACGAAGCGATTCAGCCATGAGAACTCGATCCCAAAACAACCGTCGGAACCAGACTCGCGAGCGATCCTCAGATAGCTCTGATTCCGTCGTCGCTTCGCCGCTACAACAAGAACCTGCTAGCCAGGCAGGAGCCAATGTCATCCCCCTACGGGCGGCCCGAGAGCATGTCGGTAATTCTAGACCGACCCCAGCTACCAACCACGTCGAGACTCCAGTTCCGCAGACCGTCCACATCGCCGGGGAAAACATCCAGTTAACCCCGGAGATGATATCATTGCTGGAGGCTATCCTAGGGCAGGCCCGTCGTCAAGCCCCTACTCCCCAAGGAAATACTCGTCATGTTGTCACAGGGCTCTTACCGTCTGAGACCGTGAATCCTGGCACCACAGCACCCCAGGAGGAACAGGTGATGACCTCTGGACAACAGTCTCTACCCCTGGCACACACCGAATAGTCGGCGGCTACGTATTCGGCCAATCCTTCTGGTCCATCTCCCTCCGGGACCTCGCCAAAGTATTGCACTGTGGACCAGATGGACGACCTTCTCAACAAGAGGCTCCAAGAAAGACGGCTGACAGTCGTAGCTCCCTTCAAGGAGCAATCTGCTCACCCCTTTTCCTACGAGCTCGTCTCCATCAAAATCCCCAAAGACGTAGTTGCTCGGTCCATACCTGAGTACAGTGGCGGAGGAGACCCCACCATACACGTCAACAAGCATGAGGCTTCTCTCCTGGGTAAGTCAAATGATCCCAATCACTTGGCTTTACTATTTCCATCCACTCTTTCGGGTTCGGCTTCGTCCTGGTTCTTTGGCCTCCCTGCATGATCTATTGGAACTTGGGCAGAATTAAGGAGCAAATTCTTGGAGAGGTATATGGGCGAACGCCAATTGAAGAGCGTGGTCGCCCTGGATGCGGTCAAACAACAGCCTGGAGAGTCGCTGGCCAACTTTTACGAGCGTTTCCATCAGAACGTCACGGAGATAGATCACCAAATCTCGGATGGGGAGATCATTCGAGCATTTTACAGAGGTCTGGATGTGGCCAATAAGGCCTCGAGGAAGCTGCGAAACAGCTACCATGTGAAGGATATCGAAACGTTAGAGGAGTTGGCGTCTAGAGCAAAAGGTTTCATAGACCTTGAAAGGGCGAACACAGAGGCTAACTTCCTGACGACCTCGCTAAGGGTGGTTCCTGAACCCCGACGCGATGGTAAGAAGGAGGTGAAGAAGGAGAAGAAGGGAAGAGACAACAGGCCCCGAGTCGAGTCTAATTCGACGCCTCGCCATCCAGAGGTCCCTGAGTACTTCACGCCTTTAAATAGACAGATCTCAGCGGTACTAGTCGAGATGGAGAGGAGATCCTTGGCGAGGCCACCGATGCCTCGTCGAGGTGGTCAACCCATGGGGAAAGATGTCGAGAGCTATTGCAGATATCACAAATGCAAGGGCCACAAGACAGATGACTGCCGCATTCTGAAGCAGGATATAGAGAAGCTAATTCAAGGGGGAATGCTGAAGGAATTCGTGACAGGGCAAGACAGGAGTCGAATGCCCCCTAGGAGACATCGTTCGCCAGCCCCTGCTGAACAAACTGATCGGTCTGCCAGCAAGAGAAGAGTAAATTTGATTGCAGGAGGATTCGGTGCAGGCGGCGAGGGGGCGCACGCCAGGGAGGTCTACGCCACTCAGATCTCCACAACAGTTCAGTTGGGAAAGTGACCCCGACCTGACGAAAACATTGCCATCTCATTCTCTAAAGATGATTTGGCACATGTCACGACCCCCCACAACGATGCTTTGGTTATCACAGCATATATTGACGGCTGTGACGTTGCAAGGATTTTGGTCGACGGAGGCAGCTCGACAGACATCTTATTTCTGGACGCTTTTGAGAAGATGGGCAAGGCCAAGCGTGACCTGAAGAGGGTCGACTTTCCGCTGATTGGGTTTGCGGGGAGAACAACTTATCCGCTAGGGGCCATAACCATGCCAGTGATTTTTGGCGAGGGATGGAAGAGCATCAAGGTATCGGTCACTTTCCTGGTGGTCGATTCACCTACATCCTACAATGCCATCCTGGGGAGGACCATGATCAATCCGAACAAGATTGTGGCCTCCACAGTCAATCAGAAGATGAAGTTCCCCACTCCCAACGGGATCGGAGAAGTGCTCCGCGACAAGCCTTCCTCGCGGCAATGCTATGTGAACTGTCTGCGCACGAAGAACCAAAGGGAGGCCCTCGCCATTGAAACAGAGGCAGACCCTCGCGAGGATTTGGCTCGACCAGCACCCATGGAGGAATTGGAAGAGGTCGAGGTCGATGGGCCGGACAAGAAGGTGCGCATTGGGACCACCTTATAAGAAGATCAGAAGGAGGCCATGACCGCCCTCCTCAAGGAATTTAAGGAGCTCTTCGCCTGGCAGCCAAGTGATATGCCGGGAATCAGCACAGATATAATCTCCCACGAGCTCAGGATAGACCCTTCCATTAAGACGATCGCCCAAAAAATAAGATCATTCGGGACGGACAAGCGTTTGGTGATCAGGAAGGAAGTCGGCAGATTGATTGAGGCTAACTAAGTCAGAGAGGTGAGATTCCAGAGTTGGGTCGCCAACCCAGTTTTGGTCAAGAAATCGAACGGCAAGTGGAGGATGTGCGTCGGCTTCCGCGACTTGAACAAGGCTTGCCCTAAGGACTCATATCCCCTACCCAGGATTGATCAGTTGGTCGATGCTACCTCTGGTCACGAGATGTTAAGCTTCATGGACGCCTATTCAGGCTACAACCAGATCAGAATGCATCCATACGACGAGGCTCACACAACTTTCTATGCAGACGGGGACATTCTGTGCTACAAGGTGATGCCCTTTGGTCTCATCAATGCCGGGGCAACTTATCAACGGATGGTGAACCGCCTGTTCCAGGACATGCTAGGAAGAAACATGGAGGCTTATGTGGATGATATGCTGGTCAAAACCATCAAGGGCAATCCGCACACAACAGACCTCCGCGAAGCTTTCGAATGTATGAAGAGACACAGCGTTCGCCTGAACCCTGCCAAGTGCACCTTTGGGGTCAAGTCCGGCAAATTTTTGGGTTTCATGGTCAGCGAAAGGGGAATCGAAGCAAACCCAGAAAATCTAAAGGCCATAGAAGAAATGAAGTCGCCAACCTGCCACAAGGAGGTCCAATGCCTGAACGGACGCCTAGCTGCTCTCAACTGCTTTCTCTCCAAAGAGAGCGACAGGTCCCTCCCATTTTTCAAAACGCTGAGGGCCAACCGCAAGTTCGAGTGGACGCCAAACTGCGAGGAAGCGTTCTACTCCTTGAAGAGGCATATCCAAACACTCCCAGCTCTGGCAAATCCCGTTCTAGGCGAGCAGCTCTTCCTTTATTTAGGCATTAGCGAGGTGGCAGCCAGTGCTATTTTAATAAGGGAGGAAAACAATATTCAGAGTCCAGTGTATTTCATTAGCAAAATGTTCAACTCAGCTGAAATAAAATATGTCCAGATTGAGAAGTATCTCTATGCCTTAGTTATTGCTGCTCGGAAGCTGCGACCTTACTTTCATGCACACGACATCACGGTCCTCACTAATCAACCACTCAAAAACTTCCTGATCAAGCCAGACTCTTCAGGAAGAATGGTCAAGTGGGCGATCGAGCTCAGCGAATTCAGGATCAAATTTGAGCTAAAAACGGCCATCAAAGGTCAAGCACTAGCTGATTTCATTGTGGAAAGAACGAGTAACGGTCAAACAGAAGCAGAAAATAGGCCAAGTCAGTCGGCAGATGACAATCAAATCTGGGAACTCTACACAGATGGGTCTTCATCAAGAGAAGGCTCGGGGGCAGGTTTAATTCTTATCCCTCCTGAAGGCGAGCCTTTGAAGTACGCGATCGCCTTAACATTCCCGGCGAACAATGATGAAGCAGAATACGAGGCCCTTATCACTGGACTCAGACTTGCAAAAGGAATGGGTATAACTGCGCTTAAGGTAAAGAGTGACTCGGAGCTTATTGTCAATCAGGTTAATGGCACCTACGAGGCAAGAGGAGAAAAGATGAAAAACTACCTCAGCATCGCCAAGCAGCTCGTCGCGAAGATCCCAAATTTCGCGATTGAGTCTATTCCTCACCAAGAAAACCAGATGGCAGACTCCTTAAGTAAACAGGCATTCGGAGGGACAACAATCCAGGATGTGCAATTTCTGGAAAAGACCCTATGTTCAGTCCTTGAAAGCAGAGCCGAAGTCAACATTCAAGGACAGGTCACATGAATGACTCCGTTTCATAATTATTTGAAAGAAGGAATCCTCCCGGATGATGAAGGCGAATCTACGAGGATAAGACGACTCACGTCCAGTTATCTAATTATAGATGGAGAACTCTACAGAAGAGGTTACTTGACTCCTTACTTAAGGTGTGTTGCTCATCCAGAAACACAAAGGGTTCTTCGAGAAGCTCATGAAGGGGTAGCAGCATGTCACGAAGGTGCTCGATCGTTGACAAGGAAAATCTTCAGGTTGGGATACTATTGGCCAACCTTGGGAAAGGATGCGACTGAATTAACGAAGAAGTGTGAGACTTGCCAGCAGTTTGCACCACGATCAGGTCGACCATCAACATTATTATCCCCAATGGCGGGTGCCTGGACTTTCGCTCAATGGGGGATCGATATTTTAGGTCCTTTCCCTATTAGAACGGGTCAACGCACCCACATTATAGTGGCGATCGACTACTTCACTAAGTGGATAGAGGCGAAAGCTCTAGCTTCCACAACGGAATTTCAGGTCATCAAATTCCTAAAGATAAACATATTCTATAGGTTTGGCATTCCCAAAATACTCATCAGTGATAATGGTCCACAATTCATTGGAAATGAGCTCAAATGGCTCTGTGAAGAATATCATGTTGACCATCGTTTCAGCTCGGTGCATCATCCTCAATCGAATGGGCAAGCTAAAGCAGCCAACAAGGTTGTTCTAGCAGGACTCAAGAAAAGGGTTCGAGCATTTAAAGGGAATTGGGCAGAAGAGCTGGAAAACGTATTATGGGCCATCAGAACAACACCTAAGGCGGCCATAGGAGAAACACCTTTCAGCTTAGTGTATGGATCAGAAGAAGTAGCACCTGCCGAAATAGCAGTGCCTACCCATAGGATCCTACATTTTAACGCTGAAGCAAAGGAGGTCGAGCGCAGAACTGGCCTCGACTTGACAGAAGAAAAGAGAAGGCTATCAGAAAAAACACAAGCAAAGATGCGCCTGGCGACCGCTCGATATTTCAACAGAAAAGTCAGCGCTCGCCAATTTTTCGTGGGGGAGATGGTTATGAGAAGGAATGATTTCACAAGGCTGGACAGTCATAATAAACTTTCAGCCAAATGGAAGGACCGTACAAGGTAATAGAGATCGCCGCGCCAGGATCCTACTATTTGGAAACCACAGAAGGCGAAAGGTTACCCCGTCCATTCAATTTTGAGCATCTAAGGAGATTTCATACATAGCTTGTAATCAAACTGTTATGTTAATAAAAGAAATCCATTCCTTCATAAAGCATGTCCACTCGAAGCAAATCGAAGAAAAAAGACCTGACGCCAAGAGTCAGGCGAAGACCTGACGACCGAATCAGGCACAAAATCCCTATCGCCAAAGATAGGCCAAAAGCCCTGACGCCAAAGTCAGGCCAAAAAGCCCTGACGCCAAAGTCAGGCCCAAAAGCCCTAACAATAAAGTTAGGCCAAATGCCCTAACAATAAAGTTAGGCCAAATGCCCTGACGCCAAAGTCAGGCCAAAAGCCGTGACGCCAAAGTCAGGCCAAAAGCCCTAACGCCAAAGTCAAGCCAAAAGCCCTAGCAACAAAGTCAGGCCAAAAGACCTATCGCCAAAGATAGGCCAAAAAGCCCTATCGCTAAAGATAGGCCCCAAAAAGCCTTGACCCCAAAGTCAGGCCAAAAGACCTAGCAATAAAGTTAGGCAAAATGAAAGCCCTGACACCAAAGTCAGGTCAAAAAGTCCTAACAATAGAATTAGGCAAAAGCGGAAGAGCAGACGCCAAAGCCAAACAAAGAGATCTGCTATCAATCCATTAAAGGTGATCACTATGGATGATGAAGCCTTAAGTTAACAAATTCCTGGTTATTATGTAAACACGTCAAAGGTTTAAACTTCGAAAAGGTAATATCTCTTGGAACTTAGAAGTCTATGCTTTTAAGTGTTAGAGTATTGTCCTTAGAAAGTTCATACAGACTTATTCTTGGTCTAAGGATTTAAAAGTCGAGGCCATTACAAAGCAAGAAAAAGTCAGGTGTAATTACGATTACGCGATTAAGATATCGGAAAGATAGCCAACACATTCAAAGTCATCCAAGGGCGTATGAATAAAAAAGATATTCAATATATAATAACCGAGTCTTTTATCAAAAAGTAATTACAAAGCATATATAAGAAAAAAGGACAAGAAAGATATAAGGAAGATGATCACCAGGGAGGTGGAGACTTCAAGCTTTTGGGTCCTCGGGGGCAAGGGTGCTTTGCTCGCCTTCGGGGGCAGGAGTACTCGGCTCGCCTCCAGGAACCATCTCTTCAGCAGCAAGAGTGGGCCGAGGAAGGTGACTCCGCAAGAAACCCTTAAGGGATTCAACTTCCCCAATGGGAAAGTTGGGATCGACCGCCTGAACGTCATCGACCAGGACTTGAAGAAAATCAGCAATCGCCGACTTCATCACCTTCAAAGTGTAGTCCTCGAAGTCCTCAGAGGCCTTGAACTCCTCAACCACGGTTTGGGGCGAAGGGACAGCCGTTAGCTGTTCAGCCAGCTTCTTCTTCTCCTCCTCTAGGGCGATCCCCCTGGCTTCAGCAATAGCCCTTTGGGCCTCAGCAGCTTCCTTCTGGGTTTCAGCGGCGACCCGAAGAGCGTCCGAATCCGCCATTTGGGCGCGAGCCTCCTTCAACTCGACTTCTAAGCGAGCCCGGACCGCTTCTCCTTCATCTAGGCACCGATGAAGGGCCTCAGATTCTTGAAGGAAAGCTGCAGCATCAGCCTCCCTCTTCTTAACATCAGCAAGGAGACGCTGCTCCTTCTTGAAGTACTCATCCCGGGCACCGTCCACCAAGGCGATCGCCGCGTCAGCGGTCGACTTGATGGCCCCCAATTGCCCGGGGTTGACCCCCGTACTTCGGTACTGCTCCAGCTCGACAAGCAGGTCAGAATGCTTGTCGGCGAGCTCTCCGAAGACGCGGCCAATCACCACCTCTTCCCGAACGAGCTGGCAACAAAATCAGAATGAAAGTTGTCAGGACAACAGACAAAAAGGGAACGACAAGGAAAAACGAAAAAATGGAAAAGAGACGAGATCCTACCAGAGCGACTCGTTCGAAGTGGGTCCGCAGGAACCCCTCGATCTGAGGTAGCGGTCCTTAGGGGGAATTATCCCGTCGAGAAGCCGCATGCACATATCTGGTCTACCCCGGAGGCTCTTCTGGGCGGGGAACCCCTTCTTCGAAAGGTCCCCGCTATGGAACCAAGCCCCCCGAGGGTTCGCAGCCTTGAGTGGCTGGAACAAGCTCGCCATGGAGCAGTACTCCTCCGCAGGAGCCTTCGAGGAGCTGGAAGCGTCGGGCCCCTTCTTCTGGGTCCCAGACTCCTTGGGAGGAACCGTGGGCACAGTAGGAGGAGGGGGTGCCAAGGACAAAACCTTCTCCTTGGTGGCAGAAGGGCCCTTAAGAGATGGAGAAGGAGGCGCCACGTCCGGACCCTTCCCCTTGTTGGCAGAAGGGCCCTTAGGAGGGGGAGGAGGAGGATGCTGGTCGACTTCCGGGTGCTCCTCACTCCTGACCTTCTTGGAGGGAGGAGGAGGAGGGTCCCGGGCCACATCAGCCGAGGACTTCTCTGCAAAATAACAAGGCAATATGTCAGAACCCCAAAACTGCAAAGTATGAAAACGTCAAATCTACAAATGGCGAGGCAACATACCCGGTTGGCGAGGGCCAACAGTGGTCGAGGGAAGCACCTCCTCAGACTTCCTCTTGGACGAACACCTAGAGGGGGGAGGAGGAGAGTTCAGCAGTGCCTGGTCAGTGGATAGGCCTGCCTTTTCCTGGTCATCAAAGAGACCTATTAGTTTTCGGGCCTTGCCTACAAACAGTAAACAAGAAAAGGGTTAGAAAGTTACCCAATCATCAAAGATTAGCGTGGCCTGATGAATGCCCGCCATCTCAAGGATATTCTCAGTAGTCTCCGCCACTGAGTGGATGGACTTGAAGTGGGATGATCGATGAAACCGAAAAAGGTCGTCGATGGCGTTCCGATCACTCCCTGACAGCTCTTCGAAGGAAGGAGAGAAATCCTTGTCCGGGGTAAACAATTTCCAGCATACACCCCCCTTGTAAAAGAAGTAAAACTTCTTATAATTGGAGTTGGTAGCCCGGAAATCGTCTACCAACCGAACGTGGACGTTCCAATCCCACGATTGAAGGTCTCTTCACTCCGCAAACTTCGGCTAGCGTGGTTGGAAGTGATGGAGGTGGTTCGCCCTAGCTGCCAGTCGGAAAAAACACCGTAACAAGGCCAGTGAATACGCCCATTCCTGACGTATACATAGGAACTTGAAACCGGCCCACATCCTGAGGGCATTGGTAATGAGTTGCGTGGGGTGGATTCCATAAAACTGGCACAACGTCTGCAAATCCTCGCAAAGAGGAAAACGCAACCCAGCATCAATCTGGGCCGCATAGATGTAAACCTCTCCGTCGCGAGGATAGTGCAAACCTAGGCCAGGATATCTAGGAGCATCCTCCACACTGAGACCACCAAGCGCCACCATTGTCTTAAAGTAAGCCGGCTTCAACTCATTAGGCTTGACATCTACTCAAACAGTTCAGATATGGCAATGGCAAGCATAAAAATAAGGAACAACAGGGAATATTACCAAAACAGAGCAATGAAAGAACGGAAGTTTACTTTTCGGGGAAAAGATGGGCGTCTGAAGCTCAGGCCCATCCACCACTACCGGGGTGGCTGCGGACCTCCCCACGTCAGTTTGTTCCCCTGTTGAAGGGGACACAACACCTTCCCTAATGGTTAAGGGGGCATTGGCGTTCCTGGACGCATTGGCGTTCTTGGATGCCTTAGTGGCTGCGTGTTTGATCCTCTGACCACGGGTAGCCATGGAAGAAGTTGGGAGAAAGGTTGAAGAAGATTGAAAAAAGAAGAAGGGTTCGCAAAGAGGCTCTGAAAATCTGAAGGAGTGAATATGCGTAAAAAACAAAACAAAGAAACTGACGTCTCTTATATAGGTCCAAAAAGGAGTAACCGCCACGGACGAATCGAAGCGACGCAGGAGAATAATTGCACCTTTTAGGAAAAAAACGAAGCAATGTCAGAATTCCAAGAGACACCTCGGGGAGACAAACGGTCGGCCAGTACAGGCAGTTGTCAGACTACCCTTGGTTTACGAAATAATAAATGACAGGCGTGCCCCAAGCGACCGTTCGATTTCCAGATAACTGTGGAGTCATTAAATGTTAAAGTCCACTGAGCAGACAAAGTGATCGCTATCGCATTAATAGGCTTTATCAGAAATACTTTTGGTAGGTAATGATCGCCTAGCAAAGAAAGATAAAATTTCTCAGGCCTAGGTTACCTCGAGTGATCGCCAAAAGGGAATAAAAGGAAGAATATTCCTTCAGCTTTGAACAGTGGAGGGACTGCTCGCCAAACGAACCAGAAGTGTCCCAAAGGTCATGAACCATTACAAGAGACGAAGAAAACCGAATTTAAGGCGTCACTATCTAAAACCCTAACAAGAAATCAAGCTCGACTGAAGAAACTTCAATCAAGCTTCGGGGGCAAATGTTGGGTATCGATAATGACAGCCCAGTAAGGAAAAGGCCTCGACGGCCCAATAACCCTAGAGGGGGTAAACCCAAGATATTCAAACTGGATCGGCTTAAGTACGAGTCAACTTGGCCCACCATCGAGTGGCCCAGAATCGAGTCCAAAGTCTCTAGGGACGCCAAAGGCTCCCAAACTGCTCGTCATTCTTCACCAGGCCGTGACCTCTCACTGCTCGCCATGGGAGTGCTCGCCCCGAAGAGAGCCTTGCCTCTCTCCTCTGGTCCCACTAAACTGTCAATAAGGAAGTGGCCACGATATCCCGCGTATCTCGGTCACATATTCACTAAAGATTAGATATGGTAACTGCAATATCTCGCAGTAACTGCCATATCCCATGATCGGAATCTTCAGCAACACAATATACATTAAGATATCCAGCTACCTTATACAGTTTGATCTCTCCTACCCTATAAATACCCTTGATTTACATATGTTCCTTACGTTTTTGAGATATACACCAACATATACTCATTTAAGCATTGGAGAGGGACCTAGAGACACCCCCTTTGTTGCGCTCACCTACCTGCAGGTTCACCGGAGTTGGAGCAGAAGCATCTTTCCGTCCTTGTCTGGCATTTAATTCACTGCCAGACCAGCATCCAGGGTTTCACGATCCAACAGGATGATACAACTAATGTGTTCCAATCTCTAGATGATAATCCTCTACATTGAATTCAACACCTAATGTCGTATTAGGTGGGAATTGGGTTATCTCAACTTGAGAGATTTCAAATGGACTTTAATCCATCCCCACAACCGATTTGTGCACTATATCTCTTCTTAACCCTTTTGTCAGATGATCTGCTAAATTATGTTGAGTTTTAATAAACCCCACTGACATGACACCATGCATGATGAGCGTGATCCCAGCTAGGGGCTCTGCCCCCTTGGTCCCCGCCAGGGGCTCCCACCCCTTGGGCCCCGCCCACGGGCGTTTCCCTCGGACCCCTGCCAAGGGGCACTCCCCCCGGACCCCCGCCCAGGGGCGTTGCCCCCTTGGAGGTTTCGCCTCTAACAACCAATGAGGTTTTAATACCATGTATCATAATAAACTCAAACAAGTGTGCAATCTGCACCCTCGTGACTTGTTTGTTGAAATATTATGATCATATTGGTCAACTAGTCAATCTAATTACACTAAAACATCTAAGAATATTTTACTATGACTAAGGTTCACGAACACAATTTAACACTACTTAAGTGACTGACTCTGTCACTTTTTCTCCTTTCTCTGCATTCTACTCTACTTAAAAATGGAAATCAAAACTCCTTATCTGATTTTAATCCAATGCTCTTTCACATGAAGGTATTGATATGAAAATTAGTTGTAATTACTAATTTTTAAAATGGACTTCAACTTAAAAGGCAATAATTGTTAGCACAAATAGAATCTTTCTATTGTAGATGAACATTGAACAAACTGAAAGAAGAGTTGACAAATGCACAGAATGAAAAGTCAATGTAAATCAAGGATCAGACTACAAACTAATTGTTTAAATTATGAATTTGGTCATTTGTATAAGACATTCAAGCACAACAAGACAAGTAGTTGAACAAGGATACATATCATATTGCAGCAACATTAACCCACCATAATAGCAACATAAACGTTACTATGATCAACAAACAACAATAGTAGCAATCATTAACATCATGATATAATCACTACAAGAAATTTGCTTTACAACGATGGTAAATCATCGTTGCCCGAAGCATTGTTGGCGCTGCTAAAACCCCGTGTCGACGCTAAGAATCATGCCAATAGGCCCCGTGGTTAAAGGTATCAACGACGACAATATGCTGACACAAAGATTTGCCGTGGCTAGAATGAATAGTTGGTTTGATCATTAGCCTCGCTAATATGCCGACTCTGTTTATGTGTAATTATCGTCAACTGTTATGTGAGGGTAATGAAGATTTAGGGTTTCTACATATGTCAGATGTAGAATGAGTGTATTAGTATCAACGTATGGTTCTCCCTATTTGTTGTATATTACATCACATGTCATTGAGGCAATATACGTTATTCAACTACAACATTTCCTTGAAAGTAATTACACATACTTAGAGACGCATAAATTTTGGTGGACAAAAAGTTTGACCACGTCATAAGTAATCTGTCGATGCACGCACAACATTAATAAATATTACCCTATTCATCATAGTTGATGCTAAAATGGATTTTCAACTACTAAGAAAGTTGTTGCTATAGAAAGTTTTTGTGGTTGCGGAGTTTTCATTGTTAAATTGTATATGAAGCATCAATTACGGATACAAGTATAGTCTGTCGTAAATGGGTCGTTTTGATGCAAATGCTAATGTTTTACTCTTTCGAATTGTTATTAATCGTAGTCGATAATTATCGTATGCTCGTAGCCAAACATACCCAAACAAAGAATACATAAACATCTACATATGTAGAACCATTTCCAACACATCTGATATTATAGCCAAGCATTTCAAAAGAGTGTATGGCGACAATTGCAAAACAAAAAACAGAGATGACATGTTCACATTTACATCAGGTCCAAAACATCCATATAGAATCAGTTCCAAATAAAATAAAAACTGAGAAGCCATAACACCTGGTCTATCACCATTGGACATAACTACTAAGCAAGAGTACTTACCGCATCTCACCACGGTTCATGCATTTGGATCTTCAAACATAGAAATCACAGCAATCATGGTAGGATCATATTATAGAATATACCCTAAAATGACTAAATTAGTGTACACAATGCAATTAAATCATACTATGCGCATTGTTGGCAAACATTGCACTCTTCATGACAGCAATATCACGTTGAAATGCTTCAATGTTGGCCTGGAACTCCTTGAGTTGTTCACGGAGTTCCTCACATTCGACTTTGTTTCTAGCCACCTCCTCCCTTGCTTGCTTTAACTGATGACTTCCCATCATCCGTGCAAGCATTGACACACGACTTCGACGACACTCATGTTGGTGAACTTCCTCATACAAGACATCCTTATCAACAGGAGCCTCCTCCTCCCCAGCCAACTGAGAAACCCTCTCTTCCACTTGGTTCTATTTTGCAAACAGTGTGACAAGAAATTAAGGGACCAATCAGATACAATCTACTGGATGTGACTATGGCAAATGCATTACTACTTACCATTATTGATCTGATTTTAGCATCTAGTGGTTGCCCTTTCTTATCCACATGGTTCTTCTTGAACATATGATACTCCCCGGTATGTATCCTGTTGGTCTTCTCAATTTGCAAAGGGTACCATATACTTGTTCATGTGTAGGTAACTCTTTATTAAAGATAACAATTCAATGTTAGGATTACCTCTTCTTGCTCTCTCCTCGCAAAGGAGGAAGTGTCAGTGGTGTGCCTGATGACTTGGTGAGCTTTGTTGTCTTTGTTCTGATCGCTCTTTAAAAAATAATAGGTTAAAACCAGTTTACGTTTAAAAAATGCAACACTCATTAACTATACAAAAAAATACAGTTGCGATAGGGAGTAAGGCCCAAACCTTAAACTCATCATAGCTGAACTAGTTAACAATCCACGCTCAATCCTCAACGGTGTAAGCCACAGATGATCAGTTACTTCAGGTTTTCATCATCTGGTATCACAAACTTCTCCAGCGATGTTGAAAAATATGCTAATGTTAGGCTCAGATTTACAGCATTTACAAATATAGAGGTGCAATATCTAAGTACAGTTTCAATTTGAACGATATTGTGTAGGGAGTAAGAACAACTGAGACATACCGAAACCAGCATGAGGATCTTAGCCTTGTAGTCTATGGAAGACTTTGGAATCTTCTTCCAGTCTCTAACCATTAGAGATGCATTCGTTCGTTTGAGGACGATGCAACCACACCAACTTGCAAGCACTGAAGCATTGTTACTACAGACATTACCTCGAGAGTTAAATTTCAGAACCTCTTTTTCGTTGATGCCATTTCGAGAGAACCTTATGCAACGAGTTCGCCCTCTACATAGTCTGTCCGCTTGGGGCCTTAACTCTTCCTCTTGCATTGCTGACACGTAAAGGAGGTATCGATTAGATCGCCCAGTTGGAGAAAATCAAGTTGTATGGGAAGAATTAGAAGTTACCTATTTGTATAGCCTGGTAGTTCCTCAACATAGGGGTCCTCCGGCTGGATTTCCTCTTCAGTGGACACTTCCAAAGGAGGTGTGACAGGCGGAGGGACTGCAGGGATGTTCTCCGCGTGTGTAGAACCTAAAAGCAATTTCAAACTGAGAGTTCAAAATGTAGGTTTCTAATGTTTCATACAAGTTATCGAGCACCTAAAACAAAGCAAATACCTAACAAGATATCCTAAAATCAACTAAAAGGCGTAGCCATGAAAAAAAACGTACTTGTTGCAGCCTAGTTTAGCTTCCTTAGGGATCTACGTGTCGGTAACTATTTAGCTACGGTACTTCTTTCGACCATTCTCTGAGTACCCACCATACTGAGAATATATTTTTAAACACATAGGAAAGCTTACAAAGAACAGTTCAGTTATACAGCAGCCTATCGTGAACTCATACACGTTTCTGGTGTACAGTTTCCATCTTAATATGTTGTTGCAACAATTATCCAACACGGGTTCTCAAACTAAGCACCCCAGTGTATTTGCGCGTAAATGAATAACAATGACATGCATGACACTATGACTACTTTAGCAACAAGCCTGGCCTTATACCGAACAATTGAACCATCTGAATTCCTTTTAATCTTGAACAACCATTTGCATCCTATCGGAATCCTTCCACCCGGAAGAGAACTTAAACACCAAGTGTTATTGATTGTTAAAGCACTCCATTCTTCCTTAACAGAAGATGCCCAGACTCAAGTTTTCATTGCACTGTAAATATCTTTTGGTTTAGTGTTAGTGAAGTCATCTGAGGAAGGCATTGAGACTGTAAGTACTTCCAATGTTCTGCATGATTGTGTCATTGATTGAGTCTTCATTGGATGAACTGAGATCGAAGGATCTTATGATCGAGACTGCACAGGTGAGGTAGACAGAAGTTTAGATTTGGATCGTTTCATCATAGAGTGAACATTAGTATCAGCGTTGAAATTTCCTAACAAAGAAGTGTCGGCATCTGAAAGTCTAGAAACATTAGTAATACCAGATGAAGACATAACAGTAACAAGACTTGAATTGCTAGTAGAATACCTGACAGCAGTTGAATCGGTTGGATAACAATCACCTAATGGAGTACCTGTATCAGCAGGCTCTACAGAAGGTGAAATAGAAGGAATATCATTTGCTGATCTTGTAGGTCGAGCATTTACCATAGTGAGTAGAACCTTGAGGAATATAACGAGTGGTACCAGAACCAGAACCAAGTATAGTATTATTATTAGGCAAAACAGTATAAGGTATATCTGAATCATTAGGAAACTCATCAGAATCATGAGGCGCGGAAGTCTTAACAACAACATATGTAGAATGAGCACCCTTATTACAATTAGCACTAATATGCACAGGTAAATAATCACCATGAACATAATGAACATGTTGATCATCGGCAGAATGAACATCATCAACATTATCTCCTGAAGAAACTACATCAACATGACTGCACAGGGAAGAATTAAAGGGAAGAAAAAATGGTGCTGAAGTTGAAGTGTTTTTAAGAGTCGGTGATTGCCTAAATGCACCTTCAAATTCAGCAAAGGGAAATATACATTCTTGAAAATTGACATGCCTAGAAATGTAAACACGGCAAGAGGCATCAAGGCACTTGTAACCATGTTGATTGGAACAATAGCCTATAAAGACACAGGGGGCTGAACGATAATCAAGCTTGTGTTTGTTAAAAGGACGAAGAAGAGGGTAACATAGACATCCGAACACCCTGAGAAAACCATAATCAGGAGAGGTATGAAAAAAATTTTCATGAGGATATAGATTCGACAGTACCTTAGATGGTAATCTATTAATGATAAATACTGAGGTAAAGAACGCATCACTCCGGTATTGTTGAGGTAATGAAGCTTGTTTCATAAGAGTAAGTCCCATTTCACAATGTGGCGATGTTTACTCTCCACTATGCCATTTGTATCTGAAGTATACGGACATGTCACCCTATGAGCAATTCCAAACTGAGCCAAATAAGGAGCTAGAGCTTTGAATTCCCCTCTTCTATCTGTCTGTGTGGCTTTTAACGAATATCCAATATGATTCTCTCCAACGTTATGAAATTGAGGAAAAATCTTAGCAACATCACTTTTTGGTCGAATAAAATAAATCCAAGAATATCTAGAGTAAACATGCAATAAGATAGTATAAGCAGTTATTAGAAGTCAGAGGACCAGGACCCCAAAGATCCATTTCCACTAATTCTAGCGGACAATTGTACGCAGTTTCAGATTTTTTGAATGGAAGTTTACAGCTCTTACCCGCAGAACATGCACTACAATGAGATATAGTAGTAAAAACATTCAAGGATGTCTATTTTATTATCAACTCAAGTGTTTTTTCAAATGGATGTCCAAATCTTCTATGTAACACATCTGAAGAAACTTTTAACTAACCTGAGAACACATCTTGGTACTATGAATACCATGAGCAGACAAATTATTACATTGATAATTCCAATCATTATTCCTAAGACTCATCCTACTAAAGTCTAACTTGTAGAGACCTCCACATTCCGCACTAGTCAACAGCAACTCATTTGTGACAGCATCACGAACCATACAGCAAGTTGAATGAAATTCAAAGAAAACCTCATTATCCTTGGTGAAATAAGATACAATCACAAGATTCTTAGTAACTTGAGATGTATATAACATATTATGCAATACAAATGGTTTAGTAGCAGTATTAATAACTGAAGTACCTATGTCATTTATTTCAATAAAAGTACCATTAGAAACCTGAACTTTTCCTGAGCCAAGGTAAGGTTGAGTGTGTGTACGTGTTGGTGGTCCATGAGCAAAATGATTTGTTGCTCCTAAGACTGGATACCAGTCTTTATCACCATGATTTGATGGAGCAATCACCAAATTGGCCTGACAATAGGTAACAGTTGCAATAGTAATGTGTGATGGCTGAAGTTGAAATACAGGTGGAGACATGAATGCTGAAATATAATAGGGAATATGATTGGAGGTGTAAGGATTAAATGTTGGAGGAAACACAGAAGAAAGTAACGGAGTCTGTTGTGAGACAGCTTAAACAAGGTGAGGTTGAGTAGCTGGAACAGAGAGAGGTTGAACAGCAGAACAACCCATGTACTGGATGTTAATAGCATCATTCCAATTTGTAGAGACAAAGTTTGCACTCATCTCCATTGGTTAAGGAGTCACTCCTTGAAAGTGAACATTAAAACGTTGAAGCATCTATTCACAAGATGACCGAACTTACCACAAAGCTGACATTGTGGCTTGTTCATATTACCATAACCTCTTCCTTTTCCCCGACCATATCCATTTGAATAAATCGAGTTTGTCTGAAACACCGGTGTGATTTGCTGATGTTGCTGCCCTATGTCATGAGAATGTGACTGTCCCGAATCTAAATTGCTGAGATTTGTTGATTTACTATCATTAGAAGTAGTTTTAACAACAGCATTTGCAAGAATGTTTGTGGCTGACAAATTTGTATCAAACAGCAGATCCTTTTGTTTAGGTTCAGCATATAAAATAGCAGAACTAATAGAAGCTAGATCATAGGGGTTCCTGTTAGCATGAATCACATACACAACATTATCATATTGCCCCTTAACACCGTTGAGAATGATGGATATATGTTGCATCTCTTCTATAGGATGTCTGCACCAAGCTATCACATACCAGATGAATATCTGTAAGATATTCACGCATGGACTGGTTAAAGGATTTCCTGACCTTTAACCTGTCATAAAGGCTCATGGTTTTGTTTGTTGAGGAAGATGAGAAGTGTTGATGTAATTTGTTCCTGATTGCTGGAGCCAACATACATCCAACAAGACCTTTACTAATGGAGGAGGAAATTGTCGCTAAGCCATGACGCAAGAGAGCTATCCTGTTGTGTGAATTTTGTAAATTCTGGATTTAGAACCTTCTTGCCTTCTCCATCATCGATCATTTGAGGTATCTGAAATGTACCGAATAGATATCCTTCCAAGTTTAAGCCACGAACCGCCAGAAGAACATGCTGCTTCCATGAATGGAAGTTGTCTTCTCCGGTGAGTTGACGCACTCGTTTATTAAAGAAAGCAGACATTGATGTAAGCTTGTAGGGTTTAATTGTAACATTTTAAAAAATATTTGGTTCATTTTGCAAATATCAAAAATATTTAAGAGAATTTTGTAGCAGAAAAGTAACGGAGGTACCAATTACCATCATTTTCAAACATATTGAACCATTAACCATCACAAAAAAAATATGTTGAACGAAAAACTATTTTGTGCAAACATGTTGCAGCATTTTTAGACTTCTCCATTAGATGTATTAATAACACAAACCATATATTCTACTCCCTATATCATCACGTCCCTAACATTTTCTCATGCACACAAACCCTATCATTTCTCACGACCGAAGAAAGCTCTACACTCACAACCAAATACTTTGGGACCAATTAAAACATGACTTGTTAATGAATTTTGAGAGCGAAACAGAAATGTAGAGATCTAGTTCCCCTCTTTGCTTTACCCCTGATTTACTTTCGTTGCTTGCTATGTGTGTTAGGTTGCACTCGTACTACACTGTATTCAATTCGTATTACACCATTCCTTTTTTTTGGTCGAAAATATCGCTTAATTTGTTATAAGTAAAACGTCGTGGCGTGTTGTCACGGTTTTTCGGGATTACAATCATACTCAAATAAACATAGTAATGGTAGTATGGGTCTCTCAACCCAATCATCTAGACGCACTCCCAATCTTGTTTGCTTTGATATCCAATTTGCACATTCGTTTGCCGTTCTTGGAATAGCTCGCCATTGAACTTGCTCGACTTGTCTTGCTAGTGCTTGGATGTTTGGTATTATGGTGGATACCCTCCAATTTGTCGCTCCGTCTTCTAGTTGCTTGTGGACTGTTTGTGAGTCGGTTTCAATGATGATGCTTTGCGATCCCTCTTGGATTGCTAGTTTCACTCCTTCTTGAATTGCACAAACCTTCATGGTTTCAATGTCCCCGCTCCGGTATCTTCTATTAAGTATTACACCATTCTGGTTGGTCGTTGTTTGTAAAAGTCGTTAAATTAAGATAATGTGCCTGATTGAAATTTTTGTGTGTACCAAAAACTAGTTAGAGCTTAACTCGGTTACTTATGTTAAGAAGAAACATTGTTAAAACATAGAATGATTTGATTATATGTCTTTCTATGTCGTTATGTTGGTTTAAAGGGCTTAGAAATGTTCTATATGGCCTAGTTTGTTGGTTTCATCATCAAATGTGAGCAAGATTCATGTCTCACCTATATGGAAGTTGAAAGGCATCTCTAAGCGTTGCTGGTCTCAGCTAGGAAGCTTCGCCCTTATTTTCGCGAACACTAAATCACTATGCTAACTAATCAACCACTAAATCATTTCCTTCAAAAGCCTGACGCTTCGGGTAGGATCATAATGAATCATTTTTGCTTCTTCTCCTTGCCTTTGGTTACATGTCTGTTTGAGCTCTCCCTATGCGCCACCACTTTGCCTTAGCGAAGGCCATCATGTTCACGATTGGAATTCCCTGCAACATTCATGTATTGTTCTTGCACGTTGATCCTTTAGAGTAGCTGGACCATGGTCATCTCCTTCTACTTGTGCTTCAGGTAGACCTTAAAGATATTCCATGTCAGAGGTAAATTCTCAATAATGACGTCTACTTAAAACGACTCTGCGAGTTCTATCTTTATGGCATTGATACTCTAGAAGAGGAGTTGTAAATTGATCACCTATTTCATACGTGGTTTGTTATCTACCATATTATAGTCAAACAAGCGACTAACTAGGAATTTCTTTTTCACTACATCCCGAGACTCGTATTTTTGTTCTAGGGCATGCCACATCTCCCTAGCGAATTTTGTTTTACTGTATACATTATACCACAAATAAAACAAAATATTCATTACATAGTGATTCCATGCTTCTAGAGCTAAGAAGAACCATTGATCATCATCATCGGTTTGACTTGATGGTTCTTCTGTCAGGAATCGAGCCATGCTCTGAGTCGTCAGATAGAACTTTATCTTCTCCTGCCACCTCTTGAAGTTAAATTCGTTAAATTTCTCGGGCTTCGCATCAGGCACAAGTCCACCCCAGGCTAGTCATGGTTATCCCACTGTTGACGCAACGACGCATAAGGAACTTCAGTGTGAGTCAATGCTCCAAGAATGATATCAACATCATTGCTGTTCTCATTCATTTGTTTAACATAAAATGCTCAATTATTTTAGCGAAAATAATTATTACAAATTGCACAAAGTAATTAACCAAACTGATTATTTAGTCTCCTGAATTACTAAAACACAAAATTGCCTTAAGATTGTTATTAATATGGGAGAAGTAACATTGTAATTTAATAATATTTTCGAATTAAATTGTTCAAAAATCTAAAATAACATGCAAATTAACCAAATAATGGAATTACCCTATAAAATAATTTTATGTTAAAATACTGAGTCCCGTACAAAAACGATTTCCTTAAGGCAATTTCCTCCCCCTCATTGTAATAGGTTCTTTTAATAGTAGAAAACAAAATGATTACCTCTCAGCATAAAACAGTGTCGTTGAGGTGAAACAAACATGGTGTCTCCCTTCTCCTATTTATAGGGCTCAAGGGTAACCATTCTCATTAAGGCTACCCTTAATGATTTTGTAACCCTACAAAATCAATTCACTACACCAAAAAGTAATTCACAAAAATTAAAAATCACCCAAAATAAAATTTTCAATAGTCACAAATAATTAATTTTTCAATAGTTAGAAAAATAAAAGTAAAAAAATTGAACCAAACTGAAATATTTGCAGGTTTTAGCAAAACACGACTCGCGGAAGGCATATTTTCCGAAGTGACAATCATGTTCGTATACGTAGATCGACCTGATCCGAGAGTGCTAATCAAATCGATATGCCCTTCTCTTATGTTGAGGTGAAACAAACACGGTGTCTCCCTTCTCCTATTTATAGGGCTCAAGGGTAACCATTCTCATTAAGGCTACCCTTAATGATTTTGTAACCCTACAAAATTAATTCACTACACCAAAAAGTAATTCACAAAAATTGAAAATCAGCCAACATAAAAATTTCAACAGTCACAAATAATTAATTTGTCAACAGTTAGAAAAATAAAATTAAAAAAATTGAACCAAAACTGAAATATTTGGAGGTTTTAGCAAAACCCGACTCGCGGAGGGCAGATTTTCCAAAGTGACAATCATGTTCGCATACGTCGATTGACCTGATCCGAGAGTGCTAATCAAATCGATCTGCCTTTCTCTTATGTTGAGGTGAAACAAACACGGTGTCTCCCTTCTCCTATTTATAGGGCTCAAAGGTAACCATTCTCATTAAGGCTACCCTTAATGATTTTGTAACCCTACAAAATTAATTCACTACACCAAAAAGTAATTCACAAAATTTGAAAATCAGCCAACATAAAAATTTCAACAGTCACAAATAATTAATTTGTCAACAGTTAGAAAAATAAAAGTAAAAAAATTGAACCAAACTAAAATATTTGCAGGTTTTAGCAAAACCCGGCTCGCGGAGGGCAGATTTTCTGAAGTGACAATCATGTTCGCATACGTCGATCGACCTGATCCGAGAGTGCTAATCAAATCGATCTGCCCTTCTCCTATGTTGAGGTGAAACAAACACGGTGTCTCCCTTCTCCTATTTATAGGGCTCAAGGGTAACCATTCTCATTAAGGCTACCCTTAATGATTTTGTAACCCTACAAAATTAATTCACTACACAAAAAAGTAATTCACAAAAATTGAAAATCAACCAACATAAAAATTTCAACAGTCACAAATAATTAATTTGTCAACAGTTAGAAAAATAAAAGTAAAAAAATTGAACCTAACTGAAATTTTTGCAGGTTTTAGCAAAACCCGACTCGCGTAGGGCATATTTTCCGAAGTGACAATCCTGTTCGCATAAGTCGATCGACCTGATCCGAGAGTGCTAATCAGATCAATCTGCCCCTTCCCCTGGAGCGCGAGAAAAACTTTCTTCTAGCAAGTTGTTTCACTCGTATGAAATGAAAAATAATATATATTGATCAAAAATCCCAAAACCGGTAGGTGTGGGACAAGGTTTAGCAATGAAATTTTACATTTCCCATTCAAAATACACTTGGGACGATTTAGGGTTAAAGTGGGTCGGGTCGGAAAAAACTAGACGAAAGGTCCACAACTAACAATATCCGTCTTGCTAACAATATAGTGATGCTAATTGTTATATCCATCCTTTTGTTCTTTCGAGAAGGTTGAAATTAACCCTAATCATGAAAGGCTTGAAGACAACCTCAAGTCTTGCATTGGTGATTCTAATTTGAAGGTAAGAGTTTTCTAGGCATTTAGATTTCTCATCTACCTTGCTCCGTAAAAATTGCTTAGCCATGCAGATTAATTTCTTGGCACTCTTAAGAAATGTACAATCCTTTCAAACTTCAAGCCAAGTGACGGGGAAGATGACGATGAGAGAACCTCTTCTACCAATACGGGAAGCCTCCTACGCTCTCTCCATATCTTCAGCAACTTTAACACAGAACAGATCCTTCCTTCACTCTGATCTCCAAGGCAGTCCGAATCGTAATGCCTTGTAATTAGTAAGCCATTTATCCAATGCACCACACTCATATACGCAGTGACCAGAGCAGAATGAAGCTAATTTCAAGGGAGATTCAAAAGGAAAGAATAAGGGACGAAGAGAATGAGATTGGATTTACAGGTAATAATTAATGGAGAAACGTGGAAAGCAGTGGGGGAACAAGTGAAAAAACAAGTGATAGGGATGAATTGGGAATTTATTTCTCTCCAATTACGAATGACTACAATATACACAATAGTTAAACTGGACCGGACCGGACCACCGGTCGAATCCGGTCCGACCGTGAATCGGCGGGATGGATGAACCCGGTTCAATAGGTGAAAATCGGTCAGTTAGTTACTGTCTTTCTCCTATGTTCCTCACCATGACTTATCACTTAATTGTAACTCTAATTTCAGGTAATAAGGTATGTGAGTCGGTCGGTCCGACCAGTGAACCGGCGGTCGGACTGTCTTTGAGCTTCCTTCGGGGTTTTCTCCCTTTCCTTCATTGTCGTGGTTTTCCTTATAGATCTCATTCTCCTTTTATTTTTAGGTATGCTTGGGTGGGAGGCATGCTTTAGTGAAAGGTGGAGACTTTGGTGAAAGGTGGGAGACTTTGGTGAAAGGTGGGTGGAAGGTGGCAAATTGAGAGTGTTTTGTAGCATGAAAGGGGTTTTGGTCGAAAATGGATGGCATTGTGGGTTTGTGGTCGTGGTTGGGGTTTAGGGTATAGGGTTTAGGGATTTAGGGTTTTAGGGCTTAGGGTTTTTAGGGTTTTTAGGGTCTAGGGTTTGGAGTTTAAGGTTTAGGGTTTAGAGTTTAAGGTTTAGGGTTTGGAGTTTAAGGTTTAGGGTTTGGGGTTTAAGGTTTAGGGTTAGGGGTTGGGGTTTAAGGTTAAGGTTTCGGGTTTCGGGTTTCGGGTTTAAGGTTTGGGGCTTGGGGCTTGGGGTTTAGGGTTTAGGGTTTGGGGTTTAGGATTTGAGATCTAGGGTTTACAGTTGAGGGTTTGGGGTTTAAGGTTTTGGGTTTAGGGTCGATTTCTCTCGGCTCGGTTCCTCGCGTACGGCATTTTGACCCCAAACCAAAATCAGGTGTTTACATAGTCGCTCTCCACTGGACAAAATGGGTTCTCAACATCACTTATCAATTTTGCAAGTTTGTTTCTAGCAATTTCATTATCAAATTTCCATAATGACTCTTTAACCTCAAGAGAAAAGTTTCCTTCTTCTTATTGTATTTCTCTTTGTTGGGAGGATAAGAAATGCACTGATTAATTAAATGATTTTACATCACACTAGTTCCAGACGAAGAACGAAAATAATAGATATTTTGACAATAATTACAAGAAACCGCATTTTACATCGGGACTTCCTAGAAGTACTACTACTGCCATACATTGGAGGTTTTAACACGTTGTAGACACAACATCATTTCCTACACCAGGATTATCAAATGTTGTATTAGCGACGGATCTCGACTCGGCAACACTCTCATTAACACTTGTTGTTGACGACATCTACAATTGAAAACGAATAAATTTGATTATTAATATCAATGAGGTTCCAAACTTAAGCAACATAAATAGGAGTGAAAGGTTACAAAATGTAATATTTCCTAACTAATAGGACCCAACCCTTGAATGAAAAGACTTAATAGTCCAAAAGAACACCTCCAAACAAACCCATGAGTATGGTGGTACTAATAATGATTTTGGCCTGTGGATATTCCAACCAGTAGATGGATGGAGGACCTACGCTAGACATACATGCATTCGACCAATTGTAGATTAAGAAAAACTATCATTAGATCGAACTGAACATTTTTGTGAAGATATTGGCCATTCAAACAATAAAAAGGTTATGTTTTGTAAGCTCTCTTCTATTATTTATTCCTTGTGGAGGCGTTATAAGAAAATATACTCATTGATTACAGTATAATATATATGAAAATATATTATACTTCAATGATATAAAATTTATAAATACTTGTACAATTTAAAATAAAATGGGTTTCTTATGTTATAATCTTTCGAGTGAATAATCGATCATATAAGGTAAGTTTTAACAAATGCTACCTGTAAGTACAAGTATCAAACAAATTAAGTTGATATTTTGTAATCTAAATTGATGTTATGCTAAATCCAAAAGTCGTATCGTGTGAGTGGAAAATTAGAAGATATTGAACTCCCGAAGACTCTTCAGGATAGTTTATTGATTGATGAAATTAAAATTAAGAAATTTTAAAAGGACCAAATTTATCCTGCTCTGAAGATTGAGCACCTAAAACAATGATGATATTATTATCCTTTAGTTATTTTATATATGAAGATCTTAAATTGATCATACATGAATAATATCACAGGATATGGAGGTATAAGAGCACTAGTGTATCTTGCTAATTATGCATGCACCATTCATTATGCATTGCTAATTATGCATGCACCATGCATGCACGAGACATAACTCGTTAGTAAGACAAAAAGGATAATACACAAACTATACTTGCATCGGCCAGTTTATATATCGACGTGCGGTAGCGGAAGCATGTGAAATCGTCGTCGGTTTAGAGTCGCAGCGACGATACCGGTCGAGAGAAATGTCATATAAACAGAGCGTCCATCGGGTTTCCACAGTGGATTCCCTAAGACGAATTAGAGAGACTTATTAGATATTATGTATGGATGTATATTAGAACAGCCCCCCTAGGGGTCTATTTATAGATACGGGGGCAGTTAGGACTTCTCGTGACTGTATACTTTGGTCCCCTTATGAGTGCATTTTCCTAAATATCTCACTCACACATATGTGAGTGATCAATGTGTAAAGAGATATACTCTCAACATCTCAGTTTGTCTTGCATACAAGGCTCTACCGTGCGACCCGCATACTTAGTGAGAGCTAGCTGGTGTATATCTGTTAGGAGTATACAACCTCTCTTTGAGAATAACCTGCAATATGAAAGTATGCGTGTACCCTAGATTATCGAACCTCATTTAGGTATCTTTAAGGACCCTTACTAATCATACCTTGTATTTGAAATCACGATACTAAATCATGATTGGTGCACACCATGAACACAAATCTTAAAAGAGATTCCGTTGACAATCTTCCTCTTCTCACGATCCTTCGAACACTAACCAGACTCGTTTTTCTAGACATGTCCCGCATGTCCGAATCTATGCACATAACCATCAGGTAACATGCTAAACTAGCGAATATCATGTTATGTCTCAAGTCCATAGTCAAGATGGCGAACAATTTTGCACCAGTTAAGGATCCTTGGGTCTCACACTAGAACAAGCTGAGATCGTGCTTGTGTAAACCCGTGATCAATCAATAACACATGTAGTATGAAATTCGTGTCACAACACTCTTCTCCTTTTCACATGGAGTATATGTCATTTGTCATAAAGATGATGTTGTGCGGATGTGTGTCCAAATACCACATGAATCTAAACCAGAGTACATTAACTCTCATCCTGCTCAATTCCATTAAAATTTCCGATGACATTATATCAGCGACCATACAGAAATATATATATTGATGACCATGAATCAACATGTGACTTATGAATTCGAGTAGTTGGCTCTCAAATCATCCGTTGATGATTTTCGACTTGAAATCCTGTCTCATCTTCACTCGTCACATAGACGCGACTCCACTAAGACACAGAGGTGGTTACTCGTGTGAGTGAGCTAACCTTAAGTTTACTCAACATACACTAAAACACATATCAAGAATGCACTGAGCAATCTTAACGAACATGTGTGTATTCAAATCAAACTCTTTGGTCAAACTGAACATTCTGATGTGATCAATCTCATTGGTCTACGCAATGGTCGTTACCACTTGCTTCATTAAGACAAATATCATATGAATACATCCCTACATAACGATCTTCACGGGTTTATCCGTTTATCCATCTTTTGTTGACTCCCAATTCACACTCACCTTCTTGCATGTCATCATACCTTATGCATAGTAATGTTGGTCTTTTAAATGTTCTATCAGAAATCGGATCCTCTTCGGAAGATATTAAAAATACAATTACCAATAGACAAACACTGGATCAATAATGTATATCAACCGCAATACTTGTAGGAACCTCTTAGACCAAACTAAATTTCAGTTAATGGTGCGAGAATTACTTGCTTAGCTTCAATCGCCTACAGTGAAGTTCTCACTTGTTTCTTCCTTATCTAATCAGATGGTCATCTCTAGAAAGAAACTTTGTCCTGGAAAGTCTTATAAACTACCACTAGGAACAACTTCACAACTTTCCTATCACACGCATATACACAATGCTGCAACAACAATTTACTATGTGATCCTCGAGTATCAAATCAAGTTGAGTCATATACCCGATTTAGTAGTAGGTCCAGTACACGTCACAACATGCATACAACTTCCAACTTAGCTCGTATTTAAAACATTTGGCGCATTACGTCATGAATTTTAGATAAAATAATTTTAAATGGGCAATACGAAAATTATCACTTAAGGACTCAATTTCTCAAGTGCCCTCTCTCGGAATCTCAATTCCAAGAATATACTATTGTTTACCCATTAAACATGACTTAGGTTTTATCCTTCATTGATGAACTTTCTACCTACCCAACCCATACTATGTGACAAACCGTTTGTTGCAAGATCTTGCAGATATTTCACTAACAGACTTATTCCATAGTGATTATCCTATTTAACATGAACAATTCACATTTAACATTTTTAATAATGTTTCAAGAGAAAACATGGAGTTCTAAGGGACCACTAAGTCCTAAAGTCGCATTCTCATACTCAATATAGAGAAGCAACTTGATTTATACTCCAATACTTCTTGAGCAACATCTATATTCAAGATTTACCTTTCTGGGTTTATACGAAACTGTTATTCGTAATCAGTTTAGACACAATTCTCAAGATAAGTCATGACTTCTAGGATCCATTTCGTATATCTTGCTCTCACTTGAACTATATTTTAACCAATATCATTTGTATTCGCTACTGATATTAGTTAGTAAATCTACAGTACAATTGTCGAATAATATTCATGTCTTCGTTGATAGTGTAGTTGATTATAAGTTCATTTAAGATAAGATTTTAAAACATGTTCTTTATGTACCGAAGTTTAATTATAACCTTATATATGTTTCTAAGTTGACTTCTGAATTGAACTGTTCTACAACCTGTTACCCTAAAATTGTTATCCTACAGGACCTCTCGAATGGGAGGGTTTTGGGAACTGGTAGTGAAGAATCTGGTCTTTTTGTTTTTAGACCTTTATGTCAGTCATTGTTTAGTTTCGTTTATACCAACGTTGCATTACCTTCATCTAATAAGACTAACATGTCAATGTTGTGGCATAAGAGATTTGGTCATGCATCTTCACATTCTTTACAACATGTAATTGGATTAGATTTTTTCAATAATAAAAACTGTGTTGTTGATAATTATACTATTTGCCCCTTAGATAAGATTACTCATCTACCATTTCCTATGTCAGAATCAAGATTTGATTCTTCATTTCAACTTGTTCATGTTGATGTTTAAGGCCCTTATCAAAACCAAACTGATGATAGAAAGAAATATTTTCTTACCCTTGTTGAGGATTTTTCTAGGTCCACTTACCCTAGATCTACTTAATAGTTATTAAGTTTGATGTGGTTGTTTCTCTAAGGGAATTTATTACATATACCCATAATCAGTTCAATATAGGAATTAAGAAAATTAGGTTGGATAATGGTAGGGAATTCTTCAGTGACTATCTAAGTACCTTATTTAAAGGAAAGGGAATTATACATCCAAGTAGTTGCCCGTATACCCCTCAACAAAATAGTTGAGTTGAAAGTAACCATAGACATCTAGAGGTAGCTCGGTCCTTCAAATTACAAGCCTCTATTCCATATATATTTTAGGGGGAATGTATTCTTACTTCTTGTGATCTTATTATTAGAACCCCATTTTCGATTTTTAAGGGAAAATGTTCTATTGAAATTATGACAGAAAGGAAACCTAGTGTTGCTCATTTGAAAACATTTGGTCGTCTTTGCTTTGCTAAAAATCTTCTCATGCATGATAAATTTGCTTCTCAAGGTATTCCTTCTGATTTCATGGGATATTCACAAACTCAAAAGGGATATAAACTTTATAACTTAGATACGAAAACCTTTTTTGTTAGTAGGGATGTATGATTCTATGAACATATGTTTCCTTTCTCATACTGTAATGATGATATTTATGTTTCTATAAAGATACAATTTGTTCATGATGATACACCATATCAGACCTCCTTTGTTCCTATACAATCAGTAGACCCTGCAGGTGATGATTCATCCATTCGCTCGGATTCAAATCATGACAATGATGACACATTGTCTAAGTCAAACCAGATACCACAAGAGTCTACTTATGAGTCTCTAGGTGTGGAAGGGTCACTAGACCTTATGTCTGGCATAAAGACTATCAGGTTGAAAGTTCCAATTCTCAACATTCAATTACAAATTTTGCAGCATATGAACATCTATCTCTTCCATTACAAACTTGTATCCCTTGTTTATCCAGGATCACGAAACCAGACTCTTACGCACAGGTTGAAAACAACCTGAATGGGTTCATGCTATGAAAAATGAGATTGTGGCCCTTTAAGAAAACCATACATAGGACATGGTGCCTCTTTCATCAGGTAAAAGAGCCATATGATGCAGATGGGTCTATAAGATTAAATTAAATGTTGATGGCTCAGTTGAAAGATATAAGCATAAGTTAGTAGCAAAGGGTTTTACACAAACTCACGGGATAAACTATTTTGAAACCTTTTCCTTAGTTGCTGAAATGAATAGAGTTAGAACTATACTTGCGCTAGCCTCTGTTAAAAAATGGCCTTTTGTACCAAATGGATGTTCATGATGCTTTATTACAAGGAGATTTAAATTAAAAAGTTTATATGCCTGACCCACCTGGTTTACATAATCAGGGGCAATGATCTGGTTAGTCGATTACAAAAATCACTTTGTGGGCTTAAACAAGCCTCCAGATAGTAGAATATCAAGTTAACTGAGGCCTTAATTAATCATGGATACTCTCAATAGAAACTTGATTATTCATTGTATGACAAAAAGTCTGGATCTGAAATAGTTGTCTTATTGGTATATGTTGATGATTTGGAGATTTATTGTAATAGTGTAGCTCTCATCAATCAGTTAAAGTCTATTCTTATGAAAACATTTAACATGAAGAACATAGGTGAACTTAAATACTTTCTTGGTATTGAGATTGTCAAGTCTAATGAAGGTTTCATTTTGTGCCAGAGAAAATATGCCCTTGAATTGATATCCGAATGTGGACTTTCTAGTACTAAGGTTGTTAAGACTCCTATGGAGTTGAATGTTAACTTTACGAACAAATCATATGATGAGCGTGTTGGAGTTAATTTTAATGATTTGCGTTTGGAAAAACCGAACATTTATAGGAAATTGATTGGTAAACTGTTATATTTGACCATCACCAAACCTGATATTGCATTTTTTTATCAGTGCTTAAGCTAGTATACGCAAGAACCAAAGAAATCTCATTTGGATGTTGCACTTAGGTTTGTCAGATATGATCCTGGTCTAGGTATATTTCTTCATTATGGTAGCTTGCCTATTGTGACTCCGATCGGGCTGGTTATATGGAAACTAGAAAATATGTCACAAGTTATTATATCAAGCTCGGGAATTCGTTGATTTCATGGAAGGCTGTGAAACAGAACACTGTTTCTAGATATTCCACTGGGGTTGAGTAAAAAAGTATGGGCACTACCCTTTCAGATGGTATTTGGCTTCGAAGACTGCTAGTTAAATTAGGGGTCACCCAAACAGGGTCGGTAAGTTGTTTTGTGATAATCAAGCAGATTTGCAGATTGCATCTAATCATGTATTCCATCAAAAAACAAAGAACATAGAGATCGACTGCCACTTTATTCGTGAGAAAATTCAGCAAGGGATCATCAAAACTCAGCACGTGAATACTTCACAACAGTTTGCTGATTTGTTTTACTAAAGCACTATCGATTCATCAACATGAGCATCTTAAGGCTTCGCAGGGAGTGAGGAACATTTTTTTGAGCCCCTTTAGTGTTCAGATTGAGGGAGTTTTTGTAATTGGTATTAGGTGTCAATATGAACATTATACTTTGTTTAGATATTATTTTTGTTGTTTAGGGGTATTTTGCTCTATTCTATTATATAGGTCTGAATTTGGATTTTACATTGTATCCTCCTATTTTGTCTAGGATTGATGGGGGATGGGGGCAGATGAATAGAACCCCCCCCCCCCCCCCCCAAGAGAACCCAACAAATCCTCTGTCTGTTTTCTCACCTTCCCTTGCACTATGGTTCGTTCTAGGGTTTCTGATTTCGTCAGAAGATAGAGACAATTCTCTGTTGTAATCTTTGGGACACGAACTCGATTCGTGATAACAGGTTCATGGGAATAAACAAGAGTAAGCTTTGATACCATGTTAGAACTTCAATATTCACGAATAGGAAAACAAAAGGAGAAACAACAAGAAGATTCACAACGAAGATTTGTGTATCTCATGTATTCTTCTGCCCAGTCTAATATTTATTTATACAGAATTGGTAAAGCTAACATATCATCTAAGTGTCTACCAAACTCAATATTACTATTTACAAATAAGTCCTTAGATTGTAGAAAGCTTAAGTGAGTACTCAATATTTCTAAATATTTGAATTGTACCCAATAGACAAATTTAGAGTAGATTTTGTGTCCAAATAAGTATGTTACTCACCCTAAGTATAAGTGTACTTGCGCCATGTCCATACGACTTTTATCCCTATTTTTTCGGAAGTACAATAATCTGTAGGTGGACTTTTCAACGTTCCACCAAATGCACGATCCGGATCCACCAGCATGCGACATACTAATTATTATATATATATATATGTGTGTGTGTGTGTGTGTGTGTGTGTGTGTGTACTTATTATTTTCAAATATATAAACGGTTAATGGTGGTTAGCCTTTCTCTAAGAATTGTTGGATCAAGAATAATCGATTTGTGATAATAGGAATCACTAATGCCATGTTTGGTTCGCGGAATAATTAAGGAATTGAGCATCCAAATTTCGTATTCCAATGTTTGTTTCACAGAATTAGAATTTCACGGAATCGGAATTCTTAGAGAGCTAGGAATAGATATTCCTTGATAAAATCTCGCAATTGTTTTCCTAGAGAGCAAATAATAAAAAATAGATGTTCAATTGACCAAATACCCTTCACGGTTAATTATTTATTTATATTTAATTAATTACTTATATTTTAATTTAATAAATTAAATTATTGATTTATAGTTTAATTAACTTTATTTTAAATAATTAATTAAGATTTATTTATTCATATTTTAATTAAAATGAATTATTTTTATATTTTAATTAAATTTAGTTAATTATATTTTTATTAAATTAAATTAATTATTTGTATTTTAATTAATTAATTACAGTTTAATATAATTATTTTTTAATTTAATTAATTATTTAAAATATTTAATAAAATATATTTTTAATTTATATCATCTTATTTTTTAAGCTTCCAAAATTAATTAATATAATTTGTTATAAGATAATTGTATTATATATTATACATATTGATGTAAATGTATATGTCATTTTATCTAATTCCATTCCATTTCCATATAGCAGTCCACCAACTAAACATTGAAATTCTATATTCCACTTTACTTGAATCTATCAACCAAACAACATTATATTATTATTTCTTATTCATTATTCATATTCCATATTCTGTATTCCACCAACTAAACGCATCGTAAATCTTGAAACCCATAAAACTCATGGTTGAGGTTGATTTTCTCAACTTTTCTTCTTCAACACATAAATACAAATTTGCACTCTAATATTGGGCACATTATGAGAATCTCCTTAAGGTTTAATTTTGAAAAATTCTTACCTTAGTGTTTGACCATGCTTCGAGTTTCCCTCTTCCATCCAAACTTAACATAACATGTTTAGAAAATTACAAAAACAACAAATTAAGAATGTCACAATTAAACCCTTCAAAACCTTTTTATATATTACAATTGAGTCTTGATTTTACCAAAAATCGATTGACTCCTAATTGAAACGGATAGGGTTAGGGTCTTAAGTTAGGTTAGTTCGCCGACGGATAGGAGATGGTCTGGGTCAAGACCATGTGTTTAGCCCTCTCAATAGAGAATTAGTCGAGTTCCAATCAAATTGGAGTTTGTTTTAGCTCTAACTCGACTGAGTCTTAATCGAGAGCGTTAGGGTTTGGATCTTAACCCAGACCAACTCGATCATGGTGGTCTTGATTTCTAGGATTCTATATTGTGGAAACTTAATTTAGTAAAAATAATATTTTTATTATACATAAACATTCTCTTAGTACAATAATATATAGCTTTGAGTACATAAAGGCATACTACAATTACGGAAGGTATACTATAATTACACAAGTTTATTGTCTGAATTAGATTCGGTCTTATCTTGGAAATGATGTTATGATGATCCTTCCGGGAATATTTTCTTTCCTCATTCTAACACTCCCTCTCAAGTTGAGTAGTAGGATCCCAGATACTCAACTTGTCCATAACTTAACTAAAGGATCTTTTGTTAACTGTCTTTGTGAGTATGACTGCCAGCTGATCTTCAGAGTTTACAAAAGGCAGTCTGATAATTCTTGCCTCCAGTTTTTTCATTAATAAAGTGACGGTGCTTAGTCTGATCATGTTCGACTAGGTTTACTGATATGTTAGTGGTTGTCTTATTGTCGCAGAACAACTCGCTTGCTTCAGACGGTGGAAATCCAATCTTCGTCATTAATTTCTTAATCCATAGTATTTCTGATGGTCCTCGTGTTATTCCACGAAACTCTGCCTCTGCACTAGATAATACTACTACTTTATGTTTCTTAATCTTCTAGGTTACCATATTGCCCCAACAAGAGTGAAGTATCCAGAAGTAGATCTTCGATCAATTGGGTTACCTACCCAATCTTAATCCGTACAACCTTGTATTTCTAAGTGACCACTTTTCCTGGACAAAACCCCACGCCCTGAGGTTCTCTTTAAGTACCTTCTAAATCTCAGGACAACTTCCATGTGATCAATCCTGGGGTTGATGCATGAATTGACTCATCACTACTACTTCATAAGCTAAATCTAGACATAATATGTTATTTCATCTCTTATATCCATAAGTGAGGTCAATACCATCTTCATTTAATCAAGCCATACACTAAATATGGTGATGATCTTAATGTCTGATTTTAACTCCAGATCATGATGCAGAGGATTGTGAAATATAGCTTAGAAAGCGTGAGATTAGGAATATCTACTGTGCAATGAAGATGATATACTATATGCAATGGAGAACTTAGACAAAACGATAATCAAGTTACTTGGCAAATCCAATTTTAGATCAAAACATTCTTGGCATGTATCCCATAGAGATTACATTAAAGAAAGTTGAAGTACGTGTATAATTGAGGGCACTATAGTTCTCCAATACGGCCATCTCTCCAAGGAGATCGACGATTTCTTTCTTAATATTCAGAGTTTCTTCATTGGAGTTCTTTACCTTCTCTACCTCATCTTGTATTATCTGGATTAACAAAAATAGGTCATGCAACTAAATAGATAGAACTCAGTAACTACTTGAATTCGATACACATAAAATGAATCATTTCCTCATAACTACTTGTTTCTAATTATGTCTAAGCGAAAAGACACAATATTCAACCTAACACTAATATGTATGAGCTCATAACACTATGCATACGCCTAAATTTAATTAAATCCCTAATTCCAACTAAAAGAAATCAATTCCAATGATGTGTTATTAGTTCACTACAAGATTCATCCAAAAGACATCCTTTTAGAGATCAAAGCATAGAAATTCATCCAAAACGTAACAGTAACCAGATAATTTCTAAACATCTTGCCAAGTTCGACCCAAATAAACCAGAAATGGTAAGTAAAACGACATAGAAATAAAGTAGCATAACATAATTCATCAACATCGTTAACTACATTCTGCGATTTACATCACAATCCAACTAGATCAAGGCGAATCAAAAAGCAATTACGAACTTGTTGAACTTTTCCAACTCATCCTCCAATAACTTAATGAAATCAATCTCGTCTTCCGTCATCCCGTTTGTCGCACTCTCTGAAGGGTCAACTCGGGTCCACTTGCTAGGCCACTCGCTGGCTCTAGGATCGATCATCTTGAGCTTCTTATCGCACAAGATGATTAAACCTGGAAACTGAAAAATCATTAAACCAAGGCAGGGGCACGCGGGAAGAACTAAGCAAATCCTGACAGGGGCGAGGCCAAGGTTGGGGCGCGGGTCAAGGCAGGGGCGCGGAGGAAATTAGGGTTAGTGAGGAAAAACACTAGATCAATTCGGCCAACAGCTTACCTCACTCACTGTATCCCTCCGGAGAGTTCGACGCCGCTCATTCCAGTTGGGGATTGATTCGGCCGATTCGGCACCGCTCTCCCACTAAACTCTCTGAAAAAGGGAGTTGTAAAGGGAGAGAGATGGGATACGTTATCCGTGGGATATGTCATTGTTTAAAATGTTTTAAGAAATTATTTTGCCGCTTCTGTGGTTCTCTTTCATTTTTCGGACAAACGAAAAAAAATGGATGGATTTTTTTGTATCAAAAAATATACGTTTTTTTTTTTGGTCCTCTCTTTCAGCTTCTTGTGAAATCTAGTAGGTTCTGTTAATTTTAGACATGAGTATCCGATTTAGTAACGACAAATTCAGTATTCACTACGATATAACGTCGTTACTGTTTAAATTTATATAGCATCAATACATGTTGATAGTAAAACTATGCATATGCAATATCCTCTACTTCTATTACAGATTATGTATATTACCATCAGATATTTAGTTGACACATATATTTTGGGACTTACATAAATTGTTGCGGCAAAAGTACACACTAAAACAACGTTTCAACTATGGCAAACTTATCGACGTTAAAAATGGTCTAATCCTTCGTAATATAGTGTTGAAAAAGAAGAAGATTTTTACCAACGAGATCCTTGTGACAACACATTTTATTTGTGGTTGTTGATGCAGTTTCTTATAGTGGATGATGAAGAAGGTGAGCCGTGATGAGAAATTAATTCGACATCCGCTAAAATCCTCCCACTGGAATCACGTTATCTAGTTGGTTGGATCAAGATGAGAAAAAAATTCATCATTCGCTAAAATCCTCCCACTCGAATCAAGTTATCTTGGTGCACCTTAGTGCAAGAACTCAAAAATGGATCGTAATCCAATTTTTACCCTTATAAAAATATTTCACTTTGGCATCTTTCTTTTGAGGAACAATCTAACACCCACTTTTAGACTCTTTCGGGTCATAACTCATATGAATTGGTAGGTAGTTGATTAACAAGCACTTGGTTATGGCGATAGACATTCGTCCCGAATATAGTGGGTGTTGGCAATGGAGCGACTCACACATGATCGTGGACAATGTGCAATTGGACAATGTTGTCAGTTAACCTTATTTAGAAGTGTTCCTCTTACAACTTCTAACAACATCATTAAGTTGCAAAGTGCAAAATATAGTCAATATATGAGTTATCCTCTTTATCACGTATCTCGCTAAATTGAGTCGATAAACTAATCAACATCTCAACATACTTGCAAACTGTAAGTTAATTATTTATTGAAATTATCCACAAGACTCACATAGCTGTTGTAGAATATTAAATAAATATAACTGATATAGATCATAAATAGACTATTCCAAAACAAATATGGAATTATAGATGTCTAAGTGAACTAATTCTGGTTGCCTACGTGAAGGCTTTCGGTCACAACGCTGACAAAATAACGCAAAGGAAATGTACGAATATATTGATATCATGGCAAGAACAAATCATGCATGTACGTTATTAAATAAATTCACCAGAACTTACCGTATATTATAAGCTCAATGACATGAATATTGTAAATGAAATACACTTGGGCCTAGTAGAAACATAAATTGAAAATTAGCTTTTTGACTAATCAATTAGGCATTGATGACTCAGTTGTCACCGACCCCTTTGACGGTAACTCTCAAGTTTTCCATCTCATCATGCTTAGGCTGAATTTCAATGTTCAATGATAGTTCTTTGTGTTTGTTGCTTGATCCTAACACTTCGGTGCAGTGCAAGCTTATGAGTTTCCACCCTTCCGGTTAAAACTATAGAACTTCATTTAAACTATGTGGACATCGCCACTCACATTGGACAAACATGTATGACCATTGAGTATATTAACCCTATGTTTTATTGTTACTTATTAATTATACATGTTTATATGAGAAATCTTAACATGTATCAAATATATTATTTGATAAAATGTAGCATTATCGTTTTAGTATTATATCGTTATTTTAAATTGGTCAAAAAAATATAAAATAAATAAATATATACCTATAATTAAGGTATTGCTATGATTATACATTTAGTTTTTAAAGTAGAAAAATCAAAATACTTTTACAAAAATTATCAATAAATAGTAATATATTGCATATATATATATATGTGTGTATATATATATATATATATATATATATAATAAATGAGGAGAGAAAAGAGAAGGTCAAAAGTATCGTTAAATTCGATGAGAAGTTTTTAGGAATACACATGATGAGTTAATGTTATTATTAACAAAATTTATCAACCAATGAGTTTTATTTTTTTACAACTAAGCATAATAAATAATTCCTCGTTAACCTTTTAAACTATCTAACCAAATTAATATGGATAGATATAAATTAATACTTTTAGGTTAACTTTTTAATAATTTTGTGACTTATATTAGTGCATATATTTATAAAAAGGATTAAAATCATTATAATTTATTTATTTATGTTGGTGATAGTAAGAATATATTATATTCTAAGTATATAAATGATATTTTATTTGTTTTTTAAATTTTAAAAATATATTTAGTTTATAAATATATATGATTTTTCATAAAATTGAAAATAAAATCTTAATTCCATATAATATTTTAACTTAACTTTTATGATTTTATGACTTCTATTTTAATAATATAAATATTCTTGTGTTTTAATTATACATATGGTATATTGTCTAATTTATTAATTTATAAAATATACCCAGTCTATAAATATATAACATCTATTTTTTTAAGATTGTTAAAATTTTATATTGATATTATTATTATTAGTCGATGTGTTGAAGTATATATTAAAAATATGATTATAATAAGATATGTGATGTTGATATGTGACTAAATAAATGTATTATTGTGATAGACGAAATGTTTCCTTCATTAATCTTAAATTTAATTTGTAAATATAAATTTTAATATTTGTATAAACTATAATATTATGCATTTTAGTTACACAAAATGTATTTCATACAAATTGTAAATCTAAAAATAAAAAATATGATTAAAGTTTTGCAATTTATTTTAATAATGAACGAGAAAGTTTTACATATTTTTATTCTTTTCTTTTGTCAAATTAACGCTTTACTTGATGAAATAAAACGCCGTGATACTCGATCACGGTTGTTCGTACATACAATCATTTGCTACTAAACATACAAACGGAAGTGGTGGTCTTTCGACCCAATCGTTTAGATTCACTCACAATCTCCCTTGTTTGGCTATCCAATCCGCGCATTCGTTCGCCATCCTTGGAATCATTCGCCATTGTACTTGCTCGACTTGCCTTGCTAATGTTCGGAAGTTCATTATGATATTTTCCACCCTCCAATGTTTCGGTCCTTCCACAATTTGCTGGTATACATCTTGCGAGTCCGTCTCTATTATTATCCTTGGCCATCCCAATGCGATTGCAGGTCTTACCCCCTCTTGTATAGCTATGACCTCCATATTCTAAATGTCATTGCCACGACATCTTCGGTTTAGGCCTCCAACCACTTTACCTTCCTTGTCTCGTGCTACCACTCCTCTGTCGGCTCGTCGGGTTTGTTTGCACCATGAGGCATCACAGTTTACCTTTATCGAGTTTTCGGTCAGTGGTTGCCATTGTTGGTCCGCTTGGTCCTCGCTTTGGCCTCAGTACATTGGCATGTTGATGGTGGTCCGATGGGTTTGTTGATGTTCCATGTATGCTCGCTTTATTTCCTCGATCACCTCGCGTGGGTTTGGTTGTTTGGCTTCGAACGCCGCTTTGCATCTCGTCTTCCAAATGTGCCAACATGTTAGCAAAGTGAGGATCCATCTCCTATCGTTGCATGGTTCTTGCCCTCTTGGTTCGTTCTGTCTCTCTTCAACCAATTGAGCCATGTCCACGTTTGTGGTTCGGTCCATGCGAATCCCTAGCACCCCAGTCCACACCCGTTCGGTCCATCAGCACGCGATGGTCATGTGTTCCCTTGTTTCAGCTCATCCACATATTGGGCATCCCAGACTTACATTCATACCCCTTTTATCCATGTTTGCTTTGACGGCTAGGGAGTTGGTTGCAAGTCGCCATACATAGTTCTTCACCTTTGGCATCGTGTGTGTTGCCCAAAGACCCTTCCAAAATGCGCCTTGATTTGGAGGGTTCGGCCTTGATTGTTGGTCGGCTATTTCCCGTATCCTATGGTACACCGACCGAACCATTGGTGCTCCGTTTCTAGTATGCGGCCATATGTAGCGATCCATACCCCCCCTCCTGCGGTAATGGGATGTTGAGGATGTGCTCGGCATCTTCATGATTGGTAATGTGTTGAACCAAACTCTCATCCCACGTCCCATTTGGTTTGATAAGTGCTCGCACCCAAAGGTCGTCACCATTCTCTACTCCATGGTCGACACTCACCCTCTTGTTTTCCTTCGTGTATATCCATGGGTCCTCAAACACACGTATATTGTACCCCGTGCCTACCATCCACACTCTTTCTTGGATCATCCTCTCTCGGTCATGTATCATACTACTCCAACCCCACGACGCTCGTCCTTCTTTTTTCGCCTCTAGAAACGAGCATCTCGGGAAATATAGCCCATTTAGAACCTGCACGCACAGCGTGTTCGGTTCGGTCACAAGCCTCCCTGCCATCTTCGTGAGTAGGGCTGTATTGAAACTTTGTAGTTCTCGTAAGCCTCGACCCCCTGCTTCTGTTTCCCTCGTTAGAACCTCCCACCTCCGCCAATGTGTTTTCTTTCCTTCGTTTGTTTGTCCCCACCCAAAGTCCGCAATGAGAGCATTGATTTCCGAGCACCATGTTTTTGGTAATCGGAATACACTTATTACATATATGGGTATCGCGGTTATGATGGCCTTAATGAGTACCTACTTTCCGGATTGGGTCAAGGTCCTCAATCTCCAACCTTGGAGCTTATCCTTCACTTTTGTTTTGAGGAAACCCAATGCTTCCCTTTTTGATCTACTCCATATCGAAGGTAGTCCCAAGTACTTGCCCGGATGATTCGTGCTACGGATTTGTAGGGACTTCCTCTATCCCCTGCCGATCGGTTTGGCTCACCCCTCTATTCAAATAGAGAGTTGACTTGTCCCTATTGATGTGTTGCCCGGACAGTTTTCAATATCTGTCTAGAATCGTCCGCAGGTTCTCAGCATATGTGGTGGTTCCCCTTATAAAAAAGAGCAAGTCATCTGCAAAGAAAAAGTGATGAAGTTTCGGGCATTGGCTTATTAAGGTTAGTCCCTCGATTTGTCCCTCCCTTGCTTCCCCAATCATTATTCTCGACAACACATCTGCAAGCAAGATGAATAAGTATGGTGATAGGGGATCACCTTGGCGGATACCTCGTGTTGGGCGGATGGTTTTGGTGTGTGCCTCGTTGACCACAACTTGGTACGTTGTGGTCTCTATGCATGCCCTTATCCATTTCAACCATTGCTCCGCAAAGCTTCTCTTCCGTAGGGTGGCGATTAGGAAATCTCACTGCACTCCACCGTACGCCTTTTGCATATCGATTTTGAGTGCACACTCGGCTCTTGTCTCATCTTGGCCCATATGCAAGTGATGGAAGACTTCATGAGCTACCATGATGTTGGCTTGGATATGTCTACCTGATACAAATGCACTCTGGAAAGGAGTAATAAGATCTGATAGATATGTTTTCAAACGGTTCACCAACACTTTGGAAATAATCTTATACACGAAATTGCAACAACTTATGGGCCGAAATTCCGTT
Organism: Chamaenerion angustifolium; assembly: GCA_946814005.1. NCBI lineage: Eukaryota > Viridiplantae > Streptophyta > Magnoliopsida > Myrtales > Onagraceae > Chamaenerion > Chamaenerion angustifolium. The sequence continues at coordinate 23,590,351 of OX328271.1, read as the reverse complement.
GGTTTTGTCGGGTTTTGCACTTTTGGAATGAGGACAATATCAGTATTGTTTAGGGTGTTTAGGATGGTACCTGTTCTGAAGAAAGGTTTGACCACAGTGATGACGTCCGCCCCCACGATACTCCAGCTATTTTGGTAAAACAGACCCGGGAAACCGTCCAGACCCGGAGCTCATGATCCTCCAAGTTGATACGCCGCATTCCTAATCTCCATATTTTTTACCTCCCTTAAAAGGATCTCCTTCATCTCCGGTGTTACTTGGTTCGGTATATACCCAAGGAACTCCTCCCCCGGTTCGGTTTGGTCAGATGTGAACATGTCCCCGTAGTAATTGTATAGCTCCTCGGCTACCCTCCCCTCGTTTTCGATCCATTCCCCGTTGGTTCCAATTAGGCGGTATATGTGGTTTCGTCTTCTCCTTACTATTGTTGTTTGGTGGAAATAGGTTATGTTCCTATCTCCCTCGATCTTTGCCTCCAATACGTCACCTCCCTAGTCCACACGGTTTGGAGTTCCCCTTTGAGTCTTTTTTCATCCATCATCGCCTCTTGATCCATGACGCCTTGGTTGTTACTCCGTAGGGCATCTTTTATGCTCGTGACCGCTTTCATATTGTTTCTGAAGTGCACATTGCTCCATGCCATGAATTTTTGTTGACATTTTTGGAGTTTGATGCTGAATCCGTGTGCTTCCCTTCGACCTTGGCTACCCATCACCCATGCATCGCGAATTACCTCCTTACATGTTGAGTTTTCTAGCCACATCGCCTCAAATTTGAAGCGCCTTCTTTGTCTTTTCCTTGGTTAATTGAGTTGGACAACCATTGGTGCATGGTCCGACCCTATGGATAGATAATTGATGCACCTCCCTTGTTGGTTCCGCATTGTCCATTCTGCATTCGTAAGGGCTCGATCAAGCCTTTCACTTATCCTCTCCGACCCACTTCTGTTATTGCACCATGTAAACGGGGTGCCATGCGCGCCCATATCCTCCATGTTAAGATCCTCGATCAACTTGTTGTGTTCGTCAAGTTGTCGTTGAGACATTCTCCTCCCTCTTTGCTTCTCATGTTGCTGACATATGCAATTGAAATCACCTAGAACCATCCAACTTCCACTCTGCCCGTACCTATTGATCGCAAGGTGTCCCAGTTTTGTGATCATTCTTGAGCCACGGTGCTTGCATGTACCCATGTGACTTGTGTTGGTGTTGCATGCCTATCAAACTTGACCTCGCAATCAATGACATGTTGATTGGCATAGTGAATAGATACCTTCGTTTCCATTGTCCACCACAACGCTAGCCCGCCCGATCGGCCAAATGTAAAAAATGTTCTCCATACCTAGTTTTCTCCTTATCCTTTCAAAGTAGGCATCCTCATTCTTTGTTTCCATTATGAATATGCTATTTGGGTGATACCTTTTATTGAGGTCTTGCAGATGTTGGACTGTCAGGGTAGACCCCAAACCTTGACAGTTCCAGGAGATGGCGCTCATTGGTCACCCCTGGCTGTTCCGGGATAGTCACCACAACCCTTGTTCAGTTCATTCGTTTTCTCCTGCTCGCATTGTATGATCTTCTTCTTCTTGGATCTTTTCTTCCTATTTTGGCTCGGGTTTGTTACTTTCCGTCGTGGGCTCTTCGTCATCCCAATTCCCGAGTATTAGCATTCTAGGCACAAATGAGGGGAAAATTGAGAGTTTAGAGCAATTACTAAGGAGAAGATCATCTTAGTATTATCATTGCCTAAACTTGATTTTACAAGAGATATGAAACCCTATTTATAGAGTTTCAAGGGGATATGTCTACACATCATATATCCTAACATTCCCCTTTCAAGATAAACCTTCTAAACTCTTCAAAAAAACCAACAAACCAGAAGTTTAACTTCTAAAACTTACTGAATCACTAAGATTGATCTGAACTAGGTGGACACTGCTGCTGCACTGAAGATGCACTGCACTGGCACTGCTGAGACACGACTGATGCACGCTTGGAACACTGGAGATGCACACGCCTGGAACACTGAAGTGCACTACACTGACACGGCTGAGGCACCACAGATGCACGGCTGGAGCACTAGAAATGCACTGAAGCTGCCCTGGAGCTGAAATCAACCAAGCACAGGTCTGCTTGTCTTCCAAGGAGAACCGAGCACAGGTCTGCTCGTATTTCAAGTGGAACCGAGCACAGGTCTGCTTGGAAGATGATCCAGTTGCTGTGAAGTCGGTTTTGGGTCTACGAACTTTGAGACTCCTTGATTGCTCGATATTGCGAGTTCTTGAGCCTCATGTCTCGCATCCATCACGACCGAGCATAGGACAACTCAGATCACTTAAATGTTGTTGAATAACTGAATGAACAAGGCACATAACCTCAGTTGAATGGAGCACAGGTCAGAACGCAACCTCAGTTGAATGGAGCAAAGGAGATGCCTCAAACTTGTCTACTTGGAGTGAATATGTGGTTAATCAAGTTCTTCTGGCAGATATGCATGCAAAAGAGGTCAAATATGTAACATCTGAAATGATAAGAACTAGCCATGCCTTACAGGACGTAGAACATCTGCTACACTATCAAGAGTCTTCTTCATTTTTAGAAGAGATTCCTGCAGTCACTTTAGGAGATTCTGTACATTCGACTGATAATGAAAAAGTACTTTTGCCTCATATGTCTGGGCTCCAAGAATCAGACCGACCAGAACCTATTGCATTAGTAAATGAATTGACAGAACCGCAGTTGAATCCATAGTAGCTGAATGAACAACAGCAGCAAGCCAAAAACGAATTCAACCACCTTCAATGACCAGGAAACGCAGCAGAGGTTCTCTGCAGTTCAGCTAGCATATGAGAGCAGTTGAATCCATAGTAGCTGAAAGAAAAAACAGCAGCAAGCCAAAAACGAATTCAACCACCTTCAATGAGTAGGAAACGCAGCAGAGGTTCTCTGCAGTTCAGCTAGCATATGAGAGCAGTTGAATCCATAGTAGCTGAATGAACAACAGCAGCAAGCCAAAAACGAATTGAACCACCTTCAATGACTAGGAAACGCAGCAGAGGTTCTCAGCAGAACAACTTCCATATTAAGCCGCAATAGCAGAGCAACATCCACAACAGTTCATCCACAACAAAACAACAGTATGATGATGATTAGCAGATTCAGCACAACTCGCGAATGAATAGAGCAATCACAAGCATAATAGAATCACAAATTTCAGCAAAATAGATCAGTCGCGAACGAACAGAGCAACGAGCAAGTAGCGAACATATAACAGATAATAGCATAGGAATAGAACCATCCGAAAGTACTCGACTGCTGGAACAAATCGGAAGCTCTGGAAGGAATCGTCGCTGGAAGAAATCATTGTTGGAAGGAATCGTTCGTTCTGCAGATCGCTTGAAGAATCGATTGATGTTGTTCGGATCCTGTTCTTCTTTGCTTGAAATCAATCAATTTCAGTTGATCTCAGCTCGATTGCTTGCGATTGCTTGAAGAAACTACCAGATTACAATCGTGATTTCAGTTGACAAACAGAGCTGCGCAGGAAGAAGAGGAAGAACAGAGTTGCAACTGATTTCCAACAGAAATTTTCCAACTGAATTCGAATTCAGTCCCTGATCTTCAAGCTCTGATACCATATTAGCATTCTAGGCACAAATGAGGGAAAAATTGAGAGTTTAGAGCAATTACTAAGGAGAAGATCATCTTAGTATTATCATTGCCTAAACTTGATTTTACAAGAGATATGAAACCCTATTTATAGAGTTTCAAGGGGATATGTTTACACATCATATATCCTAACACCGAGCTCTCGGTTGGTTCCACATACTTTTTCCTTTGTTTGTTTCCCAGTTCTTCCTCCATCTCATCACCGGTTCGCTTCAATGTCATCTTCTTTAGGTAAGGGCTTAGGCCGGATGGGGGGTTATGGTTCGGATGGGTGGTGTATTGGGTGGGTTCTCAACATGGTATGTTTGGATGATGGTGGTGGTTTCAATCAGGTTGGCTTGGGTCGGGATGTTGGGTAGGTAGGTGATCACTGGTTGGGTTACTGTGATGGGGATATTGAGCTGCATTGGGTGTGGATATACTCGGCTTGGTGCGGCCTCGGACCATTGAGGTCGGGGGTTCGGTTCGGTGGGTATGCTTGGGCTGGTTTGGTTATTTCTGGATTTTGGTGGATCGTTATGGCTTTGGTGTTAGGTGGTTGATCATGTTCTTCGGTATGGCTTAGCTTTGGTTCGGTTTTGTTGGTAGTGCGGTCTCCTTCATCCCAGGATATGTCCGTCTCCATTGGAACCGAGTCTGTGGGGGTCTCGTTTCCTTCCATTCCTTGTTCATACGGTTCCTCGGTGTTTCCTTTGTTTTTAGTCGGATCCGACCTCCTTTCCCTGACCTCGGACATGATGTCAAACCATGATCTCGTCCCCCCTGTTGTTGGTTTGATCCTTGACCTACATCCCCTCCCACATGTTATCTTAGTGCGACTATCTTTGGTCGAACCCCTACAAGCCACGGCCCGTACATGGGTATGCTTTGGTCGAGTTCCGCCATTTGTACCTCCTCCTTACATGTTTGGGTCGTGTGGCCCAACATGCCATACCCATAACAGTAATCGAAAAGACGTTCATATTTTATCGATGCCCATCTATCCGCCCCTTGCGAGTTCGTCTACCAGAACCCCGCCATTAATTGTTTCTCCCCATTCACCACCACTCTGATCCTCATGTAGCTCCTACTAATTTTTCCAACATGCTTTTCAATATCTAGGCATTTTCCTATCATATCCCTATTTTCCAAGCATTGGCATCTCCAAATTTCTCCTTGAACCCAAAAGTTTACCTTTTGGAAATCAACCTCGTTCAATCCCACAATCGGATCCCACCTTTTGATGTTGAGGATGTGCCTGTTTACTGCCCATGTTGACCTATCGAGAATCTAGTATGAATCCTCTTGGTTTTCGAAATCGAACAACGTTATGCCCGTCTCCACTTCTGATATAGTGACTTTACCATATCTTGCCCAAGCCGAACGAAGGACCCCGTTGATCATATTGAGCTGATCGGTTTTTGTGCTAGGACCTTGCCCATGTACCACGTCTCATTCTGTACTTGTTGGTTCAAGTCGACCGGAGTTCCGACGGGTCTGTTTTTTTCGCAAGAACCGGAGGCGACCTGCATTGTGGTCGTCGTAGTGGTCGAGCCGTCACCGTAGGTGGCAGCTTCCCTACAAGAACACAGGCGAAAGATAGATTATTCAGGTAAGTAATATAGAGGGCAATTCAGTGCAGGGTTCGCGTGGTGTAGCTCTGTCGAGAGCTTGGTTGGTGTTCCTCTTGTTCTGTCCCGAAGTTTTCGGTGAGCCGGGCTTGCCTTATGCCTTCCCCTATATGTGCATAGGTTCGTCCGACCCTGTATCGGTGCTAGTTCTGTACTTAACGCGGTGAGACACTTCAAGAGACAGCTGCCCCTTTCGCCCGCCAACGTTAGAACTGAGCTTGGCCACTGGTGGCCAAGCTTTGCCCGCCTCCGCGTGGGCTCGTTGCATTGAAAAATCGTGGAGAAATCGACCCCGTATGCAGTTGGCTATTGTTGCTACGGGAGCTGCTAGTTTCAACGCTCCAGTTGTTATTGTTGCATGGAAACATACAATCAGATTTGCAGTTGTTGGATTCGGTTGAACATTCTTCTTCCTTGTCTTCTTGCAATTAATTACGGAACAGAGATCACCAATTGGGAACGGATTGCATCTGTCACAGGACAGGAAACCTAGGAGTTTAGGGGGTCTTCCTTTACCGGGTAGACAGCTCTTCGGGGACTTCACGCGCCACAAATGTCAAGTAACTGACAACCAATAGAGATGCTTTAGATCATTATTACATATTTGTATTCAATATAGAATTATCATACTTTTGAATATTGTAATCAAAATCTCATAATATTTTACTTTAGTGTACTTTAGTTTACATTAGCTTTATCTATATCATTTTACCAAAACAAAAAGCTTTATATATATCAAAGTAGAGATGATCTATTTTTTACATAATATTATATACTTCTACCAATTGAACGTTAGTATAACAATATTCATGAATGCAATCGATTTATCGATTTCATAATTGATGCCCCTAATGCCTGATGGAACCGTGCCATTGAATATGGCCGTTGTACCTTCTAATTAGATGTCCCACATAACGATGCATTTAAGTAACAAATTGTGTGCTTGGTTGAGCAATATATTAATTTAAAATATATTATTGAGGTAATATTTTTTTTTTATAATCATGGATTAAATTAACCGCTATAGGTGACAATTAATCACCCAAGTTCAAAATACACAACCAAAATTAACTAACTTTAACAATTCGCGAAACAGAAAAGCCCCCAACATCTTTCTGGAGTGCGATAATAGCTTCCTTCGGAGGAGAGCTATGAATTTGAAAAACATGTCTCTGATTGAGCGCCATACCCGCCATGATATCCGCTACTGCATTCGCTTCTCGAAAAATATGTCTGAACTTCATTCTTTCGAACTGCATCAATAGCTTCCTGCAATCCGCAATGATCGGCATTAGTTTTTTATTTGACATATTTTCATCAGAGATTACCTTATGGGCTAAAAGGGCGTCCGTCTCAAGGTGAATAGATTTTAATCCGTGTGTCTTTGCCAAAAGCAGTCCGTCTCGGATGGCCCAACATTCCGCAGTGAGACTATTTGAGCAACCCAAATTCCTTGAGAAACCTGCAACCCATTGACCTCTGAAGTCTCGGATGACCCCACCGGCTCCTGCGAAACCTTGATTTCCCTTAGCAGCTCCATCTGTGTTAATTTTAAACTAATCCTCTTTGGGAGGAACCCAACTAATATCAATGGAAATAAACTCATTAGCCCTGTCAGTCTCAAGATAAACATTTTTATGAAACTTTGCCTGAGATAAAGATAAGGAATAAACAGAAGAACAAGCAGGTTTATCATTAAAAATAAGAGAGTTCCTATTTTTCTAAATATTCCATATCGCATAAGGAAAAAAGTACTTCCACTCAATACCTTGAATATTGACTACCGAATCCTGACAACCCTTCTTGATCCACTCATTCAAAGGGTAGTTAATAGATTGACCCAGATTAGGCGATCCAGTGGCAGAGTTCCACATCTCTTTAGCATGCTTGCACCCACGCAAAATGTGATCTATGTCCTCCACGCCAGAATAACAAATTTGGCACAGGGGACTCAAATTACATCCTCTGTGGTTCAATAGCTTGCTGGTGGCAAGTCTATCATTAAGGCATAACCAGATAAAGTACTGAATTTTTGGGATAGTCTGAATCTTCCAAACCCAATCCCATTGGTTAATTACCTGATTATTTGTGTCATGGACAGCTAAAAGAGAGTATGCAGATGCTGTAGAGTAATTCCCCGAGTGTGTGCCATTCCAAATTTGCACGTCCGAGGATACATTGGTCTTGGCACCTGGAGTACCTCGAAACATGTCCACAAATTTTTTGGGGAAGTCAAAGGACGTTCTATCTAGTTTCCACTATTTTGGAAGACATCTCCTACCATCAGACTGTCTTCCTCATAGTTGAGAGGACCATAGATTGTCGCTCGCAGGGGTTGATTACCCACCCAGTTATCGTGCCAAAATTTAATATCTCTACCATTTGCCACCACCCACCCAGACCCTAATTTAAGGGTGGTCATACCTTCCTTAATTGCTTTCCAATTACAAGGCATCTTGTTCGAAGTAGTGAGAGAAGTTCCATCCTACTTAAAAGTTCTGTTTCTAATGACCACAACCCAAGGAGCCGTATCCTTCTTCAATCTCCAAGCCAAACTCCCCAAAAGTGCTTTGTTACGATACACAGCCGACTGCAGACCAAGACCCCCAAGTTTTTTCGGCTTTGTATTCTCCTCCCAATTGATCAAATGGATTTTTCTTTTCTGGTCCGTGGATCCCCAAACAAAATTCCTATTAATCCTGTCCAGTTCTTTACAGACTGAATTAGGCAACATAGTACATTGCATATAGTAGGAAGGGATAGTGGACAAGACCGATTTGACCAGTGTCACTCTACCTGCCATTGATAACAGCTTTGCCCTCCAACCCGAGAGTTTACTTCTAACTTTATCCAAAATAAAGTTAAAAGAGCTAACTTTCGAGTTCGACAAATCCAAAGGAAAGCCAAGGTAAGATCCAAAGTTTTCAACTGTTCTAAACTGTAAACTCGTTGCTATCTGAGTTCTTTGGGTAACCGGAACATTTTTGGAGAAAACCATGATTGACTTCCCCTGATTTACCTTCTGACCTGAATTTTTGCAAAACTCATTTAAGACTGAGTTGATACAGTTACAATTTTCTGGTGTCGCCTCTCCCATGAGAATGAGATCATCGGCAAAGAAAAGATGGGATAAAGTCAAATTACCTCTTCCCACTTTTATTCATTTCCATTGTCCCTGCATAACTTTTTCATCGATAAGAAACGCCAGATATTCCATGCAAAGGATAAAGATGTACGGGGAAAGCGGGTCCCCTTGCCTAATCCCTCTGGATGGATAGAATTTTTCTAGTTTCCCCCCATTTAACAAAATTTCAATTGAAGACGTGAAGATACAACTCATAATCAACTGAATGACTTTATCCGGGAAATTAAAGAAAAAGAGAGTTCTTCTGATGAAATCCCACTCAATTCTATCATAAGCTTTCTCAAGATCTATTTTGATGATCATACACCCAGTTTTGCCCTGCTTTTGCTTGGAAACATGCAGCACTTCTCTAAGCAGAATGACATTATCTGAACCCCTTCTACCCGGGATGAAACTAGTCTGAAAAGGGGAAATGATATCTTTCAGAGTTGGTCTAATTCTATTCACCAAGATTTTTTAGATGACCTTGTAAATAGAATTGCAAAGACTAATAGGTCTGAATTGGGAGACTGAATTAGGCTGACTACATTTTGGAATCAAGCAGATAAAGGTCTTGTTCCAACTTGTCGGGATAGACCCCCTTTTAAACACCTCAATGATAGCCTCGGTCAGAGAGCTACCCGTACAGTTCCACAGCTTTTGAAAGAAAGCCGGGTGGAGGCCATCCGGCCCCGGGGCTTTAAACGGTTTAAGATCCCAAGTGGCTTTCCTAATTTCATCCAAGGTGATGGAGTTGTTAAGACGACGACTTTGATTATCAGAGAGAGCAATTCTCCAGGAATCAGGCTGATCAACCTCCATAGTTGAGGAAACCTTAGAAGTTGTGAAGAGATTTGAAAAGAATTTTTGAAATTCCTCTTGAATGAGTCCCTCATCAAAGATCCAATTTCCAGTTGAGTCTTTAATAGCCAAGATCTTATTTCTTCTTCTTTTAACAAGAGTAGAAATGTGGTAGTATTTGGTGTTTCTATCCCCGTCTTTGATCCACTTAGTGCGTGACTTTGCAGCCCAAAGTTTTTCTTCCTGGTCCAGAATCTCAGAGAGCTCTCTCTGAAGGTTCTTTTCCAGATTGACAATATAGTCATTTGGAGAGTTAGCAATACACTTTTGGGCTCCTGAGATCCTCAGAAGGATTTTTTCTTTTCTCTGGAAGACATTACCAAAAATTTCTTTATTCCAGGCTCTAGCTTTATCAGGGAAATGGTTAATGGCAGGAGTGATCCTATTACTAAATTCTCTCCAAGAATTCTTAACCAAAAGCTCAAAACTAGGATGATCAAGCCACATAGGTTCCATCCTAAATGGTTGAATTACCATGTTGCCACCATCTCCACCAGAATTTATGAGGAGCGGGCAATGGTCAGAATGGGTTCTCGTAAGGTGTGTCACAGAAGCATTGGGAAATCTAAATTTCCAGTCCATGTTCGCCATCATCCTATCAAGTCTCTGCTGGATAAATCTATTCGGGTCCCACAAATTGCTCCAAGTAAACTTAGGCCCCCTATAGCCAAGGTCAATCAAGTTACAATCACTGATCATATCATTAAAGAGAGTCACCCTATTCATGCAAATTCTATTACCCCCCCCCCCCCCCCAATTTTTCGGCACTATTAGTGACATCATTAAAATCCCCAACTACTAGCCAAGGACTAGAAATAGTAGCTGCGACAGACCTTAGATTATCCCACAACAGTAGCCTTTCATTAAAATTAGGACTAGCGTAAATTGCAGACATGAACCAACACAGATTAGAAGGGATAACCTGGATCTTAAAATGTAATTCTTGCTCTGTAGAAGCCATCTCCGTAATTTTTGTCTTGTGATCATTCCACCACACGAGAATTCCTCCCTTGAACCCTCTGGCTTCCACCCCTAGAAACTTGTTGAATGGGAGTTTACCTGCTTGCTCGACCATCCTTTGCCCACTAAGTCTAGTGTCAATTAAAATCAAAACAGTAGGCTTATGAGTATGGATGAGGCGGTTCACCGCCTTAACAGCTGTCAGATTACCAAATCCTCTAACATTCCACATAATGGATCTCATGTGGGCTTTCTCAGGAACCATATTACTAGAATGATGTATTTGATTCATAAATAAACTGCTATAAAAATGACCACCCCAATTAGATAGAACTACTAACATCTAAATTCATGTTAGTTACCTCACCTTGGTCCTTACCTCCCTGAATTTGAGCATCCTTCCTATCTTGCTCAGTGGGTACCTTAGCGATGTATTTTGTCCCTCTCTCCATCTTGTCCAAGTGAGTTTGCGGTTTTCCACTTTTCCTGTGTCCCTGGCCATTGAAAGAAACATCCTTTCGACTTCCCAATTTCCCTGTTTCCCTGTTCTTAGGCATATTAACAAACGAAATTAAATTCTTTTCCTCATTATGACTATAATTAGGGCTAATAGAAGTAAAATTCAAGGTGTTATCTGTTGGGTTTAGATGATCCTTGATAGTCTTAAGCTTTATAGGCCAACTCCCTGTCTCGGCATTTTTGTCCAGACCTTCATCCCGAGCCAGCCCACCATTTCGGCCCAATTGAACAGTGGCCGAAATCAGCCCAACATTTGTATTTATCCCATCATTTCGGTCCAGCCCAGTCTCTTCAACTCGGCCCGCCTCTTTCTTGGTTTGATGCAGCCCATCCTCTTCGGCCCACCGACGCAGCCCATCACTTGCATTCTCCTCCAAGTTTCGGCCCACCTCTTCTTGTATATCCATTCCTTCTTCTTCTTCCTCAGCAGTCTGCTTGGCTTCGACAGGAGGAGCTCCAAACCACGGTGGACCCTCACTTGTGACAACCAGGCCGACAGCACAGACTCCACTCCCAATCTCCTCGTTCATTCCACCAACCTGGCCGACAGCATGCTTCCTTACGTGGCCGACAGCTCCGCCTCCAAGTCCGACACCTCCCCTCGAAACAAGGACGCCCCTTTCCCACTTCGCATGGTCGCCAACAGCTCCCATCCCGAGATGGCTGCTGCTTGGTTCGACATGTTGGCCGACAACCTCGAGCTTTGATGTTTGTTCTGACCGTGATCGAGGTTGTCGCTCCTCTTCTTCGTTATTCGGCCTCAACCGACTTCCCTCTTTCATTCCCGTTACAACTCCATTGCCCGCAGCTCCCGAGCCCTCTTTCCACTCACCTCGACTCCATGCACTTCGGTCTGGCCTCCCATGCGTTCGCCACCTTTCCTTTGCTTTATCCAAACATTCCCGTTTTTTCTCCACTCATTATCAGGCCCGACCCCACCCTCTGTCTGCTCCGTTTCACTCGGGTTGTTCATTCCGGTGTTCGTCCCGGTATTCGTCGAGGTGTTCGTGGCGGTGTTCGTCACGGTGGTTTCCTTGTCGGTTTTTGGTTTTCCGACGATTGAGGTAGCTATATGACCACTGGGGTATTCGGTTTTCTTTCGAATACCTATTCGGTTATGAGGGAGAAGGATCTCCGTTTTCTTTTGTGGTTTAGGGTTGGTTGTCGGTTTTTGCTGTCTCTCCCTCCATTTTCTAGGTATCTCTGATGGTTTTTTCCAGCGAGTAACTAACCTCCAAGGTCCCCTCTCTCCAGTCTGGCTATTGGTGGTAGGTTCTATGGGTTTCGCACTAACCGTATTATTGTTTGTATTGTGGGCATGGTCCTCCGAGCTTTGACTTGCTGAAGCTCCTACATGACATTGCTCCTTCCTATGTCCCGCCCTACCACACACGAAACAAATAGCTTGAATCCCTTCATAGGAGATTTTTTGGACATACCCATCAATAACAATTGAAGGAGAAAGTGGTTTGCTCAAATCCATTTGGATACAAAGACGTGCAAACTTCCCTCTTTCCGCGTTTATGGTATAACTATCAATTCTCAACAAAGGTCCTATAGTGTTTCCAATTCCTTGTAGCATAATAGGGTCAAAAAATTCCATTGGTAGATTGGGTAATCTGATCCAAACAGCAACTTTTGAAATATTTATTCTTTCTGGATTAAATTTGGGCTCCCACATTCGTATAGATAAAAATTGACCATTGATAAACCAAGGTCCATCTCTAAAAACCCTATCCATGTCTCCCATGCATGTGAAATTGATTAGGTAGAACCCGTCCCCGAGCAAAATACAAGACATTTCCCCTTCCGGTTTCCAAAGAGCTCGAATTCTCAGCACCATGTGGTGATAAGGTACACTTCTTCCTATGATTTTTATAATGATAGATTGCTCATACCTTTTTTGTATTCTTGCTTTCTCATCTCTGGATATGGTAAATGTTAGCTTACCTGCAGGTTCCCCTTCTTCATGGCCATTTGAGGGAGAAGATTCAGATAACTTCACACATTCTTGATAGAACGCATTTTTATACGCCCCCTGAACAATAACAGTGAGTTTTTCCTTGTAGGAGATGGAGGTTGTTGCAGTAATCGGGACATCTTGTTCCATATCCTGCAAAGGCTGCCTTTGATCTTCCTTGAGCTTAGTGTTACTAGTCAAGAGTTCAGCAGTCTCAACTGCTGTAAGGGAGTGTGTGTAATTTGAGAGAGTTTGAACAATAGACTTAACCATTCATTGAGGTAATATACTGAGTCAATAACTATATAATATTTAAAAAAGCAAAAACAAATTATGCACTGAATCAATGACTAATTAATTATCATTTTTTAGAATCACCAGTTCTTTCCATGTACACACCTTGGAAAAGTAGTTGTAAAGAGAAATGAAGTATCTAGCGAGGTGGCAGTTGCGAATGGTGAGGGAGGGTACAGTTCAGTGCGTATCCCTTCTTTCTTTCTTTTCTTTTTTATTTTGTTTTTAATTGCTAATCCGTTGTTTTTTATGATTAAGTTTTTTTAAATAAATATTTGGTCAAAAAAAAAGTTTTTTTAAATAAATATATACGTTTGAAAAAAAATACTACACTATTAACTTTTAAAAATTATTTACCAAATTATACATATTCATGAATATTATTTACAAGTAGAATTTTTGTTAACTTCCACTCATAGATAACATTCGCCGGTAGAGTTTTTAGCTCTACTTGCGAACATAATCAACGTGTGGGAGATTTATTTCAATAGATATCTCTCTCCCAAACTAGCAGTCGTGCCTCCCATATCTCTCACGCGAGCAGTCCTGCCTCTTGTTGTACCTCCCATCGTGTCAGAGCAACCTCCCCATGTGCTTCCACTATTCTCTTGTTGATGTAAGGTTTGAAATACCTTTTTGTTTTGCTAATTGTTAAATTGTGTGCAATTATATATAATTGTTATTTAGATTGTCTAATTATTTAAAATTAAGGAATTGTTATGTATTTTGGTTGAATTATAATACATTTTGTTATTAGATTGTGAAACTCTATTTTTTTAATTTAATGTAAATAGGTATAATGACTATTTTAAATGCTTAATTGTCTTAAATTTGAGGAATTATTATGTGTTTTGGTTGAATTATTTGAATGATTGTGAAATTCTAGTTTTTATAATTTAGGACATATTGTTAAAGTAAGTGTAATTATTTATTATTGATATTTAGAATATCTATTTATTTGAAACTGAGGATTTGTTATGTGTTTTGTTTGTATAATAATTTAGTAACAATGAAATCCTAATTTTATGATTTTGACTAGAGATAATGGATGGTGATCAAGGTAATTCATTTAGATTGTCCTTCGGTTCACATAAGGAACTGATGATCCCTTCTATATTATATGGTCAACCACATCTTATGTCGCAGCAGACTAATATAGATACGGTAACCTTGAACATTTTTTTAGATTAATTATTATTGTAATATTATTACTTGTTTTTAGATATTTAATTACAATTAAAATTATAGGTTAATACTAGTACCCATCGTAGAGATGATAAGTACTTACAGGCGGATACATGTTGGATAATAAATCCAATGACACGACATTTTATCGATACAGCTAGGTTTGGTCAAGGTGCAGACATATCTCTAATCAAGGTTGATGTGGGATTACTTCATGCTCTTATCAAAAGGCGTTACGAAGAAACTCATACATTTCATCCACGTTTGGGTGAAATGACTGTAACCTGAGGATTGTCCAAATTCTGTTGGGTGTACATCAACGGTCCACCCGTTTCAGATGGAAACGGGTTAGGTCAAGAAAACGTTAACGTGCTTGACTCATACCCACACCTTCTCGGTGTAGTCTCGTCTCGTGAGGAGGAGGTCATCAAGAACAATGTAACCTTAGCTTGGTTAAAGACTGTGTTCGATAAAAAGAAAACCGACTTAGACTATATTTTACGCCTTGTTGGTACATTTTTTTTTCCAAATCACAAACTGAAATACAATTGCATTGGAGTACCTCCCTTTACTGGAGGATTAATACCGAACAACTCAATGTATATTGTTTTACTGTATAGAGTTATTTGCAATTCGACTTGTGCAAAATAATGACCTCTTAGAGATCAAATGTCATGATATGCGTTGTCCTACTATAGGTACATATATGTGGAACAATTTCACTTAATGATTCAAATTACTTTTACTAATTTTTCCTAATAATCTATTGTAGTTATGGTCATGAGAGCATTTATCTGTAGGGGGCCCATGATCAAGAGTAACATTGTGATTCCTATACATGCACTGTTAGGGATGTAAGGAAAAATAAACGGGAAAAGTTTGAAAATTGTCCAACATGTTTGCACAAAACTTTAGTTGCACCAACATATTTTTTCATTATGATTAATTGTTCAACATGGTTGAAAACGATGGTAATTACTACTTCCATTAATTCTCTATTAAAAAATGATGTTACATTTTTTTAGGGAAAAGTATGAAAAAAAAACGGATGTTTCGCAAGATTGGTAATTGCACCCATATAGTTTGTCTTTACACTCATATGTTTGCAATTGTTGGTAACTCCATCTTTCCGTCACGGTGGTTCATATTCCGTCAATTTGAAGTCACATGTTTTGCACGTGATGTAATAATAATGATATATACCTAAAATACCCCTAGTATGTATATTTCATCATTTATTTGAAGAACTGTTCGAACCAGTTGCAAACTCACTCATCCTTGACGTCCCAACTCTTCCCACTTCTCCATTTGCAAATTCATACATTCCACACTCATTTTCTCCACGCAGAGTCTCTTGATGCATTCTGGTGCTCCCTTTGCTACTGGATCTACCGTGTGATTCCTTCCTCTTGCGAAGCCCACTGGACTGCACTATTTCAGAGTCATTGCTTTTCAACATGGTATTCCCACCTAATTTCTCTTTCCACTTTGAGCCTTAAGTAAACTGTTCATAATGCAGTTGGAGAATGCACGAGGAAATACATGTAAATAATCGTGTTTACTTTTTCATTCAGAATTTTCATCAACTATAGGCCACAACAAAATCTTTTCAGAGGTAACTGGATTTTCTTAAGTTTTGGGGAGGTGCCAAATAAACGTGCACTGCATGTGCAGAGAAAAGAAATTGCATTAATAAGTGGAAAACATAAGCTTTAACAATTTTGATTCTATTATGTATATATGGCTGAGAATACTTACGCGTGTCTATGAGCTTCAAATATGCTGAATACCAAACAATAGATAGAGCAGGCCAGAGAAACATAGGAAGGACTCTTGATGCTTTTGTTTTCCAGTCCATATCCATTAACTGCCCTCTTGCCATAATAGAAGAGACAACTGCAATCATCTGCAGTCCAACTAAATCAGTTACATTAACAAAAATTCAACATGTAGGAACAACACTAGTATCTTTGTAAGAGATTAAAATTATCGTCTCAACTATATATACATGCTAAAACACATTTGCAGCTTTGCTAATGTCTTATAAGATTGGCAACTGTAAAGATTACAAGAAATAAAAGAGAAGAGGGAAAAAAGTATAGTATACCTCCAAGAGTACAAAAAAGAAGATAGCTTGTCTACTACTGCGATTCTTGGTTAGGGATCTGCTCTTCATTCTATTCCGTATAACAACTACCTAATCTCGCCTCCAAATGAGAAGCAGAGCATCAAAGAGTCAACAGATCAAGAAAAATAGACGGTCAAGAAGACAGACGATGAAAAGCAATGTTGATTGATCTACGTCAACATCTACCTTACTTAGTTACTTTCATACCGGACCAAAGCTAAAGACACAATCCACACACTAGATACAACTCATGGCAAAATTACACAGAATCCATGAATAGACAGAATCATTAAAAGAAATTCAACCAACATGAAGTTGCAACAGAACATATAATCACAGAAAGATACATAATCGGATCATACGCCAAGTACCAGAGACGAAGGAGAGTGATAGTGCAAGATGGTGGAGTCCAAGATTCGTCCCTGGAGATCACGCAAGAAGCGGACTGACAGGACTAGGTGATGAGAGCGATGGTTGGGAGACTGGGAGTTGCGCACTGAATCTGGAAGGTCGAAGGATCGGAGAGGAAAGGAAATGAGGGAAAAGTATGAAAAACCACCCGATGAATAACCGAAGGAATAAGGTGATGGGATGTCAGGGTAAACCTGTCATTTTACATGATTCAGTTCAAATTTAACGGTGTCACGTGCAAGGCACATGACAATTAACCGGTCAAATTGACGGAAGGTGGTGTTACAAACAAAATGAAACATACGACACTTATTAATTGCGACAAAAAACATCAGGGTCCAGTTGCTAAAAAATGCAAACATCCGGGTGGTTTTTCATACTTTTCCCTTTTTTTATCTTTGCAAAATTAACTGAATATTTTTTTAAATGTTACAACTAAACCCTACAAACTTACACTAATGTTACAAATAACTCCCCTAACCAAGGTCCGAACCCAAACCAGGTCGCCCAACCTTGGGGACCTGGGCTCGAACCCAGACGACAGACCCTCGATTGGAGCTCAAATCTTTCTAAACCAGGTTTGGTCCAAACAAATTGGGCTCCAATTGAGCCCCAATCAGGGTCCCTTATTCTGGGTCCGAACCCAAACCAAGTCTCCAACCTTGGGCGACTTAGTTTTGGTTCTAACACAGGTAAAACGATACCCGTGTATCTCGAATTGAGTTAGGATTTATTTGTAACATTAATGTATGTTAGAATGATTTAGTTGTAACGTTTAGAATAGTATTCAGTTAAATTTGCAAAGAGAAAAAATATTTAACAAATATTTTTAATGAGAATTGACGGAAGTACCAATTACCATCGTTTTGAAACATGTTGAACCATTCAAAACATTTTGGGTTGAAAAAACATATTGTGCAAACATGATATACTATTTTCAGAAATTTTCAAAAATAAACATACATTTTTTAAACATTATACTCTTTAAAATTCTAATGTTTATTCACAACATCATGGTCATCAGTTCCAGGTAAATTATGTTTCATCTGAAGTGATACAATCATCCTTATTCCATCTTATTACGTAATAGAACATTAGTATATTGTATATTTGGATAATTTGGAACCCTACACCCCTATCCGTCTTGAAAACCTTCCATCCGTTTGTACAAAAGACGAGTGGTTGTGTTTGGCCAGGTTGTCACTGATCCACTCCAACAATGTGGAGTGACACATGTTGGATCAAGTGTATCGTCATTTCTCCTTCTCCCTACCTATTGCAGATTCATTTGAAGATCGTTAAGAATGTGATACACTGCATAAATTGTGTTAGGATAAGAACAATTGTTGATCATTCGTCATGTTGGATATTAGGACTTCTAGAAGATCATGGACAAAATGGATTTACTGGAACTTGATGCAATACCCACTTTGATTACTTGGCGTGGTACAACAAGATGACAGTGATGCTGATCCAGGATACACAACCAACACCCTTGGATCTGGTAGATGAAATTGTGGTTATACCCTTTGCGTTGGTTTAACCACATGAAAACCAATTCATGTTGGTGGTGAGTTAAAATTTTATTCGTTTAATTTACAGAATTAAATTATTCTCACCATTATAATTATTATACATATGCCCATTATTCATCATATGACCAAATTGAACAAAAAGTGATAAATCAAAACAATAGGTAATCAGAAGAAACAACATGGGAGTTGACTCGCGCCTCTCGTTACTCCCATGAAACCATTGGCGAAATTAGTCAATATAATCAGCTAATGGCACAACTAGTAATGACGAGCGATAACGAGGACACTTTGATATAAGATTTGACGTACCTGATGTTGAACCACCAGTAACTCAGGATTCTCAAGTAAATGAGGAGGTAACTAGAACATCAAGACCCACCAAGATAATAAACATTAGGGGTTGAGACAGAGATTGGGCTCGAGATGGACGTCACAATCAAGATGAGGATCGTAGAGGTTGGATGTTGTAGCTAGTTATGTATCGAGTTTAATCTGAATAATACTATTTGACTATGTACTCATATTATTTTAATTTATATGATGCATTAAGTTTTGAAAATACTACTATTTAAAAACTTAATTTAAATTGAAACTTAATGATGTCAATAATATAGAATTTTATTTTATTTATCGATTAAAACTATTATTTTAAGAGATAGTTCAAAAAATTGATATTTCTAAATTAAAGGATGTTAAGGACATCTTGAATATTTTTGAAAGTATTCTTTTTACAATCTAATTTTTTTTGGTAAAAAATAGGATGGATAGATAAAGTATAACCAAACAAGTCGCATTAAGTTTTGTTTAACACAACGGTCTAAATGAAACGTTTTACAAATAGGGTTTTAGCATTAAAATCATAAAAAACAATTGTATTATTTATATTTTGTTAAACAATTGTAAAAAACACAGATAGTAAATTCACATCTACGAATGTCATTAATGAATATGAATTTTTCTTCCTGCCCATGAATGTCGTTCATGAGTAGGAGATTGTTAACCTGTATTGCGAATGACATTCATGAATAAATAGTTTTCAATATTAAATATTTAATTTTAAAATTGATTATCTTTTTGAAGATAATCGATAATGAATATGTGAAGCATGTGTCAGGAACTTGATTGGATATATTAAATAGTTAATTACCTGAACCGTTACTTATGTTGGAACATGTGACTGAACGGTTCAAACTTGAGCTCAACCGTTACTCATGTTGCCATATGTGACTGAACAGTTCAGTTTGTTAACTTCTGTTATTTATCACTGTTAACATTTTGAACTTCCCAAACTACCTTGCCGCCTTACTTCCCTGTTCACTACCTCTCCGCCGCCTTCATTCCATGCTCTAACTTCAGGATGAACATAGCAATATGTCGCCTTCCTTCCCTACAACATAATCCGTCAAGCTTGAGAGAGCTCCAGTGCGTCCACAGAATTCGACAGAATTGAGAGAGCTTCAATAGGTTTCCTCTTCGTCGGCAAGCTTGAAATTGTGAACAGAATCGTATTCACCTAGGATCCCTCTCACTTCCAGCAACCCTTCTTCAATTGCATCAACCCTTCTTCAATTGGGTTGTCACCCACCTTGGCTCCCTCTCCTCGGAACCCTACCATGAGATAATCGACCTCTCTTTCCCATGACCTCTCCTCTGTAATCGCCCAGGGAATCGGTACCCTTGTTCATACGAAGACGGTTGGGCTGCCCTCGAGTGGGTTAAGTCGAGAATTTGTGCAGAAATTTGCAGCGGCGAGAATCTGGTGGGGGATAGCTTTGGTGAGTTCGCAAACCAAATTCAGATAGAGGGGTAAAATGGTCCTTTCAATTAACTTTAAATCATTTAAATTAGGTCAAGTGATTTCCTCGTAACAATCAGATGGAAATATGTTACGGAAACTTCACGGAATAACCATTCAGTCACATCGTCAAACTTAAGTAAAAGTTCAGTCACACAAAAAAATATGACTAACCTTTTAATCACATAGCTCAGAGATAAATAACTGTTGAGGTAGTTAAACCTATATTAAATTCACATATTATGTACTTCATATATGCACACGTCTTCTATGGATGAATCCCTACTTACGTCACCTGTTTTCTGTATGCCATACCCTTCCTCCCAACTCTCCATCCCTGACTGATTCATATATTGACACCCACACCCCATCTCTCTTTCCCAAAATTTGACAATTTAATCTCCATCAAGCTCAATGGATACAACTACCGCGTCTGAAAATCTCAAATGGATTCCATGTTTATCTGCTATCATTTCCTTGGATTCGTTGATGGCATACTTTCGTGCCCCCCAAAAGATCATCCCCGAGCATACCAAAGTTTTACCTTTAATCCCTACATCTTGTCGTGGATTAAGACAGACCATTGCATCCGTACGTGGATCACCTCCACCCTCACATATTCTATCCATAAAGAAGTTCATGATCTTCGCACCAGCACATACCTTTTTCAAGCCCTTCTGAGATGACCCTTATGCTGCAATTTATGACCACTCGAAGAAATAAATTCATTTTATCTATGATAATCTCTCTGGATTGAAATCCATTGCAAACTCTTTAGCATCAATAACCTGCCCCATCTTGTTTAAGAACAACACCATTGAAACTCTCAAGGAACTCTCTCCCGAGTATGATGCTTTTGTTCCAACAATGAGTGACTTCCCTCTCATTCTCTCATAACATCGCTTTCGTGTGAATTATTAACCGAGGAACAACATTTCAACCGACATACTCTGCCAGCTTCAGGCTCGGATCATGCCCTCGTGATCTCGTTTCAACCACATCTTCACCCTACTCACGATCTCGTGACTCGTCCTTTAGTCGTGGTGTTGAATTTAATGGAATATACTAGAGAAAACGAAATCAGTAGAAAACTTTTTTTTCTATTGAAAATAATAAACTGCTATTTAGAGCAGTGATGATACAATTGATTTAACAGAATTAAACTAACCAAGTGTAAAGATTACACCTTCAACTTTGTAAACTAAACACATAAGTCCTTTATACTTCAACATTCCCCCTTATTTATTCCTTCTTATTCAGTTGTTCTGTTAGTTATGTTGAGTTATCTATGTTGCTTCAAAATAAATCCATTACACCAAACTTCTGAATAAGAACATGATGTTGCTGTCTCGACAAAGATTTGGTCATAATATCAACAACTTGATTCTTTGTTCCAACACGAAAGGGAGCTACTATTACATCTTGAATCTTCTCTCTCACAAAATGGCAATCAATCTCATTATGTTTGGTCATCTGATGGAACATAGGATTACCTGCAATTTGTATGGATGCTTTGATATCACAATAAATATTTGCAGGTCCTTTGATCTCAATACAGAACACCTTCAATAATCCTTGAATTCACACCACCTCCAAAACAGCAAGCCCTATACTCCTATACTCGGATTCAGCACTCGATCTTGGAACGGTGGCTTGCTTCTTTTATTTCCATGATATTGTTCTACTTCCCAACTTAACACAATACCCAGAAACTGAACGTCTTGTGACAGCACATGCAGCCCAGTCACTGTCACAATACACTGTCATAGAATCAAGCTTATTTGAAGCAGATAAGAACAAACCTAGGGTACGATTCTTTAATATAACAAACAACACGATATACAACATCCAAATGTGATTGCTTAGGAGCATGGACGTACTGACTCAGTGTTTGAACTGAGTATGTGATGTCTGGCCTTGTCATGGTAAGGTAAAGCAATCATCCTACAATTCTCTGGTAATGGTCTACATTGCCAACTGGTTTATCTGCAGCATTTACACCAAATACTCTATCATAATCACCAGAAGTAAGACGTATATTTTTCTTCATTGGAGTATGAGGTGATTTCCCATCCATAAGACCAACTTCCATGATCAATTCAAGAGCCTACTTGTGTTGACAAACAATGATTTCGGACATAGATTTTGCAATTTCCAATACAAGGAAATACTTCAACCATCCTAAGCCTTTGAGCTTAAAATGAGACTTCAAAACATCCTTCAACTCATTAATAATTTGTCCACTCGATCCACTGATGATTAAATCGTCTACATACACCAGTAAATGAACCTGATGGCCATTCACAATCTTGTTGAACAAAGACTAGTCGAACCTACTCTGTACATATCCATTATCTTGATGTTTGTTTAAGCCCATTTAATGACTTTAACAATCTTCAACCATTTTGTTTCACTTCGACATGAACATGATGTTGATTATGCTAATCAAATCCTAGAGGAATCGACATACATACTTCCTCATCAAGGTCCCCTTGTAAAAAGACATTGTTTACATCTAATTGGTATATAGACCAATTTATCGAAGCTGCAATCATTAATAGAACTCGAACAGTTACCGTTTTCACAACAGGTGAAAAAGTTTCAGTAAAATCTGTACCAACTCTTTAGGTGTATCCTTTGGCAACTAATCGTGCCTTATATCGCTCAAGAATACCATCGACATTGTACTTACCTCGGTATACCCATTTACACACAATTGGATTCTTCAATTCAGGTAGATCAACAAATTTCCCATGTGTTATTATCCTGAAGAGCTTGTATTTCTTCTTTCATTTCTCGCATCCAATGAGGATTAACACTAGGTTCCTCAAATGTTAGTGGCTCGTGAAACTTGGATATTTCAGCAACAAAAGATTTGTAAGTATCAGTTAACTGCTCATAATTAACTGTAGAGCAATGAAAAACATAATCAGCACTTCATTTAGGTGCTTATACAGTTCGAGAAGATCGTCTTGGCATAATTGGTAATGAATCAGTTTAAGGAATAACTGGTGGAACAGAGGCATCTTCACTGATAGCCTCTGCAGCTTCAGGAACTGCAACATCTTCTGTTGGTAGCTCAGTATTTTCAAACAGATTAGCATTATTTTGGTCATCATGCATCCAAGAATTAACTCGAGAGAACGATTGTTGAACAAAATAAGCTCGTCTCGTCTTAAAAGGAAAAACATCTTCCTTAAATATAACATCTCGACTTATGAATACAACACGAATCCGTATGTTGAGCAAACTGTATCCCTTTTGAGTCGTTGCATAACCTAGAATCACATATGGAATTAAGCGAGGTTTAAATTTGTATTCGTCATGTATATAAACTGCAAAACACAAAGGCCCAAATACCCGAAGATGAGTCGGATCAAACTTCTTCTTGTAAAGAGCTTCATATGGTGATATCCCTCCAAGAACAGGTGAAGGTATAACATTAATGAGATAACAGGATGTAAGTGCACAAAATCCCCAATATTTATCTGGAACCAAGGCTTGAAGTTTCAGTGCACGGGCTACTTCTAGGAGATGATGATGTTTCCTCTCCACCACGCCATTCTGTTGCGGAGTATAGGTGCAACTTGTCTGATGATAGATTCCCAAATCAGCAAATAGATCAGCAACCAATGAGTTAATAAACTCAATTCCATTATCACTTCTACAAGTTTTAACTGAAATAGAAAAATGATTTTTAACAAATGAAAGGAACTGTTTAATGTGCAAGAAGGCTTTATCTATTGACCACAATAAGAATATCCAAGTAGTCCGTGCATGATCATCCACGACTGTTAAAAAATATCTATATCTTTCTGGCGTTTGAACTCGATGAGGACCCCATAGATCCAAATGAATCAAAACAAATGGATGATCAGAATGGCAAACACTTGTAGGAAAGGTAGTTCGAGTTTGTCTAGCTTGAGGACAAATCACACAACTTTTCACCAATGACTCATTACAATCCTGAACTGGAACAACCTTTTTAAGTTGATTAAATGGTAAATGTCCAGAATGTATATTCCATAAATCCATCCTCTCCCATGAAAATTGTTGTTGTCCATTCTCTAAGCTCTACATTGCTCGACCACCATTCGAACTTCATGTATGAAGAACGTATATCCCTGATTTACTTTCACTAATCACAATCATCTTCCCATAGGAATGGTCCTGTAAAGCCATCATATCAGGAGTGAAAATAACCGAGCACAATAAGTCATGACACAGTTGAGAAACGGAAATCAGAATGTACTGGAATTTCGGGACGAATAAGACATTATGTAATATCATATTTGCAGCAAGCAAACAACTTCCAATGTGTGTGACTTGAACAGAATGACCTGTATGTAAAACTAGAGTTTTGATATTCAAAGAATTGATGTCCATAATGAATAACCATTCTCTTCGACATGTCATGTGGTTAGTCGCACCACTATCTACTAACCAGCGATGTGTAGAGGGAATTGCAGCATCAGAGTAAACAACAAACAAATACTTGGAACAACATTAGCTCCATCAACCAGATTAGCTTTTATCATAGCTTTTAGTGAAATCGGTTTCAACAGCTGTTCCGCTTGCTGTTTGGTAAAAAATGATGACTGATTCAGCACTTAATGGACAAGAATGTGAATTATGTTAATGAGCAACTAGAATCAGCTCGGCAGAAACAGAATGGCTGGATGCATTCCGTGAATTCCAACGTTCTTCACCTCATCAGAGACACCATGTTTCTTCCAACATTTATCAACACGATGCCCTTTATTTTCACAAAAGAAACACTGCAGATCTCGCATATTTTTCTGATTCTGAGAATTATCAGAAATGGATGTGTTCGAGCTAGACGAGTACATAACAATAGCATCATCAGTATTTGGTACAACAAAACCAGTCATCATGCGTTGATTATCTTCTTGAATTAACAGTAAATAAGCATAATTCACTGACGGCAATTGAGTAAGCATCAACATATTTGATCTTATACCAGCATATGTTTCATTTAACCCGATTAAAAATGGAATGAGTTTGTGTTATTCCTTCTTGGCCACGGCTTTTGCAGAAACAGAGCAATCATTGCACAAATAATCATCATTTACTACAGCTGATTCATCCCAGAGAATCTTCATTTTGCCAAAAGAACTATGCAATCAAGAGTGTACCTTGTTTCATTTGATACATCTCCCTATGAAGATGAAATATGCGCTTACCGTTCATTTTGTTAAATCGTTCTCGCAAGTCCTCCCAAATAAACTCAGCAGTAGGGTTGTAATGCATTCCATGTTCCAAATCTTTCGAAACATAATTGATTATCCATGTTTTCACCACATCATTGCACCTGTACCACTTCTTTTTCATCGACTCGACAACCGATTCACGATTGCAAGTCCCATCAATGAAACATAGCGTGTTCTTGACTAACAATGCATTTGAAATCGCTCGAATCCAGGTATGATAGTTGTTTGATCCAATCAGCTTCATCATTATTAACGAAACTCCGGTGGTATCAGATGGATGTAAGTATAATCGATCATTAGCTTCGTGTCTTCCAATACGAGTCCAAGCGTTCGGCACTCCGGCTTCAGCCATGTTCATCAAAATCAGATGAACCGCTATGATACCATGTTGAATTTAGTGGAATGTACAAGAGAAAACGAAATTAGTAGAAAACTTCTCAATTTGTTTTTTCTTGAAAATAACAAACTGTTATTTATAGCAGTGATGATACAATTGATTTAACAGAATTGAACTAACAAAGTGTAAAAAGTACACCTTCAAATTTGTAAACTAAACGCATAAGTCCTTTATACATCAAAATGTGGACACAACCCATAATCCGGACGCAACAGAGGCGGACGCAACTCTTCCTCATGTCACGGACAAGGAGTACGACAACAAAATAAACAAGCCTATAATTCTAACTTCAACTCATATGATTCCTCTTTGACTTAGCCATCCTCCGACCCTACCTTTCAGTAATTGTGTTTTTTGCCCTACACCCACATAACATGATAGTTGTGCAATGGAGCGGTCACACCTGTCACTCCTACCCATACTGATTCAATCATGCATATGCAGTTTCCACCTTGCTTGATTCTTTCTCGGTACTCTCGATTAGGTATGCTCGATTAGGTATGCTCGATTAGGTATGCTCGATCGAGGATCAGTTGGGTAAACGGTCAATCTGAACTGGTATCTCGATCTAGGAGCTTATATGCATATGAATAATGATATAAGTATACTCAGTCACCCTATACTGAATTGCACATCCAATAAAGTTGGTGGTGATGACAAGTTGCTAAATAGTCAAGTCGTCGAAAGTTCTTGCACTCATTCTCTACATGGTTCTCATTAGTTTATTATGTGTTGGAACTATCTCGAAATCTCTTATCGATCAAACAATTATTCAAAGATAACAGTTGTTTAGTCTGTTTTGATGACTCCTCATTTATTGTGAAGGACAAGTTGACAGAGAAGGTTATTCTCCGATCTGAATTTTGCTTTCTGCCCATATCCCATCTGACCTACCAGTCGTCCTGGTTAGCTTGTGTTGGTTGTATCACTAGTTCTCGTTGATCGTTAACATTAACGCCTATGTCATCATTACTTCTGTGCTCGGGATCATCTTCCCAAGTCCGAACAACTACCTACATCTCTTACTACAACAACCAACTACGCTCCTTGTGCGTCTGGGATGTGTCATTATCAACCATTTATACCTACAAGTAATTGTGTCTCTTTTGCTCATGTTTTAATTCATTCAGATGTTTGGACGAGTCCGACTTGTTCTATTTTTTGATTTAAGTACTTTGTTCTATTTGTGGATGATTTTTCTTGGTATGCTTGGATATTTCATATGCGCAATAAATCTGAAGTGCCTACTCATTTCCATACACTCCATTTCCAAATTGAGAAGTTATGTAATGCGTGTATTCAATCAGAGGCAAGTCCATCTCAGTCGAGACATAGGAAGTTGTGTCTATGCCATTCTAGAACCTCTTTGTGGCTCAACAATGGTTCTGTTCTCCTACAACCATCGATTCCACTTCCATGCGTCAACCAAATGACCCACACACATATGCGTCGTTTTCCCCTTCGGATGAACTCCCCACACCCATCACATTGTTCTCCAGAAACTTCACTCCTGCGACTACCGACTTGACCACTTCTGCCTCGCCAGACTCCTAACCCAGACCATCCACTGCATATCGACCTCTTCTTGCAAATCATATCCACTCTCAATCAGAGATTCATAAGCCCCGACATGTGTTGTCACGTCCTAAAATCCATCTTTGAAGTTACGAACGATGGACACTATTTACTAGTAATAAACCATTAAATAACGAAGCTAAAAAAATCGTTTATTGAAACATAACTTTGATACCAATCATGTTCTCACATAAAAAATCATGATACTTACATAATTGAATAGCTTCTTATTCCATGCTTCTGTTGCGCACTTCAATAGCTTGTAGAATCCAGCATCCTCATATTTCAAACATCCAACACAAATTAACTTGTCCCTACTAGATCAAGCTCTTAGAAAACACATTTTATAACCAATATAAATAGAATGCTTGCAATAAATATTTAGAAAAATCAGAATTATTTAAAGGTTTTCACAAAATAGAGCTTACAAGATTAGACGATGCAAACTTACTAAAATCAATAATTAATTCAGAGACACAGATTAATCAAAATATAGGTTTCGAACTTATAAAAAATTAAATTGAACGGAAATAGAGGTTCAAATTCATCGAATATCAGAATAAATGAAAAACTGAGGTTGCTTTAGTCTTTTTACCACGCCTACTATGGCGCAGGAAGACTCCAATGTTTAACCCTCATTAGAAGGATGCAAAACCCACATATATCTATTGTGGTGGCCATGATGATCATGATCTTTTCATATGATACGTCAGTGGACCCTCGTAAGGGTTTCAAATCATAGTAGACCTACTAACACAAAATCACAAATGAAGGTCGAACTTCCAAAAATGGATTTCACAAAAAACAATTCAACTACAGTCTTTTACCAAGTCAACTCACAAAAATATACTTGCAACATCGGACAGTATATCCAAAGCACACTTCATAAAACAATATCAGACACTTGATCCGAATTTTATAAACGAAATTCATATTCATACTCTAAATTGATAATCTTAGATCATCTTTAAAATTTCATTCAATGCATAAAAATATTCCGTTTAGTAAAAGTAGAAATAAGGTTAATCTACTTACCTTTTCATTGAACACCAATTCTAATACCAATAAATCCGTTAATCGGAATTCCCTAAAATCAACACCAATGAGAGTATAAGTTTTCCAATCGAACAATGACATCCAATAACATATTAGCCATGTATCTAGTACTAGCATCCCCTTAGTTTCCAACTCATGTTCCATATTTATTGTTCTGTTTTGGCACGCAAAATCAAGACAAAACATGATATCCTATTATTCATTGATTTTTTAACCATCGTAGAAATATTTACAAAATTTACCGTTTGTAGAGGATTGAGTTACGTTTCTAACCCATCAAACGACATTGTGTTTCAACATTGGGTCGATTCACATGCGCCAGTAAAAGTTGTCTGAGCGTGGTCTACTCCGTCTTCAAGGGACAAATTTCACAGATTACAGAGACGGCTCTTAGAGCTTCGTTCTCTCTCGTTCGAGCTCCGTTTTGGGATTTCTTTGTGTCTCTGAAAATCTTTTACAATCAACTAAAATATGGCTAGTTTCATTTAGTGAAATAACTCATAAAAATGTAACTTTTAGGGCCTCAAAGTCTCGATTCATAATTGTGACTGAATATTACAAGCTTGATACCTCAGAAGCGATTCAATCAAATTCGATTCTGTCACTTCGGTTAGGTTACTAAGAACCCCTAAAGTCTAACCATGTCCTTTACGAGAATCAAATCTACCATACAGAAATCCACCATTAACAACCATTCAAGCTTTGTCTAACTAGAAAGTATTCATTCGTAGAGAAAAATCAATAAAGCATAACTATAAAGTCTTACCTTAGTCTTGTCATTCGTATACGTTAATAGTTTATAGATGATCGATTTTGTCCGTTTCCATGGTAGTTTAGTCGGGCAACAAATGTTTGGCGATTTCTTCTCTAGACTTCTTTTGTTTTTCCTAGTTCTCTAGGGTTTGCTAGGGAAACAAAATTTGCATGCCATAAACCCTAAGTTGCAGCAACATAACATAAAATCTCCTGCCGTGATATTTAGTGATTTACCGTTGCTAAAACATTTCCACGTTTAAAATATGTCTTCCCATGAAAAACTAGTTTTATCCTTATGCTTTACTGTTAGTTGCCATTAGCCTTTGTATTTCCTCACTTGCAATACAAAGGCTCACTCGATCCGCAATGGCGTCAAGCTATGATTGAGGAATACAATGCTTTATTGCAAACAGATTGTGGGATCTTGTTCCTTACTATCCCGCAATGATCTTGGTCAGTTGTAAGTTGGTATTTCGTGTCAAAGAAAAGAGTGATGGCAACGTCGAGAGCTACAAAGAAGTCCTTGTTGCAGATGGTTACAAGAAGCAACACACTCTCAATTACGATGAAACATTCAACTCCGTTATCAAATCAAAATCGATTTGGATAGTCGTATCTCTCGCAATCTCAGTTGGTTGGATCGTCCGTCAATTGGACGTAAAAGAATGTATTCCTCTACGGGCACCTCGACGAACTTGTCTACATGAAGCATTCCAAAATCTTAAACACTATTTTATATATTGTGCTATCATGTTCTCCCTCACGTTTTAAAAGCTTCGCTCTCCCACACAAAATTGTTAAGATTAAGGAGAATGATTATTTTTAGATTTCTGAAAGTCTCTTGAGCATCTTTTTCTTTCTCTGGTTTTAGCTAGAAGGAAGAAGAAGAAAGAAAAGAAAACACTTAGAAAGAACGATTCTTAGTTGCAGAGTTAGGGATGTTTATTTATAAAACAAATCATGGATTTTTTATCTTCAAAATATAACCTTATATGAAAACCAAATACCAAAATAACCACTTTCAAAAACCAATCATAAAACTATACCAACCCGCGACTGACAATCGCGAGTGTAACAACAATATTGGTTTTCGTCCCTAAACTAACTGAACCCTACTCGCGTTTGACAACACTGGTTTGGGTTTAACTTTTTTTTTTTTTAATATGTATAGTTAAATACAATTTATTTATTAAAAAATATTTATTTGATGTCTTCTTCTATGTTTATCTATTCAACCTATGTTTATTTTCAATTTTTATGGATATGGTGAAAAATATGTTTACTTTTAAAAAATGTTATTCGATGTACCTTAAAACCATAGAATTTAGAAATATCAGCTTATGGTACCAGCTACAAAAACAATTAATTGAAAAAATGGTTTGAATGGATAAGAAAATTAAAATTCTATATGAATCAACATCGTTAAGTTTTGATTCAAATTAAGTTTTCAAACAGTGATACTTTTTTCAAAAATTTAATGCAACAAAAAACAAAAGTAAATTGTATGTCTAATAAAATAGTATCATCCAAAGTGAGCATGAATACATTTTAAGTACACCCTCCAACTCGGACGATCGTAATCTCGACTCCCATCTCGACCCCGAATTTTCCATATTTTCACGAGTCTTGAAATTTCAAGTACTTGCTCCTCTACTTAAGTAGGCATGGTTACTAGTGGTTGAAGAATAGGTACATCAAACTGTCAATCGGATTGATCCATAGGAAGTCAACAATACTGGTTGTGTCATGAGTTGATCAAGCTCACCAGTGAGTTTATTGTTGTGATGATAGGTGTGGATCAATTTCTATGAATGTTTCTTTTACTAACCTGCTGCTCTCTTCAACCATTTTTTGACCAGTTTGGTCGTATGACGTCACTCCCGCATATGTAGAATGAAATCAATTTTACAAAAAATAATTATACAAATTAAACACTTAAAAATGTAACTCACTGTTAACATGAATTGTTTCCATGTGGTTCAGACTACACCGATGATATAATTGATGTTTCTTCTTCCGAGTCCACAAGGGAAGATGGAGTCTCGTGGAGTATCATCACTATCATCCTACGGTACCATGTCATGTAGTCAGAGGTGGGTACTCCAATAGGTTTCGGTTTCGGAAGCTCGACACTGTTTTCCCACAACTCTATGTATGTAGAATGCTTGGTGATCCACAGGACAAACGACAAGTTATCCCACTGAAGTTTATGCAGTCTATTCAGTTATTGACATCTTCAATTGGGTCTAGGAGAGTCTGTTGGAGGTTGAATTGGTGATACACACGGTCCAACATTTGCCTCTTAACATTGTTTACGGGTATCACTGGCAACCAGAGCACGCTTAGCCAATCATTGACCATAAAAACGTCTGAGAGGTTTTGGATACGATGAGGGTTGTATAAGGCCCAATCTATCCAAAAATATAAAATGAATGACGTATTGCTTAATAAGATGGAATAAATCTAATTACATCAAATTCATATTAAATATAACGTACATGTAGGGTCGATAATGGTGTGGTGAAAATCCAAAAAACATGGTTATAACCGTCATTTTTTATATGGTTAACCGTCCAATATGATGTGGTGTAGTTATGATGATGAATTTTCTACCTGTAGTGGTTATAGTTATGTTATTTACTCATACTCATGGTTATAACCATATTTATTATATAAATATGATTATTAATTAATATTTATATATTAGTATATACTAATAATAGAGCTGATATTTTCACTTTTCAAATTTATGGATCCAGGATTCTAGAATGAACTCTAATTGAATAACGTTAATATTGAATGATGTAGGAGTTAATCAAGTGGTTAATAATCACAGTTATAATATTGAAAATTGCACTTGTAATGGTTATGATATGCAATTTAAAAATACGGTATGATTATGGTATTTCTCATACATTCTCCATACCTTAACCATTATCAACCCTACATACCTGACCATTACTGAGTGCCCTCAACTCATCTCGATAGAATTGTAAATTGTGTGTTGTTGAATTTTTTGACATTTTCTATTCTAGCCACCTATTTAGAATGTGAAACATCACAAGGTATACCCTACACAATTAATTTTAGAATATATGTTTGTGTTTTCTTAGCAGGTTCCACCAATTGATGTGTATGAAGAGCATTTATGTATAAAATTAAATCACGGATCTATCTACGAATTGATACTTCCATTACCATACCTACAATAGATTATATATATGGCATACACTTTTTCTTTTGTTTGGTAAACAAGATCAAAAACATAAGTGTGTAACTCCTCTTTCCTAAATAATGAATGTTTATAATTATGGAGAGCAAATTATTTTTTGCCAAACATGTCATGACATATTTAGGTCTCATAATCACTAAAACTCGGTAGGACAAATCTCGGTTTTGGAAAAACAGTTAGGTATTGTAGTCTGATTAATCTGCGTTTCTCTTCTTCCTTTTCCTCTCTAGAAGATATACGTGTTCCTTCTAAAATCCTAAGTAAATTCTTCATTCGATTGAGTATTAGTAGAGAATCGATCCTAACAACTGGTATCAGAGCTAAGGAGATTCAACACGATCATTGAAGATGGAGAGTTCGAAGTTTGGAATCGAGAAGTTTGATGGATCCGATTTCGGTTTCTGGAAGATGCAGATCGAAGATTGTCTCTACCAGAAAGATCTTCACGAACCCTTGATCGGGGTGAAGTCAGATTCTATGACAGAGGATCAGTGGAAGCTGAAATATCGTCAGGTCCTAGGTATGATCCGATTGACTTTGTCAAAGAACGTGGCGTTCAACATCGTTAAGGAGAAGACTACGTCCGGTCTGTTGAAGGCGCTGTCAAATATGCCATCGGCTATGAACAAGGTATATTTGATGCGTAGATTGTTCAATTTACAGATGTCTGAAAGTGGATCTGTTGCTGATCATATCAACGAGTTTAATATGATTGTGAGTCAATTGAGTTCTGTGGAGATTCACTTCGAAGATGAAATTAAAGCCTTGATTTTGAGGTCATCTCTGCCTGAGTCTTGGGATACTATTGTTGCTGCAATTAGTAGTTCTCGTGGTTCTGAGAAACTGAAATTCGATGAAATCCGAGATGTTGTTCCCAGTGAAAGTATTCGCAAACGCGAAGTGGGAGATTCATCGGGTAGTGCTCTCAGTGTGGACAGAAGGGGGAGAAGCAATTCGAAGGGCCAAAATCAATATGGTCGATCAAAATCAAAGAATCGAGGAAAATCTCCGAACAAAGCCAACGTGATTTGTTGGAATTGTGGAGAGAAAGGCCACTATCGGACAACCTATAAGAAACCCAAGAAGAAGCAGAATCAGAATTCAGGAAATGATAGTGATTCTATAAATTCAGCAGAAGACATTGGGGATGCTCTAATCCTTAGTGTGGACAGCCCGGTTGAATCCTCGATTTTGGATTCTGGTGCATCTTTTCATTCGTCTCCAAGCAAGGAATTGTTTTAAAATTTCAAGTCTGGAAATTTTGGAAAGGTATATCTTGCTGACAACAAGATATTGGAGATTGAAGAAAAAGGGGATGTCTGCATAAAGTCCCCATCGGGAAACCAGTGGACATTGGAGAATGTCAGATATATTCCTGGACTCAAGAAGAATCTGATCTCTGTTGGTCAGTTGGATAGCACAGGCTACGCAGCAGAATTTGGTAAAGGTTCGTGGAAGATTGTAAAAGGTGCTATGATTGTAGCTCGTGGCACGAAATCTGGAACCTTATACACCACTGAATGGTGTATAAACATGGCTGCTATTGCTGAGGGTGCTTCTGGTTTATGTATGTGGCATAACAGACTTGGACACATGAGTGTTAAGGGAATGAAGATGCTGGTTGGAAAAGGAGCTCTAGAGGGTCTGAAGTCTGTTGATAAGGGTCTT
Organism: Chamaenerion angustifolium; assembly: GCA_946814005.1. Taxonomy (NCBI): domain Eukaryota; kingdom Viridiplantae; phylum Streptophyta; class Magnoliopsida; order Myrtales; family Onagraceae; genus Chamaenerion; species Chamaenerion angustifolium. Next base: position 23,556,386 of record OX328271.1, on the reverse strand, counting down.
TGTAAGAGCTGTGTTCTGGGCAAACAGAAACGAGTTAGCTTCACAAAGACTCTGAGAGAGTCAAAGAAAGTGCAGTTGGAAATGGTTCATACAGATGTATGAGGACCATCTCCAGTTTCATCACTTGGAGGATCCAACTTTTATGTCACCTTCATTGATGATTTCAGCAGGAAGGTATGGGTTTACTTCTTGAAGCATAAGTCAGATGTGTTTGCAACGTTCAAGATGTGGAAAGCTGAAGTTGAAAATCAGACCGGATTGAAGATCAAATGTTTGAGGTCTGACAATGGAGGAGAGTACGACAAGTCAGAGTTTAAAGCATTATGTGTTGCTGAGGGAATAAGATTGATGAGGACAGTTCCCGATAAGGCTAGGCAGAATGGAATTGCTGAGAGGATGAACAGAACATTGAATGAGCGTGCGAGAAGTATGAGGCTGCATTGTGGGCTGCCCAAGATGTTCTGGGCAGACGCATTGAGCACAGCTGCATACTTGATCAACAGGGGACCATCAACTCCCTTGGGGTTCAAGATTCCAAAGGAAGTATGGACAGGAAAGGATCTCAAGTACTCACACTTGAGAACTTTCGGTTGCATGGCTTATGTTCATGTTGATCCAGAGAAAATAGATAAACTTGATGCTAAGGTTGTGAAGTGTTACTTCATAGGCTATGGTTCTGACTTGTTTGGTTACAGGTTTTGCAATGACAAGAACAGAAAGATCCTGAGACACTGTGATGTGACGTTTGATGAATTTGTTCTATACAAGGATAGAGAGCAGAAGGTTCCAGAGACTACGAAGCAAGTGGGAGTTGAGTTTGAGATGCAGAAGATTACACCCATAGAAGATATTCAAACAACTCCAGACACTGTTGATGAAGAACCCGTAGTGGAACAAATGACACCTGACCAGGTGTTGAGGAGATCATCCAGAACCATCAGAGCACCAAATAGGTATTCACCTTCATTACATTATCTGTTGATGACTGATGAAGGGGAACCAGAGTCTTTTTATGAGGCCCTACATGTGGAGGATTCAATCAAGTGGGAGCAAGCCATGGAATGGATGATGAGATGAGCTCACTTGAGAAGAATGACACGTGGTTGTTGACTAAATTGCCTGTAGGAAAGAGAGCCTTGTTGAATAGGTGGGTGTTCAGGATCAAGGCTGAACCAGATGGCAAAAGACGGTTCAAAGATCGGTTAGTAGTTAAAGGGTATTCACAAAGGAAAGGTATTTATTATGCTGAAATATTTTCTTCTGTTGTGAAATTAACTACTATCAGGATTCTATTGAGTATTGTTGCTTCTGAGAATTTGCATCTTGAGCAAATGGATGTAAAAAACATCTTTTTTACATGGAGATCTTGATAAGGAGATCTATATGCAACAACCAGAAGGATTTGTTGTTCTATGCAAGGAACACATGATGTGCAAGCTCAACAGGAGCTTGTATGGGTTGAAGCAGGCACCGAGGCAATGGTACAAGAAGTTCGAATCCTTCATGACCAAGAGTGGCTTTTGTAGGAGTGAAAAGGATCAGTGTTGTTATTTCAAGAAATACACTGATTCTTATGTATTTTTACTCTTGTATGTGGACGATATGTTGATTGCAGGATCCAGTATGAGAGAGATAAACAATGTGAAGACAAGTTTGTCTTCTGTGTTTGAGATGAAAGACTTGGGTGCATCGAAGCAGATTCTTGGGATGAGAATATCTCGGGATAGATCTGCTGGCACCTTAAGTCTATCCCAGGAGCAGTACATTGAGAAGGTAGTGACCCGATTCAGGATGACTGATGCTAAGCCCAAGACTACTCCTTTGGCAAATCACATAAAATTGTCAAAGGGGCAGTCACCCAAGACAGCTGAAGAACGTGACCAGATGGCACTGGTTCCATATGCTTCAGCAGTTGGGAGTTTGATGTATGTTATGGTCTGTACAAGACCTGACATAGCACATGCAGTGGGTGTGGTTAGCAGGTACATGGTAAATCCGGGGAAAGAGCATTGGGAAGCTGTGAAGTGGCTTCTAAGATATCTGAAAGGTACATCCAATACTTCACTTTGTTTTGGCAAAGACAAAGTGATTCTGCAGGGTTTTGTGGATGCTGATCGTGGTGGAGATGTAGACTCTAGCAAGAGCACATCCGGATACATCTACACCATAGGTGGTACTGCAGTTAGTTGGATGTCCAGGCTTCAGAAATGTGTTGCTCTTTCATCTACTGAGGCTGAGTATGTGGCAATAGCTGAAGCTGGGAAGGAGATGATATGGCTGGCAGATTATCTGGAAGAGTTGGGCAAGAAGCAGAATGAGAAGATTATGTATTCAGATAGCCAGAGTGCCATATAGTTGGTTAAGAATCCAGTCTATCATTCGAAGACTAAGCACATTAGAAGACGGTATCATTTCACTCGCAGTGCAGTGGAAGAAGGCTACTTGTGCTTAGAGAAGATAGAGGGTGCAAAGAATTCAGCAGACATGTTGACAAAATGTGTCGATGTTGGGAAACTGGGGTTGCGCAAAATCTCGGTTGGTCTTCTGTAGTTATGTTACTACAGATGGTGCGGTGAAGGTATTAATGATGATGCTAGAAAATATGTTTTGGTGACGGAATCAGTCTCCAAGTGGGAGAATTGTTAGGTATTGTAGTCTGATTAATATGTAATGGTAGATTATGTATTAATGTACGCGTCTCGCTGTTCAACCTCCGCGGTGAGTTTGCTGGGGGTGTGGGGGGCGGGAGCCCCCCACCCGAAGGCGGGGTTCAGGGCAGCGCCCCGAACCCATAGACTATAATGTACTGTACTGTATTTCTCCATGTATACGTATTTTGTAACAGTAACCGTCATTAATAATATCTTGATAAAACCGTATGGAAGTTACCCACTTGGGGGTTACCACAAAAAATTTTGAGTTTCTCTTCTTCCTTTTCCTCTCTAGAAAAACTATGTGTTCCTTCTAAAATCCTAAGTAAATTCTTCATTCGATTGAGTATTAGTAGAGAATCGATCCTAACAAAAACCTGTACAACATTGTTAATTCGCCCATTAATGACAATCTTGTAATATCTTTGGAATGTCGTAGTTGGTAATGCTTTGACGAATAGATGTATCAAACTATCACTTAAAACGGATTTATTGGAACCCAATGACATTTTTCTACTTAAATTCACGGTGAGAGAATAGCTTAGCGGAAATATGTTGTCATATCTCATATGATATAACCGTCTTCTATTTGAATTATACAACCTCGATTATCCTTATACGAAACACAACACCATCCATAACTAGGTCTCACACAACACACGCAATTACACAATTAACTGTTTAAGTAAAAGAAAAGAAAAATACTGTATATAATGAAATCAAACGACACGAAATCTATAAATTTTATAGTCCAGTTTCACAATTAAGTTCCAAATCTACAAGTTCTAATTTAAAAATAAATAAGTATAACAACAAATTTAAAGATAATTAGATACACATTACTAATTATGCTTAATTGTCTATAATTATTTAGACATGATTATTACTAATCTCGAAACAGATAAGAGTTTTTTAGACACAAGACATGTTAATATCAAACTCATATATTCATACATACAAATTATGTAATCGTGTTGTACCATAAATTATCAATTCTAGATTAGTTTATGAAGAAAAATGCGCCCATAAGAGGTGCTCATATAAATTACGGAAACTTCGAGGACTAAACTAGACAATCACAAAAAGTTGTAACTGCCCTCGGTCTATAAATAGACCCCTAGGGCCGCCCTAATATACATTCATACATAATATCTAATAAGTCTCTCTAATTCGTCTTAGGGAATCCACTGTGGAAATCCGAGGGACGCTTTGTTTATGTGACGCTTCTCTCAACCGGTATCATCGCCGTGACTCTGAACCGCCGATGATCTCACGTGCTTCCACTACCGCACGTCGATATACCTACCGATGTAAGTATAGTTTCGATATTATCTTTTTTGTCTTACTAACGTGCTATTTCTCGTGCATGTGAATCTCGAATTCCAATATTGGTATTAAAGTCATAAGTTCGGTCTTCAACATCGTCTTTGTGACTGTTGTTTTCCCCACTGATGAGCGTTCGTTGCTGGACTGCATGTGACGTTTTGAACTTCATGTCGTAGCATTCGAGGTCTTCAGCTCTTCGTGTTGTCTTAATAGGTGCGTGAGTGGGTTGCCACTAACTTCCTTCAAAATAATCGTTGGAGGTAGAAGGTCTTATCGGTTCCACCAACTGGTTCGGTACGTTGTGTTCGTGGCGAATATCGTGGTCGCCGATTGAAACTTTCATCATGCCATTGATCAGACATCCATTCTGCACAAAAAGAAAGTGGGAGTGGGAGACCAAAATGATTTCAGGCCGTGTATTCTCATCCATGTCGAGGAATAGGTCCAACACAAGTGACTATTCATGCTTCCCTTAATGCGTCGAGGAGTTTACCATGGTGACTATCCGTTGACATCACCGGGTTTCCGTCCAAGCCACGTTGAATGTGGTGCTGAGAGGGTACAACATATATGACACGAGGTGAGCCCTCGAGGTTCTGAACAGAGTTTTCTCTCCGGCAGCGGACATCAGCTAATATCAGGAGTTGACAGCGGTGATTGTGTTTTTCGGAGCGAATGATGTTGTTGTCGAAAACGAGTTTCTGACGACGGTTTCTATCGAAGTAACCGGTGATAAGTTCTCTGACGGTTACTCGGAAGACGCTTACCAAGCTGTTGAATAATGGTATAAAACGAGGAGGAAAACTTTATGGAAGTTGGTCATGGTGGAGAAGAAGAAACTATAAGTGAGATTGGTGAGAAGTTGGAGAAGGTGAAGTTAAATTGGAGAGAGAAAAAAATAATTTTTTATTAATTTCGAAATTTATTTAAAAAAAAAAAAAAAAAGAGGTTTGAGTCGGTTCGATCAGGATTGTGATTCGACATAACCGGTTTGTATAGTGGACTATCCGGTTTAAAGACCAGTCGGTCCGGCTAACGATGACATGATACTCAGTAGGTAACAGGAAATTGGGTTGTGGTCGTATTGACCTGGGCAGCAACCTAACCAGTAGTGGGGTGTGGCTCAAACGGAGTGGGTCGTGACACGGTGCATGAATAAAATATTTTTGTAGGATCTTTAATTTTTGAAAATTTTCAATTAGGTCCTGAAACTTTATTTAGGGATAAATAATTTTATTTTAAAATGGTCCTTAATCTTTTCAAAGCAATGAATTGCTATTTATATTATTAGTCTCATGCTTAGGAAACTATAATCTATAATAATTTATTTTTGATAAATTTCATGATGGTCGTAATAGTTTAATTTGTTTGAACCATGTTCGAATTTGTTTCGCTAAAATCTTAAGGAATCTAATTGTGATATTCTTGAGTTTAATTTGAGTAAAATATTTGTCTAGAAAGAACGAGTTGGAAGTGGAAACTTGACACTGTGCCCCTTCCTCCCTGGCCTAGGAACCTACAAGTTCATTGTAAGAAAGGGGAGAGTTTGATCCCGTCAAGCAAACTGTTCGGTCCACCTAAGAATTTTTGCTCTAAACGTAACTTTTGAGAATATTATATTTTGATCCATATAGTTTTCGAAAGTAGAATTTTATGCAAGTCTTGTCGAATTCGAAAAGGGCTCTTATTTGTTGTCGAGTACATATTATGTTACATGATGTGTTGTTATTTTGCTAAGTGCAATAAATGATGATTTGTTTCCATCAATCAATTTTTTTAACATATTTTTTTATTTATCAAATGATTATTATGTCCTTACTTATCTTCTTATTAATTCTTCATCTTATGAGTTGTTTATCATCTTCTTGTGTGTCTTTCAACATCTTGTTCATCCCGAAATTTAAACCACCGCAATCAACAACATTAATTCAAATGTAAAATTTCTAAAAGTAATTCAGGTAGAGTTTTTAGAAAAGCAGCATCCCAACAACAGTTTATCTATGGTGCTTTAGGGTAGATGTTTTTCAGATTACGATTGGCTCCTATTGCATCTGCTGAGCCAGATCTACACTTCAAATCTCTGGATCGGTGGTTTTTGTATATGCCACAATCTGTTCTTAGTCTACAATCAGTGATAGATCAACGACTTGTTGCTTAATTACTGCTGAAAATACATATATAAACGATTCTCTTGGAGCTTAGGTGGATATGTTCCTGCTTCATGATCTATCTATGTAAGATCTCTTGGTAACTCATGTCCTAGCTCAAACTTGTTGATCGTGTATGGTGTGTAAGTTCTTTTTTTCTCTATCGTTTGTATTTAAGAATTCTATTTTAGGGATATGTTCTGAGTCTTTCTAATCTACATATGCCCATGGTTCTAACAGAGATCAGGAGAGGATAGTCATCCGGGTCTCCACGATGGCAGAGGGCCTACTTCTACTGAACAATCTCCTTTGCATCCTCGAATCTAGTTCTAGATTCAACAAGGATAAAGTCTGGTTCTTGATTCACCATTTGAGAAGCAATATGTCGGAGGAAAGGTGATGGTTCATCCCAAGGGTGAGTTCCTTCCTGAGTCATGAATCATGGGAGGTGAGAGTGCCAATTGCGTAATCTTAGCTCCGCATCGAACAAGGAAATAGGATAGAGATACTAGAGGGGTAATGAAATATCTTGTCTTTAATAAGTTAATTAAAGAGGGGTAATGTTGTCATTTTATCTAATAACTTAACGAAAAGAATAAACGTTGAACAGTAAAAATAACTAAATGGTCACATGGCTAAACATTGTTTACAATTCTGCACAAGTTATAACCAAATAATCACATGAGTAAAAATAAATAATCATTGAGTATATTAACCCTAAAACATATATTAATTATACATTCAAAAAATTGTGAAAATAATACTTTGATATTATCATCATGCACCAAACAAACTTTATGATCGGACCGGGTTTTTTACTATTTCGATTGGGTACCTATATTTTCGGAGCGGATTTTCTTCAAACAAAAATTTGACCAAAAGATTGTATATGAAAAAAGAAACTGTCCATTTGTATTACGGATTTTCAGGCCGATTTTTCAGTTTAAACCGAAATCCAAAAAAAATACACATTCAAAATCAAAATACGTATTCAAAATCAAATTAAATAACTCAATTTAACAAAGACTACATAATTTTCTACAAACCGGTTAAATAACTAAATTAATATTAGTTTGTATCCATTGATTAATTGTATTAATTAATATAATATATAAAATTATATGTGTATTGACGATCGGACCGGATCCCACAATCTTTGAGACTCGTAGACTACGGTCCAAAAATCCAAATCAAACTTAAAAAAATCCGACCATAAACCAAACCGTATGTTTTTGGACGGTTTTTTCAATCCAGTTTTAACCGATTTTTTGGATCACTGATTTTTCTTTCACCCTAGGGGCAGGAGGGAGGGAGGGAGGGATAATAAGAATCAATTAAGTTACGTCCAACAGATGTTTCCCTCAGACTCAGCTGAGTTCTACTGCGATCCAAGTGAAAGAGGTAATTAATAACACAAATAAATGATCAGGTAAATTCGGGATAAGATTGATGGGAGATGCAGCAGACTGTTTCCACTTATTTAAAGTCCAATTTTCCAAGACATCTAAACTCTTATTCATTAAGACGGTTTGGTTTGGTTTGGTTGCTACATCAAAGACATACTTTGGGAAGGAAGGAATCATAATGCACTTACGGCTTTGTAGGTGGTGCTTCATACCACCCCCATGGATCGTTCGAGGTATACTGTGTAACCTGCTTCACACTCAAGTAATTGTCAAGTCCCCTGCAACAAACACAAAGAAAGGTCAATCAAATTCCTTCTATACTTACGATATAAACTCTTACAGTTGAACATCGTACTGACACCTAATCTATGTATACTTTATAGGGTCAAATCAATTATAAGAACTAAGGAAAATATACAAATTCACAACGGAATCGTACCATTCACCAAGCTCCCTGCCAAAACCACTGCGTTTGTTTCCTCCCCAAGGTGCTTGTACGAAGCATGGCTGTGAGCAATTGATCCAAACAACTCCAGCTTGAAAAGCCTGCAATATATATATATATATATAGAGAGAGAGAGAGAGAGAGAGAAAAAAAATGAATGAGCAAAGCAATCTCCATGTAGTTAACTGTCTTGACCTATGTCTAACTAAAGAAAAATCCTTTACCCTAGTTATTCGTTCGCATCTTTCCAGATCATTTGATATCACTGCAGCACCTAAGCCATACCTGCAGTAATAGCAAATGATTAGTCACACACCTGGAAAAAATCATATAAAAGAAAATACTTTGCCATGTATGTGGCAACATTAAGTAAAGTAGTTGAATACTCACTTGGTGTCATTTGCTAATTCGATTGCTTCATCTTCTGTGCTAAACGTTTTCACACAGAGGACAGGTCCAAAGACTTCCTCTCTCCAAATTTTCATGTTTGTAGTGACATCAGTGATAATGGTAGGCTCAACAAAGAATCCTTTCTTAAGATGCTGCAAACCATTTCCAATATGAATCATGCGTCGAAACAAAGAGAGTTTCATAGTGGAAAGTGAGAACAAAATACAAACATCACAAGTTAGTTTACCTTAGGGCGACCCCCACCGCATAGAATAGTTGCACCTTCATTCTTGGCAGTTGATATCAAATTCAATACTTTTTCATACTGAGAAAAGGGCTTGCAGTTCATTAGGAAGCAATTATTTCAAAGAAAATATAGTTATAATATTCAATTACCGACAACAGCATTGCTGGTAACAATTTAAAACCATACGACGGTGGTCGAAAGAGCACATTTATGGATACTTACCTTGCATTTCCCATAAAAAGGGATAGCAAAAGAATCATATGTGAAAAATAGAAAATATTAATTAGAATCGTTCATGAAAAGATTTGCTTGAAAAAAGTAGAGAAAATATTACAGTTTTGGGAAGATATTTAGATTTTAGTAAAGAAGAAAGCAACCAGAACTTGTGCAGGAGCAAGCTTTTGTATTGAAAAACAGGATGAGTTGTCAAGACTATGTTTCGAAAATAGTCAAACAATTATTCCACCGATCAAAAGCTAAATCATTCAGGAAATACTAATAGGATTCACAATGTCATGTAGTGTAGGACGTAAATGACCAAGAATTCTTTCCACAGTTCTACTGTCATTCAAGAGAGTATGAGTGAATTTTTTTTCCAAAAACTATAATGGAACCGTTTCCAGGAAAAATGAAGATGCACCAACTGTAAATAGTTAACTTTTGTAATATGTCGGGACAACCTATAAATAGAAGAATTACAGACTGGAAACTGATATTGACCAACTATGAACATATAAGGAAATTATTATGTATATGTTCGGTACCTGACCACCACTGACAATTGGGCCAAGCCTGCAACCTTCTTCCAGAGGATCTGAAATCTTAATGATTTTGGTCCACTTGACAAGTATGTCAATGAATTCAGACGCAATTTTCTCCTGAAGCACAATGGGTAGGTTAAGATCAGATTATAAGCTGACATGCTCAACATTAACTTTCAAGAAAGAGAACGATCAACCCATGTGGATCTTGTCTGCTAAAGATAAGGTAAGAACGTTTCTGCGAATACTATTTCCACTGGGACTTTACTCTTCAGCACTTATATAATGCAAGTGGATGGTCAAAATCCATATGTTTTTGCTTATAATTACTGATATAAGTGGCAATGATTCATAAAATCTATCAGCCAGAGACCAGGGACTCTTCATCAAGTATTCACCCATAAGGGGAAGGCCAAAACACCAAACAAGTGCAGTTACACAAAGACAAATAGAAGACAAGCAAATTCCAATTCTTACAAATATAAACACTTACATGCACAAGAAGACGGGATGTTGCACTACAAATCTGACCATTTGTCCAGAAGCAACCAAAGATTGTCCATTCAGCAGCTGATCAGTCCATCAACATGCAACCATATATATTACGGCCATAATAGGAAAATCATTCTATACAAACTATTTATAAACAAATGTAGTCACCAAGATTGTTTCCTAATCTCTACGTAAATAAAGAGCAGGATTCATGTTTAGGACATCCAGGAAATAACAAGCAGCTATACGAACTATTCAACAAATAATACTATGTGAACAAACAATAAGCCTGCTAATCTCTAGTGAGAGAACTGAGCCGCGCAGTACAAAAATAAACACACTTAGTCAGCTGGAAAACATGTACACTAACCTTTGTCTAGATCAACATCATCGAACACGACAATTGGACTCTTCCCACCAAGCTCCAATGACACAGGCTGTAACAGAATATACTAAATCAATCACATACAACGGACATCTCTATGAACTCAGAGTTTACGCCGGCACAACTACTAACTTCACCTTAACAAGTGGAGCTGCAACTGCCATTATCTTGCTGCCTGTAGCACTGCTTCCTGTGAAGGCAATCTTTTTCAAATAGACAAACCAATTAATTCACTCATCGTAATGAATACAGATGCACCTCAAAGAAAATCAGACTCGGATTCGTGAAACTCTTCTGTGCAAAAAGTTATTTGTTAAACCTTGTCAACATGAGGATGGGCTGCCAAAGGAGCTCCAGCTTCAGGACCTAGTCCAGTCAGGATATTAAGGACACCAGGAGGAAGTTCTACTTCTTGACAAATGTCAGCGAGCTCTAAGCAAGTTCTGAAGTTGTAAATATTAGTAACAACAAAAATGATTTAATTGGGTGAAAAAGAAAAGGAGAATCAATCTTAACCATACATGGATGCCAATTCAGACGGCTTCAATACTGCAGTACATCCCGCAGCCAGAGCAGGAGCAACTTTCCAGGTTGCCATCAAAAGAGGATAGTTCCTTTGGCATAAATAATTCCAATAGTTACTTAGAGTACGTGTATGACAAAGGAACCATATAGCAATAAACACAATGACTGCATTTAATAATGTGACAACAGTATAAATGCAACATTAGCACTCAGAAGTGACCAACATCTTCATGCAGTAACTCCAGATAAAAAAATTATGTTTTAATGTAGACTCGGTATGCTCTTGCATGTTAAAAAGAACAACACAGTTTACCATGGTGTAATCAAACCAACAACTCCAATAGGTTCCTTAAGAACATAGCTTTTGAAATTTTCCATCGGAAGAGAGACAGGAGCCTTCTGCTTTGCATCCAAAGCTTCCGCAAGATCAGCATAGTAATCAAAACACCCAGCAACATCATCCTACAAGAGAAAATATGTAAAACTAATTAGTATTATCATAAATAAATAGTAAGAGACCATATGAACTGATGAATATCACGGCTCTCAAAATCGTACTATATCCAACACTGCTTCTTCTAGAGGTTTGCCGGAATCCACAGACTCAAATTTTGCAAGTTCAGACTTCCTGTCATTTATCTGCATTGACAAATCACAAACCAAAAGAAAAAGACGCAAGTGATTCTCTCCATTAAAATGCTAGAAATGTTAGCCAATAAACTTTTTAAATTCTTTTGGGTAGAGAATCCTGATATCCACTCTAGACGAACTTGGTAAGAATCTCAATATCTACTCTAGTAGAACTTACCTCCTAATAATTTATCATCTTTTAGGAAGAAAATCACTAAAATAAAACAGACATATTCTATTTGCACAGTGCTAACAAATAATAGTAAGACTCCTAGCACTTGTCTGTATTATTATCCTCTATTTGTGAACAAGAAAAGGAAGTCCCATCAATTAATTGGACATGGTAAACTAGGCATGTATTGTATAGGTAATCAAATTATAGTACCGTCAGATTTTATTGAGACACAAATCAGCCTACACGAGGAAGAATTTATATTAACAATCTGCAGAGGTGAAGCTAAACATGTTATTCAGTGCCTATAAGAAAAAATCGGATGTGATATAAATTAGCCCTGTTTAAAATACGTACCTTGGCAGCAATTGCTCGCAAATACTTGGCACGTACAGCACCAGATGCGGATGCCCAGTCCTTGCCTTTATTCCTAGTGAGGGCTCTCCTAGCAGCATCCACAGCAAGCTCCACATCTTCAGAAGTAGCCGCAGGAATATGCCCTGAAGCACACCCAACAAGCTCTAGATCAGAAAATTTCCAGGTAGCATTTCTAAGAGTGCATTACATTGCTACTTGACAACAGTCAGTACTAATCTCCTTTAACTAATAATAATACACTTCATCTGTGTCGAGAATCGCTATCAGTCTGTATTTTAATATTCAGCCACCACAAAACCAAATATTAGAATGCGAAAAATAGTAAATTTGTTCCGATTTATCGACACAAATGGCTAATAGACGGTATTCTTCGTACTAATAACCCAAGTGGTACAATGAACAAACGCCCGCACCTTGATAGTAAAGAGAGAGAGAGAGATAAAGAGACCGATGATTTCCTCGGTGAAAGGGTTGACGATCGGGATTCGTCTCTTCAGAACAGGTTCCCTCCACTGTCCGTCAATGTAGAGCATCCGATGAGGCACCGCAATTGCCATCTTCCTGTGTTCAATTCGATGCCACAGTCAAATGGAGTTTAGACCTTGTCCGTCGATGGAATGAGAGGAGGATCAGTGACTTCTTGTTGGAGTTCGTCGAATTTCTTTTTGACTCTCTGGACTGAGAAGAAGAAGAAGTTAGCTGAGTCAGCTTGAGACTTCATTATGTTTGCTGGGTTACAAATGTTTCAAAATGTGATTAATTAGTTTGTTATGTGACTAATTGGTTACACATGTTTTTTCGAATGTGATTAATTGATTATCCCGTTATTAAAATTTTAGGGTTAAATACCAAGGAGCTACCTGAACTTTGGACGTTTTGCAACGAGCTACCCAACTTTAAAAATTTAAAACGGGCTACCTCAACTTTGAATAAGGTGCAAATAGCTACCTCCGTCCAATTTCCGACGACTTTTCAACGACTTTTCAACGACTTTCCGACGAATTTCCGACGAATTTCCTACGAATTTCCATCAATAGTTGACGGAAAATTGGACGGAGGTAGCTATTTGCACCTTCTTCAAAGTTGAGGTAGCCCGTTTTGAATTTTCAAAGTTCGGGTAGTTCGTTACAAAACGTTCAAAGTTCAGGTAGCTCCTTGGTATTTAACCCTTAATTTTACCGTTAATTAATATTTTTAACATATTTTTGAATTAACAAATAACTATTATGCCCTTAAATGTTGACTATTATCACCAAAATACAAAGTGACTAACCTTGTCCTGTTTCCTGCCGAAGAAGAGAGTGCCTCACATTCACGATTCCGTCTCCCACAATCTCTTTTGAAGAAGAAGAAGAACAAGTCGCACCTCCCAGAGCACAAGCAAAGGAAGAGGATAGCACGAGGAGGACAACAACATGGACGGTTTGTGGACAGCAGGAACAACACCTCCCAGCCATATACTGAACAACACATATTTCTCAGCAACAGTAAACTTACATCGAAAGATGGAGGGATTCCTTTTTTCCTTCAGTCTAAGTTTAGCATTGCGGATCAATCCTAACCGTTCGTGCATATAAGCTGGCAATCTCAAGGTTTTAGAGTTGTCGACTAATGCTCTTGAAACACCCTAGACAAATGAAACAAACACAGTCAATGAAATGCAGTGAATGATCTTCTATTACTCAAGAATATCCACTGTGCAGTACAATTTAAAGTGCGACTGACTACTGTAAGGAAGAATTGTAGCATTCGTAAAGCCTTTTTTCTAGTACTTAGCCAATAAATTGGTACAAAATAGCACTAGCAAGCCAGCCAAGGTCGAAGAAAATAACAGCAGTCAACACTTCATGCCAAGGGCGGCCTGGCATTTTGTCCATACATATTTGGATCTTCATGCCATCAGCACTTCAGTTGTGTTCTTTCCTGATTCTCTCTGATCAGGACTCGTTGCAGATAGATTTTTTAGTACTACAAGCTCTCAGATCTGAACACATTTTGAGTTTGGTTCTTATAAGCTCTTCCATCATTTTGTGCATTGATTATAGCATTTGAACCAGCTAAACTATGTTGTTCTTTCCATTTTTGTCAGTAGCTCGGGCATTAATATTAGTTTTGCCTTTGAAACTTGTTGTGGTAGCTGCTATACCTATAGCATTCTCTTTCCCAATAGTTGATGTCTTAAGTTTGGACGATCTGGTGCTCCCCTTGTTTCTTGTGGCACCCAGGGAAGATTGTTGTTTCTTCTCTCTAAGTGGCTGCAGAGCATTTGTATGGGTGGTCATAAGCTGTCCCTTTGATTTGGTTACAGTCACACTAGCTGGCTTTAGCCTAGAGGCATGTCTTGTGCAATGTAGTGACTTTTGTTGTTGAGGTTGAGTGCTCTCAAATATAATGTTGCTTGCCCCACTGTTACCACTTAATGTAGAACCGTCTAATCTGCTTGAAATATTCAGTTCCTCTTGTGAGTTAAGCAGATTGTTGTCTGAATTAATGATATTTGTTCCACTGTCATTTGATGATGCCAAATTAACACCTAGCCCAGCTGAACATCGAGAAATAGATGCAGATTTCAGTAGATGAGAGCTTCGCGCAACGATTCGTTTCGTTTCCCAATACTAGAGTTTCAGGGTTCAGCAAACTATACCTAAGCTTCATGAGTTGATCTTCTCATCGGTTCATTGCAACACGAAAAATCAGTTTGGATCTACTCGATCAACAGGTGAAGGAGCGCCAAGAATTACCTCCATATCCTGAACGAGAAGATGGCGTTCACGCACGGACAGATGTGGCCAGAACGCAAAGGCCTCACTCTGGTCGTAGCCCTTGAGCCTCTCCGTCAATGCCTGCGGCGGTGACGCAAGGGAACAATTGATGTTGATCGTCGTCGTCGTGAGCTACCCCATTGTCAGAGCTTGAAGACGAATCAACCACTAATTTGACCCGAACCCAGAAATCGCGATGAAGAACAGGTCGGTGGATAAAAAGGGTAATTAAGTCATTTTATGTATCTAAATAGTAACTTAACCTTGATTTTTGATGATGAACAGTAGAAAAACCAATTAGTCACATAGCAAAACCAATAAATCACATTTTGAAACATGTGTAACCATTCTGAACAATGGTCAAACATGTGTTACCAATTAAGTAATTAACCCTATTTTTTTACTTTTTTGTTTTTTTGTAAATGAGTACAAACTATAAATTACGCTAAATGATAGTTCTGATCTTAGTTATGATCTAATAATATGGGATAATAAATACATATTTTGTTCATCCATTATGACCGTCTTCTTGGCCAATAGATCTGCAACACCGTTCGCTTCACGAAATATGTATATGATCTTATATCTCATGAACTCTAACAAAAGCTTTTTGCAATCAAAGATTAAGGGCATAACTGGTCTATCTTCGATAACCACTTCCATGATCAAATTTATAGTCTCTTGGGCATCCGGTTCGACATATAAATCGTTTATCCCCATGCTCCTTGCCAGAGCAAGTCTGTCTTGTATCCTCCATAATTCTGCAACAAGGTTGATCGTCGCCCCTAGCCTTCTTTGGAATCCATTTAGTCATTCTCCTAAATGGTTCGTGAGAACACCTGCACAGCCATCCGAACCCGAATTTCCAATAGCAGAGTCATATGTACTCAATTTAGACCATCCATAATCCAGCAGGATCCATCCTACTTTAATGGCATTCCGACGCTTGACCTCTGTTTTCGTAAATTTCAGTATTATTACGGTTTTCGTATCGCTTTTATCTTGTTAATATGGTTAACTCATTTTTGATGTGGTTATTAAAAAAAATAGCATTAATGTACTCATATGTTTGCTCATTTTGTTATTTGGACCACTCATGTAGTTATTTAACTCATTTGTTTGACATGTTATTAAATGCACCATTCATTATCCGTCCATCTATTTTTGTCGTTAAATATGTCAAAATGTTAATTTTACTCGTGTTCTTCTTTATATTACTTTCAATACCAAATCCAATTCCAAAATGCAGATTTGGGTTCGAATTTAATCCTGGAATTCATATTTTTGTTTGAATTATACTCAAAAGTGCATATTTTGTTCGAATTCAATCCGGAAATATAGATTTTGGATTAATTTCAACTCAAATCTGCATTTTTATGTTCGAATTCAACACAAATCGGATTTTGGGATTGAATTCGAACCAATTATGAATATTTGAGTTTGAATTCAACCTCAACAGACATGTTTGGGTGGAATTTGAATATAACTTTGCATTTTGGAGTTGGATATAATGTTGAAAATGATATGAAGAAGAACAATATTGTAAAATTGTCAATTTGACATATTTAACGACAAAAATGGATGGATTGTTAACGGTTGGTGCATTTAAAAACTTTTTATAGCTTGAGGGCACATGGAACAACTCTTTCGAACATTTTGATGCATTTAACAACAAAACTCAAACATATATGTGCATTGAGACTATTTACCCTAAAAATAATCTATTTGTAATGATTACTTATATATATGAGATTTGGTTATAAATATGGTTAATATACTCAATGATTATTTTTGTTTATGTGATTGATTGATTATAACTTGTACAAAATGATCACATATGTTTGGTTATGTGACTGTTTAGTCATTTTTAATGTTCACCATTAGATTTCTCCGTTAAATTTACCATGCAATTTGCATGTGACAATAATAGCATCTTAACTTCTCAAAATTCCCTTGTTCTCTTTATTATAATTAATGTCTTCCTTTGAGCAACAGAATATCGAAAACTCTAAGGGTGGAAGAGCTTCCAAGAAGAAGATGCAGAAGGAAACTATTGATTTCGTTGCACCCAATCGACGAGAGCAAAGTGGTTAGTTCGGTCATGCTCTAACTAAATCCAAGACTCGTCCCCCGTAGTACCAAGGCACGGATTATGCTAATGTGGTTTGATTTGCTCTGTCAAATCTGCGGGTACTTGAAAAACATTCGGTTCGAGGTTACATGGTTGATCCAAGTTTGAGGTAATTTCTCATTTTTTGAGTAATTGGTGAAATTTTGAAGCTAATTTTGGAAGAACACTAATTTTGTGTTAGAATCCTAATTTGAACAATATCTTCAATTTCCGTATTTTCCTACATTCTACTAGTTTATGTTTGTTTGGAAAGATCGACCCATGTGCCCGTATGGAAGAAACACAATGTTGAAGTTTCAACCAATGAACGGACAATTGAAATCTGAATTAGCAAATTCGCGAGCTGTTGATGTTGCTGGAAATTGAACTAATTGGAAGTATTTTGTTGCACTGAAAGTTGTTTGTTTTGCCCTTTTGATAAATGTAATGAACAAGTAGTTGTCTTTGAATTTCTTGTTGAAATCGTATTGATGAACTAAGTAGGTTGGTCTTGATGTACTAATATTTCTTCAGACTCTATGAGGTTGTAATAATGAGTAATTGAATTTAAATGGTTGATTAAATTATTCGAGAATATTCAAAGAATGTGATTAAATGTTACGTATATATTCCTATAATGTGATTAAACAATTACATATGTATTCCTATAATGTGATTAAATGATTACATATGTATTCCTAGAATGTGATTAAATGTTTACATATGTTTTCCTATAATGTGATGAAATAGTTATGTATATATTCCTAGAATATGATTAAAAGTTTACGTATATCTTCCTAGAATGTGATTGAAGGGTTACATATTTGTTTCCTAGAATGGTACCTTCACACAAATTAAGCGCCTCCTTCACACGTAATTTAAAAGCATATATTAGTCGGTTCCATACACATATGCAACCAAAAAACATCAACAAATAGGAACCCCACTCCATAAAACATGTTCAACAGTAAACACAGGAATCCTAGGTCGCGCCATAAAACAGTTTCAGACGAAACACTTGTCATTCAACAATAAAACAGGAATCCTACTCCACAAAATAGATTTCAAACAACTAACCACACACTACGGGAGAGAGCTGAAATACCGGCTCAATGTAACGGCTCAATTACCATTGAGCCGCGAAAAATTAATTTAGATAGAATATCACGGCTCAATAGTAACTGAGTCGTGGTTTTGTTTTTTTCTCACTTTTCACGACTCAATTTAAAGTGCCGTGAATACTTTAATTATTTTTTTCGTGGCTCGTTTTGTTTTCAGCCGTGACAAATATTATTTTTATAAAATAAATTGCTTTTCACGGCTTGTTTTATTTTTGAGCCGCGAAAAGTCTATAATTTATATATATATATATAAATATTTTTAATGACTTGTTTTCATTTTGAGATGCTTTTGTTTCAACACTGATTTAATTTAAGTAAAATATTTTTTGCGGCTCGTTTTACTTTTAACCGCCAAAATTTTATTAAAACAAATCCTGCCTAGTCCTCGTTTGTTTCCCCACTCATTAGACAGTGGAGCATCGAAAAAACTAATTTAACCTTTTCAGAAACATTTAACTAATGTTTGAGCCATTCCCCGCTCAACTTTGAAAAAAATAATTTAACCATTTCGAAAACATTTAACTAATGTTTGAGCTATTCCCGCTCAACTTTCCATTCTCACTTTCCATTCCCTACTTCAAGCTATTTCCTCTATGTCTCTCCTGCTTCAAGCTCTTTCCTCTATGTCTCTCTCTGTTCTTCGTTTTGTTTGAGCCTAGTCCTTCCGTCTCTCTCTCTCTCTGTTCGTGGACGGTGGAGCTTCAGAACTTTCGGCCACCGAGCTCAAGTGGACGGCAGGGCATCGGAGTTGGAGTCATCAACGTCCGACGAAGAAGAAAGCTCGGCATGGGAGGAAATCTCTCAACGCGTGAAGACCGGTGTCTCTATGAGACCGGTGGCTCCTTTTATATGAGCCATCAAAAATAAAAAATAAAATAAAATATTTTCCCCGGCTCATTATAAGTGTCGCTATAATTATTTTCGCGACAGTTTTCATTTGAGCCGTTAATTTTCACGGCTCTACCATATTCGAGCCGTGATAATTCTCCCGACGCTTCATGTCACAACTCAACTTCAGCTGAGTCGTGATAATTTAACGGCTGAATTTTTCATCCGTTAAAAACATATTTTTCAGTCGGTAAATAACTGTTCTCCCGTAGTGACATTACTGTGACTGAATATATCGCATATCAATTGGGTATACATACTTTGCGGACATCCTCTTGTGTTGCCGCATCCTCTTTGGTAAAACTGTTTGAAGTGACTCATCTATCAGAATCAATGCTCTGAATTCTGACAGAACTGGGGTCAAAGATATCACATCATATCCGATGACCATATAACTCGACTATTCAAGACGTTTCAAGTATGCACCCCTTTTTTATATGGAAAAGTATGAAAAAGATGTAACATGTTTGCCCAAAGTGGTAAATGTGGCCCATTGTTTGTTTTTGATGTAGTATGTTTGTTGGTGTAGGTTTTTCATGAATTCTGTTTGTGTCCGTTTAAACATTCCGTTAACAGCTTCCATGCCTTTTCACGTGACTTTTGGTGTGTGTGAAAAGACAAAGATGCCCCTTAGTACTTCACCTATTATAACAGTCCTTCTCCCCCATTGAATCAAATCGGTTTCTTCTCCAACATTGTTCTCCAAGGTGGTCGTCCGTAGCTTAGCTTCCCGAAGTCTTCGGGGCGTCATTGTTGGATCTCCAAGCTGGTCGCCGAGGAAGAATGGGACTGCATTACTCAGGCAGCACTTCATCCAACTCGAACTCGAAGTCGGTTGTAGAGTACCCGAGTTGGACTTGCTACTGTGGGTTCACGACACATGCTAAACCCACATCGACATGGAAGAATTTCAGTCGAATGTTCAATGGGTGTCCCAATTACAAGGTTTGTTTGCCGATTCGTTTTGTTTTGAAGCTTAATTTTCAAGCCCTAATCTTGAAAATCAGTAATTTTCGAAGCCCTAATTTGGTGTATTTCTGTTGCAGAACCACGGTTGTAGTTATTTTGAGTGGTGTGACCCGCAAATGTGCATATACGGAAGGAGGGCCGTGAACAAATTTCGAGATATGCATGTCAAGATTGAAAGCGAAGCGGTTCTTGTACGAAGGAGGGAGAAGATGTTGATTACTGTTGTTGGTGTTCTTGTGGTACTGCTATTTGCTGTAATCCTAAAATTAGACATTGGGTGAACGTGTTTTAGGACTTGTATTTTAAAGACTTATGTTTGTGGGTCGGGGTGTTTTAAGTTAAGTATGTTTCTGTTGTCTTAATACCAGATGACATATGTTTTGTAATTGTTGGTATTTGATGAAACACGTTTGTCTACTAGTTGAGAATAGATGTACTATGTTTTGACTAACAGGACAAAAAGTGATCGACTAAATCCAAACGACATTCCACCTGCAATTAAACACATGTCCCACAACACATACACAATCCAGACAACTTCAACAGAACCAAGTATTTCCAGTATGTAGACAACATACACAATCCAGACAACCAAGTACTTCAACAGAACCAACTTCAACAATACCAAGTTCATCCTAAACATAAAACGAAACCTAATAATGTTGACAAAACGAAAGTTAACGTCTCAAATTGACAGCATAACCAATACTATGCGTCATTCCAAAATGGCATCCAAAATAAGTTATACTACTTTAGGTCTTGAAATCACAGAATATCTTCATTGAGTCGGATATTTTGTGTACTTGCTTGACTTGAAATGAGGGGAACTCCTCGGCGGCATTGTCGACTTCTTAGGAATAGTCTTCTTCTTCGGTGTGATGGTCTGCAACGGCATATCAACTAGCACGAGAGCTCGACAATCAGAAAGTTGTGGTGCACTTGAACGTACTCGAACACGTTCAGGCGAACTTTTCAGGTTTACCACCTTTTCAGGGGCATTTTGACCCTATGACAGTACAAAACTTAGATTTACAAAACGTAACTGGTGTAAATGTGATAAGTCGGCAGTTAGATTTACAAACCTGTGTTTTTCTTCTAGTTGGCAGTTTTGCCCTTCTGCTTTTAGGAATCCTCTTGGGTGCTTGTTTCGGTATCTTGGGTCCTTCTTCGGCTTCATTTGGTACTTCTTCTTGAGGTATGTTGGGAACTTCTTCACGTACTTCTTCCTGCAAACAAGTATACTATTAGTGAACACTTAAACAATGTTTGAACACGTCTTGAGGAAATAGGAGTTTTTACCATCTGACGTTGTGAATCGGGAACAGGCTCAGGAATAAAAGTGTCCGACTCTTCACCCACATCAGTTCTCTCTTCCTCAACCGGGCGTGTCTTGCTCTTCGATTTACCTTTGGGACCTCTACTCGGTCCTTCTTGTGAGACCCTTGGTCGTCTGACCCTTTTGGTGGGTGGCTGTGGTGCGTCAAATCCAAGCTGAGGGGGGTTGAATTTCCTTCTAACTCGTTGCGACTGTTGTGTAGACTGATTTGTCGATGTTTGTGTCGGCTGGGTCGGCTGGGTTGGATGGGTAGGCTGTGTAGGCTGTGATGGTGCACTGCTTTGAGATTGTGCGGGTGTCTGACCTCTCTTGTTACAAGCCCTCTTGTTATGACCACTTAGTCGACAGAGGGAGCAGAACTGTGAGAGACCATGCTTGGTCAATTTAGTTCCTATTTTGTTTACCATCTCGGTTGGAGCTCTCGTCCGTTTCTTCTTAGGCCTGCCTCCTTGTTTACGGACTACTGGAGGATCAATGGGTAACGAATCTAGCCTCATCCAATCGTCAACCCCCGGAATTGGATGTATGACTGGACCGTAGATTCGTTGCATAGTCTCTTTGTGGTACACTGTGTCCACAAAATTCTGCACATCCAGTCTAGATTTCAACAAACAGGCCGTAGCATGTGCACAAGGTATTCCGGTCAGACTCCATTCCAGACAGCTGCATACTCTGGTGTTGATATCTACGGTGTACTGGTATTGTGTACCCACAAGCACTTCGTACTCACCCTGACCCGCGTATAGTACACCCATCCCTCTTGAAGCATCCTTCTTTTTCTTGATCTTTTCGAGAACATTGCTAAACAGCAACCCTTCATGTTTGCTAGCCTCTTCCCTCCTTGTAGTGAAATTATTCATGACGATCATTCGCAAGGTTTCCATAAGGGTTATTGGAGGCTTATCTCGAGCATCCTTAATCTCCGCATTCCAGCTCTCTGCGACATTATTCACTACTAAATCTGTTTTTGAATCTGGATGAAACTCATACCTGCACCATGTCTTTGTGTCTATCTTGTCCAAGTACTTCCATGCACCCGCATAGTGATGTTTTAGGTAGTCCATGTGCGCCTTGTGCCTATGCAAATTGTACGAACAAGCCGCTGCCCAAAAACGTGACTTCACTCCAGCGTCGTTGTGTTTAGCAGCCAACATGTTTTGATGAATGTGTCGTGCACAGAAACGATGCTCCGATGCAGGTAGGATCTCCTCTACTACAGTTATTAAACCCTAGCAAACATGTTTCATCATACGATTAGAATTACAAACATGTTACAACAACTGTTTAAATACTTCAAACATAACACATAACATTTTTAAATTATAACAGCGTAAAACATAAAATATTTAAAAAGTGCAGGCGTAATATACCTTTTGTCGATCTGACTTGACGATCCAAGGACCCCCATCACCAAGGTTTGTCTTAAAGATGTCCAGGAACCACGTCCACGACTCTCTCGTTTCAGCTTCTACCCACGCATAACATAGAGGGAAGACTCTATTGTCAGCATCCCGAGACACGACACTTAGCAGTTGTCCCCCATCCAGGCCTTTCAAGTGACACCCATCCAACTCAATGAAGGGTCGACAACCAGCTCTAAACCCTTCCATACATCCCTTTAAACAGATGTACATACGTTCAAATTTTGGTCTTAAATGGTTCGGCACCGGATCAACCTGTATGTAAACGGTGCTTCCTGGGTTATGCATGTCTCGGCGTAGTCTCTTAGGCGTTCAAATTGTCATAATCTATCGCCACGTAGATTCTCTCTCGCTAATCTTATACCTTCACAGATATTCCATCGCTTCACATCGAAGTTGAATCTTTTTTGAATTTCATCAGCTATGGTCGCACTTCGTACCTTCGGTTCGTTCCTAATCAACTCCATGAAGTTCTCGCATATCCACTTACCACCAATCTTCTTGGTGTGTAATGCTCGACCGCATGAATGCTCCTCCACCAACTTGCGTAACTGAAAAGTCGCTTGTTGAGGAACATGAACTGCACAAGACTTGAAGCCACAGTTGGACTGTTTGCACCGGAATTCTATTCGTTTGGGACCATTTGATCCCTTCGACCCCATCTCATACCCCTCTTGGATGCTATGTACAATCATGTAATGTATAAACGCCTTTGCATCTACGAACCTCATACCAAGTTTCAGCTCGTATGTTTTGATGGGTTGACCGAACTCCGCATTCATCTCTTCATCAATAACTCTTGTCCTATGTCCGTTTGTCACGTCGTCTTTCACGTCTGAATTTGGGGTAGTCCTCAAGGTGTCGCTCGGATAGTCATGCTCAAGGTTTAACATGTCAACATCCATGTTCACCCCAATACCTGCCGCAATATCGCCCCACTCACCTTCCACCGCACCAACTGAGTCAGGTATATCACCTTCGACTTTACGTGTTCTGTGTCGCTGCCCATCCGTTTTCTCTCGCTTTGGTGACATTTCATCATCCTCATCATCATCGGTGTCATCCTCCTTTTCACCCTTTTTGGCTTTCCAATTTGGGTCGGAAATGCCCTCAAAGTCGGAAGACATCTCTTCGGAAGCACTACTCTCGACCATGGGTGCTTTTCCTTTCGCTTTCTCGCTCAAACGTTGTTTGTTCAGTTCGCCTGTCCTTGCGAATGTCATCCTTCTTCGATTTGCAATTTGCTTCAACAATGTGTTGTTCCGCACTTCTTCCAACCACGGATCTTTAAGACATGCTTCCTCATCAAATGGTGGAATCACATACAAATTCACCTCCCGCAAACCTTGTTGTTTCTCCTTGATTAGTGCAATATCTTCATCGCTACATAACACTTCAATGTCCTTTTTCGGATCTTCATTCGGTGGCACGTACATTATGACACCATCCATATTCAAACCGTAATACTCAAGTAGAACAGCGACATTGAAGTACCAAAAGCAATGGTCCATCAAGTCCGTCAAGCATACATTGCCCTTGTAAACACCGTCCACCCAATTACCATCATAGTGGATTTGCAGAAACCACTTATCCTAACTTGAAGTTGACATTCTGCAAACAAATAATTACACACATAAACATTCGGTCATTACACAAACAAAACACATAAACATTCGGTAATGTCACAAACAACACACACATAAACAGCGTTGTAAGTAAACATATCAGCTTTATATACAATGCTAACGTAACTAATTAACCTTTCAACAACATTCATTTTCGTCAACTTTGCAAATGTTCGAAAATTTCATGCAAAACACAATTTGGAGGGTGGCTTTCGGCATTTATACAGCATTATTGAACATGGGGAAGTTACCTCTTAAGATTAGACTCGATTCGCCGAAGGGATCGCACCAAACCGAGCAGTCATGTCGATTCTGTTTCAAACCGAGTGTCGATGCTGTTTGAAACACAAATTGAAGAAATTGCAGCAGTGTCCGCAGCAACTCCTTCGCTTACGCAGCAAGAGGAACTTCAAATACACACCAACAGCTCCGATTAGAAGTCTTCGCAGCAAAAACGATTTAGGGTTTGGGGAGTTCTTCGCTTCGTGATGGGATGGGCAGTTCTTCGGGTTTCTGAAACTGCAGTGGTGCAATGGGAGGTGATGTGTTTTTGGGGAAGAGGGACCGGTTCGGTCTTTGGGAGGGAAACAGTTCGGTTCGCAAAGAATAAAGGAGGGAATACATAGAGGATAGTTTCGGTATTTTCCTTTTTTGTTCTTTCAACGTTCAAATTATATATCACGTGAGCAGCACGTGTCAACTTTTAACGGATAAATTAACAGAAAAACTAATGTTTCTTCAAAAACCAACAGAATGAAACATCGTACATCAAATACCCGCGACCCAAAACAAATTACATCGATTACCATTTTAGGCAAACATCTTACATCTTTTTCATACTTTTCCCTTTTTTATTTCGTTTATTTCATACTAAATTATAATATTAGTAGTAGGACCCTTTTTTATTTCCTTATGGCTTGTTTGACCCTATTTGGTGGTGGTGGCTGACTACCCCCACACCATCCTCCCTACTCTCGACTTGATTAGCAAATTTCATTTCTTATGAAATGGAATTGGTAAAAACAAAAATTAGTGTCTACAAAGGATATATGAGCATAATATATTTTTCTACAGCTCAACAATATCTCTATTAGCTCTATGGGTGCACCCTCTCTTGTTATGACCAGTTTTCCCACATTCTGAACATAACTGCCTTAACCCACGTCTGCTTAATCTTGATCCACCTGGTTGAGACCCTTTCGTTGGGGAACAAACATACTTTTTCCTTGGTCTTCTAGGATACGCCTTAGAAATTGGTGGATCAATAGGTAACAAATTACTCTTTGCCCAATCATCTCGCCCTGATAAGCGTGGATGACACATATGTCTCAGTGTATGCACAGTTGTGATACACATGGTGACAATACGGTGCGAGCCATATATATGTGCAGAAGATAGACAGACAATTGCATGTACACAAGGTAGACCATTTAATACCCATGCTCGACAAGTACATGTTTTAGCATGAATATTGGTGTTATAGAAAATAGTATGTGCAAGATGTACCTCATATTCACCATTTGGGTGCACCCTATCTTGTTATGACCATTTCCCCCACATTCTGAACATAATTGCCTTAACCCACCTATGCTTAATCTTGATCCAATTGTTTGAGACCCTTCCGTTGGGGAACGAATACGTTTTTTCCTTGGTCTTCCAGGATACGCCATAGAAATTGGTGGATCAATACGTAACAAATTACTCTTTGCCCAATCATCTCGCCCCGATAAGCGTGGATGACACATATGTCTCAGCGTATGCACAGTTGTGATACACGTGGTGACAGTACGGTGCGAACCATATATATGTGCAGAAGATAGACACACAATTGCATGCACACAAGGTATACCATTTAATACCCATGCCCGACAAAGTACATGTTTTAGCATGAATATTGGTGTTACAGAAAATAGTATGTAGGGGTGATAAAGACTGTAGGACAGAATTCCCGACAAAACCAACCCGAGACCGGCCCGACTAGGACCGAGACTGAGCGGGCGTTTTTTTTTCTTCAATGTCGGTCTCAGTCTTTTTTCCCGAAAGCCCGTTTAGGACCGGACCAACCCAAAGTTACTATGTAACCCCTAAAAATCAATGATGTATGTTTGTAACTATGAGAGAAAATGAACTTTGTTTAGAATTTTGTGTGTTTGTTACTTGGTTGATTTGTTATTTTGATTTGTTACTTTGATTTGTACTTTGTAATTTTGTTACTTTATTTCCAATGATGTTTGTATTTGGACAAATTCAGTTTTTTTTTTTGGGGGGGGGGGGGAGGGGTCAGATTCGGTTCAGGACCAAAACTGGCCCGAGTCAAAAAAGACCGACTCGGGCGGGATTTTTGGGCCGAGGTCGGTCTCGATCTCGATCCTCCAGAAGGCAAGACCGAAATTTCGGTCTCGGTCTTGCCTTCAAGAGCGGACCGGCCCGCCCATGATCAACCCTAATCGTATGTGCAAGATGTACCTCATATTCACCATTTGCAGCGTATAACACCCGACAACCACTAATTTCTTATGTTATATTCACAATATTCCTTCATAGCTGACCCTCTTGGTTCTCTGCATTTTTTCGTCGCTTTGTCAAATCCCACATCAACAATTTTCGAATTTCCTCAACCAGGGTAACTGGAGGCTTGTCTCTAGCATTAATAATCTTATTATTAAAGCTCTCTCAAATATTGTTAACAACAAGATAAGTTTTGGAAGCAGGCCTAAACTGATATCGACACCAAGCATTTGTGTCAAAGGTTGATACGAACTCCTATGCTTTTTTCACAAGAGGCTAACCATACACATTTCTGTAACTCTGTTTCTCCTAGCCCTCTAACTTACATAATCTGGCATATATGTCGTATACAATACCTATGCTTTGTCTGTGGTATAATGTCGTGTAGAACTTGTCTCAATTCATATACATCAATGACCATATAATCACATGATGGAGTAAACATGAATTACCAAATAATCAAATATCAATAACATAAATCATCATTTAATCACATATAGAAACATACATTCTGTCGATCTAACATTATTTTCCACATTCTATCAGTACCTATGTCTCTGACCAATACATCAATAAACTATTTCCAGGAATTGTGGTTTTCAGCTTCAATCCATGCAAATGTCACATGGAACAATGCATTATTTGCATCCCTTGTTACAACGCAAAGCAGTTGACCTCCATCTTGTCCCTTCAAAAAGCAACTGTCAAGTGCTATAAAGGGTCTACAAGCTTTTCACAAACCACTGGCACCCGACTCCAAGCATACATGTAGTTTTTTCAACCTAGGTCGTAATGGGTTTGAAATTGAAACTACGTGAACAACAATGGTGCTATGTTCCAATAAGGTGGTGGTGTTGTCCCGTACTCTACCATACTCTTCTGTATGATCACCAACCAACTTTTCCTTTTCCATCCTTGATCCCCTGCTAATGGTGAAACTGTTTATGTTCCATCTAAATCGTCATTGTATCTCATCCTGAATAACACTATTTGGCAAAATGAACATACAAACTAATAAGTCACCAAAAATAACTAAATCAAACCATGCCGTTGTCACATCAAACAAACTAATGAACATACCTTCACTTTAGGGTCGTCTTTAATCATGTCAATGTAGTTGTCGCACACCCATTTCATCCTAACATTGTGGTTATGATGACCTCTCAAACATTGACGCTCATTTACAAGCCGATAGATGTACATGGGCATTTCCTAGTCAAGCCTCTATGCCACAATCTTAAAACTACACTTTTTCTTGCAATATACTATTACTCTTCTTTGGTTGTTCATTAGGAAATCAACATCATAAGCATTGGCAATGACATGATCCATCATTGCCTTCCTAAACACGGAGACGTTGCCAAATAACATCTCGACAGTTAGTTCAAAACTCGCATCATCCGTCGCAGGGGTCTAGTGTTTGCATATGTCACCACTATATGCATCATCACTGAAGTTAGCATTGGGCACGCCTTCCAATGTATCACTTCAGCATTCACTAACTTCATCGTTAAATATTGGTTCTTCCCAAGGTCAATCCTTCTCTGCCTTACCCCCTAGGTTGTTTGTCTTTGTCCTGTGTGGGAACAAACTTTGTCCTTTTGTTGTTTATCACAGTTGGTCCAGCATGGGGTTCAAACATACACCCATCATTTTCTTCCTCCAAAACAATTTCCTCATCCAAACTTGTATCGTCAGATAGTTCAGTCTCCTTGGGTCGAAAATCTTCAGCTTCCACATCATCATCTGTGTCATCTTCACTAGGAAACTTGAAATTCCTTAAATCATCAAGGAGATTCATCAAGGAATCCATGGTCTCTCTATACGTTGTTCCGGTATCATCAGACGTTTTCTTCTTGCCCTTGTCATTTTCTTGGATGACCCTTTTACCCTTGTCATGAAGTTCTTTTTTGTCCGTTACTAATTCAGTCTCCCTGGTATGACATGATCTCTGAGTTTTATTAACAAGCTTATTGTGGAACTTCATGAGGAAGGGATCCTTCAAACACTATTCTCTATCAAATGGTAGCATTAAGTACATATTGATTTCCTTAACATTTTTTAATGCTCTAGTATTTGGGAAGATCCACATCAGAAATGATGACTGGTAAAATAGTCTTGGGATCTCCACCTGGGGAAAATTTAAAAATGGCACCACAGGTCACAAGACCACAATACACTTCAACTAAATCAGTTAATGAATAATAATTTAACTTATCGTATGGCACATATAATTACTCAAGTTCACCTCGTATATCTGAGTCCTCTCATTGTAAATCCACTTGCCACCATGCAGAATTACTAGGGTAACAATTGAGTTGTTGGTCCACATATTCCTAATCATGTCATGACAACTTCAAAATCAACAAAATGAACAAAGCAAACTCACAACAAACTTTAGCCACAAATCAGCAACATAGTACAAAGAACACATTTTAGATAAAAACCAAACAACAACCTTTAACAACCAAATCAGGAAACGACCACAGGAAAATCATAAAAAAGAAACACCAAATAAAAAAATTTACAATACAAAATTCTAATTTATGGTAAAAATTCTTTATGCAGTACAAGATCTAACTATGGTACTCAAAAGTAGTTAATCTTTAATATCAAATACTACACGTTTACGATATATTTGGTCGATCAAACCCACAAACGGTAAAAGAGCATGCATTTGACGAGCGGAAACCCGCAACAACACCTGCAACCTTCAATAGAAAGAAAATGACAACAACAAAAACGAAGAACAAACAATCGAGAAAAGTGAAGAGTATAGAAGAGGGAAGTGGATAAAAGAGGAAATGAAACAAAAGAGGGAAATGTACAAAGGAAGGAAGAGTTGCTTCTTGAGGAGTTGTAGAAGCGAGATGTGATGTTTGAGAGTTAAAGAAGGGAGGAATGGGGAAAATATCACGGAAAAAGGTGGAGATTGGGAAAAGTTGATGAAAGGTAATGGAAGGGCAAAAAAGCAAATCAACATTTCAGAAAATAAACAAAAGGTGTCACGTGGTTGACACATGACAAAATAATAGAAAAGATTAACACATCTGATGGACGGAGTGACCAAATAGTCACATATTGACACTTAATTGACCATTTAGTCACGCGAAAAAGATGAATAATCAAACAATCACATCATGCAAACATATGTAACCATTGAGTGTATTAGCCCTTATAACTATGGTTATAATCATAACCCCCCCCCCCCCCCCCCATATATATATATATCAATTAAATACATTTCAATACATAACATGTATATTAAATTTTGATTGATTTCAATTGTGTTGAAATTAGTGTATTTTAATAGTTAAGATAATTTTTTAGGATAAAAAAAATTCAAAATTTGATGTAGATTCACCATAATGAAATATGTTACTTCAAATATAGATATAAAGGTAAAACTGTGGTTAATATTTGTGGTTATAAAACTAGGATAAATTTTTAGCATTTTTATATAACTACATGAAACTAATAGAAGTCATAAAACATAAAAGTTAAGTTAAAAGTATTATATGGACATTAATATTTTTTTTAAAAATATATTATATATTTATAAACTCAAATATTAATAAATTAAAAAAATAAAATTGTGTTTGTAAATATTTTTACCATTACTAATATAAGTAAAAACATTACTAATAGTTTTAACATTTTATAGATATATTACAGTAATACAAGTCACAAAACCAAAAAAACATTAACTTAAAATTATTAATTAGCATTGTATTAATAATTGTTAATATTGATTTTAATGTTTATTCATGTATTTCATTAGTTTTATGAATACATAAACTTAATATTTATAATCTATAATATAAGTAATAGTATTTGAAACAGTGGGAATAAATTATATTATACAAAAATACTAATTGGCTCAATATTATTTATAAATGTATTTAGTTTTTATTGTATAATATTAAGGTAAGTTTCTTCTTACTTAAAGGTACTTTTATAAATTTAAAAACTAATAAATCATCATTGACTTATACATATATATTATATAGTTTTTACTTTATATTTAATATAAAAATATTTATTTGGCAATGCGCGTGTTAGCTCTCTAGTATGTCATAGTTTGGTAAATATGATTAAACATTTTACGTTTCCAACCCTTACGACCACCCATGGCTACTGGTCCTACGTCCTTCTTAAGCATATAATGATCTCACTAAGCATGTATGTACCTTTACATTCATCTTTGAAACGATTCAGTAATAATTTCTTACTCCCTTCATATAATATGATCTAACTAGAAAGAGTTGAAGTAGTGTATGAGCTAACTTCGGATGCCTTGGGCTTGGTAGTAGCAGATGTGTTAGCCTTTAGTGACCTTCGTAGTAGAGAATGAAATCTCTTCCTTCCTCGAGGCATCATGCTCGTAGTTTGTGGAGTTGGTCCAAACTCAAAAGTATTCCACTTGAGTTATTTCTTCACTTTGATTGTCGTATGCACCATATTGTTCTGATTCGCGTAATGGCATCACTCGATCTTATTGGCGATATGTGGGTTCAATCTGTTCATAAACCTATTCATGGTTGACTTTCAACCTTCTTCCACGTTACCTCTCTAATTCTTACCACCTCCATCTCTTGAAAGTGCTCATAAACACTGTGGATACCTTGATGAATCCCTTGCAAGTGCCTCTTCAAACATTACTATAAATAACATAAGATTTGAATACTTAATCTCCTTATCAAACTTATTGAGCATATACTTGAAAAACCCTCATTTTGTTAGCTTGAGTTTTTGTGACTCGTCATACTCGAAGAAGAGCCGAGGTATCATCTTTGCTCTTGGATTTCTTTCCACCTTGACATAGCCTGCTCACATCACAGACTCTTCAAATGCAAAGGAGTAGGATGAAGTTCTATGCTACATCTATGTTAATGCTTCTACTGAACAGTGATAACCATAAATCCTAATTCTTGCAGAAAGTATCACCAGTCATTGACATGCTCTAGAGCAGCTTATGCCTAAAGAAAAAGTTCATGAGGTAATCCAGAATCTCACTGCATTCAGTTTCCAGTTAACCAAATACTGATTGTTTTCATACCTCTAGATTCCACCTTCCAAGTATCAGTAGTTAGACGATGTTAAACAATAGTTGCATGGTTTGTAAAGTCTCAAGGATACTAACATAAAACAGATAAAGAATACATAAGTTAATGCTCTGAGGGGATTACAGAGTAAAATTACAAAGCATATCCAAACCAAACACCTGTATATTGTAAGGTGACAACAGAGCAGTTGAGTACATATGCTAGCTTCGGCGATATAAATAGACCATTTAAATCCTATAGTGGTTCTTTTGCTGGTGTACCTGGTTCACGAGGATATTTCCTGGGTGAAGACTGACCTTTCAAACATACAACTGCAGTTCGCTGTCCATGTGGACTGTGTGATTCAACTGGAGAAAAGAGAAATTCATCACTTCGTTGAGAATATGGTAAACCATCTGTAATAGCATACACGGGAGAAAAAACAAGTTCAACAGTCAACAAATTCAGATAAACGTTCAAAAAGAGATCTTGAAACTGTTTCGACAAAATAACAAACAAAAAGCACGCCAACCATGTGAGGTAATGTTTCTGCAGCTGATTCGTATAGCTTTATCTGTACAGTTTTATTCCAACATGAACAACAATGAGATTTAGATAACACGCACATAAATTTTGTAGTATATCAATTCAGGGTTTTTCACGGCCAACAGTTAGGCCGCTCTGGCTATATAATCACTATTAAAGCAATACAAACTGTTGATGCATGTCATTTGCAAGCAGTTCCTTAGAAAATTATTTTAAGTTGCAAAAACTTATTCAAGGCTTTTAACAACACAAAATGACACTTTTCTTCCCCTTATAAAGTTAAACTTGCTAGATCCGAATACACAGCAGGTACCCGGGCAGAGCTGCAATAGTGAAGCCCCCATGCACTGGATTGCTATTTCGGCAGCTTTAACTTCTTCCTGTTGAAAAGCAACACAAGTTCTGAATTTTTCAAATTTACCAAGAAATAAAACATGCACATGAAAAATGTTGGAAAATCTAACATGTAAAGCTAGAAAAGGCCAACAATACGTAGTTAAATTAAGGTTTTACAAAATATCAGCATTGACTAAACCTAGTTAACAAAATATAAAAATGGCAAAGAAGGTTAATATTGGTGTCAAAGGCAATTTGCAACACCACGTTATGCAGCATAAAGTAGAATCAAGCATTATATGCAACTGTCAAAAGCTCTATTGAAATAACAAAGATTAAGGACCTTAGGATTGTGACCCTTCGCAGCAACAAACAAGCCACCAACACGAACGAGGGGAAGACAGTATTCAGCTGGGCAAAGCAATAGCCTTAGATAGAGATAACCTGATGCTGGAAATATTTGGAGAAGGGATTAATGTAAGGGACAATAACCTAATACTCGCATTTCTGCTACCGCTCTAGCAACAGCAACATCAAACCGCTCTCTAAAGTCAATATTTTGGCCTATTTCCTGCTCATTGAGAACAATTTAGCATATCTGCCACAAATAGGTTGCAGATAATAATACAATATAGTAAATCAGATGACGAGTAGTAAATAAACAGCAAACGTTCTCATATTTGTAAGGCCAACAACTAACAAACAAGGTTGATCCGGAGTACGGACCTCATGATGTCAAAAGCAGATATACTATCAAGTGATGATTATTGTAGTCAGCAATGGCCTATCATGCACAATGATGGGATGGTTGGGTAGACAAGAGACCTATTGTAGAAGAGCATATACTTTTCTATATAGCTCAAGCAGAAGAGGTACATTCTCCATTCACTTCATCAATTCAATGAAACCCTTAGATTTAAGAACTTTGCATCAGTTTTGACCAATCAGCACATGCTGCATAGTTGAAACTTTATCAAAGCTGCATGTAAATCTGAATCAATGAGATGATTAAGGAAAACATAGATCATAGAAGATGCTTAGAATTCTATTATCACTAGAATTGGAAATCCTAGTTGACTAGGCTATTTGTCTCCAAAATCCCATATAGAAATGTAAGCTCAGAAAAAAAAATTCAGAAAATAAAACGTTGAATTGAGAACTAAATCAGTACGCATGCACTCAATTGAAGAGGAAGAAACTCCTGAATGCAGATGGACGCACATAATAGTAGTTTCAGACAGAGTTTAATCAATACAAAACCGGGATATTTATTTCATGCACGACGTAGTCTATGACACAATACTTTATTTCCTAATCAATTAAAAGCACCGTGATGAATGCAGTATAAAACATTACTTAAACGTGCTCTAAAGATGTGCAGTATAAACATTACTTATACGTGTACTAAAGATGTTGAGGTTCAAGTTATAGATTCCATAATATTTGATTAACAGATTTTCCCTGATCATACCTCAGCTCTTCCCCTGACAATTTTGACATTCAACAAACCAGTTATCTCCACTGCATGCTCCAAGAAAATGCAACGTTTTTTCATGGACTCCAAGAGAGTCACCTGCCAATCTATTACAAAATTTCAAAGTCACACATCATTAATTGCCACAAACATATAACTTCTCTAAAGAACTTAACTGAGGGTGGTGGATTTTCGTGATCATTTATTCCATAAATGTTCTGGAACTTTTAAGAAACTTTATAGTTAAAATATCCGTTCCACCTCAGTTCTCTTTCTTACTAGTTACTACTACAAAGTCTCTTCGAAAAAAAATTAAGTACGCATTATTTGTCTAACCATCACATCTTAACCAAGCACTGTAGAGCAGCGAGTTAGTTGGCTTATCAGATAGCTACCGAGGAAATTCATCGACTATTCCTCTACACTTGCAGTTATTGAGAAAGAAAACAATCGACTTACCTGGACGAGCGATTGCTAGAACCAACCCAGGAAGCCCTGCACCGCTACCAACATCAATCACTCTAATGCTGTGAACTGAATCGTTGCAATGTAGCTGGTAAGAGTTCTGAATTGGAGGTAAAATCGCCAGAGAATCTTCAATGTGGCGCTCCATTACATCATCTGCCTCCCTGACAGCAGTAAGGTTCATTTTCTGCAAGAAGTCAGACATTAGGCATTTTCTACCTTCAGATACTTTCTGTACACACAAACGTCACATTACTGGTGCGCATGCATGCATGGCGAGAGAAACAAATAAACAGATAGATAGTGCCGACTCTTGAAGTTTAGAGATGAACCAGAAAGTGAAGAGAAGACGGGGAACGAAAATATCAGCCGACCTGGTTCCATTGAAGAAGCGTATCAACGTAAAGATGGATCTGTTCCTTCTGTCGTGGATTGAGGGCATCGAAAGTAGACCCAGCGATGGCTGTAGAGTGAATCCGACCCCGCGGTAGCCTTGATGACGTCTGGGATGGGAGGTGCTTGACGAAAGTCCCGAGAGAGAACGGAATGGAAATGGCGGGTACTCTGCAACACCAGACGACCATCTTCCCTAGCTGCCCAATTAGGAAAGGTTCCCTTCCCTCCCTAGCGTCCACGCGCGATCAAGTTAACGGCTCCCGCTATTTAAATTAGGGTCAATCCGTAGGAAAAAAACTAAAATTTTAAATTAACTCATCTAAGGGGTGTCTTGCCGGTGCACTGCGATCCCATAGTCTATCGTCAAAATTTAGTTTGCGGTTTTGTGATTCGGGAGTTTAATACGAGTGAGTGCGAGTTTAATACGAGTGAGTGACTGTTGTACGGATCGATGATCGATTATCGTATTAAGTATCAATCTACAAATCAACCGTACTATTATGAATCTATGTAATTTAAGTTATTTTTATTTAAAAAATTGTATGTATTTAGTAAAAAAATTCATGGTGCTTCGCAATTTAGCTCGCGGTGCAATAATCGGTGAGCAACCTAATCCACCTCGATGCGAGTTTTGTATACGGTACTTAACTCACGGTGTAGGGATGGTATTGGACAAATCAACCTGTCATGCACCATTAACACCCATAAGGTCGACCTAGCTAGTTAAATTCAATCTCAAGATCTTAAGGATTGAATTCTCCTTCAATGTCCGGTTAATCTAGTTACAATCAAGTCTAGTCTTAGTTCAATTCATATCAAGGTGAACCCACTAAGACCATGGTTATTTTTATTTATCTATTTATCATTTTTAAAAAGTTTCTAAATTTTAACCTTTCAAAATGAAAACATTTCACTTTTTTTTTTTTTAAACATGTACTGTATATATATATATCCTAATTTCCTATTTGGTTTAAAATGTTATGGAAACACTACGTAACTATTTTATTAATTAAATTTGATAGGTAACACTATGTGAGTATATTGAAACATATTCTAAAACATAATTATGAATTGGATAATCGGATACCATCCAATCACTTCTTTAAATCTAATGGTGAATTGTTCATGTCAGCCTTTTTTTAGAAAAGAAAATTCATAATGGGCGAAACAAAGAATAATTGTTGTAATGTCATCTAGATTTTAAGTGTTGAATCACACATTATTAGGCTTGAAAGCAAGCTATGAGAAATTGAGGATACTAACTATAAGGTTGGAGTGTCCTATTGTTTAAAAGTTGTAAACTATGGATTCCTAATCTTTGCATCGGTAAGAGCAGTAACGAACTCCTTAGAGACAATTAAACCATTTAAAAACTTCTAGTGTGTCTTGCAATTGAAAAGTCTAACATATACATGGCACAGCAGTGATATTTGATCGTCTGATTCGTCAATTGCTTGCAATATATCATCCATTGAAATATTTCGTAAATATAAAATGAATTAGATTGAGCAAGTAAAGGATATTGCAGAAAACTATAAAAGCAGAGAGTGACAAAGAACACGATATGAAAACACAATGAACAAAATATATGAAGAAGCCAGTCAACTTGAGTTGAAAATATGATCTAACCCTAATTCTTATACCATTCTTTGATTTAGAACATAATGAAGAGTTGCAAAATAGAAGTCGTGGAAAATACATTTCAATTTTAATTTTAAAAGTTTGGTACAACCTTATAATTTTATTATTAGTGAAAATATTTTAAGTTTCAGAGCAATACTCAAATTTCTATTACTCAAATTTCCATTAGAGCGGGACACTACCATATACTTTTCAATCATAAGAAAATAACTACTCTATCATATAGAAAATGGTTGAGCGCAACAAGGCATTAAGGGTATGGACTACTCTATTATCAAAAGCAACACCTCCAAGGCCAAGGCCTCGAGTGAAGGCGCGAACCACCTCACCACCGAATGTGACTTGGTCAATGCCAACCAAGTTTGTATTGAAATTGTATTAGTTTGCCAAGCTTTCCTTAAATATTGTTTAACATCATCCAACAAGTCTTGCATTCTTCAAAAGGTCTCTCTCACCCATATAGTTTAAAATAAATTCCTTCTTCAATTATTGTTAGAAAGATTCTGACGTTTTGTGAAAACCGAAAAACCAATACAATTCCTTACATTACTGAAAATCTGGTCTTTATCAACGATATTATTCTGTCAGTAAATGATGAACATTCCGTCGCCAAAAATAAATTTTGTCGGTAAAATGATATTTTCGTTAGTAAAGGTATCGTCGACCAAAGTTTACCGACGCAATATGTCACAAATTTGTCGTTGGTAAAAACAATTTATTTACCGACAGAATTTTTGTCGGCAAATAGGTGTTTACCGACGAAAAAACTTTTGTCGGTAAATACCTATTTGCCGACAAAAAAACTTCGGTCGTTACATGTCTTATGCCGACGGAAAATTCCGTTGGTAAAAGAAGAACTCATTTAAAAAAAATACAAATAGAAGAATAATCAAATATTATGTATACAATAAATATTTAGAAGAACAATAAATTTAGTTTACAAATAGAGTGACACTAATTTGCAGACAAGAATAATCAAATATGCATGTCAACTATGACCTCGCCAACGAAGCAACTCGCAATTCGATAGAATAACCACACCAACGAACCAACGTGCAATCTATGCCCTCCTTTCAGTGTTCTCAATTGCAAGCAACATCATAACATTAAATTTAGACATATGGTTTTTAACATCAATATGATTATGAGAACAACGAATGGGTAGAGATAAAGTAGCAGAGAAGCCCTAGGACAATGGTTATACTCACTTTTCTCTCTCTAGAGGATTGGGGGCAAACTTACGCTTCATGACATAAATCTCTAAACTTAGGCAGTTAACGCCTTTTAGGTGAAAATGCATGATATTGAAAGAGACCTTGGGAACTTTAGCCTTCTACACATTATCTACGCTTCTACTAACCTATGTTTCTTGAATTGAGCAAATCGGCAAGGAATCACACCTTAAAGGAAAGAGAGTCGCGAATCACACCTTAGCATGACCCTGTCTGGTTGTACGCTTCGGTGAACTCCATGTCGGAGGGAGGGTTTGTGGAGGGGGGGATAGAGGATAAGGGAAGGGAAGTGGCTGTGGCATTTTAACAATTCAAATTCCAAACATTATTTTTGCCAACAAAAGTTGCATATCGTTGGTAAAGATATATTTATTGCCAGGAAAATTGAGTTTCGTCGGTAAAATTAATAGCTTATATATTTATTTGCCGATGATATATTGAGTTTCATCGGTAAAGACCTAATTATCGAAGATAATTGCATGTTGTCGACAAAGACATGAGATTTTGCCAATGATATATTGAGTTTTGTCGGTAAAGACCTAATTACCGACGATAATTGCATGTCGTCGGAAAAGACATGAGATTTACTGACGACATTACTACATTTCACCTGTAAAAAATATATTTTACCGACGAAATTTGATATTGTCGGTGAAATAATTTTTTCCCGAAGAAAATTTAATTTCGTCGGTAAGTAAAGATTTACCAGTGAAATTATTTTTTCATTGGTAAAGACAAGATTTTCAGTAGTGTTGCTTATAAATGTTACGAGGGCGAGAATTGCAAAATGCTCTTCGCTCATAATGTTTTTTAGATGTGTTGACATGGGTGGTCTACTCTTCGAAATCACATGTCTCATGAGTGAGATCAACATTATTTCAAGTGTAAATGGGTGGGACGTTGTATTGTGTAAGGTTGAAACTAACACCCTATTTTATTCCTTGAGCTTTTAATTGATTAACTCTTTAATATGTTATATTGTATGTAATACATGTTTTGTTTTCTAAAGGGAAACTTAGAATGTTTTAAAGCTCAAAAACATGTATTTTACTTCAGTACATCGACATATATATGATACAATGTGGTGCTATAATAGGAAACTAGGAAACTATATTATACAAGATTACATTGCTAATTACATTATTTTCTATTTTTTTTCTTTCCTATTCTAACACGCCCCCTCAAGTTGAATAGTAAGGTCGCCGATATTTAACTTGCACAAAACATTTCTAAAAATCCTTGCATTTCATGCCTTGGTAAGGATATCTACAAGTTGATCTTCAAAGCGTATGAAAGGAAGAGTAATGATTCAATTCTCTAGTTTTTCCTTTATAAAGTGACAATCGACCTCAACATGTTTAGTACGGTCATGTTGGACTGGGTTCTCTGAAATACTGATTGTTGCACGGTTATCGCACATCAACCGACATGGTTCATTTACAGGGAAACCAATCTCAGCTAATAACTTGTGTAACCATAATAATTCTGCAAGGCCTCGAGCTATTCCTCTAAATTCTACCTCAGCACTCGAAAGTGCTACCAGCTTTTGCTTCTTACTCTTCAAGTTAACTAAGTTTCCACCAACCAGGGAAAAGTAACCTGAAGTAGACCTCCTATCTGTCGGATTTCTAGCCCAATCCGCATATGTATACGTCTTTATATCAAGGTGAGCATTCTTCCGAAATAAGATATCTACTCCTGGAGATCCTTTCAAATACTGAAGGACTCTCATAGCACCCTCCATACGGCTAGCTTGTGGCTCATGCATAAACTGACTCTACATACCTACTGCATATGCAGTATCCGACCTCGTATGTGAGAGATAAATTAGCTTTCCTACCAGATGTTGATACTGAGTTCGATCTGCTAGTTCAGCATATTTAACTATCTTCAACCCATGATTGACCACAATGGGAGTATCTGCTGGCTTACAGTCAAGCATGCATGTCTCAACTAGTAAGTCTAAGATGTACTTTCTGTGAGAGATGAGAATACCCGTCTTCGAGCGTAGTACTTCGATCTCCAGAAAGTATTTCAGCTCTCCCAAATCTTTCATCTCAAACTCCTTAAACAAATTTGGCTTAAGCTATGATACTTCCTCATAATCATCCTCTGTAATGATCATATCGTCGACATAAATAATCAGGCACGTGACCCAACCTTGTTTCCTTTTTAGAAACAAGGTATGGTTAGAGTTACTCTGTTGATATCCATACTTCTTCATCGCAAACTTGAACCTCCCAAACCATGCCCTGGGTGACTATTTTAATCCATATAACACATTCTTTAGTCTGCATACATCCGTTTCCTTAAAACCTTATTTAAAATCAGGTGGTGATTCCATATAGACATTCTTCTTCAGATCCCCGTGTAAGAATGCATTTTTAACGTCAAACTGATGGAGTGGCCAATCACGGTTAGCTGCTATTGAAAACAGGACTCTAATAGTGTCAATCTTCGCAACAGGAGAGAAAGTCTCCGAGTAGTCGATACCATAGGTTTGAGTATAACCTTTGGCCACTAGCCTTGATTTGTACCTCTCGACAGATCCGTCAACCCTGTGCTTTACAGTAAACATCCATTGACATCCAACCGCCCTTTTCCATGTGGAAGAGCACACTTCTCCCACGTTTACTTCTTCTCCAAGGATTCCATTTCTACTATCATGTCCTACCTCTACTCGGGGCTCTTAAGTGATCCTTTTACCGTCTTGAGTGTCTCCTACGCATATACAATTCAATAAAAGCCTATGCATTTGGTGATAAACTCCCCCTGACAAGTTGTGCTACCGAGTATCGACTTGATTTGGGGGAATATTGTACGGGAGGAATTCCTATGGTACTTCTGGCTGGCAGCACATCTCTCTCCTATATTGGTGAACCTGTTGCATCTACTGTTCTTGCTTCTGGAATGCCGTCATTAGAATTATTAGAACCAGAAGTCACCAAAGTAGGGGTACTAACCTCAGGAATATTTGTCGGGAGTGACGGGATTGAATCATCGGAGACCTATATGATGGGAGTCAGTGTTGATGGGTGTATGGACAGGACGTTTGGTGTATGACGCCTTTGTCCTGAAGGAAATGTTTGAGTAAAGAATGTACGAATTCTTCATCGTTATAAGAACAGAGTACCTGAATTTTTGTACTAAACTGTGTATAGACTAGTTTGTGAAATTCCACAAACTTTGTGAAGACTTCTGATTTATGTTTGAGAAGATAAACTCAGGTCATACGAGAATAATCATCTATAAAAAATGACAAAATACCTAAATCCATTATTCGACATGCATGTACCATTACAGGACCCCAAACATCAAAGTGAATAAGAGAAAACACAGGCTTAGCTCTAGAATCAGACTGTGAATACGTCTGTTTATGGTTTTTAGCAAAAATACAAGTCTCACAAACAATATCTTTATTTTACGAAAATAAATTGGGAAATGATTTATGAAGGTACCCTGCAGACGGGTGTCCCAATCTCCGATGCCACAACCATTGTTGCTTATTGACTGTCCCATGAGCAAGCACTGCAGTCCCGTGCTGAGTCACTTCATCGACATACTAAGGCCTTCACATTCAACACCACGTCCACTTACGCTCCCAAACCGAATATCCTGCAGTAGACAAAAATCAGGATACATTAGAACCATACACTTTAGCTATCTTGTTACATGACTAATAAAGAGCAACTTGCACCATAAACTAGGCACATAGAGACAATTTTGCAATTTAATAGTCGGAGATAGAACAATGGTTCCATTTGCGGTCTATATCATTTCCCTTGTTGGTGCTGATTGACTGATAATGTCATTTTGGTCAAAAGTCATACTGTCCGTGGCTCCACAATCAAAAAGCCATTTTTCATTCTTCCTTGATGGAGAAACTTGAGTTATAAATTCCTGAGCAACTATTAGGGCAGTTATGTTATTATTTAAAAAAAACAGTGTTCATTTGTCGTTTTTTATCAAATTCAGGGCCAGGAACATCAAGCTGTAAAAAAGAGGGACTAAAATGATATTTAGGGCTCAAAGGGCAGGAAGGTAATTTTGTCCTTCCTAACCCTATACCTTCAGACGCAACATCCCCTTCCATTACAGCAGCAACTTCTTTTCCAACTATTGCTCCTTCTTCGGCGGAAACCCAAGTTACCGTGGCGGCTGCTTCTTTCCACTCAATGCCCTTCCCCGATCCGTCACGGTTATTGGCTGCCGTGACCTGATTGCCGACGTCGAGTCCTTCCCTTTGTTGGCTTATCCACCCATCGGGAAAGCTGATTAGATGGAAACATTCTGCTTTGGTGCGCCGAAATTTCCCACAATGGTTGTACCATATCGTCTTCCGGTCGACGCCACTGCCACGAGAGAGCCTCCATTTTTCGGCGGACGGTTGCCGTTCTGAGTGTATTTGCACTAATGTGAATGAGTATAAGCGTAGGCAGCACCCCTTGGGGATCCGTTGCACTTAATACAGTTTCTTCTTGGTGTTTTGCATGAAAGGAATATTCTATTGGGGCGACAAAACTATTGTAAGTGTAGGGCGCCTGACCTATTGTTGCTTCTTCCTATCAAACAATTCTTCAAGAGCAGTGAGTGGTGTGGTAGAACGTCAGATGTGATATAGAAATACTTAGCGAGGTATCATTAGACAAGGTTAATACCTTTAAATCTTTTGGAATTGGATATTGTCTAGTGTTGCAAGAGGTTCGTCTTTATAAGGCTTCACTTTCTTAAGACTAGGGCTCTCAAAGGTCTCTCTTATGTCCACCTTATCTAAAGGACACTTGCTTCTAAAAGTCTCACCTAGATGATGCCAAAGTTGTACCGTAGCTAATAGCTAGTGTCAAAGTGATGCAAAGTATGGATAAAAGTCATCAATGACTCTCTTAGAAAGTAGAATTTTGGTCCCTATAGTCTTCGAAAGTAGAATTTTGTACAAGTTAGTCTTGTCAAATTCGAAAAGGGCCCTTGATGTTTGATGAGTATATATTATGTTACATGATGTTTTGTTATTTATCAAAGATGATACATGTTAAATGTATGTTATTTTCATGTATATAAACATCATGTGTGCTTGCTCAATTTTTTTTATTACACGTTATACATGTTGATTTGATTTAGTATCTAGCATCCATGTATAGGGACGTATGATAATGTAAGCAAGCATGATGATATGTCATTTATGAACAAGTTATTCATGCATACATATTGAATCATTTCATGTTTGTTGTGTGTCCTAACATGAAAAACTATTGATTATTTATATCAATCCCATGTGTTGTTACATAAAAAGCATGATTACTTAATAAATAGTTATAATATTTGGGAACATAGTGAACTTTTTGTTAAGCATATACCTTGGACGATGATTGGGAACATAGTGAACTTTTGACTCCGGGATATGCTTGCATCAATTGATTTGTTAATAAGAGA
Source organism: Chamaenerion angustifolium (assembly GCA_946814005.1). NCBI lineage: Eukaryota > Viridiplantae > Streptophyta > Magnoliopsida > Myrtales > Onagraceae > Chamaenerion > Chamaenerion angustifolium. Next base: position 23,513,126 of record OX328271.1, on the reverse strand, counting down.
GTTAGGTATGACATGTGTATGTATGTTGAACAATGAATCTTGCATGATTTGTTTGTATATGTTGATCCTGACATGATTATCCTTTTTATGTATGAAGGATGACATCAATCCTCCTTAAAATTGTTGCCGAACTCAACTGTGTGTTGAAGTTGATGGTGATAACTATGAATTCTGAAAGGAGAAAGTTAAGTACTTACTCCAAAAGCTAATAATTATGGAGACCATATCAAATGACATGAAAAAGCCTATAACCGGGAATATGGCCTAGCAAAGGCAAGAAATGAAAGCCTATGAATCTTGGAAAGATGAGAACCACACAACGTGCATCATTTTCCTAAGTGCAATAGATGATGATATGTTAAGGGAATTCACAAATTATCAAAACGCAAAGGCGCTTTGTGAGGTCCAGAGAAAGAAATTTGTTTTTTATTTCATAAAATGGATATAGTTCCTAACTATGAGATAAACCTCCTACGAGAGACACCCTAAACAATCACTAAAGTTGTATATTTGGCACATGGTCAATCTAATAGATGAACTTACGCGTGTGATCATGTTCTCACTCAAAACAGCAACTCTAAGTAGTGATCCGTTCATTACACGATTTGTGGATGCGTTTCAAGATACTTATCTCCCGCTCTGATTGGGTTCCCTCTTTGGAAGAAGCCTAGGGGATCCTAAAATCTGGAGAAGAAAACATAAGAGTACACACACTCTAATTGAGTTACACGTGACACTTTTTTTTTTCCCAAGACTCAATAGAGACCTAAAAGGAGGGTTGATAGTAAGAAAGATGAGATTGCTGATTCCAGTTAGAAACAAAAGGCCAGTGAAATTAGTGAGTGGAGATGTCCACATCGTGCCCAGATGGTTAAAATGAAGTGCTATACTTGTAATCGGAAGGGTGAAAACTCACAAGATTGCACTGCTCCGACGTGTCAGATTAAGCCACAAACACAAAGCATTATCATTGAACTTTGAAATTAAGCCTAAGCATGATGCAGTGGAAAACTCGAGAGGTGCCGCCGAAGGATTCAGTGCCCGCAAGCTATGTCTATGTGACAACCGAGTCATCAATGCCTAGTTGATTAGTCAAAGAGCTGATTTTCCATTGTGTTTCTGTGAGGACCAATGTATTTCATTTACAATATTCATGACATTGAACTTATAATATATGGTCAGTTCTGGTGAATTTATTGAATATCGTACTTGCATGATTTGTTCTTGCCATGATATCCATATATTCGTACATTTCATTTGCGTTATTTTGTGACCAATATGACCGGAAGCTTTCGCGTAGCCAACCAGAATTAGTTCGTTTAGACATCTATAATTCCATATTTGTTGTGGAATAGTCTATTTATGATCCATATCAGTTATATTTATTTAATTTTCTACAACGGTTATGCGAACCTTGTGGATAAATTTCATAAATAATTAACTTATTGTTCGCAAATATGTTGAGATGTTGATTAGTTTATCCTCTCAACTTAACGAAATACGTGATAAAGAGGGCAACTCATTCGTTGACTATATTTTGCATTATGTAACTTAATGTTGTTGTTAGAAGTTGTAAGAGGAACACTTCTAAAGAAGTTTATGTGAGAACATTGTCCAATTGCATATTGTCAACGGTCATGTCCGGGTCGCTCCATTGCAAGCACCCACTGTGTTCGGGACAAATGTCTATCGACTTAACCACGTACTTATTTATGAACGACCTACCAATTCATATGAGTTATGAACCGGAAAAGTCCAAAAGTGGGTGTGAGATTGTTCCTCAAAGGAAAGATGTCACAGTGAAATCTTTTTAGAAAGGTAAAAACAATTGGATTACGATCCATTTTTGAGTTCTTGCACTAAGGTGCACCAAGATAACTTGATTCGAGTGGGAGAATTTTTAGCGGATGTTGAATTAGTTTCTTATCACAGCTTACCTTCTTCATCATCAGTTGCGAATACAAATAATCTTGGTTAAATCCTTAGTTCAAGTGGGAGAAAGAAGTTGATACTATAAGTGAGGATTGAAAACGTATCGTTCTAGTGGGAGCGTGGATAATATTGTTAATCCCAGTGGGAGCCTATCGTGACTCCTTATACTTCGCCCTTTTAAGGCAAAATGGAGGATAAGATAAAAATGTGTCAAGCGTAAATGGATCAAATGGATCCTAGAAGTCACGAGTCATCTTGAGAATTGTGTCTCGACTGATTACGAATATCAGTTTCGTATAAACCCAGAAAGGTAAATCTTGAATATAAATGTTGCTCAAGAAGTATTGGAGTATAAACTCAGGTGCTTCGCTATGATGAGTATGAGAATGCAACTTTAGGACTTAGTGGTCCGTTAAAACTCTATGTTTTCTCTTGAGATATTATTATAAATGTTAAACGTGATTAGGTCATGTTACATGATTAGTTCATGTTAAATAGGATAATCACTATGGATTAAGTCTGTTAGTGAAATATCTGCAAGATCTTGCAATAAAGTGTTTGTCACATAATATGGGTTGGGTAGGTACAAAGTTCATCAATGAAGGATACGACCTAATTGATGTTTAAAGGGTAAACAATAATATATTCTTGGAATTGAGATTCCGAGAGAGACCACTAGGGAAATAGAGTCCTTAGGTGATAAATTAAAGTATTACCCGTTTAAAACTCTTGTATCTAAAAATTCATGATGTGATGTGTCAAATGTCTTAAAGATGAGCTAAGTTGGAAGGTTTATTCATGTTGTGACATGTACTAGACCAACTACTAAATCGGGTATATGACTCAACTTGATTTGATAGTCAAGGATCACATAGTTAATCGTTGTTGAAGCATTGTGTATATTCGCGTGATAGAATGTTGTGAAGTTGTTCCTAGTGAGAGTTATCATGAAAGTTAAGCCTCATCATGATAAAGTTTCTTTCTAGAGATGGCCATCTGATAAGATCAGTGAGAAATAAGTGAAAACTTCACTGTAGGCGATTGAAGCTAAGCAAGTGGCTCTCACACCATCAACTGAAATTTAGTTTGGTCTAACAGGTTCCTACAAGTATTGTGGATGATATACATTATTGATCCAGTGTTTGTCCACTGGTGATTGTATTTTCAATATCTTCCTAAAAGGATCCTATTTATAATAAGAATATTTAAAAGACCGACATTACTATGCATACAACATGATAACATGCAAGAAAGTGAATGTGAATTGGTAGTCAACAAAAGATGGATAAAACGGATAAGTTAGTGATAACCCTTATGTAAGGATGCATTTATATGAGTTCTTTTGTCTTAATAATGGTTATGACCATTGCGTAGACCAATGAGATTGATCACATCACAATGTTCATTTTGATCAAAGAGTTTGATTTGAATACACACATGTTCATTAAGATTGCTCAGTGCATTCTTGATTTATGTTTTGATGTATGTCGAGTAAACTTAAGGTTAGCTTACTCACACGAGTAACCGCCCCCGCGTCTTAGTGGCGTTGCATCTATGTGACGAGTGGAGATGAGAAAGGATTTCGAGTCGAAAATCGTCAAACAGATGATTTGAGAGCTAACTACTCAAATTCATAAGTCGCCCGTTGATATAAGGCCATCGATATAATTTTTTATGGTCGTTGATATGATATCATCAGAAATTTTAATCGAATTTATTTCTAAATAGTTTACTTTTGAGCAGGATGGGAGTTAGTGTACTCTGGTTTAGATGCATTCGATATCTGGACACACATCCGCACAACACCGACTTTATGACATAATACATACACTCCATGTGAAAATAAGAAGGGTGTTGTAACACGCATTTCATACTGCGTGTGCTATTAATCGACCATGGGTTTACCCAAGCACGATCTCATCTTGTAGTAGTGTGATACCCAAGGATCCTTAACAGGTTCAAAAATTGTGTGTCCTCATGACACCGATCAGAGACTTGAGACCAAACACGGTGTTCGCTAGCTTAGTGTGTTACCCGATGGTCATGTACACAAATTCGGCCGGGCGGGACATGACTAGAAAAGCGAGTCGGGTTAGTGTTTGAACAATCGTGAGAAGAGGAAGATTGTCAACTGAATCTCTTTTAAAAATTGTGTTCACATGCGCACCAATCATGATTTAGTATTGTGACTGTGAATACAAATTATGATTAATGAGGTCTTTAAAGATACAAAAAAATGAGGTTCGACGATCTAGGGTACAAACATACTTTCTTATTGCAGGTTATTCTCAATGAGAGGTTGTATACTCCTAACAGATATACAACAACTAGCTCTCACGAAGTATGCTGGTCGCATGGTGGAGCCCTGTATGAAAGATAAACGAGATGTTAAGAGTATGTCTCTTTACACACTGAGCACCCACACATGTGTGAGTGGGAGATGTAGGAAAATGCACCGATAAGGGGTGCTTGTGTAAATCGTAGAAACTTTGGGGACCAATGTGGACAGTTACGAAATGTCATAACTGCCCCCGGGTCTATAAATAGACCCCTAGGGGGGCTTCCCTAAGATACAATCCATACACAATCTACATACTCTCCAATATATATCTATACTCTCAACATAGATGCTCTATAGTTCGTCTTAGGGAATCCATTGTGGAAACTCAGATGACGCTCCGTTCATGTGACGTCTCTCTCGACCGATATCGTCGTCGTGACTCCGAACCGCCGGCTATCTCGCACGCTTCCGCTACTGCACGTCGAAATACCGACCGATGTAAGTATAGTTTCGGTATTACATTGTTTGCATTGCTAACGTGCTATTTCTCATGCATGTGAATATCGATATTCCAACAATTCTGATTATACTTCTACAAAACCTAATTAAATTCATAGTAGAAAAGTTGTGATTTGGGAAAAAAGAAGAAGATACCACTCAAGATCTCTCGTGTTTACAAGAGAACGAATGCATCGGTGCAAACCTATATTTGGAAGTTGGAACGAGATGTAAGTATGATTTTAATAATATTTTAAGGAATCAAATGATTTTAATAATATTTTAAGAAGTCTAGTTAACATTAAACCCTTAACAGTCTTGTTACATTTGTGGTAAACTCATGTATGTAAGGTCCCGTGATTTATTCTGGTCAATAAAATTTATTTATTTTTGTTGGATCGTGATTTCCTGAATGCTGATCTGGCAGTGAATTGAATGCCAAAGGATAGTTGAGGAATGCTCTCGCCTCAGCTCCAGTGAACCTGCACGAAGGGGATCGCAAAAGAGGGGGTGTCTCTGGGTCCCTCTCTGATGCTTAAATGAGTATATGTGTGTGTATAGCTCAAAACGTAATGAATGTATGTAGAGAAAATGTATTTATAGAGTAGGAGAGGCCAAACAGTAGAAGGTAACTGTATATCTTCGTGAATATTGTGTTGTTGGAGATTTGGATAGTAAATATTGCGGTTACGGCGAGATATTGCATTTACCGTATCTAATCTTTACTGAATATGTTCCCGAGATATGCGGGATATCGTGGCCATATCCTCATTAACGGTTGGTGGGACCAGAGGAGAGAGGCAAGACTTTCTTCCCGAGCACTCCTATGGCGAGCAGTAGGAGTTCGCGACTTGGTGACGAATGGCGACCAACTATTGAGTCTGTGGCGTCCATATCAATTTAGGTTCGATCTTGGGCCACTCTATTGCGGGCCAGATTGACTTTAACATAGACTGGTCCAGTCCGAATAACCTGGGTTTACCCCCTCCATGGTTATTGGGCCTCCGAGGCCTTTTCCTTATTGGGCTGTCACTATCAATACCCAACATTTGTCCCCAAAGCTTGACTGAAGTTTCTTCAGTCGAGCTTGATTCCTTGGTAGGGTTTGAGATAGTGACACTTAGATTTGGTTTTCTTTGTCTTTTTCTGTGGTTCATACCTTTATGGACTCTTCAGACTCGTTCCATTGTTCAGGGCTGAAGGAATATTCAATATTTCATTCCTTATTGGCGATCACTGTATACGCAGTCTAGGTGTATGAGAGTTTACCCTTTGCTATTAGGCGATCATTGCCTTTGAAAAGGATTTCCCAAAAAGGCCTATTTAGTGCGTTGGCGATCACTTTGTATGCCTAATGGACTTTAGCATTTAATAATTGCACAGTCATCCAGAAGTCGAACGGTCGTTTGAAGCACACCTGTCATTTAATATTCCGTAACCCAAGGGTAGTCTGACAGTTTTCTGCACTGGCCGACCGTTTGTCTCCCCGATGTATCTCTTAGAATTCTGATATTTCTTCGATTTTTACCCAAAAGGTGCAATCATTATCTGTGTCGTTTTGATTCTGTCAGTGGTGGTTACTCCTTTTTTTGTCTATATAAGGGACAACAGTTCCATTCTTTTGTCTTTTACGCTTCCATTCTCACATATTCTAGAGCATTCTCTCTGTTTTCAGCATTCCGTTTCTTCGATTCTCTTCTTCTTCCTCTCAATTTTTCTTTCAAACTCTAAATCCAAACATCCATGGCTACCCGCAGTCAGTCTACAAGCAAGACCAAGATGACGGCCAACATGCCTTCTTCTTCGGACCCTAAGGTGCCAAAAAATGCAAATGCCCCCTTGCCAATCAGGGACGGATCTACACCAACCTCGACTGAGAGGCACCCTGATGTTAGAAGGTCCGCAGCCACGCCTGTGGTGGTGGATGGGCCGGAAATCCACACGCCCATCTTTTCTCCAAAAGGTAAATACTTTGTTTTGTTGTTCTGTTCTAAGAGTGTCCCCTGTTTTTCTTGTTTTCATATTGTTCTTGCCATATCTGAATTTGTAAGTAGATGTCAAGCCCAACAAACTGAAGCCGTCTTATTTTAAGAAGGTAGTCTCCATCGGTGGCCTTAGTGAAGTGGATGCCCCCAGGTACCCGGGCCTGGGACTGCATTACCCTCGCGGCGGAGAGGTTTACCTTTATGCGGCCCAGGTCGATGTTGGGTTGCGTTTTCCTCTCTGCGGGGATTTGCAGGAGCTGTGCCGGTATTATGGGATACGTCCTACTCAGCTCGTACCCAACGCCATTAGGATGTGGGTCGGATTCAAGTTCCTGTGTATACGTTAAGAATGGACGTATTCACTGGCCTTGTTCCGATGCTTCTTCCGATTGGTCGTCGGAGCGAATCATCTCCACCACTTCCAGTCTTGTTGGCCAAAGTTTGAAGAATGGAAAGGCCAAGCGTGGGGCTGGAATGTCCATATTCGGTTGGTCGATGACTTCCGTGCCACCAACTCCAACTACAAGAATTTTACTTCTTTTACAAGGGGGGCGTGTCCTGGGAGTTGTCTCATCCGGATAGGGATATTCCCCCTGTCTTTGGCGAGCTGTCGGGGAGTGACCGGAACGCCATCGACGACTTGTTCCGGTTGCATAGGTCCTCCAGTTTTCACCCCATCCACTAAGTGAAGGAGACTACTGAGAATATGCTCGAGATGACGGTCATTCATCAAGCCACGCCACTTCTTGTTGAATGGGTAATTGTTCTAACCTCTTTTCTTTTTATTGGTTGTAGGCAACCGGAGCCGAAAACTCAAACTCATGGGTCTCTTTGATGACCAGGGTAAGGCGGGGCTGTCCTCAGACTAGGTATCGCTGAATCCCCTCCTCCTCTTTCTAGGCGTTCCTCCAAGAGGAAGCCTGAGGAGGAACGTCCCTCGGCCACCGTCGGCCCTCGCCAACCAGGTACATTGCTATCTTACTCGTACCTTCTTTATTTTCATGCCTTAAGTTTTTGGATTTTGATGTATTCGCTTACTTTTTGCAGAGAAGCCTGCTGCTGACGTGGCTCGGGACCCCTCTCCCCTTGCCAAGAAGGTTAGGGGTTCAGGCGAGGAGAGCCCTGCTCTTCCCCAGAGTCCTTTGGCTCCTAAGGGTCCTGCTGCCCTTAAGGAGAAGGCTCTGGCCGTGATCTCGGTGACCCCTACTCCTCATGAGCCCTCAGCCTCCATTCCTCCTAAGGAATCTGAGGCCCAGAAGAAGGGGGCCCGATGCCCCTGGTTCTTCGAAGACTCCCTCTAGGGAGTACTGTCCCTTGGTGGACTTGTTCCAGGCGCCCAAAGCTGCCAATTCACGGGGCATCTGGATCCCCAACAGAGATTTCTCGAAGACGGGGGTCTCTAATAAGAAATCCCTCCGGGGGAACCCAGATTTATGCATGCGACTCCTGGAGGGAATAATTCCTCCCAGGGATCGTTCTGAGGTTCCCTCAGAGCTTCACGTCGTCGAGAGGATGATGAGGATGCATTTCGAACGAGTCGCCCTCGTAAGACTTTAAACCTTTGTTGTGGTTTTGCATGACTTATATTTTTCATAGATCAACAACATCATTGCCCCTTGTTCCCTTTGTTTCCAGCTTGTTCGAGAAGACGTGGCAATCGGTCGGGTCGTCGGGGAGCTCACCAATAAGCAGACTGACCTGCTTGTCGAGCTGGAGCAATATCGGAGCCTGGGGTTCTCTCCTGGGCAGATGGAGGCCATGAAGTTGACTGCCGACTCCGCAGTTTTCCTAGTGAAAAGTGCTCGAGAGGAGTACTTCAAGAAGGAGGAGAGGCTCCTCGCCGACGTCAAGAAGAGGGAGGCTGATGCAGCAGTCGCCCTTCAGGAGTCTGAGGCTTTTCATCGGCACTTAGCTGAGTTGGAGGCTGCTAGGGCTCGCCTGGAGGCTGAGTTTAAGGAGGCCCAGACCTAGAGGACAGAGGTAGAGGCTCAAAAGGCAAATACCGAAACTCAACGGGTTGCTGCTGAAGCTAGGAGGAACGCCCTGGAGAAGTAGAAGGAAAAACTGGCTGCAAAGCTAAAGTTTGTTCCATCCCCCCAAAGCGTGGTCGGCGACTTCAAGAAATCTAAGTAGTTCGTCGATTGTGCTTTAGAAGTGTCGAAGTCAGAAATTGCTGACTATCTCCAAGTCCTGGTCGAGGATATACAGGCTATTGACCCCAACTTCCCTCTTCGGGCAGTTGAGGCCCTTAAGACTTTCCTCCAGAGTTCCCTTCCCTAGGAGGCCCCCACTGCTGCTGAAGAGGTCGACCAGGTTGTTGTTGAAGAGGTCGACCAGGCTGCTGCTGAAGACTCGAAGGCCTGAAGCTTCTCCTACTCTGGCGATCCTCTTCTAGATTTTAGATTTTCTTATCTTCCTTTGCATGTTGGTTTGGTTTGTAATTATTATTTTTTGATTGAAGACTCGGTTAGTTTTTATTGAATGCCTTTATATTCATAAGCCTTTATATTTGCTTGAGTTTGTGATTCCTCCGATATCTTATTCATAATTACCCTTGAATTTTCTTCGCTTTATAATGGTCTTGACTCTTAAATTCTTGGACCCTTCTCTTAGGCTTGAAAGGATAAGTCTCTATAGACTTATCTATTCCCCTTGTTAAGTATAAATTTCATAAGGACAACATCTTAAGACTTAAAAGTATAGACTTCTAAGCTCAAAGATATATTACCTTTTTGAAGTTTAAACCTTTAGGGTGTTCACCTAATAGCAAGGAACTTGTTAATTAAGGCTTCATCATCCAAAGTGATCGCCTAAGATTCCTTACCCGTCTTCTATAACTCACTTTATAAAGGAATTGTTATCCTTAGTAGATAACTTCTCCAAAAATTGTCCAGCTTATAAGAGGATAGCTTCCTTGATGGATTGATTATCTTCGTCATTAGGATTCTTGCCTGATTTTGGTAACAGGTCTTTTGATTTGCCTAACGTTGTTGCTAGGTCTTTTGCCTGACCTTGGCGTCGGGTCTTTTGTTTTTCCTAACCTTGTTGCTAGGTATTTGGTCTGACTTTGGCGTCAGGGATTTTATTTTGCCTAACCTTGTTGCTAGGTCTTTGGCCTGACTTTGGCGTCAGGGCTTACGTTTTCCCTAACCTTGTTGCTAGGTCTTTGGCCTGACTTTGACATTAGGGTTTTCGTTTTGCCTAACCTTGTTGTTAGGTCTTTGGCCTGACTTTTGCGCCAGGGCTTTCGTTTTGCCTAACCTTGTTGCTAGGTCTTTGGCGTCAGGGCTTTTGTTTTGCCTAACCTTGTTGCTAGGTCTTTGGCCTGACTTTGGCGTCAGGGCTTTCGTTTTGCCTAACCTTGTTGCTAGGTCCTCGGCCTGACTTTGGCGTCATGGCTTTTGTTTTGCCTAACCTTATTGCTAGGTCTTTGGCCTGACTTTGGCGTCAGGGCTTTCGTTTTGCCTAACCTTGTTGCTAGGTCTTTGGCCTGACTTTGGCGTAAGGGATTTCGCCCAATTTTGATATCGGGTCTTTTTTGTTCAATGCCTGATTCGGTCATCAGGTCTTCGCCTGACTCTTGGCGTCAGGTCTTTTTCTTTGATTTGATTCGAGTAGTCATGCTTATGAAGGAATGACTTGCTTTTATTGACATAACATTTTGATTACAAGCTATGTATGAAATCTCCTTAAATCTTCAGAATTGAATGGACGGGGTAACCTTTCAGTTTCGGTGGTTTCCAAATAGTAAGATCCCGGGGAGGCGATCTCTACTACCTTGTATGATCCTTCCCACTAAGCTGAAATTTTATTCTGACTATCCAGTCTTGTAAATTCATTCCTTCTAATAACCATCTCCCCCACGAAAAATTGGCGAGCGCTGACTTTTCTTTTGAAGTATCGAGCGGTCGCCAGATGCATCTTGGCTTGTGTTTTTTCTGATTGCCACCTCTTTTCCTCTGCCAAGTCGAGGTCAGTCCCGCGCTCAACTTCGTTTGCCTCAGTGTTAAAGTGTAGGATTCTGTGGGTAGGCACCACTATTTTGGCAGGTGCCACTGCTTCTGATCCGTACACTAAACTGAAGGGTGTTTCTCCAGTGGCTGTCTTAGGCGTTGTTCGGATAGCCCATAATACGTTTTCCAGCTCCTCTGCCTAATTTCCTTTGAATGCTCGAACTCTTTTCTTAAGTCCTGCTAAAAAAACTTTGTTGGCTGCTTCAGCTTGCCCATTCGTTTGAGGATGATGCACTGAGCTGAAACGATGTTCGACATGGTATTCTTCGCAGAGCCATTTGAGTTCTTTTCCTACGAATTGTGGACCATTATCACTGATAAGTATTTTAGGAATGCCAAACCTGGAAAATATGTTGATCTTCAGGAACTTGATGACTTGAAATTCCGTTGTAGAAGCCAAAGCTTTCGCCTCTATCCACTTGGTGAAGTAGTCGATCGCCATTATGATGTGAGTGCGCTGACAAGTACTAATAGGAAAATGACCTAATATATCCATCCCCATTGAGCAAATGGCCAGGCACCTGCCATTGGGGACAACAGTGTTGGCGGTCGACCTAATCGTGGTGCAAATTGCTGGCAAGTCTCGCACCTCTGCGTTAATTCAGCCGCATCTTTTCCCAAGGTTGGCCAGTAGTTTCTCAGCCTGAAAATCTTTCTTGTCAATGATCACGCACTTTCGTGGCATGCTGCCACCCCTTCATGAGCTTCTCAAAGAACTCTTTCTGTTTTTGGATGAGCAACACACCTTAGGTAAGGAGTTGAGTAGCCTCGCCTGTAGAGTTCTCCGTCTATAATCAAGTAACTAGCTGAAAGTCGTCTTATCCTCGTAGATTCGCCTTCGTCTTCTGGGAGAATTCCCTCTTTTAAGAAATTCTGGAACAGAGTCATCCATGTGACCTGTCCTTGAATGTTGAAGACTTCTGCTCTGTTGTCAAGAACTGAACATAAGGCTTTTTCCAGGAATTGTACGTCTTGAATTGTGGTTCCTCCAAACGCCAGCTTACTTAAAGAGTTTGCCATCTGGTTCTCTTGGCGAGGAATAGACTCAATCGCGAAATTTGGAATTTCTGCGACGAGTTTCTTGGCAATGCCGAGGTACTTATTCATCTTTTCCCCCTTGCCTCGTAAGTGCCATTGACCTGATTGACAATAAGTTCTGAGTCGCTTTTTACCTTGAGCGCTGATATACACATTCCTTTTGCAAGTCTGAGTCTAGTAATAAGAGCTTATATTCTGCTTCATTATTGGTCGCCTGAAACGTTAGAGCGATCGCATACTTCAAAGGCTCACCTTCAGGAGGAATGAGATTTAAACCTGCCCCCGAGCCTTCTCTTGATGAAGATCCATCTGTATAAAGTTCCCATACTTGATTGTTGTCTGTTGATGAACTTGGTCTGTTATCTGCTTCTGTTAGACCATTACTTGTGCTTTCTACAATGAAATCAGCTAGTGATAGACCTTTGATGGCCGTTTTTGGCGCAAATTTGATCTTGAACTCGCTGAGCTCGATCGCCCACTTGACCATTCTTCTTGAAGAATCTGGTTTCATCAAGAAGTTTTTGAGAGGTTGATTGGTAAGGACCGTGATGTCGTGCGCGTGAAAATAAGGTCTCAGCTTTCGAGCAGCAATAACTAAGGCATAGAGATACTTCTCAATCTGGACATATTTTATTTATGCAGAATTAAACATCTTGCTAACAAAATACACTGGACTCTGGACAATATTTTCTTCCCTTATTAAAATGGCACTGGCTGCCACATCACTGATGCTTAGGTAAAGGAAGAGCTGCTAGCCTGGAATGGGTTTTGCCAGAGTTGAGAGTGTTTGGATGTGCTGCTTCAAGGATTGGAACGCCTCCTCGCAGTCTGGTGTCAACTCGAACTTGCGGTTGGCTCTTAGAGTTTTGAAGAATGGGAGGGACCTGTCGCTCGCCCTGGAGAGGAAGCGATTGAGAGCAGCTAGGCGACCATTCAGGCATACGATCTCCTTATGGCATGTCAGCGACTTCATCTCTTCTATAGCCATGAGATTTTCCAGGTTCGCCTCGATACCTCGTTCACTGACCATGAATCCCAAGAATTTACCTGATTTGACTCCAAAGGCACACTTTGCAGGGTTCAGGCGAACGCTGTGCCTCTTCATGCACTCGAAAGCTTCGCGAAGGTCTGTTATGTGAGGACTGCCTTTGATGGTTTTGACGAGCATGTCGTCCACATAAGCCTCCATGTTTCTCCCCAGCATGTCTTGGAACAGGAGGTTCACCATCCGCTGATAAGTCGCCCCGACATTGATTAGACTGAAGAGCATCACTTTGTAACAAAGAATGTCCCCGTCTGCATAGAAAGCGGTATGGGCCTCATCATCTGGATGCATCCGCATCTGGTTGTAGCCTGAGTATGCGTCCATAAAGCATAACATTTCATGACCAGAGGTTGCATCGACCAACTGATCAACTCTGGGAAGAGGGTAGGAATCCTTGTGGCAAGTACTGTTCAGGTCGCGGAAGTCGACGCACATCCTCCACTTGCTGTTTGATTTCTTGACCAAAACTGGGTTGGCGACCCAGCTCTGGAACCTCACCTCTCTGACAAAATCAGCTTCAATTAGCCTGCCCACTTCATGTCTGATCGCCAGGCGCTTGTCTATCCCGAATGATCTTCTTTTCTGAGCGATCGTCTTGATAGAAGGGTCTATCCTGAGCTCATGAGAGATGATGTCTGTACTGATACCTGGCATGTCACTCAGCTTCCAGGCAAAGAGCTCCTTGAATTCCCTAAGGAGGGCAGTCATGGCCTGCTTCTTGTCATCGTTTAAGGTGGTCCCAATACGCACCTTCTTATCCTGTCCATCGACCTCGACTTCTTCCAACTCTTCCATAGGCGCTGGTCGAGCCAAATCGTCACGAGGGTCAGCCTCTGTCTTAATGGCGAGGGCTTCCCTTTGGTTCTTCCTGCGCAGGCAGTTCACATAGCATTGTCGCGAGGAAGGCTGATCGTCGAGTACTTCTCCAATCCCATTAGGTGTAGGGAACTTCATCTTCTGATGGACTGTGGAGTCCACAATCTTGTTGGGGTTGATTGTGGTCCTCCCTAGGATGGCGTTGTATGATGTAGGTGAGTCGACCACCAGGAAGGTGACCGATATCTTGATGCTCTTCCATCCTTCGCCCAAAATCACTGGCATTATTATTGCCCCCAGTGGATAAGTCATTCTCCCAGCAAACCTGATCAATGGAAAATCTACCCTCTTCAGGTTGCGCTTGGATTTGCCCATCTTCTCAAAGGCGTCCAGAAAAAAAATATATGTCGAGCTCCCTCCGTCGATCAGAATCCTCATCACGTCACAGCTGTCGAGATCATCCGTGATAATCAGAGCATCATTGTGAGGAGTGGTGACATGTTCCAAATCATCTTCGAAGAACGAGATGACAATGTCCTCTTCAGGTCGAGGTCGCTTTTCCAGCTGGACCGCTGTAGAAATCTGAGTCGCATAGACCTCCCTTGCATACGATCCCTCGCCTCCTACGCCGAATCCTCCAATAATCAGATTTACCCTCCTCTTGTTCTGGGATGGACCAGTTTGCTCAGTGGGAGCTAGCGAACGATTTCTCCTCAGTGGCGTTCGACTCCTATCACGCCCCGCCACAAATTCCTTCAGCATTCCCCCTGAATCAACTTCTCGATATCCCGCTTCAAAATGCGGCAATCATCAGTCTTGTGACCCTTGCACTTGTGGTATCTGCAATAGCTCTCTGTATCCTTCCCCATGGGCTGACCACCTCTTCGAGGTATCGATGGCCTCGCTAGAGATCTTCTTTTCATCTCGACTAGTACCGCCGAGATTTGCCTGTTTAGAGGCGTAAAATACTCAGGGACCTCTGGATTTCTGGGCCCTGGGTTCGGTTCTGTTCGGAGCCTGTTGTCTCGTCCCTTCTTCTCCATCTGGACTTATTTCTTACCATCGCGTCGTGGCTCAGGAACCACCCTTAGCGAGGTCGTCAGGAAGTTAACCTCGGTGTTCGCCCTTTCAAGGTCTATGAAACCCTTCACCCTAGCATCCAACTCTTCCATCGTCTCAATTTCCTGCACATGGTAACTATTGCGCAGTTTTCTCGAGGCCTTGTTGGCCACATCCAGTCCTCGATAGAAGGCTCAAATGATCTCCTCGTCTGAGACTCGACGATCTATCTCTGTGACATTTTGATGAAAACGCCCATAGAAATCAGCTAGTGACTCTCCAGGCTGCTGTTTGACCTCATCCAGGGCGACCACACTCTTCATCAGATTACGCTCTCCCATATATATTTCCAGAAACTTGCTTCTCAGCTCTGCTCAAGTCCCTATTGATCTTGCAGGGAGGCCGAAGAATCAGGACGACGCCGAACCCGAATGAGTTGACGGAAATAATAAAGCCAAGTGATTGGGATCATTTGACTTACTAGAAGAGAGGCCTCATGCTTGTTAATGTGGATATTAGGGTCGCCTCCACCACTGTACTCAGGGATAGCCCAGGTGACTATGTCTTTTGGTATTTTAATGGCGACGAGGTCATCAGTGAAGGGATGAGATGATCGCTCCCTGAAGGGAGTTGCGAGTGTCAGTCTCCTTTCTAGGAGCCTTTTGTTGATAAGCTCGTTCGCCTGGTCCAAGGTGCATTGGTTTGGCGAAGCTCCATTCGGCACGGGACCACCTGGATGAGTGGAATAGGTGGCTGCCGGCGGCACAGTGGACGTCGGGGGTAGGGATTGGTGTCCCGATGTCATCTCCTGATCCTCCTGTGGGGCTATGGTGCCCGGATTCCCAGTTTCAGTTGGCAGGGGCCCCGTGGCGGCAGGGCTAGTGTTTTCTTGAGGAGCAGGGGCTTGTCGGCGAGCTTGTCCTAGGATTTCCTCCAACAGTGATATCATCTCCGGCGTTAACTGGATGTTTTCCCCGGCGATGTGGACGGTTTGCGCTGCTGGAGTCTCGGTATGGTTGGGAGCGGAAGTCGGTTTGGAATTGCCGACATGTTCTCAGGCCGCCCTTGGGGGGACGACATTAGGTGCTGCCTGACTGGTAGGTTCTTGGTGGAGCGGCGAAGCAGCGGCAGAATCAGAGCTATCAGAGGTCTGCTCCTGGCAGGTTCTGGTTCTGGCGATTGTTTTGCGATCGAGTTCTTATGGTTGTATTACTCGTTTCCCACAGACGGCGCCAAATGTTGGATCGTGATTTCCTGAATTCTGATCTGGCAGTGAATTAAATGCCAAAGGATGGTTGAAGAATGCTCCCGCCTCAGCTTCGGTGAACCTGCACGAAGGGGATCGCAAAAGAGGGGATGTCTCTGTGTCCCTCTCCGATGCTTAAATGAGTATATGTGTGTGTATAGCTCAAAACGTAATGAATGTATGTAAAGCAAAGGTATTTATAGAGTAGGAGAGACCAAACCGTAGAAGGTAACTGTATATCTTCGTGAATATTGTGTTGTTGGAGATTTGGATAGTAAATATTGCGG
The DNA here is from genome assembly GCA_946814005.1 of Chamaenerion angustifolium. NCBI lineage: Eukaryota > Viridiplantae > Streptophyta > Magnoliopsida > Myrtales > Onagraceae > Chamaenerion > Chamaenerion angustifolium. The sequence continues at coordinate 23,496,926 of OX328271.1, read as the reverse complement.
TTACGGCGAGATATTGCATTTACCGTATCTAATCTTTAGTGAATATGTTCCCGAGATATGCGGGATATCGTGGCCATATCCTCATTAACGGTTGGTGGGACCAGAGGTGAGAGGCAAGGCTTTTTTCGGGGCGAGCACTCCTATGGCAAGCAGTAGGAGTTCGCGACTTGGTGACGAATGGCGACCAACTATTGAGTCTGTGGCGTCCATATCAATTTGGGCTTGATCTTGGGCCACTTTATTGTGGGCCAGATTGACTTTAACATAGGCTGGTCCAGTCCGAATAACCTGGGTTTACCCACTCCATGGTTATTGGGCCTCCGAGGCCTTTTCCTTATTGGGCTATCACTATCAATACCCAACATTTTTTATTTCAACTTTTTTATTTTTATTTTACCATAGAGACTTTTGTTGGAAAAACAGGCTTAGGTGGATTAGTGAATTTTTGGGGGAAAAATAATACAAGTTCAAAATTTTGGTCCAAGCTCATGGTGGTGAATGAGAAATGGAAAACTTGTGCAAATTTAAGTCTCACGTCGTTTAAGGTAAGGATATTTGGACACGATATTAGGTTTTCCACATCATATTAGTGTAAGAACTTGCATGACAAGAGACTATCTCGTGAATCCAAGGTGCGTGTGTGAATCACAAATAAAGCACACCCCAATTAATTATCTCATGAGTACGCCCGCAACATACGTACACGATTATCAGTCTGAAAGCTTATCTTGCGCGAGTCCGCTTTTGTCGGAATAGTTAGATTTTTTTTCTAGTAAAACCCTAATATATATTTTTTCTTCTAAATGTTGTAAATTTATTATTTAGGACAGTTGGAATTTCTGTTGTTGTAAAAGTTTTGGTTTTTCTATTGAAATAATTATTTCAGTTTTGTTTAATAATTTTAGGGGTACACATTAATTAATGGCGACCTTCATTATAATGGTGCCCTTGAACCCTATGTATAGAGGGTAGCTTATTCATTTTTAACACATCTTACAATTTCGAAAATTCTCTTTGTCAAGTTGCTCTAGGTTGGTTCTTTTAAATTTCCATATGAACTTCTGTCCAAGTTTTGTTCTACATATGAGTTTAGGTGTTATTTAGTGTTAAGGAAAATATTGTATTTGATTTTGCCTTGACGACACTGTTGTATCATGGGAGGTGATCGTCACATTTTCTCTTACACAAACTTCCGACGTTGAGGGGAATGAAATTGCCTTAAGAAGACCGTGCACCTCACGGGCCTAAGTTTAATCAGAAATCATTTTTCTCGGGGCAATTTCGTGTTACAAGTGAATGATGTCCCGTCTATGTCTGCAAATACACCCATCGTTGCATTGACTGGGGGGATGACCGTGACTCGTCCTGCTCGATTTGTGCATGCTGAGAAGCCTGAGAAATTTGACGGATCTAACTTCAAGAGGTGACAACAGAAGATGAAATTCTATTTGACTACTCTAGGCTTGGATAGATTTTTGACAGAAGAACCGCCTACTCAAAGAGGAGATGATCACAAGTTCTTCCCAGTTCTAGAAGCATGGAATCATTCTAATTACTTATGTATACATCATGTAATTAGTAGTATTTTTTATTCATTATATGGTTTATATATTAAGATGAAAACCACTAAGGAGTTGTGGGATGCCTTGGAATAAAAGTATGAGTTTGAGGATGCGTGAAGCAATAAATTTCTAGATAGTTGTTTGTTTGAATTTAAGATGATAGATAATAAACCATGTATGAAATAGGTGACAGATCTTTAACTCATCCTCCAGAGTATCCATGCCGAGAGGTTGAAACTCATCGAAGCATTTCAGTTTCCCTACATTATTAAGAAGTTACCCCCAGCGTGGAGTATCTTCAAGGGTTACCTGAAGGAAATGACCATGTGTTGGTCCATCCAACCACACTATAGGTTGTTGCATTCAAGTTTCCATATGAATTCTCGTATTTGAGTCAGATAAATTTGTACTCATTAAAAATGGATTGTATGCGAGTAAGAGCTACAAACGTGGGGGGATGCTCAAGATGAATGTAATGATTGTTAAGCCTAATATGAACAAGACTAAATTACCCTTTTCCGCTTACTTGATTGAGTCTCTTAAACTTTGGCGTGGTACATTATGACATGTTAATTACGATGCCTTGCGAAGGCTAATTAACATGAATAACATCCCTACATTTCAAACTGATCTCAAACATAAGTGTAAAATATGTGTTGATGCTAAATTAACAAGGTCATCCTTTCATTCAATTGAAAGGAATACAAGACCTCTTGATTTGATACATAGCTATATTTATGACTTAAAGTTTGTCCAAACAAGAGGCGGAAATAAGTACTTTATCACTTTTGTGGATGATAGTACAAAATATTGCTATGTATACTTGTTAAAACAAAAGATAAAACTATAGAAAAGTTCGTTCTTTACAAACAAGAAGTTGAGAATCAACTTAACAAGAAAATCAATAAGTTGCATAGTGATGGAGGTGACGAGTATGATGCTCCATTTGGTGAGTTTTGTGCTCAACACGGAATCATACATGAGATCACCACGCCTTATTCACCCCAATCAAACGGGGTGGCAGAAAGAAAAAATTGAACATTGAAAGAGATGATGAATTCAATGTTGATAAGTTCTAGGTTACCTCAGAACATGTGTCGGGAAGCTATTGTAAGTAACAATTACCTTTTAAATAAGGTACCCCGAAAGAAAGAAGAGAAAACACCTTTCGAATTATAGAAAGGTAGAAAACCTTCTTTTAATCACCTTCGAGTATGGGGTGTCTTGCTAATGCAATGATGCCTCATCCTAAAAAGTTTAGGCTTGAACTAAAAACTGTTGATTGCATCTTCATTGGATATGCTCAAAACATCAATGCTTATCGGGTTTTTGTGCATGATTTGAAGATTTCAGATATATACAAAGATACGATAATGGAATCAAGAAATGCATATTTCTTTGAAGAAGTATTTTAGGTTAAATCTAGGTGGAATGCAAGTTCGCCGAAACGAACTTATGAGACTATTGATGATAATGGTCTAGACCTAGAAAATGAAGAAAATGTTGAGGTAGAACCCCAGAAAAGCATATGAGCTCGGGTAGAAAATCTTTTGGTCCAAATGTTTTTAACTTATATGCTTGAAGTTGAACCTCAAACATTTCAAGAAGCCGTAAATTCTTCTGAAGGACCTCTATGGAAAGAGGTAGGTAGAATTTGCTTTTGGTCCAGATGTTTTTAACTTATATGCTTAAAGTTGAACCTCAAACATTTCAAGAAGCCATAAATTCTTCTGAAGGACCTCTATGGAAAGAGGCAGTCAATAGTGAAATTGAATGCATCTGGCAAAATCATACTTGGGACGTAGTGGATCTTCCTCCCGAATTGAAGTCACTAGGCTACAAGAGGATTTTCAAAAGGAAAATGAAAACAAATGGATCAATTGATAAGTATAAAGCTAGTCTTGTAATTAAGGGTTACAAGTAGAGATAAAACCTTGATTACATTGACACATATTCTCCAGTCAAGCGAATAACATCCATAAGGATGATACTCACAATAGCGGCGTTGCGAAATTTGGAAATAGATCAAATGTATGTAAAACTATCTTTCTTAAATGGACATTTAGAGGAATAAATCTACATGGAACAACCCGAGGGTTTTATTGCGTCAGGGCAAGAAAAGAAAGACTGAAAATTAGTGAAATCATTGTACTGTTTGAATCTCTCACCAAAATAGTGCTATCAGAATTTTGACAATGTCATCCTGAAAAAAGGATTTAAAATAAATGAATGTGACAAATGCATATACGTGAAAGATACAAATGAAGGTTATGTCATTTTGTGTCTTTACATTAATGACGTGCTTATCGTTGGAAATAAGGATAAAATGATTAAATCCACAAAGGATATGTTGAATTCGAGATTTGACATGAAAGATATGGGTCTTGCTAATGTAATTATTGGAATAAAGGTTAATCATGCATCATAAGGAATTGCTCTAAGTCAATCTCATTATATCGAAAAGATATTAGAGAAATTCAACAAAGATGTTAAAAAGAAGGTTTGCACTCCAATAGATCCAAATATGTATTTCTCAAGAATACACGAGATAGTGTCTCTCAAGTAGAGTACGCTAGGGTCATTGTAAGTGTCATGTACTTGATGAGTTGTACTAGACCTGATATAGCACACGTTGTTGGTTAGCACACATGGTTGATGTGTTGAGTAGATATACACATAATCCAAGGACTGATCATTGGGATGGAATCAAAAGATTATACTTGAGATATACTTGTAATTATGGGTTGCATTATACGAGATATCAAACTGTTATAGAAATATATAGTGATGCTAATTGGATATCGATATCAAGAGACTCGAACTCCATAGTGGATTCATTTTTACCCTAAGGGTGCATCCATAGTGTGAAATCCTCTAAGCAAACAGTCATAGATAGATCTATCATGAAATATGAGTTTATAGAATTGATAAATGTGTTGAAGAAGATGAATGGCTACACCATTTTTTAGGATACTTAGGTGGCCAAGACCAGTGCCTTCAATCAACATACATTGTGACAGTCAATCTGTGGTTGACAGGGAACAAAAACATATGTATAATGGTAAGTCTAGACATATTCCATTAGATAATTTCTCTCGACTGGAATTATCACGATCGAATATGTAAAATTTAAGGATAATATAACGGTTCCGTTAATCAAAATGTTAAATAAAGGGCACGTTGGATAATCATCAAGATGAATGGGACTAAAGACCGTGCACTAAACACTTTTGAGAAGGAAAACCCAACCTAGTTAACTGGAGCTCCCAATATCTAGGTTCAAAGGGACAACTTAATCACAAGAGTAATGTTAGATCACTGTTGGGGATTTAAAACCCCGAGTCCATTTCTATGATGAGAAACAGTTACGATAGTTTATGAGGTTAAGCAAATGCTTTTAATGATTCAGAAATGTAGATATCTCGGTAAAGTGTTGGAGTAACACTTGAAATCAGGAATCACCTATGCGAGTGAGAAAATGTGTCGCTTCGAAAGGAATTGTTGAGGGCACAATTCTTAGAAATGCTTGTAGAACCAGGCAATGCCCATGACCAAAACAGGCATGAACGCGTGAACTCAACTATACTAGGAAAATACATGTATGGGTTATGTCATAATTTACACCAACGTCAGACAGTTCAAGGAAATCACGTCTACTCACTAGCTAGTAAAAGCGATGTAATTTCAGAAGGGAAGGTTCAAAGAGTAATACCTATCTATTTTATGTAGGTGTCGACTGTTGAACTGTTATTCCGAGTCCAGAGTGTCTAGGAACTCTTTCAATTTTCCATTCATGTGGGGGATTGTTGGCCCAAACCTGAAGTTTGGGATTATTGGACCAAACCCAAAATTTGGGGACCAATTTGATGCTTGAATAGGAATTGAAATTCAGCATATTATATATGTACCACATTGACCACATCTTGTTATCTCCCCAGTTTTTACTGAAATTAATTCTTGAGTCATGTAAAATTTAATTAGGGTTATTAGTACCTTAATTATTACATTGTTAATGGAAAACCCTATAATTCGAGTATGATTTTTCACCATTTGTGTACACTTAAAAATCTAAACAACTCTCTTACAATTGCTCTAAGTTCGATTTATTTGTGGTTTTCAACTTTCGTGTCTGAATTTCCATCGCTGTCTGAGTTCAAATATTCTTAAGTTCGGTTAAGGGAAACACCGTGTTTGTTTCACCTTAACAATACTGTTTTATCCCGGGAGATAATCGTCTGAACCAGTTACGGTAAGGGGGGCGAAATTGCCATAAGGAGACTGTATTTTCGCGGGACTCAGTATTTTTCACAAAAATAATTTTCTAGGAACAATTTTTTTCATTTCTTCGAGTTGCATGTTATTCTACATTTTTATCCAAAAATATTATTCAAATTTAATTCTCCTATATTACTTACACTCTTTAACGAGCAAGCAATGTTAGACTGGGATATCAACTTCCAAGTGATAGGAAGTTAATTGATAGGACTTGCTAAGTTGAGAAAGAAGCTCACTAAGAGTAGATCTTCCCAATAGAGACCCAAATTTTAGGAACGAGAATCTGTTCAGTCAGACATTTTCGGCCTAGAAACTGATACAACTATTACAAACTTCGACACAATTAGATAATTTCTTCAAAAGGAATCAAATGAATATGTTTTCTTTTGATTTTATTTATTCTTGAAACATTGATTGAGTTCAATATATTTGTATAAATACTAATTAACAAAAGATAATACATACTATTATCTCTTTTATATAAATTTTGATGGAGTTTTTTTAAAGAGAAAATCAACCAACGAGTAACAACTAAGTGACAATAATCATGTTCAAAACATTTTAAGAAAGTTTCAATTATCAAACTCGAAGATTATTTTGTGCTTGAAGCTCATTCTAAATTAGGGTTAATTATCAAATATGTAGCTAAACTTGACATGATTTGGCAAGTAGGTACCTAAACGTTTTTTGGTTGCAAATAGGTTGTCGAACTTTTGGAAATTAGCAAACAGGTTCCTGATGTTAATTTTCCGTTGAGTTTTGATGGAAAACTGCACGTGAGCAGCACGTGAGGAGCAACCAGGTACCTGAACTTGATCAAGTAGAGACCTGAACCAGTTCAAAACCAAAGCGGAACAGTTCAAAACTAGTTCGATCAAACCACTTTATTTAAAACAAAAAATGTAGGATTTATATACCAAACACATGCATGATTCAACCCTAAACCCTAAGTCATGCATGTGGTTGGTATATAAACCCTACTCATTTTTGTTTTTAAATAAAGTGGTTCGATCGAACCGGTTTTTAAACCGGTTCACATACCTACTTGCTAATTTGTGTATGTTCAGGTACCTTGTTGCTCAAGTGATGCTCACGTTCAGTTTTTTGTCAAAACTCAATGGAAAATTAACGTGAGGAACCTATTTGCTAATTTCCAAACGTTTGGCAACTTATTTGCGGCAAAAAAAAAGGTTTAGGTACCTACTTGCCAAACCATGTGAAGTTCGACTACCTATTTTATAATTAACCCTCTAAATTATGGATAAGGATTTCTGAATATCATCCCAATTATCAGATGTAGTTCAAAGAGAGTACATACTAAAAAGGACATGTTAACCTCGTGAACATAACTTTCTTTACAACACCTGTGAATGCAAAAGAAAGTATCATGGATCACTTTCTTGATATAGTACATATTCAAGAGACATGTTCATTAACTTTGAATGTAGAAATACATTCTATACTTTCTAAGCATGGGTTGAGTCTCACAAGGATTCGTGGGTAGGGCTGTAATGGTTCTAATAAAATAGGAGGTGAACTTAACAGTCTTACAAGTTTAAGAATAAATGACCTCTGTGTACCGATATGTTTCCCGTGTTGTTATTTGAATTAAAATTTAACACACGTTATCAAATTCCATTACATTAAAATTTGTTAGTTTAAAAATACTATATTATCCCTAGTAACAAAATGGAGGAGGAGAGAGAGGAGGGGAGATGAAGAATGCGATGAAGAAGACGAGGAAACACAAAGAAGAAAAAGAAGGATATTTAGGTAATCCATTTTTTCATTTCCCTCTCAATCTAAACTTACAGACATGGTATCAGAGCTACAATCTTCCTAGTAATCCTTCTGAAAATCCTCTGCAAAGCTTGAAATGGATGAGAATTCACAAGCATTTGCGAAAAAGAAAGTATCGCAGCTGATTGGAGAAGAAAATTTCCAACAATGAAAGTAACATGTTCTGTTGTCTGTCCGCGACTATAATTCAGAAGAGCACCTTCATGGAATTGCGATTATTCAGTACATTCAAGATGAAGTAGGTGGTAATGCTCCAAATCCTGCATATGTTAAGTACATTCAACAAGACAACTTCTTAGCTTTGTGGTTGCTAGCCTCTGTTTTGTCTCAGGTGAGCAGACACTTGATTGGATGCATGAAGGCGACCTCCATCTGGCAGAAGCATCATTGGAACTTCTCCTATTCATCAACAACAAGAATCATGAACTTATACAATTGTCTCAAAGCAAGAAAACTGATTCATCAGTCGATGCGGGAGTACTTGACAGAGATTCAAACCACTTGTGACAGCTTGGCTTCCTGTGGTCATCCAATCTCTGAAATTCAGCAAATATCACTTATCCTTAATGTTGTAAAAGGTCAGTTCGACAACATCATACCTATTATTAATGCTAGTAGGAATCCTTATGACATTGCCTCGGTTAGCTCTGTCATGTCGGATGTTGAATCTAAACAAGCTGATATGTTGTTTGATAGCTCTTTATCTGTCGATGTTGCTGTTGTGAATCGTTCCTCTATTGGTAGTGAATCTCAGGGTAATAATGCCTCAAAGGCAAGTAACTACCTACTTTCCTCTCAATCACAATCAAACTCCTATTCTTAGTCATCGAATGGTTTATTGCATACTCCTCCTGTTAATCAACAGCAACAAGAACATTGTTAAGGTTTCACTACAGGTAGGGGTAGGGATCGTGGCTGAGGATATGGTAATAATAGACCTCAGTGCCAGCTCTGTGGCAAATTTGGCCATCTTGTCTATCGCTGCTTCCATTGCTTCAATGTTCATTTCACTGGTGTGACAGATCCAGCCAATTCTGGTCCAAACACCTCATTTGCTCACCTTACCACGGTAAATTGGAATGACTCGTGTGATGCAGTTGATGTTTCTTCTCTCTTCACATACCACTCCTCAAGCTCATGCTCAGCCAGTTCAGGTTTATCCTCCACAACTACAGCCACAAACCATTTCTCACACAACACCTTAATCATTTCTTCCAGTGTATTATAGTCCTTCTATATACCCTTATATGTATCCTGCTCCTCCACTGGCTCCTTTTGCTTCTCCTTTATCTTATATGCAAGCTTCTGTTGCCAGTTATCATCCTCCTTCTGTTCAAAATCCCACTCCTCAAGCCAACCTTGCCAATCTTGCCTTTGTTTCTCCTATGGTTTAAGCTGACAATAGTTGGTTCCCATACTCTGGTGCCACTAAGTTCCCATACTCTGGTGCCACTAATCATCTTATGAATGCAACACCTCAACCTCATACCTCAACTCCTTATGTTGATGCATGTAAGGTTCTTATTGGTAATGGTTATACTCTTCCTATTTCAGCTATTGGTTCCTCAATTGTTCCCACTGATAGCAAACATTTATAATTACAAAATATCCTTTATACACCTAATGTTACTAAGAATCTGTGTTATGTTTCTCAGTTTTCCAGGGACAACAAGGTGTACTTTGAGTTTCACTCCACCCATTGCTTCATTAAAGACTGCATCTCTCATCGAGTTTTGTTGAAGGGATTTGAATCTAGTGGTCTTTATAAGCTTAATATGTCTAGCTTTTCTATGTTTTCAAGTCTATCAAACACTATGTTCAGTTCTGTTAAAGCTGAGTCTAATTTATCTATGGGTTCTACAAATTCAATGCTTGATCATTCTGAATTCAATGATACTTGTGATTTTTCATGATTCCATCATCTTATGAACTTTCTTCGGTTGCAGAACTTACCTACCAAGTATGTTGCATCTGATTGTGCTGCTGGTACGATTGACAAGAGCAAAACGTTACCTCACTCTCCTTCTACTACTGAATATACATATCCTTTGGAGCTTGTGCAAATCGACTTATGAGGACCCTCTCCTTTTCCTTCAAGTAACAATCACTATTACATGAGCATAGTAGATGCCTATAGACGATACACATGGATTTATTTTTTACAGAAAAAAGTGATGTTGCTAAAGTGTTTTTTGAGTTTCATGTTCTTCCAGAGAAACAACTTGGCTATAAGCTGAAGGTAGTTAATTCGATGGTGGTGGGGAGTTTAAATTTCTTGGACCGTACCTTGCTCAGTTTGGGATTCTTCACCGGATCACTGTCCCTATACCAGTCAGCATAACAGTATGGTTGAACGGAAACATAGGCATATAGTTGAACTTGGCTTAACGTTACTTGCTAAATCATCAGTGCCCATGCATTACTGGACATATGCATTCTTTACTGCTGTTTTTTATTAATAGGCTTCCTTCATCTGTCTTGAACAATTGTTCTCCTCATGAGTGCTTGTTTAAGTCCAAACCAAACTACCATTTCCTTCGTGTCTTCGATTGTCTCTGTTTTCCTCTTCTTAGGCCATATAAAGTTCATAAGTTTTCTTTTCGTTCTGAACCACGTGTCTTTCTTGGCTACTGTTCGAGTAACAACGGTTACGAGTGTCTTTCCTCCTCCGGTTGCATATATGTTTCAAGAAATGTTGTCTTTCATGAAAATCAATTCCCTTTTGCTGATCGTAATGGCTTGTTCTTTGGTTCAACTTCCCTTAAAACCAATGTTGTTTCTCTACCTTCCTTCATTCCTTGTGATCCATTCTTTCAGCTTTCTTCTTCAGTGTCACGTGATATTACTCAATCTCCTGGTTCTACTCCTTTTCTACCTTCTTCATCTTCTGATCCTCCTTCGTCTAACTCCAATCCATCTTTATTTGCTCAATATTCTTCTCCTTCTTAGTTACATTTACCTGTTGTTGATCCTCTTCCTGTTTCTTCACCTCCTACTGCTTATTCTCCTTTAAGTGATCCTCCTCCTTCTAATCATCTTTAATCTAGTTCACATGCTCCTCTTGTTTTTCCTGTTTCTGCTCAACCTATTTGTACTTCTTCTTCTACGCCTTCTCGTATAATACCAACTGCATCTAATCATCCTATGCTGACCAGATCCAAGACAGCCTAATTATTACATGTTTCTATTCCTATATCATCTGCTCCTTCTCATCCTATGCTGACCATGTCTAAGCCATACCAATCTAAGGCAGCTTCACATTCTCTTCAAGCCGTTACAACCGTCTCTGCTATTCTAACCAGTTGATACACAGGGAACATGCAAACATATATGAATTATGAAGCTCTTCAATCTCCCCACTGGACTCAGGCTGTTCATGAGGAACTCTCAACCTTACCTGTCTATCATACTTGATCCATTGTTCCTTTATCGTCTGGTAGAATCCCTATAAGGTGTAAATGGTTATTTTGTATTAAAATGAATGCTAATGCAGACATTTCTATGTATAAATATCGGCTTGTTGCCAGGGTTTTTCACAAAAGAAAGGTTTTGATTTTCAGGAATCCTTAAGTCATGTGTTTAAATCTGCTTCTGTTTGCATTGTTTTATCACTTTTCTTGACTCACAAGTGGTGTTTAATACAGTCTGACATCAACAATGCCTTTTTACTTAGTAATCTTACAAAAAAGGTGTTCATGGTGCAGATCCTGGCTCTGAACAACTGTCAGATTCTGCTCATCCGGTGTGCAAACTTTAAAAGGCATTATATGGTCATAAGAAGGCTCCTCGTATCTGGTTCGAGAAATTAAAGTCCTTTCTCCCTACTGTTCTTTGTCTTAGGGTCTCTGTGGCTGACAGATGTCTGTTCATCAAGTCTTCTAATGATTTCTTTTGTTCTTCTTCTTGTATATGTTGATGACATTGTCATCACTAATACCTCTACTTATATGATAGATTATGTTATTGCTTCCATTCATTTGCAGTTCAAATTGAAATATCTTGGCAGCCTCAATTACTTCCTGTGCATGGAAGTCACGGTTGGTAAGGATTATCTGCTCCTATATTAGAATAAATATGTTCAAGATCTTTTTCTAAAGGTTGGTGTTTCAAACATGTCCAGTTTCCCTACTCCGATGACAGGTAATTGTTTTCTCACACTGGTATGGATTCCTGCACTGATTTGTTTCATGATGGAACATTATACTGAAGTACAATTGGTGCTCTCCAACACATTTGTGTCACAAGACCTGACATGCATTTTGCTGTTAATAATCTAAGTGAGTTCATGCAGTCACCTCCCATAAGTCATTGGAAAGTTGTATTACATATTCTTAGGTACTTGAAGGGTACTCTTAGTCATGGTTTGTTATTTCACACCCATCCTTCTCCTACAAATGATATTTCATTGATTTTGTGTTCTGATGCTGATTGAGGAGGTGATATTGCTGACAATAGATCCATTTTAGGTCAATCCGATAGTATGAAGCTCCAAGAAACAATATGTGGTGTCACACAGCAGTGCTGAAGCTGAATTTCATGCAGTTGCTAATGCTGTCTTTGAGATTGTATGGGTGAAATCATTAGTTATGGAAATAGAATTAAAACTGCCATTTATGCCAGTAGTTTGGACTGATAATACAAGTGTTGTTCCACGCTCAGAAAATCTGATACAACACTCGAAAATTAAACATGTTGAAATAGATTTATTCTCGTTAGGGAAAAGGTTTAGTCATGAAATATTATAGTCAATTTCGTAACTGCAACTGAGAAAACAACATATATTTGAACAAAACCTTTCACTGAGAAATCATTTGTTCCTTACAGGAGGAAATTTTTAGTATTCTCAATTGAAGAAGTTCAGGATTCTATGACTTCTTCATCTCTGTCATGTTCTTCGAGCTAACTTCAATTTCACTATCTGGTATTCATTCTAATATAGTCCAGTGTTCTATATGTTTTCTCTGCTTTCTATTCCATCAGCTGCTACTATATAGACTGGTTTATGTGATTCATTGCTAGTTACTCTTAGGACATACTTGCAGCATAACTCACATCCTTATACAGCTTCTCCACACTAGTGGGTTTGCTTCTGAATAACCTGGTTTTTACATTTTCTAACTACTATGCTTTATCCTTAATCAGCTTTACAGAGAGTTATTTTGAGATCATCAATTATGGGATTACCTATCACAGCTATATCCAATCTCAGTTTCTGATTAGCTAAAAGAATTTTAAAAAAAATTGATACTACATATATGCAATAACGATGTAGTAGTCATCAAATCTTGCATAGGGCATGGCTTGATTCCCAAATCAGAATGCACTACCTTACGAAAACGTCAAGATACTTATGGTAATCATTCTTGAGGAAGAAACGATGCAGGCACAAACTTGTCAGTCATGCTGGCAAGATATGAGCTCAAACATCTCTATTAGATCGAAGAAAAAAAGGAAAACAAGAGAAAGAAAAACAAGTCTTGCATGAAATCAATGTCGATAAGAGCATTCAAGGAGAATAAAATTGGACAACAGACTATGTGTATAGGTATATTCTATTCAGTTGGTGGTTATCAAGGGAGCTCTGGTAATCTGAATTTTTGATGACAGTAGGGGGATGAGATATGTACACTTTACATGTTGTCTTAATGCAGAACATGTATGGTCAAGTGTGTATAACTGATGTGATAATTTTTTTTTGTAGCTCTCATTGTCCTTCTGTGCTAATCAGTGAATCCTCAATCATATCTATTTGAGCTTCTTGTTTGGAGAAAATCAGATTTTGAGATGAATATTGCTTATATCAAGATTGAACAGCTGAAGAGTGTTATTGCAGCTTGGTTTAAAGACAATGACAGGGTTATGCAGAAGTTTGAAGATGTCGAGAAGAGCTGTTTGAAAAATTCAAGTTTCAGTGCTGCAAGAAGTTCAAATTTCAAAATCAAGATCAATTATAGTGAATGATAGGATATAAGTGTAATATGATGAAAGTTAGAGGACTATTATGTTAAGAGTTGAAATAGGAAAGCTACGACTACTTCTATATATAGAAGATGTTGTACTCATTAAACATTACCATAGTTGAATCTGAAATGTTCAAGTCAGTCATCTCTATTGTCATTTCCCTCTCAATCTAAACTTACTAACATCAACGAACTGCATACCTCTTTTATTGTTCTAGAATAATAGTTTTCAAGTTCTTCTCTGAACAGCTCACATGCATTCATTGGAACTACCTCTGATCACCACCAATATGGCCAGAGAGGGAGAGGACATGGTCATAGAGGATGCAACAGTCGCAACTCTAATGGTGGCAGAAGCAATTCGTATTCTCAAAGTGGCAAAAATAATCACAGGAGCAGTAACACTGCATCAAACCATAATATAGGACGACACAACCATCCACAGGACTGGTCACGTAACGGTGACTCCCATCACACTGCCTAGTAGTACTTGCCTCTTTTAAAGCAAGATGGGATACTTGGTACACGACCTCATCAATGTCAACTGTCTCAAGGTATTGGGCATCTATGCGCTTAATGCCCAGAACTCCTCATCCACGCCTATGCCACAACAAAGATGATTGAATCCTTTTAAGCTCTATCAGTTGGAGAAACAGATGACACATAATCGTACGTTGAAAGTGAAGCTTCTCCCACATGACGAACGATCTAGTAAAAGTCTTAACCCTCAACCATTTCAAATTTTAACGACGGTTATAGTAGAACATGTGTTAGAAAGTAAAGCAAATCTAGAAGGTCAGCAAAACAGTAAGGAAATTCTACAAAACATCAGCAAGCAAATCTGGACCATACCTGTTGGATCGTGAAATCCTGAATGCTGATCTGGCAGTCAATTGAATGTCAGACAAGATTCGGATTGTCAGTTACTGCGAGATATTGCAGTTACCAAATCTAATCCTTAGTGAATATGTGACCGAGATATGCGGGATATCGTGGCCACTTCCTTATTAACGGTTTTGTGGGACCAGAGGAGAGAGGCAAGGCTCTCTTCGGGGCGAGCACTCCCATGTCGAGCAGTGGAAGGTCGCGACCTGGTAGAGAATGGCGAGCAGTCTGGGAGCCTTTGGCGTCCCTATAGACTTTGGGCTCGATTTTGGATTACTCGATGGTGGGCCAAGTTTGGCTTGTACTTGGGCCGATCCGGTTCGGATGTCATGGGTTTACCCCCTCTATAGTTATTGGGCCTTCGAGGCCTTTTCTTACTGGGCTGTCACTATCGATACTCAACATTTGCCCCCGAAGCTTGATTGAAGTTCCTTCAGTCGAGCTTGATTTCCTGGTAGGGTTTTAGATAGTGACGTCTCTTGTAATGGTTCAGGACCTTTGAGACACTTCGAGATCATTTGGCGAGCAGTTTCTTCTCTGTTCAAAGCTGAAAGAATATCCTTCCTTTTATTCCCTTTTGGCGATCACTCGAGGTGACCTAGGCTTATGGAAGTTTGTCTTTCTTAGTTAGGCGATCATTACCTACCCGAGGTATTTCTGCTAAAGCCTTATTAGTGCGTAGGCGACCATCTTGTCTCCTTAGTGGACTTTTAGCATTTAATAACTGCTCAGTTGTCCAGAAATCGAACGGTCACCTTAGGCACGCCTGTCCTTTACTTTTCCGTAAACCTAGGGTAGTCTGACAGCTGTCTGTACCAGCCAACCGTTTGTCTCTTGGAATTCTGACATTGCTTCGGTTTTCTCCAAAAGGGTGCAATTATTCCTCTGCGTCGCTTCGATTTGCTCGTGGCGGTTACTCCCCTTTTAGTCTATATAAGAAACGTCAGTTTCTGTATTCTGTCTTTTACGCTTATCCACTCTCTTAGATTTTCAGAGCTTCATTGCGAACCTTTCCATATCCTTTCCCCACCTTCTTCAGCCTTCTTCCAATATTTACATGGCTCCCCGCGGTCAGAGAGTCAAGCACATGGCTCCCAAGGGCGCCAACAAAGCCAACACTCCCAGAAATGTTGATGTCCCCTTGACCATCAGGGATGAGGTCGTGCCCCCCTCAGTGGAGGAACAGACTGATTTGGGCAGGACTGCAACCACTCCTGTGGTGGTGGACGGGCCTGAGCTGAACACGCCCATCTTCTCTCCGAAAGGCAAACCTTCGCCCTTTTACTACCCTGCTTTGGCAATATCCTCTGTTTCCTTTGTTTTTTATACCTACTGTGCTATACTTGAACTGTTCTGAGTAGATGTCAAGCCTAACGAATTGAAGCCAGCGTATTTTAAGACCATGGTGGCGCTTGGTATCTTTAATGCAGAGGATGCTCTTAGGTATCCTGGCTTAGGTCTGCATTTTCCTCACGACGGAGAGGTTTACGTTTATGCGGCCCAGGTCGATGCTGGGCTGCGTTTTCCTCTCTGTGAGGATTTGCAGACATTGTGCCAGTTTCACGGGATTCATCCCACGCAGCTCGTTCCGAATGCCCTCAGGATGTGGGTCGGTTTCAAGTTCCTGTGCATACGCCAAGAGTGGGAGTATTCACTGGCCTTGTTCCGATGTTTCCTCCGACTAGCAGCAGGGGCGAACCACCTCCACCATTTCCAACCACGCTGGCCGAAGTTTTCCGAATGGGGAGGCTCTCAAGCATGGAGTTGGAATGTTCATGTCCGTCTGGTTGACGATTTTCGGACCACCAACTCCAATTATAAGAAGTGTTACTTCTTTTATAAGGGGGGGTGCCCTGGAAATTGTTGATCCCGGACAAGGATTTCCCTCCTTCCTTCGAGGAGCTATCAGAGAGTGATCGGAACGCCATCGATGACCTATACCGGTCGCATCGGTCGTCCCAATTCAAGTCCATTCGCTCAGTGGTTGAAACTACTGAAAACATGCTTGAGATGGCAGGCATTCATCAAGCCACGCCAATCTTTGATGATTGGGTAACTTTCTAACCTTTTTCCTTGTTTTATCGTTTGTAGGCAAGGTCGTAGGCAAGAGCCAAAAACTGATAGGTCTCTTTGATGACCAGGGATCGGCGGGACTGTCCTCCGACCAGGCATTGCTGAACTCTCCTCCTCCCCCTCTAGGCATTCGTCCAAGAGGAAGTCTGAGGAGGTGCTTCCCTCGGCCACTGCTGACCCTCGCCAACCAGGTATGTTGCTTTGTTATTCGTAGATTTAACGTCTTCATACTTTGCGGTTTTTTGTTTTTGACATTTTGTCTTGTTGTTTTGCAGAGGAGTCCTCGACCGACATGGCCCGGGATCCTCCTCCTCCTCCCTCCAAGAAGGTCAGGAGTGAGGAATGCCCGGAAGTCGACCAGCATCCTCCTCCTCCCCCTCCTGGGGGCCCTTCCGCTAATAAATGGAAGGGTATGGACGTGGTGCCCCCTTCTCCCTCTCCCCAGGGCCCTTCTGCCACCAAGGGGAAGGTTTTGACCTTAGCACCTCCTGTTCCTACTGTGCCCACGGTTCCTCCTAAGGAGTCTGGGACCAAGAAGAAGGGGCATGCTGCTTCCAGCTCATCGAGGGCTCCTGTGGAGGAGCATTGCTCCCTGGCCAGCTTGTTTCAGCCGCTTGAATCAGCGAATTCTCGGGAGACTTGGGTCCCTTGTGGGGACCTTACGAAGAAGGGGTACCCTCCCCAGAAGAGCCTCCTGGGTAGCCCGGATATGTGTATGCGGCTTCTGGACGGGATAATTCCCCCTACGGACCGCTCGATTGTTCCCACGGAACTTCATCAGATCGAGGGGTTCCTTCGGTCCCACTTTGAACGAGTGGCTTTGGTAAGATCTCATATTTTTATTTCGTAGAGTCCTTTCTTTGTCGTTCCCTTATTGTTTGTTGTCCTGACAGCTTTTATTCTATATTTGTTGCCAGTTCGTTCGGGAAGAAGTGATTCTTGGCCGTGTCTTCGGGGAGCTCGCCGACAAGTATTCCAGTGTGCTCGTCGAGCTAGAGCAGTACCGAAGCACGGGGGTCACTCCTGAGCAATTGGGGACTATCAAGACGACTGCGGATGCAGCGATCGCCTTGGCAAATGATACGCGGAAGGAATACCTCAGGAAGGAGCAGCGCCTCCTTGCTGATGTCCAGAAGAGGGAGGCTGAAGCCGCTGCCGCTCTTCAGGACTTTGACGCTCTTCACCTGTGTTTAGATCAGGGAGAGATCGTCCGAGTTCGCCTAGATGCTGCACTTAAGGAAGCTCAAGCGCAAGGGGCAGAATCGGAGGCTCGCAGGGTCGCTGCCGAGGCGCAAAGGGCCGTTGCTGATGCCTAGAGGGAAGCTGCGGTGGCCCAGATGGAAGCTGCGGAGGCTCGGAGGGAAGCTGCGGAAGCCCGGGGGATTGCCCTGGAGGAGGAGAGGGATCGGCTAGCTGCACAATTGAAAGCCGTCCCTTCGCCCCAGAGCGTAGTCGAGGCATTCAAAGCCTCTGAGGATTTTGAAGACTGCGCTCTGAAGGTGATGAAGTTGGCGATCGCCGATTTTGTTTTGCCTAGCTTTATTGCTAGGTCTTTTGGCCTGACTTTTGGCGTCAGGGCTTTTTGGCCTAGCTTTGTTGCTAGGGCTTTTGGCCTGTCTTTGGCGACAGGGCTTTTTGGCCTAGCTTTGTTGCTAGGGCTTTTGGCCTGTCTTTGGCGACAGGGCTTTTTGTCCTAGCTTTGTTGCTAGGGCCTTTGGCCTAACTTTGTTGTTAGGGCTTTTGGCCTGACTTTGGTGACAGGGCTTTTGGCCTAACTTTGTTGCTAGGGCTTTTGGCCTAACTTTGTTGTTAGGGCTTTTGGCCTAACTTTGTTGTTAGGGCTTTTTGGCCTGACTTTGGCGTCAGGGCTTTTGGCCTAGCTTTGTTGCTAGGGCTTTTTGGCCTGACTTTGGCGTCAGGGCTTTTGGTCTAGCTTTGTTGCTAGGGATTTTTGGCCTAACTTTGTTGTTAGGGCTTTTGAGGCCTAGCTTTGTTGCTAGGGCTTTTGAGGCCTGACTTTGGCGTCAGGGCTTTTTGGCTTCGGCTTGCTTCGAGTGGACACGCTTTATGAAGGAATGGCTTTCTTTTATTGACATAATCAGTTTGATTACAAGCTATGCATAAAATCTTCTTAAATGCTCAGAATTAAATGGACGGGGTAACCTCTCGCCTTCGGTGGTTTCCAAATAGTAGGATCCTGGTGCGGCGATCTCTACTACTTTGTATGGTCCTTCCCATTTGGCTGAAAGTTTGTTTTTACTGTCCAGCCTTGTAAATTCTTTCCTTCTCATAACCATCTCCCCCACGAAAAATTGGCGAGCGCTGACTTTTCTGTTGAAATACCGAGCGGTCGGCAAGCGCATCTTTTCCTGTGTCTTTTCCGAGAGCCATCTCTTTTCCTCTTCTAAGTCGAGGTCAGTGCTGCGCTCGATCTCATTTGCCTCCGCGTTAAAGTGTAGGACTCTGTGGGTAGGCACTGCTAATTTAGCTGGAGCTACTGCTTCTGATCCGTACACTAAACTGAAAGGCGTTTCTCCTGTGGCCGCCTTAGGCGTTGTTCTGATTGCCCATAATACGTTTTCCAGTTCGTCTGCCCAGTTCCCCTTGAATGCTCGAACCCTTTTCTTGAGTCCTGCTAAGACAACCTTGTTGGCTGCTTTAGCTTGCCCATTCGTTTGAGGGTGATGTACTGAACTGAAGCGATGGTCGATATGATACTCTTCACAGAGCCATTTCAACTCCTTTCCAACGAATTGCGGACCATTATCGCTGATGAGTATTTTGGGAATACCAAACCTGCAGAATATGTTGACCTGCAGGAACTTGATAACTTGGAATTCCGTTGTCGAAGCTAGAGCTTTCGCCTCTACCCACTTAGTGAAGTAGTCGATTGCCACTATAATGTGAGTACGCTGACCAGTGCTAATGGGAAAAGGACCCAATATATCGATTCCCCATTGAGCGAAGGGCCAGACACCCACCATTGGGGATAATAATGTCGATGGTCGACCCGATCGTGGTGCAAACTGCTGGAAAATTTCACACTTCTGTGTTAATTCGGCTGCGTGTTTTCCCAAGGTCGGCCAGTAATATCCCAATCTGAATATTTTCCTGCTTAGCGATCGAGCGCCTTCATGACATGCTGCTGCCCCTTCATGAGCTTCTCGAAGAACCTTTTCTGTTTCGGGCAGAGCAACACATCTCAAGTAAGGCGTCGAATAACCTCTTCTGTAGAGTTCTCCATCGATGATTAGATAACTGGCTGCGAGTCTTCTATTCCTAGTGGATTCGCCTTCGTCCTCTGGGAGGATGCCTTCTTTCAAATAATTCTGGAACGGGGTCATCCAGGCGACCTGTTCTTGAATGTTGAAGACCTCCGCTCTGTTTTCAAGGACTGAACATAGGGCATTTTCCAAAAATTGCACATCCTGGATTGTCGCCCCTCCGAAGGCTAGCTTACTTAAAGAATCTGCCATTTGTTTTTTTTGGCGATGAATGAATTCAATCGCGAAATTTGGGATTTCTGCGACCAGCTTTTTGGCAATGCCGAGATATTTCTTCATCTTTTCTCCCTTTGCCTCGTATGCGCCATTAACCTGATTGACAATGAGCTCTGAGTCGCTTTTTACTTTAAGCGCAGCTATACCCATTCCTTTTGCTAGTCTGAGTCCAGTGATAAGAGCCTCATATTCTGCTTCGTTATTGGTCGCCGGGAATGTCAAGGCGATCGCGTATTTCAGAGGCTCTCCCTCAGGAGGAATAAGAATTAAACCTGCCCCCGAGCCTTCTTTTGATGAAGACCCATCCGTATAGAGTTCCCAGATTTGATCGTCGTTTGCTGACTGGCTTGGCCTGTTTTCTGCCTCCGCTTGACCGTTACTCGTGCTTTCCACTATGAAATCAGCTAGTGCTTGACCTTGATGGCCGTTTTTGGCGCAAATTTGATCCTGAACTCACTGAGCTCGATCGCCCACTAGACCATTCTTCCTGAAGAATCTGGCTTCATCAGGAAGTTTTTGAGAGGTTGATTGGTGAGGACCGTGATGTCGTGCGCATGAAAGTAAGGTCTCAGCTTCCGAGCAGCAATAACTAAGGCATATAGATACTTCTCAATCTGGACATATTTTATTTCTGCTGAGTTGAACATTTTGCTAATAAAATACACTGGACTCTGAACATTATTCTCCTCCCTTATTAAGACAGCACTGGCTGCCACATCGTTAATGCCTAAATAAAGGAAAAGCTGCTCGCCTGGAACGGGTTTTGCCAGAGCTGGGAGTGTTTGAATATGCCTTTTCAAGGACTGGAATGCTTCCTCGCAGTCTGGCGTCCACTCGAACTTGCGGTTGACCCTCAAGGTTTTGAAGAACGGGAGGGACCTGTCGCTTGCTTTGGAGAGGAAGCGGTTAAGAGCAGCTAGTCGGCCGTTCAGGCACTGGACTTCCTTATGGCAGGTTGGCGAATTCATTTCTTCTATGGCCTTTAGCTTTTCCGGGTTTGCTTCAATGCCCCTTTCGCTGACCATAAAACCCAGGAACTTCCCGGACTTGACTCCAAAGGCGCACTTTGCTGGGTTCAGGCGAACGCTGTGTCTCCTCATGCATTCAAAAGCTTCACGGAGGTCGGTGGTATGAGGATTGCCTTTGATGGATTTGACGAGCATATCATCTACGTAGGCCTCCATGTTCCTTCCCAGCATGTCCTGGAACAGTCGATTCACCATCCGCTGATAAGTTGCCCCGACATTGATGAGACCAAAGGGCATCACCTTGTAGCATAGAATGTCCCCGTCAGCATAGAAAGCAGTGTGGGCCTTGTCATCTGGATGCATTCTGATTTGGTTGTAGCCTGAATAGGCGTCCATGAAGCTCAGCATCTCATGACCCGAGGTAGCATCGACCAGCTGATCAATTCTCGGAAGGGGATATGAATCTTTGGGGCAAGCCTTGTTTAAGTCGCGGAAGTCGACGCACATCCTCCACTTGCCGTTTGATTTCCTGACCAAAACTGGGTTGGCGACCCAGCTCTGGAATCTTACTTCTCTGACGAAGTCAGCTTCAATCAACCTGCCGACTTCCTGCCTGATCGCCAAACGCTTATCAGTCCCGAATGATCTTCTCTTTTGGGCGATCGGCTTGATGGAGGGGTCTATCCTGAGCTCATGAGAGATAATATCTGTGCTGATTCCTGGCATGTCGCTCGGCTGCCAGGCGAAGAGCTCTTTGAATTCCTTGAGGAGGGCGGTCATGGCCTCCTTCTGATCCTTTTTCAAGGTGGTCCCAATGCGCACCTTTTTGTCTGGACCATCGATCTCGACCTCCTCCAATTCCTCCATGGGTGCTGGCCGAGCCAAGTCCTCGCGGGGATCGGCCTCTGTCTCGATGGCGAGAGCCTCCCTTTGGTTCTTCCTGCGCAGGTAGTTCACATAACATTGTCGCGAGGAAGGCTGATCTCCGAGCACTTCTCCAATCCCATTGGGAGTGGGGAACTTCATCTTCTGGTGAACAGTGGAGGCCACAATCTTATTTGGGTTGATCGTGGTCCTCCCTATGATGGCGTTGTAGGATGTAAGTGAATCGACCACCAGGAAAGTGACCGACACCTTAATACTTTTCCACCCCTCGCCAAATATTACTGGCATGGTTATAGGCCCCAGTGGATAAGTTGTTCTTCCCGCAAACCCGATCAGCGGAAAGTCGACCTTCTTCAGGTCGCGTTTGGATTTGCCTATCTTTTCAAAGGCGTCCAGAAATAGGATGTCGGTCGAGCTGCCTCCGTCGACCAGAATCCTTGCAACATCACAGCCGTCAATATCTGCCGTAATGACCAGAGCATCGCTGTGGGGCGTGGTGACGTGTGCCAAATCATCTTCAGAGAATGAGATGACAATGTTCTCTTCAGGTCGGGGCCGCTTCCCCAACTGAACTGCCGTAGAGATCTGAGTGACGTAGACCTCTCTAGCGCTTGACCTCTCGCCGCCTGCGCCGAATCCTCCCGCAATCAGTTTCACTCTCCTCTTGCTTCTAGAAGGCTCAACTTGATCTGCAGGGGCTGGTGAACGATGCCTCCTAGGGGGCGTTCGACTTCGGTCTCGCCCTGCCACAAATTCCTTCAACATTCCCCCCCTGAATCAGCCTCTCTATATCCCGCTTCAGAATCTTGCAATCGTCTGTCTTATGGCCCTTGCACTTATGGTATCTGCAATAGCTCTCGACATCCTTGCCCATGGGTAGCCCACCTCGACGAGGCATCGGTGGCCTCGCCAAGGATCTCCTCTCCATCTCGACTAGTACCGCTGAGATCTGCCTATTTAAAGGAGTGAAGTACTCAGGGACCTCTGGATGGCGAGGCGCTGGAAGAGACTCGACTCGGGGCTTACTTTCTTTTCCCTTCTTCTCCTTCTTTACCTCCTTCTTACCATCGCGTCGGGGTTCATGGGTTACCCTTAGCGAGGTCGTCAGGAGGTTAGCCTCGATGTTTGCGCGTTCAAGGTCTATGAAACCTTTTGCCCTGGACGTCAACTCCTCCAATGTCTCTATCTCCTTCACATGGTAGCTGTTTCACAGCTTTCTCGAGGCCTTGTTGGCCACATCCAGACCTCTGTAGAATGCTCGAATGATCTCCCCATCCGAGATTCGGCGATCTAATTCTGTGACGTTTTAATGAAAAGGCCCGTAGAAGTTGGACAGCGACTCTCCAGGCTGCAGTTTGACCGAGTCAAGGGCGACCACGCTCTTCAGCAACTGGCGCTCGCCCATATATCTCTCCAGGAACTTGCTTCTCAACTCTGCCCAAGTTCCGATTGATCCTGCAGGGAGGCCGAAGAACCAGGACGAAGCCGAACCCAAAAGAGTAGATGGAAATAGCAAAGCCAAATGATTGGGATCGTTTGGCTTACCCAGAAGGGAGGCCTCATGCTTGTTGACATGTACGGTGGGATCTCCTCCACCGCTATACTCAGGTATGGCCCGAGCAACCACATCCTTCGGGATTTTGATAGCGACGAGCGCGTCGGTAAAAGGATGAGAGGACTGCTCCTTGAAGGGAGCCACGACTGTCAACTGTCTTTCCTGGGGCCTTTTGTTGAGGAGGTCATCCATCTGATCCACAGTGCAGTACATGGGAGAGGCTCCGGGTGGAGGAGGACCGGAAGGATTGGCAGTATATGCGGCTGCTGGCTCCTTGGTGTGTGCTGGAGGTAGGGACTGTTGACCTGACGTCATCTCCTGATCCTCCTGAGGCGTTGTGGGACCAGGATCTGCCGCTTCTGAAGGTGAAGGCCCTGTGGCAGCAGGGCGGTGGTTTTCCTTAGGAGCAGAGGGATTGTTTTCCTGAGGAGCAGGGGCTTGGCGGCGCGCCTGTCCTAGGATGGCTTCCAGCAGGGAGACCATCTCGGGGGTTAAATTAATATCATGCCCCGCAATGTGGACTGTCTGCGGTGCGGGGGCTCCGTTTTGATCAGCAGCTGGGGTCGATCTTGAATCACCGACTTGTTCTCGAGCTGTCCGCAGAGGAACAGCATTAACTCCTGCTCGGCTGGCAGGTTCTTGTTGAAGCGGTGAAGCGGCGGCGGAATCAGAGCTATCTGAGGGTCGCTCCCTAGTCTGATTCCGACGGTTGCTTTGGGATCGAGTTCTCATGGCTGAATTGCTCGTTCCCACAGACGGCGCCAAATGTTGGATCGTGAAATCCTGAATGCTGATCTGGCAGTGAATTGAATGCCAGACAAGGTTGGGATGACACTTCAGCTCCAACTCCGGTGAACCTGCAAGTAGGGGAGCGCAACAGAGGGGGTCCCTCTGGGTCCCTCTCCGATGCTTAAATGAGTATGTGTGTGTATAAAACTCAAAACGTAAAGAACGTATGTAAAGTAAGGGTATTTATAGGGTAAGAGAGATAGAACCGTATATGGCAGCTGAATATCTTAGTGTATATTGTATTGCCCAAGATTCGGATCGTCAGTTACTGCGAGATATTGCAGTTACCAAATCTAATCCTTAGTGAATATGTGACCGAGATATGCGGGATATCGTGGCCACTTCCTTATTAACGGTTTTGTGGGACCAGAGGAGAGAGGCAAGGCTCTCTTCGGGGCGAGCACTCCCATATCGAGCAGTGGAAGGTCGCGACCTGGTAGAGAATGGCGAGCAGTCTGGGAGCCTTTGGCGTCCCTATAGACTTTGGGCTCGATTCTGGATTACTCGATGGTGGGCCAAGTTTGGCTTGTACTTGGGCCGATCCGGTTCGGATGTCATGGGTTTACCCCCTATATAGTTATTGGGCCTTCGAGGCCTTTTCTTACTGGGCTGTCACTATCAATACCCAACAATACCTAACTTTGAAAATGAGAACACTAGTAGATAAGACATTGTATCTATAAATTAGATTTGTTGTAACACAATTCTTAATTCAATTCAGTACAATGTTCTCCCTTATCAAATCAATGTCATCTTAATTCTCCCCTGAGCAGTGTTCCTGATTCTGGAACTCAAACCAAAACATTTGAACAAAACTCTTATCCAACAACGTTCGTCCAAGCTCAAATCCGCTGCCGCGACGGATAGAAGATGAACTCGCCGATCGGGATGTCGCCGCAGCACAACGTCGCGATCAACGGTAGGTTCAATAAGGGGTTGTTCATGAAGCCGATGAACTACTACAACAATAAAAACAACAACAACAATAACCTTAACGTTAATGTTAGAGGGACCAATAAAGTTAAAATCGACAAGAAGAGCGTAGCCGGTGGAAACAAAAAGAACAACGCTATGAGGAAGGCAGGATCGACATGAGGTTCAAGACCCTGTCACCATTGGAGTCCCTGCCCAAACACGAGATTGTCGTAGATACATTTTTCTGTAGGAGATACAGTCGGCCACCCTCGGCTGTGGCGATTGTCCACCGTTGCGCTGATTTTTTGAAGTAGAAAACAAGAACGCCGAGATCATGCCGAAGAATGGTTCTACGGTAATAAGAAAGATAAGAAAAAAAAGGATGAAAAAGCAATGACAGAAGAAACATTTATGTTAGAGGTATCCCATGATATACAGAGCTACTTTGAAAATGAAAGGATAAAAACACATAAACAAAAAGGAAAACAAAAGATGATGTTGATGCCATGATGTCAGCCCCTAAGCAAGGAGGAACGGGAAAGGAGACAACATGCAAAAGTAGGTGGAGTGGTTGTTGAACAATTGTTTGTGTTGTTGGTTTCTTAGTTTAGATATTTTTGTTGTGTGAGAAATATAGAGGAGAATGTGCGGTGCGTTTGGGGGTAGTAGGTAGTGGATGGATGGAAGATGTGTAAAAAAACGAAAATAAAAAAAAGGTGAGGATCGATTAAAACTCGCACTCCATGGGCACTGAATGTTGTGCAAATTGAGCATTGAATACCCTATTGCTCACTTAAGGGGGAGTGTGAGAATATTGTTTATTTAAAAAAAAAACGACACTCCTTGAGCACTAATGTTGTGCAAGTTGAGCATTGAAGATCCCACTGTTCAACTTGAGGGAGAGTGTCCAACAGTAAAATCAAAGCAGCCTTAGCTCTGATAGGGTCAAGTAAAATCAGAGCATCCCTAGCTCCGATAGGGGCAAAGAAAAACAGAGCATCCTTAGCTCCGATAGGGTCAAACAAAAGTAGAGCAACCCTAGCTCCGATAGGGTCAAACATAAGTAGAGCAGCCCTGGCTCCGATAGGGTGATACCACTTCCGATAGGTACCAAAGAACAAAAGAAAGCATCATGCCTGAAGAAGATCTATACACCGCAAACTGGGTCGTGTCAAGGCATAAGGTGTACCAACAATATTCGGAGAAAAAGCACGAATAACAGAAGAGAGAGAGCAAGCCAAGCTTTCCTTCGTCATACCTGAGTCCTTCCAAAGTCTCAGACAATAAGAGATGCAACACGTCCACATAGGAGTCATGATGAGACAAGTCCATGCGATGCACCACAAAGGAGCAGGAGGCTTCACCAGCCTAAGGTTTACCGGCTAGAGAATCCATATCAAGGGTCCACAACCGAGCAAGAAAGAACATATGAAAGGATCACGTGCATGAAGATCAGGTATGTGTTTCAGTATATGAACACATACAAAGGCCTGTCTGATAGGACATGAAGGCTATTCATCAGTCCGTTGTTGTCAACGAAGTTCGTCAAGAAACTTCCACCACTCTGCGTAAACCAGGGAAGATATTTAACGCAATAATGTGCAAGTTAAACATTGGAGATCGCACTGTTCAACTTGAAGGTGAGGGTTAGAAAGTCAAGTAAATTTGGAAGGTCAAAAAATTAGTAAGGAAATTCTACAACAAATCAGCAAGTAAATCTGGACCATACCTAACTTTGAAAATGAGAACACTAGTAGACAAGACATTGTATCTATAAATTAGATATTTTGTAACACAGCTCTTAATTGAATCCAATACAATGTTTTCCCTTATCAAATCCTTATCTTCTCAATTTAGCCCACAATTAGAATTCCAACATAATGGACACCCATTGTCAATAACACATCTCGATACATCCACTTTAAACACCCTGAATCGCAAGCTGTCACTCACCTATGTTTAATGTGTTCCTCAATTGTCTCGTAATATACTATCCAATAATAGCTTATTATCTAATAACTGTACAATAACATTTTATGGATCCTCTTTTTCTATAAACGAGAAGCAAACTGGGAAACCTCTTCTTAACGTCAAATCCTCGAGTATATTATACCCAGTTTCAACCAACAGCATCATTCGTCCTCAACACCATATTTTCGGTCATATAGCATCTATCGACCATTGGCACACTCGTCTTGGTCATCTCAATTTCCAAACTCTCCTTCATCTACGACCCTATCTTCCAATAACTCACTTCACAGGTACACCCAAGTTTTGTATCTTCTGTTGTTTGGGTAAACCACATCGTCTGTCGTTTATTTCTATTATTCATACGACATCGTCTCCTCTAGTATTGATACATTCAGAATTTTTGGACCCAACCCTGTTTATTCTTTTTGGGTTTCAAATACTTTGTGTTATTTGTTCATGATTGCTATAGATATTGCTGTATATTCCCTATGAAACATAAATATTTAGTCCTAATGCATTTTCATACTTTTCGTTTATCTGTAGAAACTATTTTTTCATCCAAAATTCATTGTCTTCAAACTGATGGAGGTGGCGGATACACTAGCAATGACTTCAAAAATACTTGCATGATCTAGGGATAACACATCGTCTTTCTTGTCTCGAAACACCGTCATAAAATGGATTGTCTGAACGTTAAGGGGGTAGGGGCGTCGCGGAAGGGTGATCGTGAGAGTAAGTAGGTAGTAAACGTAAACTTTCATTGATACTGGAAGTAGTTTTACATACACAAATTCACACTCTCTAACACTTAAACTCTTAAGGGTTCTCACATGTTGGTTCTCAACAGTAAGTATCCTTCTTATAGACACTTTTCTTATAGAACATCCTAAAGCTAAGATAAGATTGATTGGGTGCACTCTGGGCCCCATCGTCATCACTTCTTGTCCTATCTTTAGTTCTGCTCCATTCATAGGGCATGGCTCCCCACACTCCTTTATTCTTACACACATAATTAAAGTAGCTTTTGTCACATCAGCTTTTGTCACATTAGCTTTTACATTAGTGGAAGACCCACCATCTCTTCCAGTAATTGCGCCATTATCTGAGACTCTTCCTATTCCTTATAACAGTAAAAACCCATACATACATCCCTTGTTGGGCGGGCCTCTAGTCGTGCAAGATTGTAGAATGCCATGGCCATGAGAAACCCAACCTCTCCCCGAAATCTTTGGGCTTGCTGCTCATAAAGTTGTTCCAATTCTCGTTTGGCCGCATTATCTTCTTTCCATGGTAATGACAGCCTATCGTGGATCTTTCTCCTGTGTAGCTGCTTGGTTTTGTATTTGAAATACGCCATTCTTGATATGCTTCCGGAATCAACAACTTCATTGTACTACTGAGGTATACCTCCTGCTTGGAGGTGTTGTACCCCTTGAGCCCAACACTCATGAGCTCATTGATAGTTGGCTCCAACTGCTTCATCGTAGTGTTTAATTCAGATATAGGGGTGGTCCTCCCATTGGTTTCTCTTTTCTTCTGCTGCTGGTTTCTGCATCCATTCTGTACAAATTAAATAACTTGTTATTCGTGATAAGGTATCAGCAAGAACATTTTGATTTCCATCTATTCATTCAATAATTATTTCCACGTATGTTCCGGTGAGGAAATCCACAAAACTCACCATCGAACCATGGATGGCTTATGTTGAGAACTCTTATTGTAGTAGCTGACTATCGCTTAACAATCCATCTGAAGCGTAGCGTTCACTTCTTTTTTCTTCCACTTACACACTTCTCCTCATCCGTCCATACAACCATGATTTTCAAAAGTTATATGTGTGATGCTTGGTGGTAATTCCATATCTGGGAGTTCTTGTACCTTATTCTTTATCTGCCTCACAATTTCCCAATCTGAGGCATTCATTCACTTATCTCCATGGGGGCATGTTTTCTCATAGAGGGATCCTAAGAGGATCACTAATTTTGGTATGTAAGACTTGGCCTAATTGAGGATGCCTAACCAATATCGTTAGCCCCTTCTTTTCCTTAAGGCTTACCTCACCAAACTCTGCAATCTTTTTAATGATATGTGTCAGACGTCAGATCCAATTTTCCCTGAACCTTTTGAAAAATATTTTTACTATGTTCGCTTGAAAATGTCGGGTCTTGGAGAATGACAGGTCTGGTGGAGTGGGGTCATCAATCAGACAGAAAAAATGAAAGAGTCACCACTGATTAATTAGAGGCTAATCGGAATCACCACTGGTGTTAACATCCTAGGGTACAATTGCCCGTGGCATTTCTGCCTTAATGTGGAACTGAGGATCCTAACTGATGAGATCTCTACTTCAATTGGCAACACGAATTCAGTCCCGTATACAAGGGAGAATGAGGTTGCCCCCATTGATGTCCGTATTGAGGTTCTGTCTGCCTTGAGTGCCTAAGGTAGCTTGTCGTGTCATTCCTTTATTTGTTGCTTCCACTACGTCATTCATTTATGGGTTATATGGAGATGATTTTTATGCTTGATCACAACCCATCGAACAATTTAGATTTCTGGCATTGCCGGTAATGATTGACTTCGAAATCTCATGACGCATGATGATGTCGTGCCTAATGAAAAATCCAATGGCATTTGCCATTATTTACGCCAGGGTAATAAGCTCCACCCCATTGGTGAAGTAATCAATCGCCACCAATATGAATCGATGGCCCTTGAGCGCCTTTGGGAAAATCATGTTGATTACATTGATGCCCCACCTTGAGAAAGATCACGGGGAAGTCATGGGACAAAGATCGTGCAGTGACCCGCAGATTTGATCCGCGAACACTTGATAGTGGTGATAATGTTGGACGTGTTTTACACAGTCAGTCGTCTTGGTGGACCAAAAGTATCCAAGTCTGGCACGCTCATGTGTGGATCACAACAACCTAAATGAATTTTTTCCATTAAACGCTCAACTTCTTCAGCATTTACGCAGCTCGAATAATTATCACCGAATAATCATTTGTACAAAGTCACGCCGCTTGGAAAATAATTGCAAGGCATCCCTCGCTTAACCTTTCAGTCATTTTCTTGTGGCGTTCTCTAGGAACTCTCCATACTCCATACATATTTTATATATGTGAACCATATGTGACCGTATGATTCTTTGATTGTAAAACCGCCTTGATTTTGATCTCCACTAGCAGTTTTTTTTTGTTTCCCGGAGAGATTTTACTTGTGAGTGTAAGTGTTGCCAATTTATTTGTATGCAAGGAAGCAAATAAGAGCACGAGGTGATCTTTGGTCTACTTCTCTTCTTAGCATTTTTCGTCCCATTGGCGATGACGTTGTTGGCACCGATGTTGTTGTCCTTTCATGTTTCTCCCCCTTCTGGGAATCCGATCAGTTGGACGCACTCCGCCATACTGTGACAAAACTTCCCGTAGCGGCTACATCTCATGCCCTTTCGATTGACGCTTTTGTCAACAATGGTGTATCTCTACATCGACAACAACGTCTCCCCTGTTGTCAATAACGGCGTCTTCCCGCGTCAATAATGGTGTCTTCTCTGTAGGAGTCAACAACGACACTTGCCTTGTGTCAACATTGGCGACTCTTCTGCAGGAGTCAACAACGACGTTTGTCCCGTGTCAACAATTGCGTCTCCATTGCGTCGCTTCATCTCTATTTAAGTCGTCTCTACTTCAGCTAGATCAAGCGATAGGGAGTTGGTTTTCTCATCTCCTTTAGTTTGTAAAACAACATTCTCTCTTCCAGTGGCCGATTGTGGTCTGGTGGCGTGGGTCAATTTGGCTTTGATTGCCACTTCCTCTGAGCGAGGTGTAAGATAGAAGTTGGACTCGATTCTGGTGTTGTGAACCTCGGCGTCCCACCTGGTTTTCGGTCTCTTTCTAAATGGATAATTGCATAAGCCAATTCCACCTCAGGTAACAGATTTTTTTTAGATTAAATCTTGTTTTTCCATATCGTACTCACCAGTTACTGCATTCAGGAATTGATACAATTTGGTCTCTACTCGTTTTATGTTCCAAATTGCAATGTTTTCTAGGCCAACTGGTATATGATGATGACGAAAAGGAAAATACGATCGATTTGTTACTTGATCGAGAATTATGTCTCTGATACCATGTTGAACAGACTAAGCAATAAGTATTTGGTGACCCTCCTCACTGGATCCTTCACTGTAATGTATAGAGTCGGATTCGGCATGGGTGCCCCCATACAAGATTGAATCAAAGTTCCCTTGTTGTTTCGGAACAACAAGGGTGCTCGAGTCGTCGAATGTCGCATGAGTTTCGGAAACCTAAGTTCAAAATACCATAGTGAGAATAACGAATACACAATTGATCATGCATGATTGGTTTTGAAAATTTTGCATGTTCCGTTCATTCCGTTAGTAGAATTTGATTACATATATGGAAAACAGTTTTAAAAAAAACACTTTAAAAGGATTTGGTCAATCGAAGTCTAGTTCTTAAGACGTTTCACATGACGGCACAAGTCGTTGAGTCCATTTGTTGTTTGTTCTTTTGTTCAAAGGATGGTTGAGGACATTCATTTTAAAAATCTTTTTATTATCCTTCGTCTGAATTAGTCAAGGGTGCCATTCAACTTAGCTACGTTGCCCCCACATTTCTCCAAGGTGCCCCCTCATTGCTAGAATGATGGTGGTTGTTCGGGTATATCCCCGATTATCTCCTCCGGGTTAAAAGAAGGACTTCCAGGTGCCGAATGGAACTTGTGAATTTATTCAGTTGCTGTTTATCATGCGAACGCGTTTTCCACATTCCAGAAATCAGACAAGGCATTAAGGAGAACCATGTTGACTTTGTAACTTGTGAGCTCGTGAATCTCACCAATCTTATTCTTCACGTATTTCTGATTCCCTTTCATCATAGCTTTCCATATTCAGGCATTTTTCGACTGTAGGGGTTGTATGGCCTTAATGTGAGGGCAATGATTTGTTTGCTTCATCCTTACCAAAGATAGTGCGTGAAACGTCCTAAGGATACAATAGAATGAACAGAACTTACATTAAAAAAAATGCAATGCAAGTGCCAGAATGTAAATTTCATTGGTAAGGTTCGTATTACATTTACAGCAGTGTGAAATATACAATACAAAAGGCTCAATCTTATACATGTCATGATCTTGGGTCAAAACAAAACACATTTACATAATGGGCCAAACTCCCATCTATGGTTGTTGGGCTGACTTCTAAATCGCAAATGTTGGGTTGAATCTTTTACATTAATTGTGGGTCAATTTCGCATCCAAATAATTGGTATGAATTCCCATTTACATTCGTTGGGCCCAAAAATGGAACACACACAAAACTGGTAAAGGTTAAACATGGTTTGGAGCTTTTGTTTTAAATGGATGGAATTTCTAAGTCATCATAACTAGCAGAACCTCACCCCTAAAGAGGATCACGGGCCTATTCTGATCAACGAGTTGAGTTGTTTGGGTGCGTATCGGCGGTCCAAACCGCTTTAGGCGCATTCCCCTACTAAACTCCCTAAGCTCATGTGCTCCAGGTCCGAACGGGTAATGGTAACCAGCGTGTTGTGGGCAAAATGAGAATTTATATCATCTCAAATTATTACATTTACATCGCTTTTTGGATAACATTTAGAGACGCAAGCATGAGCGAAAACAGTCAAAATGGATATAGAAGAATATAATATGGCAAAGCAAACATGACAAAGTTTAAACCCTCTAAAAGACATCTCCAATAGAGTCGCCAAATTGTCGGACGTTGGATCTGACTTTCCCCAACCCTTTTGAAATTAGTTTTTTTATTTTGTTTGCTCGAAAATGCCTGGTCTTAGAGAGCGACAGGTCCGGTCGAGCGGGGTCATCAACCGGAACACAAAAAATGAAAGATTCGTCACCGATTAATTAGAGGTAATCAGGATCCTAAAATTTGCCTAAAGTACATGGTGTTAACATCCTAGGGCTTGGAAAGGTCTACGTCCAGAGAATTGAGTTCGGAGTTTGATTACGTCCTAAGAGCTCGCGAACTCATAACCCGCCATTTTGGTACTTTAGTTTGCTTTTGAATTTATTTTTACTGAATTACCTGTTTCGATCATGCTTCGCCAAAAAGATTACATGCACATTTTTTTTAATTAAGTACAATATCAAAGCATTATTTTTATTTAATTTAAAATAAAGGGTTAATAGTCACAGTGCCTCCTAAAGTTTGGGCGAAATTTAAGATTCCCCCTTAAAGTTTAAAATTTTAAATATTAGTCCTAAAGTTTGGACGATTTCAAAAATCGCCCCTTTCCGTCCTAAGTCCGTTAATTTGGAACGGAAAACGGTCATGTGCCTAGCACGTGACTTCACATAAATATTAAAGACCAAAATGCCCTTAAATCAGTTTCCTGAAGAACGTACAATCCCGGGCAACTCTTTTTAGTTTTTTCCTTCTCCTTGTCGGAGTGAGTCTCTTCCTTTTCTCATCTCCGGACTCCAGTCCTCATTCTAATCTTTACTCTGAATCAGTCAGTATATAGACTTCTTTTTCTTCCTTCTTGAGCTGCTCCTTGCTATTATTTCCAACTCTTCAAATCTTTCTCTCTCCTCCTTTCTCTCTCTAGACGAGGAACAGCATCAAACCAAGTATTCAAACAAAGACCCTTTTCCCTTATATTCTTCATTCCCTTCGAATTTTTTCCTGATTATACCCGATTCCTGAATCAAAATCCATTTTTTTTTTTTTGCATCCTTTGTGCTCTGTTCTTCAAAGAGAACCTTTTGGAGCCTCCCGTCTCTTCCAATGGTCTTCTCCAAGAAGCCGCAAGTAGATATCTGCTTCGAATCCGAACCCAAGAGGCGGGTAATCGCCGGAGTGTCGATACGGGCATCGTTGAAGCCAATAAACACAGAGTCAACAAGTCTCAACGAAGAAGATAGACAAGACAATGACGAGGAATCTTGTTCTACAACCCCAACAGCAAATGAATCAAGAATTCCCAATAAACTGTCTTCAGAAACTGTTTTAAGGGCATTTTGGTCTTTACTATTTATGTGAAGTCACGTGCTAGGCACATGACCGTTTTCCGTTCCAAATTAATGGACTTAGGATGGAAAGGGGCGATTTTTGAAATCGTCCAAACTTTAGGACTAATATTTAAAATTTTAAACTTTAAGGGGGAATCTTAAATTTCGCCCAAACCTTAGGGGGCACTGTGACTATTAACCCTAAAATAAATAAACAAAAGATAATAGAGTTAATCGTGCTCAAAATGGTGGTTTAATCGTGCTCAAAATGGTGGTTTAACTTTGGGAATGATTTTTAAACGTGTCAAACATACAGGAATGATTTTTAAAATACGAAGCAAATTGGACTAATTAGTGACAGCTTGAGAAGTAATGGGATGTCCAGAAATGTTTAGGGACCAATGGTGAAATAGTTTGACACGTAATTGTGGAATTTCAATATAACATTGACCATTGTTGTCACTTTCCATATGTGTAGTTAAAGTTCTATTTTAATTATTTACATACTATAGTCTTTCTGATTTTTTTAGAGATGGTTGAAGTAATATATTTTTAAATGAGTATTCTAGTAGACTATAAATATTAAATTTAGAATATTCCTTATTTTTCAACTATTTCAAAAAATTAAAACATTAGATACATAATTAAATTAAAACTAAAATTAAATGAATGACATTTACCAAAGGTTAATTACTAAAGAGTATCAATAAATAAACATGAGATGATTAATACAATAATATGAGAATTGCTTCAACAACTATATTTGAAGTTTATAACAGAGCAATTGGAATTATTAGTGTAGTGGTAAATTTTTCATCATTTTAGATTGTAGTTTAGTAAATATGAGGTTCATTTAATAATTGGGAAAAGTATGAAAAAGATGTAATATGTTTGCCCAAAGTGGTAATTGATTAAACTTATTTTGGACTGTAGATTTATTATGTTTCATTTTGTTGTTTTTTTATGAAACGTTAGATTTTCCGTTAATTTTTCCGTTGAAATTGTTCACGTGCATCTCATGTGACCTTTTTTTAACTTTAAAAGAAAAATTAATTCAAAATGTTGAAACTACCCTCCTCATCTTTTCCCTCCAGTTACCGCACCCATGGTCCCTCTATGCCACGCTTTCCTTTCTCGTACCATCTTTCAAAGCTTTTTTGTATTCTTCTGGTGACCCAAGAGCCATGAGTCTAGAACTAGGTATCCCAAGCTTCTCGATTAGGTAATGCTCTGCAAAAGAACCCACTTGATAGTCAATCAGATCATCGCCTTCTCTCAGAGTATCGATACCTTTTATAGGAGAGAATAATTGTTGAACCGTGAGGCCGGATGTTAGATTTGCAGTGTAGCTCGAGTTGATGATCAAGACTACGAAAAGCTAGATGACGAGCACTGAACTAGCAAGAGTGTTGACTGAGGAACATCGAATGGATGAAATCGAATGATAAAAACAAACAAAGATGAGAATAGTGGTCAAGATTTCAACTTACTGTGGGCAAAAACTAAAGTCGACAAGTTGAACCTGTAGAATTGTAAGGAGATTTGTTATTTCATACAGTAAATAGGCTAAGGAAAAAAAATCAAAACTTTAGGCAGCAGTATGTGATTTGGCACACTTCCTTCATAAGAATATGTGGCTTATCTACTTAAAAGGCAAGCATATACTGAAAAAACAACACAAACGCTACCATCAGACATGCACACAAAAATATCCCTTTTTTTTATACATATTTAAGTTCATGTATACTAGCCTATTTTTTAATTTTTAAATAGTGTATCCCCATTCCACAATGTCTAGATCCAGCATTGACTACTAAAAAGTCTAAAACCAACCAAGCAGGATGAATTGCATATGCGTTTGTTGATACAAGAAAAACAATTTTTTCTTCATATGATGGATTGCATCATATGGGTCTTGCTAATATTTATTTAGACAATGATCAAATCAAAAAATGCAAATAGAAATTGCTGTCCATAGATTGTCACCACAAGATTGTTGCAATTTGCTATTTAGGAGAGTCTCTAAATTCGTTGTTTATTCTGTGCTCAAGTATCCAAACGACGAGTTCTATGATGAAAAAACAAAGCTATTACTGCCCACATTTCTTTGCTAAATGGCTTCAGAAAAGTCTAGTCGTCCATGTTTAAGATAGTCCACGATTCTTGGTGAAAATTGATACGATAAGATAGTCAACATTTTTTCGCTTATGGTTGTGTGAAATCCACATACCACAATCCTTGGAACATAAAAATTTCACTTACATCTATTGTGATCAAATTGACAAGCTCATTGTAGCTCAGATTTTGAATCCCATTGTCGTAACAAATGAATTAACAAGGAACATGATAGGGTAGTAAATTCACAACAACCACAAAAACATCGATGCATAAACCTTTGAACAGATTATCAGATCCACAAACTTTTGACACAAATTCACGAAAGTTGACACGATTCAGGACACCAATTCTCAGTTGCTTTCCATTATTAGGAAAGACCCATCCTCGAGGAATTGTTAATGTCTCACCAGGACATATAACACTATAAAGTTACTGACTCGAACTGGAACAGTTAGGTGGTTTCGAATAAATGGTTTATGGAGGCACAGTTGATAAACTAGTGTAGTTGAACCAGTACTCGATTCGCCTCATCCTACTTCCAACCACATTGATAACATCAAATGCAGGATTTGTGATAGATTTGTTGGATCCAAACTTGATTGAACCTGTCAACCCAGTAAAATTTGATCCTAATATGTTTTTCAACAGCAGTGGACCGTCGTTGAAGATGTTCATTGCATCAAGGGTGGACTCTGCCTACAAAACTGATCCTTGAATCATTGGAGAACGATATTACTCCACCCTGATCAAAACATGACTTGATAGCACGAGCAAGAATCCATACCGCGTCATATGCATAAAACCCGTAAGAGCTCAATCCCAAAGAATTGCTGGCTAATCGGTTCCACCTAGATGAAAAATTTTTTTTCTATCAGGATCTGCAGTATGTTGACGAAGAACAAGGATTCCCGGCATAGATTCTGTCATCTCAGATGGAACATTCACCTAATCAAGAAGATATGTGAGCCAATCTGTAGATAATGTGGTGCCATTGTTGTTGGGAGAGCCGAAGATCTGATAAGGAGGGGACGAACACTTCGAAAATTTGGGAGGGGACTAACCGAACACTTCACGTGAATGAAGAACAAGCAGGAGGGAACGACTGCATATAACAACAATGAAGAACAGATGGGCATTTGAGAAATTTCACACTAAACAGAGTTCACATTCAAGGCATGTGATGACTTAACAACCATTTTTCACGGAAGCAAACAGACTTCATCAAAAACCAACAACATCAAACATGTTACATAAAAAACAAACAATGTGTCGCTTTTACCACTTTGGGCAAACATATTACATTTTTTTCATACTTTTCCCCTAATAATTAGTTTCCTTGAAATTGATTTGATAATTAGTTTCTTTGAAATTAGTAAGGGCAAATATGTAAAGTGCTATTAGGGCACTTTAGTCTTTTAGCAAAAATGGTTTGTGTAAAGTAATCGATGGTTTTGAGAATATAACATCCCCAAAACGAAATTCTATGTGCAGACTAAAAATTACTTTTTACAGACCAACCTTGTTAAAATACCAAAATTTCCTAATAGTATATTACTAAATTGATAAATTACAAATTGCTTTCCGTATACCAGTTATTCATGTTGATTCTCTTTCACCGCAAGCTACACATTTACTGTTATCATCTTTGTCACCCTCCGTTGTGATTTCTCAATTATTATTTTCTAATCACGTTGCTGATTTCTCCTTTAATAATCATTATGCACTTTCCGCTTTATAACTCAAAAATCGAGAAGGGCAAACCGATTTTTGAGTTAAAAATCAGTAAGTGCAGATCAATTATTAGAGGTTACTAAGAAACCACACTTCAAATTAAAGGATTTAATTCAATCATTTCATGAAAAATTGATACATTATGAATAATTATTGAAAAATGAATTATGTCAATTAAAAGATGTGAGGTGGTTCGAGAAAAAATGATTTCAAGAGTAAAAATAGTCATTCGCTAGACAACGGCAATAATGTTAGGGGGATGACAGTTGTGGAACGAAGATGAGAGTGATGACCGACGATAAGAGAATGACAATTGAGGAGTTACAACGATGGGTGACAATGATGATAACAGTAAAATGTGTTGATTACGGTGAAAGACAATCAACATGAATAATTGGTCTATGGAAAGTAATTTTTAATTTATCAATTTAGTATGAAAAACAAACATATACAATATTTTTAGGACATTTTGATATTTTAATAAGATTGATATATAAAAAGTAATCGTTGGTCGATTTTTGTTTTTTAAAAAAAATTCAACCTTT
This sequence comes from Chamaenerion angustifolium, assembly GCA_946814005.1. Classification (NCBI taxonomy): domain Eukaryota; kingdom Viridiplantae; phylum Streptophyta; class Magnoliopsida; order Myrtales; family Onagraceae; genus Chamaenerion; species Chamaenerion angustifolium. The sequence continues at coordinate 23,458,380 of OX328271.1, read as the reverse complement.
ACCATAACAATTTTTTTCTAAAAAAGATACCCTATTTTAAAAATAAATACCAAAATATTCTATTATAGAAAATCATTACAAAAATATACTTACCCGTAGGTAGTAATTAATTAAATTGTACCCGCGAATGTCATTCACATGTAAGAAGTCAATTGAAATATTTCTTAAGTTCTACCCGCGAATGTCACTTGCGGGTACGAGAAAACATACAATAAAATATATTTGGCCTAGTGGAAAAGTTAATGCTATATTACTTAAAGGTTATGGGCTTGAAACTTTGTGGTAACGTTTTTATAAGGCAGTAGAAAACCCTTATAAAAAAAGATCTAACAAAGTTCGAATCCAAGATCTTTAATAGTTAGAAAAATGCATTCTTCCACTAAACTAAGGGTACTTTAATATTTTTTTATGTACTTAAATTATATTAAATACACTAACTACTCAAGTGAAAACATGTTTTTATTTTTGTAAAATTGTATTCCAACCAAAATTTAAATTCGCGATCATGTTATAATAATATAATATTTTATCATGTTTTAATATCATATATTTTTTACGTACCTAAATTATACTTTAAAAATATTATACTGGTATCTTAAACACTTTGATTATTGCTTTTTGAGGCGTTGTTTATATAATTTAATTTGGAAAAAAAAATCTAAAAAAGTACCTATAAAAAAAAGACAAAAATATGATATTTCTATATTAGAATTTTTAAGGTATTCGAATAATATTTTTGAAGTATAATTTAAGTATGTGACAAAAAAAAATATAATTTAGGTACGTAGAAAAACATATAATATTAATACTATTTGATAAAATATTGTATTGTTATAACATGACCGTGAATTTAAATTTAGTTTGGAATACAATTTTACAAAAAACAAAGTTTAAATATTATAGTACTAATAGTTTAGTGGACTTTTAAAAGTTTTGGGTTCGAACTTTGTTGACCCATTTTTAATAAACTTCTTAGTTCTTACCCGTCATACAATTTAATTAATTTTTGGCAGATATATTTTTATAATTATTTTCTGTAATAAAATATTTCGAAATTTATTTTTAAATGAGGTATATTGTTTTAAAAAAACAATCCCGTAAGAAAGTAATCCGTCCCCCACAGCTCAATCCACAAAAGCCGAAATTTTAGTCCGATGCTTTTATCCCAATTTCTACATTTTCGTCACCATGCCGGGCTAGCTAGCTGCATATTCAATTCAAGGGATCTACCATTTTTGCTCTCTAGATTTCGTTCGTTTTCGTCCAAATCAAAAGCAATAACACAGCAGATAACGAGAAAATGTTGTTACTTCGGATCTTCAAGACATGGATCATTGTGTTACTGACGATCTCTCCCACCAGCTGCAGCTCCCACTCTGATTCTCGCTTAGACACCAAGAAAAGACACCTCAGAGAGAAAGTTAGGGAGATGTACGTACCGATTATCTAATGGCTCCCCAGTAAGCTCTATTTGGATTGTAATTTTTGCTGAGATCTCCATGTTGATTGAGAATATGTTCCATCTGAATTATATTGTAGAGCTATTCCGAGCTGCTTTCTTGATATTGTGCTGGCGCTTGGTTACGTTTAACTCCCCCTTCTCCTAAAGTTCAACTTTTTGTTAACAAGATTGGATTTTCCTTTATGGAATTGAATAGAAATTTACTGTATTTTTTCATTCAATGGACAAGGAATTAGAATCCATATAAATCTGGGGCCTGATTGCATATTGTTTCTGAAAAAAAAAATCATTGCTGAATAAATGATTCAAAAAGTGCATAGGTTTCACTATATTGTTTTAGCAGTATATTCACTGTGCTAATGTATTCATTGTTTTTTCTTTTCCAGGTTTTACCATGCCTACAACAACTATATGACCCATGCTTTTCCAGTCAGTTCTGGTTTGCGATTCATTGTCATCAAATTGAGCAGAAACACTTTGTGTTGCATGAAATGATCATTTGTTATGTTGCAGCATGATGAGCTAAAGCCTCTAACCAAAACTTTCACAGATTCGCTTAGTGAACTTGGAAATCTTAAGGTGGAAATTTGTTTAGTTGATTGCCAGAATAAATGAAATGATGGAATGTATGTATAGTGACATATTCCTTTTGCTTTGCAGCTTGAGCACCTTCCTGATGGATACAATGGTTTAGCGCTTACACTTGTCGAGTCATTATCCAGGTTCTATGTATTATTTTTTATCATATATAATTGTTTGCGCACTAATTCTTAGATACTTATGCAATTATTGTATCCTGCTTGTTTTGGAAAAGGATGGCTGCTTTATATGTTCTTCTTTGAGATTACTTTTTGATTCACTATTTTGAACTTGGCTTTTCTTTCTGTAATCTGTAGCCTTGTTATCATGGGAAACAACACTGAATTTGAGAGAGCAGTTGTTTGGCTCTCTGAAAATCTCAATTTTGATGTTGATGCAAGGGTAAATCTTTTTGAGGTAAATATTATCCACCTTCTATAGGTTTGTTTTCATAAGATTTAAGATGTACTGCTCTATAACATTCTGTTCATAATACTGTTCCCAACGTTTAAGCACTTGGTAGTTCTATTCATTTAATAAATAAATATTTGATATTTTTGCTTTTCCTTATCTGAGTTTGAGATCTCTTACATTCTCACTATTTACTTGATTGCCATTTGTAGTGCAACATAAGACTTCTTGGAGGACTTGTTTCTGCTCATATTCTTGCCACTGATTCTACAAACAGGTTGGTCCAAGGATCATATCATGGGCAGCTGCTTATGCTTGCCAAAGATCTTGGGCAGAGGTTTCTGCCTGCATTCGAAACTCTGACTGGGTTACCATATGCATGGATTAATTTAAAGGTAGTAAATCATCTGGTTGAGGTGTTATAGTTAGTGTCCCAGGTGATGACAACTTAAAATTAATTTATTTGGCATTACATATTAAAAGAACAGATCAATGGTACAAGCTTGATAGTGAATAGACTTAAGATGTGCTGTTTATTCTTTTCTTCTAACTTAACCAAGTTCCAAGGCATTTCTTTTGTTTTTTGGGTTACTTTTCTTGCTGTTTTGTACCAAGTATTTTATGTTGATTTCTTAAGATTGGATACATGACTCATGCCATTGCAACATTCTGGGCAGTATGGAGTTATACCAAATGAGACAACTGAAACGAGCACTTCTTGTTGTGGTGAGAATTCTTTGACTTTATTATCAGGTCATTTGATTTTCATTTTTATCTATTGTCAGGTGAAAGGGTGTTTTATGCTGCTTTTACAGAGCTTTTATCTTATCAGGTTCTCTGATTCTTGAAATGGGTGCACTATCACGATTGACTGGGGACACCAGGTTTGAATCTGCAGCTTTACGTGCCTTGCGTAAGCTGTGGAGCATGCGTAGTTCATTGAATTTACTTGGAACAACTCTGGATGTAGAAAAAGGAGAATGGTTAGAGTACTCTTCTGGAATCGGTGCTGGTAACGGCCTATCTCTACTAATAGATTTTCATTGATCATCCTAATAATCTTTACTCAGTTATCGCTTAGGTTATTCCTTGAAGGTGTGATCTATGTTTGCTGATTATTCACTTTGATATACATGTCTCATTCATTATTGCTTCATTTGTTGAAAATTCCCTAATGTTTCTAACGAAACGTTTTTGTTGATAACTTGAAGGAGTGGATTCATTTTATGAGTATCTAGCCAAAGCTCACATTCTCTTTGGCAACGAAGAGTACTGGAGGATGTTTCAGTCTGCTTATATTGCAGTGCAGAAGTACTTCCGGCACGGTCCTTGGTAAGGTATCCTATTTTTACTTAAACTCAATACCCTATTAGTCTGCACCTTCCTCTTTTTAATTTGTTGATTTATTACTTTAATAACTTTCATCGTGGTTTGGGATAATATCTTTACGGTACCTCACATGTCACAATGTGAGGAATTTCTACCCTAAATATTTTTTGTTCCTGAATCTTGGTTATCTATCATTTGCTTATTGTCGCACCATCTTTTAGATATTTGTATTAAACATCTCATTTTTGTTTATTGTCAATCTTGTAACTAGCTTTAGTTACTAAGGGTAATAAATTGCAACAGTAAAGGCCATTTACTAGATTGTAGTAATTAACAAAAATGGAATGCTTAATGAAATTATGTAGGAGATGGTATAAGAACAAAGAAGTGTTAGGTACTAAAAAAAAAAAAAAAGTACCAATTCCACACACCATGAAATGTAAGGTACCGCAAAAACGTTTATCCCTTATAAGGTTCCCAATGATATTTAATTTGAATCAGCTAATTTCTGCAATGGTAGGTACCACGAGGCCGATATGAGAAATGGAAAGGCAACATATTGGCAGCTGACAAGCCTTCAAGCATTTTGGCCTGGTTTACAGGCAAGTAGTAGCTAATTTGTTGGTTCAAATTTATGGACTGATGAACGTCTGATTAAACTAACTTTTTGTTACGATAATAATAATTATAATCAGGTTCTTGTTGGGGATGTTGCTGCTGCAAATTCATCGCACCGTGAGTTTTTTCACGTGTGGAAGAAATTTGGAGTACTACCAGAGAGGTATTTGTTGGACCGTCAAGTGCTGCATCCTACAGAGAAATACTACCCCCTCCGCCCTGAGTTGGCTGAATCCACTTTCTACTTATATCAGGCAACCAAAGGTCTAACAATCGAACAATCTTTCTTTGCTTTTAGTAACAATGACTATGAGTATTAACAATAGTATACCAGTGCTGTTACTGAAATTATAGCTTGGCTCAGTTTTATTTTTTAGGTAGTGGAGTTATAATTATGCCAAATACATTTAACCATTTCAACCTAAAAACATGATCTTTGACATAGATTTGTGTTGCACGTTTGCAACAAACTCAAAGTGCAATAGCAGAGCATATTGTCTGTGACTATATTTCTTTATTTTTCGTGTTTTGTTTTCAAGGATCTCAACTTCTTAATTCCTTCTGTTTTGTCAGATCCATGGTACCTAGAAGTTGGTGAATCAATTATGAAGTCACTTAACTTATATACAAGAGTGGAAGGAGGGTTTGCTAGTGTAAGAGATGTTTCAACCATGCAACTGGAAGACCATCAACACAGTTTCTTTCTCGCTGAAACGTAAGAATTACTGCTTCTCCCCCCCCCCCCCCCGCCCCTCAAAAACAAAATGCATCCCCTGAAATTTCAAAATAATCTGCATTTCTTGTATAGGTGTAAATACCTCTATCTACTATTCGATGATGCCTTTTTGCAAAGTCAGAACTATGTATTCACCACGGAGGGACATCCTCTTCCTGTGTTGAGAGATTGGCACGAACGACTCCCTGAGAGCTACAATTCAACCAACTGGACCTTTGTCAAGGTTATCATCTTATCCTCTTCCCTGTATCAATCCTCATTTTTTTATTTAACTTTGATCTAAGCATATTTCAACAATCCTTCATATTTCATTCCAAGAAACATGATTATTTTTTGCATTTTCAGAATGACAGGCAAATGAGCTCGCTGAATCTTCAATTATGTCCTGCCACTACTTCCAATTCTCTAAGACAACCCCTACAGATTGAAAGTAGTTGTCATGTCCCTGATGCTAGGGCAGACCACAGGTGTCTGGGTGCTGAAGACTGTGGAGTTGACGCAACGAATTGCAGAAGGAGATCCTGTAGTATGGCTGGTTTCTGTGGACTATGGCATTTACTATGATTATAGTTTTTAAGCTGAAATTCTTTTACCCAGAAATAAATCAACAGAGCCGACTTCGCAGCAAAACAGAGTTCAGTATAGATAGAAAGCTAGCCATCCTCGGAGTGATAGGGGTCTATCATCAGGCTATCCCAACAGAGCCTAGGTAAATTACTGTAATTTGTTTGTGGAGCGTAGTAGATTTAGTGTAATGTTGAAAAGGGAGTGACATCCGAATCCGGGACGCTCATTGTGGAATCATTGCCAGGTTTCTCTTAATTTCTCTGTTTTAGGTGTGGATATTGTTTCTTTGGCTTTCCAATTTTTATGCCTTGGTCGATTCTAAAATATATACAAATTTTATAAGACCGTTTAACGTATGGAGTGATGGTGTCTTGTAGTTTTGATGTCTGTATATTCAGTCTACTTCTTGAACTGCACTGCTCAATCCATGTCTGTTCCAGTATAAAGAAGCATTGGGCGGCCCTCTTATGTTTGTGGACGGACATTCATTACCCCCGTCTCCTTTGTCATTCCTAGACTCGTCAAAACTTGCATGAGCTTCTCATGGAATCGACTGTCTACCATGGTTGGTTGTCCGGTCCCACTTGCGGTCCTCTCAATAAACCGATCGGTTCTTGTGCAGATCCATTTATACTTCTTTTTTTTCAGTTTTCTACCACCTAGCCCATTTCCCTAGCCCACTTCCCCTTCTCTCCCCGGTCCCTTCCCTTTCTACAATTCCCTTTTCCTGTTTCCAGCCCCCCCTTCTCTCCCACTAACCACCACCAGTCCATCCGCCACTTTCAGCCCCCTCCAGCCCACCTCCACACGCCCTCCCCCTCCCCCTAGCCCCCACCAGTCTCCCCGCCACTACCAGCCACCCCCTTCTTCATCTTCAGAAGAAGATGAAGTTCTATCTGACGAGACTGAACTTGGAATGATTCCTAGCAGAAGAACCACCAACTCAGGGCGAGGATGATGATCAAAGGTTCTTCTTAGCTCTAGAAGCATGGAATCTCTCATATTATTTATGGGTTAGGGTTTATGATTGTTTATGTAGACACTATGTAATGAGTTGTTTGTCTGATTCGTTCTATGAGGTATATAGTAAAACAAAATCCGCTAGGAAGCTCTGACATGCGTTGGAACAAAAGTATGAGTACGAGGATGCGGGAAGAAAGAAATTATTAGTTAGTCACATGTTTGACTATAAGATGGTAGATAACAAACCATGAATGAAACATGTGATAGATCTACAACTCCTCCTCTAGAGTATCCATGCCGAGAAGATGGAACTCGCGGGGTTTCACGTTGCCATTATTATTGAGAAGTTACCCCCGACGTGGAATATCTTCAAGGGCTACCTGAAGCACAAGCGGAAGGAGATGATCATGGTTGAGCTACTCGAAAGGATCAACGTGCAAGAGAAATGTATGAATGCTGCACGGGGAATTCCAATAGGCCCCCACCAAGGCAAATGTGGTGGAGCATGAGCAAAGCTCAAATAGACATGCTGCTAAAGGCAAGATGAAGGAGCAAAAATGATTCATTCTAGGTTCTAAGGGAAGAGTCTCGAATAAATAAGGATCCAAATCACAAGGATCTATCGACTCGTGTTACAATTGTGGTAATACTGACCATAAATCTAATGCTTATAGGTTTCCAAAGAGAAAGGAGACCAACATGTTGCAGGGAATCAACAAAGACCTTGACGACATCAACTTGTCACCAGTGATGTCCGAGGTGAACATGGTTGATTCTAACACCTGGGAGTGGTGGGTTGACACAAGTGCCACCAAGCATGTCTGTTCAGAGAAAATGAATATTCTTCAATTTTGAAAAAGTTAATTCTGGGAGAACTTGTACATGGGCGACTCCGCCTCATTGGAAGTGAAGGGAAAAGAAAGCGTTGTTATGAAGATGACCTCCGGGATAGAGCTGACATTCAAGAATGTGCTATATGTGCTGACATTCGCAGGAACCTACTGTCAGGATCTCTCCTCAACAAGCATGGCTTCTGTCTTGTATTTGAGTTAGACAAATTTGTACTCTCAAATAATGGGATGTATATGGGTAAGGAGTATGAATGTGGGGGGATGTTCAAACTCAATGTAATGACTATTCAACCTAAGATGAACATAAATAAAATTGTTTCTTTCGCTTACTTGATTAAGTCTCTTAATCTTTGGCATGGTAGATTAGGACCTGTTAATTATGATACCTTGCGAAGGTTAATTAACATGAATCACATCGCTACATTTCAAATTGATCTCAAACATGAGTGTGAAATATGTGTAGAGACTAAATTAACTTTCTCATCCTTTCAATCAATTGAAAGGAATACATAACCTCTTGATTCAATACATAGCGACGTTTGTGACTTAAAGTTTATCCAAACGAAAGGCAAAAATAAATACTTGATCACTTTTGTCAAGTTTAATACAAAATAATGATATGCATAGTTGTAAAAAAGTAAAGATGAAACTATAGAAAAAATCATACCTTATAAATAAGAAGTTAAAAATCAACTTAACAAGAAAATTACGGTATTGCGTAGTGATATAGGTGGAGAGTATGATGCTCCATTTGATGAGTTTTTTTCTCAACACAGAGTAATACATGAGATCACCGCGCCTTATTCACCCCAATCAAACAGGGCGACGGAAAGAAAAAATTGAACATTGAGAGAGATAATGAATTCAATTTTGATAAGTTCTGGGTTAACTCAGAACATGTGTGGGGTGCTATTAAAATAGCAATTATCTTTTAAATAAGGTACCCCAAAGAAAGAAGAGAAAACACCTTTCGAATTATGTAAATGTAGAAAACCTTCTTTCAATCACCTATGAGTATGGGTGTGTCTTCAGTGATGGTGCCTCCTCCTAAAAAGGGTAGGATTTACCAAAAACTGTTGATAGCATATTCTTTGGATATGCTCAAAAAAAAATATTTATCAGTTTCTTGTGCATGATTCGAAGATTTAGAATATACACAAAGATACGTCGATGGAATCAAGAAATGCATGTTTCTTTGAAAAAATATTTACGACTTAATCTAGGGGAATGCAAGTTCGTTGAAACAAACTTATGAGACTACTGATGATATAATGATTTAGACCTAAAAAATGAAGAAAATGTTAAGGTAGCACCTGAGGTAGAACCCCAAAAAAGTAAACAAGCTCGAGTTTGGTCCATATTTTTTAACTTATACAATTGAAGTTGAACCTCAAACATTTCAAGAAGTTATAAATTCTTCTGAAAGACCTCTATGGAAAGAGACAATCAATAGTAAAATTGAATCTATTTTACAAAATAATACTTGGGAGCTAGTTGATCTTCCTCCAGGATCCAAGCCACTATGCTACAAGTGGATTTGTAAAAGGAAAATGAAAATAAATGGATCAATTAAAAAGTATAAGTCTGGACTTGCAATTAAGGGTTACAAGCAGAGGGAAGACATCAATTACTTTGACACATATTCTCTAGTCCTCAGAATATCATACATAAGGATGATACTCGCAATAACGGCGTTGCAAAATTTAGAAATTATCAAATGGATATAAAAACAACTTTCTTAAATGGAGAATTAGAGGAAGAAATCTACATAGAACAACTTGAGGGTTTATTGTGCTAGGGCAAAAAGAGAAAGTCTGTAAACTGGTGAAATCACTGTACAGTCTGAAACAGACACCGAAAAAGTAGCATTAGAAATTTGACAATGTCATCTTGGAAAAATGATTTAAAATAAATGAATGTGACAAATACATCAACTAGCTTATGGAAATATACACATCAAGGTTATGACATTCCTTGTCCTAACGCTGATGAAATGCTTATCGTTGGATGTGATGATAAGATGATTAAATACATGAAGAATATGTTGAATTCAATATTGGACATGAAAGATATGAGTCTTGTTGATATAATTCTTGGAATTAAGATTAATTGAATATCAGAAGAAATTTTTCTAAGTCAATCTCATTATATTGATAAGATATTAGAAAAATTCAACAAGGATGGCAAAAAGGAGGTCTGCACTCCAATATATTCAAATAAGCATTTCTCAAGAAATAAAGGAGAAAGTGAAACTCAAGTAGAGTATGTTAGAATCATTGGAAATGTCATGTACTTGATGACATGTACTAGACCTTATATAGCACACATTGTTGGCATGTTGAGTAGATATACGAGTAATCCAAGTATTGATCATTGGGATGGAATCAAAAGATTACTCAGGCACATGAGATATACTCGTAGTTATGGGATGCCAATCGAATATCAACATCAAGAGACCTGAATTCCACAAGTGGATTCGTGTTTACCCTAAGGGGTGCAGCCATATCGTGGAAATACTCAAAGCAAACAGTCAGGCACCAACGACAGATACTTCAAAGACATCGGGTCTACTGACTAGCTAGTAGAGTCGATGTAATTTCACAAGAGAAGGTTCAAAGGGCAACACCTACCCATCCTATGCAGATGTTGATCGTTAAACTCTTATTCTGAGTCTAGAGCATCTAGAAACTCTTATTGGTCATGTGGGGAATAAATGCTCTCTTGCGTGCCCAGGGGGGGGTGCAAATCAATCCGATTAGCACTCCCCTGTTCAGGTCAACCCACGCCTGTGTCCGCATCATGCGAGGAAGATTATCGCCCCAAAAAACATGCATTGCTCGAGCTGGACTTTGCTAAAATCCACAATTTTTAATTTGATTCGATTCTGACCCGACTCATTTTTTTTTTTCATGTTGGAATGTGAGTGTTGGTGTAATATGGGTGTTGGTATTTTTCATTTTTATATTATTAATTTGCTTCAGTTTTTTCAAAAATTTAATTAGTGTATTAAGTACCCTAATTAAGGTTATCCCTATAAATATGCTTTTGTTCAATCACTCTAAAAACACACTCTCAAATATTTGAGATACTACCATAAGAAATATTGCTCCAAAGTTAGGTCATATCCGAGTTCTTATATGTGCTTGAATTTCCGTCGAAATACGAGTTTAGGTATTATTCAGTTCGGTTAAGGCAAACACCGTGTTTGTTTCGCCTTAACGACACTATTTTATCGTAGGACGTAATCTTCCTGATTTATCCTTTTACACAAACCTAGTACGGTGAGGGGGCGAAATTGCCTTAAGGATACCTTTTTTGTACGAGGCTCAGTAGTTTTAATAGAAATCATTTTCTAGGGGCAATTTTATCACTTGGTCAATTTGCATGTTATTCTACATTTATATGCAATTTTATTCTTAAAATATTATTAAATTAAAAATTGAATTCCCATATATTACTAACAAAACCAACAATGAAATGAAGATTTATGCTATCCAAATTTCAAGCGTTGAATCTTTAGGGAAGCACCCCTGACCAGTTGAGGATTTATTCATCTCTTTCTCTAAGGTGAACATGGAAAACGTCACTAGTCCGCACGTTACAACGTGGTAATGACAACATAAATAAATGGATATGATGTGAATAGAATTTAGTGGATTCGAGAAATTCGATGAACATGTAATTCCTCGACGTCTTGGAAGCCTTGGGAAAGACAAAAGGTGATATGAAGAAAGTTGACTTATCCACTAGGGTCCATAAGCTCCTAGTGGAGTTAGGCGATGGTTAGAAAACCTTGAAAACAAATGTAGTATTTGCGGTGGTTGATGCCCTCGCTCTGTAAATGTGATACTGAAACAAACGACTCTAAACTCGAATAAAATTGTCGCCTCTATCGTTCACCTAAAATTGAAATTTTCAATCCCCTACGAGATAATAGAAGTCAAAGGGAACTAATTAGCTTTAAGGTGTTGCTATGTAAACGTCTTGAGATGCTGAAATCTAAAAGGAACATTGTTTATTCAGATATATGAAAACCTCATTAGGAGATAGGTTGCCATGCTCATTTACAATAATTGAAGGAAGTTGAAATAAATTTTAAATGGATGAACCTGAAAGTATAGTGAAAATAGGATCCAGTAGGCTCAACAATTTGTGACACACCACAATTAAACGATATGTAAAGATATGCATGTATGTGTATTTGAGTTTGATCTTAACACATTTCGTGTCTAAACAACTCTTATACGTTTAGACACAATGAATAACTCTGTGTAAACACTTCTGATCTGCAAATATATGCATAAATACGATTAAGTACATGTATCTAATATTATACTCAAATGGTCAAGTGAATCATCTCGTTTTCATTCCTTCAATCACCAATTCACATTCAATAGAAGTTGACTTTTTTATGGCCGTTTATGAGAATTTATGATGGTTTCAATAGTCCAAGAAATTTTCAAGGTGCATTCTATTTCAAGTGGTCCGGGTTCAAGATTGTGATGAGTGTAATGATTTTGAACACCTTAAGGGTAAGGTGTCTTTAAGGGAAGGACTATGCTATAGTATTATATAGTATAAGGGGTTTATTGAGAAGTAGAATAATGTAATGGGTAAAGAAATAGTATATATTACTGGGAGGTAAAATGTTATATAAGCGTTAATATAGTATACTTAGGATGTTGTCAGATAACTAACGTATAACTAAGCGTTATCAACCAACTCTTTGTTAATTACAATAGTTGTTTTTGCAACAATAAATACGGTTGCCATTGTTAAATATATATATAAATGCAACAAATATATCCTTATTGCAATATCTCATTAATTACTATTCTTTTTGCTACAAAGCAATTTAGTTTAGCGATAATAATATATTGTTTTTAAAAAATTCTTTTATTAGTTGATGGGTTATGAACATTGAGTTTGACTATTTTTATATTTGACCCAATAACACTCTGAATTGGATTTATTAAGCCCAATTATATTTGGGCGTCACCCTTGACTAAGGATGCACAATTATATGTAAGGTGCCGCCCTATAAGGATGCACCAAAGACATAAAATACTCAGAATAAGTGCGTGTCACCGCATCCACTGACTACCTCAGTTGGTGCGCCTGCATACCTACAAATTAGGCCGGCTGCTTTTAGCACACCTATGATTAAACAAACTAAAACGACAGTCTACAGTGGGATAGCCACTACAAACAAATATTCCTAAAGTAACCACGGTTGGCTCGCCTAAGAGACAACTTAGACAACTATGGTAGGATTTGACTCTACTATGGTACATGTATGGAATGTTATAAATACCTCATTATCATCCTTAGTTAAAGGTAAGGTTTTCTGATATCCCATTACAATCTGAGTACTCAAATACAACGAACATCCGACTATCTTTGTCATCGGAGGGGAAACACCCCGGGCTTTCCTTTGTGCAGGTTAAAGGAGCGAACTCTAGGAAGAAGAATCCAGTTTATGCGATCCAACACATTGGCGCCGACTGTGGGAACCTTTTGAACAAAATTCAGTCATGGTTCCACGTGCAACACGAGCAAAGACTATTCGCGAAGTTAACGAAGACGATTCACTCCAAAATCTTCAACAACACTTAGGACAAACATCGTACATACCAGTCCTGATGGTGCCGCCCCGACAATCTGTTCCAGAAGTACCTGTCCCTGAGGCAGCTTTGTCTCCTGAAGAGCAAAGATATAATCCTGGTACGCCGAGACCCTTGCAGTCTCGCATTGATTCTCCTGTTGACAGGGCGCCGCCTCGAGTGGAGGTAGCTCCATAAATGGTATTAATGTCAGCATTCATAGAGGCCCTCAATGAGCTCTTGGATAGGAGAGAGTAGAGAGCTGCCGCTCGGGCAGCGTAACGGGCAAACACCCAATTAGCCCAAGAAGTCACCTCCCGACCTCGATTTTTGCCAATGAACCAGCAGCATGCTTCTATCCCTACAAGTGCCGCCACGATAGGCACATGTCCGATAATGGCTCATCCCCTTGACATAATGTACATGAAGAAAATTAAAGAGATTGCCGCTCACACGCTGAAGGAGAAAAAGGGCAGAACCATGCCACACCTTTGAGATTGGGTGTCGCATCCCTTCGCTCCATAAATCCTGTCGGTCACGGTGCCAACCCATGTACAAACATCTCGAATTGATTCCTATCGAGGAGAAGGCGAACTGGTTTTGCATATTCAGAGGCACGAAGCCTCCTTGTTGGGACAAACAAATGAGGGTACTCATTTTGCATTCCTTTTTCCCGCTACCTTAGGAGGCGTCACATCACATTAGTTTTTCAGTCTCCCTAAAGCATCAGTAAGATCATTGGGGGACTTGAAGGAAAAGTTTATCATACAGTATATGGGAAGACGCCAACTCCTAAAAAGCGTGGGAAGTCTGGATCACCTAAGGCAAAAAGGTGATGAAAGCTTAAGCGACTTCTACACTAGGTTCAATAAAGAGTTGGCTGGGATTGATCATGCCATCACTGAAGGGGAAACCATCCACGCTTTTATAAGTGGATTGGGACCAAAGTATTCAACTATGTATGATAGTTTGAGTGTCATACCTATCAACACAGTAGAAGAAATGGCGGTACAAGTCAAGTCTTACATAGACTTGGAAATTACTAGAGAAGGAAGGAAGTCGAATAAGGAAGTATTTTAAAAAGATACTTCAGAGGGAAAGAGACCAGAACAACATCCTTCTAAATCTGGACATGACGATAAGCGTCGCCAATTCGTGCCTCACCCACAAAGAGAAGTCTTTGAAAGTTTCACACCCTTGAATAGAGAAATTTTCATTGTTTTTCCAAAAATGGAAAAGAAGAACTCAGCGATACCCCCACCACAGCAAAAGCCTAATACATTCATGGTAAGGAATCCCAATCAATATTGTCGATACCATCGTTATAAGGGGCAGCATACGGATGACTGTGATATCCTAAAAAGGGATATTGAAAGGCTCATCCAACAGGGGCATCTGAAAAAATTTGTGGCCTAACGCCAGAGGAGTAGAAGTCCAAGGCGAGCGTTGCCTAGAAACAATCAGCCAGTGGCTGGACCTAGTAGGCAGGAAGACCTGGACATGATAAGCGGAGGTTTCACCTCCAGAGGAGAAACAAGCGCCGCTAGGGAGGTTTATGCCTCTCAAATTTTAGGGACTTCTAAGTCAGGAAAATACCGCAAAGAAGATGATGAAGTGATTATTTCCTTTTCAGAAAAGGAAATGGGACATGTCACTTCTCCACATGATGATGCCCTGGTGATTACAATGGGGGTTGACTGGTTCAACATGAAGAGAGTGTTGGTGGATTCAAGGAGTTCAACAGATATTCTGTTTTTGGATGCTTATAAAAGAATGGGACAAAAGGAAAAAGACTAGAAAAATGTCAATTTTCCATTGATGGGAATCACCTCGCATACTACCCTACCCAGTAGGAGATGTAACCCTTCCAGACCACTTGGGTAAGGGATGGAAAACGTTGGATTTGGAGGTCACCTTCATTGTAGTAGATGCCCTCGCATCATACAATGCTATATTAGGGTTATCGATTCTAAATCCGAACAAAATGGTGCATTCTACATATCACGAATTGCTTAAATTCCCAACGTCTCACGGTGTAGGAGTGGTTATAGGGGATCAACCAGCGACGCGTAGTTGCTATGTCCAAGCGACACGTCGCCATATAAATAAGAAAGAATCTTTAATGATTCAAACTGAGGAGGATCGAAGAAAGGAGATGAGTCGGCCCCAGCCGTTTGAAGGTTTGAAGAAGGTGGAGGTTGATGTCCAGGAAAAGAGGTACAGATTGGAGCATCACTCCAAGAAGAAGAGGTTATAGATCTATCAATTTTTTTGGTAGAGTTCAAAGAATTGTTGGCATGGAAACCTAGCGACATGCCAGGCATTAGCAAGGATGTGATCTCCCATGAGCTCAACTTGGACCTGAATGTTAGACCCATTGCTCAAAAGTGATACCCGGTAGGTGAAGACAAGGCGATCACCATCATGCAAGAAATGGGCAAGTTGGGGGATGCGAGATTTGTGAAGGAAATCAGATTCCAAACCTGTGTGGCCAATCTGGTATTGGTCAAAAAGGATAATGGGAAGTAGAGGACGTGCATTGATTATCGTGATTTAAATAAGGTGTGTCCAAAAGATTCATATCCTTTGCCAAGGATAGATAATTGGTCGACGCCACTTCAGGTCATGAACTTCTTAGCTTTATGGATGCGTATTCTGGTTACAACCAGATACAGATGGCTGAGGGTTATGCTGACAGTGATATTTATCACTATACAGTGATGTCTTTTGGTTTGATAAATGCAGAAGGTACTTATCAAAGGATGGTGAATAAACTTTTTGCTGGAATGATTGGATTTACCATGGAAGCATATGTGGATGACACGTTAGTAAAATCCATAAAAAGCGTTGAGCATGTTGAAGACTTGACGAAAATCTTTGAGAGGATGCGCCTTCACCAAGTGCGTCTAAACCCATCAAAATTTTCTTTGGTCGTTCAATCAGGCAAGTTTCTAAGATACATGGTTAGCCAGAGAAGGATACAAGTCAACCTCGAGAAGTTGGAAGCGATTGAGGCTATGAGCAGCCCCACCTGCCACAAAGAAGTACAGAGCTTGAACAGAAGGTTAGTGGCACTAAGCCGTTTCCTAGCAAAGGCGGGGGATAAATTGCTCCCTTTCTTCCAGGTGTTGAGAGCCAACAAGAAGTTCGAATGGACTTCTGAATACGAGAAGGCTTTTCAAGACCTGAAGAAAAATCTCAAGACTCTCCCACCATTGGCGAAACCATCCAAAGGCGACGCACTCTCTTTTTATTTAAGTATCATTCCAGAGTGTTGGTAAAAGAAGTAGGTTGGGGCCAAGTGTCTGTGTAATATGTATCCAAAGTGCTCGCCAAATATTAAATGAATTATTTGTAGGTTGAGAAGTATCTTTATGCGTTGGTAGTATCTGCCGGGAAGCTACGCCCATACTTTCATGAACATGAAATTACTATTTTAACAATCCAATCGTTAAAACACTTTCTGCAAAAGCCAGATGCTTCGGGAAGGATGGTTAAATGGGCCAGATGCTAAAGGTTTAGGCGTTGCTTATCTCCATGTGTATTGTGATTCACAATTGGTAGTCAACCAAATCAAAGCCGAGTATATGGCGAAAGGTGAAAAAATGAAGTTGTACTGGAAAGATACTATGGCATTAGTAGTAGGGTTTAAGCAATTTCATATAGAGGCTATCCCATGTGAGGCGAATCATGAAGTTGATGCTTTAAGCAAATATGCTTGGAAGTCGACGCCCACACAAGTACATTTCGTAGAAATCAATCGTGGGGACACGAATATGATATGCGCAAATGTAAATGTATTGGTGGATTGGGCGACGCCTATTCAAGTATACTTGGAATCAGGAGAGCTCCCTGTGGATGATGCCAATGCTAAGAAAATTATTCGATTAGCTCTTAGCTTACGAATAATTTATGGATTGCTTTATATGAAGGGTTTTTCTACACCCTATCTTAGATGTGTCCCTCATCTTGAAACAACTACCATTCTGAGAGAAGTACATGAAGGGTATGCGGCTTGTCATGAAGGAGCGAGGTCAATTGTGAGGAAAATTTTGAAGCAAGGATATTATTGGTCTACAATGACCCAATAGGCGACAACTTTGGTTATGAAATGTCAATCATGTCAGAAGTATAGTCCGAAAATAGTGTGTCCCCCCAGCAAATCTTACTAGTATAAGTGTGGCGTGGCCGTTTGCTCAATGGGGAATTGACTTGGTAGGTCCTTTACCAAGGTCTAAGCAACACACTTACATAATAGTGGCAGTCCACTATTTTTCGAAGTGGATTGAAGGAAAGGCATTGGCGTCGACTACTGAGTTTCAGGTCATTAAATTCCTTAAGTTAAGAATTGTTTCTCAATGTGGAATACCAAGCGTGCTAGTCAGTGACAATGGTCCACAATTCGCCGGAAAGGTATTGAAATGGTTTTGTGAAGAGTTGAAAATTGACCATAGGCATGCTTCAGTCAAACATGCGCAGGCCAATGGACAAGTGGAGGCGGCGAATAAAACAATGTTGAATGGTCTAAAGAAAAGACTTGATGCTTTGGGAGACAAATGGACAGAAGAATTGGAAAATGTTTTATGAGCGTTGCGAACAACCCCTAAAAAGGCGTCTGGGGAAGCACCTTTCAGATTGGTGTATGGTTCTGAGGCTGTTGCTCCAACAAAAATAGCAGTCGAATGCCATAGAGTAAAACATTATGACTCTTTGAATAATGATGACCAAAGGCGTCTTGAATTGGATATGGTTGATGAAAAACGATGGGCCCTGAAGTAAGTCAAGGGCGGATGCGTTTAGCTACGACAAGATAATATAATAGGCGAGTATCTTTTCGCCAATTTTTGGTGGGGGAGAGGGTATGGAGAAGACATGAATTCTCGCATCAAGATAGAATAAATAAATTGTCTTCAAAATGGGAAGGACCTTACAAGGTCGTCGCCATTCCTCACCCAAACGCGTATGTTTTGGAAGATCAAGAAGGGAAAGTATTGAGGAATACTTTTAATGTAGAGCTTTTTAAAAAATTTAATGCTTGAAAGATAGCGTATGCTGCATGAATGTGTATTAGAATGTCAAAGGTGTTGTAATTGGAAGAATTGTGAATCAATACTTATTGGCGAATGCTTGAGTTTAATTAATTGAATAATATGCTTAAAGTTTGTTTAGGCGATGGTGTTTATTCAAAATATTTATGGCGGCTTATTTGTTTATGATTATGAACAAGAAGTATGATAATACTTAGTCAAAATAAGGCTAACTGGGAAACGTATAAAAAAGCGATAAGGATAAACAAGGAAATAAGCGAATACAAAATTATACAAATATGATCCATAAAGGCGTTGTAATTAGTCTTTACAAATCCGAAAAAGACTAAGGAAATGAAAAGGATAAAAGAAAAAAGCTAAAAGAAATATTTATGAAATGGGTGGTGGCGGATCACTTGAAAAAGCTTCATCTGGGGATGTCATTTCAAGAGGTGGCATAGTAGGTTCTGGGTCAAGGGGCGTTTATGGAATCGGGGCAGATTTGGGAGGAGAAGGCAACAGAGGCGGATCACTTGAAAAAGCTTCATCTGGGGATGTCATTTCAAGAGGTGGCATAGTAGGTTCTGGGTCAAGGGGCGTTTATGGAATCGGGGCAGATGCTTCAGAGGAAACACTCTCATCCTCAGATTCCTCTTATTCAGCTCCCTTCGACACCTCAACTTCTTCCCAAGCTTTAATAGAGAGGTAACTTTTGAGAAAGTCCAGCTTGTCCAGAGGGAAGGTGGGGTCAACCTTGTGAATATCCTTGGTCGCCTTCTTGAAGATGGTAATTACTCCTGTGCGATTCCATTCCGCAGCAGCTTGTGCAAACTCTTTGCTGGTGCGAAAGGATTCTACTGCCTCCTCTAATCGCTTAGGGAGCTCTGTTTTTAGGAGTTTGACTTCCTATGTCACTTGCGTCGCCTCCTTCAGCACCTGTAGTCTCCTTCTTTGCCTGCTCCGCCTATTTCTTGGCCTCCTTTGCCATTTCTTGGGATGTCGACGCTTCACCTTTTAGATGAGCGTTTTCCCTTTGGATTTTTTGAAGAGTCACGACTAAGATGTTCTCTCTTTTTTGGGCCTCTCGCAAGTTGGCACCAAGTTGTTCCTTTTGAACAAGTTCAGCCTATAGCTCTTTTTATGTTGCCTCTGAAATGGCGAGGCGACGACGAATTCGTTCCATTTCAAACTTTGCAGTCTCGACCTGGTGATTGGTGGAGATGTTGCATTTCCTCTCCTCTGACAAACCCAAGAGGGCCGCACCCATCTTCAGATGGGCAGGAATAATATGAAAGATTTCAAACTTCAAAAAGTTAGAAAAATGCAGGTGAACAAATTCATAAAGAAAGAAAGACGGAAAGGGAGTATACCCAACTCATCACCAAAGAGAGGGACTAGCGAACCAATCCCTCTATAACTTCTTCTTCCAAACTTAAAGGCCCCTTATCGGCAGGGGGCATGCGCCTTAAAGCAAGTAAAGACTCAGGTTTGGTTTTTGTAGGAGTTCCCAGCTACTGAGGGTACTTCCCTTAGTTTGGACCAAGGTTCCTATGGCTGTAGGGGATTGGGGGCGCCTACATTTTCCAGAAGGTCTCGCCTCAGGTCAAAATGAGGACTTGTGTAAGGTGGAGGAGCTTCATATCGTTGGCGCGCCAATGTTGAAGGAGGAGTATGCGCCACTCTAGGAGTAGGAGGGGCGCATCATCAATGTCAGGAAGACTGTCCACTAAGAGCACCTCTTGGGACCCGGTAGCAGGAGTTCGGGTGGGAGTTGGTGTCTTGGATTTTAAAGTCTCGGCAGGCGTCGCTCCTGTCAGATCAAAGGAACGGTCAAATGCTCATTTCTTATGGACGCCATTATGATATTCGGTGTAGGTCTACATGATGCCTCAATAGGCCAACACAGGGGGGACCCTACTTTTTAGTGAATAAAACGTTATTCCTATTACTAATGACGTTGTTACTAATCCAATAGGATTTCGGGATCGCACCTTTGAAAGTCGTGACAGCTTAATTTGTAGCGTCGCTGAAAGCTCGGATGGATCCTTAAGAGGGTCAAGCAATTCCTCCATAGGTTTCGCCTTCTTTTGCCCCTTAGAGAAGTGATGGCTCTTGCGTTTCTTAGAGCCCTCAGGAGCATCGCCTTTGATATCCTTTGCCTTCTTCTTATTCTCCTTCGGATGAGAAAACATAGCAAAATCCTTATTTGCAAAAAATGAGAAGAATAAGTTATTTACCGGAGTAAAGCGCAGAAGATGACGCTCTACAAGGGACACACCAGCTTCCTCTAAATCAGACTCACTGGTCTCTTTGGAGATTATCTGTGCGCGCCCCACCGGATGATCTAGATATATTGTCGCCAAGGCATCCATGTCGGTCGAGGACAGTTACTCCACGCTGGGGCTGGGGTGTTTGCTCGCCTTCGACGATCCTAGACACCAGGGAATGCCTCCTTGGAAAAAGAAGTAGGCGCTCTTCCAATTTTAATTTCAGGTTCGAAAATCCGTGATTAAGGGACGAGTGGAATCCCATGTCCAATCTTTGAAATGAGGACCCACTTGAGTTGTAAAAAGGTGTACGCCTAAACGATTTGCATCCACTCGAGTTGTAAAAAGGTGTCCAATCTTCGGGGGCAGATGATGGGTTATGAACATTGGGCTTGATTATTTTTACATATGACCCAATAATAGTATGAACTGGATTCACTAAGCCCAATTATATTTGGGCGTCACTCTTGGCTATGGATGCACACTAATATGTAAGGCATCGCCCTATAAGGATGCGCCAAAGACATAAAATACTCAGAATAAGTACATGTCACTGCATCCACTAACTACCTCCGTTGGTGCGCCTGCACACCTGCAAATTAGGCCGGTTGCTTTTAGCACACCTAGAATTAAACAAACTGAAATGATAGTTTACCGTGGGACAACTAGGAAAACTATGGTGGGATTTGACTATACTATGGTACATGTATGGAAATACCTCACTATCATCCTCAGTTAGGGGTAAGGGTTTCTGATATCTAGCACTTACACAATCTGAGTACTCAAATACAACGAACCTCCGACAAACTTTGTCATCGGAGGGGAAACAACGGGAACACCTCGGACTTTCCTGTGTGCATGTTAAAGAGGAGAACGCTAGGAAGAAGAATCCCGTTTATGTGATCCAACAATTTACTTGATTAAGAAAAATAAATATGACTACATCCACATAAGGTTAAAAATAGTTCTAAAACTTCTAGGTCGGCATTGGTGTTACGAGGGGCGCTAACAATTTAGTGCTATAAATATCCAAAAAAGTTTGTATAATATATTATTTTAATTCTTATAATAACCAAATAACCAACTGAATTTTAATTATTCTGCCAAATCAACCTGAATTTTACTTTTTAAATTTTGTTAACTATACTTTCATAATTTGTGCAAAATTCTACATTTGTTTATTGTTTCTTACATCTAGGCGGAAATGACTTGGCAACACATGATTGAACTATTATTTCAAAAACTATATTATTATTTTAAAAGTACCATAAAAAGTAGATTTTAGAAAAAAATGGAAAATTTATAGACAAAAATTGTGCTTATAGTAAAATAGTCTTATTAAAAATATGAAATAAACAAATAACAAATTTGGGGTTTTACATGTAGGTACCTCAGAAGTTGGGGTTATATGCATTCAGGTACTTCAGAAGTTGGGGTTTTACATCCAGATACCCCACATAAAATTTGTTACTTTTAGGTAACCGATAAGTCTTAAGTGTAGCTGCTTTATTTTGACATCCAAAATGGATGGAAACCGTCAGTCGGGTCAGTCACGTGAAAAAAAGATGATATACCTGAGAGCAACATTTTACAAACAAAAGATACGTTAAAGCAACATTTTACAAATAAAAGGTATTTGATAACAACATTAAGTGAGTCACGTGACTAGCACGACTCACGTTTTACATCCATTTTGGATGTCAAAACAATGTAGTTACATTTACAACTTATGGGGTACCTAAAAATACCAAATTTTATGTAGGGTACCTGGATGTAAAACCCTAACTTATGAGGTGCATGAATGCATTTAATCCCTAGTTTGTTGTATTTTGTTCCACTAAGGTATCTCTAGTTCATTTTATTGTTGCGTTCAGGTATCTCTAAGTTGTTTTATTGTAGTAATCAAACATATTTACTTTGTCTTTATTGAATTATTATTTTTTTGTTACTTTCAAGTACTTAATTAAAGTAGATACATTTATGACTTTTGAGGTACCTTTTTTTTTTTTGATCACAAGACTTTTGAGGTACTTGAAAGTAACAAATTCTTTCTGAGGTACCTATTTGTAAAAACCTGACTTCTGAGGTACCTAACTGACCTTTACCCCCATTTTGTGCTAACACTGAAAGTACAAGTAACAAAATAAAAAAAAGGGTAACAATTTATAAGGTCACCAAAGTGCAGAAAGCGATTTGGTCATTAACCAAATATGTAATCATAAATGACGATAAACTAGTATTCTATAAGGTTTTGAGTAAGTTTGGGCATGAAATTGTTCATGGCTTAACCAATTTTGAACTGTACATTACCTAAAATGTGATAAATGTGCATTTTGATCAATGGATCTGAAGTGCTCTACATTTGTTGTGAGTTGTTGTACCACTTTTGAATCTGTTAAGAATTGGTCTAAGTTGTACGTTTCATAAAAAAAAAATGTAAACTCTAAAGCCCTACATGATTAACCATCTCTTCTTCTCCAAGATGTTTAAGAACTGACCTCCTAAACCAGAGTACTCTAGAAGAGCGCAAGTAACAACAACTCCAACAAGAGTGATCTAAAAATCGAACACGAGAGATGAATATTCACGTAAATCACCATAATTGATTCCAGGATCCATTAGGAGGCCAAGAAAAAAAAATCAGCGATGGATCAGAGGAGCCAAAAATGACGGAAGATGTTGAAATCTTCATAGAATGTGTATCTTGAGGGAATGTGAGTCGAGAAGAAAAATATTCAGCTATGGTAATTAACAAAACATTTCTGCCTCTTCTTCGATTTAGCTAGGGTGAATTATGATGCACATAGCAAAAGATATTGTGCAGGGAATGTAAATGAGCAAGTGACAAAGAAAAAGATGAAAAGAGAGGGAAATGGGAACTTTGGGAAGAAATCGAAGGATAAGAACTTTGGCAACAGACGAATGTCAATGTTTTGAATAAACAATATTAGTTTTGGATCCTGATGTCAACGTATTATATCCGAGCGTTGCTCCACATGCCCGAGGTTTTTTCCTCCGATGATAAAGTTATTTGGGGGTTTTCGAGAGCAAATAAAGCATATATGAAATCAGATATACTAAAATGAGGTAGAAAAGTGGTATTTATAAGGATACTTAACCTGAGCCCATGATTAGTTTCTTACCATAATCAATCCTCTATGAGGCTGTCACAATGAAGTGTGGTAACTTTCTATCCTGACATAGTCATTGTAATCCGAATTTTTTGGGTCAGTAAAATATGTTATTTTTATCCCTTAGTCAAGTTGAGGCGCCACCCATCTATTGATAGTGGGCGTCGCCTGCTTATCGGTCACAACCTTTTAGGTGTCGGTGACATTTTGGGTGTCGGTGACGTTTTACGCGTCAGTGGCCTTTTTAGGCATTGGTGGCCTTTTTAGGACATGGCGATGACTGTATTAGACAAGGCGACGACTAGGCTCGACACAGTGAATTCTTGTTTACCACATGCGATGACCTTCATGTGGGGATGCCCTTTACAGTGGCGATGCCTTTTATTAGTGCATCACTTTGTCAGCGTTTTTTTTATATATTTTTCAAGCGGGTGACCCTCAGTATCAGACAAGTTGTAGGTGACGAAGCCAATGACCGGTCTTCAGGTTGCTGACACCTAATATCTATCATCTTCCCCCGAGGTTACAAGGAGTATTGCTCCTTTTAGGTTCATACATGCACTTCTTGGATGAAGGCGTCACTTATTGTTGATAAAATATCAATTCGTTTAGGAGGGTAGGAGACTTTAAAGAGCAAGTGAGTGACTTACCAGACGCTAGAGGTGTCGCATTTTAAGAAATACCCACTTTGTACACATACCAGGTTAAGAGGCGTTGCCTTCATATTCTATGAAGAGACGCAGTTCTCTTTAGATGTGGTAGATGATGTTGACTTTTACGCAAATAGTTTTTTTTATCTCATAAAGAGACGAAACCTTTGTTGAAGAACTTAGTGAAGAATTTGATGTACAGGGCGACACCTATGGTGATTCAGCACAGGTGACGATCTTCAAGTGGGGACGCCCACATTTTAAAAAATACCCACTTTGTACGCATACCAAGTTAAGAGGTGTTGCCTTCTTAATCTATGACAGATGCAGTTCTCTTTAGATGTGGTAGATGATGTTTTCTTTTACGCTAATAGTTTTTTTATTAGTCTTATAAAGAAGCAAAGCCTTTGTTGAAGAACATGATGAAGCGTTTGATGAACAAGGATTTACCTTGTCCAGCACACGCAACAATCTTTAGGTGGGGATGCTCTTTATAGTGGCGATGCCCTTTGTCGGTGCATGACTTTGTCGACGTCATTTTACGTGTCAACCGGGTGCCCCCGAGTATTAGATGGGTTACAAATGAATAAGCCAACAACTGGTCTTCGGGCTGCTGATGCCTAATATCCATCACCTCCCGAGCCTAATATCCACAAACAACACAAATGTTTGATTCTAATGTCAACACCTTAGATCGAAGTGCTACTCCATAACCTGCAAGAAGGAAAGTCCGACTTTTGCCTATGGTTTCCCCTCCTATGATAAAGTCTGTCGGGGTTTTTTGAAGAGCAAATAAAACATATATGAAATCAGATATACTCAAATGAAGTAGAATTGAGGTATTTATAGGGATACTTAATCTGAGCTCATGATCAATTTCTTACCATAATCAGTCCTTAATGAGTCCGACATAATAAATTGCGGTAATTTTCTATCCTGACACAATCATTGTCATCCGAATTTGCCGCGTCAGTACAATTTGTCCTTTCTATCCCCTAGTTGGGTTGAGGCGGTGCCCATCGACTGATAGGGGGTGTCACGTACTAATAAGTCATGACCTTTTAGGCGTTAGTGACATTTTAGGTAGCAGTGACTTTATACATGCCAAAGGCCTTTTTAGGCGCGGACGACCTTTTTAGGCGCTCACGACCTTTTTAGGCGCTGACGACCTTTTTAGGCGACGCCTAGCTGAATAAGACGAAGCCTGTGATGGACAGAGGGAAGCTTGTGATGGACAGGGTGAAGTCTATGGTGGACATGGTGACCTCTATGCTGAACAGGGCGAAGCCGTGTTCACCACGGGTGATGACCTTCAAATGGGACATCTTTTAGAGTGGCGACGCCCTTTGTTAGTGCATCACTTTTGGGGCGTCTTTTACTTCTCAGCTGGGTACCCGTGAGTATCATACATGTTACAGATTAAGAAGTCAACGACTGGTCTTGTGATTGTTGACACCTAATATCCATTAATTAGAGTCGTAACTAGTTAATTAAGGTGAGGTAGAAATCTTAATTACTCACGAAGAATAAGACTTTAAGTTGGTTTACGTTTAGAGATTAGGATTCAGGAGTTTTATTAGGAAATAAATAATAAGATTAAATTTTCGCCTTTTCGATAATCTATTTGCTGATTTACTTTTTGTTTTTGTTTTTTTGAAAATTTCAAGTGATATGATATAATACAATATAAATACAGAAACATGCAAGAAGTGATATGAAAGGAAAAAAACAGAGAGAAATAACATATTAAATAAAGACAGAAGTAGACTATAATCTAATACAATAATTGGAACAAAAGGGAAATATGTACTTCTACGACAATAGATATAGCGAGTAAGATGAGTGTGTACCTATACATATATGTATAAGTGATGTATAATAACGTGAGAAAGTAAAGATAATATTGTATAATAGATGGTTGTCTTTACGATTTTGGTCTCCCTAAACCTTATAAATAAGTGAATTCCTTTTCATAATTATAACACTTAAAAAATCTGAAATATATACATTATAAAGATGTTCGAGCTTCTATCCAAACTTTGGTGATTTCTAAGTTTCGAGTCCAAATTTTTGTCGGAGTACGAGTTCAGGTGTTGTTCAGTTCGATTAAGGGACATAACGTGTTTGTTTTGCCTTAACGACACTTTTTTAACGCATCCAAATTTCTCTCACACTATCCTATTATGTAAAGAGGGTGAAATTGCCTTAAGGAGACCAAGTTTTTCATGGGACTCAATCAATAAAGAAAAATAATATTTTTTTTAATCTTTTATAAGGACAATTTCATCATCTTGTAAAGTTGCATGTCAGTTTAGGGTTTATGCAATTTTTTATCATTTTAGTATTTGATCCTGAAATATTATTATATTATAATATATTCCTCTATTACTAATAATCCCAAGGCTATTTTTGGTTTAAAGTGATACGGGAGACCTAAGAACCGTTTCAGTACAATAATTTTGTAAAATATGTTATAATAATTTCAACGGAAAATATTTTAACACTTTCTATTTCAGAAAAATGGTTGCAAACAACACTAATGTTGACATCAGTGCTGTAGCATTGACTCAGACTGATGGTCCTATTGCATCATGGAACTCATCCGTCGTTGCGTCGAACGGAATGGGTGACCATGACTTATCCTGCTGAACTGTGTATGCAGAAAACCCCGATAAGTTTGACGGGTCTAACTTCAAGAGGTGGTAGGAGGAAATAATGTTCTATCTAACCACTCTGAGTTGCGCACAATTCCTGATGGAAGAACCACCAACTCAAGGTTAATATGATGATCATGGTTTTTTCTTAGCTTGGAATCATTCAGACTATTTGTGTAGACATTATGTAATGAATAGTTTATATGATTCATTGTATGATGTATATTACAAAATTCAGTTTGCTAAGCAGCTGAGGCATGCCTTGGAACAAAACTATGAGTCTGAGGATATCAGTAAGAAGAATTTCCTAGTGAATTTTGAGTCACCTGTGTTGACTTAAAGATGATCGATAACAAACCATGTATGAAACCGATAATGGATGTAGACCTCCTCCTCGAGAGTATCCATGCCGAGAAGTTGGAACTCAACGAGGCATTTCCGGTAAACTTACCCCTAATGTGGAATATGTTCACGGACAATATGAAACACAAGCGAAAGGAGATTACCATGGTTGAGTTGCTCCAGAGAATCAACGTGCACGGACAATACATGAGTATTTCACAGGGAGTTCCAATCATCCCCATGAACACGATTTTCTCCACCAAGGCAAATATGGTGAAGCATAGGCAGAGCTCAACCAGACATGACGTCAAAGGCAAACAAAAGAAGCAAAAATGATTGATTTAGGGTCCTAAGGGTAGTGTCTAGAAGAAGTCGAAATCCAAAAAAAAAGGATTTATTGGTTCTTGTTATAATTGTGGTAAGATTGGCCATAAATCTAATGCTTGTTGGTTTCCTAACCAAAAGGATACCAACATGATGCAGGGAATCATTGAAGACCTTGATGACATTGACTAGTCAACAATGGTGTCTGAGGTAAGCATCACTGATTCCACAAAGATGTTCGAGAGTCTATCCAAAATTTGGTGATTTCTAAGTTTCGAGTCCAAACTTTTGTGATGCTCATGGTTTTTTCTTAGCAATAGAAGCTTGGAATCATTCAGACTATTTGTGTAGATATTATGTAATGAATAGTTTATATAATTCATTGTATGATGTATATAGCAAAGTTAAGTCTGCTAAGGAGCTAAGGCATGCCTTGGAACAAAACTATGAGTCTGAGGATGTCAGTAAGAAGAAATTTCTAGTGAATTGCGAATCACCGTGTTGACTTAAAGATGATCGATAACAAACAATGTATGAAACCGGTAATAGATGTGGAACTCATCCTCGAGAGTATCCATGCCGAGAAGTTGGAAGTCACCGAGGCATTTCCGGTAAAGTTACCCCTAACGTGGAATATGTTCAAGGGCTACCTGAAACACAAGCGAAAGGAGATTACCATGGTTGAGTTCTTCAGAGAATCAACGTGCACGAACAATACATGAGTATTGCACAGGGAGTTCTAATCGTCCCCATGAGCACGATTATCTCTGCCAAGGAAAATGTGGTGGAGCATGGGCAGACCTCAACCAGACATGACGTCAAAGGCATACAAAAGAAGCAAAAATGATTGATTCAGGGTCCTAAGGGTAGTGTCTAGAAGAAGTAGGAATCCCAACCACAAGGATTTATTGGTTCTTGTTAAAATTGTGGTAAGGTTGGCCATAAATCTAATGCTTGTAGGTTTCCTAAGCAAAAGGATACCAACATGATATAGGGAATCACCGAAGACCTTGATGACATTGACTTGACAACAATTGAGTCTGAGGTAAGCATCACTGATTCCATAAATATGTTCGAGCTTCTATCCAAACTTTTGTGATTTCTAAGTCTCCAGTTCAAATTTTTGTTACAGTACGAGTCGAGGTATTGTCAAGTTCGATTAAGGGAAATAGTGTGTTTATTTGCCTTAACGACACTGTTTTTACGTAGCCAAATTTCTCTCACACTATCCTATTATGTTAAGAGGGAGAAATTGCCTAAAGGAGACCATGTTTTTCGTGGGACTCAATCTATAACAAATTTGTTTTTTTTTAATCTTTCATAAGGACAATTTCATCATTTTGTAAAGTTGCATGTCAGTATAGGGTTTATGCAGTTTATATCATTTTACCATTTGATCCGGAAATATTATTATATTATAATATATTCCTCTATTAGCAATAATCCCAATGCTATTTTTTGTTTAAATTGATACAGGAGACCTAAGAACCGTATCAGTTCAATAATTTTTAAAATATTTTATAATAATTTCAATGAAAAATATTTTAACACTTTCTATTTCAGAAAAATGGTTGCAAACAACAGTAATGTTGACATCTGTGTTGGAGCATTGACTAAGGCTGATGTTCCTATTGCATCATGGAACGCATCCGTCGTTGCGTCGACCGAAGTGGATGATCATGACTTATCCTGCTGAACTGTGCATGCAGAAAAACCTGATAAGTTTGACGGGTCCAACTTCAAGAGGTGGTAGGAGGAAATAATGTTTTATCTAACCACTCTGAGTTGCGCACGATTCTTGATGGAAGAACCACCAACTCAAGGTTAATATGATTATCATGGTTTTTTCTTAGCTATAGAAGCATGGAATCATTCAGACTATTTGTGTAGACATTATGTAATGAATAGTTTATATGATTCATTGTATGATGTATGTAGCAAAATTAAGTCTGCTAAGGAGCTGAGGCATGCCTTGGAACAAAACTACGAGTCTGAGGATGTCGATAAGAAGAAATTCCTGCTAGTGAATTGTGAGTCACCTGTGTTGACTTAAAGATGATCGATAACAAAGCATGTATGAAACCAGTAATAGATATAGAACTCCTCCTCCAGAGTATCCCTGCCGAGAAGTTGGAACTCACCGAGGCATTTCTGGTAAAGTTACCCTTAACGGGAATATGTTCAAGGTTACCTGAAACACAAGGGAAAGGAGATTGCCATGGTTGAGTTAATCGAGAGAATCAACGTGCACGAACAATACATGAGTATTGCACAGGGAGTTCCAATCGTCCCCATGAACACAATGTTCTCCGCCAAGGCAAATGTAGTGGAGCATAGGCAGACCTCAACCAGACATGACGTCAAAGGCAAAGAAAAGAAGCAAAAATGATTGATTCAGGGTCCTAAGGGTAGTGTCTAGAAGAAGTAGGAATCCCAACCACAAGGATTTATTGGTTCTTGTTAAAATTGTGGTAAGATTGGACATAAATCTAATGCTTGTAGGTTTCCTAAGCAAAAGGATACCAACATGATGCAGGGAATCACCGAAGACCTTGATGACATTGACTTGACAACAATTGTGTCTGAGGTAAGCATCACTGATTCCATAAAGATGTTCGAGCTTCTATCCAAACTTTGGTGATTTCTAGGTCTCCAGTTCAAATTTTTGTTAAAGTACGAGTCGAGGTATTGTTCAGTTCGATTAAGGGAAATAGTGTGTTTGTTTTACCTGAACGACACTGTTTTAACTCAGCCAAATTTCTCGCACACTATCCAATTATGTTAAGAGGGCGAAATTGACTAAAGGAGACCATGTTTTTCGTGGAACCCAATGTGTAACGAATTTTTTTTTTTAAATCTTTTATAAGGACAATTTCATCATTTTGTAAAGTTGCATGTCAGCATAGGGTTTATGCAATTTATATCATTTTAGTAGTTGATCCGGAAATATTATTATATTATAATATATTCCTCTATTAGTAATAATCCCAAGGCTATTTTTTGTTTAAAGTGATACAGGAGACCTAAGAACCGTATTAGTTCAATAATTTGTAAAATATGTTATAATAATTTTAATGGAAAATATTTTAACACTTTCTATTTCAGAAAAATGGTTGCAAACAACAGTAATGTTGACATATGTGTTGGAGCATTGACTAAGACTGATGTTCCTATTGCATCATGGAACGCATCCGTCGTTGCGTCGATTGAAGTGGGTGATCATGAGTTATCCTACTGAACTATGCATGCAGAAAAACTCAATAAGTTTGACGGGTCCAACTTCAATAGGTGGTAGGAGGAAATGATGTTTTATCTAACCACTCTGAGTTACGCACGATTCCTGATGGAAGAACCACCAACTCAAGGCTAATATGATGATCATGGTTTTTTCTTAGCAATAGAAGCATGCAATCATTCAGACTATTTGTGTAGACATTATGTAATGAATAGTTTATATGATTCATTGTATGATGTATGTAGCAAAATTAAGTCTGCTAAGGAGCTGAGGCATGCCTTGGAACAAAACTATGAGTCTGAGGATGTCGAAAAGAAGAAATTCCCGCTAGTGAATTGTGAGTCACCTGTGTTTACTTAAAGATGATCGATAACAAAGCATGTATGAAACCGGTAATAGATGTAGAACTCCTCCTTCAGAGTATCCATGCCGAGAAGTTGGAACTCATCGAGGCATTTCCGGTAAAGTTACCCTTAACGTGGAATATGTTCAAGGGCTTCCTGAAACACAAGGGAAAGAAGATTACCATGATTTAGTTAATCGAGAGAATCAACGTGGACGAACAATACATGAGTATTGCACAGGGAGTTCCAATCGTCCCCATGAACACAATATTCTCCTCCAAGGCAAATGTGGTGGAGCATGGGCAGACCTCAACCAGACATGACGTCAAAGGCAAACAAAAGAAGCAAAAATGATTGATTCAGGGTCCTAAGGGTAGTGTCTAGAAGAAGTAGGAATCCCAACCATAAGGATTTATTGGTTCTTGTTAAAATTGTGGTAAGATTGGCCATAAATCTAATGCTTGTAGGTTTCCTAAGCAAAAGGATACCAACATGATTCAGGGAATCACCGAAGACCTTGATGACATTGACTTGACAACAATTATGTTTGAGGTAAGCATCAATGAATCCATAAAGATGTTCGAGCTTCTATCCAAACTTTGGTGATTTCTAAGTCTCCATTTCAAATTTTTGTTAAAGTACGAGTCAAGGTATTGTTCATTTCGATTAAGGGAAATAGTCTGTTTGTTTTGCCTTAACGACACTGTTTTAACGTAGCCAAATTTCTCTCACACTATCCTATTATGTTAAGAGGGCGAAATTGCCTAAAGGAGACCATGTTTTTCGTGGGACTCAATCTATAACGAAAAAAATATTTTTTTTAAATATTTTATAATGACAATTTCATCATTTTGTAAAGTTGCATGTCAGTATAGGGTTTATGCAGTTTATATCATTTTAGTATTTGATCCGGAAATATTATTATATTATAATATATTCATCTATTAGTAATAATTCCCAGGCTATTTTTTGTTTAAATTGATACAGGAGACCTAAGAACTGTATAAGTTCAATAATTTGTAAAATATTGTATAATAATTTCAATAGAAAATATTTTAACACTTTCTATTTCAGAAAAACGGTTGCAAAGAACAGTAATGTTGACATCTGTATTGGAGCATTGACTAAGACTTATGTTTCTATTGCATCATGGAACGCATCCGTCGTTGCGTCGTATGAAGTGGGTGATCGAGACTTATCCTACTAAACTATGCATGCAGAAAAACCCGATAAGTTTGACGGATCCAACTTCAAGAGGGGGTAGGAGGGAATGATGTTTTATCTAACCACTCTGAGTTGCGCACGATTCCTGATGGAAGAACCACCAACTCAAGGCTAATATGATAATCATGGTTTTTTCTTAGCTATAGAAGCTTGGACTCGTTCAGACTATTTTTGTAGACATTATGTAATGAATAGTTTATATGATTCATTGTATGATGTA
Source organism: Chamaenerion angustifolium (assembly GCA_946814005.1). Classification (NCBI taxonomy): domain Eukaryota; kingdom Viridiplantae; phylum Streptophyta; class Magnoliopsida; order Myrtales; family Onagraceae; genus Chamaenerion; species Chamaenerion angustifolium. The sequence goes on along the minus strand of OX328271.1, from coordinate 23,425,843 downwards.
TGTAGCAAAATTAAGTCTGCTAAGGAGCTGAGGCATGCCTTGGAATAAAACTATGAGTCTGAGGATGTCGAAAAGAAGAAATTCCTGCTAGTGAATTGTGAGTCACCTGTGTTGACTTAAAGATGATCGATAACAAAGCACGTATGAAACCGGTAATAGATGTAGAACTCCTCCTCGAGAGTATCCATGCCGAGAAGTTGGAACTCACTGAGGCATTTCCGGTAAAGTTACCCTTAACGTGGAATATGTTCAAGGGCTACCTGAAACACAAGGGAAAGGAGATTACCATGGTTGAGTTAATCGAGAGAATCAACGTGCACGAACAATACATGAGTATTGCACAGGGAGTTCCAATCGTCCCCATGAAGACATTGCTCTCCGCCAAGGCAAATGTGGTGGTGCATGGGCAGACCTCAACCAGACATGACGTCAAAGGCAAACAAAAGAAGCAAAAATGATTGATTCAGGGTCCTAAGGGTAGTGTCTAGAAGAAGTAGGAATCCCAACCACAAGGATTTATTGGTTCTTGTTAAAATTGTGGTACGATTGGCCATAAATCTAATGCTTGTAGGTTTCCTAAGCAAAAGGATACCAACATGATGCAGGGAATCACCGAATACCTTGATGACATTGACCTGACAATAATTGTGTTTGAGGTAAGCATCACTGTTTCCATAAAGATGTTCGAGCTTCTATCCAAACTTTGGTGATTTCTAAGTCTCCAGCTCAAATTTTTGTTAAAGTACGAGTTGAGGTATTGTTCAGTTCGATTAAGGGAAATAGTGTGTTTGTTTTGCCTTAACGACACTGTTTTAACGTAGCCAAATTTCTCTCACACTCTCCTATTATGTTAAGAGGGCGAAATTGCCTAAATGAGACCATGTTTTTTGTGGGACCCAATGTGTAACGAATTTTTAAATCTTTTATAAGGACAATTTCATCATTTTGTAAAGTTGCATGTCAGTATAGGGTTTATGCAATTTATATCATTTTACTATTTGATCCGGGAATATTATTATATTATAATATATTCCTCTATTAGTAATAATCCCAAGGCTATTTTTTGTTTAAAGTGATACAGGAGACCTAAGAACCGTATTAGTTCAATAATTTGTAAAATATGTTATAATAATTTCAATGGAAAATATTTTAACACTTTCTATTTCATAAAAATGGTTGCAAACAACAGTAATGTTGACATATGTGTTGGAGCATTGACTAAGACTGATGTTCCTATTGCATCATGGAACGCATCCGTCGTTGCGTCGATTGAAGTGGGTGATCATGAGTTATCCTACTGAACTATGCATGCAGAAAACCCCGATAAGTTTGACGGGTCCAACTTCAAGAGGTGGTAGGAGGAAATGATGTTTTATCTAACCACTCTGAGTTGCGCACGATTCCTGATGGAAGAACCACCAACTCAAGGCTAATATGATGATCATGGTTTTTTCTTAGCAATAGAAGCATGGAATCATTCAGACTATTTGTGTAGACATTATGTAATGAAGAGTTTATATGATTCATTGTATGATGTATGTAGCAAAATTAAGTCTGCTAAGGAGCTGAGGCATGCCTTGGAACAAAACTATGAGTGTGAGGATGTGGATAAGAAGAAATTCCTGCTAGTGAATTGTGAGTCACCTGTGTTGACTTAAAGATGATCGATAACAAAGCATGTATGAAACCGGTTATAGATGTAGAACTCCTCCTCCAGAGTATCCATTCCGAGAAGTTGGAACTCACCGAGGCATTTCCGGTAAAGTTTCCCTTAACGTGGAATATGTTCAAGGTTACCTGAAACACAAGGGAAAGGAGATTACCATGGTTGAGTTAATCGAGAGAATCAATGTGCACGAATAATACATGAGTATTGCACAGGGAGTTCCAATCGTCCCCATGAACACAATGCTCTCCGCCAAGGCAAATGTGGTGGAGCATGGGCAGACCTCAACCAGACATGACGTCAAAGGTAAACAAAAGAAGCAAAAATGATTGATTCAGGGTCCTAAGGGTAGTGTCTAGAAGAAGTAGGAATCCCAACCACAAGGATTTATTGGTTCTTGTTAAAATTGTGGTAAGATTGGCCATAAATCTAATGCTTGTAGGTTTCCAAAGCAAAAGGATATCAACATGATGCAGGGAATCACCGAAGACCTTGATGACATTGACTTGACAATAATTGTGTTTGAGGTAAGCATCACTATTTCCATATAGATGTTCGAGCTTCTATCCAAACTTTGGTGATTTCTAAGTCTCCTGTTCAAATGTTTGTTAAAGTACGAGTCAAGGTATTGTTCAGTTCGATTAAGGGAAATAGTGTGTTTGTTTTGCCTTAACGACACTGTTTTAACGTAGCCAAATTTCTCTCACACTATCCTATTATGTTAAGAGGGCGAAATTGCCTAAAGGAGACCATTTCTTTTGTGGGACCCAATGTGTAACGAATTTTTTAATTTTTAAATCTTTTATAAGGATAATTTCATCATTTTGTAAAGTTGCATGTCAGTATAGGGTTTATGCAATTTATATCATTTTACTATTTGATCCGGAAATATTATTATATTATAATATATTCCTCTATTAGTAATAATCCCAAGGCTATTTTTTGTTTAAAGTGATACAGGAGACCTAAGAACCGTATTAGTTCAATAATTTGTAAAATATGTTATAATAATTTCAATGGAAAATATTTTAACACTTTCTATTTCAGAAAAATGGTTGCAAACAACAGTAATGTTGACATATGTGTTGGAGCATTGGCTAAGACTGATGTTCCTATTGCATCATGGAACGCATCCGTCGTTGCGTCGATTGAAGTGGGTGATCATGAGTTATCCTACTGAACTATGCATGCAGAAAAACCCGATAAGTTTGACGGGTCCAACTTCAAGAGGTGGTAGGAGGAAATGATGTTTTATCTAACCACTCTGAGTTGCGCACGATTCCTGATGGAAGAACCACAAACTCAAGGCTAAGATGATGATCATGGTTTTTTCTTAGTAATAGAAGCATGGAATCATTCAGACTATTTGTGTAGACATTATGTAATGAAGAGTTTATATGATTCATTGTATGATGTATGTAGCAAAATTAAGTCTGCTAAGGAGCTGAGGCATGCCTTGGAACAAAACTATGAGTCTGAGGATGTGGATAAGAAGAAATTCCTGCTAGTGAATTGTGAGTCACCTGTGTTGACTTAAAGATGATCGATAACAAAGCACGTATGAAACCGGTAATAGATGTAGAACTCCTCCTCGAGAGTATCCATGCCGAGAAGTTGGAACTCAGCGAGGCATTTCCGGTAAAGTTACCCTTAACGTGGAATATGTTCGAGGTTACCTGAAACACAAGGGAAAGGAGATTACCATGGTTGAGTTAATCGAGAGAATCAACGTGCACGAACAATACATGAGTATTGCACAAGGAGTTCCAATAGTCCCAATGAACACAATGTTCTCCGCCAAGGCAAATGTGGTGGAGCATGGGCAGACCTCAACCAGACATGACGTCGAAGGCAAACAAAAGAAGCAAAAATGATTGATTCAGGGTCTTAAGGGTAGTGTCTAGAAGAAGTAGGAATCCCAACCACAAGGATTTATTGGTTATTGTTAAAATAGTGGTAAGATTGGCCATAAATCTAATGCTTGTAGGTTTCCTAAGCAAAAGGATACCAACATGATGCTGGGAATCACCGAAGACCTTGATGACATTGACTTGACAACAATTGTGCCTGAGGTAAGCATCACTGATTCCATAAAGATGTTCGAGCTACTATCCAAACTTTGGTGATTTATAAGTCTCCAGCTCAAATTTTTGTTAAAGTACGAGTCGAGGTATTATTCAGTTCGATTAAGGGAAATAGTGTGTTTGTTTTGCCTTAACGACACCGTTTTAACGTAGCCAAATTTCTCTCACACTATCCTATTATGTTAAGAGGGCGAAATTGCCTAAAGGAGACCATGTTTTTCGTGGGACTCAATATATAACGAAAAAAATATTTTTTTTAAATCTTTTATAAGGACAATTTCATCATTTTGTAAAGTTGCATGTCAGTATAGGGTTTATGCAGTTTATATCATTTTAGTATTTGATCCGGAAATATTATTATATTATAATATATTCATCTATTAGTAATAATTCCCACGCTATTTTTTGTTTAAATTGATACAGGAGACCTAAGAACCGTATCAGTTCAATAATTTGTAAAATATTTTATAATAATTTCAATGGAAAATATTTTAACACTTTCTATTTCAGAAAAACGGTTGCAAACAACAGTAATGTTGACATCTGTGTTGGAGCATTGACTAAGACTTATGTTTCTATTGCATCATGGAACGCATCCGTCGTTGCGTCGACTGAAGTGGGTGAACGAGACTTATCCTACTAAATTATGCATGCAGAAAAACCCGATAAGTTTGACGGGTCCAACTTCAAGAGGGGGTAGGAGGAAATGATGTTTTATCTAACCACTCTGAGTTGCGCACGATTCCTGATGGAAGAACCACCAACTCAAGGCTAATATGATGATCATGGTTTTTTCTTAGCAATAGAAGCATGGAATCATTCAGACTATTTGTGTAGACATTATGTAATGATGAGTTTATATGATTCATTGTATGATGTATGTAGCAAAATTAAGTCTGCTAAGGAGCTGAGGCATGCCTTGGAACAAAACTATGAGTCTGAGGATGTGGATAAGAAGAAATTCCTGCTAATGAATTGTGAGTCACCTGTGTTGACTTAAAGATGATCGATAACAAAGCACGTATGAAACCGGTAATAGATGTAGAACTCCTCCTCGAGAGTATCCATGCCGAGAAGTTGGAACTCACCGAGGCATTTCCGGTAAAGTTACCCTTAACGTGGAATATGTTCAAGGTTACCTGAAACACAAGGTAAAGGAGATTACCATGGTTGAGTTAATCGAGAGAATCAACGTGCACGAACAATACATGAGTATTGCACAAGGAGTTCCAATAGTCCCAATGAACACAATGTTCTCCGCCAAGGCAAATGTGGTGGAGCATGGGCAGACCTCAACCAGACATGACGTCGAAGGCAAACAAAAGAAGCAAAAATGATTGATTCAGGGTCTTAAGGGTAGTGTCTAGAAGAAGTAGGAATCCCAACTACAAGGATTTATTGGTTATTGTTAAAATTGTGGTAAGATTGGCCATAAATCTAATGCTTGTAGGTTTCCTAAGCAAAAGGATACCAACATGATGCAGGGAATCACCGAAGACCTTGATGACATTGACATGACAACAATTGTGCCTGAGGTAAGCATCACTGATTCCATAAAGATGTTCGAGCTACTATCCAAACTTTGGTGATTTATAAGTCTCCAGCTCAAATTTTTGTTAAACTACGAGTCGAGGTATTATTCAGTTCGATTAAGGGAAATAGTGTGTTTGTTTTGCCTTAACGACACCGTTTTAACGTAGCCAAATTTCTCTCACACTATCCTATTATGTTAAGAGGGCGAAATTGCCTAAAGGAGACCATGTTTTTCGTGGGACTCAATATATAACGAAAAAAATATTTTTTTTAAATCTTTTATAAGGACAATTTCATCATTTTGTAAAGTTGCATGTCAGTATAGGGTTTATGCAGTTTATATCATTTTAGTATTTGATCCGGAAATATTATTATATTATAATATATTCATCTATTAGTAATAATTCCCACGCTATTTTTTGTTTAAATTGATACAGGAGACCTAAGAACCGTATCAGTTCAATAATTTGTAAAATATTTTATAATAATTTCAATGGAAAATATTTTAACACTTTCTATTTCAGAAAAACGGTTGCAAACAACAGTAATGTTGACATCTGTGTTGGAGCATTGACTAAGACTTATGTTTCTATTGCATCATGGAACGCATCCGTCGTTGCGTCGACTGAAGTGGGTGAACGAGACTTATCCTACTAAATTATGCATGCAGAAAAACCCGATAAGTTTGACGGGTCCAACTTCAAGAGGGGGTAGGAGGAAATGATGTTTTATCTAACCACTCTGAGTTGCGCACGATTCCTGATGGAAGAACCACCAACTCAAGGCTAATATGATGATCATGGTTTTTTCTTAGCAATAGAAGCATGGAATCATTCAGACTATTTGTGTAGACATTATGTAATGATGAGTTTATATGATTCATTGTATGATGTATGTAGCAAAATTAAGTCTGCTAAGGAGCTGAGGCATGCCTTGGAACAAAACTATGAGTCTGAGGATGTGGATAAGAAGAAATTCCTGCTAATGAATTGTGAGTCACCTGTGTTGACTTAAAGATGATCGATAACAAAGCACGTATGAAACCGGTAATAGATGTAGAACTCCTCCTCGAGAGTATCCATGCCGAGAAGTTGGAACTCACCGAGGCATTTCCGGTAAAGTTACCCTTAACGTGGAATATGTTCAAGGTTACCTGAAACACAAGGTAAAGGAGATTACCATGGTTGAGTTAATCGAGAGAATCAACGTGCACGAACAATACATGAGTATTGCACAAGGAGTTCCAATAGTCCCAATGAACACAATGTTCTCCGCCAAGGCAAATGTGGTGGAGCATGGGCAGACCTCAACCAGACATGACGTCGAAGGCAAACAAAAGAAGCAAAAATGATTGATTCAGGGTCTTAAGGGTAGTGTCTAGAAGAAGTAGGAATCCCAACTACAAGGATTTATTGGTTATTGTTAAAATTGTGGTAAGATTGGCCATAAATCTAATGCTTGTAGGTTTCCTAAGCAAAAGGATACCAACATGATGCAGGGAATCACCGAAGACCTTGATGACATTGACATGACAACAATTGTGCCTGAGGTAAGCATCACTGATTCCATAAAGATGTTCGAGCTACTATCCAAACTTTGGTGATTTATAAGTCTCCAGCTCAAATTTTTGTTAAACTACGAGTCGAGGTATTATTCAGTTCGATTAAGGGAAATAGTGTGTTTGTTTTGCCTTAACGACACCGTTTTAACGTAGCCAAATTTCTCTCACACTATCCTATTATGTTAAGAGGGCGAAATTGCCTAAAGGAGACCATGTTTTTCGTGGGACTCAATGTATAACGAAAAAAATATTTTTTTTAAATCTTTTATAAGGACAATTTCATCATTTTGTAAAGTTGCATGTCAGTATAGGGTTTATGCAGTTTATATCATTTTAGTATTTGATCCGGAAATATTATTATATTATAATATATTCATCTATTAGTAATAATTCCCACGCTATTTTTTGTTTAAATTGATACAGGAGACCTAAGAACCGTATCAGTTCAATAATTTGTAAAATATTTTATAATAATTTCAATGGAAAATATTTTAACACTTTCTATTTCAGAAAAACGGTTGCAAACAACAGTAATGTTGACATCTGTGTTGGAGCATTGACTAAGACTTATGTTTCTATTGCATCATGGAACGCATCCGTCGTTGCGTCAACTGAAGTGGGTGAACGAGACTTATCCTACTAAACTATGCATGCAGAAAAACCCGATAAGTTTGACGGGTCCAACTTCAAGAGGGGGTAGGAGGAAATGATGTTTTATCTAACCACTCTGAGTTGCGCACGATTCCTGATGGAAGAACCACCAACTCAAGGCTAATATGATGATCATGGTTTTTTCTTAGCAATAGAAGCATGGAATCATTCAGACTATTTGTGTAGACATTATGTAATGAATAGTTTATATGATTCATTGTATGATGTATGTAGCAAAATTAAGTCTACTAAGGAGCTGAGGCATGCCTTGGAACAAAACTATGAGTCTGAGGATGTCGAAAAGAAGAAATTCCTTCTAGTGAATTGTGAGTCACCTCTGTTGACTTAAAGATGATCGATAACAAAGCACGTATGAAACCGGTAATAGATGTAGAACTCCTCCTCGAGAGTATCCATGCCGAGAAGTTGGATCTCACCGAGGCATTTCCGGTAAAGTTACCCTTAACGTGGAATATGTTCAAGGGCTACCTGAAACACAAGGGAAAGGAGATTACCATGGTTGAGTTAATCGAGAGAATCAACGTGCACGAACAATACATGAGTATTGCACAGGGAGTTCCAATCGTCCCCATGAACATAATGTTCTCCACCAAGGCAAATGTGGTGGAGTATGGGCAGACCTCAACCAGACATGACGTCAAAGGCAAACAAAAGAAGCAAAAATATTTGATTCAGGGTCCTAAGGTAGTGTCTAGAAGAAGTAGGAATCCCAACCACAAGGATTTATTGGTTCTTGTTAAAATTGTGGTAAGATTGGCCATAAATCTAATGCTTGTAGGTTTCCTAAGCAAAACGATACCAACATGATGCAGGGAATCACCGAAGACCTTGATGACATTGACTTGACAACAATTGTGCCTGAGGTAAGCATCACTGATTCCATACAGATGTTCGAGCTTCTATCCAAACTTTGGTGATTTCTAAGTCTCCAGCTCAAATGTTTGTTAAAGTACGAGTCGAGGTATTGTTCAGTTCGATTAAGGGAAATAGTGTGTTTGTTTTGCCTTAACGACACCGTTTTAACGTAGCCAAATTTCTCTCACACTATCCTATTATGTTAAGAGGGCGAAATTGCCTAAAGGAGACCATGTTTTTCGTGGGACTCAATGTATAACGAAAAAAATATTTTTTTTAAATCTTTTATAAGGACAATTTCATCATTTTGTAAAGTTGCATGTCCGTATAGGGTTTATGCAGTTTATATCATTTTAGTATTTGATCCGGAAATATTATTATATTATAATATATTCATCTATTAGTAATAATTCCCACGCTATTTTTTGTTTAAATTGATACAGGAGACCTAAGAACCGTATCAGTTCAATAATTTGTAAAATATTTTATAATAATTTCAATGGAAAATATTTTAACACTTTCTATTTCAGAAAAACGGTTGCAAACAACAGTAATGTTGACATCTGTGTTGGAGCATTGACTAAGACTTATGTTTCTATTGCATCATGGAACGCATCCGTCGTTGCGTCGACTGAAGTGGGTGAACGAGACTTATCCTACTAAACTATGCATGCAGAAAAACCCGATAAGTTTGACGGGTCCAACTTCAAGAGGGGGTAGGAGGAAATGATGTTTTATCTAACCACTCTGAGTTGCGCACGATTCCTGATGGAAGAACCACCAACTCAAGGCTAATATGATGATCATGGTTTTTTCTTAGCAATAGAAGCATGGAATCATTCACACTATTTGTGTAGACATTATGTAATGAATAGTTTATATGATTCATTGTATGATGTATGTAGCAAAATTAAGTCTACTAAGGAGCTGAGGCATGCCTTGGAACAAAACTATGAGTCTGAGGATGTCGAAAAGAAGAAATTCCTGCTAGTGAATTGTGAGTCACCTCTGTTGACTTAAAGATGATCGATAACAAAGCACGTATGAAACCGGTAATAGATGTAGAACTCCTCCTCGAGAGTATCCATGCCGAGAAGTTGGAACTCACCGAGGCATTTCCGGTAAAGTTACCCTTAACGTGGAATATGTTCAAGGGCTACCTGAAACACAAGGGAAAGGAGATTACCATGGTTGAGTTAATCGAGAGAATCAACGTGCACGAACAATACATGAGTATTGCACAGGGAGTTCCAATCGTCCCCATGAACATAATGTTCTCCACCAAGGCAAATGTGGTGGAGTATGGGCAGACCTCAACCAGACATGACGTCAAAGGCAAACAAAAGAAGCAAAAATGATTGATTCAGGGTCCTAAGGGTAGTGTCTAGAAGAAGTAGGAATCCCAACCACAAGGATTTATTGGTTCTTGTTAAAATTGTGGTAAGATTGGCCATAAATCTAATGCTTGTAGGTTTCCTAAGCAAAACGATACCAACATGATGCAGGGAATCACCGAAGACCTTGATGACATTGACTTGACAACAATTGTGCCTGAGGTAAGCATCACTGATTCCATACAGATGTTCGAGCTTCTATCCAAACTTTGGTGATTTCTAAGTCTCCAGCTCAAATGTTTGTTAAAGTACGAGTCGAGGTATTGTTCAGTTCTATTAAGGGAAATAGTGTGTTTGTTTTGCCTTAACGACACTGTTTTAACGTAGCCAAATTTCTCTCAAACTATCCTATTATGTTAAGAGGGCGAAATTGCGTAAAGGAGACCATATTTTTCGTGGGACTCAATCTATAACGAAAAAAATGTTTTTTTTTAATCTTTTATAAGGACAATTTCATCATTTTGTAAAGTTGCATGTCAGTATAGGGTTTATGCAGTTTATATCATTTTAGTATTTGATCCGGAAATATTATTATATTATAATATATTCCTCTATTAGTCAAAGTGCCCCCTAATTTTTGGGCGAAATTTAGGATTGCCCCTTAAAGTCTAAAATTTTAAATATTAGTCCTAAAGTTTGGACGATTTTAAAAATTGCCCCTTTCCGTCCTCTGACTGTTAATTTTGGACGGAAAACACAACATGTGCCCTGCACGTGACTTCACTTAAGATTGAAAGACCAAATTGCCCTACCCTCTTCTTCTTCATCGTTCCCACATTCTTCTTGGTCTTCTCCTACAACGATCGTTGCAGCCACACCCCACGGAAACAGTAAAAATCAAACCACACAGCCAAACACTTTTTATTTTTTATTTTACCGAAACACACTTATTCAAGACTCGAAAACATGACAAAGAAAGAGCAAATTACAGAGATCGATCGGCTGTCCTCTCCTCTCGTAGAATTTAACCAGAGATTTCGATGGGCTTCACTTCCGCCTTCTTCTCCTCCTCCTTGGGCACGGTAACCGTCAGAACTCCATTCTCCATGCCCGCCTTCACTTGATCCATCTTTGCATTCTCCGGAAGCCTGAATCTGCGAAGGAATTTGTCGCTGCTGCGCTCAACTCTGTGCCACGTGTCATTCTTCTCTTCATTTTCCTTGTTTCTCTCTCCGCTGATCTGAAGAATCCTTCCTTCTTCAACCTCAACCTTCACTTCTTCTTTCTTCAACCCCGGAAGATCCGCCTTGAAGATGTGAGCCTCAGGTGTCTCCTTCCAATCGATGCGGGCGTTTGCGAAAGATGCAGTTTCACGATCAGATGGCACGTTGGCGAGGGAACTGGATGCGAAGAAGCCATCAAAGGGGTCCCATAAGTCTAAGGAGAAAGGGTCGAATACGTTGGTGCGACGACCGTCATTGAAGAAGCTTGGAATGAGAGACATTGTTTGAGGTTATTTGTAGGAAACTAGTTGCTAAGCGCTGTGAATAGAATGGTATACACTGCAGACAAGTTGCAGGTTGGAGAAGGAGTAGCTTCATATATATAGGGTGAGGAAGACGGTTCTGGATTTTATGGTATATACCGAGAAGGAGGCGAAGACATGGACAGGATCCTAGAAAACTCTAGTATTTTCAAGCATCTTCTTTTGCTAGTGTGTTATCGGGGGAAAAGTTGCAGGAGAAGACCAAGAAGAAGGTGGGAACGATGAAGAAGGGTAGGGCAATTTGGTCTTTCAATCTTAAGTGAAGTCACGTACAGGGAACATGTTGTGTTTTCCGTCCAAAATTAACAGTCAGAGGACGGAAAGGGGCAATTTTTAAAATCGCCCAAACTTTAGGACTAATATTTAAAATTTTAGACTTTAAGGGGCAATCCTAAATTTCGCCCAAACATTAGGGGGCACTTTGACTATTAACCCTTTTTTGTTTAAATTGATACAGGAGACCTAAGAACCGTATCAGTTCAATAATTTGTAAAATATTTTATAATAATTTCAATGGAAAATATTTTAACACTTTCTATTTCAGAAAAATGGTTGCAAACAACAGTAATGTCGACATCTCTGTTGGAGCATTGACTAAGACTGATGTTCCTATTGCATCATGGAACGCATCTGTCGTTGCGTCGACCGAAGTGGGTGATCATGACTTATCCTACTAAACTATGCATGCAGAAAAACCCGATAAGTTTGACGGGTCCAACTTCAAGAGGTGGTAGGAGGAAATGATGTTTTATCTAACCACTCTGAGTTGCGCACGATTCCTGATGGAAGAACCACCAACTCAAGGCTAATATGATGATCATGGTTTTTTCTTAGATATAGAAGCTTGGAATCATTCAGACTATTTGTGTAGACATTATGTAATGAATAGTTTATATGATTCATTGTATGATGTATGTAGCAAAATTAAGTCTCCTAAGGAGCTGAGGCATGCCTTGGAACAAAACTATGAGTCTGAGGATGTCGAAAAGAAGAAATTCCTGCTAGTGAACTGTGAGTCACCTGTATTGACTTAAAGATGATCGATAACAAAGCACGTATGAATCTGGTAATAGATGTAGAACTCCTCCTCGAGAGTATCCATGCCGAGAAGTTGGAACTCACCGAGGCATTTCCGGTAAAGTTACCCTTAACGTGGAATATGTTCAAGGGCTACCTGAAACACAAGGGAAAGGAGATTACCATGGTTGAGTTAATCGAGAGAATCAACGTGCACGAACAATACATGAGTATTGCACAGGGAGTTCCAATCGTCCCCATGATCACAATGTTATCCGCCAAGGCAAATGTGGTGAAGCATGGGCAGACCTCAACCAGACATGACGTCAAAGGCAAACAAAAGAAGCAAAAATGATTGATTCAGGGTCCTAAGGGTAGTGTCTAGAAGAAGTAGGAATCCCAACCACAAGGATTTATTGGTTATTGTTAAAATTGTGGTAAGATTGGCCATAAATCTAATGCTTGTAGGTTTCCTAAGCAAAAGGATACCAACATGATGCAGGGAATCACCGAAGACCTTGATGACATTGACTTGACAACAATTGTGCCTGAGGTAAGCATCACTGATTCCATAAAGATGTTCGAGCTTCTATCCAAACTAAGGTGATTTCTAAGTCTCCAGCTCAAATTTTTGTTAAAGTACGAGTCAAGGTATTGTTCAGTTCGATTAAGAGAAATAGTGTGTTTGTTTTGATTTGACGACACTGTTTTAACGTAGCCAAATTTCTCTCACACTATCCTATTATGTTAAGAGGGCGAAATTGCCAAAAGGAGACCATGTTTTTCGTGGGACTCAATCTATAACGAAAAAAATATTTTTTTTAAATATTTTATAAGGACAATTTCATCATTTTGTAAAGTTGCATGTCAGTATAGGGTTTATGTAGTTTATATCATTTTAGTATTTGATCCGGAAATATTATTATATTATAATATATTCCTCTATTAGTCAAAGTGCCCCCTAATTTTTGGGCGAAATTTAGGATTGCCCCTTAAAGTCTAAAATTTTAAATATTAGTCCTAAAGTTTGGACGATTTTAAAAATTGCCCCTTTCCGTCCTCTGACTGTTAATTTTGGACGGAAAACACAACATGTGCCCTGCACGTGACTTCACTTAAGATTGAAAGACCAAATTGCCCTACCCTCTTCTTCTTCATCGTTCCCACATTCTTCTTGGTCTTCTCCTACAACGATCGTTGCAGCCACACCCCACGGAAACAGTAAAAATCAAACCACACAGCCAAACACTTTTTATTTTTTATTTTACCGAAACACACTTATTCAAGACTCGAAAACATGACAAAGAAAGAGCAAATTACAGAGATCGATCGGCTGTCCTCTCCTCTCGTAGAATTTAACCAGAGATTTCGATGGGCTTCACTTCCGCCTTCTTCTCCTCCTCCTTGGGCACGGTAACCGTCAGAACTCCATTCTCCATGCCCGCCTTCACTTGATCCATCTTTGCATTCTCCGGAAGCCTGAATCTGCGAAGGAATTTGTCGCTGCTGCGCTCAACTCTGTGCCACGTGTCATTCTTCTCTTCATTTTCCTTGTTTCTCTCTCCGCTGATCTGAAGAATCCTTCCTTCTTCAACCTCAACCTTCACTTCTTCTTTCTTCAACCCCGGAAGATCCGCCTTGAAGATGTGAGCCTCAGGTGTCTCCTTCCAATCGATGCGGGCGTTTGCGAAAGATGCAGTTTCACGATCAGATGGCACGTTGGCGAGGGAACTGGGTGCGAAGAAGCCATCAAAGGGGTCCCATAAGTCTAAGGAGAAAGGGTCGAATACGTTGGTGCGACGACCGTCATTGAAGAAGCTTGGAATGAGAGACATTGTTTGAGGTTATTTGTAGGAAACTAGTTGCTAAGCGCTGTGAATAGAATGGTATACACTGCAGACAAGTTGCAGGTTGGAGAAGGAGTAGCTTCATATATATAGGGTGAGGAAGACGGTTCTGGATTTTATGGTATATACCGAGAAGGAGGCGAAGACATGGACAGGATGCTAGAAAACTCTAGTATTTTCAAGCATCTTCTTTTGCTAGTGTGTTATCGGGGGAAAAGTTGCAGGAGAAGACCAAGAAGAAGGTGGGAACGATGAAGAAGGGTAGGGCAATTTGGTCTTTCAATCTTAAGTGAAGTCACGTGCAGGGAACATGTTGTGTTTTCCGTCCAAAATTAACAGTCAGAGGACGGAAAGGGGCAATTTTTAAAATCGTCCAAACTTTAGGACTAATATTTAAAATTTTAGACTTTAAGGGGCAATCCTAAATTTCGCCCAAACATTAGGGGGCACTTTGACTATTAACCCTTTTTTGTTTAAATTGATACAGGAGACCTAAGAACCGTATCAGTTCAATAATTTGTAAAATATTTTATAATAATTTCAATGGAAAATATTTTAACACTTTCTATTTCAGAAAAATGGTTGCAAACAACAGTAATGTCGACATCTCTGTTGGAGCATTGACTAAGACTGTTGTTCCTATTGCATCATGGAATGCATCTGTCGTTGCGTCGACCGAAGTGGGTGATCATGACTTATCCTACTAAACTATGCATGCAGAAAAACCCGATATGTTTGACGGGTCCAACTTCAAGAGGTGGTAGGAGGAAATGATGTTTTATCTAACCACTCTGAGTTGCGCACGATTCCTGATGGAAGAACCACCAACTCAAGGCTAATATGATGATCATGGTTTTTTCTTAGATATAGAAGCTTGGAATCATTCAGACTATTTGTGTAGACATTATGTAATGAATAGTTTATATGATTCATTGTATGATGTATGTAGCAAAATTAAGTCTCCTAAGGAGCTGAGGCATGCCTTGGAACAAAACTATGAGTCTGAGGATGTCGAAAAGAAGAAATTCCTGCTAGTGAATTGTGAGTCACCTGTATTGACTTAAAGATGATCGATAACAAAGCACGTATGAAACCGGTAATAGATGTAGAACTCCTCCTCGAGAGTATCCATGCCGAGAAGTTGGAACTCACCGAGGCATTTCCGGTAAAGTTACCCTTAACGTGGAATATGTTCAAGGGCTACCTGAAACACAAGGGAAAGGAGATTACCATGGTTGAGTTAATCGAGAGAATCAACGTGCACGAACAATACATGAGTATTGCACAGGGAGTTCCAATCGTCCCCATGATCACAATGTTATCCGCCAAGGCAAATGTGGTGAAGCATGGGCAGACCTCAACCAGACATGACGTCAAAGGCAAACAAAAGAAGCAAAAATGATTGATTCAGGGTCCTAAGGGTAGTGTCTAGAAGAAGTAGGAATCCCAACCACAAGGATTTATTGGTTCTTGTTAAAATTGTGGTAAGATTGGCCATAAATCTAATGCTTGTAGGTTTCCTAAGCAAAAGGATACCAACATGATGCAGGGAATCACCGAAGACCTTGATGACATTGACTTGACAACAATTGTGCCTGAGGTAAGCATCACTGATTCCATAAAGATGTTTGAGCTTCTATCCAAACTTTGGTGATTTCTAAGTCTCCAGCTCAAATTTTTGTTAAAGTACGAGTCAAGGTATTGTTCAGTTCGATTAAGAGAAATAGTGTGTTTGTTTTGATTTGACGACACTGTTTTAACGTAGCCAAATTTCTCCTAAACTATCCTATTATGTTAAGAGGGCGAAATTGCCTAAAGGAGACCATGTTTTTCGTGGGACTCAATCTATAACGAAAAAAATATTTTTTTTTATCTTTTATAAGGACAATTTCATCATTTTGTAAAGTTGCATGTCAGTATAGGGTTTATGCAGTTTATATCATTTTAGTATTTGATCCGGAAATATTATTATATTATAATATATTCCTCTATTAGTAATAATCCCAAAGCTATTTTTTGTTGGGTTAATAGTCAAAGTGCCCCCTAATGTTTGGGGGAAATTTAGGATTGCCCCTTAAAGACTAAAATTTTAAATATTAGTCCTAAAGTTTGGATGATTTTAAAAATAGCCCCTTTCCGTCCTTTAACTGTTAATTTTGGACGGAAAACACAACATGTGCCCTGCACGTGACTTCACTTAAGATTGAAAGACCAAATTGCCCTACCTTCTTCTTCTTCATCGTTCCCACCTTCTTCTTGGTCTTCTCCTGCAACGATCGTTGCAGCCACACCCCACGGAAACAGTAAAAATCAAACCACACTGTCAAACACTTTTTATTTTTTATTTTAACGAAAAACACTTATTCAAGACTCCAAAACATGACAAAGAAAGAGCAAATTACATAGATCGATCGGTTCTCCTCTCCTCTCGTAGAATTTAACCAGAGATTTCGATGGCCTTCACTTCCGCCTTCTTCTCATCCTCCTTGGGCACGGTCACCGTCAGAACTCCATTCTCCATGCCCGCCTTCACTTGATCCATCTTTGCATTCTCCGGAAGCCTGAATCTGCGAAGGAATTTGCCGCTGTTGCGCTCAACTCTGTGCCACGTGTCATTCTTCTCTTCATTTTCCTTGTTTCTCTCTCCGCTGATCTGAAGAATCCTTCCTTATTCAACCTCAACCTTCACTTCTTTCTTGTTTTGATTTGACGACACTGTTTTAACGTAGCCAAATCTCTCTCACACTATCCTATTATGTTAAGAGGGGGAAATTGCCAAAAGGAGACCATGTTTTTCGTGGGACTCAATCTATAACGAAAAAAATATTTTTTTAAATATTTTATAAGGACAATTTCATCATTTTGTAAAGTTGCATGTTAGTATAGGGTTTATGCAGTTTATATCATTTTAGTATTTGATCCGGAAATATTATTATATTATAATATATTCATCTATTAGTAATAATTCATGGGCTATTTTTTGTTTAAATTGATACAGGAGACCTAAGAACCGTATCAGTTCAATAACTTGCAAAATATTTTATAATAATTTCAATGGAAAATATTTTAACACTTTCTATTTCAGAAAAACGGTTGCAAACAACAGTAATGTTGACATCTGTGTTGGAGCATTGACTAAGACTGATGTTTCTATTGCATCATGGAACGCATCCGTCGTTGCGTCGACTGAAGTGGGTGATCGAGACTTATCCTACTAAACTATGCATGCAGAAAAACCCGATAAGTTTGACGAGTCCAACTTCAAGAGGGGGTAGGAGGAAATGATGTTTTATCTAACCACTCTGAGTTGCGCACGATTCCTGATGGAAGAACCACCAACTCAAGGCTAATATGATGATCATGGTTTTTTCTTAGCTATAGAAGCTTGGAATCATTCAGACTATTTGTGTAGACATTATGTAATGAATAGTTTATATGATTCGTTGTATGATGTATGTAGCAAAATTAAGTCTGCTAAGGAGCTGAGGCATGCGTTGGAACAAAACTATGAGTCCGAGGATATCGAAAAGAAGAAATTCCTGCTAGTGAATTGTTAGTCACCTGTGTTGACTTAAAGATGATCGATAACAAAGCACGTATGAATCCGGTAATAGATGTAGAACTCCTCCTCGAGAGTATCCATGCCGACAAGTTGGAACTCACCGAGGCATTTCCGGTAAAGTTACCCTTAACGTGGAATATGTTCAAGGGCTATCTGAAACACAAGGGAAAGGAGATTACCATGGTTGAGTTAATCAAGAGAATCAACGTGCACGAACAATACATGATTATTGCACAGGGAGTTCCAATTGTCCCCATGAACACAATGTTCTCCGCCAAGGAAAATGTGGTGGAGTATGGGCAGACCTCAACTAGACATGACGTCAAAGGCAAACAAAAGAAGCAAAAATGATTGATTCAGGGTCCTAAGGGTAGTGTCTAGAAGAAGTAGGAATCCCAAACACAAGGATTTATTGGTTCTTGTTAAAATTGTGGTAAGATTGGCCATAAATCTAATGCTTGTAGATTTCCTAAGCAAAAGGATACCAACATGATGCAGGGAATCACCGAAGACCTTGATGACATTGACTTGACAACAATTGTGCCTGAGGTAAGCATCACTAATTCCATAAAGATGTTCGAGCTTCTATCCAAACTTTGGTGATTTCTAAGTCTCCAACTCAAATTTTTGTTAAAGTACGAGTCGAGGTATTATTCAGTTCGATTAAGGGAAATAGTGTGTTTGTTTTGCCATAACGACACTGTTTTAACGTAGCCAAATTTCTCTCACACTATCCTATTATGTTAAGAGGGCGAAATTGCCAAAAGGATACCATGTTTTTCGTGGGACTCAATCTATAACTAAAAAAATATTTTTTTTTAAATATTTTATAATGACAATTTCATCATTTTGTAAAGTTGCATGTCAGTATAGGGTTTATGCAGTTTATATCATTTTAGTATTTGATCCGGAAATATTATTATATTATAATATATTCATTTATTAGTAATAATTCCCAGGCTATTTTTTGTTTAAATTGATACAGGAGACCTAAGAACCGTATCAGTTCAATAATTTGTAAAATATTTTATAATAATTTCAATGGAAAATATTTTAACACTTTCTATTTCAGAAAAATGGTTGCAAACAACAGTAATGTTGACATCTGTGTTGGAGCATTGACTAAGACTGATGTTTCTATTGCATCATGGAACGCATCCGTCGTTGCATCGACCGAAGTGGGTGATCATGACTTATCCTACTAAACTATGCATGCAGAAAAACCCGATAAGTTTGACGGGTCCAACTTCAAGAGGTGGTAGGAGGAAATGATGTTTTATCTAACCACTCTGAGTTGCGCACGATTCCTGATGGAAGAACCACCAACTCAAGGCTAATATGATGATCATGGTTTTTTCTTAGCTATAGAAGCTTGGAATCATTCAGACTATTTGTTTGGACATTATGTAATGAATAGTTTATATGATTCGTTGTATGATGTATGTAGCAAAATTAAGTCTGCTAAGGAGCTGAGGCATGCGTTGGAACAAAACTATGAGTCTGAGGATGTCGAAAAGAAGAAATTCCTGCTAGTGAATTGTGAGTCACCTGTGTTGACTTAAAGATGATCGATAACAAAGCACGTATGAATCCGGTAATAGATGTAGAACTCCTCCTCGAGAGTATCCATTCCGAGAAGTTGGAACTCACCGAGGCATTTCCGGTAAAGTTACCCTTAACGTGGAATATGTTCAAGGGCTATCTGAAACACAAGGGAAAGGAGATTACCATGGTTGAGTTAATCGAGACAATCAACGTGCACGAACAATACATGATTATTGCACAGGGAGTTCCAATTGTCCCCATGAACACAATGTTCTCCGCCAAGGCAAATGTGGTGGAGTATGGGCAGACCTCAACCAGACATGACGTCAAAGGCAAACAAAAGAAGCAAAAATGATTGATTCAGGGTCCTAAGGGTAGTGTCTAGAAGAAGTAGGAATCCCAAACACAAGGATTTATTGGTTCTTGTTAAAATTGTGGTAAGATTGGCCATAAATCTAATGCTTGTAGATTTCCTAAGCAAAAGGATACCAACATGATGCAGGGAATCACCGAAGACCTTGATGACATTGACTTGACAACAATTGTGCCTGAGGTAAGCATCACTAATTCCATAAAGATGTTCGAGCTTCTATCCAAACTTTGGTGATTTCTAAGTCTCCAACTCAAATTTTTGTTAAAGTACGAGTCGAGGTATTATTCAGTTCGATTAAGGGAAATAGTGTGTTTGTTTTGCCATAACGACACTGTTTTAACGTAGCCAAATTTCTCTCACACTATCCTATTATGTTAAGAGGGCGAAATTGCCAAAAGGATACCATGTTTTTCGTGGGACTCAATCTATAACTAAAAAAATATTTTTTTTTAAATCTTTTATAATGACAATTTCATCATTTTGTAAAGTTGCATGTCAGTATAGGGTTTATGCAGTTTATATCATTTTAGTATTTGATCCGGAAATATTATTATATTATAATATATTCATTTATTAGTAATAATTCCCAGGCTATTTTTTGTTTAAATTGATACAGGAGACCTAAGAACCGTATCAGTTCAATAATTTGTAAAATATTTTATAATAATTTCAATGGAAAATATTTTAACACTTTCTATTTCAGAAAAATGGTTCCAAACAACAGTAATGTTGACATCTGTGTTGGAGCATTGACTAAGACTGATGTTTCTATTGCATCATGGAACGCATCCGTCGTTGCATCGACCGAAGTGGGTGATCATGACTTATCCTACTAAACTATGCATGCAGAAAAACCCGATAAGTTTGACGGGTCCAACTTCAAGAGGTGGTAGGAGGAAATGATGTTTTATCTAACCACTCTGAGTTGCGCACGATTCCTGATGGAAGAACCACCAACTCAAGGCTAATATGATGATCATGGTTTTTTCTTAGCTATAGAAGCTTGGAATCATTCAGACTATTTGTGTAGACATTATGTAATGAATAGTTTATATGATTCGTTGTATGATGTATGTAGCAAAATTAAGTCTGCCAAGGAGCTGAGGCATGCCTTGGAACAAAACTATGAGTCTGAGGATGTCGAAAAGAAGAAATTCCTGCTAGTGAATTGTGAGTCACCTGTGTTGACTAAAAGATGATCGATAACAAAGCACATATGAATCCGGTAATAGATGTAGAACTCCTCCTCGAGAGTATCCATGCCGAGAAGTTGGAACTCACCGAGGCATTTCCGGTAAAGTTACCCTTAACGTGGAATATGTTCAAGGGCTACCTGAAACACAAGCGAAAGGAGATTACCATGTTTGAGTTAATCGAGAGAATCAACGTGCACAAACAATACATGATTATTGCACAGGGAGTTCCAATTGTCCCCATGAACACAATGTTCTCCGCCAAGGCAAATGTGGTGGAGTATGGGCAGACCTCAACCAGACATGACGTCAAAGGCAAACAAAAGAAGCAAAAATGATTTATTCAGGGTGCTAAGGGTAGTGTCTAGAAGAAGTACGAATCCCAACCACAAGGATTTATTGGTTCTTGGTAAAATTGTGGTAAGATTGGCCATAAATCTAATGCTTGTAGATTTCCTAAGCAAAAGGATACCAACATGATGCAGGGAATCACCGAAGACCTTGATGACATTGACTTGACAACAATTGTGCCTGAGGTAAGCATCACTAATTCCATAAAGATGTTCGAGCTTCTATCCAAACTTTGGTGATTTCTAAGTCTCCAGCTCAAATTTTTGTTAAAGTACGAGTCGAGGTATTATTCAGTTCGATTAAGGGAAATAGTGTGTTTGTTTTGCCATAACGACACTGTTTTAACGTAGCCAAATTTCTCTCACACTATCCTATTATGTTAAAAGGGCGAAATTGCCTAAAGGAGACCATGTTTTTCGTGGGACTCAATCTATAACGAAAAAAAAAAAAATTTAAATCCTTTATAAGCACAATTTCATCATTTTGTAAAGTTGCATGTCAGTATAGGGTTTATGCAGTTTCTATCATTTTAGTATTTGATCCGGAAATATTATTATATTATAATATATTCATCTATTAGTAATAATTCCAAGGCTATTTTTTGTTTAAATTGATACAGGAGACCTAAGAACCGTATCAGTTCAATAACTTGCAAAATATTTTATAATAATTTCAATGGAAAATATTTTAACACTTTCTATTTCAGAACAACGGTTGCAAACAACAGTAATGTTGACATCTGTGTTGGAGCATTGACTAAGACTGATGTTTCTATTGCATCATGGAACGCATCCGTCGTTGCGTCGACTGAAGTGGGTGATCGAGACTTATCCTACTAAACTATGCATGCAGAAAAACCCGATAAGTTTGACGAGTCCAACTTCAAGAGGGGGTAGGAGGAAATGATGTTTTATCTAACCACTCTGAGTTGCGCACGATTCCTGATGGAAGAACCACCAACTCAAGGCTAATATGATGATCATGGTTTTTTCTTAGCTATAGAAGCTTGGAATCATTCAGACTATTTGTTTGGACATTATGTAATGAATAGTTTATATGATTCGTTGTATGATGTATGTAGCAAAATTAAGTCTGCTAAGGAGCTGAGGCATGCGTTGGAACAAAACTATGAGTCTGAGGATGTCGAAAAGAAGAAATTCCTGCTAGTGAATTGTGAGTCACCTGTGTTGACTTAAAGATGATCGATAACAAAGCACGTATGAATCCGGTAATAGATGTAGAACTCCTCCTCGAGAGTATCCATGCCGACAAGTTGGAACTCACCGAGGCATTTCCGGTAAAGTTACCCTTAACGTGGAATATGTTCAAGGGCTATCTGAAACACAAGGGAAAGGAGATTACCATGGTTGAGTTAATCGAGACAATCAACGTGCACGAACAATACATGATTATTGCACAGGGAGTTCCAATTGTCCCCATGAACACAATGTTCTCCGCCAAGGCAAATGTGGTGGAGTATGGGCAGACCTCAACCAGACATGACGTCAAAGGCAAACAAAAGAAGCAAAAATGATTGATTCAGGGTCCTAAGGGTAGTGTCTAGAAGAAGTAGGAATCCCAAACACAAGGATTTATTGGTTCTTGTTAAAATTGTGGTAAGATTGGCCATAAATCTAATGCTTGTAGATTTCCTAAGCAAAAGGATACCAACATGATGCAGGGAATCACCGAAGACCTTGATGACATTGACTTGACAACAATTGTGCCTGAGGTAAGCATCACTAATTCCATAAAGATGTTCGAGCTTCTATCCAAACTTTGGTGATTTCTAAGTCTCCAGCTCAAATATTTGTTAAAGTACGAGTCGAGGTATTATTCAGTTCGATTAAGGGAAATAGTGTGTTTGTTTTGCCATAACGACACTGTTTTAACGTAGCCAAATTTCTCTCACACTATCCTATTATGTTAAGAGGGCGAAATTGCCAAAAGGATACCATGTTTTTCGTGGGACTCTATCTATAACTAAAAAAATATTTTTTTTTAAATCTTTTATAATGACAATTTCATCATTTTGTAAAGTTGCATGTCAGTATAGGGTTTATGCAGTTTATATCATTTTAGTATTTGATCCTGAAATATTATTATATTATAATATATTCATCTATTAGTAATAATTCCCAGGCTATTTTTTGTTTAAATTGATACAGGAGACCTAAGAACCGTATCAGTTCAATAATTTGTAAAATATTTTATAATAATTTCAATGGAAAATATTTGAACACTTTCTATTTCAGAAAAATGGTTGCAAACAACAGTAATGTTGACATCTGTGTTGGAGCATTGACTAAGACTGATGTTTCTATTGCATCATGGAACGCATCCGTCGTTGCATCGACCGAAGTGGGTGATCATGACTTATCCTACTAAACTATGCATGCAGAAAAACCCGATAAGTTTGACGGGTCCAACTTCAAGAGGTGGTAGGAGGAAATGATGTTTTATCTAACCACTCTGAGTTGCGCACGATTCCTGATGGAAGAACCACCAACTCAAGGCTAATATGATGATCATGGTTTTTTCTTAGCTATAGAAGCTTGGAATCATTCAGACTATTTGTGTAGACATTATGTAATGAATAGTTTATATGATTCATTGTATGATGTATGTAGCAAAATTAAGTCTGCTAAGGAGCTGAGGAATGCCTTGGAACAAAACTATGAGTCTGAGGATGTCGAAAAGAAGAAATTCCTGCTAGTGAATTGTGAGTCACCTGTGTTGACTAAAAGATGATCGATAACAAAGCACGTATGAATCCGGTAATAGATGTAGAACTCCTCCTCGAGAGTATCCATGCCGAGAAGTTGGAACTCACCGAGGCATTTCCGGTAAAGTTACCCTTAACGTGGAATATGTTCAAGGGCTACCTGAAACACAAGCGAAAGGAGATTACCAAGTTTGAGTCAATCGAGAGAATCAACGTGCACGAACAATACATGAGTATTGCACAGGGAGTTCCAATCGTCCCCATGAACCCAATGTTATCCGCCAAGGCAAATGTGGTGGAGTATGGGCAGACCTCAACCAGACAAAACGTCAAAGGCAAACAAATGAAGAAAAAATGATTGATTCAGGGTCCTAAGGGTAGTGTCTAGAAGAAATAGGAATCCCAACCACAAGGATTTATTGTGTCTTGTTAAAATTGTGGTAAGATTGGCCATAAATCTAATGCTTGTAGGTTTCCTAGGCAAAAGGATACCAACATGATGCAGGGAATCACTGAAGACCTTGATGACATTGACTTGACAACAATTGTGCCTGAGGTAAGCATTACTGATTCCATAAAGATGTTCGAGTTTCTATCCAAACTTTGGTGATTTCTAAGTCTCCAGTTCAAATTTTTGTTAAAGTACGAGTCACTGTATTGTTCAATTCGATTAAGGGAAATAGTGTGTTTGTTTTGCCTTAACGAAACTGTTTTAACGTAGCGAAATTTCTCTCATACTATCCTATTATGTTAAGAGGGCAAAATTGCCTAAAGGAGACCATGTTTTTCGTGGGACTCAATCTATAACGAAAAAAAAAAAAATTTAAATCTTTTATAAGCACAATTTCATCATTTTGTAAAGTTGCATGTCAGTATAGGGTTTATGCAGTTTATATCATTTTAGTATTTGATCCGGAAATATTATTATATTATAATATATTCATCTATTAGTAATAATTCCAAGGCTATTTTTTGTTTAAATTGATACAGGAGACCTAAGAACCGTATCAGTTCAATAACTTGCAAAATATTTTATAATAATTTCAATGGAAAGTATTTTAACACTTTCTATTTCAGAAAAACGGTTGCAAACAACAGTAATGTTGACATCTGTGTTGGAGAATTGACTAAGACTGATGTTTCTATTGCATCATGGAACGCATCCGTCGTTGCGTCGACTGAAGTGGGTGATCGAGACTTATCCTACTAAACTATGCATGCAGAAAAACCCGATAAGTTTGACGAGTCCAACTTCAAGAGGGGGTAGGAGGAAATGATGTTTTATCTAACCACTCTGAGTTGCGCACGATTCCTGATGGAAGAACCACCAACTCAAGGCTAATATGATGATCATGGTTTTTTCTTAGCTATAGAAGCTTGGAATCATTCAGACTATTTGTTTGGACATTATGTAATGAATAGTTTATATGATTCGTTGTATGATGAATGTAGCAAAATTAAGTCTGCTAAGGAGCTGAGGCATGCGTTGGAACAAAACTATGAGTCTGAGGATGTCGAAAATAAGAAATTCCTGCTAGTGAATTGTGAGTCACCTGTGTTGACTTAAAGATGATCGATAACAAAGCACGTATGAATCCGGTAATAGATGTAGAACTCCTCCTCGAGAGTATCCATGCCGACAAGTTGGAACTCACCGAGGCATTTCCGGTAAAGTTACCCTTAACGTGGAATATGTTCAAGGGCTATCTGAAACACAAGGGAAAGGAGATTACCATGGTTGAGTTAATCGAGAGAATCAACGTGCACGAACAATACATGATTATTGCACAGGGAGTTCCAATTGTCCCCATGAACACAATGTTCTCCGCCAAGGCAAATGTGGTGGAGTATGGGCAGACCTCAACCAGACATGACGTCAAAGGCAAACAAAAGAAGCAAAAATGATTGATTCAGGGTCCTAAGGGTAGTGTCTAGAAGAAGTAGGAATCCCAAACACAAGGATTTATTGGTTCTTGTTAAAATTGTGGTAAGATTGGCCATAAATCTAATGCTTGTAGATTTCCTAAGCAAAAGGATACCAACATGATGCAGGGAATCACCGAAGACCTTGATGACATTGACTTGACAACAATTGTGCCTGAGGTAAGCATCACTAATTCCATAAAGATGTTCGAGCTTCTATCCAAACTTTGGTGATTTCTAAGTCTCCAGCTCAAATTTTTGTTAAAGTACGAGTCGAGGTATTATTCAGTTCGATTAAGGGAAATGGTGTGTTTGTTTTGCCATAACGACACTGTTTTAACGTAGCCAAATTTCTCTCACACTATCCTATTATGTTAAGAGGGCGAAATTGCCAAAAGGATACCATGTTTTTCGTGGGACTCAATCTATAACGAAAAAAAAATAAATTTAAATCTTTTAGAAGCACAATTTCATCATTTTGTAAAGTTGCATGTCAGTATAGGGTTTATGCAGTTTATATCATTTTAGTATTTGATCCGGAAATATTATTATATTATAATATATTCATCTATTAGTAATAATTCCAAGGCTATTTTTTGTTTAAATTGATACAGGAGACCTAAGAACCGTATCAGTTCAATAACTTGCAAAATATTTTATAATAATTTCAATGGAAAATATTTTAACACTTTCTATTTCAGAAAAACGGTTGCAAACAACAGTAATGTTGACATCTGTGTTGGAGAATTGACTAAGACTGATGTTTCTATTGCATCATGGAACGCATCCGTCGTTGCGTCGACTGAAGTGGGTGATCGAGACTTATCCTACTAAACTATGCATGCATAAAAACCCGATAAGTTTGACGAGTCCAACTTCAAGAGGGGGTAGGAGGAAATGATGTTTTATCTAACCACTCTGAGTTGCGCACGATTCCTGATGGAAGAACCACCAACTCAAGGCTAATATGATGATCATGGTTTTTTCTTAGCTATAGAAGCTTGGAATCATTCAGACTATTTGTTTGGACATTATGTAATGAATAGTTTATATGATTCGTTGTATGATGTATGTAGCAAAATTAAGTCTGCTAAGGAGCTGAGGCATGCGTTGGAACAAAACTATGAGTCTGAGGATGTCGAAAAGAAGAAATTCCTGCTAGTGAATTGTGAGTCACCTGTGTTGACTTAAAGATGATCGATAACAAAGCACGTATGAATCCGGTAATAGATGTAGAACTCCTCCTCGAGAGTATCCATGCCGACAAGTTGGAACTCACCGAGGCATTTCCGGTAAAGTTACCCTTAACGTGGAATATGTTCAAGGGCTATCTGAAACACAAGGGAAAGGAGATTTCCATGGTTGAGTTAATCGAGAGAATCAACGTGCACGAACAATACATGATTATTGCACAGGGAGTTCCAATTGTCCCCATGAACACAATGTTCTCCGCCAAGGCAAATGTGGTGGAGTATGGGCAGACCTCAACCAGACATGACGTCAAAGGCAAACAAAAGAAGCAAAAATGATTGATTCAGGGTCCTAAGGGTAGTGTCTAGAAGAAGTAGGAATCCCAAACACAAGGATTTATTGGTTCTTGTTAAAATTGTGGTAAGATTGGCCATAAATCTAATGCTTGTAGATTTCCTAAGCAAAAGGATACCAACATGATGCAGGGAATCACCGAAGACCTTGATGACATTGACTTGACAACAATTGTGCCTGAGGTAAGCATCACTAATTCCATAAAGATGTTCGAGCTTCTATCCAAACTTTGGTGATTTCTAAGTCTCCAGCTCAAATTTTTGTTAAAGTACGAGTCGAGGTATTATTCAGTTCGATTAAGGGAAATAGTGTGTTTGTTTTGCCATAACGACACTGTTTTAACGTAGCCAAATTTCTCTCACACTATCCTATTATGTTAAGAGGGCGAAATTGCCAAAAGGATACCATGTTTTTCGTGGGACTCAATCTATAACTAAAAAAATATTTTTTTTTAAATCTTTTATAATGACAATTTCATCATTTTGTAAAGTTGCATGTCAGTATAGGGTTTATGCAGTTTATATCATTTTAGTATTTGATCCGGAAATATTATTATATTATAATATATTCCTCTATTCGTAATAATCCGAAGGCTATTTTTTGTTTAAAATGATACAGGAGACCTAAGAACCGTATCAGTTCAATAATTTATAAAATATTTTATAATAATTTCAATGGAAAATATTTTAACACTTTCTATTTCAGAAAAATGCTTGCAAACAACAGTAATGTTGACATCTGTGTTGGAGCATTGACTAAGACTGATGTTTCTATTGCATCATGGAACGCATCCGTCGTTGCATCGACCGAAGTGGGTGATCATGACTTATCCTACTAAACTATTCATGCAGAAAAACCCGATAAGTTTGACGGGTCCAACTTCAAGAGGTGGTAGGAGGAAATGATGTTTTATCTAACCACTCTGAGTTGCGCACGATTCCTGATGGAAGAACCACCAACTCAAGGCTAATATGATGATCATGGTTTTTTCTTAGCTATAGAAGCTTGGAATCATTCAGACTATTTGTGTAGACATTATGTAATGAATAGTTTATATGATTCATTGTATGATGTATGTAGCAAAATTAAGTCTGCTAAGGAGCTGAGGAATGCCTTGGAACAAAACTATGAGTCTGAGGATGTCGAAAAGAAGAAATTCCTGCTAGTGAATTGTGAGTCACCTGTGTTGACTAAAAGATGATCGATAACAAAGCACGTATGAATCCGGTAATAGATGTAGAACTCCTCCTCGAGAGTATCCATTCCGAGAAGTTGGAACTCACCGAGGCATTTCCGGTAAAGTTACCCTTAACGTGGAATATGTTCAAGGGCTACCTGAAACACAAGTGAAAGGAGATTACCATGTTTGAGTTAATCGAGAGAATCAACGTGCACGAACAATACATGAGTATTGCACAGGGAGTTCCAATCGTCCCCATGAACCCAATGTTATCCGCCAAGGCAAATGTGGTGGAGTATGGGCAGACCTCAACCAGACAAAACGTCAAAGGCAAACAAATGAAGCAAAAATGATTGATTCAGGGTCCTAAGAGTAGTGTCTAGAAGAAATAGGAATCCCAACCACAAGGATTTATTGTTTCTTGTTAAAATTGTGGTAAGATTGGCCATAAATCTAATGCTTGTAGGTTTCCTAGGCAAAAGGATACCAACATGATGCAGGGAATAACTGAAGACCTTGATGACATTGACTTGACAACAATTGTGCCTGAGGTAAGCATTACTGATTCCATAAAGATGTTCGAGCTTCTATCCAAACTTTGGTGATTTCTAAGTCTCCAGCTCAAATTTTTGTTAAAGTACGAGTCGAGGTATTTTTCAGTTCGATTAAGGGAAATAGTGTGTTTGTTTTGCCATAACGACACTGTTTTAACGTAGCCAAATTTCTCTCACACTATCCTATTATGTTAAGAGGGCGAAATTGCCAAAAGGATACCATGTTTTTCGTGGGACTCAATCTATAACTAAAAAAATATTTTTTTTTAAATCTTTTATAATGACAATTTCATCATTTTGTAAAGTTGCATGTCAGTATAGGGTTTATGCAGTTTATATCATTTTAGTATTTGATCCGGAAATATTATTATATTATAATATATTCATCTATTAGTAATAATTCCAAGGCTATTTTTTGTTTAAATTGATACAGGAGACCTAAGAACCGTATCAGTTCAATAACTTGCAAAATATTTTATAATAATTTCAATGGAAAATATTTTAACACTTTCTATTTCAGAAAAACGGTTGCAAACAACAGTAATGTTGACATCTGTGTTGGAGAATTGACTAAGACTGATGTTTCTATTGCATCATGGAACGCATCCGTCGTTGCGTCGACTGAAGTGGGTGATCGAGACTTATCCTACTAAACTATGCATGCATAAAAACCCGATAAGTTTGATGAGTCCAACTTCAAGAGGGGGTAGGAGGAAATGATGTTTTATCTAACCACTCTGAGTTGCGCACGATTCCTGATGGAAGAACCACCAACTCAAGGCTAATATGATGATCATGGTTTTTTCTTAGCTATAGAAGCTTGGAATCATTCAGACTATTTGTTTGGACATTATGTAATGAATAGTTTATATGATTCGTTGTATGATGTATGTAGCAAAATTAAGTCTGCTAAGGAGCTGAGGCATGCGTTGGAACAAAACTATGAGTCTGAGGATGTCGAAAAGAAGAAATTCCTGCTAGTGAATTGTGAGTCACCTGTGTTGACTTAAAGATGATCGATAACAAAGCACGTATGAATCCGGTAATAGATGTAGAACTCCTCCTCGAGAGTATCCATGCCGACAAGTTGGAACTCACCGAGGCATTTCCGGTAAAGTTACCCTTAACGTGGAATATGTTCAAGGGCTACCTGAAACACAAGGGAAAGGAGATTACCATGGTTGAGTTAATCAAGAGAATCAACGTGCACGAACAATACATGAGTATTGCACAGGGAGTTCCAATCGTCCCCATGAACACAATGATCTCCGCCAAGGCAAATGTGGTGGAGCATGGGCAGACTTCAACCAGACATGACGTCAAAGGCAAACAAAAGAAGGAAAAATGATTGATTCAGGGTCCTAAGGGTAGTGTCTAGAAGAAGTAGGAATCCCAACCACAAGGATTTATTGGTTCTTGTTAAAATTTTGGTAAGATTGGCCATAAATCTAATACCTGTAGGTTTCCTAAGCAAAAGGATACCAACATGATGCAGGGAATCACCGAAGATCTTGATGACATTGACTTGACAATAATTATGCATGAGGTAAGCATTACTGATTCCATAAAGATGTTCGAGCTTCTATCCAAACTTTGGTGATTTCTAAGTCTCCAGCTCAAATTTTTGTTAAAGTACGAGTCGAGGTATTATTCAGTTCGATTAAGGGAAATAGTGTGTTTGTTTTGCCTTAACGACACTGTTTTAACGTAGCCAAATTTCCCTCACACTATCCTATTATGTTAAGAGGGTGAAATTGCCTAAAGGAGACCATGTTTTTCATGGGACTCAATCTATAACGAAAAAAATATTTTTTTTAAATCTTTTATAAGGATAATTTCATCATTTTGTAAAGTTGCATGTCAGTATAGGGTTTATGCAGTTTATATCATTTTAGTATTTGATCAGGAAATATTATTATATTATAATATATTCATCTATTAGTAATAATTCCTAGGCTATTTTTTGTTTAATATGATACAGGAGACCTAAGAACCGTATCAGTTCAATAATTTGTAAAATATTTTATAATAATTTCAATGGAAAATATTTTATAATAATTTCAATGGAAAATATTTTAACAGTTTCTATTTCAGAAAAATGCTTGCAAACAACAGTAATGTTGACACCTGTGTTGGAGCATTGACTAAGACTAATGTTCGTATTGCATCATGGAACGCATCCATCGTTGCGTCGACCGAAGTGGGTGATCATGACTTATCTTACTGAACTATGCATGCAGAAAAACCCGATAAGTTTGACGGGTCCAACTTCAAGAGGTGGTAGGAGGAAATGATGTTTTATCTAACCACTCTGAGTTGCGCACGATTCCTGATGGAAGAACCACTAACTCAAGGCTAATATGATGATCATGGTTTTTTCTTAGCTATAGAAGCTTGGAATCATTCAGACTATTTGTGTAGACATTATGTAATGAATAGTTTATATGATTCATTGTATGATGTATGTAGCAAAATTAAGTCTGCTAAGAAGCTGAGGCATGCCTTGGAACAAAACTATGAGTCTGAGGATGTCGATAAGAAGAAATTCCTGCTAGTGAATTGTGAGTCACCTGTGTTGACTTAAAGATGATCGATAACAAAGCACGTATGAAACCGGTAATAGATGTAGAACTCCTCCTCGAGAGTATCCATGCCGAGAAGTTGGAACTCACCGAGGCATTTCCGGTAAAGTTACCTTTAACGTGGAATATGTTCAAGGGCTACCTGAAACACAAGGGAAAGGAGATTACCATGGTTGAGTTAATCGAGAGAATCATCGTGCACGAACAATACATGAGTATTGCACAGGGAGATCCAATCGTCCCCATGAACACAATGATCTCCGCCAAGGCAAATGTGGTGGAGCATGGGCAGACCTCAACCAGACATGATGTCAAAGGCAAACAAAAGAAGGAAAAATGATTGATTCAGGGTCCTAAGGGTAGTGTCTAGAAGAAGTAGGAATCCCAACCACAAGGATTTATTGGTTCTTGTTAAAATTGTGGTAAGATTGGCCATAAATCTAATGCTTGTAGGTTTCCTAAGCAAAAGGATACCAACATGATGCAGGGAATCACCGAAGACCTTGATGACATTGACTTGACAACAATTGTGCCTGAGGTAAGCATTACTGATTCCATAAAGATGTTCGAGCTTCTAACTAAACTTTGGTGATTTCTAAGTCTCCAGCTCAATTTTTTTTAAAGTACGAGTCGAGGTATTATTCAGTTCGATTAAGGGAAATAGTGTGTTTGTTTTGCCTTAACGACACTGTTTTAACGTAGCCAAATTTCTCTCACACTATCCTATTATGTTAAG
This sequence comes from Chamaenerion angustifolium, assembly GCA_946814005.1. Taxonomy (NCBI): domain Eukaryota; kingdom Viridiplantae; phylum Streptophyta; class Magnoliopsida; order Myrtales; family Onagraceae; genus Chamaenerion; species Chamaenerion angustifolium. Next base: position 23,393,459 of record OX328271.1, on the reverse strand, counting down.
AGGGTGAAATTGCCTAAAGGAGACCATGTTTTTCGTGGGACTCAATCTATAACGAAAAAAATATTTTTTTTAATCTTTTATAAGGATAATTTCATCATTTTGTAAAGTTGCATGTCAGTATAGGGTTTATGCAGTTTATATCATTTTAGTATTTGATCCGGAAATATTATTATATTATAATATATTCCTCTATAGTAATAATCCCAAGGCTATTTTTTGTTTAAAATGATACAGGAGACCTAAGAACCGTATCAGTTCAATAATTTGTAAAATATTTTATAATAATTTCAATGGAAAATATTTTATCAGTTTCTATTTCAGAAAAATGCTTGCAAACAACAGTAATGTTGACACCTGTGTTGGAGCATTGCCTAAGACTAATGTTCCTATTGCATCATGGAACGCATCCGTCGTTGCGTCGACCGAAGTGGGTGATCATGACTTATCTTACTGAACTATGCATGCAGAAAAACCCGATAAGTTTGACGGGTCCAACTTCAAGAGGTGGTAAGAGGAAATGATGTTTTATCTAACCACTCTGAGTTGCGCACGATTCCTGATGGAAGAACCACCAACTCAAGGCTAATATGATGATCATTGTTTTTTCTTAGCTATAGAAGCTTGGAATCATTCAGACTATTTGTGTAGACATTATGTAATGAATAGTTTATATGATTCATTGTATGATGTATGTAGCAAAATTAAGTCTGCTAAGGAGCTGAGGCATGGCTTGGAACAAAACTATGAGTCTGAGGATGTCGATAAGAAGAAATTCCTGCTAGTGAATTATGAGTCACCTGTGTTGACTTAAAGATGATCGATAACAAAGCACGTATGAAACCGGTAATAGATGTAGAACTCCTCCTCGAGAGTATCCATGCCGAGAAGTTGGAACTCACCGAGGCATTTCCGGTAAAGTTACCTTTAACGTGGAATATGTTCAAGGGCTACCTGAAACACAAGGGAAAGGAGATTACCATGGTTGAGTTAATCGAGAGAATCATCGTGCACGAACAATACATGAGTATTGCACAGGGAGATCCAATCGTCCCCATGAACACAATGATCTCCGCCAAGGCAAATGTGGTGGAGCATGGGCAGACCTCAACCAGACATGATGTCAAAGGCAAACAAAAGAAGGAAAAATGATTGATTCAGGGTCCTAAGGGTAGTGTCTAGAAGAAGTAGGAATCCCAACCACAAGGATTTATTGGTTCTTGTTAAAATTGTGGTAAGATTGGCCATAAATATAATGCTTGTAGGTTTCCTAAGCAAAAGGATACCAACATGATGCAGGGAATCACCGAAGACCTTGATGACATTGACTTGACAACAATTGTGCCTGAGGTAAGCATTACTGATTCCATAAAGATGTTCGAGCTTCTAACTAAACTTTGGTGATTTCTAAGTCTCCAGCTCAATTTTTTTTAAAGTACGAGTCGAGGTATTATTCAGTTCGATTAAGGGAAATAGTGTGTTTGTTTTGCCTTAACGACACTGTTTTAACGTAGCCAAATTTCTCTCACACTATCCTATTATGTTAAGAGGGTGAAATTGCCTAAAGGAGACCATGTTTTTCGTGGGACTCAATCTATAACGAAAAAAATATTTTTTTTAATCTTTTATAAGGATAATTTCATCATTTTGTAAAGTTGCATGTCAGTATAGGGTTTATGCAGTTTATATCATTTTAGTATTTGATCCGGAAATATTATTATATTATAATATATTCCTCTATAGTAATAATCCCAAGGCTATTTTTTGTTTAAAATGATACAGGAGACCTAAGAACCGTATCAGTTCAATAATTTGTAAAATATTTTATAATAATTTCAATGGAAAATATTTTATCAGTTTCTATTTCAGAAAAATGCTTGCAAACAACAGTAATGTTGACACCTGTGTTGGAGCATTGCCTAAGACTAATGTTCCTATTGCATCATGGAACGCATCCGTCGTTGCGTCGACCGAAGTGGGTGATCATGACTTATCTTACTGAACTATGCATGCAGAAAAACCCGATAAGTTTGACGGGTCCAACTTCAAGAGGTGGTAAGAGGAAATGATGTTTTATCTAACCACTCTGAGTTGCGCACGATTCCTGATGGAAGAACCACCAACTCAAGGCTAATATGATGATCATTGTTTTTTCTTAGCTATAGAAGCTTGGAATCATTCAGACTATTTGTGTAGACATTATGTAATGAATAGTTTATATGATTCATTGTATGATGTATGTAGCAAAATTAAGTCTGCTAAGGAGCTGAGGCATGGCTTGGAACAAAACTATGAGTCTGAGGATGTCGATAAGAAGAAATTCCTGCTAGTGAATTGTGAGTCACCTGTGTTGACTTAAAGATGATCGATAACAATGCACGTATGAAACCGGTAATAGATTTAGAACTCCTCCTCAAGAGTATCCATGCCGAGAAGTTGGAACTCACCGAGGCATTTCCGGTAAAGTTACCCTTAACGTGGAATAAGTTCAAGGGCTACCTGAAACACAAGGGAAAGGAGATTACCATGGTTGAGTTAATCAAGAGAATCAACGTCCACGAACAATAAATGAGTATTGCACAGGGAGTTCCAATCGTCCCCATGAACACAATGTTCTCCGCCAAGGCAAATGTGGTGGAGCATGGGCAGACCTCAACCAGACATGACGTCAAAGGCAAACAAAAGAAGCAAAAATGATTGATTCAGGGTCCTAAGGGTAGTGTCTAGAAGAAGTAGGAATCCCAACCACAAGGATTTATTGGTTCTTGTTAAAATTGTGGTAAGATTGGACATAAATCTAATGCTTGTAGGTTTCCTAAGCAAAATGATACCAGCCTGATGCAGGGAATCACCGAAGACCTTGATGACATTGACTTGACAACAATTGTGCCTGAGGTAAGCATCACTGATTCCATATAGATGTTCGAGCTTCTATCCAAACTTTGGTGATTTCTAAGTCTCCAGCTCAAATTTTTGTTAAAGTACGAGTCGATGTATTATTCAGTTCGATTAAGGGAAATAGTGTGTTTGTTTCGCCTTAACGACACTATTTTAACGTAGGCAAATTTCTCTCACACTATCCTATTATGTTAAGAGGGTGAAATTGCCTAAAGGAGACCATGTTTATCGTGGGACTCAATCTATAACGAAAAAAATATTTTTTTTAATCTTTTATTAGGATAATTTCATCATTTTGTAAAGTTGCATATCAGTATAGGGTTTATGCAGTTTATATCATTTTAGTATTTGATCCGGAAATATTATTATATTATAATATATTCCTCTATTAGTAATAATCCCAAGGATATTTTTTGTTTAAAATGATACAGGAGACCTAAGAACCGTATCAGTTCAATAATTTGTAAAATATTTTATAATAATTTCAATGGAAAATATTTTAACACTTTCTATTTCAGAAAAATGCTTGCAAACAACAGTAATGTTGACATCTGTGTTGGAGCATTGACTAAGACTAATGTTCCTATTGCATCATGGAACGCATCCGTCGTTGCGTCGACCGAAGTGGGTGATCATGACTTATCTTACTGAACTATGCATGCAGAAAAACCCGATAAGTTTGACGGGTCCAACTTCAAGAGGTGGTAGGAGGAAATGATGTTTTATCTAACCACTCTGAGTTGCGCACGATTCCTGATGGAAGAACCACCAACTCAAGGCTAATATGATGATCATGGTTTTTTCTTAGCTATAGAAGCTTGGAATCATTCAGACTATTTGTGTAGACATTATGTAATGAATAGTTTATATGATTCATTGTATGATGTATGTAGCAAAATTAAGTCTGCTAAGGAGCTGAGGCATGGCTTGGAACAAAACTATGAGTCTGAGGATGTCGATAAGAAGAAATTCCTGCTAGTGAATTGTGAGTCACCTGTGTTGACTTAAAGATGATCGATAACAATGCACGTATGAAACCGGTAATAGATTTAGAACTCCTCCTCAAGAGTATCCATGCCGAGAAGTTGGAACTCACCGAGGCATTTCCGGTAAAGTTACCCTTAACGTGGAATAAGTTCAAGGGCTACCTGAAACACAAGGGAAAGGAGATTACCATGGTTGAGTTAATCAAGAGAATCAACGTGCACGAACAATAAATGAGTATTGCACAGGGAGTTCCAATCGTCCCCATGAACACAATGTTCTCCGCCAAGGCAAATGTGGTGGAGCATGGGCAGACCTCAACCAGACATGACGTCAAAGGCAAACAAAAGAAGCAAAAATGATTGATTCAGGGTCCTAAGGGTAGTGTCTAGAAGAAGTAGGAATCCCAACCACAAGGATTTATTGGTTCTTGTTAAAATTGTGGTAAGATTGGACATAAATCTAATGCTTGTAGGTTTCCTAAGCAAAATGATACCAGCCTGATGCAGGGAATCACCGAAGACCTTGATGACATTGACTTGACAACAATTGTGCCTGAGGTAAGCATCACTGATTCCATAAAGATGTTCGAGCTTCTATCCAAACTTTGGTGATTTCTAAGTCTCCAGCTCAAATTTTTGTTAAAGTACGAGTCGATGTATTATTCAGTTCGATTAAGGGAAATAGTGTGTTTGTTTCGCCTTAACGACACTATTTTAACGTAGGCAAATTTCTCTCACACTATCCTATTATGTTAAGAGGGTGAAATTGCCTAAAGGAGACCATGTTTATCGTGGGACTCAATCTATAACGAAAAAAATATTTTTTTTAATCTTTTATAAGGATAATTTCATCATTTTGTAAAGTTGCATATCAGTATAGGGTTTATGCAGTTTATATCATTTTAGTATTTGATCCGGAAATATTATTATATTATAATATATTCCTCTATTAGTAATAATCCCAAGGATATTTTTTGTTTAAAATGATACAGGAGACCTAAGAACCGTATCAGTTCAATAATTTGTAAAATATTTTATAATAATTTCAATGGAAAATATTTTAACACTTTCTATTTCAGAAAAATGCTTGCAAACAACAGTAATGTTGACATCTGTGTTGGAGCATTGACTAAGACTAATGTTCCTATTGCATCATGGAACGCATCCGTCGTTGCGTCGACCGAAGTGGGTGATCATGACTTATCTGACTGAACTATGCATGCAGAAAAACCCGATAAGTTTGACGGGTCCAACTTCAAGAGGTGGTAGGAGGAAATGATGTTTTATCTAACCACTCTGAGTTGCGCACGATTCCTGATGGAAGAACCACCAACTCAAGGCTAATATGATGATCATGGTTTTTTCTTAGCTATAGAAGCTTGGAATCATTCAGACTATTTGTGTAGACATTATGTAATGAATAGTTTATATGATTCATTGTATGATGTATGTAGCAAAATTAAGTCTGCTAAGGAGCTGAGGCATGGCTTGGAACAAAACTATGAGTCTGAGGATGTCGATAAGAAGAAATTCCTGCTAGTGAATTGTGAGTCACCTGTGTTGACTTAAAGATGATCGATAACAATGCACGTATGAAACCGGTAATAGATTTAGAACTCCTCCTCAAGAGTATCCATGCCGAGAAGTTGGAACTCACCGAGGCATTTCCGGTAAAGTTACCCTTAACGTGGAATAAGTTCAAGGGCTACCTGAAACACAAGGGAAAGGAGATTACCATGGTTGAGTTAATCAAGAGAATCAACGTCCACGAACAATAAATGAGTATTGCACAGGGAGTTCCAATCGTCCCCATGAACACAATGTTCTCCGCCAAGGCAAATGTGGTGGAGCATGGGCAGACCTCAACCAGACATGACGTCAAAGGCAAACAAAAGAAGCAAAAATGATTGATTCAGGGTCCTAAGGGTAGTGTCTAGAAGAAGTAGGAATCCCAACCACAAGGATTTATTGGTTCTTGTTAAAATTGTGGTAAGATTGGACATAAATCTAATGCTTGTAGGTTTCCTAAGCAAAATGATACCAGCCTGATGCAGGGAATCACCGAAGACCTTGATGACATTGACTTGACAACAATTGTGCCTGAGGTAAGCATCACTGATTCCATAAAGATGTTCGAGCTTCTATCCAAACTTTGGTGATTTCTAAGTCTCCAGCTCAAATTTTTGTTAAAGTACGAGTCGATGTATTATTCAGTTCGATTAAGGGAAATAGTGTGTTTGTTTCGCCTTAACGACACTATTTTAACGTAGGCAAATTTCTCTCACACTATCCTATTATGTTAAGAGGGTGAAATTGCCTAAAGGAGACCATGTTTATCGTGGGACTCAATCTATAACGAAAAAAATATTTTTTTTAATCTTTTATAAGGATAATTTCATCATTTTGTAAAGTTGCATATCAGTATAGGGTTTATGCAGTTTATATCATTTTAGTATTTGATCCGGAAATATTATTATATTATAATATATTCCTCTATTAGTAATAATCCCAAGGATATTTTTTGTTTAAAATGATACAGGAGACCTAAGAACCGTATCAGTTCAATAATTTGTAAAATATTTTATAATAATTTCAAGGGTTAATAGCTTAATTGGTTACACATGTTTCACCATTGTGCAGAATGGTTACACATGTTTCAAAATGTGATTAATTGGTTTTGCTATGTGACTAATTGGTTACACATGTTTTTCCAAATGTGATTAATTGGTTATTCCGTTAGTAAACCGTTAACTTTAACGTTAATTCATTTTTTTAACATATTATTGAATTGTGAAATGACTATTATGCCCTTAGTTGTCTTGAAGAACAGATTGGAAGGATTGAAAAACCAAAATCGAATCAAATTCGATTTGATGTTAAAATCGAACCATTAAATGCTGTTCTGGGTTCCTGCGAACCCAGAAATTGCAATTCTGGGTTCTCAAGAACCCAGAAAATGCTGTTCTGGGTTCCTGCGAACCCAGAAATTGCAATTCTGGGTTCTCAAGAACCCAGAAAATGCTGTTCTGGGTTCCTGCGAACCCAGAAATTGCAATTCTGGGTTCTCAAGAACCCAGAAAATGCTGTTCTGGGTTCCTGCGAACCCAGAAATTGCAATTCTGGGTTCTCAAGAACCCAGAAAATGCTGTTCTGGGTTCCTGCGAACCCAGAAATTGCAATTCTGGGTTCTCAAGAACCCAGAAAATGCTGTTCTGGGTTCCTGCGAACCCAGAAATTGCAATTCTGGGTTCTCAAGAACCCAGAAAATGCTGTTCTGGGTTCCTGAGAACCCAGAAATTGCAATTCTGGGTTCTCAAGAACCCAGAAAATGCTGTTCTGGGTTCCTGAGAACCCAGAAATTGCAATTCTGGGTTCTCAAGAACCCAGAAAATGCTGTTCTGGGTTCCTGAGAACCCAGAAATTGCAATTCTGGGTTCTCAAGAACCCAGAAAATGCTGTTCTGGGTTCCTGAGAACCCAGAAATTGCAATTCTGAGTTCTTCAAGAACCCAGAACAGCAATTTCAAACATTTCGAATGGGTTCTTCACAATGTGGGTAACATGTACAACCTTTTAATCACATCATTTCAAACAACAGTATCCATTTAATCACATTATAGAGAAACATGTATGACCTTTTAATCACATTATAGAGAAACATGTATGACCATTTAATCACATTTGGTGATAACATATACTGCAATACAGAACTTCAAGAACCCAGAAACAGCATTTCTGGGTTCTTGAAAAACCTAGAAACAGCATTTCTGGGTTTTTCAAGAACCCAGAAATCAGATTTCTGGGTTCTTGAGAACCCAGAATCGCAATTTCTGGGTTCTTGAGAACCCAGAATCGCAATTTCTGGGTTCTTGAGAACCCAGAATCGCAATTTCTGGGTTCTCAAGAAACCAGAAATCAGATTTCTGGGTTCTCAAGAAACCAGAAATCAGATTTCTGGTTTCTTGAAGAACCCAGAAACACGATTCTGGGTTCTTCAAGAACCCAGAAATCAGATTTATGGTTTCTTGAAGAACCCAGAAATGCGATTCTGGGTTCTTCAAGAAACCAGAAATCAGATTTCTGGTTTCTTGAGAACCCAGAATCGCAATTTCTGGGTTCTCAAGAAACCAGAAATCTGATTTCTGGTTTCTTCAATTCTTGTTCTTGAAGATGATGTGTTCTTGAAGATGATTCTAGGGGTAATTACGTCATTTTACGTATCTAAATAGTGACTTAACTGTGATTTTAACGGTGAACAGTAAAAAAACCAAATAGTCACATTTCAAAACCAATTAATCACATTTTGAAACATGTGTAACCATTCTGCACAATGGGGAAACATGTGTAACCAATTAAGCTATTAACCCTAATTTCAATGGAAAATATTTTAACACTTTCTATTTCAGAAAAATGCTTGCAAACAACAGTAATGTTGACATCTGTGTTGGAGCATTGACTAAGACTAATGTTCCTATTGCATCATGGAACGCATCCGTCGTTGCGTCGACCGAAGTGGGTGATCATGACTTATCTTACTGAACTATGCATGCAGAAAAACCCAATAAGTTTGACGGGTCCAACTTCAAGAGGTGGTAGGAGGAAATGATGTTTTATCTAACCACTCTGAGTTGCGCACGATTCCTGATGGAAGAACCACCAACTCAAGGCTAATATGATGATCATTGTTTTTTCTTAGCTATAGAAGCTTGGAATCATTCAGACTATTTGTGTAGACATTATGTAATGAATAGTTTATATGATTCATTGTATGATGTATGTAGCAAAATTAAGTCTGCTAAGGAGCTGAGGCATGGCTTGGAACAAAACTATGAGTCTGAGGATGTCGATAAGAAGAAATTCCTGCTAGTGAATTATGAGTCACCTGTGTTGACTTAAAGATGATCGATAACAAAGCACGTATGAAACCGGTAATAGATGTAGAACTCCTCCTCGAGAGTATCCATGCCGAGAAGTTGGAACTCACCGAGGCATTTCCGGTAAAGTTACCTTTAACGTGGAATATGTTCAAGGGCTACCTGAAACACAAGGGAAAGGAGATTACCATGGTTGAGTTAATCGAGAGAATCATCGTGCACGAACAATACATGAGTATTGCACAGGGAGATCCAATCGTCCCCATGAACACAATGATCTCCGCCAAGGCAAATGTGGTGGAGCATGGGCAGACCTCAACCAGACATGATGTCAAAGGCAAACAAAAGAAGGAAAAATGATTGATTCAGGGTCCTAAGGGTAGTGTCTAGAAGAAGTAGGAATCCCAACCACAAGGATTTATTGGTTCTTGTTAAAATTGTGGTAAGATTGGCCATAAATATAATGCTTGTAGGTTTCCTAAGCAAAAGGATACCAACATGATGCAGGGAATCACCGAAGACCTTGATGACATTGACTTGACAACAATTGTGCCTGAGGTAAGCATTACTGATTCCATAAAGATGTTCGAGCTTCTAACTAAACTTTGGTGATTTCTAAGTCTCCAGCTCAATTTTTTTTAAAGTACGAGTCGAGGTATTATTCAGTTCGATTAAGGGAAATAGTGTGTTTGTTTTGCCTTAACGACACTGTTTTAACGTAGCCAAATTTCTCTCACACTATCCTATTATGTTAAGAGGGTGAAATTGCCTAAAGGAGACCATGTTTTTCGTGGGACTCAATCTATAACGAAAAAAATATTTTTTTTAATCTTTTATAAGGATAATTTCATCATTTTGTAAAGTTGCATGTCAGTATAGGGTTTATGCAGTTTATATCATTTTAGTATTTGATCCGGAAATATTATTATATTATAATATATTCCTCTATAGTAATAATCCCAAGGCTATTTTTTGTTTAAAATGATACAGGAGACCTAAGAACCGTATCAGTTCAATAATTTGTAAAATATTTTATAATAATTTCAATGGAAAATATTTTATCAGTTTCTATTTCAGAAAATGCTTGCAAACAACAGTAATGTTGACACCTGTGTTGGAGCATTGCCTAAGACTAATGTTCCTATTGCATCATGGAACGCATCCGTCGTTGCGTCGACCGAAGTGGGTGATCATGACTTATCTTACTGAACTATGCATGCAGAAAAACCCGATAAGTTTGACGGGTCCAACTTCAAGAGGTGGTAAGAGGAAATGATGTTTTATCTAACCACTCTGAGTTGCGCACGATTCCTGATGGAAGAACCACCAACTCAAGGCTAATATGATGATCATTGTTTTTTCTTAGCTATAGAAGCTTGGAATCATTCAGACTATTTGTGTAGACATTATGTAATGAATAGTTTATATGATTCATTGTATGATGTATGTAGCAAAATTAAGTCTGCTAAGGAGCTGAGGCATGGCTTGGAACAAAACTATGAGTCTGAGGATGTCGATAAGAAGAAATTCCTGCTAGTGAATTGTGAGTCACCTGTGTTGACTTAAAGATGATCGATAACAATGCACGTATGAAACCGGTAATAGATTTAGAACTCCTCCTCAAGAGTATCCATGCCGAGAAGTTGGAACTCACCGAGGCATTTCCGGTAAAGTTACCCTTAACGTGGAATAAGTTCAAGGGCTACCTGAAACACAAGGGAAAGGAGATTACCATGGTTGAGTTAATCAAGAGAATCAACGTCCACGAACAATAAATGAGTATTGCACAGGGAGTTCCAATCGTCCCCATGAACACAATGTTCTCCGCCAAGGCAAATGTGGTGGAGCATGGGCAGACCTCAACCAGACATGACGTCAAAGGCAAACAAAAGAAGCAAAAATGATTGATTCAGGGTCCTAAGGGTAGTGTCTAGAAGAAGTAGGAATCCCAACCACAAGGATTTATTGGTTCTTGTTAAAATTGTGGTAAGATTGGACATAAATCTAATGCTTGTAGGTTTCCTAAGCAAAATGATACCAGCCTGATGCAGGGAATCACCGAAGACCTTGATGACATTGACTTGACAACAATTGTGCCTGAGGTAAGCATCACTGATTCCATAAAGATGTTCGAGCTTCTATCCAAACTTTGGTGATTTCTAAGTCTCCAGCTCAAATTTTTGTTAAACTACGAGTCGATGTATTATTCAGTTCGATTAAGGGAAATAGTGTGTTTGTTTCGCCTTAACGACACTATTTTAACGTAGGCAAATTTCTCTCACACTATCCTATTATGTTAAGAGGGTGAAATTGCCTAAAGGAGACCATGTTTATCGTGGGACTCAATCTATAACGAAAAAAATATTTTTTTTAATCTTTTATAAGGATAATTTCATCATTTTGTAAAGTTGCATATCAGTATAGGGTTTATGCAGTTTATATCATTTTAGTATTTGATCCGGAAATATTATTATATTATAATATATTCCTCTATTAGTAATAATCCCAAGGATATTTTTTGTTTAAAATGATACAGGAGACCTAAGAACCGTATCAGTTCAATAATTTGTAAAATATTTTATAATAATTTCAATGGAAAATATTTTAACACTTTCTATTTCAGAAAAATGCTTGCAAACAACAGTAATGTTGACATCTGTGTTGGAGCATTGACTAAGACTAATGTTCCTATTGCATCATGGAACGCATCCGTCGTTGCGTCGACCGAAGTGGGTGATCATGACTTATCTTACTGAACTATGCATGCAGAAAAACCCGATAAGTTTGACGGGTCCAACTTCAAGAGGTGGTAGGAGGAAATGATGTTTTATCTAACCACTCTGAGTTGCGCACGATTCCTGATGGAAGAACCACCAACTCAAGGCTAATATGATGATCATGGTTTTTTCTTAGCTATAGAAGCTTGGAATCATTCAGACTATTTGTGTAGACATTATGTAATGAATAGTTTATATGATTCATTGTATGATGTATGTAGCAAAATTAAGTCTGCTAAGGAGCTGAGGCATGGCTTGGAACAAAACTATGAGTCTGAGGATGTCGATAAGAAGAAATTCCTGCTAGTGAATTGTGAGTCACCTGTGTTGACTTAAAGATGATCGATAACAATGCACGTATGAAACCGGTAATAGATTTAGAACTCCTCCTCAAGAGTATCCATGCCGAGAAGTTGGAACTCACCGAGGCATTTCCGGTAAAGTTACCCTTAACGTGGAATAAGTTCAAGGGCTACCTGAAACACAAGGGAAAGGAGATTACCATGGTTGAGTTAATCAAGAGAATCAACGTCCACGAACAATAAATGAGTATTGCACAGGGAGTTCCAATCGTCCCCATGAACACAATGTTCTCCGCCAAGGCAAATGTGGTGGAGCATGGGCAGACCTCAACCAGACATGACGTCAAAGGCAAACAAAAGAAGCAAAAATGATTGATTCAGGGTCCTAAGGGTAGTGTCTAGAAGAAGTAGGAATCCCAACCACAAGGATTTATTGGTTCTGGTTAAAATTGTGGTAAGATTGGACATAAATCTAATGCTTGTAGGTTTCCTAAGCAAAATGATACCAGCCTGATGCAGGGAATCACCGAAGACCTTGATGACATTGACTTGACAACAATTGTGCCTGAGGTAAGCATCACTGATTCCATAAAGATGTTCGAGCTTCTATCCAAACTTTGGTGATTTCTAAGTCTCCAGCTCAAATTTTTGTTAAAGTACGAGTCGATGTATTATTCAGTTCGATTAAGGGAAATAGTGTGTTTGTTTCGCCTTAACGACACTATTTTAACGTAGGCAAATTTCTCTCACACTATCCTATTATGTTAAGAGGGTGAAATTGCCTAAAGGAGACCATGTTTATCGTGGGACTTAATCTATAACGAAAAAAATATTTTTTTTAATCTTTTATAAGGATAATTTCATCATTTTGTAAAGTTGCATATCAGTATAGGGTTTATGCAGTTTATATCATTTTAGTATTTGATCCGGAAATATTATTATATTATAATATATTCCTCTATTAGTAATAATCTCAAGGATATTTTTTGTTTATAATGATACAGGAGACCTAAGAACCGTATCAGTTCAATAATTTGTAAAATATTTTATAATAATTTCAATGGAAAATATTTTAACACTTTCTATTTCAGAAAAATGCTTGCAAACAACAGTAATGTTGACATCTGTGTTGGAGCATTGACTAAGACTAATGTTCCTATTGCATCATGGAACGCATCCGTCGTTGCGTCGACCGAAGTGGGTGATCATGACTTATCTTACTGAACTATGCATGCAGAAAAACCCGATAAGTTTGACGGGTCCAACTTCAAGAGGTGGTAGGAGGAAATGATGTTTTATCTAACCACTCTGAGTTGCGCACGATTCCTGATGGAAGAACCACCAACTCAAGGCTAATATGATGATCATGGTTTTTTCTTAGCTATAGAAGCTTGGAATCATTCAGACTATTTGTGTAGACATTATGTAATGAATAGTTTATATGATTCATTGTATGATGTATGTAGCAAAATTAAGTCTGCTAAGGAGCTGAGGCATGCCTTGGAACAAAACTATGAGTCTGAGGATGTCGATAAGAAGAAATTCCTGCTAGTGAATTGTGAGTCACCTGTGTTGACTTAAAGATGATCGATAACAAAGCACGTATGAAACCGGTAATAGATGTAGAACTCCTCCTCGAGAGTATCCATGCCGAGAAGTTGGAACTCACCGAGGCATTTTCGGTAAAGTTAACCTTAACGGGGAATATGTTCAAGGGCTACCTGAAACACAAGGGAAAGGAGATTACCATGGTTGAGTTAATCGAGAGAATCATCGTGCACGAACAATACATGAGTATTGCACAGGGAATTCCAATCGTCCCCATGAACACAATGTTCTCCGCCAAGGCAAATGTGGTTGAGCATGGGCAGACCTCAACCAGACATGAAGTCAAAGGCAAACAAAAGAAGCAAAAATGATTGATTCAGGGTCCTAAGGGTAGTGTCTAGAAGAAGTAGGAATCCCAACCACAAGGATTTATTGGTTCTTGTTAAAATTGTGGTAAGATTGGCCATAAATCTAATGCTTGTAGGTTTCCTAAGCAAAAGGATACCAACCTGATGCAGGGAATCACCGAAGACCTTGATGACATTGACTTGACAACAATTGTGCCTGAGGTAAGCATCACTGATTCCATAAAGATGTTCGAGCTTCTATCCAAACTTTGGTGATTTCTAAGTCTCCAGCTCAAATTTTTGTTAAAGTACGAGTCGAGGTATTATTCAGTTTGATTAAGGGAAATAGTGTGTTTGTTTCGCCTTAACGACACTATTTTAACGTATCCAAATTTCTCTCACACTATCCTATTATGTTAAGAGGGTGAAATTGCCTAAAGGAGACCATGTTTTTCGTGGGACTCAATCTATAACGAAAAAAATATTTTTTTTAATCTTTTATAAGGATAATTTCATCATTTTGTAAAGTTGCATGTCAGTATAGGGTTTATGCAGTTTATATCATTTTAGAATTTGATCCGAAAATATTATTATATTATAATATATTCCTCTATTAGTAATAATCCCAAGGCTATTTTTTGTTTAAAATGATTCAGGAGACCTAAGAACCGTATCAGTTCAATAATTTGTAAAATATTTTATAATAATTTCAATGGAAAATATTTTATCACTTTCTATTTCAGAAAAATGCTTGCAAACAACAGTAATGTTGACATCTGTGTTGGAGCATTGACTAAGACTAATGTTCCTATTGCATCATGGAACGCATCCGTCGTTGCGTCGACCGAAGTGGGTGATCATGACTTATCTTACTAAACTATACATGCAGAAAACCCCGATAAGTTTGACGGGTCCAACTTCAAGAGGTGGTAGGAGGAAATGATGTTTTATCTAACCACTATGAGTTGCGCACGATTCCTGATGGAAGAACCACCAACTCAAGGCTAATATGATGAGCATGGTTTTTTCTTAGCTATAGAAGCTTGGAATCATTCAGACTATTTGTGTAGACATTATGTAATGAATAGTTTATATGATTCATTGTATGATGTATGTAGCAAAATAAAGTCTGCTAAGGAGCTGAGGCATGCCTTGGAACAAAACTATGAGTCTGAGGATGTCGATAAGAAGAAATTCCTGCTAGTGAATTGTGAGTCACCTGTGTTGACTTAAAGATGATCGATAACAAAGCACATATGAAACCGGTAATAGATGTAGAACTCCTCCTCAAGAGTATCCATGCCGAGAAGTTTGAACTCACCGAGGCATTTCCGGTAGAGTTACCCTTAATGTGGAATATGTTCAAGGGCTACCTGAAACACAAGGGAAAGGAGATTACCATGGTTGAGTTAATCAAGAGAATCAACGTGCACGAACAATAAATGAGTATTGCACAGGGAGTTCCAATCGTCCCCATGAACACAATGTTCTCCGCCAAGGCAAATGTGGTGGAGCATGGGCAGACCTCAACCAGACATGACGTCAAAGGCAAACAAAAGAAGCAAAAATGATTGATTCAGGGTCCTAAGGGTAGTGTCTAGAAGAAGTAGGAATCCCAACCACAAGGATTTATTGGTTCTTGTTAAAATTGTGGTAAGATTGGCCATAAATCTAATGCTTTTAGGTTTCCTAAGCAAAAGGATACCAACCTGATGCAGGGAATCACCGAAGACCTTGATGACATTGACTTGACAACAATTGTGCCTGAGGTAAGCATCACTGATTCCATAAAGATGTTCGAGCTTCTATCCAAACTTTGGTGATTTCTAAGTCTCCAGTTCAAATTTTTGTTATAGTACGAGTCGAGGTATTATTCAGTTCGATTAAGGGAAATAGTGTGTTTGTTTCGCCTTAACGACACTATTTTAACGTATCCAAATTTCTCACACACTATCCTATTATGTTAAGAGGGTGAAATTGCCTAAAGGAGACCATGTTTTTCGTGGGACTCAATCTATAACGAAAAAAATATTTTTTTTAATCTTTTATAAGGATAATTTCATCATTTTGTAAAGTTGCATGTCAGTATAGGGTTTATGCAGTTTATATCATTTTAGTATTTGATCCGGAAATATTATTATATTATAATATATTCCTCTATTAGTAATAATCCCAAGGCTATTTTTTGTTTAAAATGATACAGGAGACCTAAGAACCGTATCAGTTCAATAATTTGTAAAATATTTTATAATAATTTCAATGGAAAATATTTTAACACTTTCTATTTCAGAAAAATGCTTGCAAACAACAGTAATATTGACATCTGTGTTGGAGCATTGACTAAGACTAATGTTCCTATTGCATCATGGAACGCATCCGTCGTTGCGTCGACCGAAGTGGGTGATCATGACTTATCTTACTGAACTATGCATGCAGAAAAACCCGATAAGTTTGACAGGTCCAACTTCAAGAGGTGGTAGGATGAAATGATGTTTTATCTAACCACTCTGAGTTGCGCACGATTCCTGATGGAAGAACCACCAACTCAAGGCTAATATGATGATCATGGTTTTTTCTTAGCTATAGAAGCTTGGAATCATTCAGACTATTTGTGTAGACATTATGTAATGAATAGTTTATATGATTCATTGTATGATGTATGTAGCAAAATAAAGTCTGCTAAGGAGCTGAGGCATGCCTTGGAACAAAACTATGAGTCTGAGGATGTCGATAAGAAGAAATTCCTGCTAGTGAATTGTGAGTCACCTGTATTGACTTAAAGATGATCGATAACAAAACACGTATGAAACCGGTAATAGATGTAGAACTCCTCCTCAAGAGTATCCATGCCGAGAAGTTGGAACTCACTGAGGCATTTCCGGTAAAGTTACCCTTAACGTGGAATATGTTCAAGGGCTACCTGAAACACAAGGGAAAGGAGATTACCATGGTTGAGTTAATCAAGAGAATCAACGTGCACGAACAATAAATGAGTATTGCACAGGGAGTTCCAATCGTCCCCATGAACACAATGTTCTCCGCCAAGGAAAATGTGGTGGAGCATGGGCAGACCTCAACCAGACATGACGTCAAAGGCAAACAAAAGAAGCAAAAATGATTGATTCAGGGTCCTAAGGGTAGTGTCTAGAAGAAGTAGGAATCCCAACCACAAGGATTTATTGGTTCTTGTTAAATTTGTGGTAAGATTGGCCATAAATCTAATGCTTGTAGGTTTCCTAAGCAAAAGGATACCAACCTGATGCAGGGAATCACCGAAGACCTTGATGACATTGACTTGACAACAATTGTGCCTGAGGTAAGCATCACTGATTCCATAAAGATGTTCGAGCTTCTATCCAAACTTTGGTGATTTCTAAGTCTCCAGTTCAAATTTTTGTTAAAGTACGAGTCGAGGTATTATTCAGTTCGATTAAGGGAAATAGTGTGTTTGTTTCGCCTTAACGACACTATTTTAACGTATCCAAATTTCTCTCACACTATCCTATTATGTTAAGAGGGTGAAATTGCCTAAAGGAGACCATGTTTTTCGTGGGACTCAATCTATAACGAAAAAAATATTTTTTTTTAATCTTTTATAAGGATAATTTCATCATTTTGTAAAGTTGCATGTCAGTATAGGGTTTATGCAGTTTATATCATTTTAGTATTTGATCCGAAAATATTATTATATTATAATATATTCCTCTATTAGTAATAATCCCAAGGCTATTTTTTGTTTAAAATGATACAGGAGACCTAAGAACCGTATCAGTTCAATAATTTGTAAAATATTTTATAATAATTTCAATGGAAAATATTTTAACACTTTCTATTTCAGAAAAATGCTTGCAAACAACAGTAATGTTGACATCTGTGTTGGAGCATTGACTAATACTAATGTTCCTATTGCATCATGGAACGCATCCGTCGTTGCGTCGACCGAAGTGGGTGATCATGACTTATCTTACTGAACTATGCATGCAGAAAAATCCGATAAGTTTGACGGGTCCAACTTCAAGAGGTGGTAGGAGGAAATGATGTTTTATCTAACCATTCTGAGTTGCGCACGATTCCTGATGGAAGAACCACCAACTCAAGGCTAATATGATGATCATGGTTTTTTCTTAGCTATAGAAGCTTGGAATCATTCAGACTATTTGTGTAGACATTATGTAATGAATAGTTTATATGATTCATTGTATGATGTATGTAGCAAAATAAAGTCTGCTAAGGAGCTGAGGCATGCCTTGGAACAAAACTATGAGTCTGAGGATGTCGATAAGAAGAAATTCCTGCTAGTGAGTGGTGAGTCACCTGTGTTGACTTAAAGATGATCGATAACAAAGCACGTATGAAACCGGTAGTAGATGTAGAACTCCTCCTCAAGAGTATCCATGCCGAGAAGTTGGAACTCGCCGAGGCATTTCCGGTAAAGTTACCCTTAACATGGAATATGTTCAAGGGCTACCTGAAACACAAGGGAAAGGAGATTACCATGGTTGAGTTAATCAAGAGAATCAACGTGCACGAACAATACATGAGTATTGCACAGGGAGTTCCAATCGTCCCCATGAACACAATGTTCTCCGCCAAGGCAAATGTGGTGGAGCATGGGCAGACCTCAACCAGACATGACGTCAAAGGCAAAGAAAAGAAGCAAAAATGATTGATTCAGGGTCCTAAGGGTAGTGTCTAGAAGAAGTAGGAATCCCAACCACAAGGATTGATTGGTTCTTGTTAAAATTGTGGTAAGATTGGTCATAAATCTAATGCTTGTAGGTTTCCTAAGCAAAAGGATACCAACCTGATGCAGGGAATCACCGAAGACCTTGATGACATTGACTTGACAACAATTGTGCCTGAGGTAAGCATCACTGATTCCATAAAGATGTTCGAGCTTCTATCCAAACTTTGGTGATTTCTAAGTCTCCAGCTCAAATTTTTGTTAAAGTACGAGTCGAGGTATTATTAAGTTCGATTAAGGGAAATAGTGTGTTTGTTTCGCCTTAACGACACTATTTTAACGTATCCAAATTTCTCTCACACTATCCTATTATGTTAAACGGGTGAAATTGCCTAAAGGAGACCATGTTTTTCGTGGGACTCAATCTATAACGAAAAAAATATTTTTTTTAATCTTTTATAAGGACAATTTCATCATTTTGTAAAGTTGCATGTCAGTATAGGGTTTATGCAGTTTATATCATTTTAGTATTTGATCCGGAAATATTATTATATTATAATATATTCCCTTATTAGTAATAATCCCATGGCTATTTTTTGTTTAAAATGATACAGGAGACCTAAGAACCGTATCAGTTCAATAATTTGTAAAATATTTTATAATAATTTCAATGGAAAATATTTTAACACTTTCTATTTCAGAAAAATGCTTGCAAACAACAGTAATGTTGACATCTGTGTTGGAGCATTGACTAAGACTGATGTTTCTATTGCATCATAGAACGCATCCGTCGTTGCGTCGACCGAAGTGGGTGATCATGACTTATCTTACTGAACTATGCATGCAGAAAAACCCGATAAGTTTGACGGGTCCAACTTCAAGAGGGGGTAGGAGGAAATGATGTTTTATCTAACCACTCTGAGTTGCGCACGATTCCTGATGGAATAACCACCAACTCAAGGCTAATATGATGATCATGGTTTTTTCTTAGCTATAGAAGCTTGGAATCATTCAGACTATTTGTGTAGACATTATGTAATGAATAGTTTATATGATTCATTGTATGATGTATGTAGCAAAATAAAGTCTGCTAAGGAGCTGAGGCATGCCTTGGAACAAAACTATGAGTCTGAGGATGTCGATAAGAAGAAATTCCTGCTAGTGAATGGTGAGTCACCTGTGTTGACTTAAAGATGATCGATAACAAAGCACGTATGAAACCGGTAATAGATGTAGAACTCCTCCTCAAGAGTATCCATGCCGAGAAGTTGGAACTCACCGAGGCATTTCCGGTAAAGTTACCCTTAACGTGGAATATGTTCAAGGGCTACCTGAAACACAAGGGAAAGGAGATTACCATGGTTGAGTTAATCAATAGAATCAACGTGCATGAACAATACATGAGTATTGCACAGGGAGTTCCAATCGTCCCCATGAACACAATGTTCTCCGCCAAGGCAAATGTGGTGGAGCATGGGCAGACCTGAACCAGACATGACGTCAAAGGCAAAGAAAAGAAGCAAAAATGATTGATTCAGGGTCCTAAGGGTAGTGTCTAGAAGAAGTAGGAATCCCAACCACAAGGATTTATTGGTTCTTGTTAAAATTGTGGTAAGATTGGCCATAAATCTAATGCTTGTAGGTTTCCTAAGCAAAAGGATACCAACCTGATGCAGGGAATCACCGAAGACCTTGATGACATTGACTTGACAACAATTGTGCCTGAGGTAAGCATCACTGATTCCATAAAGATGTTCGAGCTTCTATCCAAACTTTGGTGATTTCTAAGTCTCCAACTCAAATTTTTGTTAAAGTACGAGTCGAGGTATTATTCAGTTCGATTAAGGGAAATAGTGTGTTTGTTTCGCCTTAACGACACTATTTTAACGTATCCAAATTTCTCTCACACTATCCTATTATGTTAATAGGGTGAAGTTGCCTAAAGGAGACCATGTTTTTCGTGGGACTCAATCTATAACGAAAAAAATATTTTTTTTAATCTTTTATAAGGATAATTTCATCATTTTGTAAAGTTGCATGTCAGTATAGGGTTTATGAAGTTTATATCATTTTAGTATTTGATCCGGAAATATTATTATATTATAATATATTCCTCTATTAGTAATAATCCCAAGGCTATTTTTTGTTTAAAATGATACAGGAGACCTAAGAACCGTATCAGTTCAATAATTTGTAAAATATTTTATAATAATTTCAATGGAAAATATTTTAACACTTTCTATTTCAGAAAAATGCTTGCAAACAACAGTAATGTTGACATCTGTGTTGGAGCATTGACTAAGACTAATGTTCCTATTGCATCATGGAACGCATCCGTCGTTGCGTCGACCGAAGTGGGCGATCATGACTTATCTTACTGAACTATGCATGCAGAAAAACCCGATAAGTTTGACGGGTCCAACTTCAAGAGGTGGTAGGAGGAAATGATGTTTTATCTAACCATTCTGAGTTGCGCACGATTCCTAATGGAAGAACCACCAACTCAAGGCTAATATGATGATCATGGTTTTTTCTTAGCTATAGAAGCTTGGAATCATTCAGACTATTTGTGTAGACATTATGTAATGAATAGTTTATATGATTCATTGTATGATGTATGTAGCAAAATAAAGTCTGCTAAGGAGCTGAGGCATGCCTTGGAACAAAACTATGAGTCTGAGGATGTCGATAAGAAGAAATTCCTGCTAGTGAATTGTGAGTCACCTGTGTTGACTTAAAGATGATCGATAACAAAACACGTATGAAACCGGTAATAGATGTAGAACTCCTCCTCAAGAGTATCCATGCCGAGAAGTTGGAACTCACTGAGGCATTTCCGGTAAAGTTACCCTTAACGTGGAATATGTTCAAGGGCTACCTGAAACACAAGGGAAAGGAGATTACCATGGTTGAGTTAATCAAGAGAATCAACGTGCACGAACAATACATGAGTATTGCACAGGGAGTTCCAATCGTCCCCATGAACACAATGTTCTCCGCCAAGGTAAATGTGGTGGAGCATGGGCAGACCTCAACCAGACAAGACGTCAAAGGCAAAGAAAAGAAGCAAAAATGATTGATTCAGGGTCCTAAGGGTAGTGTCTAGAAGAAGTAGGAATCCCAACCACAAGGATTTATTGGTTCTTGTTAAAATTGTGGTAAGATTGGCCATAAATCTAATGCTTGTAGGTTTCCTAAGCAAAAGGATACCAACCTGATGCAGGGAATCACCGAAGACCTTGATGACATTGACTTGACAACAATTGTGCCTGAGGTAAGCATCACTGATTCCATAAAGATGTTCGAGCTTCTATCCAAACTTTGGTGATTTCTAAGTCTCCAGCTCAAATTTTTGTTAAAGTACGAGTCGAGGTATTATTAAGTTCGATTAAGGGAAATAGTGTGTTTGTTTCGCCTTAACGACACTATTTTAACGTATCCAAATTTCTCTCACACTATCCTATTATGTTAAACGGGTGAAATTGCCTAAAGGAGACCATGTTTTTCGTGGGACTCAATCTATAACGAAAAAAATATTTTTTTTAATCTTTTATAAGGACAATTTCATCATTTTGTAAAGTTGCATGTCAGTATAGGGTTTATGCAGTTTATATCATTTTAGTATTTGATCCGGAAATATTATTATATTATAATATATTCCCTTATTAGTAATAATCCCATGGCTATTTTTTGTTTAAAATGATACAGGAGACCTAAGAACCGTATCAGTTCAATAATTTGTAAAATATTTTATAATAATTTCAATGGAAAATATTTTAACACTTTCTATTTCAGAAAAATGCTTGCAAACAACAGTAATGTTGACATCTGTGTTGGAGCATTGACTAAGACTGATGTTTCTATTGCATCATAGAACGCATCCGTCGTTGCGTCGACCGAAGTGGGTGATCATGACTTATCTTACTGAACTATGCATGCAGAAAAACCCGATAAGTTTGACGGGTCCAACTTCAAGAGGGGGTAGGAGGAAATGATGTTTTATCTAACCACTCTGAGTTGCGCACGATTCCTGATGGAAGAACCACCAACTCAAGGCTAATATGATGATCATGGTTTTTTCTTAGCTATAGAAGCTTGGAATCATTCAGACTATTTGTGTAGACATTATGTAATGAATAGTTTATATGATTCATTGTATGATGTATGTAGCAAAATAAAGTCTGCTAAGGAGCTGAGGCATGCCTTGGAACAAAACTATGAGTCTGAGGATGTCGATAAGAAGAAATTCCTGCTAGTGAATGGTGAGTCACCTGTGTTGACTTAAAGATGATCGATAACAAAGCACGTATGAAACCGGTAATAGATGTAGAACTCCTCCTCAAGAGTATCCATGCCGAGAAGTTGGAACTCACCGAGGCATTTCCGGTAAAGTTACCCTTAACGTGGAATATGTTCAAGGGTTACCTGAAACACAAGGGAAAGGAGATTACCATGGTTGAGTTAATCAAGAGAATCAACGTGCATGAACAATACATGAGTATTGCACAGGGAGTTCCAATCGTCCCCATGAACACAATGTTCTCCGCCAAGGCAAATGTGGTGGAGCATGGGCAGACCTGAACCAGACATGACGTCAAAGGCAAAGAAAAGAAGCAAAAATGATTGATTCAGGGTCCTAAGGGTAGTGTCTAGAAGAAGTAGGAATCCCAACCACAAGGATTTATTGG
This sequence comes from Chamaenerion angustifolium, assembly GCA_946814005.1. Taxonomy (NCBI): domain Eukaryota; kingdom Viridiplantae; phylum Streptophyta; class Magnoliopsida; order Myrtales; family Onagraceae; genus Chamaenerion; species Chamaenerion angustifolium. Next base: position 23,370,359 of record OX328271.1, on the reverse strand, counting down.
TTCTTGTTAAAATTGTGGTAAGATTGGCCATAAATCTAATGCTTGTAGGTTTCCTAAGCAAAAGGATACCAACCTGATGCAGGGAATCACCGAAGACCTTGATGACATTGACTTGACAACAATTGTGCCTGAGGTAAGCATCACTGATTCCATAAAGATGTTCGAGCTTCTATCCAAACTTTGGTGATTTCTAAGTCTCCAACTCAAATTTTTGTTAAAGTACGAGTCGAGGTATTATTCAGTTCGATTAAGGGAAATAGTGTGTTTGTTTCGCCTTAACGACACTATTTTAACGTATCCAAATTTCTCTCACACTATCCTATTATGTTAATAGGGTGAAGTTGCCTAAAGGAGACCATGTTTTTCGTGGGACTCAATCTATAACGAAAAAAATATTTTTTTTAATCTTTTATAAGGATAATTTCATCATTTTGTAAAGTTGCATGTCAGTATAGGGTTTATGAAGTTTATATCATTTTAGTATTTGATCCGGAAATATTATTATATTATAATATATTCCTCTATTAGTAATAATCCCAAGGCTATTTTTTGTTTAAAATGATATAGGAGACCTAAGAACCGTATCAGTTCAATAATTTGTAAAATATTTTATAATAATTTCAATGGAAAATATTTTAACACTTTCTATTTCAGAAAAATGCTTGCAAACAACAGTAATGTTGACATCTGTGTTGGAGCATTGACTAAGACTAATGTTCCTATTGCATCATGGAACGCATCCGTCGTTGCGTCGACCGAAGTGGGTGATCATGACTTATCTTACTGAACTATGCATGCAGAAAAACCCGATAAGTTTGACGGGTCCAACTTCAAGAGGTGGTAGGAGGAAATGATGTTTTATCTAACCATTCTGAGTTGCGCACGATTCCTAATGGAAGAACCACCAACTCAAGGCTAATATGATGATCATGGTTTTTTCTTAGCTATAGAAGCTTGGAATCATTCAGACTATTTGTGTAGACATTATGTAATGAATAGTTTATATGATTCATTGTATGATGTATGTAGCAAAATAAAGTCTGCTAAGGAGCTGAGGCATGCCTTGGAACAAAACTATGAGTCTGAGGATGTCGATAAGAAGAAATTCCTGCTAGTGAATTGTGAGTCACCTGTGTTGACTTAAAGATGATCGATAACAAAACACGTATGAAACCGGTAATAGATGTAGAACTCCTCCTCAAGAGTATCCATGCCGAGAAGTTGGAACTCACTGAGGCATTTCCGGTAAAGTTACCCTTAACGTGGAATATGTTCAAGGGCTACCTGAAACACAAGGGAAAGGAGATTACCATGGTTGAGTTAATCAAGAGAATCAACGTGCACGAACAATACATGAGTATTGCACAGGGAGTTCCAATCGTCCCCATGAACACAATGTTCTCCGCCAAGGTAAATGTGGTGGAGCATGGGCAGACCTCAACCAGACAAGACGTCAAAGGCAAAGAAAAGAAGCAAAAATGATTGATTCAGGGTCCTAAGGGTAGTGTCTAGAAGAAGTAGGAATCCCAACCACAAGGATTTATTGGTTCTTGTTAAAATTGTGGTAAGATTGGCCATAAATCTAATGCTTGTAGGTTTCCTAAGAAAAAGGATACCAACCTGATGCAGGGAATCACCGAAGACCTTGATGACATTGACTTGACAACAATTGTGCCTGAGGTAAGCATCACTGATTCCATAAAGATGTTCGAGCTTCTATCCAAACTTTGGTGATTTCTAAGTCTCCAGTTCAAATTTTTGTTAAAGTACGAGTCGAGGTATTATTCAGTTCGATTAAGGGAAATAGTGTGTTTGTTTCGCCTTAACGACACTATTTTAACGTATCCAAATTTCTCTCACACTATCCTATTATGTTAAGAGGGTGAAATTGCCTAAAGGAGACCATGTTTTTCGTGGGACTCAATCTATAACGAAAAAAATATTTTTTTTAATCTTTTATAAGGACAATTTCATCATTTTGTAAAGTTGCATGTCAGTATAGGGTTTATGCAGTTTATATCATTTTAGTATTTGATCCGGAAATATTATTATATTATAATATATTCCTCTATTAGTAATAATCCCATGGCTATTTTTTGTTTAAAATGATACAGGAGACCTAAGAACCGTATCAGTTCAATAATTTGTAAAATATTTTATAATAATTTCAATGGAAAATATTTTAACACTTTCTATTTCAGAAAAATGCTTGCAAACAACATTAATGTTGACATCTGTGTTGGAGCATTGACTAAGACTGATGTTTCTATTGCATCATGGAACGCATCCGTCGTTGCGTCGACCGAAGTGGGTGATCGTGACTTATCTTACTGAACTATGCATGCAGAAAAACCCGATAAGTTTGACGGGTCTAACTTCAAGAGGGGGTAGGAGGAAATGATGTTTTATCTAACCACTCTGAGTTGCGCACGATTCCTGATGGAAGAACCACCAACTCAAGGCTAATATGATGATCATGGTTTTTTCTTAGCTATAGAAGCTTGGAATCATTCAGACTATTTGTGTAGACATTATGTAATGAATAGTTTATATGATTCATTGTATGATGTATGTAGCAAAATAAAGTCTGCTAAGGAGCTGAGGCATGCCTTGGAACAAAACTATGAGTCTGAGGATGTCGATAAGAAGAAATTCCTGCTAGTGATTGGTGAGTCACCTGTGTTGACTTAAAGATGATCGATAACAAAGCACGTATGAAACCGGTAGTAGATGTAGAACTCCTCCTCAAGAGTATCCATGCCGAGAAGTTGGAACTCGCCGAGGCATTTCCGGTAAAGTTACCCTTAACGTGGAATATGTTCAAGGGCTACCTGAAACACAAGGGAAAGGAGATTACCATGGTTGAGTTAATATAGAGAATCAACGTGCACGAACAATACATGAGTATTGCACAGGGAGTTCCAATTGTCCCCATGAACACAATGTTCTCCGCCAAGGCAAATGTGGTGGAGCATGGGCAGACCTCAACCAGACATGACGTCAAAGGCAAAGAAAAGAAGCAAAAATGATTGATTCAGGGTCCTAAGGGTAGTGTCTAGAAGAAGTAGGAATCCCAACCACAAGGATTGATTGGTTCTTGTTAAAATTGTGGTAAGATTGGCCATAAATCTAATGCTTGTAGGTTTCCTAAGCAAAAGGATACCAACCTGATGCAGGGAATCACCGAAGACCTTGATGACATTGACTTGACAACAATTGTGCCTGAGGTAAGCATCACTGATTCCATAAAGATGTTTGAGCTTCTATCCAAACTTTGGTGATTTCTAAGTCTCCAACTCAAATTTTTGTTAAAGTACGAGTCGAGGTATTATTCAGTTCGATTAAGGGAAATAGTGTGTTTGTTTCGCCTTAACGACACTATTTTAACGTAGCCAAATTTCTCTCACACTATCCTATTATGTTAAGAGGGTGAAATTGCCTAAAGGAGACCATGTTTTTCGTGGGACTCAATCTATAACGAATTTTTTTTTTTTTTTAATCTTTTATAAGGATAATTTCATCATTTTGTAAAGTTGCATGTCAGTATAGGGTTTATGAAGTTTATATCATTTTAGTATTTGATCCGGAAATATTATTATATTATAATATATTCCTCTATTAGTAATAATCCCAAGGCTATTTTTTGTTTAAAATGATACAGGAGACCTAAGAACCGTATCAGTTCAATAATTTGTAAAATATTTTATAATAATTTCAATGGAAAATATTTTAACACTTTCTATTTCAGAAAAATGCTTGCAAACAACAGTAATGTTGACATCTGTGTTGGAGCATTGACTAAGACTAATGTTCCTATTGCATCATGGAACACATCCGTCGTTGCGTCGACCGAAGTGGGTGATCATGACTTATCTTACTGAACTATGCATGCAGAAAAACCCGATAAGTTTGACGGGTCCAACTTCAAGAGGTGGTAGGAGGAAATGATGTTTTATCTAACCACTCTGAGTTGCGCACGATTCCTGATGGAAGAACCACCAACTCAAGGCTAATATGATGATCATGGTTTTTTCTTAGCTATAGAAGCTTGGAATCATTCAGACTATTTGTGTAGACATTATGTAATGAATAGTTTATATGATTCATTGTATGATGTATGTAGCAAAATAAAGTCTGCTAAGGAGCTGAGGCATGCCTTGGAACAAAACTATGAGTCTGAGGATGTCGATAAGAAGAAATTCCTGCTAGTGAATGGTGAGTCACCTGTGTTGACTTAAAGATGATCGATAACAAAGCACGTATGAAACCGGTAATAGATGTAGAACTCCTCCTCAAGAGTATCCATGCCGAGAAGTTGGAACTCACCGAGGCATTTCCGGTAAAGTTACCCTTAACGTGGAATATGTTCAAGGGCTACCTGAAACACAAGGGAAAGGAGATTACCATGGTTGAGTTAATCAAGAGAATCAACGTGCATGAACAATACATGAGTATTGCACAGGGAGTTCCAATCGTCCCCATGAACACAATGTTCTCCGCCAAGGCAAATATGGTGGAGCATGGGCAGACCTGAACCAGACATGACGTCAAAGGCAAAGAAAAGAAGCAAAAATGATTGATTCAGGGTCCTAAGGGTAGTGTCTAGAAGAAGTAGGAATCCCAACCACAAGGATTTATTGGTTCTTGTTAAAATTGTGGTAAGATTGGCCATAAATCTAATGCTTGTAGGTTTCCTAAACAAAAGGATACCAACCTGATGCAGGGAATCACCGAAGACCTTGATGACATTGACTTGACAACAATTGTGCCTGAGGTAAGCATCACTGATTCCATAAAGATGTTCGAGCTTCTATCCAAACTTTGGTGATTTCTAAGTCTCCAACTCAAATTTTTGTTAAAGTACGAGTCGAGGTATTATTCAGTTCGATTAAGGGAAATAGTGTGTTTGTTTCGCCTTAACGACACTATTTTAACGTAGCCAAATTTCTCTCACACTATCCTATTATGTTAAGAGGGTGAAATTGCCTAAAGGAGACCATGTTTTTCGTGGGACTCAATCTATAACGAAATATTTTTTTTTTTTTAATCTTTTATAAGGATAATTTCATCATTTTGTAAAGTTGCATGTCAGTATAGGGTTTATGAAGTTTATATCATTTTAGTATTTGATCCGGAAATATTATTATATTATAATATATTCCTCTATTAGTAATAATCCCAAGGCTATTTTTTGTTTAAAATGATACAGGAGACCTAAGAACCGTATCAGTTCAATAATTTGTAAAATATTTTATAATAATTTCAATGGAAAATATTTTAACACTTTCTATTTCAGAAAAATGCTTGCAAACAACAGTAATGTTGACATCTGTGTTGGAGCATTGACTAAGACTAATGTTCCTATTGCATCATGGAACGCATCCGTCGTTGCGTTGACCGAAGTGGGTGATCATGACTTATCTTACTGAACTATGCATGCAGAAAAACCCGATAAGTTTGACGCGTCCAACTTCAAGAGGTGGTAGGAGGAAATGATGTTTTATCTAACCATTCTGAGTTGCGCACGATTCCTGATGGAAGAACCACCAACTCAAGGCTAATATGATGATCATGGTTTTTTCTTAGCTATAGAAGCTTGGAATCATTCAGACTATTTGTGTAGACATTATGTAATGAATAGTTTATATGATTCATTGTATGATGTATGTAGCAAAATAAAGTCTGCTAAGGAGCTGAGGCATGCCTTGGAACAAAACTATGAGTCTGAGGATGTCGATAAGAAGAAATTCCTGCTAGTGAATGGTGAGTCACCTGTGTTGACTTAAAGATGATCGATAACAAAGCACGTATGAAACCGGTAATAGATGTAGAACTCCTCCTCAAGAGTATCCATGCCGAGAAGTTGGAACTCACCGAGGCATTTCCGGTAAAGTTACCCTTAACGTGGAATATGTTCAAGGGCTACCTGAAACACAAGGGAAAGGAGATTACCATGGTTGAGTTAATCAAGAGAATCAACGTGCATGAACAATACATGAGTATTGCACAGGGAGTTCCAATCGTCCCCATGAACACAATGTTCTCCGCCAAGGCAAATGTGGTGGAGCATGGGCAGACCTGAACCAGACATGACGTCAAAGGCAAAGAAAAGAAGCAAAAATGATTGATTCAGGGTCCTAAGGGTAGTGTCTAGAAGAAGTAGGAATCCCAACCACAAGGATTTATTGGTTCTTGTTAAAATTGTGGTAAGATTGGCCATAAATCTAATGCTTATAGGTTTCCTAATCAAAAGGATACCAACCTGATGCAGGGAATCACCGAAGACCTTGATGACATTGACTTGACAACAATTGTGCCTGAGGTAAGCATCACTGATTCCATAAAGATGTTCGAGCTTCTATCCAAACTTTGGTGATTTCTAAGTCTCCAACTCAAATTTTTGTTAAAGTACGAGTCGAGGTATTATTCAGTTCGATTAAGGGAAATAGTGTGTTTGTTTCGCCTTAACGACACTATTTTAACGTAGCCAAATTTCTCTCACACTATCCTATTATGTTAAGAGGGTGAAATTGCCTAAAGGAGACCATGTTTTTCGTGGGACTCAATCTATAACGAAATTTTTTTTTTTTTTAATCTTTTATAAGGATAATTTCATCATTTTGTAAAGTTGCATGTCAGTATAGGGTTTATGAAGTTTATATCATTTTAGTATTTGATCCGGAAATATTATTATATTATAATATATTCCTCTATTAGTAATAATCCCAAGGCTATTTTTTGTTTAAAATGATACAGGAGACCTAAGAACCGTATCAGTTCAATAATTTGTAAAATATTTTATAATAATTTCAATGGAAAATATTTTAACACTTTCTATTTCAGAAAAATGCTTGCAAACAACAGTAATGTTGACATCTGTGTTGGAGCATTGACTAAGACTAATGTTCCTATTGCATCATGGAACGCATTCGTCGTTGCGTTGACCGAAGTGGGTGATCATGACTTATCTTACTGAACTATGCATGCAGAAAAACCCGATAAGTTTGACGGGTCCAACTTCAAGAGGTGGTAGGAGGAAATGATGTTTTATCTAACCACTCTGAGTTGCGCACGATTCCTGATGGAAGAACCACCAACTCAAGGCTAATATGATGATCATGGTTTTTTCTTATCTATAGAAGCTTGGAATCATTCAGACTATTTGTGTAGACATTATGTAATGAATAGTTTATATGATTCATTGTATGATGTATGTAGCAAAATAAAGTCTGCTAAGGAGCTGAGGCATGCCTTGGAACAAAACTATGAGTCTGAGGATGTCGATAAGAAGAAATTCCTGCTAGTGAATGGTGAGTCACCTGTGTTGACTTAAAGATGATCGATAACAAAGCACGTATGAAACCGGTAATAGATGTAGAACTCCTCCTCAAGAGTATCCATGCCGAGAAGTTGGAACTCACCGAGGCATTTCCGGTAAAGTTACCCTTAACGTGGAATATGTTCAAGGGCTACCTGAAACACAAGGGAAAGGAGATTACCATGGTTGAGTTAATCAAGAGAATCAACGTGCATGAACAATACATGAGTATTGCACAGGGAGTTCCAATCGTCCCCATGAACACAATGTTCTCCGCCAAGGCAAATGTGGTGGAGCATGGGCAGACCTGAACCAGACATGACGTCAAAGGCAAAGAAAAGAAGCAAAAATGATTGATTCAGGGTCCTAAGGGTAGTGTCTAGAAGAAGTAGGAATCCCAACCACAAGGATTTATTGGTTCTTGTTAAAATTGTGGTAAGATTGGCCATAAATCTAATGCTTATAGGTTTCCTAATCAAAAGGATACCAACCTGATGCAGGGAATCACCGAAGACCTTGATGACATTGACTTGACAACAATTGTGCCTGAGGTAAGCATCACTGATTCCATAAAGATGTTCGAGCTTCTATCCAAACTTTGGTGATTTCTAAGTCTCCAACTCAAATTTTTGTTAAAGTACGAGTCGAGGTATTATTCAGTTCGATTAAGGGAAATAGTGTGTTTGTTTCGCCTTAACGACACTATTTTAACGTAGCCAAATTTCTCTCACACTATCCTATTATGTTAAGAGGGTGAAATTGCCTAAAGGAGACCATGTTTTTCGTGGGACTCAATCTATAACGAAATTTTTTTTTTTTTTAATCTTTTATAAGGATAATTTCATCATTTTGTAAAGTTGCATGTCAGTATAGGGTTTATGAAGTTTATATCATTTTAGTATTTGATTCGGAAATATTATTATATTATAATATATTCCTCTATTAGTAATAATCCCAAGGCTATTTTTTGTTTAAAATGATACAGGAGACCTAAGAACCGTATCAGTTCAATAATTTGTAAAATATTTTATAATAATTTCAATGGAAAATATTTTAACACTTTCTATTTCAGAAAAATGCTTGCAAACAACAGTAATGTTGACATCTGTGTTGGAGCATTGACTAAGACTAATGTTCCTATTGCATCATGGAACGCATCCGTCGTTGCGTCGACCGAAGTGGGTGATCATGACTTATCTTACTGAACTATGCATGCAGAAAAACCCGATAAGTTTGACGGGTCCAACTTCAAGAGGTGGTAGGAGGAAATGATGTTTTATCTAACCACTCTGAGTTGCGCACGATTCCTGATGGAAGAACCACCAACTCAAGGCTAATATGATGATCATGGTTTTTTCTTAGCTATAGAAGCTTGGAATCATTCAGACTATTTGTGTAGACATTATGTAATGAATAGTTTATATGATTCATTGTATGATGTATGTAGCAAAATAAAGTCTGCTAAGGAGCTGAGGCATGCCTTGGAACAAAACTATGAGTCTGAGGATGTCGATAAGAAGAAATTCCTGCTAGTGAATGGTGAGTCACCTGTGTTGACTTAAAGATGATCGATAACAAAGCACGTATGAAACCGGTAATAGATGTAGAACTCCTCCTCAAGAGTATCCATGTCGAGAAGTTGGAACTCACCGAGGCATTTCCGGTAAAGTTACCCTTAACGTGGAATATGTTCAAGGGCTACCTGAAACACAAGGGAAAGGAGATTACCATGGTTGAGTTAATCAAGAGAATCAACGTGCATGAACAATACATGAGTATTGCACAGGGAGTTCCAATCGTCCCCATGAACACAATGTTCTCCGCCAAGGCAAATGTGGTGGAGCATGGGCAGACCTGAACCAGACATGACGTCAAAGGCAAAGAAAAGAAGCAAAAATGATTGATTCAGGGTCCTAAGGGTAGTGTCTAGAAGAAGTAGGAATCCCAACCACAAGGATTTATTGGTTCTTGTTAAAATTGTGGTAAGATTGGCCATAAATCTAATGCTTGTAGGTTTCCTAAGCAAAAGGATACCAACCTGATGCAGGGAATCACCGAAGACCTTGATGACATTGACTTGACAACAATTGTGCCTGAGGTAAGCATCACTGATTCCATAAATATGTTCGAGCTTCTATCCAAACTTTGGTGATTTCTAAGTCTCCAACTCAAATTTTTGTTAAAGTACGAGTCGAGGTATTATTCAGTTCGATTAAGGGAAATAGTGTGTTTGTTTCGCCTTAACGACACTATTTTAACGTAGCCAAATTTCTCTCACACTATCCTATTATGTTAAGAGGGTGAAATTGCCTAAAGGAGACCATGTTTTTCGTGGGACTCAATCTATAACGAAATTTTTTTTTTTTTTAATCTTTTATAAGGATAATTTCATCATTTTGTAAAGTTGCATGTCAGTATAGGGTTTATGAAGTTTATATCATTTTAGTATTTGATCCGGAAATATTATTATATTATAATATATTCCTCTATTAGTAATAATCCCAAGGCTATTTTTTGTTTAAAATGATACAGGAGACCTAAGAACCGTATCAGTTCAATAATTTGTAAAATATTTTATAATAATTTCAATGGAAAATATTTTAACACTTTCTATTTCAGAAAAATGCTTGCAAACAACAGTAATGTTGACATCTGTGTTGGAGCATTGACTAAGACTAATGTTCCTATTGCATCATGGAACGCATCCGTCGTTGCGTCGACCGAAGTGGGTGATCATGACTTATCTTACTGAACTATGCATGCAGAAAAACCCGATAAGTTTGACGGGTCCAACTTCAAGAGGTGGTAGGAGGAAATGATGTTTTATCTAACCACTCTGAGTTGCGCACGATTCCTGATGGAAGAACCACCAACTCAAGGCTAATATGATGATCATGGTTTTTTCTTAGCTATAGAAGCTTGGAATCATTCAGACTATTTGTGTAGACATTATGTAATGAATAGTTTATATGATTCATTGTATGATGTATGTAGCAAAATAAAGTCTGCTAAGGAGCTGAGGCATGCCTTGGAACAAAACTATGAGTCTGAGGATGTCGATAAGAAGAAATTCCTGCTAGTGAATGGTGAGTCACCTGTGTTGACTTAAAGATGATCGATAACAAAGCACGTATGAAACCGGTAATAGATGTAGAACTCCTCCTCAAGAGTATCCATGTCGAGAAGTTGGAACTCACCGAGGCATTTCCGGTAAAGTTACCCTTAACGTGGAATATGTTCAAGGGCTACCTGAAACACAAGGGAAAGGAGATTACCATGGTTGAGTTAATCAAGAGAATCAACGTGCATGAACAATACATGAGTATTGCACAGGGAGTTCCAATCGTCCCCATGAACACAATGTTCTCCGCCAAGGCAAATGTGGTGGAGCATGGGCAGACCTGAACCAGACATGACGTCAAAGGCAAAGAAAAGAAGCAAAAATGATTGATTCAGGGTCCTAAGGGTAGTGTCTAGAAGAAGTAGGAATCCCAACCACAAGGATTTATTGGTTCTTGTTAAAATTGTGGTAAGATTGGCCATAAATCTAATGCTTGTAGGTTTCCTAAGCAAAAGGATACCAACCTGATGCAGGGAATCACCGAAGACCTTGATGACATTGACTTGACAACAATTGTGCCTGAGGTAAGCATCACTGATTCCATAAATATGTTCGAGCTTCTATCCAAACTTTGGTGATTTCTAAGTCTCCAACTCAAATTTTTGTTAAAGTACGAGTCGAGGTATTATTCAGTTCGATTAAGGGAAATAGTGTGTTTGTTTCGCCTTAACGACACTATTTTAACGTAGCCAAATTTCTCTCACACTATCCTATTATGTTAAGAGGGTGAAATTGCCTAAAGGAGACCATGTTTTTCGTGGGACTCAATCTATAACGAAATTTTTTTTTTTTTTAATCTTTTATAAGGATAATTTCATCATTTTGTAAAGTTGCATGTCAGTATAGGGTTTATGAAGTTTATATCATTTTAGTATTTGATCCGGAAATATTATTATATTATAATATATTCCTCTATTAGTAATAATCCCAAGGCTATTTTTTGTTTAAAATGATACAGGAGACCTAAGAACCGTATCAGTTCAATAATTTGTAAAATATTTTATAATAATTTCAATGGAAAATATTTTAACACTTTCTATTTCAGAAAAATGCTTGCAAACAACAGTAATGTTGACATCTGTGTTGGAGCATTGACTAAGACTAATGTTCCTATTGCATCATGGAACGCATCCGTCGTTGCGTTGACCGAAGTGGGTGATCATGACTTATCTTACTGAACTATGCATGCAGAAAACCCCGATAAGTTTGACGGGTCCAACTTCAAGAGGTGGTAGGAGGAAATGATGTTTTATCTAACCATTCTGAGTTGCGCACGATTCCTGATGGAAGAACCACCAACTCAAGGCTAATATGATGATCATGGTTTTTTCTTAGCTATAGAAGCTTGGAATCATTCAGACTATTTGTGTAGACATTATGTAATGAATAGTTTATATGATTCATTGTATGATGTATGTAGCAAAATAAAGTCTGCTAAGGAGCTGAGGCATGCCTTGGAACAAAACTATGAGTCTGAGGATGTCGATAAGAAGAAATTCCTGCTAGTGAATGGTGAGTCACCTGTCTTGACTTAAAGATGATCGATAACAAAGCACGTATGAAACCGGTAATAGATGTAGAACTCCTCCTCAAGAGTATCCATGTCGAGAAGTTGGAACTCACCGAGGCATTTCCGGTAAAGTTACCCTTAACGTGGAATATGTTCAAGGGCTACCTGAAACACAAGGGAAAGGAGATTACCATGGTTGAGTTAATCAAGAGAATCAACGTGCACGAACAATACATGAGTATTGCACAGGGAGTTCCAATCGTCCCCATGAACACAATGTTCTCCGCCAAGGCAAATGTGGTGGAGCATGGGCAGACCTGAACCAGACATGACGTCAAAGGCAAAGAAAAGAAGCAAAAATGATTGATTCAGGGTCCTAAGGGTAGTGTCTAGAAGAAGTAGGAATCCCAACCACAAGGATTTATTGGTTCTTGTTAAAATTGTGGTAAGATTGGCCATAAATCTAATGCTTGTAGGTTTCCTAAGCAAAAGGATACCAACCTGATGCAGGGAATCACCGAAGACCTTGATGACATTGACTTGACAACAATTGTGCCTGAGGTAAGCATCACTGATTCCATAAAGATGTTCGAGCTTCTATCCAAACTTTGGTGATTTCTAAGTCTCCAACTCAAATTTTTGTTAAAGTACGAGTCGAGGTATTATTCAGTTCGATTAAGGGAAATAGTGTGTTTGTTTCGCCTTAACGACACTATTTAACGTAGCCAAATTTCTCTCACACTATCCTATTATGTTAAGAGGGTGAAATTGCCTAAAGGAGACCATGTTTTTCGTGGGACTCAATCTATAACGAAAAAAATATTTTTTTTAATCTTTTATAAGGACAATTTCATCATTTTGTAAAGTTGCATGTCAGTATAGGGTTTATGCAGTTTATATCATTTTAGTATTTGATCCGGAAATATTATTATATTATAATATATTCCTCTATTAGTAATAATCCCATGGCTATTTTTTGTTTAAAATGATACAGGAGACCTAAGAACCGTATCAGTTCAATAATTTGTAAAATATTTTATAATAATTTCAATGGAAAATATTTTAACACTTTCTATTTCAGAAAAATGCTTGCAAACAACAGTAATGTTGACATCTGTGTTGGAGCATTGACTAAGACTGATGTTTCTATTGCATCATGGAACGCATCCGTCGTTGCGTCGACCGAAGTGGGTGATCATGACTTATCTTACTGAACTATGCATGCAGAAAAACCCGATAAGTTTGACGGGTCCAACTTCAAGAGGGGGTAGGAGGAAATGATGTTTTATCTAACCACTCTGAGTTGCGCACGATTCCTGATGGAAGAACCACCAACTCAAGGCTAATATGATGATCATGGTTTTTTCTTAGCTATAGAAGCTTGGAATCATTCAGACTATTTGTGTAGACATTATGTAATGAATAGTTTATATGATTCATTGTATGATGTATGTAGCAAAATAAAGTCTGCTAAGGAGCTGAGGCATGCCTTGGAACAAATCTATGAGTCTGAGGATGTCGATAAGAAGAAATTCCTGCTAGTGAATGGTGAGTCACCTGTGTTGACTTAAAGATGATCGATAACAAAGCACGTATGAAACCGGTATTAGATGTAGAACTCCTCCTCAAGAGTATCCATGCCGAGAAGTTGGAACTCACCGAGGCATTTCCGGTAAAGTTACCCTTAACGTGGAATATGTTCAAGGGCTACCTGAAACACAAGGGAAAGGAGATTACCATGGTTGAGTTAATCAAGAGAATCAACGTGCACGAACAATACATGAGTATTGCACAGGGAGTTCCAATCGTCCCCATGAACACAATGTTCTCCGCCAAGGCAAATGTGGTGGAGCATGGGCAGACCTCAACCAGACAAGACGTCAAAGGCAAAGAAAAGAAGCAAAAATGATTGATTCAGGGTCCTAAGGGTAGTGTCTAGAAGAAGTAGGAATCCCAACCACAAGGATTTATTGGTTCTTGTTAAAATTGTGGTAAGATTGGCCATAAATCTAATGCTTGTAGGTTTCCTAAGCAAAAGGATACCAACCTGATGCAGGGAATCACCGAAGACCTTGATGACATTGACTTGACAACAATTGTGCCTGAGGTAAGCATCACTGATTCCATAAAGATGTTCGAGCTTCTATCCAAACTTTGGTGATTTCTAAGTCTCCAGCTCAAATTTTTGTTAAAGTACGAGTCGAGGTATTATTCAGTTCGATTAAGGGAAATAGTGTGTTTGTTTCGCCTTAACGACACTATTTTAACGTATCCAAATTTCTCTCACACTATCCTATTATGTTAAACGGGTGAAATTGCCTAAAGGAGACCATGTTTTTCGTGGGACTCAATGTATAACGAAAAAAATATTTTTTTTAATCTTTTATAAGGACAATTTCATCATTTTGTAAAGTTGCATGTCAGTATAGGGTTTATGCAGTTTATATCATTTTAGTATTTGATCCGGAAATATTATTATATTATAATATATTCCTCTATTAGTAATAATCCCATGGCTATTTTTTGTTTAAAATGATACAGGAGACCTAAGAACCGTATCAGTTCAATAATTTGTAAAATATTTTATAATAATTTCAATGGAAAATATTTTAACACTTTCTATTTCAGAAAAATGCTTGCAAACAACAGTAATGTTGACATCTGTGTTGGAGCATTGACTAAGACTGATGTTTCTATTGCATCATGGAACGCATCCGTCGTTGCGTCGACCGAAGTGGGTGATCATGACTTATCTTACTGAACTATGCATGCAGAAAAACCCGATAAGTTTGACGGGTCCAACTTCAAGAGGGGGTAGGAGGAAATGATGTTTTATCTAACCACTCTGAGTTGCGCACGATTCCTGATGGAAGAACCACCAACTCAAGGCTAATATGATGATCATGGTTTTTTCTTAGCTATAGAAGCTTGGAATCATTCAGACTATTTGTGTAGACATTATGTAATGAATAGTTTATATGATTCATTGTATGATGTATGTAGCAAAATAAAGTCTGCTAAGGAGCTGAGGCATGCCTTGGAACAAAACTATGAGTCTGAGGATGTCGATAAGAAGAAATTCCTGCTAGTGAATGGTGAGTCACCTGTGTTGACTTAAAGATGATCGATAACAAAGCACGTATGAAACCGGTAATAGATGTAGAACTCCTCCTCAAGAGTATCCATGCCGAGAAGTTGGAACTCACCGAGGCATTTCCGGTAAAGTTACCCTTAACGTGGAATATGTTCAAGGGCTACCTGAAACACAAGGGAAAGGAGATTACCATGGTTGAGTTAATCAAGAGAATCAACGTGCACGAACAATACATGAGTATTGCACAGGGAGTTCCAATCGTCCCCATGAACACAATGTTCTCCGCCAAGGCAAATGTGGTGGAGCATGGGCAGACCTGAACCAGACATGACGTCAAAGGCAAAGAAAAGAAGCAAAAATGATTGATTCAGGGTCCTAAGGGTAGTGTCTAGAAGAAGTAGGAATCCCAACCACAAGGATTTATTGGTTCTTGTTAAAATTGTGGTAAGATTGGCCATAAATCTAATGCTTGTAGGTTTCCTAAGCAAAAGGATACCAACCTGATGCAGGGAATCACCGAAGACCTTGATGACATTGACTTGACAACAATTGTGCCTGAGGTAAGCATCACTGATTCCATAAAGATGTTCGAGCTTCTATCCAAACTTTGGTGATTTCTAAGTCTCCAACTCAAATTTTTGTTAAAGTACGAGTCGAGGTATTATTCAGTTCGATTAAGGGAAATAGTGTGTTTGTTTCGCCTTAACGACACTATTTAACGTAGCCAAATTTCTCTCACACTATCCTATTATGTTAAGAGGGTGAAATTGCCTAAAGGAGACCATGTTTTTCGTGGGACTCAATCTATAACGAAAAAAATATTTTTTTTAATCTTTTATAAGGATAATTTCATCATTTTGTAAAGTTGCATGTCAGTATAGGGTTTATGAAGTTTATATCATTTTAGTATTTGATCCGGAAATATTATTATATTATAATATATTCCTCTATTAGTAATAATCCCAAGGCTATTTTTTGTTTAAAATGATACAGGAGACCTAAGAACCGTATCAGTTCAATAATTTGTAAAATATTTTATAATAATTTCAATGGAAAATATTTTAACACTTTCTATTTCAGAAAAATGCTTGCAAACAACAGTAATGTTGACATCTGTGTTGGAGCATTGACTAAGACTGATGTTTCTATTGCATCATGGAACGCATCCGTCGTTGCGTCGACCGAAGTGGGTGATCATGACTTATCTTACTGAACTATGCATGCAGAAAAACCCAATAAGTTTGACGGGTCCAACTTCAAGAGGGGGTAGGAGGAAATGATGTTTTATCTAACCACTCTGAGTTGCGCACGATTCCTGATGGAAGAACCACCAACTCAAGGCTAATATGATGATCATGGTTTTTTCTTAGCTATAGAAGCTTGGAATCATTCAGACTATTTGTGTAGACATTATGTAATGAATAGTTTATATGATTCATTGTATGATGTATGTAGCAAAATAAAGTCTGCTAAGGAGCTGAGGCATGCCTTGGAACAAAACTATGAGTCTGAGGATGTCGATAAGAAGAAATTCCTGCTAGTGAATGTTGAGTCACCTGTGTTGACTTAAAGATGATCGATAACAAAGCACGTATGAAACCGGTAATAGATGTAGAACTCCTCCTCAAGAGTATCCATGCCGAGAAGTTGGAACTCACCGAGGCATTTCCGGTAAAGTTACCCTTAACGTGGAATATGTTCAAGGGCTACCTGAAACACAAGGGAAAGGAGATTACCATGGTTGAGTTAATCAAGAGAATCAACGTGCACGAACAATACATGAGTATTGCACAGGGAGTTCCAATCGTCCCCATGAACACAATGTTCTCCGCCAAGGCAAATGTGGTGGAGCATGGGCAGACCTGAACCAGACATGACGTCAAAGGCAAAGAAAAGAAGCAAAAATGATTGATTCAGGGTCCTAAGGGTAGTGTCTAGAAGAAGTAGGAATCCCAACCACAAGGATTTATTGGTTCTTGTTAAAATTGTGGTAAGATTGGCCATAAATCTAATGCTTGTAGGTTTCCTAAGCAAAAGGATACCAACCTGATGCAGGGAATCACCGAAGACCTTGATGACATTGACTTGACAACAATTGTGCCTGAGGTAAGCATCACTGATTCCATAAAGATGTTCGAGCTTCTATCCAAACTTTGGTGATTTCTAAGTCTCCAGCTCAAATTTTTGTTAAAGTACGAGTCGAGGTATTATTCAGTTCGATTAAGGGAAATAGTGTGTTTGTTTTGCCTTAACGACACTATTTTAACGTAGCCAAATTTCTCTCACACTATCCTATTATGTTAAGAGGGTGAAATTGCCTAAAGGAGACCATGTTTTTCGTGGGACTCAATCTATAACGAAAAAAAATATTTTTTTTAATCTTTTATAAGGATAATTTTATCATTTTGTAAAGTTGCATGTCGGTATAGGGTTGATGCAGTTTATATCATTTTAGTATTTGATCCGGAAATATTATTATATTATAATATATTCCTCTATTAGTAATAATCCGAAGGCTATTTTTTGTTAAAAAAATATAGGAGACCTAAGAACCGTATCAATTCAATAATTTGTAAAATATTTTATAATAATTTCAATGGAAAATATTTTAACACTTTCTATTTCAGAAAAATGCTTGCAAAAAATAGTAATGTTGACATCTGTGTTAGAGCATTAACTAAGACTAATGTTCCTATTGCATCATGGAACGCATCTGTCGTTGCGTCGACCGAAGTGGGTGATCATGACTTATCTTACTGAACTATGCATGCAGAAAAACCCGATAAGTTTGACGGGTCCAACTTCAAGAGGTGGTAGGAGGAAATGATGTTTTATCTAACCACTCTGAGTTGCGCACGATTCCTGATGGAAGAACCACCAACTCAAGGCTAATATGATGATCATGGTTTTTTCTTAGCTATAGAAGCTTGGAATCATTCAGAGCATTTGTGTAGACATTATGTAATGAATAGTTTATATGATTCATTGTATGATGTATGTAGCAAAATAAAGTCTGCTAAGGAGCTGAGGCATGCCTTGGAACAAAACTATGATTCTGAGGATGTCGATAAGAAGAAATTCCTGCTAGTGAATTGTGAGTCACCTGTGTTGACTTAAAGATGATCGATAACAAAGCACGTATGAAACCGGTAATAGATGTAGAACTCCTCCTCAAGAGTATCCATGCCGAGAAGTTGGAACTCACCGAGGCATTTCCGGTAAAGTTACCCTTAACGTGGAATATGTTCAAGGGCTACCTGAAACACAAGGGAAAGGAGATTACCATGGTTGAGTTAATCAAGAGAATCAACGTGCACGAACAATAAATGAGTATTGCACAGGGAGTTCCAATCGTCCACATGAACACAATGTTCTCCGCCAAGGCAAATGTGGTGGAGCATGGGCAGACCTCAACCAGACATGACGTCAAAGGCAAACAAAAGAAGCAAAAATGATTGATTCAGGGTCCTAAGGGTAGTGTCTAGAAGAAGTAGGAATCCCAACCACAAGGATTTATTGGTTCTTGTTAAAATTGTGGTAAGATTGGCCATAAATCTAATGCTTGTAGGTTTCCTAAGCAAAAGGATACCAATATGATGCAGGGAATCACCGAAGACCTTGATGACATTGACTTGACAACAATTGTGCCTGAGGTAAGCATCACTGATTCCATAAAGATGTTCGAGCTTCTATCCAAACTTTGGTGATTTCTAAGTCTCCAGCTCAAATTTTTGTTAAAGTACGAGTCGAGGTATTATTCAGTTCGATTAAGGGAAATAGTGTGTTTGTTTTGCCTTAACGACACTATTTTAACGTAGCCAAATTTCTCTCACACTATCCTATTATGTTAAGAGGGTGAAATTGCCTAAAGGAGACCATGTTTTTCGTGGGACTCAATCTATAACGAAAAAAATATTTTTTTTAATCTTTTATCAGGATAATTTCATCATTTTGTAAAGTTGCATGTCAGTATAGGGTTTATGCAGTTTATATCATTTTAGTATTTGATCCGTAAATATTATTATATTATAATATATTCCTCTATTAGTAATAATCCCAAGGGTATTTTTTGTTTAAAATGATACAGGAGACCTAAGAACCGTATCAGTTCAATAATTTGTAAAATATTTTATAATAATTTCAATGGAAAATATTCTAACAGTTTCTATTTCAGAAAAATGCTTGCAAACAACAGTAATGTTGACACCTGTGTTGGAGCATTGACTAAGACTAATGTTCCTATTGCATCATGGAACGCATCCGTCGTTGCGTCGACCGAAGTGGGTGATCATGACTTATCTTACTGAACTATGCATGCAGAAAAACCCGATAAGTTTGACGAGTCCAACTTCAAGAGGTGGTAGGAGGAAATGATGTTTTATCTAACCACTCTGAGTTGCGCACGATTCCTGATGGAAGAACCACCAACTCAAGGCTAATATGATGATCATGGTTTTTTCTTAGCTATAGAAGCTTGGAATCATTCAGACTATTTGTGTAGACATTATGTAATGAATAGTTTATATGATTCATTGTATGATGTATGTAGCAAAATAAAGTCTGCTAAGGAGCTGAGGCATGCCTTGGAACAAAACTATGAGTCTGAGGATGTCGATAAGAAGAAATTCCTGCTAGTGAATTGTGAGTCACCTGTGTTGACTTAAAGATGATCGATAACAAAGCACGTATGAAACCGGTAATAGATGTAGAACTCCTCCTCGAGAGTATCCATGCCGAGAAGTTGGAACTCACTGAGGCATTTCCGGTAAAGTTACCCTTAACGTGGAATATGTTCAAGGGCTACCTGAAACACAAGGGAAAGGAGATTACCATGGTTGAGTTAATCGAGAGAATCATCGTGCACAAACAATAAATGAGTATTGCACAGGGAGTTCCAATCGTCCCCATGAACACAATGTTCTCCGCCAAGGCAAATGTGGTGGAGCATGGGCAGACCTCAACCAGACATGACGTCAAAGGCAAACAAAAGAAGCAAAAATGATTCATTCAGGGTCCTAAGGGTAGTGTCTAGAAGAAGTAGGAATCCCAACCACAAGGATTTATTGGTTCTTGTTAAAATTATGGTAAGATTGGCCATAAATCTAATGCTTGTAGGTTTCCTAAGCAAAAGGATACCAATATGATGCAGGGAATCACCGAAGACCTTGATAACATTGACTTGACAACAATTGTGCCTGAGGTAAGCATTACTGATTCCATAAAGATGTTCGAGCTTCTATCCAAACTTTGGTGATTTCTAAGTCTCTAGCTCAAATTTTTGTTAAAGTACGAGTCGAGGTATTATTCAGTTCGATTAAGGGAAATAGTGTGTTTGTTTAGCCTTAACGACACTGTTTTAACGTGGCCAAATTTCGTTCACACTATCCTATTATGTTAAGAGGGAGAAATTGCCTAAAGGAGACCATGTTTTTCGTGGGACTCAATCTATAACGAAAAAAATATTTTTTTAATCTTTTATAAGGATAATTTCATCATTTTGTAAAGTTGCGTGTCAGTATAGGGTTTATGCAGTTTATATCATTTTAGTATTTGATCCGGAAATATTATTATATTATAAAATATTCCTCTATTAGTAATAATCCCAAGGCTATTTTTTGTTTAAAATGATACACCTAAGAACCGTATCAGTTTAATAATTTGTAAAATATTATATAATAATTTCAATGGAAAATATTTTAACACTTTCTATTTCAGAAAAATGCTTGCAAACAACAGTAATGTTGACATCTGTGTTGGAGCATTGACTAAGACTAATATTCCTATTGCATCATGGAACGCATCCGTCGTTGCGTCGACCGAAGTGGGTGATCATGACTTATCTTACTGAACTATGCATGCAGAAAAACCCGATAAGTTTTGACGGGTCCAACTTCAAGAGGTGGTAGGAGGAAATGATGTTTTATCTAACCACTCTGAGTTGCGCACGATTCCTGATAGAAGAACCACCAACTCAAGGCTAATATGATGATCATGGTTTTTTCTTAGCTATAGAAACTTGGAATTATTCAGACTATTTGTGTAGACATTATGTAATGAATAGTTTTTATGATTCATTGTATGATGTATGTAGCAAAATTAAGTCTGCTAAGGAGCTGAGGCATGCCTTGGAACAAAACTATGAGTTATGTCGATAAGAAGAAATTCCTGCTAGTGTATTGTGAGTCACCTATGTTGACTTAAAGATGATCGATAACAAAGCACGTATGAAACCGGTAATAGATGTAGAACTCCTCCTCAAGAGTATCCATCCGGTAAAGTTACCCTTAACTTGGAATATGTTCAAGGGCTACCTGAAACACAAGGGAAAGGAGATTATCATGGTTGAGTTAATCAAGAGAATCAACGTGCACGAACAATACATGAGTATTGCACAGGGAGTTCCAATTGTCCCCATGAACACAATGTTCTCCGCCAAGGCAAATGTGGTGGAGCATGGGCAGACCTCAACCAGACATGACGTCAAAGGCAAACAAACGAAGCAAAAATGATTGATTCAGGGTCCTAAGGGTAGTGTCTAGAAGAAGTAGGAATCCCAACCACAAGGATTTATTGGTTCTTGTTAAAATTGTGGGAAGATTGGCCATAAATCTAATGCTTGTAGGTTTCCTAAGCAAAAGGATACGAACCTGATGCAGGGAATCATCGAAGACCTTGATGACATTGACTTGACAACAATTGTGCCTGAGGTAAGCATCACTGATTCCATAAAGATGTTCGAGGTTCTATCCAAACTTTTGTGATTTCTAAGTCTCCAGCTCAAATTTTTGTTAAAGTACGAGTCGAGGTATTATTCAGTTCGATTAAGGGAAATAGTGTGTTTGTTTTGCCTTAACGACACTATTTTAACGTAGCCAAATATCTCTCACACTATCCTATTATGTTAAGAGGGTGAAATTGCCTAAAGGAGACCATGTTTTTCGTGGGACTCAATCTATAACGAAAAAAATATTTTTTTTAATCTTTTATAAGGATAATTTCATCATTTTGTAAAGTTGCATGTCAGTATAGGGTTTATGCAGTTTATATCATTTTAGTATTTGATCCGGAAATATTATTATATTATAATATATTCCTCTATTAGTAATAATCCCAAGGCTATTTTTTTTTTAAAATGATACAGGAGACCTAACAACCGTATCAGTTCAATAATTTGTAAAATATTTTATAATAATTTCAATGGAAAATATTTCAGCACTTTCTATTTCAGAAAAATGCTTGCAAACAACAGTAATGTTGACATCTGTGTTGGAGCATTGACTAAGACTAATGTTCCTATTGCATCATGGAACGCATCCGTCGTTGCGTCGACCGAAGTGGGTGATCATGACTTATCTTACTGAACTATGCATGCAGAAAAACCCGATAAGTTTGACGGGTCCAACTTCAAGAGGTGGTAGGAGGAAATGATGTTTTATCTAACCACTCTGAGTTGCGCACAATTCTTGATGTAAGAACCACCAACTCAAGGCTAATATGATGATCATGGTTTTTTCTTACCTATAGAAGCTTGGAATCATTCAGACTATTTGTGTAGACATTATGTAATGAATAGTTTATATGATTCATTGTATGATGTATGTAGCAAAATTAAGTCTGCTAAGGAGCTGAGGCATGCCTTGGAACAAAACTATGAGTCTGAGGATGTCGATAAGAAGAAATTCCTGCTAGTGAATGGTGAGTCACCTGTGTTGACTTAAAGATGATCGATAACAAAGCACGTATGAAACCGGTAATAGATGTAGAACTCCTCCTCGAGAGTATCCATGCCGAGAAGTTGGAACTCACTGAGGCATTTCCGGTAAAGTTACCCTTAACGTGGAATATGTTCAAGGGCTACCTGAAACACAAGGGAAAGGAGATTACCATGGTTGAGTTAATCGAGAGAATCATCGTGCACGAACAATAAATGAGTTTTGCACAAGGAGTTCCAATCGTCCCCATGAACACAATGTTTTCCGCCAAGGCAAATGTGGTGGAGCATGGGCAGACCTCAACCAGACATGACGTCAAAGGCAAACAAAGGAAGCAAAAATGATTGATTCAGGGTCCTAAGGGTAGTGTCTAGAAGAAGTAGGAATCTCAACCACAAGGATTTATTGGTTCTTGTTAAAATTGTGGTAAGATTGACCATAAATCTAATGCTTGTAGGTTTCCTAAGCAAAAGGATACCAACCTGATGCAGGGAATCACCGAAGACCTTGATGACATTGAATTGACAACAATTGTGCCTGAGGTAAGCATCACTGATTCCATAAAGATGTTCGAGCTTCTATCCAAACTTTGGTGATTTCTAAGTCTCCAGCTCAAATTTTTGTAAAAGTACGAGTCGAGGTATTATTCAGTTCGATTAAGGGAAATAGTGTGTTTGTTTTGCCTTAACGACACTATTTTAACGTAGCCAAATATCTCTCACACTATCCTATTATGTTAAGAGGGTGAAATTTCCTAAAGGAGACCATGTTTTTCGTGGGACTCAATCTATAACGAAAAAAAAAAAAATTTTAATCTTTTATAAGGATAATTTCATCATTTTGTAAAGTTGCATGTCAGTATAGGGTTTATGCAGTTTATATCATTTTAGTATTTGATCCGGAAATATTATTATATTATAATATATTCCTCTATTAGTAATAATCCCAAGGCTATTTTTTGTTTAAAATGATACAGGAGACCTAAGAACCGTATCAGTTCAATAATTTGTAAAATATTTTATAATAATTTCAATGAAAAATATTTCAACACTTTCTATTTCAGAAAAATGCTTGCAAACAACAGTAATGTTGACATCTGTGTTGGAGCATTGACTAAGACTAATGTTCCTATTGCATCATGGAACGCATCCGTCGTTGCGTCGACCGAAGTGGGTGATCATGACTTATCTTACTGAACTATGCATGCAGAAAAACCCGATAAGTTTGACGGGTCCAACTTCAAGAGGTGGTAGGAGGAAATGATGTTTTATCTAACCACTCTGAGTTGCGCACAATTCTTGATGTAAGAACCACCAACTCAAGGCTAATATGATGATCATGGTTTTTTCTTAGCTATAGAAGCTTGGAATCATTCAGACTATTTGTGTAGACATTATGTAATGAATAGTTTATATGATTCATTGTATGATGTATGTAGCAAAATTAAGTCTGCTAAGGAGCTGAGGCATGCCTTGGAACAAAACTATGAGTCTGAGGATGTCGATAAGAAGAAATTCCTGCTAGTGAATGGTGAGTCACCTGTGTTGACTTAAAGATGATCGATAACAAAGCACGTATGAAACCGGTAATAGATGTAGAACTCCTCCTCGAGAGTATCCATGCCGAGAAGTTGGAACTCACCGAGGCATTTCCGGTAAAGTTACCCTTAACGTGGAATATGTTCAAGGGCTACCTGAAACACAAGGGAAAGGAGATTACCATGGTTGAGTTAATCGAGAGAATCATCGTGCACGAACAATAAATGAGTATTGCACAGGGAGTTCCAATCGTCCCCATGAACACAATGTTCTCCGCCAAGGCAAATGTGGTGGAGCATGGGCAGACCTCAACCAGACATGACGTCAAAGGCAAACAAAAGAAGCAAAAATGATTGATTCAGGGTCCTAAGGGTAGTGTCTAGAAGAAGTAGGAATCCCAACCACAAGGATTTATTGGTTCTTGTTAAAATTGTGGTAAGATTGGCCATAAATCTAATGCTTGTAGGTTTCCTAAGCAAAAGGATACCAACATGATGCAGGGAATCACCGAAGACCTTGATGACATTGACTTGACAACAATTGTGCCTGAGGTAAGCATTACTGATTCCATAAAGATGTTCGAGCTTCTATCCAAACTTTGGTGATTTCTAAGTCTCCAGCTCAAATTTTTGTTAAAGTACGAGTCGAGGTATTATTCAGTTCGATTAAGGGAAATAGTGTGTTTGTTTTGCCTTAACGACACTGTTTTAACGTAGCCAAATTTCGTTCACACTATCCTATTATGTTAAGAGGGAGAAATTGCCTAAAGGAGACCATGTTTTTCGTGGGACTCAATCTATAACGAAAAAAATATTTTTTTTAATCTTTTATAAAGATAATTTCATCATTTTGTAAAGTTGCGTGTCAGTATAGGGTTTATGCAGTTTATATCATTTTAGTATTTGATCCGTAAATATTATTATATTATAATATATTCCTCTATTAGTAATAATCCCAAGGCTATTTTTTGTTTAAAATGATACAGGAGACCTAAGAACCGTATCAGTTCAATAATTTGTAAAATATTTTATAATAATTTCAATGGAAAATATTTCAACACTTTCTATTTCAGAAAAATGCTTGCAAACAACAGTAATGTTGACATCTGTGTTGGAGCATTGACTAAGACTAATGTTCCTATTGCATCATGGAACGCATCCGTCGTTGCGTCGACCGAAGTGGGTGATCATGACTTATCTTACTGAACTATGCATGCAGAAAAACCCGATAAGTTTGACGGGTCCAACTTCAAGAGGTGGTAGGAGGAAATGATGTTTTATCTAACCACTCTGAGTTGCGCACAATTCTTGATGTAAGAACCACCAACTCAAGGCTAATATGATGATCATGGTTTTTTCTTAGCTATAGAAGCTTGGAATCATTCAGACTATTTGTGTAGACATTATGTAATGAATAGTTTATATGATTCATTGTATGATGTATGTAGCAAAATTAAGTCTGCTAAGGAGTTGAGGCATGCCTTGGAACAAAACTATGAGTCTGAGGATGTCGATAAGAAGAAATTCCTGCTAGTGAATTGTGAGTCACTTGTGTTGACTTAAAGATGATCGATAACAAAGCACGTATGAAACCGGTAATAGATGTAGAACTCCTCCTCGAGAGTATCCATGCCGAGAAGTTGGAACTCACCGAGGCATTTCCGGTAAAGTTACCCTTAACGTGGAATATGTTCAAGGGCTACCTGAAACACAAGGGAAAGGAGATTACCATGGTTGAGTTAATCGAGAGAATCATCGTGCACGAACAATAAATGAGTATTGCACAGGGAGTTCCAATCGTCCCCATGAACACAATGTTCTCCGCCAAGGCAAATGTGGTGGAGCATGGGCAGACCTCAACCAGACATGACGTCAAAGGCAAACAAAAGAAGCAAAAATGATTGATTCAGGGTCCTAAGGGTAGTGTCTAGAAGAAGTAGGAATCCCAACCACAAGGATTTATTGGTTCTTGTTAAAATTGTGGTAAGATTGGCCATAAATCTAATGCTTGTAGGTTTCCTAAGCAAAAGGATACCAACATGATGCAGGGAATCACCGAAGACCTTGATGACATTGACTTGACAACAATTGTGCCTGAGGTAAGCATTACTGATTCCAT
Organism: Chamaenerion angustifolium; assembly: GCA_946814005.1. NCBI lineage: Eukaryota > Viridiplantae > Streptophyta > Magnoliopsida > Myrtales > Onagraceae > Chamaenerion > Chamaenerion angustifolium. The sequence continues at coordinate 23,343,948 of OX328271.1, read as the reverse complement.
AAAGATGTTCGAGCTTCTATCCAAACTTTGGTGATTTCTAAGTCTCCAGCTCAAATTTTTGTTAAAGTACGAGTCGAGGTATTATTCAGTTCGATTAAGGGAAATAGTGTGTTTGTTTTGCCTTAACGACACTGTTTTAACGTAGCCAAATTTCGTTCACACTATCCTATTATGTTAAGAGGGAGAAATTGCCTAAAGGAGACCATATTTTTCGTGGGACTCAATCTATAACGAAAAAAATATTTTTTTTAATCTTTTATAAAGATAATTTCATCATTTTGTAAAGTTGTGTGTCAGTATAGGGTTTATGCAGTTTATATCATTTTAGTATTTGATCCGGAAATATTATTATATTATAATAAATTCCTCTATTAGTAATAATCCCAAGGCTATTTTTTGTTTAAAATGATACAGGAGACCTAAGAACCGTATCAGTTCAATAATTTGTAAAATATTTTATAATAATTTCAATGAAAAATAATTTAACACTTTCTGTTTCAGAAAAATGCTTGCAAACAACAGTAATGTTGACATCTGTGTTGGAGCATTGACTAAGACTAATGTTCCTATTGCATCATGGAACGCATCCGTCGTTGCGTCGACCGAAGTGGGTGATCATGACTTATCCTACTGAACTATGCATGCAGAAAAACCCGATAAGTTTGACGGGTCCAACTTCAAGATGTGGTTGGAGGAAATGATGTTTTATATGACCACTCTGTGTTGCGCAAGATTCCTGATGGAAGAACCACCAACTCAAGGCTAATATGATGATCATGGTTTTTTCTTAGCTATAGAAGCATGGAATCATTCAGACTATTTGTGTAGACATTATGTAATGAATAGTTTATATGATTCATTGTATGATGTATGTAGCAAAATTAAGTCTGCTAAGGAGTTGAGGCATGCCTTGGAACAAAACTATGAGTCTAAGGATGTCGATAAGAAGAAATTCCTGCTAGTGAATTGTGAGTCACCTGTGTTGACTTAAAGATGATCGATAACAAAACACGTATGAAACCGGTAATAGATGTAGAACTCCTCCTCGAGAGTATCCATGCCGAGAAGTTGGAACTCACCGAGGCATTTCCGGTAAAGTTACCCTTAACGTGGAATATGTTCAAGGGCTACCTGAAACACAAGGGAAAGGAGATTACCATGGTTGAGTTAATCGAGAGAATCATCGTGCACGAACAATAAATGAGTATTGCACAGGGAGTTCCAATCGTCCCCATGAACACAATGTTCTCCGCCAAGGCAAATGTGGTGGAGCATGGGCAGACCTCAACCAGACATGACGTCAAAGGCAAACAAAAGAAGCAAAAATGATTCATTCAGGGTCCTAAGGGTAGTGTCTAGAAGAAGTAGGAATCCCAACCACAAGGATTTATTGGTTCTTGTTAAAATTGTGGTAATATTGGCCATAAATCTAATGCTTGTAGGTTTCCTAAGCAAAAGGATACCAACATGATGCAGGGAATCACCGAAGACCTTGATGACATTGACTTGACAACAATTGTGCCTGAGGTAAGCATTACTGATTCCATAAAGATGTTCGAGCTTCTATCCAAACTTTGGTGATTTCTAAGTCTCCAGCTCAAATTTTTGTTAAAGTACGAGTCGAGGTATTATTCAGTTCGATTAAGGGAAATAGTGTGTTTGTTTTGCCTTAACGACACTGTTTTAACGTAGCCAAATTTTGTTCACACTATCCTATTATGTTAAGAGGGAGAAATTGCCTAAAGGAGACCATGTTTTTCGTGCGACTCAATCTATAACGAATTTTTTTTTTTTTTAATCTTTTATAAAGATAATTTCATCATTTTGTAAAGTTGCGTGTCAGTATAGGGTTTATGCAGTTTATATCATTTTAGTATTTGATCCGGAAATATTATTATATTATAATATATTCCTCTATTAGTAATAATCCCAAGGCTATTTTTTGTTTAAAATGATACAGGAGACCTAAGAACCGTATCAGTTCAATAATTTGTAAAATATTTTATAATAATTTCAATGAAAAATATTTTAACACTTTCTGTTTCAGAAAAATGCTTGCAAACAACAGTAATGTTGACATCTGTGTTGGAGCATTGACTAAGACTAATGTTCCTATTGCATCATGGAACGCATCCGTCGTTGCGTCGACCGAAGTGGGTGATCATGACTTATCCTACTGAACTATGCATGCAGAAAAACCCGATAAGTTTGACGGGTCCAACTTCAAGATGTGGTTGGAGGAAATGATGTTTTATATGACCACTCTATGTTGCGCAAGATTCCTGATGGAAGAACCACCAACTCAAGGCTAATATGATGATCATGGTTTTTTCTTAGCTATAGAAGCATGGAATCATTCAGACTATTTGTGTAGACATTATGTAATGAATAGTTTATATGATTCATTGTATGATGTATGTAGCAAAATTAAGTCTGCTAAGGAGTTGAGGCATGCCTTGGAACAAAACTATGAGTCTAAGGATGTCGATAAGAAGAAATTCCTGCTAGTGAATTGTGAGTCACCTGTGTTGACTTAAAGATGATCGATAACAAAACACGTATGAAACCGGTAATAGATGTAGAACTCCTCCTCGAGAGTATCCATGCCGAGAAGTTGGAACTCACCGAGGCATTTCCGGTAAAGTTACCCTTAACGTGGAATATGTTCAAGGGCTACCTGAAACACAAGGGAAAGGAGATTACCATGGTTGAGTTAATCGAGAGAATCATCGTGCACGAACAATAAATGAGTATTGCACAGGGAGTTCCAATCGTCCCCATGAACACAATGTTCTCCGCCAAGGCAAATGTGGTGGAGCATGGGCAGACCTCAACCAGACATGACGTCAAAGGCAAACAAAAGAAGCAAAAATGATTGATTCAGGGTCCTAAGGGTAGTGTCTAGAAGAAGTAGGAATCCCAACCACAAGGATTTATTGGTTCTTGTTAAAATTGTGGTAATATTGGCCATAAATCTAATGCTTGTAGGTTTCCTAAGCAAAAGGATACCAACATGATGCAGGGAATCACCGAAGACCTTGATGACATTGACTTGACAACAATTGTGCCTGAGGTAAGCATTACTGATTCCATAAAGATGTTCGAGCTTCTATCCAAACTTTGGTGATTTGTAAGTCTCCAGCTCAAATTTTTGTTAAAGTACGAGTCGAGGTATTATTCAGTTCGATTAAGGGAAATAGTGTGTTTGTTTTGCCTTAACGACACTGTTTTAACGTAGCCAAATTTTGTTCACACTATCCTATTATGTTAAGAGGGAGAAATTGCCTAAAGGAGACCATGTTTTTCGTGCGACTCAATCTATAACGAATTTTTTTTTTTTTTAATATTTTATAAAGATAATTTCATCATTTTGTAAAGTTGCGTGTCAGTATAGGGTTTATGCAGTTTATATCATTTTAGTATTTGATCCGGAAATATTATTATATTATAATATATTCCTCTATTAGTAATAATCCCAAGGCTATTTTTTGTTTAAAATGATACAGGAGACCTAAGAACCGTATCAGTTCAATAATTTGTAAAATATTTTATAATAATTTCAATGGAAAATATTGTAACACTTTCTGTTTCAGAAAAATGCTTGCAAACAACAGTAATGTTGACATCTGTGTTGGAGCATTGACTAAGACTAATGTTCCTATTGCATCATGGAACGCATCCGTCGTTGCGTCGACCGAAGTGGGTGATCATGACTTATCTTACTGAACTATGCATGCAGAAAAACCCGATAAGTTTGACGGGTCCAACTTCAAGAGGTGGTAGGAGGAAATGATGTTTTATCTAACCACTCTGAGTTGCGCACGATTCCTGATGGAAGAACCACCAACTCAAGTCTAATATGATGATCATGGTTTTTTCTTAGCTATAGAAGCTTAGAATCATTCAGACTATTTGTGTAGACATTATGTAATGAATAGTTTATATGATTCATTGTATGATGTATGTAGCAAAATTAAGTCTGCTAAGGAGTTGAGGCATGCCTTGGAACAAAACTATGAGTCTAAGGATGTCGATAAGAAGAAATTCCTGCTAGTGAATTGTGAGTCACATGTGTTGACTTAAAGATGATCGATAACAAAGCACGTATGAAACCGGTAATAGATGTAGAACTCCTCCTCGAGAGTATCCATGCCGAGAAGTTGGAACTCACTGAGGCATTTCCGGTAAAGTTACCCTTAACGTGGAATATGTTCAAGGGCTACCTGAAACACAAGGGAAAGGAGATTACCATGGTTGAGTTAATCGAGAGAATCATCGTGCACGAACAATAAATGAGTATTGCACAGGGAGTTCCAATCGTCCCCATGAACACAATGTTCTCCGCCAAGGCAAATGTGGTGGAGCATGGGCAGACCTCAACCAGACATGACGTCAAAGGCAAACAAAAGAAGCAAAAATGATTCATTCAGGGTCCTAAGGGTAGTGTCTAGAAGAAGGAGGAATCCCAACCACAAGGATTTATTGGTTCTTGTTAAAATTGTGGTAAGATTGGCCATAAATCTAATGCTTGTAGGTTTCCTAAGCAAAGGGATACCAACATGATGCAGGGAATCACCGAAGACCTTGATGACATTGACTTGACAACAATTGTGCCTGAGGTAAGCATTACTGATTCCATAAAGATGTTCGAGCTTCTATCCAAACTTTGGTGATTTCTAAGTCTCCAGCTCAAATTTTTGTTAAAGTACGAGTCGAGGTATTATTCAGTTCGATTAAGGGAAATAGTGTGTTTGTTTTGCCTTAACGACACTGTTTTAACGTAGCCAAATTTCGTTCACACTATCCTATTATGTTAAGAGGGAGAAATTGCCTAAAGGAGACCATGTTTTTCGTGGGACTCAATCTATACCGAAAAAAATATTCTTTTTAATCTTTTATAAGGATAATTTCATCATTTTGTAAAGTTGCGTGTCAGTATAGGGTTTATGCAGTTTATATCATTTTAGTATTTGATCCGGAAATATTATTATATTATAATATATTCCTCTATTAGTAATAATCCCAAGTCTATTTTTTGTTTAAAATGATACAGGAGACCTAAGAACCGTATCAGTTCAATAATTTGTAAAATATTTTATAATAATTTCAATGGAAAATATTTTAACACTTTCTGTTTCAGAAAAATGCTTGCAAACAACAGTAATGTTGACATCTGTGTTGGAGCATTGACTAAGACTAATGTTCCTATTGCATCATGGAACGCATCCGTCGTTGCGTCGACCGAAGTGGGTGATCATGACTTATCTTACTGAACTATGCATGCAGAAAAACCCGATAAGTTTGACGGGTCCAACTTCAAGAGGTGGTAGGAGGAAATGATGTTTTATCTAACCACTCTGAGTTGCGCACGATTCCTGATGGAAGAACCACCAACTCAAGGCTAATATGATGATCATGGTTTTTTCATAGCTATAGAAGCTTGGAATCATTCAGACTATTTGTGTAGACATTATGTAATGAATAGTTTATATGATTCATTGTATGATGTATGTAGCAAAATTAAGTCTGCTAAGGAGCTGAGGCATGCCTTGGAACAAAACTATGAGTCTAAGGATGTCGATAAGAAGAAATTCCTGCTAGTGAATTGTGAGTCACCTGTGTTGACTTAAAGATGATCGATAACAAAGCACGTATGAAACCGGTAATAGATGTAGAACTCCTCCTCAAGAGTATCCATGCCGAGAAGTTGGAACTCACCGAGGCATTTCCGGTAAAGTTACCCTTAACGTGGAATATGTTCAAGGGCTACCTGAAACACAAGGGAAAGAAGATTACCATGGTTGAGTTAATCAAGAGAATCAACGTGCACGAACAATAAATGAGTATTGCACAGGGAGTTCCAATCGTCCCCATGAACACAATGTTCTCCGCCAAGGCAAATGTGGTGGAGCATGGGCAGACCTCAACCAGACATGACGTCAAAGGCAAACAAAAGAAGCAAAAATGATTGATTCAGGGTCCTAAGGGTAGTGTCTAGAAGAAGTAGGAATCCCAACCACAAGGATTTATTGGTTCTTGTTAAAATTGTGGTAAGATTGACCATAAATCTAATGCTTGTAGGTTTCCTAAGCAAAAGGATACCAACCTGATGCAGGGAATCACCGAAGACCTTGATGACATTGAATTGACAACAATTGTGCCTGAGGTAAGCATCACTGATTCCATAAAGATGTTAGAGCTTCTATCCAAACTTTGGTGATTTATAAGTCTCCATCTCAAATTTTAGTTAAAGTACGAGTCGAGGTATTATTCAGTTCGATTAAGGGAAATACTGTGTTTGTTTTGCCTTAACGACACTATTTTAACGTAGCCAAATTTCTCTCACACTATCCTATTATGTTAAGAGGGTGAAATTGCCTAAAGGAGACCATGTTTTTCGTGGGACTCAATCTATAACGAAAAAAATATTTTTTTAAATCTTTTGTAAGGATAATTTCATCATTTTGTAAAGTTGCATGTCAGTATAGGGTTTATGCAGTTTATATCATTTTAGTATTTGATCCGGAAATATTATTATATTATAATATATTCCTCTATTAGTAATAATCCCAAGGCTATTTTTTGTTTAAAATGATACAGGAGACCTAAGAACCGTATCAGTTCAATAATTTGTAAAATATTTTATAATAATTTCAATGGAAAATATTTTAACACTTTCTATTTCAGAAAAATGCTTGCAAACAACAGTAATGTTGACATCTGTGTTGGAGCATTGACTAAGACTAATGTTCCTATTGCATCATGGAACGCATCCGTCGTTGCGTCGACCGAAGTGGGTGATCATGACTTATCTTACTGAACTATGCATGCAGAAAACCCCGATAAGTTTAACCGGTCCAACTTCAAGAGGTGGTAGGAGGAAATGATGTTTTATCTAACCATTCTGAGTTGCGCACGATTCCTGATGGAAGAACCACCAACTCAAGGCTAATATGATGATCATGGTTTTTTCTTAGCTATAGAAGCTTGGAATCATTCAGACTATTTGTGTAGACATTATGTAATGAATAGTTTATATCATTCATTGTATGATGTATGTAGCAAAATTAAGTCTGCTAAGGAGCTGAGGCATGCCTTGGAACAATACTATGAGTGATGTCGATAAGAAGAAATTCCTGCTAGTGAATTGTGAGTCACCTGTGTTGACTTAAAGATGATCGATAACAAAGCACGTATGAAACCGGTAATAGATGTAGAAGTCCTCCTCAAGAGTATCCATGCCGAGAAGTTGGAACTCACCGAGGCATTTCCGGTAAGGTTACCCTTAACGTGGAATATGTTCAAGGGCTACCTGAAACACAAGGGAAAGGAGATTACCATGGTTGATTTAATCAAGAGAATCAACGTGCTCGAACAATACATGAGTATTGCACAGGGAGTTCCAATCGTCCCCATGAACAAAATGTTCTCCGCCAAGGCAAATGTGGTGGAGCATGGGCAGACCTCAACCAGACATGACGTCAAAGGCAAACAAAAAAAGCAAAAATGATTGATTCAGGGTCCTAAGGGTAGTGTCTAGAAGAAGTAGGAATCCCAACCACAAGGATTGATTGGTTCTTGTTAAAATTGTGGTAAGATTGGCCATAAATCTAATGCTTGTAGGTTTCCTAAGCAAAAGGATACCAACCTGATGCAGGGAATTGTTGGATCGTGAAATCCTGAATGCTGATCTGGCAGTGAATTGAATGCCAGACAAGGTTGAGATGACGCTTCAGCTCCAATTCCGGTGATCCTGCAAGTAGGGGAGTGCAACAGAGGGGGTGCCTCTGGGTCCCTCTCCGATGCTTAAATGAGTATATATGTGTATAAAACTCAAAAATGTAAAGAACGTATGTAAGGCAAGGGTATTTATAGGGTAAGAGAGATAGAACCGTATATGGCAGCTGAATATCTTAGTGTATATTGTATTGCCGAATATTCGGATTGTCAGTTACTGCGAGATATTGCAGTTACCAAATCTAATCCTTAGTGAATATGCAACCGAGATATGCGGGATATCGTGGTCACTTCCTTATTAACGGTTTTGTGGGACCAGAGGAGAGAGGCAAGGCTCTCTTCGGGGCGAGCACTCCCATGTCGAGCAGTGGAAGGTCGCGACCTGGTAGAGAATGGCGAGCAGTCTGAGAGCCTTTGGCGTCCCTATAGACTTTGGGCTCGATTCTGGATTACTCGATGGTGGGCCAAGTTTGGCTTGTACTTGGGCCGACCCGGTTCGGATGTCATGGGTTTACCCCCTCTATAGTTATTGGGCCTTCGAGGCCTTTTCTTACTGGGCTGTCACTATCGATACCCAACATTTGCCCCCGAAGCTTGATTGAAGTTCCTTCAGTCGAGCTTGATTTCCTGGTAGGGTTTTAGATAGTGACGTCTTTGGTAATGGTTCAGTGCCTTTGAGACACTTCGAGCTCATTTGGCGAGCAGTTTCTTCTCTGTTCAAAGCTGAAAGAATATCCTTCCTCTTATTCCCTTTTGGCGATCACTCGAGGTGACTTAGGCTTATGGAAGTCTATCTTTCTTAGTTAGGCGATCATTACCTACCCAAGGTATTTCTGCTAAAGCCTTATTGGTGCGTAGGCGACCATCTTGTCTCCTTAGTGGACTTTTAGCATTTAATAACTGCACAGTTGTCCAGAAATCGAACGGTCACTTGAGGCACGCCTGTCCTTTGCTTTTCCGTAAACCCAGGGTAGTTTGACAGCTGTCTGTACCAGCCAACCGTTTGTCTCTTGGAATTCTGACATTGCTTCGGTTTTCTCCAAAAGGGTGCCATTATTCCTCTGCGTCGCTTCGATTTGCTCGCGGCGGTTACTCCCCTTTTGGTCTATATAGGAAACGTCAGTTTCTGTATTCTGTCTTTTACGCTTATCCACTCTCTTGGATTTTCAGAGCTTCATTGCGATCCTTTCCATTTCTTTTCTCAACCTTCTTCAGCCCTCTTCCAATATTTCTATGGCTCCTCGCAATCAGAGAGTCAAGCACACGGCTCCCAAGGGTGCCAACAAAGCCAACACTCCCAGAAATGCTGATGTCCCTTTGACCATCAGGGATGAGGTCGTGCCCCCCTCAGTAGAGGAACAGACCGATTTGGGCAGGACTGCAACCACTCCTGTGGTGGTGGACGGGCCCGAGCTGAACACGCCTATCTTTTCTCTGAAAGGTAAACCTTCGCCCTTTTACTGTTCCGCTTTGGCAATATCCTCTGCTGTTCTTTGCTTTTTATGTTTATCATTGCAATATTTGAATTTGTTCGAGTAGACGTCAAGCCTAATGAATTGAAGCCGGCTTATTTTAAGACCGTGGTGGCGCTCGGTGGCTTCAGCGTGGAGGATGCTCCTAGGTATCCTGGCCTAGGTCTGCATTTTCCTCACGATGGAGAGGTTTACATTTATGCGGCCCAAAGCGATGCTGGGTCAGTTTTACGGGATTCACCCCACACAGCTTGTTCCGAATGCCCTCAGGATGTGGGTCGGTTTCAAGTTCCTATGCTTACGCCAGGAATGGGTGTATTCACTGGCCCTGTTCCGGTGCTTCTTCCGCCTGGCAGCAGGGGCAAACCACCTTCACCACTTCCAATCCCGCTGGCCGAAGTTTTCAGAGTGGGGAGGCCCTCAGGGATGGGTTTGGAACGTCCATGTCCGCCTGGTCGACGATTTTCGGACCACCAATTCCAATTATAAGAAGTGTTACTTCTTTTATAAGGGGGGGTGCCCTGGAAATTGTTGATCCCGGACAAGGATTTCCCTCCTTCCTACGAGGAGCTATCAGAGAGTGATCGAAACGCTATCGATGACCTATACCGGTCATCTCAGTTCAAGTCCATCCGCTCAGTGGCGGAGACTACCGAGAATGCCCTTGAGATGGCGGGTATTCATCAAGCCACGCCAATCTTTGATGATTGGGTAATTTTCTAACTCTTACATTGCTTTATTACTTGTAGGGAAGGTTGTAAGCAAGAGCCAGAAACTGATAGGTCTCTTTGATGACCAGGGATCGGCGGGATTGTCCTCCGACCAGGCATTGCTGAACTCTCCTCCTCCCCCCTCTAGGCGTTCGTTCAAGAGGAAGTCTGAGGAGGTGCTTCCCTCGGCCACTGTTGACCCTCGCCAACCAGGTATGTTGCTTTGTTATTCGTAGATTTAACGTCTTCATATTTTGCGGTTTTTTGTTTTTGACATTTTGTCTTGTTGTTTTGCAGAGGAGTCCTCAACCGACATAGTCCGGGATCATTCTCCTCCTCCCTCCAAGAAGGTCAGGAGTGAGGAATGTCCGGAAGTCAACCAGCATCCTCCTCCTCCCCCTCCTGGGGGCCCTTACGCTAATAAAGGGAAGGGTCTGGACGCGGTGCCCCCTTCTCCCTCTCCCCAGGGCCCTTCTGCCGCCAAGGGGAAGGTTTTGACCTTAGCACCTCCTGTTCCTACTGTGCCCACGGTTCCTCCTAAGGACTCTGGGACCAAGAAGAAGGGGCATGCTGCTTCCAGCTCATCGAGGGCTCCTGTGGAGGAGCATTGCCCCCTTGCCAGCTTGTTTCAGCCGCTTGAATCAGCGAATTCTCGGGAGACTTGGGTCCCTTGTGGGGACCTTATGAAGAAGGGGTACCCTCCCCAGAAGAGCCTCCGGGGCAGCCCGGATATGTGTATGCGGCTTCTGGATGGGATAATTCCCCCCACGGACAGCTCGATTGTTCCCACGGAACTTCATCAGATCGAGGGCTTCCTTCGGTCCCACTTCGAACGAGTGGCTTTGGTAAGATCTCATACTTTTATTTCGTAGAGTCCTCTCTTTGTCGTTCCCTTATTGTTTGTTGTCTTGACAGGCTTTATTCTATATTTGTTGCCAGTTCGTTCGGGAAGAGGTGATTCTTGGCCGTGTCTTCGGGGAGCTCGCCGACAAGTATTCTAGTTTGCTCGCCGAGCTGGAGCAGTACCGAAGAACGGGGGTCACTCCTGAGCAATTGGGGACTATCAAGACGACTGCAGATGCAGCGATCGCCTTGGCAGATAATACCCGAGAGGAATACCTCAGGAAGGAGCAGCGCCTCCTTGCTGATGTCCAGAAGAGGGAGGCTGAAGCTGCTGCCGCTCTTCCGGACCTTGACGCTCTTCACCTGTGTTTAGATCAGGGAGAGATCGTCTGAGTTCGCCTAGATGCTGAACTTAAGGAAGCTCAGGCGCAAGGGGCAGAATCGGAGGCTCGCAAGGTCGCTGCCGAGGCGCAAAGGGCCGCTGCTGACGCTCAGAGAGAAGCTGCGGTGGCTCAGATGGAAGCTGCGGAGGCTCGGAGGGAAGCTGCGGAAGCCCGGGGGATTGCCTTGGAGGAGGAGAGGGATCGGTTAGCTGCACAATTGAAAGCCGTCCCTTCGCCCCAAAGCGTAGTTGAGGCATTCAAAGCCTCTGAGGAGTTTGAAGACTGCGCTCTGAAGGAGATGAAGTCGGCGATCGCCGATTTTCTCCAAGTCCTGGTGGATGAGGTCCAGGCGGTCGATCCCAACTTTCCTCTTGGGGAAGTTGCCTCCTTGAAGAACTTCCTGCGGAGTCGTCCTTCGCAGCCCTCTGTTGCTGGAGAGGCTGCTCCTAAAGGCGAGCCCAGTACTTCTGCCCCCGAAGGCGAGCAGAGTGCCCTTGCCCCTGAGAACCCCGAAGCTTGAAGTCCCCAACTCCTTGGCGACCATATTTATCTTTTTTAGATAGCCATTTTTGTATTTTCTGTTTTTGGTTTGTAATTATTTATCGAAGACTTGGGTTTTTCTATTGAATGCCTTTATATTCTTGATCCTTTAATCGACTTTGAACATATTTAGCTATCCAATATCTTACTCATAATTACTTTCCACCTTTTTCTTGCTTTGTAATGTCGTCGACCCTTAAAGCCGTAGACCAATCATAAGTTAAACTTTCTAAGGATAATACTTTTGACACTTAAAAGCGTAAACTTCTAAGTTCAAAGAGATATTACCTTCTTTGAAGTTTATACCTTTGAGGTGTTGGCCTAGTAACAGGGGATTTGTAATTTGTCGACCTTTATCATCAATAGTGATCGCCTAAACTTTCTTTGGCCTGACTTTGGCGTCAGGGCTTTTATTTTGCCTAACATTTTGCTAGGTCTTTTGGCCTGACTTTGGCGTCAGGGCTTTGCCTGACTCTTGGCGTCAGGTTTTTTGAGGCCTAACTTTGTTGTTAGGGCTTTTGTGGCCTAGTTTTGTTACTAGGGCTTTTTTGGCCTAGCTTTGTTGCTAGGGCTTTTGTGGCCTAGTTTTGTTACTAGGGCTTTTTTGGCCTAACTTTGTTGTTAGGGCTTTTTTGGCCTGACTTTGGCGTCAGGGCTTTTGGCCTAGCTTTGTTGCTAGGGCTTTTTGGCCTAACTTTGTTGTTAGGGCTTTTTGGCCTGACTTTGGCGTCAGGGCTTTTGGCCTAGCTTTGTTGCTAGGGCTTTTTGGCCTGACTTTGGCGTCAGGGCTTTTGGCCTAGCTTTGTTGCTAGGGCTTTTTTGGCCTAACTTTGTTGTTAGGGCTTTTGGCCTAGCTTTGTTGCTAGGGCTTTTGTGGCCTAGTTTTGTTACTAGGGCTTTTTGGCCTAGCTTTGTTGCTAGGGCTTTTAAGGCCTGACTTTGGCGTCAGGGCTTTTTGGCTTCAGCTGGCTTCGAGTGGACACGCTTTGTGAAGGAATGACTTTCTTTTATTGACATAATCAGTTTGATTACAAGCTATGCATAAAATCTTCTTAAATGCTCTGAATTAAATGGACGGGGTAACATCTCGCCTTCGGTGGTTTCCAAATAGTAGGATCCTGGTGCGGCGATCTCTACTACTTTGTATGGTCCTTCCCATTTGGCTGAAAGTTTGTTTTTACTGTCCAGCCTTGTAAATTCATTCCTTCTCATAACCATCTCCCCCACGAAAAATTGGCGAGCGCTAACTTTTCTGTTGAAATACCAAGCGGTCGCCAAGCGCATCTTTGCCTGTGTTTTTTCCGAGAGCCATCTCTTTTCCTCTGCAAAGTCGAGGTCAGTTCTGCGCTCGATCTCATTTGCCTTCGCGTTAAAGTGTAGGACTCTGTGGGTAGGCACTGCTAATTCAGCTGGTGCTACTGCTTCTGATCCGTACACTAAACTGAAAGGCGTTTCTCCTGTGGCCGCCTTAGGCGTTGTTCTGATTGCCCATAATACATTTTCTAGTTCGTCTGCCCAGTTCCCTTTGAATGCTCGAACCCTTTTCTTGAGTCCTGCTAAGACAACTTTGTTGGCTGCTTCAGCTTGCCCATTCGTTTGAGGGTGATGTACTGAACTGAAGCGATGGTCGATATGATACTCTTCACAGAGCCATTTCAACTCCTTTCCAACGAATTGCGGACCATTATCGCTGATGAGTATTTTGGGAATACCAAACCTGGAGAATATGTTGACCTGCATGAACTTGATAACTTGGAATTCCGTTGTCGAAGTTAGAGCTTTCGCCTCTACCCACTTAGTGAAGTAGTCGATTGCCACTATAATGTGAGTACGCTGACCAGTGCTAATGGGAAAAGGACCTAATATATCGATTCCCCATTGAGCGAAGGGCCAGGCACCTGCCATTGGGGATAATAATGTCGATGGTCGACCCGATCGTGGTGCAAACTGCTGGCAAATTTCACACTTCTGCGTTAATTCGGCTGCGTCTTTTCCCAAGGTCGGCCAGTAATATCCCAATCTGAATATTTTCCTGCTTAGTGAACGAGCACCTTCATGGCATGCTGCTGCCCCTTCATGAGCTTCTCGAAGAACTTTTTCTGTTTCGGGCAGAGCAACACATCTCAAGTAAGGCGTCGAATAACCTCTTCTGTAGAGTTCTCCATCGATGATTAGATAACTGGCTGCGAGTCTTCTAATCCTAGTGGATTCGCCTTCGTCCTCTGGGAGGATGCCTTCTTTCAAATAATTCTGGAACGGGGTCATCCAGGTGACCTGTTCTTGAATGTTGAAGACCTCCGCTCTGTTTTCAAGGACTGAACATAGGGCCTTTTCCAGAAATTGCACATCCTGGATTGTCGCCCCTCCGAAGGCTAGCTTACTTAAAGAATCTGCCATCTGGTTTTCTTGGCGATGAATAAACTCAATCGCGAAATTTGGGATATCCGCGACCAGTTTTTTGGCAATGCCGAGATATTTCTTCATCTTTTCTCCCTTTGCCTCGTAGGCGCCATTAACCTGATTGACAATAAGCTCTGAGTCACTTTTTACCTTAAGCGCTGTTATACCCATTCCTTTTGCCAGTCTGAGTCCAGTGATAAGAGCCTCATATTCTGCTTCGTTATTGGTCGCCGGGAATGTCAAGGCGATCGCGTACTTCAGAGGCTCGCCCTCAGGAGGAATAAGAATTAAACCTGCCCCCGAGCCTTCTTTTGATGAAGACCCATCCGTATAGAGTTCCCAGATTTGATTGTCGTTTGCTGACTGACTTGGCCTGTTTTCTGCCTCCGCTTGACCGTTACTCGTGCTTTCCACTATGAAATCAGCTAGTGCTTGACCTTTGATGGCCATTTTCGGTGCAAATTTGATCCTGAACTCGCTGAGCTCGATCGCCCACTTGACCATTCTTCCTGAAGAATCTGGCTTCATCAGGAAGTTTTTGAGAGGTTGATTGGTGAGGACCGTGATGTCATGCGCATGAAAGTAAGGTCTCAGCTTCCGAGCAGCAATAACTAAGGCATAGAGATACTTCTCAATCTGGACATATTTTATTTCTGCTGAGTTGAACATTTTGCTAATAAAATACACTGGACTCTGAACATTATTCTCCTCCCTTATTAAGACAGCACTGGCTGCCACATCGCTAATGCCTAAATAGAGGAAAAGTTGCTCGCCTGGAACGGGATTTGCCAGAGCTGGGAGTGTTTGAATATGTCTTTTCAAGGACTGGAATGCTTCCTCGCAGTCTGGCATCCACTCGAACTTGCGGTTGGCCCTCAAGGTTTTGAAGAACGGGAGGGACCTGTCGCTTGCTTTGGAGAGGAAGCGGTTAAGAGCAGCTAGTCGGCCGTTCAGGCACTGGACTTCCTTATGGCAGGTTGGCGACTTCATTTCTTCTATAGCCTTTAGATTTTCCGGGTTTGCTTTAATGCCCCTTTCGCTGACCATAAAACCCAGGAACTTCCCGGACTTGACTCCAAAGGCGAACGCTGTGTCTCCTCATGCATTCAAAAGCTTCACGGAGGTCGGTGGTATGAGGATTGCCTTTGATGGATTTAACGAGCATATCATCCACGTAGGCCTCCATGTTCCTTCCCAGCATGTCCTGGAACAGTCGGTTTACCATCCGCTGATAAGTTGCCCCAGCATTAATGAGACCAAAGGGCATCACCTTATAGCATAGAATGTCGCCGTCAGCATAGAAAGCAGTGTGTGCCTCGTCATCTGGATGCATTCTGATCTGGTTGTAGCCTGAATAGGCGTCCATGAAGCTCAGCATCTCGTGACCCGAGGTAGCATCGACCAGCTGATCAATTCTCGGAAGGGGATATGAATCTTTGGGGCAAGCCTTGTTTAAGTCGCAGAAGTTGACGCACATCCTCCACTTGCCGTTTGATTTCTTGACCAAAACTGGGTTGGCGACCCAGCTCTGGAATCTTACTTCTTTGACGAAGTCAGCTTCAATCAAGCTGCCGACTTCCTATCTGATCGCCAAACGCTTATCAGTCCCGAATGATCTTCTCTTTTGGGCGATCGGCTTGATGGAGGGGTCTATCCTGAGCTCATGAGAGATAATATCTGTGCTGATTCCTGGCATGTCGCTCGGCTGCCAAGCGAAGAGCTCTTTGAATTCCTTGAGGAGGGCGATCATGGCCTCCTTCTGATCCTCTTTTCAAGGTGGTCCCAATGCGCACCTTTTTGTCTGGACCATCGATCTCAACCTCCTCCAATTCCTCCATGGGAGCTGGCCGAGCCAAGTCCTCGCGGGGATCGGCCTCTGTCTCGATGGCGAGTGCCTCCCTTTGGTTCTTCCTGCGTAAACAGTTCACATAGCATTGCCGCGAGGAAGGCTGATCTCCGAGCACTTCTCCAATCCCGTTGGCAGTGGGGAACTTCATCTTCTGGTGGACAGTGGAGGCCACAATCTTATTTGGGTTGATCGTGGTCCTCCCTATGACGGCGTTGTAGGATGTAGGTGAATCGACCACCAGGAAAGTGACCGACACCTTGATGCTTTTCCACCCCTCGCCAAAAATCACTGGCATGGTTATAGCCCCCAGTGGATAAGTTGTCCTTCCCGCAAACCCGATCAGCGGAAAGTCGACCCTCTTCAGGTCGCGTTTGGATTTGCCCATCTTTTCGAAGGCGTCCAGAAACAGGATGTCTGTCGAGCTGCCTCCGTCGACCAGAATCCTTGCAACATCACAGCCGTCAATTTCTGCCGTAATGACCAGAGCATCGTTGTGGGGCGTGGTGACATGTGCCAAATCATCTTCAGAGAATGAGATGACAATGTTTTCTTCAGGTCGGGGCCGCTTCCCCAACTGAACTGCCGTAGAGATCTGCGTGGCGTAGACCTCTCTGGCGTTTGACCTCTCGCCGCCTACGCCGAATCCTCCCGCAATCAGATTCACTCTCCTCTTGCTTCCAGAAGGTTCAGCTTGATCCGCAGGGGCTGGTGAACGATGTCTCCTGGGGGGCGTTCGACTTCGGTCTCGCCCTGCCACAAATTCCTCCAACATTCCCCCCTGAATCAGCTTCTCTATATCTCGCTTCAGAATCTTGCAATCGTCTGTCTTATGGCCCTTGCACTTATGGTATCTGCAATAGCTCTCGACATCCTTGCCCATGGGTAGCCCACCTCGACGAGGCATCGGTGGCCTCGCCAAGGATCTCATCTCCATCTCGACTAGTACCGCTGAGATCTGCCTATTTAAAGGCGTGAAGTACTCAGTGACCTCTGGATGGCGAGGCGCTGGAAGAGACTCGACTCGGGGCTTACTTTCTTTTCCCTTCTTCTCCTTCTTTACCTCCTTCTTACCATCGCGTCGGGGTTCATGGGTTACCCTTAGCGAGGTCGTCAGTAGGTTAGCCTCGATGTTTGCGCGTTCAAGGTCTATGAAACCTTTTGCCCTGGACGCCAACTCCTCCAATGTCTCTATCTCCTTCACATGGTAGCTGTTTCGCAGCTTTCGCGAGGCCTTGTTGGCCACATCCAGACCTCTGTAGAATGCTCGAATGATCTCCCCATCCGAGATTCGGCGATCTAATTCTGTGACGTTTTGATGAAAACACCCGTAGAAGTTGGACAGCGACTCTCCAGGCTGCTGTTTGACCGCGTCAAGGGCGACCACGCTCTTCAGCAACTGGCGCTCACCCATATATCTCTCCAGGAACTTGCTTCTCAACTCTGCCCAAGTTCCGATTGATCCTGCAGGGAGGCCGAAGAACCAGGACGAAGCCGAACCCGAAAGAGTAGATGGAAATAGCAAAGCCAAATGATTGGGATCGTTTGACTTACCCAGAAGGGAGGCCTCATGTTTGTTTACATGTACGGTGGGATCTCCTCCATCGCTATACTCAGGTATGGCCCGAGCAACCACATCCTTCAGGATTTTGATAGCGACGAGCGCGTCGGTGAAAGGATGAGAGGACTGCTCCTTGAAGGGAGCTATGACTGACAACTGTCTTTCCTGGAGCCTTTTGTTGAGGAGGTCATCCATCTGATCCACAGTGCAGTACATAGGAGAGGCTCTGGGTGGAGGCGGACCGGAAGGATTGGCAGTATATGCGGCTGCTGGCTCCTTGGTATGTGCTGGAGGTAGGGACTGCTGACCTGACGTCATCTCCTGATCCTCCTGAGGCGCAGCAGGACCAAGATTGGCCGCTTCTGAAGGTGAAGGCCCTGTGGAAGCAGGGCGGTGGTTTTCCTTAGGAGCAGAGGGATTGTTTTCCTGAGGAGCAGGGGCTTGGCGGCGCGCCTGTCCTAGGATGGCTTCCAGCAAGGAGACCATCTCGGGGGTTAAATTAATATCCTGCCCCGCAATGTGGACTGTCTGCGGTGCAGGGACTCCGTTTTGATCAGCAGCTGGGGTCGGTCTTGAATCACCGACATGTTCTCGGGCTGTCCGCAGAGGAACAACATTAACTCCTGCTCGGCTGGCAGGTTCTTGTTGAAGCGGTGAAGCGGCGGAGGAATCAGAGCTATCTGAGGATCGCTCCCTAGTCTGATTCCGACGGTTGCTATGGGATCGAGTTCTCATGGCTGAATTGCTCGTTTCCCACAGACGGCGCCAAATGTTGGATCGTGAAATCCTGAATGCTGATCTGGCAGTGAATTGAATGCCAGACAAGGTTGAGATGACGCTTCAGCTCCAATTCCGGTGAACCTGCAAGTAGGGGAGCGCAACAGAGGGGGTGCCTCTGGGTCCCTCTCCGATGCTTAAATGAGTATATGTGTGTATAAAACTCAAAAACGTAAAGAACGTATGTAAGGCAAGGGTATTTATAGGGTAAGAGAGATAGAACCGTATATGGCAGCTGAATATCTTAGTGTATATTGTATTGCCGAAGATTCGGATTGTCAGTTACTGCGAGATATTGCAGTTACCAAATCTAATCCATAGTGAATATACAACCGAGATATTCGGGATATCGTGGTCACTTCCTTATTAACGGTATTGTGAGACTAGAGGAGAGAGGCAAGGCTCTCTTTGGGGCGAGCACTCCCATGTCGAGCAGTGGAAGGTCGCGACCTGGTAGAGAATGGCGAGCAGTCTGAGAGCCTTTGGCGTCCCTATAGACTTTGGGCTCGATTCTGGATTACTCGATGGTGGGCCAAGTTTGGCTTGTACTTGGGCCGACCCGGTTCGGATGTCATGGGTTTACCCCCTCTATAGTTATTGGGCCTTCGAGGCCTTTTCTTACTGGGCTGTCACTATCGATACCCAACAGGAATCACCGAAGACCTTGATTAAATTGAATTGACAACAATTGTGCCTGAGGTATGCATCACTAATTCCATAAAGATGTTCGAGCTTCTATCCAAACTTTTGTGATTTCTAAGTCTCCAGCTCAAATTTTTGTTAAAGTACGAGTCGAGGTATTATTCAGTTCGATTAAGGGAAATAGTGTGTTTGTTTTGCCTTAACGACACTGTTTTAACGTAGCCAAATTTCTCTCACACTATCCTATTATGTTAAGAGGGGGAAATTGCGTAAAGGAGACCATGTTTTTCGTGGGACTCAATCTATAACGAAAAAAATATTTTCTTTAATCTTTTATAAGGACAATTTCATCATTTTGTAAAGTTGCATGTCAGTATAGGGTTTATGCAGTTTATATCATTTTAGTATTTCATCCGGAAATATTATTATATTATAATATATTCATCTATTAGTAATAATCCCAAGGCTATTTTTTGTTTAAAATGATACAGGAGACCTAAGAACCGTATCAGTTCAATAATTTGTAAAATATTTTATAATAATTTCAATGGAAAATATTTTATAATAATTTCAATGGAAAATATTTTAACACTTTCTATTTCAGAAAAATGATTGCAAACAGCAGTAATGTTGACATCTGTGTTGGAGCATTGACTAAGACTAATGTTCCTATTGCATCATGGAACGCATCCGTCGTTGCGTCGACCGAAGTGGGTGATTATGACTTATCTTACAGAACTATGCATGCAGAAAACCCCGATAAGTTTGACGGGTCCAACTTCAAGAGGTGGTAGGAGGAAATGATGTTTTATCTAACCACTCTGAGTTGCGCACGATTCCTGATGGAAGAACCACCAACTCAAGGCTAATATATGATGATCATGGTTTTTTCTTAGCTATAGAAGCTTGGAATCATTCAGACTATTTGTGTAGACATTATGTAATGAATAGTTTATATGATTCATTGTATGATGTATGTAGCAAAATTAAGTCTGCTAAGGAGCTGAGGCATGCCTTGGAACAAAACTATGAGTGATGTCGATAAGAAGAAATTCCTGCTAGTGAATTGTGAGTCACCTGTGTTGACTTAAAGATGATCGATAACAAAGCACGTATGAAACCGGTAATAGATGTAGAACTCCTCCTCAAGAGTATCCATGCCGAGAAGTTGGAACTCACCGAGGCATTTCCGGTAAAGTTACCCTTAACGTGGAATATGTTCAAGGGCTACCTGAAACACAAGGGAAAGGAGATTACCATGGTTGATTTAATCAAGAGAATCAACGTGCACGAACAATACATGAGTATTGCACAGGGAGTTCCAATCGTCCCCATGAACAAAATGTTCTCCGCCAAGGCAAATGTGGTGGAGCATGGGCAGACCTCAACCAGACATGACGTCAAAGGCAAACAAAAGAAGAAAAAATGATTGATTCAGGGTCCTAAGGGTAGTGTCTAGAAGAAGTAGGAATCCCAACCACAAGGATTGATTGGTTCTTGTTAAAATTGTGGTAAGATTGGCCATAAATCTAATGCTTGTAGGTTTCCTAAGCAAAAGGGTACCAACCTGATGCATGGAATCACCGAAGACCTTGATGAAATTGAATTGACAACAATTGTGCCTGAGGTATGTGTTGGGTATTGATAGTGACGACCCAATATGGGAAAGGCCTCGAAGGCCCAATAAATTTGCAGGGGGTGAAACCCATACCATTTAAACAAGGCCAACCCACAGTAAGGTTACTCTGGCCCTCATAAAGTGGTCCAGTATCGAATCCAAACTAAAGTGGACGCCAAAGTGCCACTTCAGGTCGCCATTGGCCAATGTCAAAGCCTCCCACTGCTCGCCATGGGAGTGCTCGCCAACAATCAAGGTCGCAGCCATAAGAGTGCTCGCCATAAAGAGAGCCTTGCCTCTCTCCTCTGGTCCCACCAACCGTTAATAAGGATATAGCCACGATATCCCGCATATCTCGGGCACATATTCACTAAAGATTAGATACGGTAACTGCAATATCTCGCTGTAACCGCAATATCTACTATCTAAATCTTCAACAACACAATATTCACGAAGATATACAGTTACCTTATACGGTTTGGTATCTCTTACTCTATAAATACCTTTGCTTTACATACATTCAATACGTTTTTTTTGAGCTATATACACACATATACTCATTTAAGCATCGGAGAGGGACCCAGAGGCACCCCCTCTGTTGCGATCCCCTTCTTGCAGGTTCATCGGAGCTCAGGCGAAAGCGCGCAATCACCATCTCCT
The DNA here is from genome assembly GCA_946814005.1 of Chamaenerion angustifolium. Taxonomy (NCBI): domain Eukaryota; kingdom Viridiplantae; phylum Streptophyta; class Magnoliopsida; order Myrtales; family Onagraceae; genus Chamaenerion; species Chamaenerion angustifolium. The sequence goes on along the minus strand of OX328271.1, from coordinate 23,322,759 downwards.
TGGCATTCAATTCATTGCCAGATCAGCATTCAGGAAATCACGATCCAACATTTGGCGCCGTCTGTGGGAAAACGAGCAAAACAGTCATACATACTCGCTCTAACCGCAATCATCGGAAAGAAGCTAACGAACAATCCTCGGATAGCTCTAATTCCGCTGCCGCTTCGCACTCCACCAAGAACCTGCTAGCCAAGCAGTCTGTGATGCCGTCCCTCCGAGACCGGCACGTGAACACATTGGCAATTCGAGAACGACCCCTGTTCCAAACGTCGCAGAGATTCCAGATCGACAAACCATCCAAGTGGCTTGGGAAACCATTCAGGTAACCGCAGAGATGATATCCCTCTTGGAAACCATCATAGGACAGGCCCGCAGAAAACCCCCTGCTCCTCATGAGGATCCTCGTCCTGCGGGGCCACCGGAATCAGAAACTGGAAATCCTGGCACCACAGCCCCTCAAGAAGATCAAGAGATGACTTTTGGACACCAATCCTTACCTCCGGCCTCCACTGAGACGCCGGCGGTCACTCGCTCTGTCAGTCCATCAAGTTCTGCACCGACGGGAGGACAGCAACCCCAATTCACTCTTGACCAAGTTGAGGAGCTTATCACTAAGAGACTCAAAGAACAACGCGTCAAGACCCCAAAGGATGTCGTCGTCAGGGCCATCCCCGAGTATAGAGGTGGAGGCGCCCCCATTATACATGTTAATAAGCATGAAGCCTCTCTGTTGGGTAAGTCGACTGATCCGAATCACTTAGCCCTATTATTTCTGTCGACCCTTTTGGGTTCGGCGCCGTCTTGGTTCTTTGGTGTCTCTGCAGGATCAAGAAGGGTAAGAAGGGTCGAGAAAAGCCTAGATCGGAAAACCCAGGACCAAGACATCCAGAGGTCCCCGAGTATTTCACGCCTTTAAACAGGCAGATCTCGGCGGTACTAGTCGAGATGGAAAGGTCTCTGGAAAGGCCACCGAGACCCCGCAAGAGTGGTCAGCCCATGGGGAATGACACCGAGAGCTATTGCAGATAGCACAAGCGCGACATCGAAAAGCTGATAAAGATAGGAATGTTGAAGGAATGAATTCACAAGGCTGGACAGTCAGAATAAACTTTCAGCTAAGTGGGAAGGACCATACAAGCAAGTGATTCCTTCATAAACATGTTCACTCGAAGCAAATCGAAGAAAAAAGCCCTAACAACAAAGTTAGGCCACAAAAGCCCTATCACCAAAGATAGGCCACAAAAGCCCTAACAACAAAGTTAGGCCACAAAAGCCCTGACGCCAAAGTCAGGCCAAAAGCCCTAACAACAAAGTTAGGCCACAAAAGCCCTGTCGCCAAAGACAGGCCAAAAGCCCTATCACCAAAGATAGGCCACAAAAGCCCTAACAACAAAGTTAGGCCACAAAAGCCCTGACGCCAAAGTCAGGCCAAAAGCCCTAACAACAAAGTTAGGCCACAAAAGCCCTGTCGCCAAAGACAGGCCAAAAGCCCTATCACCAAAGATAGGCCACAAAAGCCCTAGCAACAAAGCTAGGCCAAAAAGCCCTGTCGCCAAAGACAGGCCAAAAGCCCTAACAACAAAGTTAGGCCACAAAAGCCCTGACGCCGAAGTCAGGCCAAAAGCCCTATCACCAAAGATAGGCCACAAAAAAGCCCTAACAACAAAGTTAGGCCCCAAAAGCCCTATCACCAAAGATAGGCCACAAAAAAAGCCCTAACAACAAAGTTAGGCCCCAAAAGCCCTATCACCAAAGATAGGCCACAAAAGCCCTAGCAACAAAGCTAGGCCAAAAAGCCCTGTCGCCAAAGACAGGCCAAAAGCCCTAACAACAAAGTTAGGCCACAAAAGCCCTGTCGCCAAAGACAGGCCAAAAGCCCTATCACCAAAGATAGGCCACAAAAGCCCTAGCAACAAAGCTAGGCCAAAAAGCCCTGTCGCCAAAGACAGGCCAAAAGCCCTAACAACAAAGTTAGGCCACAAAAGCCCTGACGCCAAAGTCAGGCCAAAAGCCCTATCACCAAAGATAGGCCACAAAAAAGCCCTAACAACAAAGTTAGGCCCCAAAAGCCCTATCACCAAAGATAGGCCACAAAAGCCCTAGCAACAAAGCTAGGCCAAAAAGCCCTGTCGCCAAAGACAGGCCAAAAGCCCTAGCAACAAAACTAGGCCACAAAAGCCCTAACAATAAAGTTAGACCTCAAAAGACCTGACGCCAAGAGTCAGGCAAAAACCTGATAACCGAATCAGGCACAAAAAGCCCTGACGCCAAAAGTCAGGCCAAAAGACCTAGCAATAAAGCTAGGCAAAACAAAAAATCCCTGACGCCAAAGTCAGGCCAAAAGACCTAGCAATAAAGTTAGGCAAGATGAGAAGCAGACGCCAAAACTAAACAAAGGGATCTGCTAACAAAGAATTTTAGGCGATCACTATGGATGACAAAGCCTTAGGATGACCTCGAAGGTCTAAACTTCAAAGAGGGTAATATCTCTTTGAACTTAGAAGTTTATGCTTTTAAGTATCAGAAGTATTTTCCTTAGAAGGATCGACTTATGCTTGGTCTAAGACTTCAAGAGTCGAAGACATTACAAGTCAAAAGGAAGTCGAAGAGTAATTATGATTAAGACGTTGGATAAATAGCCAAGCATGTTCAAAGTCGAATAAAAGGCTTATGAATATAAAGGCATTCAATAAAAGAAGCCAAGTCTTAAATCAAATAAAAGGAAAACAAAAAATTACAAAGAAAAACAGCTATCCAAAAGGCAAATATTGTTAATAAAAGAGATGGAGACTTCAGGCTTGGGGATCCTCGGGGGCAGAGGCACTGGCTCGCCTTCAGGGGCAGGGACGATTTGCTCGCCTTCGGGGGCAGGAAGGCTTGGTCCGCCTTCGGGAACAACCTCTTCAGCCATAGCTGGAATAACCCCTTCAGCAACAAGGGTAGACTGAGAGTTACGACTCCGGAGGAAGCTCCTCAAGGACCCAACTTCCTCAAGGGGAAAATTGGGATCGACCGCCCGGACATCATCCACCAGGACTTGGAGAAAATCGGCGATCGCCGACTTTATCATCTTCAGAGCGCAGTCTTCAAAATCCTAAAAGGCGAACGAATCCATAAAGGATGACAGTTTCCTTAAAGGCATAATCCTTGGGTAACAGTTTCCTTAAGAAACATGGCGAAAGGAACGGACGAGCCGATAAGAGGCCACGGTCCTTCCCCCGAAACCTAAAGGAGCGAAAAGAACCTCTAAAGGGTAACGTTTCCTCCAAAGAAAGGTCCAAGACCCTTTGAATGAAAACAAAAAGGCGAGACTATTCTACAAAAGCTGAAGCGAAGTTGAAAACAAGTATGGTAAAACTTCCTAAAGCTTTCCAGCTTCCTAAAAAGGCAAGCGAATCTTGGGTAACAGTTCCCCAAAAAGGGAGAACGAATCCGAGGTAACAGCTTCTTAAAAGGCGAGCAAATCTTAGATAACAGTTTCCTACGACTAGGCGAACGAATCTAAGGACCAAAATCCTAAAAGGCGAACGAATCCATAAAGGATGACAGTTTCCTTAAAGGCATAATCCTTGGGTAACAGTTTCCTTAAGAAACATGGCGAAAGGAACGGACGAGCCGATAAGAGGCCACGGTCCTTCCCCCGAAACCTAAAGGAGCGAAAAGAACCTCTAAAGGGTAACGTTTCCTCCAAAGAAAGGTCCAAGACCCTTTGAATGAAAACAAAAAGGCGAGACTATTCTACAAAAGCTGAAGCGAAGTTGAAAACAAGTATGGTAAAACTTCCTAAAGCTTTAAAGCAAGATAGACATCGGAAGAACAACCAAGTATACTCGAAGTCAAACAAAAACCAAGGCTTACGAAACAAAAAGACCCGATACCAAAATTGGGCGAAAGACCTAACGCCAAAGTTAGGCAAAAAGACCTAACGCCAAAGTTAGGCAAACCAAAAGATCTGAAAGACCTGATGACTGAATCAGGTGAAAGACCTAGCACCAAAGTTAGGCGAAAGACCTGATGCCAAAGTCAGGCACAAGACCTGTTATCAAAATCAGGCGAAAAGACCTAAGGAAAAAGTTAGGCAAATAAGGCCTAAATATAAAAATCAGACATAAGTCCTAGCGCAAAAAGCGAGCAATCCGTCAAGGAGTCCGTTCTCTTATAAGTTGGGCAAAAATTGAGAAGTAACATCCAAAGCGAATGAATCCATATCAAGGGTAACAGTTCCTTTGCGAAACAAACACAAAGAAAGTGGGCGAATGAACCTAGGGCGACCACTTACTAAAAGATGAATGAGCCTCGGGTAACAGTTCCCCGGGATTAGACGAACACTCCAAAGGTCTAAAACCTTAACAAAGCGAACACATCTACAAAAGATGATAGTTTCCTTAAAGGTATGATCTTCGAGTAACAGTTCCCTTAAAAAACTTTGGTGAAGGGAATGGATGGTCCAAGATCCTATATGGCGAGACTCTCCTACATAAGCTAAAGAGAAGTTGAAAACAAATATGGTAAAACTTCCTAAAGCGTTCGAACGAAAAGATATCGGAGGAACGACCAAACACATTCGAAGTCGAAAAAGAGTAAAGGCTTACGAAATTAAAGGCGTTCATTATAATAATATCCGAGTCTGAAATCAAAAGAATAATTACAACTATCCCAAAAACAAAGGGAAGTAAACGTGATTATCGATAAAAAGAAGGATGAGCAAAAAGCAGGAGGATGAATAGGCTCCCTTGACCTGAAACTCTGCATCGACTCGGTCGCCTGAAGGCCTGAGACCTCAAGGTCTGGGTTCATCAGGGGATGCAGTCTCCTTCTCGGCCTCGGGGGCAGCCTCATCGCCAAGGAGCTTCCTTGGTGTAGCCGCTCTCAATGAAGTCCTGAAGAGACCTCACCTCCCATAGAGGAAACTTGGGATCAATCCCTTGAATCTCGTCGACCAAGATCTGGAGGTAGGAAGCAGCCTCGGCCTTTATCACCTCCAAGGCGCAGACAGAGAACTCCTTGGACTTCTTAAAGTCCACGCTAAGGGGGGATGGGACAACCTTATGATTTAAGGAAGGATGCTCCTGCTCAGCCATCGAGGCATCCCTCTGCACCCAGGACTCTTTCAATTGAGCCCTGAGGTCACCATTCTCTGCCTCTAGCCAAACAGAGTACTGGTCGACATCCTTGATCCGAAACTCATAGACGCCTAGGCAGCTAACAACCTCGTCTTAGCCCGCTTGGAAAATAGACTGAAGAATTTAGGTCCTCAAGTGCGGTCAATGAATTTAGGTCCCAGACTGAGGGGTCAGAAATTTATCCAATCAATAAAGACTGGCGTGGAATGATGAACCCCGACCTTGAGCGTCAGTTGTACGAACTGATGAATGCCCGCTAACCCAAGCATCGACTCTGAAGTTTCCGCCCCTGAGCGGATTGAACAGAAGTTTGGTTGCCTATGATGTCGGAAGAAGTCATCAATGATGTTCCGATCATTCCCCGACAGCTCTCCAAAGCTCGAAGGAGTATCCCGTTCTGGCTGAGAAAGCTTTTTCGAGGATAAAAAGAGAGAAATGAAAAATTGAAACAGAGGGCTGAAAGAAGATATGAACTCTGGAATGCAAATGAATTGAGTGCGTAAAAGACTAAATGCTAAAGTTCAGCCTTTTTAGCCAAAACGAAGGAAACCGAACGGGCATGTGAGAAACGGCTCAGATAATGATTACACCCTTTTTGGGTAAAACCGAAGTAATGTCAGAATTCCAATGGTTACATCGGGGAGACAAAAGGTTGGAACGACACGAAAAACCTGTGAGTCTGCCCACTGGTTACGGAAGACAAAGAGACGGACATGCCTCAAAAGTCCTCTCGACTTTCGCTAACTGTCTATTCATTAAAATGTTCGAAATCTTACACAAAAAAGGTGATTGCCAAAAGCTATACCAGACCTCTCCTAACACCCTCGCAACGATAGTGTTCGCACAAAGAGTGAAGAATGAGCATCCATAAACCCTGGAAACCCAAAGCGTTCGCCTAATGGGGTAAGGTATCACACATTCCGAAAAACTCTACGCAACCAAAATCGTTCGCCAAAGGATACAGAGCATCAAAATGCACAAATAGCAGATAAGGAAAGCAAAAGATCCATTCCAAAAGTCACTATCTTAAACCCTATCACAAAATCAAGCTCGACCGAAGAAACTTCACTCAAGCTTCGGGGGCAAATGTTGGGTATTGATAGTGACGACCCAATATGGGAAAGGCCTCGAAGGCCCAATAAATTTGCAGGGGGTGAAACCCATACCATTTAAACAAGGCCAACCCACAGTAAGGTTACTCTGGCCCTCATAAAGTGGTCCAGTATCGAATCCAAACTAAAGTGGACGCCAAAGTGCCACTTCAGGTCGCCATTGGCCAATGTCAAAGCCTCCCACTGCTCGCCATGGGAGTGCTCGCCAACAATCAAGGTCGCAGCCATAAGAGTGCTCGCCATAAAGAGAGCCTTGCCTCTCTCCTCTGGTCCCACCAACCGTTAATAAGGATATAGCCACGATATCCCGCATATCTCGGGCACATATTCACTAAAGATTAGATACGGTAACTGCAATATCTCGCTGTAACCGCAATATCTACTATCTAAATCTTCAACAACACAATATTCACGAAGATATACAGTTACCTTATACGGTTTGGTATCTCTTACTCTATAAATACCTTTGCTTTACATACATTCAATACGTTTTTTTTGAGCTATATACACACATATACTCATTTAAGCATCGGAGAGGGACCCAGAGGCACCCCCTCTGTTGCGATCCCCTTCTTGCAGGTTCATCGGAGCTCAGGCGAAAGCGCGCAATCACCATCTCCTTGGCATTCAATTCATTGCCAGATCAGCATTCAGGAAATCACGATCCAACAGTATGCATCACTGATTCCATAAAGATGTTCGAGCTTCTATCCAAACTTTTGTGATTTCTAAGTCTCCAGCTCAAATTTTTGTTAAAGTACGAGTCGAGGTATTATTCAGTTCGATTAAGGGAAATAGTGTGTTTGTTTTGCCTTAACGACACTGTTTTAATGTAGCCAAATTTCTCTCACACTATCCTATTATGTTAAGAGGGGGAAATTGCGTAAAGGAGACCATGTTTTTCGTGGGACTCAATCTATAACGAAAAAAATATTTTCTTTAATCTTTTATAAGGACAATTTCATCATTTTGTAAAGTTGCATGTTAGTATAGGGTTTATGCAGTTTATATTATTTTAGTATTTGATCCGGAAATATTATTATATTATAATATATTCCTCTATTAGTAATAATCCCAAGGCTATTTTTTGTTTAAAATGATACAGGAGACCTAAGAACCGTATCAGTTCAATAATTTGTAAAATATTTTATAATAATTTCAATGGAAAATATTTTAACACTTTCTATTTCAGAAAAATGCTTGCAAACAACAGTAATGTTGACATCTGTGTTGGAGCATTGACTAAGACTAATGTTTCTATTGCATCATGGAACGCATCCGTCGTTGCGTCGACCGAAGTGGGTGATCATGACTTATCTTACTGAACTATGCATGCAGAAAAACCCGATAAGTTTGACGGGTCCAACTTCAAGAGGTGGTAGGAGGAAATGATGTTTTATCTAACCACTCTGAGTTGCGCACGATTCCTGATGGAAGAACCACCAACTCAAGGCAAAATATGATGATCATGGTTTTTTCTTAGCTATAGAAGCTTGGAATCATTCAGACTATTTGTGTAGACATTATGTAATGAATAGTTTATATGATGTATGTAGCAAAATTAAGTCTGCTAAGGAGCTGAGACATGCCTTGGAACAAAACTATGAGTGATGTCGATAAGAAGAAATTCCTGCTAGTGAATTGTGAGTCACCTGTGTTGACTTAAAGATGATCGATAACAAAGAACGTATGAAACCGGTAATAGATGTAGAACTCCTCCTCAAGAGTATCCATGCCGAGAAGTTGGAACTCACCGAGGCATTTCCGGTAAAGTTACCCTTAACGTGGAATATGTTCAAGGGCTACCTGAAACACAAGGGAAATGAGATTACCATGGTTGATTTAATTAAAAGAATCAACGTGCACGAACAATACATGAGTATTGCACAGGGAGTTCCAATTATCCCCATGAACACAATTTTCTCCGCCAAGGCAAATGTGGTGGAGCATGGGCATACCTCAACCAGACATGACGTCAAAGGCAAACAAAAGAAGCAAAAATGATTGATTCAGGGTCCTAAGGGTAGTGTCTATAAGAAGTAGGAATCCCAACCACAAGGATTTATTGGTTCTTGTTAAAATTGTGGTAAGATTGGCCATAAATCTAATGCTTGTAGGTTTCCTAAGCAAAAGGATACCAACATGATGCAGGGAATCACCGAAGACCTTGATGAAATTGAATTGACAATAATTGTGCCTGAGGTAAGCATCACTGATTCCATAAAGATGTTCGATCTTCTATCCAAACTTTTGTGATTTCTAAGTCTCCAGCTCAAATTTTTGTTAAAGTACGAATCGAGGTATTATTTAGTTCGATTAAGGGAAATAGTGTGTCTGTTTTGCCTTAACGACACTGTTTTAACGTAGCCAAATTTCTATCACACTATCCTATTATGTTAAGAGGGGGAAATTGCGTAAAGGAGACCATGTTTTTCGTGGGACTCAATCTATAACGAAAAAAATATTTTCTTTAATCTTTTATAAGGACAATTTCATCATTTTGTAAAGTTGCATGTCAGTATAGGGTTTATGCAGTTTATATCATTTTAGTATTTGATCCGGAAATATTATTATATTATAATATATTCCTCTATTAGTAATAATCCCAAGGCTATTTTTTGTTTAAAATGATACAGGAGACCTAAGAACCGTATCAGTTCAATAATTTGTAAAATATTTTATAATAATTTCAATGGAAAATATTTTAACACTTTCTATTTCAGAAAAATGCTTGCAAACAACAGTAATGTTGACATCTGTGTTGGAGCATTGACTAAGACTAATGTTCCTATTGCATCATGGAACGCATCCGTCGTTGCGTCGACCGAAGTGGGTGATCATGACTTATCTTACTGAACTATGCATGCAGAAAAACCCGATAAGTTTGACGGGTCCAACTTCAAGAGGTGGTAGGAGGAAATGATGTTTTATCTAACCACTCTGAGTTGCGCACGATTCCTGATGGAAGAACCACCAACTCAAGGCAAAATATGATGATCATGGTTTTTTCTTAGCTATAGAAGCTTGGAATCATTCAGACTATTTGTGTAGACATTATGTAATGAATAGTTTATATGATGTATGTAGCAAAATTAAGTCTGCTAAGGAGCTGAGACATGCCTTGGAACAAAACTATGAGTGATGTCGATAAGAAGAAATTCCTTCTAGTGAATTGTGAGTCACCTGTGTTGACTTAAAGATGATCGATAACAAAGAACGTATGAAACCGGTAATAGATGTAGAACTCCTCCTCAAGAGTATCCATGCCGAGAAGTTGGAACTCACCGAGGCATTTCCGGTAAAGTTACCCTTAACGTGGAATATGTTCAAGGGCTACCTGAAACACAAGGGAAATGAGATTACCATGGTTGATTTAATTAAAAGAATCAACGTGCACGAACAATACATGAGTATTGCACAGGGAGTTCCAATTGTCCCCATGAACACAATTTTCTCCGCCAAGGCAAATGTGGTGGAGCATGGGCATACCTCAACCAGACATGACGTCAAAGGCAAACAAAAGAAGCAAAAATGATTGATTCAGGGTCCTAAGGGTAGTGTCTATAAGAAGTAGGAATCCCAACCACAAGGATTTATTGGTTCTTGTTAAAATTGTGGTAAGATTGGCCATAAATCTAATGCTTGTAGGTTTCCTAAGCAAAAGGATACCAACATGATGCAGGGAATCACCGAAGACCTTGATGAAATTGAATTGACAATAATTGTGCTTGAGGTAAGCATCACTGATTCCATAAAGATGTTCGATCTTCTATCCAAACTTTTGTGATTTCTAAGTCTCCAGCTCAAATTTTTGTTAAAGTACGAATCGAGGTATTATTTAGTTCGATTAAGGGAAATAGTGTGTCTGTTTTGCCTTAACGACACTGTTTTAACGTAGCCAAATTTCTATCACACTATCCTATTATGTTAAGAGGGGGAAATTGCGTAAAGGAGACCATGTTTTTCGTGGGACTCAATCTATAACGAAAAAAATATTTTCTTTAATCTTTTATAAGGACAATTTCATCATTTTGTAAAGTTGCATGTCAGTATAGGGTTTATGCAGTTTATATCATTTTAGTATTTGATCCGGAAATATTATTATATTATAATATATTCCTCTATTAGTAATAATCCCAAGGCTATTTTTTGTTTAAAATGATACAGGAGACCTAAGAACCGTATCAGTTCAATAATTTGTAAAATATTTTATAATAATTTCAATGGAAAATATTTTAACACTTTCTATTTCAGAAAAATGCTTGCAAACAACAGTAATGTTGACATCTGTGTTGGAGCATTGACTAAGACTAATGTTCCTATTGCATCATGGAACGCATCCGTCGTTGTGTCGACCGAAGTGGGTGATCATGACTTATCTTACTGAACTATGCATGCAGAAAAACCCGATAAGTTTGACGGGTCCAACTTCAAGAGGTGGTAGGAGGAAATGATGTTTTATCTAACCACTCTGAGTTGCGCACGATTCCTGATGGAAGAACCACCAACTCAAGGCTAATATGATGATCATGGTTTTTTCTTAGCTATAGAAGCTTGGAATCGTTCAGACTATTTGTGTAGACATTATGTAATGAATAGTTTATATGATTCATTGTATGATGTATGTAGCAAAATTAAGTCTGCTAAGGAGCTGAGGCATGCCATGGAACAAAACTATGAGTGATGTCGATAAGAAGAAATTCCTGCTAGTGAATTGTGAGTCACCTGTGTTGACTTAAAGATGATCGATAACAAAGCACGTATGAAACCGGTAATAGATGTAGAACTCCTCCTCAAGAGTATCCATGCCGAGAAGTTGGAATTCACCGAGGCATTTCCGGTAAAGTTACCCTTAACGTGGAATATGTTCAAGGGCTACCTGAAACACAAGGGAAATGAGATTACCATGGTTGATTTAATTAAAAGAATCAACGTGCACGAACAATACATGAGTATTGCACAGGGAGTTCCAATTGTCCCCATGAACACAATTTTCTCCGCCAAGGCAAATGTGGTGGAGCATGGGCATACCTCAACCAGACATGACGTCAAAGGCAAACAAAAGAAGCAAAAATGATTGATTCAGGGTCCTAAGGGTAGTGTCTATAAGAAGTAGGAATCCCAACCACAAGGATTTATTGGTTCTTGTTAAAATTGTGGTAAGATTGGCCATAAATCTAATGCTTGTAGGTTTCCTAAGCAAAAGGATACCAACATGATGCAGGGAATCACCGAAGACCTTGATGAAATTGAATTGACAATAATTGTGCCTGAGGTAAGCATCACTGATTCCATAAAGATGTTCGATCTTCTATCCAAACTTTTGTGATTTCTAAGTCTCCAGCTCAAATTTTTGTTAAAGTACGAATCGAGGTATTATTTAGTTCGATTAAGGGAAATAGTGTGTCTGTTTTGCCTTAACGACACTGTTTTAACGTAGCCAAATTTCTATCACACTATCCTATTATGTTAAGAGGGGGAAATTGCGTAAAGGAGACCATGTTTTTCGTGGGACTCAATCTATAACGAAAAAAATATTTTCTTTAATCTTTTATAAGGACAATTTCATCATTTTGTAAAGTTGCATGTCAGTATAGGGTTTATGCAGTTTATATCATTTTAGTATTTGATCCGGAAATATTATTATATTATAATATATTCCTCTATTAGTAATAATCCCAAGGCTATTTTTTGTTTAAAATGATACAGGAGACCTAAGAACCGTATCAGTTCAATAATTTGTAAAATATTTTATAATAATTTCAATGGAAAATATTTTAACACTTTCTATTTCAGAAAAATGCTTGCAAACAACAGTAATGTTGACATCTGTGTTGGAGCATTGACTAAGACTAATGTTCCTATTGCATCATGGAACGCATCCGTCGTTGCGTCGACCGAAGTGGGTGATCATGACTTATCTTACTGAACTATGCATGCAGAAAAACCCGATAAGTTTGACGGGTCCAACTTCAAGAGGTGGTAGGAGGAAATGATGTTTTATCTAACCACTCTGAGTTGCGCACGATTCCTGATGGAAGAACCACCAACTCAAGGCAAAATATGATGATCATGGTTTTTTCTTAGCTATAGAAGCTTGGAATCATTCAGACTATTTGTGTAGACATTATGTAATGAATAGTTTATATGATGTATGTAGCAAAATTAAGTCTGCTAAGGAGCTGAGACATGCCTTGGAACAAAACTATGAGTGATGTCGATAAGAAGAAATTCCTGCTAGTGAATTGTGAGTCACCTGTGTTGACTTAAAGATGATCGATAACAAAGAACGTATGAAACCGGTAATAGATGTAGAACTCCTCCTCAAGAGTATCCATGCCGAGAAGTTGGAACTCACCGAGGCATTTCCGGTAAAGTTACCCTTAACGTGGAATATGTTCAAGGGCTACCTGAAACACAAGGGAAATGAGATTACCATGGTTGATTTAATTAAAAGAATCAACGTGCACGAACAATACATGAGTATTGCACAGGGAGTTCCAATTGTCCCCATGAACACAATTTTCTCCGCCAAGGCAAATGTGGTGGAGCATGGGCATACCTCAACCAGACATGACGTCAAAGGCAAACAAAAGAAGCAAAAATGATTGATTCAGGGTCCTAAGGGTAGTGTCTATAAGAAGTAGGAATCCCAACCACAAGGATTTATTGGTTCTTGTTAAAATTGTGGTAAGATTGGCCATAAATCTAATGCTTGTAGGTTTCCTAAGCAAAAGGATACCAACATGATGCAGGGAATCACCGAAGACCTTGATGAAATTGAATTGACAATAATTGTGCTTGAGGTAAGCATCACTGATTCCATAAAGATGTTCGATCTTCTATCCAAACTTTTGTGATTTCTAAGTCTCCAGCTCAAATTTTTGTTAAAGTACGAATCGAGGTATTATTTAGTTCGATTAAGGGAAATAGTGTGTCTGTTTTGCCTTAACGACACTGTTTTAACGTAGCCAAATTTCTATCACACTATCCTATTATGTTAAGAGGGGGAAATTGCGTAAAGGAGACCATGTTTTTCGTGGGACTCAATCTATAACGAAAAAAATATTTTCTTTAATCTTTTATAAGGACAATTTCATCATTTTGTAAAGTTGCATGTCAGTATAGGGTTTATGCAGTTTATATCATTTTAGTATTTGATCCGGAAATATTATTATATTATAATATATTCCTCTATTAGTAATAATCCCAAGGCTATTTTTTGTTTAAAATGATACAGGAGACCTAAGAACCGTATCAGTTCAATAATTTGTAAAATATTTTATAATAATTTCAATGGAAAATATTTTAACACTTTCTATTTCAGAAAAATGCTTGCAAACAACAGTAATGTTGACATCTGTGTTGGAGCATTGACTAAGACTAATGTTCCTATTGCATCATGGAACGCATCCGTCGTTGTGTCGACCGAAGTGGGTGATCATGACTTATCTTACTGAACTATGCATGCAGAAAAACCCGATAAGTTTGACGGGTCCAACTTCAAGAGGTGGTAGGAGGAAATGATGTTTTATCTAACCACTCTGAGTTGCGCACGATTCCTGATGGAAGAACCACCAACTCAAGGCTAATATGATGATCATGGTTTTTTCTTAGCTATAGAAGCTTGGAATCGTTCAGACTATTTGTGTAGACATTATGTAATGAATAGTTTATATGATTCATTGTATGATGTATGTAGCAAAATTAAGTCTGCTAAGGAGCTGAGGCATGCCATGGAACAAAACTATGAGTGATGTCGATAAGAAGAAATTCCTGCTAGTGAATTGTGAGTCACCTGTGTTGACTTAAAGATGATCGATAACAAAGCACGTATGAAACCGGTAATAGATGTAGAACTCCTCCTCAAGAGTATCCATGCCGAGAAGTTGGAATTCACCGAGGCATTTCCGGTAAAGTTACCCTTAACGTGGAATATGTTCAAGGGCTACCTGAAACACAAGGGAAAGGAGATTACCATGGTTGATTTAATTAAGAAATCAACGTGCACGAACAATACATGAGTATTGCACAGGGAGTTCCAATTGTCCCCATGAACACAATGTTCTCCGCCAAGGCAAATGTGGTGGAGCATGGGCAGACCTCAACCAGACATGACGTCAAAGGCAAACAAAAGAAGCAAAAATGATTGATTCAGGGTCCTAAGGGTAGTGTCTAGAAGAAGTAGGAATCCCAACCACAAGGATTTATTGGTTCTTGTTAAAATTGTGGTAAGATTGGACATAAATCTAATGCTTGTAGGTTTCCTAAGCAAAAGGATACCAACCTGATGCATGGAATCACCGAAGACCTTGATGAAATTGAATTGACAACAATTGTGCCTGAGGTAAGCATCACTTATTCCATAAAGATGTTCGAGCTGCTATCCAAACTTTTGTGATTTCTAAGTCTCCAGCTCAAATTTTTGTTAAAGTACGAGTCGAGGTATTATTCAGTTCGATTAAGGGAAATAGTGTGTTTGTTTTGCCTTAACGACACTGTTTTAAGAGGGGGAAATTGCGTAAAGGAGACCATGTTTGTCGTGGGACTCAATCTATAACGAAAAAAAATTTTCTTTAATCTTTTATAAGGACAATTTCATCATTTTGTAAAGTTGCATGTCAGTATAGGGTTTATGCAGTTTATATCATTTTAGTATTTGATCCGGAAATATTATTATATTATAATATATTCATCTATTAGTAATAATCATAAGGCTATTTTTTGTTTAAAATGATACAGGAGACGTAAGAACCGTATCAGTTCAATAATTTGTAAAATATTTTATAATAATTTCAATGGAAAATATTGTAACACTTTCTATTTCAGAAAAATGCTTGCAAACAGCAGTAATGTTCACATCTGTGTTGGAGCATTGACTAAGACTAATGTTCCTATTGCATCATGGAGCACATCCGTCGTTGCGTCGACCGAAGTGGGTGATCATGACTTATGTTACTGAACTATGCATGCAGAAAAACCCGATAAGTTTGACAGGTCCAACTTCAAGAGGTGGTAGGAGGAAATGATATTTTATCTAACCATTTTGAGTTACGCACGATTCCTAATGGAAGAACCACCAACTCAAGGCTAATATGATGATCATGGTTTTTTCTTAGCTATAGAAGCTTGGAATCATTCAGACTATTTGTGTAGACAGTATGTAATGAATAGTTTATATGATTCATTGTATGATGTATGTAGCAAAATTAAGTTTGCTAAGGAGCTGAGGCATGCCTTGGAACAAAACTACGAGTGATGTCGATAAAAAGAAATTCCTGCTAGTGAATTGTTAGTCACCTGTGTTGACTTAAAGATGATCGATAACAAAGCACGTATGAAACCGGTAATAGATGTAGAACTCCTCCACAAGAGTATCCATGCCGAGAAGTTGGAACTCACCGAGGCATTTCCGGTAAAGTTCCCTTAACGTGGAATATGTTCAAGGGCTACCTGAAACACAAGGGAAAGGAGATTACCACGGTTGATTTAATCAAGAGAATCAACGTGCACGAACAATACATGAGTATTGCACAGGGAGTTCCAATCGTCCCCATGAACAAAATGTTCTCCGCCAAGGCAAATGTGGTGGAGCATGGGTAGACGTCAACCAGACATGACGTCAAAGGCAAACAAAAGAAGGAAAATGATTGATTCAGGGTCCTAAGGGTAGTCTCTACAAGAAGTAGGAATCCCAACCACAAGGATTTATTGGTTCTTGTTAAAATTGTGGTAAGATTGGCCATAAATCTAATGCTTGTAGGTTTCCTAAGCAAAAGGATACCAACATGATGCAGGGAATCACCGAAGACCTTGATGAAATTGAATTGACAATAATTGTGCTTGAGGTAAGCATCACTGATTCCATAAAGATGTTCGATCTTCTATCCAAACTTTTGTGATTTCTAAGTCTCCAGCTCAAATTTTTGTTAAAGTACGAATCGAGGTATTATTTAGTTCGATTAAGGGAAATAGTGTGTCTGTTTTGCCTTAACGACACTGTTTTAACGTAGCCAAATTTCTATCACACTATCCTATTATGTTAAGAGGGGGAAATTGCGTAAAGGAGACCATGTTTTTCGTGGGACTCAATCTATAACGAAAAAAATATTTTCTTTAATCTTTTATAAGGACAATTTCATCATTTTGTAAAGTTGCATGTCAGTATAGGGTTTATGCAGTTTATATCATTTTAGTATTTGATCCGGAAATATTATTATATTATAATATATTCCTCTATTAGTAATAATCCCAAGGCTATTTTTTGTTTAAAATGATACAGGAGACCTAAGAACCGTATCAGTTCAATAATTTGTAAAATATTTTATAATAATTTCAATGGAAAATATTTTAACACTTTCTATTTCAGAAAAATGCTTGCAAACAACAGTAATGTTGACATCTGTGTTGGAGCATTGACTAAGACTAATGTTCCTATTGCATCATGGAACGCATCCGTCGTTGTGTCGACCGAAGTGGGTGATCATGACTTATCTTACTGAACTATGCATGCAGAAAAACCCGATAAGTTTGACGGGTCCAACTTCAAGAGGTGGTAGGAGGAAATGATGTTTTATCTAACCACTCTGAGTTGCGCACGATTCCTGATGGAAGAACCACCAACTCAAGGCTAATATGATGATCATGGTTTTTTCTTAGCTATAGAAGCTTGGAATCGTTCAGACTATTTGTGTAGACATTATGTAATGAATAGTTTATATGATTCATTGTATGATGTATGTAGCAAAATTAAGTCTGCTAAGGAGCTGAGGCATGCCATGGAACAAAACTATGAGTGATGTCGATAAGAAGAAATTCCTGCTAGTGAATTGTGAGTCACCTGTGTTGACTTAAAGATGATCGATAACAAAGCACGTATGAAACCGGTAATAGATGTAGAACTCCTCCTCAAGAGTATCCATGCCGAGAAGTTGGAATTCACCGAGGCATTTCCGGTAAAGTTACCCTTAACGTGGAATATGTTCAAGGGCTACCTGAAACACAAGGGAAAGGAGATTACCATGGTTGATTTAATTAAGAAATCAACGTGCACGAACAATACATGAGTATTGCACAGGGAGTTCCAATTGTCCCCATGAACACAATGTTCTCCGCCAAGGCAAATGTGGTGGAGCATGGGCAGACCTCAACCAGACATGACGTCAAAGGCAAACAAAAGAAGCAAAAATGATTGATTCAGGGTCCTAAGGGTAGTGTCTAGAAGAAGTAGGAATCCCAACCACAAGGATTTATTGGTTCTTGTTAAAATTGTGGTAAGATTGGACATAAATCTAATGCTTGTAGGTTTCCTAAGCAAAAGGATACCAACCTGATGCATGGAATCACCGAAGACCTTGATGAAATTGAATTGACAACAATTGTGCCTGAGGTAAGCATCACTTATTCCATAAAGATGTTCGAGCTGCTATCCAAACTTTTGTGATTTCTAAGTCTCCAGCTCAAATTTTTGTTAAAGTACGAGTCGAGGTATTATTCAGTTCGATTAAGGGAAATAGTGTGTTTGTTTTGCCTTAACGACACTGTTTTAAGAGGGGGAAATTGCGTAAAGGAGACCATGTTTGTCGTGGGACTCAATCTATAACGAAAAAAAATTTTCTTTAATCTTTTATAAGGACAATTTCATCATTTTGTAAAGTTGCATGTCAGTATAGGGTTTATGCAGTTTATATCATTTTAGTATTTGATCCGGAAATATTATTATATTATAATATATTCATCTATTAGTAATAATCATAAGGCTATTTTTTGTTTAAAATGATACAGGAGACGTAAGAACCGTATCAGTTCAATAATTTGTAAAATATTTTATAATAATTTCAATGGAAAATATTGTAACACTTTCTATTTCAGAAAAATGCTTGCAAACAGCAGTAATGTTCACATCTGTGTTGGAGCATTGACTAAGACTAATGTTCCTATTGCATCATGGAGCACATCCGTCGTTGCGTCGACCGAAGTGGGTGATCATGACTTATGTTACTGAACTATGCATGCAGAAAAACCCGATAAGTTTGACAGGTCCAACTTCAAGAGGTGGTAGGAGGAAATGATATTTTATCTAACCATTTTGAGTTACGCACGATTCCTAATGGAAGAACCACCAACTCAAGGCTAATATGATGATCATGGTTTTTTCTTAGCTATAGAAGCTTGGAATCATTCAGACTATTTGTGTAGACAGTATGTAATGAATAGTTTATATGATTCATTGTATGATGTATGTAGCAAAATTAAGTTTGCTAAGGAGCTGAGGCATGCCTTGGAACAAAACTACGAGTGATGTCGATAAAAAGAAATTCCTGCTAGTGAATTGTTAGTCACCTGTGTTGACTTAAAGATGATCGATAACAAAGCACGTATGAAACCGGTAATAGATGTAGAACTCCTCCACAAGAGTATCCATGCCGAGAAGTTGGAACTCACCGAGGCATTTCCGGTAAAGTTCCCTTAACGTGGAATATGTTCAAGGGCTACCTGAAACACAAGGGAAAGGAGATTACCACGGTTGATTTAATCAAGAGAATCAACGTGCACGAACAATACATGAGTATTGCACAGGGAGTTCCAATCGTCCCCATGAACAAAATGTTCTCCGCCAAGGCAAATGTGGTGGAGCATGGGCAGACCTCAACCAAACATGACGTCAAAGGCAAACAAAAGAAGCAAAAATGATTGATCCAGGGTCCTAAGGGTAGTGTCTAGAAGAAGTAGGAATCCCAACCACAAGGATTGATTGGTTCTTATTAAAATTGTGGTAAGATTGGCCATAAATCTAATGCTTATAGGTTTCTTAAGCAAAAGGATACCAACCTGATGCAGGGAATCACCGAAGACCTTGATGAAATTGAATTGACAACAATTGTGCCTGAGGTATGCATCACTGATTCCATAAAGATGTTCGAGCTTCTATCCAAACTTTTGTGATTTCTAAGTCTCCAGCTCAAATTTTTGTTAAAGTACGAGTCGAGGTATTATTCAGTTCGATTAAGGGAAATAGTGTGTTTGTTTTGCCTTAACGACACTGTTTTAACGTAGCCAAATTTCTCTCACACTATCCTATTATGTTAAGAGGGGGAAATTGCGTAAAGGAGACCATGTTTTTCGTGGGACTCAATCTATAACGAAAAAAATATTTTCTTTAATCTTTTATAAGGACAATTTCATCATTTTGTAAAGTTGCATGTCAGTATAGGGTTTATGCAGTTTATATCATTTTAGTATTTGATCCGGAAATATTATTATATTATAATATATTCATCTATTAGTAATAATCCCAAGGCTATTTTTTGTTTAAAATGATACAGGAGACCTAAGAACCGTATCAGTTCAATAATTTGTAAAATATTTTATAATAATTTCAATGGAAAATATTTTAACACTTTCTATTTCAGAAAAATGATTGCAAACAGCAGTAATGTTGACATCTGTGTTGTAGCATTGACTAAGACTAATGTTCCTATTGCATCATGGAACGCATCCGTCGTTGCGTCGACCGAAGTGGGTGATTATGACTTATCTTACAGAACTATGCATGCAGAAAACCCCGATAAGTTTGACGGGTCCAACTTCAAGAGGTGGTAGGAGGAAATGATGTTTTATCTAACCACTCTGAGTTGCGCACGATTCCTGATGGAAGAACCACCAACTCAAGGCTAATATATGATGATCATGGTTTTTTCTTAGCTATAGAAGCTTGGAATCATTCAGACTATTTGTGTAGACATTATGTAATGAATAGTTTATATGATTCATTGTATGATGTATGTAGCAAAATTAAGTCTGCTAAGGAGCTGAGGCATGCCTTGGAACAAAACTATGAGTGATGTCGATAAGAAGAAATTCCTGCTAGTGAATTGTGAGTCACCTGTGTTGACTTAAAGATGATCGATAACAAAGCACGTATGAAACCGGTAATAGATGTAGAACTCCTCCTCGAGAGTATCCATGCCGAGAAGTTGGAACTCACCGAGGCATTTCCGGTAAAGTTACCCTTAACGTGGAATATGTTTAAGGGCTACCTGAAACACAAGGGAAAGGAGATTACCATGGTTGATTTAATTAAGAAATCAACGTGCACGAACAATACATGAGTATTGCACAGGGAGTTCCAATTGTCCCCATGAACACAATGTTCTCCGCCAAGGCAAATGTGGTGGAGCATGGGCAGACCTCAACCAGACATGACGTCAAAGGCAAACAAAAGAAGCAAAAATGATTGATTCAGGTTCCTAAGGGTAGTGTCTAGAAGAAGTAGGAATCCCAACCACAAGGATTTATTGGTTCTTGTTAAAATTGTGGTAAGATTGGACATAAATCTAATGCTTGTAGGTTTCCTAAGCAAAAGGATACCAACCTGATGCATGGAATCACCGAAGACCTTGATGAAATTGAATTGACAACAATTGTGCCTGAGGTAAGCATCACTTATTCCATAAAGATGTTCGAGCTGCTATCCAAACTTTTGTGATTTCTAAGTCTCCAGCTCAAATTTTTGTTAAAGTACGAGTCGAGGTATTATTCAGTTCGATTAAGGGAAATAGTGTGTTTGTTTTGCCTTAACGACACTGTTTTAAGAGGGGGAAATTGCGTAAAGGAGACCATGTTTGTCGTGGGACTCAATCTATAACGAAAAAAAATTTTCTTTAATCTTTTATAAGGACAATTTCATCATTTTGTAAAGTTGCATGTCAGTATAGGGTTTATGCAGTTTATATCATTTTAGTATTTGATCCGGAAATATTATTATATTATAATATATTCATCTATTAGTAATAATCATAAGGCTATTTTTTGTTTAAAATGATACAGGAGACGTAAGAACCGTATCAGTTCAATAATTTGTAAAATATTTTATAATAATTTCAATGGAAAATATTGTAACACTTTCTATTTCAGAAAAATGCTTGCAAACAGCAGTAATGTTCACATCTGTGTTGGAGCATTGACTAAGACTAATGTTCCTATTGCATCATGGAGCACATCCGTCGTTGCGTCGACCGAAGTGGGTGATCATGACTTATGTTACTGAACTATGCATGCAGAAAAACCCGATAAGTTTGACAGGTCCAACTTCAAGAGGTGGTAGGAGGAAATGATATTTTATCTAACCATTTTGAGTTACGCACGATTCCTAATGGAAGAACCACCAACTCAAGGCTAATATGATGATCATGGTTTTTTCTTAGCTATAGAAGCTTGGAATCATTCAGACTATTTGTGTAGACAGTATGTAATGAATAGTTTATATGATTCATTGTATGATGTATGTAGCAAAATTAAGTTTGCTAAGGAGCTGAGGCATGCCTTGGAACAAAACTACGAGTGATGTCGATAAAAAGAAATTCCTGCTAGTGAATTGTTAGTCACCTGTGTTGACTTAAAGATGATCGATAACAAAGCACGTATGAAACCGGTAATAGATGTAGAACTCCTCCACAAGAGTATCCATGCCGAGAAGTTGGAACTCACCGAGGCATTTCCGGTAAAGTTCCCTTAACGTGGAATATGTTCAAGGGCTACCTGAAACACAAGGGAAAGGAGATTACCACGGTTGATTTAATCAAGAGAATCAACGTGCACGAACAATACATGAGTATTGCACAGGGAGTTCCAATCGTCCCCATGAACAAAATGTTCTCCGCCAAGGCAAATGTGGTGGAGCATGGGCAGACCTCAACCAAACATGACGTCAAAGGCAAACAAAAGAAGCAAAAATGATTGATCCAGGGTCCTAAGGGTAGTGTCTAGAAGAAGTAGGAATCCCAACCACAAGGATTGATTGGTTCTTATTAAAATTGTGGTAAGATTGGCCATAAATCTAATGCTTATAGGTTTCTTAAGCAAAAGGATACCAACCTGATGCAGGGAATCACCGAAGACCTTGATGAAATTGAATTGACAACAATTGTGCCTGAGGTATGCATCACTGATTCCATAAAGATGTTCGAGCTTCTATCCAAACTTTTGTGATTTCTAAGTCTCCAGCTCAAATTTTTGTTAAAGTACGAGTCGAGGTATTATTCAGTTCGATTAAGGGAAATAGTGTGTTTGTTTTGCCTTAACGACACTGTTTTAACGTAGCCAAATTTCTCTCACACTATCCTATTATGTTAAGAGGGGGAAATTGCGTAAAGGAGACCATGTTTTTCGTGGGACTCAATCTATAACGAAAAAAATATTTTCTTTAATCTTTTATAAGGACAATTTCATCATTTTGTAAAGTTGCATGTCAGTATAGGGTTTATGCAGTTTATATCATTTTAGTATTTGATCCGGAAATATTATTATATTATAATATATTCATCTATTAGTAATAATCCCAAGGCTATTTTTTGTTTAAAATGATACAGGAGACCTAAGAACCGTATCAGTTCAATAATTTGTAAAATATTTTATAATAATTTCAATGGAAAATATTTTAACACTTTCTATTTCAGAAAAATGATTGCAAACAGCAGTAATGTTGACATCTGTGTTGTAGCATTGACTAAGACTAATGTTCCTATTGCATCATGGAACGCATCCGTCGTTGCGTCGACCGAAGTGGGTGATTATGACTTATCTTACAGAACTATGCATGCAGAAAACCCCGATAAGTTTGACGGGTCCAACTTCAAGAGGTGGTAGGAGGAAATGATGTTTTATCTAACCACTCTGAGTTGCGCACGATTCCTGATGGAAGAACCACCAACTCAAGGCTAATATATGATGATCATGGTTTTTTCTTAGCTATAGAAGCTTGGAATCATTCAGACTATTTGTGTAGACATTATGTAATGAATAGTTTATATGATTCATTGTATGATGTATGTAGCAAAATTAAGTCTGCTAAGGAGCTGAGGCATGCCTTGGAACAAAACTATGAGTGATGTCGATAAGAAGAAATTCCTGCTAGTGAATTGTGAGTCACCTGTGTTGACTTAAAGATGATCGATAACAAAGCACGTATGAAACCGGTAATAGATGTAGAACTCCTCCTCGAGAGTATCCATGCCGAGAAGTTGGAACTCACCGAGGCATTTCCGGTAAAGTTACCCTTAACGTGGAATATGTTCAAGGGCTACCTGAAACACAAGGGAAAGGAGATTACCATGGTTGATTTAATCAAGAGAATCAACGTGCACGAACAATACATGAGTATTGCACAGGGAGTTCCAATCGTCCCCATGAACAAAATGTTCTCCGCCAAGGCAAATGTGGTGGAGCATGGGCAGACCTCAACCAGACATGACGTCAAAGGCAAACAAAAGAAGAAAAAATGATTGATTCAGGGTCCTAAGGGTAGTGTCTAGAAGAAGTAGGAATCCCAACCACAAGGATTGATTGGTTCTTGTTAAAATTGTGGTAAGATTGGCCATAAATCTAATGCTTGTAGGTTTCCTAAGCAAAAGGATACCAACCTGATGCATGGAATCACCGAAGACCTTGATGAAATTGAATTGACAACAATTGTGCCTGAGGTATGCATCACTGATTCCATAAAGATGTTCGAGCTTCTATCCAAACTTTTGTGATTTCTAAGTCTCCAGCTCAAATTTTTGTTAAAGTACGAGTCGAGGTATTATTCAGTTCGATTAAGGGAAATAGTGTGTTTGTTTTGCCTTAACGACACTGTTTTAATGTAGCCAAATTTCTCTCACACTATCCTATTATGTTAAGAGGGGGAAATTGCGTAAAGGAGACCATGTTTTTCGTGGGACTCAATCTATAACGAAAAAAATATTTTCTTTAATCTTTTATAAGGACAATTTCATCATTTTGTAAAGTTGCATGTTAGTATAGGGTTTATGCAGTTTATATCATTTTAGTATTTGATCCGGAAATATTATTATATTATAATATATTCCTCTATTAGTAATAATCCCAAGGCTATTTTTTGTTTAAAATGATACAGGAGACGTAAGAACCGTATCAGTTCAATAATTTGTAAAATATTTTATAATAATTTCAATGGAAAATATTTGAACACTTTCTGTTTCAGAAAAATGCTTGCAAACAACAGTAATGTTGACATCTGTGTTGGAGCATTGCCTAAGACTAATGTTCCTATTGCATCATGGAACGCATCCGTCGTTGCGTCGACCGAAGTGGGTGATCATGACTTATCTTACTGAACTATGCATGCAGAAAAACCCGATAAGTTTGACGGGTCCAACTTCAAGAGGTGGTAGGAGGAAATGATGTTTTATCTAACCACTCTGAGTTGCGCACGATTCCTGATGGAAGAACCACCAACTCAAGGCAAAATATGATGATCATGGTTTTTTCTTAGCTATAGAAGCTTGGAATCATTCAGACTATTTGTGTAGACATTATGTAATGAATAGTTTATATGATGTATGTAGCAAAATTAAGTCTGCTAAGGAGCTGAGACATGCCTTGGAACAAAACTATGAGTGATGTCGATAAGAAGAAATTCCTGCTAGTGAATTGTAAGTCACCTGTCTTGACTTAAAGATGATCGATAACAAAGAACGTATGAAACCGGTAATAGATGTAGAACTCCTCCTCAAGAGTATCCATGCCGAGAAGTTGGAACTCACCGAGGCATTTCCGGTAAAGTTACCCTTAACGTGGAATATGTTCAAGGGCTACCTGAAACACAAGGGAAATGAGATTACCATGGTTGATTTAATTAAAAGAATCAACGTGCACGAACAATACATGAGTATTGCACAGGGAGTTCCAATTGTCCCCATGAACACAATTTTCTCCGCCAAGGCAAATGTGGTGGAGCATGGGCATACCTCAACCAGACATGACGTCAAAGGCAAACAAAAGAAGCAAAAATGATTGATTCAGGGTCCTAAGGGTAGTGTCTATAAGAAGTAGGAATCCCAACCACAAGGATTTATTGGTTCTTGTTAAAATTGTGGTAAGATTGGCCATAAATCTAATGCTTGTAGGTTTCCTAAGCAAAAGGATACCAACCTGATGCATGGAATCACCGAAGACCTTGATGAAATTGAATTGACAACAATTGTGCCTGAGGTATGCATCACTGATTCCATAAAGATGTTCGAGCTTCTATCCAAACTTTTGTGATTTCTAAGTCTCCAGCTCAAATTTTTGTTAAAGTACGAATCGAGGTATTATTCAGTTCGATTAAGGGAAATAGTGTGTTTGTTTTGCCTTAACGACACTGTTTTAATGTAGCCAAATTTCTCTCACACTATCCTATTATGTTAAGAGGGGGAAATTGCGTAAAGGAGACCATGTTTTTCGTGGGACTCAATCTATAACGAAAAAAATATTTTCTTTAATCTTTTATAAGGACAATTTCATCATTTTGTAAAGTTGCATGTTAGTATAGGGTTTATGCAGTTTATATCATTTTAGTATTTGATCCGGAAATATTATTATATTATAATATATTCCTCTATTAGTAATAATCCCAAGGCTATTTTTTGTTTAAAATGATACAGGAGACCTAAGAACCGTATCAGTTCAATAATTTGTAAAATATTTTATAATAATTTCAATGGAAAGTATTTTAACACTTTCTGTTTCAGAAAAATGCTTGCAAACAACAGTAATGTTGACATCTGTGTTGGAGCATTGACTAAGACTAATGTTCCTATTGCATCATGGAACGCATCCGTCGTTGCGTCGACCGAAGTGGGTGATCATGACTTATCTTACTGAACTATGCATGCAGAAAAACCCGATAAGTTTGACGGGTCCAACTTCAAGAGGTGGTAGGAGGAAATGATGTTTTATCTAACCACTCTGAGTTGCGCACGATTCCTGATGGAAGAACCACCAACTCAAGGCAAAATATGATGATCATGGTTTTTTCTTAGCTATAGAAGCTTGGAATCATTCAGACTATTTGTGTAGACAATATGTAATGAATAGTTTATATGATGTATGTAGCAAAATTAAGTCTGCTAAGGAGCTGAGACATGCCTTGGAACAAAACTATGAGTGATGTCGATAAGAAGAAATTCCTGCTAGTGAATTGTGAGTCACCTGTGTTGACTTAAAGATGATCGATAACAAAGAACGTATGAAACCGGTAATAGATGTAGAACTCCTCCTCAAGAGTATCCATGCCGAGAAGTTGGAACTCACCGAGGCATTTCCGGTAAAGTTACCCTTAACGTGGAATATGTTCAAGGGCTACCTGAAACACAAGGGAAATGAGATTACCATGGTTGATTTAATTAAAAGAATCAACGTGCACGAACAATACATGAGTATTGCACAGGGAGTTCCAATTGTCCCCATGAACACAATTTTCTCCGCCAAGGCAAATGTGGTGGAGCATGGGCATACCTCAACCAGACATGACGTCAAAGGCAAACAAAAGAAGCAAAAATGATTGATTCAGGGTCCTAAGGGTAGTGTCTATAAGAAGTAGAAATCCCAACCACAAGGATTTATTGGTTCTTGTTAAAATTGTGGTAAGATTGGCCATAAATCTAATGCTTGTAGGTTTCCTAAGCAAAAGGATACCAACATGATGCAGGGAATCACCGAAGACCTTGATGAAATTGAATTGACAATAATTGTGCCTGAGGTAAGCATCACTGATTCCATAAAGATGTTCGATCTTCTATCCAAACTTTTGTGATTTCTAAGTCTCCAGCTCAAATTTTTGTTAAAGTACGAATCGAGGTATTATTTAGTTCGATTAAGGGAAATAGTGTGTCTGTTTTGCCTTAACGACACTGTTTTAACGTAGCCAAATTTCTATCACACTATCCTATTATGTTAAGAGGGGGAAATTGCGTAAAGGAGACCATGTTTTTCGTGGGACTCAATCTATAACGAAAAAAATATTTTCTTTAATCTTTTATAAGGACAATTTCATCATTTTGTAAAGTTGCATGTCAGTATAGGGTTTATGCAGTTTATATCATTTTAGTATTTGATCCGGAAATATTATTATATTATAATATATTCCTCTATTAGTAATAATCCCAAGGCTATTTTTTGTTTAAAATGATACAGGAGACCTAAGAACCGTATCAGTTCAATAATTTGTAAAATATTTTATAATAATTTCAATGGAAAATATTTTAACACTTTCTATTTCAGAAAAATGCTTGCAAACAACAGTAATGTTGACATCTGTGTTGGAGCATTGACTAAGACTAATGTTCCTATTGCATCATGGAACGCATCCGTCGTTGCGTCGACCGAAGTGGGTAATCATGACTTATCTTACTGAACTATGCATGCAGAAAAACCCGATAAGTTTGACGGGTCCAACTTCAAGAGGTGGTAGGAGGAAATGATGTTTTATCTAACCACTCTGAGTTGCGCACGATTCCTAATGGAAGAACCACCAACTCAAGGCTAATATGATGATCATGGTTTTTTCTTAGCTATAGAAGCTTGGAATCATTCAGACTATTTGTGTAGACATTATGTAATGAATAGTTTATATGATTCATTGTATGATGTATGTAGCAAACTTAAGTCTGCTAAGGAGGTGAGGCATGCCTTGGAACAAAAATATGAGTGATGTCGATAAGAAGAAATTCCTGCTAGTGAATTGTGAGTCACCTGTGTTGACTTAAACATGATCGATAACAAAGCACGTATGAAACCGGTAATAGATGTAGAACTCCTCCTCAAGAGTATCCATGCCGAGAAGTTGGAACTCACCGAGGCATTTCCGGTAAAGTTACCCTTAACGTGGAATATGTTCAAGGGCTACCTGAAACACAAGGGAAATGAGATTACCATGGTTGATTTAATTAAAAGAATCAACGTGCACGAACAATACATGAGTATTGCACAGGGAGTTCCAATTGTCCCCATGAACACAATTTTCTCCGCCAAGGCAAATGTGGTGGAGCATGGGCATACCTCAACCAGACATGACGTCAAAGGCAAACAAAAGAAGCAAAAATGATTGATTCAGGGTCCTAAGGGTAGTGTCTATAAGAAGTAGGAATCCCAACCACAAGGATTTATTGGTTCTTGTTAAAATTGTGGTAAGATTGGCCATAAATCTAATGCTTGTAGGTTTCCTAAGCAAAAGGATACCAACCTGATGCATGGAATCACCGAAGACCTTGATGAAATTGAATTGACAACAATTGTGCCTGAGGTATGCATCACTGATTCCATAAAGATGTTCGAGCTTCTATCCAAACTTTTGTGATTTCTAAGTCTCCAGCTCAAATTTTTGTTAAAGTACGAGTCGAGGTATTATTCAGTTCGATTAAGGGAAATAGTGTGTTTGTTTTGCCTTAACGACACTGTTTTAATGTAGCCAAATTTCTCTCACACTATCCTATTATGTTAAGAGGGGGAAATTGCGTAAAGGAGACCATGTTTTTCGTGGGACTCAATCTATAACGAAAAAAATATTTTCTTTAATCTTTTATAAGGACAATTTCATCATTTTGTAAAGTTGCATGTTAGTATAGGGTTTATGCAGTTTATATCATTTTAGTATTTGATCCGGAAATATTATTATATTATAATATATTCCTCTATTAGTAATAATCCCAAGGCTATTTTTTGTTTAAAATGATACAGGAGACGTAAGAACCGTATCAGTTCAATAATTTGTAAAATATTTTATAATAATTTCAATGGAAAATATTTGAACACTTTCTGTTTCAGAAAAATGCTTGCAAACAACAGTAATGTTGACATCTGTGTTGGAGCATTGCCTAAGACTAATGTTCCTATTGCATCATGGAACGCATCCGTCGTTGCGTCGACCGAAGTGGGTGATCATGACTTATCTTACTGAACTATGCATGCAGAAAAACCCGATAAGTTTGACGGGTCCAACTTCAAGAGGTGGTAGGAGGAAATGATGTTTTATCTAACCACTCTGAGTTGCGCACGATTCCTGATGGAAGAACCACCAACTCAAGGCAAAATATGATGATCATGGTTTTTTCTTAGCTATAGAAGCTTGGAATCATTCAGACTATTTGTGTAGACATTATGTAATGAATAGTTTATATGATGTATGTAGCAAAATTAAGTCTGCTAAGGAGCTGAGACATGCCTTGGAACAAAACTATGAGTGATGTCGATAAGAAGAAATTCCTGCTAGTGAATTGTAAGTCACCTGTCTTGACTTAAAGATGATCGATAACAAAGAACGTATGAAACCGGTAATAGATGTAGAACTCCTCCTCAAGAGTATCCATGCCGAGAAGTTGGAACTCACCGAGGCATTTCCGGTAAAGTTACCCTTAACGTGGAATATGTTCAAGGGCTACCTGAAACACAAGGGAAATGAGATTACCATGGTTGATTTAATTAAAAGAATCAACGTGCACGAACAATACATGAGTATTGCACAGGGAGTTCCAATTGTCCCCATGAACACAATTTTCTCCGCCAAGGCAAATGTGGTGGAGCATGGGCATACCTCAACCAGACATGACGTCAAAGGCAAACAAAAGAAGCAAAAATGATTGATTCAGGGTCCTAAGGGTAGTGTCTATAAGAAGTAGGAATCCCAACCACAAGGATTTATTGGTTCTTGTTAAAATTGTGGTAAGATTGGCCATAAATCTAATGCTTGTAGGTTTCCTAAGCAAAAGGATACCAACCTGATGCATGGAATCACCGAAGACCTTGATGAAATTGAATTGACAACAATTGTGCCTGAGGTATGCATCACTGATTCCATAAAGATGTTCGAGCTTCTATCCAAACTTTTGTGATTTCTAAGTCTCCAGCTCAAATTTTTGTTAAAGTACGAATCGAGGTATTATTCAGTTCGATTAAGGGAAATAGTGTGTTTGTTTTGCCTTAACGACACTGTTTTAATGTAGCCAAATTTCTCTCACACTATCCTATTATGTTAAGAGGGGGAAATTGCGTAAAGGAGACCATGTTTTTCGTGGGACTCAATCTATAACGAAAAAAATATTTTCTTTAATCTTTTATAAGGACAATTTCATCATTTTGTAAAGTTGCATGTTAGTATAGGGTTTATGCAGTTTATATCATTTTAGTATTTGATCCGGAAATATTATTATATTATAATATATTCCTCTATTAGTAATAATCCCAAGGCTATTTTTTGTTTAAAATGATACAGGAGACCTAAGAACCGTATCAGTTCAATAATTTGTAAAATATTTTATAATAATTTCAATGGAAAGTATTTTAACACTTTCTGTTTCAGAAAAATGCTTGCAAACAACAGTAATGTTGACATCTGTGTTGGAGCATTGACTAAGACTAATGTTCCTATTGCATCATGGAACGCATCCGTCGTTGCGTCGACCGAAGTGGGTGATCATGACTTATCTTACTGAACTATGCATGCAGAAAAACCCGATAAGTTTGACGGGTCCAACTTCAAGAGGTGGTAGGAGGAAATGATGTTTTATCTAACCACTCTGAGTTGCGCACGATTCCTGATGGAAGAACCACCAACTCAAGGCAAAATATGATGATCATGGTTTTTTCTTAGCTATAGAAGCTTGGAATCATTCAGACTATTTGTGTAGACAATATGTAATGAATAGTTTATATGATGTATGTAGCAAAATTAAGTCTGCTAAGGAGCTGAGACATGCCTTGGAACAAAACTATGAGTGATGTCGATAAGAAGAAATTCCTGCTAGTGAATTGTGAGTCACCTGTGTTGACTTAAAGATGATCGATAACAAAGAACGTATGAAACCGGTAATAGATGTAGAACTCCTCCTCAAGAGTATCCATGCCGAGAAGTTGGAACTCACCGAGGCATTTCCGGTAAAGTTACCCTTAACGTGGAATATGTTCAAGGGCTACCTGAAACACAAGGGAAATGAGATTACCATGGTTGATTTAATTAAAAGAATCAACGTGCACGAACAATACATGAGTATTGCACAGGGAGTTCCAATTGTCCCCATGAACACAATTTTCTCCGCCAAGGCAAATGTGGTGGAGCATGGGCATACCTCAACCAGACATGACGTCAAAGGCAAACAAAAGAAGCAAAAATGATTGATTCAGGGTCCTAAGGGTAGTGTCTATAAGAAGTAGAAATCCCAACCACAAGGATTTATTGGTTCTTGTTAAAATTGTGGTAAGATTGGCCATAAATCTAATGCTTGTAGGTTTCCTAAGCAAAAGGATACCAACATGATGCAGGGAATCACCGAAGACCTTGATGAAATTGAATTGACAATAATTGTGCCTGAGGTAAGCATCACTGATTCCATAAAGATGTTCGATCTTCTATCCAAACTTTTGTGATTTCTAAGTCTCCAGCTCAAATTTTTGTTAAAGTACGAATCGAGGTATTATTTAGTTCGATTAAGGGAAATAGTGTGTCTGTTTTGCCTTAACGACACTGTTTTAACGTAGCCAAATTTCTATCACACTATCCTATTATGTTAAGAGGGGGAAATTGCGTAAAGGAGACCATGTTTTTCGTGGGACTCAATCTATAACGAAAAAAATATTTTCTTTAATCTTTTATAAGGACAATTTCATCATTTTGTAAAGTTGCATGTCAGTATAGGGTTTATGCAGTTTATATCATTTTAGTATTTGATCCGGAAATATTATTATATTATAATATATTCCTCTATTAGTAATAATCCCAAGGCTATTTTTTGTTTAAAATGATACAGGAGACCTAAGAACCGTATCAGTTCAATAATTTGTAAAATATTTTATAATAATTTCAATGGAAAATATTTTAACACTTTCTATTTCAGAAAAATGCTTGCAAACAACAGTAATGTTGACATCTGTGTTGGAGCATTGACTAAGACTAATGTTCCTATTGCATCATGGAACGCATCCGTCGTTGTGTCGACCGAAGTGGGTGATCATGACTTATCTTACTGAACTATGCATGCAGAAAAACCCGATAAGTTTGACGGGTCCAACTTCAAGAGGTGGTAGGAGGAAATGATGTTTTATCTAACCACTCTGAGTTGCGCACGATTCCTGATGGAAGAACCACCAACTCAAGGCTAATATGATGATCATGGTTTTTTCTTAGCTATAGAAGCTTGGAATCGTTCAGACTATTTGTGTAGACATTATGTAATGAATAGTTTATATGATTCATTGTATGATGTATGTAGCAAAATTAAGTCTGCTAAGGAGCTGAGGCATGCCTTGGAACAAAACTATGAGTGATGTCGATAAGAAGAAATTCCTGCTAGTGAATTGTGAGTCACCTGTGTTGACTTAAAGATGATCGATAACAAAGCACGTATGAAACCGGTAATAGATGTAGAACTCCTCCTCAAGAGTATCCATGCCGAGAAGTTGGAACTCACCGAGGCATTTCCGGTAAAGTTACCCTTAACGTGGAATATGTTCAAGGGCTACCTGAAACACAAGGGAAAGGAGATTACCATGGTTGATTTAATTAAGAAATCAACGTGCACGAACAATACATTAGTATTGCACAGGGAGTTCCAATTGTCCCCATGAACACAATGTTCTCCGCCAAGGCAAATGTGGTGGAGCATGGGCAGACCTCAACCAGACATGACGTCAAAGGCAAACAAAAGAAGCAAAAATGATTGATTCAGGTTCCTAAGGGTAGTGTCTAGAAGAAGTAGGAATCCCAACCACAAGGATTTATTGGTTCTTGTTAAAATTGTGGTAAGATTGGACATATATCTAATGCTTGTAGGTTTCCTAAGCAAAAGGATACCAACCTGATGCATGGAATCACCGAAGACCTTGATGAAATTGAATTGACAACAATTGTGCCTGAGGTAAGCATCACTTATTCCATAAAGATGTTCGAGCTGCTATCCAAACTTTTGTGATTTCTAAGTCTCCAGCTCAAGTTTTTGTTAAAGTACGAGTCGAGGTATTATTCAGTTCGATTAAGGGAAATAGTGTGTTTGTTTTGCCTTAACGACACTGTTTTAAGAGGGGGAAATTGCGTAAAGGAGACCATGTTTGTCGTGGGACTCAATCTATAACCAAAAAAATATTTTCTTTAATCTTTTATAAGGACAATTTCATCATTTTGTAAAGTTGCATGTCAGTATAGGGTTTATGCAGTTTATATCATTTTAGTATTTGATCCGGAAATATTATTATATTATAATATATTCATCTATTAGTAATAATCATAAGGCTATTTTTGTTTAAAATGATACAGGAGACGTAAGAACCGTATCAGTTCAATAATTTGTAAAATATTTTATAATAATTTCAATGGAAAATATTGTAACACTTTCTATTTCAGAAAAATGCTTGCAAACAGCAGTAATGTTGACATCTGTGTTGGAGCATTGACTAAGACTAATGTTCCTATTGCATCATGGAGCACATCCGTCGTTGCGTCGACCGAAGTGGGTGATCATGACTTATGTTACTGAACTATGCATGCAGAAAAACCCGATAAGTTTGACAGGTCCAACTTCAAGAGGTGGTAGGAGGAAATGATATTTTATCTAACCATTTTGAGTTGCGCACGATTCCTAATGGAAGAACCACCAACTCAAGGCTAATATGATGATCATGGTTTTTTCTTAGCTATAGAAGCTTGGAATCATTCAGACTATTTGTGTAGACAGTATGTAATGAATAGTTTATATGATTCATTGTATGATGTATGTAGCAAAATTAAGTCTGCTAAGGAGCTGAGGCATGCCTTGGAACAAAACTATGAGTGATGTCGATAAAAAGAAATTCATGCTAGTGAATTGTGAGTCACCTGTGTTGACTTAAAGATGATCGATAACAAAGCACGTATGAAACCGGTAATAGATGTAGAACTCCTCCACAAGAGTATCCATGCCGAGAAGTTGGAACTCACAGAGGCATTTCCGGTAAAGTTCCCTTAACGTGGAATATGTTCAAGGGCTACCTGAAACACAAGGGAAAGGAGATTACCACGGTTGATTTAATCAAGAGAATCAACGTGCACGAACAATACATGAGTATTGCACAGGGAGTTCCAATCGTCCCCATGAACAAAATGTTCTCCGCCAAGGCAAATGTGGTGGAGCATGGGCAGACCTCAACCAAACATGACGTCAAAGGCAAACAAAAGAAGCAAAAATGATTGATCCAGGGTCCTAAGGGTAGTGTCTAGAAGAAGTAGGAATCCCAACCACAAGGATTGATTGGTTCTTATTAAAATTGTGGTAAGATTGGCCATAAATCTAATGCTTGTAGGTTTCTTAAGCAAAAGGATACCAACCTGATGCAGGGAATCATCGAAGACCTTGATGAAATTGAATTGACAACAATTGTGCCTGAGGTATGCATCACTGATTCCATAAAGATGTTCGAGCTTCTTTCCAAACTTTTGTGATTTCTAAGTCTCCAGCTCAAATTTTTGTTAAAGTACGAGTCGAGGTATTATTCAGTTCGATTAAGTGAAATAGTGTGTTTGTTTTGCCTTAACGACACTGTTTTAACGTAGCCAAATTTCTCTCACACTATCCTATTATGTTAACAGGGGGAAATTGCGTAAAGGAGACCATGTTTTTCGTGGGACTCAATCTATAACGAAAAAAATATTTTCTTTAATCTTTTATAAGGACAATTTCATCATTTTGTAAAGTTGCATGTTAGTATAGGGTTTATGCAGTTTATATCATTTTAGTATTTGATCCGGAAATATTATTATATTATAATATATTCCTCTATTAGTAATAATCCCAAGGCTATTTTTTGTTTAAAATGATACAGGAGACCTAAGAACCGTATCAGTTCAATAATTTGTAAAATATTTTATAATAATTTCAATGGAAAATATTTTAACACTTTCTATTTCAGAAAAATGCTTGCAAACAACAGTAATGTTGACATCTGTGTTGGAGCATTGACTAAGACTAATGTTCCTATTGCATCATGGAACGCATCCGTCGTTGTGTCGACCGAAGTGGGTGATCATGACTTATCTTACTGAACTATGCATGCAGAAAAACCCGATAAGTTTGACGGGTCCAACTTCAAGAGGTGGTAGGAGGAAATGATGTTTTATCTAACCACTCTGAGTTGCGCACGATTCCTGATGGAAGAACCACCAACTCAAGGCTAATATGATGATCATGGTTTTTTCTTAGCTATAGAAGCTTGGAATCGTTCAGACTATTTGTGTAGACATTATGTAATGAATAGTTTATATGATTCATTGTATGATGTATGTAGCAAAATTAAGTCTGCTAAGGAGCTGAGGCATGCCTTGGAACAAAACTATGAGTGATGTCGATAAGAAGAAATTCCTGCTAGTGAATTGTGAGTCACCTGTGTTGACTTAAAGATGATCGATAACAAAGCACGTATGAAACCGGTAATAGATGTAGAACTCCTCCTCAAGAGTATCCATGCCGAGAAGTTGGAATTCACCGAGGCATTTCCGGTAAAGTTACCCTTAACGTGGAATATGTTCAAGGGCTACCTGAAACACAAGGGAAAGGAGATTACCATGGTTGATTTAATTAAGAAATCAACGTGCACGAACAATACATGAGTATTGCACAGGGAGTTCCAATTGTCCCCATGAACACAATGTTCTCCGCCAAGGCAAATGTGGTGGAGCATGGGCAGACCTCAACCAGACATGACGTCAAAGGCAAACAAAAGAAGCAAAAATGATTGATTCAGGTTCCTAAGGGTAGTGTCTAGAAGAAGTAGGAATCCCAACCACAAGGATTTATTGGTTCTTGTTAAAATTGTGGTAAGATTGGACATAAATCTAATGCTTGTAGGTTTCCTAAGCAAAAGGATACCAACCTGATGCATGGAATCACCGAAGACCTTGATGAAATTGAATTGACAACAATTGTGCCTGAGGTAAGCATCACTTATTCCATAAAGATGTTCGAGCTGCTATCCAAACTTTTGTGATTTCTAAGTCTCCAGCTCAAATTTTTGTTAAAGTACGAGTCGAGGTATTATTCAGTTCGATTAAGGGAAATAGTGTGTTTGTTTTGCCTTAACGACACTGTTTTAAGAGGGGGAAATTGCGTAAAGGAGACCATGTTTGTCGTGGGACTCAATCTATAACCAAAAAAATATTTTCTTTAATCTTTTATAAGGACAATTTCATCATTTTGTAAAGTTGCATGTCAGTATAGGGTTTATGCAGTTTATATCATTTTAGTATTTGATCCGGAAATATTATTATATTATAATATATTCATCTATTAGTAATAATCATAAGGCTATTTTTGTTTAAAATGATACAGGAGACGTAAGAACCGTATCAGTTCAATAATTTGTAAAATATTTTATAATAATTTCAATGGAAAATATTGTAACACTTTCTATTTCAGAAAAATGCTTGCAAACAG
Source organism: Chamaenerion angustifolium (assembly GCA_946814005.1). Classification (NCBI taxonomy): domain Eukaryota; kingdom Viridiplantae; phylum Streptophyta; class Magnoliopsida; order Myrtales; family Onagraceae; genus Chamaenerion; species Chamaenerion angustifolium. Next base: position 23,286,294 of record OX328271.1, on the reverse strand, counting down.
CAGTAATGTTGACATCTGTGTTGGAGCATTGACTAAGACTAATGTTCCTATTGCATCATGGAGCACATCCGTCGTTGCGTCGACCGAAGTGGGTGATCATGACTTATGTTACTGAACTATGCATGCAGAAAAACCCGATAAGTTTGACGGGTCCAACTTCAAGAGGTGGTAGGAGGAAATGATGTTTTATCTAACCACTCTGAGTTGCGCACGATTCCTGATGGAAGAACCACCAACTCAAGGCTAATATGATGATCATGGTTTTTTCTTAGCTATAGAAGCTTGGAATCGTTCAGACTATTTGTGTAGACATTATGTAATGAATAGTTTATATGATTCATTGTATGATGTATGTAGCAAAATTAAGTCTGCTAAGGAGCTGAGGCATGCCTTGGAACAAAACTATGAGTGATGTCGATAAGAAGAAATTCCTGCTAGTGAATTGTGAGTCACCTGTGTTGACTTAAAGATGATCGATAACAAAGCACGTATGAAACCGGTAATAGATGTAGAACTCCTCCTCAAGAGTATCCATGCCGAGAAGTTGGAATTCACCGAGGCATTTCCGATAAAGTTACCCTTAACGTGGAATATGTTCAAGGGCTACCTGAAACACAAGGGAAAGGAGATTACCATGGTTGATTTAATTAAGAAATCAACGTGCACGAACAATACATGAGTATTGCACAGGGAGTTCCAATTGTCCCCATGAACACAATGTTCTCCGCCAAGGCAAATGTGGTGGAGCATGGGCAGACCTCAACCAGACATGACGTCAAAGGCAAACAAAAGAAGCAAAAATGATTGATTCAGGTTCCTAAGGGTAGTGTCTAGAAGAAGTAGGAATCCCAACCACAAGGATTTATTGGTTCTTGTTAAAATTGTGGTAAGATTGGACATAAATCTAATGCTTGTAGGTTTCCTAAGCAAAAGGATACCAACCTGATGCATGGAATCACCGAAGACCTTGATGAAATTGAATTGACAACAATTGTGCCTGAGGTAAGCATCACTTATTCCATAAAGATGTTCGAGCTGCTATCCAAACTTTTGTGATTTCTAAGTCTCCAGCTCAAATTTTTGTTAAAGTACGAGTCGAGGTATTATTCAGTTCGATTAAGGGAAATAGTGTGTTTGTTTTGCCTTAACGACACTGTTTTAAGAGGGGGAAATTGCGTAAAGGAGACCATGTTTGTCGTGGGACTCAATCTATAACCAAAAAAATATTTTCTTTAATCTTTTATAAGGACAATTTCATCATTTTGTAAAGTTGCATGTCAGTATAGGGTTTATGCAGTTTATATCATTTTAGTATTTGATCCGGAAATATTATTATATTATAATATATTCATCTATTAGTAATAATCATAAGGCTATTTTTGTTTAAAATGATACAGGAGACGTAAGAACCGTATCAGTTCAATAATTTGTAAAATATTTTATAATAATTTCAATGGAAAATATTGTAACACTTTCTATTTCAGAAAAATGCTTGCAAACAGCAGTAATGTTGACATCTGTGTTGGAGCATTGACTAAGACTAATGTTCCTATTGCATCATGGAGCACATCCGTCGTTGCGTCGACCGAAGTGGGTGATCATGACTTATGTTACTGAACTATGCATGCAGAAAAACCCGATAAGTTTGACAGGTCCAACTTCAAGAGGTGGTAGGAGGAAATGATATTTTATCTAACCATTTTGAGTTGCGCACGATTCCTAATGGAAGAACCACCAACTCAAGGCTAATATGATGATCATGGTTTTTTCTTAGCTATAGAAGCTTGGAATCATTCAGACTATTTGTGTAGACAGTATGTAATGAATAGTTTATATGATTCATTGTATGATGTATGTAGCAAAATTAAGTCTGCTAAGGAGCTGAGGCATGCCTTGGAACAAAACTATGAGTGATGTCGATAAAAAGAAATTCCTGCTAGTGAATTGTGAGTCACCTGTGTTGACTTAAAGATGATCGATAACAAAGCACGTATGAAACCGGTAATAGATGTAGAACTCCTCCACAAGAGTATCCATGCCGAGAAGTTGGAACTCACAGAGGCATTTCCGGTAAAGTTCCCTTAACGTGGAATATGTTCAAGGGCTACCTGAAACACAAGGGAAAGGAGATTACCACGGTTGATTTAATCAAGAGAATCAACGTGCACGAACAATACATGAGTATTGCACAGGGAGTTCCAATCGTCCCCATGAACAAAATGTTCTCCGCCAAGGCAAATGTGGTGGAGCATGGGCAGACCTCAACCAAACATGACGTCAAAGGCAAACAAAAGAAGCAAAAATGATTGATCCAGGGTCCTAAGGGTAGTGTCTAGAAGAAGTAGGAATCCCAACCACAAGGATTGATTGGTTCTTATTAAAATTGTGGTAAGATTGGCCATAAATCTAATGCTTGTAGGTTTCTTAAGCAAAAGGATACCAACCTGATGCAGGGAATCACCGAAGACCTTGATGAAATTGAATTGACAACAATTGTGCCTGAGGTATGCATCACTGATTCCATAAAGATGTTCGAGCTTCTTTCCAAACTTTTGTGATTTCTAAGTCTCCAGCTCAAATTTTTGTTAAAGTACGAGTCGAGGTATTATTCAGTTCGATTAAGTGAAATAGTGTGTTTGTTTTGCCTTAACGACACTGTTTTAACGTAGCCAAATTTCTCTCACACTATCCTATTATGTTAACAGGGGGAAATTGCGTAAAGGAGACCATGTTTTTCGTGGGACTCAATCTATAACGAAAAAAATATTTTCTTTAATCTTTTATAAGGACAATTTCATCATTTTGTAAAGTTGCATGTCAGTATAGGGTTTATGCAGTTTATATCATTTTAGTATTTGATCCGGAAATATTATTATATTATAATATATTCCTCTATTAGTAATAATCCCAAGGCTATTTTTTGTTTAAAATGATACAGGAGACGTAAGAACCGTATCAGTTCAATAATTTGTAAAATATTTTATAATAATTTCAATGGAAAATATTGTAACACTTTCTATTTCAGAAAAATGCTTGCAAACAGCAGTAATGTTGACATCTGTGTTGTAGCATTGACTAAGACTAATGTTCCTATTGCATCATGGAGCACATCCGTCGTTGCGTCGACCGAAGTGGGTGATCATGACTTATGTTACTGAACTATGCATGCAGAAAAACCCGATAAGTTTGACAGGTCCAACTTCAAGAGGTGGTAGGAGGAAATGATATTTTATATAACCATTTTGAGTTGCGCACGATTCCTGATGGAAGAACCACCAATTCAAGGCTAATATGATGATCATGGTTTTTTCTTAGCTATAGAAGCTTGGAATCATTCAGACTATTTGTGTAGACATTATGTAATGAATAGTTTATATGATTCATTGTATGATGTATGTAGCAAAATTAAGTCTGCTAAGGAGCTGAGGCATGCCTTGGAACAAAACTATGAGTGATGTCGATAAAAAGAAATTCCTGCTAGTGAATTGTGAGTCACCTGTGTTGACTTAAAGATGATCGATAACAAAGCACGTATGAAACCGGTAATAGATGTAGAACTCCTCCTCAAGAGTATCCATGCCGAGAAGTTGGAACTCACCGAGGCATTTCCGGTAAAGTTACCCTTAACGTGGAATATGTTCAAGGGCTACCTAAAACACAAGGGAAAGGAGATTACCATGGTTGATTTAATCAAGAGAATCAACGTGCACGAACAATACATGAGTATTGCACAGGGAGTTCCAACCGTCCCCATGAACACAATGTTCTCCGCCAAGGCAAATGTGGTGGAGCATGGGTAGACGTCAACCGGATATGACGTCAAAGGCAAACAAAGGAAGCAAAAATGATTGATTCAGGGTCCTAAGGGTAGTGTCTAGAAGAAGTAGGAATCCCAACCACAAGGATTGAATGGTTCTTGTTAAAATTGTGGTAAGATTGGCCATAAATCTAATGCTTGTAAGTTTCCTAAGCAAAAGGATACCAACCTGATGCAGGGAATCACCGAAGACCTTGATGAAATTGAATTGACAACAATTGTGCCTGAGGTAAGCATCACTGATTCCATAAAGATGTTCGAGGTTCTATCCAAACTTTTGTGATTTCTAAGTCTCCAGCTCAAATTTTTGTTAAAGTACGAGTCGATGTATTTTTCAGTTCGATTAAGGGAAATAGTGTGTTTGTTTTGCCTTAACGACACTGTTTTAACGTAGCCAAATTTCTCTCACACTATCCTATTATGTTAAGAGGGGGAAATTGCGTAAAGGAGACCATGTTTTTCGTGGGACTCAATCTATAACGAAAAAAATATTTTCTTTAATCTTTTATAAGGACAATTTCATCATTTTGTAAAGTTGCATGTCAGTATAGGGTTTATGCAGTTTATATCATTTTAGTATTTGATCCGGAAATATTATTATATTATAATATATTCCTCTATTAGTAATAATCCCAATGCTATTTTTTGTTTAAAATGATACAGGAGACGTAAGAACCGTATCAGTTCAATAATTTGTAAAATATTTTATAATAATTTCAATGGAAAATATTGTAACACTTTCTATTTCAGAAAAATGCTTGCAAACAGCAGTAATGTTGACATCTGTGTTGGAGCATTGACTAAGACTAATGTTCCTATTGCATCATGGAGCACATCCGTCGTTGCGTCGACCGAAGTGGGTGATCATGACTTATGTTACTGAACTATGCATGCAGAAAAACCCTATAAGTTTGACAGGTCCAACTTCAAGAGGTGGTAGGAGAAAATGATGTTTTATCTAACCACTCTGAATTGCGACGATTCCTGATGGAAGAACCACCAACTCAAGGCTAATATGATGATCATGGTTTTTTCTTAGCTATAGAAGCTTGGAATCGTTCAGACTATTTGTGTAGACATTATGTAATGAATAGTTTATATGATTCATTGTATGATGTATGTAGCAAAATTAAGTCTGCTAAGGAGCTGAGGCATGCCTTGGAACAAAACTATGAGTGATGTCGATAAGAAGAGATTCCTGCTAGTGAATTGTGAGTCACCTGTGTTGACTTAAAGATGATCGATAACAAAGCACGTATGAAACCGGTAATAGATGTAGAACTCCTCCTCAAGAGTATCCATGCCGAGAAGTTGGAACTCACCGAGGCATTTCCGGTAAAGTTACCCTTAACGTGGAATATGTTCAAGGGCTACCTGAAACACAAGGGAAAGGAGATTACCATGGTTGATTTAATTAAGAGAATCAACGTGCACGAACAATGGATGAGTATTGCACAGGGAGTTCCAATCGTCCCCATGAACAAAATGTTCTCCGCCAAGGCAAATGTGGTGGAGCATGGCAGACCTCAACCAGACATGACATCAAAGGCAAACAAAAGAAGCAAAAATGATTGATTCAGGGTCCAAAGGGTAGTGTCTAGAAGAAGTAGGAATCCCAACCACAAGGATTTATTGGTTCTTGTTAAACTTGTGGTAAGATTGGCCATAAATCTAATGCTTGTAGGTTTCCTAAGCAAAAGGATACCAACCTGATGCAGGGAATCACCGAAGACCTTGATGAAATTGAATTGACAACAATTGTGCCTGAGGTATGCATCACTGATTCCATAAAGATGTTCGAGCTTCTATCCAAACTTTTGTGATTTCTAAGTCTCTAGCTCAAATTTTTGTTAAAGTACGAGTCAAGGTATTATTCAGTTCGATTAAGGGAAATAGTGTGTTTGTTTTGCCTTAACGACACTGTTTTAACGTAGCCAAATTTCTCTCACACTATCCTATTATGTTAAGAGGGGGAAATTGCGTAAAGGAGACCATGTTTTTCGTGGGACTCAATCTATAACGAAAAAAATATTTTCTTCAATCTTTTATAAGGAAAATTTCATCATTTTGTAAAGTTGCATGTCAGTATAGGGTTTATGCAGTTTAAATCATTTTAGTATTTGATCCGGAAATATTATTATATTATAATATATTACTCTATTAGTAATAATCCCAAGGCTATTTTTTGTTTAAAATGATACAGGAGACCTAAGAACCGTATCAGTTCAATAATTTGTAGAATATTTTATAATAATTTCAATGGAAAATATTTTAACACTTTCTATTTCAGAAAAATGCTTGCAAACAATAGTAATGTTGACATCTGTGTTGGAGCATTGACTAAGACTAATGTTCCTATTGCATCATGAAACGCATCCGCCGTTGCGTCGACCGAAGTGTGTGATCAAGACTTATCTTACTGAACTATGCATGCAGAAAAACCCGATAAGATTGACGGGTCCAACTTCAAGAGGTGGTAGGAGGAAATGATGTTTTATCTAACCACTCTAGGTTGCGCACGATTCCTGATGGAAGAACCACCAACTCAAGGCTAATATGATGATCATGGTTTTTTATTAACTATAGAAGCTTGGAATCATTCAGACTATTTGTGTAGACATTATGTAATGAATAGTTTATATGATTCATTGTATGATGTATGTAGCAAAATTAAGTCTGCTAAGGAGCTGAGGCATGCCTTGGAACAAAACTATGAGTGATGTCGATAATAAGAAATTCCTGCTAGTGAATTGTGAGTCACCTGTGTTGACTTAAAGATGATCGATAACAAAGCACGTATGAAACCGGTAATAGATGTAGAACTCCTCCTCAAGAGTATCCATGCCGAGAAGTTGGAACTCACCGAGGCATTTCCGGTAAAGTTACCCTTAACGTGGAATATGTTCAAGGGCTACCTGAAACACAAGGGAAAGGAGATTACCATGGTTGATTTAATTAAGAGAATCAACGTGCACGAACAATACATGAGTATTGCACAGGGAGTTCCAATCGTCCTCATGAACACAATGTTCTCCGCCAAGGCAAATGTGGTGGAGCATGGGCAGACCTCAACCGGACATGACGTCAAAGGCAAACAAAAGAAGCAAAAATGATTGATTCAGGGTCCTAAGGGTAGTGTCTAGAAGAAGTAGGAATCCCAACCACAAGGATTGATTGGTTCTTGTTAAAATTGTGGTAAGATTGGCCATAAATCTAATGCTTGTAGGTTTCCTAAGCAAAAGGATACCAACCTGATGCAGGGAATCACCGAAGACTTTGATGAAATTGAATTGACAACAATTGTGCCTGAGGTAAGCATCACTGATTCCATAAAGATGTTCGAGCTTCTATCCAAACTTTTGTGATTTCTAAGTCTCCAGCTCAAATTTTTGTTAAAGTACGAGTCGAGGTATTATTCAGTTCGATTAAGGGAAATAGTGTGTTTGTTTTGCCTTAACGACACTGTTTTAAGAGGGGGAAATTGCGTAAAGGAGACAATGTTTTTCGTGGGACTCAATTTATAACGAAAAAAATTTTCTTTAATCTTTTATAAGGACAATTTCATCATTTTGTAAAGTTGCATGTCAGTATAGGGTTTATGCAGTTTATATCATTTTAGTATTTGATTTGGAAATATTATTATATTATAATATATTCCTCTATTAGTAATAATCCCAAGGCTATTTTTTGTTTAAAATGATACAGGAGACCTAAGAACCGTATCAGTTCAATAATTTGTAAAATATTTTATAATAATTTCAATGGAAAATATTTTAACACTTTCTATTTCAGAAAAATGCTTGCAAACAACAGTAATGTTGACATCTGTGTTGGAGCATTGACTAAGACTAATGTTCCTATTGCATCATGGAACGCATCCGTCGTTGCGTCGACCGAAGTGGGTAATCATGACTTATCTTACTGAACTATGCATGCAGAAAAACCCGATAAGTTTGACGGGTCCAACTTCAAGAGGTGGTAGGAGGAAATGATGTTTTATCTAACCACTCTGAGTTGCGCACGATTCCTAATGGAAGAACCACCAACTCAAGGCTAATATGATGATCATGGTTTTTTCTTAGCTATAGAAGCTTGGAATCATTCAGACTATTTGTGTAGACATTATGTAATGAATAGTTTATATGATTCATTGTATGATGTATGTAGCAAACTTAAGTCTGCTAAGGAGGTGAGGCATGCCTTGGAACAAAAATATGAGTGATGTCGATAAGAAGAAATTCCTGCTAGTGAATTGTGAGTCACCTGTGTTGACTTAAACATGATCGATAACAAAGCACGTATGAAACCGGTAATAGATGTAGAACTCCTCCTCAAGAGTATCCATGCCGAGAAGTTGGAACTCACCGAGGCATTTCCGGTAAAGTTACCCTTAACGTGGAATATGTTCAAGGGCTACCTGAAACACAAGGGAAAGGAGATTACCATGGTTGATTTAATCAAGAGAATCAACGTGCACGAACAATACATGAGTATTGCACAGGGAGTTCCAATCGTCCCCATGAACACAATGTTCTCCGCCAAGGCAAATGTGGTGGAGCATGGGCAGACCTCAACCGGACATGACGTCAAAGGCAAACAAAAGAAGCAAAAATGATTGATTCAGGGTCCTAAGGGTAGTGTCTAGAAGAAGTAGGAATCCCAACCACAAGGATTTATTGGGTCTTGTTAAAATTGTGGTAAGATTGGCCATAAATCTAATGCTTGTAGGTTTCCTAAGCAAAAGGATACCAACCTGATGTAGGGAATCACCGAAGACCTTGATGAAATTGAATTGACAACAATTGTGCCTGAGGTAAGCATCACTGATTCCATAAAGATGTTCGAGCTTCTATCCAAACTTTTGTGATTTCTAAGTCTCCAGCTCAAATTTTTGTTAAAGTACGAGTCGAGGTATTATTCAGTTCGATTAAGGGACATAGTGTGTTTGTTTTGCCTTAACGACACTGTTTTAATGTAGCCAAATTTCTCTCACACTATCCTATTATGTTAAGAGGGGGAAATTGCGTAAAGGAGACCATGTTTTTCGTGGGACTCAATCTATAACGAAAAAAATATTTTCTTTAATCTTTTATAAGGACAATTTCATCATTTTGTAAAGTTGCATGTCAGTATAGGGTTTATGCAGTTTATATCATTTTAGTATTTGATCCGGAAATATTATTATATTATAATATATTCCTCTATTAGTAATAATCCCAAGGCTATTTTTTGTTTAAAATGATACAGGAGACCTAAGAACCGTATCAGTTCAATAATTTGTAAAATATTTTATAATAATTTTAATGGAAAATATTTTAACACTTTCTATTTCAGAAAAATGCTTGCAAACAACAGTAATGTTGACATCTGTGTTGGAGCATTGACTAAGACTAATGTTCCTATTGCATCATGGAACGCATCCGTCGTTGCGTCGACCGAAGTGGGTAATCATGACTTATCTTACTGAACTATGCATGCAGAAAAACCCGATAAGTTTGACGGGTCCAACTTCAAGAGGTGGTAGGAGGAAATGATGTTTTATCTAACCACTCTGAGTTGCGCACGATTCCTAATGGAAGAACCACCAACTCAAGGCTAATATGATGATCATGGTTTTTTCTTAGCTATAGAAGCTTGGAATCATTCAGACTATTTGTGTAGACATTATGTAATGAATAGTTTATATGATTCATTGTATGATGTATGTAGCAAAATTAAGTCTGCTAAGGAGGTGAGGCATGCCTTGGAACAAAACTATGAGTGATGTCGATAAGAAGAAATTCCTGCTAGTGAATTGTGAGTCACCTGTGTTGACTTAAAGATGATCGATAACAAAGCACGTATGAAACCGGTAATAGATGTAGAACTCCTCCTCAAGAGTATCCATGCCGAGAAGTTGGAACTCACCGAGGCATTTCCGGTAAAGTTACCCTTAACGTGGAATATGTTCAAGGGCTACCTGAAACACAAGGGAAAGGATATTACCATGGTTGATTTAATCAAGAGAATCAACGTGCACGAACAATACATGAGTATTGCACAGGGAGTTCCAATCGTCCCCATGAACACAATGTTCTCCGCCAAGGCAAATGTGGTGGAGCATGGGCAGACCTCAACCGGACATGACGTCAAAGGCAAACAAAAGAAGCAAAAATGATTGATTCAGGGTCCTAAGGGTAGTGTCTAGAAGAAGTAGGAATCCCAACCACAAGGATTTATTGGTTCTTGTTAAAATTGTGGTAAGATTGGCCATAAATCTAATGCTTGTAGGTTTCCTAAGCAAAAGGATACCAACCTGATGCAGGGAATCACCGAAGACCTTGATGAAATTGAATTGACAACAATTGTGCCTGAGGTAAGCATTACTGATTCCATAAAGATGTTCGAGCTTCTATCCAAACTTTTGTGATTTCTAAGTCTCCAGCTCAAATTTTTGTTAAAGTACGAGTCGAGGTATTATTCAGTTCGATTAAGGGACATAGTGTGTTTGTTTTGCCTTAACGACACTGTTTTAATGTAGCCAAATTTCTCTCACACTATCCTATTATGTTAAGAGGGGGAAATTGCGTAAAGGAGACTATGTTTTTCGTGGGACTCAATCTATAACGAAAAAAAATTTTCTTTAATCTTTTATAAGGACAATTTCATCATTTTGTAAAGTTGCATGTCAGTATAGGGTTTATGCAGTTTATATCATTTTAGTATTTGATCCGGAAATATTATTATATTATAATATATTCCTCTATTAGTAATAATCCCAAGGCTATTTTTTGTTTAAAATGATACAGGAGACCTAAGAACCGTATCAGTTCAATAATTTGTAAAATATTTTATAATAATTTCAATGGAAAATATTTTAACACTTTCTATTTCAGAAATATGCTTGCAAACAACAGTAATGTTGACATCTGTGTTGGAGCATTAACTAAGACTAATGTTCCTATTGCATTATGGAACGCATCCGTCGTTGCGTCGACCGAAGTGGGTAATCATGACTTATCTTACTGAACTATGCATGCAGAAAAACCCGATAAGTTTGACGGGTCCAACTTCAAGAGGTGGTAGGAGGAAATGATGTTTTATCTAACCACTCTGAGTTGCGCACGATTCCTAATGGAAGAACCACCAACTCAAGGCTAATATGATGATCATGGTTTTTTCTTAGCTATAGAAGCTTGGAATCATTCAGACTATTTGTGTAGACATTATGTAATGAATAGTTTATATGATTCATTGTATGATGTATGTAGCAAAATTAAGTCTGCTAAGGAGGTGAGGCATGCCTTGGAACAAAACTATGAGTGATGTCGATAAGAAGAAATTCCTGCTAGTGAATTGTGAGTCACCTGTGTTGACTTAAAGATGATCGATAACAAAGAACGTATGAAACCGGTAATAGATGTAGAACTCCTCCTCAAGAGTATCCATGCCGAGAAGTTGGAACTCACCGAGGCATTTCCGGTAAAGTTACCCTTAACGTGGAATATGTTCAAGGGCTACCTGAAACACAAGGGAAAGGAGATTACCATGGTTGATTTAATTAAGAGAATCAACGTGCACGAACAATACATGAGTATTGCACAGGGAGTTCCAATCGTCCTCATGAACACAATGTTCTCCGCCAAGGCAAATGTGGTGGAGCATGGGCAGACCTCAACCGGACATGACGTCAAAGGCAAACAAAAGAAGCAAAAATGATTGATTCAGGGTCCTAAGGGTAGTGTCTAGAAGAAGTAGGAATCCCAACCACAAGGATTGATTGGTTCTTGTTAAAATTGTGGTAAGATTGGCCATAAATCTAATGCTTGTAGGTTTCCTAAGCAAAAGGATACCAACCTGATGCAGGGAATCACCGAAGACTTTGATGAAATTGAATTGACAACAATTGTGCCTGAGGTAAGCATCACTGATTCCATAAAGATGTTCGAGCTTCTATCCAAACTTTTGTGATTTCTAAGTCTCCAGCTCAAATTTTTGTTAAAGTACGAGTCGAGGTATTATTCAGTTCGATTAAGGGAAATAGTGTGTTTGTTTTGCCTTAACGACACTGTTTTAAGAGGGGGAAATTGCGTAAAGGAGACAATGTTTTTCGTGGGACTCAATCTATAACGAAAAAAATATTTTCTTTAATCTTTTATAAGGACAATTTCATCATTTTGTAAAGTTGCATGTCAGTATAGGGTTTATGCAGTTTATATCATTTTAGTATTTGATTTGGAAATATTATTATATTATAATATATTCCTCTATTAGTAATAATCCCAAGGCTATTTTTTGTTTAAAATGATACAGGAGACCTAAGAACCGTATCAGTTCAATAATTTGTAAAATATTTTATAATAATTTCAATGGAAAATATTTTAACACTTTCTATTTCAGAAAAATGCTTGCAAACAACAGTAATGTTGACATCTGTGTTGGAGCATTGACTAAGACTAATGTTCCTATTGCATCATGGAACGCATCCGTCGTTGCGTCGACCGAAGTGGGTAATCATGACTTATCTTACTGAACTATGCATGCAGAAAAACCCGATAAGTTTGACGGGTCCAACTTCAAGAGGTGGTAGGAGGAAATGATGTTTTATCTAACCACTCTGAGTTGCGCACGATTCCTAATGGAAGAACCACCAACTCAAGGCTAATATGATGATCATGGTTTTTTCTTAGCTATAGAAGCTTGGAATCATTCAGACTATTTGTGTAGACATTATGTAATGAATAGTTTATATGATTCATTGTATGATGTATGTAGCAAAATTAAGTCTGCTAAGGAGGTGAGGCATGCCTTGGAACAAAACTATGAGTGATGTCGATAAGAAGAAATTCCTGCTAGTGAATTGTGAGTCACCTGTGTTGACTTAAAGATGATCGATAACAAAGAACGTATGAAACCGGTAATAGATGTAGAACTCCTCCTCAAGAGTATCCATGCCGAGAAGTTGGAACTCACCGAGGCATTTCCGGTAAAGTTACCCTTAACGTGGAATATGTTCAAGGGCTACCTGAAACACAAGGGAAAGGAGATTACCATGGTTGATTTAATTAAGAGAATCAACGTGCACGAACAATACATGAGTATTGCACAGGGAGTTCCAATCGTCCTCATGAACACAATGTTCTCCGCCAAGGCAAATGTGGTGGAGCATGGGCAGACCTCAACCGGACATGACGTCAAAGGCAAACAAAAGAAGCAAAAATGATTGATTCAGGGTCCTAAGGGTAGTGTCTAGAAGAAGTAGGAATCCCAACCACAAGGATTGATTGGTTCTTGTTAAAATTGTGGTAAGATTGGCCATAAATCTAATGCTTGTAGGTTTCCTAAGCAAAAGGATACCAACCTGATGCAGGGAATCACCGAAGACTTTGATGAAATTGAATTGACAACAATTGTGCCTGAGGTAAGCATCACTGATTCCATAAAGATGTTCGAGCTTCTATCCAAACTTTTGTGATTTCTAAGTCTCCAGCTCAAATTTTTGTTAAAGTACGAGTCGAGGTATTATTCAGTTCGATTAAGGGAAATAGTGTGTTTGTTTTGCCTTAACGACACTGTTTTAAGAGGGGGAAATTGCGTAAAGGAGACAATGTTTTTCGTGGGACTCAATCTATAACGAAAAAAATATTTTCTTTAATCTTTTATAAGGACAATTTCATCATTTTGTAAAGTTGCATGTCAGTATAGGGTTTATGCAGTTTATATCATTTTAGTATTTGATTTGGAAATATTATTATATTATAATATATTCCTCTATTAGTAATAATCCCAAGGCTATTTTTTGTTTAAAATGATACAGGAGACCTAAGAACCGTATCAGTTCAATAATTTGTAAAATATTTTATAATAATTTCAATGGAAAATATTTTAACACTTTCTATTTCAGAACAATGCTTGCAAACAACAGTAATGTTGACATCTGTGTTGGAGCATTGACTAAGACTAATGTTCCTATTGCATCATGGAACGCATCCGTCGTTGCGTCGACCGAAGTGGGTAATCATGACTTATCTTACTGAACTATGCATGCAGAAAAACCCGATAAGTTTGACGGGTCCAACTTCAAGAGGTGGTAGGAGGAAATGATGTTTTATCTAACCACTCTGAGTTGCGCACGATTCCTAATGGAAGAACCACCAACTCAAGGCTAATATGATGATCATGGTTTTTTCTTAGCTATAGAAGCTTGGAATCATTCAGACTATTTGTGTAGACATTATGTAATGAATAGTTTATATGATTCATTGTATGATGTATGTAGCAAACTTAAGTCTGCTAAGGAGGTGAGGCATGCCTTGGAACAAAAATATGAGTGATGTCGATAAGAAGAAATTCCTGCTAGTGAATTGTGAGTCACCTGTGTTGACTTAAACATGATCGATAACAAAGCACGTATGAAACCGGTAATAGATGTAGAACTCCTCCTCAAGAGTATCCATGCCGAGAAGTTGGAACTCACCGAGGCATTTCCGGTAAAGTTACCCTTAACGTGGAATATGTTCAAGGGCTACCTGAAACACAAGGGAAAGGAGATTACCATGGTTGATTTAATCAAGAGAATCAACGTGCACGAACAATACATGAGTATTGCACAGGGAGTTCCAATCGTCCCCATGAACACAATGTTCTCCGCCAAGGCAAATGTGGTGGAGCATGGGCAGACCTCAACCGGACATGACGTCAAAGGCAAACAAAAGAAGCAAAAATGATTGATTCAGGGTCCTAAGGGTAGTGTCTAGAAGAAGTAGGAATCCCAACCACAAGGATTTATTGGGTCTTGTTAAAATTGTGGTAAGATTGGCCATAAATCTAATGCTTGTAGGTTTCCTAAGCAAAAGGATACCAACCTGATGTAGGGAATCACCGAAGACCTTGATGAAATTGAATTGACAACAATTGTGCCTGAGGTAAGCATCACTGATTCCATAAAGATGTTCGAGCTTCTATCCAAACTTTTGTGATTTCTAAGTCTCCAGCTCAAATTTTTGTTAAAGTACGAGTCGAGGTATTATTCAGTTCGATTAAGGGACATAGTGTGTTTGTTTTGCCTTAACGACACTGTTTTAATGTAGCCAAATTTCTCTCACACTATCCTATTATGTTAAGAGGGGGAAATTGCGTAAAGGAGACCATGTTTTTCGTGGGACTCAATCTATAACGAAAAAAATATTTTCTTTAATCTTTTATAAGGACAATTTCATCATTTTGTAAAGTTGCATGTCAGTATAGGGTTTATGCAGTTTATATCATTTTAGTATTTGATCCGGAAATATTATTATATTATAATATATTCCTCTATTAGTAATAATCCCAAGGCTATTTTTTGTTTAAAATGATACAGGAGACCTAAGAACCGTATCAGTTCAATAATTTGTAAAATATTTTATAATAATTTCAATGGAAAATATTTTAACACTTTCTATTTCAGAAAAATGCTTGCAAACAACAGTAATGTTGACATCTGTGTTGGAGCATGGACTAAGACTAATGTTCCTATTGCATCATGGAACGCATCCGTCGTTGCGTCGACCGAAGTGGGTAATCATGACTTATCTTACTGAACTATGCATGCAGAAAAACCCGATAAGTTTGACGGGTCCAACTTCAAGAGGTGGTAGGAGGAAATGATGTTTTATCTAACCACTCTGAGTTGCGCACGATTCCTAATGGAAGAACCACCAACTCAAGGCTAATATGATGATCATGGTTTTTTCTTAGCTATAGAAGCTTGGAATCATTCAGACTATTTGTGTAGACATTATGTAATGAATAGTTTATATGATTCATTGTATGATGTATGTAGCAAAATTAAGTCTGCTAAGGAGGTGAGGCATGCCTTGGAACAAAACTATGAGTGATGTCGATAAGAAGAAATTCCTGCTAGTGAATTGTGAGTCACCTGTGTTGACTTAAAGATGATCGATAACAAAGCACGTATGAAACCGGTAATAGATGTAGAACTCCTCCTCAAGAGTATCCATGCCGAGAAGTTGGAACTCACCGAGGCATTTCCGGTAAAGTTACCCTTAACGTGGAATATGTTCAAGGGCTACCTGAAACACAAGGGAAAGGAGATTACCATGGTTGATTTAATCAAGAGAATCAACGTGCACGAACAATACATGAGTATTGCACAGGGAGTTCCAATCGTCCCCATGAACACAATGTTCTCCGCCAAGGCAAATGTGGTGGAGCATGGGCAGACCTCAACCGGACATGACGTCAAAGGCAAACAAAAGAAGCAAAAATGATTGATTCAGGGTCCTAAGGGTAGTGTCTAGAAGAAGTAGGAATCCCAACCACAAGGATTTATTGGTTCTTGTTAAAATTGTGGTAAGATTGGCCATAAATCTAATGCTTGTAGGTTTCCTAAGCAAAAGGATACCAACCTGATGCAGGGAATCACCGAAGACCTTGATGAAATTGAATTGACAACAATTGTGCCTGAGGTAAGCATTACTGATTCCATAAAGATGTTCGAGCTTCTATCCAAACTTTTGTGATTTCTAAGTCTCCAGCTCAAATTTTTGTTAAAGTACGAGTCGAGGTATTATTCAGTTCGATTAAGGGACATAGTGTGTTTGTTTTGCCTTAACGACACTGTTTTAATGTAGCCAAATTTCTCTCACACTATCCTATTATGTTAAGAGGGGGAAATTGCGTAAAGGAGACCATGTTTTTCGTGGGACTCAATCTATAACGAAAAAAATATTTTCTTTAATCTTTTATAAGGACAATTTCATCATTTTGTAAAGTTGCATGTCAGTATAGGGTTTATGCAGTTTATATCATTTTAGTATTTGATCCGGAAATATTATTATATTATAATATATTCCTCTATTAGTAATAATCCCAAGGCTATTTTTTGTTTAAAATGATACAGGAGACCTAAGAACCGTATCAGTTCAATAATTTGTAAAATATTTTATAATAATTTCAATGGAAAATATTTTAACACTTTCTATTTCAGAAAAATGCTTGCAAACAACAGTAATGTTGACATCTGTGTTGGAGCATGGACTAAGACTAATGTTCCTATTGCATCATGGAACGCATCCGTCGTTGCGTCGACCGAAGTGGGTAATCATGACTTATCTTACTGAACTATGCATGCAGAAAAACCCGATAAGTTTGACGGGTCCAACTTCAAGAGGTGGTAGGAGGAAATGATGTTTTATCTAACCACTCTGAGTTGCGCACGATTCCTAATGGAAGAACCACCAACTCAAGGCTAATATGATGATCATGGTTTTTTCTTAGCTATAGAAGCTTGGAATCATTCAGACTATTTGTGTAGACATTATGTAATGAATAGTTTATATGATTCATTGTATGATGTATGTAGCAAAATTAAGTCTGCTAAGGAGGTGAGGCATGCCTTGGAACAAAACTATGAGTGATGTCGATAAGAAGAAATTCCTGCTAGTGAATTGTGAGTCACCTGTGTTGACTTAAAGATGATCGATAACAAAGCACGTATGAAACCGGTAATAGATGTAGAACTCCTCCTCAAGAGTATCCATGCCGAGAAGTTGGAACTCACCGAGGCATTTCCGGTAAAGTTACCCTTAACGTGGAATATGTTCAAGGGCTACCTGAAACACAAGGGAAAGGAGATTACCATGGTTGATTTAATCAAGAGAATCAACGTGCACGAACAATACATGAGTATTGCACAGGGAGTTCCAATCGTCCCCATGAACACAATGTTCTCCGCCAAGGCAAATGTGGTGGAGCATGGGCAGACCTCAACCGGACATGACGTCAAAGGCAAACAAAAGAAGCAAAAATGATTGATTCAGGGTCCTAAGGGTAGTGTCTAGAAGAAGTAGGAATCCCAACCACAAGGATTTATTGGTTCTTGTTAAAATTGTGGTAAGATTGGCCATAAATCTAATGCTTGTAGGTTTCCTAAGCAAAAGGATACCAACCTGATGCAGGGAATCACCGAAGACCTTGATGAAATTGAATTGACAACAATTGTGCCTGAGGTAAGCATTACTGATTCCATAAAGATGTTCGAGCTTCTATCCAAACTTTTGTGATTTCTAAGTCTCCAGCTCAAATTTTTGTTAAAGTACGAGTCGAGGTATTATTCAGTTCGATTAAGGGACATAGTGTGTTTGTTTTGCCTTAACGACACTGTTTTAATGTAGCCAAATTTCTCTCACACTATCCTATTATGTTAAGAGGGGGAAATTGCGTAAAGGAGACCATGTTTTTCGTGGGACTCAATCTATAACGAAAAAAATATTTTCTTTAATCTTTTATAAGGACAATTTCATCATTTTGTAAAGTTGCATGTCAGTATAGGGTTTATGCAGTTTATACCATTTTAGTATTTGATCCGGAAATATTATTATATTATAATATATTCCTCTATTAGTAATAATCCCAAGGCTATTTTTTGTTTAAAATGATACAGGAGACCTAAGAACCGTATCAGTTCAATAATTTGTAAAATATTTTATAATAATTTCAATGGAAAATATTTTAACACTTTCTATTTCAGAAAAATGCTTGCAAACAACAGTAATGTTGACATCTGTGTTGGAGCATGGACTAAGACTAATGTTCCTATTGCATCATGGAACGCATCCGTCGTTGCGTCGACCGAAGTGGGTAATCATGACTTATCTTACTGAACTATGCATGCAGAAAAACCCGATAAGTTTGACGGGTCCAACTTCAAGAGGTGGTAGGAGGAAATGATGTTTTATCTAACCACTCTGAGTTGCGCACGATTCCTAATGGAAGAACCACCAACTCAAGGCTAATATGATGATCATGGTTTTTTCTTAGCTATAGAAGCTTGGAATCATTCAGACTATTTGTGTAGACATTATGTAATGAATAGTTTATATGATTCATTGTATGATGTATGTAGCAAAATTAAGTCTGCTAAGGAGGTGAGGCATGCCTTGGAACAAAACTATGAGTGATGTCGATAAGAAGAAATTCCTGCTAGTGAATTGTGAGTCACCTGTGTTGACTTAAAGATGATCGATAACAAAGCACGTATGAAACCGGTAATAGATGTAGAACTCCTCCTCAAGAGTATCCATGCCGAGAAGTTGGAACTCACCGAGGCATTTCCGGTAAAGTTACCCTTAACGTGGAATATGTTCAAGGGCTACCTGAAACACAAGGGAAAGTAGATTACCATGGTTGATTTAATCAAGAGAATCAACGTGCACGAACAATACATGAGTATTGCACAGGGAGTTCCAATCGTCCCCATGAACACAATGTTCTCCGCCAAGGCAAATGTGGTGGAGCATGGGCAGACCTCAACCGGACATGACGTCAAAGGCAAACAAAAGAAGCAAAAATGATTGATTCAGGGTCCTAAGGGTAGTGTCTAGAAGAAGTAGGAATCCCAACCACAAGGATTTATTGGTTCTTGTTAAAATTGTGGTAAGATTGGCCATAAATCTAATGCTTGTAGGTTTCCTAAGCAAAAGGATACCAACCTGATGCAGGGAATCACCGAAGACCTTGATGAAATTGAATTGACAACAATTGTGCCTGAGGTAAGCATTACTGATTCCATAAAGATGTTCGAGCTTCTATCCAAACTTTTGTGATTTCTAAGTCTCCAGCTCAAATTTTTGTTAAAGTACGAGTCGAGGTATTATTCAGTTCGATTAAGGGACATAGTGTGTTTGTTTTGCCTTAACGACACTGTTTTAATGTAGCCAAATTTCTCTCACACTATCCTATTATGTTAAGAGGGGGAAATTGCGTAAAGGAGACCATGTTTTTCGTGGGACTCAATCTATAACGAAAAAAAAATTTCTTTAATCTTTTATAAGGACAATTTCATCATTTTGTAAAGTTGCATGTCAGTATAGGGTTTATGCAGTTTATATCATTTTAGTATTTGATCCGGAAATATTATTATATTATAATATATTCCTCTATTAGTAATAATCCCAAGGCTATTTTTTGTTTAAAATGATACAGGAGACCTAAGAACCGTATCAGTTCAATAATTTGTAAAATATTTTATAATAATTTCAATGGAAAATATTTTAACACTTTCTATTTCAGAAATATGCTTGCAAACAACAGTAATGTTGACATCTGTGTTGGAGCATTAACTAAGACTAATGTTCCTATTGCATTATGGAACGCATCCGTCCTTGCGTCGACCGAAGTGGGTAATCATGACTTATCTTACTGAACTATGCATGCAGAAAAACCCGATAAGTTTGACGGGTCCAACTTCAAGAGGTGGTAGGAGGAAATGATGTTTTATCTAACCACTCTGAGTTGCGCACGATTCCTAATGGAAGAACCACCAACTCAAGGCTAATATGATGATCATGGTTTTTTCTTAGCTATAGAAGCTTGGAATCATTCAGACTATTTGTGTAGACATTATGTAATGAATAGTTTATATGATTCATTGTATGATGTATGTAGCAAAATTAAGTCTGCTAAGGAGGTGAGGCATGCCTTGGAACAAAACTATGAGTGATGTCGATAAGAAGAAATTCCTGCTAGTGAATTGTGAGTCACCTGTGTTGACTTAAAGATGATCGATAACAAAGCACGTATGAAACCGGTAATAGATGTAGAATTCCTCCTCAAGAGTATCCATGCCGAGAAGTTGGAACTCACCGAGGCATTTCCGGTAAAGTTACCCTTAACGTGGAATATGTTCAAGGGCTACCTGAAACACAAGGGAAAGGAGATTACCATGGTTGATTTAATCAAGAGAATCAACGTGCACGAACAATACATGAGTATTGCACAGGGAGTTCCAATCGTCCCCATGAACACAATGTTCTCCGCCAAGGCAAATGTGGTGGAGCATGGGCAGACCTCAACCGGACATGACGTCAAAGGCAAACAAAAGAAGCAAAAATGATTGATTCAGGGTCCTAAGGGTAGTGTCTAGAAGAAGTAGGAATCCCAACCACAAGGATTTATTGGTTCTTGTTACAATTGTGGTAAGATTGGCCATAAATCTAATGCTTGTAGGTTTCCTAAGCAAAAGGATACCAACCTGATGCAGGGAATCACCGAAGACCTTGATGAAATTGAATTGACAACAATTGTGCCTGAGGTAAGCATTACTGATTCCATAAAGATGTTCGAGCTTCTATCCAAACTTTTGTGATTTCTAAGTCTCCAGCTCAAATTTTTGTTAAAGTACGAGTCGAGGTATTATTCAGTTCGATTAAGGGACATAGTGTGTTTGTTTTGCCTTAACGACACTGTTTTAATGTAGCCAAATTTCTCTCACACTATCCTATTATGTTAAGAGGGGGAAATTGCGTAAAGGAGACCATGTTTTTCGTGGGACTCAATCTATAACGAAAAAAATATTTTCTTTAATCTTTTATAAGGACAATTTCATCATTTTGTAAAGTTGCATGTCAGTATAGGGTTTATGCAGTTTATACCATTTTAGTATTTGATCCGGAAATATTATTATATTATAATATATTCCTCTATTAGTAATAATCCCAAGGCTATTTTTTGTTTAAAATGATACAGGAGACCTAAGAACCGTATCAGTTCAATAATTTGTAAAATATTTTATAATAATTTCAATGGAAAATATTTTAACACTTTCTATTTCAGAAAAATGCTTGCAAACAACAGTAATGTTGACATCTGTGTTGGAGCATGGACTAAGACTAATGTTCCTATTGCATCATGGAACGCATCCGTCGTTGCGTCGACCGAAGTGGGTAATCATGACTTATCTTACTGAACTATGCATGCAGAAAAACCCGATAAGTTTGACGGGTCCAACTTCAAGAGGTGGTAGGAGGAAATGATGTTTTATCTAACCACTCTGAGTTGCGCACGATTCCTAATGGAAGAACCACCAACTCAAGGCTAATATGATGATCATGGTTTTTTCTTAGCTATAGAAGCTTGGAATCATTCAGACTATTTGTGTAGACATTATGTAATGAATAGTTTATATGATTCATTGTATGATGTATGTAGCAAAATTAAGTCTGCTAAGGAGGTGAGGCATGCCTTGGAACAAAACTATGAGTGATGTCGATAAGAAGAAATTCCTGCTAGTGAATTGTGAGTCACCTGTGTTGACTTAAAGATGATCGATAACAAAGCACGTATGAAACCGGTAATAGATGTAGAACTCCTCCTCAAGAGTATCCATGCCGAGAAGTTGGAACTCACCGAGGCATTTCCGGTAAAGTTACCCTTAACGTGGAATATGTTCAAGGGCTACCTGAAACACAAGGGAAAGGAGATTACCATGGTTGATTTAATCAAGAGAATCAACGTGCACGAACAATACATGAGTATTGCACAGGGAGTTCCAATCGTCCCCATGAACACAATGTTCTCCGCCAAGGCAAATGTGGTGGAGCATGGGCAGACCTCAACCGGACATGACGTCAAAGGCAAACAAAAGAAGCAAAAATGATTGATTCAGGGTCCTAAGGGTAGTGTCTAGAAGAAGTAGGAATCCCAACCACAAGGATTTATTGGTTCTTGTTAAAATTGTGGTAAGATTGGCCATAAATCTAATGCTTGTAGGTTTCCTAAGCAAAAGGATACCAACCTGATGCAGGGAATCACCGAAGACCTTGATGAAATTGAATTGACAACAATTGTGCCTGAGGTAAGCATTACTGATTCCATAAAGATGTTCGAGCTTCTATCCAAACTTTTGTGATTTCTAAGTCTCCAGCTCAAATTTTTGTTAAAGTACGAGTCGAGGTATTATTCAGTTCGATTAAGGGACATAGTGTGTTTGTTTTGCCTTAACGACACTGTTTTAATGTAGCCAAATTTCTCTCACACTATCCTATTATGTTAAGAGGGGGAAATTGCGTAAAGGAGACCATGTTTTTCGTGGGACTCAATCTATAACGAAAAAAAAATTTCTTTAATCTTTTATAAGGACAATTTCATCATTTTGTAAAGTTGCATGTCAGTATAGGGTTTATGCAGTTTATATCATTTTAGTATTTGATCCGGAAATATTATTATATTATAATATATTCCTCTATTAGTAATAATCCCAAGGCTATTTTTTGTTTAAAATGATACAGGAGACCTAAGAACCGTATCAGTTCAATAATTTGTAAAATATTTTATAATAATTTCAATGGAAAATATTTTAACACTTTCTATTTCAGAAAAATGCTTGCAAACAACAGTAATGTTGACATCTGTGTTGGAGCATGGACTAAGACTAATGTTCCTATTGCATCATGGAACGCATCCGTCGTTGCGTCGACCGAAGTGGGTAATCATGACTTATCTTACTGAACTATGCATGCAGAAAAACCCGATAAGTTTGACGGGTCCAACTTCAAGAGGTGGTAGGAGGAAATGATGTTTTATCTAACCACTCTGAGTTGCGCACGATTCCTAATGGAAGAACCACCAACTCAAGGCTAATATGATGATCATGGTTTTTTCTTAGCTATAGAAGCTTGGAATCATTCAGACTATTTGTGTAGACATTATGTAATGAATAGTTTATATGATTCATTGTATGATGTATGTAGCAAAATTAAGTCTGCTAAGGAGGTGAGGCATGCCTTGGAACAAAACTATGAGTGATGTCGATAAGAAGAAATTCCTGCTAGTGAATTGTGAGTCACCTGTGTTGACTTAAAGATGATCGATAACAAAGCACGTATGAAACCGGTAATAGATGTAGAACTCCTCCTCAAGAGTATCCATGCCGAGAAGTTGGAACTCACCGAGGCATTTCCGGTAAAGTTACCCTTAACGTGGAATATGTTCAAGGGCTACCTGAAACACAAGGGAAAGGAGATTACCATGGTTGATTTAATCAAGAGAATCAACGTGCACGAACAATACATGAGTATTGCACAGGGAGTTCCAATCGTCCCCATGAACACAATGTTCTCCGCCAAGGCAAATGTGGTGGAGCATGGGCAGACCTCAACCGGACATGACGTCAAAGGCAAACAAAAGAAGCAAAAATGATTGATTCAGGGTCCTAAGGGTAGTGTCTAGAAGAAGTAGGAATCCCAACCACAAGGATTTATTGGTTCTTGTTAAAATTGTGGTAAGATTGGCCATAAATCTAATGCTTGTAGGTTTCCTAAGCAAAAGGATACCAACCTGATGCAGGGAATCACCGAAGACCTTGATGAAATTGAATTGACAACAATTGTGCCTGAGGTAAGCATTACTGATTCCATAAAGATGTTCGAGCTTCTATCCAAACTTTTGTGATTTCTAAGTCTCCAGCTCAAATTTTTGTTAAAGTACGAGTCGAGGTATTATTCAGTTCGATTAAGGGACATAGTGTGTTTGTTTTGCCTTAACGACACTGTTTTAATGTAGCCAAATTTCTCTCACACTATCCTATTATGTTAAGAGGGGGAAATTGCGTAAAGGAGACCATGTTTTTCGTGGGACTCAATCTATAACGAAAAAAATATTTTCTTTAATCTTTTATAAGGACAATTTCATCATTTTGTAAAGTTGCATGTCAGTATAGGGTTTATGCAGTTTATATCATTTTAGTATTTGATCCGGAAATATTATTATATTATAATATATTCCTCTATTAGTAATAATCCCAAGGCTATTTTTTGTTTAAAATGATACAGGAGACCTAAGAACCGTATCAGTTCAATAATTTGTAAAATATTTTATAATAATTTCAATGGAAAATATTTTAACACTTTCTATTTCAGAAATATGCTTGCAAACAACAGTAATGTTGACATCTGTGTTGGAGCATTAACTAAGACTAATGTTCCTATTGCATTATGGAACGCATCCGTCCTTGCGTCGACCGAAGTGGGTAATCATGACTTATCTTACTGAACTATGCATGCAGAAAAACCCGATAAGTTTGACGGGTCCAACTTCAAGAGGTGGTAGGAGGAAATGATGTTTTATCTAACCACTCTGAGTTGCGCACGATTCCTAATGGAAGAACCACCAACTCAAGGCTAATATGATGATCATGGTTTTTTCTTAGCTATAGAAGCTTGGAATCATTCAGACTATTTGTGTAGACATTATGTAATGAATAGTTTATATGATTCATTGTATGATGTATGTAGCAAAATTAAGTCTGCTAAGGAGGTGAGGCATGCCTTGGAACAAAACTATGAGTGATGTCGATAAGAAGAAATTCCTGCTAGTGAATTGTGAGTCACCTGTGTTGACTTAAAGATGATCGATAACAAAGCACGTATGAAACCGGTAATAGATGTAGAACTCCTCCTCAAGAGTATCCATGCCGAGAAGTTGGAACTCACCGAGGCATTTCCGGTAAAGTTACCCTTAACGTGGAATATGTTCAAGGGCTACCTGAAACACAAGGGAAAGGAGATTACCATGGTTGATTTAATCAAGAGAATCAACGTGCACGAACAATACATGAGTATTGCACAGGGAGTTCCAATCGTCCCCATGAACACAATGTTCTCCGCCAAGGCAAATGTGGTGGAGCATGGGCAGACCTCGACCGGACATGACGTCAAAGGCAAACAAAAGAAGCAAAAATGATTGATTCAGGGTCCTAAGGGTAGTGTCTAGAAGAAGTAGGAATCCCAACCACAAGGATTTATTGGGTCTTGTTAAAATTGTGGTAAGATTGGCCATAAATCTAATGCTTGTAGGTTTCCTAAGCAAAAGGATACCAACCTGATGTAGGGAATCACCGAACACCTTGATGAAATTGAATTGACAACAATTGTGCCTGAGGTAAGCATCACTGATTCCATAAAGATGTTCGAGCTTCTATCCAAACTTTTGTGATTTCTAAGTCTCCAGCTCAAATTTTTGTTAAAGTACGAGTCGAGGTATTATTCAGTTCGATTAAGGGACATAGTGTGTTTGTTTTGCCTTAACGACACTGTTTTAATGTAGCCAAATTTCTCTCACACTATCCTATTATGTTAAGAGGGGGAAATTGCGTAAAGGAGACCATGTTTTTCGTGGGACTCAATCTATAACGAAAAAAATATTTTCTTTAATCTTTTATAAGGACAATTTCATCATTTTGTAAAGTTGCATGTCAGTATAGGGTTTATGCAGTTTATATCATTTTAGTATTTGATCCGGAAATATTATTATATTATAATATATTCCTCTATTAGTAATAATCCCAAGGCTATTTTTTGTTTAAAATGATACAGGAGACCTAAGAACCGTATCAGTTCAATAATTTGTAAAATATTTTATAATAATTTCAATGGAAAATATTTTAACACTTTCTATTTCAGAAATATGCTTGCAAACAACAGTAATGTTGACATCTGTGTTGGAGCATTAACTAAGACTAATGTTCCTATTGCATTATGGAACGCATCCGTCCTTGCGTCGACCGAAGTGGGTAATCATGACTTATCTTACTGAACTATGCATGCAGAAAAACCCGATAAGTTTGACGGGTCCAACTTCAAGAGGTGGTAGGAGGAAATGATGTTTTATCTAACCACTCTGAGTTGCGCACGATTCCTAATGGAAGAACCACCAACTCAAGGCTAATATGATGATCATGGTTTTTTCTTAGCTATAGAAGCTTGGAATCATTCAGACTATTTGTGTAGACATTATGTAATGAATAGTTTATATGATTCATTGTATGATGTATGTAGCAAAATTAAGTCTGCTAAGGAGGTGAGGCATGCCTTGGAACAAAACTATGAGTGATGTCGATAAGAAGAAATTCCTGCTAGTGAATTGTGAGTCACCTGTGTTGACTTAAAGATGATCGATAACAAAGCACGTATGAAACCGGTAATAGATGTAGAACTCCTCCTCAAGAGTATCCATGCCGAGAAGTTGGAACTCACCGAGGCATTTCCGGTAAAGTTACCCTTAACGTGGAATATGTTCAAGGGCTACCTGAAACACAAGGGAAAGGAGATTACCATGGTTGATTTAATCAAGAGAATCAACGTGCACGAACAATACATGAGTATTGCACAGGGAGTTCCAATCGTCCCCATGAACACAATGTTCTCCGCCAAGGCAAATGTGGTGGAGCATGGGCAGACCTCGACCGGACATGACGTCAAAGGCAAACAAAAGAAGCAAAATTGATTGATTCAGGGTCCTAAGGGTAGTGTCTAGAAGAAGTAGGAATCCCAACCACAAGGATTTATTGGGTCTTGTTAAAATTGTGGTAAGATTGGCCATAAATCTAATGCTTGTAGGTTTCCTAAGCAAAAGGATACCAACCTGATGTAGGGAATCACCGAAGACCTTGATGAAATTGAATTGACAACAATTGTGCCTGAGGTAAGCATCACTGATTCCATAAAGATGTTCGAGCTTCTATCCAAACTTTTGTGATTTCTAAGTCTCCAGCTCAAATTTTTGTTAAAGTACGAGTCGAGGTATTATTCAGTTCGATTAAGGGACGTAGTGTGTTTGTTTTGCCTTAACGACACTGTTTTAATGTAGCCAAATTTCTCTCACACTATCCTATTATGTTAAGAGGGGGAAATTGCGTAAAGGAGACCATGTTTTTCGTGGGACTCAATCTATAACGAAAAAAATATTTTCTTTAATCTTTTATAAGGACAATTTCATCATTTTGTAAAGTTGCATGTCAGTATAGGGTTTATGCAGTTTATATCATTTTAGTATTTGATCCGGAAATATTATTATATTATAATATATTCCTCTATTAGTAATAATCCCAAGGCTATTTTTTGTTTAAAATGATACAGGAGACCTAAGAACCGTATCAGTTCAATAATTTGTAAAATATTTTATAATAATTTCAATGGAAAATATTTTAACACTTTCTATTTCAGAAAAATGCTTGCAAACAACAGTAATGTTGACATCTGTGTTGGAGCATGGACTAAGACTAATGTTCCTATTGCATCATGGAACGCATCCATCGTTGCGTCGACCGAAGTGGGTAATCATGACTTATCTTACTGAACTATGCATGCAGAAAAACCCGATAAGTTTGACGGGTCCAACTTCAAGAGGTGGTAGGAGGAAATGATGTTTTATCTAACCACTCTGAGTTGCGCACGATTCCTAATGGAAGAACCACCAACTCAAGGCTAATATGATGATCATGGTTTTTTCTTAGCTATAGAAGCTTGGAATCATTCAGACTATTTGTGTAGACATTATGTAATGAATAGTTTATATGATTCATTGTATGATGTATGTAGCAAAATTAAGTCTGCTAAGGAGGTGAGGCATGCCTTGGAACAAAACTATGAGTGATGTCGATAAGAAGAAATTCCTGCTAGTGAATTGTGAGTCACCTGTGTTGACTTAAAGATGATCGATAACAAAGCACGTATGAAACCGGTAATAGATGTAGAACTCCTCCTCAAGAGTATCCATGCCGAGAAGTTGGAACTCACCGAGGCATTTCCGGTAAAGTTACCCTTAACGTGGAATATGTTCAAGGGCTACCTGAAACACAAGGGAAAGGAGATTACCATGGTTGATTTAATCAAGAGAATCAACGTGCACGAACAATACATGAGTATTGCACAGGGAGTTCCAATCGTCCCCATGAACACAATGTTCTCCGCCAAGGCAAATGTGGTGGAGCATGGGCAGACCTCGACCGGACATGACGTCAAAGGCAAACAAAAGAAGCAAAATTGATTGATTCAGGGTCCTAAGGGTAGTGTCTAGAAGAAGTAGGAATCCCAACCACAAGGATTTATTGGGTCTTGTTAAAATTGTGGTAAGATTGGCCATAAATCTAATGCTTGTAGGTTTCCTAAGCAAAAGGATACCAACCTGATGTAGGGAATCACCGAAGACCTTGATGAAATTGAATTGACAACAATTGTGCCTGAGGTAAGCATCACTGATTCCATAAAGATGTTCGAGCTTCTATCCAAACTTTTGTGATTTCTAAGTCTCCAGCTCAAATTTTTGTTAAAGTACGAGTCGAGGTATTATTCAGTTCGATTAAGGGACGTAGTGTGTTTGTTTTGCCTTAACGACACTGTTTTAATGTAGCCAAATTTCTCTCACACTATCCTATTATGTTAAGAGGGGGAAATTGCGTAAAGGAGACCATGTTTTTCGTGGGACTCAATCTATAACGAAAAAAATATTTTCTTTAATCTTTTATAAGGACAATTTCATCATTTTGTAAAGTTGCATGTCAGTATAGGGTTTATCCAGTTTATATCATTTTAGTATTTGATCCGGAAATATTATTATATTATAATATATTCCTCTATTAGTAATAATCTCAAGGCTATTTTTTGTTTAAAATGATACAGGAGACCTAAGAACCGTATCAGTTCAATAATTTGTAAAATATTTTATAATAATTTCAATGGAAAATATTTTAACACTTTCTATTTCAGAAAAATGCTTGCAAACAACAGTAATGTTGACATCTGTGTTGGAGCATGGACTAAGACTAATGTTCCTATTGCATCATGGAACGCATCCATCGTTGCGTCGACCGAAGTGGGTAATCATGACTTATCTTACTGAACTATGCATGCAGAAAAACCCGATAAGTTTGACGGGTCCAACTTCAAGAGGTGGTAGGAGGAAATGATGTTTTATCTAACCACTCTGAGTTGCGCACGATTCCTAATGGAAGAACCACCAACTCAAGGCTAATATGATGATCATGGTTTTTTCTTAGCTATAGAAGCTTGGAATCATTCAGACTATTTGTGTAGACATTATGTAATGAATAGTTTATATGATTCATTGTATGATGTATGTAGCAAAATTAAGTCTGCTAAGGAGGTGAGGCATGCCTTGGAACAAAACTATGAGTGATGTCGATAAGAAGAAATTCCTGCTAGTGAATTGTGAGTCACCTGTGTTGACTTAAAGATGATCGATAACAAAGCACGTATGAAACCGGTAATAGATGTAGAACTCCTCCTCAAGAGTATCCATGCCGAGAAGTTGGAACTCACCGAGGCATTTCCGGTAAAGTTACCCTTAACGTGGAATATGTTCAAGGGCTACCTGAAACACAAGGGAAAGGAGATTACCATGGTTGATTTAATCAAGAGAATCAACGTGCACGAACAATACATGAGTATTGCACAGGGAGTTCCAATCGTCCCCATGAACACAATGTTCTCCGCCAAGGCAAATGTGGTGGAGCATGGGCAGACCTCGACCGGACATGACGTCAAAGGCAAACAAAAGAAGCAAAATTGATTGATTCAGGGTCCTAAGGGTAGTGTCTAGAAGAAGTAGGAATCCCAACCACAAGGATTTATTGGGTCTTGTTAAAATTGTGGTAAGATTGGCCATAAATCTAATGCTTGTAGGTTTCCTAAGCAAAAGGATACCAACCTGATGTAGGGAATCACCGAAGACCTTGATGAAATTGAATTGACAACAATTGTGCCTGAGGTAAGCATCACTGATTCCATAAAGATGTTCGAGCTTCTATCCAAACTTTTGTGATTTCTAAGTCTCCAGCTCAAATTTTTGTTAAAGTACGAGTCGAGGTATTATTCAGTTCGATTAAGGGACGTAGTGTGTTTGTTTTGCCTTAACGACACTGTTTTAATGTAGCCAAATTTCTCTCACACTATCCTATTATGTTAAGAGGGGGAAATTGCGTAAAGGAGACCATGTTTTTCGTGGGACTCAATCTATAACGAAAAAAATATTTTCTTTAATCTTTTATAAGGACAATTTCATCATTTTGTAAAGTTGCATGTCAGTATAGGGTTTATGCAGTTTATATCATTTTAGTATTTGATCCGGAAATATTATTATATTATAATATATTCCTCTATTAGTAATAATCCCAAGGCTATTTTTTGTTTAAAATGATACAGGAGACCTAAGAACCGTATCAGTTCAATAATTTGTAAAATATTTTATAATAATTTCAATGGAAAATATTTTAACACTTTCTATTTCAGAAAAATGCTTGCAAACAACAGTAATGTTGACATCTGTGTTGGAGCATGGACTAAGACTAATGTTCCTATTGCATCATGGAACGCATCCATCGTTGCGTCGACCGAAGTGGGTAATCATGACTTATCTTACTGAACTATGCATGCAGAAAAACCCGATAAGTTTGACGGGTCCAACTTCAAGAGGTGGTAGGAGGAAATGATGTTTTATCTAACCACTCTGAGTTGCGCACGATTCCTAATGGAAGAACCACCAACTCAAGGCTAATATGATGATCATGGTTTTTTCTTAGCTATAGAAGCTTGGAATCATTCAGACTATTTGTGTAGACATTATGTAATGAATAGTTTATATGATTCATTGTATGATGTATGTAGCAAAATTAAGTCTGCTAAGGAGGTGAGGCATGCCTTGGAACAAAACTATGAGTGATGTCGATAAGAAGAAATTCCTGCTAGTGAATTGTGAGTCACCTGTGTTGACTTAAAGATGATCGATAACAAAGCACGTATGAAACCGGTAATAGATGTAGAACTCCTCCTCAAGAGTATCCATGCCGAGAAGTTGGAACTCACCGAGGCATTTCCGGTAAAGTTACCCTTAACGTGGAATATGTTCAAGGGCTACCTGAAACACAAGGGAAAGGAGATTACCATGGTTGATTTAATCAAGAGAATCAACGTGCACGAACAATACATGAGTATTGCACAGGGAGTTCCAATCGTCCCCATGAACACAATGTTCTCCGCCAAGGCAAATGTGGTGGAGCATGGGCAGACCTCGACCGGACATGACGTCAAAGGCAAACAAAAGAAGCAAAATTGATTGATTCAGGGTCCTAAGGGTAGTGTCTAGAAGAAGTAGGAATCCCAACCACAAGGATTTATTGGGTCTTGTTAAAATTGTGGTAAGATTGGCCATAAATCTAATGCTTGTAGGTTTCCTAAGCAAAAGGATACCAACCTGATGTAGGGAATCACCGAAGACCTTGATGAAATTGAATTGACAACAATTGTGCCTGAGGTAAGCATCACTGATTCCATAAAGATGTTCGAGCTTCTATCCAAACTTTTGTGATTTCTAAGTCTCCAGCTCAAATTTTTGTTAAAGTACGAGTCGAGGTATTATTCAGTTCGATTAAGGGACGTAGTGTGTTTGTTTTGCCTTAACGACACTGTTTTAATGTAGCCAAATTTCTCTCACACTATCCTATTATGTTAAGAGGGGGAAATTGCGTAAAGGAGACCATGTTTTTCGTGGGACTCAATCTATAACGAAAAAAATATTTTCTTTAATCTTTTATAAGGACAATTTCATCATTTTGTAAAGTTGCATGTCAGTATAGGGTTTATGCAGTTTATATCATTTTAGTATTTGATCCGGAAATATTATTATATTATAATATATTCCTCTATTAGTAATAATCCCAAGGCTATTTTTTGTTTAAAATGATACAGGAGACCTAAGAACCGTATCAGTTCAATAATTTGTAAAATATTTTATAATAATTTCAATGGAAAATATTTTAACACTTTCTATTTCAGAAAAATGCTTGCAAACAACAGTAATGTTGACATCTGTGTTGGAGCATGGACTAAGACTAATGTTCCTATTGCATCATGGAACGCATCCATCGTTGCGTCGACCGAAGTGGGTAATCATGACTTATCTTACTGAACTATGCATGCAGAAAAACCCGATAAGTTTGACGGGTCCAACTTCAAGAGGTGGTAGGAGGAAATGATGTTTTATCTAACCACTCTGAGTTGCGCACGATTCCTAATGGAAGAACCACCAACTCAAGGCTAATATGATGATCATGGTTTTTTCTTAGCTATAGAAGCTTGGAATCATTCAGACTATTTGTGTAGACATTATGTAATGAATAGTTTATATGATTCATTGTATGATGTATGTAGCAAAATTAAGTCTGCTAAGGAGGTGAGGCATGCCTTGGAACAAAACTATGAGTGATGTCGATAAGAAGAAATTCCTGCTAGTGAATTGTGAGTCACCTGTGTTGACTTAAAGATGATCGATAACAAAGCACGTATGAAACCGGTAATAGATGTAGAACTCCTCCTCAAGAGTATCCATGCCGAGAAGTTGGAACTCACCGAGGCATTTCCGGTAAAGTTACCCTTAACGTGGAATATGTTCAAGGGCTACCTGAAACACAAGGGAAAGGAGATTACCATGGTTGATTTAATCAAGAGAATCAACGTGCACGAACAATACATGAGTATTGCACAGGGAGTTCCAATCGTCCCCATGAACACAATGTTCTCCGCCAAGGCAAATGTGGTGGAGCATGGGCAGACCTCGACCGGACATGACGTCAAAGGCAAACAAAAGAAGCAAAATTGATTGATTCAGGGTCCTAAGGGTAGTGTCTAGAAGAAGTAGGAATCCCAACCACAAGGATTTATTGGGTCTTGTTAAAATTGTGGTAAGATTGGCCATAAATCTAATGCTTGTAGGTTTCCTAAGCAAAAGGATACCAACCTGATGTAGGGAATCACCGAAGACCTTGATGAAATTGAATTGACAACAATTGTGCCTGAGGTAAGCATCACTGATTCCATAAAGATGTTCGAGCTTCTATCCAAACTTTTGTGATTTCTAAGTCTCCAGCTCAAATTTTTGTTAAAGTACGAGTCGAGGTATTATTCAGTTCGATTAAGGGACGTAGTGTGTTTGTTTTGCCTTAACGACACTGTTTTAATGTAGCCAAATTTCTCTCACACTATCCTATTATGTTAAGAGGGGGAAATTGCGTAAAGGAGACCATGTTTTTCGTGGGACTCAATCTATAACGAAAAAAATATTTTCTTTAATCTTTTATAAGGACAATTTCATCATTTTGTAAAGTTGCATGTCAGTATAGGGTTTATGCAGTTTATATCATTTTAGTATTTGATCCGGAAATATTATTATATTATAATATATTCCTCTATTAGTAATAATCCCAAGGCTATTTTTTGTTTAAAATGATACAGGAGACCTAAGAACCGTATCAGTTCAATAATTTGTAAAATATTTTATAATAATTTCAATGGAAAATATTTTAACACTTTCTATTTCAGAAAAATGCTTGCAAACAACAGTAATGTTGACATCTGTGTTGGAGCATGGACTAAGACTAATGTTCCTATTGCATCATGGAACGCATCCATCGTTGCGTCGACCGAAGTGGGTAATCATGACTTATCTTACTGAACTATGCATGCAGAAAAACCCGATAAGTTTGACGGGTCCAACTTCAAGAGGTGGTAGGAGGAAATGATGTTTTATCTAACCACTCTGAGTTGCGCACGATTCCTAATGGAAGAACCACCAACTCAAGGCTAATATGATGATCATGGTTTTTTCTTAGCTATAGAAGCTTGGAATCATTCAGACTATTTGTGTAGACATTATGTAATGAATAGTTTATATGATTCATTGTATGATGTATGTAGCAAAATTAAGTCTGCTAAGGAGGTGAGGCATGCCTTGGAACAAAACTATGAGTGATGTCGATAAGAAGAAATTCCTGCTAGTGAATTGTGAGTCACCTGTGTTGACTTAAAGATGATCGATAACAAAGCACGTATGAAACCGGTAATAGATGTAGAACTCCTCCTCAAGAGTATCCATGCCGAGAAGTTGGAACTCACCGAGGCATTTCCGGTAAAGTTACCCTTAACGTGGAATATGTTCAAGGGCTACCTGAAACACAAGGGAAAGGAGATTACCATGGTTGATTTAATCAAGAGAATCAACGTGCACGAACAATACATGAGTATTGCACAGGGAGTTCCAATCGTCCCCATGAACACAATGTTCTCCGCCAAGGCAAATGTGGTGGAGCATGGGCAGACCTCAACCGGACATGACGTCAAAGGCAAACAAAAGAAGCAAAAATGATTGATTCAGGGTCCTAAGGGTAGTGTCTAGAAGAAGTAGGAATCCCAACCACAAGGATTTATTGGTTCTTGTTAAAATTGTGGTAAGATTGGCCATAAATCTAATGCTTGTAGGTTTCCTAAGCAAAAGGATACCAACCTGATGCAGGGAATCACCGAAGACCTTGATGAAATTGAATTGACAACAATTGTGCCTGAGGTAAGCATTACTGATTCCATAAAGATGTTCGAGCTTCTATCCAAACTTTTGTGATTTCTAAGTCTCCAGCTCAAATTTTTGTTAAAGTACGAGTCGAGGTATTATTCAGTTCGATTAAGGGACATAGTGTGTTTGTTTTGCCTTAACGACACTGTTTTAATGTAGCCAAATTTCTCTCACACTATCCTATTATGTTAAGAGGGGGAAATTGCGTAAAGGAGACCATGTTTTTCGTGGGACTCAATCTATAACGAAAAAAAAATTTCTTTAATCTTTTATAAGGACAATTTCATCATTTTGTAAAGTTGCATGTCAGTATAGGGTTTATGCAGTTTATATCATTTTAGTATTTGATCCGGAAATATTATTATATTATAATATATTCCTCTATTAGTAATAATCCCAAGGCTATTTTTTGTTTAAAATGATACAGGAGACCTAAGAACCGTATCAGTTCAATAATTTGTAAAATATTTTATAATAATTTCAATGGAAAATATTTTAACACTTTCTATTTCAGAAATATGCTTGCAAACAACAGTAATGTTGACATCTGTGTTGGAGCATTAACTAAGACTAATGTTCCTATTGCATTATGGAACGCATCCGTCCTTGCGTCGACCGAAGTGGGTAATCATGACTTATCTTACTGAACTATGCATGCAGAAAAACCCGATAAGTTTGACGGGTCCAACTTCAAGAGGTGGTAGGAGGAAATGATGTTTTATCTAACCACTCTGAGTTGCGCACGATTTAATGGAAGAACCACCAACTCAAGGCTAATATGATGATCATGGTTTTTTCTTAGCTATAGAAGCTTGGAATCATTCAGACTATTTGTGTAGACATTATGTAATGAATAGTTTATATGATTCATTGTATGATGTATGTAGCAAAATTAAGTCTGCTAAGGAGGTGAGGCATGCCTTGGAACAAAACTATGAGTGATGTCGATAAGAAGAAATTCCTGCTAGTGAATTGTGAGTCACCTGTGTTGACTTAAAGATGATCGATAACAAAGCACGTATGAAACCGGTAATAGATGTAGAACTCCTCCTCAAGAGTATCCATGCCGAGAAGTTGGAACTCACCGAGGCATTTCCGGTAAAGTTACCCTTAACGTGGAATATGTTCAAGGGCTACCTGAAACACAAGGGAAAGGAGATTACCATGGTTGATTTAATCAAGAGAATCAACGTGCACGAACAATACATGAGTATTGCACAGGGAGTTCCAATCGTCCCCATGAACACAATGTTCTCCGCCAAGGCAAATGTGGTGGAGCATGGGCAGACCTCAACCGGACATGACGTCAAAGGCAAACAAAAGAAGCAAAAATGATTGATTCAGGGTCCTAAGGGTAGTGTCTAGAAGAAGTAGGAATCCCAACCACAAGGATTTATTGGTTCTTGTTAAAATTGTGGTAAGATTGGCCATAAATCTAATGCTTGTAGGTTTCCTAAGCAAAAGGATACCAACCTGATGCAGGGAATCACCGAAGACCTTGATGAAATTGAATTGACAACAATTGTGCCTGAGGTAAGCATTACTGATTCCATAAAGATGTTCGAGCTTCTATCCAAACTTTTGTGATTTCTAAGTCTCCAGCTCAAATTTTTGTTAAAGTACGAGTCGAGGTATTATTCAGTTCGATTAAGGGACATAGTGTGTTTGTTTTGCCTTAACGACACTGTTTTAATGTAGCCAAATTTCTCTCACACTATCCTATTATGTTAAGAGGGGGAAATTGCGTAAAGGAGACCATGTTTTTCGTGGGACTCAATCTATAACGAAAAAAATATTTTCTTTAATCTTTTATAAGGACAATTTCATCATTTTGTAAAGTTGCATGTCAGTATAGGGTTTATGCAGTTTATATCATTTTAGTATTTGATCCGGAAATATTATTATATTATAATATATTCCTCTATTAGTAATAATCCCAAGGCTATTTTTTGTTTAAAATGATACAGGAGACCTAAGAACCCTATCAGTTCAATAATTTGTAAAATATTTTATAATAATTTCAATGGAAAATATTTTAACACTTTCTATTTCAGAAAAATGCTTGCAAACAACAGTAATGTTGACATCTGTGTTGGAGCATTGACTAAGACTAATGTTCCTATTGCATCATAGAACGCATCCGTCGTTGTGTCGACCGAAGTGGGTGATCATGACTTATCTTACTGAACTATGCATGCAGAAAAACCCGATAAGTTTGACGGGTCCAACTTCAAGAGGTGGTAGGAGGAAATGATGTTTTATCTAACCACTCTGAGTTGCGCACGATTCCTAATGGAAGAACCACCAACTCAAGGCTAATATGATGATCATGGTTTTTTCTTAGCTATAGAAGCTTGGAATCATTCAGACTATTTGTGTAGACATTATGTAATGAATAGTTTATATGATTCATTGTATGATGTATGTAGCAAAATTAAGTCTGCTAAGGAGGTGAGGCATGCCTTGGAACAAAACTATGAGTGATGTCGATAAGAAGAAATTCCTGCTAGTGAATTGTGAGTCACCTGTGTTGACTTAAAGATGATCGATAACAAAGCACGTATGAAACCGGTAATAGATGTAGAACTCCTCCTCAAGAGTATCCATGCCGAGAAGTTGGAACTCACCGAGGCATTTCCGGTAAAGTTACCCTTAACGTGGAATATGTTCAAGGGCTACCTGAAACACAAGGGAAAGGAGATTACCATGGTTGATTTAATCAAGAGAATCAACGTGCACGAACAATACATGAGTATTGCACAGGGAGTTCCAATCGTCCCCATGAACACAATGTTCTCCGCCAAGGCAAATGTGGTGGAGCATGGGCAGACCTCAACCGGACATGATGTCAAAGGCAAACAAAAGAAGCAAAAATGATTGATTCAGGGTCCTAAGGGTAGTGTCTAGAAGAAGTAGGAATCCCAACCACAAGGATTTATTGGTTCTTGTTAAAATTGTGGTAAGATTGGCCATAAATCTAATGCTTGTAGGTTTCCTAAGCAAAAGGATACCAACCTGATGCAGGGAATCACCGAAGACCTTGATGAAATTGAATTGACAACAATTGTGCCTGAGGTAAGCATTACTGATTCCATAAAGATGTTCGAGCTTCTATCCAAACTTTTGTGATTTCTAAGTCTCCAGTTCAACTTTTTGTTAAAGTACGAGTCGAGGTATTATTCAGTTCGATTAAGGGACATAGTGTGTTTGTTTTGCCTTAACGACACTGTTTTAATGTAGCCAAATTTCTCTCACACTATCCTATTATGTTAAGAGGGGGAAATTGCGTAAAGGAGACCATGTTTTTCGTGGGACTCAATCTATAACGAAAAAAATATTTTCTTTAATCTTTTATAAGGACAATTTCATCATTTTGTAAAGTTGCATGTCAGTATAGGGTTTATGCAGTTTATATCATTTTAGTATTTGATCCGGAAATATTATTATATTATAATATATTCCTCTATTAGTAATAATCCCAAGGCTATTTTTTGTTTAAAATGATACAGGAGACCTAAGAACCGTATCAGTTCAATAATTTGTAAAATATTTTATAATAATTTCAATGGAAAATATTTTAACACTTTCTATTGCAGAAAAATGCTTGCAAACAACAGTAATGTTGACATCTGTGTTGGAGCATTGACTAAGACTAATGTTCCTATTGCATCATGGAACGCATCCGTCGTTGCGTCGACCGAAGTGGGTGATCATGACTTATCTTACTGAACTATGCATGCAGAAAAACCCGATAAGTTTGACGGGTCCAACTTCAAGAGGTGGTAGGAGGAAATGATGTTTTATCTAACCACTCTGAGTTGCGCACGATTCCTGATGGAAGAACCACCAACTCAGGGCAAATACGATGATCATGATTTTTTCTTAGCTATAGAAGCATGGAATCATTCAGACTATTTGTGTAGACATTATGTAATGAATAGTTTATATGATTCATTGTATGATGTATGTAGCAAAATTAAGTCTGCTAAGGAGCTGAGGCATGCCTTGGAACAAAGCTATGAGTGATGTCGATAAGAAGAAATTCCTGCTAGTGAATTGTGAGTCACCTGTGTTAACTTAAAGATGATCGATAACAAAGCACGTATGAAACCGGTAATAGATGTAGAACTCCTCCTCAAGAGTATCCATGCCGAGAAGTTGGAACTCACCGAGTCATTTCCGGTAAAGTTACCCTTAACGTGGAATATGTTCAAGGGCTACCTGAAACACAAGGGAAAGGAGATTACCATGGTTGATTTAATCAAGAGAATCAACGTGCACGAACAATACATGAGTATTGCACAGGAAGTCCCAATCGTTCCCATGAACACAATGTTCTCCGCCAAGGCAAATGTGGTGGAGCATGGGCAGACCTCAACCGGACATGATGTCAAAGGCAAACAAAAGAAGCAAAAATGATTGATTCAGGGTCCTAAGGGTAGTGTCTAGAAGAAGTAGGAATCCCAACCACAAGGATTTATTGGTTCTTGTTAAAATTGTGGTAAGATTGGCCATAAATCTAATGCTTGTAGGTTTCCTAAGCAAAAGGATACCAACCTGAGGCAGGGAATCACCGAAGACCTTGATGAAATTGAATTGACAACAATTGTGCCTGAGGTAAGCATCACTGATTCCATAAAGATGTTCGAGCTTCTATCCAAACTTTTGTGATTTCTAAGTCTCCAGCTCAAATTTTTGTTAAAGTACGAGTCGAGGTATTATTCAGTTCGATTAAGGGACATAGTATGTTTGTTTTGCCTTAACGACACTGTTTTAATGTAGCCAAATTTCTCTCACACTATCCTATTATGTTAAGAGGGGGAAATTGCGTAAAGGAGACCATGTTTTTCGTGGGACTCAATCTATAACGAAAAAAAATATTTTCTTTAATCTTTTATAAGGACAATTTCATCATTTTGTAAAGTTGCATGTCAGTATAGGGTTTATGCAGTTTATATCATTTTAGTATTTGATCCGGAAATATTATTATAGTATAATATATTCCTCTATTCGTAATAATCCGAAGGCTATTTTTTGTTTAAAATGATACAGGAGACCTAAGAACCGTATCAGTTCAATAATTTGTAAAATATTTTATAATAATTTCAATGGAATATATTTTAACACTTTCTGTTTCAGAAAAATGCTTGCAAACAACAGTAATGTTGACATCTGTGTTGGAGCATTGACTAAGACTAATGTTCCTATTGCATCATGGAACGCATCCGTCGTTGCGTCGACCGAAGTGGGTGATCATGACTTATCTTACTGAACTATGCATGCAGAAAAACCCGATAAGTTTGACGGGTCCAACTTCAAGAGGTGGTAGGAGGAAATGATGTTTTATCTAACCACTCTGAGTTGCGCACGATTCCTGATGGAAGAACAACCAACTCAAGGCTAATATGACGATCATGGTTTTTTCTTAGCTATAGAAGCTTGGAATCATTCAGACTATTTGTGTAGACATTATGTAATGAATAGTTTATATGATTCATTGTATGATGTATGTAGCAAAATTAAGTCTGCTAAGGAGGTGAGGCATGCCTTGGAACAAAACTATGAGTGATGTCGATAAGAAGAAATTCCTGCTAGTGAATTGTGAGTCACCTGTGTTGACTTAAAGATGATCGATAACAAAGCACGTATGAAACCGGTAATAGATGTAGAACTCCTCCTCAAGAGTATCCATGCCGAGAAGTTGGAACTCACCGAGGCATTTCCGGTAAAGTTACCCTTAACGTGGAATATGTTCAAGGGCTACCTGAAACACAAGGGAAAGGAGATTACGATGGTTGATTTAATCAAGAGAATCAACGTGAACGAACAATACATGAGTATTGCACAGGGAGTTCCAATCGTCCCCATGAACACAATGTTCTCCGCCAAGGCAAATGTGGTGGAGCATGGGCAGACCTCAACCGGACATGATGTCAAAGGCAAACAAAAGAAGCAAAAATGATTGATTCAGGGTCCTAAGGGTAGTGTCTAGAAGAAGTAGGAATCCCAACCACAAGGATTTATTGGTTCTTGTTAAAATTGTGGTAAGATTGGCCATAAATCTAATGCTTGTAGGTTTCCTAAGCAAAAGGATACCAACCTGATGCAGGGAATCACCGAAGACCTTGATGAAATTGAATTGACAACAATTGTGCCTGAGGTAAGCATCACTGATTCCATAAAGATGTTCGAGCTTCTATCCAAACTTTTGTGATTTCTAAGTCTCCAGCTCAAAT
Organism: Chamaenerion angustifolium; assembly: GCA_946814005.1. Classification (NCBI taxonomy): domain Eukaryota; kingdom Viridiplantae; phylum Streptophyta; class Magnoliopsida; order Myrtales; family Onagraceae; genus Chamaenerion; species Chamaenerion angustifolium. The sequence goes on along the minus strand of OX328271.1, from coordinate 23,245,287 downwards.
TTTTGTTAAAGTACGAGTCGAGGTATTATTCAGTTCGATTAAGGGACATAGTGTGTTTGTTTTGCCTTAATGACACTGTTTTAATGTAGCCAAATTTCTCTCACACTATCCTATTATGTTAAGAGGGGGAAATTGCGTAAAGGAGACCATGTTTTTCGTGGGACTCAATCTATAACGAAAAAAGTATTTTCTTTAATCTTTTATAAGGACAATTTCATCATTTTGTAAAGTTGCATGTCAGTATAGGGTTTATGCAGTTTATATCATTTTAGTATTTGATCCGGAAATATTATTATATTATAATATATTCCTCTATTCGTAATAATCCGAAGGCTATTTTTTGTTTAAAATGATACAGGAGACCTAAGAACCGTATCAGTTCAATAATTTGTAAAATATTTTATAATAATTTCAATGGAATATATTTTAACACTTTCTTTTTCAGAAAAATGCTTGCAAACAACAGTAATGTTGACATCTGTGTTGGAGCATTGACTAAGACTAATGTTCCTATTGCATCATGGAACGCATCCGTCGTTGCGTCGACCGAAGTGGGTGATCATGACTTATCTTACTGAACTATGCATGCAGAAAAACCCGATAAGTTTGACGGGTCCAACTTCAAGAGGTGGTAGGAGGAAATGATGTTTTATCTAACCACTCTGAGTTGCGCACGATTCCTGATGGAAGAACAACCAACTCAAGGCTAATATGACGATCATGGTTTTTTCTTAGCTATAGAAGCTTGGAATCATTCAGACTATTTGTGTAGACATTATGTAATGAATAGTTTATATGATTCATTGTATGATGTATGTAGCAAAATTAAGTCTGCTAAGGAGGTGAGGCATGCCTTGGAACAAAACTATGAGTGATGTCGATAAGAAGAAATTCCTGCTAGTGAATTATGAGTCACCTGTGTTGACTTAAAGATGATCGATAACAAAGCACGTATGAAACCGGTAATAGATGTAGAACTCCTCCTCAAGAGTATCCATGCCGAGAAGTTGGAACTCACCGAGGCATTTCCGGTAAAGTTACCCTTAACGTGGAATATGTTCAAGGGCTACCTGAAACACAAGGGAAAGGAGATTACCATGGTTGATTTAATCAAGAGAATCAACGTGCACGAACAATACATGAGTATTGCACAGGGAGTTCCAATCGTCCCCATGAACACAATGTTCTCCGCCAAGGCAAATGTGGTGGAGCATGGGCAGACCTCAACCGGACATGATGTCAAAGGCAAACAAAAGAAGCAAAAATGATTGATTCAGGGTCCTAAGGGTAGTGTCTAGAAGAAGTAGGAATCCCAACCACAAGGATTTATTGGTTCTTGTTAAAATTGTGGTAAGATTGGCCATAAATCTAATGCTTGTAGGTTTCCTAAGCAAAAGGATACCAACCTGATGCAGGGAATCACCGAAGACCTTGATGAAATTGAATTGACAACAATTGTGCCTGAGGTAAGCATCACTGATTCCATAAAGATGTTCGAGCTTCTATCCAAACTTTTGTGATTTCTAAGTCTCCAGCTCAAATTTTTGTTAAAGTACGAGTCGAGGTATTATTCAGTTCGATTAAGGGACATAGTGTGTTTGTTTTGCCTTAATGACACTGTTTTAATGTAGCCAAATTTCTCTCACACTATCCTATTATGTTAAGAGGGGGAAATTGCGTAAAGGAGACCATGTTTTTCGTGGGACTCAATCTATAACGAAAAAAGTATTTTCTTTAATCTTTTATAAGGACAATTTCATCATTTTGTAAAGTTGCATGTCAGTATAGGGTTTATGCAGTTTATATCATTTTAGTATTTGATCCGGAAATATTATTATATTATAATATATTCCTCTATTCGTAATAATCCGAAGGCTATTTTTTGTTTAAAATGATACAGGAGACCTAAGAACCGTATCAGTTCAATAATTTGTAAAATATTTTATAATAATTTCAATGGAATATATTTTAACACTTTCTATTTCAGAAAAATGCTTGCAAACAACAGTAATGTTGACATCTGTGTTGGAGCATTGACTAAGACTAATGTTCCTATTGCATCATGGAACGCATCCGTCGTTGCGTCGACCGAAGTGGGTGATCATGACTTATCTTACTGAACTATGCATGCAGAAAAACCCGATAAGTTTGACGGGTCCAACTTCAAGAGGTGGTAGGAGGAAATGATGTTTTATCTAACCACTCTGAGTTGCGCACGATTCCTGATGGAAGAACAACCAACTCAAGGCTAATATGACGATCATGGTTTTTTCTTAGCTATAGAAGCTTGGAATCATTCAGACTATTTGTGTAGACATTATGTAATGAATAGTTTATATGATTCATTGTATGATGTATGTAGCAAAATTAAGTCTTCTAAGGAGGTGAGGCATGCCTTGGAACAAAACTATGAGTGATGTCGATAAGAAGAAATTCCTGCTAGTGAATTGTGAGTCACCTGTGTTGACTTAAAGATGATCGATAACAAAGCACGTATGAAACCGGTAATAGATGTAGAACTCCTCCTCAAGAGTATCCATGCCGAGAAGTTGGAACTCACCGAGGCATTTCCGGTAAAGTTACCCTTAACGTGGAATATGTTCAAGGGCTACCTGAAACACAAGGGAAAGGAGATTACCATGGTTGATTTAATCAAGAGAATCAACGTGCACGAACAATACATGAGTATTGCACAGGGAGTTCCAATCGTCCCCATGAACACAATGTTCTCCGCCAAGGCAAATGTGGTGGAGCATGGGCAGACCTCAACCGGACATGATGTCAAAGGCAAACAAAAGAAGCAAAAATGATTGATTCAGGGTCCTAAGGGTAGTGTCTAGAAGAAGTAGGAATCCCAACCACAAGGATTTATTGGTTCTTGTTAAAATTGTGGTAAGATTGGCCATAAATCTAATGCTTGTAGGTTTCCTAAGCAAAAGGATACCAACCTGATGCAGGGAATCACCGAAGACCTTGATGAAATTGAATTGACAACAATTGTGCCTGAGGTAAGCATCACTGATTCCATAAAGATGTTCGAGCTTCTATCCAAACTTTTGTGATTTCTAAGTCTCCAGCTCAAATTTTTGTTAAAGTACGAGTCGAGGTATTATTCAGTTCGATTAAGGGACATAGTGTGTTTGTTTTGCCTTAATGACACTGTTTTAATGTAGCCAAATTTCTCTCACACTATCCTATTATGTTAAGAGGGGGAAATTGCGTAAAGGAGACCATGTTTTTCGTGGGACTCAATCTATAACGAAAAAAGTATTTTCTTTAATCTTTTATAAGGACAATTTCATCATTTTGTAAAGTTGCATGTCAGTATAGGGTTTATGCAGTTTATATCATTTTAGTATTTGATCCGGAAATATTATTATATTATAATATATTCCTCTATTCGTAATAATCCGAAGGCTATTTTTTGTTTAAAATGATACAGGAGACCTAAGAACCGTATCAGTTCAATAATTTGTAAAATATTTTATAATAATTTCAATGGAATATATTTTAACACTTTCTATTTCAGAAAAATGCTTGCAAACAACAGTAATGTTGACATCTGTGTTGGAGCATTGACTAAGACTAATGTTCCTATTGCATCATGGAACGCATCCGTCGTTGCGTCGACCGAAGTGGGTGATCATGACTTATCTTACTGAACTATGCATGCAGAAAAACCCGATAAGTTTGACGGGTCCAACTTCAAGAGGTGGTAGGAGGAAATGATGTTTTATCTAACCACTCTGAGTTGCGCACGATTCCTGATGGAAGAACAACCAACTCAAGGCTAATATGACGATCATGGTTTTTTCTTAGCTATAGAAGCTTGGAATCATTCAGACTATTTGTGTAGACATTATGTAATGAATAGTTTATATGATTCATTGTATGATGTATGTAGCAAAATTAAGTCTGCTAAGGAGGTGAGGCATGCCTTGGAACAAAACTATGAGTGATGTCGATAAGAAGAAATTCCTGCTAGTGAATTGTGAGTCACCTGTGTTGACTTAAAGATGATCGATAACAAAGCACGTATGAAACCGGTAATAGATGTAGAACTCCTCCTCAAGAGTATCCATGCCGAGAAGTTGGAACTCACCGAGGCATTTCCGGTAAAGTTACCCTTAACGTGGAATATGTTCAAGGGCTACCTGAAACACAAGGGAAAGGAGATTACCATGGTTGATTTAATCAAGAGAATCAACGTGCACGAACAATACATGAGTATTGCACAGGGAGTTCCAATCGTCCCCATGAACACAATGTTCTCCGCCAAGGCAAATGTGGTGGAGCATGGGCAGACCTCAACCGGACATGATGTCAAAGGCAAACAAAAGAAGCAAAAATGATTGATTCAGGGTCCTAAGGGTAGTGTCTAGAAGAAGTAGGAATCCCAACCACAAGGATTTATTGGTTCTTGTTAAAATTGTGGTAAGATTGGCCATAAATCTAATGCTTGTAGGTTTCCTAAGCAAAAGGATACCAACCTGATGCAGGGAATCACCGAAGACCTTGATGAAATTGAATTGACAACAATTGTGCCTGAGGTAAGCATCACTGATTCCATAAAGATGTTCGAGCTTCTATCCAAACTTTTGTGATTTCTAAGTCTCCAGCTCAAATTTTTGTTAAAGTACGAGTCGAGGTATTATTCAGTTCGATTAAGGGACATAGTGTGTTTGTTTTGCCTTAATGACACTGTTTTAATGTAGCCAAATTTCTCTCACACTATCCTATTATGTTAAGAGGGGGAAATTGCGTAAAGGAGAACATGTTTTTCGTGGGACTCAATCTATAACGAAAAAAGTATTTTCTTTAATCTTTTATAAGGACAATTTCATCATTTTGTAAAGTTGCATGTCAGTATAGGGTTTATGCAGTTTATATCATTTTAGTATTTGATCCGGAAATATTATTATATTATAATATATTCCTCTATTCGTAATAATCCGAAGGCTATTTTTTGTTTAAAATGATACAGGAGACCTAAGAACCGTATCAGTTCAATAATTTGTAAAATATTTTATAATAATTTCAATGGAATATATTTTAACACTTTCTATTTCAGAAAAATGCTTGCAAACAACAGTAATGTTGACATCTGTGTTGGAGCATTGACTAAGACTAATGTTCCTATTGCATCATGGAACGCATCCGTCGTTGCGTCGACCGAAGTGGGTGATCATGACTTATCTTACTGAACTATGCATGCAGAAAAACCCGATAAGTTTGACGGGTCCAACTTCAAGAGGTGGTAGGAGGAAATGATGTTTTATCTAACCACTCTGAGTTGCGCACGATTCCTGATGGAAGAACAACCAACTCAAGGCTAATATGACGATCATGGTTTTTTCTTAGCTATAGAAGCTTGGAATCATTCAGACTATTTGTGTAGACATTATGTAATGAATAGTTTATATGATTCATTGTATGATGTATGTAGCAAAATTAAGTCTTCTAAGGAGGTGAGGCATGCCTTGGAACAAAACTATGAGTGATGTCGATAAGAAGAAATTCCTGCTAGTGAATTGTGAGTCACCTGTGTTGACTTAAAGATGATCGATAACAAAGCACGTATGAAACCGGTAATAGATGTAGAACTCCTCCTCAAGAGTATCCATGCCGAGAAGTTGGAACTCACCGAGGCATTTCCGGTAAAGTTACCCTTAACGTGGAATATGTTCAAGGGCTACCTGAAACACAAGGGAAAGGAGATTACCATGGTTGATTTAATCAAGAGAATCAACGTGCACGAACAATACATGAGTATTGCACAGGGAGTTCCAATTGTCCCCATGAACACAATGTTCTCCGCCAAGGCAAATGTGGTGGAGCATGGGCAGACCTCAACCGGACATGATGTCAAAGGCAAACAAAAGAAGCAAAAATGATTGATTCAGGGTCCTAAGGGTAGTGTCTAGAAGAAGTAGGAATCCCAACCACAAGGATTTATTGGTTCTTGTTAAAATTGTGGTAAGATTGGCCATAAATCTAATGCTTGTAGGTTTCCTAAGCAAAAGGATACCAACCTGATGCAGGGAATCACCGAAGACCTTGATGAAATTGAATTGACAACAATTGTGCCTGAGGTAAGCATCACTGATTCCATAAAGATGTTCGAGCTTCTATCCAAACTTTTGTGATTTCTAAGTCTCCAGCTCAAATTTTTGTTAAAGTACGAGTCGAGGTATTATTCAGTTCGATTAAGGGACATAGTGTGTTTGTTTTGCCTTAATGACACTGTTTTAATGTAGCCAAATTTCTCTCACACTATCCTATTATGTTAAGAGGGGGAAATTGCGTAAAGGAGACCATGTTTTTCGTGGGACTCAATCTATAACGAAAAAAGTATTTTCTTTAATCTTTTATAAGGACAATTTCATCATTTTGTAAAGTTGCATGTCAGTATAGGGTTTATGCAGTTTATATCATTTTAGTATTTGATCCGGAAATATTATTATATTATAATATATTCCTCTATTCGTAATAATCCGAAGGCTATTTTTTGTTTAAAATGATACAGGAGACCTAAGAACCGTATCAGTTCAATAATTTGTAAAATATTTTATAATAATTTCAATGGAATATATTTTAACACTTTCTATTTCAGAAAAATGCTTGCAAACAACAGTAATGTTGACATCTGTGTTGGAGCATTGACTAAGACTAATGTTCCTATTGCATCATGGAACGCATCCGTCGTTGCGTCGACCGAAGTGGGTGATCATGACTTATCTTACTGAACTATGCATGCAGAAAAACCCGATAAGTTTGACGGGTCCAACTTCAAGAGGTGGTAGGAGGAAATGATGTTTTATCTAACCACTCTGAGTTGCGCACGATTCCTGATGGAAGAACAACCAACTCAAGGCTAATATGACGATCATGGTTTTTTCTTAGCTATAGAAGCTTGGAATCATTCAGACTATTTGTGTAGACATTATGTAATGAATAGTTTATATGATTCATTGTATGATGTATGTAGCAAAATTAAGTCTGCTAAGGAGGTGAGGCATGCCTTGGAACAAAACTATGAGTGATGTCGATAAGAAGAAATTCCTGCTAGTGAATTGTGAGTCACCTGTGTTGACTTAAAGATGATCGATAACAAAGCACGTATGAAACCGGTAATAGATGTAGAACTCCTCCTCAAGAGTATCCATGCCGAGAAGTTGGAACTCACCGAGGCATTTCCGGTAAAGTTACCCTTAACGTGGAATATGTTCAAGGGCTACCTGAAACACAAGGGAAAGGAGATTACCATGGTTGATTTAATCAAGAGAATCAACGTGCACGAACAATACATGAGTATTGCACAGGGAGTTCCAATCGTCCCCATGAACACAATGTTCTCCGCCAAGGCAAATGTGGTGGAGCATGGGCAGACCTCAACCGGACATGATGTCAAAGGCAAACAAAAGAAGCAAAAATGATTGATTCAGGGTCCTAAGGGTAGTGTCTAGAAGAAGTAGGAATCCCAACCACAAGGATTTATTGGTTCTTGTTAAAATTGTGGTAAGATTGGCCATAAATCTAATGCTTGTAGGTTTCCTAAGCAAAAGGATACCAACCTGATGCAGGGAATCACCGAAGACCTTGATGAAATTGAATTGACAACAATTGTGCCTGAGGTAAGCATCACTGATTCCATAAAGATGTTCGAGCTTCTATCCAAACTTTTGTGATTTCTAAGTCTCCAGCTCAAATTTTTGTTAAAGTACGAGTCGAGGTATTATTCAGTTCGATTAAGGGACATAGTGTGTTTGTTTTGCCTTAATGACACTGTTTTAATGTAGCCAAATTTCTCTCACACTATCCTATTATGTTAAGAGGGGGAAATTGCGTAAAGGAGACCATGTTTTTCGTGGGACTCAATCTATAACGAAAAAAGTATTTTCTTTAATCTTTTATAAGGACAATTTCATCATTTTGTAAAGTTGCATGTCAGTATAGGGTTTATGCAGTTTATATCATTTTAGTATTTGATCCGGAAATATTATTATATTATAATATATTCCTCTATTCGTAATAATCCGAAGGCTATTTTTTGTTTAAAATGATACAGGAGACCTAAGAACCGTATCAGTTCAATAATTTGTAAAATATTTTATAATAATTTCAATGGAATATATTTTAACACTTTCTATTTCAGAAAAATGCTTGCAAACAACAGTAATGTTGACATCTGTGTTGGAGCATTGACTAAGACTAATGTTCCTATTGCATCATGGAACGCATCCGTCGTTGCGTCGACCGAAGTGGGTGATCATGACTTATCTTACTGAACTATGCATGCAGAAAAACCCGATAAGTTTGACGGGTCCAACTTCAAGAGGTGGTAGGAGGAAATGATGTTTTATCTAACCACTCTGAGTTGCGCACGATTCCTGATGGAAGAACAACCAACTCAAGGCTAATATGACGATCATGGTTTTTTCTTAGCTATAGAAGCTTGGAATCATTCAGACTATTTGTGTAGACATTATGTAATGAATAGTTTATATGATTCATTGTATGATGTATGTAGCAAAATTAAGTCTGCTAAGGAGGTGAGCCATGCCTTGGAACAAAACTATGAGTGATGTCGATAAGAAGAAATTCCTGCTAGTGAATTGTGAGTCACCTGTGTTGACTTAAAGATGATCGATAACAAAGCACGTATGAAACCGGTAATAGATGTAGAACTCCTCCTCAAGAGTATCCATGCCGAGAAGTTGGAACTCACCGAGGCATTTCCGGTAAAGTTACCCTTAACGTGGAATATGTTCAAGGGCTACCTGAAACACAAGGGAAAGGAGATTACCATGGTTGATTTAATCAAGAGAATCAACGTGCACGAACAATACATGAGTATTGCACAGGGAGTTCCAATCGTCCCCATGAACACAATGTTCTCCGCCAAGGCAAATGTGGTGGAGCATGGGCAGACCTCAACCGGACATGATGTCAAAGGCAAACAAAAGAAGCAAAAATGATTGATTCAGGGTCCTAAGGGTAGTGTCTAGAAGAAGTAGGAATCCCAACCACAAGGATTTATTGGTTCTTGTTAAAATTGTGGTAAGATTGGCCATAAATCTAATGCTTGTAGGTTTCCTAAGCAAAAGGATACCAACCTGATGCAGGGAATCACCGAAGACCTTGATGAAATTGAATTGACAACAATTGTGCCTGAGGTAAGCATCACTGATTCCATAAAGATGTTCGAGCTTCTATCCAAACTTTTGTGATTTCTAAGTCTCCAGCTCAAATTTTTGTTAAAGTACGAGTCGAGGTATTATTCAGTTCGATTAAGGGACATAGTGTGTTTGTTTTGCCTTAATGACACTGTTTTAATGTAGCCAAATTTCTCTCACACTATCCTATTATGTTAAGAGGGGGAAATTGCGTAAAGGAGACCATGTTTTTCGTGGGACTCAATCTATAACGAAAAAAGTATTTTCTTTAATCTTTTATAAGGACAATTTCATCATTTTGTAAAGTTGCATGTCAGTATAGGGTTTATGCAGTTTATATCATTTTAGTATTTGATCCGGAAATATTATTATATTATAATATATTCCTCTATTCGTAATAATCCGAAGGCTATTTTTTGTTTAAAATGATACAGGAGACCTAAGAACCGTATCAGTTCAATAATTTGTAAAATATTTTATAATAATTTCAATGGAATATATTTTAACACTTTCTATTTCAGAAAAATGCTTGCAAACAACAGTAATGTTGACATCTGTGTTGGAGCATTGACTAAGACTAATGTTCCTATTGCATCATGGAACGCATCCGTCGTTGCGTCGACCGAAGTGGGTGATCATGACTTATCTTACTGAACTATGCATGCAGAAAACCCCGATAAGTTTGACGGGTCCAACTTCAAGAGGTGGTAGGACGAAATGATGTTTTATCTAACCACTCTGAGTTGCGCACGATTCCTGATGGAAGAACAACCAACTCAAGGCTAATATGACGATCATGGTTTTTTCTTAGCTATAGAAGCTTGGAATCATTCAGACTATTTGTGTAGACATTATGTAATGAATAGTTTATATGATTCATTGTATGATGTATGTAGCAAAATTAAGTCTGCTAAGGAGGTGAGGCATGCCTTGGAACAAAACTATGAGTGATGTCGATAAGAAGAAATTCCTGCTAGTGAATTGTGAGTCACCTGTGTTGACTTAAAGATGATCGATAACAAAGCACGTATGAAACCGGTAATAGATGTAGAACTCCTCCTCAAGAGTATCCATGCCGAGAAGTTGGAACTCACCGAGGCATTTCCGGTAAAGTTACCCTTAACGTGGAATATGTTCAACGGCTACCTGAAACACAAGGGAAAGGAGATTACCATGGTTGATTTAATCAAGAGAATCAACGTGCACGAACAATACATGAGTATTGCACAGGGAGTTCCAATCGTCCCCATGAACACAATGTTCTCCGCCAAGGCAAATGTGGTGGAGCATGGGTAGACCTCAACCGGACATGATGTCAAAGGCAAACAAAAGAAGCAAAAATGATTGATTCAGGGTCCTAAGGGTAGTGTCTAGAAGAAGTAGGAATCCCAACCACAAGGATTTATTGGTTCTTGTTAAAATTGTGGTAAGATTGGCCATAAATCTAATGCTTGTAGGTTTCCTAAGCAAAAGGATACCAACCTGATGCAGGGAATCACCGAAGACCTTGATGAAATTGAATTGACAACAATTGTGCCTGAGGTAAGCATCACTGATTCCATAAAGATGTTCGAGCTTCTATCCAAACTTTTGTGATTTCTAAGTCTCCAGCTCAAATTTTTGTTAAAGTACGAGTCGAGGTATTATTCAGTTCGATTAAGGAACATAGTGTGTTTGTTTTGCCTTAATGACACTGTTTTAATGTAGCCAAATTTCTCTCACACTATCCTATTATGTTAAGAGGGGGAAATTGCGTAAAGGAGACCATGTTTTTCGTGGGACTCAATCTATAACGAAAAAAGTATTTTCTTTAATCTTTTATAAGGACAATTTCATCATTTTGTAAAGTTGCATGTCAGTATAGGGTTTATGCAGTTTATATCATTTTAGTATTTGATCCGGAAATATTATTATATTATAATATATTCCTCTATTCGTAATAATCCGAAGGCTATTTTTTGTTTAAAATGATACAGGAGACCTAAGAACCGTATCAGTTCAATAATTTGTAAAATATTTTATAATAATTTCAATGGAATATATTTTAACACTTTCTATTTCAGAAAAATGCTTGCAAACAACAGTAATGTTGACATCTGTGTTGGAGCATTGACTAAGACTAATGTTCCTATTGCATCATGGAACGCATCCGTCGTTGCGTCGACCGAAGTGGGTGATCATGACTTATCTTACTGAACTATGCATGCAGAAAAACCCGATAAGTTTGACGGGTCCAACTTCAAGAGGTGGTAGGAGGAAATGATGTTTTATCTAACCACTCTGAGTTGCGCACGATTCCTGATGGAAGAACAACCAACTCAAGGCTAATATGACGATCATGGTTTTTTCTTAGCTATAGAAGCTTGGAATCATTCAGACTATTTGTGTAGACATTATGTAATGAATAGTTTATATGATTCATTGTATGATGTATGTAGCAAAATTAAGTCTGCTAAGGAGGTGAGGCATGCCTTGGAACAAAACTATGAGTGATGTCGATAAGAAGAAATTCCTGCTAGTGAATTGTGAGTCACCTGTGTTGACTTAAAGATGATCGATAACAAAGCACGTATGAAACCGGTAATAGATGTAGAACTCCTCCTCAAGAGTATCCATGCCGAGAAGTTGGAACTCACCGAGGCATTTCCGGTAAAGTTACCCTTAACGTGGAATATGTTCAAGGGCTACCTGAAACACAAGGGAAAGGAGATTACCATGGTTGATTTAATCAAGAGAATCAACGTGCACGAACAATACATGAGTATTGCACAGGGAGTTCCAATCGTCCCCATGAACACAATGTTCTCCGCCAAGGCAAATGTGGTGGAGCATGGGCAGACCTCAACCGGACATGATGTCAAAGGCAAACAAAAGAAGCAAAAATGATTGATTCAGGGTCCTAAGGGTAGTGTCTAGAAGAAGTAGGAATCCCAACCACAAGGATTTATTGGTTCTTGTTAAAATTGTGGTAAGATTGGCCATAAATCTAATGCTTGTAGGTTTCCTAAGCAAAAGGATACCAACCTGATGCAGGGAATCACCGAAGACCTTGATGAAATTGAATTGACAACAATTGTGCCTGAGGTAAGCATCACTGATTCCATAAAGATGTTCGAGCTTCTATCCAAACTTTTGTGATTTCTAAGTCTCCAGCTCAAATTTTTGTTAAAGTACGAGTCGAGGTATTATTCAGTTCGATTAAGGGACATAGTGTGTTTGTTTTGCCTTAATGACACTGTTTTAATGTAGCCAAATTTCTCTCACACTATCCTATTATGTTAAGAGGGGGAAATTGCGTAAAGGAGACCATGTTTTTCGTGGGACTCAATCTATAACGAAAAAAGTATTTTCTTTAATCTTTTATAAGGACAATTTCATCATTTTGTAAAGTTGCATGTCAGTATAAGGTTTATGCAGTTTATATCATTTTAGTATTTGATCCGGAAATATTATTATATTATAATATATTCCTCTATTCGTAATAATCCGAAGGTTATTTTTTGTTTAAAATGATACAGGAGACCTAAGAACCGTATCAGTTCAATAATTTGTAAAATATTTTATAATAATTTCAATGGAATATATTTTAACACTTTCTATTTCAGAAAAATGCTTGCAAACAACAGTAATGTTGACATCTGTGTTGGAGCATTGACTAAGACTAATGTTCCTATTGCATCATGGAACGCATCCGTCGTTGCGTCGACCGAAGTGGGTGATCATGACTTATCTTACTGAACTATGCATGCAGAAAAACCCGATAAGTTTGACGGGTCCAACTTCAAGAGGTGGTAGGAGGAAATGATGTTTTATCTAACCACTCTGAGTTGCGCACGATTCCTGATGGAAGAACAACCAACTCAAGGCTAATATGACGATCATGGTTTTTTCTTAGCTATAGAAGCTTGGAATCATTCAGACTATTTGTGTAGACATTATGTAATGAATAGTTTATATGATTCATTGTATGATGTATGTAGCAAAATTAAGTCTGCTAAGGAGGTGAGGCATGCCTTGGAACAAAACTATGAGTGATGTCGATAAGAAGAAATTCCTGCTAGTGAATTGTGAGTCACCTGTGTTGACTTAAAGATGATCGATAACAAAGCACGTATGAAACCGGTAATAGATGTAGAACTCCTCCTCAAGAGTATCCATGCCGAGAAGTTGGAACTCACCGAGGCATTTCCGGTAAAGTTACCCTTAACGTGGAATATGTTCAAGGGCTACCTGAAACACAAGGGAAAGGAGATTACCATGGTTGATTTAATCAAGAGAATCAACGTGCACGAACAATACATGAGTATTGCACAGGGAGTTCCAATCGTCCCCATGAACACAATGTTCTCCGCCAAGGCAAATGTGGTGGAGCATGGGCAGACCTCAACCGGACATGATGTCAAAGGCAAACAAAAGAAGCAAAAATGATTGATTCAGGGTCCTAAGGGTAGTGTCTAGAAGAAGTAGGAATCCCAACCACAAGGATTTATTGGTTCTTGTTAAAATTGTGGTAAGATTGGCCATAAATCTAATGCTTGTAGGTTTCCTAAGCAAAAGGATACCAACCTGATGCAGGGAATCACCGAAGACCTTGATGAAATTGAATTGACAACAATTGTGCCTGAGGTAAGCATCACTGATTCCATAAAGATGTTCGAGCTTCTATCCAAACTTTTGTGATTTCTAAGTCTCCAGCTCAAATTTTTGTTAAAGTACGAGTCGAGGTATTATTCAGTTCGATTAAGGGACATAGTGTGTTTGTTTTGCCTTAATGACACTGTTTTAATGTAGCCAAATTTCTCTCACACTATCCTATTATGTTAAGAGGGGGAAATTGCGTAAAGGAGACCATGTTTTTCGTGGGACTCAATCTATAACGAAAAAAGTATTTTCTTTAATCTTTTATAAGGACAATTTCATCATTTTGTAAAGTTGCATGTCAGTATAGGGTTTATGCAGTTTATATCATTTTAGTATTTGATCCGGAAATATTATTATATTATAATATATTCCTCTATTCGTAATAATCCGAAGGCTATTTTTTGTTTAAAATGATACAGGAGACCTAAGAACCGTATCAGTTCAATAATTTGTAAAATATTTTATAATAATTTCAATGGAATATATTTTAACACTTTCTATTTCAGAAAAATGCTTGCAAACAACAGTAATGTTGACATCTGTGTTGGAGCATTGACTAAGACTAATGTTCCTATTGCATCATGGAACGCATCCGTCGTTGCGTCGACCGAAGTGGGTGATCATGACTTATCTTACTGAACTATGCATGCAGAAAAACCCGATAAGTTTGACGGGTCCAACTTCAAGAGGTGGTAGGAGGAAATGATGTTTTATCTAACCACTCTGAGTTGCGCACGATTCCTGATGGAAGAACAACCAACTCAAGGCTAATATGACGATCATGGTTTTTTCTTAGCTATAGAAGCTTGGAATCATTCAGACTATTTGTGTAGACATTATGTAATGAATAGTTTATATGATTCATTGTATGATGTATGTAGCAAAATTAAGTCTGCTAAGGAGCTGAGGCATGCCTTGGAACAAAACTATGAGTGATGTCGATAAGAAGAAATTCCTGCTAGTGAATTGTGAGTCACCTGTGTTGACTTAAAGATGATCGATAACAAAGCACGTATGAAACCGGTAATAGATGTAGAACTCCTCCTCAAGAGTATCCATGCCGAGAAGTTGGAACTCACCGAGGCATTTCCGGTAAAGTTACCCTTAACGTGGAATATGTTCAAGGGCTACCTGAAACACAAGGGAAAGGAGATTACGATGGTTGATTTAATCAAGAGAATCAACGTGAACGAACAATACATGAGTATTGCACAGGGAGTTCCAATCGTCCCCATGAACAAAATGTTCTCCGCCAAGGCAAATGTGGTGGAGCATGGGCAGACCTCAACCAGACATGACGTCAAAGGCAAAGAAAAGAAGCAAAAATGATTGATTCAGGGTCCTAAGGGTAGTGTCTAGAAGAAGTAGGAATCCCAACCACAAGGATTGATTGGTTCTTGTTAAAATAGTGGTAAGATTGACCATAAATCTAATGCTTGTAGGTTTCCTAAGCAAAAGGATACCAACCTGATGCAGGGAATCACCGAAGACCTTGATGAAATTGAATTGACAACAATTGTGCCTGAGGTATGCATCACTGATTCCATAAAGATGTTCGAGCTTCTATCCAAACTTTGGTGATTTATAAGTCTCCAGCTCAAGTTTTTGTTAAAGTACGAGTCGAGGTATTATTCAGTTCGATTAAGGGAAATAGTGTGTTTGTTTTGCCTTAACGACACTGTTTTAACGTAGCCAAATTTCTCTCACACTATCCTATTATGTTAAGAGGGGGAAATTGCGTAAACGAGACCACGTTTTTCGTGGGACTCAATCTATAACGAAAAAAATATTTTCTTTAATCTTTTATAAGGACAATTTCATCATTTTGTAAAGTTGCATGTCAGTATAGGGTTTATGCAGTTTATATCATTTTAGTATTTGATCCGGAAATATTATTATATTATAATATATTCCTCTATTAGTAATAATTCGAAGGCTATTTTTTGTTTAAAATGATACAGGAGACCTAAGAACCGTATCAATTCAATAATTTGTAAAATATTTTATAATAATTTCAATGGAAAATATTTTAACACTTTCTATTTCAGAAAAATGCTTGCAAACAACAGTAATGTTGACATCTGTGTTGGAGCATTGACTAAGACTAATGTTCCTATTGCATCATGGAACGCATCCGTCGTTGCGTCGACCGAAGTGGGTGATCATGACTTATCTTACTGAACTATGCATGCAGAAAAACCCGATAAGTTTGACGGGTCCAACTTCAAGAGGTGGTAGGAGGAAATGATGTTTTATCTAACCACTCTGAGTTGCGCACGATTCCTGATGGAAGAACAACCAACTCAAGGCTAATATGACGATCATGGTTTTTTCTTAGCTATAGAAGCTTGGAATCATTCAGACTATTTGTGTAGACATTATGTAATGAATAGTTTATATGATTCATTGTATGATGTATGTAGCAAAATTAAGTCTGCTAAGGAGCTGAGGCATGCCTTGGAACAAAACTATGAGTGATGTCGATAAGAAGAAATTCCTGCTAGTGAATTGTGAGTCACCTGTGTTGACTTAAAGATGATCGATAACAAAGCACGTATGAAACCGGTAATAGATGTAGAACTCCTCCTCAAGAGTATCCCTGCCGAGAAGTTGGAACTCACCGAGGCATTTCCGGTAAAGTTACCCTTAACGTGGAATATGTTCAAGGGCTACCTGAAACACAAGGGAAAGGAGATTACGATGGTTGATTTAATCAAGAGAATCAACGTGAACGAACAATACATGAGTATTGCACAGGGAGTTCCAATCGTCCCCATGAACAAAATGTTCTCCGCCAAGGCAAATGTGGTGGAGCATGGGCAGACCTCAACCAGACATGACGTCAAAGGCAAAGAAAAGAAGCAAAAATGATTGATTCAGGGTCCTAAGGGTAGTGTCTAGAAGAAGTAGGAATCCCAACCACAAGGATTGATTGGTTCTTGTTAAAATAGTGGTAAGATTGACCATAAATCTAATGCTTGTAGGTTTCCTAAGCAAAAGGATACCAACCTGATGCAGGGAATCACCGAAGACCTTGATGAAATTGAATTGACAACAATTGTGCCTGAGGTATGCATCACTGATTCCATAAAGATGTTCGAGCTTCTATCCAAACTTTGGTGATTTATAAGTCTCCAGCTCAAGTTTTTGTTAAAGTACGAGTCGAGGTATTATTTAGTTCGATTAAGGGAAATAGTGTGTTTGTTTTGCCTTAACGACACTGTTTTAACGTAGCCAAATTTCTCTCACACTATCCTATTATGTTAAGAGGGGGAAATTGCGTAAACGGGACCACGTTTTTCGTGGGACTCAATCTATAACGAAAAAAATATTTTCTTTAATCTTTTATAAGGACAATTTCATCATTTTGTAAAGTTGCATGTCAGTATAGGGTTTATGCAGTTTATATCATTTTAGTATTTGATCCGGAAATATTATTATATTATAATATATTCCTCTATTAGTAATAATTCGAAGGCTATTTTTTGTTTAAAATGATACAGGAGACCTAAGAACCGTATCAGTTCAATAATTTGTAAAATATTTTATAATAATTTCAATGGAAAATATTTTAACACTTTCTATTTCAGAAAAATGCTTGCAAACAACAGTAATGTTGACATCTGTGTTGGAGCATTGACTAAGACTAATGTTCCTATTGCATCATGGAACGCATCCGTCGTTGCGTCGACCGAAGTGGGTGATCATGACTTATCTTACTGAACTATGCATGCAGAAAAACCCGATAAGTTTGACGGGTCCAACTTCAAGAGGTGGTAGGAGGAAATGATGTTTTATCTAACCACTCTGAGTTGCGCACGATTCCTGATGGAAGAACAACGAACTCAAGGCTAATATGACGATCATGGTTTTTTCTTAGCTATAGAAGCTTGGAATCATTCAGACTATTTGTGTAGACATTATGTAATGAATAGTTTATATGATTCATTGTATGATGTATGTAGCAAAATTAAGTCTGCTAAGGAGCTGAGGCATGCCTTGGAACAAAACTATGAGTGATGTCGATAAGAAGAAATTCCTGCTAGTGAATTGTGAGTCACCTGTGTTGACTTAAAGATGATCGATAACAAAGCACGTATGAAACCGGTAATAGATGTAGAACTCCTCCTCAAGAGTATCCCTGCCGAGAAGTTGGAACTCACCGAGGCATTTCCGGTAAAGTTACCCTTAACGTGGAATATGTTCAAGGGCTACCTGAAACACAAGGGAAAGGAGATTACGATGGTTGATTTAATCAAGAGAATCAACGTGAACGAACAATACATGAGTATTGCACAGGGAGTTCCAATCGTCCCCATGAACAAAATGTTCTCCGCCAAGGAAAATGTGGTGGAGCATGGGCAGACCTCAACCAGACATGACGTCAAAGGCAAAGAAAAGAAGCAAAAATGATTGATTCAGGGTCCTAAGGGTAGTGTCTAGAAGAAGTAGGAATCCCAACCACAAGGATTGATTGGTTCTTGTTAAAATAGTGGTAAGATTGACCATAAATCTAATGCTTGTAGGTTTCCTAAGCAAAAGGATACCAACCTGATGCAGGGAATCACCGAAGACCTTGATGAAATTGAATTGACAACAATTGTGCCTGAGGTATGCATCACTGATTCCATAAAGATGTTCGAGCTTCTATCCAAACTTTGGTGATTTATAAGTCTCCAGCTCAAGTTTTTGTTAAAGTACGAGTCGAGGTATTATTCAGTTCGATTAAGGGAAATAGTGTGTTTGTTTTGCCTTAACGACACTGTTTTAACGTAGCCAAATTTCTCTCACACTATCCTATTATGTTAAGAGGGGGAAATTGCGTAAACGAGACCACGTTTTTCGTGGGACTCAATCTATAACGAAAAAAATATTTTCTTTAATCTTTTATAAGGACAATTTCATCATTTTGTAAAGTTGCATGTCAGTATAGGGTTTATGCAGTTTATATCATTTTAGTATTTGATCCGGAAATATTATTATATTATAATATATTCCTCTATTAGTAATAATCCGAAGGCTATTTTTTGTTTAAAATGATACAGGAGACCTAAGAACCGTATCAGTTCAATAATTTGTAAAATATTTTATAATAATTTCAATGGAAAATATTTTAACACTTTCTATTTCAGAAAAATGCTTGCAAACAACAGTAATGTTGACATCTGTGTTGGAGCATTGACTAAGACTAATGTTCCTATTGCATCATGGAACGCATCCGTCGTTGCGTCGACCGAAGTGGGTGATCATGACTTATCTTACTGAACTATGCATGCAGAAAAACCCGATAAGTTTGACGGGTCCAACTTCAAGAGGTGGTAGGAGGAAATGATGTTTTATCTAACCACTCTGAGTTGCGCACGATTCCTGATGGAAGAACAACGAACTCAAGGCTAATATGACGATCATGGTTTTTTCTTAGCTATAGAAGCTTGGAATCATTCAGACTATTTGTGTAGACATTATGTAATGAATAGTTTATATGATTCATTGTATGATGTATGTAGCAAAATTAAGTCTGCTAAGGAGCTGAGGCATGCCTTGGAACAAAACTATGAGTGATGTCGATAAGAAGAAATTCCTGCTAGTGAATTGTGAGTCACCTGTGTTGACTTAAAGATGATCGATAACAAAGCACGTATGAAACCGGTAATAGATGTAGAACTCCTCCTCAAGAGTATCCCTGCCGAGAAGTTGGAACTCACCGAGGCATTTCCGGTAAAGTTACCCTTAACGTGGAATATGTTCAAGGGCTACCTGAAACACAAGGGAAAGGAGATTACGATGGTTGATTTAATCAAGAGAATCAACGTGAACGAACAATACATGAGTATTGCACAGGGAGTTCCAATCGTCCCCATGAACAAAATGTTCTCCGCCAAGGCAAATGTGGTGGAGCATGGGCAGACCTCAACCAGACATGACGTCAAAGGCAAAGAAAAGAAGCAAAAATGATTGATTCAGGGTCCTAAGGGTAGTGTCTAGAAGAAGTAGGAATCCCAACCACAAGGATTGATTGGTTCTTGTTAAAATAGTGGTAAGATTGACCATAAATCTAATGCTTGTAGGTTTCCTAAGCAAAAGGATACCAACCTGATGCAGGGAATCACCGAAGACCTTGATGAAATTGAATTGACAACAATTGTGCCTGAGGTATGCATCACTGATTCCATAAAGATGTTCGAGCTTCTATCCAAACTTTGGTGATTTATAAGTCTCCAGCTCAAGTTTTTGTTAAAGTACGAGTCGAGGTATTATTCAGTTCGATTAAGGGAAATAGTGTGTTTGTTTTGCCTTAACGACACTGTTTTAACGTAGCCAAATTTCTCTCACACTATCCTATTATGTTAAGAGGGGGAAATTGCGTAAACGAGACCACGTTTTTCGTGGGACTCAATCTATAACGAAAAAAATATTTTCTTTAATCTTTTATAAGGACAATTTCATCATTTTGTAAAGTTGCATGTCAGTATAGGGTTTATGCAGTTTATATCATTTTAGTATTTGATCCGGAAATATTATTATATTATAATATATTCCTCTATTAGTAATAATCCGAAGGCTATTTTTTGTTTAAAATGATACAGGAGACCTAAGAACCGTATCAGTTCAATAATTTGTAAAATATTTTATAATAATTTCAATGGAAAATATTTTAACACTTTCTATTTCAGAAAAATGCTTGCAAACAACAGTAATGTTGACATCTGTGTTGGAGCATTGACTAAGACTAATGTTCCTATTGCATCATGGAACGCATCCGTCGTTGCGTCGACCGAAGTGGGTGATCATGACTTATCTTACTGAACTATGCATGCAGAAAAACCCGATAAGTTTGACGGGTCCAACTTCAAGAGGTGGTAGGAGGAAATGATGTTTTATCTAACCACTCTGAGTTGCGCACGATTCCTGATGGAAGAACAACGAACTCAAGGCTAATATGACGATCATGGTTTTTTCTTAGCTATAGAAGCTTGGAATCATTCAGACTATTTGTGTAGACATTATGTAATGAATAGTTTATATGATTCATTGTATGATGTATGTAGCAAAATTAAGTCTGCTAAGGAGCTGAGGCATGCCTTGGAACAAAACTATGAGTGATGTCGATAAGAAGAAATTCCTGCTAGTGAATTGTGAGTCACCTGTGTTGACTTAAAGATGATCGATAACAAAGCACGTATGAAACCGGTAATAGATGTAGAACTCCTCCTCAAGAGTATCCCTGCCGAGAAGTTGGAACTCACCGAGGCATTTCCGGTAAAGTTACCCTTAACGTGGAATATGTTCAAGGGCTACCTGAAACACAAGGGAAAGGAGATTACAATGGTTGATTTAATCAAGAGAATCAACGTGAACGAACAATACATGAGTATTGCACAGGGAGTTCCAATCGTCCCCATGAACAAAATGTTCTCCGCCAAGGCAAATGTGGTGGAGCATGGGCAGACCTCAACCAGACATGACGTC
The DNA here is from genome assembly GCA_946814005.1 of Chamaenerion angustifolium. Classification (NCBI taxonomy): domain Eukaryota; kingdom Viridiplantae; phylum Streptophyta; class Magnoliopsida; order Myrtales; family Onagraceae; genus Chamaenerion; species Chamaenerion angustifolium. The sequence continues at coordinate 23,224,000 of OX328271.1, read as the reverse complement.
AAAGGCAAAGAAAAGAAGCAAAAATTATTGATTCAGGGTCCTAAGGGTAGTGTCTAGAAGAAGTAGGAATCCCAACCACAAGGATTGATTGGTTCTTGTTAAAATAGTGGTAAGATTGACCATAAATTTAATGCTTGTAGGTTTCCTAAGCAAAAGGATACCAACCTGATGCAGGGAATCACCGAAGACCTTGATGAAATTGAATTGACAACAATTGTGCCTGAGGTATGCATCACTGATTCCATAAAGATGTTCGAGCTTCTATCCAAACTTTGGTGATTTATAAGTCTCCAGCTCAAGTTTTTGTTAAAGTACGAGTCGAGGTATTATTCAGTTCGATTAAGGGAAATAGTGTGTTTGTTTTGCCTTAACGACACTGTTTTAACGTAGCCAAATTTCTCTCACACTATCCTATTATGTTAAGAGGGGGAAATTGCGTAAACGAGACCATGTTTTTCGTGGGACTCAATCTATAACGAAAAAAATATTTTCTTTAATCTTTTATAAGGACAATTTCATCATTTTGTAAAGTTGCATGTCAGTATAGGGTTTATGCAGTTTATATCATTTTAGTATTTGATCCGGAAATATTATTATATTATAATATATTCCTCTATTAGTAATAATCCGAAGGCTATTTTTTGTTTAAAATGATACAGGAGACCTAAGAACCGTATCAGTTCAATAATTTGTAAAATATTTTATAATAATTTCAATGGAAAATATTTTAACACTTTCTATTTCAGAAAAATGCTTGCAAACAACAGTAATGTTGACATCTGTGTTGGAGCATTGACTAAGACTAATGTTCCTATTGCATCATGGAACGCATCCGTCGTTGCGTCGACCGAAGTGGGTGATCATGACTTATCTTACTGAACTATGCATGCAGAAAAACCCGATAAGTTTGACGGGTCCAACTTCAAGAGGTGGTAGGAGGAAATGATGTTTTATCTAACCACTCTGAGTTGCGCACGATTCCTGATGGAAGAACAACCAACTCAAGGCTAATATGACGATCATGGTTTTTTCTTAGCTATAGAAGCTTGGAATCATTCAGACTATTTGTGTAGACATTATGTAATGAATAGTTTATATGATTCATTGTATGATGTATGTAGCAAAATTAAGTCTGCTAAGGAGCTGAGGCATGCCTTGGAACAAAACTATGAGTGATGTCGATAAGAAGAAATTCCTGCTAGTGAATTGTGAGTCACCTGTGTTGACTTAAAGATGATCGATAACAAAGCACGTATGAAACCGGTAATAGATGTAGAACTCCTCCTCAAGAGTATCCATGCCGAGAAGTTGGAACTCACCGAGGCATTTCCGGTAAATTTACCCTTAACGTCGAATACGTTCAAGGGCTACCTGAAACACAAGGGAAAGGAGATTACCATGGTTGATTTAATCAAGAGAATCAACGTGAACGAACAATACATGAGTATTGCACAGGGAGTTCCAATCGTCCCCATGAACACAATGTTCTCCGCCAAGGCAAATGTGGTGGAGCATGGGCAGACCTCAACCAGACATGACGTCAAAGGCAAACAAAAGAAGCAAAAATGATTGATTCAGGGTTCTAAGGGTATTGTCTAGAAGAAGTAGGAATCCCAACCACAAGGATTGATTGGTTCTTGTTAAAATTGTGGTAAGATTGGCCATAAATCTAATGCTTGTAGGTTTCCTAAGCAAAAGGATACCAACCTGATGCAGGGAATCACCGAAGACCTTGATGAAATTGAATTGACAACAATTGTGCCTGAGGTATGCATCACTGATTCCATAAAGATGTTCGAGCTTCTATCCAAACTTTGGTGATTTATAAGTCTCCAGCTCAAGTTTTTGTTAAAGTACGAGTCGAGGTATTATTCAGTTCGATTAAGGGAAATAGTGTGTTTGTTTTGCCTTAACGACACTGTTTTAACGTAGCCAAATTTCTCTCACACTATCCTATTATGTTAAGAGGGGGAAATTGCGTAAACGAGACCACGTTTTTCGTGGGACTCAATCTATAACGAAAAAAATATTTTCTTTAATCTTTTATAAGGACAATTTCATCATTTTGTAAAGTTGCATGTCAGTATAGGGTTTATGCAGTTTATATCATTTTAGTATTTGATCCGGAAATATTATTATATTATAATATATTCCTCTATTAGTAATAATCCCAAGGCTATTTTTTGTTTAAAATGATACAGGAGTCCTAAGAACCGTATCAGTTCAATAATTTGTAAAATATTTTATAATAATTTCAATGGAAAATATTTTAACACTTTCTATTTCAGAAAAATGCTTGCAAACAACAGTAATGTTGACATCTGTGTTGGAGCATTGACTAAGACTAATGTTCCTATTGCATCATGGAACGCATCCGTCGTTGCGTCGACCGAAGTGGGTGATCATGACTTATCTTACTGAACTATGCATGCAGAAAAACCCGATTGGTTTGACGGGTCCAACTTCAAGAGGTGGTAGGAGGAAATGATATTTTATCTAACCACTCTGAGTTGCGCACGATTCCTGATGGAAGAACCACCAACTCAAGGCTAATATGATGATCATGGTTTTTTCTTAGCTATAGAAGCTTGGAATCATTCAGACTATTTGTGTAGACATTATGTAATGAATAGTTTATATGATTCATTGTATGATGTATGTAGCAAAATTAAGTCTGCTAAGGAGCTGAGGCATGCCTTGGAACAAAACTATGAGTGATGTCGATAAGAAGAAATTCCTGCTAGTGAATTGTGAGTCACCTGTGTTGACTTAAAGATGATCGATAACAAAGCACGTATGAAACCGGTACTAGATGTAGAACTCCTCCTCAAGAGTATCCCTGCCGAGAAGTTGGAACTCACCGAGGCATTTCCGGTAAAGTTACCCTTAACGTGGAATATGTTCAAGGGCTACCTGAAACACAAGGGAAAGGAGATTACCATGGTTGATTTAATCAAGAGAATCAACGTGCACGAACAATACATGAGTATTGCACAGGGAGTTCCAATCGTCCCCATGAACACAATGTTCACCGCCAAGGCAAATGTGGTGGAGCATGGGAAGACCTCAACCGGACATGACGTTAAAGGCAAACAAAAGAAGCAAAAATGATTGATTCAGGGTCCTAAGGTTAGTGTCTAGAAGAAGTAGGAATCCCAACCACAAGGATTGATTGATTCTTGTTAAAATTGTGGTAAGATTGGCCATAAATCTAATGCTTGTAGGTTTCCTAAGCAAAAGGATACCAACCTGATGCAGGGTATCACCGAAGACCTTGATGAAATTGAATTGACAACAATTGTGCCTGAGGTATGCATCACTGATTCCATAAAGATGTTCGAGCTTCTATCCAAACTTTGGTGATTTATAAGTCTCCAGCTCAAGTTTTTGTTAAAGTACGAGTCGAGGTATTATTCAGTTCGATTAAGGGAAATAGTGTGTTTGTTTTGCCTTAACGACACTGTTTTAACGTAGCCAAATTTCTCTCACACTATCCTATTATGTTAAGAGGGGGAAATTGCGTAAACGAGACCACGTTTTTCGTGGGACTCAATCTATAACGAAAAAAATATTTTCTTTAATCTTTTATAAAGACAATTTCATCATTTTGTAAAGTTGCATGTCAGTATAGGGTTTATGCAGTTTATATCATTTTAGTATTTGATCCGGAAATATTATTATATTATAATATATTCCTCTATTAGTAATAATCCCAAGGCTATTTTTTGTTTAAAATGATACAGGAGACCTAAGAACCGTATCAGTTCAATAATTTGTAAAATATTTTATAATAATTTCAATGGAAAATATTTAACACTTTCTATTTCAGAAAAATGCTTGCAAACAACAGTAATGTTGACATCTGTGTTGGAGCATTGACTAAGACTAATGTTCCTATTGCATCATGGAACGCATCCGTCGTTGCGTCGACCGAAGTGGGTGATCATGACTTATCTTACTGAACTATGCATGCAGAAAAACCCGATTGGTTTGACGGGTCCAACTTCAAGAGGTGGTAGGAGGAAATGATATTTTATCTAACCACTCTGAGTTGCGCACGATTCCTGATGGAAGAACCACCAACTCAAGGCTAATATGATGATCATGGTTTTTTCTTAGCTATAGAAGCTTGGAATCATTCAGACTATTTGTGTAGATATTATGTAATGAATAGTTTATATGATTCATTGTATGATGTATGTAGCAAAATTAAGTCTCCTAAGGAGCTGAGGCATGCCTTGGAACAAAACTATGAGTGATGTCGATAAGAAGAAATTCCTGCTAGTGAATTGTGAGTCACCTGTGTTGACTTAAAGATGATCGATAACAAAGCACGTATGAAACCGGTACTAGATGTAGAACTCCTCCTCAAGAGTATCCCTGCCGAGAAGTTGGAACTCACCGAGGCATTTCCGGTAAAGTTACCCTTAACGTGGAATATGTTCAAGGGCTACCTGAAACACAAGGGAAAGGAGATTACCATGGTTGATTTAATCAAGAGAATCAACGTGCACGAACAATACATGAGTATTGCACAGGGAGTTCCAATCGTCCCCATGAACACAATGTTCTCCGCCAAGGCAAATGTGGTGGAGCATGGGAAGACCTCAACCGGACATGACGTCAAAGGCAAACAAAAGAAGCAAAAATGATTGATTCAGGGTCCTAAGGTTAGTGTCTAGAAGAAGTAGGAATCCCAACCACAAGGATTGATTGATTCTTGTTAAAATTGTGGTAAGATTGGCCATAAACCTAATGCTTGTAGGTTTCCTAAGCAAAAGGATACCAACCTGATGCAGGGAATCACCGAAGACCTTGATGACATTGAATTGACAACAATTGTGCCTGAGGTATGCATCACTGATTCCATAAAGATGTTCGAGCTTCTATCCAAACTTTGGTGATTTATAAGTCTCCAGCTCAAGTTTTTGTTAAAGTACGAGTCGAGGTATTATTCAGTTCGATTAAGGGAAATAGTGTGTTTGTTTTGCCTTAACGACACTGTTTTAACGTAGCCAAATTTCTCTCACACTATCCTATTATGTTAAGAGGGGGAAATTGCGTAAACGAGACCACGTTTTTCGTGGGACTCAATCTATAACGAAAAAAATATTTTCTTTAATCTTTTATAAGGACAATTTCATCATTTTGTAAAGTTGCATGTCAGTATAGGGTTTATGCAGTTTATATCATTTTAGTATTTGATCCGGAAATATTATTATATTATAATATATTCCTCTATTAGTAATAATCCCAAGGCTATTTTTTGTTTAAAATGATACAGGAGTCCTAAGAACCGTATCAGTTCAATAATTTGTAAAATATTTTATAATAATTTCAATGGAAAATATTTTAACACTTTCTATTTCAGAAAAATGCTTGCAAACAACAGTAATGTTGACATCTGTGTTGGAGCATTGACTAAGACTAATGTTCCTATTGCATCATGGAACGCATCCGTCGTTGCGTCGACCGAAGTGGGTGATCATGACTTATCTTACTGAACTATGCATGCAGAAAAACCCGATTGGTTTGACGGGTCCAACTTCAAGAGGTGGTAGGAGGAAATGATATTTTATCTAACCACTCTGAGTTGCGCACGATTCCTGATGGAAGAACCACCAACTCAAGGCTAATATGATGATCATGGTTTTTTCTTAGCTATAGAAGCTTGGAATCATTCAGACTATTTGTGTAGACATTATGTAATGAATAGTTTATATGATTCATTGTATGATGTATGTAGCAAAATTAAGTCTGCTAAGGAGCTGAGGCATGCCTTGGAACAAAACTATGAGTGATGTCGATAAGAAGAAATTCCTGCTAGTGAATTGTGAGTCACCTGTGTTGACTTAAAGATGATCGATAACAAAGCACGTATGAAACCGGTACTAGATGTTGAACTCCTCCTCAAGAGTATCCCTGCCGAGAAGTTGGAACTCACCGAGGCATTTCCGGTAAAGTTACCCTTAACGTGGAATATGTTCAAGGGCTACCTGAAACACAAGGGAAAGGAGATTACCATGGTTGATTTAATCAAGAGAATCAACGTGCACGAACAATACATGAGTATTGCACAGGGAGTTCCAATCGTCCCCATGAACACAATGTTCACCGCCAAGGCAAATGTGGTGGAGCATGGGAAGACCTCAACCGGACATGACGTTAAAGGCAAACAAAAGAAGCAAAAATGATTGATTCAGGGTCCTAAGGTTAGTGTCTAGAAGAAGTAGGAATCCCAACCACAAGGATTGATTGATTCTTGTTAAAATTGTGGTAAGATTGGCCATAAATCTAATGCTTGTAGGTTTCCTAAGCAAAAGGATACCAACCTGATGCAGGGTATCACCGAAGACCTTGATGAAATTGAATTGACAACAATTGTGCCTGAGGTATGCATCACTGATTCCATAAAGATGTTCGAGCTTCTATCCAAACTTTGGTGATTTATAAGTCTCCAGCTCAAGTTTTTGTTAAAGTACGAGTCGAGGTATTATTCAGTTCGATTAAGGGAAATAGTGTGTTTGTTTTGCCTTAACGACACTGTTTTAACGTAGCCAAATTTCTCTCACACTATCCTATTATGTTAAGAGGGGGAAATTGCGTAAACGAGACCACGTTTTTCGTGGGACTCAATCTATAACGAAAAAAATATTTTCTTTAATCTTTTATAAAGACAATTTCATCATTTTGTAAAGTTGCATGTTAGTATAGGGTTTATGCAGTTTATATCATTTTAGTATTTGATCCGGAAATATTATTATATTATAATATATTCCTCTATTAGTAATAATCCCAAGGCTATTTTTTGTTTAAAATGATACAGGAGACCTAAGAACCGTATCAGTTCAATAATTTGTAAAATATTTTATAATAATTTCAATGGAAAATATTTAACACTTTCTATTTCAGAAAAATGCTTGCAAACAACAGTAATGTTGACATCTGTGTTGGAGCATTGACTAAGACTAATGTTCCTATTGCATCATGGAACGCATCCGTCGTTGCGTCGACCGAAGTGGGTGATCATGACTTATCTTACTGAACTATGCATGCAGAAAAACCCGATTGGTTTGACGGGTCCAACTTCAAGAGGTGGTAGGAGGAAATGATATTTTATCTAACCACTCTGAGTTGCGCACGATTCCTGATGGAAGAACCACCAACTCAAGGCTAATATGATGATCATGGTTTTTTCTTAGCTATAGAAGCTTGGAATCATTCAGACTATTTGTGTAGATATTATGTAATGAATAGTTTATATGATTCATTGTATGATGTATGTAGCAAAATTAAGTCTCCTAAGGAGCTGAGGCATGCCTTGGAACAAAACTATGAGTGATGTCGATAAGAAGAAATTCCTGCTAGTGAATTGTGAGTCACCTGTGTTGACTTAAAGATGATCGATAACAAAGAACGTATGAAACCGGTACTAGATGTAGAACTCCTCCTCAAGAGTATCCCTGCCGAGAAGTTGGAACTCACCGAGGCATTTCCGGTAAAGTTACCCTTAACGTGGAATATGTTCAAGGGCTACCTGAAACACAAGGGAAAGGAGATTACCATGGTTGATTTAATCAAGAGAATCAACGTGCACGAACAATACATGAGTATTGCACAGGGAGTTCCAATCGTCCCCATGAACACAATGTTCTCCGCCAAGGCAAATGTGGTGGAGCATGGGAAGACCTCAACCGGACATGACGTCAAAGGCAAACAAAAGAAGCAAAAATGATTGATTCAGGGTCCTAAGGTTAGTGTCTAGAAGAAGTAGGAATCCCAACCACAAGGATTGATTGATTCTTGTTAAAATTGTGGTAAGATTGGCCATAAACCTAATGCTTGTAGGTTTCCTAAGCAAAAGGATACCAACCTGATGCAGGGAATCACCGAAGACCTTGATGACATTGAATTGACAACAATTGTGCCTGAGGTAAGCATCACTGATTCCATAAAGATGTTCGAGCTTCTATCCAAACTTTTGTGATTTCTAAGTCTCCAGCTCAAATTTTTGTTAAAGTACGAGTCGAGGTATTATTCAGTTCGATTAAGGGAAATAGTGTGTTTGTTTTGCCTTAACAACACTGTTTTAACGTAGCCAAATTTCTATCACACTATCCTATTATGTTAAGAGGGGGAAATTGCGTAAAGGAGACCACGTTTTTCGTGGGACTCAATCTATAACGAAAAAAATATTTTCTTTAATCTTTTATAAGGACAATTTCATCATTTTGTAAAGTTGCATGTCAGTATAGGGTTTATGCAGTTTATATCATTTTAGTATTTGATCCGGAAATATTATTATATTATAATATATTCTTCAATTAGTAATAATCCCAAGGGTATTTTTTGTTTAAAATGATACAGGAGACCTAAGAACCGTATCAGTTCAATAATTTGTAAAATATTTTATAATAATTTCAATGGAAAATATTTTAACACTTTCTATTGCAGAAAAATGCTTGCAAACAACAGTAATGTTGACATCTGTGTTGGAGCATTGACTAAGACTAATGTTCCTATTGCATCATGGAACGCATCCGACGTTGCGTCGACCGAAGTGGGTGATCATGACTTATCTTACTGAACTATGCATGCAGAAAAACCCGATAAGTTTGACGGGTCCAACTTCAAGAGGTGGTAGGAGGAAATGATGTTTTATCTAACCACTCTGAGTTGCGCACGATTCCTGATGGAAGAACCACCAACTTAGGGCTAATACGATGATCATGGTTTTTTCTTAGCTATAGAAGCATGGAATCATTCAGACTATTTGTGTAGACATTATGTAATGAATAGTTTATATGATTCATTGTATGATGTATGTAGCAAAATTAAGTCTGCTAAGGAGCTGAGGCATGCCTTGGAACAAAACTATGAGTGATGTCGATAAGAAGAAATTCCTGCTAGTGAATTGTGAGTCACCTGTGTTGACTTAAAGATGATCGATAACAAAGCACGTATGAAACCGGTAATAGATGTAGAACTCCTCCTCGAGAGTATCCATGCCGAGAAGTTGGAACTCACCGAGGCATTTCCGGTAAAGTTACCCTTAACGTGGAATATGTTCAAGGGCTACCTGAAACACAAGGGAAAGGAGATTACCATGGTTGATTTAATCAAGAGAATCAACGTGCACGAACAATACATGAGTATTGCACAGGGAGTTCCAATCGTCCCCATGAACACAATGTTCTCCGCCAAGGCAAAGGTGGTGGAGCATGGGAAGACCTCAACCGGACATGACGTCAAAGGCAAACAAAAGAAGCAAAAATGATTGATTCAGGGTCCTAAGGTTAGTGTCTAGAAGAAGTAGGAATCCCAACCACAAGGATTGATTGATTCTTGTTAAAATTGTGGTAAGATTGGCCATAAATCTAATGCTTGTAGGTTTCCTAAGCAAAAGGATACCAACCTGATGCAGGGAATCACCGAAGACCTTGATGAAATTGAATTGACAACAATTGTGCCTGAGGTATGCATCACTGATTCCATAAAGATGTTCGAGCTTCTATCCAAACTTTGGTGATTTATAAGTCTCCAGCTCAAGTTTTTGTTAAAGTACGAGTCGAGGTATTATTCAGTTCGATTAAGGGAAATAGTGTGTTTGTTTTGCCTTAACGACACTGTTTTAACGTAGCCAAATTTCTCTCACACTATCCTATTATGTTAAGAGGGGGAAATTGCGTAAACGAGACCACGTTTTTCGTGGGACTCAATCTATAACGAAAAAAATATTTTCTTTAATCTTTTATAAGGACAATTTCATCATTTTGTAAAGTTGCATGTCAGTATAGGGTTTATGCAGTTTATATCATTTTAGTATTTGATCCGGAAATATTATTATATTATAATATATTCCTCTATTAGTAATAATCCCAAGGCTATTTTTTGTTTAAAATGATACAGGAGACCTAAGAACCGTATCAGTTCAATAATTTGTAAAATATTTTATAATAATTTCAATGGAAAATATTTAACACTTTCTATTTCAGAAAAATGCTTGCAAACAACAGTAATGTTGACATCTGTGTTGGAGCATTGACTAAGACTAATGTTCCTATTGCATCATGGAACGCATCCGTCGTTGCGTCGACCGAAGTGGGTGATCATGACTTATCTTACTGAACTATGCATGCAGAAAAACCCGATTGGTTTGACGGGTCCAACTTCAAGAGGTGGTAGGAGGAAATGATGTTTTATCTAACCACTCTGAGTTGCGCACGATTCCTGATGGAAGAACCACCAACTTAGGGCTAATACGATGATCATGGTTTTTTCTTAGCTATAGAAGCATGGAATCATTCAGACTATTTGTGTAGACATTATGTAATGAATAGTTTATATGATTCATTGTATGATGTATGTAGCAAAATTAAGTCTGCTAAGGAGCTGAGGCATGCCTTGGAACAAAACTATGAGTGATGTCGATAAGAATAAATTCCTGCTAGTGAATTGTGAGTCACCTGTGTTGACTTAAAGATGATCGATAACAAAGCACGTATGAAACCGGTAATAGATGTAGAACTCCTCCTCGAGAGTATCCATGCCGAGAAGTTGGAACTCACCGAGGCATTTCCGGTAAAGTTACCCTTAACGTGGAATATGTTCAAGGGCTACCTGAAACACAAGGGAAAGGAGATTACCATGGTTGATTTAATCAAGAGAATCAACGTGCACGAACAATACATGAGTATTGCACAGGGAGTTCCAATCGTCCCCATGAACACAATGTTCTCCGCCAAGGCAAAGGTGGTGGAGCATGGGAAGACCTCAACCGGACATGACGTCAAAGGCAAACAAAAGAAGCAAAAATGATTGATTCAGGGTCCTAAGGTTAGTGTCTAGAAGAAGTAGGAATCCCAACCACAAGGATTGATTGATTCTTGTTAAAATTGTGGTAAGATTGGCCATAAATCTAATGCTTGTAGGTTTCCTAAGCAAAAGGATACCAACCTGATGCAGGGAATCACCGAAGACCTTGATGAAATTGAATTGACAACAATTGTGCCTGAGGTATGCATCACTGATTCCATAAAGATGTTCGAGCTTCTATCCAAACTTTGGTGATTTATAAGTCTCCAGCTCAAGTTTTTGTTAAAGTACGAGTCGAGGTATTATTCAGTTCGATTAAGGGAAATAGTGTGTTTGTTTTGCCTTAACGACACTGTTTTAACGTAGCCAAATTTCTCTCACACTATCCTATTATGTTAAGAGGGGGAAATTGCGTAAACGAGACCACGTTTTTCGTGGGACTCAATCTATAACGAAAAAAATATTTTCTTTAATCTTTTATAAGGACAATTTCATCATTTTGTAAAGTTGCATGTCAGTATAGGGTTTATGCAGTTTATATCATTTTAGTATTTGATCCGGAAATATTATTATATTATAATATATTCCTCTATTAGTAATAATCCCAAGGCTATTTTTTGTTTAAAATGATACAGGAGACCTAAGAACCGTATCAGTTCAATAATTTGTAAAATATTTTATAATAATTTCAATGGAAAATATTTAACACTTTCTATTTCAGAAAAATGCTTGCAAACAACAGTAATGTTGACATCTGTGTTGGAGCATTGACTAAGACTAATGTTCCTATTGCATCATGGAACGCATCCGTCGTTGCGTCGACCGAAGTGGGTGATCATGACTTATCTTACTGAACTATGCATGCAGAAAAAACCGATTGGTTTGACGGGTCCAACTTCAAGAGGTGGTAGGAGGAAATGATGTTTTATCTAACCACTCTGAGTTGCGCACGATTCCTAATGGAAGAACCACCAACTCAAGGCTAATATGATGATCATGGTTTTTTCTTAGCTATAGAAGCTTGGAATCATTCAGACTATTTGTGTAGACATTATGTAATGAATAGTTTATATGATTCATTGTATGATGTATGTAGCAAAATTAAGTCTGCTAAAGAGCTGAGGCATGCCTTGGAACAAAACTATGAGTGATGTCGATAAGAAGAAATTCCTGCTAGTGAATTGTGAGTCACCTGTGTTGACTTAAAGATGATCGATAACAAAGCACGTATGAAACCGGTACTAGATGTAGAACTCCTCCTCAAGAGTATCCCTGCCGAGAAGTTGGAACTCACCGAGGCATTTCCGGTAAAGTTACCCTTAACGTGGAATATGTTCAAGGGCTACCTGAAACACAAGGGAAAGGAGATTACCATGGTTGATTTAATCAAGAGAATCAACGTGCACGAACAATACATGAGTATTGCACAGGGAGTTCCAATCGTCCCCATGAACACAATGTTCTCCGCCAAGGCAAATGTGGTGGAGCATGGGAAGACCTCAACCGGACATGACGTCAAAGGCAAACAAAAGAAGCAAAAATGATTGATTCAGGGTCCTAAGGTTAGTGTCTAGAAGAAGTAGGAATCCCAACCACAAGGATTGATTGATTCTTGTTAAAATTGTGGTAAGATTGGCCATAAACCTAATGCTTGTAGGTTTCCTAAGCAAAAGGATACCAACCTGATGCAGGGAATCACCGAAGACCTTGATGACATTGAATTGACAACAATTGTGCCTGAGGTAAGCATCACTGATTCCATAAATATGTTCGAGCTTCTATCCAAACTTTTGTGATTTCTAAGTCTCCAGCTCAAATTTTTGTTAAAGTACGAGTCGAGGTATTATTCAGTTCGATTAAGGGAAATAGTGTGTTTGTTTTGCCTTAACAACACTGTTTTAACGTAGCCAAATTTCTCTCACACTATCCTATTATGTTAAGAAGGGGAAATTGCGTAAAGGAGACCACGTTTTTCGTGGGACTCAATCTATAACGAAAAAAATATTTTCTTTAATCTTTTATAAGGACAATTTCATCATTTTGTAAAGTTGCATGTCAGTATAGGGTTTATGCAGTTTATATCATTTTAGTATTTGATCCGGAAATATTATTATATTATAATATATTCCTCTATTAGTAATAATCCCAAGGCTATTTTTTGTTTAAAATGATACAGGAGACCTAAGAACCGTATCAGTTCAATAATTTGTAAAATATTTTATAATAATTTCAATGGAAAATATTTAACACTTTCTATTTCAGAAAAATGCTTGCAAACAACAGTAATGTTGACATCTGTGTTGGAGCATTGACTAAGACTAATGTTCCTATTGCATCATGGAACGCATCCGTCGTTGCGTCGACCGAAGTGGGTGATCATGACTTATCTTACTGAACTATGCATGCAGAAAAACCCGATTGGTTTGACGGGTCCAACTTCAAGAGGTGGTAGGAGGAAATGATATTTTATCTAACCACTCTGAGTTGCGCACGATTCCTGATGGAAGAACCACCAACTCAAGGCTAATATGATGATCATGGTTTTTTCTTAGCTATAGAAGCTTGGAATCATTCAGACTATTTGTGTAGATATTATGTAATGAATAGTTTATATGATTCATTGTATGATGTATGTAGCAAAATTAAGTCTGCTAAGGAGCTGAGGCATGCCTTGGAACAAAACTATGAGTGATGTCGATAAGAAGAAATTCCTGCTAGTGAATTGTGAGTCACCTGTGTTGACTTAAAGATGATCGATAACAAAGCACGTATGAAACCGGTACTAGATGTAGAACTCCTCCTCAAGAGTATCCCTGCCGAGAAGTTGGAACTCACCGAGGCATTTCCGGTAAAGTTACCCTTAACGTGGAATATGTTCAAGGGCTACCTGAAACACAAGGGAAAGGAGATTACCATGGTTGAATTAATCAAGAGAATCAACGTGCACGAACAATACATGAGTATTGCACAGGGAGTTCCAATCGTCCCCATGAACACAATGTTCACCGCCAAGGCAAATGTGGTGGAGCATGGGAAGACCTCAACCGGACATGACGTTAAAGGCAAACAAAAGAAGCAAAAATGATTGATTCAGGGTCCTAAGGTTAGTGTCTAGAAGAAGTAGGAATCCCAACCACAAGGATTGATTGATTCTTGTTAAAATTGTGGTAAGATTGGCCATAAACCTAATGCTTGTAGGTTTCCTAAGCAAAAGGATGCCAACCTGATGCAGGGAATCACCGAAGACCTTGATGACATTGAATTGACAACAATTGTGCCTGAGGTAAGCATCACTGATTCCATAAAGATGTTCGAGCTTCTATCCAAACTTTGGTGATTTCTAAGTCTCTAGCTCAAATTTTTGTTAAAGTACGAGTCGAGGTATTATTCAGTTCGATTAAGGGAAATAGTGTGTTTGTTTTGCCTTAACAACACTGTTTTAACGTAGCCAAATTTCTCTCACACTATCCTATTATGTTAAGAGGGGGAAATTGCGTAAAGGAGACCACGTTTTTCGTGGGACTCAATCTATAACGAAAAAAATATTTTCTTTAATCTTTTATAAGGACAATTTCATCATTTTGTAAAGTTGCATGTCAGTATAGGGTTTATGCAGTTTATATCATTTTAGTATTTGATCCGGAAATATTATTATATTATAATATATTCTTCAATTAGTAATAATCCGAAGGCTATTTTTTGTTTAAAATGATACAGGAGACCTAAGAACCGTATCAGTTCAATAATTTGTAAAATATTTTATAATAATTTCAATGGAAAATATTTTAACACTTTCTATTGCAGAAAAATGCTTGCAAACAACAGTAATGTTGACATCTGTGTTGGAGCATTGACTAAGACTAATGTTCCTATTGCATCATGGAACGCATCCGTCGTTGCGTCGACCGAAGTGGGTGATCATGACTTATCTTACTGAACTATGCATGCAGAAAAACCCGATAAGTTTGACGGGTCCAACTTCAAGAGGTGGTAGGAGGAAATGATGTTTTATCTAACCACTCTGAGTTGCGCACGATTCCTGATGGAAGAACCACCAACTCAGGGCTAATACGATGATCATGGTTTTTTCTTAGCTATAGAAGCATGGAATCATTCAGACTATTTGTGTAGACATTATGTAATGAATAGTTTATATGATTCATTGTATGATGTATGTAGCAAAATTAAGTCTGCTAAGGAGCTGAGGCATGCCTTGGAACAAAACTATGAGTGATGTCGATAAGAAGAAATTCCTGCTAGTGAATTGTGAGTCACCTGTGTTGACTTAAAGATGATCGATAACAAAGCACGTATGAAACCGGTAATAGATGTAGAACTCCTCCTCGAGAGTATCCATGCCGAGAAGTTGGAACTCACCGAGGCATTTCCGGTAAAGTTACCCTTAACGTGGAATATGTTCAAGGGCTATCTGAAACACAAGGGAAAGGAGATTACCATGGTTGATTTAATCAAGAGAATCAACGTGCACGAACAATACATGAGTATTGCACAGGGAGTTCCAATCGTCCCCATGAACACAATG
Organism: Chamaenerion angustifolium; assembly: GCA_946814005.1. Taxonomy (NCBI): domain Eukaryota; kingdom Viridiplantae; phylum Streptophyta; class Magnoliopsida; order Myrtales; family Onagraceae; genus Chamaenerion; species Chamaenerion angustifolium. The sequence goes on along the minus strand of OX328271.1, from coordinate 23,208,642 downwards.
TTCTCCGCCAAGGCAAATGTGGTGGACCATGGGAAGACCTCAACCGGACATGACGTCAAAGGCAAACAAAAGAAGCAAAAATGATTGATTCAGGGTCCTAAGGGTAGTGTCTATAAGAAGTAGGAATCCCAACCACAAGGATTTATTGGTTCTTGTTAAAATTGTGGTAAGATTGGCCATAAATCTAATGCTTGTAGGTTTCCTAAGCAAAAGGATACCAACCTGATGCAGGGAATCACCGAAGACCTTGATGAAATTAAATTGACAACAATTGTGCCTGAGGTAAGCATCACTGATTCCATAAAGATGTTCGAGCTTCTATCCAAACTTTTGTGATTTCTAAGTCTCCAGCTCAAATTTTTGTTAAAGTACGAGTCGAGGTATTATTCAGTTCGATTAAGGGAAATAGTGTGTTTGTTTTGCCTTAACGACACTGTTTTAACGTAGCCAAATTTCTCTCACACTATCCTATTATGTTAAGAGGGGGAACTTGCGTAAAGGAGACCACGTTTTTCGTGGGACTCAATCTATAACGAAAAAAATATTTTCTTTAATCTTTTATAAGGACAATTTCATCATTTTGTAAAGTTGCATGTCAGTATAGGGTTTATGCAGTTTATATCATTTTAGTATTTGATCCGGAAATATTATTATATTATAATATATTCCTCTATTAGTAATAATCCCATGGCTATTTTTTGTTTAAAATGATACAGGAGACCTAAGAACCGTATCAGTTCAATAATTTGTAAAATATTTTATAATAATTTCAATGGAAAATATTTTAACACTTTCTATTTCAGAAAAATGCTTGCAAACAGCAGTAATGTTGACATCTGTGTTGGAGCATTGACTAAGAATAATGTTCCTATTGCATCATGGAACGCATCCGTCGTTGCGTCGACCGAAGTGGGTGATCATGACTTATCTTACTGAACTATGCATGCAGAAAAACCCGATAAGTTTGAAGGGTCCAACTTCATGAGGTGGTAGGAGGAAATGATGTTTTATCTAACCACTCTGAGTTGCGCACGATTCCTGATGGAAGAACCACCAACTTAAGGCTAATATGATGATCATGGTTTTTTCTTAGCTATAGAAGCTTGGAATCATTCAGACTATTTGTGTAGACATTATGTAATGAATAGATTATATGATTCATTGTATGATGTATGTAGCAAAATTAAGTCTGCTAAGGAGCTGAGGCATGCCTTGGAACAAAACTATGAGTCTGAGGATGTGGATAAGAAGAAATTTCTGCTAGTGAATTGTGAGTCACCTGTGTTGACTGAAAGATGATCTATAACAAAGCATGTATGAAACCGGTAATAGATGTAGAACTCCTCCTCCAGAGTATCCATGCCGAGAAGTTGGAACTCACCGAGGCATTTCCGGTAAAGTTACCCTTAACGTGGAATATGTTCAAGGGCTTCCTGAAACACAAGGGAAAGGATATTACCATGGTTGAGTTAATCGAGAGAATCAACGTGCACGAACAATACATGAGTATTGCACAGGGAGTTCCAATCGTCCCCATGAACACAATGTTCTCCGCCAAGGCAAATGTGGTGGAGCATGGGCAGACCTCAACCAGACATGACGTCAAAGGAAAACAAAAGAAGGAAAAATGATTGATTCAGGGTCCTAAGGGTAGTGTATAGAAGAAGTAGGAATCCCAACCACAAGGATTTATTGGTTCTTGTTAAAATTGTGGTAAGATTGGCCATAAATCTAATGCTTGTAGGTTTCCTAAGCAAAAGGATACCAACATGATGCAGGGAATCACCGAAGACCTTGATGACATTGACTTGACAACAATTGTGCCTGAGGTAAGCATTACTGATTCCATTAAGATGTTCGAGCTTCTATCCAAACTTTGGTGATTTATAAGTCTCCAGCTCAAGTTTTTGTTAAAGTACGAGTCGAGGTATTTTTCAGTTCTATTAAGGGAAATAGTGTGTTTGTTTTGCCTTAACGACACTGTTTTAACTTAGCCAAATTTCTCTCACACTATCCTATTATGTTAAGAGGGGGAAATTGCGTAAACGAGACCACGTTTTTCGTGGGACTCAATCTATAACGAAAAAAGTATTTTCTTTAATCTTTTATAAGGACAATTTCATCATTTTGTAAAGTTGCATGTCAGTATAGGGTTTATGCAGTTTATATCATTTTAGTATTTGATCCGGAAATATTATTATATTATAATATATTCCTCTATTAGTAATAATCCCAAGGCTATTTTTTGTTTAAAATGATACAGGAGACCTAAGAACCGTATCAGTTCAATAATTTGTAAAATATTTTATAATAATTTCAATGGAAAATATTTTAACACTTTCTATTGCGGAAAAATGCTTGCAAACAACAGTAATGTTGACATCTGTGTTGGAGCATTGACTAAGACTAATGTTCCTATTGCATCATGGAACGCATCCGTCGTTGCGTCGACCGAAGTGGGTGATCATGACTTATCTTACTGAACTATGCATGCAGAAAAACCCGATAAGTTTGACGGGTCCAACTTCAAGAGGTGGTAGGAGGAAATGATGTTTTATCTAACCACTCTGAGTTGCGCACGATTCCTGATGGAAGAACCACCAACTCAGGGCTAATACGATGATCATGGTTTTTTCTTAGCTATAGAAGCATGGAATCATTCAGACTATTTGTGTAGACATTATGTAATGAATAGTTTATATGATTCATTGTATGATGTATGTAGCAAAATTAAGTCTGTTAAGGAGCTGAGCCATGCCTTGGAACAAAGCTATGAGTGATGTCGATAAGAAGAAATTCCTGCTAGTGAATTGTGAGTCACCTGTGTTGACTTAAAGATGATCGATAACAAAGCACGTATGAAACCGGTAATAGATGTAGAACTCCTCCTCAAGAGTATCCATGCCGAGAAGTTGGAACTCACCGAGGCATTTCCGGTAAAGTTACCCTTAACGTGGAATACGTTCAAGGGCTACCTGAAACACAAGGGAAAGGAGATTACCATGGTTGATTTAATCAAGAGAATCAACGTGCACGAACAATACATGAGTATTGCACAGGGAGTTCCAATCGTCCCCATGAACACAATGTTCTCCGCCAAGGAAAATGTGGTGGAGCATGGGCAGACCTCAACCGGACATGACGTCAAAGGCAAACAAAAGAAGCAAAAATGATTGATTCAGGGTCCTAAGGGTAGTGTATAGAAGAAGTAGGAATCCCAACCACAAGGATTTATTGGTTCTTGTTAAAATTGTGGTAAGATTGGCCATAAATCTAATGCTTGTAGGTTTCCTAAGCAAAAGGATACCAACATGATGCAGGGAATCACCGAAGACCTTGATGACATTGACTTGACAACAATTGTGCCTGAGGTAAGCATTACTGATTCCATTAAGATGTTCGAGCTTCTATCCAAACTTTGGTGATTTATAAGTCTCCAGCTCAAGTTTTTGTTAAAGTACGAGTCGAGGTATTTTTCAGTTCTATTAAGGGAAATAGTGTGTTTGTTTTGCCTTAACGACACTGTTTTAACGTAGCCAAATTTCTCTCACACTATCCTATTATGTTAAGAGGGGGAAATTGCGTAAACGAGACCACGTTTTTCGTGGGACTCAATCTATAACGAAAAAAGTATTTTCTTTAATCTTTTATAAGGACAATTTCATCATTTTGTAAAGTTGCATGTCAGTATAGGGTTTATGCAGTTTATATCATTTTAGTATTTGATCCGGAAATATTATTATATTATAATATATTCCTCTATTAGTAATAATCCCAAGGCTATTTTTTGTTTAAAATGATACAGGAGACCTAAGAACCGTATCAGTTCAATAATTTGTAAAATATCTTATAATAATTTCAATGGAAAATATTTTAACACTTTCTATTGCAGAAAAATGCTTGCAAACAACAGTAATGTTGACATCTGTGTTGGAGCATTGACTAAGACTAATGTTCCTATTACATCATGGAACGCATCCGTCGTTGCGTCGACCGAAGTGGGTGATCATGACTTATCTTACTGAACTATGCATGCAGAAAAACCCGATAAGTTTGACGGGTCCAACTTCAAGAGGTGGTAGGAGGAAATGATGTTTTATCTAACCACTCTGAGTTGCGCACGATTCCTGATGGAAGAACCACCAACTCAGGGCTAATACGATGATCATGGTTTTTTCTTAGCTATAGAAGCATGGAATCATTCAGACTATTTGTGTAGACATTATGTAATGAATAGTTTATATGATTCATTGTATGATGTATGTAGCAAAATTAAGTCTGCTAAGGAGCTGAGGCATGCCTTGGAACAAAGCTATGAGTGATGTCGATAAGAAGAAATTCCTGCTAGTGAATTGTGAGTCACCTGTGTTGACTTAAAGATGATCGATAACAAAGCACGTATGAAACCGGTAATAGATGTAGAACTCCTCCTCAAGAGTATCCATGCCGAGAAGTTGGAACTCACCGAGGCATTTCCGGTAAAGTTACCCTTAACGTGGAATACGTTCAAGGGCTACCTGAAACACAAGGGAAAGGAGATTACCATGGTTGATTTAATCAAGAGAATCAACGTGCACGAACAATACATGAGTATTGCACAGGGAGTTCCAATCGTCCCCATGAACACAATGTTCTCCGCCAAGGAAAATGTGGTGGAGCATGGGCAGACCTCAACCAGACATGACGTCAAAGGCAAACAAAAGAAGCAAAAATGATTGATTCAGGGTCCTAAGGGTAGTGTCTAGAAGAAGTAGGAATCCCAACCACAAGGATTTATTGGTTCTTGTTAAAATTGTGGTAAGATTGGCCATAAATCTAATGCTTGTAGGTTTTCTAAGCAAAAGGATACCAACATGATGCAGGGAATCACCGAAGACCTTGATGACATTGACTTGACAACAATTGTGCCTGAGGTAAGCATTACTGATTCCATTAAGATGTTCGAGCTTCTATCCAAACTTTGGTGATTTATAAGTCTCCAGCTGAAGTTTTTGTTTAAGTACGAGTCGAGGTATTATTCAGTTCTATTAAGGGAAATAGTGTGTTTGTTTTGCCTTAACGACGCTGTTTTAACGTAGCCAAATTTCTCTCACACTATCCTATTATGTTAAGAGGGGGAAATTGCGTAAACGAGACCACGTTTTTCGTGGGACTCAATCTATAACGAAAAAAATATTTTCTTTAATCTTTTATAAGGACAATTTCATCATTTTGTAAAGTTGCATGTCAGTATAGGGTTTATGCAGTTTATATCATTTTAGTATTTGATCCGGAAATATTATTATATTATAATATATTCCTCTATTAGTAATAATCCCAAGGCTATTTTTTGTTTAAAATGATACAGGAGACCTAAGAACCGTATCAGTTCAATAATTTGTAAAATATTTTATAATAATTTCAATGGAAAATATTTTAACACTTTCTATTGCAGAAAAATGCTTGCAAACAACAGTAATGTTGACATCTGTGTTGGAGCATTGACTAAGACTAATGTTCCTATTTCATCATGGAACGCATCCGTCGTTGCGTCGACCGAAGTGGGTGATCATGACTTATCTTACTGAACTATGCATGCAGAAAAACCCGATAAGTTTGACGGGTCCAACTTCAAGAGGTGGTAGGAGGAAATGATATTTTATCTAACCACTCTGAGTTGCGCACGATTCCTGATGGAAGAACCACCAACTCAGGGCTAATACGATGATCATGGTTTTTTCTTAGCTATAGAAGCATGGAATCATTCAGACTATTTGTGTAGACATTATGTAATGAATAGTTTATATGATTCATTGTATGATGTATGTAGCAAAATTAAGTCTGCTAAGGAGCTGAGGCATGCCTTGGAACAAAGCTATGAGTGATGTCGATAAGAAGAAATTCCTGCTAGTGAATTGTGAGTCACCTGTGTTGACTTAAAGATGATCGATAACAAAGCACGTATGAAACCGGTAATAGATGTAGAACTCCTCCTCAAGAGTATCCATGCCGAGAAGTTGGAACTCACCGAGGCATTTCCGGTAAAGTTACCCTTAACGTGGAATACGTTCAAGGGCTACCTGAAACACAAGGGAAAGGAGATTACCATGGTTGATTTAATCAAGAGAATCAACGTGCACGAACAATACATGAGTATTGCACAGGGAGTTCCAATCGTCCCCATGAACACAATGTTCTCCGCCAAGGAAAATGTGGTGGAGCATGGGCAGACCTCAACCAGACATGACGTCAAAGGCAAACAAAAGAAGCAAAAATGATTGATTCAGGGTCCTAAGGGTAGTGTCTAGAAGAAGTAGGAATCCCAACCACAAGGATTTATTGGTTCTTGTTAAAATTGTGGTAAGATTGGCCATAAATCTAATGCTTGTAGGTTTTCTAAGCAAAAGGATACCAACATGATGCAGGGAATCACCGAAGACCTTGATGACATTGACTTGACAACAATTGTGCCTGAGGTAAGCATTACTGATTCCATTAAGATGTTCGAGCTTCTATCCAAACTTTGGTGATTTATAAGTCTCCAGCTCAAGTTTTTGTTTAAGTACGAGTCGAGGTATTATTCAGTTCTATTAAGGGAAATAGTGTGTTTGTTTTGCCTTAACGACGCTGTTTTAACGTAGCCAAATTTCTCTCACACTATCCTATTATGTTAAGAGGGGGAAATTGCGTAAACGAGACCACGTTTTTCGTGGGACTCAATCTATAACGAAAAAAATATTTTCTTTAATCTTTTATAAGGACAATTTCATCATTTTGTAAAGTTGCATGTCAGTATAGGGTTTATGCAGTTTATATCATTTTAGTATTTGATCCGGAAATATTATTATATTATAATATATTCCTCTATTAGTAATAATCCCAAGGCTATTTTTTGTTTAAAATGATACAGGAGACCTAAGAACCGTATCAGTTCAATAATTTGTAAAATATTTTATAATAATTTCAATGGAAAATATTTTAACACTTTCTATTGCAGAAAAATGCTTGCAAACAACAGTAATGTTGACATCTGTGTTGGAGCATTGACTAAGACTAATGTTCCTATTGCATCATGGAACGCATCCGTCGTTGCGTCGACCGAAGTGGGTGATCATGACTTATCTTACTGAACTATGCATGCAGAAAAACCCGATAAGTTTGACGGGTCCAACTTCAAGAGGTGGTAGGAGGAAATGATGTTTTATCTAACCACTCTGAGTTGCGCACGATTCCTGATGGAAGAACCACCAACTCAGGGCTAATACGATGATCATGGTTTTTTCTTAGCTATAGAAGCATGGAATCATTCAGACTATTTGTGTAGACATTATGTAATGAATAGTTTATATGATTCATTGTATGATGTATGTAGCAAAATTAAGTCTGCTAAGGAGCTGAGGCATGCCTTGGAACAAAGCTATGAGTGATGTCGATAAGAAGAAATTCCTGCTAGTGAATTGTGAGTCACCTGTGTTGACTTAAAGATGATCGATAACAAAGCACGTATGAAACCGGTAATAGATGTAGAACTCCTCCTCAAGAGTATCCATGCCGAGAAGTTGGAACTCACCGAGGCATTTCCGGTAAAGTTACCCTTAACGTGGAATACGTTCAAGGGCTACCTGAAACACAAGGGAAAGGAGATTACCATGGTTGATTTAATCAAGAGAATCAACGTGCACGAACAATACATGAGTATTGCACAGGGAGTTCCAATCGTCCCCATGAACACAATGTTCTCCGCCAAGGAAAATGTGGTGGAGCATGGGCAGACCTCAACCAGACATGACGTCAAAGGCAAACAAAAGAAGCAAAAATGATTGATTCAGGGTCCTAAGGGTAGTGTCTAGAAGAAGTAGGAATCCCAACCACAAGGATTTATTGGTTCTTGTTAAAATTGTGGTAAGATTGGCCATAAATCTAATGCTTGTAGGTTTTCTAAGCAAAAGGATACCAACATGATGCAGGGAATCACCGAAGACCTTGATGACATTGACTTGACAACAATTGTGCCTGAGGTAAGCATTACTGATTCCATTAAGATGTTCGAGCTTCTATCCAAACTTTGGTGATTTATAAGTCTCCAGCTCAAGTTTTTGTTTAAGTACGAGTCGAGGTATTATTCAGTTCTATTAAGGGAAATAGTGTGTTTATTTTGCCTTAACGACGCTGTTTTAACGTAGCCAAATTTCTCTCACACTATCCTATTATGTTAAGAGGGGGAAATTGCGTAAACGAGACCACGTTTTTCGTGGGACTCAATCTATAACGAAAAAAATATTTTCTTTAATCTTTTATAAGGACAATTTCATCATTTTGTAAAGTTGCATGTCAGTATAGGGTTTATGCAGTTTATATCATTTTAGTATTTGATCCGGAAATATTATTATATTATAATATATTCCTCTATTAGTAATAATCCCAAGGCTATTTTTTGTTTAAAATGATACAGGAGACCTAAGAACCGTATCAGTTCAATAATTTGTAAAATATTTTATAATAATTTCAATGGAAAATATTTTAACACTTTCTATTGCAGAAAAATGCTTGCAAACAACAGTAATGTTGACATCTGTGTTGGAGCATTGACTAAGACTAATGTTCCTATTGCATCATGGAACGCATCCGTCGTTGCGTCGACCGAAGTGGGTGATCATGACTTATCTTACTGAACTATGCATGCAGAAAAACCCGATAAGTTTGACGGGTCCAACTTCAAGAGGTGGTAGGAGGAAATGATGTTTTATCTAACCACTCTGAGTTGCGCACGATTCCTGATGGAAGAACCACCAACTCAGGGCTAATACGATGATCATGGTTTTTTCTTAGCTATAGAAGCATGGAATCATTCAGACTATTTGTGTAGACATTATGTAATGAATAGTTTATATGATTCATTGTATGATGTATGTAGCAAAATTAAGTCTGCTAAGGAGCTGAGGCATGCCTTGGAACAAAGCTATGAGTGATGTCGATAAGAAGAAATTCCTGCTAGTGAATTGTGAGTCACCTGTGTTGACTTAAAGATGATCGATAACAAAGCACGTATGAAACCGGTAATAGATGTAGAACTCCTCCTCAAGAGTATCCATGCCGAGAAGTTGGAACTCACCGAGGCATTTCCGGTAAAGTTACCCTTAACGTGGAATACGTTCAAGGGCTACCTGAAACACAAGGGAAAGGAGATTACCATGGTTGATTTAATCAAGAGAATCAACGTGCACGAACAATACATGAGTATTGCACAGGGAGTTCCAATCGTCCCCATGAACACAATGTTCTCCGCCAAGGAAAATGTGGTGGAGCATGGGCAGACCTCAACCAGACATGACGTCAAAGGCAAACAAAAGAAGCAAAAATGATTGATTCAGGGTCCTAAGGGTAGTGTCTAGAAGAAGTAGGAATCCCAACCACAAGGATTTATTGGTTCTTGTTAAAATTGTGGTAAGATTGGCCATAAATCTAATGCTTGTAGGTTTTCTAAGCAAAAGGATACCAACATGATGCAGGGAATCACCGAAGACCTTGATGACATTGACTTGACAACAATTGTGCCTGAGGTAAGCATTACTGATTCCATTAAGATGTTCGAGCTTCTATCCAAACTTTGGTGATTTATAAGTCTCCAGCTCAAGTTTTTGTTTAAGTACGAGTCGAGGTATTATTCAGTTCTATTAAGGGAAATAGTGTGTTTGTTTTGCCTTAACGACGCTGTTTTAACGTAGCCAAATTTCTCTCACACTATCCTATTATGTTAAGAGGGGGAAATTGCGTAAACGAGACCACGTTTTTCGTGGGACTCAATCTATAACGAAAAAAATATTTTCTTTAATCTTTTATAAGGACAATTTCATCATTTTGTAAAGTTGCATGTCAGTATAGGGTTTATGCAGTTTATATCATTTTAGTATTTGATCCGGAAATATTATTATATTATAATATATTCCTCTATTAGTAATAATCCCAAGGCTATTTTTTGTTTAAAATGATACAGGAGACCTAAGAACCGTATCAGTTCAATAATTTGTAAAATATTTTATAATAATTTCAATGGAAAATATTTTAACACTTTCTATTGCAGAAAAATGCTTGCAAACAACAGTAATGTTGACATCTGTGTTGGAGCATTGACTAAGACTAATGTTCCTATTGCATCATGGAACGCATCCGTCGTTGCGTCGACCGAAGTGGGTGATCATGACTTATCTTACTGAACTATGCATGCAGAAAAACCCGATAAGTTTGACGGGTCCAACTTCAAGAGGTGGTAGGAGGAAATGATGTTTTATCTAACCACTCTGAGTTGCGCACGATTCCTGATGGAAGAACCACCAACTCAGGGCTAATACGATGATCATGGTTTTTTCTTAGCTATAGAAGCATGGAATCATTCAGACTATTTGTGTAGACATTATGTAATGAATAGTTTATATGATTCATTGTATGATGTATGTAGCAAAATTAAGTCTGCTAAGGAGCTGAGGCATGCCTTGGAACAAAGCTATGAGTGATGTCGATAAGAAGAAATTCCTGCTAGTGAATTGTGAGTCACCTGTGTTGACTTAAAGATGATCGATAACAAAGCACGTATGAAACCGGTAATAGATGTAGAACTCCTCCTCAAGAGTATCCATGCCGAGAAGTTGGAACTCACCGAGGCATTTCCGGTAAAGTTACCCTTAACGTGGAATACGTTCAAGGGCTACCTGAAACACAAGGGAAAGGAGATTACCATGGTTGATTTAATCAAGAGAATCAACGTGCACGAACAATACATGAGTATTGCACAGGGAGTTCCAATCGTCCCCATGAACACAATGTTCTCCGCCAAGGAAAATGTGGTGGAGCATGGGCAGACCTCAACCAGACATGACGTCAAAGGCAAACAAAAGAAGCAAAAATGATTGATTCAGGGTCCTAAGGGTAGTGTCTAGAAGAAGTAGGAATCCCAACCACAAGGATTTATTGGTTCTTGTTAAAATTGTGGTAAGATTGGCCATAAATCTAATGCTTGTAGGTTTTCTAAGCAAAAGGATACCAACATGATGCAGGGAATCACCGAAGACCTTGATGACATTGACTTGACAACAATTGTGCCTGAGGTAAGCATTACTGATTCCATTAAGATGTTCGAGCTTCTATCCAAACTTTGGTGATTTATAAGTCTCCAGCTCAAGTTTTTGTTTAAGTACGAGTCGAGGTATTATTCAGTTCTATTAAGGGAAATAGTGTGTTTGTTTTGCCTTAACGACGCTGTTTTAACGTAGCCAAATTTCTCTCACACTATCCTATTATGTTAAGAGGGGGAAATTGCGTAAACGAGACCACGTTTTTCGTGGGACTCAATCTATAACGAAAAAAATATTTTCTTTAATCTTTTATAAGGACAATTTCATCATTTTGTAAAGTTGCATGTCAGTATAGGGTTTATGCAGTTTATATCATTTTAGTATTTGATCCGGAAATATTATTATATTATAATATATTCCTCTATTAGTAATAATCCCAAGGCTATTTTTTGTTTAAAATGATACAGGAGACCTAAGAACCATATCAGTTCAATAATTTGTAAAATATTTTATAATAATTTCAATGGAAAATATTTTAACACTTTCTATTGCAGAAAAATGCTTGCAAACAACAGTAATGTTGACATCTGTGTTGGAGCATTGACTAAGACTAATGTTCCTATTGCATCATGGAACGCATCCGTCGTTGCGTCGACCGAAGTGGGTGATCATGACTTATCTTACTGAACTATGCATGCAGAAAAACCCGATAAGTTTGACGGGTCCAACTTCAAGAGGTGGTAGGAGGAAATGATGTTTTATCTAACCACTCTGAGTTGCGCACGATTCCTGATGGAAGAACCACCAACTCAGGGCTAATACGATGATCATGGTTTTTTCTTAGCTATAGAAGCATGGAATCATTCAGACTATTTGTGTAGACATTATGTAATGAATAGTTTATATGATTCATTGTATGATGTATGTAGCAAAATTAAGTCTGCTAAGGAGCTGAGGCATGCCTTGGAACAAAGCTATGAGTGATGTCGATAAGAAGAAATTCCTGCTAGTGAATTGTGAGTCACCTGTGTTGACTTAAAGATGATCGATAACAAAGCACGTATGAAACCGGTAATAGATGTAGAACTCCTCCTCAAGAGTATCCATGCCGAGAAGTTGGAACTCACCGAGGCATTTCCGGTAAAGTTACCCTTAACGTGGAATACGTTCAAGGGCTACCTGAAACACAAGGGAAAGGAGATTACCATGGTTGATTTAATCAAGAGAATCAACGTGCACGAACAATACATGAGTATTGCACAGGGAGTTCCAATCGTCCCCATGAACACAATGTTCTCCGCCAAGGAAAATGTGGTGGAGCATGGGCAGACCTCAACCAGACATGACGTCAAAGGCAAACAAAAGAAGCAAAAATGATTGATTCAGGGTCCTAAGGGTAGTGTCTAGAAGAAGTAGGAATCCCAACCACAAGGATTTATTGGTTCTTGTTAATATTGTGGTAAGATTGGCCATAAATCTAATGCTTGTAGGTTTTCTAAGCAAAAGGATACCAACATGATGCAGGGAATCACCGAAGACCTTGATGACATTGACTTGACAACAATTGTGCCTGAGGTAAGCATTACTGATTCCATTAAGATGTTCGAGCTTCTATCCAAACTTTGGTGATTTATAAGTCTCCAGCTCAAGTTTTTGTTTAAGTACGAGTCGAGGTATTATTCAGTTCTATTAAGGGAAATAGTGTGTTTGTTTTGCCTTAACGACGCTGTTTTAACGTAGCCAAATTTCTCTCACACTATCCTATTATGTTAAGAGGGGGAAATTGCGTAAACGAGACCACGTTTTTCGTGGGACTCAATCTATAACGAAAAAAATATTTTCTTTAATCTTTTATAAGGACAATTTCATCATTTTGTAAAGTTGCATGTCAGTATAGGGTTTATGCAGTTTATATCATTTTAGTATTTGATCCGGAAATATTATTATATTATAATATATTCCTCTATTAGTAATAATCCCAAGGCTATTTTTTGTTTAAAATGATACAGGAGACCTAAGAACCGTATCAGTTCAATAATTTGTAAAATATTTTATAATAATTTCAATGGAAAATATTTTAACACTTTCTATTGCAGAAAAATGCTTGCAAACAACAGTAATGTTGACATCTGTGTTGGAGCATTGACTAAGACTAATGTTCCTATTGCATCATGGAACGCATCCGTCGTTGCGTCGACCGAAGTGGGTGATCATGACTTATCTTACTGAACTATGCATGCAGAAAAACCCGATAAGTTTGACGGGTCCAACTTCAAGAGGTGGTAGGAGGAAATGATGTTTTATCTAACCACTCTGAGTTGCGCACGATTCTTGATGGAAGAACCACCAACTCAGGGCTAATACGATGATCATGGTTTTTTCTTAGCTATAGAAGCATGGAATCATTCAGACTATTTGTGTAGACATTATGTAATGAATAGTTTATATGATTCATTGTATGATGTATGTAGCAAAATTAAGTCTGCTAAGGAGCTGAGGCATGCCTTGGAACAAAGCTATGAGTGATGTCGATAAGAAGAAATTCCTGCTAGTGAATTGTGAGTCACCTGTGTTGACTTAAAGATGATCGATAACAAAGCACGTATGAAACCGGTAATAGATGTAGAACTCCTCCTCAAGAGTATCCATGCTGAGAAGTTGGAACTCACCGAGGCATTTCCGGTAAAGTTACCCTTAACGTGGAATACGTTCAAGGGCTACCTGAAACACAAGGGAAAGGAGATTACCATGGTTGATTTAATCAAGAGAATCAACGTGCACGAACAATACATGAGTATTGCACATGGAGTTCCAATCGTCCCCATGAACACAATGTTCTCCGCCAAGGCAAATGTGGTGGAGCATGGGCAGACCTCAACCAGACATGACGTCAAAGGCAAACAAAAGAAGCAAAAATGATTGATTCAGGGTCCTAAGGGTAGTGTCTAGAAGAAGTAGGAATCCCAACCACAAGGATTTATTGGTTCTTGTTAAAATTGTGGTAAGATTGGCCATAAATCTAATGCTTGTAGGTTTTCTAAGCAAAAGGATACCAACATGATGCAGGGAATCACCGAAGACCTTGATGACATTGACTTGACAACAATTGTGCCTAAGGTAAGCATTACTGATTCCATTAAGATGTTCGAGCTTCTATCCAAACTTTGGTGATTTATAAGTCTCCAGCTCAAGTTTTTGTTTAAGTACGAGTCGAGGTATTATTCAGTTCTATTAAGGGAAATAGTGTGTTTGTTTTGCCTTAACGACGCTGTTTTAACGTAGCCAAATTTCTCTCACACTATCCTATTATGTTAAGAGGGGGAAATTGCGTAAACGAGACCACGTTTTTCGTGGGACTCAATCTATAACGAAAAAAATATTTTCTTTAATCTTTTATAAGGACAATTTCATCATTTTGTAAAGTTGCATGTCAGTATAGGGTTTATGCAGTTTATATCATTTTAGTATTTGATCCGGAAATATTATTATATTATAATATATTCCTCTATTAGTAATAATCCCAAGGCTATTTTTTGTTTAAAATGATACAGGAGACCTAAGAACCGTATCAGTTCAATAATTTGTAAAATATTTTATAATAATTTCAATGGAAAATATTTTAACACTTTCTATTGCAGAAAAATGCTTGCAAACAACAGTAATGTTGACATCTGTGTTGGAGCATTGACTAAGACTAATGTTCCTATTGCATCATGGAACGCATCCGTCGTTGCGTCGACCGAAGTGGGTGATCATGACTTATCTTACTGAACTATGCATGCAGAAAAACCCGATAAGTTTGACGGGTCCAACTTCAAGAGGTGGTAGGAGGAAATGATGTTTTATCTAACCACTCTGAGTTGCGCACGATTCCTGATGGAAGAACCACCAACTCAGGGCTAATACGATGATCATGGTTTTTTCTTAGCTATAGAAGCATGGAATCATTCAGACTATTTGTGTAGACATTATGTAATGAATAGTTTATATGATTCATTGTATGATGTATGTAGCAAAATTAAGTCTGCTAAGGAGCTGAGGCATGCCTTGGAACAAAGCTATGAGTGATGTCGATAAGAAGAAATTCCTGCTAGTGAATTGTGAGTCACCTGCGTTGACTTAAAGATGATCGATAACAAAGCACGTATGAAACCGGTAATAGATGTAGAACTCCTCCTCAAGAGTATCCATGCTGAGAAGTTGGAACTCACCGAGGCATTTCCGGTAAAGTTACCCTTAACGTGGAATACGTTCAAGGGCTACCTGAAACACAAGGGAAAGTAGATTACCATGGTTGATTTAATAAAGAGAATCAACGTGCACGAACAATACATGAGTATTGCACAGGGAGTTCCAATCGTCCCCATGAACACAATGTTCTCCGCCAAAGCAAATGTGGTGGAGCATGGGCAGACCTCAACCAGACATGACGTCAAAGGCAAACAAAAGAAGCAAAAATGATTGATTCAGGGTCCTAAGGGTAGTGTCTAGAAGAAGTAGGAATCCCAACCACAAGGATTTATTGGTTCTTGTTAAAATTGTGGTAAGATTGGCCATAAATCTAATGCTTGTAGGTTTCCTAAGCAAAAGGATACCAACATGATGCAGGGAATCACCGAAGACCTTGATGACATTGACTTGACAACAATTGTGCCTGAGGTAAGCATTACTGATTCCATTAAGATGTTCGAGCTTCTATCCAAACTTTGGTGATTTATAAGTCTCCAGCTCAAGTTTGTGTTAAAGTACGAGTCGAGGTATTATTCAGTTCTATTAAGGGAAATAGTGTGTTTGTTTTGCCTTAACGACACTGTTTTAACGTAGCCAAATTTCTCTCACACTATCCTATTATGTTAAGAGGGGGAAATTGCGTAAACGAGACCACATTTTTCGTGGGACTCAATCTATAACGAAAAAAATATTTTCTTTAATCTTTTATAAGGACATTTTCATCATTTTGTAAAGTTGCATGTCAGTATAGGGTTTATGCAGTTTATATCATTTTAGTATTTGATCCGGAAATATTATTATATTATAATATATTCCTCTATTAGTAATAATCCCAAGGCTATTTTTTGTTTAAAATGATACAGGAGACCTAAGAAACGTATCAGTTCAATAATTTGTAAAATATTTTATAATAATTTCAATGGAAAATATTTTAACACTTTCTATTGCAGAAAAATGCTTGCAAACAACAGTAATGTTGACATCTGTGTTGGAGCATTGACTAAGACTAATGTTCCTATTGCATCATGGAACGCATCCGTCGTTGCGTCGACCGAAGTGGGTGATCATGACTTATCTTACTGAACTATGCATGCAGAAAAACCCGATAAGTTTGACGGGTCCAACTTCAAGAGGTGGTAGGAGGAAATGATGTTTTATCTAACCACTCTGAGTTGCGCACGATTCCTGATGGAAGAACCACCAACTCAGGGCTAATACGATGATCATGGTTTTTTCTTAGCTATAGAAGCATGGAATCATTCAGACTATTTGTGTAGACATTATGTAATGAATAGTTTATATGATTCATTGTATGATGTATGTAGCAAAATTAAGTCTGCTAAGGAGCTGAGGCATGCCTTGGAACAAAGCTATGAGTGATGTCGATAAGAAGAAATTCCTGCTAGTGAATTGTGAGTCACCTGTGTTGACTTAAAGATGATCGATAACAAAGCACGTATGAAACCGGCAATAGATGTAGAACTCCTCCTCAAGAGTATCCATGCCGAGAAGTTGGAACTCACCGAGGCATTTCCGGTAAAGTTACCCTTAACGTGGAATATGTTCAAGGGCTACCTGAAACACAAGGGATAGGAGATTACCATGGTTGATTTAATCAAGAGAATCAACGTGCACGAACAATTCATGAGTATTGCACAGGGAGTTCCAATCGTCCCCATGAACACAATGTTCTCCGCCAAGGCAAATGTGGTGGAGCATGGGCAGACCTCAACCAGACATGACGTCAAAGGCAAACAAAAGAAGCAAAAATGATTGATTCAGGGTCCTAAGGGTAGTGTCTAGAAGAAGTAGGAATCCCAACCACAAGGATTTATTGGTTCTTGTTAAAATTGTGGTAAGATTGGCCATAAATCTAATGCTTGTAGGTTTCGTAAGCAAAAGGATACCAACATGATGCAGGGAATCATCGAAGACCTTGATGACATTGACTTGACAACAATTGTGCCTGAGGTAAGCATTACTGATTCCATTACGATGTTCGAGCTTCTATCCAAACTTTGGTGATTTATAAGTCTCCAGCTCAAGTTTTTGTTAAAGTACGAGTCAAGGTATTATTCAGTTCTATTAAGGGAAATAGTGTGTTTGTTTTGCCTTAACGACACTGTTTTAACGTAGCCAAATTTCTCTCACACTATCCTATTATGTTAAGAGGGGGAAATTGCGTAAACGAGACCACGTTTTTCGTAGGACTCAATCTATAACGAAAAAAATATTTTCTTTAATCTTTTATAAGGACAATTTCATCATTTTGTAAAGTTGCATGTCAGTATAGGGTTTATGCAGTTTATATCGTTTTAGTATTTGATCCGGAAATATTATTATATTATAATATATTCCTCTATTAGTAATAATCCCAAGGCTATTTTTTGTTTAAAATGATACAGGAGACCTAAGAACCGTATCAGTTCAATAATTTGTAAAATATTTTATAATAATTTCAATGGAAAATATTTTAACACTTTCTATTGCAGAAAAATACTTGCAAACAACAGTAATGTTGACATCTGTGTTGGAGCATTGACTAAGACTAATGTTCCTATTGCATCATGGAACGCATCCGTCGTTGCGTCGACCGAAGTGGGTGATCATGACTTATCTTACTGAACTATGCATGCAGAAAACCCCGATAAGTTTGACGGGTCCAACTTCAAGAGGTGGTAGGAGGAACTGATGTTTTATCTAACCATTCTAGGTTGCGCACGATTCCTGATGGAAGAACCACCAACTCAGGGCTAATACGATGATCATGGTTTTTTCTTAGCTATAGAAGCATGGAATCATTCAGACTATTTGTGTAGACATTATGTAATGAATAGTTTATATGATTCATTGTATGATGTATGTAGCAAAATTAAGTCTGCTAAGGAGCTGAGGCATGCCTTGGAACAAAGCTATGAGTGATGTCGATAAGAAGAAATTCCTGCTAGTGAATTGTGAGTCACCTGTGTTGACTTAAAGATGATCGATAACAAAGCACGTATGAAACCGGCAATAGATGTAGAACTCCTCCTCAAGAGTATCCATGCCGAGAAGTTGGAACTCACCGAGGCATTTCCGGTAAAGTTACCCTTAACGTGGAATATGTTCAAGGGCTACCTGAAACACAAGGGAAAGGTGATTACCATGGTTGATTTAATCAAGAGAATCAACGTGCACGAACAATTCATGAGTATTGCACAGGGAGTTCCAATCGTCCCCATGAACACAATGTTCTCCGCCAAGGCAAATGTGGTGGAGCATGGGCAGACCTCAACCAGACATGACGTCAAAGGCAAACAAAAGAAGCAAAAATGATTGATTCAGGGTCCTAAGGGTAGTGTCTAGAAGAAGTAGGAATCCCAACCACAAGGATTTATTGGTTCTTGTTAAAATTGTGGTAAGATTGGCCATAAATCTAATGCTTGTAGGTTTCGTAAGCAAAAGGATACCAACATGATGCAGGGAATCATCGAAGACCTTGATGACATTGACTTGACAACAATTGTGCCTGAGGTAAGCATTACTGATTCCATTACGATGTTCGAGCTTCTATCCAAACTTTGGTGATTTATAAGTCTCCAGCTCAAGTTTTTGTTAAAGTACGAGTCAAGGTATTATTCAGTTCTATTAAGGGAAATAGTGTGTTTGTTTTGCCTTAACGACACTGTTTTAACGTAGCCAAATTTCTCTCACACTATCCTATTATGTTAAGAGGGGGAAATTGCGTAAACGAGACCACGTTTTTCGTAGGACTCAATCTATAACGAAAAAAATATTTTCTTTAATCTTTTATAAGGACAATTTCATCATTTTGTAAAGTTGCATGTCAGTATAGGGTTTATGCAGTTTATATCGTTTTAGTATTTGATCCGGAAATATTATTATATTATAATATATTCCTCTATTAGTAATAATCCCAAGGCTATTTTTTGTTTAAAATGATACAGGAGACCTAAGAACCGTATCAGTTCAATAATTTGTAAAATATTTTATAATAATTTCAATGGAAAATATTTTAACACTTTCTATTGCAGAAAAATATTTGCAAACAACAGTAATGTTGACATCTGTGTTGGAGCATTGACTAAGACTAATGTTCCTATTGCATCATGGAACGCATCCGTCGTTGCGTCGACCGAAGTGGGTGATCATGACTTATCTTACTGAACTATGCATGCAGAAACCCCCGATAAGTTTGACGGGTCCAACTTCAAGAGGTGGTAGGAGGAACTGATGTTTTATCTAACCATTCTAGGTTGCGCACGATTCCTGATGGAAGAACCACCAACTCAGGGCTAATACGATGATCATGGTTTTTTCTTAGCTATAGAAGCATGGAATCATTCAGACTATTTGTGTAGACATTATGTAATGAATAGTTTATATGATTCATTGTATGATGTATGTAGCAAAATTAAGTCTGCTAAGGAGCTGAGACATGCCTTGGAACAAAACTATGAGTGATGTCGATAAGAAGAAATTCCTGCTAGTGAATTGTGAGTCACCTGTGTTGACTTAAAGATGATCGATAACAAAGCACGTATGAAACCGGTAATAGATGTAGAACTCCTCCTCGAGAGTATCCATGCCGAGAAGTTGGAACTCACCGAGGCATTTCCGGTAAAGTTACCCTTAACGTGGAATATGTTCAAGGGCCACCTGAAACACAAGGGAAAGGAGATTACCATGGTTGAGTTAATCGAGAGAATCAACGTGCACGAACAATACATGAGTATTGCACAGGGAGTTCCAATCGTCCCCATGAACACAATGTTCTCCGCCAAGGCAAATGTGGTGGAGCATGGGCAGACGTCAACCAGACATGACGTCAAAGGCAAACAAAAGAAGGAAAAATGATTGATTCAGGGTCCTAAGGGTAGTCTCTAGAAGAAGTAGGAATCCCAACCACAAGGATTTATTGGTTCTTGTTAAAATTGTGGTAAGATTGGCCATAAATCTAATGCTTGTAGGTTTCGTAAGCAAAAGGATACCAACATGATGCAGGGAATCACCGAAGACCTTGATGACATTGACTTGACAACAATTGTGCCTGAGGTAAGCATTACTGATTCCATAAAGATGTTCGAGCTTCTATCCAAACTTTGGTGATTTATAAGTCTCCAGCTCAAGTTTTTGTTAAAGTACGAGTCGAGGTATTATTCAGTTCTATTAAGGGAAATAGTGTGTTTGTTTTGCCTTAACGACACTGTTTTAACGTAGCCAAATTTCTCTCACACTATCCTATTATGTTAAGAGGGGGAAATTGCGTAAACGAGACCACGTTTTTCGTAGGACTCAATCTATAACGAAAAAAATATTTTCTTTAATCTTTTATAAGGACAATTTCATCATTTTGTAAAGTTGCATGTCAGTATAGGGTTTATGCAGTTTATATCGTTTTAGTATTTGATCCGGAAATATTATTATATTATAATATATTCCTCTATTAGTAATAATCATAAAGGCTATTTTTTGTTTAAAATGATACAGGAGACCTAAGAACCGTATCAGTTCAATAATTTGTAAAATATTTTATAATAATTTCAATGGAAAATATTTTAACACTTTCTATTGCAGAAAAATACTTGCAAACAACAGTAATGTTGACATCTGTGTTGGAGCATTGACTAAGACTAATGTTCCTATTGCATCATGGAACGCATCCGTCGTTGCGTCGACCGAAGTGGGTGATCATGACTTATCTTACTGAACTATGCATGCAGAAAACCCCGATAAGTTTGACGGGTCCAACTTCAAGAGGTGGTAGGAGGAACTGATGTTTTATCTAACCACTCTAGGTTGCGCACGATTCCTGATGGAAGAACCACCAACTCAGGGCTAATACGATGATCATGGTTTTTTCTTAGCTATAGAAGCATGGAATCATTCAGACTATTTGTGTAGACATTATGTAATGAATAGTTTATATGATTCATTGTATGATGTATGTAGCAAAATTAAGTCTGCTAAGGAGCTGAGACATGCCTTGGAACAAAACTATGAGTGATGTCGATAAGAAGAAATTCCTGCTAGTGAATTGTGAGTCACCTGTGTTGACTTAAAGATGATCGATAACAAAGCACGTATGAAACCGGTAATAGATGTAGAACTCCTCCTCGAGAGTATCCATGCCGAGAAGTTGGAACTCACCGAGGCATTTCCGGTAAAGTTACCCTTAACGTGGAATATGTTCAAGGGCCACCTGAAACACAAGGGAAAGGAGATTACCATGGTTGAGTTAATCGAGAGAATCAACGTGCACGAACAATACATGAGTATTGCACAGGGAGTTCCAATCGTCCCCATGAACACAATGTTCTCCGCCAAGGCAAATGTGGTGGAGCATGGGCAGACGTCAACCAGACATGACGTCAAAGGCAAACAAAAGAAGGAAAAATGATTGATTCAGGGTCCTAAGGGTAGTCTCTAGAAGAAGTAGGAATCCCAACCACAAGGATTTATTGGTTCTTGTTAAAATTGTGGTAAGATTGGCCATAAATCTAATGCTTGTAGGTTTCCTAAGCAAAAGGATACCAACATGATGCAGGGAATCACCGAAGACCTTGATGACATTGACTTGACAACAATTGTGCCTGAGGTAAGCATTACTGATTCCATAAAGATGTTCGAGCTTCTATCCAAACTTTGGTGATTTATAAGTCTCCAGCTCAAGTTTTTGTTAAAGTACGAGTCGAGGTATTATTCAGTTCTATTAAGGGAAATAAAGTGTTTGTTTTGCCTTAACGACACTGTTTTAACGTAGCCAAATTTCTCTCACACTATCCTATTATGTTAAGAGGGGGAAATTGCGTAAACGAGACCATGTTTTTCGTGGGACTCAATCTATAACGAAAAAAATATTTTCTTTAATCTTTTATAAGGAAAATTTCATCATTTTGTAAAGTTGCATGTCAGTATAGGGTTTATGCAGTTTATATCATTTTAGTATTTGATCCGGAAATATTATTATATTATAATATATTCCTCTATTAGTAATAATCCCAAGGCTATTTTTTGTTTAAAATGATACAGGAGACTTAAGAACCGTATCAGTTCAATAATTTGTAAAATATTTTATAATAATTTCAATGGAAAATATTTTAACACTTTCTATTTCAGAAAAATGCTTGCAAACAACAGTAATGTTGACATCTGTGTTGGAGCATTGACTAAGACTAATGTTCCTATTGCATCATGGAACGCATCCGTCGTTGCGTTGACCGAAGTGGGTGATCATGACTTATCTTACTGAACTATGCATGCAGAAAAACCCGATATGTTTGACGGGTCCAACTTCAAGAGGTGGTAGGAGGAAATGATGTTTTATCAAACCACTCGGAGTTGCGCACGATTCCTAATGGAAGAACCACCAACTCAGGGCTAATACGATGATCATGGTTTTTTCTTAGCTATAGAAGCATGGAATCATTCAGACTATTTGTGTAGACATTATGTAATGAATAGTTTATATGATTCATTGTATGATGTATGTAGCAAAATTAAGTCTGCTAAGGAGCTGAGGCATGCCTTGGAACAAAACTATGAGTGATGTCGATAAGAAGAAATTCCTGCTAGTGAATTGTGAGTCACCTGTGTTGACTTAAAGATGATCGATAACAAAGCACGTATGAAACCGGTAATAGATGTAGAACTCCTCCTCGAGAGTATCCATGCCGAGAAGTTGGAACTCACCGAGGCATTTCCGGTAAAGTTACCCTTAACGTGGAATATGTTTAAGGGCTACCTGAAACACAAGGGAAAGGAGATTACCATGGTTGAGTTAATCGAGAGAATCAACGTGCACGAACAATACATGAGTATTGCACAGGGAGTTCCAATCGTCCCCATGAACACAATGTTCTCCGCCAAGGCAAATGTGGTGGAGCATAGGCAGACGTCAACCAGACATGACGTCAAAGGCAAACAAAAGAAGGAAAAATGATTGATTCAGGGTCCTAAGGGTAGTCTCTAGAAGAAGTAGGAATCCCAACCACAAGGATTTATTGGTTCTTGTTAAAATTGTGTTAAGATTGGCCATAAATCTAATGCTTGTAGGTTTCCTAAGCAAAAGGATACCAACATGATGCAGGGAATCACCGAAGACCTTGATGACATTGACTTGACAACAATTGTGCCTGAGGTAAGCATTACTGATTCCATAAAGATGTTCGAGCTTCTATCCAAACTTTGGTGATTTCTAAGTCTCCAGCTCAAGTTTTTGTTAAAGTACAAGTCGAGGTATTATTCAGTTCTATTAAGGGAAATAGTGTGTTTGTTTTGCCTTAACGACACTGTTTTAACGTTGCCAAATTTCTCTCACACTATCCTATTATGTTAAGAGGGGGAAATTGCGTAAACGAGACCACGTTTTTCGTAGGACTCAATCTATAACGAAAAAAATATTTTCTTTAATCTTTTATAAGGACAATTTCATCATTTTGTAAAGTTGCATGTCAGTATAGGGTTTATGCAGTTTATATCGTTTTAGTATTTGATCCGGAAATATTATTATATTATAATATATTCCTCTATTAGTAATAATCCCAAGGCTATTTTTTGTTTAAAATGATACAGGAGACCTAAGAACCGTATCAGTTCAATAATTTGTAAAATATTTTATAATAATTTCAATGGAAAATATTTTAACACTTTCTATTTCAGAAAAATGCTTGCAAACAACAGTAATGTTGACATCTGTGTTGGAGCATTGACTAAGACTAATGTTCCTATTGCATCTTGGAACGCATCCGTCGTTGCGTCGACCGAAGTGGGTGATCATGACTTATCTTACTGAACTATGCATGCAGAAAAACCCGATATGTTTGACGGGTCCAACTTCAAGAGGTGGTAGGAGGAAATGATGTTTTATCAAACCACTCGGAGTTGCGCACGATTCCTAATGGAAGAACCACCAACTCAGGGCTAATACGATGATCATGGTTTTTTCTTAGCTATAGAAGCATGGAATCATTCAGACTATTTGTGTAGACATTATGTAATGAATAGTTTATATGATTCATTGTATGATGTATGTAGCAAAATTAAGTCTGCTAAGGAGCTGAGGCATGCCTTGGAACAAAACTATGAGTGATGTCGATAAGAAGAAATTCTTGCTAGTGAATTGTGAGTCACCTGTGTTGACTTAAAGATGATCGATAACAAAGCACGTATGAAACCGGTAATAGATGTAGAACTCCTCCTCGAGAGTATCCATGCCGAGAAGTTGGAACTCACCGAGGCATTTCCGGTAAAGTTACCCTTAACGTGGAATATGTTCAAGGGCCACCTGAAACACAAGGGAAAGGAGATTACCATGGTTGAGTTAATCGAGAGAATCAACGTGCACGAACAATACATGAGTATTGCACAGGGAGTTCCAATCGTCCCCATGAACACAATGTTCTCCGCCAAGGCAAATGTGGTGGAGCATGGGCAGACGTCAACCAGACATGACGTCAAAGGCAAACAAAAGAAGGAAAAATGATTGATTCAGGGTCCTAAGGGTAGTCTCTAGAAGAAGTAGGAATCCCAACCACAAGGATTTATTGGTTCTTGTTAAAATTGTGGTAAGATTGGCCATAAATCTAATGCTTGTAGGTTTCCTAAGCAAAAGGATACCAACATGATGCAGGGAATCACCGAAGACCTTGATGACATTGACTTGACAACAATTGTGCCTGAGGTAAGCATTACTGATTCCATAAAGATGTTCGAGCTTCTATCCAAACTTTGGTGATTTATAAGTCTCCAGCTCAAGTTTTTGTTAAAGTACGAGTCGAGGTATTATTCAGTTCTATTAAGGGAAATAGTGTGTTTGTTTTGCCTTAACGACACTGTTTTAACGTAGCCAAATTTCTCTCACACTATCCTATTATGTTAAGAGGGGGAAATTGCGTAAACAAGACCATGTTTTTCGTGGGACTCAATCTATAACGAAAAATATATTTTCTTTAATCTTTTATAAGGAAAATTTCATCATTTTGTAAAGTTGCATGTCAGTATAGGGTTTATGCAGTTTATATCGTTTTAGTATTTGATCCGGAAATATTATTATATTATAATATATTCCTCTATTAGTAATAATCCCAAGGCTATTTTTTGTTTAAAATGATACAGGAGACCTAAGAACCGTATCAGTTCAATAATTTGTAAAATATTTTATAATAATTTCAATGGAAAATATTTTAACACTTTCTATTGCAGAAATATACTTGCAAACAACAGTAATGTTGACATCTGTGTTGGAGCATTGACTAAGACTAATGTTCCTATTGCATCATGGAACGCATCCGTCGTTGCGTCGACCGAAGTGGGTGATCATGACTTATCTTACTGAACTATGCATGCAGAAAACCCCGATAAGTTTGACGGGTCCAACTTCAAGAGGTGGTAGGAGGAACTGATGTTTTATCTAACCACTCTAGGTTGTGCACGATTCCTGATGGAAGAACCACCAACTCAGGGCTAATACGATGATCATGGTTTTTTCTTAGCTATAGAAGCATGGAATCATTCAGACTATTTGTGTAGACATTATGTAATGAATAGTTTATATGATTCATTGTATGATGTATGTAGCAAAATTAAGTCTGCTAAGGAGCTGAGGCATGCCTTGGAACAAAACTATGAGTGATGTCGATAAGAAGAAATTCCTGCTAGTGAATTGTGAGTCACCTGTGTTGACTTAAAGATGATCGATAACAAAGCACGTATGAAACCGGTAATAGATGTAGAACTCCTCCTCGAGAGTATCCATGCCGAGAAGTTGGAACTCACCGAGGCATTTCCGGTAAAGTTACCCTTAACGTGGAATATGTTCAAGGGCCACCTGAAACACAAGGGAAAGGAGATTACCATGGTTGAGTTAATCGAGAGAATCAACGTGCACGAACAATACATGAGTATTGCACAGGGAGTTCCAATCGTCCCCATGAACACAATGTTCTCCGCCAAGGCAAATGTGGTGGAGCATGGGCAGACGTCAACCAGACATGACGTCAAAGGCAAACAAAAGAAGGAAAAATGATTGATTCAGGGTCCTAAGGGTAGTCTCTAGAAGAAGTAGGAATCCCAACCACAAGGATTTATTGGTTCTTGTTAAAATTGTGGTAAGATTGGCCATAAATCTAATGCTTGTAGGTTTCCTAAGCAAAAGGATACCAACATGATGCAGGGAATCACCGAAGAGCTTGATGACATTGACTTGACAACAATTGTGCCTGAGGTAAGCATTACTGATTCCATAAAGATGTTCGAGCTTCTATCCAAACTTTGGTGATTTATAAGTCTCCAGCTCAAGTTTTTGTTAAAGTACGAGTCGAGGTATTATTCAGTTCTATTAAGGAAAATAGTGTGTTTGTTTTGCCTTAACGACACTGTTTTAACGTAGCCAAATTTCTCTCACACTATCCTATTATGTTAAGAGGGGGAAATTACGTAAACGAGACCATGTTTTTCGTGGGACTCAATCTATAACGAAAAAAATATTTTCTTTAATCTTTTATAAGGAAAATTTCATCATTTTGTAAAGTTGCATGTCAGTATAGGGTTTATGCAGTTTATATCATTTTAGTATTTGATCCGGAAATATTATTATATTATAATATATTCCTTTATTAGTAATAATCCCAAGGCTATTTTTTGTTTAAAATGATACAGGATACTTAAGAACCGTATCAGTTCAATAATTTGTAAAATATTTTATAATAATTTCAATGGAAAATATTTTAACACTTTCTATTTCAGAAAAATGCTTGCAAACAACAGTAATGTTGACATCTGTGTTGGAGCATTGACTAAGACTAATGTTCCTATTGCATCTTGGAACGCATCCGTCGTTGCGTCGACCGAAGTGGGTGATCATGACTTATCTTACTGAACTATGCATGCAGAAAAACCCGATAAGTTTGACGGGTCCAACTTCAAGAGGTGGTAGGAGGAACTGATGTTTTATCAAACCACTCGGAGTTGCGCACGATTCCTAATGGAAGAACCACCAACTCAGGGCTAATACGATGATCATGGTTTTTTCTTAGCTATAGAAGCATGGAATCATTCAGACTATTTGTGTAGACATTATGTAATGAATAGTTTATATGATTCATTGTATGATGTATGTAGCAAAATTAAGTCTGCTAAGGAGCTGAGGCATGCCTTGGAACAAAACTATGAGTGATGTCGATAAGAAGAAATTCCTGCTAGTGAATTGTGAGTCACCTGTGTTGACTTAAAGATGATCGATAACAAAGCACGTATGAAACCGGTAATAGATGTAGAACTCCTCCTCGAGAGTATCCATGCCGAGAAGTTGGAACTCACCGAGGCATTTCCGGTAAAGTTACCCTTAACGTGGAATATGTTTAAGGGCTACCTGAAACACAAGGGAAAGGAGATTACCATGGTTGAGTTAATCGAGAGAATCAACGTGCACGAACAATACATGAGTATTGCACAGGGAGTTCCAATCGTCCCCATGAACACAATGTTCTCCGCCAAGGCAAATGTGGTGGAGCATGGGCAGACGTCAACCAGACATGACGTCAAAGGCAAACAAAAGAAGGAAAAATGATTGATTCAGGGTCCTAAGGGTAGTCTCTAGAAGAAGTAGGAATCCCAACCACAAGGATTTATTGGTTCTTGTTAAAATTGTGTTAAGATTGGCCATAAATCTAATGCTTGTAGGTTTCCTAAGCAAAAGGATACCAACATGATGCAGGGAATCACCGAAGAGCTTGATGACATTGACTTGACAACAATTGTGCCTGAGGTAAGCATTACTGATTCCATAAAGATGTTCGAGCTTCTATCCAAACTTTGGTGATTTATAAGTCTCCAGCTCAAGTTTTTGTTAAAGTACGAGTCGAGGTATTATTCAGTTCTATTAAGGGAAATAGTGTGTTTGTTTTGCCTTAACGACACTGTTTTAACGTAGCCAAATTTCTCTCACACTATCCTATTATGTTAAAAGGGGGAAATTGCGTAAACGAGACCATGTTTTTCGTGGGACTCAATCTATAACGAAAAAAATATTTTCTTTAATCTTTTATAAGGAAAATTTCATCATTTTGTAAAGTTGCATGTCAGTATAGGGTTTATGCAGTTTATATCATTTTCGTATTTGATCCGGAAATATTATTATATTATAATATATTCCTCTATTAGTAATAATCCCAAGGCTATTTTTTGTTTAAAATGATACAGGAGACTTAAGAACCGTATCAGTTCAATAATTTGTAAAATATTTTATAATAATTTCAATGGAAAATATTTTAACACTTTCTATTTCAGAAAAATGCTTGCAAACAACAGTAATGTTGACATCTGTGTTGGAGCATTGACTAAGACTAATGTTCCTATTGCATCTTGGAACGCATCCGTCGTTGCGTCGACCGAAGTGGGTGATCATGACTTATCTTACTGAACTATGCATGCAGAAAAACCCGATATGTTTGACGGGTCCAACTTCAAGAGGTGGTAGGAGGAAATGATGTTTTATCAAACCACTCGGAGTTGCGCACGATTCCTAATGGAAGAACCACCAACTCAGGGCTAATACGATGATCATTGTTTTTTCTTAGCTATAGAAGCATGGAATCATTCAGACTATTTGTGTAGACATTATGTAATGAATAGTTTATATGATTCATTGTATGATGTATGTAGCAAAATTAAGTCTGCTAAGGAGCTGAGGCATGCCTTGGAACAAAACTATGAGTGATGTCGATAAGAAGAAATTCCTGCTAGTGAATTGTGATTCACCTGTGTTGACTTAAAGATGATCGATAACAAAGCACGTATGAAACCGGTAATAGATGTAGAACTCCTCCTCGAGAGTATCCATGCCGAGAAGTTGGAACTCACCGAGGCATTTCCGGTAAAGTTACCCTTAACGTGGAATATGTTTAAGGGCTACCTGAAACACAAGGGAAAGGAGATTACCATGGTTGAGTTAATCGAGAGAATCAACGTGCACGAACAATACATGAGTATTGCACAGGGAGTTCCAATCGTCCCCATGAACACAATGTTCTCCGCCAAGGCAAATGTGGTGGAGCATGGGCAGACGTCAACCAGACATGACGTCAAAGGCAAACAAAAGAAGGAAAAATGATTGATTCAGGGTCCTAAGGGTAGTCTCTAGAAGAAGTAGGAATCCCAACCACAAGGATTTATTGGTTCTTGTTAAAATTGTGTTAAGATTGGCCATAAATCTAATGCTTGTAGGTTTCCTAAGCAAAAGGATACCAACATGATGCAGGGAATCACCGAAGAGCTTGATGACATTGACTTGACAACAATTGTGCCTGAGGTAAGCATTACTGATTCCATAAAGATGTTCGAGCTTCTATCCAAACTTTGGTGATTTCTAAGTCTCCAGCTCAAGTTTTTGTTAAAGTACGAGTCGAGGTATTATTCAGTTCTATTAAGGGAAATAGTGTGTTTGTTTTGCCTTAACGACACTGTTTTAACGTAGCCAAATTTCTCTCACACTATCCTATTATGTTAAAAGGGGGAAATTGCGTAAACGAGACCATGTTTTTCGTGGGACTCAATCTATAACGAAAAAAATATTTTCTTTAATCTTTTATAAGGAAAATTTCATCATTTTGTAAAGTTGCTTGTCAGTATAGGGTTTATGCAGTTTATATCATTTTAGTATTTGATCCGGAAATATTATTATATTATAATATATTCCTCTATTAGTAATAATCCCAAGGCTATTTTTTGTTTAAAATGATACAGGAGACTTAAGAACCGTATCAGTTCAATAATTTGTAAAATATTTTATAATAATTTCAATGGAAAATATTTTAACACTTTCTATTTCAGAAAAATGCTTGCAAACAACAGTAATGTTGACATCTGTGTTGGAGCATTGACTAAGACTAATGTTCCTATTGCATCTTGGAACGCATCCGTCGTTGCGTCGACCGAAGTGGGTGATCATGACTTATCTTACTGAACTATGCATGCAGAAAAACCCGATATGTTTGACGGGTCCAACTTCAAGAGGTGGTAGGAGGAAATGATGTTTTATCAAACCACTCGGAGTTGCGCACGATTCCTAATGGAAGAACCACCAACTCAGGGCTAATACGATGATCATTGTTTTTTCTTAGCTATAGAAGCATGGAATCATTCAGACTATTTGTGTAGACATTATGTAATGAATAGTTTATATGATTCATTGTATGATGTATGTAGCAAAATTAAGTCTGCTAAGGAGCTGAGGCATGCCTTGGAACAAAACTATGAGTGATGTCGATAAGAAGAAATTCCTGCTAGTGAATTGTGAGTCACCTGTGTTGACTTAAAGATGATCGATAACAAAGCACGTATGAAACCGGTAATAGATGTAGAACTCCTCCTCGAGAGTATCCATGCCGAGAAGTTGGAACTCACCGAGGCATTTCCGGTAAAGTTACCCTTAACGTGGAATATGTTTAAGGGCTACCTGAAACACAAGGGAAAGGAGATTACCATGGTTGAGTTAATCGAGAGAATCAACGTGCACGAACAATACATGAGTATTGCACAGGGAGTTCCAATCGTCCCCATGAACACAATGTTCTCCGCCAAGGCAAATGTGGTGGAGCATGGGCAGACGTCAACCAGACATGACGTCAAAGGCAAACAAAAGAAGGAAAAATGATTGATTCAGGGTCCTAAGGGTAGTCTCTAGAAGAAGTAGGAATCCCAACCACAAGGATTTATTGGTTCTTGTTAAAATTGTGGTAAGATTGGCCATAAATCTAATGCTTGTAGGTTTCCTAAGCAAAAGGATACCAACATGATGCAGGGAATCACCGAAGAGCTTGATGACATTGACTTGACAACAATTGTGCCTGAGGTAAGCATTACTGATTCCATAAAGATGTTCGAGCTTCTATCCAAACTTTGGTGATTTATAAGTCTCCAGCTCAAGTTTTTGTTAAAGTACGAGTCGAGGTATTATTCAGTTCTATTAAGGGAAATAGTGTGTTTGTTTTGCCTTAACGACACTGTTTTAACGTAGCCAAATTTCTCTCACACTATCCTATTATGTTAAAAGGGGGAAATTGCGTAAACGAGACCATGTTTTTCGTGGGACTCAATCTATAACGAAAAAAATATTTTCTTTAATCTTTTATAAGGAAAATTTCATCATTTCGTAAAGTTGCATGTTAGTATAGGGTTTATGCAGTTTATATCATTTTAATATTTGATCCGGAAATATTATTATATTATAATATATTCCTCTATTAGTAATAATCCCAAGGCTATTTTTTGTTTAAAATGATACAGGAGACCTAAGAACCGTATCAGTTCAATAATTTGTAAAATATTTTATAATAATTTCAATGGAAAATATTTAACACTTTCTATTTCAGAAAAATGCTTGCAAACAACAGTAATGTTGACATCTGTGTTGGAGCATTGACTAAGACTAATGTTCCTATTGCATCATGGAACGCATCCGTCGTTGCGTCGACCGAAGTGGGTGATCATGACTTATCTTACTGAACTATGCATGCAGAAAAACCCGATAAGTTTGACGGGTCCAACTTCAAGAGGTGGTAGGAGGAAATGATGTTTTATCAAACCACTCGGAGTTGCGCACGATTCCTAATGGAAGAACCACCAACTCAGGGCTAATACGATGATCATTGTTTTTTCTTAGCTATAGAAGCATGGAATCATTCAGACTATTTGTGTAGACATTATGTAATGAATAGTTTATATGATTCATTGTATGATGTATGTAGCAAAATTAAGTCTGCTAAGGAGCTGAGGCATGCCTTGGAACAAAACTATGAGTGATGTCGATAAGAAGAAATTCCTGCTAGTGAATTGTGAGTCACCTGTGTTGACTTAAAGATGATCGATAACAAAGCACGTATGAAACCGGTAATAGATGTAGAACTCCTCCTCGAGAGTATCCATGCCGAGAAGTTGGAACTCACCGAGGCATTTCCGGTAAAGTTACGCTTAACGTGGAATATGTTTAAGGGCTACCTGAAACACAAGGGAAAGGAGATTACCATGGTTGAGTTAATCGAGAGAATCAACGTGCACGAACAATACATGAGTATTACACAGGGAGTTCCAATCGTCCCCATGAACACAATGTTCTCCGCCAAGGCAAATGTGGTGGAGCATGGGCAGACGTCAACCAGACATGACGTCAAAGGCAAACAAAAGAAGGAAAAATGATTGATTCAGGGTCCTAAGGGTAGTCTCTAGAAAAAGTAGGAATCCCAACCACAAGGATTTATTGGTTCTTGTTAAAATTGTGTTAAGATTGGCCATAAATCTAATGCTTGTAGGTTTTCTAAGCAAAAGGATACCAACATGATGCAGGGAATCACCGAAGAGCTTGATGACATTGACTTGACAACAATTGTGCCTGAGGTAAGCATTACTGATTCCATAAAGATGTTCGAGCTTCTATCCAAACTTTGGTGATTTCTAAGTCTCCAGCTCAAGTTTTTGTTAAAGTACGAGTCGAGGTATTATTCAGTTCTATTAAGGGAAATAGTGTGTTTGTTTTGCCTTAACGACACTATTTTAACGTTGCCAAATTTCTCTCACACTATACTATTATGTTAAGAGGGGGAAATTGCGTAAACGAGACCATGTTTTTCGTGGGACTCAATCTATAACGAAAAAAATATTTTCTTTAATCTTTTATAAGGAAAATTTCATCATTTTGTAAAGTTGCATGTAAGTATAGGGTTTATGCAGTTTATATCATTTTAGTATTTGATCCGGAAATATTATTATATTATAATATATTCCTCTATTAGTAATAATCCCAAGGCTATTTTTTGTTTAAAATGATACAGGAGACCTAAGAACCGTATCAGTTCAATAATTTGTAAAATATTTTATAATAATTTCAATGGAAAATATTTTAACACTTTCTATTGCAGAAAAATGCTTGCAAACAACAGTAATGTTGACATCTGTGTTGGAGCATTGACTAAGACTAATGTTCCTATTGCATCATGGAACGCATCCGTCGTTGCGTCGACCGAAGTGGGTGATCATGACTTATCTTACTGAACTATGCATGCAGAAAAACCCGATAAGTTTGACGGGTCCAACTTCAAGAGGTGGTAGGAGGAAATGATGTTTTATCAAACCACTCGGAGTTGCGCACGATTCCTAATGGAAGAACCACCAACTCAGGGCTAATACGATGATCATTGTTTTTTCTTAGCTATAGAAGCATGGAATCATTCAGACTATTTGTGTAGACATTATGTAATGAATAGTTTATATGATTCATTGTATGATGTATGTAGCAAAATTAAGTCTGCTAAGGAGCTGAGGCATGCCTTGGAACAAAACTATGAGTGATGTCGATAAGAAGAAATTCCTGCTAGTGAATTGTGAGTCACCTGTGTTGACTTAAAGATGATCGATAACAAAGCACGTATGAAACCGGTAATAGATGTAGAACTCCTCCTTGAGAGTATCCATGCCGAGAAGTTGGAACTCACCGAGGCATTTCAGGTAAAGTTACCCTTAACGTGGAATATGTTTAAGGGCTACCTGAAACACAAGGGAAAGGAGATTACCATGGTTGAGTTAATCGAGAGAATCAACGTGCACGAACAATACATGAGTATTGCACAGGGAGTTCCAATCGTCCCCATGAACACAATGTTCTCCGCCAAGGCAAATGTGGTGGAGCATGGGCAGACGTCAACCAGACATGACGTCAAAGGCAAACAAAAGAAGGAAAAATGATTGATTCAGGGTCCTAAGGGTAGTCTCTAGAAGAAGTAGGAATCCCAACCACAAGGATTTATTGGTTCTTGTTAAAATTGTGGTAAGATTGGCCATAAATCTAATGCTTGTAGGTTTCCTAAGCAAAAGGATACCAACATGATGCAGGGAATCACCGAAGAGCTTGATGACATTGACTTGACAACAATTGTGCCTGAGGTAAGCATTACTGATTCCATAAAGATGTTCGAGCTTCTATCCAAACTTTGGTGATTTCTAAGTCTCCAGCTCAAGTTTTTGTTAAAGTACGAGTCGAGGTATTATTCAGTTCTATTAAGGGAAATAGTGTGTTTGTTTTGCCTTAACGACACTGTTTTAACGTTGCCAAATTTCTCTCACACTATACTATTATGTTAAGAGGGGGAAATTGCGTAAACGAGACCATGTTTTTCGTGGGACTCAATCTATAACGAAAAAAATATTTTCTTTAATCTTTTATAAGGAAAATTTCATCATTTTGTAAAGTTGCATGTCAGTATAGGGTTTATGCAGTTTATATCATTTTAGTATTTGATCCGGAAATATTATTATATTATAATATATTCCTCTATTAGTAATAATCCCAAGGCTATTTTTTGTTTAAAATGATACAGGAGACCTAAGAACCGTATCAGTTCAATAATTTGTAAAATATTTTATAATAATTTCAATGGAAAATATTTTAACACTTTCTATTGCATAAAAATGCTTGCAAACAACAGTAATGTTGACATCTGTGTTGGAGCATTGACTAAGACTAATGTTCCTATTGCATCATGGAACGCATCCGTCGTTGCGTCGACCGAAGTGGGTGATCATGACTTATCTTACTGAACTATGCATGCAGAAAAACCCGATAAGTTTGACGGGTCCAACTTCAAGAGGTGGTAGGAGGAAATGATGTTTTATCAAACCACTCGGAGTTGCGCACGATTCCTAATGGAAGAACCACCAACTCAGGGCTAATACGATGATCATTGTTTTTTCTTAGCTATAGAAGCATGGAATCATTCAGACTATTTGTGTAGACATTATGTAATGAATAGTTTATATGATTCATTGTATGATGTATGTAGCAAAATTAAGTCTGCTAAGGAGCTGAGGCATGCCTTGGAACAAAACTATGAGTGATGTCGATAAGAAGAAATTCCTGCTAGTGAATTGTGAGTCACCTGTGTTGACTTAAAGATGATCGATAACAAAGCACGTATGAAACCGGTAATAGATGTAGAACTCCTCCTCGAGAGTATCCATGCCGAGAAGTTGGAACTCACCGAGGCATTTCCGGTAAAGTTACCCTTAACGTGGAATATGTTTAAGGGCTACCTAAAACACAAGGGAAAGGAGATTACCATGGTTGAGTTAATCGAGAGAATCAACGTGCACGAACAATACATGAGTATTGCACAGGGAGTTCCAATCGTCCCCATGAACACAATGTTCTCCGCCAAGGCAAATGTGGTGGAGCATGGGCAGACGTCAACCAGACATGACGTCAAAGGCAAACAAAAGAAGGAAAAATGATTGATTCAGGGTCCTAAGGGTAGTCTCTAGAAGAAGTAGGAATCCCAACCACAAGGATTTATTGGTTCTTGTTAAAATTGTGGTAAGATTGGCCATAAATCTAATGCTTGTAGGTTTCCTAAGCAAAAGGATACCAACATGATGCAGGGAATCACCGAAGAGCTTGATGACATTGACTTGACAACAATTGTGCCTGAGGTAAGCATTACTGATTCCATAAAGATGTTCGAGCTTCTATCCAAACTTTGGTGATTTCTAAGTCTCCAGCTCAAGTTTTTGTTAAAGTACGAGTCGAGGTATTATTCAGTTCTATTAAGGGAAATAGTGTGTTTGTTTTGCCTTAACGACACTGTTTTAACGTTGCCAAATTTCTCTCACACTATACTATTATGTTAAGAGGGGGAAATTGCGTAAACGAGACCATGTTTTTCGTGGGACTCAATCTATAACGAAAAAAATATTTTCTTTAATCTTTTATAAGGAAAATTTCATCATTTCGTAAAGTTGCATGTCAGTATAGGGTTTATGCAGTTTATATCATTTTAATATTTGATCCGGAAATATTATTATATTATAATATATTCCTCTATTAGTAATAATCCCAAGGCTATTTTTTGTTTAAAATGATACAGGAGACCTAAGAACCGTATCAGTTCAATAATTTGTAAAATATTTTATAATAATTTCAATGGAAAATATTTTAACACTTTCTATTGCAGAAAAATGCTTGCAAACAACAGTAATGTTGACATCTGTGTTGGAGCATTGACTAAGACTAATGTTCCTATTGCATCATGGAACGCATCCGTCGTTGAGTCGACCGAAGTGGGTGATCATGACTTATCTTACTGAACTATGCATGCAGAAAAACCCGATAAGTTTGACGGGTCCAACTTCAAGAGGTGGTAGGAGGAAATGATGTTTTATCAAACCACTCGGAGTTGCGCACGATTCCTAATGGAAGAACCACCAACTCAGGGCTAATACGATGATCATTGTTTTTTCTTAGCTATAGAAGCATGGAATCATTCAGACTATTTGTGTAGACATTATGTAATGAATAGTTTATATGATTCATTGTATGATGTATGTAGCAAAATTAAGTCTGCTAAGGAGCTGAGGCATGCCTTGGAACAAAACTATGAGTGATGTCGATAAGAAGAAATTCCTGCTAGTGAATTGTGAGTCACCTGTGTTGACTTAAAGATGATCGATAACAAAGCACGTATGAAACCGGTAATAGATGTAGAACTCCTCCTCGAGAGTATCCATGCCGAGAAGTTGGAACTCACCGAGGCATTTCCGGTAAAGTTACCCTTAACGTGGAATATGTTTAAGGGCTACCTGAAACACAAGGGAAAGGAGATTACCATGGTTGAGTTAATCGAGAGAATCAACGTGCACGAACAATACATGAGTATTGCACAGGGAGTTCCAATCGTCCCCATGAACACAATGTTCTCCGCCAAGGCAAATGTGGTGGAGCATGGGCAGACGTCAACCAGACATGACGTCAAAGGCAAACAAAAGAAGGAAAAATGATTGATTCAGGGTCCTAAGGGTAGTCTCTAGAAGAAGTAGGAATCCCAACCACAAGGATTTATTGGTTCTTGTTAAAATTGTGTTAAGATTGGCCATAAATCTAATGCTTGTAGGTTTCCTAAGCAAAAGGATACCAACATGATGCAGGGAATCACCGAAGAGCTTGATGACATTGACTTGACAACAATTGTGCCTGAGGTAAGCATTACTGATTCCATAAAGATGTTCGAGCTTCTATCCAAACTTTGGTGATTTCTAAGTCTCCAGCTCAAGTTTTTGTTAAAGTACGAGTCGAGGTATTATTCAGTTCTATTAAGGGAAATAGTGTGTTTGTTTTGCCTTAACGACACTGTTTTAACGTTGCCAAATTTCTCTCACACTATACTATTATGTTAAGAGGGGGAAATTGCGTAAACGAGACCATGTTTTTCGTGGGACTCAATCTATAACGAAAAAAATATTTTCTTTAATCTTTTATAAGGAAAATTTCATCATTTTGTAAAGTTGCATGTAAGTATAGGGTTTATGCAGTTTATATCATTTTAGTATTTGATCCGGAAATATTATTATATTATAATATATTCCTCTATTAGTAATAATCCCAAGGCTATTTTTTGTTTAAAATGATACAGGAGACCTAAGAACCGTATCAGTTCAATAATTTGTAAAATATTTTATAATAATTTCAATGGAAAATATTTTAACACTTTCTATTGCAGAAAAATGCTTGCAAACAACAGTAATGTTGACATCTGTGTTGGAGCATTGACTAAGACTAATGTTCCTATTGCATCATGGAACGCATCCGTCGTTGCGTCGACCGAAGTGGGTGATCATGACTTATCTTACTGAACTATGCATGCAGAAAAACCCGATAAGTTTGACGGGTCCAACTTCAAGAGGTGGTAGGAGGAAATGATGTTTTATCAAACCACTCGGAGTTGCGCACGATTCCTAATGGAAGAACCACCAACTCAGGGCTAATACGATGATCATTGTTTTTTCTTAGCTATAGAAGCATGGAATCATTCAGACTATTTGTGTAGACATTATGTAATGAATAGTTTATATGATTCATTGTATGATGTATGTAGCAAAATTAAGTCTGCTAAGGAGCTGAGGCATGCCTTGGAACAAAACTATGAGTGATGTCGATAAGAAGAAATTCCTGCTAGTGAATTGTGAGTCACCTGTGTTGACTTAAAGATGATCGATAACAAAGCACGTATGAAACCGGTAATAGATGTAGAACTCCTCCTCAAGAGTATCCATGCCGAGAAGTTGGAACTCACCGAGGCATTTCCGGTAAAGTTACCCTTAACGTGGAATATGTTTAAGGGCTACCTGAAACACAAGGGAAAGGAGATTACCATGGTTGAGTTAATCGAGAGAATCAACGTGCACGAACAATACATGAGTATTGCACAGGGAGTTCCAATCGTCCCCATGAACACAATGTTCTCCGCTAAGGCAAATGTGGTGGAGCATGATGGGCAGACGTCAACCAGACATGACGTCAAAGGCAAACAAAAGAAGGAAAAATGATTGATTCAGGGTCCTAAGGGTAGTCTCTAGAAGAAGTAGGAATCCCAACCACAAGGATTTATTGGTTCTTGTTAAAATTGTGTTAAGATTGGCCATAAATCTAATGCTTGTAGGTTTCCTAAGCAAAAGGATACCAACATGATGCAGGGAATCACCGAAGAGCTTGATGACATTGACTTGACAACAATTGTGCCTGAGGTAAGCATTACTGATTCCATAAAGATGTTCGAGCTTCTATCCAAACTTTGGTGATTTCTAAGTCTCCAGCTCAAGTTTTTGTTAAAGTACGAGTCGAGGTATTATTCAGTTCTATTAAGGGAAATAGTGTGTTTGTTTTGCCTTAACGACACTGTTTTAACGTTGCCAAATTTCTCTCACACTATACTATTATGTTAAGAGGGGGAAATTGCGTAAACGAGACCATGTTTTTCGTGGGACTCAATCTATAACGAAAAAAATATTTTCTTTAATCTTTTATAAGGAAAATTTCATCATTTTGTAAAGTTGCATGTAAGTATAGGGTTTATGCAGTTTATATCATTTTAGTATTTGATCCGGAAATATTATTATATTATAATATATTCCTCTATTAGTAATAATCCCAAGGCTATTTTTTGTTTAAAATGATACAGGAGACCTAAGAACCGTATCAGTTCAATAATTTGTAAAATATTTTATAATAATTTCAATGGAAAATATTTTAACACTTTCTATTGCAGAAAAATGCTTGCAAACAACAGTAATGTTGACATCTGTGTTGGAGCATTGACTAAGACTAATGTTCCTATTGCATCATGGAACGCATCCGTCGTTGCGTCGACCGAAGTGGGTGATCATGACTTATCTTACTGAACTATGCATGCAGAAAAACCCGATAAGTTTGACGGGTCCAACTTCAAGAGGTGGTAGGAGGAAATGATGTTTTATCAAACCACTCGGAGTTGCGCACGATTCCTAATGGAAGAACCACCAACTCAGGGCTAATACGATGATCATTGTTTTTTCTTAGCTATAGAAGCATGGAATCATTCAGACTATTTGTGTAGACATTATGTAATGAATAGTTTATATGATTCATTGTATGATGTATGTAGCAAAATTAAGTCTGCTAAGGAGCTGAGGCATGCCTTGGAACAAAACTATGAGTGATGTCGATAAGAAGAAATTCCTGCTAGTGAATTGTGAGTCACCTGTGTTGACTTAAAAATGATCGATAACAAAGCACGTATGAAACCGGTAATAGATGTAGAACTCCTCCTCGAGAGTATCCATGCCGAGAAGTTGGAACTCACCGAGGCATTTCCGGTAAAGTTACCCTTAACGTGGAATATGTTTAAGGGCTACCTGAAACACAAGGGAAAGGAGATTACCATGGTTGAGTTAATCGAGAGAATCAACGTGCACGAACAATACATGAGTATTGCACAGGGAGTTCCAATCGTCCCCATGAACACAATGTTCTCCGCTAAGGCAAATGTGGTGGAGCATGGGCAGACGTCAACCAGACATGACGTCAAAGGCAAACAAAAGAAGGAAAAATGATTGATTCAGGGTCCTAAGGGTAGTCTCTAGAAGAAGTAGGAATCCCAACCACAAGGATTTATTGGTTCTTGTTAAAATTGTGTTAAGATTGGCCATAAATCTAATGCTTGTAGGTTTCCTAAGCAAAAGGATACCAACATGATGCAGGGAATCACCGAAGAGCTTGATGACATTGACTTGACAACAATTGTGCCTGAGGTAAGCATTACTGATTCCATAAAGATGTTCGAGCTTCTATCCAAACTTTGGTGATTTCTAAGTCTCCAGCTCAAGTTTTTGTTAAAGTACGAGTCGAGGTATTATTCAGTTCTATTAAGGGAAATAGTGTGTTTGTTTTGCCTTAACGACACTGTTTTAACGTTGCCAAATTTCTCTCACACTATACTATTATGTTAAGAGGGGGAAATTGCGTTAACGAGACCATGTTTTTCGTGGGACTCAATCTATAACGAAAAAAATATTTTCTTTAATCTTTTATAAGGAAAATTTCATCATTTTGTAAAGTTGCATGTCAGTATAGGGTTTATGCAGTTTATATCATTTTAATATTTGATCCAGAAATATTATTATATTATAATATATTCCTCTATTAGTAATAATCCCAAGGCTATTTTTTGTTTAAAATGATACAGGAGACCTAAGAACCGTATCAGTTCAATAATTTGTAAAATATTTTATAATAATTTCAATGGAAAATATTTTAACACTTTCTATTGCAGAAAAATGCTTGCAAACAACAGTAATGTTGACATCTGTGTTGGAGCATTGACTAAGACTAATGTTCCTATTGCATCATGGAACGCATCCGTCGTTGCGTCGACCGAAGTGGGTGATCATGACTTATCTTACTGAACTATGCATGCAGAAAAACCCGATAAGTTTGACGGGTCCAACTTCAAGAGGTGGTAGGAGGAAATGATGTTTTATCAAACCACTCGGAGTTGCGCACGATTCCTAATGGAAGAACCACCAACTCAGGGCTAATACGATGATCATTGTTTTTTCTTAGCTATAGAAGCATGGAATCATTCAGACTATTTGTGTAGACATTATGTAATGAATAGTTTATATGATTCATTGTATGATGTATGTAGCAAAATTAAGTCTGCTAAGGAGCTGAGGCATGCCTTGGAACAAAACTATGAGTGATGTCGATAAGAAGAAATTCCTGCTAGTGAATTGTGAGTCACCTGTGTTGACTTAAAGATGATCGATAACAAAGCACGTATGAAACCGGTAATAGATGTAGAACTCCTCCTCGAGAGTATCCATGCCGAGAAGTTGGAACTCACCGAGGCATTTCCGGTAAAGTTACCCTTAACGTGGAATATGTTTAAGGGCTACCTGAAACACAAGGGAAAGGAGATTACCATGGTTGAGTTAATCGAGAGAATCAACGTGCACGAACAATACATGAGGATTGCAAAGGGAGTTCCAATCGTCCCCATGAACACAATGTTCTCCGCCAAGGCAAATGTGGTGGAGCATGGGCAGACGTCAACCAGACATGACGTCAAAGGCAAACAAAAGAAGGAAAAATGATTGATTCAGGGTCCTAAGGGTAGTCTCTAGAAGAAGTAGGAATCCCAACCACAAGGATTTATTGGTTCTTGTTAAAATTGTGGTAAGATTGGCCATAAATCTAATGCTTGTAGGTTTCCTAAGCAAAAGGATACCAACATGATGCAGGGAATCACCGAAGAGCTTGATGACATTGACTTGACAACAATTGTGCCTGAGGTAAGCATTACTGATTCCATAAAGATGTTCGAGCTTCTATCCAAACTTTGGTGATTTCTAAGTCTCCAGCTCAAGTTTTTGTTAAAGTACGAGTCGAGGTATTATTCAGTTCTATTAAGGGAAATAGTGTGTTTGTTTTGCGTTAACGACACTGTTTTAACGTTGCCAAATTTCTCTCACACTATACTATTATGTTAAGAGGGGGAAATTGCGTAAACGAGACCATGTTTTTCGTGGGACTCAATCTATAACGAAAAAAATATTTTCTTTAATCTTTTATAAGGAAAATTTCATCATTTTGTAAAGTTGCATGTAAGTATAGGGTTTATGCAGTTTATATCATTTTAGTATTTGATCCGGAAATATTATTATATTATAATATATTCCTCTATTAGTAATAATCCCAAGGCTATTTTTTGTTTAAAATGATACAGGAGACCTAAGAACCGTATCAGTTCAATAATTTGTAAAATATTTTATAATAATTTCAATGGAAAATATTTTAACACTTTCTATTGCAGAAAAATGCTTGCAAACAACAGTAATGTTGACATCTGTGTTGGAGCATTGACTAAGACTAATGTTCCTATTGCATCATGGAACGCATCCGTCGTTGCGTCGACCGAAGTGGGTGATCATGACTTATCTTACTGAACTATGCATGCAGAAAAACCCGATAAGTTTGACGGGTCCAACTTCAAGAGGTGGTAGGAGGAAATGATGTTTTATCAAACCACTCGGAGTTGCGCACGATTCCTAATGGAAGAACCACCAACTCAGGGCTAATACGATGATCATTGTTTTTTCTTAGCTATAGAAGCATGGAATCATTCAGACTATTTGTGTAGACATTATGTAATGAATAGTTTATATGATTCATTGTATGATGTATGTAGCAAAATTAAGTCTGCTAAGGAGCTGAGGCATGCCTTGGAACAAAACTATGAGTGATGTCGATAAGAAGAAATTCCTGCTAGTGAATTGTGAGTCACCTGTGTTGACTTAAAGATGATCGATAACAAAGCACGTATGAAACCGGTAATAGATGTAGAACTCCTCCTCGAGAGTATCCAT
This sequence comes from Chamaenerion angustifolium, assembly GCA_946814005.1. Classification (NCBI taxonomy): domain Eukaryota; kingdom Viridiplantae; phylum Streptophyta; class Magnoliopsida; order Myrtales; family Onagraceae; genus Chamaenerion; species Chamaenerion angustifolium. The sequence continues at coordinate 23,165,644 of OX328271.1, read as the reverse complement.
GTCGAGAAGTTGGAACTCACCGAGGCATTTCCGGTAAAGTTACCCTTAACGTGGAATATGTTTAAGGGCTACCTGAAACACAAGGGAAAGGAGATTACCATGGTTGAGTTAATCGAGAGAATCAACGTGCACGAACAATACATGAGTATTGCACAGGGAGTTCCAATCGTCCCCATGAACACAATGTTCTCCGCCAAGGCAAATGTGGTGGAGCATGGGCAGACGTCAACCAGACATGACGTCAAAGGCAAACAAAAGAAGGAAAAATGATTGATTCAGGGTCCTAAGGGTAGTCTCTAGAAGAAGTAGGAATCCCAACCACAAGGATTTATTGGTTCTTGTTAAAATTGTGTTAAGATTGGCCATAAATCTAATGCTTGTAGGTTTCCTAAGCAAAAGGATACCAACATGATGCAGGGAATCACCGAAGAGCTTGATGACATTGACTTGACAACAATTGTGCCTGAGGTAAGCATTACTGATTCCATAAAGATGTTCGAGCTTCTATCCAAACTTTGGTGATTTCTAAGTCTCCAGCTCAAGTTTTTGTTAAAGTACGAGTCGAGGTATTATTCAGTTCTATTAAGGGAAATAGTGTGTTTGTTTTGCCTTAACGACACTGTTTTAACGTTGCCAAATTTCTCTCACACTATACTATTATGTTAAGAGGGGGAAATTGCGTAAACGAGACCATGTTTTTCGTGGGACTCAATCTATAACGAAAAAAATATTTTCTTTAATCTTTTATAAGGAAAATTTCATCATTTTGTAAAGTTGCATGTCAGTATAGGGTTTATGCAGTTTATATCATTTTAGTATTTGATCCGGAAATATTATTATATTATAATATATTCCTCTATTAGTAATAATCCCAAGGCTATTTTTTGTTTAAAATGATACAGGAGACCTAAGAACCGTATCAGTTCAATAATTTGTAAAATATTTTATAATAATTTCAATGGAAAATATTTTAACACTTTCTATTGCATAAAAATGCTTGCAAACAACAGTAATGTTGACATCTGTGTTGGAGCATTGACTAAGACTAATGTTCCTATTGCATCATGGAACGCATCCGTCGTTGCGTCGACCGAAGTGGGTGATCATGACTTATCTTACTGAACTATGCATGCAGAAAAACCCGATAAGTTTGACGGGTCCAACTTCAAGAGGTGGTAGGAGGAAATGATGATTTATCAAACCACTCGGAGTTGCTCACGATTCCTAATGGAAGAACCACCAACTCAGGGCTAATACGATGATCATTGTTTTTTCTTAGCTATAGAAGCATGGAATCATTCAGACTATTTGTGTAGACATTATGTAATGAATAGTTTATATGATTCATTGTATGATGTATGTAGCAAAATTAAGTCTGCTAAGGAGCTGAGGCATGCCTTGGAACAAAACTATGAGTGATGTCGATAAGAAGAAATTCCTGCTAGTGAATTGTGAGTCACCTGTGTTGACTTAAAGATGATCGATAACAAAGCACGTATGAAACCGGTAATAGATGTAGAACTCCTCCTCGAGAGTATCCATGCCGAGAAGTTTGAACTCACCGAGGCATTTCCGGTAAAGTTACCCTTAACGTGGAATATGTTTAAGGGCTACCTGAAACACAAGGGAAAGGAGATTACCATGGTTGAGTTAATCGAGAGAATCAACGTGCACGAACAATACATGAGTATTGCACAGGGAGTTCCAATCGTCCCCATGAACACAATGTTCTCCGCCAAGGCAAATGTGGTGGAGCATGGGCAGACGTCAACCAGACATGACGTCAAAGGCAAACAAAAGAAGGAAAAATGATTGATTCAGGGTCCTAAGGGTAGTCTCTAGAAGAAGTAGGAATCCCAACCACAAGGATTTATTGGTTCTTGTTAAAATTGTGTTAAGATTGGCCATAAATCTAATGCTTGTAGGTTTCCTAAGCAAAAGGATACCAACATGATGCAGGGAATCACCGAAGAGCTTGATGACATTGACTTGACAACAATTGTGCCTGAGGTAAGCATTACTGATTCCATAAAGATGTTCGAGCTTCTATCCAAACTTTGGTGATTTCTAAGTCTCCAGCTCAAGTTTTTGTTAAAGTACGAGTCGAGGTATTATTCAGTTCTATTAAGGGAAATAGTGTGTTTGTTTTGCCTTAACGACACTGTTTTAACGTTGCCAAATTTCTCTCACACTATACTATTATGTTAAGAGGGGGAAATTGCGTAAACGAGACCATGTTTTTCGTGAGACTCAATCTATAACGAAAAAAATATTTTCTTTAATCTTTTATAAGGAAAATTTCATCATTTTGTAAAGTTGCATGTCAGTATAGGGTTTATGCAGTTTATATCATTTTAGTATTTGATCCGGAAATATTATTATATTATAATATATTCCTCTATTAGTAATAATCCCAAGGCTATTTTTTGTTTAAAATGATACAGGAGACCTAAGAACCGTATCAGTTCAATAATTTGTAAAATATTTTATAATAATTTCAATGGAAAATATTTTAACACTTTCTATTGCATAAAAATGCTTGCAAACAACAGTAATGTTGACATCTGTGTTGGAGCATTGACTAAGACTAATGTTCCTATTGCATCATGGAACGCATCCGTCGTTGCGTCGACCGAAGTGGGTGATCATGACTTATCTTACTGAACTATGCATGCAGAAAAACCCGATAAGTTTGACGGGTCCAACTTCAAGAGGTGGTAGGAGGAAATGATGATTTATCAAACCACTCGGAGTTGCTCACGATTCCTAATGGAAGAACCACCAACTCAGGGCTAATACGATGATCATTGTTTTTTCTTAGCTATAGAAGCATGGAATCATTCAGACTATTTGTGTAGACATTATGTAATGAATAGTTTATATGATTCATTGTATGATGTATGTAGCAAAATTAAGTCTGCTAAGGAGCTGAGGCATGCCTTGGAACAAAACTATGAGTGATGTCGATAAGAAGAAATTCCTGCTAGTGAATTGTGAGTCACCTGTGTTGACTTAAAGATGATCGATAACAAAGCACGTATGAAACCGGTAATAGATGTAGAACTCCTCCTCGAGAGTATCCATGCCGAGAAGTTGGAACTCACCGAGGCATTTCCGGTAAAGTTACCCTTAACGTGGAATATGTTTAAGGGCTACCTGAAACACAAGGGAAAGGAGATTACCATGGTTGAGTTAATCGAGAGAATCAACGTGCACGAACAATACATGAGTATTGCACAGGGAGTTCCAATCGTCCCCATGAACACAATGTTCTCCGCCAAGGCAAATGTGGTGGAGCATGGGCAGACGTCAACCAGACATGACGTCAAAGGCAAACAAAAGAAGGAAAAATGATTGATTCAGGGTCCTAAGGGTAGTCTCTAGAAGAAGTAGGAATCCCAACCACAAGGATTTATTGGTTCTTGTTAAAATTGTGTTAAGATTGGCCATAAATCTAATGCTTGTAGGTTTCCTAAGCAAAAGGATACCAACATGATGCAGGGAATCACCGAAGAGCTTGATGACATTGACTTGACAACAATTGTGCCTGAGGTAAGCATTACTGATTCCATAAAGATGTTCGAGCTTCTATCCAAACTTTGGTGATTTCTAAGTCTCCAGCTCAAGTTTTTGTTAAAGTACGAGTCGAGGTATTATTCAGTTCTATTAAGGGAAATAGTGTGTTTGTTTTGCCTTAACGACACTGTTTTAACGTTGCCAAATTTCTCTCACACTATACTATTATGTTAAGAGGGGGAAATTGCGTTAACGAGACCATGTTTTTCGTGGGACTCAATCTATAACGAAAAAAATATTTTCTTTAATCTTTTATAAGGAAAATTTCATCATTTTGTAAAGTTGCATGTCAGTATAGGGTTTATGCAGTTTATATCATTTTAATATTTGATCCAGAAATATTATTATATTATAATATATTCCTCTATTAGTAATAATCCCAAGGCTATTTTTTGTTTAAAATGATACAGGAGACCTAAGAACCGTATCAGTTCAATAATTTGTAAAATATTTTATAATAATTTCAATGGAAAATATTTTAACACTTTCTATTGCATAAAAATGCTTGCAAACAACAGTAATGTTGACATCTGTGTTGGAGCATTGACTAAGACTAATGTTCCTATTGCATCATGGAACGCATCCGTCGTTGCGTCGACCGAAGTGGGTGATCATGACTTATCTTACTGAACTATGCATGCAGAAAAACCCGATAAGTTTGACGGGTCCAACTTCAAGAGGTGGTAGGAGGAAATGATGTTTTATCAAACCACTCGGAGTTGCGCACGATTCCTAATGGAAGAACCACCAACTCAGGGCTAATACGATGATCATTGTTTTTTCTTAGCTATAGAAGCATGGAATCATTCAGACTATTTGTGTAGACATTATGTAATGAATAGTTTATATGATTCATTGTATGATGTATGTAGCAAAATTAAGTCTGCTAAGGAGCTGAGGCATGCCTTGGAACAAAACTATGAGTGATGTCGATAAGAAGAAATTCCTGCTAGTGAATTGTGAGTCACCTGTGTTGACTTAAAGATGATCGATAACAAAGCACGTATGAAACCGGTAATAGATGTAGAACTCCTCCTCGAGAGTATCCATGCCGAGAAGTTGGAACTCACCGAGGCATTTCCGGTAAAGTTACCCTTAACGTGGAATATGTTTAAGGGCTACCTGAAACACAAGGGAAAGGAGATTACCATGGTTGAGTTAATCGAGAGAATCAACGTGCACGAACAATACATGAGGATTGCAAAGGGAGTTCCAATCGTCCCCATGAACACAATGTTCTCCGCCAAGGCAAATGTGGTGGAGCATGGGCAGACGTCAACCAGACATGACGTCAAAGGCAAACAAAAGAAGGAAAAATGATTGATTCAGGGTCCTAAGGGTAGTCTCTAGAAGAAGTAGGAATCCCAACCACAAGGATTTATTGGTTCTTGTTAAAATTGTGGTAAGATTGGCCATAAATCTAATGCTTGTAGGTTTCCTAAGCAAAAGGATACCAACATGATGCAGGGAATCACCGAAGAGCTTGATGACATTGACTTGACAACAATTGTGCCTGAGGTAAGCATTACTGATTCCATAAAGATGTTCGAGCTTCTATCCAAACTTTGGTGATTTCTAAGTCTCCAGCTCAAGTTTTTGTTAAAGTACGAGTCGAGGTATTATTCAGTTCTATTAAGGGAAATAGTGTGTTTGTTTTGCGTTAACGACACTGTTTTAACGTTGCCAAATTTCTCTCACACTATACTATTATGTTAAGAGGGGGAAATTGCGTAAACGAGACCATGTTTTTCGTGGGACTCAATCTATAACGAAAAAAATATTTTCTTTAATCTTTTATAAGGAAAATTTCATCATTTTGTAAAGTTGCATGTAAGTATAGGGTTTATGCAGTTTATATCATTTTAGTATTTGATCCGGAAATATTATTATATTATAATATATTCCTCTATTAGTAATAATCCCAAGGCTATTTTTTGTTTAAAATGATACAGGAGACCTAAGAACCGTATCAGTTCAATAATTTGTAAAATATTTTATAATAATTTCAATGGAAAATATTTTAACACTTTCTATTGCAGAAAAATGCTTGCAAACAACAGTAATGTTGACATCTGTGTTGGAGCATTGACTAAGACTAATGTTCCTATTGCATCATGGAACGCATCCGTCGTTGCGTCGACCGAAGTGGGTGATCATGACTTATCTTACTGAACTATGCATGCAGAAAAACCCGATAAGTTTGACGGGTCCAACTTCAAGAGGTGGTAGGAGGAAATGATGTTTTATCAAACCACTCGGAGTTGCGCACGATTCCTAATGGAAGAACCACCAACTCAGGGCTAATACGATGATCATTGTTTTTTCTTAGCTATAGAAGCATGGAATCATTCAGACTATTTGTGTAGACATTATGTAATGAATAGTTTATATGATTCATTGTATGATGTATGTAGCAAAATTAAGTCTGCTAAGGAGCTGAGGCATGCCTTGGAACAAAACTATGAGTGATGTCGATAAGAAGAAATTCCTGCTAGTGAATTGTGAGTCACCTGTGTTGACTTAAAGATGATCGATAACAAAGCACGTATGAAACCGGTAATAGATGTAGAACTCCTCCTCGAGAGTATCCATGTCGAGAAGTTGGAACTCACCGAGGCATTTCCGGTAAAGTTACCCTTAACGTGGAATATGTTTAAGGGCTACCTGAAACACAAGGGAAAGGAGATTACCATGGTTGAGTTAATCGAGAGAATCAACGTGCACGAACAATACATGAGTATTGCACAGGGAGTTCCAATCGTCCCCATGAACACAATGTTCTCCGCCAAGGCAAATGTGGTGGAGCATGGGCAGACGTCAACCAGACATGACGTCAAAGGCAAACAAAAGAAGGAAAAATGATTGATTCAGGGTCCTAAGGGTAGTCTCTAGAAGAAGTAGGAATCCCAACCACAAGGATTTATTGGTTCTTGTTAAAATTGTGTTAAGATTGGCCATAAATCTAATGCTTGTAGGTTTCCTAAGCAAAAGGATACCAACATGATGCAGGGAATCACCGAAGAGCTTGATGACATTGACTTGACAACAATTGTGCCTGAGGTAAGCATTACTGATTCCATAAAGATGTTCGAGCTTCTATCCAAACTTTGGTGATTTCTAAGTCTCCAGCTCAAGTTTTTGTTAAAGTACGAGTCGAGGTATTATTCAGTTCTATTAAGGGAAATAGTGTGTTTGTTTTGCGTTAACGACACTGTTTTAACGTTGCCAAATTTCTCTCACACTATACTATTATGTTAAGAGGGGGAAATTGCGTAAACGAGACCATGTTTTTCGTGGGACTCAATCTATAACGAAAAAAATATTTTCTTTAATCTTTTATAAGGAAAATTTCATCATTTTGTAAAGTTGCATGTAAGTATAGGGTTTATGCAGTTTATATCATTTTAGTATTTGATCCGGAAATATTATTATATTATAATATATTCCTCTATTAGTAATAATCCCAAGGCTATTTTTTGTTTAAAATGATACAGGAGACCTAAGAACCGTATCAGTTCAATAATTTGTAAAATATTTTATAATAATTTCAATGGAAAATATTTTAACACTTTCTATTGCAGAAAAATGCTTGCAAACAACAGTAATGTTGACATCTGTGTTGGAGCATTGACTAAGACTAATGTTCCTATTGCATCATGGAACGCATCCGTCGTTGCGTCGACCGAAGTGGGTGATCATGACTTATCTTACTGAACTATGCATGCAGAAAAACCCGATAAGTTTGACGGGTCCAACTTCAAGAGGTGGTAGGAGGAAATGATGTTTTATCAAACCACTCGGAGTTGCGCACGATTCCTAATGGAAGAACCACCAACTCAGGGCTAATACGATGATCATTGTTTTTTCTTAGCTATAGAAGCATGGAATCATTCAGACTATTTGTGTAGACATTATGTAATGAATAGTTTATATGATTCATTGTATGATGTATGTAGCAAAATTAAGTCTGCTAAGGAGCTGAGGCATGCCTTGGAACAAAACTATGAGTGATGTCGATAAGAAGAAATTCCTGCTAGTGAATTGTGAGTCACCTGTGTTGACTTAAAGATGATCGATAACAAAGCACGTATGAAACCGGTAATAGATGTAGAACTCCTCCTCGAGAGTATCCATGTCGAGAAGTTGGAACTCACCGAGGCATTTCCGGTAAAGTTACCCTTAACGTGGAATATGTTTAAGGGCTACCTGAAACACAAGGGAAAGGAGATTACCATGGTTGAGTTAATCGAGAGAATCAACGTGCACGAACAATACATGAGTATTGCACAGGGAGTTCCAATCGTCCCCATGAACACAATGTTCTCCGCCAAGGCAAATGTGGTGGAGCATGGGCAGACGTCAACCAGACATGACGTCAAAGGCAAACAAAAGAAGGAAAAATGATTGATTCAGGGTCCTAAGGGTAGTCTCTAGAAGAAGTAGGAATCCCAACCACAAGGATTTATTGGTTCTTGTTAAAATTGTGTTAAGATTGGCCATAAATCTAATGCTTGTAGGTTTCCTAAGCAAAAGGATACCAACATGATGCAGGGAATCACCGAAGAGCTTGATGACATTGACTTGACAACAATTGTGCCTGAGGTAAGCATTACTGATTCCATAAAGATGTTCGAGCTTCTATCCAAACTTTGGTGATTTCTAAGTCTCCAGCTCAAGTTTTTGTTAAAGTACGAGTCGAGGTATTATTCAGTTCTATTAAGGGAAATAGTGTGTTTGTTTTGCCTTAACGACACTGTTTTAACGTTGCCAAATTTCTCTCACACTATACTATTATGTTAAGAGGGGGAAATTGCGTAAACGAGACCATGTTTTTCGTGGGACTCAATCTATAACGAAAAAAATATTTTCTTTAATCTTTTATAAGGAAAATTTCATCATTTTGTAAAGTTGCATGTCAGTATAGGGTTTATGCAGTTTATATCATTTTAGTATTTGATCCGGAAATATTATTATATTATAATATATTCCTCTATTAGTAATAATCCCAAGGCTATTTTTTGTTTAAAATGATACAGGAGACCTAAGAACCGTATCAGTTCAATAATTTGTAAAATATTTTATAATAATTTCAATGGAAAATATTTTAACACTTTCTATTGCATAAAAATGCTTGCAAACAACAGTAATGTTGACATCTGTGTTGGAGCATTGACTAAGACTAATGTTCCTATTGCATCATGGAACGCATCCGTCGTTGCGTCGACCGAAGTGGGTGATCATGACTTATCTTACTGAACTATGCATGCAGAAAAACCCGATAAGTTTGACGGGTCCAACTTCAAGAGGTGGTAGGAGGAAATGATGATTTATCAAACCACTCGGAGTTGCTCACGATTCCTAATGGAAGAACCACCAACTCAGGGCTAATACGATGATCATTGTTTTTTCTTAGCTATAGAAGCATGGAATCATTCAGACTATTTGTGTAGACATTATGTAATGAATAGTTTATATGATTCATTGTATGATGTATGTAGCAAAATTAAGTCTGCTAAGGAGCTGAGGCATGCCTTGGAACAAAACTATGAGTGATGTCGATAAGAAGAAATTCCTGCTAGTGAATTGTGAGTCACCTGTGTTGACTTAAAGATGATCGATAACAAAGCACGTATGAAACCGGTAATAGATGTAGAACTCCTCCTCGAGAGTATCCATGCCGAGAAGTTTGAACTCACCGAGGCATTTCCGGTAAAGTTACCCTTAACGTGGAATATGTTTAAGGGCTACCTGAAACACAAGGGAAAGGAGATTACCATGGTTGAGTTAATCGAGAGAATCAACGTGCACGAACAATACATGAGTATTGCACAGGGAGTTCCAATCGTCCCCATGAACACAATGTTCTCCGCCAAGGCAAATGTGGTGGAGCATGGGCAGACGTCAACCAGACATGACGTCAAAGGCAAACAAAAGAAGGAAAAATGATTGATTCAGGGTCCTAAGGGTAGTCTCTAGAAGAAGTAGGAATCCCAACCACAAGGATTTATTGGTTCTTGTTAAAATTGTGTTAAGATTGGCCATAAATCTAATGCTTGTAGGTTTCCTAAGCAAAAGGATACCAACATGATGCAGGGAATCACCGAAGAGCTTGATGACATTGACTTGACAACAATTGTGCCTGAGGTAAGCATTACTGATTCCATAAAGATGTTCGAGCTTCTATCCAAACTTTGGTGATTTCTAAGTCTCCAGCTCAAGTTTTTGTTAAAGTACGAGTCGAGGTATTATTCAGTTCTATTAAGGGAAATAGTGTGTTTGTTTTGCCTTAACGACACTGTTTTAACGTTGCCAAATTTCTCTCACACTATACTATTATGTTAAGAGGGGGAAATTGCGTAAACGAGACCATGTTTTTCGTGAGACTCAATCTATAACGAAAAAAATATTTTCTTTAATCTTTTATAAGGAAAATTTCATCATTTTGTAAAGTTGCATGTCAGTATAGGGTTTATGCAGTTTATATCATTTTAGTATTTGATCCGGAAATATTATTATATTATAATATATTCCTCTATTAGTAATAATCCCAAGGCTATTTTTTGTTTAAAATGATACAGGAGACCTAAGAACCGTATCAGTTCAATAATTTGTAAAATATTTTATAATAATTTCAATGGAAAATATTTTAACACTTTCTATTGCATAAAAATGCTTGCAAACAACAGTAATGTTGACATCTGTGTTGGAGCATTGACTAAGACTAATGTTCCTATTGCATCATGGAACGCATCCGTCGTTGCGTCGACCGAAGTGGGTGATCATGACTTATCTTACTGAACTATGCATGCAGAAAAACCCGATAAGTTTGACGGGTCCAACTTCAAGAGGTGGTAGGAGGAAATGATGATTTATCAAACCACTCGGAGTTGCTCACGATTCCTAATGGAAGAACCACCAACTCAGGGCTAATACGATGATCATTGTTTTTTCTTAGCTATAGAAGCATGGAATCATTCAGACTATTTGTGTAGACATTATGTAATGAATAGTTTATATGATTCATTGTATGATGTATGTAGCAAAATTAAGTCTGCTAAGGAGCTGAGGCATGCCTTGGAACAAAACTATGAGTGATGTCGATAAGAAGAAATTCCTGCTAGTGAATTGTGAGTCACCTGTGTTGACTTAAAGATGATCGATAACAAAGCACGTATGAAACCGGTAATAGATGTAGAACTCCTCCTCGAGAGTATCCATGCCGAGAAGTTTGAACTCACCGAGGCATTTCCGGTAAAGTTACCCTTAACGTGGAATATGTTTAAGGGCTACCTGAAACACAAGGGAAAGGAGATTACCATGGTTGAGTTAATCGAGAGAATCAACGTGCACGAACAATACATGAGTATTGCACAGGGAGTTCCAATCGTCCCCATGAACACAATGTTCTCCGCCAAGGCAAATGTGGTGGAGCATGGGCAGACGTCAACCAGACATGACGTCAAAGGCAAACAAAAGAAGGAAAAATGATTGATTCAGGGTCCTAAGGGTAGTCTCTAGAAGAAGTAGGAATCCCAACCACAAGGATTTATTGGTTCTTGTTAAAATTGTGTTAAGATTGGCCATAAATCTAATGCTTGTAGGTTTCCTAAGCAAAAGGATACCAACATGATGCAGGGAATCACCGAAGAGCTTGATGACATTGACTTGACAACAATTGTGCCTGAGGTAAGCATTACTGATTCCATAAAGATGTTCGAGCTTCTATCCAAACTTTGGTGATTTCTAAGTCTCCAGCTCAAGTTTTTGTTAAAGTACGAGTCGAGGTATTATTCAGTTCTATTAAGGGAAATAGTGTGTTTGTTTTGCCTTAACGACACTGTTTTAACGTTGCCAAATTTCTCTCACACTATACTATTATGTTAAGAGGGGGAAATTGCGTAAACGAGACCATGTTTTTCGTGGGACTCAATCTATAACGAAAAAAATATTTTCTTTAATCTTTTATAAGGAAAATTTCATCATTTTGTAAAGTTGCATGTCAGTATAGGGTTTATGCAGTTTATATCATTTTAGTATTTGATCCGGAAATATTATTATATTATAATATATTCCTCTATTAGTAATAATCCCAAGGCTATTTTTTGTTTAAAATGATACAGGAGACCTAAGAACCGTATCAGTTCAATAATTTGTAAAATATTTTATAATAATTTCAATGGAAAATATTTTAACACTTTCTATTGCATAAAAATGCTTGCAAACAACAGTAATGTTGACATCTGTGTTGGAGCATTGACTAAGACTAATGTTCCTATTGCATCATGGAACGCATCCGTCGTTGCGTCGACCGAAGTGGGTGATCATGACTTATCTTACTGAACTATGCATGCAGAAAAACCCGATAAGTTTGACGGGTCCAACTTCAAGAGGTGGTAGGAGGAAATGATGATTTATCAAACCACTCGGAGTTGCGCACGATTCCTAATGGAAGAACCACCAACTCAGGGCTAATACGATGATCATTGTTTTTTCTTAGCTATAGAAGCATGGAATCATTCAGACTATTTGTGTAGACATTATGTAATGAATAGTTTATATGATTCATTGTATGATGTATGTAGCAAAATTAAGTCTGCTAAGGAGCTGAGGCATGCCTTGGAACAAAACTATGAGTGATGTCGATAAGAAGAAATTCCTGCTAGTGAATTGTGAGTCACCTGTGTTGACTTAAAGATGATCGATAACAAAGCACGTATGAAACCGGTAATAGATGTAGAACTCCTCCTCGAGAGTATCCATGCCGAGAAGTTGGAACTCACCGAGGCATTTCCGGTAAAGTTACCCTTAACGTGGAATATGTTTAAGGGCTACCTGAAACACAAGGGAAAGGAGATTACCATGGTTCAGTTAATCGAGAGAATCAACGTGCACGAACAATACATGAGTATTGCACAGGGAGTTCCAATCGTCCCCATGAACACAATGTTCTCCGCCAAGGCAAATGTGGTGGAGCATGGGCAGACGTCAACCAGACATGACGTCAAAGGCAAACAAAAGAAGGAAAAATGATTGATTCAGGGTCCTAAGGGTAGTCTCTAGAAGAAGTAGGAATCCCAACCACAAGGATTTATTGGTTCTTGTTAAAATTGTGTTAAGATTGGCCATAAATCTAATGCTTGTAGGTTTCCTAAGCAAAAGGATACCAACATGATGCAGGGAATCACCGAAGAGCTTGATGACATTGACTTGACAACAATTGTGCCTGAGGTAAGCATTACTGATTCCATAAAGATGTTCGAGCTTCTATCCAAACTTTGGTGATTTCTAAGTCTCCAGCTCAAGTTTTTGTTAAAGTACGAGTCGAGGTATTATTCAGTTCTATTAAGGGAAATAGTGTGTTTGTTTTGCCTTAACGACACTGTTTTAACGTTGCCAAATTTCTCTCACACTATACTATTATGTTAAGAGGGGGAAATTGCGTAAACGAGACCATGTTTTTCGTGGGACTCAATCTATAACGAAAAAAATATTTTCTTTAATCTTTTATAAGGAAAATTTCATCATTTTGTAAAGTTGCATGTCAGTATAGGGTTTATGCAGTTTATATCATTTTAGTATTTGATCCGGAAATATTATTATATTATAATATATTCCTCTATTAGTAATAATCCCAAGGCTATTTTTTGTTTAAAATGATACAGGAGACCTAAGAACCGTATCAGTTCAATAATTTGTAAAATATTTTATAATAATTTCAATGGAAAATATTTTAACACTTTCTATTGCAGAAAAATGCTTGCAAACAACAGTAATGTTGACATCTGTGTTGGAGCATTGACTAAGACTAATGTTCCTATTGCATCATGGAACGCATCCGTCGTTGCGTCGACCGAAGTGGGTGATCATGACTTATCTTACTGAACTATGCATGCAGAAAAACCCGATAAGTTTGACGGGTCCAACTTCAAGAGGTGGTAGGAGGAAATGATGATTTATCAAACCACTCGGAGTTGCGCACGATTCCTAATGGAAGAACCACCAACTCAGGGCTAATACGATGATCATTGTTTTTTCTTAGCTATAGAAGCATGGAATCATTCAGACTATTTGTGTAGACATTATGTAATGAATAGTTTATATGATTCATTGTATGATGTATGTAGCAAAATTAAGTCTGCTAAGGAGCTGAGGCATGCCTTGGAACAAAACTATGAGTGATGTCGATAAGAAGAAATTCCTGCTAGTGAATTGTGAGTCACCTGTGTTGACTTAAAGATGATCGATAACAAAGCACGTATGAAACCGGTAATAGATGTAGAACTCCTCCTCGAGAGTATCCATGCCGAGAAGTTGGAACTCACCGAGGCATTTCCGGTAAAGTTACCCTTAACGTGGAATATGTTTAAGGGCTACCTGAAACACAAGGGAAAGGAGATTACCATGGTTGAGTTAATCGAGAGAATCAACGTGCACGAACAATACATGAGTATTGCACAGGGAGTTCCAATCGTCCCCATGAACACAATGTTCTCCGCCAAGGCAAATGTGGTGGAGCATGGGCAGACGTCAACCAGACATGACGTCAAAGGCAAACAAAAGAAGGAAAAATGATTGATTCAGGGTCCTAAGGGTAGTCTCTAGAAGAAGTAGGAATCCCAACCACAAGGATTTATTGGTTCTTGTTAAAATTGTGTTAAGATTGGCCATAAATCTAATGCTTGTAGGTTTCCTAAGCAAAAGGATACCAACATGATGCAGGGAATCACCGAAGAGCTTGATGACATTGACTTGACAACAATTGTGCCTGAGGTAAGCATTACTGATTCCATAAAGATGTTCGAGCTTCTATCCAAACTTTGGTGATTTCTAAGTCTCCAGCTCAAGTTTTTGTTAAAGTACGAGTCGAGGTATTATTCAGTTCTATTAAGGGAAATAGTGTGTTTGTTTTGCCTTAACGACACTGTTTTAACGTTGCCAAATATCTCTCACACTATACTATTATGTTAAGAGGGGGAAATTGCGTAAACGAGACCATGTTTTTCGTGGGACTCAATCTATAACGAAAAAAATATTTTCTTTAATCTTTTATAAGGAAAATTTCATCATTTTGTAAAGTTGCATGTCAGTATAGGGTTTATGCAGTTTATATCATTTTAGTATTTGATCCGGAAATATTATTATATTATAATATATTCCTCTATTAGTAATAATCCCAAGGCTATTTTTTGTTTAAAATGATACAGGAGACCTAAGAACCGTATCAGTTCAATAATTTGTAAAATATTTTATAATAATTTCAATGGAAAATATTTTAACACTTTCTATTGCAGAAAAATGCTTGCAAACAACAGTAATGTTGACATCTGTGTTGGAGCATTGACTAAGACTAATGTTCCTATTGCATCATGGAACGCATCCGTCGTTGCGTCGACCGAAGTGGGTGATCATGACTTATCTTACTGAACTATGCATGCAGAAAAACCCGATAAGTTTGACGGGTCCAACTTCAAGAGGTGGTAGGAGGAAATGATGTTTTATCAAACCACTCGGAGTTGCGCACGATTCCTAATGGAAGAACCACCAACTCAGGGCTAATACGATGATCATTGTTTTTTCTTAGCTATAGAAGCATGGAATCATTCAGACTATTTGTGTAGACATTATGTAATGAATAGTTTATATGATTCATTGTATGATGTATGTAGCAAAATTAAGTCTGCTAAGGAGCTGAGGCATGCCTTGGAACAAAACTATGAGTGATGTGGATAAGAAGAAATTCCTGCTAGTGAATTGTGAGTCACCTGTGTTGACTTAAAGATGATCGATAACAAAGCACGTATGAAACCGGTAATAGATGTAGAACTCCTCCTCGAGAGTATCCATGCCGAGAAGTTGGAACTCACCGAGGCATTTCCGGTAAAGTTACCCTTAACGTGGAATATGTTTAAGGGCTACCTGAAACACAAGGGAAAGGAGATTACCATGGTTCAGTTAATCGAGAGAATCAACGTGCACGAACAATACATGAGTATTGCACAGGGAGTTCCAATCGTCCCCATGAACACAATGTTCTCCGCCAAGGCAAATGTGGTGGAGCATGGGCAGACGTCAACCAGACATGACGTCAAAGGCAAACAAAAGAAGGAAAAATGATTGATTCAGGGTCCTAAGGGTAGTCTCTAGAAGAAGTAGGAATCCCAACCACAAGGATTTATTGGTTCTTGTTAAAATTGTGTTAAGATTGGCCATAAATCTAATGCTTGTAGGTTTCCTAAGCAAAAGGATACCAACATGATGCAGGGAATCACCGAAGAGCTTGATGACATTGACTTGACAACAATTGTGCCTGAGGTAAGCATTACTGATTCCATAAAGATGTTCGAGCTTCTATCCAAACTTTGGTGATTTCTAAGTCTCCAGCTCAAGTTTTTGTTAAAGTACGAGTCGAGGTATTATTCAGTTCTATTAAGGGAAATAGTGTGTTTGTTTTGCCTTAACGACACTGTTTTAACGTTGCCAAATTTCTCTCACACTATCCTATTATGTTAAGAGGGGGAAATTGCGTAAACGAGACCATGTTTTTCGTGGGACTCAATCTATAACGAAAAAAATATTTTCTTTAATCTTTTATAAGGAAAATTTCATCATTTTGTAAAGTTGCATGTCAGTATAGGGTTTATGCAGTTTATATCATTTTAGTATTTGATCCGGAAATATTATTATATTATAATATATTCCTCTATTAGTAATAATCCCAAGGCTATTTTTTGTTTAAAATGATATAGGAGACCTAAGAACCGTATCAGTTCAATAATTTGTAAAATATTTTATAATAATTTCAATGGAAAATATTTTAACACTTTCTATTGCAGAAAAATGCTTGCAAACAACAGTAATGTTGACATCTGTGTTGGAGCATTGACTAAGACTAATGTTCCTATTGCATCATGGAACGCATCCGTCGTTGCGTCGACCGAAGTGGGTGATCATGACTTATCTTACTGAACTATGCATGCAGAAAAACCCGATAAGTTTGACGGGTCCAACTTCAAGAGGTGGTAGGAGGAAATGATGTTTTATCAAACCACTCGGAGTTGCGCACGATTCCTAATGGAAGAACCACCAACTCAGGGCTAATACGATGATCATTGTTTTTTCTTAGCTATAGAAGCATGGAATCATTCAGACTATTTGTGTAGACATTATGTAATGAATAGTTTATATGATTCATTGTATGATGTATGTAGCAAAATTAAGTCTGCTAAGGAGCTGAGGCATGCCTTGGAACAAAACTATGAGTGATGTCGATAAGAAGAAATTCCTGCTAGTGAATTGTGAGTCACCTGTGTTGACTTAAAGATGATCGATAACAAAGCACGTATGAAACCGGTAATAGATGTAGAACTCCTCCTCGAGAGTATCCATGCCGAGAAGTTGGAACTCACCGAGGCATTTCCGGTAAAGTTACCCTTAACGTGGAATATGTTTAAGGGCTACCTGAAACACAAGGGAAAGGAGATTACCATGGTTGAGTTAATCGAGAGAATCAACGTGCACGAACAATACATGAGTATTGCACAGGGAGTTCCAATCGTCCCCATGAACACAATGTTCTCCGCCAAGGCAAATGTGGTGGAGCATGGGCAGACGTCAACCAGACATGACGTCAAAGGCAAACAAAAGAAGGAAAAATGATTGATTCAGGGTCCTAAGGGTAGTCTCTAGAAGAAGTAGGAATCCCAACCACAAGGATTTATTGGTTCTTGTTAAAATTGTGGTAAGATTGGCCATAAATCTAATGCTTGTAGGTTTCCTAAGCAAAAGGATACCAACATGATGCAGGGAATCACCGAAGAGCTTGATGACATTGACTTGACAACAATTGTGCCTGAGGTAAGCATTACTGATTCCATAAAGATGTTCGAGCTTCTATCCAAACTTTGGTGATTTCTAAGTCTCCAGCTCAAGTTTTTGTTAAAGTACGAGTCGAGGTATTATTCAGTTCTATTAAGGGAAATAGTGTGTTTGTTTTGCCTTAACGACACTGTTTTAACGTTGCCAAATTTCTCTCACACTATCCTATTATGTTAAGAGGGGGAAATTGCGTAAACGAGACCATGTTTTTCGTGGGACTCAATCTATAACGAAAAAAATATTTTCTTTAATCTTTTATAAGGAAAATTTCATCATTTTGTAAAGTTGCATGTCAGTATAGGGTTTATGCAGTTTATATCATTTTAGTATTTGATCCGGAAATATTATTATATTATAATATATTCCTCTATTAGTAATAATCCCAAGGCTATTTTTTGTTTAAAATGATATAGGAGACCTAAGAACCGTATCAGTTCAATAATTTGTAAAATATTTTATAATAATTTCAATGGAAAATATTTTAACACTTTCTATTGCAGAAAAATGCTTGCAAACAACAGTAATGTTGACATCTGTGTTGGAGCATTGACTAAGACTAATGTTCCTATTGCATCATGGAACGCATCCGTCGTTGCGTCGACCGAAGTGGGTGATCATGACTTATCTTACTGAACTATGCATGCAGAAAAACCCGATAAGTTTGACGGGTCCAACTTCAAGAGGTGGTAGGAGGAAATGATGTTTTATCAAACCACTCGGAGTTGCGCACGATTCCTAATGGAAGAACCACCAACTCAGGGCTAATACGATGATCATTGTTTTTTCTTAGCTATAGAAGCATGGAATCATTCAGACTATTTGTGTAGACATTATGTAATGAATAGTTTATATGATTCATTGTATGATGTATGTAGCAAAATTAAGTCTGCTAAGGAGCTGAGGCATGCCTTGGAACAAAACTATGAGTGATGTCGATAAGAAGAAATTCCTGCTAGTGAATTGTGAGTCACCTGTGTTGACTTAAAGATGATCGATAACAAAGCACGTATGAAACCGGTAATAGATGTAGAACTCCTCCTCGAGAGTATCCATGCCGAGAAGTTGGAACTCACCGAGGCATTTCCGGTAAAGTTACCCTTAACGTGGAATATGTTTAAGGGCTACCTAAAACACAAGGGAAAGGAGATTACCATGGTTGAGTTAATCGAGAGAATCAACGTGCACGAACAATACATGAGTATTGAACAGGGAGTTCCAATCGTCCCCATGAACACAATGTTCTCCGCCAAGGCAAATGTGGTGGAACATGGGCAGACGTCAACCAGACATGACGTCAAAGGCAAATAAAAGAAGGAAAAATGATTGATTCAGGGTCCTAAGGGTAGTCTCTAGAAGAAGTAGGAATCCCAACCACAAGGATTTATTGGTTCTTGTTAAAATTGTGGTAAGATTGGCCATAAATCTAATGCTTGTAGGTTTCCTAAGCAAAAGGATACCAACATGATGCAGGGAATTACCGAAGAGCTTGATGACATTGACTTGACAACAATTGTGCCTGAGGTAAGCATTACTGATTCCATAAAGATGTTCGAGCTTCTATCCAAACTTTGGTGATTTCTAAGTCTCCAGCTCAAGTTTTTGTTAAAGTACGAGTCGAGGTATTATTCAGTTCTATTAAGGGAAATAGTGTGTTTGTTTTGCCTTAACGACACTGTTTTAACGTTGCCAAATTTCTCTCACACTATACTATTATGTTAAGAGGGGGAAATTGCGTAAACGAGACCATGTTTTTCGTGGGACTCAATCTATAACGAAAAAAATATTTTCTTTAATCTTTTATAAGGAAAATTTCATCATTTTGTAAAGTTGCATGTCAGTATAGGGTTTATGCAGTTTATATCATTTTAATATTTGATCCAGAAATATTATTATATTATAATATATTCCTCTATTAGTAATAATCCCAAGGCTATTTTTTGTTTAAAATGATACAGGAGACCTAAGAACCGTATCAGTTCAATAATTTGTAAAATATTTTATAATAATTTCAATGGAAAATATTTTAACACTTTCTATTGCAGAAAAATGCTTGCAAACAACAGTAATGTTGACATCTGTGTTGGAGCATTGACTAAGACTAATGTTCCTATTGCATCATGGAAAGCATCCGTCGTTGCGTCGACCGAAGTGGGTGATCATGACTTATCTTACTGAACTATGCATGCAGAAAAACCCGATAAGTTTGACGGGTCCAACTTCAAGAGGTGGTAGGAGGAAATGATGTTTTATCAAACCACTCGGAGTTGCGCACGATTCCTGATGGAAGAACCACCAACTCAGGGCTAATACGATGATCATGGTTTTTTCTTAGCTATAGAAGCATGGAATCATTCAGACTATTTGTGTAGACATTATGTAATGAATAGTTTATATGATTCATTGTATGATGTATGTAGCAAAATTAAGTCTGCTAAGGAGCTGAGGCATGCCTTGGAACAAAACTATGAGTGATGTCGATAAGAAGAAATTCCTGCTAGTGAATTGTGAGTCACCTGTGTTGACTTAAAGATGATCGATAACAAAGCACGTATGAAACCGGTAATAGATGTAGAACTCCTCCTCGAGAGTATCCATGCCGAGAAGTTGGAACTCACCGAGGCATTTCCGGTAAAGTTACCCTTAACGTGGAATATGTTTAAGGGCTACCTGAAACACAAGGGAAAGGAGATTACCATGGTTGAGTTAATCGAGAGAATCAACGTGCACGAACAATACATGAGTATTGCACAGGGAGTTCCAATCGTCCCCATGAACACAATGTTCTCCGCCAAGGCAAATGTGGTGGAGCATGGGCAGACGTCAACCAGACATGACGTCAAAGGCAAACAAAAGAAGGAAAAATGATTGATTCAGGGTCCTAAGGGTAGTCTCTAGAAGAAGTAGGAATCCCAACCACAAGGATTTATTGGTTCTTCTTAAAATTGTGGTAAGATTGGCCATAAATCTAATGCTTGTAGGTTTCCTAAGCAAAAGGATACCAACATGATGCAGGGAATCACCGAAGAGCTTGATGACATTGACTTGACAACAATTGTGCCTGAGGTAAGCATTACTGATTCCATAAAGATATTCGAGCTTCTATCCAAACTTTAGTGATTTCTAAGTCTCCAGCTCAAGTTTTTGTTAAAGTACGAGTCGAGGTATTATTCAGTTCTATTAAGGGAAATAGTGTGTTTGTTTTGCCTTAACGACACTGTTTTAACGTAGCCAAATTTCTCTCACACTATCCTATTATGTTAAGACGGGGAAATTGCGTAAACGAGACCACGTTTTTCGTAGGACTCAATCTATAACGAAAAAAATATTTTCTTTAATCTCTTATAAGGACAATTTCATCATTTTGTAAAGTTGCATGTCAGTATAGGGTTTATGCAGTTTATATCGTTTTAGTATTTGATCCGGAAATATTATTATATTATAATATATTCCTCTATTAGTAATAATCCCAAGGCTATTGTTTGTTTAAAATGATACAGGAGACCTAAGAACCGTATCAGTTCAATAATTTGTAAAATATTTTATAATAATTTCAATGGAAAATATTTTAACACTTTCTATTGCAGAAAAATACTTGCAAACAACAGTAATGTTGACATCTGTGTTGGAGCATTGACTAAGACTAATGTTCCTATTGCATCATGGAACGCATCCGTCGTTGCGTCGACCGAAGTGGGTGATAATGACTTATCTTACTGAACTATGCATGCAGAAAAACCCGATAAGTTTGACGGGTCTTACTTCAAGAGGTGGTAGGAGGAACTGATGTTTTATCTAACCACTCTGAGTTGCGCACGATTCCTGATGGAAGAACCACCAACTCAGGGCTAATACGATGATCATGGTTTTTTCTTAGCTATAGAAGCATGGAATCATTCAGACTATTTGTGTAGACATTATGTAATGAATAGTTTATATGATTCATTGTATGATGTATGTAGCAAAATTAAGTCTGCTAAGGAGCTGAGGCATGCCTTGGAACAAAACTATGAGTGATGTCGATAAGAAGAAATTCCTGCTAGTGAATTGTGAGTCACCTGTGTTGACTTAAAGATGATCGATAACAAAGCACGTATGAAACCGGTAATAGATGTAGAACTCCTCCTCGAGAGTATCCATGCCGAGAAGTTGGAACTCACCGAGGCATTTCCGGTAAAGTTACCCTTAACGTGGAATATGTTCAAGGGCTACTTGAAACACAAGGGAAAGGAGATTACCATGGTTGAGTTAATCGAGAGAATCAACGTGCACGAACAATACATGAGTACTGCACAGGGAGTTCCAATCGTCCCCATGAACACAATGTTCTCCGCCAAGGCAAATGTGGTGGAGCATGGGCAGACGTCAACCAGACATGACGTCAAAGGCAAACAAAAGAAGGAAAAATGATTGATTCAGGGTCCTAAGGGTAGTCTCTAGAAGAAGTAGGAATCCCAACCACAAGGATTTATTGGTTCTTGTTAAAATTGTGGTAAGATTGGCCATAAATCTAATGCTTGTAGGTTTCCTAAGCAAAAGGATACCAACATGATGCAGGGAATCACCGAAGATCTTGATGACATTGACTTGACAACAATTGTGCCTGAGGTAAGCATTACTGATTCCATAAAGATGTTCGAGCTTCTATCCAAACTTTGGTGATTTCTAAGTCTCCAGCTCAAGTTTTTGTTAAAGTACGAGTCGAGGTATTATTCAGTTCTATTAAGGGAAATAGTGTGTTTGTTTTGCCTTAACGACACTGTTTTAACGTAGCCAAATTTCTCTCACACTATCCTATTATGTTAAGACGGGGAAATTGCGTAAACGAGACCACGTTTTTCGTAGGACTCAATCTATAACGAAAAAAATATTTTCTTTAATCTCTTATAAGGACAATTTCATCATTTTGTAAAGTTGCATGTCAGTATAGGGTTTATGCAGTTTATATCGTTTTAGTATTTGATCCGGAAATATTATTATATTATAATATATTCCTCTATTAGTAATAATCCCAAGGCTATTGTTTGTTTAAAATGATACAGGAGACCTAAGAACCGTATCAGTTCAATAATTTGTAAAATATTTTATAATAATTTCAATGGAAAATATTTTAACACTTTCTATTGCAGAAAAATGCTTGCAAACAACAGTAATGTTGACATCTGTGTTGGAGCATTGACTAAGACTAATGTTCCTATTGCATCATGGAACGCATCCGTCGTTGCGTCGACCGAAGTGGGTGATAATGACTTATCTTACTGAACTATGCATGCAGAAAAACCCGATAAGTTTGACGGGTCTTACTTCAAGAGGTGGTAGGAGGAACTGATGTTTTATCTAACCACTCTGAGTTGCGCACGATTCCTGATGGAAGAACCACCAACTCAGGGCTAATACGATGATCATGGTTTTTTCTTAGCTATAGAAGCATGGAATCATTCAGACTATTTGTGTAGACATTATGTAATGAATAGTTTATATGATTCATTGTATGATGTATGTAGCAAAATTAAGTCTGCTAAGGAGCTGAGGCATGCCTTGGAACAAAACTATGAGTGATGTCGATAAGAAGAAATTCCTGCTAGTGAATTGTGAGTCACCTGTGTTGACTTAAAGATGATCGATAACAAAGCACGTATGAAACCGGTAATAGATGTAGAACTCCTCCTCGAGAGTATCCATGCCGAGAAGTTGGAACTCACCGAGGCATTTCCGGTAAAGTTACCCTTAACGTGGAATATGTTCAAGGGCTACTTGAAACACAAGGGAAAGGAGATTACCATGGTTGAGTTAATCGAGAGAATCAACGTGCACGAACAATACATGAGTATTGCACAGGGAGTTCCAATCGTCCCCATGAACACAATGTTCTCCGCCAAGGCAAATGTGGTGGAGCATGGGCAGACGTCAACCAGACATGACGTCAAAGGCAAACAAAAGAAGGAAAAATGATTGATTCAGGGTCCTAAGGGTAGTCTCTAGAAGAAGTAGGAATCCCAACCACAAGGATTTATTGGTTCTTGTTAAAATTGTGGTAAGATTGGCCATAAATCTAATGCTTGTAGGTTTCCTAAGCAAAAGGATACCAACATGATGCAGGGAATCACCGAAGATCTTGATGACATTGACTTGACAACAATTGTGCCTGAGGTAAGCATTACTGATTCCATAAAGATGTTCGAGCTTCTATCCAAACTTTGGTGATTTCTAAGTCTCCAGCTCAAGTTTTTGTTAAAGTACGAGTCGAGGTATTATTCAGTTCTATTAAGGGAAATAGTGTGTTTGTTTTGCCTTAACGACACTGTTTTAACGTAGCCAAATTTCTCTCACACTATCCTATTATGTCAAGAGGGGGAAATTGCGTAAACGAGACCACGTTTTTCGTAGGACTCAATCTATAACGAAAAAAATATTTTCTTTAATCTTTTATAAGGACAATTTCATCATTTTGTAAAGTTGCATGTCAGTATAGGGTTTATGCAGTTTATATCTTTTTAGTATTTGATCCGGAAATATTATTATATTATAATATATTCCTCTATTAGTAATAATCCCAAGGCTATTTTTTGTTTAAAATGATACAGGAGACCTAAGAACCGTATCAGTTCAATAATTTGTAAAATATTTTATAATAATTTCAATGGAAAATATTTTAACACTTTCTATTGCAGAAAAATGCTTGCAAACAACAGTAATGTTGACATCTGTGTTGGAGCATTGACTAAGACTAATGTTCCTATTGCATCATGGAACGCATCCGTCGTTGCGTCGACCGAAGTGGGTGATCATGACTTATCTTACTGAACTATGCATGCAGAAAAACCCGATAAGTTTGACGGGTCCAACTTCAAGAGGTGGTAGGAGGAAATGATGTTTTATCAAACCACTCGGAGTTGCGCACGATTCCTGATGGAAGAACCACCAACTCAGGGCTAATACGATGATCATGGTTTTTTCTTAGCTATAGAAGCATGGAATCATTCAGACTATTTGTGTAGACATTATGTAATGAATAGTTTATATGATTCATTGTATGATGTATGTAGCAAAATTAAGTCTGCTAAGGAGCTGAGGCATGCCTTGGAACAAAACTATGAGTGATGTCGATAAGAAGAAATTCCTGCTAGTGAATTGTGAGTCACATGTGTTGACTTAAAGATGATCGATAACAAAGCACGTATGAAACCGGTAATAGATGTAGAACTCCTCCTCGAGAGTATCCATGCCGAGAAGTTGGAACTCACCGAGGCATTTCCGGTAAAGTTACCCTTAACGTGGAATATGTTCAAGGGCTACCTGAAACACAAGGGAAAGGAGATTACCATGGTTGAGTTAATCGAGAGAATCAACGTGCACGAACAATACATGAGTATTGCACAGGGAGTTCCAATCGTCCCCATGAACACAATGTTCTCCGCCAAGGCAAATGTGGTGGAGCATGGGCAGACGTCAACCAGACATGACGTCAAAGGCAAACAAAAGAAGGAAAAATGATTGATTCAGGGTACTAAGGGTAGTCTCAAGAAGAAGTAGGAATCCCAACCACAAGGATTTATTGGTTCTTGTTAAAATTGTGGTAAGATTGGCCATAAATCTAATGCTTGTAGGTTTCCTAAGGAAAAGGATACCAACATGATGCAGGGAATCACCGAAGACCTTGATGACATTGACTTGACAACAATTGTGCCTGAGGTAAGCATTACTGATTCCATTAAGATGTTCGAGCTTCTATCCAAACTTTGGTGATTTATAAGTCTCCAGCTCAAGTTTTTGTTAAAGTACGAGTCGAGGTATTATTCAGTTCTATTAAGGGAAATAGTGTGTTTGTTTTGCCTTAACGACACTGTTTTAACGTAGCCAAATTTCTCTCACACTATCCTATTATGTTAAGAGGGGGAAATTGCGTAAACGAGACCACGTTTTTCGTAGGACTCAATCTATAACGAAAAAAATATTTTCTTTAATCTTTTA
Organism: Chamaenerion angustifolium; assembly: GCA_946814005.1. Classification (NCBI taxonomy): domain Eukaryota; kingdom Viridiplantae; phylum Streptophyta; class Magnoliopsida; order Myrtales; family Onagraceae; genus Chamaenerion; species Chamaenerion angustifolium. The sequence goes on along the minus strand of OX328271.1, from coordinate 23,140,225 downwards.
TAAGGACAATTTCATCATTTTGTAAAGTTGCATGTCAGTATAGGGTTTATGCAGTTTATATCTTTTTAGTATTTGATCCGGAAATATTATTATATTATAATATATTCCTCTATTAGTAATAATCCCAAGGCTATTTTTTGTTTAAAATGATACAGGAGACCTAAGAACCGTATCAGTTCAATAATTTGTAAAATATTTTATAATAATTTCAATGGAAAATATTTTAACACTTTCTATTGCAGAAAAATGCTTGCAAACAACAGTAATGTTGACATCTGTGTTGGAGCATTGACTAAGACTAATGTTCCTATTGCATCATGGAACGCATCCGTCGTTGCGTCGACCGAAGTGGGTGATCATGACTTATCTTACTGAACTATGCATGCAGAAAAACCCGATAAGTTTGACGGGTCCAACTTCAAGAGGTGGTAGGAGGAAATGATGTTTTATCAAACCACTCGGAGTTGCGCACGATTCCTGATGGAAGAACCACCAACTCAGGGCTAATACGATGATCATGGTTTTTTCTTAGCTATAGAAGCATGGAATCATTCAGACTATTTGTGTAGACATTATGTAATGAATAGTTTATATGATTCATTGTATGATGTATGTAGCAAAATTAAGTCTGCTAAGGAGCTGAGGCATGCCTTGGAACAAAACTATGAGTGATGTCGATAAGAAGAAATTCCTGCTAGTGAATTGTGAGTCACATGTGTTGACTTAAAGATGATCGATAACAAAGCACGTATGAAACCGGTAATAGATGTAGAACTCCTCCTCGAGAGTATCCATGCCGAGAAGTTGGAACTCACCGAGGCATTTCCGGTAAAGTTACCCTTAACGTGGAATATGTTCAAGGGCTACTTGAAACACAAGGGAAAGGAGATTACCATGGTTGAGTTAATCGAGAGAATCAACGTGCACGAACAATACATGAGTATTGCACAGGGAGTTCCAATCGTCCCCATGAACACAATGTTCTCCGCCAAGGCAAATGTGGTGGAGCATGGGCAGACGTCAACCAGACATGACGTCAAAGGCAAACAAAAGAAGGAAAAATGATTGATTCAGGGTCCTAAGGGTAGTCTCAAGAAGAAGTAGGAATCCCAACCACAAGGATTTATTGGTTCTTGTTAAAATTGTGGTAAGATTGGCCATAAATCTAATGCTTGTAGGTTTCCTAAGGAAAAGGATACCAACATGATGCAGGGAATCACCGAAGACCTTGATGACATTGACTTGACAACAATTGTGCCTGAGGTAAGCATTACTGATTCCATTAAGATGTTCGAGCTTCTATCCAAACTTTGGTGATTTATAAGTCTCCAGCTCAAGTTTTTGTTAAAGTACGAGTCGAGGTATTATTCAGTTCTATTAAGGGAAATAGTGTGTTTGTTTTGCCTTAACGACACTGTTTTAACGTAGCCAAATTTCTCTCACACTATCCTATTATGTTAAGAGGGGGAAATTGCGTAAACGAGACCACGTTTTTCGTAGGACTCAATCTATAACGAAAAAAATATTTTCTTTAATCTTTTATAAGGACAATTTCATCATTTTGTAAAGTTGCATGTCAGTATAGGGTTTATGCAGTTTATATCTTTTTAGTATTTGATCCGGAAATATTATTATATTATAATATATTCCTCTATTAGTAATAATCCCAAGGCTATTTTTTGTTTAAAATGATACAGGAGACCTAAGAACCGTATCAGTTCAATAATTTGTAAAATATTTTATAATAATTTCAATGGAAAATATTTTAACACTTTCTATTGCAGAAAAATGCTTGCAAACAACAGTAATGTTGACATCTGTGTTGGAGCATTGACTAAGACTAATGTTCCTATTGCATCATGGAACGCATCCGTCGTTGCGTCGACCGAAGTGGGTGATCATGACTTATCTTACTGAACTATGCATGCAGAAAAACCCGATAAGTTTGACGGGTCCAACTTCAAGAGGTGGTAGGAGGAAATGATGTTTTATCAAACCACTCGGAGTTGCGCACGATTCCTGATGGAAGAACCACCAACTCAGGGCTAATACGATGATCATGGTTTTTTCTTAGCTATAGAAGCATGGAATCATTCAGACTATTTGTGTAGACATTATGTAATGAATAGTTTATATGATTCATTGTATGATGTATGTAGCAAAATTAAGTCTGCTAAGGAGCTGAGGCATGCCTTGGAACAAAACTATGAGTGATGTCGATAAGAAGAAATTCCTGCGAGTGAATTGTGAGTCACATGTGTTGACTTAAAGATGATCGATAACAAAGCACGTATGAAACCGGTAATAGATGTAGAACTCCTCCTCGAGAGTATCCATGCCGAGAAGTTGGAACTCACCGAGGCATTTCCGGTAAAGTTACCCTTAACGTGGAATATGTTCAAGGGCTACTTGAAACACAAGGGAAAGGAGATTACCATGGTTGAGTTAATCGAGAGAATCAACGTGCACGAACAATACATGAGTATTGCACAGGGAGTTCCAATCGTCCCCATGAACACAATGTTCTCCGCCAAGGCAAATGTGGTGGAGCATGGGCAGACGTCAACCAGACATGACGTCAAAGGCAAACAAAAGAAGGAAAAATGATTGATTCAGGGTCCTAAGGGTAGTCTCAAGAAGAAGTAGGAATCCCAACCACAAGGATTTATTGGTTCTTGTTAAAATTGTGGTAAGATTGGCCATAAATCTAATGCTTGTAGGTTTCCTAAGGAAAAGGATACCAACATGATGCAGGGAATCACCGAAGACCTTGATGACATTGACTTGACAACAATTGTGCCTGAGGTAAGCATTACTGATTCCATTAAGATGTTCGAGCTTCTATCCAAACTTTGGTGATTTATAAGTCTCCAGCTCAAGTTTTTGTTAAAGTACGAGTCGAGGTATTATTCAGTTCTATTAAGGGAAATAGTGTGTTTGTTTTGCCTTAACGACACTGTTTTAACGTAGCCAAATTTCTCTCACACTATCCTATTATTTTAAGAGGGGGAAATTGCGTAAACGAGACCACGTTTTTCGTAGGACTCAATCTATAACGAAAAAAATATTTTCTTTAATCTTTTATAAGGACAATTTCATCATTTTGTAAAGTTGCATGTCAGTATAGGGTTTATGCAGTTTATATCTTTTTAGTATTTGATCCGGAAATATTATTATATTATAATATATTCCTCTATTAGTAATAATCCCAAGGCTATTTTTTGTTTAAAATGATACAGGAGACCTAAGAACCGTATCAGTTCAATAATTTGTAAAATATTTTATAATAATTTCAATGGAAAATATTTTAACACTTTCTATTGCAGAAAAATGCTTGCAAACAACAGTAATGTTGACATCTGTGTTGGAGCATTGACTAAGACTAATGTTCCTATTGCATCATGGAACGCATCCGTCGTTGCGTCGACCGAAGTGGGTGATCATGACTTATCTTACTGAACTATGCATGCAGAAAAACCCGATAAGTTTGACGGGTCCAACTTCAAGAGGTGGTAGGAGGAAATGATGTTTTATCAAACCACTCGGAGTTGCGCACGATTCCTGATGGAAGAACCACCAACTCAGGGCTAATACGATGATCATGGTTTTTTCTTAGCTATAGAAGCATGGAATCATTCAGACTATTTGTGTAGACATTATGTAATGAATAGTTTATATGATTCATTGTATGATGTATGTAGCAAAATTAAGTCTGCTAAGGAGCTGAGGCATGCCTTGGAACAAAACTATGAGTGATGTCGATAAGAAGAAATTCCTGCTAGTGAATTGTGAGTCACATGTGTTGACTTAAAGATGATCGATAACAAAGCACGTATGAAACCGGTAATAGATGTAGAACTCCTCCTCGAGAGTATCCATGCCGAGAAGTTGGAACTCACCGAGGCATTTCCGGTAAAGTTACCCTTAACGTGGAATATGTTCAAGGGCTACCTGAAACACAAGGGAAAGGAGATTACCATGGTTGAGTTAATCGAGAGAATCAACGTGCACGAACAATACATGAGTATTGCACAGGGAGTTCCAATCGTCCCCATGAACACAATGTTCTCCGCCAAGGCAAATGTGGTGGAGCATGGGCAGACGTCAACCAGACATGACGTCAAAGGCAAACAAAAGAAGGAAAAATGATTGATTCAGGGTCCTAAGGGTAGTCTCAAGAAGAAGTAGGAATCCCAACCACAAGGATTTATTGGTTCTTGTTAAAATTGTGGTAAGATTGGCCATAAATCTAATGCTTGTAGGTTTCCTAAGGAAAAGGATACCAACATGATGCAGGGAATCACCGAAGACCTTGATGACATTGACTTGACAACAATTGTGCCTGAGGTAAGCATTACTGATTCCATTAAGATGTTCGAGCTTCTATCCAAACTTTGGTGATTTATAAGTCTCCAGCTCAAGTTTTTGTTAAAGTACGAGTCGAGGTATTATTCAGTTCTATTAAGGGAAATAGTGTGTTTGTTTTGCCTTAACGACACTGTTTTAACGTAGCCAAATTTCTCTCACACTATCCTATTATTTTAAGAGGGGGAAATTGCGTAAACGAGACCACGTTTTTCGTAGGACTCAATCTATAACGAAAAAAATATTTTCTTTAATCTTTTATAAGGACAATTTCATCATTTTGTAAAGTTGCATGTCAGTATAGGGTTTATGCAGTTTATATCTTTTTAGTATTTGATCCGGAAATATTATTATATTATAATATATTCCTCTATTAGTAATAATCCCAAGGCTATTTTTTGTTTAAAATGATACAGGAGACCTAAGAACCGTATCAGTTCAATAATTTGTAAAATATTTTATAATAATTTCAATGGAAAATATTTTAACACTTTCTATTGCAGAAAAATGCTTGCAAACAACAGTAATGTTGACATCTGTGTTGGAGCATTGACTAAGACTAATGTTCCTATTGCATCATGGAACGCATCCGTCGTTGCGTCGACCGAAGTGGGTGATCATGACTTATCTTACTGAACTATGCATGCAGAAAAACCCGATAAGTTTGACGGGTCCAACTTCAAGAGGTGGTAGGAGGAAATGATGTTTTATCAAACCACTCGGAGTTGCGCACGATTCCTGATGGAAGAACCACCAACTCAGGGCTAATACGATGATCATGGTTTTTTCTTAGCTATAGAAGCATGGAATCATTCAGACTATTTGTGTAGACATTATGTAATGAATAGTTTATATGATTCATTGTATGATGTATGTAGCAAAATTAAGTCTGCTAAGGAGCTGAGGCATGCCTTGGAACAAAACTATGAGTGATGTCGATAAGAAGAAATTCCTGCTAGTGAATTGTGAGTCACCTGTGTTGACTTAAAGATGATCGATAACAAAGCACGTATGAAACCGGTAATAGATGTAGAACTCCTCCTCGAGAGTATCCATGCCGAGAAGTTGGAACTCACCGAGGCATTTCCGGTAAAGTTACCCTTAACGTGGAATATGTTCAAGGGCTACTTGAAACACAAGGGAAAGGAGATTACCATGGTTGAGTTAATCGAGAGAATCAACGTGCACGAACAATACATGAGTATTGCACAGGGAGTTCCAATCGTCCCCATGAACACAATGATCTCCGCCAAGGCAAATGTGGTGGAGCATGGGCAGACGTCAACCAGACATGACGTCAAAGGCAAACAAAAGAAGGAAAAATGATTGATTCAGGGTCCTAAGGGTAGTCTCAAGAAGAAGTAGGAATCCCAACCACAAGGATTTATTGGTTCTTCTTAAAATTGTGGTAAGATTGGCCATAAATCTAATGCTTGTAGGTTTCCTAAGGAAAAGGATACCAACATGATGCAGGGAATCACCGAAGACCTTGATGACATTGACTTGACAACAATTGTGCCTGAGGTAAGCATTACTGATTCCATTAAGATGTTCGAGCTTCTATCCAAACTTTGGTGATTTATAAGTCTCCAGCTCAAGTTTTTGTTAAAGTACGAGTCGAGGTATTATTCAGTTCTATTAAGGGAAATAGTGTGTTTGTTTTGCCTTAACGACACTGTTTTAACGTAGCCAAATTTCTCTCACACTATCCTATTATTTTAAGAGGGGGAAATTGCGTAAACGAGACCACGTTTTTCGTAGGACTCAATCTATAACGAAAAAAATATTTTCTTTAATCTTTTATAAGGACAATTTCATCATTTTGTAAAGTTGCATGTCAGTATAGGGTTTATGCAGTTTATATCTTTTTAGTATTTGATCCGGAAATATTATTATATTATAATATATTCCTCTATTAGTAATAATCCCAAGGCTATTTTTTGTTTAAAATGATACAGGAGACCTAAGAACCGTATCAGTTCAATAATTTGTAAAATATTTTATAATAATTTCAATGGAAAATATTTTAACACTTTCTATTGCAGAAAAATGCTTGCAAACAACAGTAATGTTGACATCTGTGTTGGAGCATTGACTAAGACTAATGTTCCTATTGCATCATGGAACGCATCCGTCGTTGCGTCGACCGAAGTGGGTGATCATGACTTATCTTACTGAACTATGCATGCAGAAAAACCCGATAAGTTTGACGGGTCCAACTTCAAGAGGTGGTAGGAGGAAATGATGTTTTATCAAACCACTCGGAGTTGCGCACGATTCCTGATGGAAGAACCACCAACTCAGGGCTAATACGATGATCATGGTTTTTTCTTAGCTATAGAAGCATGGAATCATTCAGACTATTTGTGTAGACATTATGTAATGAATAGTTTATATGATTCATTGTATGATGTATGTAGCAAAATTAAGTCTGCTAAGGAGCTGAGGCATGCCTTGGAACAAAACTATGAGTGATGTCGATAAGAAGAAATTCCTGCTAGTGAATTGTGAGTCACCTGTGTTGACTTAAAGATGATCGATAACAAAGCACGTATGAAACCGGTAATAGATGTAGAACTCCTCCTCGAGAGTATCCATGCCGAGAAGTTGGAACTCACCGAGGCATTTCCGGTAAAGTTACCCTTAACGTGGAATATGTTCAAGGGCTACTTGAAACACAAGGGAAAGGAGATTACCATGGTTGAGTTAATCGAGAGAATCAACGTGCACGAACAATACATGAGTATTGCACAGGGAGTTCCAATCGTCCCCATGAACACAATGTTCTCCGCCAAGGCAAATGTGGTGGAGCATGGGCAGACGTCAACCAGACATGACGTCAAAGGCAAACAAAAGAAGGAAAAATGATTGATTCAGGGTCCTAAGGGTAGTCTCAAGAAGAAGTAGGAATCCCAACCACAAGGATTTATTGGTTCTTGTTAAAAGTGTGGTAAGATTGGCCATAAATCTAATGCTTGTAGGTTTCCTAAGGAAAAGGATACCAACATGATGCAGGGAATCACCGAAGACCTTGATGACATTGACTTGACAACAATTGTGCCTGAGGTAAGCATTACTGATTCCATTAAGATGTTCGAGCTTCTATCCAAACTTTGGTGATTTATAAGTCTCCAGCTCAAGTTTTTGTTAAAGTACGAGTCGAGGTATTATTCAGTTCTATTAAGGGAAATAGTGTGTTTGTTTTGCCTTAACGACACTGTTTTAACGTAGCCAAATTTCTCTCACACTATCCTATTATGTTAAGAGGGGGAAATTGCGTAAACGAGACCACGTTTTTCGTAGGACTCAATCTATAACGAAAAAAATATTTTCTTTAATCTTTTATAAGGACAATTTCATCATTTTGTAAAGTTGCATGTCAGTATAGGGTTTATGCAGTTTATATCTTTTTAGTATTTGATCCGGAAATATTATTATATTGTAATATATTCCTCTATTAGTAATAATCCCAAGGCTATTTTTTGTTTAAAATGATACAGGAGACCTAAGAACCGTATCAGTTCAATAATTTGTAAAATATTTTATAATAATTTCAATGGAAAATATTTTAACACTTTCTATTGCAGAAAAATGCTTGCAAACAACAGTAATGTTGACATCTGTGTTGGAGCATTGACTAAGACTAATGTTCCTATTGCATCATGGAACGCATCCGTCGTTGCGTCGACCGAAGTGGGTGATCATGACTTATCTTACTGAACTATGCATGCAGAAAAACCCGATAAGTTTGACGGGTCCAACTTCAAGAGGTGGTAGGAGGAAATGATGTTTTATCAAACCACTCGGAGTTGCGCACGATTCCTGATGGAAGAACCACCAACTCAGGGCTAATACGATGATCATGGTTTTTTCTTAGCTATAGAAGCATGGAATCATTCAGACTATTTGTGTAGACATTATGTAATGAATAGTTTATATGATTCATTGTATGATGTATGTAGCAAAATTAAGTCTGCTAAGGAGCTGAGGCATGCCTTGGAACAAAACTATGAGTGATGTCGATAAGAAGAAATTCCTGCTAGTGAATTGTGAGTCACCTGTGTTGACTTAAAGATGATCGATAACAAAGCACGTATGAAACCGGTAATAGATGTAGAACTCCTCCTCGAGAGTATCCATGCCGAGAAGTTGGAACTCACCGAGGCATTTCCGGTAAAGTTACCCTTAACGTGGAATATGTTCAAGGGCTACTTGAAACACAAGGGAAAGGAGATTACCATGGTTGAGTTAATCGAGAGAATCAACGTGCACGAACAATACATGAGTATTGCACAGGGAGTTCCAATCGTCCCCATGAACACAATGTTCTCCGCCAAGGCAAATGTGGTGGAGCATGGGCAGACGTCAACCAGACATGACGTCAAAGGCAAACAAAAGAAGGAAAAATGATTGATTCAGGGTCCTAAGGGTAGTCTCAAGAAGAAGTAGGAATCCCAACCACAAGGATTTATTGGTTCTTGTTAAAAGTGTGGTAAGATTGGCCATAAATCTAATGCTTGTAGGTTTCCTAAGGAAAAGGATACCAACATGATGCAGGGAATCACCGAAGACCTTGATGACATTGACTTGACAACAATTGTGCCTGAGGTAAGCATTACTGATTCCATTAAGATGTTCGAGCTTCTATCCAAACTTTGGTGATTTATAAGTCTCCAGCTCAAGTTTTTGTTAAAGTACGAGTCGAGGTATTATTCAGTTCTATTAAGGGAAATAGTGTATTTGTTTTGCCTTAACGACACTGTTTTAACGTAGCCAAATTTCTCTCACACTATCCTATTATGTTAAGAGGGGGAAATTGCGTAAACGAGACCACGTTTTTCGTAGGACTCAATCTATAATGAAAAAAATATTTTCTTTAATCTTTTATAAGGACAATTTCATCATTTTGTAAAGTTGCATGTCAGTATAGGGTTTATGCAGTTTATATCTTTTTAGTATTTGATCCGGAAATATTATTATATTATAATATATTCCTCTATTAGTAATAATCCCAAGGCTATTTTTTGTTTAAAATGATACAGGAGACCTAAGAACCGTATCAGTTCAATAATTTGTAAAATATTTTATAATAATTTCAATGGAAAATATTTTAACACTTTCTATTGCAGAAAAATGCTTGCAAACAACAGTAATGTTCACATCTGTGTTGGAGCATTGACTAAGACTAATGTTCCTATTGCATCATGGAACGCATCCGTCGTTGCGTCGACCGAAGTGGGTGATCATGACTTATCTTACTGAACTATGCATGCAGAAAAACCCGATAAGTTTGACGGGTCCAACTTCAAGAGGTGGTAGGAGGAAATGATGTTTTATCAAACCACTCGGAGTTGCGCACGATTCCTGATGGAAGAACCACCAACTCAGGGCTAATACGATGATCATGGTTTTTTCTTAGCTATAGAAGCATGGAATCATTCAGACTATTTGTGTAGACATTATGTAATGAATAGTTTATATGATTCATTGTATGATGTATGTAGCAAAATTAAGTCTGCTAAGGAGCTGAGGCATGCCTTGGAACAAAACTATGAGTGATGTCGATAAGAAGAAATTCCTGCTAGTGAATTGTGAGTCACCTGTGTTGACTTAAAGATGATCGATAACAAAGCACGTATGAAACCGGTAATAGATGTAGAACTCCTCCTCGAGAGTATCCATGCCGAGAAGTTGGAACTCACCGAGGCATTTCCGGTAAAGTTACCCTTAACGTGGAATATGTTCAAGGGCTACTTGAAACACAAGGGAAAGGAGATTACCATGGTTGAGTTAATCGAGAGAATCAACGTGCACGAACAATACATGAGTATTGCACAGGGAGTTCCAATCGTCCCCATGAACACAATGTTCTCCGCCAAGGCAAATGTGGTGGAGCATGGGCAGACGTCAACCAGACATGACGTCAAAGGCAAACAAAAGAAGGAAAAATGATTGATTCAGGGTCCTAAGGGTAGTCTCAAGAAGAAGTAGGAATCCCAACCACAAGGATTTATTGGTTCTTGTTAAAAGTGTGGTAAGATTGGCCATAAATCTAATGCTTGTAGGTTTCCTAAGGAAAAGGATACCAACATGATGCAGGGAATCACCGAAGACCTTGATGACATTGACTTGACAACAATTGTGCCTGAGGTAAGCATTACTGATTCCATTAAGATGTTCGAGCTTCTATCCAAACTTTGGTGATTTATAAGTCTCCAGCTCAAGTTTTTGTTAAAGTACGAGTCGAGGTATTATTCAGTTCTATTAAGGGAAATAGTGTGTTTGTTTTGCCTTAACGACACTGTTTTAACGTAGCCAAATTTCTCTCACACTATCCTATTATGTTAAGAGGGGGAAATTGCGTAAACGAGACCACGTTTTTCGTAGGACTCAATCTATAACGAAAAAAATATTTTCTTTAATCTTTTATAAGGACAATTTCATCATTTTGTAAAGTTGCATGTCAGTATAGGGTTTATGCAGTTTATATCTTTTTAGTATTTGATCCGGAAATATTATTATATTATAATATATTCCTCTATTAGTAATAATCCCAAGGCTATTTTTTGTTTAAAATGATACAGGAGACCTAAGAACCGTATCAGTTCAATAATTTGTAAAATATTTTATAATAATTTCAATGGAAAATATTTTAACACTTTCTATTGCAGAAAAATGCTTGCAAACAACAGTAATGTTGACATCTGTGTTGGAGCATTGACTAAGACTAATGTTCCTATTGCATCATGGAACGCATCCGTCGTTGCGTCGACCGAAGTGGGTGATCATGACTTATCTTACTGAACTATGCATGCAGAAAAACCCGATAAGTTTGACGGGTCCAACTTCAAGAGGTGGTAGGAGGAAATGATGTTTTATAAAACCACTCGGAGTTGCGCACGATTCCTGATGGAAGAACCACCAACTCAGGGCTAATACGATGATCATGGTTTTTTCTTAACTATAGAAGCATGGAATCATTCAGACTATTTGTGTAGACATTATGTAATGAATAGTTTATATGATTCATTGTATGATGTATGTAGCAAAATTAAGTCTGCTAAGGAGCTGAGGTATGCCTTGGAACAAAACTATGAGTGATGTCGATAAGAAGAAATTCCTGCTAGTGAATTGTGAGTCACCTGTGTTGACTTAAAGATGATCGATAACAAAGCACGTATGAAACCGGTAATATATGTAGAACTCCTCCTCGAGAGTATCCATGCCGAGAAGTTGGAACTCACCGAGGAATTTCCGGTAAAGTTACCCTTAACGTGGAATATGTTCAAGGGCTACCTTAAACACAAGGGAAAGGAGATTACCATGGTTGAGTTAATCGAGAGAATCAACGTGCACGAACAATACATGAGTATTGCACAGGGAGTTCCAATCGTCCCCATGAACACAATGTTCTCCGCCAAGGCAAATGTGGTGGAGCATGGGCAGACCTCAAACAGACATGACGTCAAAGGCAAACAAAAGAAAGTAAAATGATTGATTCAGGGTCCTAAGGGTAGTCTCTAGAAGAAGTAGGAATCCCAACCACAAGGATTTATTGGTTCTTGTTAAAATTGTGGTAAGATTGGCCATAAATCTAATGCTTGTAGGTTTCCTAAGCAAAAGGATACCAACATGATGCAGGGAATCACCGAAGACCTTGATGACATTGACTTGACAACAATTGTGCCTGAGGTAAGCATTACTGATTCCATTAAGATGTTCGAGCTTCTATCCAAACTTTGGTGATTTATAAGTCTCCAGCTCAAGTTTTTGTTAAAGTACGAGTCGAGGTATTATTCAGTTCTATTAAGGGAAATAGTGTGTTTGTTTTGCCTTAACGACACTGTTTTAACGTAGCCAAATTTCTCTCACACTATCCTATTATGTTAAGAGGGGGAAATTGCGTAAACGAGACCACGTTTTTCGTAGGACTCAATCTATAACGAAAAAAATATTTTCTTTAATCTTTTATAAGGACAATTTCATCATTTTGTAAAGTTGCATGTCAGTATAGGGTTTATGCAGTTTATATCTTTTTAGTATTTGATCCGGAAATATTATTATATTATAATATATTCCTCTATTAGTAATAATCCCAAGGCTATTTTTTGTTTAAAATGATACAGGAGACCTAAGAACCGTATCAGTTCAATAATTTGTAAAATATTTTATAATAATTTCAATGGAAAATATTTTAACACTTTCTATTGCAGAAAAATGCTTGCAAACAACAGTAATGTTGACATCCGTGTTGGAGCATTGACTAAGACTAATGTTCCTATTGCATCATGGAACGCATCCGTCGGTGCGTCGACCGAAGTGGGTGATCATGACTTATCTTACTGAACTATGCATGCAGAAAAACCCGATAAGTTTGACGGGTCCAACTTCAAGAGGTGGTAGGAGGAAATGATGTTTTATCAAACCACTCGGAGTTGCGCACGATTCCTGATGGAAGAACCACCAACTCAGGGCTAATACGATGATCATGGTTTTTTCTTAGCTATAGAAGCATGGAATCATTCAGACTATTTGTGTAGACATTATGTAATGAATAGTTTATATGATTCATTGTATGATGTATGTAGCAAAATTAAGTCTGCTAAGGAGCTGAGGCATGCCTTGGAACAAAACTATGAGTGATGTCGATAAGAAGAAATTCCTGCTAGTGAATTGTGAGTCACCTGTGTTGACTTAAAGATGATCGATAACAAAGCACGTATGAAACCGGTAATAGATGTAGAACTCCTCCTCGAGAGTATCCATGCCGAGAAGTTGGAACTCACCGAGGCATTTCCGGTAAAGTTACCCTTAACGTGGAATATGTTCAAGGGCTACTTGAAACACAAGGGAAAGGAGATTACCATGGTTGAGTTAATCGAGAGAATCAACGTGCACGAACAATACATGAGTATTGCACAGGGAGTTCCAATCGTCCCCATGAACACAATGTTCTCCGCCAAGGCAAATGTGGTGGAGCATGGGCAGACGTCAACCAGACATGACGTCAAAGGCAAACAAAAGAAGGAAAAATGATTGATTCAGGGTCCTAAGGGTAGTCTCAAGAAGAAGTAGGAATCCCAACCACAAGGATTTATTGGTTCTTGTTAAAATTGTGGTAAGATTGGCCATAAATCTAATGCTTGTAGGTTTCCTAAGGAAAAGGATACCAACATGATGCAGGGAATCACCGAAGACCTTGATGACATTGACTTGACAACAATTGTGCCTGAGGTAAGCATTACTGATTCCATTAAGATGTTCGAGCTTCTATCCAAACTTTGGTGATTTATAAGTCTCCAGCTCAAGTTTTTGTTAAAGTACGAGTCGAGGTATTATTCAGTTCTATTAAGGGAAATAGTGTGTTTGTTTTGCCTTAACGACACTGTTTTAACGTAGCCAAATTTCTCTCACACTATCCTATTATGTTAAGAGGGGGAAATTGCGTAAACGAGACCACGTTTTTCGTAGGACTCAATCTATAACGAAAAAAATATTTTCTTTAATCTTTTATAAGGAAAATTTCATCATTTTGTAAAGTTGCATGTCAGTATAGGGTTTATGCAGTTTATATCTTTTTAGTATTTGATCCGGAAATATTATTATATTATAATATATTCCTCTATTAGTAATAATCCCAAGGCTATTTTTTGTTTAAAATGATACAGGAGACCTAAGAACCGTATCAGTTCAATAATTTGTAAAATATTTTATAATAATTTCAATGGAAAATATTTGAACACTTTCTATTGCAGAAAAATGCTTGCAAACAACAGTAATGTTGACATCTGTGTTGGAGCATTGACTAAGACTAATGTTCCTATTGCATCATGGAACGCATCCGTCGTTGCGTCGACCGAAGTGGGTGATCATGACCTATCTTACTGAACTATGCATGCAGAAAAACCCGATAAGTTTGACGGGTCCAACTTCAAGAGGTGGTAGGAGGAAATGATGTTTTATCAAACCACTCGGAGTTGCGCACGATTCCTGATGGAAGAACCACCAACTCAGGGCTAATACGATGATCATGGTTTTTTCTTAGCTATAGAAGCATGGAATCATTCAGACTATTTGTGTAGACATTATGTAATGAATAGTTTATATGATTCATTGTATGATGTATGTAGCAAAATTAAGTCTGCTAAGGAGCTGAGGTATGCCTTGGAACAAAACTATGAGTGATGTCGATAAGAAGAAATTCCTGCTAGTGAATTGTTAGTCACCTGTGTTGACTTAAAGATGATCAATAACAAAGCACGTATGAAACCGGTAATAGATGTAGAACTCCTCCTCGAGAGTATCCATGCCGAGAAGTTGGAACTCACCGAGGAATTTCCGGTAAAGTTACCCTTAACGTGGAATATGTTCAAGGGCTACCTTAAACACAAGGGAAAGGAGATTACCATGGTTGAGTTAATCGAGAGAATCAACGTGCACGAACAATACATGAGTATTGCACAGGGAGTTCCAATCGTCCCCATGAACACAATGTTCTCCGCCAAGGCAAATGTGGTGGAGCATGGGCAGACCTCAAACAGACATGACGTCAAAGGCAAACAAAAGAAAGTAAAATGATTGATTCAGGGTCCTATGGGTAGTCTCTAGAAGAAGTAGGAATCCCAACCACAAGGATTTATTGGTTCTTGTTAAAATTGTGGTAAGATTGGCCATAAATCTAATGCTTGTAGGTTTCCTAAGCAAAAGGATACCAACATGATGCAGGGAATCACCGAAGACCTTGATGACATTGACTTGACAACAATTGTGCCTGAGGTAAGCATTACTGATTCCATAAAGATGTTCGAGCTTCTATCCAAACTTTGGTGAATTCTAAGTCTCCAGCTCAAGTTTTTGTTAAAGTACGAGTCGAGATATTATTCAGTTCTATTAAGGGAAATAGTGTGTTTGTTTTGCCTTAACGACACTGTTTTAACGTAGCCAAATTTCTCTCACACTATCCTATTATGTTAAGAGGGGGAAATTGCGTAAACGAGACCACGTTTTTCGTAGGACTCAATCTATAACGAAAAAAATATTTTCTTTAATCTTTTATAAGGACAATTTCATCATTTTGTAAAGTTGCATGTCAGTATAGGGTTTATGCAGTTTATATCTTTTTAGTATTTGATCCGGAAATATTATTATATTATAATATATTCCTCTATTAGTAATAATCCCAAGGCTATTTTTTGTTTAAAATGATACAGGAGACCTAAGAACCGTATCAGTTCAATAATTTGTAAAATATTTTATAATAATTTCAATGGAAAATATTTTAACACTTTCTATTGCAGAAAAATGCTTGCAAACAACAGTAATGTTGACATCCGTGTTGGAGCATTGACTAAGACTAATGTTCCTATTGCATCATGGAACGCATCCGTCGGTGCGTCGACCGAAGTGGGTGATCATGACTTATCTTACTGAACTATGCATGCAGAAAAACCCGATAAGTTTGACGGGTCCAACTTCAAGAGGTGGTAGGAGGAAATGATGTTTTATCAAACCACTCGGAGTTGCGCACGATTCCTGATGGAAGAACCACCAACTCAGGGCTAATACGATGATCATGGTTTTTTCTTAGCTATAGAAGCATGGAATCATTCAGACTATTTGTGTAGACATTATGTAATGAATAGTTTATATGATTCATTGTATGATGTATGTAGCAAAATTAAGTCTGCTAAGGAGCTGAGGCATGCCTTGGAACAAAACTATGAGTGATGTCGATAAGAAGAAATTCCTGCTAGTGAATTGTGAGTCACCTGTGTTGACTTAAAGATGATCGATAACAAAGCACGTATGAAACCGGTAATAGATGTAGAACTCCTCCTCGAGAGTATCCATGCCGAGAAGTTGGAACTCACCGAGGCATTTCCGGTAAAGTTACCCTTAACGTGGAATATGTTCAAGGGCTACTTGAAACACAAGGGAAAGGAGATTACCATGGTTGAGTTAATCGAGAGAATCAACGTGCACGAACAATACATGAGTATTGCACAGGGAGTTCCAATCGTCCCCATGAACACAATGTTCTCCGCCAAGGCAAATGTGGTGGAGCATGGGCAGACGTCAACCAGACATGACGTCAAAGGCAAACAAAAGAAGGAAAAATGATTGATTCAGGGTCCTAAGGGTAGTCTCAAGAAGAAGTAGGAATCCCAACCACAAGGATTTATTGGTTCTTGTTAAAATTGTGGTAAGATTGGCCATAAATCTAATGCTTGTAGGTTTCCTAAGGAAAAGGATACCAACATGATGCAGGGAATCACCGAAGACCTTGATGACATTGACTTGACAACAATTGTGCCTGAGGTAAGCATTACTGATTCCATTAAGATGTTCGAGCTTCTATCCAAACTTTGGTGATTTATAAGTCTCCAGCTCAAGTTTTTGTTAAAGTACGAGTCGAGGTATTATTCAGTTCTATTAAGGGAAATAGTGTGTTTGTTTTGCCTTAACGACACTGTTTTAACGTAGCCAAATTTCTCTCACACTATCCTATTATGTTAAGAGGGGGAAATTGCGTAAACGAGACCACGTTTTTCGTAGGACTCAATCTATAACGAAAAAAATATTTTCTTTAATCTTTTATAAGGAAAATTTCATCATTTTGTAAAGTTGCATGTCAGTATAGGGTTTATGCAGTTTATATCTTTTTAGTATTTGATCCGGAAATATTATTATATTATAATATATTCCTCTATTAGTAATAATCCCAAGGCTATTTTTTGTTTAAAATGATACAGGAGACCTAAGAACCGTATCAGTTCAATAATTTGTAAAATATTTTATAATAATTTCAATGGAAAATATTTGAACACTTTCTATTGCAGAAAAATGCTTGCAAACAACAGTAATGTTGACATCTGTGTTGGAGCATTGACTAAGACTAATGTTCCTATTGCATCATGGAACGCATCCGTCGTTGCGTCGACCGAAGTGGGTGATCATGACCTATCTTACTGAACTATGCATGCAGAAAAACCCGATAAGTTTGACGGGTCCAACTTCAAGAGGTGGTAGGAGGAAATGATGTTTTATCAAACCACTCGGAGTTGCGCACGATTCCTGATGGAAGAACCACCAACTCAGGGCTAATACGATGATCATGGTTTTTTCTTAGCTATAGAAGCATGGAATCATTCAGACTATTTGTGTAGACATTATGTAATGAATAGTTTATATGATTCATTGTATGATGTATGTAGCAAAATTAAGTCTGCTAAGGAGCTGAGGTATGCCTTGGAACAAAACTATGAGTGATGTCGATAAGAAGAAATTCCTGCTAGTGAATTGTTAGTCACCTGTGTTGACTTAAAGATGATCAATAACAAAGCACGTATGAAACCGGTAATAGATGTAGAACTCCTCCTCGAGAGTATCCATGCCGAGAAGTTGGAACTCACCGAGGAATTTCCGGTAAAGTTACCCTTAACGTGGAATATGTTCAAGGGCTACCTTAAACACAAGGGAAAGGAGATTACCATGGTTGAGTTAATCGAGAGAATCAACGTGCACGAACAATACATGAGTATTGCACAGGGAGTTCCAATCGTCCCCATGAACACAATGTTCTCCGCCAAGGCAAATGTGGTGGAGCATGGGCAGACCTCAAACAGACATGACGTCAAAGGCAAACAAAAGAAAGTAAAATGATTGATTCAGGGTCCTATGGGTAGTCTCTAGAAGAAGTAGGAATCCCAACCACAAGGATTTATTGGTTCTTGTTAAAATTGTGGTAAGATTGGCCATAAATCTAATGCTTGTAGGTTTCCTAAGCAAAAGGATACCAACATGATGCAGGGAATCACCGAAGACCTTGATGACATTGACTTGACAACAATTGTGCCTGAGGTAAGCATTACTGATTCCATAAAGATGTTCGAGCTTCTATCCAAACTTTGGTGAATTCTAAGTCTCCAGCTCAAGTTTTTGTTAAAGTACGAGTCGAGATATTATTCAGTTCTATTAAGGGAAATAGTGTGTTTGTTTTGCCTTAACGACACTGTTTTAACGTAGCCAAATTTCTCTCACACTATCCTATTATGTTAAGAGGGAGAAATTGCGTAAACGAGACCATGTTTTTCGTGGGACTCAATCTATAACGAAAAAAATATTTTCTTTAATATTTTATAAGGAAAATTTCAACATTTTGTAAAGTTGCATGTCAGTATAGGGTTTATGCAGTTTATATCATTTTAGTATTTGATCCGGAAATATTATTATATAATAATATATTCCTCTATTAGTAATAATCCCAAGGCTATTTTTTGTTTAAAATGATACAGGAGACCTAAGAACCGTATCAGTTCAATAATTTGTAAAATATTTTATAATAATTTCAATGGAAAATATTTTAACACTTTCTATTGCAGAAAAATGCTTGCAAACAACAGTAATGTTGACATCTGTGTTGGAGCATTGACTAAGACTAATGTTCCTATTGCATCATGGAACGCATCCGTCGTTGCGTCGACCGAAGTGGGTGATCATGACTTATCTTACTGAACTATGCATGCAGAAAAACCCGATAAGTTTGACGGGTCCAACTTCAAGAGGTGGTAGGAGGAAATGATGTTTTATCTAACCACTCTGAGTTGCGCACGATTCCTGATGGAAGAACCACCAACTCAGGGCTAATACG
This sequence comes from Chamaenerion angustifolium, assembly GCA_946814005.1. Classification (NCBI taxonomy): domain Eukaryota; kingdom Viridiplantae; phylum Streptophyta; class Magnoliopsida; order Myrtales; family Onagraceae; genus Chamaenerion; species Chamaenerion angustifolium. Next base: position 23,121,210 of record OX328271.1, on the reverse strand, counting down.
ATGATCATGGTTTTTTCTTAGCTATAGAAGCATGGAATCATTCAGACTATTTGTGTAGACATTATGTAATGAATAGTTTATATGAGTCATTGTATGATGTATGTAGCAAAATTAAGTCTGCTAAGGAGCTGAGGTATGCCTTGGAACAAAACTATGAGTGATGTCGATAAGAAGAAATTCCTGCTAGTGAATTGTTAGTCACCTGTGTTGACTTAAAGATGATCGATAACAAAGCACGTATGAAACCGGTAATAGATGTAGAACTCCTCCTCGAGAGTATCCATGCCGAGAAGTTGGAACTCACCGAGGAATTTCCGGTAAAGTTACCCTTAACGTGGAATATGTTCAAGGGCTACCTTAAACACAAGGGAAAGGAGATTACCATGGTTGAGTTAATCGAGAGAATCAACGTGCACGAACAATACATGAGTATTGCACAGGGAGTTCCAATCGTCCCCATGAACACAATGTTCTCCGCCAAGGCAAATGTGGTGGAGCATGGGCAGACGTCAACCAGACATGACGTCAAAGGCAAACAAAAGAAGGAAAAATGATTGATTCAGGGTCCTAAGGGTAGTCTCTAGAAGAAGTAGGAATCTCAACCACAAGGATTTATTGGTTCTTGTTAAAATTGTGGTAAGATTGGCCATAAATCTAATGCTTGTAGGTTTCCTAAGCAAAAGGATACCAACATGATGCAGGGAATCACCGAAGACCTTGATGACATTGACTTGACAACAATTGTGCTTGAGGTAAGCATTACTGATTCCATAAAGATGTTCGAGCTTCTATCCAAACTTTGGTGATTTCTAAATCTCCAGCTCAAGTTTTTGTTAAAAAACGAGTCGAGGTATTATTCAGTTCTATTAAGGGAAATAGTGTGTTTGTTTTGCCTTAACGACACCGTTTCAACGTAGCCAAATTTCTCTCACACTATCCTATTATGTTAAGAGGGGGAAATTGCGTAAACGAGACCATGTTTTTCGTGGGACTCAATCTATAACGAAAAAAATATTTTCTTTAATCTTTTATAAGGAAAATTTCAACATTTTGTAAAGTTGCATGTCAGTATAGGGTTTATGCAGTTTATATCATTTTAGTATTTGATCCGGAAATATTATTATATAATAATATATTCCTCTATTAGTAATAATCCCAAGGCTATTTTTTGTTTAAAATGATACAGGAGACCTAAGAACCGTATCAGTTCAATAATTTGTAAAATATTTTATAATAATTTCAATGGAAAATATTTTAACACTTTCTATTGCAGAAAAATGCTTGCAAACAACAGTAATGTTGACATCTGTGTTGGAGCATTGACTAAGACTAATGTTCCTATTGCATCATGGAACGCATCCGTCGTTGCGTCGACCGAAGTGGGTGATCATGACTTATCTTACTGAACTATACATGCAGAAAAACCCGATAAGTTTGACGGGTCCAACTTCAAGAGGTGGTAGGAGGAAATGATGTTTTATCTAACCACTCTGAGTTGCGCACGATTCCTGATGAAAGAACCACCAACTCAGGGCTAATACGATGATCATGGTTTTTCTTAGCTATAGAAGAATGGAATCATTCAGACTATTTGTGTAGACATTATCTAATGAATAGTTTATATGATTCATTGTATGATGTATGTAGCAAAATTAAGTCTGCTAAGGAGCTGAAACATGCCTTGGAACAAAACTATGAGTGATGTCGATAAGAAGAAATTCCTGCTAGTGAATTGTGAGTCACCTGTGTTGACTTAAATATGATCGATAACAAAGCACGTATGAAACCGGTAATAGATGTAGAACTCCTCCTCGAGAGTATCCATGCCGAGAAGTTGGAACTCACCGAGGCATTTCCGGTAAAGTTACCCTTAACGTGGAATATGTTCAAGGGCTACCTGAAACACAAGGGAAAGGAGATTACCATGGTTGAGTTAATCGAGAGAATCAACGTGCACGAACAATACATGAGTATTGCACAGGGAGTTCCAATCGTCCCCATGAACACAATGTTCTCCGCCAAGGCAAATGTGGTGGAGCATGGGCAGACCTCAAACAGACATGACGTCAAAGGCAAACAAAAGAAAGTAAAATGATTGATTCAGGGTCCTAAGGGTAGTCTCTAGAAGAAGTAGGAATCCCAACCACAAGGATTTATTGGTTCTTGTTAAAATTGTGGTAAGATTGGCCATAAATCTAATGCTTGTAGGTTTCCTAAGCAAAAGGATACCAACATGATGCAGGGAATCACCGAAGACCTTGATGACATTGACTTGACAACAATTGTGCCTGAGGTAAGCATTACTGATTCCATAAAGATGTTCGAGCTTCTATCCAAACTTTGGTGAATTCTAAGTCTCCAGCTCAAGTTTTTGTTAAAGTACGAGTCGAGATATTATTCAGTTCTATTAAGGGAAATAGTGTGTTTGTTTTGCCTTAACGACACTGTTTTAACGTAGCCAAATTTCTCTCACACTATCCTATTATGTTAAGAGGGAGAAATTGCGTAAACGAGACCATGTTTTTCGTGGGACTCAATCTATAACGAAAAAAATATTTTCTTTAATCTTTTATAAGGAAAATTTCATCATTTTGTAAAGTTGCATGTCAGTATAGGGTTTATGCAGTTTATATCAATTTAGTATTTGATCCGGAAATATTATTATATTATAATATATTCCTGTATTAGTAATAATCCCAAGGCTATTTTTTGTTTAAAATGATACAGGAGACCTAAGAACCGTATCAGTTCAATAATTTGTAAAATATTTTATAATAATTTCAATGGAAAATATTTTAACACTTTCTATTGCAGAAAAATACTTGCAAACAACAGTAATGTTGACATCTGTGTTGGAGCATTGACTAAGACTAATGTTCCTATTGCATCATGGAACGCATCCGTCGTTGCGTCGACCGAAGTGGGTGATCATGACTTATCTTACTGAACTATGCATGCAGAAAAACCCGATAAGTTTGACGGGTCCAACTTCAAGAGGTGGTAGGAGGAAATGATGTTTTATCTAACCACTCTGAGTTGCGCACGATTCCTGATGGAAGAACCACCAACTCAGGGCTAATACGATGATCATGGTTTTTTCTTAGCTATAGAAGCATGGAATCATTCAGACTATTTGTGTAGACATTATGTAATGAATAGTTTATATGATTCATTGTATGATGTATGTAGCAAAATTAAGTCTGCTAAGGAGCTGAGACATGCCTTGGAACAAAACTATGAGTGATGTCGATAAGAAGAAATTCCTGCTAGTGAATTGTGAGTCACCTGTGTTGACTTAAAGATGATCGATAACAAAGCACGTATGAAACCGGTAATAGATGTAGAACTCCTCCTCGAGAGTATCCATGCCGAGAAGTTGGAACTCACCGAGGCATTTCCGGTAAAGTTACCCTTAACGTGGAATATGTTCAAGGGCTACCTGAAACACAAGGGAAAGGAGATTACCATGGTTGAGTTAATCGAGAGAATCAACGTGCACGAACAATACATGAGTATTGCACAGGGAGTTCCAATCGTTCCCATGAACACAATGTTCTCCGCCAAGGCAAATGTGGTGGAGCATGGGCAGACGTCAACCAGACATGACGTCAAAGGCAAACAAAAGAAGGAAAAATGATTGATTCAGGGTCCTAAGGGTAGTCTCTAGAAGAAGTAGGAATCCCAACCACAAGGATTTATTGGTTCTTGTTAAAATTGTGGTAAGATTGGCCATAAATCTAATGCTTGTAGGTTTCCTAAGCAAAAGGATACCAACATGATGCAGGGAATCACCGAAGACCTTGATGACATTGACTTGACAACAATTGTGCCTGAGGTAAGCATTACTGATTCCATAAAGATGTTCGAGCTTCTATCCAAACTTTGGTGATTTCTAAATCTCCAGCTCAAGTTTTTGTTAAAGTACGAGTCGAGGTATTATTCAGTTCTATTAAGGGAAATAGTGTGTTTGTTTTGCCTTAACGACACCGTTTCAACGTAGCCAAATTTCTCTCACACTATCCTATTATGTTAAGAGGGGGAAATTGCGTAAACGAGACCATGTTTTTCGTGGGACTCAATCTTTAACGAAAAAAATATTTTCTTTAATCTTTTATAAGGAAAATTTCAACATTTTGTAAAGTTGCATGTCAGTATAGGGTTTATGCAGTTTATGTCATTTTAGTATTTGATCCGGAAATATTATTATATAATAATATATTCCTCTATTAGTAATAATCCCAACGCTATTTTTTGTTTAAAATGATACAGGAGACCTAAGAACCGTATCAGTTCAATAATTTGTAAAATATTTTATAATAATTTCAATGGAAAATATTTTAACACTTTCTATTGCAGAAAAATGCTTGCAAACAACAGTAATGTTGACATCTGTGTTGGAGCATTGACTAAGACTAATGTTCCTATTGCATCATGGAACGCATCCGTCGTTGCGTCGACCGAAGTGGGTGATCATGACTTATCTTACTGAACTATGCATGCAGAAAAACCCGATAAGTTTGACGGGTCCAACTTCAAGAGGTGGTAGGAGGAAATGATGTTTTATCTAACCACTCTGAGTTGCGCACGATTCCTGATGGAAGAACCACCAACTCAAGGCTAATATGATGATCATGGTTTTTTCTTAGCTATAGAAGCTTGGAATCATTCAGACTATTTGTGTAGACATTATGTAATGAATAGTTTATATGATTCATTGTATGATGTATGTAGCAAAATTAAGTCTGCTAAGGAGCTGAGGCATGGCTTGGAACAAAACTATGAGTCTGAGGATGTCGATAAGAAGAAATTCCTGCTAGTGAATTGTGAGTCACCTGTGTTGACTTAAAGATGATCGATAACAATGCACGTATGAAACCGGTAATAGATTTAGAACTCCTCCTCAAGAGTATCCATGCCGAGAAGTTGGAACTCACCGAGGCATTTCCGGTAAAGTTACCCTTAACGTGGAATAAGTTCAAGGGCTACCTGAAACACAAGGGAAAGGAGATTACCATGGTTGAGTTAATCAAGAGAATCAACGTCCACGAACAATAAATGAGTATTGCACAGGGAGTTCCAATCGTCCCCATGAACACAATGTTCTCCGCCAAGGCAAATGTGGTGGAGCATGGGCAGACCTCAACCAGACATGACGTCAAAGGCAAACAAAAGAAGGAAAAATGATTGATTCAGGGTCCTAAGGGTAGTGTCTAGAAGAAGTAGGAATCCCAACCACAAGGATTTATTGGTTCTTGTTAAAATTGTGGTAAGATTGGCCATAAATCTAATGCTTGTAGGTTTCCTAAGCAAAAGGATACCAACATGATGCAGGGAATCACCGAAGACCTTGATGACATTGACTTGACAACAATTGTGCCTGAGTTAAGCATTACTGATTCCATTAAGATGTTCGAGCTTCTATCCAAACTTTGGTGATTTATAAGTCTCCAGCTCAAGTTTTTGTTAAAGTACGAGTCGAGGTATTATTCAGTTCTATTAAGGGAAATAGTTTGTTTGTTTTGCCTTAACGACACCGTTTTAACGTAGCCAAATTTCTCTCACACTATCCTATTATGTTAAGAGGGGGAAATTGCGTAAACGAGACCACGTTTTTCGTAGGACTCAATCTATAACGAAAAAAATATTTTCTTTAATCTTTTATAAGGACAATTTCATCATTTTGTAAAGTTGCATGTCAGTATAGGGTTTATGCAGTTTATATCGTTTTAGTATTTGATCCGGAAATATTATTATATTATAATATATTCCTGTATTAGTAATAATCCCAAGGCTATTTTTTGTTTAAAATGATACAGGAGACCTAAGAACCGTATCAGTTCAATAATTTGTAAAATATTTTATAATAATTTCAATGAAAAATATTTTAAAACTTTCTATTGCAGAAAAATACTTGCAAACAACAGTAATGTTGACATCTGTGTTGGAGCATTGACTAAGACTAATGTTCCTATTGCATCATGGAACGGATCCGTCGTTGCGTCGACCGAAGTGGGTGATCATGACTTATCTTACTGAACTATGCATGCAGAAAAACCCGATAAGTTTGACGGGTCCAACTTCAAGAGGTGGTAGGAGGAACTGATGTTTTATCTAACCACTCTGAGTTGTGCACGATTCCTGATGGAAGAACCACCAACTCAGGGCTAATACGATGATCATGGTTTTTTCTTAGCTATAGAAGCATGGAATCATTCAGACTATTTGTGTAGACATTATGTAATGAATAGTTTATATGATTCATTGTATGATGTATGTAGCAAAATTAAGTCTGCTAAGGAGCTGAGGCATCCCCTGGAATAAAACTATGAGTGATGTCGATAAGAAGAAATTCCTGCTAGTGAATTGTGAGTCACCTGTGTTGACTTAAAGATGATCGATAACAAAGCACGTATGAAACCGGTAATAGATGTAGAACTCCTCCTCGAGAGTATCCATGCCGAGAAGTTGGAACTCACCGAGGCATTTCCGGTAAAGTTACCCTTAACGTGGAATATGTTCAAGGGCTACCTGAAACACAAGGGAAAGGAGATTACCATGGTTGAGTTAATCGAGAGAATCAATGTGCACGAACAATACATGAGTATTGCACAGGGAGTTCCAATCGTCCCCATGAACACAATGTTCTCCGCCAAGGCAAATGTGGTGGAGCATGGGCAGACGTCAACCAGACATGACGTCAAAGGCAAACAAAAGAAGGAAAAATGATTGATTCAGGGTCCTAAGGGTAGTCTCTAGAAGAAGTAGGAATCCCAACCACAAGGATTTATTGGTTCTTGTTAAAATTGTGGTAAGATTGGCCATAAATCTAATGCTTGTAGGTTTCCTAAGCAAAAGGATACCAACATGATGCAGGGAATCACCGAAGACCTTGATGACATTGACTTGACAACAATTGTGCCTGAGGTAAGCATTACTGATTCCATTAAGATGTTCGAGCTTCTATCCAAACTTTGGTGATTTATAAGTCTCCAGCTCAAGTTTTTGTTAAAGTACGAGTCGAGGTATTATTCAGTTCTATTAAGGGAAATAGTGTGTTTGTTTTGCCTTAACGACACTGTTTTAACGTAGCCAAATTTCTCTCACACTATCCTATTATGTTAAGAGGGGGAAATTGCGTAAACGAGACCACGTTTTTCGTAGGACTCAATCTATAACGAAAAAAATATTTTCTTTAATCTTTTATAAGGACAGATTCATCATTTTGTAAAGTTGCATGTCAGTATAGGGTTTATGCAGTTTATATCGTTTTAGTATTTGATCCGGAAATATTATTATATTATAATATATTCCTCTATTAGTAATAATCCCAAGGCTATTTTTTGTTTAAAATGATACAGGAGACCTAAGAACCGTATCAGTTCAATAATTTGTAAAATATTTTATAATAATTTCAATGGAAAATATTTTAACACTTTCTATTGCAGAAAAATACTTGCAAACAACAGTAATGTTGACATCTGTGTTGGAGCATTGACTAAGACTAATGTTCCTATTGCATCATGGAACGCATCCGTCGTTGCGTCGACCGAAGTGGGTGATCATGACTTATCTTACTGAACTATGCATGCAGAAAAACCCGATAAGTTTGACGGGTCCAACTTCAAGAGGTGGTAGGAGGAACTGATGTTTTATCTAACCACTCTGAGTTGCGCACGATTCCTGATGGAAGAACCACCAACTCAGGGCTAATACGATGATCATGGTTTTTTCTTAGCTATAGAAGCATGGAATCATTCAGACTATTTGTGTAGACATTATGTAATGAATAGTTTATATGATTCATTGTATGATGTATGTAGCAAAATTAAGTCTGCTAAGGAGCTGAGGCATGCCTTGGAACAAAACTATGAGTGATGTCGATAAGAAGAAATTCCTGCTAGTGAATTGTGAGTCACCTGTGTTGACTTAAAGATGATCGATAACAAAGCACGTATGAAACCGGTAATAGATGTAGAACTCCTCCTCGAGAGTATCCACGCCGAGAAGTTGGAACTCACCGAGGCATTTCCGGTAAAGTTACCCTTAACGTGGAATATGTTCAAGGGCTACCTGAAACACAAGGGAAAGGAGATTACCATGGTTGAGTTAATCGAGAGAATCAACGTGCACGAACAATACATGAGTATTGCACAGGGAGTTCCTATCGTCCCCATGAGCACAATGTTCTCCGCCAAGGCAAATGTGGTGGAGCATGGGCAGACGTCAACCAGACATGACGTCAAAGGCAAACAAAAGAAGGAAAAATGATTGATTCAGGGTCCTAAGGGTAGTCTCTAGAAGAAGTAGGAATCCCAACCACAAGGATTTATTGGTTCTTGTTAAAATTGTGGTAAGATTGGCCATAAATCTAATGCTTGTAGGTTTCCTAAGCAAAAGGATACCAACATGATGCAGGGAATCACCGAAGACCTTGATGACATTGACTTGACAACAATTGTGCCTGAGTTAAGCATTACTGATTCCATTAAGATGTTCGAGCTTCTATCCAAACTTTGGTGATTTATAAGTCTCCAGCTCAAGTTTTTGTTAAAGTACGAGTCGAGGTATTATTCAGTTCTATTAAGGGAAATAGTGTGTTTGTTTTGCCTTAACGACACTGTTTTAACGTAGCCAAATTTCTCTCACACTATCCTATTATGTTAAGAGGGGGGAAATTGCGTAAATGAGACCACGTTTTTCGTAGGACTCAATCTGTAACGAAAAAAATATTTTCTTTAATCTTTTATAAGGACAGATTCATCATTTTGTAAAGTTGCATGTAAGTATAGGGTTTATGCAGTTTATATCGTTTTAGTATTTGATCCGGAAATATTATTATATTATAATATATTCCTCTATTAGTAATAATCCCAAGGCTATTTTTTGTTTAAAATGATACAGGAGACCTAAGAACCGTATCAGTTCAATAATTTGTAAAATATTTTATAATAATTTCAATGGAAAATATTTTAACACTTTCTATTGCAGAAAAATGCTTGCAAACAACAGTAATGTTGACATCTGTGTTGGAGCATTGACTAAGACTAATGTTCCTATTGCATCATGGAACGCATCCATCGTTGCGTTGACCGAAGTGGGTGATCATGACTTATCTTACTGAACTATGCATGCAGAAAAACCCGATAAGTTTGACGGGTCCAACTTCAAGAGGTGGTAGGAGGAAATGATGTTTTATCAAACCACTCTGAGTTGCGCACGATTCCTGATGGAAGAACCACCAACTCAGGGCTAATACGATGATCATGGTTTTTTCTTAGCTATAGAAGCATGGAATCATTCAGACTATTTGTGTAGACATTATGTAATGAATAGTTTATATGATTCATTGTATGATGTATGTAGCAAAATTAAGTCTGCTAAGGAGCTGAGGCATGCCTTGGAACAAAACTATGAGTGATGTCGATAAGAAGAAATTCCTGCTAGTGAATTGTGAGTCACCTGTGTTGACTTAAAGATGATCGATAACAAAGCACGTATGAAACCGGTAATAGATGTAGAACTCCTCCTCGAGAGTATCCACGCCGAGAAGTTGGAACTCACCGAGGCATTTCCGGTAAAGTTACCCTTAACGTGGAATATGTTCAAGGGCTACCTGAAACACAAGGGAAAGGAGATTACCATGGTTGAGTTAATCGAGAGAATCAACGTGCACGAACAATACATGAGTATTGCACAGGGAGTTCCTATCGTCCCCATGAGCACAATGTTCTCCGCCAAGGCAAATGTGGTGGAGCATGGGCAGACGTCAACCAGACATGACGTCAAAGGCAAACAAAAGAAGGAAAAATGATTGATTCAGGGTCCTAAGGGTAGTCTCTAGAAGAAGTAGGAATCCCAACCACAAGGATTTATTGCTTCTTGTTAAAATTGTGGTAAGATTGGCCATAAATCTAATGCTTGTAGGTTTCCTAAGCAAAAGGATACCAACATGATGCAGGGAATCACCGAAGACCTTGATGACATTGACTTGACAACAATTGTGCCTGAGTTAAGCATTACTGATTCCATTAAGATGTTCGAGCTTCTATCCAAACTTTGGTGATTTATAAGTCTCCAGCTCAAGTTTTTGTTAAAGTACGAGTCGAGGTATTATTCAGTTCTATTAAGGGAAATAGTGTGTTTGTTTTGCCTTAACGACACTGTTTTAACGTAGCCAAATTTCTCTCACACTATCCTATTATGTTAAGAGGGGGGAAATTGCGTAAATGAGACCACGTTTTTCGTAGGACTCAATCTGTAACGAAAAAAATATTTTCTTTAATCTTTTATAAGGACAGATTCATCATTTTGTAAAGTTGCATGTAAGTATAGGGTTTATGCAGTTTATATCGTTTTAGTATTTGATCCGGAAATATTATTATATTATAATATATTCCTCTATTAGTAATAATCCCAAGGCTATTTTTTGTTTAAAATGATACAGGAGACCTAAGAACCGTATCAGTTCAATAATTTGTAAAATATTTTATAATAATTTCAATGGAAAATATTTTAACACTTTCTATTGCAGAAAAATGCTTGCAAACAACAGTAATGTTGACATCTGTGTTGGAGCATTGACTAAGACTAATGTTCCTATTGCATCATGGAACGCATCCATCGTTGCGTTGACCGAAGTGGGTGATCATGACTTATCTTACTGAACTATGCATGCAGAAAAACCCGATAAGTTTGACGGGTCCAACTTCAAGAGGTGGTAGGAGGAAATGATGTTTTATCAAACCACTCGGAGTTGCGCACGATTCCTAATGGAAGAACCACCAACTCAGGGCTAATACGATGATCATGGTTTTTTCTTAGCTATAGAAGCATGGAATCATTCAGACTATTTGTGTAGACATTATGTAATGAATAGTTTATATGATTCATTGTATGATGTATGTAGCAAAATTAAGTCTGCTAAGGAGCTGAGGCATGCCTTGGAACAAAACTATGAGTGATGTCGATAAGAAGAAATTCCTGCTAGTGAATTGTGAGTCACCTGTGTTGACTTAAAGATGATCGATAACAAAGCACGTATGAAACCGGTAATAGATGTAGAACTCCTCCTCGAGAGTATCCATGCCGAGAAGTTGGAACTCACCGAGGCATTTCCGGTAAAGTTACCCTTAACGTGGAATATGTTTAAGGGCTACCTGAAACACAAGGGAAAGGAGATTACCATGGTTGAGTTAATCGAGAGAATCAACGTGCACGAACAATACATGAGTATTGCACAGGGAGTTCCAATCGTCCCCATGAACACAATGTTCTCCGCCAAGGCAAATGTGGTGGAGCATGGGCAGACGTCAACCAGACATGACGTCAAAGGCAAACAAAAGAAGGAAAAATGATTGATTCAGAGTCCTAAGGGTAGTCTCTAGAAGAAGTAGGAATCCCAACCACAAGGATTTATTGGTTCTTGTTAAAATTGTGTTAAGATTGGCCATAAATCTAATGCTTGTAGGTTTCCTAAGCAAAAGGATACCAACATGATGCAGGGAATCGCCGAAGAGCTTGATGACATTGACTTGACAACAATTGTGCCTGAGGTAAGCATTACTGATTCCATAAAGATGTTCGAGCTTCTATCCAAACTTTGGTGATTTCTAAGTCTCCAGCTCAAGTTTTTGTTAAAGTACGAGTCGAGGTATTATTCAGTTCTATTAAGGGAAATAGTGTGTTTGTTTTGCCTTAACGACACTGTTTTAACGTAGCCAAATTTCTCTCACACTATCCTATTATGTTAAGAGGGGGAAATTGCGTAAACGAGACCATGTTTTTCGTGGGACTCAATCTATAACGAAAAAAATATTTTCTTTAATCTTTTATAAGGAAAATTTCATCATTTTGTAAAGTTGCATGTCAGTATAGGGTTTATGCAGTTTATATCATTTTAGTATTTGATCCGGAAATATTATTATATTATAATATATTCCTCTATTAGTAATAATCCCAAGGCTATTTTTTGTTTTAAATGATACAGGAGACTTAAGAACCGTATCAGTTCAATAATTTGTAAAATATTTTATAATAATTTCAATGGAAAATATTTTAACACTTTCTATTTCAGAAAAATGCTTGCAAACAACAGTAATGTTGACATCTGTGTTGGAGCATTGACTAAGACTAATGTTCCTATTGCATCTTGGAACGCATCCGTCGTTGCGTCGACCGAAGTGGGTGATCATGACTTATCTTACTGAACTATGCATGCAGAAAAACCCGATAAGTTTGACGGGTCCAACTTCAAGAGGTGGTAGGAGGAAATGATGTTTTATCAAACCACTCGGAGTTGCGCACGATTCCTAATGGAAGAACCACCAACTCAGGGCTAATACGATGATCATGGTTTTTTCTTAGCTATAGAAGCATGGAATCATTCAGACTATTTGTGTAGACATTATGTAATGAATAGTTTATATGATTCATTGTATGATGTATGTAGCAAAATTAAGTCTGCTAAGGAGCTGAGGCATGCCTTGGAACAAAACTATGAGTGATGTCGATAAGAAGAAATTCCTGCTAGTGAATTGTGAGTCACCTGTGTTGACTTAAAGATGATCGATAACAAAGCACGTATGAAACCGGTAATAGATGTAGAACTCCTCCTCGAGAGTATCCATGCCGAGAAGTTGGAACTCACCGAGGCATTTCCGGTAAAGTTACCCTTAACGTGGAATATGTTTAAGGGCTACCTGAAACACCAGGGAAAGGAGATTACCATGGTTGAGTTAATCGAGAGAATCAACGTGCACGAACAATACATGAGTATTGCACAGGGAGTTCCAATCGTCCCCATGAACACAATGTTCTCCGCCAAGGCAAATGTGGTGGAGCATGGGCAGACGTCAACCAGACATGACGTCAAAGGCAAACAAAAGAAGGAAAAATGATTGATTCAGGGTCCTAAGGGTAGTCTCTAGAAGAAGTAGGAATCCCAACCACAAGGATTTATTGGTTCTTGTTAAAATTGTGGTAAGATTGGCCATAAATCTAATGCTTGTAGGTTTCCTAAGCAAAAGGATACCAACATGATGCAGGGAATCACCGAAGACCTTGATGACATTGACTTGACAACAATTGTGCCTGAGGTAAGCATTACTGATTCCATTAAGATGTTCGAGCTTCTATCCAAACTTTGGTGATTTATAAGTCTCCAGCTCAAGTTTTTGTTAAAGTACGAGTCGAGGTATTATTCAGTTCTATTAAGGGAAATAGTGTGTTTGTTTTGCCTTAACGACACTGTTTTAACGTAGCCAAATTTCTCTCACACTATCCTATTATGTTAAGAGGGGGAAATTGCGTAAACGAGACCACGTTTTTCGTAGGACTCAATCTATAACGAAAAAAATATTTTCTTTAATCTTTTATAAGGACAGATTCATCATTTTGTAAAGTTGCATGTCAGTATAGGGTTTATGCAGTTTATATCGTTTTAGTATTTGATCCGGAAATATTATTATATTATAATATATTCCTCTATTAGTAATAATCCCAAGGCTATTTTTTGTTTAAAATGATACAGGAGACCTAAGAACCGTATCAGTTCAATAATTTGTAAAATATTTTATAATAATTTCAATGGAAAATATTTTAACACTTTCTATTGCAGAAAAATACTTGCAAACAACAGTAATGTTGACATCTGTGTTGGAGCATTGACTAAGACTAATGTTCCTATTGCATCATGGAACGCATCCGTCGTTGCGTCGACCGAAGTGGGTGATCATGACTTATCTTACTGAACTATGCATGCAGAAAAACCCGATAAGTTTGACGGGTCCAACTTCAAGAGGTGGTAGGAGGAACTGATGTTTTATCTAACCCCTCTTAGTTGCGCACGATTCCTGATGGAAGAACCACCAACTCAGGGCTAATACGATGATCATGGTTTTTTCTTAGCTATAGAAGCATGGAATCATTCAGACTATTTGTGTAGACATTATGTAATGAATAGTTTATATGATTCATTGTATGATGTATGTAGCAAAATTAAGTCTGCTAAGGAGATGAGGCATGCCTTGGAACAAAACTATGAGTGATGTCGATAAGAAGAAATTCTTGCTAGTGAATTGTGAGTCACCTGTGTTGACTTAAAGATGATCGATAACAAAGCACGTATGAAACCGGTAATAGATGTAGAACTCCTCCTCGAGAGTATCCATGCCGAGAAGTTGGAACTCACCGAGGCATTTCCGGTAAAGTTACCCTTAACGTGGAATATGTTTAAGGGCTACCTGAAACACAAGGGAAAGGAGATTACCATGGTTGAGTTAATCGAGAGAATCAACGTGCACGAACAATACATGAGTATTGCACAGGGAGTTCCAATCGTCCCCATGAACACAATGTTCTCCGCCAAGGCAAATGTGGTGGAGCATGGGCAGACGTCAACCATACATGACGTCAAAGGCAAACAAAAGAAGGAAAATGATTGATTCAGGGTCCTAAGGGTAGTCTCTACAAGAAGTAGGAATCCCAACCACAAGGATTTATTGGTTCTTGTTAAAATTGTGGTAAGATTGGCCATAAATCTAATGCTTGTAGGTTTCCTAAGCAAAAGGATACCAACATGATGCAGGGAATCGCCGAAGACCTTGATGACATTGACTTGACAACAATTGTGCCTGAGGTAAGCATTACTGATTCCATTAAGATGTTCGAGCTTCTATCCAAACTTTGGTGATTTATAAGTCTCCAGCTCAAGTTTTTGTTAAAGTACGAGTCGAGGTATTATTCAGTTCTATTAAGGGAAATAGTGTGTTTGTTTTGCCTTAACGACACTGTTTTAACGTAGCCAAATTTCTCTCACACTATCCTATTATGTTAAGAGGGGGAAATTGCGTAAACGAGACCACGTTTTTCGTAGGACTCAATCTATAACGAAAAAAATATTTTCTTTAATCTTTTATAAGGACAATTTCATCATTTTGTAAAGTTGCATGTCAGTATAGGGTTTATGCAGTTTATATCGTTTTAGTATTTGATCCGGAAATATTATTATATTATAATATATTCCTCTATTAGTAATAATCCCAAGGCTATTTTTTGTTTAAAATGATACAGGAGACTTAAGAACCGTATCAGTTCAATAATTTGTAAAATATTTTATAATAATTTCAATGGAAAATATTTTAACACTTTCTATTTCAGAAAAATGCTTGCAAACAACAGTAATGTTGACATCTGTGTTGGAGCATTGACTAAGACTAATGTTCCTATTGCATCTTGGAACGCATCCGTCGTTGCGTCGACCGAAGTGGGTGATCATGACTTATCTTACTGAACTATGCATGCAGAAAAACCCGATAAGTTTGACGGGTCCAACTTCAAGAGGTGGTAGGAGGAAATGATGTTTTATCAAACCACTCGGAGTTGCGCACGATTCCTAATGGAAGAACCACCAACTCAGGGCTAATACGATGATCATGGTTTTTTCTTAGCTATAGAAGCATGGAATCATTCAGGCTATTTGTGTAGACATTATGTAATGAATAGTTTATATGATTCATTGTATGATGTATGTAGCAAAATTAAGTCTGCTAAGGAGCTGAGGCATGCCTTGGAACAAAACTATGAGTGATGTCGATAAGAAGAAATTCCTGCTAGTGAATTGTGATTCACCTGTGTTGACTTAAAGATGATCGATAACAAAGCACGTATGAAACCGGTAATAGATGTAGAACTCCTCCTCGAGAGTATCCATGCCGAGAAGTTGGAACTCACCGAGGCATTTCCGGTAAAGTTACCCTTAACGTGGAATATGTTCAAGGGCTACCTGAAACACAAGGGAAAGGAGATTACCATGGTTGAGTTAATCGAGAGAATCAACGTGCACGAACAATACATGAGTATTGCACAGGGAGTTCCAATCGTCCCCATGAACACAATGTTCTCCGCCAAGGCAAATGTGGTGGAGCATGGGCAGACGTCAACCAGACATGACGTCAAAGGCAAACAAAAGAAGGAAAAATGATTGATTCAGGGTCCTAAGGGTAGTCTCTAGAAGAAGTAGGAATCCCAACCACAAGGATTTATTGGTTCTTGTTAAAATTGTGGTAAGACTGGCCATAAATCTAATGCTTGTAGGTTTCCTAAGCAAAAGGATACCAACATGATGCAGGGAATCGCCGAAGACCTTGATGACATTGACTTGACAACAATTGTGCCTGAGGTAAGCATTACTGATTCCATTAAGATGTTCGAGCTTCTATCCAAACTTTGGTGATTTATAAGTCTCCAGCTCAAGTTTTTGTTAAAGTACGAGTCGAGGTATTATTCAGTTCTATTAAGGGAAATAGTGTGTTTGTTTTGCCTTAACGACACTGTTTTAACGTAGCCAAATTTCTCTCACACTATCCTATTATGTTAAGAGGGGGAAATTGCGTAAACGAGACCACGTTTTTCGTAGGACTCAATCTATAACGAAAAAAATATTTTCTTTAATCTTTTATAAGGACAGATTCATCATTTTGTAAAGTTGCATGACAGTATAGGGTTTATGCAGTTTATATCGTTTTAGTATTTGATCCGGAAATATTATTATATTATAATATATTCCTCTATTAGTAATAATCCCAAGGCTATTTTTTGTTTAAAATGATACAGGAGACCTAAGAACCGTATCAGTTCAATAATTTGTAAAATATTTTATAATAATTTCAATGGAAAATATTTTAACACTTTCTATTGCAGAAAAATACTTGCAAACAACAGTAATGTTGACATCTGTGTTGGAGCATTGACTAAGACTAATGTTCCTATTGCATCATGGAACGCATCCGTCGTTGCGTCGACCGAAGTGGGTGATCATGACTTATCTTACTGAACTATGCATGCAGAAAAACCCGATAAGTTTGACGGGTCCAACTTCAAGAGGTGGTAGGAGGAACTGATGTTTTATCTAACCACTCTGAGTTGCGCACGATTCCTGATGGAAGAACCACCAACTCAGGGCTAATACGATGATCATGGTTTTTTCTTAGCTATAGAAGCATGGAATCATTCAGACTATTTGTGTAGACATTATGTAATGAATAGTTTATATGATTCATTGTATGATGTATGTAGCAAAATTAAGTCTGCTAAGGAGATGAGGCATGCCTTGGAACAAAACTATGAGTGATGTCGATAAGAAGAAATTCTTGCTAGTGAATTGTGAGTCACCTGTGTTGACTTAAAGATGATCGATAACAAAGCACGTATGAAACCGGTAATAGATGTAGAACTCCTCCTCGAGAGTATCCATGCCGAGAAGTTGGAACTCACCGAGGCATTTCCGGTAAAGTTACCCTTAACGTGGAATATGTTCAAGGGCTACCTGAAACACAAGGGAAAGGAGATTACCATGGTTGAGTTAATCGAGAGAATCAACGTGCACGAACAATACATGAGTATTGCACAGGGAGTTCCAATCGTCCCCATGAACACAATGTTCTCCGCCAAGGCAAATGTGGTGGAGCATGGGCAGACGTCAACCAGACATGACGTCAAAGGCAAACAAAAGAAGGAAAAATGATTGATTCAGGGTCCTAAGGGTAGTCTCTAGAAGAAGTAGGAATCCCAACCACAAGGATTTATTGGTTCTTGTTAAAATTGTGGTAAGATTGGCCATAAATCTAATGCTTGTAGGTTTCCTAAGCAAAAGGATACCAACATGATGCAGGGAATCGCCGAAGACCTTGATGACATTGACTTGACAACAATTGTGCCTGAGGTAAGCATTACTGATTCCATTAAGATGTTCGAGCTTCTATCCAAACTTTGGTGATTTCTAAGTCTCCAGCTCAAGTTTTTGTTAAAGTACGAGTCGAGGTATTATTCAGTTCTATTAAGGGAAATAGTGTGTTTGTTTTGCCTTAACGACACTGTTTTAACGTAGCCAAATTTCTCTCACACTATCCTATTATGTTAAGAGGGGGAAATTGCGTAAACGAGACCACGTTTTTCGTAGGACTCAATCTATAACGAAAAAAATATTTTCTTTAATCTTTTATAAGGACAGATTCATCATTTTGTAAAGTTGCATGTCAGTATAGGGTTTATGCAGTTTATATCGTTTTAGTATTTGATCCGGAAATATTATTATATTATAATATATTCCTCTATTAGTAATAATCCCAAGGCTATTTTTTGTTTAAAATGATACAGGAGACCTAAGAACTGTATCAGTTCAATAATTTGTAAAATATTTTATAATAATTTCAATGGAAAATATTTTAACACTTTCTATTGCAGAAAAATACTTGCAAACAACAGTAATGTTGACATCTGTGTTGGAGCATTGACTAAGACTAATGTTCCTATTGCATCATGGAACGCATCCGTCGTTGCGTCGACCGAAGTGGGTGATCATGACTTATCTTACTGAACTATGCATGCAGAAAAACCCGATAAGTTTGACGGGTCCAACTTCAAGAGGTGGTAGGAGGAAATGATGTTTTATCAAACCACTCGGAGTTGCGCACGATTCCTGATGGAAGAACCACCAACTCAGGGCTAATACGATGATCATGGTTTTTTCTTAGCTATAGAAGCATGGAATCATTCAGACTATTTGTGTAGACATTATGTAATGAATAGTTTATATGATTCATTGTATGATGTATGTAGCAAAATTAAGTCTGCTAAGGAGCTGAGGCATGCCTTGGAACAAAACTATGAGTGATGTCGATAAGAAGAAATTCTTGCTAGTGAATTGTGAGTCACCTGTGTTGACTTAAAGATGATCGATAACAAAGCACGTATGAAACCGGTAATAGATGTAGAACTCCTCCTCGAGAGTATCCATGCCGAGAAGTTGGAACTCACTGAGGCATTTCCGGTAAAGTTACCCTTAACGTGGAATATGTTTAAGGGCTACCTGAAACACAAGGGAAAGGAGATTACCATGGTTGAGTTAATCGAGAGAATCAACGTGCACGAACAATACATGAGTATTGCATAGGGAGTTCCAATCGTCCCCATGAACACAATGTTCTCCGCCAAGGCAAATGTGGTGGAGCATGGGTAGACGTCAACCAGACATGACGTCAAAGGCAAACAAAAGAAGGAAAATGATTGATTCAGGGTCCTAAGGGTAGTCTCTACAAGAAGTAGGAATCCCAACCACAAGGATTTATTGGTTCTTGTTAAAATTGTGGTAAGATTGGCCATAAATCTAATGCTTGTAGGTTTCCTAAGCAAAAGGATACCAACATGATGCAGGGAATCGCCGAAGACCTTGATGACATTGACTTGACAACAATTGTGCCTGAGGTAAGCATTACTGATTCCATAAAGATGTTCGAGCTTCTATCCAAACTTTGGTGATTTCTAAGTCTCCAGCTCAAGTTTTTGTTAAAGTACGAGTCGAGGTATTATTCAGTTCTATTAAGGGAAATAGTGTGTTTGTTTTGCCTTAACGACACTATTTTAACGTAGCCAAATTTCTCTCACACTATCCTATTATGTTAAGAGGGGGAAATTGCGTAAAGGAGACCATGTTTTTCGTGGGACTCAATCTATAACGAAAAAAATATTTTCTTTAATCTTTTATAAGGAAAATTTCATCATTTTGTAAAGTTTCATGTCAGTATAGGGTTTATGCAGTTTATATCATTTTAGTATTTGATCCGGAAATATTATTATATTATAATATATTCCTCTATTTGTAATAATCCCAAGGCTATTTTTTGTTTAAAATGATACAGGAGACCTAAGAACCGTATCAGTTCAATAATTTGTAAAATATTTTATAATAATTTCAATGGAAAATATTTTAACACTTTCTATTTCAGAAAAATGCTTGCAAACAACAGTAATGTTGACATCTGTGTTGGAGCATTGACTAAGACTAATGTTCCTATTGCATCATGGAACGCATCCGTCGTTGCGTCGACCGAAGTGGGTGATCATGACTTATCTTACTGAACTATGCATGCAGAAAAACTCGATAAGTTTGACGGGTCCAACTTCAAGAGGTGGTAGGAGGAAATGATGTTTTATCAAACCACTCGGAGTTGCGCACGATTCCTGATGGAAGAACCACCAACTCAGGGCTAATACGATGATCATGGTTTTTTCTTAGCTATAGAAGCATGGAATCATTCAGACTATTTGTGTAGACATTATGTAATGAATAGTTTATATGATTCATTGTATGATGTATGTAGCAAAATTAAGTCTGCTAAGGAGCTGAGGCATGCCTTGGAACAAAACTATGAGTGATGTCGATAAGAAGAAATTCCTGCTAGTGAATTGTGAGTCACCTGTGTTGACTTAAAGATGATCGATAACAAAGCACGTATGAAACCGGTAATAGATGTAGAACTCCTCCTCGAGAGTATCCATGCCGAGAAGTTGGAACTCACCGAGGCATTTCCGGTAAAGTTACCCTTAACGTGGAATATGTTTAAGGGCTACCTGAAACACAAGGGAAAGGAGATTACCATGGTTGAGTTAATCGAGAGAATCAACGTGCACGAACAATACATGAGTATTGCACAGGGAGTTCCAATCGTCCCCATGAACACAATGTTCTCCGCCAAGGCAAATGTGGTGGAGCATGGGCAGACGTCAACCAGACATGACGTCAAAGGCAAACAAAAGAAGGAAAATGATTGATTCAGGGTCCTAAGGGTAGTCTCTACAAGAAGTAGGAATCCCAACCACAAGGATTTATTGGTTCTTGTTAAAATTGTGGTAAGATTGGCCATAAATCTAATGCTTGTAGGTTTCCTAAGCAAAAGGATACCAACATGATGCAGGGAATCGCCGAAGACCTTGATGACATTGACTTGACAACAATTGTGCCTGAGGTAAGCATTACTGATTCCATTAAGATGTTCGAGCTTCTATCCAAACTTTGGTGATTTCTAAGTCTCCAGCTCAAGTTTTTGTTAAAGTACGAGTCGAGGTATTATTCAGTTCTATTAAGGGAAATAGTGTGTTTGTTTTGCCTTAACGACACTGTTTTAACGTAGCCAAATTTCTCTCACACTATCCTATTATGTTAAGAGGGGGAAATTGCGTAAACGAGACCACGTTTTTCGTAGGACTCAATCTATAACGAAAAAAATATTTTCTTTAATCTTTTATAAGGAAAATTTCATCATTTTGTAAAGTTTCATGTCAGTATAGGGTTTATGCAGTTTATATCATTTTAGTATTTGATCCGGAAATATTATTATATTATAATATATTCCTCTATTAGTAATAATCCCAAGGCTATTTTTTGTTTAAAATGATACAGGAGACCTAAGAACCGTATCAGTTCAATAATTTGTAAAATATTTTATAATAATTTCAATGGAAAATATTTTAACACTTTCTATTGCAGAAAAATGCTTGCAAACAACAGTAATGTTGACATCTGTGTTGGAGCATTGACTAAGACTAATGTTCCTATTGCATCATGGAACGCATCCGTCGTTGCGTCGACCGAAGTGGGTGATCATGACTTATCTTACTGAACTATGCATGCAGAAAAACCCGATAAGTTTGACGGGTCCAACTTCAAGAGGTGGTAGGAGGAAATGATGTTTTATCAAACCACTCGGAGTTGCGCACGATTCCTGATGGAAGAACCACCAACTCAGGGCTAATACGATGATCATGGTTTTTTCTTAGCTATAGAAGCATGGAATCATTCAGACTATTTGTGTAGACATTATGTAATGAATAGTTTATATGATTCATTGTATGATGTATGTAGCAAAATTAAGTCTGCTAAGGAGCTGAGGCATGCCTTGGAACAAAACTATGAGTGATGTCGATAAGAAGAAATTCCTGCTAGTGAATTGTGAGTCACCTGTGTTGACTTAAAGATGATCGATAACAAAGCACGTATGAAACCGGTAATAGATGTAGAACTCCTCCTCGAGAGTATCCATGCCGAGAAGTTGGAACTCACTGAGGCATTTCCGGTAAAGTTACCCTTAACGTGGAATATGTTTAAGGGCTACCTGAAACACAAGGGAAAGGAGATTACCATGGTTGAGTTAATCGAGAGAATCAACGTGCACGAACAATACATGAGTATTGCACAGGGAGTTCCAATCGTCCCCATGAACACAATGTTCTCCGCCAAGGCAAATGTGGTGGAGCATGGGTAGACGTCAACCAGACATGACGTCAAAGGCAAACAAAAGAAGGAAAATGATTGATTCAGGGTCCTAAGGGTAGTCTCTACAAGAAGTAGGAATCCCAACCACAAGGATTTATTGGTTCTTGTTAATATTGTGGTAAGATTGGCCATAAATCTAATGCTTGTAGGTTTCCTAAGCAAAAGGATACCAACATGATGCAGGGAATCGCCGAAGACCTTGATGACATTGACTTGACAACAATTGTGCCTGAGGTAAGCATTACTGATTCCATTAAGATGTTCGAGCTTCTATCCAAACTTTGGTGATTTCTAAGTCTCCAGCTCAAGTTTTTGTTAAAGTACGAGTCGAGGTATTATTCAGTTCTATTAAGGGAAATAGTGTGTTTGTTTTGCCTTAACGACACTGTTTTAACGTAGCCAAATTTCTCTCACACTATCCTATTATGTTAAGAGGGGGAAATTGCGTAAAGGAGACCATGTTTTTCGTGGGACTCAATCTATAACGAAAAAAATATTTTCTTTAATCTTTTATAAGGAAAATTTCATCATTTTGTAAAGTTTCATGTCAGTATAGGGTTTATGCAGTTTATATCATTTTAGTATTTGATCCGGAAATATTATTATATTATAATATATTCCTCTATTTGTAATAATCCCAAGGCTATTTTTTGTTTAAAATGATACAGGAGACCTAAGAACCGTATCAGTTCAATAATTTGTAAAATATTTTATAATAATTTCAATGGAAAATATTTTAACACTTTCTATTTCAGAAAAATGCTTGCAAACAACAGTAATGTTGACATCTGTGTTGGAGCATTGACTAAGACTAATGTTCCTATTGCATCATGGAACGCATCCGTCGTTGCGTCGACCGAAGTGGGTGATCATGACTTATCTTACTGAACTATGCATGCAGAAAAACTCGATAAGTTTGACGGGTCCAACTTCAAGAGGTGGTAGGAGGAAATGATGTTTTATCAAACCACTCGGAGTTGCGCACGATTCCTGATGGAAGAACCACCAACTCAGGGCTAATACGATGATCATGGTTTTTTCTTAGCTATAGAAGCATGGAATCATTCAGACTATTTGTGTAGACATTATGTAATGAATAGTTTATATGATTCATTGTATGATGTATGTAGCAAAATTAAGTCTGCTAAGGAGCTGAGGCATGCCTTGGAACAAAACTATGAGTGATGTCGATAAGAAGAAATTCCTGCTAGTGAATTGTGAGTCACCTGTGTTGACTTAAAGATGATCGATAACAAAGCACGTATGAAACCGGTAATAGATGTAGAACTCCTCCTCGAGAGTATCCATGCCGAGAAGTTGGAACTCACCGAGGCATTTCCGGTAAAGTTACCCTTAACGTGGAATATGTTTAAGGGCTACCTGAAACACAAGGGAAAGGAGATTACCATGGTTGAGTTAATCGAGAGAATCAACGTGCACGAACAATACATGAGTATTGCACAGGGAGTTCCAATCGTCCCCATGAACACAATGTTCTCCGCCAAGGCAAATGTGGTGGAGCATGGGCAGACGTCAACCAGACATGACGTCAAAGGCAAACAAAAGAAGGAAAATGATTGATTCAGGGTCCTAAGGGTAGTCTCTACAAGAAGTAGGAATCCCAACCACAAGGATTTATTGGTTCTTGTTAAAATTGTGGTAAGATTGGCCATAAATCTAATGCTTGTAGGTTTCCTAAGCAAAAGGATACCAACATGATGCATGGAATCGCCGAAGACCTTGATGACATTGACTTGACAACAATTGTGCCTGAGGTAAGCATTACTGATTCCATTAAGATGTTCGAGCTTCTATCCAAACTTTGGTGATTTCTAAGTCTCCAGCTCAAGTTTTTGTTAAAGTACGAGTCGAGGTATTATTCAGTTCTATTAAGGGAAATAGTGTGTTTGTTTTGCCTCAACGACACTGTTTTAACGTAGCCAAATTTCTCTCACACTATCCTATTATGTTAAGAGGGGGAAATTGCGTAAACGAGACCACGTTTTTCGTAGGACTCAATCTATAACGAAAAAAATATTTTCTTTAATCTTTTATAAGGAAAATTTCATCATTTTGTAAAGTTTCATGTCAGTATAGGGTTTATGCAGTTTATATCATTTTAGTATTTGATCCGGAAATATTATTATATTATAATATATTCCTCTATTAGTAATAATCCCAAGGCTATTTTTTGTTTAAAATGATACAGGAGACCTAAGAACCGTATCAGTTCAATAATTTGTAAAATATTTTATAATAATTTCAATGGAAAATATTTTAACACTTTCTATTGCAGAAAAATGCTTGCAAACAACAGTAATGTTGACATCTGTGTTGGAGCATTGACTAAGACTAATGTTCCTATTGCATCATGGAACGCATCCGTCGTTGCGTCGACCGAAGTGGGTGATCATGACTTATCTTACTGAACTATGCATGCAGAAAAACCCGATAAGTTTGACGGGTCCAACTTCAAGAGGTGGTAGGAGGAAATGATGTTTTATCAAACCACTCGGAGTTGCGCACGATTCCTGATGGAAGAACCACCAACTCAGGGCTAATACGATGATCATGGTTTTTTCTTAGCTATAGAAGCATGGAATCATTCAGACTATTTGTGTAGACATTATGTAATGAATAGTTTATATGATTCATTGTATGATGTATGTAGCAAAATTAAGTCTGCTAAGGAGCTGAGGCATGCCTTGGAACAAAACTATGAGTGATGTCGATAAGAAGAAATTCCTGCTAGTGAATTGTGAGTCACCTGTGTTGACTTAAAGATGATCGATAACAAAGCACGTATGAAACCGGTAATAGATGTAGAACTCCTCCTCGAGAGTATCCATGCCGAGAAGTTGGAACTCACCGAGGCATTTCCGGTAAAGTTACCCTTAACGTGGAATATGTTTAAGGGCTACCTGAAACACAAGGGAAAGGAGATTACCATGGTTGAGTTAATCGAGAGAATCAACGTGCACGAACAATACATGAGTATTGCACAGGGAGTTCCAATCGTCCCCATGAACACAATGTTCTCCGCCAAGGCAAATGTGGTGGAGCATGGGCAGACGTCAACCAGACATGACGTCAAAGGCAAACAAAAGAAGGAAAATGATTGATTCAGGGTCCTAAGGGTAGTCTCTACAAGAAGTAGGAATCCCAACCACAAGGATTTATTGGTTCTTGTTAAAATTGTGGTAAGATTGGCCATAAATCTAATGCTTGTAGGTTTCCTAAGCAAAAGGATACCAACATGATGCAGGGAATCGCCGAAGACCTTGATGACATTGACTTGACAACAATTGTGCCTGAGGTAAGCATTACTGATTCCATTAAGATGTTCGAGCTTCTATCCAAACTTTGGTGATTTCTAAGTCTCCAGCTCAAGTTTTTGTTAAAGTACGAGTCGAGGTATTATTCAGTTCTATTAAGGGAAATAGTGTGTTTGTTTTGCCTTAACGACACTGTTTTAACGTAGCCAAATTTCTCTCACACTATCCTATTATGTTAAGAGGGGGAAATTGCGTAAAGGAGACCATGTTTTTCGTGGGACTCAATCTATAACGAAAAAAATATTTTCTTTAATCTTTTATAAGGAAAATTTCATCATTTTGTAAAGTTTCATGTCAGTATAGGGTTTATGCAGTTTATATCATTTTAGTATTTGATCCGGAAATATTATTATATTATAATATATTCCTCTATTTGTAATAATCCCAAGGCTATTTTTTGTTTAAAATGATACAGGAGACCTAAGAACCGTATCAGTTCAATAATTTGTAAAATATTTTATAATAATTTCAATGGAAAATATTTTAACACTTTCTATTTCAGAAAAATGCTTGCAAACAACAGTAATGTTGACATCTGTGTTGGAGCATTGACTAAGACTAATGTTCCTATTGCATCATGGAACGCATCCGTCGTTGCGTCGACCGAAGTGGGTGATCATGACTTATCTTACTGAACTATGCATGCAGAAAAACTCGATAAGTTTGACGGGTCCAACTTCAAGAGGTGGTAGGAGGAAATGATGTTTTATCAAACCACTCGGAGTTGCGCACGATTCCTGATGGAAGAACCACCAACTCAGGGCTAATACGATGATCATGGTTTTTTCTTAGCTATAGAAGCATGGAATCATTCAGACTATTTGTGTAGACATTATGTAATGAATAGTTTATATGATTCATTGTATGATGTATGTAGCAAAATTAAGTCTGCTAAGGAGCTGAGGCATGCCTTGGAACAAAACTATGAGTGATGTCGATAAGAAGAAATTCCTGCTAGTGAATTGTGAGTCACCTGTGTTGACTTAAAGATGATCGATAACAAAGCACGTATGAAACCGGTAATAGATGTAGAACTCCTCCTCGAGAGTATCCATGCCGAGAAGTTGGAACTCACCGAGGCATTTCCGGTAAAGTTACCCTTAACGTGGAATATGTTTAAGGGCTACCTGAAACACAAGGGAAAGGAGATTACCATGGTTGAGTTAATCGAGAGAATCAACGTGCACGAACAATACATGAGTATTGCACAGGGAGTTCCAATCGTCCCCATGAACACAATGTTCTCCGCCAAGGCAAATGTGGTGGAGCATGGGCAGACGTCAACCAGACATGACGTCAAAGGCAAACAAAAGAAGGAAAATGATTGATTCAGGGTCCTAAGGGTAGTCTCTACAAGAAGTAGGAATCCCAACCACAAGGATTTATTGGTTCTTGTTAAAATTGTGGTAAGATTGGCCATAAATCTAATGCTTGTAGGTTTCCTAAGCAAAAGGATACCAACATGATGCAGGGAATCGCCGAAGACCTTGATGACATTGACTTGACAACAATTGTGCCTGAGGTAAGCATTACTGATTCCATTAAGATGTTCGAGCTTCTATCCAAACTTTGGTGATTTCTAAGTCTCCAGCTCAAGTTTTTGTTAAAGTACGAGTCGAGGTATTATTCAGTTCTATTAAGGGAAATAGTGTGTTTGTTTTGCCTTAACGACACTGTTTTAACGTAGCCAAATTTCTCTCACACTATCCTATTATGTTAAGAGGGGGAAATTGCGTAAAGGAGACCATGTTTTTCGTGGGACTCAATCTATAACGAAAAAAATATTTTCTTTAATCTTTTATAAGGAAAATTTCATCATTTTGTAAAGTTTCATGTCAGTATAGGGTTTATGCAGTTTATATCATTTTAGTATTTGATCCGGAAATATTATTATATTATAATATATTCCTCTATTTGTAATAATCCCAAGGCTATTTTTTGTTTAAAATGATACAGGAGACCTAAGAACCGTATCAGTTCAATAATTTGTAAAATATTTTATAATAATTTCAATGGAAAATATTTTAACACTTTCTATTTCAGAAAAATGCTTGCAAACAACAGTAATGTTGACATCTGTGTTGGAGCATTGACTAAGACTAATGTTCCTATTGCATCATGGAACGCATCCGTCGTTGCGTCGACCGAAGTGGGTGATCATGACTTATCTTACTGAACTATGCATGCAGAAAAACTCGATAAGTTTGACGGGTCCAACTTCAAGAGGTGGTAGGAGGAAATGATGTTTTATCAAACCACTCGGAGTTGCGCACGATTCCTGATGGAAGAACCACCAACTCAGGGCTAATACGATGATCATGGTTTTTTCTTAGCTATAGAAGCATGGAATCATTCAGACTATTTGTGTAGACATTATGTAATGAATAGTTTATATGATTCATTGTATGATGTATGTAGCAAAATTAAGTCTGCTAAGGAGCTGAGGCATGCCTTGGAACAAAACTATGAGTGATGTCGATAAGAAGAAATTCCTGCTAGTGAATTGTGAGTCACCTGTGTTGACTTAAAGATGATCGATAACAAAGCACGTATGAAACCGGTAATAGATGTAGAACTCCTCCTCGAGAGTATCCATGCCGAGAAGTTGGAACTCACCGAGGCATTTCCGGTAAAGTTACCCTTAACGTGGAATATGTTTAAGGGCTACCTGAAACACAAGGGAAAGGAGATTACCATGGTTGAGTTAATCGAGAGAATCAACGTGCACGAACAATACATGAGTATTGCACAGGGAGTTCCAATCGTCCCCATGAACACAATGTTCTCCGCCAAGGCAAATGTGGTGGAGCATGGGCAGACGTCAACCAGACATGACGTCAAAGGCAAACAAAAGAAGGAAAATGATTGATTCAGGGTCCTAAGGGTAGTCTCTACAAGAAGTAGGAATCCCAACCACAAGGATTTATTGGTTCTTGTTAAAATTGTGGTAAGATTGGCCATAAATCTAATGCTTGTAGGTTTCCTAAGCAAAAGGATACCAACATGATGCAGGGAATCGCCGAAGACCTTGATGACATTGACTTGACAACAATTGTGCCTGAGGTAAGCATTACTGATTCCATTAAGATGTTCGAGCTTCTATCCAAACTTTGGTGATTTCTAAGTCTCCAGCTCAAGTTTTTGTTAAAGTACGAGTCGAGGTATTATTCAGTTCTATTAAGGGAAATAGTGTGTTTGTTTTGCCTTAACGACACTGTTTTAACGTAGCCAAATTTCTCTCACACTATCCTATTATGTTAAGAGGGGGAAATTGCGTAAAGGAGACCATGTTTTTCGTGGGACTCAATCTATAACGAAAAAAATATTTTCTTTAATCTTTTATAAGGAAAATTTCATCATTTTGTAAAGTTTCATGTCAGTATAGGGTTTATGCAGTTTATATCATTTTAGTATTTGATCCGGAAATATTATTATATTATAATATATTCCTCTATTTGTAATAATCCCAAGGCTATTTTTTGTTTAAAATGATACAGGAGACCTAAGAACCGTATCAGTTCAATAATTTGTAAAATATTTTATAATAATTTCAATGGAAAATATTTTAACACTTTCTATTTCAGAAAAATGCTTGCAAACAACAGTAATGTTGACATCTGTGTTGGAGCATTGACTAAGACTAATGTTCCTATTGCATCATGGAACGCATCCGTCGTTGCGTCGACCGAAGTGGGTGATCATGACTTATCTTACTGAACTATGCATGCAGAAAAACCCGATAAGTTTGACGGGTCCAACTTCAAGAGGTGGTAGGAGGAAATGATGTTTTATCAAACCACTCGGAGTTGCGCACGATTCCTGATGGAAGAACCACCAACTCAGGGCTAATACGATGATCATGGTTTTTTCTTAGCTATAGAAGCATGGAATCATTCAGACTATTTGTGTAGACATTATGTAATGAATAGTTTATATGATTCATTGTATGATGTATGTAGCAAAATTAAGTCTGCTAAGGAGCTGAGGCATGCCTTGGAACAAAACTATGAGTGATGTCGATAAGAAGAAATTCCTGCTAGTGAATTGTGAGTCACCTGTGTTGACTTAAAGATGATCGATAACAAAGCACGTATGAAACCGGTAATAGATGTAGAACTCCTCCTCGAGAGTATCCATGCCGAGAAGTTGGAACTCACCGAGGCATTTCCGGTAAAGTTACCCTTAACGTGGAATATGTTTAAGGGCTACCTGAAACACAAGGGAAAGGAGATTACCATGGTTGAGTTAATCGAGAGAATCAACGTGCACGAACAATACATGAGTATTGCACAGGGAGTTCCAATCGTCCCCATGAACACAATGTTCTCCGCCAAGGCAAATGTGGTGGAGCATGGGTAGACGTCAACCAGACATGACGTCAAAGGCAAACAAAAGAAGGAAAATGATTGATTCAGGGTCCTAAGGGTAGTCTCTACAAGAAGTAGGAATCCCAACCACAAGGATTTATTGGTTCTTGTTAAAATTGTGGTAAGATTGGCCATAAATCTAATGCTTGTAGGTTTCCTAAGCAAAAGGATACCAACATGATGCAGGGAATCGCCGAAGACCTTGATGACATTGACTTGACAACAATTGTGCCTGAGGTAAGCATTACTGATTCCATAAAGATGTTCGAGCTTCTATCCAAACTTTGGTGATTTCTAAGTCTCCAGCTCAAGTTTTTGTTAAAGTACGAGTCGAGGTATTATTCAGTTCTATTAAGGGAAATAGTGTGTTTGTTTTGCCTTAACGACACTGTTTTAACGTAGCCAAATTTCTCTCACACTATCCTATTATGTTAAGAGGGGGAAATTGCGTAAAGGAGACCATGTTTTTCGTGGGACTCAATCTATAACGAAAAAAATATTTTCTTTAATCTTTTATAAGGAAAATTTCATCATTTTGTAAAGTTTCATGTCAGTATAGGGTTTATGCAGTTTATATCATTTTAGTATTTGATCCGGAAATATTATTATATTATAATATATTCCTCTATTTGTAATAATCCCAAGGCTATTTTTTGTTTAAAATGATACAGGAGACCTAAGAACCGTATCAGTTCAATAATTTGTAAAATATTTTATAATAATTTCAATGGAAAATATTTTAACACTTTCTATTTCAGAAAAATGCTTGCAAACAACAGTAATGTTGACATCTGTGTTGGAGCATTGACTAAGACTAATGTTCCTATTGCATCATGGAACGCATCCGTCGTTGCGTCGACCGAAGTGGGTGATCATGACTTATCTTACTGAACTATGCATGCAGAAAAACCCGATAAGTTTGACGGGTCCAACTTCAAGAGGTGGTAGGAGGAAATGATGTTTTATCAAACCACTCGGAGTTGCGCACGATTCCTGATGGAAGAACCACCAACTCAGGGCTAATACGATGATCATGGTTTTTTCTTAGCTATAGAAGCATGGAATCATTCAGACTATTTGTGTAGACATTATGTAATGAATAGTTTATATGATTCATTGTATGATGTATGTAGCAAAATTAAGTCTGCTAAGGAGCTGAGGCATGCCTTGGAACAAAACTATGAGTGATGTCGATAAGAAGAAATTCCTGCTAGTGAATTGTGAGTCACCTGTGTTGACTTAAAGATGATCGATAACAAAGCACGTATGAAACCGGTAATAGATGTAGAACTCCTCCTCGAGAGTATCCATGCCGAGAAGTTGGAACTCACCGAGGCATTTCCGGTAAAGTTACCCTTAACGTGGAATATGTTTAAGGGCTACCTGAAACACAAGGGAAAGGAGATTACCATGGTTGAGTTAATCGAGAGAATCAACGTGCACGAACAATACATGAGTATTGCACAGGGAGTTCCAATCGTCCCCATGAACACAATGTTCTCCGCCAAGGCAAATGTGGTGGAGCATGGGCAGACGTCAACCAGACATGACGTCAAAGGCAAACAAAAGAAGGAAAATGATTGATTCAGGGTCCTAAGGGTAGTCTCTACAAGAAGTAGGAATCCCAACCACAAGGATTTATTGGTTCTTGTTAAAATTGTGGTAAGATTGGCCATAAATCTAATGCTTGTAGGTTTCCTAAGCAAAAGGATACCAACATGATGCATGGAATCGCCGAAGACCTTGATGACATTGACTTGACAACAATTGTGCCTGAGGTAAGCATTACTGATTCCATTAAGATGTTCGAGCTTCTATCCAAACTTTGGTGATTTCTAAGTCTCCAGCTCAAGTTTTTGTTAAAGTACGAGTCGAGGTATTATTCAGTTCTATTAAGGGAAATAGTGTGTTTGTTTTGCCTTAACGACACTGTTTTAACGTAGCCAAATTTCTCTCACACTATCCTATTATGTTAAGAGGGGGAAATTGCGTAAACGAGACCACGTTTTTCGTAGGACTCAATCTATAACGAAAAAAATATTTTCTTTAATCTTTTATAAGGAAAATTTCATCATTTTGTAAAGTTTCATGTCAGTATAGGGTTTATGCAGTTTATATCATTTTAGTATTTGATCCGGAAATATTATTATATTATAATATATTCCTCTATTAGTAATAATCCCAAGGCTATTTTTTGTTTAAAATGATACAGGAGACCTAAGAACCGTATCAGTTCAATAATTTGTAAAATATTTTATAATAATTTCAATGGAAAATATTTTAACACTTTCTATTGCAGAAAAATGCTTGCAAACAACAGTAATGTTGACATCTGTGTTGGAGCATTGACTAAGACTAATGTTCCTATTGCATCATGGAACGCATCCGTCGTTGCGTCGACCGAAGTGGGTGATCATGACTTATCTTACTGAACTATGCATGCAGAAAAACCCGATAAGTTTGACGGGTCCAACTTCAAGAGGTGGTAGGAGGAAATGATGTTTTATCAAACCACTCGGAGTTGCGCACGATTCCTGATGGAAGAACCACCAACTCAGGGCTAATACGATGATCATGGTTTTTTCTTAGCTATAGAAGCATGGAATCATTCAGACTATTTGTGTAGACATTATGTAATGAATAGTTTATATGATTCATTGTATGATGTATGTAGCAAAATTAAGTCTGCTAAGGAGCTGAGGCATGCCTTGGAACAAAACTATGAGTGATGTCGATAAGAAGAAATTCCTGCTAGTGAATTGTGAGTCACCTGTGTTGACTTAAAGATGATCGATAACAAAGCACGTATGAAACCGGTAATAGATGTAGAACTCCTCCTCGAGAGTATCCATGCCGAGAAGTTGGAACTCACCGAGGCATTTCCGGTAAAGTTACCCTTAACGTGGAATATGTTTAAGGGCTACCTGAAACACAAGGGAAAGGAGATTACCATGGTTGAGTTAATCGAGAGAATCAACGTGCACGAACAATACATGAGTATTGCACAGGGAGTTCCAATCGTCCCCATGAACACAATGTTCTCCGCCAAGGCAAATGTGGTGGAGCATGGGCAGACGTCAACCAGACATGACGTCAAAGGCAAACAAAAGAAGGAAAATGATTGATTCAGGGTCCTAAGGGTAGTCTCTACAAGAAGTAGGAATCCCAACCACAAGGATTTATTGGTTCTTGTTAAAATTGTGGTAAGATTGGCCATAAATCTAATGCTTGTAGGTTTCCAAAGCAAAAGGATACCAACATGATGCATGGAATCGCCGAAGACCTTGATGACATTGACTTGACAACAATTGTGCCTGAGGTAAGCATTACTGATTCCATTAAGATGTTCGAGCTTCTATCCAAACTTTGGTGATTTCTAAGTCTCCAGCTCAAGTTTTTGTTAAAGTACGAGTCGAGGTATTATTCAGTTCTATTAAGGGAAATAGTGTGTTTGTTTTGCCTTAACGACACTGTTTTAACGTAGCCAAATTTCTCTCACACTATCCTATTATGTTAAGAGGGGGAAATTGCGTAAACGAGACCACGTTTTTCGTAGGACTCAATCTATAACGAAAAAAATATTTTCTTTAATCTTTTATAAGGAAAATTTCATCATTTTATAAAGTTTCATGTCAGTATAGGGTTTATGCAGTTTATATCATTTTAGTATTTGATCCGGAAATATTATTATATTATAATATATTCCTCTATTAGTAATAATCCCAAGGCTATTTTTTGTTTAAAATGATACAGGAGACCTAAGAACCGTATCAGTTCAATAATTTGTAAAATATTTTATAATAATTTCAATGGAAAATATTTTAACACTTTCTATTGCAGAAAAATGCTTGCAAACAACAGTAATGTTGACATCTGTGTTGGAGCATTGACTAAGACTAATGTTCCTATTGCATCATGGAACGCATCCGTCGTTGCGTCGACCGAAGTGGGTGATCATGACTTATCTTACTGAACTATGCATGCAGAAAAACCCGATAAGTTTGACGGGTCCAACTTCAAGAGGTGGTAGGAGGAAATGATGTTTTATCAAACCACTCGGAGTTGCGCACGATTCCTGATGGAAGAACCACCAACTCAGGGCTAATACGATGATCATGGTTTTTTCTTAGCTATAGAAGCATGGAATCATTCAGACTATTTGTGTAGACATTATGTAATGAATAGTTTATATGATTCATTGTATGATGTATGTAGCAAAATTAAGTCTGCTAAGGAGCTGAGGCATGCCTTGGAACAAAACTATGAGTGATGTCGATAAGAAGAAATTCCTGCTAGTGAATTGTGAGTCACCTGTGTTGACTTAAAGATGATCGATAACAAAGCACGTATGAAACCGGTAATAGATGTAGAACTCCTCCTCGAGAGTATCCATGCCGAGAAGTTGGAACTCACCGAGGCATTTCCGGTAAAGTTACCCTTAACGTGGAATATGTTTAAGGGCTACCTGAAACACAAGGGAAAGGAGATTACCATGGTTGAGTTAATCGAGAGAATCAACGTGCACGAACAATACATGAGTATTGCACAGGGAGTTCCAATCGTCCCCATGAACACAATGTTCTCCGCCAAGGCAAATGTGGTGGAGCATGGGCAGACGTCAACCAGACATGACGTCAAAGGCAAACAAAAGAAGGAAAATGATTGATTCAGGGTCCTAAGGGTAGTCTCTACAAGAAGTAGGAATCCCAACCACAAGGATTTATTGGTTCTTGTTAAAATTGTGGTAAGATTGGCCATAAATCTAATGCTTGTAGGTTTCCAAAGCAAAAGGATACCAACATGATGCATGGAATCGCCGAAGACCTTGATGACATTGACTTGACAACAATTGTGCCTGAGGTAAGCATTACTGATTCCATTAAGATGTTCGAGCTTCTATCCAAACTTTGGTGATTTCTAAGTCTCCAGCTCAAGTTTTTGTTAAAGTACGAGTCGAGGTATTATTCAGTTCTATTAAGGGAAATAGTGTGTTTGTTTTGCCTTAACGACACTGTTTTAACGTAGCCAAATTTCTCTCACACTATCCTATTATGTTAAGAGGGGGAAATTGCGTAAACGAGACCACGTTTTTCGTAGGACTCAATCTATAACGAAAAAAATATTTTCTTTAATCTTTTATAAGGAAAATTTCATCATTTTGTAAAGTTTCATGTCAGTATAGGGTTTATGCAGTTTATATCATTTTAGTATTTGATCCGGAAATATTATTATATTATAATATATTCCTCTATTAGTAATAATCCCAAGGCTATTTTTTGTTTAAAATGATACAGGAGACCTAAGAACCGTATCAGTTCAATAATTTGTAAAATATTTTATAATAATTTCAATGGAAAATATTTTAACACTTTCTATTGCAGAAAAATGCTTGCAAACAACAGTAATGTTGACATCTGTGTTGGAGCATTGACTAAGACTAATGTTCCTATTGCATCATGG
This sequence comes from Chamaenerion angustifolium, assembly GCA_946814005.1. Lineage (NCBI taxonomy): Eukaryota > Viridiplantae > Streptophyta > Magnoliopsida > Myrtales > Onagraceae > Chamaenerion > Chamaenerion angustifolium. The sequence goes on along the minus strand of OX328271.1, from coordinate 23,085,940 downwards.
AACGCATCCGTCGTTGCGTCGACCGAAGTGGGTGATCATGACTTATCTTACTGAACTATGCATGCAGAAAAACCCGATAAGTTTGACGGGTCCAACTTCAAGAGGTGGTAGGAGGAAATGATGTTTTATCAAACCACTCGGAGTTGCGCACGATTCCTGATGGAAGAACCACCAACTCAGGGCTAATACGATGATCATGGTTTTTTCTTAGCTATAGAAGCATGGAATCATTCAGACTATTTGTGTAGACATTATGTAATGAATAGTTTATATGATTCATTGTATGATGTATGTAGCAAAATTAAGTCTGCTAAGGAGCTGAGGCATGCCTTGGAACAAAACTATGAGTGATGTCGATAAGAAGAAATTCCTGCTAGTGAATTGTGAGTCACCTGTGTTGACTTAAAGATGATCGATAACAAAGCACGTATGAAACCGGTAATAGATGTAGAACTCCTCCTCGAGAGTACCCATGCCGAGAAGTTGGAACTCACCGAGGCATTTCCGGTAAAGTTACCCTTAACGTGGAATATGTTTAAGGGCTACCTGAAACACAAGGGAAAGGAGATTACCATGGTTGAGTTAATCGAGAGAATCAACGTGCACGAACAATACATGAGTATTGCACAGGGAGTTCCAATCGTCCCCATGAACACAATGTTCTCCGCCAAGGCAAATGTGGTGGAGCATGGGCAGACGTCAACCAGACATGACGTCAAAGGCAAACAAAAGAAGGAAAATGATTGATTCAGGGTCCTAAGGGTAGTCTCTACAAGAAGTAGGAATCCCAACCACAAGGATTTATTGGTTCTTGTTAAAATTGTGGTAAGATTGGCCATAAATCTAATGCTTGTAGGTTTCCTAAGCAAAAGGATACCAACATGATGCAGGGAATCGCCGAAGACCTTGATGACATTGACTTGACAACAATTGTGCCTGAGGTAAGCATTACTGATTCCATTAAGATGTTCGAGCTTCTATCCAAACTTTGGTGATTTCTAAGTCTCCAGCTCAAGTTTTTGTTAAAGTACGAGTCGAGGTATTATTCAGTTCTATTAAGGGAAATAGTGTGTTTGTTTTGCCTTAACGACACTGTTTTAACGTAGCCAAATTTCTCTCACACTATCCTATTATGTTAAGAGGGGGAAATTGCGTAAACGAGACCACGTTTTTCGTAGGACTCAATCTATAACGAAAAAAATATTTTCTTTAATCTTTTATAAGGACAATTTCATCATTTTGTAAAGTTGCATGTCAGTATAGGGTTTATGCAGTTTATATCGTTTTAGTATTTGATCCGGAAATATTATTATATTATAATATATTCCTCTATTAGTAATAATCCCAAGGCTATTTTTTGTTTAAAATGATACAGGAGACCTAAGAACTGTATCAGTTCAATAATTTGTAAAATATTTTATAATAATTTCAATGGAAAATATTTTAACACTTTCTATTGCAGAAAAATGCTTGCAAACAACAGTAATGTTGACATCTGTGTTGGAGCATTGACTAAGACTAATGTTCCTATTGCATCATGGAACGCATCCGTCGTTGCGTCGACCGAAGTGGGTGATCATGACTTATCTTACTGAACTATGCATGCAGAAAAACCCGATAAGTTTGACGGGTCCAACTTCAAGAGGTGGTAGGAGGAAATGATGTTTTATCAAACCACTCGGAGTTGCGCACGATTCCTGATGGAAGAACCACCAACTCAGGGCTAATACGATGATCATGGTTTTTTCTTAGCTATAGAAGCATGGAATCATTCAGACTATTTGTGTAGACATTATGTAATGAATAGTTTATATGATTCATTGTATGATGTATGTAGCAAAATTAAGTCTGCTAAGGAGCTGAGGCATGCCTTGGAACAAAACTATGAGTGATGTCGATAAGAAGAAATTCCTGCTAGTGAATTGTGAGTCACCTGTGTTGACTTAAAGATGATCGATAACAAAGCACGTATGGAACCGGTAATAGATGTAGAACTCCTCCTCGAGAGTATCCATGCCGAGAAGTTGGAACTCACCGAGGCATTTCCGGTAAAGTTACCCTTAACGTGGAATATGTTTAAGGGCTACCTGAAACACAAGGGAAAGGAGATTACCATGGTTGAGTTAATCGAGAGAATCAACGTGCACGAACAATACATGAGTATTGCACAGGGAGTTCCAATCGTCCCCATGAACACAATGTTCTCCGCCAAGGCAAATGTGGTGGAGCATGGGTAGACGTCAACCAGACATGACGTCAAAGGCAAACAAAAGAAGGAAAATGATTGATTCAGGGTCCTAAGGGTAGTCTCTACAAGAAGTAGGAATCCCAACCACAAGGATTTATTGGTTCTTGTTAAAATTGTGGTAAGATTGGCCATAAATCTAATGCTTGTAGGTTTCCTAAGCAAAAGGATACCAACATGATGCAGGGAATCGCCGAAGACCTTGATGACATTGACTTGACAACAATTGTGCCTGAGGTAAGCATTACTGATTCCATAAAGATGTTCGAGCTTCTATCCAAACTTTGGTGATTTCTAAGTCTCCAGCTCAAGTTTTTGTTAAAGTACGAGTCGAGGTATTATTCAGTTCTATTAAGGGAAATAGTGTGTTTGTTTTGCCTTAACGACACTGTTTTAACGTAGCCAAATTTCTCTCACACTATCCTATTATGTTAAGAGGGGGAAATTGCGTAAAGGAGACCATGTTTTTCGTGGGACTCAATCTATAACGAAAAAAATATTTTCTTTAATCTTTTATAAGGAAAATTTCATCATTTTGTAAAGTTTCATGTCAGTATAGGGTTTATGCAGTTTATATCATTTTAGTATTTGATCCGGAAATATTATTATATTATAATATATTCCTCTATTAGTAATAATCCCAAGGCTATTTTTTGTTTAAAATGATACAGGAGACCTAAGAACCGTATCAGTTCAATAATTTGTAAAATATTTTATAATAATTTCAATGGAAAATATTTTAACACTTTCTATTTCAGAAAAATGCTTGCAAACAACAGTAATGTTGACATCTGTGTTGGAGCATTGACTAAGGCTAATGTTCCTATTGCATCATGGAACGCATCCGTCGTTGCGTCGACCGAAGTGGGTGATCATGACTTATCTTACTGAACTATGCATGCAGAAAAACCCGATAAGTTTGACGGGTCCAACTTCAAGAGGTGGTAGGAGGAAATTATGTTTTATCAAACCACTCGGAGTTGCGCACGATTCCTGATGGAAGAACCACCAACTCAGGGCTAATACGATGATCATGGTTTTTTCTTAGCTATAGAAGCATGGAATCATTCAGACTATTTGTGTAGACATTATGTAATGAATAGTTTATATGATTCATTGTATGATGTATGTAGCAAAATTAAGTCTGCTAAGGAGCTGAGGCATGCCTTGGAACAAAACTATGAGTGATGTCGATAAGAAGAAATTCCTGCTAGTGAATTGTGAGTCACCTGTGTTGACTTAAAGATGATCGATAACAAAGCACGTATGAAACCGGTAATAGATGTAGAACTCCTCCTCGAGAGTATCCATGCCGAGAAGTTGGAACTCACCGAGGCATTTCCGGTAAAGTTACCCTTAACGTGGAATATGTTTAAGGGCTACCTGAAACACAAGGGAAAGGAGATTACCATGGTTGAGTTAATCGAGAGAATCAACGTGCACGAACAATACATGAGTATTGCACAGGGAGTTCCAATCGTCCCCATGAACACAATGTTCTCCGCCAAGGCAAATGTGGTGGAGCATGGGTAGACGTCAACCAGACATGACGTCAAAGGCAAACAAAAGAAGGAAAATGATTGATTCAGGGTCCTAAGGGTAGTCTCTACAAGAAGTAGGAATCCCAACCACAAGGATTTATTGGTTCTTGTTAAAATTGTGGTAAGATTGGCCATAAATCTAATGCTTGTAGGTTTCCTAAGCAAAAGGATACCAACATGATGCAGGGAATCGCCGAAGACCTTGATGACATTGACTTGACAACAATTGTGCCTGAGGTAAGCATTACTGATTCCATAAAGATGTTCGAGCTTCTATCCAAACTTTGGTGATTTCTAAGTCTCCAGCTCAAGTTTTTGTTAAAGTACGAGTCGAGGTATTATTCAGTTCTATTAAGGGAAATAGTGTGTTTGTTTTGCCTTAACGACACTGTTTTAACGTAGCCAAATTTCTCTCACACTATCCTATTATGTTAAGAGGGGGAAATTGCGTAAAGGAGACCATGTTTTTCGTGGGACTCAATCTATAACGAAAAAAATATTTTCTTTAATCTTTTATAAGGAAAATTTCATCATTTTGTAAAGTTTCATGTCAGTATAGGGTTTATGCAGTTTATATCATTTTAGTATTTGATCCGGAAATATTATTATATTATAATATATTCCTCTATTAGTAATAATCCCAAGGCTATTTTTTGTTTAAAATGATACAGGAGACCTAAGAACCGTATCAGTTCAATAATTTGTAAAATATTTTATAATAATTTCAATGGAAAATATTTTAACACTTTCTATTTCAGAAAAATGCTTGCAAACAACAGTAATGTTGACATCTGTGTTGGAGCATTGACTAAGGCTAATGTTCCTATTGCATCATGGAACGCATCCGTCGTTGCGTCGACCGAAGTGGGTGATCATGACTTATCTTACTGAACTATGCATGCAGAAAAACCCGATAAGTTTGACGGGTCCAACTTCAAGAGGTGGTAGGAGGAAATGATGTTTTATCAAACCACTCGGAGTTGCGCACGATTCCTGATGGAAGAACCACCAACTCAGGGCTAATACGATGATCATGGTTTTTTCTTAGCTATAGAAGCATGGAATCATTCAGACTATTTGTGTAGACATTATGTAATGAATAGTTTATATGATTCATTGTATGATGTATGTAGCAAAATTAAGTCTGCTAAGGAGCTGAGGCATGCCTTGGAACAAAACTATGAGTGATGTCGATAAGAAGAAATTCCTGCTAGTGAATTGTGAGTCACCTGTGTTGACTTAAAGATGATCGATAACAAAGCACGTATGAAACCGGTAATAGATGTAGAACTCCTCCTCGAGAGTATCCATGCCGAGAAGTTGGAACTCACCGAGGCATTTCCGGTAAAGTTACCCTTAACGTGGAATATGTTTAAGGGCTACCTGAAACACAAGGGAAAGGAGATTACCATGGTTGAGTTAATCGAGAGAATCAACGTGCACGAACAATACATGAGTATTGCACAGGGAGTTCCAATCGTCCCCATGAACACAATGTTCTCCGCCAAGGCAAATGTGGTGGAGCATGGGTAGACGTCAACCAGACATGACGTCAAAGGCAAACAAAAGAAGGAAAATGATTGATTCAGGGTCCTAAGGGTAGTCTCTACAAGAAGTAGGAATCCCAACCACAAGGATTTATTGGTTCTTGTTAAAATTGTGGTAAGATTGGCCATAAATCTAATGCTTGTAGGTTTCCTAAGCAAAAGGATACCAACATGATGCAGGGAATCGCCGAAGACCTTGATGACATTGACTTGACAACAATTGTGCCTGAGGTAAGCATTACTGATTCCATAAAGATGTTCGAGCTTCTATCCAAACTTTGGTGATTTCTAAGTCTCCAGCTCAAGTTTTTGTTAAAGTACGAGTCGAGGTATTATTCAGTTCTATTAAGGGAAATAGTGTGTTTGTTTTGCCTTAACGACACTGTTTTAACGTAGCCAAATTTCTCTCACACTATCCTATTATGTTAAGAGGGGGAAATTGCGTAAAGGAGACCATGTTTTTCGTGGGACTCAATCTATAACGAAAAAAATATTTTCTTTAATCTTTTATAAGGAAAATTTCATCATTTTGTAAAGTTTCATGTCAGTATAGGGTTTATGCAGTTTATATCATTTTAGTATTTGATCCGGAAATATTATTATATTATAATATATTCCTCTATTAGTAATAATCCCAAGGCTATTTTTTGTTTAAAATGATACAGGAGACCTAAGAACCGTATCAGTTCAATAATTTGTAAAATATTTTATAATAATTTCAATGGAAAATATTTTAACACTTTCTATTGCAGAAAAATGCTTGCAAACAACAGTAATGTTGACATCTGTGTTGGAGCATTGACTAAGACTAATGTTCCTATTGCATCATGGAACGCATCCGTCGTTGCGTCGACCGAAGTGGGTGATCATGACTTATCTTACTGAACTATGCATGCAGAAAAACCCGATAAGTTTGACGGGTCCAACTTCAAGAGGTGGTAGGAGGAAATGATGTTTTATCAAACCACTCGGAGTTGCGCACGATTCCTGATGGAAGAACCACCAACTCAGGGCTAATACGATGATCATGGTTTTTTCTTAGCTATAGAAGCATGGAATCATTCAGACTATTTGTGTAGACATTATGTAATGAATAGTTTATATGATTCATTGTATGATGTATGTAGCAAAATTAAGTCTGCTAAGGAGCTGAGGCATGCCTTGGAACAAAACTATGAGTGATGTCGATAAGAAGAAATTCCTGCTAGTGAATTGTGAGTCACCTGTGTTGACTTAAAGATGATCGATAACAAAGCACGTATGAAACCGGTAATAGATGTAGAACTCCTCCTCGAGAGTATCCATGCCGAGAAGTTGGAACTCACCGAGGCATTTCCGGTAAAGTTACCCTTAACGTGGAATATGTTTAAGGGCTACCTGAAACACAAGGGAAAGGAGATTACCATGGTTGAGTTAATCGAGAGAATCAACGTGCACGAACAATACATGAGTATTGCACAGGGAGTTCCAATCGTCCCCATGAACACAATGTTCTCCGCCAAGGCAAATGTGGTGGAGCATGGGTAGACGTCAACCAGACATGACGTCAAAGGCAAACAAAAGAAGGAAAATGATTGATTCAGGGTCCTAAGGGTAGTCTCTACAAGAAGTAGGAATCCCAACCACAAGGATTTATTGGTTCTTGTTAAAATTGTGGTAAGATTGGCCATAAATCTAATGCTTGTAGGTTTCCTAAGCAAAAGGATACCAACATGATGCAGGGAATCGCCGAAGACCTTGATGACATTGACTTGACAACAATTGTGCCTGAGGTAAGCACTACTGATTCCATAAAGATGTTCGAGCTTCTATCCAAACTTTGGTGATTTCTAAGTCTCCAGCTCAAGTTTTTGTTAAAGTACGAGTCGAGGTATTATTCAGTTCTATTAAGGGAAATAGTGTGTTTGTTTTGCCTTAACGACACTGTTTTAACGTAGCCAAATTTCTCTCACACTATCCTATTATGTTAAGAGGGGGAAATTGCGTAAAGGAGACCATGTTTTTCGTGGGACTCAATCTATAACGAAAAAAATATTTTCTTTAATCTTTTATAAGGAAAATTTCATCATTTTGTAAAGTTTCATGTCAGTATAGGGTTTATGCAGTTTATATCATTTTAGTATTTGATCCGGAAATATTATTATATTATAATATATTCCTCTATTAGTAATAATCCCAAGGCTATTTTTTGTTTAAAATGATACAGGAGACCTAAGAACTGTATCAGTTCAATAATTTGTAAAATATTTTATAATAATTTCAATGGAAAATATTTTAACACTTTCTATTGCAGAAAAATGCTTGCAAACAACAGTAATGTTGACATCTGTGTTGGAGCATTGACTAAGACTAATGTTCCTATTGCATCATGGAACGCATCCGTCGTTGCGTCGACCGAAGTGGGTGATCATGACTTATCTTACTGAACTATGCATGCAGAAAAACCCGATAAGTTTGACGGGTCCAACTTCAAGAGGTGGTAGGAGGAAATGATGTTTTATCAAACCACTCGGAGTTGCGCACGATTCCTGATGGAAGAACCACCAACTCAGGGCTAATACGATGATCATGGTTTTTTCTTAGCTATAGAAGCATGGAATCATTCAGACTATTTGTGTAGACATTATGTAATGAATAGTTTATATGATTCATTGTATGATGTATGTAGCAAAATTAAGTCTGCTAAGGAGCTGAGGCATGCCTTGGAACAAAACTATGAGTGATGTCGATAAGAAGAAATTCCTGCTAGTGAATTGTGAGTCACCTGTGTTGACTTAAAGATGATCGATAACAAAGCACGTATGAAACCGGTAATAGATGTAGAACTCCTCCTCGAGAGTATCCATGCCGAGAAGTTGGAACTCACCGAGGCATTTCCGGTAAAGTTACCCTTAACGTGGAATATGTTTAAGGGCTACCTGAAACACAAGGGAAAGGAGATTACCATGGTTGAGTTAATCGAGAGAATCAACGTGCACGAACAATACATGAGTATTGCACAGGGAGTTCCAATCGTCCCCATGAACACAATGTTCTCCGCCAAGGCAAATGTGGTGGAGCATGGGTAGACGTCAACCAGACATGACGTCAAAGGCAAACAAAAGAAGGAAAATGATTGATTCAGGGTCCTAAGGGTAGTCTCTACAAGAAGTAGGAATCCCAACCACAAGGATTTATTGGTTCTTGTTAAAATTGTGGTAAGATTGGCCATAAATCTAATGCTTGTAGGTTTCCTAAGCAAAAGGATACCAACATGATGCAGGGAATCGCCGAAGACCTTGATGACATTGACTTGACAACAATTGTGCCTGAGGTAAGCATTACTGATTCCATAAAGATGTTCGAGCTTCTATCCAAACTTTGGTGATTTCTAAGTCTCCAGCTCAAGTTTTTGTTAAAGTACGAGTCGAGGTATTATTCAGTTCTATTAAGGGAAATAGTGTGTTTGTTTTGCCTTAACGACACTGTTTTAACGTAGCCAAATTTCTCTCACACTATCCTATTATGTTAAGAGGGGGAAATTGCGTAAAGGAGACCATGTTTTTCGTGGGACTCAATCTATAACGAAAAAAATATTTTCTTTAATCTTTTATAAGGAAAATTTCATCATTTTGTAAAGTTTCATGTCAGTATAGGGTTTATGCAGTTTATATCATTTTAGTATTTGATCCGGAAATATTATTATATTATAATATATTCCTCTATTAGTAATAATCCCAAGGCTATTTTTTGTTTAAAATGATACAGGAGACCTAAGAACCGTATCAGTTCAATAATTTGTAAAATATTTTATAATAATTTCAATGGAAAATATTTTAACACTTTCTATTTCAGAAAAATGCTTGCAAACAACAGTAATGTTGACATCTGTGTTGGAGCATTGACTAAGGCTAATGTTCCTATTGCATCATGGAACGCATCCGTCGTTGCGTCGACCGAAGTGGGTGATCATGACTTATCTTACTGAACTATGCATGCAGAAAAACCCGATAAGTTTGACGGGTCCAACTTCAAGAGGTGGTAGGAGGAAATGATGTTTTATCAAACCACTCGGAGTTGCGCACGATTCCTGATGGAAGAACCACCAACTCAGGGCTAATACGATGATCATGGTTTTTTCTTAGCTATAGAAGCATGGAATCATTCAGACTATTTGTGTAGACATTATGTAATGAATAGTTTATATGATTCATTGTATGATGTATGTAGCAAAATTAAGTCTGCTAAGGAGCTGAGGCATGCCTTGGAACAAAACTATGAGTGATGTCGATAAGAAGAAATTCCTGCTAGTGAATTGTGAGTCACCTGTGTTGACTTAAAGATGATCGATAACAAAGCACGTATGAAACCGGTAATAGATGTAGAACTCCTCCTCGAGAGTATCCATGCCGAGAAGTTGGAACTCACCGAGGCATTTCCGGTAAAGTTACCCTTAACGTGGAATATGTTTAAGGGCTACCTGAAACACAAGGGAAAGGAGATTACCATGGTTGAGTTAATCGAGAGAATCAACGTGCACGAACAATACATGAGTATTGCACAGGGAGTTCCAATCGTCCCCATGAACACAATGTTCTCCGCCAAGGCAAATGTGGTGGAGCATGGGTAGACGTCAACCAGACATGACGTCAAAGGCAAACAAAAGAAGGAAAATGATTGATTCAGGGTCCTAAGGGTAGTCTCTACAAGAAGTAGGAATCCCAACCACAAGGATTTATTGGTTCTTGTTAAAATTGTGGTAAGATTGGCCATAAATCTAATGCTTGTAGGTTTCCTAAGCAAAAGGATACCAACATGATGCAGGGAATCGCCGAAGACCTTGATGACATTGACTTGACAACAATTGTGCCTGAGGTAAGCATTACTGATTCCATAAAGATGTTCGAGCTTCTATCCAAACTTTGGTGATTTCTAAGTCTCCAGCTCAAGTTTTTGTTAAAGTACGAGTCGAGGTATTATTCAGTTCTATTAAGGGAAATAGTGTGTTTGTTTTGCCTTAACGACACTGTTTTAACGTAGCCAAATTTCTCTCACACTATCCTATTATGTTAAGAGGGGGAAATTGCGTAAAGGAGACCATGTTTTTCGTGGGACTCAATCTATAACGAAAAAAATATTTTCTTTAATCTTTTATAAGGAAAATTTCATCATTTTGTAAAGTTTCATGTCAGTATAGGGTTTATGCAGTTTATATCATTTTAGTATTTGATCCGGAAATATTATTATATTATAATATATTCCTCTATTAGTAATAATCCCAAGGCTATTTTTTGTTTAAAATGATACAGGAGACCTAAGAACCGTATCAGTTCAATAATTTGTAAAATATTTTATAATAATTTCAATGGAAAATATTTTAACACTTTCTATTGCAGCAAAATGCTTGCAAACAACAGTAATGTTGACATCTGTGTTGGAGCATTGACTAAGACTAATGTTCCTATTGCATCATGGAACGCATCCGTCGTTGCGTCGACCGAAGTGGGTGATCATGACTTATCTTACTGAACTATGCATGCAGAAAAACCCGATAAGTTTGACGGGTCCAACTTCAAGAGGTGGTAGGAGGAAATGATGTTTTATCAAACCACTCGGAGTTGCGCACGATTCCTGATGGAAGAACCACCAACTCAGGGCTAATACGATGATCATGGTTTTTTCTTAGCTATAGAAGCATGGAATCATTCAGACTATTTGTGTAGACATTATGTAATGAATAGTTTATATGATTCATTGTATGATGTATGTAGCAAAATTAAGTCTGCTAAGGAGCTGAGGCATGCCTTGGAACAAAACTATGAGTGATGTCGATAAGAAGAAATTCCTGCTAGTGAATTGTGAGTCACCTGTGTTGACTTAAAGATGATCGATAACAAAGCACGTATGAAACCGGTAATAGATGTAGAACTCCTCCTCGAGAGTATCCATGCCGAGAAGTTGGAACTCACCGAGGCATTTCCGGTAAAGTTACCCTTAACGTGGAATATGTTTAAGGGCTACCTGAAACACAAGGGAAAGGAGATTACCATGGTTGAGTTAATCGAGAGAATCAACGTGCACGAACAATACATGAGTATTGCACAGGGAGTTCCAATCGTCCCCATGAACACAATGTTCTCCGCCAAGGCAAATGTGGTGGAGCATGGGTAGACGTCAACCAGACATGACGTCAAAGGCAAACAAAAGAAGGAAAATGATTGATTCAGGGTCCTAAGGGTAGTCTCTACAAGAAGTAGGAATCCCAACCACAAGGATTTATTGGTTCTTGTTAAAATTGTGGTAAGATTGGCCATAAATCTAATGCTTGTAGGTTTCCTAAGCAAAAGGATACCAACATGATGCAGGGAATCGCCGAAGACCTTGATGACATTGACTTGACAACAATTGTGCCTGAGGTAAGCATTACTGATTCCATAAAGATGTTCGAGCTTCTATCCAAACTTTGGTGATTTCTAAGTCTCCAGCTCAAGTTTTTGTTAAAGTACGAGTCGAGGTATTATTCAGTTCTATTAAGGGAAATAGTGTGTTTGTTTTGCCTTAACGACACTGTTTTAACGTAGCCAAATTTCTCTCACACTATCCTATTATGTTAAGAGGGGGAAATTACGTAAAGGAGACCATGTTTTTCGTGGGACTCAATCTATAACGAAAAAAATATTTTCTTTAATCTTTTATAAGGAAAATTTCATCATTTTGTAAAGTTTCATGTCAGTATAGGGTTTATGCAGTTTATATCATTTTAGTATTTGATCCGGAAATATTATTATATTATAATATATTCCTCTATTAGTAATAATCCCAAGGCTATTTTTTGTTTAAAATGATACAGGAGACCTAAGAACCGTATCAGTTCAATAATTTGTAAAATATTTTATAATAATTTCAATGGAAAATATTTTAACACTTTCTATTTCAGAAAAATGCTTGCAAACAACAGTAATGTTGACATCTGTGTTGGAGCATTGACTAAGACTAATGTTCCTATTGCATCATGGAACGCATCCGTCGTTGCGTCGACCGAAGTGGGTGATCATGACTTATCTTACTGAACTATGCATGCAGAAAAACCCGATAAGTTTGACGGGTCCAACTTCAAGAGGTGGTAGGAGGAAATGATGTTTTATCAAACCACTCGGAGTTGCGCACGATTCCTGATGGAAGAACCACCAACTCAGGGCTAATACGATGATCATGGTTTTTTCTTAGCTATAGAAGCATGGAATCATTCAGACTATTTGTGTAGACATTATGTAATGAATAGTTTATATGATTCATTGTATGATGTATGTAGCAAAATTAAGTCTGCTAAGGAGCTGAGGCATGCCTTGGAACAAAACTATGAGTGATGTCGATAAGAAGAAATTCCTGCTAGTGAATTGTGAGTCACCTGTGTTGACTTAAAGATGATCGATAACAAAGCACGTATGAAACCGGTAATAGATGTAGAACTCCTCCTCGAGAGTATCCATGCCGAGAAGTTGGAACTCACCGAGGCATTTCCGGTAAAGTTACCCTTAACGTGGAATATGTTTAAGGGCTACCTGAAACACAAGGGAAAGGAGATTACCATGGTTGAGTTAATCGAGAGAATCAACGTGCACGAACAATACATGAGTATTGCACAGGGAGTTCCAATCGTCCCCATGAACACAATGTTCTCCGCCAAGGCAAATGTGGTGGAGCATGGGCAGACGTCAACCAGACATGACGTCAAAGGCAAACAAAAGAAGGAAAATGATTGATTCAGGGTCCTAAGGGTAGTCTCTACAAGAAGTAGGAATCCCAACCACAAGGATTTATTGGTTCTTATTAAAATTGTGGTAAGATTGGCCATAAATCTAATGCTTGTAGGTTTCCTAAGCAAAAGGATACCAACATGATGCAGGGAATCGCCGAAGACCTTGATGACATTGACTTGACAACAATTGTGCCTGAGGTAAGCATTACTGATTCCATAAAGATGTTCGAGCTTCTATCCAAACTTTGGTGATTTCTAAGTCTCCAGCTCAAGTTTTTGTTAAAGTACGAGTCGAGGTATTATTCAGTTCTATTAAGGGAAATAGTGTGTTTGTTTTGCCTTAACGACACTGTTTTAACGTAGCCAAATTTCTCTCACACTATCCTATTATGTTAAGAGGGGGAAATTACGTAAAGGAGACCATGTTTTTCGTGGGACTCAATCTATAACGAAAAAAATATTTTCTTTAATCTTTTATAAGGAAAATTTCATCATTTTGTAAAGTTTCATGTCAGTATAGGGTTTATGCAGTTTATATCATTTTAGTATTTGATCCGGAAATATTATTATATTATAATATATTCCTCTATTAGTAATAATCCCAAGGCTATTTTTTGTTTAAAATGATACAGGAGACCTAAGAACCGTATCAGTTCAATAATTTGTAAAATATTTTATAATAATTTCAATGGAAAATATTTTAACACTTTCTATTTCAGAAAAATGCTTGCAAACAACAGTAATGTTGACATCTGTGTTGGAGCATTGACTAAGACTAATGTTCCTATTGCATCATGGAACGCATCCGTCGTTGCGTCGACCGAAGTGGGTGATCATGACTTATCTTACTGAACTATGCATGCAGAAAAACCCGATAAGTTTGACGGGTCCAACTTCAAGAGGTGGTAGGAGGAAATGATGTTTTATCAAACCACTCGGAGTTGCGCACGATTCCTGATGGAAGAACCACCAACTCAGGGCTAATACGATGATCATGGTTTTTTCTTAGCTATAGAAGCATGGAATCATTCAGACTATTTGTGTAGACATTATGTAATGAATAGTTTATATGATTCATTGTATGATGTATGTAGCAAAATTAAGTCTGCTAAGGAGCTGAGGCATGCCTTGGAACAAAACTATGAGTGATGTCCATAAGAAGAAATTCCTGCTAGTGAATTGTGAGTCACCTGTGTTGACTTAAAGATGATCGATAACAAAGCACGTATGAAACCGGTAATAGATGTAGAACTCCTCCTCGAGAGTATCCATGCCGAGAAGTTGGAACTCACCGAGGCATTTCCGGTAAAGTTACCCTTAACGTGGAATATGTTTAAGGGCTACCTGAAACACAAGGGAAAGGAGATTACCATGGTTGAGTTAATCGAGAGAATCAACGTGCACGAACAATACATGAGTATTGCACAGGGAGTTCCAATCGTCCCCATGAACACAATGTTCTTCGCCAAGGCAAATGTGGTGGAGCATGGGCAGACGTCAACCAAACATGACGTCAAAGGCAAACAAAAGAAGGAAAATGATTGATTCAGGGTCCTAAGGGTAGTCTCTACAAGAAGTAGGAATCCCAACCACAAGGATTTATTGGTTCTTATTAAAATTGTGGTAAGATTGGCCATAAATCTAATGCTTGTAGGTTTCCTAAGCAAAAGGATACCAACATGATGCAGGGAATCGCCGAAGACCTTGATGACATTGACTTGACAACAATTGTGCCTGAGGTAAGCATTACTGATTCCATAAAGATGTTCGAGCTTCTATCCAAACTTTGGTGATTTCTAAGTCTCCAGCTCAAGTTTTTGTTAAAGTACGAGTCGAGGTATTATTCAGTTCTATTAAGGGAAATAGTGTGTTTGTTTTGCCTTAACGACACTGTTTTAACGTAGCCAAATTTCTCTCACACTATCCTATTATGTTAAGAGGGGGAAATTGCGTAAAGGAGACCATGTTTTTCGTGGGACTCAATCTATAACGAAAAAAATATTTTCTTTAATCTTTTATAAGGAAAATTTCATCATTTTGTAAAGTTTCATGTCAGTATAGGGTTTATGCAGTTTATATCATTTTAGTATTTGATCCGGAAATATTATTATATTATAATATATTCCTCTATTAGTAATAATCCCAAGGCTATTTTTTGTTTAAAATGATACAGGAGACCTAAGAACCGTATCAGTTCAATAATTTGTAAAATATTTTATAATAATTTCAATGGAAAATATTTTAACACTTTCTATTTCAGAAAAATGCTTGCAAACAACAGTAATGTTGACATCTGTGTTGGAGCATTGACTAAGACTAATGTTCCTATTGCATCATGGAACGCATCCGTCGTTGCGTCGACCGAAGTGGGTGATCATGACTTATCTTACTGAACTATGCATGCAGAAAAACCCGATAAGTTTGACGGGTCCAACTTCAAGAGGTGGTAGGAGGAAATGATGTTTTATCAAACCACTCGGAGTTGCGCACGATTCCTGATGGAAGAACCACCAACTCAGGGCTAATACGATGATCATGGTTTTTTCTTAGCTATAGAAGCATGGAATCATTCAGACTATTTGTGTAGACATTATGTAATGAATAGTTTATATGATTCATTGTATGATGTATGTAGCAAAATTAAGTCTGCTAAGGAGCTGAGGCATGCCTTGGAACAAAACTATGAGTGATGTCGATAAGAAGAAATTCCTGCTAGTGAATTGTGAGTCACCTGTGTTGACTTAAAGATGATCGATAACAAAGCACGTATGAAACCGGTAATAGATGTAGAACTCCTCCTCGAGAGTATCCATGCCGAGAAGTTGGAACTCACCGAGGCATTTCCGGTAAAGTTACCCTTAACGTGGAATATGTTTAAGGGCTACCTGAAACACAAGGGAAAGGAGATTACCATGGTTGAGTTAATCGAGAGAATCAACGTGCACGAACAATACACGAGTATTGCACAGGGAGTTCCAATCGTCCCCATGAACACAATGTTCTCCGCCAAGGCAAATGTGGTGGAGCATGGGCAGACGTCAACCAGACATGACGTCAAAGGCAAACAAAAGAAGGAAAATGATTGATTCAGGGTCCTAAGGGTAGTCTCTACAAGAAGTAGGAATCCCAACCACAAGGATTTATTGGTTCTTGTTAAAATTGTGGTAAGATTGGCCATAAATCTAATGCTTGTAGGTTTCCTAAGCAAAAGGATACCAACATGATGCAGGGAATCGCCGAAGACCTTGATGACATTGACTTGACAACAATTGTGCCTGAGGTAAGCATTACTGATTCCATAAAGATGTTCGAGCTTCTATCCAAACTTTGGTGATTTCTAAGTCTCCAGCTCAAGTTTTTGTTAAAGTACGAGTCGAGGTATTATTCAGTTCTATTAAGGGAAATAGTGTGTTTGTTTTGCCTTAACGACACTGTTTTAACGTAGCCAAATTTCTCTCACACTATCCTATTATGTTAAGAGGGGGAAATTGCGTAAAGGAGACCATGTTTTTCGTGGGACTCAATCTATAACGAAAAAAATATTTTCTTTAATCTTTTATAAGGAAAATTTCATCATTTTGTAAAGTTTCATGTCAGTATAGGGTTTATGCAGTTTATATCATTTTAGTATTTGATCCGGAAATATTATTATATTATAATATATTCCTCTATTAGTAATAATCCCAAGGCTATTTTTTGTTTAAAATGATACAGGAGACCTAAGAACCGTATCAGTTCAATAATTTGTAAAATATTTTATAATAATTTCAATGGAAAATATTTTAACACTTTCTATTTCAGAAAAATGCTTGCAAACAACAGTAATGTTGACATCTGTGTTGGAGCATTGACTAAGACTAATGTTCCTATTGCATCATGGAACGCATCCGTCGTTGCGTCGACCGAAGTGGGTGATCATGACTTATCTTACTGAACTATGCATGCAGAAAAACCCGATAAGTTTGACGGGTCCAACTTCAAGAGGTGGTAGGAGGAAATGATGTTTTATCAAACCACTCGGAGTTGCGCACGATTCCTGATGGAAGAACCACCAACTCAGGGCTAATACGATGATCATGGTTTTTTCTTAGCTATAGAAGCATGGAATCATTCAGACTATTTGTGTAGACATTATGTAATGAATAGTTTATATGATTCATTGTATGATGTATGTAGCAAAATTAAGTCTGCTAAGGAGCTGAGGCATGCCTTGGAACAAAACTATGAGTGATGTCGATAAGAAGAAATTCCTGCTAGTGAATTGTGAGTCACCTGTGTTGACTTAAAGATGATCGATAACAAAGCACGTATGAAACCGGTAATAGATGTAGAACTCCTCCTCGAGAGTATCCATGCCGAGAAGTTGGAACTCACCGAGGCATTTCCGGTAAAGTTACCCTTAACGTGGAATATGTTTAAGGGCTACCTGAAACACAAGGGAAAGGAGATTACCATGGTTGAGTTAATCGAGAGAATCAACGTGCACGAACAATACATGAGTATTGCACAGGGAGTTCCAATCGTCCCCATGAACACAATGTTCTCCGCCAAGGCAAATGTGGTGGAGCATGGGCAGACGTCAACCAGACATGACGTCAAAGGCAAACAAAAGAAGGAAAATGATTGATTCAGGGTCCTAAGGGTAGTCTCTACAAGAAGTAGGAATCCCAACCACAAGGATTTATTGGTTCTTGTTAAAATTGTGGTAAGATTGGCCATAAATCTAATGCTTGTAGGTTTCCTAAGCAAAAGGACACCAACATGATGCAGGGAATCGCCGAAGACCTTGATGACATTGACTTGACAACAATTGTGCCTGAGGTAAGCATTACTGATTCCATAAAGATGTTCGAGCTTCTATCCAAACTTTGGTGATTTCTAAGTCTCAAGCTCAAGTTTTTGTTAAAGTACGAGTCGAGGTATTATTCAGTTCTATTAAGGGAAATAGTGTGTTTGTTTTGCCTTAACGACACTGTTTTAACGTAGCCAAATTTCTCTCACACTATCCTATTATGTTAAGAGGGGGAAATTGCGTAAAGGAGACCATGTTTTTCGTGGGACTCAATCTATAACGAAAAAAATATTTTCTTTAATCTTTTATAAGGAAAATTTCATCATTTTGTAAAGTTTCATGTCAGTATAGGGTTTATGCAGTTTATATCATTTTAGTATTTGATCCGGAAATATTATTATATTATAATATATTCCTCTATTAGTAATAATCCCAAGGCTATTTTTTGTTTAAAATGATACAGTAGACCTAAGAACCGTATCAGTTCAATAATTTGTAAAATATTTTATAATAATTTCAATGGAAAATATTTTAACGCTTTCTATTTCAGAAAAATGCTTGCAAACAACAGTAATGTTGACATCTGTGTTGGAGCATTGACTAAGACTAATGTTCCTATTGCATCATGGAACGCATCCGTCGTTGCGTCGACCGAAGTGGGTGATCATGACTTATCTTACTGAACTATGCATGCAGAAAAACCCGATAAGTTTGACGGGTCCAACTTCAAGAGGTGGTAGGAGGAAATGATGTTTTATCAAACCACTCGGAGTTGCGCACGATTCCTGATGGAAGAACCACCAACTCAGGGCTAATACGATGATCATGGTTTTTTCTTAGCTATAGAAGCATGGAATCATTCAGACTATTTGTGTAGACATTATGTAATGAATAGTTTATATGATTCATTGTATGATGTATGTAGCAAAATTAAGTCTGCTAAGGAGCTGAGGCATGCCTTGGAACAAAACTATGAGTGATGTCGATAAGAAGAAATTCCTGCTAGTGAATTGTGAGTCACCTGTGTTGACTTAAAGATGATCGATAACAAAGCACGTATGAAACCGGTAATAGATGTAGAACTCCTCCTCGAGAGTATCCATGCCGAGAAGTTGGAACTCACCGAGGCATTTCCGGTAAAGTTACCCTTAACGTGGAATATGTTTAAGGGCTACCTGAAACACAAGGGAAAGGAGATTACCATGGTTGAGTTAATCGAGAGAATCAACGTGCACGAACAATACATGAGTATTGCACAGGGAGTTCCAATCGTCCCCATGAACACAATGTTCTCCGCCAAGGCAAATGTGGTGGAGCATGGGCAGACGTCACCCAGACATGACGTCAAAGGCAAACAAAAGAAGGAAAATGATTGATTCAGGGTCCTAAGGGTAGTCTCTACAAGAAGTAGGAATCCCAACCACAAGGATTTATTGGTTCTTGTTAAAATTGTGGTAAGATTGGCCATAAATCTAATGCTTGTAGGTTTCCTAAGCAAAAGGATACCAACATGATGCTTGGAATCGCCGAAGACCTTGATGACATTGACTTGACAACAATTGTGCCTGAGGTAAGCATTACTGATTCCATAAAGATGTTCGAGCTTCTATCCAAACTTTGGTGATTTCTAAGTCTCAAGCTCAAGTTTTTGTTAAAGTACGAGTCGAGGTATTATTCAGTTCTATTAAGGGAAATAGTGTGTTTGTTTTGCCTTAACGACACTGTTTTAACGTAGCCAAATTTCTCTCACACTATCCTATTATGTTAAGAGGGGGAAATTGCGTAAAGGAGACCATGTTTTTCGTGGGACTCAATCTATAACGAAAAAAATATTTTCTTTAATCTTTTATAAGGAAAATTTCATCATTTTGTAAAGTTTCATGTCAGTATAGGGTTTATGCAGTTTATATCATTTTAGTATTTGATCCGGAAATATTATTATATTATAATATATTCCTCTATTAGTAATAATCCCAAGGCTATTTTTTGTTTAAAATGATACAGGAGACCTAAGAACCGTATCAGTTCAATAATTTGTAAAATATTTTATAATAATTTCAATGGAAAATATTTTAACACTTTCTATTTCAGAAAAATGCTTGCAAACAACAGTAATGTTGACATCTGTGTTGGAGCATTGACTAAGACTAATGTTCCTATTGCATCATGGAACGCATCCGTCGTTGCGTCGACCGAAGTGGGTGATCATGACTTATCTTACTGAACTATGCATGCAGAAAAACCCGATAAGTTTGACGGGTCCAACTTCAAGAGGTGGTAGAAGGAAATGATGTTTTATCAAACCACTCGGAGTTGCGCACGATTCCTGATGGAAGAACCACCAACTCAGGGCTAATACGATGATCATGGTTTTTTCTTAGCTATAGAAGCATGGAATCATTCAGACTATTTGTGTAGACATTATGTAATGAATAGTTTATATGATTCATTGTATGATGTATGTAGCAAAATTAAGTCTGCTAAGGAGCTGAGGCATGCCTTGGAACAAAAATATGAGTGATGTCGATAAGAAGAAATTCCTGCTAGTGAATTATGAGTCACCTGTGTTGACTTAAAGATGATCGATAACAAAGCACGTATGAAACCGGTAATAGATGTAGAACTCCTCCTCGAGAGTATCCATGCCGAGAAGTTGGAACTCACCGAGGCATTTCCGGTAAAGTTACCCTTAACGTGGAATATGTTCAAGGGCTACCTGAAACACAAGGGAAAGGAGATTACCATGGTTGACTTAATCGAGAGAATCAACGTGCACGAACAATACATGAGTATTGCACAGGGAGTTCCAATCGTCCCCATGAACACAATATTCTCCGCCAAGGCAAATGTGGTGGAGCATGGGCAGATGTCAACCAGACATGACGTCAAAGGCAAACAAAAGAAGGAAAAATGATTGATTCAGGGTCCTAAGGGTAGTCTCTAGAAGAAGTAGGAATCCCAACCACAAGGATTTATTGGTTCTTGTTAAAATTGTGGTAAGATTGGCCATAAATCTAATGCTTGTAGGTTTCCTAAGCAAAAGGATACCAACATGATGCAGGGAATCACCGAAGACCTTGATGACATTGACTTGACAACAATTGTGCCTGAGGTAAGCATTACTGATTCCATTAAGATGTTCGAGCTTCAATCCAAACTTTGGTGATTTATAAGTCTCCAGCTCAAGTTTTTGTTAAAGTACGAGTCGAGGTATTATTCAGTTCTATTAAGGGAAATAGTGTGTTTGTTTTGCCTTAACGACACTGTTTTAACGTAGCCAAATTTCTCTCACACTATCCTATTATGTTAAGAGGGGGAAATTGCGTAAACGAGACCATGTTTTTCGTGGGACTCAATCTATAACGAAAAAAATATTTTCTTTAATCTTTTATAAGGAAAATTTCATCATTTTGTAAAGTTTCATGTCAGTATAGGGTTTATATCATTTTAGTATTTGATCCGGAAATATTATTATATTATAATATATTCCTCTATTAGTAATAATCCCAAGGCTATTTTTTGTTTAAAATGATACAGGAGACCTAAGAACCGTATCAGTTCAATAATTTGTAAAATATTTTATAATAATTTCAATGGAAAATATTTTAACACTTTCTATTTCAGAAAAATGCTTGCAAACAACAGTAATGTTGACATCTGTGTTGGAGCATTGACTAAGACTAATGTTCCTATTGCATCATGGAACGCATCCGTCGTTGCGTCGACCGAAGTGGGTGATCATGACTTATCTTACTGAACTATGCATGCAGAAAAACCCGATAAGTTTGACGGGTCCAACTTCAAGAGGTGGTAGGAGGAAATGATGTTTTATCAAACCACTCGGAGTTGCGCACGATTCCTGATGGAAGAACCACCAACTCAGGGCTAATACGATGATCATGGTTTTTTCTTAGCTATAGAAGCATGGAATCATTCAGACTATTTGTGTAGACATTATGTAATGAATAGTTTATATGATTCATTGTATGATGTATGTAGCAAAATTAAGTCTGCTAAGGAGCTGAGGCATGCCTTGGAACAAAAATATGAGTGATGTCGATAAGAAGAAATTCCTGCTAGTGAATTGTGAGTCACCTGTGTTGACTTAAAGATGATCGATAACAAAGCACGTATGAAACCGGTAATAGATGTAGAACTCCTCCTCGAGAGTATCCATGCCGAGAAGTTGGAACTCACCGAGGCATTTCCGGTAAAGTTACCCTTAACGTGGAATATGTTCAAGGGCTACCTGAAACACAAGGGAAAGGAGATTACCATGGTTGAGTTAATCGAGAGAATCAACGTGCACGAACAATACATGAGTATTGCACAGGGAGTTCCAATCGTCCCCATGAACACAATGTTCTCCGCCAAGGCAAATGTAGTGGAGCATGGGCAGACGTCAACCAGACATGACGTCAAAGGCAAACAAAAGAAGGAAAAATGATTGATTCAGGGTCCTAAGGGTAGTCTCTAGAAGAAGTAGGAATCCCAACCACAAGGATTTATTGGTTCTTGTTAAAATTGTGGTAAGATTGGCCATAAATCTAATGCTTGTAGGTTTCCTAAGCAAAAGGATACCAACATGATGCAGGGAATCACCGAAGACCTTGATGACATTGACTTGACAACAATTGTGCCTGGGGTAAGCATTACTGATTCCATAAAGATGTTCGAGCTTCTATCCAAACTTTGGTGATTTCTAAGTGTCCAGCTCAAGTTTTTGTTAAAGTACGAGTCGAGGTATTATTCAGTTCTATTAAGGGAAATAGTGTGTTTGTTTTGCCTTACCGACACCGTTTTAACGTAGCCAAATTTCTCTCACACTATCCTATTATGTTAAGAGGGGGAAATTGCGTAAACGAGACCATGTTTTTCGTGGGACTCAATCTATAACGAAAAAAATATTTTCTTTAATCTTTTATAAGGAAAATTTCATCATTTTGTAAAGTTTCATGTCAGTATAGGGTTTATATCATTTTAGTATTTGATCCGGAAATATTATTATATTATAATATATTCCTCTATTAGTAATAATCCCAAGGCTATTTTTTGTTTAAAATGATACAGGAGACCTAAGAACCGTATCAGTTCAATAATTTGTAAAATATTTTATAATAATTTCAATGGAAAATATTTTAACACTTTCTATTTCAGAAAAATGCTTGCAAACAACAGTAATGTTGACATCTGTGTTGGAGCATTGACTAAGACTAATGTTCCTATTGCATCATGGAACGCATCCGTCGTTGCGTCGACCGAAGTGGGTGATCATGACTTATCTTACTGAACTATGCATGCAGAAAAACCCGATAAGTTTGACGGGTCCAACTTCAAGAGGTGGTAGGAGGAAATGATGTTTTATCAAACCACTCGGAGTTGCGCACGATTCCTGATGGAAGAACCACCAACTCAGGGCTAATACGATGATCATGGTTTTTTCTTAGCTATAGAAGCATGGAATCATTCAGACTATTTGTGTAGACATTATGTAATGAATAGTTTATATGATTCATTGTATGATGTATGTAGCAAAATTAAGTCTGCTAAGGAGCTGAGGCATGCCTTGGAACAAAAATATGAGTGATGTCGATAAGAAGAAATTCCTGCTAGTGAATTGTGAGTCACCTGTGTTGACTTAAAGATGATCGATAACAAAGCACGTATGAAACCGGTAATAGATGTAGAACTCCTCCTCGAGAGTATCCATGCCGAGAAGTTAGAACTCACCGAGGCATTTCCGGTAAAGTTACCCTTAACGTGGAATATGTTCAAGGGCTACCTAAAACACAAGGGAAAGGAGATTACCATGGTTGAGTTAATCGAGAGAATCAACGTGCACGAACAATACATGAGTATTGCACAGGGAGTTCCAATCGTCCCCATGAACACAATGTTCTCCGCCAAGGCAAATGTGGTGGAGCATGGGCAGACGTCAACCAGACATGACGTCAAAGGCAAACAAAAGAAGGAAAAATGATTGATTCAGGGTCCTAAGGGTAGTCTCTAGAAGAAGTAGGAATCCCAACCACAAGGATTTATTGGTTCTTGTTAAAATTGTGGTAAGATTGGCCATAAATCTAATGCTTGTAGGTTTCCTAAGCAAAAGGATACCAACATGATGCAGGGAATCACCGAAGACCTTGATGACATTGACTTGACAACAATTGTGCCTGGGGTAAGCATTACTGATTCCATAAAGATGTTCGAGCTTCTATCCAAACTTTGGTGATTTCTAAGTGTCCAGCTCAAGTTTTTGTTAAAGTACGAGTCGAGGTATTATTCAGTTCTATTAAGGGAAATAGTGTGTTTGTTTTGCCTTACCGACACCGTTTTAACGTAGCCAAATTTCTCTCACACTATCCTATTATGTTAAGAGGGGGAAATTGCGTAAACGAGACCATGTTTTTCGTGGGACTCAATCTATAACGAAAAAAATATTTTCTTTAATCTTTTATAAGGAAAATTTCACCATTTTGTAAAGTTGCATGTCAGTATAGGGTTTATGCAGTTTATATCATTTTAGTATTTGATCCGGAAATATTATTATATAATAATATATTCCTCTATTAGTAATAATCCCAAGGCTATTTTTTGTTTAAAATGATACAGGAGACCTAAGAACCGTATCAGTTCAATAATTTGTAAAATATTTTATAATAATTTCAATGGAAAATATTTTAACACTTTCTATTTCAGAAAAATGCTTGCAAACAACAGTAATGTTGACATCTGTGTTGGAGCATTGACTAAGACTAATGTTCCTATTGCATCATGGAACGCATCCGTCGTTGCGTCGACCGAAGTGGGTGATCATGACTTATCTTACTGAACTATGCATGCAGAAAAACCCGATAAGTTTGACGGGTCCAACTTCAAGAGGTGGTAGGAGGAAATGATGTTTTATCTAACCACTCTGAGTTGCGCACGATTCCTGATGGAAGAACCACCAACTCAGGGCTAATACGATGATCATGGTTTTTCTTAGCTATAGAAGAATGGAATCATTCAGACTATTTGTGTAGACATTATCTAATGAATAGTTTATATGATTCATTGTATGATGTATGTAGCAAAATTAAGTCTGCTAAGGAGCTGAGACATGCCTTGGAACAAAACTATGAGTGATGTCGATAAGAAGAAATTCCTGCTAGTGAATTGTGAGTCACCTGTGTTGACTTAAAGATGATCGATAACAAAGCACGTATGAAACCGGTAATAGATGTAGAACTCCTCCTCGAGAGTATCCATGCCGAGAAGTTGGAACTCACCGAGGCATTTCCGGTAAAGTTACCCTTAACGTGGAATATGTTCAAGGGCTACCTGAAACACAAGGGAAAGGAGATTACCATGGTTGAGTTAATCGAGAGAATCAACGTGCACGAACAATACATGAGTATTGCACAGGGAGTTCCAATCGTCCCCATGAACACAATGTTCTCCGCCAAGGCAAATGTGGTGGAGCATGGGCAGACGTCAACCAGACATGACGTCAAAGGCAAACAAAAGAAGGAAAAATGATTGATTCAGGGTCCTAAGGGTAGTCTCTAGAAGAAGTAGGAATCCCAACCACAAGGATTTATTGGTTCTTGTTAAAATTGTGGTAAGATTGGCCATAAATCTAATGCTTGTAGGTTTCCTAAGCAAAAGGATACCAACATGATGCAGGGAATCACCGAAGACCTTGATGACATTGACTTGACAACAATTGTGCCTGGGGTAAGCATTACTGATTCCATAAAGATGTTCGAGCTTCTATCCAAACTTTGGTGATTTCTAAGTGTCCAGCTCAAGTTTTTGTTAAAGTACGAGTCGAGGTATTATTCAGTTCTATTAAGGGAAATAGTGTGTTTGTTTTGCCTTACCGACACCGTTTTAACGTAGCCAAATTTCTCTCACACTATCCTATTATGTTAAGAGGGGGAAATTGCGTAAACGAGACCATGTTTTTCGTGGGACTCAATCTATAACGAAAAAAATATTTTCTTTAATCTTTTATAAGGAAAATTTCACCATTTTGTAAAGTTGCATGTCAGTATAGGGTTTATGCAGTTTATATCATTTTAGTATTTGATCCGGAAATATTATTATATAATAATATATTCCTCTATTAGTAATAATCCCAAGGCTATTTTTTGTTTAAAATGATACAGGAGACCTAAGAACCGTATCAGTTCAATAATTTGTAAAATATTTTATAATAATTTCAATGGAAAATATTTTAACACTTTCTATTGCAGAAAAATGCTTGCAAACAACAGTAATGTTGACATCTGTGTTGGAGCATTGACTAAGACTAATGTTCCTATTGCATCATGGAACGCATCAGTCGTTGCGTCGACCGAAGTGGGTGATCATGACTTATCTTACTGAACTATGCATGCAGAAAAACCCGATAAGTTTGACGGGTCCAACTTCAAGAGGTGGTAGGAGGAAATGATGTTTTATCAAACCACTCGGAGTTGCGCACGATTCCTGATGGAAGAACCACCAACTCAGGGCTAATAGGATGATCATGGTTTTTTCTTAGCTATAGAAGCATGGAATCATTCAGACTATTTGTGTAGACATTATGTAATGAATAGTTTATATGATTCATTGTATGATGTATGTAGCAAAATTAAGTCTGCTAAGGAGCTGAGGCATGCCTTGGAACAAAAATATGAGTGATGTCGATAAGAAGAAATTCCTGCTAGTGAATTGTGAGTCACCTGTGTTGACTTAAAGATGATCGATAACAAAGCACGTATGAAACCGGTAATAGATGTAGAACTCCTCCTCGAGAGTATCCATGCCGAGAAGTTGGAACTCACCGAGGCATTTCCGGTAAAGTTACCCTTAACGTGGAATATGTTCAAGGGCTACCTAAAACACAAGGGAAAGGAGATTACCATGGTTGAGTTAATCGAGAGAATCAACGTGCACGAACAATACATGAGTATTGCACAGGGAGTTCCAATCGTCCCCATGAACACAATGTTCTCCGCCAAGGCAAATGTGGTGGAGCATGGGCAGACGTCAACCAGACATGACGTCAAAGGCAAACAAAAGAAGGAAAAATGATTGATTCAGGGTCCTAAGGGTAGTCTCTAGAAGAAGTAGGAATCCCAACCACAAGGATTTATTGGTTCTTGTTAAAATTGTGGTAAGATTGGCCATAAATCTAATGCTTGTAGGTTTCCTAAGCAAAAGGATACCAACATGATGCAGGGAATCACCGAAGACCTTGATGACATTGACTTGACAACAATTGTGCCTGGGGTAAGCATTACTGATTCCATAAAGATGTTCGAGCTTCTATCCAAACTTTGGTGATTTCTAAGTGTCCAGCTCAAGTTTTTGTTAAAGTACGAGTCGAGGTATTATTCAGTTCTATTAAGGGAAATAGTGTGTTTGTTTTGCCTTAACGACACCGTTTTAACGTAGCCAAATTTCTCTCACACTATCCTATTATGTTAAGAGGGGGAAATTGCGTAAACGAGACCATGTTTTTCGTGGGACTCAATCTATAACGAAAAAAATATTTTCTTTAATCTTTTATAAGGAAAATTTCACCATTTTGTAAAGTTGCATGTCAGTATAGGGTTTATGCAGTTTATATCATTTTAGTATTTGATCCGGAAATATTATTATATAATAATATATTCCTCTATTAGTAATAATCCCAAGGCTATTTTTTGTTTAAAATGATACAGGCGACCTAAGAACCGTATCAGTTCAATAATTTGTAAAATATTTTATAATAATTTCAATGGAAAATATTTTAACACTTTCTATTTCAGAAAAATGCTTGCAAACAACAGTAATGTTGACATCTGTGTTGGAGCATTGACTAAGACTAATGTTCCTATTGCATCATGGAACGCATCCGTCGTTGCGTCGACCGAAGTGGGTGATCATGACTTATCTTACTGAACTATGCATGCAGAAAAACCCGATAAGTTTGACGGGTCCAACTTCAAGAGGTGGTAGGAGGAAATGATGTTTTATCTAACCACTCTGAGTTGCGCACGATTCCTGATGGAAGAACCACCAACTCAGGGCTAATACGATGATCATGGTTTTTTATTAGCTATAGAAGCATGGAATCATTCAGACTATTTGTGTAGACATTATGTAATGAATAGTTTATATGATTCATTGTATGATGTATGTAGCAAAATTAAGTCTGCTAAGGAGCTGAGGCATGCCTTGGAACAAAACTATGAGTGATGTCGATAAGAAGAAATTCCTGCTAGTGAATTGTGAGTCACCTGTGTTGACTTAAAGATGATCGATAACAAAGCACGTATGAAACCGGTAATAGATGTAGAACTCCTCCTCGAGAGTATCCATGCCGAGAAGTTGGAACTCACCGAGGCATTTCCGGTAAAGTTACCCTTAACGTGGAATATGTTCAAGGGCTACCTGAAACACAAGGGAAAGGAGATTACCATGGTTGAGTTAATGGAGAGAATCAACGTGCACGAACAATACATGAGTATTGCACAGGGAGTTCCAATCGTCCCCGTGAACACAATGTTCTCCGCCAAGGCAAATGTGGTGGAGCATGGGCAGACCTCAACCAGACATGACGTCAAAGGCAAACAAAAGAAGGAAAAATGATTGATTCAGGGTCCTAAGGGTAGTCTCTAGAAGAAGTAGGAATCCCAAGCACAAGGATTTATTGGTTCTTTATAAAATTGTGGTAAGATTGGCCATAAATCTAATGCTTGTAGGTTTCCTAAGCAAAAGGATACCAACATGATGCAGGGAATCACCGAAGACCTTGATGACATTGACTTGACAACAACTGTGCCTGAGGTAAGCATTACTGATTCCATAAAGATGTTCGAGCTTCTATCCAAACTTTGGTGATTTCTAAGTCTCCAGCTCAAGTTTTTGTTAAAGTACGAGTCGAGGTATTATTCAGTTCTATTAAGGGAAATAGTGTGTTTGTTTTGCCTTAACGACACTGTTTTAACGTAGCCAAATTTCTCTCACACTATCCTATTATGTTAAGAGGGGGAAATTGCGTAAACGAGACCATGTTTTTCGTGGGACTCAATCTATAACGAAAAAAATATTTTCTTTAATCTTTTATAAGGAAAATTTCATCATTTTGTAAAGTTGCATGTCAGTATAGGGTTTATGCAGTTTTATATCATTTTAGTATTTGATCCGGAAATATTATTATATTATAATATATTCCTCTATTAGTAATAATCCCAAGGCTATTTTTTGTTTAAAATGATACAGGAGACCTAAGAACCGTATCAATTCAATAATTTGTAAAATATTTTATAATAATTTCAATGGAAAATATTTTAACACTTTCTATTTCAGAAAAATGCTTGCAAACAACAGTAATGTTGACATCTGTGTTGGAGCATTGACTAAGACTAATGTTCCTATTGCATCATGGAACGCATCCGTCGTTGCGTCGACCGAAGTGGGTGATCATGACTTATCTTACTGAACTATGCATGCAGAAAAACCCGATAAGTTTGACGGGTCCAACTTCAAGAGGTGGTAGGAGGAAATGATGTTTTATCTAACCACTCTGAGTTGCGCACGATTCCTGATGGAAGAAGCACCAACTCAGGGCTAATACGATGATCATGGTTTTTTCTTAGCTATAGAAGAATGGAATCATTCAGACTATTTGTGTAGACATTATCTAATGAATAGTTTATATGATTCATTGTATGATGTATGTAGCAAAATTAAGTCTGCTAAGGAGCTGAGGCATGCCTTGGAACAAAACTATGAGTGATGTCCATAAGAAGAAATTCCTGCTAGTGAATTGTGAGTCACCTGTGTTGACTTAAAGATGATCGATAACAAAGCACGTATGAAACCGGTAATAGATGTAGAACTCCTCCTCGAGAGTATCCATGCCGAGAAGTTGGAACTCACCGAGGCATTTCCGGTAAAGTTACCCTTAACGTGGAATATGTTCAAGGGCTACCTGAAACACAAGGGAAAGGAGATTACCATGGTTGAGTTAATCGAGAGAATCAACGTGCACGAACAATACATGAGTATTGCACAGGGAGTTCCAATCATCCCCGTGAACACAATGTTCTCCGCCAAGGCAAATGTGGTGGAGCATGGGCAGACCTCAACCAGACATGACGTCAAAGGCAAACAAAAGAAGGAAAAATGATTGATTCAGGGTCCTAAGGGTAGTCTCTAGAAGAAGTAGGAATCCCAACCACAAGGATTTATTGGTTCTTGTTAAAATTGTGGTAAGATTGGCCATAAATCTAATGCTTGTAGGTTTCTTAAGCAAAAGGATGCCAACATGATGCAGGGAATCACCGAAGACCTTGATGACATTGAGTTGACAACAACTGTGCCTGAGGTAAGCATTACTGATTCCATAAAGATGTTCGAGCTTCTATCCAAACTTTGGTGATTTCTAAGTCTCCAACTCAAGTTTTTGTTAAAGTACGAGTCGAGGTATTATTCAGTTCTATTAAGGGAAATAGTGTGTTTGTTTTGCCTTAACGACACCGTTTTAACGTAGCCAAATTTCTCTCACACTATCCTATTATGTTAAGAGGGGGAAATTGCGTAAACGAGACCATGTTTTTCGTGGGACTCAATCTATAACGAAAAAACTATTTTCTTTAATCTTTTATAAGGAAAATTTCACCATTTTGTAAAGTTGCATGTCAGTATAGGGTTTATGCAGTTTATATCATTTTAGTATTTGATCCGGAAATATTATTATATTATAATATATTCCTCTATTAGTAATAATCCCAAGGCTATTTTTTGTTTAAAATGATACAGGAGACCTAATAACCGTATCAATTCAATAATTTGTAAAATATTTTATAATAATTTCAATGGAAAATATTTTAACACTTTCTATTTCAGAAAAATGCTTGCAATCAACAGTAATGTTGACATCTGTGTTGGAGCATTGACTAAGACTAATGTTCCTATTGCATCATGGAACGCATCTGTCGTTGCGTCGACCGAAGTGGGTGATCATGACTTATCTTACTGAACTATGCATGCAGAAAAACCCGATAAGTTTGACGGGTCCAACTTCAAGAGGTGGTAGGAGGAAATGATGTTTTATCTAACCACTCTGAGTTGCGCACGATTCCTGATGGAAGAACCACCAACTCAGGGCTAATACGATGATCATGGTTTTTTCTTAGCTATAGAAGAATGGAATCATTCAGACTATTTGTGTAGACATTATCTAATGAATAGTTTATATGATTCATTGTATGATGTATGTAGCAAAATTAAGTCTGCTAAGGAGCTGAGGCATGCCTTGGAACAAAACTATGAGTGATGTCGATAAGAAGAAATTCCTGCTAGTGAATTGTGAGTCACCTGTGTTGACTTAAAGATGATCGATAACAAAGCACGTATGAAACCGGTAATAGATGTAGAACTCCTCCTCGAGAGTATCCATGCCGAGAAGTTGGAACTTACCGAGGCATTTCCGGTAAAGTTACCCTTAACGTGGAATATGTTCAAGGGCTACCTGAAACACAAGGGAAAGGAGATTACCATGGTTGAGTTAATGGAGAGAATCAACGTGCACGAACAATACATGAGTATTGCACAGGGAGTTCCAATCGTCCCCGTGAACACAATGTTCTCCGCCAAGGCAAATGTGGTGGAGCATGGGCAGACCTCAACCAGACATGACGTCAAAGGCAAACAAAAGAAGGAAAAATGATTGATTCAGGGTCCTAAGGGTAGTCTCTAGAAGAAGTAGGAATCCCAAGCACAAGGATTTATTGGTTCTTTATAAAATTATGGTAAGATTGGCCATAAATCTAATGCTTGTAGGTTTCCTAAGCAAAAGGATACCAACATGATGCAGGGAATCACCGAAGACCTTGATGACATTGACTTGACAACAACTGTGCCTGAGGTAAGCATTACTGATTCCATAAAGATGTTCGAGCTTCTATCCAAACTTTGGTGATTTCTAAGTCTCCAGCTCAAGTTTTTGTTAAAGTACGAGTCGAGGTATTATTCAGTTCTATTAAGGGAAATAGTGTGTTTGTTTTGCCTTAACGACACTGTTTTAACGTAGCCAAATTTCTCTCACACTATCCTATTATGTTAAGAGGGGGAAATTGCGTAAACGAGACCATGTTTTTCGTGGGACTCAATCTATAACGAAAAAAATATTTTCTTTAATCTTTTATAAGGAAAATTTCATCATTTTGTAAAGTTGCATGTCAGTATAGGTTTTATGCAGTTTTATATCATTTTAGTATTTGATCCGGAAATATTATTATATTATAATATATTCCTCTATTAGTAATAATCCCAAGGCTATTTTTTGTTTAAAATGATACAGGAGACCTAAGAACCGTATCAATTCAATAATTTGTAAAATATTTTATAATAATTTCAATGGAAAATATTTTAACACTTTCTATTTCAGAAAAATGCTTGCAAACAACAGTAATGTTGACATCTGTGTTGGAGCATTGACTAAGACTAATGTTCCTATTGCATCATGGAACGCATCCGTCGTTGCGTCGACCGAAGTGGGTGATCATGACTTATCTTACTGAACTATGCATGCAGAAAAACCCGATAAGTTTGACGGGTCCAACTTCAAGAGGTGGTAGGAGGAAATGATGTTTTATCTAACCACTCTGAGTTGCGCACGATTCCTGATGGAAGAACCACCAACTCAGGGCTAATACGATGATCATGGTTTTTTCTTAGCTATAGAAGAATGGAATCATTCAGACTATTTGTGTAGACATTATCTAATGAATAGTTTATATGATTCATTGTATGATGTATGTAGCAAAATTAAGTCTGCTAAGGAGCTGAGGCATGCCTTGGAACAAAACTATGAGTGATGTCCATAAGAAGAAATTCCTGCTAGTGAATTGTGAGTCACCTGTGTTGACTTAAAGATGATCGATAACAAAGCACGTATGAAACCGGTAATAGATGTAGAACTCCTCCTCGAGAGTATCCATGCCGAGAAGTTGGAACTCACCGAGGCATTTCCGGTAAAGTTACCCTTAACGTGGAATATGTTCAAGGGCTACCTGAAACACAAGGGAAAGGAGATTACCATGGTTGAGTTAATCGAGAGAATCAACGTGCACGAACAATACATGAGTATTGCACAGGGAGTTCCAATCATCCCCGTGAACACAATGTTCTCCGCCAAGGCAAATGTGGAGGAGCATGGGCAGACCTCAACCAGACATGACGTCAAAGGCAAACAAAAGAAGGAAAAATGATTGATTCAGGGTCCTAAGGGTAGTCTCTAGAAGAAGTAGGAATCCCAACCACAAGGATTTATTGGTTCTTGTTAAAATTGTGGTAAGATTGGCCATAAATCTAATGCTTGTAGGTTTCCTAAGCAAAAGGATGCCAACATGATGCAGGGAATCACCGAAGACCTTGATGACATTGACTTGACAACAACTGTGCCTGAGGTAAGCATTACTGATTCCATAAAGATGTTCGAGCTTCTATCCAAACTTTGGTGATTTCTAAGTCTCCAACTCAAGTTTTTGTTAAAGTACGAGTCGAGGTATTATTCAGTTCTATTAAGGGAAGTAGTGTGTTTGTTTTGCCTTAACGACACCGTTTTAACGTAGCCAAATTTCTCTCACACTATCCTATTATGTTAAGAGGGGGAAATTGCGTAAACGAGACCATGTTTTTCGTGGGACTCAATCTATAACGAAAAAACTATTTTCTTTAATCTTTTATAAGAAAAATTTCACCATTTTGTAAAGTTGCATGTCAGTATAGGGTTTATGCAGTTTATATCATTTTAGTATTTGATCCGGAAATATTATTATATTATAATATATTCCTCTATTAGTAATAATCCCAAGGCTATTTTTTGTTTAAAATGATACAGGAGACCTAAGAACCGTATCAATTCAATAATTTGTAAAATATTTTATAATTATTTCAATGGAAAATATTTTAACACATTCTATTTCAGAAAAATGCTTGCAATCAACAGTAATGTTGACATCTGTGTTGGAGCATTGACTAAGACTAATGTTCCTATTGCATCATGGAACGCATCCGTCGTTGCGTCGACCGAAGTGGGTGATCATGACTTATCTTACTGAACTATGCATGCAGAAAAACCCGATAAGTTTGACGGGTCCAACTTCAAGAGGTGGTAGGAGGAAATGATGTTTTATCTAACCACTCTGAGTTGCGCACGATTCCTGATGGAAGAACCACCAACTCAGGGCTAATACGATGATCATGGTTTTTTCTTAGCTATAGAAGAATGGAATCATTCAGACTATTTGTGTAGACATTATCTAATGAATAGTTTATATGATTCATTGTATGATGTATGTAGCAAAATTAAGTCTGCTAAGGAGCTGAGGCATGCCTTGGAACAAAACTATGAGTGATGTCCATAAGAAGAAATTCCTGCTAGTGAATTGTGAGTCACCTGTGTTGACTTAAAGATGATCGATAACAAAGCACGTATGAAACCGGTAATAGATGTAGAACTCCTCCTCGAGAGTATCCATGCCGAGAAGTTGGAACTCACCGAGGCATTTCCGGTAAAGTTACCCTTAACGTGGAATATGTTCAAGGGCTACCTGAAACACAAGGGAAAGGAGATTACCATGGTTGAGTTAATCGAGAGAATCAACGTGCACGAACAATACATGAGTATTGCACAGGGAGTTCCAATCATCCCCGTGAACACAATGTTCTCCGCCAAGGCAAATGTGGTGGAGCATGGGCAGATCTCAACCAGACATGACGTCAAAGGCAAACAAAAGAAGGAAAAATGATTGATTCAGGGTCCTAAGGGTAGTCTCTAGAAGAAGTAGGAATCCCAACCACAAGGATTTATTGGTTCTTGTTAAAATTGTGGTAAGATTGGCCATAAATCTAATGCTTGTAGGTTTCCTAAGCAAAAGGATGCCAACATGATGCAGGGAATCACCGAAGACCTTGATGACATTGACTTGACAACAATTGTGCCTGAGGTAAGCATTACTGATTCCATAAAGATGTTCGAGCTTCTATCCAAACTTTGGTGATTTCTAAGTCTCCAACTCAAGTTTTTGTTAAAGTACGAGTCGAGGTATTATTCAGTTCTATTAAGGGAAATAGTGTGTTTGTTTTGCCTTAACGACACCGTTTTAACGTAGCCAAATTTCTCTCACACTATCCTATTATGTTAAGAGGGGGAAATTGCGCAAACGAGACCATGTTTTTCGTGGGACTCAATCTATAACGAAAAAACTATTTTCTTTAATCTTTTATAAGGAAAATTTCACCATTTTGTAAAGTTGCATGTCAGTATAGGGTTTATGCAGTTTATATCATTTTAGTATTTGATCCGGAAATATTATTATATTATAATATATTCCTCTATTAGTAATAATCCCAAGGCTATTTTTTGTTTAAAATGATACAGGAGACCTAAGAACCGTATCAGTTCAATAATTTGTAAAATATTTTATAATAATTTCAATGGAAAATATTTTAACACTTTCTATTTCAGAAAAATGCTTGCAAACAACAGTAATGTTGACATCTGTGTTGGAGCATTGACTAAGACTAATGTTCCTATTGCATCATGGAACGCATCCGTCGTTGCGTCGACCGAAGTGGGTGATCATGACTTATCTTACTGAACTATGCATGCAGAAAAACCCGATAAGTTTGACGGGTCCAACTTCAAGAGGTGGTAGGAGGAAATGATGTTTTATCTAACCACTCTGAGTTGCGCACGATTCCTGATGGAAGAACCACCAACTCAGGGCTAATACGATGATCATGGTTTTTCTTAGCTATAGAAGAATGGAATCATTCAGACTATTTGTGTAGACATTATCTAATGAATAGTTTATATGATTCATTGTATGATGTATGTAGCAAAATTAAGTCTGCTAAGGAGCTGAGGCATGCCTTGGAACAAAACTATGAGTGATGTCCATAAGAAGAAATTCCTGCTAGTGAATTGTGAGTCACCTGTGTTGACTTAAAGATGATCGATAACAAAGCACGTTTGAAACCGGTAATAGATGTAGAACTCCTCCTCGAGAGTATCCATGCCGAGAAGTTGGAACTCACCGAGGCATTTCCGGTAAAGTTACCCTTAACGTGGAATATGTTCAAGGGCTACCTGAAACACAAGGGAAAGGAGATTACCATGGTTGAGTTAATCGAGAGAATCAACGTGCACGAACAATACATGAGTATTGCACAGGGAGTTCCAATCGTCCCCGTGAACACAATGTTCTCCGCCAAGGCAAATGTGGTGGAGCATGGGCAGACCTCAACCAGACATGACGTCAAAGGCAAACAAAAGAAGGAAAAATGATTGATTCAGGGTCCTAAGGGTAGTCTCTAGAAGAAGTAGGAATCCCAAGCACAAGGATTTATTGGTTCTTGTTAAAATTGTGGTAAGATTGGCCATAAATCTAATGCTTGTAGGTTTCCTAAGCAAAAGGATACCAACATGATGCAGGGAATCACCGAAGACCTTGATGACATTGACTTGACAACAATTGTGCCTGAGGTAAGCATTACTGATTCCATAAAGATGTTCGAGCTTCTATCCAAACTTTGGTGATTTCTAAGTCTCCAGCTAAAGTTTTTGTTAAAGTACGAGTCGAGGTATTATTCAGTTCTATTAAGGGAAATAGTGTGTTTGTTTTGCCTTAACGACACCGTTTTAACGTAGCCAAATTTCTCTCACACTATCCTATTATGTTAAGAGGGGGAAATTGCGTAAACGAGACCATGTTTTTCGTGAGACTCAATCTATAACGAAAAAAATATTTTCTTTAATCTTTTATAAGGAAAATTTCACCATTTTGTAAAGTTGCATGTCAGTATAGGGTTTATGCAGTTTATATCATTTTAGTATTTGATCCGGAAATATTATTATATTATAATATATTCCTCTATTAGTAATAATCCCAAGGCTATTTTTTGTTTAAAATGATACAGGAGACCTAAGAACCGAATCAGTTCAATAATTTGTAAAATATTTTATAATAATTTCAATGGAAAATATTTTAACACTTTCTATTTCAGAAAAATGCTTGCAAACAACAGTAATGTTGACATCTGTGTTGGAGCATTGACTAAGACTAATGTTCCTATTGCATCATGGAACGCATCCGTCGTTGCGTCGACCGAAGTGGGTGATCATGACTTATCTTACTGAACTATGCATGCAGAAAAACCCGATAAGTTTGACGGGTCCAACTTCAAGAGGTGGTAGGAGGAAATGATGTTTTATCTAACCACTCTGAGTTGCGCACGATTCCTGATGGAAGAACCACCAACTCAGGGCTAATACAATGATCATGGTTTTTTCTTAGCTATAGAAGCATGGAATCATTCAGACTATTTGTGTAGACATTATGTAATGAATAGTTTATATGATTCATTGTATGATGTATGTAGCAAAATTAAGTCTGCTAAGGAGCTGAGGCATGCCTTGGAACAAAACTATGAGTGATGTCGATAAGAAGAAATTCCTTCTAGTGAATTGTGAGTCACCTGTGTTGACTTAAAGATTATCGATAACAAAGCACGTATGAAACCGGTAATAGATGTAGAACTCCTCCTCGAGAGTATCCATGCCGAGAAGTTGGAACTCACCAAGGCATTTCCGGTAAAGTTACCCTTAACGTGGAATATGTTCAAGGGCTACCTGAAACACAAGGGAAAGGAGATTACCATGGTTGAGTTAATCGAGAGAATCAACGTGCACGAACAATACATGAGTATTGCACAGGGAGTTCCAATCGTCCCCGTGAACACAATGTTCTCCGCCAAGGCAAATGTGGTGGAGCATGGGCAGACCTCAACCAGACATGACGTCAAAGGCAAACAAAAGAAGGAAAAATGATTGATTCAGGGTCCTAAGGGTAGTCTCTAGAAGAAGTAGGAATCCCAACCACAAGGATTTATTGGTTCTTGTTAAAATTGTGGTAAGATTGGCCATAAATCTAATGCTTGTAGGTTTCCTAAGCAAAAGGATACCAACATGATGCAGGGAATCACCGAAGACCTTGATGACATTGACTTGACAACAATTGTGCCTGAGGTAAGCATTACTGATTCCATAAAGATGTTCGAGCTTCTATCCAAACTTTGGTGATTTCTAAGTCTCCAGCTCAAGTTTTTGTTAAAGTACGAGTCGAGGTATTATTCAGTTCTATTAAGGGAAATAGTGTGTTTGTTTTGCCTTAACGACACCGTTTTAACGTAGCCAAATTTCTCTCACACTATCCTATTATGTTAAGAGGGGGAAATTGCGTAAACGAGACCATGTTTTTCGTGGGACTCAATCTATAACGAAAAAAATATTTTCTTTAATCTTTTATAAGGAAAATTTCACCATTTTGTAAAGTTGCATGTCAGTATAGGGTTTATGCAGTTTATATCATTTTAGTATTTGATCCGGAAATATTATTATATTATAATATATTCCTCTATTAGTAATAATCCCAAGGCTATTTTTTGTTTAAAATGATACAGGAGACCTAAGAACCGAATCAGTTCAATAATTTGTAAAATATTTTATAATAATTTCAATGGAAAATATTTTAACACTTTCTATTTCAGAAAAATGCTTGCAAACAACAGTAATGTTGACATCTGTGTTGGAGCATTGACTAAGACTAATGTTCCTATTGCATCATGGAACGCATCCGTCGTTGCGTCGACCGAAGTGGGTGATCATGACTTATCTTACTGAACTATGCATGCAGAAAAACCCGATAAGTTTGACGGGTCCAACTTCAAGAGATGGTAGGAGGAAATGATGTTTTATCTAACCACTCTGAGTTGCGCACGATTCCTGATGGAAGAACCACCAACTCAGGGCTAATACGATGATCATGGTTTTTTCTTAGCTATAGAAGCATGGAATCATTCAGACTATTTGTGTAGACATTATGTAATGAATAGTTTATATGATTCATTGTATGATGTATGTAGCAAAATTAAGTCTGCTAAGGAGCTGAGGCATGCCTTGGAACAAAACTATGAGTGATGTCGATAAGAAGAAATTCCTGCTAGTGAATTGCGAGTCACCTGTGTTGACTTAAAGATGATCGATAACAAAGCACGTATGAAACCGGTAATAGATGTAGAACTCCTCCTCGAGATTATCCATGCCGAGAAGTTGGAACTCACCGAGGCATTTCCGGTAAAGTTACCCTTAACGTGGAATATGTTCAAGGGCTACCTGAAACACAAGGGAAAGGAGATTACCATGGTTGAGTTAATCGAGAGAATCAACGTGCACGAACAATACATGAGTATTGCACAGGGAGTTCCAATCGTCCCCGTGAACACAATGTTCTCCGCCAAGGCAAATGTGGTGGAGCATGGGCAGACCTCAACCAGACATGACGTCAAAGGCAAACAAAAGAAGGAAAAATGATTGATTCAGGGTCCTAAGGGTAGTCTCTAGAAGAAGTAGGAATCCCAACCACAAGGATTTATTGGTTCTTGTTAAAATTGTGGTAAGATTGGCCATAAATCTAATGCTTGTAGGTTTCCTAAGCAAAAGGATACCAACATGATGCAGGGAATCACCGAAGACCTTGATGACATTGACTTGACAACAATTGTGCCTGAGGTAAGCATTACTGATTCCATAAAGATGTTCGAGCTTCTATCCAAACTTTGGTGATTTCTAAGTCTCCAGCTCAAGTTTTTGTTAAAGTACGAGTCGAGGTATTATTCAGTTCTATTAAGGGAAATAGTGTGTTTGTTTTGCCTTAACGACACCGTTTTAACGTAGCCAAATTTCGCTCACACTATCCTATTATGTTAAGAGGGGGAAATTGCGTAAACGAGACCATGTTTTTCGTGGGACTCAATCTATAACGAAAAAAATATTTTCTTTAATCTTTTATAAGGAAAATTTCACCATTTTGTAAAGTTGCATGTCAGTATAGGGTTTATGCAGTTTATATCATTTTAGTATTTGATCCGGAAATATTATTATATTATAATATATTCCTCTATTAGTAATAATCCCAAGGCTATTTTTTGTTTAAAATGATACAGGAGACCTAAGAACCGTATCAGTTCAATAATTTGTAAAATATTTTATAATAATTTCAATGGAAAATATTTTAACACTTTCTATTTCAGAAAAATGCTTGCAAACAACAGTAATGTTGACATCTGTGTTGGAGCATTGACTAAGACTAATGTTCCTATTGCATCATGGAACGCATCCGTCGTTGCGTCGACCGAAGTGGGTGATCATGACTTATCTTACTGAACTATGCATGCAGAAAAACCCGATAAGTTTGACGGGTCCAACTTCAAGAGGTGGTAGGAGGAAATGATGTTTTATCTAACCACTCTGAGTTGCGCACGATTCCTGATGGAAGAACCACCAACTCAGGGCTAATACGATGATCATGGTTTTTTCTTAGCTATAGAAGCATGGAATCATTCAGACTATTTGTGTAG
Source organism: Chamaenerion angustifolium (assembly GCA_946814005.1). Classification (NCBI taxonomy): domain Eukaryota; kingdom Viridiplantae; phylum Streptophyta; class Magnoliopsida; order Myrtales; family Onagraceae; genus Chamaenerion; species Chamaenerion angustifolium. The sequence goes on along the minus strand of OX328271.1, from coordinate 23,045,631 downwards.
ACATTATGTAATGAATAGTTTATATGATTCATTGTATGATGTATGTAGCAAAATTAAGTCTGCTAAGGAGCTGAGGCATGCCTTGGAACAAAACTATGAGTGATGTCGATAAGAAGAAATTCCTGCTAGTGAATTGTGAGTCACCTGTGTTGACTTAAAGATGATCGATAACAAAGCACGTATGAAACCGGTAATAGATGTAGAACTCCTCCTCGAGAGTATCCATGCCGAGAAGTTGGAACTCACCGAGGCATTTCCGATAAAGTTACCCTTAACGTGGAATATGTTCAAGGGCTACCTGAAACACAAGGGAAAGGAGATTACCATGGTTGAGTTAATCGAGAGAATCAACGTGCACGAACAATACATGAGTATTGCACAGGGAGTTCCAATCGTCCCCATGAACACAATGTTCTCCGCCAAGGCAAATGTGGTGGAGCATGGGCAGACCTCAACCAGACATGACGTCAAAGGCAAACAAAAGAAGGAAAAATGATTGATTCAGGGTCCTAAGGGTAGTCTCTAGAAGAAGTAGGAATCCCAAGCACAAGGATTTATTGGTTCTTGTTAAAATTGTGGTAAGATTGGCCATAAATCTAATGCTTGTAGGTTTCCTAAGCAAAAGGATACCAACATGATGCAGGGAATCACCAAAGACCTTGATGACATTGACTTGACAACAATTGTGCCTGAGGTAAGCATTACTGATTCCATAAAGATGTTCGAGCTTCTATCCAAACTTTGGTGATTTCTAAGTCTCCAGCTCAAGTTTTTGTTAAAGTACGAGTCGAGGTATTATTCAGTTCTATTAAGGGAAATAGTGTGTTTGTTTTGCCTTAACGACACCGTTTTAACGTAGCCAAATTTCTCTCACACTATCCTATTATGTTAAGAGGGGGAAATTGCGTAAACGAGACCATGTTTTTCGTGGGACTCAATCTATAACGAAAAAAATATTTTCTTTAATCTTTTATAAGGAAAATTTCACCATTTTGTAAAGTTGCATGTCAGTATAGGGTTTATGCAGTTTATATCATTTTAGTATTTGATCCGGAAATATTATTATATTATAATATATTCCTCTATTAGTAATAATCCCAAGGCTATTTTTTGTTTAAAATGATACAGGAGACCTAAGAACCGTATCAGTTCAATAATTTGTAAAATATTTTATAATAATTTCAATGGAAAATATTTTAACACTTTCTATTTCAGAAAAATGCTTGCAAACAACAGTAATGTTGACATCTGTGTTGGAGCATTGACTAAGACTAATGTTCCTATTGCATCATGGAACGCATCCGTCGTTGCGTCGACCGAAGTGGGTGATCATGACTTATCTTACTGAACTATGCATGCAGAAAAACCCGATAAGTTTGACGGGTCCAACTTCAAGAGGTGGTAGGAGGAAATGATGTTTTATCTAACCACTCTGAGTTGCGCACGATTCCTGATGGAAGAACCACCAACTCATGGCTAATACGATGATCATGGTTTTTCTTAGCTATAGAAGAATGGAATCATTCAGACTATTTGTGTAGACATTATCTAATGAATAGTTTATATGATTCATTGTATGATGTATGTAGCAAAATTAAGTCTGCTAAGGAGCAAAGGCATGCCTTGGAACAAAACTATGAGTGATGTCGATAAGAAGAAATTCCTGCTAGTGAATTGTGAGTCACCTGTGTTGACTTAAAGATGATCGATAACAAAGCACGTATGAAACCAGTAATAGATGTAGAACTCCTCCTCGAGAGTATCCATGCCGAGAAGTTGGAACTCACCGAGGCATTTCCGGTAAAGTTACCCTTAACGTGGAATATGTTCAAGGGCTACCTGAAACACAAGGGAAAGGAGATTACCATGGTTGAGTTAATCGAGAGAATCAACGTGCATGAACAATACATGAGTATTGCACAGGGAGTTCCAATCGTCCCCATGAACACAATGTTCTCCGCCAAGGCAAATGTGGTGGAGCATGGGCAGACCTCAACCAGACATGACGTCAAAGGCAAACAAAAGAAGGAAAAATGATTGATTCAGGGTCCTAAGGGTAGTCTCTAGAAGAAGTAGGAATCCCAACCACAAGGATTTATTGGTTCTTGTTAAAATTGTGGTAAGATTGGCCATAAATCTAATGCTTGTAGGTTTCCTAATCAAAAGGATACCAACATGATGCAGGGAATCGCCGAAGACCTTGATGACATTGACTTGACAACAATTGTGCCTGAGGTAAGCATTACTGATTCCATAAAGATGTTCGAGCTTCTATCCAAACTTTGGTGATTTCTAAGTCTCCAGCTCAAGTTTTTGTTAAAGTACGAGTCGAGGTATTATTCAGTTCTATTAAGGTAAATAGTGTTAGGATATAAGTGTGTCTAACACTTATGTTTAGGATCAATATGTAAATATTGTTGCTTGAGGCCCAAGCATCAATTAGTTTAGTATTAGGGACTTAGTTGCAATTCTCGGACAGTACTGTTTTGTCTGTTCTCGCCTTCGTTACCTTATATCTGCTGCACTGTTGAACAATTCCAATAATCAAGTTATCATCTTTGATTCAGAGAGCTTTCTTCATCTTCTTCCTCGCCTTACCTTTCTTCTTCTCAAACCCTAAATCCAAACATGGTATCAGAGCTCGATCGAGCCTGAAATCTTCTCTTTTCAACCTTCCTTCTTGATTCATGGAAGAATCTAGCCCTGCCTTCGCCAACAAGAAAGTAGCTCAGCTACTTGGTGAGGAGAATTTCCAGCAATGGAAACAGCAGGTTCTACTATCTGTAAGAGGGTATAACCTGGAAAGCCATCTCCATGGAGCTAACGTACCTCAGTTTCTGGAAGATGAAACTCGGGCTGCTGTCCCAAATCCTGCATACACGAAGTTCCTCCAGCAGGACAGCTCCCTCGCGTCTTGGCTTCTTGCCTCTGTCTCCTCTCAGGTCAGTAGGGGTCTTATAGGGTGTATGTCAGCTGCTGCCATTTGGCAAAAGCTTCATAGAGATTTTTCATCTTCATCCACCACCAGAATCATGCATTTATATGATAGACTTAAGGTTAGGAAGCATGTTCATCAACCTATGAGAGACTACCTCACTGAAATACAAACCACATGTGATAGTTTAGCTAGTTGTGGTCACCCTATAGAAGAGATGCAACAAATCTCGATTATTTTGAATGGGGTAAAGGGTCAATATGATAATGTCATTGCTGTCATTCATGCTAGCCAAAATCCTTACACTATCGCTTCTGTGAGTTCTGTGTTATTAGATGCTGAGTCTAGGCAGTCTGACCTCTTATTTGATGCTAGTGCTAGTGTCAACATAGCTTCTGCTAAGGTTCCCAATCCCAGTAAGCCCCCTGTGTCATATGCTGAAAACAACTCTGGTAGTATGTCTGGTCTCCTCCCCTCACCCCAACCCACAAACCAAAATGCTCAGTCATTTTCCTATGGTCCCCCACCATTTGGTAATCAACAATCTGGGAGGGGTAGGGGGCGTGGTAGGGGCTTTGGAAATAGCAGACTCCAATGCCAGCTGTGTGGAAAATTTGGGCATTTGGTGCACAGATGTTTCCACAGGTTTAATGTACAATTTACTGGTGTGACTGATCCTCAGTCCAACTCTCCTACACCTTCAGCAAACCTCGCTGCTTATGACACTGAGCCTGACCCTTACCAACATCAACAACTGAACCAACCCTACCCTCCACCTCAGCTGCACAAAGTTCAGAATCAATCTCAACCACCTCAGACCACAACCATCCATCCTCCCAACACCCAAACACACTCTGTCTTGCAGTACTCACCCTATCCATCACCCTTACCACCTATCTACCCCTACATGATGGCCCCCCCATGTTACCCACCTCAGCCATATCAAGGCTTTCCAAATCCTCAGCCTCAACTGAACCCCATCCCTACTCAATCAGCATCACCTCAACCCCCTCAAGCCAATCACCTGTTATCCAGCAGCCATAACCCAGCCACCTCTGACGGCAGCTGGTTCCCAGATTCAGGAGCCACGAACCACCTGACGAATGCTCAGCCTTTCCAGAACATGACTTCTCCTTATTCTGGCCCAGGTAAGGTCTTAGTAGGAAATGGCTCTACTCTTGATATTTCTGCTATTGGTTCTTCTACTTTACCTTCCACTGGAAAACCATTACTCTTAAATAACTTACTTTACACTCCTGCTGTCACTAAAAACCTGCTTTCTGTATCTCAGTTTTCAAAGGATAATCAGGTTTATTTTGAATTCCACCCATCGCATTGCCTGATCAAGGATTCACTCTCCAACAAGGTGCTGCTCAAGGGTTATGAGTCTGGGGGTCTTTATCGTTTAGACTTCTCTAGTTTTAGGTCTAAGTCTAATAATTTAGTCGAGTCTGCTACTGTTAGTCCAGATCAGTGTTTGAACCTTTCTACTGAATTTCAGTCTTTTTGTAATAATGCAGTCTTATCTGCTCAAAACTCTGCCTTTCCGGTTATTAATAATGACAATTCTGCTGCATGTGATGTTTATCATGGTACCTCTGTTTCTTTTCCTGCTTATAATAATGATGTCTCTGATGATTCTTCTGCTGTCACATGTTTTAATAGTGCATCCTCTAATGCATTACCTGATTTTGAAATAAGCTGCTTTCTCAGCTCTTTGAAAACAACTGATCCTTCTCACCTATGGCACATGAGGTTAGGCCACCCATCTAGGAATATTCTTGTTAACTTCTTGAGATTACAAAATCTGCCCACTAAACACATATCCTCTGAGTGTACTGCTTGTGCAGTGGGTAAGAGTAAGACCCTCCCTTATCAACCTTCAGAAACTGTCTACTCTCGTCCACTCGAAATGGTTCAGGTAGATCTCTGGGGTCCTGCCCCTTTCTCCTCTAGTAACTGCAATTACTATCTTAGTATTGTTGATGTCTTTTCTAGATTTACTTGGATTTACTTTCTGAACCGTAAGTCTGATGCTACTAAAGCCTTCTGTGAGTTTCATCTCTTAGCAGAAAAGCAGCTTGGCATGAAGCTCAAGGCTGTGCAATCTGATGGAGGAGGTGAGTTCCACTTTCTTACTACATACTTAGCTCAGTATGGTATAGTTCATAGGATCACCTGCCCATATTCAAGCCAACAAAATGGCATGGTGGAGCGTAAGCACCGCCATATTGTTGAATTAGGTCTGACACTGCTTGCACAGTCATCCGTCCCTCTTCACTACTGGACGGATGCCTTCTCCACTGCTGTTTTTCTAATTAATCGCTTGCCTTCCAAGACTCTGGAGAACTGTTCTCCTCATGAGCTTATTTTCAATACCAAGCCTGACTACTCCTTTCTGAGAGTCTTTGGCTGCTTATGCTTTCCCCACCTGAGACCTTACAGGTCTCACAAGCTGTCCTTTAGATCAGAACCTTGTGTATTCATTGGGTTCTGTTCTGACCACCATGGCTATAAGTGTCTCTCTTCATCTGGAAGAGTTTATGTGTCACGAAATGTTGTCTTTCATGAAACAACATTTCCTTTCTGTGACACCACAGGACCTTTCTATGCTTCAAACACACCAAAAGCCTCCACTCCTTCCAAACCATTTTTCATACCCTGTGACCCATTCTTCCAAAAACCCACCTCTGTTCCCTCTACTATCACTCATTCCTCGGGACCTCCTGTGCATGCCCACACGTCGGGGGAGTCTAGCTTACCCTCCACCACACCCTCCCAAAACTTTACCTCTACTCAGCCTCCCTCTGCACCTGTTCCTACTCCTGACCTTAGCTCCCCTACGGAGGTCTGTAGATATGTCCCTTCTGGTTCTACCCTTGTTCCCATTTCTGACCCGTTTTCCTCTACGCCACCACCACCAGCTCACTCTGATCAGTCCTTCCCCACCTCCCCACAAGCCCATCCACCCTCATCCTCTCGGCCCTCTCGCCCCAAATCTTCCACCAATATACATCCTATGCAGACCAGGTCTAAATCTTCCCTTCATGAGATGTCCACTTCACTTGCCCTATCCACAGACCTAACTAACTCTGAGCCTCGTAGCATTCACGAAGCTCTTCAGTCACCTCATTGGTTTAAGGCTGTGCAGGAAGAGCTTACAGCTCTTACTGCCAACAACACCTGGACTCTTGTTTCCCTACCTACAGGTCGTATACCTATAGGTTGTAAATGGATCTTTAAAATCAAAAGAAATGCAGATGGGGCTGTTGTCAGATACAAGGCCCGTCTTGTTGCCAAAGGTTTTTCCCAAAAACCAGGCTTTGATTTTCAGGAAACCTTCAGTCCTGTCATTAAATCTGCCACTGTTCGCATTGTTCTGTCCTTAGCTCTCACTCATAAATGGTGTATCAGACAGGTGGATATTAACAATGCTTTTCTTCATGGTGACCTCCAAGAGGAGGTCTACATGACACAGCCTCCTGGTTTTGAGGTTCACTCTAATACTCCTAACCTGGTTTGCAAACTTCAAAAAGCTTTATATGGTCTTAAACAGGCTCCCAGAGCCTGGTTTGAAAAACTGAAGTTTTTTCTCCTGAACTCCCTTGGTTTTCATGTTTCAACCTCAGATAGTTGCCTCTTTATCAAATCTGCCTCTGATTCTTTCGTGTTACTTCTTGTTTATGTGGATGACATTGTTATAACTGGCACTTCTGTTAATCTTGTTTCTAAAATTGTTGACTCTATAAATGCTCAGTTTCAGCTGAAAGATCTGGGAAACCTGAACTACTTCCTTGGCATGGAAGTAGTTTCAGGTGATGACTTTATTCTGTTAAATCAGAAAAAGTACATTCAGGAACTCCTGGATAAGGTAGGTCTGAAAGATGAATCTGAATTTCCCACTCCAATGACAGGTACTTGTTTGTCTAAGTCAGGTATGTCTTCCTGTTCTGATCTCTTTCATGATGAAACTCTATATAGGAGCACAATAGGTGCTCTACAACATGTCTGTGTCACTCGACCAGACATTCACTTTTCAGTGAACAAACTGAGTCAGTTTATGCAGGCACCAAATAACAGCAACTGGAAGGCTGTTATTCATGTGCTGAGATACCTCAAAGGCACTCTCAATCATGGTCTGTTGTTCAGACCAACACCCTCGCCTGTCACAGACATCACTCTTACCTCCTTCTCTGATGCTGACTGGGGTGGTGATCAAACTGATCGCCGCTCCATCTCAGGGCATTATCTTCTCCTGAATGGTAATCCCATAATATGGAGCTCTAAGAAACAGACAGTAGTCTCTAGGTCGAGTGCAGAGGCTGAATTTAGGGCCATTGCCAATGCCATGTGTGAGATCATGTGGGTCCAATCCCTTCTCAAGGAAATTGGACTTCACACACCCACTGCACCTGTCATCTGGACAGACAACACAAGTGCTGTAGCTTTGTCTGAGAACCCCATCCATCACTCCAAGATGAAACATGTAGAGATTGATCTCTTCTTCATCAGAGAGAAAGTTCAAAATGGGGATGTCTTAGTCAACTTTATTCCAGCTTCAGAACAGACAGCTGATATCTTGACCAAGCCTCTGACAGAAAAAAATTTCATTCCCTGCAGGAAAAAGCTTGGAGTCTTCTCACTGGAGGAACTGGAGGATCGTGGTGTCTCCCCATTCCTTCAGCTTGGTTCCACTGCTCAATGAACTTCCCACACAGTCTGTACGTTTATTCTTTCTCTGTTTACTTAGTAACTTGCCTTGTTCTATGAGCTTTTGGACAGCCATATGTTTTGTTATCTGAGTTTTCCTGTTGACTGCACCTTTGTAATTTTTTGAACCTCTGTCTGTCCTTATGCATGATTGATCAACTCTATCTTGTTTCAATTAAGTGCTTGTAATCTTGGTATGTTCTCGTCTGATTTCCATGTCTAGCATATACCTGAGTATCGCCTGTCATGTGTGCATTTCTCTCTTCTCTGATCATAAGCCTTGCCTTTGTGCATCATTGAATATATCTCTGAAAAAAAATAACTGCTGCATTAACCATGGCATAGGGTATGGCTTGAGTCCAAAAACAGAGTGAAATCAAATATTAAATGACAAAGTCATACTGAGTTTTTCACTCTTGAGGATGAAAAGATCAAGGCTCAAACCTTGCAGTCATACTGGTAAGATAGGAGCTCAAACTCCTCTGTCATGTTATGAATATCTCAATTTTCAAGACATTCCAAATGAATGAATAAAGCAGCAGTTAAAATGATTATATTAGTATGTCTGATGCACTTTGGCAACAGTTTACTGATCTGGAATAGAGAGAATCATGCATATGATTGTGAATACTTGGTACTGCTTTTCGTGTTTTTCAGACTTGTTCATGATCTTAGATTACAGACATTAATCGCCCTATGATCAGAGTTCTGATTACCCATACTAAAGACAGCACAGATGCTAAATCAATTGCATAGTGCATCTCAGCTAGGAGAACTCAGCTATACTACGTATTCTGCTCAGATGTGTCAATAAGGAACAGGAAAGTACTTCGTTCCAGAGAATGGATTTACTGCAGACTGTCAAATTTTAGGATATATTTTGAAGATTTGGCGACCACGAGTACAGTTGGCGACCACAATGACAAGATTAAGTTCATTTGGCGACCAAATGTTCATTTGGCGACTACAATAACAATATCAAGGTCAGTTGGCGACCACGAGTGCTTTTGGCGACCAAAGATCAAGTTTCAAAGACAAGATCAAGCATAGGGAATGTTAGGATATAAGTGTGTCTAACACTTATGTTTAGGATCAATATGTAAATATTGTTGCTTGAGGCCCAAGCATCAATTAGTTTAGTATTAGGGACTTAGTTGCAATTCTCGGACAGTACTGTTTTGTCTGTTCTCGCCTTCGTTACCTTATATCTGCTGCACTGTTGAACAATTCCAATAATCAAGTTATCATCTTTGATTCAGAGAGCTTTCTTCATCTTCTTCCTCGCCTTACCTTTCTTCTTCTCAAACCCTAAATCCAAACAAATAGTGTGTTTGTTTTGCCTTAACGACACTGTTTTAACGTAGCCAAATTTCTCTCACACTATCCTATTATGTTAAGAGGGGGAAATTGCGTAAAGGAGACCATGTTTTTCGTGGGACTCAATCTATAACGAAAAAAATATTTTCTTTAATCTTTTATAAGGAAAATTTCATCATTTTGTAAAGTTGCATGTCAGTATAGGGTTTATGCAGTTTATATCATTTTAGTATTTGATCCGGAAATATTATTATATTATAATATATTCCTCTATTAGTAATAATCCCAAGGCTATTTTTTGTTTAAAATGATACAGGAGACCTAAGAACCGTATCAGTTCAATAATTTGTAAAATATTTTATAATAATTTCAATGGAAAATATTTTAACACTTTCTATTTCAGAAAAATGCTTGCAAACAACAGTAATGTTGACATCTGTGTTGGAGCATTGACTAAGACTAATGTTCCTATTGCATCATGGAACGCATCCGTCGTTGCGTCGACCGAAGTGGGTGATCATGACTTATCTTACTGAACTATGCATGCAGAAAAACCCGATAAGTTTGACGGGTCCAACTTCAAGAGGTGGTAGGAGGAAATGATGTTTTATCTAACCACTCTGAGTTGCGCACGATTCCTGATGGAAGAACCACCAACTCATGGCTAATACGATGATCATGGTTTTTCTTAGCTATAGAAGAATGGAATCATTCAGACTATTTGTGTAGACATTATCTAATGAATAGTTTATATGATTCATTGTATGATGTATGTAGCAAAATTAAGTCTGCTAAGGAGCAAAGGCATGCCTTGGAACAAAACTATGAGTGATGTCGATAAGAAGAAATTCCTGCTAGTGAATTGTGAGTCACCTGTGTTGACTTAAAGATGATCGATAACAAAGCACGTATGAAACCGGTAATAGATGTAGAACTCCTCCTCGAGAGTATCCATGCCGAGAAGTTGGAACTCACCGAGGCATTTCCGGTAAAGTTACCCTTAACGTGGAATATGTTCAAGGGCTACCTGAAACACAAGGGAAAGGAGATTACCATGGTTGAGTTAATCGAGAGAATCAACGTGCATGAACAATACATGAGTATTGCACAGGGAGTTCCAATCGTCCCCATGAACACAATGTTCTCCGCCAAGGCAAATGTGGTGGAGCATGGGCAGACCTCAACCAGACATGACGTCAAAGGCAAACAAAAGAAGGAAAAATGATTGATTCAGGGTCCTAAGGGTAGTCTCTAGAAGAAGTAGGAATCCCAACCACAAGGTTTTATTGGTTCTTGTTAAAATTGTGGTAAGATTGGCCATAAATCTAATGCTTGTAGGTTTCCTAAGCAAAAGGATACCAACATGATGCAGGGAATCGCCGAAGACCTTGATGACATTGACTTGACAACAATTGTGCCTGAGGTAAGCATTACTGATTCCATAAAGATGTTCGAGCTTCTATCCAAACTTTGGTGATTTCTAAGTCTCCAGCTCAAGTTTTTGTTAAAGTACGAGTCGAGGTATTATTCAGTTCTATTAAGGGAAATAGTGTGTTTGTTTTGCCTTAACGACACTGTTTTAACGTAGCCAAATTTCTCTCACACTATCCTATTATGTTAAGAGGGGGAAATTGCGTAAAGGAGACCATGTTTTTCGTGGGACTCAATCTATAACGAAAAAAATATTTTCTTTAATCTTTTATAAGGAAAATTTCATCATTTTGTAAAGTTGCATGTCAGTATAGGGTTTATGCAGTTTATATCATTTTAGTATTTGATCCGGAAATATTATTATATTATAATATATTCCTCTATTAGTAATAATCCCAAGGCTATTTTTTGTTTAAAATGATACAGGAGACCTAAGAACCGTATCAGTTCAATAATTTGTAAAATATTTTATAATAATTTCAATGGAAAATATTTTAACACTTTCTATTTCAGAAAAATGCTTTCAAACAACAGTAATGTTAACATCTGTGTTGGAGCATTGACTAAGACTAATGTTCCTATTGCATCATGGAACGCATCCGTCGTTGCGTCGACCGAAGTGGGTGATCATGACTTATCTTACTGAACTATGCATGCAGAAAAACCCGATAAGTTTGACGGGTCCAACTTCAAGAGGTGGTAGGAGGAAATGATGTTTTATCTAACCACTCTGAGTTGCGCACGATTCCTGATGGAAGAACCACCAACTCAGGGCTAATACGATGATCATGGTTTTTTCTTAGCTATAGAAGCATGGAATCATTCAGACTATTTGTGTAGACATTATGTAATGAATAGTTTATATGATTCATTGTATGATGTATGTAGCAAAATTAAGTCTGCTAAGGAGCTGAGGCATGCCTTGGAACAAAACTATGAGTGATGTCAATAAGAAGAAATTCCTGCTAGTGAATTGTGAGTCACCTGTGTTGACTTAAAGATGATCGATAACAAAGCACGTATGAAACCGGTAATAGATGTAGAACTCCTCCTCGAGAGTATCCATGCCGAGAAGTTGGAACTCACCGAGGCATTTCCGGTAAAGTTACCCTTAACGTGGAATATGTTCAAGGGCTACCTGAAACACAAGGGAAAGGAGATTCTCATGGTTGAGTTAATCGAGAGAATCAACGTGCACGAACAATACATGAGTATTGCACAGGGAGTTCCAATCGTCCCCATGAACACAATGTTCTCCGCCAAGGCAAATGTGGTGGAGCATGGGTAGACCTCAACCAGACATGACGTCAAAGGCAAACAAAAGAAGGAAAAATGATTGATTCAGGGTCCTAAGGGTAGTCTCTAGAAGAAGTAGGAATCCCAAGCACAAGGATTTATTGATTTTTGTTAAAATTGTGGTAAGATTGGCCATAAATCTAATGCTTGTAGGTTTCCTAAGCATAAGGATACCAACATGATGCAGGGAATCACCGAAGACCTTGATGACATTGACTTGACAACAATTATGCCTGAGGTAAGCATTACTGATTCCATAAAGATGTTCGAGCTTCTATCCAAACTTTGGTGATTTCTAAGTCTCCAGCTCAAGTTTTTGTTAAAGTACGAGGCGAGGTATTATTCAGTTCTATTAAGGGAAATAGTGTGTTTGTTTTGCCTTAACAACACTGTTTTAACGTAGCCAAATTTCTCTCACACTATCCTATTATGTTAAGAGGGAGAAATTGCGTAAAGGAGACCATGTTTTTCGTGGGACTCAATCTATAACGAAAAAAATATTTTCTTTAATCTTTTATAAGGAAAATTTCATCATTTTGTAAAGTTGCATGTCAGTATAGGGTTTATGCAGTTTATATCATTTTAGTATTTGATCCGGAAATATTATTATATTATAATATATTCCTCTATTAGTAATAATCCCAAGGCTATTTTTTGTTTAAAATGATACAGGAGACCTAAGAACCGTATCAGTTCAATAATTTGTAAAATATTTTATAATAATTTCAATGGAAAATATTTTAACACTTTCTATTTCAGAAAAATGCTTGCAAACAACAGTAATGTTGACATCTGTGTTGGAGCATTGACTAAGACTAATGTTCCTATTGCATCATGGAACGCATCCGTCGTTGCGTCGACCGAAGTGGGTGATCATGACTTATCTTACTGAACTATGCATGCAGAAAAACCCGATAAGTTTGACGGGTCCAACTTCAAGAGGTGGTAGGAGGAAATGATGTTTTATCTAACCACTCTGAGTTGCGCACGATTCCTGATGGAAGAACCACCAACTCAAGGCTAATACGATGATCATGGTTTTTCTTAGCTATAGAGGAATGGAATCATTCAGACTATTTGTGTAGACATTATCTAATGAATAGTTTATATGATTCATTGTATGATGTATGTAGCAAAATTAAGTCTGCTAAGGAGCTGAGGCATGCCTTGGAACAAAACTATGAGTGATGTCGATAAGAAGAAATTCCTGCTAGTGAATTGTGAGTCACCTGTGTTGACCTAAAGATGATCGATAACAAAGCACGTATGAAACCGGTAATAGATGTAGAACTCCTCCTCGAGAGTATCCATGCCGAGAAGTTGGAACTCACCGAGGCATTTCCGGTAAAGTTACCCTTAACGTGGAATATGTTCAAGGGCTACCTGAAACACAAGGGAAAGGAGATTACCATGGTTGAGTTAATCGAGAGAATCAACGTGCACGAACAATACATGAGTATTGCACAGGGAGTTCCAATCGTCCCCATGAACACAATGTTCTCCGCCAAGGCAAATGTGGTGGAGCATGGGTAGACCTCAACCAGACATGACGTCAAAGGCAAACAAAAGAAGGAAAAATGATTGATTCAGGGTCCTAAGGGTAGTCTCTAGAAGAAGTAGGAATCCCAAGCACAAGGATTTATTGGTTCTTGTTAAAATTGTGGTAAGATTGGCCATAAATCTAATGCTTGTAGGTTTCCTAAGCAAAAGGATACCAACATGATGCAGGGAATCACCGAAGACCTTGATGACATTGACTTGACAACAATTATGCCTGAGGTAAGCATTACTGATTCCATAAAGATGTTCGAGCTTCTATCCAAACTTTGGTGATTTCTAAGTCTCCAGCTCAAGTTTTTGTTAAAGTACGAGTCGAGGTATTATTCAGTTCTATTAAGGGAAATAGTGTGTTTGTTTTGCCTTAACGACACTGTTTTAACGTAGCCAAATTTCTCTCACACTATCCTATTATGTTAAGAGGGGGAAATTGCGTAAAGGAGACCATGTTTTTCGTGGGACTCAATCTATAACGAAAAAAATATTTTCTTTAATCTTTTATAAGGAAAATTTCATCATTTTGTAAAGTTGCATGTCAGTATAGGGTTTATGCAGTTTATATCATTTTAGTATTTGATCCGGAAATATTATTATATTATAATATATTCCTCTATTAGTAATAATCCCAAGGCTATTTTTTGTTTAAAATGATACAGGAGACCTAAGAACCGTATCAGTTCAATAATTTGTAAAATATTTTATAATAATTTCAATGGAAAATATTTTAACACTTTCTATTTCAGAAAAATGCTTGCAAACAACAGTAATGTTGACATCTGTGTTGGAGCATTGACTAAGACTAATGTTCCTATTGCATCATGGAACGCATCCGTCGTTGCGTCGACCGAAGTGGGTGATCATGACTTATCTTACTGAACTATGCATGCAGAAAAACCCGATAAGTTTGACGGGTCCAACTTCAAGAGGTGGTAGGAGGAAATGATGTTTTATCTAACCACTCTGAGTTGCGCACGATTCCTGATGGAAGAACCACCAACTCAAGGCTAATACGATAATCATGGTTTTTCTTAGCTATAGAGGAATGGAATCATTCAGACTATTTGTGTAGACATTATCTAATGAATAGTTTATATGATTCATTGTATGATGTATGTAGCAAAATTAAGTCTGCTAAGGAGCTGAGGCATGCCTTGGAACAAAACTATGAGTGATGTCGATAAGAAGAAATTCCTGCTAGTGAATTGTGAGTCACCTGTGTTGACATAAAGATGATCGATAACAAAGCACGTATGAAACCGGTAATAGATGTAGAACTCCTCCTCGAGAGTATCCATGCCGAGAAGTTGGAACTCACCGAGGCATTTCCGGTAAAGTTACCCTTAACGTGGAATATGTTCAAGGGCTACCTGAAACACAAGGGAAAGGAGATTACCATGGTTGAGTTAATCGAGAGAATCAACGTGCACGAACAATACATGAGTATTGCACAGGGAGTTCCAATCGTCCCCATGAACACAATGTTCTCCGCCAAGGCAAATGTGGTGGAGCATGGGTAGACCTCAACCAGACATGACGTCAAAGGCAAACAAAAGAAGGAAAAATGATTGATTCAGGGTCCTAAGGGTAGTCTCTAGAAGAAGTAGGAATCCCAAGCACAAGGATTTATTGGTTCTTGTTAAAATTGTGGTAAGATTGGCCATAAATCTAATGCTTGTAGGTTTCCTAAGCAAAAGGATACCAACATGATGCAGGGAATCACCGAAGACCTTGATGACATTGACTTGACAACAATTATGCCTGAGGTAAGCATTACTGATTCCATAAAGATGTTCGAGCTTCTATCCAAACTTTGGTGATTTCTAAGTCTCCAGCTCAAGTTTTTGTTAAAGTACGAGTCGAGGTATTATTCAGTTCTATTAAGGGAAATAGTGTGTTTGTTTTGCCTTAACGACACTGTTTTAACGTAGCCAAATTTCTCTCACACTATCCTATTATGTTAAGAGGGGGAAATTGCGTAAAGGAGACCATGTTTTTCGTGGGACTCAATCTATAACGAAAAAAATATTTTCTTTAATCTTTTATAAGGAAAATTTCATCATTTTGTAAAGTTGCATGTCAGTATAGGGTTTATGCAGTTTATATCATTTTAGTATTTGATCCGGAAATATTATTATATTATAATATATTCCTCTATTAGTAATAATCCCAAGGCTATTTTTTGTTTAAAATGATACAGGAGACCTAAGAACCGTATCAGTTCAATAATTTGTAAAATATTTTATAATAATTTCAATGGAAAATATTTTAACACTTTCTATTTCAGAAAAATGCTTGCAAACAACAGTAATGTTGACATCTGTGTTGGAGCATTGACTAAGACTAATGTTCCTATTGCATCATGGAACGCATCCGTCGTTGCGTCGACCGAAGTGGGTGATCATGACTTATCTTACTGAACTATGCATGCAGAAAAACCCGATAAGTTTGACGGGTCCAACTTCAAGAGGTGGTAGGAGGAAATGATGTTTTATCTAACCACTCTGAGTTGCGCACGATTCCTGATGGAAGAACCACCAACTCAAGGCTAATACGATGATCATGGTTTTTCTTAGCTATAGAGGAATGGAATCATTCAGACTATTTGTGTAGACATTATCTAATGAATAGTTTATATGATTCATTGTATGATGTATGTAGCAAAATTAAGTCTGCTAAGGAGCTGAGGCATGCCTTGGAACAAAACTATGAGTGATGTCGATAAGAAGAAATTCCTGCTAGTGAATTGTGAGTCACCTGTGTTGACATAAAGATGATCGATAACAAAGCACGTATGAAACCGGTAATAGATGTAGAACTCCTCCTCGAGAGTATCCATGCCGAGAAGTTGGAACTCACCGAGGCATTTCCGGTAAAGTTACCCTTAACGTGGAATATGTTCAAGGGCTACCTGAAACACAAGGGAAAGGAGATTACCATGGTTGAGTTAATCGAGAGAATCAACGTGCACGAACAATACATGAGTATTGCACAGGGAGTTCCAATCGTCCCCATGAACACAATGTTCTCCGCCAAGGCAAATGTGGTGGAGCATGGGTAGACCTCAACCAGACATGACGTCAAAGGCAAACAAAAGAAGGAAAAATGATTGATTCAGGGTCCTAAGGGTAGTCTCTAGAAGAAGTAGGAATCCCAAGCACAAGGATTTATTGGTTCTTGTTAAAATTGTGGTAAGATTGGCCATAAATCTAATGCTTGTAGGTTTCCTAAGCAAAAGGATACCAACATGATGCAGGGAATCACCGAAGACCTTGATGACATTGACTTGACAACAATTATGCCTGAGGTAAGCATTACTGATTCCATAAAGATGTTCGAGCTTCTATCCAAACTTTGGTGATTTCTAAGTCTCCAGCTCAAGTTTTTGTTAAAGTACGAGTCGAGGTATTATTCAGTTCTATTAAGGGAAATAGTGTGTTTGTTTTGCCTTAACGACACTGTTTTAACGTAGCCAAATTTCTCTCACACTATCCTATTATGTTAAGAGGGGGAAATTGCGTAAAGGAGACCATGTTTTTCGTGGGACTCAATCTATAACGAAAAAAATATTTTCTTTAATCTTTTATAAGGAAAATTTCATCATTTTGTAA
This sequence comes from Chamaenerion angustifolium, assembly GCA_946814005.1. NCBI lineage: Eukaryota > Viridiplantae > Streptophyta > Magnoliopsida > Myrtales > Onagraceae > Chamaenerion > Chamaenerion angustifolium. The sequence goes on along the minus strand of OX328271.1, from coordinate 23,028,777 downwards.
AGTTGCATGTCAGTATAGGGTTTATGCAGTTTATATCATTTTAGTATTTGATCCGGAAATATTATTATATTATAATATATTCCTCTATTAGTAATAATCCCAAGGCTATTTTTTGTTTAAAATGATACAGGAGACCTAAGAACCGTATCAGTTCAATAATTTGTAAAATATTTTATAATAATTTCAATGGAAAATATTTTAACACTTTCTATTTCAGAAAAATGCTTGCAAACAACAGTAATGTTGACATCTGTGTTGGAGCATTGACTAAGACTAATGTTCCTATTGCATCATGGAACGCATCCGTCGTTGCGTCGACCGAAGTGGGTGATCATGACTTATCTTACTGAACTATGCATGCAGAAAAACCCGATAAGTTTGACGGGTCCAACTTCAAGAGGTGGTAGGAGGAAATGATGTTTTATCTAACCACTCTGAGTTGCGCACGATTCCTGATGGAAGAACCACCAACTCAAGGCTAATACGATGATCATGGTTTTTCTTAGCTATAGAGGAATGGAATCATTCAGACTATTTGTGTAGACATTATCTAATGAATAGTTTATATGATTCATTGTATGATGTATGTAGCAAAATTAAGTCTGCTAAGGAGCTGAGGCATGCCTTGGAACAAAACTATGAGTGATGTCGATAAGAAGAAATTCCTGCTAGTGAATTGTGAGTCACCTGTGTTGACATAAAGATGATCGATAACAAAGCACGTATGAAACCGGTAATAGATGTAGAACTCCTCCTCGAGAGTATCCATGCCGAGAAGTTGGAACTCACCGAGGCATTTCCGGTAAAGTTACCCTTAACGTGGAATATGTTCAAGGGCTACCTGAAACACAAGGGAAAGGAGATTACCATGGTTGAGTTAATCGAGAGAATCAACGTGCACGAACAATACATGAGTATTGCACAGGGAGTTCCAATCGTCCCCATGAACACAATGTTCTCCGCCAAGGCAAATGTGGTGGAGCATGGGTAGACCTCAACCAGACATGACGTCAAAGGCAAACAAAAGAAGGAAAAATGATTGATTCAGGGTCCTAAGGGTAGTCTCTAGAAGAAGTAGGAATCCCAAGCACAAGGATTTATTGGTTCTTGTTAAAATTGTGGTAAGATTGGCCATAAATCTAATGCTTGTAGGTTTCCTAAGCAAAAGGATACCAACATGATGCAGGGAATCACCGAAGACCTTGATGACATTGACTTGACAACAATTATGCCTGAGGTAGGCATTACTGATTCCATAAAGATGTTCGAGCTTCTACCCAAACTTTGGTGATTTCTAAGTCTCCAGCTCAAGTTTTTGTTAAAGTACGAGTCGAGGTATTATTCAGTTCTATTAAGGGAAATAGTGTGTTTGTTTTGCCTTAACGACACTGTTTTAACGTAGCCAAATTTCTCTCACACTATCCTATTATGTTAAGAGGGGGAAATTGCGTAAAGGAGACCATGTTTTTCGTGGGACTCAATCTATAACGAAAAAAATATTTTCTTTAATCTTTTATAAGGAAAATTTCATCATTTTGTAAAGTTGCATGTCAGTATAGGGTTTATGCAGTTTATATCATTTTAGTATTTGATCCGGAAATATTATTATATTATAATATATTCCTCTATTAGTAATAATCCCAAGGCTATTTTTTGTTTAAAATGATACAGGAGACCTAAGAACCGTATCAGTTCAATAATTTGTAAAATATTTTATAATAATTTCAATGGAAAATATTTTAACACTTTCTATTTCAGAAAAATGCTTGCAAACAACAGTAATGTTGACATCTGTGTTGGAGCATTGACTAAGACTAATGTTCCTATTGCATCATGGAACGCATCCGTCGTTGCGTCGACCGAAGTGGGTGATCATGACTTATCTTACTGAACTATGCATGCAGAAAAACCCGATAAGTTTGACGGGTCCAACTTCAAGAGGTGGTAGGAGGAAATGATGTTTTAACTAACCACTGCGCACGATTCCTGATGGAAGAACCACCAACTCAAGGCTAATACGATGATCATGGTTTTTCTTAGCTATAGAGGAATGGAATCATTCAGACTATTTGTGTAGACATTATCTAATGAATAGTTTATATGATTCATTGTATGATGTATGTAGCAAAATTAAGTCTGCTAAGGAGCTGAGGCATGCCTTGGAACAAAACTATGAGTGATGTCGATAAGAAGAAATTCCTGCTAGTGAATTGTGAGTCACCTGTGTTGACATAAAGATGATCGATAACAAAGCACGTATGAAACCGGTAATAGATGTAGAACTCCTCCTCGAGAGTATCCATGCCGAGAAGTTGGAACTCACCGAGGCATTTCCGGTAAAGTTACCCTTAACGTGGAATATGTTCAAGGGCTACCTGAAACACAAGGGAAAGGAGATTACCATGGTTGAGTTAATCGAGAGAATCAACGTGCACGAACAATACATGAGTATTGCACAGGGAGTTCCAATCGTCCCCATGAACACAATGTTCTCCGCCAAGGCAAATGTGGTGGAGCATGGGTAGACCTCAACCAGACATGACGTCAAAGGCAAACAAAAGAAGGAAAAATGATTGATTCAGGGTCCTAAGGGTAGTCTCTAGAAGAAGTAGGAATCCCAAGCACAAGGATTTATTGGTTCTTGTTAAAATTGTGGTAAGATTGGCCATAAATCTAATGCTTGTAGGTTTCCTAAGCAAAAGGATACCAACATGATGCAGGGAATCACCGAAGACCTTGATGACATTGACTTGACAACAATTATTCCTGAGGTAGGCATTACTGATTCCATAAAGATGTTCGAGCTTCTACCCAAACTTTGGTGATTTCTAAGTCTCCAGCTCAAGTTTTTGTTAAAGTACGAGTCGAGGTATTATTCAGTTCTATGAAGGGAAATAGTGTGTTTGTTTTGCCTTAACGACACTGTTTTAACGTAGCCAAATTTCTCTCACACTATCCTATTATGTTAAGAGGGGGAAATTGCGTAAAGGAGACCATGTTTTTCGTGGGACTCAATCTATAACGAAAAAAATATTTTCTTTAATCTTTTATAAGGAAAATTTCATCATTTTGTAAAGTTGCATGTCAGTATAGGGTTTATGCAGTTTATATCATTTTAGTATTTGATCCGGAAATATTATTATATTATAATATATTCCTCTATTAGTAATAATCCCAAGGCTATTTTTTGTTTAAAATGATACAGGAGACCTAAGAACCGTATCAGTTCAATAATTTGTAAAATATTTTATAATAATTTCAATGGAAAATATTTTAACACTTTCTATTTCAGAAAAATGCTTGCAAACAACAGTAATGTTGACATCTGTGTTGGAGCATTGACTAAGACTAATGTTCCTATTGCATCATGGAACGCATCCGTCGTTGCGTCGACCGAAGTGGGTGATCATGACTTATCTTACTGAACTATGCATGCAGAAAAACCCGATAAGTTTGACGGGTCCAACTTCAAGAGGTGGTAGGAGGAAATGATGTTTTAACTAACCACTGCGCACGATTCCTGATGGAAGAACCACCAACTCAAGGCTAATACGATGATCATGGTTTTTCTTAGCTATAGAGGAATGGAATCATTCAGACTATTTGTGTAGACATTATCTAATGAATAGTTTATATGATTCATTGTATGATGTATGTAGCAAAATTAAGTCTGCTAAGGAGCTGAGGCATGCCTTGGAACAAAACTATGAGTGATGTCGATAAGAAGAAATTCCTGCTAGTGAATTGTGAGTCACCTGTGTTGACATAAAGATGATCGATAACAAAGCACGTATGAAACCGGTAATAGATGTAGAACTCCTCCTCGAGAGTATCCATGCCGAGAAGTTGGAACTCACCGAGGCATTTCCGGTAAAGTTACCCTTAACGTGGAATATGTTCAAGGGCTACCTGAAACACAAGGGAAAGGAGATTACCATGGTTGAGTTAATCGAGAGAATCAACGTGCACGAACAATACATGAGTATTGCACAGGGAGTTCCAATCGTCCCCATGAACACAATGTTCTCCGCCAAGGCAAATGTGGTGGAGCATGGGTAGACCTCAACCAGACATGACGTCAAAGGCAAACAAAAGAAGGAAAAATGATTGATTCAGGGTCCTAAGGGTAGTCTCTAGAAGAAGTAGGAATCCCAAGCACAAGGATTTATTGGTTCTTGTTAAAATTGTGGTAAGATTGGCCATAAATCTAATGCTTGTAGGTTTCCTAAGCAAAAGGATACCAACATGATGCAGGGAATCACCGAAGACCTTGATGACATTGACTTGACAACAATTATTCCTGAGGTAGGCATTACTGATTCCATAAAGATGTTCGAGCTTCTACCCAAACTTTGGTGATTTCTAAGTCTCCAGCTCAAGTTTTTGTTAAAGTACGAGTCGAGGTATTATTCAGTTCTATTAAGGGAAATAGTGTGTTTGTTTTGCCTTAACGACACTGTTTTAACGTAGCCAAATTTCTCTCACACTATCCTATTATGTTAAGAGGGGGAAATTGCGTAAAGGAGACCATGTTTTTCGTGGGACTCAATCTATAACGAAAAAAATATTTTCTTTAATCTTTTATAAGGAAAATTTCATCATTTTGTAAAGTTGCATGTCAGTATAGGGTTTATGCAGTTTATATCATTTTAGTATTTGATCCGGAAATATTATTATATTATAATATATTCCTCTATTAGTAATAATCCCAAGGCTATTTTTTGTTTAAAATGATACAGGAGACCTAAGAACCGTATCAGTTCAATAATTTGTAAAATATTTTATAATAATTTCAATGGAAAATATTTTAACACTTTCTATTTCAGAAAAATGCTTGCAAACAACAGTAATGTTGACATCTGTGTTGGAGCATTGACTAAGACTAATGTTCCTATTGCATCATGGAACGCATCCGTCGTTGCGTCGACCGAAGTGGGTGATCATGACTTATCTTACTGAACTATGCATGCAGAAAAACCCGATAAGTTTGACGGGTCCAACTTCAAGAGGTGGTAGGAGGAAATGATGTTTTAACTAACCACTCTGAGTTGCGCACGATTCCTGATGGAAGAACCACCAACTCAAGGCTAATACGATGATCATGGTTTTTCTTAGCTATAGAGGAATGGAATCATTCAGACTATTTGTGTAGACATTATCTAATGAATAGTTTATATGATTCATTGTATGATGTATGTAGCAAAATTAAGTCTGCTAAGGAGCTGAGGCATGCCTTGGAACAAAACTATGAGTGATGTCGATAAGAAGAAATTCCTGCTAGTGAATTGTGAGTCACCTGTGTTGACATAAAGATGATCGATAACAAAGCACGTATGAAACCGGTAATAGATGTAGAACTCCTCCTCGAGAGTATCCATGCCGAGAAGTTGGAACTCACCGAGGCATTTCCGGTAAAGTTACCCTTAACGTGGAATATGTTCAAGGGCTACCTGAAACACAAGGGAAAGGAGATTACCATGGTTGAGTTAATCGAGAGAATCAACGTGCACGAACAATACATGAGTATTGCACAGGGAGTTCCAATCGTCCCCATGAACACAATGTTCTCCGCCAAGGCAAATGTGGTGGAGCATGGGCAGACCTCAACCAGACATGACGTCAAAGGCAAACAAAAGAAGGAAAAATGATTGATTCAGGGTCCTAAGGGTAGTCTCTAGAAGAAGTAGGAATCCCAAGCACAAGGATTTATTGGTTCTTGTTAAAATTGTGGTAAGATTGGCCATAAATCTAATGCTTGTAGGTTTCCTAAGCAAAAGGATACCAACATGATGCAGGGAATCACCGAAGACCTTGATGACATTGACTTGACAACAATTATGCCTGAGGTAGGCATTACTGATTCCATAAAGATGTTCGAGCTTCTACCCAAACTTTGGTGATTTCTAAGTCTCCAGCTCAAGTTTTTGTTAAAGTACGAGTCGAGGTATTATTCAGTTCTATTAAGGGAAATAGTGTGTTTGTTTTGCCTTAACGACACTGTTTTAACGTAGCCAAATTTCTCTCACACTATCCTATTATGTTAAGAGGGGGAAATTGCGTAAAGGAGACCATGTTTTTCGTGGGACTCAATCTATAACGAAAAAAATATTTTCTTTAATCTTTTATAAGGAAAATTTCATCATTTTGTAAAGTTGCATGTCAGTATAGGGTTTATGCAGTTTATATCATTTTAGTATTTGATCCGGAAATATTATTATATTATAATATATTCCTCTATTAGTAATAATCCCAAGGCTATTTTTTGTTTAAAATGATACAGGAGACCTAAGAACCGTATCAGTTCAATAATTTGTAAAATATTTTATAATAATTTCAATGGAAAATATTTTAACACTTTCTATTTCAGAAAAATGCTTGCAAACAACAGTAATGTTGACATCTGTGTTGGAGCATTGACTAAGACTAATGTTCCTATTGCATCATGGAACGCATCCGTCGTTGCGTCGACCGATGTGGGTGATCATGACTTATCTTACTGAACTATGCATGCAGAAAAACCCGATAAGTTTGACGGGTCCAACTTCAAGAGGTGGTAGGAGGAAATGATGTTTTATCTAACCACTCTGAGTTGCGCACGATTCCTGATGGAAGAACCACCAACTCAGGGCTAATACGATGATCATGGTTTTTCTTAGCTATAGAGGAATGGAATCATTCAGACTATTTGTGTAGACATTATCTAATGAATAGTTTATATGATTCATTGTATGATGTATGTAGCAAAATTAAGTCTGCTAAGGAGCTGAGGCATGCCTTGGAACAAAACTATGAGTGATGTCGATAAGAAGAAATTCCTGCTAGTGAATTGTGAGTCACCTGTGTTGACTTAAAGATGATCGATAACAAAGCACGTATGAAACCGGTAATAGATGTAGAACTCCTCCTCGAGAGTATCCATGCCGAGAAGTTGGAACTCACCGAGGCATTTCCGGTAAAGTTACCCTTAACGTGGAATATGTTCAAGGGCTACCTGAAACACAAGGGAAAGGAGATTACCATGGTTGAGTTAATCGAGAGAATCAACGTGCACGAACAATACATGAGTATTGCACAGGGAGTTCCAATCGTCCCCATGAACACAATGTTCTCCGCCAAGGCAAATGTGGTGGAGCATGGGCAGACCTCAACCAGACATGACGTTAAAGGCAAACAAAAGAAGGAAAAATGATTGATTCAGGGTCCTAAGGGTAGTCTCTAGAAGAAGTAGGAATCCCAAGCACAAGGATTTATTGGTTCTTTATAAAATTGTGGTAAGATTGGCCATAAATCTAATGCTTGTAGGTTTCCTAAGCAAAAGGATACCAACATGATGCAGGGAATCACCGAAGACCTTGATGACATTGACTTGACAACAATTGTGCCTGAGGTAAGCATTACTGATTCCATAAAGATGTTCGAGCTTCTATCCAAACTTTGGTGATTTCTAAGTCTCCAGCTCAAGTTTTTGTTAAAGTACGAGTCGAGGTATTATTCAGTTCTATTAAGGGAAATAGTGTGTTTGTTTTGCCTTAACGACACTGTTTTAACGTAGCCAAATTTCTCTCACACTATCCTATTATGTTAAGAGGGGGAAATTGCGTAAAGGAGACCATGTTTTTCGTGGGACTCAATCTATAACGAAAAAAATATTTTCTTTAATCTTTTATAAGGAAAATTTCATCATTTTGTAAAGTTGCATGTCAGTATAGGGTTTATGCAGTTTATATCATTTTAGTATTTGATCCGGAAATATTATTATATTATAATATATTCCTCTATTAGTAATAATCCCAAGGCTATTTTTTGTTTAAAATGATACAGGAGACCTAAGAACCGTATCAGTTCAATAATTTGTAAAATATTTTATAATAATTTCAATGGAAAATATTTTAACACTTTCTATTTCAGAAAAATGCTTGCAAACAACAGTAATGTTGACATCTGTGTTGGAGCATTGACTAAGACTAATGTTCCTATTGCATCATGGAACGCATCCGTCGTTGCGTCGACCGAAGTGGGTGATCATGACTTATCTTACTGAACTATGCATGCAGAAAAACCCGATAAGTTTGACGGGTCCAACTTCAAGAGGTGGTAGGAGGAAATGATGTTTTATCTAACCACTCTGAGTTGCGCACGATTCCTGATGGAAGAACCACCAACTCAGGGCTAATACGTTATTCATGGTTTTTCTTAGCTATAGAAGAATGGAATCATTCAGACTATTTGTGTAGACATTATCTAATGAATAGTTTATATGATTCATTGTATGATGTATGTAGCAAAATTAAGTTTGCTAAGGAGCAAAGGCATGCCTTGGAACAAAACTATGAGTGATGTCGATAAGAAGAAATTCCTGCTAGTGAATTGTGAGTCACCTGTGTTGACTTAAAGATGATCGATAACAAAGCACGTATGAAACCGGTAATAGATGTAGAACTCCTCCTCGAGAGTATCCATGCCGAGAAGTTGGAACTCACCGAGGCATTTCCGGTAAAGTTACCCTTAACGTGGAATATGTTCAAGGGCTACCTGAAACACAAGGGAAAGGAGATTACCATGGTTGAGTTAATCGAGAGAATCAACGTGCATGAACAATACATGAGTATTGCACAGGGAGTTCCAATCGTCCCCATGAACACAATGTTCTCCGCCAAGGCAAATGTGGTGGAGCATGGGCAGACCTCAACCAGACATGACGTTAAAGGCAAACAAAAGAAGGAAAAATGATTGATTCAGGGTCCTAAGGGTAGTCTCTAGAAGAAGTAGGAATCCCAAGCACAAGGATTTATTGGTTCTTTATAAAATTGTGGTAAGATTGGCCATAAATCTAATGCTTGTAGGTTTCCTAAGCAAAAGGATACCAACATGATGCAGGGAATCACCGAAGACCTTGATGACATTGACTTGACAACAATTGTGCCTGAGGTAAGCATTACTGATTCCATAAAGATGTTCGAGCTTCTATCCAAACTTTGGTGATTTCTAAGTCTCCAGCTCAAGTTTTTGTTAAAGTACGAGTCGAGGTATTATTCAGTTCTATTAAGGGAAATAGTGTGTTTGTTTTGCCTTAACGACACTGTTTTAACGTAGCCAAATTTCTCTCACACTATCCTATTATGTTAAGAGGGGGAAATTGCGTAAAGGAGACCATGTTTTTCGTGGGACTCAATCTATAACGAAAAAAATATTTTCTTTAATCTTTTATAAGGAAAATTTCATCATTTTGTAAAGTTGCATGTCAGTATAGGGTTTATGCAGTTTATATCATTTTAGTATTTGATCCGGAAATATTATTATATTATAATATATTCCTCTATTAGTAATAATCCCAAGGCTATTTTTTGTTTAAAATGATACAGGAGACCTAAGAACCGTATCAGTTCAATAATTTGTAAAATATTTTATAATAATTTCAATGGAAAATATTTTAACACTTTCTATTTCAGAAAAATGCTTGCAAACAACAGTAATGTTGACATCTGTGTTGGAGCATTGACTAAGACTAATGTTCCTATTGCATCATGGAACGCATCCGTCGTTGCGTCGACCGAAGTGGGTGATCATGACTTATCTTACTGAACTATGCATGCAAAAAACCCCGATAAGTTTGACGGGTCCAACTTCAAGAGGTGGTAGGAGGAAATGATGTTTTATCTAACCACTCTGAGTTGCGCACGATTCCTGATGGAAGAATCACCAACTCAGGGCTAATACGATGATCATGGTTTTTTCTTAGCTATAGAAGCATGGAATCATTCAGACTATTTGTGTAGACATTATGTAGTGAATAGTTTATATGATTCATTGTATGATGTATGTAGCAAAATTAAGTCTGCTAAGGAGCTGAGGCATGCCTTGGAACAAAACTATGAGTGATGTCGATAAGAAGAAATTCCTGCTAGTGAATTGTGAGTCACCTGTGTTGACTTAAAGATGATCGATAACAAAGCACGTATGAAACCGGTAATAGATGTAGAACTCCTCCTCGAGAGTATCCATGCCGAGAAGTTGGAACTCACCGAGGCATTTCCGGTAAAGTTACCCTTAACGTGGAATATGTTCAAGGGCTACCTGAAACACAAGGGAAAGGAGATTACCATGGTTGAGTTAATCGAGAGAATCAACGTGCACGAACAATACATGAGTATTGCACAGGGAGTTCCAATCGTCCCCATGAACACAATGTTCTCCGCCAAGGCAAATGTGGTGGAGCATGGGCAGACCTCAACCAGACATGACGTCAAAGGCAAACAAAAGAAGGAAAAATGATTGATTCAGGGTCCTAAGGGTAGTCTCTAGAAGAAGTAGGAATCCCAAGCACAAGGATTTATTGGTTCTTTATAAAATTGTGGTAAGATTGGCCATAAATCTAATGCTTGTAGGTTTCCTAAGCAAAAGGATACCAACATGATGCAGGGAATCACCGAAGACCTTGATGACATTGACTTGACAACAATTGTGCCTGAGGTAAGCATTACTGATTCCATCAAGATGTTCGAGCTTCTATCCAAACTTTGGTGATTTCTAAGTCTCCAGCTCAAGTTTTTGTTAAAGTACGAGTCGAGGTATTATTCAGTTCTATTAAGGGAAATAGTGTGTTTGTTTTGCCTTAACGACACTGTTTTAACGTAGCCAAATTTCTCTCACACTATCCTATTATGTTAAGAGGGGGAAATTGCGTAAAGGAGACCATGTTTTTCGTGGGACTCAATCTATAACGAAAAAAATATTTTCTTTAATCTTTTATAAGGAAAATTTCATCATTTTGTAAAGTTGCATGTCAGTATAGGGTTTATGCAGTTTATATCATTTTAGTATTTGATCCGGAAATATTATTATATTATAATATATTCCTCTATTAGTAATAATCCCAAGGCTATTTTTTGTTTAAAATGATACAGGAGACCTAAGAACCGTATCAGTTCAATAATTTGTAAAATATTTTATAATAATTTCAATGGAAAATATTTTAACACTTTCTATTTCAGAAAAATGCTTGCAAACAACAGTAATGTTGACATCTGTGTTGGAGCATTGACTAAGACTAATGTTCCTATTGCATCATGGAACGCATCCGTCGTTGCGTCGACCGAAGTGGGTGATCATGACTTATCTTACTGAACTATGCATGCAAAAAACCCCGATAAGTTTGACGGGTCCAACTTCAAGAGGTGGTAGGAGGAAATGATGTTTTATCTAACCACTCTGAGTTGCGCACGATTCCTGATGGAAGAATCACCAACTCAGGGCTAATACGATGATCATGGTTTTTTCTTAGCTATAGAAGCATGGAATCATTCAGACTATTTGTGTAGACATTATGTAGTGAATAGTTTATATGATTCATTGTATGATGTATGTAGCAAAATTAAGTCTGCTAAGGAGCTGAGGCATGCCTTGGAACAAAACTATGAGTGATGTCGATAAGAAGAAATTCCTGCTAGTGAATTGTGAGTCACCTGTGTTGACTTAAAGATGATCGATAACAAAGCACGTATGAAACCGGTAATAGATGTAGAACTCCTCCTCGAGAGTATCCATGCCGAGAAGTTGGAACTCACCGAGGCATTTCCGGTAAAGTTACCCTTAACGTGGAATATGTTCAAGGGCTACCTGAAACACAAGGGAAAGGAGATTACCATGGTTGAGTTAATCGAGAGAATCAACGTGCACGAACAATACATGAGTATTGCACAGGGAGTTCCAATCGTCCCCATGAACACAATGTTCTCCGCCAAGGCAAATGTGGTGGAGCATGGGCAGACCTCAACCAGACATGACGTCAAAGGCAAACAAAAGAAGGAAAAATGATTGATTCAGGGTCCTAAGGGTAGTCTCTAGAAGAAGTAGGAATCCCAAGCACAAGGATTTATTGGTTCTTTATAAAATTGTGGTAAGATTGGCCATAAATCTAATGCTTGTAGGTTTCCTAAGCAAAAGGATACCAACATGATGCAGGGAATCACCGAAGACCTTGATGACATTGACTTGACAACAATTGTGCCTGAGGTAAGCATTACTGATTCCATCAAGATGTTCGAGCTTCTATCCAAACTTTGGTGATTTCTAAGTCTCCAGCTCATGTTTTTGTTAAAGTACGAGTCGAGGTATTATTCAGTTCTATTAAGGGAAATAGTGTGTTTGTTTTGCCTTAACGACACTGTTTTAACGTAGCCAAATTTCTCTCACACTATCCTATTATGTTAAGAGGGGGAAATTGCGTAAAGGAGACCATGTTTTTCGTGGGACTCAATCTATAACGAAAAAAATATTTTCTTTAATCTTTTATAAGGAAAATTTCATCATTTTGTAAAGTTGCATGTCAGTATAGGGTTTATGCAGTTTATATCATTTTAGTATTTGATCCGGAAATATTATTATATTATAATATATTCCTCTATTAGTAATAATCCCAAGGCTATTTTTTGTTTAAAATGATACAGGAGACCTAAGAACCGTATCAGTTCAATAATTTGTAAAATATTTTATAATAATTTCAATGGAAAATATTTTAACACTTTCTATTTCAGAAAAATGCTTGCAAACAACAGTAATGTTGACATCTGTGTTGGAGCATTGACTAAGACTAATGTTCCTATTGCATCATGGAACGCATCCGTCGTTGCGTCGACCGAAGTGGGTGATCATGACTTATCTTACTGAACTATGCATGCAAAAAACCCCGATAAGTTTGACGGGTCCAACTTCAAGAGGTGGTAGGAGGAAATGATGTTTTATCTAACCACTCTGAGTTGCGCACGATTCCTGATGGAAGAATCACCAACTCAGGGCTAATACGATGATCATGGTTTTTTCTTAGCTATAGAAGCATGGAATCATTCAGACTATTTGTGTAGACATTATGTAATGAATAGTTTATATGATTCATTGTATGATGTATGTAGCAAAATTAAGTCTGCTAAGGAGCTGAGGCATGCCTTGGAACAAAACTATGAGTGATGTCGATAAGAAGAAATTCCTGCTAGTGAATTGTGAGTCACCTGTGTTGACTTAAAGATGATCGATAACAAAGCACGTATGAAACCGGTAATAGATGTAGAACTCCTCCTCGAGAGTATCCATGCCGAGAAGTTGGAACTCACCGAGGCATTTCCGGTAAAGTTACCCTTAACGTGGAATATGTTCAAGGGCTACCTGAAACACAAGGGAAAGGAGATTACCATGGTTGAGTTAATCGAGAGAATCAACGTGCACGAACAATACATGAGTATTGCACAGGGAGTTCCAATCGTCCCCATGAACACAATGTTCTCCGCCAAGGCAAATGTGGTGGAGCATGGGCAGACCTCAACCAGACATGACGTTAAAGGCAAACAAAAGAAGGAAAAATGATTGATTCAGGGTCCTAAGGGTAGTCTCTAGAAGAAGTAGGAATCCCAAGCACAAGGATTTATTGGTTCTTTATAAAATTGTGGTAAGATTGGCCATAAATCTAATGCTTGTAGGTTTCCTAAGCAAAAGGATACCAACATGATGCAGGGAATCACCGAAGACCTTGATGACATTGACTTGACAACAATTGTGCCTGAGGTAAGCATTACTGATTCCATCAAGATGTTCGAGCTTCTATCCAAACTTTGGTGATTTCTAAGTCTCCAGCTCATGTTTTTGTTAAAGTACGAGTCGAGGTATTATTCAGTTCTATTAAGGGAAATAGTGTGTTTGTTTTGCCTTAACGACACTGTTTTAACGTAGCCAAATTTCTCTCACACTATCCTATTATGTTAAGAGGGGGAAATTGCGTAAAGGAGACCATGTTTTTCGTGGGACTCAATCTATAACGAAAAAAATATTTTCTTTAATCTTTTATAAGGAAAATTTCATCATTTTGTAAAGTTGCATGTCAGTATAGGGTTTATGCAGTTTATATCATTTTAGTATTTGATCCGGAAATATTATTATATTATAATATATTCCTCTATTAGTAATAATCCCAAGGCTATTTTTTGTTTAAAATGATACAGGAGACCTAAGAACCGTATCAGTTCAATAATTTGTAAAATATTTTATAATAATTTCAATGGAAAATATTTTAACACTTTCTATTTCAGAAAAATGCTTGCAAACAACAGTAATGTTGACATCTGTGTTGGAGCATTGACTAAGACTAATGTTCCTATTGCATCATGGAACGCATCCGTCGTTGCGTCGACCGAAGTGGGTGATCATGACTTATCTTACTGAACTATGCATGCAAAAAACCCCGATAAGTTTGACGGGTCCAACTTCAAGAGGTGGTAGGAGGAAATGATGTTTTATCTAACCACTCTGAGTTGCGCACGATTCCTGATGGAAGAATCACCAACTCAGGGCTAATACGATGATCATGGTTTTTTCTTAGCTATAGAAGCATGGAATCATTCAGACTATTTGTGTAGACATTATGTAATGAATAGTTTATATGATTCATTGTATGATGTATGTAGCAAAATTAAGTCTGCTAAGGAGCTGAGGCATGCCTTGGAACAAAACTATGAGTGATGTCGATAAGAAGAAATTCCTGCTAGTGAATTGTGAGTCACCTGTGTTGACTTAAAGATGATCGATAACAAAGCACGTATGAAACCGGTAATAGATGTAGAACTCCTCCTCGAGAGTATCCATGCCGAGAAGTTGGAACTCACCGAGGCATTTCCGGTAAAGTTACCCTTAACGTGGAATATGTTCAAGGGCTACCTGAAACACAAGGGAAAGGAGATTACCATGGTTGAGTTAATCGAGAGAATCAACGTGCACGAACAATACATGAGTATTGCACAGGGAGTTCCAATCGTCCCCATGAACACAATGTTCTCCGCCAAGGCAAATGTGGTGGAGCATGGGCAGACCTCAACCAGACATGACGTTAAAGGCAAACAAAAGAAGGAAAAATGATTGATTCAGGGTCCTAAGGGTAGTCTCTAGAAGAAGTAGGAATCCCAAGCACAAGGATTTATTGGTTCTTTATAAAATTGTGGTAAGATTGGCCATAAATCTAATGCTTGTAGGTTTCCTAAGCAAAAGGATACCAACATGATGCAGGGAATCACCGAAGACCTTGATGACATTGACTTGACAACAATTGTGCCTGAGGTAAGCATTACTGATTCCATCAAGATGTTCGAGCTTCTATCCAAACTTTGGTGATTTCTAAGTCTCCAGCTCATGTTTTTGTTAAAGTACGAGTCGAGGTATTATTCAGTTCTATTAAGGGAAATAGTGTGTTTGTTTTGCCTTAACGACACTGTTTTAACGTAGCCAAATTTCTCTCACACTATCCTATTATGTTAAGAGGGGGAAATTGCGTAAAGGAGACCATGTTTTTCGTGGGACTCAATCTATAACGAAAAAAATATTTTCGTTAATCTTTTATAAGGAAAATTTCATCATTTTGTAAAGTTGCATGTCAGTATAGGGTTTATGCAGTTTATATCATTTTAGTATTTGATCCGGAAATATTATTATATTATAATATATTCCTCTATTAGTAATAATCCCAAGGCTATTTTTTGTTTAAAATGATACAGGAGACCTAAGAACCGTATCAGTTCAATAATTTGTAAAATATTTTATAATAATTTCAATGGAAAATATTTTAACACTTTCTATTTCAGAAAAATGCTTGCAAACAACAGTAATGTTGACATCTGTGTTGGAGCATTGACTAAGACTAATGTTCCTATTGCATCATGGAACGCATCCGTCGTTGCGTCGACCGAAGTGGGTGATCATGACTTATCTTACTGAACTATGCATGCAAAAAACCCCGATAAGTTTGACGGGTCCAACTTCAAGAGGTGGTAGGAGGAAATGATGTTTTATCTAACCACTCTGAGTTGCGCACGATTCCTGATGGAAGAATCACCAACTCAGGGCTAATACGATGATCATGGTTTTTTCTTAGCTATAGAAGCATGGAATCATTCAGACTATTTGTGTAGACATTATGTAATGAATAGTTTATATGATTCATTGTATGATGTATGTAGCAAAATTAAGTCTGCTAAGGAGCTGAGGCATGCCTTGGAACAAAACTATGAGTGATGTCGATAAGAAGAAATTCCTGCTAGTGAATTGTGAGTCACCTGTGTTGACTTAAAGATGATCGATAACAAAGCACGTATGAAACCGGTAATAGATGTAGAACTCCTCCTCGAGAGTATCCATGCCGAGAAGTTGGAACTCACCGAGGCATTTCCGGTAAAGTTACCGTTAACGTGGAATATGTTCAAGGGCTACCTGAAACACAAGGGAAAGGAGATTACCATGGTTGAGTTAATCGAGAGAATCAACGTGCACGAACAATACATGAGTATTGCACAGGGAGTTCCAATCGTCCCCATGAACACAATGTTCTCCGCCAAGGCAAATGTGGTGGAGCATGGGCAGACCTCAACCAGACATGACGTCAAAGGCAAACAAAAGAAGGAAAAATGATTGATTCAGGGTCCTAAGGGTAGTCTCTAGAAGAAGTAGGAATCCCAAGCACAAGGATTTATTGGTTCTTTATAAAATTGTGGTAAGATTGGCCATAAATCTAATGCTTGTAGGTTTCCTAAGCAAAAGGATACCAACATGATGCAGGGAATCACCGAAGACCTTGATGACATTGACTTGACAACAATTGTGCCTGAGGTAAGAATTACTGATTCCATAAAGATGTTCGAGCTTCTATCCAAACTTTGGTGATTTCTAAGTCTCCAGCTCATGTTTTTGTTAAAGTACGAGTCGAGGTATTATTCAGTTCTATTAAGGGAAATAGTGTGTTTGTTTTGCCTTAACGACACTGTTTTAACGTAGCCAAATTTCTCTCACACTATCCTATTATGTTAAGAGGGGGAAATTGCGTAAAGGAGACCATGTTTTTCGTGGGACTCAATCTATAACGAAAAAAATATTTTCGTTAATCTTTTATAAGGAAAATTTCATCATTTTGTAAAGTTGCATGTCAGTATAGGGTTTATGCAGTTTATATCATTTTAGTATTTGATCCGGAAATATTATTATATTATAATATATTCCTCTATTAGTAATAATCCCAAGGCTATTTTTTGTTTAAAATGATACAGGAGACCTAAGAACCGTATCAGTTCAATAATTTGTAAAATATTTTATAATAATTTCAATGGAAAATATTTTAACACTTTCTATTTCAGAAAAATGCTTGCAAACAACAGTAATGTTGACATCTGTGTTGGAGCATTGAGTAAGACTAATGTTCCTATTGCATCATGGAACGCATCCGTCGTTGCGTCGACCGAAGTGGGTGATCATGACTTATCTTACTGAACTATGCATGCAGAAAACCCCGATAAGTTTGACGGGTCCAACTTCAAGAGGTGGTAGGAGGAAATGATGTTTTATCTAACCACTCTGAGTTGCGCACGATTCTTGATGGAAGAACCACCAACTCAGGGCTAATACGATGATCATGGTTTTTCTTAGCTATAGAAGAATGGAATCATTCAGACTATTTGTGTAGACATTATCTAATGAATAGTTTATATGATTCATTGTATGATGTATGTAGCAAAATTAAGTCTGCTAAGGAGCAAAGGCATGTCTTGGAACAAAACTATGAGTGATGTCGATAAGAAGAAATTCCTGCTAGTGAATTGTGAGTCACCTGTGTTGACTTAAAGATGATCGATAACAAAGCACGTATGAAACCGGTAATAGATGTAGAACTCCTCCTCGAGAGTATCCATGCCGAGAAGTTGGAACTCACCGAGGCATTTCCGGTAAAGTTACCCTTAACGTGGAATATGTTCAAGGGCTACCTGAAACACAAGGGAAAGGAGATTACCATGGTTGAGTAAATCGAGAGAATCAACGTGCACGAACAATACATGAGTATTGCACAGGGAGTTCCAATCGTCCCCATGAACATAATGTTCTCCGCCAAGGCAAATGTGGTGGAGCATGGGCAGACCTCAACCAGACATGACGTCAAAGGCAAACAAAAGAAGGAAAAATGATTGATTCAGGGTCCTAAGGGTAGTCTCTAGAAGAAGTAGGAATCCCAACCACAAGGATTTATTGGTTCTTGTTAAAATTGTGGTAAGATTGGCCATAAATCTAATTCTTGTAGGTTTCCTAAGCAAAAGGATACCAACATGATGCAGGGAATCACCTAAGACCTTGATGACATTGACTTGACAACAATTGTGCCTGAGGTAAGCATTACTGATTCCATAAAGATGTTCGAGCTTCTATCCAAACTTTGGTGATTTCTAAGTCTCCAGCTCAAATTTTTGTTAAAGTACGAGTCGAGGTATTATTCAGTTTGATTAAGGGAAATAGTGTGTTTGTTTTGCCTTAACGACACTGTTTTAACGTAGCCAAATTTCTCTCACACTATCCTATTATGTTAAGAGGGGGAATTTGCGTAAAGGAGACCATGTTTTTCGTGGGACTCAATCTATAACGAAAAAAATATTTTCTTTAACCTTTTATAAGGACAATTTCATCATTTTGTAAAGTTGCATGTCAGTATAGGGTTTATGCAGTTTATATCATTTTAGTATTTGATCCGTAAATATTATTATATTATAATATATTCCTCTATTAGTAATAATCCCAAGGCTATTTTTTGTTTAAAATGATACAGGAGACCTAAGAACCGTATCAGTTCAATAATTTGTAAAATATTTTGTAATAATTTCAATGGAAAATATTTTAACACTTTCTATTTCAGAAAAATGCTTGCAAACAACAGTAATGTTGACATCTGTGTTGGAGCATTGACTAAGACTAATGTTACTATTGCATCATGGAACGCATCCGTCGTTGCGTCGACCGAAGTGGGTGATCATGACTTATCTTACTGAACTATGCATGCAGAAAAACCCGATAAGTTTGACGGGTCCAACTTCAAGAGGTGGTAGGAGGAAATGATGTTTTATCTAACCACTCTGAGTTGCGCACGATTCCTGATGGAAGAACCACCAACTCAGGGCTAATACGATGATCATGGTTTTTTCTTAGCTATAGAAGCATGGAATCATTCAGACTATTTGTGTAGACATTATGTAATGAATAGTTTATATGATTCATTGTATGATGTATGTAGCAAAATTAAGTCTGCTAAGGAGCTGAGGCATGCCTTGGAACAAAACTATGAGTGATGTCGATAAGAAGAAATTCCTGCTAGTGAATTGTGAGTCACCTGTGTTGACTTAAAGATGATCGATAACAAAGCACGTATGAAATCGGTAATAGATGTAGAACTCCTCCTCGAGAGTATCCATGCCGAGAAGTTGGAACTCACCGAGGCATTTCCGGTAAAGTTACCCTTAACGTGGAATATGTTTAAGGGCTACCTGAAACACAAGGAAAGGAGATTACCATGGTTGAGTTAATCGAGAGAATCAACGTGCACGAATAATACATGAGTATTGCACAGGGAGTTCCAATCGTCCCCATGAACACAATGTTCTCCGCCAAGGCAAATGTGGTGGAGCATGGGCAGACCTCAACCAGACATGACGTCAAAGGCAAACAAAAGAAGGAAAAATGATTGATTCAGGGTCCTAAGGGTAGTGTCTAGAAGAAGTAGGAATCCCAACCACAAGGATTTATTGGTTCTTGTTAAAATTGTGGTAAGATTGGCCATAAATCTAATGCTTGTAGGTTTCCTAAGCAAAAGGATACCAACATGATGCAGGGAATCACCGAAGACCTTGATGACATTGACTTGACAACAATTGTGTCTGAGGTAAGCATCACTGATTCCATACAGATGTTCGAGCTTCTATCCAAACTTTGGTGATTTCTAAGTCTCCAGCTCAAATTTTTGTTAAAGTACGAGTCGAGGTATTATTCAGTTTGATTAAGGGAAATAGTGTGTTTGTTTTGCCTTAACGACACTGTTTTAACGTAGCCAAATTTCTCTCACACTATCCTATTATGTTAAGAGGGGGAAATTGCGTAAAGGAGACCATGTTTTTCGTGGGACTCAATCTATAACGAAAAAAATATTTTCTTTAACCTTTTATAAGGACAATTTTATCATTTTGTAAAGTTGCATGTCAGTATAGGGTTTATGCAGTTTATATCATTTTAGTATTTGATCCGGAAATATTATTATATTATAATATATTCCTCTATTAGTAATAATCCCAAGGCTATTTTTTGTTTAAATTGATACAGGGGACCTAAGAACCGTATCAGTTCAATAATTTGTAAAATATTTTATAATAATTTCAATGGAAAATATTTTAACACTTTCTATTTCAGAAAAATGCTTGCAAACAACAGTAATGTTGACATCTGTGTTGGAGAATTGACTAAGACTAATGTTCCTATTGCATCATGGAACGCACCCGTCGTTGCGTCGACCGAAGTGGGTGATCATGACTTATCTTATTGAACTATGCATGCAGAAAAACCCGATAAGTTTGACGGGTCCAACTTCAAGAGGTGGAAGGAGGAAATGATGTTTTATCTAACCACTCTGAGTTGCGCACGATTCCTGATGGAAGAATCACCAACTCAGGGCTAATACGATGATCATGGTTTTTTCTTAGCTATAGAAGCATGGAATCATTCAGACTATTTGTGTAGACATTATGTAATGAATAGTTTATATGATTCATTGTATGATGTATGTAGCAAAATTAAGTCTGCTAAGGAGCTGAGGCATGCCTTGGAACAAATCTATGAGTCTGAGGATGTCGATAAGAAGAAATTCCTGCTAGTGAATTGTGAGTCACCTGTGTTGACTTAAAGATGATCGATAACAAAGCACGTATGAAACCGGTAATAGATGTAGAACTCTTCCTCAAGAGTATCCATGCCGAGAAGTTGGAACTCACCGAGGCATTTCCGGTAAAGTTACCCTTAACGTGGAATATGTTCAAGGGCTACCTGAAACACAAGGGAAAGGAGATTACCATGGTTGAGTTAATCAAGAGAATGAACGTGCACGAACAATACATGAGTATTGCACAGGGAGTTCCAATCGTCCCCAAGAACACAATGTTCTCCGCCAAGGCAAATGTGGTGGAGCATGGGCAGACCTCAACCAGACATGACGTCAAAGGAAAACAAAAGAAGCAAAAATGATTGATTCAGGGTCCTAAGGGTAGTGTCTAGAAGAAGTAGGAATCCCAACCACAAGGATTTATTGGTTCTTGTTAAAATTGTGGTAAGATTGGCCATAAATCTAATGCTTGTAGGTTTCCTAAGCAAAAGGATACCAACCTGATGCAGGGAATCACCGAAGACCTTAATGAAATTGAATTGACAACAATTGTGCCTGAGGTAAGCATCACTGATTTCATAAAGATGTTCAAGCTTCTATCCAAACTTTGGTGATTTATAAGTCTCCAGCTCAAATTTTTGTTAAAGTACGAGTCAAGGTATTATTCAGTTCGATTAAGGGAAATAGTGTGTTTGTTTTGCCTTAACGACACTATTTTAACGTAGCCAAATTTCTCTCACACTATCCTATTATGTTAAGAGGGTGAAATTGCCTAAAGGAGACCATGTTTTTCGTGGGACTCAATCTATAACGAAAAAAATATTTTTTTAAATCTTTTATAAGGATAATATCATCATTTTGTAAAGTTGCAGGTCAGTATAGGGTTTATGCAGTTTATATCATTTTAGTATCTGATCCGGAAATATTATTATATTATAATATATTCCTCTATTAGTAATTATCCCAAGGCTATTTTTTGTTTAAAATGATACAGGAGACCAAAGAACCGTATCAGTTCAATAATTTGTAAAATATTTTATAATAATTTCAATGGAAAATATTTTAACACTTTCTGTTTCAGAAAAATGCTTGCAAACAACAGTAATGTTGACATTTGTGTTGGAGCATTGACTAAGACTAATGTTCCTATTGCATCATGGAACGCATCCGTCGTTGCGTCGACCGAAGTGGGTGATCATGACTTATCTTACTGAACTATGCATGCAGAAAAAACCCGATAAGTTTGACGGGTCCAACTTCAAGAGGTGGTAGGAGGAAATGATGTTTTATCTAACCACTCTGAGTTGCGCACGATTCCTGATGGAAGAACCACCACCTCAAGGCTAATATGATGATCATGGTTTTTTCTTAGCTATAGAAGCTTGGAATCATTCAGACTATTTGTGTAGACATGATGTAATGAATAGTTTATATGATTCATTGTATGATGTATGTAGCAAAATTAAGTCTGCTAACGAGCTGAGGCATGCCTTGGAACAAAACTATGAGTGATGTCGATAAGAAGAAATTCCTGCTAGTGAATTGTGAGTCACCTGTGTTGACTTAAAGATGATCGATAACAAAGCACGTATGAAACCGGTAATAGATGTAGAACTCCTCCTCGAGAGTATCCATGCCGAGAAGTTGGAACTCACCGAGGCATTTCCGGTAAAGGTACCCTTAACGTGGAATATGTTCAAGGGCTACCTGAAATACAAGGGAAAGGAGATTACCATGGTTGAGTTAATCGAGAGAATCAACGTGCACGAACAATACATGAGTATTGCACAGGGAGTTCCAATCGTCCCCATGAACACAATGTTCTCCGCCAAGGCAAATGTGGTGGAGCATGGGCAGACCTCAACCAGACATGACGTCAAAAGCAAACAAAAGAAGCAAAAATGATTGATTCAGGGTCCTAAGGGTAGTGTCTAGAAGAAGTAGGAATCCCAACCACAAGGATTTATTGGTTCTTGTTAAAATTGTGGTAAGATTGGCCATAAATCTAATGCTTGTAGGTTTCCTAAGCAAAAGGATACCAACATGATGCAGGGAATCACCGAAGACCTTGATAACATTGACTTGACAACAATTGTGCCTGAGGTAAGAATTACTGATTCCATAAAGATGTTCGATCTTCTATCCAAACTTTGGTGATTTCTAAGTCTCCAGCTCAAATTTTTGTTAAAGTACGAGTCGAGGTATTATTCATTTCGATTAAGGGAAATAGTGTGTTTGTTTTGCCTTATCGACACTGTTTTAACGTAGCCAAATTTCTCTCACACTATCCCTTTATTTTAAGACGGCGAAATTGCCTAAAGGAGACCATGTTTTTCGTGGGACTCAATCTATAACGAAAAAAATATTTCTTTTAATCTTTTATAAGGACAATTTCATCATTTTGTAAAGTTGCATGTCAGTATAGGGTTTATGCAGTTTATATCATTTTAGTATTTGATCCGGAAATATTATTATATTATAATATATTACTCTATTAGTAATAATCCCAAGGCTATTTTTTGTTTAAAGTGATACAGGAGACCTAAGAACCGTATTAGTTCAATAATTTGTAAAATATGTTATAATAATTTCAATGGAAAATATTTTAACACTTTCTATTTCAGAAAAATGGTTGCAAACAACAGTAATGTTGACATATGTGTTGGAATATTGACTAAGACTGATGTTCCTATTGCATCATGGAACGCATCCGTCGTTGTGTCGACCGAAGTGGGTGATCATGACTTATCCTACTGAACTATGCATACAGAAAAACCCGATAAGTTTGACGGGTCCAACTTCAAGAGAGGGTAGGAGGAAATGATCTTTTATTTAACCACTCTGAGTTTTTTCTTAGCTATAGAAGCTTGGAATCATTCAGACTATTTGTGTAGACATTATGTAATGAATAGTTTATATGATTCATTGTATGATGTATGTAGCAAAATTAAGTCTGCTTAGGAGCTGAGGCATGCCTTGGAACAAAACTATGAGTCTGAGGATGTGGATAAGAAGAAATTCCTGCTAGTAAATTGTGAGTCACCTGTGTTGACTGAAAGATGCTCGATAACAATGGGCATTGCCGGTAAAGTTACCCTTAACGTGGAATATGTTCAAGGGCTTCCCGAAACACAAGGGAAAGGAGATTACCATGGTTGAGTTAATCGAGAGAATCAACGTGCACGAACAATACATGAGTATTGCATAGGGAGATCCAATCGTCCCCATGAACACAATGTTCTCCGCCAAGGCAAATGTAGTGGAGCATGGGCCGACCTCAACCAGACATGACGTCAAAGGCAAACAAAAGAAGCAAAAATGATTGATTCAGGGTCCTAAGGGTGTAGTGTCTAGAAGAAGTAGGAATCCCAACCACAAGGATTTATTGGTTCTTGTTAAAATTGTGGTAAGATTGGGCATAAATCTAATGCTTGTAGGTTTCCTAAGCAAAAGGATACCAACCCGATGCAGGGAATCACCGAAGACCTTGATGACATTGACTTGACAACAATTGTGTCTGAGGTAAGCATCACTGATTCCATAAAGATCTTCGACCTTCTATCCAAACTTTGGTGATTTCTAAGTCTCCAGTTCAAATATTTGTTAAACTACGAGTCAAGGTAATGTTCAGTTCAATGAAGGGAAATATTGTGTTTGTTTTGACTTAACGACACTGTTTTAACGTAGCCAAATTTCTCTCACACTATCCTATTATGTTAAGAGGGCGAAATTGCCTAAAGGAGACCATGTTTTTCGTGGGACCTAATGTGTAACGATTTTTTTTTTTTTTTAATCTTTTATAAGGACAATTTCATCATTTTGTAAAGTTGCATGTCAGTATAGGGTTTATGCAATTTATATCATTTTAGTATTTTATCCGGAAATATTATTATATTATAATATATTCCTCTATTAGTAATAATCCTAAGGCTATTTTTGTTTAAAGTGATACAGGACACCTAAGAACCGTATCAGTTCAATAATTTGTAAAATATGTTATAATAATTTTATTGGAAAATATTTTAACACTTTCTATTTCAGAAAATGGTTGCAATCAACAGTAATGTTGACATCTGTGTTGGAGCATTGACTAAGACTGATGTTCCTATTGCATCATGGAATGCATCCGTCGTTGCGTCGACCGAAATGGGTGATCATGACTTATCCTACTGAACTATGCATGCAGAAAAACCCGATAAGTTTGACGGGTCCAACTTCAAGAGGTGGTAGGAGGAAATGATGTTTTATCTAACCACTCTGAGTTGCGCACGATTCCTGATGGAAGAACCACCAACTCAAGGCTAATATGATGATCATGGTTTTTTCTTAGCTATAGAAGCATGGAATCATTCAGATTATTTGTGTAGACATTATGTAATAAATAGTTTATATGATTCATTGTATGATGTATGTAGCAAAATTAAGTCAGCTAAGGAGCTGAGACATGCCTTGGAACAAAACTATGAGTCTGAGGATGTGGATAAGAAGAAATTCCTGCTAGTGAATTGTGAGTCACCTGTGTTGACTTAAAGATGATCGATAACAAAGCATGTATGAAACCGGTAATAGATGTACAACTCCTCCTCAAGAGTATCCATGCCGAGAAGTTGGAACTCACCGAGGCATTTCCGGTAAAGTTACCCTTAATGTGGAATATGTTCAAGGGCTTCCCGAAACACAAGGGAAAGGAGATTACCATGGTTGAGTTAATCGAGAGAATCAACGTGCACGAACAATACATGAGTATTGCACAGGGAGTTCCAATCGTCCCCATGAACACAATGTTCTCCGCCAAGGCAAATGTGGTGGAGCATGGGCAGAACTCAACCAGGCATGACGTCAAAGGCAAACAAAAGAAGCAAAAATGATTGATTCAGGGTCCTAAGGGTAGTGTCTAGAAGAAGTAGGAATCCCAACCACAAGGATTGATTGGTTCTTGTTAAAATTGTGGTAAGATTGGCCATAAATCTAATGCTTGTAGGTTTCCTAAGCAAAAGGATACCAACATGATGTAGGGAATCACCGAAGACCTTGATGACATTGACTTGACAACAATTGTGTCTGAGGTAAGCATCACTGATTCCATACAGATGTTCGAGCTTCTATCCAAACTTTGGTGATTTCTAAGTCTCTAGTTCAAATTTTTATTAAAGTACGAGTCGATGTATTGTTCAGTTCGATTAAGGGAAATAGTGTGTTTGTTTTCCCTTAACGACACTATTTTAACGTAGCCAAATTTCTCTCACACTATCCTATTATTTTAAGACGGAGAAATTCCCTAAAGGAGACCATGTTTTTCGTGGGACTAAATCTATAACGAAAAAAACATTTCTTTTAATCTTTTCTAAGGACAATTTCATCATTTTGTAAAGTTGCATGTCAGTATAGGGTTTATGCAGTTTATATCATTTTAGTATTTGATCCGGAAATATTTTTATATTATAATATATTCCTCTATTAGTAATAATCCCAAGGCTATTTTTGTTTAAAGTGATACAGGAAACCTAAGAACAGTATCAGTTCAATAATTTGTAAAATATGTTATAATAATTTCAATGGAAAATATTTTAACACTTTCTATTTTAGAAAAATGGTTGCAATCAACAGTAATGTTGACATCTGTGTTGGAGCATTGATTAAGACTGATGTTCCAATTGCATCATGGAACGCATCCGTCGTTGCGTCGACCGAAGTGGGTGATCATGACTTATCCTACTGAACTATGCATGCAGAAAAACCCGATAAGTTTGCCGGATCCAACTTCAAGAGGTGGTAGGAGGAAATGATGTTTTATCTAACCATTCTGAGTTGCGCACGATTCCTGATGGAAGAACCACCAACTCAAGGCTAATATGATGATCATGGTTTTTTCTTCGCTATAGAAGCATGGAATCATTCAGACTATTTGTGTAGACATTATGTAATGAATAGTTTATATGATTCATTGTATGATGTATGTAGCAAAATTAAGTCAGCTAAGGAGCTGAGACATGCCTTGGAACAAAACTATGAGTCTGAGGATGTGGATAAGAAGAAATTCCTGCTAGTGAATTGTGAGTCACCTGTGTTGACTTAAAGATGATCGATAACAAAGCATGTATGAAACCGGTAATATATGTAGAACTCCTCCTCAAGAGTATCCATGCCGAGAAGTTGGAACTCACCGAGGCATTTCCGGTAAAGTTACCCTTAACGTGGAATATGTTCAAGGGCTTCCCGAAACACAAGGGAAAGGAGATTACCATGGTTGAGTTAATCGAGAGAATCAACGTGCACGAACAATACATGAGTATTGCACAGGGAGTTCCAATCGTCCCCATGAACACAATGTTCTCCGCCAAGGCAAATGTGGTGGAGCATGGGCAGAACTCAATCAGGCATGACGTCAAAGGCAAACAAAAGAAGCAAAAATGATTGATTCAGGGTCCTAAGGGTAGTGTCTAGAAGAAGTAGGAATCCCAACCACAAGGATTGATTGGTTCTTGTTAAAATTGTGGTAAGATTGGCCATAAATCTAATGCTTGTAGGTTTCCTAAGCAAAAGGATACCAACATGATGTAGGGAATCACCGAAGACCTTGATGACATTGACTTGACAACAATTGTGTCTGAGGTAAGCATCACTGATTCCATACAGATGTTCGAGCTTCTATCCAAACTTTGGTGATTTCTAAGTCTCTAGTTCAAATTTTTATTAAAGTACGAGTCGATGTATTGTTCAGTTCGATTAAGGGAAATAGTGTGTTTGTTTTCCCTTAACGACACTATTTTAACGTAGCCAAATTTCTCTCACACTATCCTATTATTTTAAGACGGCGAAATTCCCTAAAGGAGACCATGTTTTTCGTGGGACTAAATCTATGACGAAAAAAATATTTCTTTTAATCTTTTCTAAGGACAATTTGATCATTTTGTAAAGTTGCATGTCAGTATAGGGTTTATGCAGTTTATATCATTTTAGTATTTGATCCGGAAATATTATTATATTATAATATATTCCTCTATTAGTAATAATCCCAAGGCTATTTTTGTTTAAAGTGATACAGGAAACCTAAGAACAGTATCAGTTCAATAATTTGTAAAATATGTTATAATAATTTCAATGGAAAATATTTTAACACTTTCTATTTTAGAAAGATGGTTGCAATCAACAGTAATGTTGACATCTGTGTTGGAGCATTGATTAAGACTGATGTTCCTATTGCATCATGGAACGCATCCGTCGTTGCGTCGACCGAAGTGGGTGATCATGACTTATCCTACTGAACTATGCATGCAGAAAAACCCGATAAGTTTGCCGGGTCCAACTTCAAGAGGTGGTAGGAGGAAATGATGTTTTATCTAACCATTCTGAGTTGCGCACGATTCCTGATGGAAGAACCACCAACTCAAGGCTAATATGATGATCATGGTTTTTTCTTAGCTATAGAAGCATGGAATCATTCAGACTATTTGTGTAGACATTATGTAATGAATAGTTTATATGATTCATTGTATGATGTATGTAGCAAAATTAAGTCAGCTAAGGAGCTGAAACATGCCTTGGAACAAAACTATGAGTCTGAGGATGTGGATAAGAAGAAATTCCTGCTAGTGAATTGTGAGTCACCTGTGTTGACTTAAAGATGATCAATAACAAAGCATGTATGAAACCGGTAATATATGTAGAACTCCTCCTCAAGAGTATCCATGCCGAGAAGTTGGAACTCACCGAGGCATTTCCGGTAAAGTTACCCTTAACGTGGAATATGTTCAAGGGCTTCCCGAAACACAAGGGAAAGGAGATTACCATGGTTGAGTTAATCGAGAGAATCAACGTGCACGAACAATACATGAGTATTGCACAGGGAGTTCCAATCGTCCCCATGAACACAATGTTCTCCGCCAAGGCAAATGTGGTGGAGCATGGGCAGAACTCAATCAGGCATGACGTCAAAGGCAAACAAAAGAAGCAAAAATGATTGATTCAGGGTCCTAAGGGTAGTGTCTAGAAGAAGTAGGAATCCCAACCACAAGGATTGATTGGTTCTTGTTAAAATTGTGGTAAGATTGGCCATAAATCTAATGCTTGTAGGTTTCCTAAGCAAAAGGATACCAACATGATGTAGGGAATCACCGAAGACCTTGATGACATTGACTTGACAACAATTGTGTCTGAGGTAAGCATCACTGATTCCATACAGATGTTCGAGCTTCTATCCAAACTTTGGTGATTTCTAAGTCTCTAGTTCAAATTTTTATTAAAGTACGAGTCGATGTATTGTTCAGTTCGATTAATGGAAATAGTGTGTTTGTTTTCCCTTAACGACACTATTTTAACGTAGCCAAATTTCTCTCACACTATCCTATTATTTTAAGACGGCGAAATTCCCTAAAGGAGACCATGTTTTTCATGGGACTAAATCTATAACGAAAAAAATATTTCTTTTAATCTTTTCTAAGGACAATTTCATCATTTTGTAAAGTTGCATGTCAGTATAGGGTTTATGCAGTTTATATCATTTTAGTATTTGATCCGGAAATATTATTATATTATAATATATTCCTCTATTAGTAATAATCCCAAGGCTATTTTTGTTTAAAGTGATACAGGAAACCTAAGAACAGTATCAGTTCAATAATTTGTAAAATATGTTATAATAATTTCAATGGAAAATATTTTAACACTTTCTATTTTAGAAAGATGGTTGCAATCAACAGTAATGTTGACATCTGTGTTGGAGCATTGATTAAGACTGATGTTCCTATTGCATCATGGAACGCATCCGTCGTTGCGTCGACCGAAGTGGGTGATCATGACTTATCCTACTGAACTATGCATGCAGAAAAACCCGATAAGTTTGCCGGGTCCAACTTCAAGAGGTGGTAGGAGGAAATGATGTTTTATCTAACCATTCTGAGTTGCGCACGATTCCTGATGGAAGAACCACCAACTCAAGGCTAATATGATGATCATGGTTTTTTCTTAGCTATAGAAGCATGGAATCATTCAGACTATTTGTGTAGACATTATGTAATGAATAGTTTATATGATTCATTGTATGATGTATGTAGCAAAATTAAGTCAGCTAAGGAGCTGAAACATGCCTTGGAACAAAACTATGAGTCTGAGGATGTGGATAAGAAGAAATTCCTGCTAGTGAATTGTGAGTCACCTGTGTTGACTTAAAGATGATCAATAACAAAGCATGTATGAAACCGGTAATATATGTAGAACTCCTCCTCAAGAGTATCCATGCCGAGAAGTTGGAACTCACCGAGGCATTTCCGGTAAAGTTACCCTTAACGTGGAATATGTTCAAGGGCTTCCCGAAACACAAGGGAAAGGAGATTACCATGGTTGAGTTAATCGAGAGAATCAACGTGCACGAACAATACATGAGTATTGCACAGGGAGTTCCAATCGTCCCCATGAACACAATGTTCTCCGCCAAGGCAAATGTGGTGGAGCATGGGCAGAACTCAATCAGGCATGACGTCAAAGGCAAACAAAAGAAGCAAAAATGATTGATTCAGGGTCCTAAGGGTAGTGTCTAGAAGAAGTAGGAATCCCAACCACAAGGATTGATTGGTTCTTGTTAAAATTGTGGTAAGATTGGCCATAAATCTAATGCTTGTAGGTTTCCTAAGCAAAAGGATACCAACATGATGTAGGGAATCACCGAAGACCTTGATGACATTGACTTGACAACAATTGTGTCTGAGGTAAGCATCACTGATTCCATACAGATGTTCGAGCTTCTATCCAAACTTTGGTGATTTCTAAGTCTCTAGTTCAAATTTTTATTAAAGTACGAGTCGATGTATTGTTCAGTTCGATTAAGGGAAATAGTGTGTTTGTTTTCCCTTAACGACACTGTTTTAACGTAGCCAAATTTCTCTCACACTATCCTATTATTTTAAGACGGCGAAATTGCCTAAAGGAGACCATGTTTTTCGTGGGACTCAATCTATAACGAAAAAAATATTTCTTTTAATCTTTTCTAAGGACAATTTCATCATTTTGTAAAGTTGCATGTCAGTATAGGGTTTATGCAGTTTATATCATTTTAGTATTTGATCCGGAAATATTATTATATTATAATATATTCCTCTATTAGTAAAAATCCCAAGGCTATTTTTGTTTAAAGTGATACAGGAGACCTAAGAACAGTATCAGTTCAATAATTTGTAAAATATGTTATAATAATTTCAATGGAAAATATTTTAACACTTTCTATTTTAGAAAAATGGTTGAAATCAACAGTAATGTTGACATCTGTGTTGGAGCATTGATTAAGACTGATGTTCC
This sequence comes from Chamaenerion angustifolium, assembly GCA_946814005.1. NCBI lineage: Eukaryota > Viridiplantae > Streptophyta > Magnoliopsida > Myrtales > Onagraceae > Chamaenerion > Chamaenerion angustifolium. Next base: position 22,997,780 of record OX328271.1, on the reverse strand, counting down.
TATTGCATCATGGAACGCATCCGTCGTTGCGTCGACCGAAGTGGGTGGTTATGACTTATCCTACTGAACTATGCATGCAGAAAAACCCAATAAGTTTGCCGGGTCCAACTTCAAGAGGTGGTAGGAGGAAATGATGTTTTATCTAACCATTCTGAGTTGCGCACGATTCCTGATGGAAGAACCACCAACTCAAGGCTAATATGATGATCATGGTTTTTTCTTAGCTATAGAAGCATGGAATCATTCAGACTATTTGTGTAGACATTATGTAATGAATAGTTTATATGATTCATTGTATGATGTATGTAGCAAAATTAAGTCAGCTAAGGAGCTGAGACATGCCTTGGAACAAAACTATGAGTCTGAGGATGTGGATAAGAAGAAATTCCTGCTAGTGAATTGTGAGTCACCTGTGTTGACTGAAAGATGATCGATAACAAAGCATGTATGAAACCGGTAATAGATGTACAACTCCTCCTCAAGAGTATCCATGCCGAGAAGTTGGAACTCACCGAGGCATTTCCGGTAAAGTTACCCTTAACGTGGAATATGTTCAAGGGCTTCCTAAAACACAAGGGAAAGGAGATTACCATGGTTGAGTTAATCGAGAGAATCAACGTGCACGAACAATACATGAGTATTGCACAGGGAGTTCCAATCGTCCCCATGAACACAATGTTCTCCGCCAAGGCAAATGTGGTGGAGCATGGGCAGACCTCAACCAGGCATGACGTCAAAGGCAAACAAAAGAAGCAAAAATGATTGATTCAGGGTCCTAAGGGTAGTGTCTAGAAGAAGTAGGAATCCCAACCACAAGGAATGATTGGTTCTTGTTAAAATTGTGGTAAGATTTGCCATAAATCTAATGCTTGTAGGTTTCCTAAGCGAAAGGATACCAACATGATGCAGGGAATCACCGAAGACCTTGATGACATTGACTTGACAACAATTGTGTCTGAGGTAAGCATCACTGATTCCATACAGATGTTCGAGCTTCTATCCAAACTTTGGTGATTTATAAGCCTCCAGTTCAAATTTTTATTAAAGTACGAGTCGATGTATTGTTCAGTTCGATTAAGGGAAATAGTGTGTTTGTTTTCCCTTAACGACACTGTTTTAACGTAGCCAAATTTCTCTCACACTATCCTATTATTTTAAGACGGCGAAATTGCCTAAAGGAGACCATGTTTTTCGTGGGACTCAATCTATAACGAAAAAAATATTTCTTTTAATCTTTTCTAAGGACAATTTCATCATTTTGTAAAGTTGCATGTCAGTATAGGGTTTATGCAGTTTATATCGTTTTAGTATTTGATCCGGAAATATTATTATATTATAATATATTCCTCTATTAGTAAAAATCCCAAGGCTATTTTTGTTTAAAGTGATACAGGAGACCTAAGAACAGTATCAGTTCAATAATTTGTAAAATATGTTATAATAATTTCAATGGAAAATATTTTAACACTTTCTATTTTAGAAAAATGGTTGAAATCAACAGTAATGTTGACATCTGTGTTGGAGCATTGATTAAGACTGATGTTCCTATTGCATCATGGAACGCATCCGTCGTTGCGTCGACCGAAGTGGGTGGTTATGACTTATCCTACTGAACTATGCATGCAGAAAAACCCAATAAGTTTGCCGGGTCCAACTTCAAGAGGTGGTAGGAGGAAATGATGTTTTATCTAACCATTCTGAGTTGCGCACGATTCCTGATGGAAGAACCACCAACTCAAGGCTAATATGATGATCATGGTTTTTTCTTAGCTATAGAAGCATGGAATCATTCAGACTATTTGTGTAGACATTATGTAATGAATAGTTTATATGATTCATTGTATGATGTATGTAGCAAAATTAAGTCAGCTAAGGAGCTGAGACATGCCTTGGAACAAAACTATGAGTCTGAGGATGTGGATAAGAAGAAATTCCTGCTAGTGAATTGTGAGTCACCTGTGTTGACTGAAAGATGATCGATAACAAAGCATGTATGAAACCGGTAATAGATGTACAACTCCTCCTCAAGAGTATCCATGCCGAGAAGTTGGAACTCACCGAGGCATTTCCGGTAAAGTTACCCTTAACGTGGAATATGTTCAAGGGCTTCCTGAAACACAAGGGAAAGGAGAATACCATGGTTGAGTTAATCGAGAGAATCAACGTGCACGAACAATACATGAGTATTGCACAGGGAGTTCCAATCGTCCCCATGAACACAATGTTCTCCGCCAAGGCAAATGTGGTGGAGCATGGGCAGACCTCAACCAGGCATGACGTCAAAGGCAAACAAAAGAAGCAAAAATGATTGATTCAGGGTCCTAAGGGTAGTGTCTAGAAGAAGTAGGAATCCCAACCACAAGGAATGATTGGTTCTTGTTAAAATTGTGGTAAGATTTGCCATAAATCTAATGCTTGTAGGTTTCCTAAGCGAAAGGATACCAACATGATGCAGGGAATCACCGAAGACCTTGATGACATTGACTTGACAACAATTGTGTCTGAGGTAAGCATCACTGATTCCATACAGATGTTCGAGCTTCTATCCAAACTTTGGTGATTTATAAGCCTCCAGTTCAAATTTTTATTAAAGTACGAGTCGATGTATTGTTCAGTTCGATTAAGGGAAATAGTGTGTTTGTTTTCCCTTAACGACACTGTTTTAACGTAGCCAAATTTCTCTCACACTATCCTATTATTTTAAGACGGCGAAATTGCCTAAAGGAGACCATGTTTTTCGTGGGACTCAATCTATAACGAAAAAAATATTTCTTTTAATCTTTTCTAAGGACAATTTCATCATTTTGTAAAGTTGCATGTCAGTATAGGGTTTATGCAGTTTATATCGTTTTAGTATTTGATCCGGAAATATTATTATATTATAATATATTCCTCTATTAGTAAAAATCCCAAGGCTATTTTTGTTTAAAGTGATACAGGAGACCTAAGAACAGTATCAGTTCAATAATTTGTAAAATATGTTATAATAATTTCAATGGAAAATATTTTAACACTTTCTATTTTAGAAAAATGGTTGAAATCAACAGTAATGTTGACATCTGTGTTGGAGCATTGATTAAGACTGATGTTCCTATTGCATCATGGAACGCATCCGTCGTTGCGTCGACCGAAGTGGGTGGTTATGACTTATCCTACTGAACTATGCATGCAGAAAAACCCAATAAGTTTGCCGGGTCCAACTTCAAGAGGTGGTAGGAGGAAATGATGTTTTATCTAACCATTCTGAGTTGCGCACGATTCCTGATGGAAGAACCACCAACTCAAGGCTAATATGATGATCATGGTTTTTTCTTAGCTATAGAAGCATGGAATCATTCAGACTATTTGTGTAGACATTATGTAATGAATAGTTTATATGATTCATTGTATGATGTATGTAGCAAAATTAAGTCAGCTAAGGAGCTGAGACATGCCTTGGAACAAAACTATGAGTCTGAGGATGTGGATAAGAAGAAATTCCTGCTAGTGAATTGTGAGTCACCTGTGTTGACTGAAAGATGATCGATAACAAAGCATGTATGAAACCGGTAATAGATGTACAACTCCTCCTCAAGAGTATCCATGCCGAGAAGTTGGAACTCACCGAGGCATTTCCGGTAAAGTTACCCTTAACGTGGAATATGTTCAAGGGCTTCCTGAAACACAAGGGAAAGGAGATTACCATGGTTGAGTTAATCGAGAGAATCAACGTGCACGAACAATACATGAGTATTGCACAGGGAGTTCCAATCGTCCCCATGAACACAATGTTCTCCGCCAAGGCAAATGTGGTGGAGCATGGGCAGACCTCAACCAGGCATGACGTCAAAGGCAAACAAAAGAAGCAAAAATGATTGATTCAGGGTCCTAAGGGTAGTGTCTAGAAGAAGTAGGAATCCCAACCACAAGGAATGATTGGTTCTTGTTAAAATTGTGGTAAGATTTGCCATAAATCTAATGCTTGTAGGTTTCCTAAGCGAAAGGATACCAACATGATGCAGGGAATCACCGAAGACCTTGATGACATTGACTTGACAACAATTGTGTCTGAGGTAAGCATCACTGATTCCATACAGATGTTCGAGCTTCTATCCAAACTTTGGTGATTTATAAGCCTCCAGTTCAAATTTTTATTAAAGTACGAGTCGATGTATTGTTCAGTTCGATTAAGGGAAATAGTGTGTTTGTTTTCCCTTAACGACACTGTTTTAACGTAGCCAAATTTCTCTCACACTATCCTATTATTTTAAGACGGCGAAATTGCCTAAAGGAGACCATGTTTTTCGTGGGACTCAATCTATAACGAAAAAAATATTTCTTTTAATCTTTTCTAAGGACAATTTCATCATTTTGTAAAGTTGCATGTCAGTATAGGGTTTATGCAGTTTATATCGTTTTAGTATTTGATCCGGAAATATTATTATATTATAATATATTCCTCTATTAGTAAAAATCCCAAGGCTATTTTTGTTTAAAGTGATACAAGAGACCTAAGAACAGTATCAGTTCAATAATTTGTAAAATATGTTATAATAATTTCAATGGAAAATATTTTAACACTTTCTATTTTAGAAAAATGGTTGAAATCAACAGTAATGTTGACATCTGTGTTGGAGCATTGATTAAGACTGATGTTCCTATTGCATCATGGAACGCATCCGTCGTTGCGTCGACCGAAGTGGGTGGTTATGACTTATCGTACTGAACTATGCATGCAGAAAAACCCAATAAGTTTGCCGGGTCCAACTTCAAGAGGTGGTAGGAGGAAATGATGTTTTATCTAACCATTCTGAGTTGCGCACGATTCCTGATGGAAGAACCACCAACTCAAGGCTAATATGATGATCATGGTTTTTTCTTAGCTATAGAAGCATGGAATCATTCAGACTATTTGTGTAGACACTATGTAATGAATAGTTTATATGATTCATTGTATGATGTATGTAGCAAAATTAAGTCAGCTAAGGAGCTGAGACATGCCTTGGAACAAAACTATGAGTCTGAGGATGTGGATAAGAAGAAATTCCTGCTAGTGAATTGTGAGTCACCTGTGTTGACTGAAAGATGATCGATAACAAAGCATGTATGAAACCGGTAATAGATGTACAACTCCTCCTCAAGAGTATCCATGCCGAGAAGTTGGAACTCACCGAGGCATTTCCGGTAAAGTTACCCTTAACGTGGAATATGTTCAAGGGCTTCCTGAAACACAAGGGAAAGGAGATTACCATGGTTGAGTTAATCGAGAGAATCAACGTGCACGAACAATACATGAGTATTGCACAGGGAGTTCCAATCGTCCCCATGAACATAATGTTCTCCGCCAAGGCAAATGTGGTGGAGCATGGGCAGACCTCAACCAGGCATGACGTCAAAGGCAAACAAAAGAAGCAAAAATGATTGATTCAGGGTCCTAAGGGTAGTGTCTAGAAGAAGTAGGAATCCCAACCACAAGGAATGATTGGTTCTTGTTAAAATTGTGGTAAGATTTGCCATAAATCTAATGCTTGTAGGTTTCCTAAGCGAAAGGATACCAACATGATGCAGGGAATCACCGAAGACCTTGATGACATTGACTTGACAACAATTGTGTCTGAGGTAAGCATCACTGATTCCATACAGATGTTCGAGCTTCTATCCAAACTTTGGTGATTTATAAGCCTCCAGTTCAAATTTTTATTAAAGTACGAGTCGATGTATTGTTCAGTTCGATTAAGGGAAATAGTGTGTTTGTTTTCCCTTAACGACACTATTTTAACGTAGCCAAATTTCTCTCACACTATCCTATTATTTTAAGACGGCGAAATTCCCTAAAGGAGACCATGTTTTTCGTGGGACTAAATCTATGACGAAAAAAATATTTCTTTTAATCTTTTCTAAGGACAATTTGATCATTTTGTAAAGTTGCATGTCAGTATAGGGTTTATGCAGTTTATATCATTTTAGTATTTGATCCGGAAATATTATTATATTATAATATATTCCTCTATTAGTAATAATCCCAAGGCTATTTTTGTTTAAAGTGATACAGGAAACCTAAGAACAGTATCAGTTCAATAATTTGTAAAATATGTTATAATAATTTCAATGGAAAATATTTTAACACTTTCTATTTTAGAAAGATGGTTGCAATCAACAGTAATGTTGACATCTGTGTTGGAGCATTGATTAAGACTGATGTTCCTATTGCATCATGGAACGCATCCGTCGTTGCGTCGACCGAAGTGGGTGATCATGACTTATCCTACTGAACTATGCATGCAGAAAAACCCGATAAGTTTGCCGGGTCCAACTTCAAGAGGTGGTAGGAGGAAATGATGTTTTATCTAACCATTCTGAGTTGCGCACGATTCCTGATGGAAGAACCACCAACTCAAGGCTAATATGATGATCATGGTTTTTTCTTAGCTATAGAAGCATGGAATCATTCAGACTATTTGTGTAGACATTATGTAATGAATAGTTTATATGATTCATTGTATGATGTATGTAGCAAAATTAAGTCAGCTAAGGAGCTGAAACATGCCTTGGAACAAAACTATGAGTCTGAGGATGTGGATAAGAAGAAATTCCTGCTAGTGAATTGTGAGTCACCTGTGTTGACTTAAAGATGATCAATAACAAAGCATGTATGAAACCGGTAATATATGTAGAACTCCTCCTCAAGAGTATCCATGCCGAGAAGTTGGAACTCACCGAGGCATTTCCGGTAAAGTTACCCTTAACGTGGAATATGTTCAAGGGCTTCCCGAAACACAAGGGAAAGGAGATTACCATGGTTGAGTTAATCGAGAGAATCAACGTGCACGAACAATACATGAGTATTGCACAGGGAGTTCCAATCGTCCCCATGAACACAATGTTCTCCGCCAAGGCAAATGTGGTGGAGCATGGGCAGAACTCAATCAGGCATGACGTCAAAGGCAAACAAAAGAAGCAAAAATGATTGATTCAGGGTCCTAAGGGTAGTGTCTAGAAGAAGTAGGAATCCCAACCACAAGGATTGATTGGTTATTGTTAAAATTGTGGTAAGATTGGCCATAAATCTAATGCTTGTAGGTTTCCTAAGCAAAAGGATACCAACATGATGTAGGGAATCACCGAAGACCTTGATGACATTGACTTGACAACAATTGTGTCTGAGGTAAGCATCACTGATTCCATACAGATGTTCGAGCTTCTATCCAAACTTTGGTGATTTCTAAGTCTCTAGTTCAAATTTTTATTAAAGTACGAGTCGATGTATTGTTCAGTTCGATTAATGGAAATAGTGTGTTTGTTTTCCCTTAACGACACTATTTTAACGTAGCCAAATTTCTCTCACACTATCCTATTATTTTAAGACGGCGAAATTCCCTAAAGGAGACCATGTTTTTCATGGGACTAAATCTATAACGAAAAAAATATTTCTTTTAATCTTTTCTAAGGACAATTTCATCATTTTGTAAAGTTGCATGTCAGTATAGGGTTTATGCAGTTTATATCATTTTAGTATTTGATCCGGAAATATTATTATATTATAATATATTCCTCTATTAGTAATAATCCCAAGGCTATTTTTGTTTAAAGTGATACAGGAAACCTAAGAACAGTATCAGTTCAATAATTTGTAAAATATGTTATAATAATTTCAATGGAAAATATTTTAACACTTTATATTTTAGAAAGATGGTTGCAATCAACAGTAATGTTGACATCTGTGTTGGAGCATTGATTAAGACTGATGTTCCTATTGCATCATGGAACGCATCCGTCGTTGCGTCGACCGAAGTGGGTGGTTATGACTTATCGTACTGAACTATGCATGCAGAAAAACCCGATAAGTTTGCCGGGTCCAACTTCAAGAGGTGGTAGGAGGAAATGATGTTTTATCTAACCATTCTGAGTTGCGCACGATTCCTGATGGAAGAACCACCAACTCAAGGCTAATATGATGATCATGGTTTTTTCTTAGCTATAGAAGCATGGAATCATTCAGACTATTTGTGTAGACATTATGTAATGAATAGTTTATATGATTCATTGTATGATGTATGTAGCAAAATTAAGTCAGCTAAGGAGCTGAAACATGCCTTGGAACAAAACTATGAGTCTGAGGATGTGGATAAGAAGAAATTCCTGCTAGTGAATTGTGAGTCACCTGTGTTGACTTAAAGATGATCAATAACAAAGCATGTATGAAACCGGTAATATATGTAGAACTCCTCCTCAAGAGTATCCATGCCGAGAAGTTGGAACTCACCGAGGCATTTCCGGTAAAGTTACCCTTAACGTGGAATATGTTCAAGGGCTTCCCGAAACACAAGGGAAAGGAGATTACCATGGTTGAGTTAATCGAGAGAATCAACGTGCACGAACAATACATGAGTATTGCACAGGGAGTTCCAATCGTCCCCATGAACACAATGTTCTCCGCCAAGGCAAATGTGGTGGAGCATGGGCAGAACTCAATCAGGCATGACGTCAAAGGCAAACAAAAGAAGCAAAAATGATTGATTCAGGGTCCTAAGGGTAGTGTCTAGAAGAAGTAGGAATCCCAACCACAAGGATTGATTGGTTCTTGTTAAAATTGTGGTAAGATTGGCCATAAATCTAATGCTTGTAGGTTTCCTAAGCAAAAGGATACCAACATGATGTAGGGAATCACCGAAGACCTTGATGACATTGACTTGACAACAATTGTGTCTGAGGTAAGCATCACTGATTCCATACAGATGTTCGAGCTTCTATCCAAACTTTGGTGATTTCTAAGTCTCTAGTTCAAATATTTATTAAAGTACGAGTCGATGTATTGTTCAGTTCGATTAAGGGAAATAGTGTGTTTGTTTTCCCTTAACGACACTGTTTTAACGTAGCCAAATTTCTCTCACACTATCCTATTATTTTAAGACGGCGAAATTGCCTAAAGGAGACCATGTTTTTCGTGGGACTCAATCTATAACGAAAAAAATATTTCTTTTAATCTTTTCTAAGGACAATTTCATCATTTTGTAAAGTTGCATGTCAGTATAGGGTTTATGCAGTTTATATCATTTTAGTATTTGATCCGGAAATATTATTATATTATAATATATTCCTCTATTAGTAAAAATCCCAAGGCTATTTTTGTTTAAAGTGATACAGGAGACCTAAGAACAGTATCAGTTCAATAATTTGTAAAATATGTTATAATAATTTCAATGGAAAATATTTTAACACTTTCTATTTTAGAAAAATGGTTGAAATCAACAGTAATGTTGACATCTGTGTTGGAGCATTGATTAAGACTGATGTTCCTATTGCATCATGGAACGCATCCGTCGTTGCGTCGACCGAAGTGGGTGGTTATGACTTATCCTACTGAACTATGCATTCAGAAAAACCCAATAAGTTTGCCGGGTCCAACTTCAAGAGGTGGTAGGAGGAAATGATGTTTTATCTAACCATTCTGAGTTGCGCACGATTCCTGATGGAAGAACCACCAACTCAAGGCTAATATGATGATCATGGTTTTTTCTTAGCTATAGAAGCATGGAATCATTCAGACTATTTGTGTAGACATTATGTAATGAATAGTTTATATGATTCATTGTATGATGTATGTAGCAAAATTAAGTCAGCTAAGGAGCTGAGACATGCCTTGGAACAAAACTATGAGTCTGAGGATGTGGATAAGAAGAAATTCCTGCTAGTGAATTGTGAGTCACCTGTGTTGACTGAAAGATGATCGATAACAAAGCATGTATGAAACCGGTAATAGATGTACAACTCCTCCTCAAGAGTATCCATGCCGAGAAGTTGGAACTCACCGAGGCATTTCCGGTAAAGTTACCCTTAACGTGGAATATGTTCAAGGGCTTCCTGAAACACAAGGGAAAGGAGATTACCATGGTTGAGTTAATCGAGAGAATCAACGTGCACGAACAATACATGAGTATTGCACAGGGAGTTCCAATCGTCCCCATGAACACAATGTTCTCCGCCAAGGCAAATGTGGTGGAGCATGGGCAGACCTCAACCAGGCATGACGTCAAAGGCAAACAAAAGAAGCAAAAATGATTGATTCAGGGTCCTAAGGGTAGTGTCTAGAAGAAGTAGGAATCCCAACCACAAGGAATGATTGGTTCTTGTTAAAATTGTGGTAAGATTTGCCATAAATCTAATGCTTGTAGGTTTCCTAAGCGAAAGGATACCAACATGATGCAGGGAATCACCGAAGACCTTGATGACATTGACTTGACAACAATTGTGTCTGAGGTAAGCATCACTGATTCCATACAGATGTTCGAGCTTCTATCCAAACTTTGGTGATTTATAAGCCTCCAGTTCAAATTTTTATTAAAGTACGAGTCGATGTATTGTTCAGTTCGATTAAGGGAAATAGTGTGTTTGTTTTCCCTTAACGACACTGTTTTAACGTAGCCAAATTTCTCTCACACTATCCTATTATTTTAAGACGGCGAAATTGCCTAAAGGAGACCATGTTTTTCGTGGGACTCAATCTATAACGAAAAAAATATTTCTTTTAATCTTTTCTAAGGACAATTTCATCATTTTGTAAAGTTGCATGTCAGTATAGGGTTTATGCAGTTTATATCGTTTTAGTATTTGATCCGGAAATATTATTATATTATAATATATTCCTCTATTAGTAAAAATCCCAAGGCTATTTTTGTTTAAAGTGATACAGGAGACCTAAGAACAGTATCAGTTCAATAATTTGTAAAATATGTTATAATAATTTCAATGGAAAATATTTTAACACTTTCTATTTTAGAAAAATGGTTGAAATCAACAGTAATGTTGACATCTGTGTTGGAGCATTGATTAAGACTGATGTTCCTATTGCATCATGGAACGCATCCGTCGTTGCGTCGACCGAAGTGGGTGGTTATGACTTATCGTACTGAACTATGCATGCAGAAAAACCCAATAAGTTTGCCGGGTCCAACTTCAAGAGGTGGTAGGAGGAAATGATGTTTTATCTAACCATTCTGAGTTGCGCACGATTCCTGATGGAAGAACCACCAACTCAAGGCTAATATGATGATCATGGTTTTTTCTTAGCTATAGAAGCATGGAATCATTCAGACTATTTGTGTAGACACTATGTAATGAATAGTTTATATGATTCATTGTATGATGTATGTAGCAAAATTAAGTCAGCTAAGGAGCTGAAACATGCCTTGGAACAAAACTATGAGTCTGAGGATGTGGATAAGAAGAAATTCCTGCTAGTGAATTGTGAGTCACCTGTGTTGACTTAAAGATGATCAATAACAAAGCATGTATGAAACCGGTAATATATGTAGAACTCCTCCTCAAGAGTATCCATGCCGAGAAGTTGGAACTCACCGAGGCATTTCCGGTAAAGTTACCCTTAACGTGGAATATGTTCAAGGGCTTCCCGAAACACAAGGGAAAGGAGATTACCATGGTTGAGTTAATCGAGAGAATCAACGTGCACGAACAATACATGAGTATTGCACAGGGAGTTCCAATCGTCCCCATGAACACAATGTTCTCCGCCAAGGCAAATGTGGTGGAGCATGGGCAGAACTCAATCAGGCATGACGTCAAAGGCAAACAAAAGAAGCAAAAATGATTGATTCAGGGTCCTAAGGGTAGTGTCTAGAAGAAGTAGGAATCCCAACCACAAGGATTGATTGGTTATTGTTAAAATTGTGGTAAGATTGGCCATAAATCTAATGCTTGTAGGTTTCCTAAGCAAAAGGATACCAACATGATGTAGGGAATCACCGAAGACCTTGATGACATTGACTTGACAACAATTGTGTCTGAGGTAAGCATCACTGATTCCATACAGATGTTCGAGCTTCTATCCAAACTTTGATGATTTCTAAGTCTCTAGTTCAAATTTTTATTAAAGTACGAGTCGATGTATTGTTCAGTTCGATTAATGGAAATAGTGTGTTTGTTTTCCCTTAACGACACTATTTTAACGTAGCCAAATTTCTCTCACACTATCCTATTATTTTAAGACGGCGAAATTCCCTAAAGGAGACCATGTTTTTCATGGGACTAAATCTATAACGAAAAAAATATTTCTTTTAATCTTTTCTAAGGACAATTTCATCATTTTGTAAAGTTGCATGTCAGTATAGGGTTTATGCAGTTTATATCATTTTAGTATTTGATCCGGAAATATTATTATATTATAATATATTCCTCTATTAGTAATAATCCCAAGGCTATTTTTGTTTAAAGTGATACAGGAAACCTAAGAACAGTATCAGTTCAATAATTTGTAAAATATGTTATAATAATTTCAATGGAAAATATTTTAACACTTTCTATTTTAGAAAGATGGTTGCAATCAACAGTAATGTTGACATCTGTGTTGGAGCATTGATTAAGACTGATGTTCCTATTGCATCATGGAACGCATCCGTCGTTGCGTCGACCGAAGTGGGTGATCATGACTTATCCTACTGAACTATGCATGCAGAAAAACCCGATAAGTTTGCCGGGTCCAACTTCAAGAGGTGGTAGGAGGAAATGATGTTTTATCTAACCATTCTGAGTTGCGCACGATTCCTGATGGAAGAACCACCAACTCAAGGCTAATATGATGATCATGGTTTTTTCTTAGCTATAGAAGCATGGAATCATTCAGACTATTTGTGTAGACATTATGTAATGAATAGTTTATATGATTCATTGTATGATGTATGTAGCAAAATTAAGTCAGCTAAGGAGCTGAAACATGCCTTGGAACAAAACTATGAGTCTGAGGATGTGGATAAGAAGAAATTCCTGCTAGTGAATTGTGAGTCACCTGTGTTGACTTAAAGATGATCAATAACAAAGCATGTATGAAACCGGTAATATATGTAGAACTCCTCCTCAAGAGTATCCATGCCGAGAAGTTGGAACTCACCGAGGCATTTCCGGTAAAGTTACCCTTAACGTGGAATATGTTCAAGGGCTTCCCGAAACACAAGGGAAAGGAGATTACCATGGTTGAGTTAATCGAGAGAATCAACGTGCACGAACAATACATGAGTATTGCACAGGGAGTTCCAATCGTCCCCATGAACACAATGTTCTCCGCCAAGGCAAATGTGGTGGAGCATGGGCAGAACTCAATCAGGCATGACGTCAAAGGCAAACAAAAGAAGCAAAAATGATTGATTCAGGGTCCTAAGGGTAGTGTCTAGAAGAAGTAGGAATCCCAACCACAAGGATTGATTGGTTCTTGTTAAAATTGTGGTAAGATTGGCCATAAATCTAATGCTTGTAGGTTTCCTAAGCAAAAGGATACCAACATGATGTAGGGAATCACCGAAGACCTTGATGACATTGACTTGACAACAATTGTGTCTGAGGTAAGCATCACTGATTCCATACAGATGTTCGAGCTTCTATCCAAACTTTGGTGATTTCTAAGTCTCTAGTTCAAATATTTATTAAAGTACGAGTCGATGTATTGTTCAGTTCGATTAAGGGAAATAGTGTGTTTGTTTTCCCTTAACGACACTGTTTTAACGTAGCCAAATTTCTCTCACACTATCCTATTATTTTAAGACGGCGAAATTGCCTAAAGGAGACCATGTTTTTCGTGGGACTCAATCTATAACGAAAAAAATATTTCTTTTAATCTTTTCTAAGGACAATTTCATCATTTTGTAAAGTTGCATGTCAGTATAGGGTTTATGCAGTTTATATCATTTTAGTATTTGATCCGGAAATATTATTATATTATAATATATTCCTCTATTAGTAAAAATCCCAAGGCTATTTTTGTTTAAAGTGATACAGGAGACCTAAGAACAGTATCAGTTCAATAATTTGTAAAATATGTTATAATAATTTCAATGGAAAATATTTTAACACTTTCTATTTTAGAAAAATGGTTGAAATCAACAGTAATGTTGACATCTGTGTTGGAGCATTGATTAAGACTGATGTTCCTATTGCATCATGGAACGCATCCGTCGTTGCGTCGACCGAAGTGGGTGGTTATGACTTATCCTACTGAACTATGCATGCAGAAAAACCCAATAAGTTTGCCGGGTCCAACTTCAAGAGGTGGTAGGAGGAAATGATGTTTTATCTAACCATTCTGAGTTGCGCACGATTCCTGATGGAAGAACCACCAACTCAAGGCTAATATGATGATCATGGTTTTTTCTTAGCTATAGAAGCATGGAATCATTCAGACTATTTGTGTAGACATTATGTAATGAATAGTTTATATGATTCATTGTATGATGTATGTAGCAAAATTAAGTCAGCTAAGGAGCTGAGACATGCCTTGGAACAAAACTATGAGTCTGAGGATGTGGATAAGAAGAAATTCCTGCTAGTGAATTGTGAGTCACCTGTGTTGACTGAAAGATGATCGATAACAAAGCATGTATGAAACCGGTAATAGATGTACAACTCCTCCTCAAGAGTATCCATGCCGAGAAGTTGGAACTCACCGAGGCATTTCCGGTAAAGTTACCCTTAACGTGGAATATGTTCAAGGGCTTCCCGAAACACAAGGGAAAGGAGATTACCATGGTTGAGTTAATCGAGAGAATCAACGTGCACGAACAATACATGAGTATTGCACAGGGAGTTCCAATCGTCCCCATGAACACAATGTTCTCCGCCAAGGCAAATGTGGTGGAGCATGGGCAGAACTCAATCAGGCATGACGTCAAAGGCAAACAAAAGAAGCAAAAATGATTGATTCAGGGTCCTAAGGGTAGTGTCTAGAAGAAGTAGGAATCCCAACCACAAGGATTGATTGGTTCTTGTTAAAATTGTGGTAAGATTGGCCATAAATCTAATGCTTGTAGGTTTCCTAAGCAAAAGGATACCAACATGATGTAGGGAATCACCGAAGACCTTGATGACATTGACTTGACAACAATTGTGTCTGAGGTAAGCATCACTGATTCCATACAGATGTTCGAGCTTCTATCCAAACTTTGGTGATTTCTAAGTCTCTAGTTCAAATATTTATTAAAGTACGAGTCGATGTATTGTTCAGTTCGATTAAGGGAAATAGTGTGTTTGTTTTCCCTTAACGACACTGTTTTAACGTAGCCAAATTTCTCTCACACTATCCTATTATTTTAAGACGGCGAAATTGCCTAAAGGAGACCATGTTTTTCGTGGGACTCAATCTATAACGAAAAAAATATTTCTTTTAATCTTTTCTAAGGACAATTTCATCATTTTGTAAAGTTGCATGTCAGTATAGGGTTTATGCAGTTTATATCATTTTAGTATTTGATCCGGAAATATTATTATATTATAATATATTCCTCTATTAGTAAAAATCCCAAGGCTATTTTTGTTTAAAGTGATACAGGAGACCTAAGAACAGTATCAGTTCAATAATTTGTAAAATATGTTATAATAATTTCAATGGAAAATATTTTAACACTTTCTATTTTAGAAAAATGGTTGAAATCAACAGTAATGTTGACATCTGTGTTGGAGCATTGATTAAGACTGATGTTCCTATTGCATCATGGAACGCATCCGTCGTTGCGTCGACCGAAGTGGGTGGTTATGACTTATCCTACTGAACTATGCATGCAGAAAAACCCAATAAGTTTGCCGGGTCCAACTTCAAGAGGTGGTAGGAGGAAATGATGTTTTATCTAACCATTCTGAGTTGCGCACGATTCCTGATGGAAGAACCACCAACTCAAGGCTAATATGATGATCATGGTTTTTTCTTAGCTATAGAAGCATGGAATCATTCAGACTATTTGTGTAGACATTATGTAATGAATAGTTTATATGATTCATTGTATGATGTATGTAGCAAAATTAAGTCAGCTAAGGAGCTGAGACATGCCTTGGAACAAAACTATGAGTCTGAGGATGTGGATAAGAAGAAATTCCTGCTAGTGAATTGTGAGTCACCTGTGTTGACTGAAAGATGATCGATAACAAAGCATGTATGAAACCGGTAATAGATGTACAACTCCTCCTCAAGAGTATCCATGCCGAGAAGTTGGAACTCACCGAGGCATTTCCGGTAAAGTTACCCTTAACGTGGAATATGTTCAAGGGCTTCCTGAAACACAAGGGAAAGGAGATTACCATGGTTGAGTTAATCGAGAGAATCAACGTGCACGAACAATACATGAGTATTGCACAGGGAGTTCCAATCGTCCCCATGAACACAATGTTCTCCGCCAAGGCAAATGTGGTGGAGCATGGGCAGACCTCAACCAGGCATGACGTCAAAGGCAAACAAAAGAAGCAAAAATGATTGATTCAGGGTCCTAAGGGTAGTGTCTAGAAGAAGTAGGAATCCCAACCACAAGGAATGATTGGTTCTTGTTAAAATTGTGGTAAGATTTGCCATAAATCTAATGCTTGTAGGTTTCCTAAGCGAAAGGATACCAACATGATGCAGGGAATCACCGAAGACCTTGATGACATTGACTTGACAACAATTGTGTCTGAGGTAAGCATCACTGATTCCATACAGATGTTCGAGCTTCTATCCAAACTTTGGTGATTTATAAGCCTCCAGTTCAAATTTTTATTAAAGTACGAGTCGATGTATTGTTCAGTTCGATTAAGGGAAATAGTGTGTTTGTTTTCCCTTAACGACACTGTTTTAACGTAGCCAAATTTCTCTCACACTATCCTATTATTTTAAGACGGCGAAATTGCCTAAAGGAGACCATGTTTTTCGTGGGACTCAATCTATAACGAAAAAAATATTTCTTTTAATCTTTTCTAAGGACAATTTCATCATTTTGTAAAGTTGCATGTCAGTATAGGGTTTATGCAGTTTATATCGTTTTAGTATTTGATCCGGAAATATTATTATATTATAATATATTCCTCTATTAGTAAAAATCCCAAGGCTATTTTTGTTTAAAGTGATACAGGAGACCTAAGAACAGTATCAGTTCAATAATTTGTAAAATATGTTATAATAATTTCAATGGAAAATATTTTAACACTTTCTATTTTAGAAAAATGGTTGAAATCAACAGTAATGTTGACATCTGTGTTGGAGCATTGATTAAGACTGATGTTCCTATTGCATCATGGAACGCATCCGTCGTTGCGTCGACCGAAGTGGGTGGTTATGACTTATCGTACTAAACTATGCATGCAGAAAAACCCAATAAGTTTGCCGGGTCCAACTTCAAGAGGTGGTAGGAGGAAATGATGTTTTATCTAACCATTCTGAGTTGCGCACGATTCCTGATGGAAGAACCACCAACTCAAGGCTAATATGATGATCATGGTTTTTTCTTAGCTATAGAAGCATGGAATCATTCAGACTATTTGTGTAGACACTATGTAATGAATAGTTTATATGATTCATTGTATGATGTATGTAGCAAAATTAAGTCAGCTAAGGAGCTGAGACATGCCTTGGAACAAAACTATGAGTCTGAGGATGTGGATAAGAAGAAATTCCTGCTAGTGAATTGTGAGTCACCTGTGTTGACTGAAAGATGATCGATAACAAAGCATGTATGAAACCGGTAATAGATGTACAACTCCTCCTCAAGAGTATCCATGCCGAGAAGTTGGAACTCACCGAGGCATTTCCGGTAAAGTTACCCTTAACGTGGAATATGTTCAAGGGCTTCCTGAAACACAAGGGAAAGGAGATTACCATGGTTGAGTTAATCGAGAGAATCAACGTGCACGAACAATACATGAGTATTGCACAGGGAGTTCCAATCGTCCCCATGAACACAATGTTCTCCGCCAAGGCAAATGTGGTGGAGCATGGGCAGACCTCAACCAGGCATGACGTCAAAGGCAAACAAAAGAAGCAAAAATGATTGATTCAGGGTCCTAAGGGTAGTGTCTAGAAGAAGTAGGAATCCCAACCACAAGGAATGATTGGTTCTTGTTAAAATTGTGGTAAGATTTGCCATAAATCTAATGCTTGTAGGTTTCCTAAGCGAAAGGATACCAACATGATGCAGGGAATCACCGAAGACCTTGATGACATTGACTTGACAACAATTGTGTCTGAGGTAAGCATCACTGATTCCATACAGATGTTCGAGCTTCTATCCAAACTTTGGTGATTTATAAGCCTCCAGTTCAAATTTTTATTAAAGTACGAGTCGATGTATTGTTCAGTTCGATTAAGGGAAATACTGTGTTTGTTTTGCCTTAACGACACTGTTTTAACGTAGCCAAATTTCTCTCACACTATCCTATTATTTTAAGACGGCGAAATTGCCTAAAGGAGACCATGTTTTTCGTGGGACTCAATCTATAACGAAAAAAATATTTCTTTTAATCTTTTCTAAGGACAATTTCATCATTTTGTAAAGTTGCATGTCAGTATAGGGTTTATGCAGTTTATATCGTTTTAGTATTTGATCCGGAAATATTATTATATTATAATATATTCCTCTATTAGTAAAAATCCCAAGGCTATTTTTGTTTAAAGTGATACAGGAGACCTAAGAACAGTATCAGTTCAATAATTTGTAAAATATGTTATAATAATTTCAATGGAAAATATTTTAACACTTTCTATTTTAGAAAAATGGTTGAAATCAACAGTAATGTTGACATCTGTGTTGGAGCATTGATTAAGACTGATGTTCCTATTGCATCATGGAACGCATCCGTCGTTGCGTCGACCGAAGTGGGTGGTTATGACTTATCCTACTGAACTATGCATGCAGAAAAACCCAATAAGTTTGCCGGGTCCAACTTCAAGAGGTGGTAGGAGGAAATGATGTTTTATCTAACCATTCTGAGTTGCGCACGATTCCTGATGGAAGAACCACCAACTCAAGGCTAATATGATGATCATGGTTTTTTCTTAGCTATAGAAGCATGGAATCATTCAGACTATTTGTGTAGACATTATGTAATGAATAGTTTATATGATTCATTGTATGATGTATGTAGCAAAATTAAGTCAGCTAAGGAGCTGAGACATGCCTTGGAACAAAACTATGAGTCTGAGGATGTGGATAAGAAGAAATTCCTGCTAGTGAATTGTGAGTCACCTGTGTTGACTGAAAGATGATCGATAACAAAGCATGTATGAAACCGGTAATAGATGTACAACTCCTCCTCAAGAGTATCCATGCCGAGAAGTTGGAACTCACCGAGGCATTTCCGGTAAAGTTACCCTTAACGTGGAATATGTTCAAGGGCTTCCTAAAACACAAGGGTAAGGAGATTACCATGGTTGAGTTAATCGAGAGAATCAACGTGCACGAACAATACATGAGTATTGCACAGGGAGTTCCAATCGTCCCCATGAACACAATGTTCTCCGCCAAGGCAAATGTGGTGGAGCATGGGCAGACCTCAACCAGGCATGACGTCAAAGGCAAACAAAAGAAGCAAAAATGATTGATTCAGGGTCCTAAGGGTAGTGTCTAGAAGAAGTAGGAATCCCAACCACAAGGAATGATTGGTTCTTGTTAAAATTGTGGTAAGATTTGCCATAAATCTAATGCTTGTAGGTTTCCTAAGCGAAAGGATACCAACATGATGCAGGGAATCACCGAAGACCTTGATGACATTGACTTGACAACAATTGTGTCTGAGGTAAGCATCACTGATTCCATACAGATGTTCGAGCTTCTATCCAAACTTTGGTGATTTATAAGCCTCCAGTTCAAATTTTTATTAAAGTACGAGTCGATGTATTGTTCAGTTCGATTAAGGGAAATAGTGTGTTTGTTTTCCCTTAACGACACTGTTTTAACGTAGCCAAATTTCTCTCACACTATCCTATTATTTTAAGACGGCGAAATTGCCTAAAGGAGACCATGTTTTTCGTGGGACTCAATCTATAACGAAAAAAATATTTCTTTTAATCTTTTCTAAGGACAATTTCATCATTTTGTAAAGTTGCATGTCAGTATAGGGTTTATGCAGTTTATATCGTTTTAGTATTTGATCCGGAAATATTATTATATTATAATATATTCCTCTATTAGTAAAAATCCCAAGGCTATTTTTGTTTAAAGTGATACAGGAGACCTAAGAACAGTATCAGTTCAATAATTTGTAAAATATGTTATAATAATTTCAATGGAAAATATTTTAACACTTTCTATTTTAGAAAAATGGTTGAAATCAACAGTAATGTTGACATCTGTGTTGGAGCATTGATTAAGACTGATGTTCCTATTGCATCATGGAACGCATCCGTCGTTGCGTCGACCGAAGTGGGTGGTTATGACTTATCCTACTGAACTATGCATGCAGAAAAACCCAATAAGTTTGCCGGGTCCAACTTCAAGAGGTGGTAGGAGGAAATGATGTTTTATCTAACCATTCTGAGTTGCGCACGATTCCTGATGGAAGAACCACCAACTCAAGGCTAATATGATGATCATGGTTTTTTCTTAGCTATAGAAGCATGGAATCATTCAGACTATTTGTGTAGACATTATGTAATGAATAGTTTATATGATTCATTGTATGATGTATGTAGCAAAATTAAGTCAGCTAAGGAGCTGAGACATGCCTTGGAACAAAACTATGAGTCTGAGGATGTGGATAAGAAGAAATTCCTGCTAGTGAATTGTGAGTCACCTGTGTTGATTTAAAGATGATCGATAACAAAGCATTTATGAAACCGGTAATAGATGTACAACTCCTCCTCCAGAGTATCCATGCCGAGAAGTTGGAATTCACCGAGGCATTTCCGGTAAAGTTACCCTTAACGTGGAATATGTTCAAGGGCTTCCTGAAACACAAGGGAAAGGAGATTACCATGGTTGAGTTAATCGAGAGAATCAACGTGCACGAACAATACATGAGTATTGCACAGGGAGTTCCAATCGTCCCCATGAACACAATGTTCTCCGCCAAGGCAAATGTGGTGGAGCATGGGCAGACCTCAACCAGGCATGACGTCAAAGGCAAACAAAAGAATCAAAAATGATTGATTCAGGGTCCTAAGGGTAGTGTCTAGAAGAAGTAGGAATCCCAACCACAAGGAATGATTGGTTCTTGTTAAAATTGTGGTAAGATTGGCCATAAATCTAATGCTTGTAGGTTTCCTAAGCGAAAGGATACCAACATGATGCAGGGAATCACCGAAGACCTTGATGACATTGACTTGACAACAATTGTGTCTGAGGTAAGCATCACTGATTCCATAAAGATGTTCGAGCTTCTATCCAAACTTTGGTGATTTCTAAGTCTCCAGTTCAAATTTTTCTTAAAGTACGAGTCGAGGTATTGTTCAGTTCGATTAAGGGAAATAGTATTTTTGTTTTGCCTTAACGACACTGTTTTAACGTAGCCAAATTTCTCTCACACTATCCTATTATTTTAAGACGGCGAAATTGCCTAAAGGAGACCATGTTTTTCGTGGGACTCAATCTATAACGAAATAAATATTTCTTTTAATCTTTTATAAGGACAATTTCAACATTTTGTAAAGTTGCATGTCAGTACCTAGTTTATGCAGTTTATATCATTTTAGTATTTGATCCGGAAATATTATTATATTATAATATATTCCTCTATTAGTAATAATCCCAAGGCTATTTTTGTTTAAAGTGATACAGGAGACCTAAGAACCGTATCAGTTCAATAATTTGTAAAATATGTTATAATAATTTCAATGGAAAATATTTTAACACTTTCTATTTCAGAAAATGGTTGCAAACAACAGTAATGTTGACATATGTGTTGGAGCATTGACTAAGACTGATGTTCCTATTACATCATGGAACGCATCCGTCGTTGCGTCGATCGAAGTGGGTGATCATAACTTATCGTACTGAACTATGCATGCAGAAAAACCGGATAAGTTTGACGGGTCCAACTTCAAGAGGTGGTAGGAGGAAATAATGTTTTATCTAACCACTCTGAGTTGTGCACGATTCATGATGGAAGAACCACCAACTCAAGGCTAATATGATGATCATGGTTTTTTCTTATCTATAGAAGCATGGAATCATTCAGACTATTTGTGTAGACATTATGTAATGAATAGTTTATATGATTCATTGTATGATGTATGTAGCAAAATTAAGTCTGCTATGGAGCTGAGGCATGCCTTGGAACAAAACTATGAGTCTGAGGATGTGGATAAGAAGAAATTCCTGCTAGTGAATTGTGAGTCACCTGTGTTGACTGAAAGATGATCGATAACAAAGCCTGTATGAAACCGGTAATAGATGTACAACTCCTCCTCCAGAGTATCCATGCCGAGAAGTTGGAACTCACCGAGGCATTTCCGGTAAAGTTACCCTTAACGTGGAATATGTTCAAGGGCTTCCTGAAACACAAGGGAAAGGAGATTACCATGGTTGAGTTAATCGAGAGAATCAACGTGCACGAACAATACATGAGTATTGCACAGGGAGTTCCAATCGTCCCCATGAACACAATGTTCTCCGCCAAGGCAAATGTGGTGGAGCATGGGCAGACCTCAACCAGGCATGACGTCAAAGGCAAACAAAAGAAGCAAAAATGATTGATTCAGGGTCCTAAGGGTAGTGTCTAGAAGAAGTAGGAATCCCAACCACAAGGATTGATTGGTTCTTGTTAAAATTGTGGTAAGATTGGCCATAAATCTAATGCTTGTAGGTTTCCTAAGCGAAAGGATACCAACATGATGCAGGGAATCACCGAAGACCTTGATGACATTGACTTGACAACAATTGTGTCTGAGGTAAGCATCACTGATTCCATACAGATGTTCGAGCTTCTATCCAAACTTTGGTGATTTCTAAGTCTCCAGTTCAAATTTTTATTAAAGTACGAGTCGAGGTATTGTTCAGTTCGATTAAGGGAAATAGTGTGTTTGTTTTGCCTTAACGACACTGTTTTAACGTAGCCAAATTTCTCTCACACTATCCTATTATTTTAAGACGGCGAAAATGCCTAAAGGAGACCATGTTTTTCGTGGGACTCAATCTATAACGAAAAAAATATTTCTTTTAATCTTTTCTAAGGACAATTTCATCATTTTGTAAAGTTGCATGTCAGTATAGGGTTTATGCAGTTTATATCATTTTAGTATTTGATCCGGAAATATTATTATATTATAATATATTCCTCTATTAGTAATAATCCCAATGCTATTTTTGTTTAAAGTGATACAGGAGACCTAAGAACAGTATCAGTTCAATAATTTGTAAAATATGTTATAATAATTTCAATGGAAAATATTTTAACACTTTCTATTTTAGAAAAATGGTTGCAATCAACAGTAATGTTGACATCTGTGTTGGAGCATTGATTAAGACTGATGTTCCTATTGCATCATGAAACGCATCCGTCGTTGCGTCGACCGAAGTGGGTGATCATGACTTATGCTACTGAACTATGCATGCAGAAAACCCGATAAGTTTGCCGGATCCAACTTCAAGAGGTGGTAGGAGGAAATGATGTTTTATCTAACCATTCTGAGTTGCGCACGATTCCTGATGGAAGAACCACCAACTCAAGGCTAATATGATGATCATGGTTTTTTCTTAGCTATAGAAGCATGGAATCATTCAGACTATTTGTGTAGACATTATGTAATGAATAGTTTATATGATTCATTGTATGATGTATGTAGCAAAATTAAGTCAGCTAAGGAGCTGAGACATGCCTTGGAACAAAACTATGAGTCTGAGGATGTGGATAAGAAGAAATTCCTGCTAGTGAATTGTGAGTCACCTGTGTTGATTTAAAGATGATCGATAACAAAGCATTTATGAAACCGGTAATAGATGTACAACTCCTCCTCCAGAGTATCCATGCCGAGAAGTTGGAATTCACCGAGGCATTTCCGGTAAAGTTACCCTTAACGTGGAATATGTTCAAGGGCTTCCTGAAACACAAGGGAAAGGAGATTACCATGGTTGAGTTAATCGAGAGAATCAACGTGCACGAACAATACATGAGTATTGCACAGGGAGTTCCAATCGTCCCCATGAACACAATGTTCTCCGCCAAGGCAAATGTGGTGGAGCATGGGCAGACCTCAACCAGGCATGACGTCAAAGGCAAACAAAAGAATCAAAAATGATTGATTCAGGGTCCTAAGGGTAGTGTCTAGAAGAAGTAGGAATCCCAACCACAAGGAATGATTGGTTCTTGTTAAAATTGTGGTAAGATTGGCCATAAATCTAATGCTTGTAGGTTTCCTAAGCGAAAGGATACCAACATGATGCAGGGAATCACCGAAGACCTTGATGACATTGACTTGACAACAATTGTGTCTGAGGTAAGCATCACTGATTCCATAAAGATGTTCGAGCTTCTATCCAAACTTTGGTGATTTCTAAGTCTCCAGTTCAAATTTTTCTTAAAGTACGAGTCGAGGTATTGTTCAGTTCGATTAAGGGAAATAGTATTTTTGTTTTGCCTTAACGACACTGTTTTAACGTAGCCAAATTTCTCTCACACTATCCTATTATTTTAAGACGGCGAAATTGCCTAAAGGAGACCATGTTTTTCGTGGGACTCAATCTATAACGAAATAAATATTTCTTTTAATCTTTTATAAGGACAATTTCAACATTTTGTAAAGTTGCATGTCAGTACCTAGTTTATGCAGTTTATATCATTTTAGTATTTGATCCGGAAATATTATTATATTATAATATATTCCTCTATTAGTAATAATCCCAAGGCTATTTTTGTTTAAAGTGATACAGGAGACCTAAGAACCGTATCAGTTCAATAATTTGTAAAATATGTTATAATAATTTCAATGGAAAATATTTTAACACTTTCTATTTCAGAAAATGGTTGCAAACAACAGTAATGTTGACATATGTGTTGGAGCATTGACTAAGACTGATGTTCCTATTACATCATGGAACGCATCCGTCGTTGCGTCGATCGAAGTGGGTGATCATAACTTATCGTACTGAACTATGCATGCAGAAAAACCGGATAAGTTTGACGGGTCCAACTTCAAGAGGTGGTAGGAGGAAATAATGTTTTATCTAACCACTCTGAGTTGTGCACGATTCATGATGGAAGAACCACCAACTCAAGGCTAATATGATGATCATGGTTTTTTCTTATCTATAGAAGCATGGAATCATTCAGACTATTTGTGTAGACATTATGTAATGAATAGTTTATATGATTCATTGTATGATGTATGTAGCAAAATTAAGTCTGCTATGGAGCTGAGGCATGCCTTGGAACAAAACTATGAGTCTGAGGATGTGGATAAGAAGAAATTCCTGCTAGTGAATTGTGAGTCACCTGTGTTGACTGAAAGATGATCGATAACAAAGCCTGTATGAAACCGGTAATAGATGTACAACTCCTCCTCCAGAGTATCCATGCCGAGAAGTTGGAACTCACCGAGGCATTTCCGGTAAAGTTACCCTTAACGTGGAATATGTTCAAGGGCTTCCTGAAACACAAGGGAAAGGAGATTACCATGGTTGAGTTAATCGAGAGAATCAACGTGCACGAACAATACATGAGTATTGCACAGGGAGTTCCAATCGTCCCCATGAACACAATGTTCTCCGCCAAGGCAAATGTGGTGGAGCATGGGCAGACCTCAACCAGGCATGACGTCAAAGGCAAACAAAAGAAGCAAAAATGATTGATTCAGGGTCCTAAGGGTAGTGTCTAGAAGAAGTAGGAATCCCAACCACAAGGATTGATTGGTTCTTGTTAAAATTGTGGTAAGATTGGCCATAAATCTAATGCTTGTAGGTTTCCTAAGCGAAAGGATACCAACATGATGCAGGGAATCACCGAAGACCTTGATGACATTGACTTGACAACAATTGTGTCTGAGGTAAGCATCACTGATTCCATACAGATGTTCGAGCTTCTATCCAAACTTTGGTGATTTCTAAGTCTCCAGTTCAAATTTTTATTAAAGTACGAGTCGAGGTATTGTTCAGTTCGATTAAGGGAAATAGTGTGTTTGTTTTGCCTTAACGACACTGTTTTAACGTAGCCAAATTTCTCTCACACTATCCTATTATTTTAAGACGGCGAAAATGCCTAAAGGAGACCATGTTTTTCGTGGGACTCAATCTATAACGAAAAAAATATTTCTTTTAATCTTTTCTAAGGACAATTTCATCATTTTGTAAAGTTGCATGTCAGTATAGGGTTTATGCAGTTTATATCATTTTAGTATTTGATCCGGAAATATTATTATATTATAATATATTCCTCTATTAGTAATAATCCCAATGCTATTTTTGTTTAAAGTGATACAGGAGACCTAAGAACAGTATCAGTTCAATAATTTGTAAAATATGTTATAATAATTTCAATGGAAAATATTTTAACACTTTCTATTTTAGAAAAATGGTTGCAATCAACAGTAATGTTGACATCTGTGTTGGAGCATTGATTAAGACTGATGTTCCTATTGCATCATGAAACGCATCCGTCGTTGCGTCGACCGAAGTGGGTGATCATGACTTATGCTACTGAACTATGCATGCAGAAAACCCGATAAGTTTGCCGGATCCAACTTCAAGAGGTGGTAGGAGGAAATGATGTTTTATCTAACCATTCTGAGTTGCGCACGATTCCTGATGGAAGAACCACCAACTCAAGGCTAATATGATGATCATGGTTTTTTCTTCACTATAGAAGCATGGAATCATTCAGACTATTTGTGTAGACATTATGTAATGAATAGTTTATATGATTCATTGTATGATGTATGTAGCAAAATTAAGTCAGCTAAGGAGCTGAGACATGCCTTGGAACAAAACTATGAGTCTGAGGATGTGGATAAGAAGAAATTCCTGCTAGTGAATTGTGAGTCACCTGTGTTGACTTAAAGATGATCGATAACAAAGCATGTATGAAACCGGTAATATATGTAGAACTCCTCCTCAAGAGTATCCATGCCGAGAAGTTGGAACTCACCGAGGCATTTCCGGTAAAGTTACCCTTAACGTGGAATATGTTCAAGGGCTACCTGAAACACAAGGGAAAGGAGATTACCATGGTTGAGTTAATCGAGAGAATCAACGTGCATGAACAATACATGAGTATTGCACAGGGAGTTCCAATCGTCCCCATGAACACAATGTTCTCCGCCAAGGCAAATGTGGTGGAGCATGGGCAGACCTCAACCAGGCATGACGTCAAAGGCAAACAAAAGAAGCAAAAATGATTGATTCAGGGTCCTAAGGGTAGTGTCTAGAAGAAGTAGGAATCCCAACCACAAGGATTGATTGGTTCTTGTTAAAATTGTGGTAAGATTGGTCATAAATCTAATGCTTGTAGGTTTCCTAAGCAAAAGGATACCAACATGATGCAGGGAATCACCGAAGACCTTGATGACATTGACTTGACAACAATTGTGTCTGAGGTAAGCATCACTGATTCCATAAAGATATTCGAGCTTCTATCCAAACTTTGGTGATTTCTAAGTCTCCAGTTCAAATTTTTCTTAAAGTACGAGTCGAGGTATTGTTCAGTTCGATTAAGGGAAATAGTATTTTTGTTTTTCCTTAACGACACTGTTTTAACGTAGCCAAATTTCTCTCACACTATCCTATTATTTTAAGACGGCGAAATTGCCTAAAGGAGACCATGTTTTTCGTGGGACTCAATCTATAACGAAATAAATATTTCTTTTAATCTTTTATAAGGACAATTTCATCATTTTGTAAAGTTGCATGTCAGTATAGGGTTTATGCAGTTTATATCATTTTAGTATTTGATCCGGAAATATTATTATATTATAATGTATTCCTGTATTAGTAATAATCCCAAGGCTATTTTTGTTTAAAGTGATACAGGAGACCTAAGAACCGTATCAGTTCAATAATTTGTAAAATATGTTATAATAATTTCAATGGAAAATATTTTAACACTTTCTATTTCAGAAAATGGTTGCAAACAACAGTAATGTTGACATATGTGTTGGAGCATTGACTAAGACTGATGTTCCTATTACATCATGGAACGCATCCGTCGTTGCGTCGATCGAAGTGGGTGATCATGACTTATCCTACTGAACTATGCATGCAGAAAAACCAGATAAGTTTGACGGGTCCAACTTCAAGAGGTGGTAGGAGGAAATGATGTTTTATCTAACCACTTTGAGTTGCGCACGATTCATGATGGAAGAACCACCAACTCAAGGCTAATATGATGATCATGGTTTTTTCTTATCTATAGAAGCATGGAATCATTCAGACTATTTGTGTAGACATTATGTAATGAATAGTTTATATGATTCATTGTATGATGTATGTAGCAAAATTATGTCTGCTAAGGAGCTGAGGCATGCCTTGGAACAGAACTATGAGTCTGAGGATGTGGATAAGAAGAAATTCCTGCTAGTGAATTGTGAGTCACCTGTGTTGACTGAAAGAAGATCGATAACAAAGCATGTATGAAACCGGTAATATATGTAGAACTCCTCCTCCAGAGTATCGATGCCGAGAAGTTGGAACTCACCGAGGCATTTCCGGTAAAGTTACCCTTAATGTGGAATATGTTCAAGGGCTTCCTAAAACACAAGGGAAAGGAGATTACCATGGTTGAGTTAATCGAGAGAATCAACGTGCACGAACAATACATGAGTATTGCACAGGGAGTTCCAATCGTCCCCATGAACACAATGTTCTCCGCCAAGGCAAATGTGGTGGAGCATGGGCAAACCTCAACCAGGCATGACGTCAAAGGCAAACAAAAGAAGCAAAAATGATTGATTCAGGGTCCTAAGGGTAGTGTCTAGAAGAAGTAGGAATCCCAACCACAAGGATTGATTGGTTCTTGTTAAAATTGTGGTAAGATTGGCCATAAATCTAATGCTTGTAGGTTTCCTAAGCGAAAGGATACCAACATGATGCAGGGAATCACCGAAGACCTTGATGACATTGACTTGACAACAATTGTGTCTGAGGTAAGCATCACTGATTCCATACAGATGTTCGTGCTTCTATCCAAACTTTGGTGATTTCTAAGTCTCCAGTTCAAATTTTTATTAAAGTACGAGTCGAGGTATTGTTCAGTTCGATTAAGGGAAATAGTGTGTTTGTTTTGCCTTAACGACACTGTTTTAACGTAGCCAAATTTCTCTCACACTATCCTATTATTTTAAGATGGCGAAAATGCCTAAAGGAGACCATGTTTTTCGTGGGACTCAATCTATAATGAAAAAAATATTTCTTTTAATCTTTTCTAAGGACAATTTCATCATTTTGTAAAGTTGCATGTCAGTATAGGGTTTATGCAGTTTATATCATTTTAGTATTTGATCCGGAAATATTATTATATTATAATATATTCCTCTATTAGTAATAATCCCAAGGCTATTTTTGTTTAAAGTGATACAGGAGACCTAAGAACAGTATCAGTTCAATAATTTGTAAAATATGTTATAATAATTTCAATGGAAAATATTTTAACACTTTCTATTTTAGAAAAATGGTTGCAATCAACAGTAATGTTGACATCTGTGTTGGAGCATTGATTAAGACTGATGTTCCTATTGCATCATGGAACGCATCCGTCGTTGCGTCGACCGAAGTGGGTGATCATGACTTATCCTACTGAACTATGCATGCAGAAAAACCCAATAAGTTTGATGGGTCCAACTTCAAGAGGTGGTAGGAGGAAATGATGTTTTATCTAACCATTCTGAGTTGCGCACGATTCCTGATGGAAGAACCACCAACTCAAGGCTAATATGATGATCATGGTTTTTTCTTCACTATAGAAGCATGGAATCATTCAGACTATTTGTGTAGACATTATGTAATGAATAGTTTATATGATTCATTGTATGATGTATGTAGCAAAATTAAGTCAGCTAAGGAGCTGAGACATGCCTTGGAACAAAACTATGAGTCTGAGGATGTGGATAAGAAGAAATTCCTGCTAGTGAATTGTGAGTCACCTGTGTTGACTTAAAGATGATCGATAACAAAGCATGTATGAAACCGGTAATATATGTAGAACTCCTCCTCAAGAGTATCCATGCCGAGAAGTTGGAACTCACCGAGGCATTTCCGGTAAAGTTACCCTTAACGTGGAATATGTTCAAGGGCTACCTGAAACACAAGGGAAAGGAGATTACCATGGTTGAGTTAATCGAGAGAATCAACGTGCATGAACAATACATGAGTATTGCACAGGGAGTTCCAATCGTCCCCATGAACACAATGTTCTCCGCCAAGGCAAATGTGGTGGAGCATGGGCAGACCTCAACCAGGCATGACGTCAAAGGCAAACAAAAGAAGCAAAAATGATTGATTCAGGGTCCTAAGGGTAGTGTCTAGAAGAAGTAGGAATCCCAACCACAAGGATTGATTGGTTCTTGTTAAAATTGTGGTAAGATTGGTCATAAATCTAATGCTTGTAGGTTTCCTAAGCAAAAGGATACCAACATGATGCAGGGAATCACCGAAGACCTTGATGACATTGACTTGACAACAATTGTGTCTGAGGTAAGCATCACTGATTCCATAAAGATATTCGAGCTTCTATCCAAACTTTGGTGATTTCTAAGTCTCCAGTTCAAATTTTTCTTAAAGTACGAGTCGAGGTATTGTTCAGTTCGATTAAGGGAAATAGTATTTTTGTTTTTCCTTAACGACACTGTTTTAACGTAGCCAAATTTCTCTCACACTATCCTATTATTTTAAGACGGCGAAATTGCCTAAAGGAGACCATGTTTTTCGTGGGACTCAATCTATAACGAAATAAATATTTCTTTTAATCTTTTATAAGGACAATTTCATCATTTTGTAAAGTTGCATGTCAGTATAGGGTTTATGCAGTTTATATCATTTTAGTATTTGATCCGGAAATATTATTATATTATAATGTATTCCTGTATTAGTAATAATCCCAAGGCTATTTTTGTTTAAAGTGATACAGGAGACCTAAGAACCGTATCAGTTCAATAATTTGTAAAATATGTTATAATAATTTCAATGGAAAATATTTTAACACTTTCTATTTTAGAAAAATGGTTGCAATCAACAGTAATGTTGACATCTGTGTTGGAGCATTGATTAAGACTGATGTTCCTATTGCATCATGGAACGCATCCGTCGTTGCGTCGACCGAAGTGGGTGATCATGACTTATCCTACTGAACTATGCATGCAGAAAAACCCAATAAGTTTGATGGGTCCAACTTCAAGAGGTGGTAGGAGGAAATGATGTTTTATCTAACCATTCTGAGTTGCGCACGATTCCTGATGGAAGAACCACCAACTCAAGGCTAATATGATGATCATGGTTTTTTCTTCACTATAGAAGCATGGAATCATTCAGACTATTTGTGTAGACATTATGTAATGAATAGTTTATATGATTCATTGTATGATGTATGTAGCAAAATTAAGTCAGCTAAGGAGCTGAGACATGCCTTGGAACAAAACTATGAGTCTGAGGATGTGGATAAGAAGAAATTCCTGCTAGTGAATTGTGAGTCACCTGTGTTGACTTAAAGATGATCGATAACAAAGCATGTATGAAACCGGTAATATATGTAGAACTCCTCCTCAAGAGTATCCATGCCGAGAAGTTGGAACTCACCGAGGCATTTCCGGTAAAGTTACCCTTAACGTGGAATATGTTCAAGGGCTACCTGAAACACAAGGGAAAGGAGATTACCATGGTTGAGTTAATCGAGAGAATCAACGTGCATGAACAATACATGAGTATTGCACAGGGAGTTCCAATCGTCCCCATGAACACAATGTTCTCCGCCAAGGCAAATGTGGTGGAGCATGGGCAGACCTCAACCAGGCATGACGTCAAAGGCAAACAAAAGAAGCAAAAATGATTGATTCAGGGTCCTAAGGGTAGTGTCTAGAAGAAGTAGGAATCCCAACCACAAGGATTGATTGGTTCTTGTTAAAATTGTGGTAAGATTGGTCATAAATCTAATGCTTGTAGGTTTCCTAAGCAAAAGGATACCAACATGATGCAGGGAATCACCGAAGACCTTGATGACATTGACTTGACAACAATTGTGTCTGAGGTAAGCATCACTGATTCCATAAAGATATTCGAGCTTCTATCCAAACTTTGGTGATTTCTAAGTCTCCAGTTCAAATTTTTCTTAAAGTACGAGTCGAGGTATTGTTCAGTTCGATTAAGGGAAATAGTATTTTTGTTTTTCCTTAACGACACTGTTTTAACGTAGCCAAATTTCTCTCACACTATCCTATTATTTTAAGACGGCGAAATTGCCTAAAGGAGACCATGTTTTTCGTGGGACTCAATCTATAACGAAATAAATATTTCTTTTAATCTTTTATAAGGACAATTTCATCATTTTGTAAAGTTGCATGTCAGTATAGGGTTTATGCAGTTTATATCATTTTAGTATTTGATCCGGAAATATTATTATATTATAATGTATTCCTGTATTAGTAATAATCCCAAGGCTATTTTTGTTTAAAGTGATACAGGAGACCTAAGAACCGTATCAGTTCAATAATTTGTAAAATATGTTATAATAATTTCAATGGAAAATATTTTAACACTTTCTATTTTAGAAAAATGGTTGCAATCAACAGTAATGTTGACATATGTGTTGGAGCATTGACTAAGACTGATGTTCCTATTACATCATGGAACGCATCCGTCGTTGCGTCGATCGAAGTGGGTGATCATGACTTATCCTACTGAACTATGCATGCAGAAAAACCAGATAAGTTTGACGGGTCCAACTTCAAGAGGTGGTAGGAGGAAATGATGTTTTATCTAACCACTTTGAGTTGCGCACGATTCATGATGGAAGAACCACCAACTCAAGGCTAATATGATGATCATGGTTTTTTCTTATCTATAGAAGCATGGAATCATTCAGACTATTTGTGTAGACATTATGTAATGAATAGTTTATATGATTCATTGTATGATGTATGTAGCAAAATTATGTCTGCTAAGGAGCTGAGGCATGCCTTGGAACAGAACTATGAGTCTGAGGATGTGGATAAGAAGAAATTCCTGCTAGTGAATTGTGAGTCACCTGTGTTGACTGAAAGAAGATCGATAACAAAGCATGTATGAAACCGGTAATATATGTAGAACTCCTCCTCCAGAGTATCGATGCCGAGAAGTTGGAACTCACCGAGGCATTTCCGGTAAAGTTACCCTTAATGTGGAATATGTTCAAGGGCTTCCTAAAACACAAGGGAAAGGAGATTACCATGGTTGAGTTAATCGAGAGAATCAACGTGCACGAACAATACATGAGTATTGCACAGGGAGTTCCAATCGTCCCCATGAACACAATGTTCTCCGCCAAGGCAAATGTGGTGGAGCATGGGCAAACCTCAACCAGGCATGACGTCAAAGGCAAACAAAAGAAGCAAAAATGATTGATTCAGGGTCCTAAGGGTAGTGTCTAGAAGAAGTAGGAATCCCAACCACAAGGATTGATTGGTTCTTGTTAAAATTGTGGTAAGATTGGCCATAAATCTAATGCTTGTAGGTTTCCTAAGCGAAAGGATACCAACATGATGCAGGGAATCACCGAAGACCTTGATGACATTGACTTGACAACAATTGTGTCTGAGGTAAGCATCACTGATTCCATACAGATGTTCGTGCTTCTATCCAAACTTTGGTGATTTCTAAGTCTCCAGTTCAAATTTTTATTAAAGTACGAGTCGAGGTATTGTTCAGTTCGATTAAGGGAAATAGTGTGTTTGTTTTGCCTTAACGACACTGTTTTAACGTAGCCAAATTTCTCTCACAATATCCTATTATTTTAAGATGGCGAAAATGCCTAAAGGAGACCATGTTTTTCGTGGGACTCAATCTATAATGAAAAAAATATTTCTTTTAATCTTTTCTAAGGACAATTTCATCATTTTGTAAAGTTGCATGTCAGTATAGGGTTTATGCAGTTTATATCATTTTAGTATTTGATCCAGAAATATTATTATATTATAATATATTCCTCTATTAGTAATAATCCCAAGGCTATTTTTGTTTAAAGTGATACAGGAGACCTAAGAACAGTATCAGTTCAATAATTTGTAAAATATGTTATAATAATTTCAATGGAAAATATTTTAACACTTTCTATTTTAGAAAAATGGTTGCAATCAACAGTAATGTTGACATCTGTGTTGGAGCATTGATTAAGACTGATGTTCCTATTGCATCATGGAACGCATCCGTCGTTGCGTCGACCGAAGTGGGTGATCATGACTTATCCTACTGAACTATGCATGCAGAAAAACCCAATAAGTTTGATGGGTCCAACTTCAAGAGGTGGTAGGAGGAAATGATGTTTTATCTAACCACTCTGAGTTGCGCACGATTCCAGATGGAAGAACCACCAACTCAAGGCTAATATGATGATCATGGTTTTTTCTTATCTATAGAAGCATGGAATCATTCAGACTATTTGTGTAGACATTATGTAATGAATAGTTTATATGATTCATTGTATGATGTATGTAGCAAAATTAAGTCTGCTAAGGAGCTGAGGCATGCCTTGGAACAA
Organism: Chamaenerion angustifolium; assembly: GCA_946814005.1. NCBI lineage: Eukaryota > Viridiplantae > Streptophyta > Magnoliopsida > Myrtales > Onagraceae > Chamaenerion > Chamaenerion angustifolium. The sequence continues at coordinate 22,963,421 of OX328271.1, read as the reverse complement.
AACTATGAGTCTGAGGATGTGGATAAGAAGAAATTCCTGCTAGTGAATTGAGAGTCACCTGTGTTGACTGAAAGATGATCGATAACAAAGCATGTATGAAACCGGTAATAGATGTACAACTCCTCCTCAAGAGTATCGATGCCGAGAAATTGGAACTCACCGAGGCATTTCCGGTAAAGTTACCCTTAACGTGGAATATGTTCAAGGGCATCCTGAAACACAAGGGAAAGGAGATTACCATGGTTGAGTTAATCGAGAGAATCAACGTGCACGAACAATACATGAGTATTGCACAGGGAGTTCCAATCGTCCCCATGAACACAATGTTCTCCGCCAAGGCAAATGTGGTGGAGCATGGGCAAACCTCAACCAGGCATGACGTCAAAGGCAAACAAAAGAAGCAAAAATGATTGATTCAGGGTCCTAAGGGTAGTGTCTAGAAGAAGTAGGAATCCCAACCACAAGGATTGATTGGTTCTTGTTAAAATTGTGGTAAGATTGGCCATAAATCTAATGCTTGTAGGTTTCCTAAGCGAAAGGATACCAACATGATGCAGGGAATCACCGAAGACCTTGATGACATTGACTTGACAACAATTGTGTCTGAGGTAAGCATCACTGATTCCATACAGATGTTCGAGCTTCTATCCAAACTTTGGTGATTTCTAAGTCTCCAGTTCAAATTTTTATTAAAGTACGAGTCGAGGTATTGTTCAGTTCGATTAAGGGAAATAGTGTGTTTGTTTTGCCTTAACGACTCTGTTTTAACGTAGCCAAATTTCTCTCACACTATCCTATTATTTTAAGATGGCGAAAATGCCTAAAGGATACCATGTTTTTCGTGGGACTCAATCTATAACGAAAAAAATATTTCTTTTAATCTTTTCTAAGGACAATTTCATCATTTTGTAAAGTTGCATGTCAGTATAGGGTTTATGCAGTTTATATCATTTTAGTATTTGATCCGGAAATATTATTATATTATAATATATTCCTCTATTAGTAATAATCCCAAGGCTATTTTTGTTTAAAGTGATACAGGAGACCTAAGAACAGTATCAGTTCAATAATTTGTAAAATATGTTATAATAATTTCAATGGAAAATATTTTAACACTTTCTATTTTAGAAAAATGGTTGCAATCAACAGTAATGTTGACATCTGTGTTGGAGCATTGATTAAGACTGATGTTCCTATTGCATCATGGAACGCATCCGTCGTTGCGTCGACCGAAGTGGGTGATCATGACTTATCCTACTGAACTATGCATGCAGAAAAACCCAATAAGTTTGATGGGTCCAACTTCAAGAGGTGGTAGGAGGAAATGATGTTTTATCTAACCACTCTGAGTTGCGCACGATTCCTGATGGAAGAACCACCAACTCAAGGCTAATATGATGATCATGGTTTTTTCTTATCTATAGAAGCATGGAATCATTCAGACTATTTGTGTAGACATTATGTAATGAATAGTTTATATGATTCATTGTATGATGTATGTAGCAAAATTAAGTCTGCTAAGGAGCTGAGGCATGCCTTGGAACAAAACTATGAGTCTGAGGATGTGGATAAGAAGAAATTCCTGCTAGTGAATTGTGAGTCACCTGTGTTGACTGAAAGATGATCGATAACAAAGCATGTATGAAACCGGTAATAGATGTACAACTCCTCCTCCAGAGTATCGATGTCGAGAAATTGGAACTCACCGAGGCATTTCCGGTAAAGTTACCCTTAACGTGGAATATGTTCAAGGGCATCCTGAAACACAAGGGAAAGGAGATTACCATGGTTGAGTTAATCGAGAGAATCAACGTGCACGAACAATACATGAGTATTGCACAGGGAGTTCCAATCGTCCCCATGAACACAATGTTCTCCGCCAAGGCAAATGTGGTGGAGCATGGGCAAACCTCAACCAGGCATGACGTCAAAGGCAAACAAAAGAAGCAAAAATGATTGATTCAGGGTCCTAAGGGTAGTGTCTAGAAGAAGTAGGAATCCCAACCACAAGGATTGATTGGTTATTGTTAAAATTGTGGTAAGATTGGCCATAAATCTAATGCTTGTAGGTTTCCTAAGCGAAAGGATACCAACATGATGCAGGGAATCACCGAAGACCTTGATGACATTGACTTGACAACAATTGTGTCTGAGGTAAGCATCACTGATTCCATACAGATGTTCGTGCTTCTATCCAAACTTTGGTGATTTCTAAGTCTCCAGTTCAAATTTTTATTAAAGTACGAGTCGAGGTATTGTTCAGTTCGATTAAGGGAAATAGTGTGTTTGTTTTGCCTTAACGACACTGTTTTAACGTAGCCAAATTTCTCTCACACTATCCTATTATTTTAAGATGGCGAAAATGCCTAAAGGAGACCATGTTTTTCGTGGGACTCAATCTATAATGAAAAAAATATTTCTTTTAATCTTTTCTAAGGACAATTTCATCATTTTGTAAAGTTGCATGTCAGTATAGGGTTTATGCAGTTTATATCATTTTAGTATTTGATCCGGAAATATTATTATATTATAATATATTCCTCTATTAGTAATAATCCCAAGGCTATTTTTGTTTAAAGTGATACAGGAGACCTAAGAACAGTATCAGTTCAATAATTTGTAAAATATGTTATAATAATTTCAATGGAAAATATTTTAACACTTTCTATTTTAGAAAAATGGTTGCAATCAACAGTAATGTTGACATCTGTGTTGGAGCATTGATTAAGACTGATGTTCCTATTGCATCATGGAACGCATCCGTCGTTGCGTCGACCGAAGTGGGTGATCATGACTTATCCTACTGAACTATGCATGCAGAAAAACCCAATAAGTTTGATGGGTCCAACTTCAAGAGGTGGTAGGAGGAAATGATGTTTTATCTAACCACTCTGAGTTGCGCACGATTCCAGATGGAAGAACCACCAACTCAAGGCTAATATGATGATCATGGTTTTTTCTTATCTATAGAAGCATGGAATCATTCAGACTATTTGTGTAGACATTATGTAATGAATAGTTTATATGATTCATTGTATGATGTATGTAGCAAAATTAAGTCTGCTAAGGAGCTGAGGCATGCCTTGGAACAAAACTATGAGTCTGAGGATGTGGATAAGAAGAAATTCCTGCTAGTGAATTGAGAGTCACCTGTGTTGACTGAAAGATGATCGATAACAAAGCATGTATGAAACCGGTAATAGATGTACAACTCCTCCTCAAGAGTATCGATGCCGAGAAATTGGAACTCACCGAGGCATTTCCGGTAAAGTTACCCTTAACGTGGAATATGTTCAAGGGCATCCTGAAACACAAGGGAAAGGAGATTACCATGGTTGAGTTAATCGAGAGAATCAACGTGCACGAACAATACATGAGTATTGCACAGGGAGTTCCAATCGTCCCCATGAACACAATGTTCTCCGCCAAGGCAAATGTGGTGGAGCATGGGCAAACCTCAACCAGGCATGACGTCAAAGGCAAACAAAAGAAGCAAAAATGATTGATTCAGGGTCCTAAGGGTAGTGTCTAGAAGAAGTAGGAATCCCAACCACAAGGATTGATTGGTTATTGTTAAAATTGTGGTAAGATTGGCCATAAATCTAATGCTTGTAGGTTTCCTAAGCGAAAGGATACCAACATGATGCAGGGAATCACCGAAGACCTTGATGACATTGACTTGACAACAATTGTGTCTGAGGTAAGCATCACTGATTCCATACAGATGTTCGAGCTTCTATCCAAACTTTGGTGATTTCTAAGTCTCCAGTTCAAATTTTTATTAAAGTACGAGTCGAGGTATTGCTCAGTTCGATTAAGGGAAATAGTGTGTTTGTTTTGCCTTAACGACACTGTTTTAACGTAGCCAAATTTCTCTCACACTATTCTATTATTTTAAGATGGCGAAAATGCCTAAAGGAGACCATGTTTTTCGTGGGACTCAATCTATAACGAAAAAAATATTTCTTTTAATCTTTTCTAAGGACAATTTCATCATTTTGTAAAGTTGCATGTCAGTATAGGGTTTATGCAGTTTATATCATTTTAGTATTTGATCCGGAAATATTATTATATTATAATATATTCCTCTATTAGTAATAATCCCAAGGCTATTTTTGTTTAAAGTGATACAGGAGACCTAAGAACAGTATCAGTTCAATAATTTGTAAAATATGTTATAATAATTTCAATGGAAAATATTTTAACACTTTCTATTTTAGGAAAATGGTTGCAATCAACAGTAATGTTGACATCTGTGTTGGAGCATTGATTAAGACTGATGTTCCTATTGCATCATGGAACGCATCCGTCGTTGCGTCGACCGAAGTGGGTGATCATGACTTATCCTACTGAACTATGCATGCAGAAAAACCCAATAAGTTTGATGGGTCCAACTTCAAGAGGTGGTAGGAGGAAATGATGTTTTATCTAACCACTCTGAGTTGCGCACGATTCCTGATGGAAGAACCACCAACTCAAGTCTAATATGATGATCATGGTTTTTTCTTATCTATAGAAGCATGGAATCATTCAGACTATTTGTGTAGACATTATGTAATGAATAGTTTATATGATTCATTGTATGATGTATGTAGCAAAATTAAGTCTGCTAAGGAGCTGAGGCATGCCTTGGAACAAAACTATGAGTCTGAGGATGTGGATAAGAAGAAATTCCTGCTAGTGAATTGTGAGTCACCTGTGTTGACTGAAAGATGATCGATAACAAAGCATGTATGAAACCGGTAATAGATGTACAACTCCTCCAGAGTATCGATGTCGAGAAATTGGAACTCACCGAGGCATTTCCGGTAAAGTTACCCTTAACGTGGAATATGTTCAAGGGCATCCTGAAACACAAGGGAAAGGAGATTACCATGGTTGAGTTAATCGAGAGAATCAACGTGCACGAACAATACATGAGTATTGCACAGGGAGTTCCAATCGTCCCCATGAACACAATGTTCTCCGCCAAGGCAAATGTGGTGGAGCATGGGCAAACCTCAACCAGGCATGACGTCAAAGGCAAACAAAAGAAGCAAAAATGATTGATTCAGGGTCCTAAGGGTAGTGTCTAGAAGAAGTAGGAATCCCAACCACAAGGATTGATTGGTTCTTGTTAAAATTGTGGTCAGATTGGCCATAAATCTAATGCTTGTAGGTTTCCTAAGCGAAAGGATACCAACATGATGCAGGGAATCACCGAAGACCTTGATGACATTGACTTGACAACAATTGTGTCTGAGGTAAGCATCACTGATTCCATACAGATGTTCGAGCTTCTATCCAAACTTTGGTGATTTCTAAGTCTCCAGTTCAAATTTCTATTAAAGTACGAGTCGAGGTATTGTTCAGTTCGATTAAGGGAAATAGTGTGTTTGTTTTGCCTTAACGACACTGTTTTAACGTAGCCAAATTTCTCTCACACTATTCTATTATTTTAAGATGGCGAAAATGCCTAAAGGAGACCATGTTTTTCGTGGGACTCAATCTATAACGAAAAAAATATTTCTTTTAATCTTTTCTAAGAACAATTTCATCATTTTGTAAAGTTGCATGTCAGTATAGGGTTTATGCAGTTTATATCATTTTAGTATTTGATCCGGAAATATTATTATATTATAATATATTCCTCTATTAGTAATAATCCCAAGGCTATTTTTGTTTAAAGTGATACAGGAGACCTAAGAACAGTATCAGTTCAATAATTTGTAAAATATGTTATAATAATTTCAATGGAAAATATTTTAACACTTTCTATTTTAGGAAAATGGTTGCAATCAACAGTAATGTTGACATCTGTGTTGGAGCATTGATTAAGACTGATGTTCCTATTGCATCATGGAACGCATCCGTCGTTGCGTCGACCGAAGTGGGTGATCATGACTTATCCTACTGAACTATGCATGCAGAAAAACCCAATAAGTTTGATGGGTCCAACTTCAAGAGGTGGTAGGAGGAAATGATGTTTTATCTAACCACTCTGAGTTGCGCACGATTCCTGATGGAAGAACCACCAACTCAAGGCTAATATGATGATCATGGTTTTTTCTTATCTATAGAAGCATGGAATCATTCAGACTATTTGTGTAGACATTATGTAATGAATAGTTTATATGATTCATTGTATGATGTATGTAGCAAAATTAAGTCTGCTAAGGAGCTGAGGCATGCCTTGGAACAAAACTATGAGTCTGAGGATGTGGATAAGAAGAAATTCCTGCTAGTGAATTGTGAGTCACCTGTGTTGACTGAAAGATGATCGATAACAAAGCATGTATGAAACCGGTAATAGATGTACAACTCCTCCTCCAGAGTATCGATGCCGAGAAATTGGAACTCACCGAGGCATTTCCGGTAAAATTACCCTTAACGTGGAATATGTTCAAGGGCTTCCCGAAACACAAGGGAAAGGAGATTACCATGGTTGAGTTAATCGAGAAAATCAACGTGCACGAACAATACATGAGTATTGCACAGGGAGTTCCAATCGTCCCCATGAACACAATGTTCTCCGCCAAGGCAAATGTGGTGGAGCATGGGCAAACCTCAACCAGGCATGACGTCAAAGGCAAACAAAAGAAGCAAAAATGATTGATTCAGGGTCCTAAGGGTAGTGTCTAGAAGAAGTAGGAATCCCAACCACAAGGATTGATTGGTTCTTGTTAAAATTGTGGTCAGATTGGCCATAAATCTAATGCTTGTAGGTTTCCTAAGCGAAAGGATACCAACATGATGCAGGGAATCACCGAAGACCTTGATGACATTGACTTGACAACAATTGTGTCTGAGGTAAGCATCACTGATTCCATAAAGATGTTTGAGCTTCTATCCAAACTTTGGTGATTTCTAAGTCTCCAGTTCAAATTTTTATTAAAGTACGAGTCGATGTATTGTTCAGTTCGATTAAGGGAAATAGTGTGTTTGTTTTCCCTTAACGACACTGTTTTAACGTAGCCAAATTTCTCTCACACTATCCTATTATTTTAAGATGGCGAAAATGCCTAAAGGAGACCATGTTTTTCGTGGGACTCAATCTATAACGAAAAAAATATTTCTTTTAATCTTTTCTAAGAACAATTTCATCATTTTGTAAAGTTGCATGTCAGTATAGGGTTTATGCAGTTTATATCATTTTAGTATTTGATCCGGAAATATTATTATATTATAATATATTCCTCTATTAGTAATAATCCCAAGGCTATTTTTGTTTAAAGTGATACAGGAGACCTAAGAACAGTATCAGTGCAATAATTTGTAAAATATGTTATAATAATTTCAATGGAAAATATTTTAACACTTTCTATTTTAGGAAAATGGTTGCAATCAACAGTAATGTTGACATCTGTGTTGGAGCATTGATTAAGACTGATGTTCCTATTGCATCATGGAACGCATCCGTCGTTGCGTCGACCGAAGTGGGTGATCATGACTTATCCTACTGAACTATGCATGCAGAAAAACCCAATAAGTTTGATGGGTCCAACTTCAAGAGGTGGTAGGAGGAAATGATGTTTTATCTAACCACTCTGAGTTGCGCACGATTCCTGATGGAAGAACCACCAACTCAAGGCTAATATGATGATCATGGTTTTTTCTTATCTATAGAAGCATGGAATCATTCAGACTATTTGTGTAGACATTATGTAATGAATAGTTTATATGATTCATTGTATGATGTATGTAGCAAAATTAAGTCTGCTAAGGAGCTGAGGCATGCCTTGGAACAAAACTATGAGTCTGAGGATGTGGATAAGAAGAAATTCCTGCTAGTGAATTGTGAGTCACCTGTGTTGACTGAAAGATGATCGATAACAAAGCATGTATGAAACCGGTAATAGATGTACAACTCCTCCTCCAGAGTATCGATGCCGAGAAATTGGAACTCACCGAGGCATTTCCGGTAAAATTACCCTTAACGTGGAATATGTTCAAGGGCTTCCCGAAACACAAGGGAAAGGAGATTACCATGGTTGAGTTAATCGAGAAAATCAACGTGCACGAACAATACATGAGTATTGCACAGGGAGTTCCAATCGTCCCCATGAACACAATGTTCTCCGCCAAGGCAAATGTGGTGGAGCATGGGCAAACCTCAACCAGGCATGACGTCAAAGGCAAACAAAAGAAGCAAAAATGATTGATTCAGGGTCCTAAGGGTAGTGTCTAGAAGAAGTAGGAATCCCAACCACAAGGATTGATTGGTTCTTGTTAAAATTGTGGTCAGATTGGCCATAAATCTAATGCTTGTAGGTTTCCTAAGCGAAAGGATACCAACATGATGCAGGGAATCACCGAAGACCTTGATGACATTGACTTGACAACAATTGTGTCTGAGGTAAGCATCACTGATTCCATAAAGATGTTTGAGCTTCTATCCAAACTTTGGTGATTTCTAAGTCTCCAGTTCAAATTTTTATTAAAGTACGAGTCGATGTATTGTTCAGTTCGATTAAGGGAAATAGTGTGTTTGTTTTCCCTTAACGACACTGTTTTAACGTAGCCAAATTTCTCTCACACTATCCTATTATTTTAAGACGGCGAAAATGCCTAAAGGAGACCATGTTTTTCGTGGGACTCAATCTATAACGAAATAAATATTTCTTTTAATCTTTTCTAAGGACAATTTCATCATTTTGTAAAGTTGCATGTCAGTATAGGGTTTATGCAGTTTATATCATTTTAGTATTTGATCCGGAAATATTATTATATTATAATATATTCCTCTATTAGTAATAATCCCAAGGCTATTTTTGTTTAAAGTGATACAGGAGACCTAAGAACAGTATCAGTTCAATAATTTGTAAAATATGTTATAATAATTTCAATGGAAAATATTTTAACACTTTCTATTTTAGAAAAATGGTTGCAATCAACAGTAATGTTGACATCTGTGTTGGAGCATTGATTAAGACTGATGTTCCTATTACATCATGGAACGCATCCGTCGTTGCGTCGACCGAAGTGGGTGATCATGACTTATCCTACTGAACTATGCATGCAGAAAAACCCGATAAGTTTGCCGGATCCAACTTCAAGAGGTGGTAGGAGGAAATGATGTTTTATCTAACCATTCTGAGTTGCGCACGATTCCTGATGGAAGAACCACCAACTCAAGGCTAATATGATGATCATGGTTTTTTCTTCGCTATAGAAGCATGGAATCATTCAGACTATTTGTGTAGACATTATGTAATGAATAGTTTATATGATTCATTGTATGATGTATGTAGCAAAATTAAGTCTGCTAAGGAGCTGAGGCATGCCTTGGAACAAAACTATGAGTCTGAGGATGTGGATAAGAAGAAATTCCTGCTAGTGAATTGTGAGTCACCTGTGTTGACTGAAAGATGATCGATAACAAAGCATGTATGAAACCGGTAATATATATAGAACTCCTCCTCAAGAGTATCCATGCCGAAAAGTTGGAACTCACCGAGGCATTTCCGGTAAAGTTACCCTTAACGTGGAATATGTTCAAGGGCTTCCTGAAACACGAGGGAAAGGAGATTACCATGGTTGAGTTAATCGAGAGAATCAACGTGCACGAACAATACATGAGTATTGCACAGGGAGTTCCAATCGTCCCCATGAACACAATGTTCTCCGCCAAGGCAAAGGTAGTGGAGCATGGGCCGACCTCAACCAGACATGACGTCAAAGGCAAACAAAAGAAGCAAAAATGATTGATTCAGGGTCCTAAGGGTAGTGTCTAGAAGAACTAGGAATCCCAACCACAAGGATTGATTGGTTCTTGTTAAGATTGTGGTAAGATTGGTCATAAATCTAATGCTTGTAGGTTTCCTAAGCAAAAGGATACCAACATGATGCAGGGAATCACCGAAGACCTTGATGACATTGACTTGACAACAATTGTGTCTGAGGTAAGCATCACTGATTCCATACAGATGTTCGAGCTTCTATCCAAACTTTGGTGATTTCTAAGTCTCCAGTTCAAATTTTTATTAAAGTACGAGTCGAGGTATTGTTCAGTTCGATTAAGGGAAATAGTGTGTTTGTTTTGCCTTAACGACACTGTTTTAACGTAGCCAAATTTCTCTCACACTATTCTATTATTTTAAGATGGCGAAAATGCCTAAAGGAGACCATGTTTTTCGTGGGACTCAATCTATAACGAAAAAAATATTTCTTTTAATCTTTTCTAAGGACAATTTCATCATTTTGTAAAGTTGCATGTCAGTATAGGGTTTATGCAGTTTATATCATTTTAGTATTTGATCCGGAAATATTATTATATTATAATATATTCCTCTATTAGTAATAATCCCAAGGCTATTTTTGTTTAAAGTGATACAGGAGACCTAAGAACAGTATCAGTTCAATAATTTGTAAAATATGTTATAATAATTTCAATGGAAAATATTTTAACACTTTCTATTTTAGGAAAATGGTTGCAATCAACAGTAATGTTGACATCTGTGTTGGAGCATTGATTAAGACTGATGTTCCTATTGCATCATGGAACGCATCCGTCGTTGCGTCGACCGAAGTGGGTGATCATGACTTATCCTACTGAACTATGCATGCAGAAAAACCCAATAAGTTTGATGGGTCCAACTTCAAGAGGTGGTAGGAGGAAATGATGTTTTATCTAACCACTCTGAGTTGCGCACGATTCCTGATGGAAGAACCACCAACTCAAGGCTAATATGATGATCATGGTTTTTTCTTATCTATAGAAGCATGGAATCATTCAGACTATTTGTGTAGACATTATGTAATGAATAGTTTATATGATTCATTGTATGATGTATGTAGCAAAATTAAGTCTGCTAAGGAGCTGAGGCATGCCTTGGAACAAAACTATGAGTCTGAGGATGTGGATAAGAAGAAATTCCTGCTAGTGAATTGTGAGTCACCTGTGTTGACTGAAAGATGATCGATAACAAAGCATGTATGAAACCGGTAATAGATGTACAACTCCTCCTCCAGAGTATCGATGCCGAGAAATTGGAACTCACCGAGGCATTTCCGGTAAAGTTACCCTTAACGTGGAATATGTTCAAGGGCTTCCCGAAACACAAGGGAAAGGAGATTACCATGGTTGAGTTAATCGAGAAAATCAACGTGCACGAACAATACATGAGTATTGCACAGGGAGTTCCAATCGTCCCCATGAACACAATGTTCTCCGCCAAGGCAAATGTGGTGGAGCATGGGCAAACCTCAACCAGGCATGACGTCAAAGGCAAACAAAAGAAGCAAAAATGATTGATTCAGGGTCCTAAGGGTAGTGTCTAGAAGAAGTAGGAATCCCAACCACAAGGATTGATTGGTTCTTGTTAAAATTGTGGTCAGATTGGCCATAAATCTAATGCTTGTAGGTTTCCTAAGCGAAAGGATACCAACATGATGCAGGGAATCACCGAAGACCTTGATGACATTGACTTGACAACAATTGTGTCTGAGGTAAGCATCACTGATTCCATAAAGATGTTTGAGCTTCTATCCAAACTTTGGTGATTTCTAAGTCTCCAGTTCAAATTTTTATTAAAGTACGAGTCGATGTATTGTTCAGTTCGATTAAGGGAAATAGTGTGTTTGTTTTCCCTTAACGACACTGTTTTAACGTAGCCAAATTTCTCTCACACTATCCTATTATTTTAAGACGGCGAAAATGCCTAAAGGAGACCATGTTTTTCGTGGGACTCAATCTATAACGAAATAAATATTTCTTTTAATCTTTTCTAAGGACAATTTCATCATTTTGTAAAGTTGCATGTCAGTATAGGGTTTATGCAGTTTATATCATTTTAGTATTTGATCCGGAAATATTATTATATTATAATATATTCCTCTATTAGTAATAATCCCAAGGCTATTTTTGTTTAAAGTGATACAGGAGACCTAAGAACAGTATCAGTTCAATAATTTGTAAAATATGTTATAATAATTTCAATGGAAAATATTTTAACACTTTCTATTTTAGAAAAATGGTTGCAATCAACAGTAATGTTGACATCTGTGTTGGAGCATTGATTAAGACTGATGTTCCTATTACATCATGGAACGCATCCGTCGTTGCGTCGACCGAAGTGGGTGATCATGACTTATCCTACTGAACTATGCATGCAGAAAAACCCGATAAGTTTGCCGAATCCAACTTCAAGAGGTGGTAGGAGGAAATGATGTTTTATCTAACCATTCTGAGTTGCGCACGATTCCTGATGGAAGAACCACCAACTCAAGGCTAATATGATGATCATGGTTTTTTCTTCGCTATAGAAGCATGGAATCATTCAGACTATTTGTGTAGACATTATGTAATGAATAGTTTATATGATTCATTGTATGATGTATGTAGCAAAATTAAGTCTGCTAAGGAGCTGAGGCATGCCTTGGAACAAAACTATGAGTCTGAGGATGTGGATAAGAAGAAATTCCTGCTAGTGAATTGTGAGTCACCTGTGTTGACTGAAAGATGATCGATAACAAAGCATGTATGAAACCGGTAATATATATAGAACTCCTCCTCAAGAGTATCCATGCCGAAAAGTTGGAACTCACCGAGGCATTTCCGGTAAAGTTACCCTTAACGTGGAATATGTTCAAGGGCTTCCTGAAACACGAGGGAAAGGAGATTACCATGGTTGAGTTAATCGAGAGAATCAACGTGCACGAACAATACATGAGTATTGCACAGGGAGTTCCAATCGTCCCCATGAACACAATGTTCTCCGCCAAGGCAAAGGTAGTGGAGCATGGGCCGACCTCAACCAGACATGACGTCAAAGGCAAACAAAAGAAGCAAAAATGATTGATTCAGGGTCCTAAGGGTAGTGTCTAGAAGAACTAGGAATCCCAACCACAAGGATTGATTGGTTCTTGTTAAGATTGTGGTAAGATTGGTCATAAATCTAATGCTTGTAGGTTTCCTAAGCAAAAGGATACCAACATGATGCAGGGAATCACCGAAGACCTTGATGACATTGACTTGACAACAATTGTGTCTGAGGTAAGCATCACTGATTCCATACAGATGTTCGAGCTTCTATCCAAACTTTGGTGATTTCTAAGTCTCCAGTTCAAATTTTTCTTAAAGTACGAGTCGAAGTATTGTTCAGTTCGATTAAGGGAAATAGTATTTTTGTTTTGCCTTAACGACACTGTTTTAACGTAGCCAAATTTCTCTCACACTATCCTATTATTTTAAGACGGCGAAATTGCCTAAAGGAGACCATGTTTTTCGTGGGACTCAATCTATAACGAAATAAATATTTCTTTTAATCTTTTATAAGGACAATTTCATCATTTTGTAAAGTTGCATGTCAGTATAGGGTTTATGCAGTTTATATCATTTTAGTATTTGATCCGGAAATATTATTATATTATAATATATTCCTCTATTAGTAATAATCCCAAGGCTATTTTTGTTTAAAGTGATACAGGAGACCTAAGAACAGTATCAGTTCAATAATTTGTAAAATATGTTATAATAATTTCAATGGAAAATATTTTAACACTTTCTATTTTAGAAAAATGGTTGAAATCAACAGTAATGTTGACATATTTGTTGGAGCATTGATTAAGACTGATGTTCCTATTGCATCATGGAACGCATCCGTCGTTGCGTCGACCGAAGTGGGTGATCATGACTTATCCTACTGAAATATGCATGCAGAAAAACCCGATAAGTTTGCCGGATCCAACTTCATTAGGTGGTAGGAGGAAATGATGTTTTATCTAACCATTCTGAGTTGCGCACGATTCCTGATGGAAGAACCACCAACTCAAGGCTAATATGATGATCACTGTTTTTTCTTCGCTATAGAAGCATGGAATCATTAAGACTATTTGTATAGACATTATGTAATAAATAGTTTATATGATTTATTGTATGATGTATGTAGCAAAATTAAGTCAGCTAAGGAGCTGAGACATGCCTTGGATCGGAACAAAACTATGAGTCTGAGGATGTGGATAAGAAGAAATTCCTGCTAGTGAATTGTGAGTCACCTGTGTTGACTGAAAGATGATCGATAACAAAGCATGTATGAAATCGGTAATAGATGTACAACTCCTTCTCCAGAGTATCGATGCCGAGAAGTTGGAACTCACCGAGGCATTTCCGATAAAGTTACCCTTAACGTGGAATATGTTCAAGGGCTTCCTGAAACACGAGGGAAAGGAGATTACCATGGTTGAGTTAATCGAGAGAATCAACGTGCACGAACAATACATGAGTATTGCACAGGGAGTTCCAATCGTCCCCATGAACACAATGTTCTCCGCCAAGGCAAATGTAGTGGAGCATGGGCCGACCTCAACCAGACATGACGTCAAAGGCAAACAAAAGAAGCCAAAATGATTGATTCAGGGTCCTAACGGTAGTGTCTAGAAGAAGTAGGAATCCCAACCACAAGGATTGATTGGTTCTTGTTAAAATTGTGGTAAGATTGGCCATAAATCTAATGCTTGTAGGTTTCCTAAGCGAAAGGATACCAACATGATGCAGGGAATCACCGAAGACCTTGATGACATTGACTTGACAACAATTGTGTCTGAGGTAAGCATCACTGATTCCATACAGATGTTCGAGCTTCTATCCAAACTTTGGTGATTTCTAAGTCTCCAGTTCAAATTTTTATTAAAGTACGAGTCGAGGTATTGTTCAGTTCGATTAAGGGAAATAGTGTGTTTGTTTTGCCTTAACGACACTGTTTTAACGTAGCCAAATTTCTCTCACACTATCCTATTATTTTAAGACGGCGAAATTCCCTAAAGGAGACCATGTTTTTCGTGGGACTCAATCTATAACGAAAAAAATATTTCTTTTAATCTTTTGTAAGGACAATTTCATCATTTTGTAAAGTTGCATGTCAGTATTGGGTTTATGCAGTTTATATCATTTTAGTATTTGATCCGGAAATATTATTATATTATAATATATTCCTCTATTAGTAATAATCCCAAGGCTATTTTTGTTTAAAGTGATACAGGAGACCTAAGAACAGTATCAGTTCAATAATTTGTAAAATATGTTATAATAATTTCAATGGAAAATATTTTAACACTTTCTATTTTAGAAAAATGGTTGCAATCAACAGTAATGTTGACATCTGTGTTGGAGCATTGATTAAGACTGATGTTCCTATTGCATCATGGAACGCATCCGTCGTTGCGTCGACCGAAGTGGGTGATCATGACTTATCCTACTGAACTATGCATGCAGAAAAACCAGATAAGTTTGACGGGTCCAACTTCAAGAGGTGGTAGGAGGAAATGATGTTTTACCTAACCACTCTGAGTTGCGCACGATTCCTGATGGAAGAACCACCAACTCAAGGCTAATATGATCATCATGGTTTTTTCTTATCTATAGAAGCATGGAATCATTCAGACTATTTGTGTAGACATTATGTAATGAATAGTTTATATGATTCATTGTATGATGTATGTAGCAAAATTAAGTCTGCTAAGGAGCCTAGGCATGCCTTGGAACAAAACTATGAGTCTGAGGATGTGGATAAGAAGAAATTCCTGCTAGTGAATTGTGAGTCACCTGTGTTGACTGAAAGATGATCGATAACAAAGCATGTATGAAACCGGTAATAGATGTACAACTCCTCCTCCAGAGTATCGATGCCGAGAAGTTGGAACTCACCGAGGCATTTCCGGTAAAGTTACCCTTAACGTGGAATATGTTCAAGGGCTTCCTGAAACACGAGGGAAAGGAGATTACCATGGTTGAGTTAATCGAGAGAATCAACGTGCACGAACAATACATGAGTATTGCACAGGGAGTTCCAATCGTCCCCATGAACACAATGTTCTCCGCCAAGGCAAATGTAGTGGAGCATGGGCCGACCTCAACCAGACATGACGTCAAAGGCAAACAAAAGAAGCCAAAATGATTGATTCAGGGTCCTAAGGGTTACTGTCTAGAAGAAGTAGGAATCCCAACCACAAGGATTGATTGGTTCTTGTTAAAATTGTGGTAAGATTGGCCATAAATCTAATGCTTGTAGGTTTCCTAAGCGAAAGCATACCAACATGATGCAGGGAATCACCGAAGACCTTGATGACATTGACTTGACAACAATTGTGTCTGAGGTAAGCATCACTGATTCCATACAGATGTTCGAGCTTCTATCCAAACTTTGGTGATTTCTAAGTCTCCAGTTCAAATTTTTATTAAAGTACGAGTCGAGGTATTGTTCAGTTCGATTAAGGGAAATAGTGTGTTTGTTTTGCCTTAACGACACTGTTTTAACGTAGCCAAATTTCTCTCACACTATCCTATTATTTTAAGACGGCGAAATTGCCTAAAGGAGACCATGTTTTTCGTGGGACTCAATCTA
Organism: Chamaenerion angustifolium; assembly: GCA_946814005.1. Classification (NCBI taxonomy): domain Eukaryota; kingdom Viridiplantae; phylum Streptophyta; class Magnoliopsida; order Myrtales; family Onagraceae; genus Chamaenerion; species Chamaenerion angustifolium. Next base: position 22,947,102 of record OX328271.1, on the reverse strand, counting down.
TAACGAAAAAAATATTTCTTTTAATCTTTTCTAAGGACAATTTCATCATTTTGTAAAGTTGCATGTCAGTATAGGGTTTATGCAGTTTATATCATTTTAGTATTTGATCCGGAAATATTATTATATTATAATATATTCCTCTATTATTAATAATCCCAAGGCTATTTTTGTTTAAAGTGATACAGGAGACCTAAGAACAGTATCAGTTCAATAATTTGTAAAATATGTTATAATAATTTCAATGGAAAATATTTTAACACTTTCTATTTTAGAAAAATGGTTGCAATCAACAGTAATGTTGACATCTGTGTTGGAGCATTGATTAAGACTGATGTTCCTATTGCATCATGGAACGCATCCGTCGTTGCGTCGACCGAAGTGGGTGATCATGACTTATCCTACTGAACTATGCATGCAGAAAAACCAGATAAGTTTGACGGGTCCAACTTCAAGAGGTGGTAGGAGGAAATGATGTTTTACCTAACCACTCTGAGTTGCGCACGATTCCTGATGGAAGAACCACCAACTCAAGGCTAATATGATCATCATGGTTTTTTCTTATCTATAGAAGCATGGAATCATTCAGACTATTTGTGTAGACATTATGTAATGAATAGTTTATATGATTCATTGTATGATGTATGTAGCAAAATTAAGTCTGCTAAGGAGCCTAGGCATGCCTTGGAACAAAACTATGAGTCTGAGGATGTGGATAAGAAGAAATTCCTGCTAGTGAATTGTGAGTCACCTGTGTTGACTGAAAGATGATCGATAACAAAGCATGTATGAAACCGGTAATAGATGTACAACTCCTCCTCCAGAGTATCGATGCCGAGAAGTTGGAACTCACCGAGGCATTTCCGGTAAAGTTACCCTTAACGTGGAATATGTTCAAGGGCTTCCTGAAACACGAGGGAAAGGAGATTACCATGGTTGAGTTAATCGAGAGAATCAACGTGCACGAACAATACATGAGTATTGCACAGGGAGTTCCAATCGTCCCCATGAACACAATGTTCTCCGCCAAGGCAAATGTAGTGGAGCATGGGCCGACCTCAACCAGACATGACGTCAAAGGCAAACAAAAGAAGCCAAAATGATTGATTCAGGGTCCTAAGGGTTACTGTCTAGAAGAAGTAGGAATCCCAACCACAAGGATTGATTGGTTCTTGTTAAAATTGTGGTAAGATTGGCCATAAATCTAATGCTTGTAGGTTTCCTAAGCGAAAGCATACCAACATGATGCAGGGAATCACCGAAGACCTTGATGACATTGACTTGACAACAATTGTGTCTGAGGTAAGCATCACTGATTCCATACAGATGTTCGAGCTTCTATCCAAACTTTGGTGATTTCTAAGTCTCCAGTTCAAATTTTTATTAAAGTACGAGTCGAGGTATTGTTCAGTTCGATTAAGGGAAATAGTGTGTTTGTTTTGCCTTAACGACACTGTTTTAACGTAGCCAAATTTCTCTCACACTATCCTATTATTTTAAGACGGCGAAATTGCCTAAAGGAGACCATGTTTTTCGTGGGACTCAATCTATAACGAAAAAAATATTTCTTTTAATCTTTTCTAAGGACAATTTCATCATTTTGTAAAGTTGCATGTCAGTATAGGGTTTATGCAGTTTATATCATTTTAGTATTTGATCCGGAAATATTATTATATTATAATATATTCTTCTATTAGTAATAATCCCAATGCTATTTTTGTTTAAAGTGATACAGGAGACCTAAGAACAGTATCAGTTCAATAATTTGTAAAATATGTTATAATAATTTCAATGGAAAATATTTTAACACTTTCTATTTTAGAAAAATGGTTGCAATCAACAGTAATGTTGACATCTGTGTTGGAGCATTGATTAAGACTGATGTTCCTATTGCATCATGGAACGCATCCGTCGTTGCGTCGACCGAAGTGGGTGATCATGACTTATCCTACTGAACTATGCATGCAGAAAAACCCGATAAGTTTGACGGGTCCAACTTCAAGATGTGGTAGGAGGAAATGATGTTTTATATGACCACTCTGAGTTGCGCACGATTCCTGATAGAAGAACCACCAACTCAAGGCTAATATGATGATCATGGTTTTTTCTTAGCTATAGAAGCATGGAATCATTCAGACTATTTGTGTAGACATTATGTAATGAATAGTTTATATGATTCATTATATGATGTATGTAGCAAAATTAAGTCTGCTAAGGAGCTGAGGCATGCCTTGGAACAAAACTATGAGTCTGAGGATGTGGATAAGAAGAAATTCCTGCTAGTGAATTGTGAGTCACCTGTGTTGATTGAAAGATGATCGATAACAAAGCATGTATGAAACCGGTAATAGATGTACAACTCCTCCTCCAGAGTATCGATGCCGAGAAGTTGGAACTCACCGAGGCATTTCCGGTAAAGTTACCCTTAACGTGGAATATGTTCAAGGGCTTCCTGAAACACGAGGGAAAGGAGATTACCATGGTTGAGTTAATCGAGAGAATCAACGTGCACGAACAATACATGAGTATTGCACAGGGAGTTCCAATCGTCCCCATGAACACAATATTCTCCGCCAAGGAAAATGTGGTGGAGCATGGGCAGACCTCAACCAGGCATGACGTCAAAGGCAAACAAAAGAAGCAAAAATGATTGATTCAGGGTCCTAAGGGTAGTGTCTAGAAGAAGTAGGAATCCCAACCACAAGGATTGATTGGTTCTTGTTAAAATTGTGGTAAGATTGGCCATAAATCTAATGCTTGTATGTTTCCTAAGCAAAAGGATACCAACATGATGTAGGGAATCACCGAAGACCTTGATGACATTGACTTGACAACAATTGTGTCTGAGGTAAGCATCACTGATTCCATACAGATGTTCGAGCTTCTATCAAAACTTTGGTGATTTCTAAGTCTCCAGTTCAAATTTTTATTAAAGTACGAGTCGAGGTATTGTTCAGTTCGATTAAGGGAAATAGTGTGTTTGTTTTGCCTTAACGACACTGTTTTAACGTAGCCAAATTTCTCTCACACTATCCTATTATTTTAAGACGGCGAAATTGCCTAAAGGAGACCATGTTTTTCGTGGGACTCAATCTATAACGAAAAAAATATTTCTTTTAATCTTTTGTAAGGACAATTTCATCATTTTGTAAAGTTGCATGTCAGTATAGGGTTTATGCAGTTTATATCATTTTAGTATTTGATCCGGAAATATTATTATATTATAATATATTCCTCTATTATTAATAATCCCAAGGCTATTTTTGTTTAAAGTGATACAGGAGACCTAAGAACAGTATCAGTTCAATAATTTGTAAAATATGTTATAATAATTTCAATGGAAAATATTTTAACACTTTCTATTTTAGAAAAATGGTTGCAATCAACAGTAATGTTGACATCTGTGTTGGAGCATTGATTAAGACTGATGTTCCTATTGCATCATGGAACGCATCCGTCGTTGCGTCGACCGAAGTGGGTGATCATGACTTATCCTACTGAACTATGCATGCAGAAAAACCAGATAAGTTTGACGGGTCCAACTTCAAGAGGTGGTAGGAGGAAATGATGTTTTACCTAACCACTCTGAGTTGCGCACGATTCCTGATGGAAGAACCACCAACTCAAGGCTAATATGATCATCATGGTTTTTTCTTATCTATAGAAGCATGGAATCATTCAGACTATTTGTGTAGACATTATGTAATGAATAGTTTATATGATTCATTGTATGATGTATGTAGCAAAATTAAGTCTGCTAAGGAGCCTAGGCATGCCTTGGAACAAAACTATGAGTCTGAGGATGTGGATAAGAAGAAATTCCTGCTAGTGAATTGTGAGTCACCTGTGTTGACTGAAAGATGATCGATAACAAAGCATGTATGAAACCGGTAATAGATGTACAACTCCTCCTCCAGAGTATCGATGCCGAGAAGTTGGAACTCACCGAGGAATTTCCGGTAAAGTTACCCTTAACGTGGAATATGTTCAAGGGCTTCCTGAAACACGAGGGAAAGGAGATTACCATGGTTGAGTTAATCGAGAGAATCAACGTGCACGAACAATACATGAGTATTGCACAGGGAGTTCCAATCGTCCCCATGAACACAATGTTCTCCGCCAAGGCAAATGTAGTGGAGCATGGGCCGACCTCAACCAGACATGACGTCAAAGGCAAACAAAAGAAGCCAAAATGATTGATTCAGGGTCCTAAGGGTAGTGTCTAGAAGAAGTAGGAATCCCAACCACAAGGATTGATTGGTTCTTGTTAAAATTGTGGTAAGATTGACCATAAATCTAATGCTTGTAGGTTTCCTAAGCGAAAGCATACCAACATGATGCAGGGAATCACCGAAGACCTTGATGACATTGACTTGACAACAATTGTGTCTGAGGTAAGCATCACTGATTCCATACAGATGTTCGAGCTTCTATCCAAACTTTGGTGATTTCTAAGTCTCCAGTTCAAATTTTTATTAAAGTACGAGTCGAGGTATTGTTCAGTTCGATTAAGGGAAATAGTGTGTTTGTTTTGCCTTAACGACACTGTTTTAACGTAGCCAAATTTCTCTCACACTATCCTATTATTTTAAGACGGCGAAATTCCCTAAAGGAGACCATGTTTTTCGTGGGACTCAATCTATAACGAAAAAAATATTTCTTTTAATCTTTTCTAAGGACAATTTCATCATTTTGTAAAGTTGCATGTCAGTATAGGGTTTATGCAGTTTATATCATTTTAGTATTTGATCCGGAAATATTATTATATTATAATATATTCCTCTATTAGTAATAATCCCAAGGCTATTTTTGTTTAAAGTGATACAGGAGACCTAAGAACAGTATCAGTTCAATAATTTGTAAAATATGTTATAATAATTTCAATGGAAAATATTTTAACACTTTCTATTTTAGAAAAATGGTTGCAATCAATAGTAATGTTGACATCTGTGTTGGAGCATTGATTAAGACTGATGTTCCTATTGCATCATGGAACGCATCCGTCGTTGCGTCGACCGAAGTGGGTGATCATGACTTATCCTACTGAACTATGCATGCAGAAAAACCGGATAAGTTTGACGGGTCCAACTTCAAGATGTGGTAGGAGGAAATGATGTTTTATATGACCACTCTGAGTTGCGCACGATTCCTGATAGAAGAACCACCAACTCAAGGCTAATATGATGATCATGGTTTTTTCTTAGCTATAGAAGCATGGAATCATTCAGACTATTTGTGTAGACATTATGTAATGAATAGTTTATATGATTCATTATATGATGTATGTAGCAAAATTAAGTCTGCTAAGGAGCTGAGGCATGCCTTGGAACAAAACTATGAGTCTGAGGATGTGGATAAGAAGAAATTCCTGCTAGTGAATTGTGAGTCACCTGTGTTGACTGAAAGATGATCGATAACAAAGCATGTATGAAACCGGTAATAGATGTACAACTCCTCCTCCAGAGTATCGATGCCGAAAAGTTGGAACTCACCGAGGCATTTCCGGTAAAGTTACCCTTAACGTGGAATATGTTCAAGGGCTTCCTGAAACACGAGGGAAAAGAGATTACCATGGTTGAGTTAATCGAGAGAATCAACGTGCACGAACAATACATGAGTATTGCACAGGGAGTTCCAATCGTCCCCATGAACACAATATTCTCCGCCAAGGCAAATGTGGTGGAGCATGGGCAGACCTCAACCAGGCATGACGTCAAAGGCAAACAAAAGAAGCAAAAATGATTGATTCAGGGTCCTAAGGGTAGTGTCTAGAAGAAGTAGGAATCCCAACCACAAGGATTGATTGGTTCTTGTTAAAATTGTGGTAAGATTGGCCATAAATCTAATGCTTGTAGGTTTCCTAAGCAAAAGGATACCAACATGATGTAGGGAATCACCGAAGACCTTGATGACATTGACTTGACAACAATTGTGTCTGAGGTAAGCATCACTGATTCCATACAGATGTTCGAGCTTCTATCCAAACTTTGGTGATTTCTAAGTCTCCAGTTCAAATTTTTATTAAAGTACGAGTCGAGGTATTGTTCAGTTCGATTAAGGGAAATAGTGTGTTTGTTTTGCCTTAACGACACTGTTTTAACGTAGCCAAATTTCTCTCACACTATCCTATTATTTTAAGACGGCGAAATTCCCTAAAGGAGACCATGTTTTTCGTGGGACTCAATCTATAACGAAAAAAATATTTCTTTTAATCTTTTCTAAGGACAATTTCATCATTTTGTAAAGTTGCATGTTAGTATAGGGTTTATGCAGTTTATATCATTTTAGTATTTGATCCGGAAATATTATTATATTATAATATATTCCTCTATTATTAATAATCCCAAGGCTATTTTTGTTTAAAGTGATACAGGAGACCTAAGAACAGTATCAGTTCAATAATTTGTAAAATATGTTATAATAATTTCAATGGAAAATATTTTAACACTTTCTATTTTAGAAAAATGGTTGCAATCAACAGTAATGTTGACATCTGTGTTGGAGCATTGATTAAGACTGATGTTCCTATTACATCATGGAACGCATCCGTCGTTGCGTCGACCGAAGTGGGTGATCATGACTTATCCTACTGAACTATGCATGCAGAAAAACCCGATAAGTTTGCCGGGTCCAACTTCAAGAGGTGGTAGGAGGAAATGATGTTTTATATGACCACTCTGAGTTGCGCACGATTCCTGATGGAAGAACCACCAACTCAAGGCTAATATGATGATCATGGTTTTTTCTTAGCTATAGAAGCATGGAATCATTCAGACTATTTGTGTAGACATTATAGAATGAATAGTTTATATGATTCATTGTATGATGTATGTAGCAAAATTAAGTCAGCTAAGGAGCTGAGACATGCCTTGGAACAAAACTATGAGTCTGAGGATGTGGATAAGAAGAAATTCCTGCTAGTGAATTGTGAGTCACCTGTGTTGACTTAAAGATGATCGATAACAAAACATGTATGAAACCGGTAATATATTTACAACTCCTCCTCAAGAGTATCCATGCCGAGAAGTTGGAACTCACCGAGGCATTTCCGGTAAAGTTACCCTTAACGTGGAATATGTTCAAGGGCTTCCTGAAACACGAGGGAAAGGAGATTACCATGGTTGAGTTAATCGAGAGAATCAACGTGCACGAACAATACATGAGTATTGCACAGGGAGTTCTAATCGTCCCCATGAACACAATGTTCTCCGCCAAGGCAAATGTTGTGGAGCATGGGCAAACCTCAACCAGGCATGACGTCAAAGGCAAACAAAAGAAGCAAAAATGATTGATTCAGGGTCCTAAGGGTAGTGTCTAGAAGAAGTAGGAATCCCAACCACAAGGATTGATTGGTTCTTGTTAAAATTGTGGTAAGATTGGCCATAAATCTAATGCTTGTAGGTTTCCTAAGCGAAAGGATACCAACATGATGCAGGGAATCACCGAAGACCTTGATGACATTGACTTGACAACAATTGTGTCTGAGGTAAGCATCACTGATTCCATACAGATGTTCGAGCTTCTATCCAAACTTTGGTGATTTCTAAGTCTCCAGTTCAAATTTTTATTAAAGTACGAGTCGAGGTATTGTTCAGTTCGATTAAGGGAAATAGTGTGTTTGTTTTGCCTTAACGACACTGTTTTAACGTAGCCAAATTTCTCTCACACTATCCTATTATTTTAAGACGGCGAATTTCCCTAAAGGAGACCATGTTTTTCGTGGGACTCAATCTATAACGAAAAAAATATTTCTTTTAATCTTTTCTAAGGACAATTTCATCATTTTGTAAAGTTGCATGTCAGTATAGGGTTTATGCAGTTTATATCATTTTAGTATTTGATCCGGAAATATTATTATATTATAATATATTCCTCTATTAGTAATAATCCCAAGGCTATTTTTGTTTAAAGTGATACAGGAGACCTAAGAACAGTATCAGTTCAATAATTTGTAACATATGTTATAATAATTTCAATGGAAAATATTTTAACACTTTCTATTTTAGAAAAATGGTTGCAATCAACAGTAATGTTGACATCTGTGTTGGAGCATTGATTAAGACTGATGTTCCTATTACATCATGGAACGCATCCGTCGTTGCGTCGACCGAAGTGGGTGATCATGACTTATCCTACTGAACTATGCATGCAGAAAAACCCGATAAGTTTGCCGGGTCCAACTTCAAGAGGTGGTAGGAGGAAATGATGTTTTATATGACCACTCTGAGTTGCGCACGATTCCTGATGGAAGAACCACCAACTCAAGGCTAATATGATGATCATGGTTTTTTCTTAGCTATAGAAGCATGGAATCATTCAGACTATTTGTGTAGACATTATATAATGAATAGTTTATATGATTCATTGTATGATGTATGTAGCAAAATTAAGTCAGCTAAGGAGCTGAGACATGCCTTGGAACAAAACTATGAGTCTGAGGATGTGGATAAGAAGAAATTCCTACTAGTGAATTGTGAGTCACCTGTGTTGACTTAAAGATGATCGATAACAAAACATGTATGAAACCGGTAATATATTTACAACTCCTCCTCAAGAGTATCCATGCCGAGAAGTTGGAACTCACCGAGGCATTTCCGGTAAAGTTACCCTTAACGTGGAATATGTTCAAGGGCTTCCTGAAACACGAGGGAAAGGAGATTACCATGGTTGAGTTAATCGAGAGAATCAACGTGCACGAACAATACATGAGTATTGCACAGGGAGTTCCAATCGTCCCCATGAACACAATGTTCTCCGCCAAGGCAAATGTGGTGGAGCATGGACAGACCTCAACCAGGCATGACGTCAAAGGCAAACAAAAGAAGCAAAAATGATTGATTCAGGGTCCTAAGGGTAGTGTCTAGAAGAAGTAGGAATCCCAACCACAAGGATTGATTGGTTCTTGTTAAAATTGTGGTAAGATTGGCCATAAATCTAATGCTTGTAGGTTTCCTAATCAAAAGGATACCAACATGATGCAGGGAATCACCGAAGACCTTGATGACATTGACTTGACAACAATTGTGTCTGAGGTAAGCATCACTGATTCCATACAGATGTTCGAGCTTCTATCCAAACTTTGGTGATTTCTAAGTCTCCAGTTCAAATTTTTATTAAAGTACGAGTCGAGGTATTGTTCAGTTCGATTAAGGGAAATAGTGTGTTTGTTTTGCCTTAACGACACTGTTTTAACGTAGCCAAATTTCTCTCACACTATCCTATTATTTTAAGACGGCGAAATTCCCTAAAGGAGACCATGTTTTTCGTGGGACTCAATCTATAACGAAAAAAATATTTCTTTTAATCTTTTCTAAGGACAATTTCATCATTTTGTAAAGTTGCATGTCAGTATAGGGTTTATGCAGTTTATATCATTTTAGTATTTGATCCGGAAATGTTATTATATTATAATATATTCCTCTATTAGTAATAATCCCAAGGCTATTTTTGTTTAAAGTGATACAGGAGACCTAAGAACAGTATCAGTTCAATAATTTGTAAAATATGTTATAATAATTTCAATGGAAAATATTTTAACACTTTCTATTTTAGAAAAATGGTTGCAATCAACAGTAATGTTGACATCTGTGTTGGAGCATTGATTAAGACTGATGTTCCTATTGCATCATGGAACGCATCCGTCGTTGCGTCGACCGAAGTGGGTGATCATGACTTATCCTACTGAACTATGCATGCAGAAAAACCCGATAAGTTTGACGGGTCCAACTTCAAGATGTGGTAGGAGGAAATGATGTTTTATATGACCACTCTGAGTTGCGCACGATTCCTGATAGAAGAACCACCAACTCAAGGCTAATATGATGATCATGGTTTTTTCTTAGCTATAGAAGCATGGAATCATTCAGACTATTTGTGTAGACATTATGTAATGAATAGTTTATATGATTCATTATATGATGTATGTAGCAAAATTAATTCTGCTAAGGAGCTGAGGCATGCCTTGGAACAAAACTATGAGTCTGAGGATGTGGATAACAAGAAATTCCTGCTAGTGAATTGTGAGTCACCTGTGTTGACTGAAAGATGATCGATAACAAAGTATGTATGAAACCGGTAATAGATGTACAACTCCTCCTTCAGAGTATCGATGCCGAGAAGTTGGAACTCACCGAGGCATTTCCGGTAAACTTACCCTTAACGTGGAATATGTTCAAGGGCTTCCTGAAACACAAGGGAAAGGAGATTACCATGGTTGAGTTAATCGAGAGAATCAACATGCACGAACAATACATGAGTATTGCATAGGGAGTTCCAATCGTCCCCATGAACACAATGTTCTCCGCCAAGGCAAATGTGGTGGAGCATGGGCAAACCTCAACCAGGCATGACGTCAAAGGCAAACAAAAGAAGCAAAAATGATTGATTCAGGGTCCTAAGGGTAGTGTCTAGAAGAAGTAGGAATCTCAACCACAAGGATTGATTGGTTCTATTTAAATTTGTGGTAAGATTGGCCATAAATCTAATGCTTGTAGGTTTCCTAAGCGAAAGGATACCAACATGATGCAGGGAATCACCGAAGACCTTGATGACATTGACTTGACAACAATTGTGTCTGAGGTAAGCATCACTGATTCCATACAGATGTTCGAGCTTCTATCCAAACTTTGGTGATTTCTAATCTCCAGTTCAAATTTTTATTAAAGTACGAGTCGAGGTATTGTTCAGTTCGATTAAGGGAAATAGTGTGTTTGTTTTGCCTTAACGACACTGTTTTAACGTAGCCAAATTTCTCTCACATTATCCTATTATTTTAAGACGGCGAAATTCCCTAAAGGAGACCATGTTTTACGTGGGACTCAATCTATAACGAAAAAAATATTTCTTTTAATCTTTTCTAAGGACAATTTCATCATTTTGTAAAGTTGCATGTCAGTATAGGGTTTATGCAGTTTATATCATTTTAGTATTTGATCCGGAAATGTTATTATATTATAATATATTCCTCTATTAGTAATAATCCCAAGGCTATTTTTGTTTAAAGTGATACAGGAGACCTAAGAACAGTATCAGTTCAATAATTTGTAAAATATGTTATAATAATTTCAATGGAAAATATTTTAACACTTTCTATTTTAGAAAAATGGTTGCAATCAACAGTAATGTTGACATCTGTGTTGGAGCATTGATTAAGACTGATGTTCCTATTGCATCATGGAACGCATCCGTCGTTGCGTCGACCGAAGTGGGTGATCATGACTTATCCTACTGAACTATGCATGCAGAAAAACCCGATAAGTTTGACGGGTCCAACTTCAAGATGTGGTAGGAGGAAATGATGTTTTATATGACCACTCTGAGTTGCACACGATTCCTGATAGAAGAACCACCAACTCAAGGCTAATATGATGATCATGGTTTTTTCTTAGCTATAGAAGCATGGAATCATTCAGACTATTTGTGTAGACATTATGTAATGAATAGTTTATATGATTCATTATATGATGTATGTAGCAAAATTAATTCTGCTAAGGAGCTGAGGCATGCCTTGGAACAAAACTATGAGTCTGAGGATGTGGATAACAAGAAATTCCTGCTAGTGAATTGTGAGTCACCTGTGTTGACTGAAAGATGATCGATAACAAAGTATGTATGAAACCGGTAATAGATGTACAACTCCTCCTTCAGAGTATCGATGCCGAGAAGTTGGAACTCACCGAGGCATTTCCGGTAAACTTACCCTTAACGTGGAATATGTTCAAGGGCTTCCTGAAACACAAGGGAAAGGAGATTACCATGGTTGAGTTAATCGAGAGAATCAACATGCACGAACAATACATGAGTATTGCATAGGGAGTTCCAATCGTCCCCATGAACACAATGTTCTCCGCCAAGGCAAATGTGGTGGAGCATGGGCAAACCTCAACCAGGCATGACGTCAAAGGCAAACAAAAGAAGCAAAAATGATTGATTCAGGGTCCTAAGGGTAGTGTCTAGAAGAAGTAGGAATCTCAACCACAAGGATTGATTGGTTCTATTTAAATTTGTGGTAAGATTGGCCATAAATCTAATGCTTGTAGGTTTCCTAAGCGAAAGGATACCAACATGATGCAGGGAATCACCGAAGACCTTGATGACATTGACTTGACAACAATTGTGTCTGAGGTAAGCATCACTGATTCCATACAGATGTTCGAGCTTCTATCCAAACTTTGGTGATTTCTAATCTCCAGTTCAAATTTTTATTAAAGTACGAGTCGAGGTATTGTTCAGTTCGATTAAGGGAAATAGTGTGTTTGTTTTGCCTTAACGACACTGTTTTAACGTAGCCAAATTTCTCTCACATTATCCTATTATTTTAAGACGGCGAAATTCCCTAAAGGAGACCATGTTTTACGTGGGACTCAATCTATAACGAAAAAAATATTTCTTTTAATCTTTTCTAAGGACAATTTCATCATTTTGTAAAGTTGCATGTCAGTATAGGGTTTATGCAGTTTATATCATTTTAGTATTTGATCCGGAAATATTATTATATTATAATATATTCCTCTATTAGTAATAATCCCAAGGCTATTTTTGTTTAAAGTGATACAGGAGACCTAAGAACAGTATCAGTTCAATAATTTGTAAAATATGTTATAATAATTTCAATGGAAAATATTTTAACACTTTCTATTTTAGAAAAATGGTTGCAATCAACAGTAATGTTGACATCTGTGTTGGAGCATTGATTAAGACTGATGTTCCTATTACATCATGGAACGCATCCGTCGTTGCGTCGATCGAAGTGGGTGATCATGACTTATCGTACTGAACTATGCATGCAGAAAAACCGGATAAGTTTGACGGGTCCAACTTCAAGAGGTGGTAGGAGGAAATGATGTTTTATCTAACCACTCTGAGTTGCGCACGATTCCTGATGGAAGAACCACCAACTCAAGGCTAATATGATGATCATGGTTTTTTCTTAGCTATAAAAGCATGGAATCATTCAGACTATTTGTGTAGACATTATATAATGAATAGTTTATATGATTCATTGTATGATGTATGTAGCAAAATTAAGTCAGCTAAGGAGCTGAGGCATGCCTTGGAACAAAACTATGAGTCTGAGGATGTGGATAAGAAGAAATTCCTGCTAGTGAATTGTGAGTCACCTGTGTTGACTTAAAGATGATCGATAACAAAGCATGTATGAAACCGGTAATATATGTAGAACTCCTCCTCAAGAGTATCCATGTCGAGAAGTTGGAACTCACCGAGGCATTTCTGGTAAAGTTACCCTTAACGTGGAATATGTTCAAGGGCTTCCCGAAACACAAGGGAAAGGAGATTACCATGGTTGAGTTAATCGAGAGAATCAACGTGCACGAACAATACATGAGTATTGCACATGGAGTTCCAATCGTCCCCATGAACACAATGTTCTCCGCCAAGGCAAATGTAGTGGAGCATGGGCCGACCTCAACCAGACATGACGTCAAAGGCAAACAAAAGAAGCAAAAATGATTGATTCAGGGTCCTAAGGGTAGTGTCTAGAAGAAGTAGGAATCCCAACCACAAGGATTGATTGGTTCTTGTTAAAATTGTGGTAAGATTGGTCATAAATCTAATGCTTGTAGGTTTCCTAAGAAAAAGGATACCAACATGATGCAGGGAATCACCGAAGAACTTGATGACATTGACTTGACAACAATTGTGTCTGAGGTAAGCATCACTGATTCCATAAAGATGTTCGAGCTTCTATCCAAACTTTGGTGATTTCTAAGTCTCCAGTTCAAATTTTTCTTAAAGTACGAGTCGAGGTATTGTTCAGTTCGATTAAGGGAAATAGTATTTTTGTTTTGCCTTAACGACACTGTTTTAACGTGGCCAGATTTCTTTCACACTACCCTATTATTTTAAGACGGCGAAATTGCCTAAAGGAGACCATGTTTTTCGTGGGACTCAATCTATAACGAAATAAATATTTCTTTTAATCTTTTATAAGGACAATTTCATCATTTTGTAAAGTTGCATGTCAGTATAGGGTTTATGCAGTTTATATCATTTTAGTATTTGATTCGAAAATATTATTATATTATAATATATTCCTCTATTAGTAATAATCCCAAGGCTATTTTTGTTTAAAGTGATACAGGAGACCTAAGAACCGTATCAGTTCAATAATTTGTAAAATATGTTATAATAATTTCAATGGAAAATATTTTAACACTTTCTATTTCAGAAAATGGTTGCAAACAACAGTAATGTTGACATATGTGTTGGAGCATTGACTAAGACTGATGTTCCTATTACATCATGGAACGCATCCGTCGTTGCGTCGATCGAAGTGGGTGATCATGACTTATCGTACTGAACTATGCATGCAGAAAAACCGGATAAGTTTGACGGGTCCAACTTCAAGAGGTGGTAGGAGGAAATGATGTTTTATCTAACCACTCTGAGTTGCGCACGATTCCTGATGGAAGAACCACCAACTCAAGGCTAATATGATGATCATGGTTTTTTCTTATCTATAGAAGCATGGAATCATTCAGACTATTTGTGTAGACATTATGTAATGAATAGTTTATATGATTCATTGTATGATGTATGTAGCAAAATTAAGTCTGCTAAGGAGCTGAGGCATGCCTTGGAACAAAACTATGAGTCTGAGGATGTGGATAAGAAGAAATTCCTGCTAGTGAATTGTGAGTCACCTGTGTTGACTGAATGATGATCGATAACAAAGCATGTATGAAACCGGTAATAGATGTACAACTCCTCCTCCAGAGTATCGATGCCGAGAAGTTGGAACTCACCGAGGCATTTCCGGTAAAGTAACCCTCAACGTGGAATATGTTCAAGGGCTTCCCGAAACACAAGGGAAAGGAGATTACCATGGTTGAGTTAATCGAGAGAATCAACGTGCACGAACAATACATGAGTATTGCACAGGGAGTTCCAATCGTCCCCATGAACACAATGTTCTCCGCCAAGGCAAATGTGGTGGAGCATGGACAGACCTCAACCAGGCATGACGTCAAAGGCAAACAAAAGAAGCAAAAATGATTGATTCAGGTTCCTAAGGGTAGTGTCTAGAAGAAGTAGGAATCCCAACCACAAGGATTGATTGGTTCTTGTTAAAATTGTGGTAAGATTGGCCATAAATCTAATGCTTGTAGGTTTCCTAATCAAAAGGATACCAACATGATGCAGGGAATCACCGAAGACCTTGATGACATTGACTTGACAACAATTGTGTCTGAGGTAAGCATCACTGATTCCATACAGATGTTCGAGCTTCTATCCAAACTTTGGTGATTTCTAAGTCTCCAGTTCAAATTTTTATTAAAGTACGAGTCGAGGTATTGTTCAGTTCGATTAAGGGAAATAGTGTGTTTGTTTTGCCTTAACGACACTGTTTTAACGTAGCCAAATTTCTCTCACACTATCCTATTATTTTAAGACGGCGAAATTCCCTAAAGGAGACCATGTTTTTCGTGGGACTCAATCTATAACGAAAAAAATATTTCTTTTAATCTTTTCTAAGGACAATTTCATCATTTTGTAAAGTTGCATGTCAGTATAGGGTTTATGCAGTTTATATCATTTTAGTATTTGATCCGGAAATGTTATTATATTATAATATATTCCTCTATTAGTAATAATCCCAAGGCTATTTTTGTTTAAAGTGATACAGGAGACCTAAGAACAGTATCAGTTCAATAATTTGTAAAATATGTTATAATAATTTCAATGGAAAATATTTTAACACTTTCTATTTTAGAAAAATGGTTGCAATCAACAGTAATGTTGACATCTGTGTTGGAGCATTGATTAAGACTGATGTTCCTATTGCATCATGGAACGCATCCGTCGTTGCGTCGACCGAAGTGGGTGATCATGACTTATCCTACTGAACTATGCATGCAGAAAAACCCGATAAGTTTGACGGGTCCAACTTCAAGATGTGGTAGGAGGAAATGATGTTTTATATGACCACTCTGAGTTGCGCACGATTCCTGATAGAAGAACCACCAACTCAAGGCTAATATGATGATCATGGTTTTTTCTTAGCTATAGAAGCATGGAATCATTCAGACTATTTGTGTAGACATTATGTAATGAATAGTTTATATGATTCATTATATGATGTATGTAGCAAAATTAATTCTGCTAAGGAGCTGAGGCATGCCTTGGAACAAAACTATGAGTCTGAGGATGTGGATAACAAGAAATTCCTGCTAGTGAATTGTGAGTCACCTGTGTTGACTGAAAGATGATCGATAACAAAGTATGTATGAAACCGGTAATAGATGTACAACTCCTCCTTCAGAGTATCGATGCCGAGAAGTTGGAACTCACCGAGGCATTTCCGGTAAACTTACCCTTAACGTGGAATATGTTCAAGGGCTTCCTGAAACACAAGGGAAAGGAGATTACCATGGTTGAGTTAATCGAGAGAATCAACATGCACGAACAATACATGAGTATTGCATAGGGAGTTCCAATCGTCCCCATGAACACAATGTTCTCCGCCAAGGCAAATGTGGTAGAGCATGGGCAAACCTCAACCAGGCATGACGTCAAAGGCAAACAAAAGAAGCAAAAATGATTGATTCAGGGTCCTAAGGGTAGTGTCTAGAAGAAGTAGGAATCTCAACCACAAGGATTGATTGGTTCTATTTAAATTTGTGGTAAGATTGGCCATAAATCTAATGCTTGTAGGTTTCCTAAGCGAAAGGATACCAACATGATGCAGGGAATCACCGAAGACCTTGATGACATTGACTTGACAACAATTGTGTCTGAGGTAAGCATCACTGATTCCATACAGATGTTCGAGCTTCTATCCAAACTTTGGTGATTTCTAATCTCCAGTTCAAATTTTTATTAAAGTACGAGTCGAGGTATTGTTCAGTTCGATTAAGGGAAATAGTGTGTTTGTTTTGCCTTAACGACACTGTTTTAACGTAGCCAAATTTCTCTCACACTATCCTATTATTTTAAGACGGCGAAATTCCCTAAAGGAGACCATGTTTTTCGTGGGACTCAATCTATAACGAAAAAAATATTTCTTTTAATCTTTTCTAAGGACAATTTCATCATTTTGTAAAGTTGCATGTCAGTATAGGGTTTATGCAGTTTATATCATTTTAGTATTTGATCCGGAAATATTATTATATTATAATATATTCCTCTATTAGTAATAATCCCAAGGCTATTTTTGTTTAAAGTGATACAGGAGACCTAAGAACAGTATCAGTTCAATAATTTGTAAAATATGTTATAATAATTTCAATGGAAAATATTTTAACACTTTCTATTTTAGAAAAATGGTTGCAATCAACAGTAATGTTGACATCTGTGTTGGAGCATTGATTAAGACTGATGTTCCTATTACATCATGGAACGCATCCGTCGTTGCGTCGATCGAAGTGGGTGATCATGACTTATCGTACTGAACTATGCATGCAGAAAAACCGTATAAGTTTGACGGGTCCAACTTCAAGAGGTGGTAGGAGGAAATGATGTTTTATCTAACCACTCTGAGTTGCGCACGATTCCTGATGGAAGAACCACCAACTCAAGGCTAATATGATGATCATGGTTTTTTCTTAGCTATAAAAGCATGGAATCATTCAGACTATTTGTGTAGACATTATATAATGAATAGTTTATATGATTCATTGTATGATGTATGTAGCAAAATTAAGTCAGCTAAGGAGCTGAGGCATGCCTTGGAACAAAACTATGAGTCTGAGGATGTGGATGTGGATAAGAAGAAATTCCTGCTAGTGAATTGTGAGTCACCTGTGTTGACTTAAAGATGATCGATAACAAAGCATGTATGAAACCGGTAATATATGTAGAACTCCTCCTCAAGAGTATCCATGTCGAGAAGTTGGAACTCACCGAGGCATTTCTGGTAAAGTTACCCTTAACGTGGAATATGTTCAAGGGCTTCCCGAAACACAAGGGAAAGGAGATTACCATGGTTGAGTTAATCGAGAGAATCAACGTGCACGAACAATACATGAGTATTGCACATGGAGTTCCAATCGTCCCCATGAACACAATGTTCTCCGCCAAGGCAAATGTAGTGGAGCATGGGCCGACCTCAACCAGACATGACGTCAAAGGCAAACAAAAGAAGCAAAAATGATTGATTCAGGGTCCTAAGGGTAGTGTCTAGAAGAAGTAGGAATCCCAACCACAAGGATTGATTGGTTCTTGTTAAAATTGTGGTAAGATTGGTCATAAATCTAATGCTTGTAGGTTTCCTAAGAAAAAGGATACCAACATGATGCAGGGAATCACCGAAGACCTTGATGACATTGACTTGACAACAATTGTGTCTGAGGTAAGCATCACTGATTCCATAAAGATGTTCGAGCTTCTATCCAAACTTTGGTGATTTCTAAGTCTCCAGTTCAAATTTTTCTTAAAGTACGAGTCGAGGTATTGTTCAGTTCGATTAAGGGAAATAGTATTTTTGTTTTGCCTTAACGACACTGTTTTAACGTGGCCAAATTTCTTTCACACTACCCTATTATTTTAAGACGGCGAAATTGCCTAAAGGAGACCATGTTTTTCGTGGGACTCAATCTATAACGAAATAAATATTTCTTTTAATCTTTTATAAGGACAATTTCATCATTTTGTAAAGTTGCATGTCAGTATAGGGTTTATGCAGTTTATATCATTTTAGTATTTGATCCGAAAATATTATTATATTATAATATATTCCTCTATTAGTAATAATCCCAAGGCTATTTTTGTTTAAAGTGATACAGGAGACCTAAGAACCGTATCAGTTCAATAATTTGTAAAATATGTTATAATAATTTCAATGGAAAATATTTTAACACTTTCTATTTCAGAAAATGGTTGCAAACAACAGTAATGTTGACATATGTGTTGGAGCATTGACTAAGACTGATGTTCCTATTACATCATGGAACGCATCCGTCGTTGCGTCGATCGAAGTGGGTGATCATGACTTATCGTACTGAACTATGCATGCAGAAAAACCGGATAAGTTTGACGGGTCCAACTTCAAGAGGTGGTAGGAGGAAATGATGTTTTATCTAACCACTCTGAGTTGCGCACGATTCCTGATGGAAGAACCACCAACTCAAGGCTAATATGATGATCATGGTTTTTTCTTATCTATAGAAGCATGGAATCATTCAGACTATTTGTGTAGACATTATGTAATGAATAGTTTATATGATTCATTGTATGATGTATGTAGCAAAATTAAGTCTGCTAAGGAGCTGAGGCATGCCTTGGAACAAAACTATGATTCTGAGGATGTGGATAAGAAGAAATTCCTGCTAGTGAATTGTGAGTCACCTGTGTTGACTGAATGATGATCGATAACAAAGCATGTATGAAACCGGTAATAGATGTACAACTCCTCCTCCAGAGTATCGATGCAGAGAAGTTGGAACTCACCGAGGCATTTCCGGTAAAGTAACCCTCAACGTGGAATATGTTCAAGGGCTTCCCGAAACACAAGGGAAAGGAGATTACCATGGTTGAGTTAATCGAGAGAATCAACGTGCACGAACAATACATGAGTATTGCACAGGGAGTTCCAATCGTCCCCATGAACACAATGTTCTCCGCCAAGGCAAATGTGGTGGAGCATGGACAGACCTCAACCAGGCATGACGTCAAAGGCAAACAAAAGAAGCAAAAATGATTGATTCAGGGTCCTAAGGGTAGTGTCTAGAAGAAGTAGGAATCCCAACCACAAGGATTGATTGGTTCTTGTTAAAATTGTGGTAAGATTGGCCATAAATCTAATGCTTGTAGGTTTCCTAATCAAAAGGATACCAACATGATGCAGGGAATCACCGAAGACCTTGATGACATTGACTTGACAACAATTGTGTCTGAGGTAAGCATCACTGATTCCATACAGATGTTCGAGCTTCTATCCAAACTTTGGTGATTTCTAAGTCTCCAGTTCAAATTTTTATTAAAGTACGAGTCGAGGTATTGTTCAGTTCGATTAAGGGAAATTGTGTTTTTGTTTTGCCTTAACGACACTGTTTTAACGTAGCCAAATTTCTCTCACACTATCCTATTATTTCAAGACGGCGAAATTCCCTAAAGGAGACCATGTTTTTCGTGGGACTCAATCTATAACGAAAAAAATAATACTTTTAATCTTTTCTAAGGACAATTTCATCATTTTGTAAAGTTGCATGTCAGTATAGGGTTTATGCAGTTTATATCATTTTAGTATTTGATCCGGAAATATTATTATATTATAATATATTCCTCTATTAGTAATAATCCCAAGGATATTTTTGTTTAAAGTGATACAGGAGACCTAAGAACAGTATCAGTTCAATAATTTGTAAAATATGTTATAATAATTTCAATGGAAAATATTTTAACACTTTCTATTTTAGAAAAATGGTTGCAATCAACAGTAATGTTGACATCTGTGTTGGAGCATTGACTAAGACTGATGTTCCTATTGCATCATGGAACGCATCCGTCGTTGCGTCGACCGAAGTGGGTGATCATGACTTATCCTACTGAACTATGCATGCAGAAAAACCCGATAAGTTTGACGGGTCCAACTTCAAGAGGTGGTAGGAGGAAATGATGTTTTATCTAACCACTCTGAGTTGCGCACGATTCCTGGTGGAAGAACCACCAACTCAAGGCTAATATGATGATCATGGTTTTTTCTTATCTATAGAAGCATGGAATCATTTAGACTATTTGTGTAGACATTATGTAATGAATAGTTTATATGGTTCATTGTCTGATGTATGTAGCAAAATTAAGTCTACTAAGGAGCTGAGGCATGCCTTGGAACAAAACTATGAGTCTGAGGATGTGGATAAGAAGAAATTCCTGCTAGTGAATTGTGAGTCACCTGTGTTGACTGAAAGATGATCGATAACAATGCATGTATGCAACCGGTAATAGATGTACAACTCCTCCTCCAGAGTATCGATGCCGAGAAGTTGGAACTCACCGAGGCATTTCCGGTAAAGTTACCCTTAACGTGGAATATGTTCAAGGGCTTCCTGAAACGCAAGGGAAAGGAGATTACCATGGTTGAGTTAATCGAGAGAATCAACGTGCACGAACAATACATGAGTATTGCACAGGGAGTTCCAATCGTCCCCATGAACACAATGTTCTCCGCCAAGGCAAATGTGGTGGAGCATGGGAAGACCACAACCAGGCATGACGTCAAAGGCAAACAAAAGTAGCAAAAATAATTGATTCAGGGTCCTAAGGGTAGTGTCTAGAAGAAGTAGGAATCCCAACCACAAGTATTGATTGGTTCTTGTTAAAATTGTGGTAAGATTGGCCATAAATCTAATGCTTGTAGGTTTCCTAAGCGAAAGGATACTAACATGATGCAGGGAATCACCGAAGACCTTGATGACATTGACTTGACAACAATTGGGTCTGAGGTAAGCATCACTGATTCCATAAAGATGTTCGAGCTTCTATCCAAACTGTGGTGATTTCTAACTCTCCAGTTCAAATTTTTATTAAAGTACGAGTCGAGGTATTGTTCAGTTCGATTAAGGGAAATAGTGTGTTTGTTTTGCCTTAACGACACTGTTTTAACGTAGCCAAATTTCTCTCACACTATCCTATTATTTTAAGTCTGCGAAATTCCGTAAAGGAGACCATGTTTTTCGTGGGACTCAATCTATAACGAAAAAAATATTTCTTTTAATCTTTTCTAAGGACAATTTCATCATTTTGTAAAGTTGCATGTCAGTATAGGGTTTATGCAGTTTATATCATTTTAGTATTTGATCCGGAAATATTATTATATTATAATATATTCCTTTATTAGTAATAATCTCAAGGCTATTTTTGTTTAAAGTGATACAGGAGACCTAAGAACAGTATCATTTCAATAATTTGTAAAATATGTTATAATAATTTCAATGGAAAATATTTTATCACTTTCTATTTTAGAAAAATGGTTGCAATCAACATTAATGTTGACATCTGTGTTGGAGCATTGATTAAGACTGATGTTCCTATTGCATCATGGAACGCATCCGTCGTTGCGGCGACCGAAGTGGGTGATAATGACTTATCCTACTGAACTATGCATGCAGAAAAACCCGATAAGTTTGCTGGGTCCAACTTCAAGAGGTGGTAGGAGGAAATGATGTTTTATCTAACCATTCTGAGTTGCGCACGATTCCTGATGGAAGAACCACCAACTCAAGGCTAATATGATGATCATGGTTTTTTCTTAGCTATAGAAGGATGGAATCATTCAGACTATTTGTGTAGACATTATGTAATGAATAGTTTATATGATTCATTGTATGATGTATGTAGCAAAATTAAGTCAGCTAAGGAGCTGAGACATGCCTTGGAACAAAACTATGAGTCTGAGGATGTGGATAAGAAGAAATTCCTGCTAGTGAATTGTGAGTCACCTGTGTTGACTTAAAGATGATCGATAACAAAGCATGTATGAAACCGGTAATATATGTAGAACTCCTCCTCAAGAGTATCCATGCCGAGAAGTTGGAACTCACCGAGGCATTTCCGGTAAAGTTACCCTTAACGTGGAATATGTTCAAGGGCTTCCCGAAACACAAGGGAAAGGAGTTTACCATGGTTGAGTTAATCGAGAGAATCAACGTGCACGAACAATACATGAGTATTGCACAGGGAGTTCCAATCGTCCCCATGAACACAATGTTCTCCGCCAAGGCAAATGTAGTGGAGCATGGGCCGACCTCAACCAGACATGACGTCAAAGGCAAACAAAAGAAGCAAAAATGATTGATTCAAGGTCCTAAGGGTAGTGTCTAGAAGAAGTAGGAATCCCAACCACAAGGATTTATTGGTTCTTGTTAAAATTGTGGTAAGATTGGTCATAAATCTAATGCTTGTAGGTTTCCTAAGCGAAAGGATACCAACATGATGCAGGGAATCACCGAAGACCTTGATGACATTGACTTGACAACAATTGTGTCTGAGGTAAGCATCACTGATTCCATAAAGATGTTGGAGCTTCTATCCAAACTGTGGTGATTTCTAACTCTCCAGTTCAAATTTTTATTAAAGTACGAGTCGAGGTATTGTTCAGTTCGATTAAGGGAAATAGTGTGTTTGTTTTGCCTTAACGACACTGTTTTAACGTAGCCAAATTTCTCTCACACTATCCTATTATTTTAAGACGGCGAAATTGCCTAAAGGAGACCATGTTTTTCGTGGGACTCAATCTATAACGAAATAAATATTTCTTTTAATCTTTTATAAGGATAATTTCATCATTTTGTAAAGTTGCATGTCAGTATAGGGTTTATGCAGTTTATATCATTTTAGTATTTGATCCGGAAATATTATTATATTATAATATATTCCTCTATTAGTAATAATCCCAAGGCTATTTTTGTTTAAAGTGATACAGGAGACCTAAGAACCGTATCAGTTCAATAATTTGTAAAATATGTTATAATAATTTCAATGGAAAATATTTTAACACTTTCTAATTTAGAAAAATGGTTGCAATCAACAGTAATGTTGACATATGTGTTGGAGCATTGACTAAGACTGATGTTCCTATTGCATCATGGAACGCATCCGTCGTTTCGTCGACCGAAGTGGGTGATCATGACTTATCCTACTGAACTATGCATGCAGAAAAACCCGATAAGTTTGCTGGGTCCAACTTCAAGAGGTGGTAGGATGAAATGATGTTTTATCTAACCATTCTGAGTTGCGCACGATTCCTGATGGAAGAACCACCAACTCAAGGCTAATATGATGATCACGGTTTTTTCTTAGCTATAGAAGCATGGAATCATTCAGACTATTTGTGTAGACATTATGTAATGAATAGTTTATATGATTCATTGTATGATGTATGTAGCAAAATTAAGTCAGCTAAGGAGCTGAGACATGCCTTGGAACAAAACTATGAGTCTGAGGATGTGGATAAGAAGAAATTCCTGCTAGTGAATTGTGAGTCACCTGTGTTGACTTAAAGATGATCGATAACAAAGCATGTATGAAACCGGTAATATATGTAGAACTCCTCCTCAAGAGTATCCATGCCGAGAAGTTGGAACTCACCGAGGCATTTCCGGTAAAGTTACCCTTAACGTGGAATATGTTCAAGGGCTTCCCGAACCACAAGGGAAAGGAGATTACCATGGTTGAGTTAATCGAGAGAATCAACGTGCACGAACAATACATGAGTATTGCACAGGGAGTTCCAATCGTCCCCATGAACACAATGTTCTCCGCCAAGGCAAATGTAGTGGAGCATGGGCCGACCTCAACCAGACATGACGTCAAAGGCAAACAAAAGAAGCAAAAATGATTGATTCAGGGTCCTAAGGGTAGTGTCTAGAAGAAGTAGGAATCCCAACCACAAGGATTTATTGGTTCTTGTTAAAATTGTGGTAAGATTGGTCATAAATCTAATGCTTGTAGGTTTCCTAAGCGAAAGGACACCAACATGATGCAGGGAATCACCGAAGACCTTGATGACATTGACTTGACAACAATTGTGTCTGAGGTAAGCATCACTGATTCCATAAAGATGTTCGAGCTTCTATCCAAACTTTGGTGATTTCTAAGTCTCCAGTTCAAATTTTTCTTAAATTACGAGTCGAGGTATTGTTCAGTTCGATTAAGGGAAATAGTATGTTTGTTTTGCCTTAACAACACTGTTTTAACGTAGCCAAATTTCTCTCACACTATCCTATTATTTTAAGACGGCGAAATTGCCTAAAGGAGACCATGTTTTTCGTGGGACTCAATCTATAACGAAATAAATATTTCTTTTAATCTTTTATAAGGATAATTTCATCATTTTGTAAAGTTGCATGTCAGTATAGGGTTTATGCAGTTTATATCATTTTAGTATTTGATCCGGAAATATTATTATATTATAATATATTCCTCTATTAGTAATAATCCCAAGGCTATTTTTGTTTAAAGTGATACAGGAGACCTAAGAACCGTATCAGTTCAATAATTTGTAAAATATGTTATAATAATTTCAATGGAAAATATTTTAACACTTTCTAATTTAGAAAAATGGTTGCAATCAACAGTAATGTTGACATATGTGTTGGAGCATTGACTAAGACTGATGTTCCTATTACATCATGGAACGCATCCGTCGTTGCGTCGATCGAAGTGGGTGATCATGACTTATCGTACTGAACTATGCATGCAGATAAACCGGATAAGTTTGACGTGTCCAACTTCAAGAGGTGGTAGGAGGAAATGATGTTTTATCTAACCACTCTGAGTTGCGCACAATTCCTGATGGAAGAACCACCAACTCAAGGCTAATATGATGATCATGGTTTTTTCTTAGCTATAGAAGCATGGAATCATATAGACTATTTGTGTAGACATTATGTAATGAATAGTTTATATGATTAATTGTATGATGTATGTAGCAAAATTAAGTCAGCTAAGGAGCTGAGACATGCCTTGGAACAAAACTATGAGTCTGAGGATGTGGATAAGAAGAAATTCCTAGTAGTGAATTGTGAGTCACCTGTGTTGACTTAAAGATGATCGATAACAAAGCATGTATGAAACCGGTAATATATGTAGAACTCCTCCTCAAGTGTATCCATGCCGAGAAGTTGGAACTCACCGAGGCATTTCCGGTAAAGTTACCCTTAACGTGGAATATGTTCAAGGGCTTCCCGAAACACAAGGGAAAGGAGATTACCATGGTTGAGTTAATCGAGAGAATCAACGTGCACGAACAATACATGAGTATTGCACAGGGAGTTCCAATCGTCCCCATGAACACAATGTTCTCCGCCAAGGCAAATGTAGTGGAGCATGGGCCGACCTCAACCAGACATGACGTCAAAGGCAAACAAAAGAAGCAAAAATGATTGATTCAGGGTCCTAAGGGTAGTGTCTAGAAGAAGTAGGAATCCCAACCACAAGGATTTATTGGTTCTTGTTAAAATTGTGGTAAGATTGGTCATAAATCTAATGCTTGTAGGTTTCCTAAGCGAAAGGATACCAACATGATGCAGGGAATCACCGAAGACCTTGATGACATTGACTTGACAACAATTGTGTCTGAGGTAAGCATCACTGATTCCATAAAGATGTTCGAGCTTCTATCCAAACTTTGGTGATTTCTAAGTCTCCAGTTCAAATTTTTCTTAAAGTACGAGTCGAGGTATTGTTCAGTTCGATTAAGGGAAATAGTATGTTTGTTTTGCCTTAACGACACTGTTTTAACGTAGCCAAATTTCTCTCACACTATCCTATTATTTTAAGACGGCGAAATTGCCTAAAGGAGACCATGTTTTTCGTGGGACTCAATCTATAACGAAATAAATATTTCTTTTAATCTTTTATAAGGATAATTTCATCATTTTGTAAAGTTGCATGTCAGTATAGGGTTTATGCAGTTTATATCATTTTAGTATTTGATCCGGAAATATTATTATATTATAATATATTCCTCTATTAGTAATAATCCCAAGGCTATTTTTGTTTAAAGTGATACAGGAGACCTAAGAACCGTATCAGTTCAATAATTTGTAAAATATGTTATAATAATTTCAATGGAAAATATTTTAACACTTTCTAATTTAGAAAAATGGTTGCAATCAACAGTAATGTTGACATATGTGTTGGAGCATTGACTAAGACTGATGTTCCTATTACATCATGGAACGCATCCGTCGTTGCGTCGATCGAAGTGGGTGATCATGACTTATCGTACTGAACTATGCATGCAGATAAACCGGATAAGTTTGACGTGTCCAACTTCAAGAGCTGGTAGGAGGAAATGATGTTTTATCTAACCACTCTGAGTTGCGCACAATTCCTGATGGAAGAACCACCAACTCAAGGCTAATATGATGATCATGGTTTTTTCTTAGCTATAGAAGCATGGAATCATATCGACTATTTGTGTAGACATTATGTAATGAATAGTTTATATAATTCATTGTATGATGTATGTAGCAAAATTAAGTCAGCTAAGGAGCTGAGACATGCCTTGGAACAAAACTATGAGTCTGAGGATGTGGATAAGAAGAAATTCCTAGTAGTGAATTGGGAGTCACCTGTGTTGACTTAAAGATGATCGATAACAAAGCATGTATGAAACCGGTAATATATGTAGAACTCCTCCTCAAGTGTATCCATGCCGAGAAGTTGGAACTCACCGAGGCATTTCCGGTAAAGTTACCCTTAACGTGGAATATGTTCAAGGGCTTCCCGAAACACAAGGGAAAGGAGATTACCATGGTTGAGTTAATCGAGAGAATCAACGTGCACGAACAATACATGAGTATTGCACAGGGAGTTCCAATCGTCCCCATGAACACAATGTTCTCCGCCAAGGCAAATGTAGTGGAGCATGGGCCGACCTCAACCAGACATGACGTCAAAGGCAAACAAAAGAAGCAAAAATGATTGATTCAGGGTCCTAAGGGTAGTGTCTAGAAGAAGTAGGAATCCCAACCACAAGGATTTATTGGTTCTTGTTAAAATTGTGGTAAGATTGGTCATAAATCTAATGCTTGTAGGTTTCCTAAGCGAAAGGATACCAACATGATGCAGGGAATCACCGAAGACCTTGATGACATTGACTTGACAACAATTGTGTCTGAGGTAAGCATCACTGATTCCATAAAGATGTTCGAGCTTCTATCCAAACTTTGGTGATTTCTAAGTCTCCAGTTCAAATTTTTCTTAAAGTACGAGTCGAGGTATTGT
Organism: Chamaenerion angustifolium; assembly: GCA_946814005.1. Lineage (NCBI taxonomy): Eukaryota > Viridiplantae > Streptophyta > Magnoliopsida > Myrtales > Onagraceae > Chamaenerion > Chamaenerion angustifolium. The sequence continues at coordinate 22,919,415 of OX328271.1, read as the reverse complement.
TCAGTTCGATTAAGGGAAATAGTATGTTTGTTTTGCCTTAACGACACTGTTTTAACGTAGCCAAATTTCTCTCACACTATCCTATTATTTTAAGACGGCGAAATTGCCTAAAGGAGACCATGTTTTTCGTGGGACTCAATCTATAACGAAATAAATATTTCTTTTAATCTTTTATAAGGATAATTTCATCATTTTGTAAAGTTGCATGTCAGTATAGGGTTTATGCAGTTTATATCATTTTAGTATTTGATCCGGAAATATTATTATATTATAATATATTCCTCTATTAGTAATAATCCCAAGGCTATTTTTGTTTAAAGTGATACAGGAGACCTAAGAACCGTATCAGTTCAATAATTTGTAAAATATGTTATAATAATTTCAATGGAAAATATTTTAACACTTTCTAATTTAGAAAAATGGTTGCAATCAACAGTAATGTTGACATATGTGTTGGAGCATTGACTAAGACTGATGTTCCTATTACATCATGGAACGCATCCGTCGTTGCGTCGATCGAAGTGGGTGATCATGACTTATCGTACTAAACTATGCATGCAGATAAACCGGATAAGTTTGACGTGTCCAACTTCAAGAGCTGGTAGGAGGAAATGATGTTTTATCTAACCACTCTGAGTTGCGCACAATTCCTGATGGAAGAACCACCAACTCAAGGCTAATATGATGATCATGGTTTTTTCTTAGCTATAGAAGCATGGAATCATATCGACTATTTGTGTAGACATTATGTAATGAATAGTTTATATAATTCATTGTATGATGTATGTAGCAAAATTAAGTCAGCTAAGGAGCTGAGACATGCCTTGGAACAAAACTATGAGTCTGAGGATGTGGATAAGAAGAAATTCCTAGTAGTGAATTGGGAGTCACCTGTGTTGACTTAAAGATGATCGATAACAAAGCATGTATGAAACCGGTAATATATGTAGAACTCCTCCTCAAGTGTATCCATGCCGAGAAGTTGGAACTCACCGAGGCATTTCCGGTAAAGTTACCCTTAACGTGGAATATGTTCAAGGGCTTCCCGAAACACAAGGGAAAGGAGATTACCATGGTTGAGTTAATCGAGAGAATCAACGTGCACGAACAATACATGAGTATTGCACAGGGAGTTCCAATCGTCCCCATGAACACAATGTTCTCCGCCAAGGCAAATGTAGTGGAGCATGGGCCGACCTCAACCAGACATGACGTCAAAGGCAAACAAAAGAAGCAAAAATGATTGATTCAGGGTCCTAAGGGTAGTGTCTAGAAGAAGTAGGAATCCCAACCACAAGGATTTATTGGTTCTTGTTAAAATTGTGGTAAGATTGGTCATAAATCTAATGCTTGTAGGTTTCCTAAGCGAAAGGATACCAACATGATGCAGGGAATCACCGAAGACCTTGATGACATTGACTTGACAACAATTGTGTCTGAGGTAAGCATCACTGATTCCATAAAGATGTTCGAGCTTCTATCCAAACTTTGGTGATTTCTAAGTCTCCAGTTCAAATTTTTCTTAAAGTACGAGTCGAGGTATTGTTCAGTTCGATTAAGGGAAATAGTATGTTTGTTTTGCCTTAACGACACTGTTTTAACGTAGCCAAATTTCTCTCACACTATCCTATTATTTTAAGACGGCGAAATTGCCTAAAGGAGACCATGTTTTTCGTGGGACTCAATCTATAACGAAATAAATATTTCTTTTAATCTTTTATAAGGATAATTTCATCATTTTGTAAAGTTGCATGTCAGTATAGGGTTTATGCAGTTTATATCATTTTAGTATTTGATCCGGAAATATTATTATATTATAATATATTCCTCTATTAGTAATAATCCCAAGGCTATTTTTGTTTAAAGTGATACAGGAGACCTAAGAACCGTATCAGTTCAATAATTTGTAAAATATGTTATAATAATTTCAATGGAAAATATTTTAACACTTTCTAATTTAGAAAAATGGTTGCAATCAACAGTAATGTTGACATATGTGTTGGAGCATTGACTAAGACTGATGTTCCTATTACATCATGGAACGCATCCGTCGTTGCGTCGATCGAAGTGGGTGATCATGACTTATCGTACTAAACTATGCATGCAGATAAACCGGATAAGTTTGACGTGTCCAACTTCAAGAGCTGGTAGGAGGAAATGATGTTTTATCTAACCACTCTGAGTTGCGCACAATTCCTGATGGAAGAACCACCAACTCAAGGCTAATATGATGATCATGGTTTTTTCTTAGCTATAGAAGCATGGAATCATATCGACTATTTGTGTAGACATTATGTAATGAATAGTTTATATAATTCATTGTATGATGTATGTAGCAAAATTAAGTCAGCTAAGGAGCTGAGACATGCCTTGGAACAAAACTATGAGTCTGAGGATGTGGATAAGAAGAAATTCCTAGTAGTGAATTGGGAGTCACCTGTGTTGACTTAAAGATGATCGATAACAAAGCATGTATGAAACCGGTAATATATGTAGAACTCCTCCTCAAGTGTATCCATGCCGAGAAGTTGGAACTCACCGAGGCATTTCCGGTAAAGTTACCCTTAACGTGGAATATGTTCAAGGGCTTCCCGAAACACAAGGGAAAGGAGATTACCATGGTTGAGTTAATCGAGAGAATCAACGTGCACGAACAATACATGAGTATTGCACAGGGAGTTCCAATCGTCCCCATGAACACAATGTTCTCCGCCAAGGCAAATGTAGTGGAGCATGGGCCGACCTCAACCAGACATGACGTCAAAGGCAAACAAAAGAAGCAAAAATGATTGATTCAGGGTCCTAAGGGTAGTGTCTAGAAGAAGTAGGAATCCCAACCACAAGGATTTATTGGTTCTTGTTAAAATTGTGGTAAGATTGGTCATAAATCTAATGCTTGTAGGTTTCCTAAGCGAAAGGATACCAACATGATGCAGGGAATCACCGAAGACCTTGATGACATTGACTTGACAACAATTGTGTCTGAGGTAAGCATCACTGATTCCATAAAGATGTTCGAGCTTCTATCCAAACTTTGGTGATTTCTAAGTCTCCAGTTCAAATTTTTCTTAAAGTACGAGTCGAGGTATTGTTCAGTTCGATTAAGGGAAATAGTATGTTTGTTTTGCCTTAACGACACTGTTTTAACGTAGCCAAATTTCTCTCACACTATCCTATTATTTTAAGACGGCGAAATTGCCTAAAGGAGACCATGTTTTTCGTGGGACTCAATCTATAACGAAATAAATATTTCTTTTAATCTTTTATAAGGATAATTTCATCATTTTGTAAAGTTGCATGTCAGTATAGGGTTTATGCAGTTTATATCATTTTAGTATTTGATCCGGAAATATTATTATATTATAATATATTCCTCTATTAGTAATAATCCCAAGGCTATTTTTGTTTAAAGTGATACAGGAGACCTAAGAACCGTATCAGTTCAATAATTTGTAAAATATGTTATAATAATTTCAATGGAAAATATTTTAACACTTTCTAATTTAGAAAAATGGTTGCAATCAACAGTAATGTTGACATATGTGTTGGAGCATTGACTAAGACTGATGTTCCTATTACATCATGGAACGCATCCGTCGTTGCGTCGATCGAAGTGGGTGATCATGACTTATCGTACTGAACTATGCATGCAGATAAACCGGATAAGTTTGACGTGTCCAACTTCAATAGGTGGTAGGAGGAAATGATGTTTTATCTAACCACTCTGAGTTGCGCACAATTCCTGATGGAAGAACCACCAACTCAAGGCTAATATGATGATCATGGTTTTTTCTTAGCTATAGAAGCATGGAATCATATAGACTATTTGTGTAGACATTATGTAATGAATAGTTTATATGATTCATTGTATGATGTATGTAGCAAAATTAAGTCAGCTAAGGAGCTGAGACATGCCTTGGAACAAAACTATGAGTCTGAGGATGTGGATAAGAAGAAATTCCTGGTAGTGAATTGTGAGTCACCTGTGTTGACTTAAAGATGATCGATAACAAAGCATGTATGAAACCGGTAATATATGTAGAACTCCTCCTCAAGTGTATCCATGCCGAGAAGTTGGAACTCACCGAGGCATTTCCGGTAAAGTTACCCTTAACGTGGAATATGTTCAAGGGCTTCCCGAAACACAAGGGAAAGGAGATTACCATGGTTGAGTTAATCGAGAGAATCAACGTGCACGAACAATACATGAGTATTGCACAGGGAGTTCCAATCGTCCCCATGAACACAATGTTCTCCGCCAAGGCAAATGTAGTGGAGCATGGGCCGACCTCAACCAGACATGACGTCAAAGGCAAACAAAAGAAGCAAAAATGATTGATTCAGGGTCCTAAGGGTAGTGTCTAGAAGAAGTAGGAATCCCAACCACAAGGATTGATTGGTTCTTGTTAAAATTGTGGTAAGATTGGTCATAAATCTAATGCTTGTAGGTTTCCTAAGCGAAAGGATACCAACATGATGCAGGGAATCACCGAAGACCTTGATGACATTGACTTGACAACAATTGTGTCTGAGGTAAGCATCACTGATTCCATAAAGATGTTCGAGCTTCTATCCAAACTTTGGTGATTTCTAAGTCTCCAGTTCAAATTTTTCTTAAAGTACGAGTCGAGGTATTGTTCAGTTCGATTAAGGGAAATAGTATGTTTGTTTTGCCTTAACGACACTGTTTTAACGTAGCCAAATTTCTCTCACACTATCCTATTATTTTAAGACGGCGAAATTGCCTAAAGGAGACCATGTTTTTCGTGGGACTCAATCTATAACGAAATAAATATTTCTTTTAATCTTTTATAAGGATAATTTCATCATTTTGTAAAGTTGCATGTCAGTATAGGGTTTATGCAGTTTATATCATTTTAGTATTTGATCCGGAAATATTATTATATTATAATATATTCCTCTATTAGTAATAATCCCAAGGCTATTTTTGTTTAAAGTGATACAGGAGACCTAAGAACCGTATCAGTTCAATAATTTGTAAAATATGTTATAATAATTTCAATGGAAAATATTTTAACACTTTCTAATTTAGAAAAATGGTTGCAATCAACAGTAATGTTGACATATGTGTTGGAGCATTGACTAAGACTGATGTTCCTATTACATCATGGAACGCATCCGTCGTTGCGTCGATCGAAGTGGGTGATCATGACTTATCGTACTGAACTATGCATGCAGATAAACCGGATAAGTTTGACGTGTCCAACTTCAATAGGTGGTAGGAGGAAATGATGTTTTATCTAACCACTCTGAGTTGCGCACAATTCCTGATGGAAGAACCACCAACTCAAGGCTAATATGATGATCATGGTTTTTTCTTAGCTATAGAAGCATGGAATCATATAGACTATTTGTGTAGACATTATGTAATGAATAGTTTATATGATTCATTGTATGATGTATGTAGCAAAATTAAGTCAGCTAAGGAGCTGAGACATGCCTTGGAACAAAACTATGAGTCTGAGGATGTGGATAAGAAGAAATTCCTGGTAGTGAATTGTGAGTCACCTGTGTTGACTTAAAGATGATCGATAACAAAGCATGTATGAAACCGGTAATATATGTAGAACTCCTCCTCAAGTGTATCCATGCCGAGAAGTTGGAACTCACCGAGGCATTTCCGGTAAAGTTACCCTTAACGTGGAATATGTTCAAGGGCTTCCCGAAACACAAGGGAAAGGAGATTACCATGGTTGAGTTAATCGAGAGAATCAACGTGCACGAACAATACATGAGTATTGCACAGGGAGTTCCAATCGTCCCCATGAACACAATGTTCTCCGCCAAGGCAAATGTAGTGGAGCATGGGCCGACCTCAACCAGACATGACGTCAAAGGCAAACAAAAGAAGCAAAAATGATTGATTCAGGGTCCTAAGGGTAGTGTCTAGAAGAAGTAGGAATCCCAACCACAAGGATTGATTGGTTCTTGTTAAAATTGTGGTAAGATTGGTCATAAATCTAATGCTTGTAGGTTTCCTAAGCGAAAGGATACCAACATGATGCAGGGAATCACCGAAGACCTTGATGACATTGACTTGACAACAATTGTGTCTGAGGTAAGCATCACTGATTCCATAAAGATGTTCGAGCTTCTATCCAAACTTTGGTGATTTCTAAGTCTCCAGTTCAAATTTTTCTTAAAGTACGAGTCGAGGTATTGTTCAGTTCGATTAAGGGAAATAGTATGTTTGTTTTGCCTTAACGACACTGTTTTAACGTAGCCAAATTTCTCTCACACTATCCTATTATTTTAAGACGGCGAAATTGCCTAAAGGAGACCATGTTTTTCGTGGGACTCAATCTATAACGAAATAAATATTTCTTTTAATCTTTTATAAGGATAATTTCATCATTTTGTAAAGTTGCATGTCAGTATAGGGTTTATGCAGTTTATATCATTTTAGTATTTGATCCGGAAATATTATTATATTATAATATATTCCTCTATTAGTAATAATCCCAAGGCTATATTTGTTTAAAGTGATACAGGAGACCTAAGAACCGTATCAGTTCAATAATTTGTAAAATATGTTATAATAATTTCAATGGAAAATATTTTAACACTTTCTAATTTAGAAAAATGGTTGCAATCAACAGTAATGTTGACATATGTGTTGGAGCATTGACTAAGACTGATGTTCCTATTACATCATGGAACGCATCCGTCGTTGCGTCGATCGAAGTGGATGATCATGACTTATCGTACTGAACTATGCATGCAGATAAACCGGATAAGTTTGACGTGTCCAACTTCAAGAGCTGGTAGGAGGAAATGATGTTTTATCTAACCACTCTGAGTTGCGCACAATTCCTGATGGAAGAACCACCAACTCAAGGCTAATATGATGATCATGGTTTTTTCTTAGCTATAGAAGCATGGAATCATATCGACTATTTGTGTAGACATTATGTAATGAATAGTTTATATAATTCATTGTATGATGTATGTAGCAAAATTAAGTCAGCTAAGGAGCTGAGACATGCCTTGGAACAAAACTATGAGTCTGAGGATGTGGATAAGAAGAAATTCCTAGTAGTGAATTGGGAGTCACCTGTGTTGACTTAAAGATGATCGATAACAAAGCATGTATGAAACCGGTAATATATGTAGAACTCCTCCTCAAGTGTATCCATGCCGAGAAGTTGGAACTCACCGAGGCATTTCCGGTAAAGTTACCCTTAACGTGGAATATGTTCAAGGGCTTCCCGAAACACAAGGGAAAGGAGATTACCATGGTTGAGTTAATCGAGAGAATCAACGTGCACGAACAATACATGAGTATTGCACAGGGAGTTCCAATCGTCCCCATGAACACAATGTTCTCCGCCAAGGCAAATGTAGTGGAGCATGGGCCGACCTCAACCAGACATGACGTCAAAGGCAAACAAAAGAAGCAAAAATGATTGATTCAGGGTCCTAAGGGTAGTGTCTAGAAGAAGTAGGAATCCCAACCACAAGGATTTATTGGTTCTTGTTAAAATTGTGGTAAGATTGGTCATAAATCTAATGCTTGTAGGTTTCCTAAGCGAAAGGATACCCACATGATGCAGGGAATCACCGAAGACCTTGATGACATTGACTTGACAACAATTGTGTATGAGGTAAGCATCACTGATTCCATAAAGATGTTCGAGCTTCTATCCAAACTTTGGTGATTTCTAAGTCTCCAGTTCAAATTTTTCTTAAAGTACGAGTCGAGGTATTGTTCAGTTCGATTAAGGGAAATAGTATGTTTGTTTTGCCTTAACGACACTGTTTTAACGTAGCCAAATTTCTCTCACACTATCCTATTATTTTAAGACGGCGAAATTGCCTAAAGGAGACCATGTTTTTCGTGGGACTCAATCTATAACGAAATAAATATTTCTTTTAATCTTTTATAAGGATAATTTCATCATTTTGTAAAGTTGCATGTCAGTATAGGGTTTATGCAGTTTATATCATTTTAGTATTTGATCCGGAAATATTATTATATTATAATATATTCCTCTATTAGTAATAATCCCAAGGCTATTTTTGTTTAAAGTGATACAGGAGACCTAAGAACCGTATCAGTTCAATAATTTGTAAAATATGTCATAATAATTTCAATGGAAAATATTTTAACACTTTCTAATTTAGAAAAATGGTTGCAATCAACAGTAATGTTGACATATGTGTTGGAGCATTGACTAAGACTGATGTTCCTATTACATCATGGAACGCATCCGTCGTTGCGTCGATCGAAGTGGGTGATCATGACTTATCGTACTAAACTATGCATGCAGATAAACCGGATAAGTTTGACGTGTCCAACTTCAAGAGCTGGTAGGAGGAAATGATGTTTTATCTAACCACTCTGAGTTGCGCACAATTCCTGATGGAAGAACCACCAACTCAAGGCTAATATGATGATCATGGTTTTTTCTTAGCTATAGAAGCATGGAATCATATCGACTATTTGTGTAGACATTATGTAATGAATAGTTTATATAATTCATTGTATGATGTATGTAGCAAAATTAAGTCAGCTAAGGAGCTGAGACATGCCTTGGAACAAAACTATGAGTCTGAGGATGTGGATAAGAAGAAATTCCTAGTAGTGAATTGGGAGTCACCTGTGTTGACTTAAAGATGATCGATAACAAAGCATGTATGAAACCGGTAATATATGTAGAACTCCTCCTCAAGTGTATCCATGCCGAGAAGTTGGAACTCACCGAGGCATTTCCGGTAAAGTTACCCTTAACGTGGAATATGTTCAAGGGCTTCCCGAAACACAAGGGAAAGGAGATTACCATGGTTGAGTTAATCGAGAGAATCAACGTGCACGAACAATACATGAGTATTGCACAGGGAGTTCCAATCGTCCCCATGAACACAATGTTCTCCGCCAAGGCAAATGTAGTGGAGCATGGGCCGACCTCAACCAGACATGACGTCAAAGGCAAACAAAAGAAGCAAAAATGATTGATTCAGGGTCCTAAGGGTAGTGTCTAGAAGAAGTAGGAATCCCAACCACAAGGATTTATTGGTTCTTGTTAAAATTGTGGTAAGATTGGTCATAAATCTAATGCTTGTAGGTTTCCTAAGCGAAAGGATACCAACATGATGCAGGGAATCACCGAAGACCTTGATGACATTGACTTGACAACAATTGTGTCTGAGGTAAGCATCACTGATTCCATAAAGATGTTCGAGCTTCTATCCAAACTTTGGTGATTTCTAAGTCTCCAGTTCAAATTTTTCTTAAAGTACGAGTCGAGGTATTGTTCAGTTCGATTAAGGGAAATAGTATGTTTGTTTTGCCTTAACGACACTGTTTTAACGTAGCCAAATTTCTCTCACACTATCCTATTATTTTAAGACGGCGAAATTGCCTAAAGGAGACCATGTTTTTCGTGGGACTCAATCTATAACGAAATAAATATTTCTTTTAATCTTTTATAAGGATAATTTCATCATTTTGTAAAGTTGCATGTCAGTATAGGGTTTATGCAGTTTATATCATTTTAGTATTTGATCCGGAAATATTATTATATTATAATATATTCCTCTATTAGTAATAATCCCAAGGCTATTTTTGTTTAAAGTGATACAGGAGACCTAAGAACCGTATCAGTTCAATAATTTGTAAAATATGTTATAATAATTTCAATGGAAAATATTTTAACACTTTCTAATTTAGAAAAATGGTTGCAATCAACAGTAATGTTGACATATGTGTTGGAGCATTGACTAAGACTGATGTTCCTATTACATCATGGAACGCATCCGTCGTTGCGTCGATCGAAGTGGGTGATCATGACTTATCGTACTGAACTATGCATGCAGATAAACCGGATAAGTTTGACGTGTCCAACTTCAATAGGTGGTAGGAGGAAATGATGTTTTATCTAACCACTCTGAGTTGCGCACAATTCCTGATGGAAGAACCACCAACTCAAGGCTAATATGATGATCATGGTTTTTTCTTAGCTATAGAAGCATGGAATCATATCGACTATTTGTGTAGACATTATGTAATGAATAGTTTATATAATTCATTGTATGATGTATGTAGCAAAATTAAGTCAGCTAAGGAGCTGAGACATGCCTTGGAACAAAACTATGAGTCTGAGGATGTGGATAAGAAGAAATTCCTAGTAGTGAATTGGGAGTCACCTGTGTTGACTTAAAGATGATCGATAACAAAGCATGTATGAAACCGGTAATATATGTAGAACTCCTCCTCAAGTGTATCCATGCCGAGAAGTTGGAACTCACCGAGGCATTTCCGGTAAAGTTACCCTTAACGTGGAATATGTTCAAGGGCTTCCCGAAACACAAGGGAAAGGAGATTACCATGGTTGAGTTAATCGAGAGAATCAACGTGCACGAACAATACATGAGTATTGCACAGGGAGTTCCAATCGTCCCCATGAACACAATGTTCTCCGCCAAGGCAAATGTAGTGGAGCATGGGCCGACCTCAACCAGACATGACGTCAAAGGCAAACAAAAGAAGCAAAAATGATTGATTCAGGGTCCTAAGGGTAGTGTCTAGAAGAAGTAGGAATCCCAACCACAAGGATTGATTGGTTCTTGTTAAAATTGTGGTAAGATTGGTCATAAATCTAATGCTTGTAGGTTTCCTAAGCGAAAGGATACCAACATGATGCAGGGAATCACCGAAGACCTTGATGACATTGACTTGACAACAATTGTGTCTGAGGTAAGCATCACTGATTCCATAAAGATGTTCGAGCTTCTATCCAAACTTTGGTGATTTCTAAGTCTCCAGTTCAAATTTTTCTTAAAGTACGAGTCGAGGTATTGTTCAGTTCGATTAAGGGAAATAGTATGTTTGTTTTGCCTTAACGACACTGTTTTAACGTAGCCAAATTTCTCTCACACTATCCTATTATTTTAAGACGGCGAAATTGCCTAAAGGAGACCATGTTTTTCGTGGGACTCAATCTATAACGAAATAAATATTTCTTTTAATCTTTTATAAGGATAATTTCATCATTTTGTAAAGTTGCATGTCAGTATAGGGTTTATGCAGTTTATATCATTTTAGTATTTGATCCGGAAATATTATTATATTATAATATATTCCTCTATTAGTAATAATCCCAAGGCTATTTTTGTTTAAAGTGATACAGGAGACCTAAGAACCGTATCAGTTCAATAATTTGTAAAATATGTTATAATAATTTCAATGGAAAATATTTTAACACTTTCTAATTTAGAAAAATGGTTGCAATCAACAGTAATGTTGACATATTTGTTGGAGCATTGACTAAGACTGATGTTCCTATTACATCATGGAACGCATCCGTCGTTGCGTCGATCGAAGTGGGTGATCATGACTTATCGTACTGAACTATGCATGCAGATAAACCGGATAAGTTTGACGTGTCCAACTTCAATAGGTGGTAGGAGGAAATGATGTTTTATCTAACCACTCTGAGTTGCGCACAATTCCTGATGGAAGAACCACCAACTCAAGGCTAATATGATGATCATGGTTTTTTCTTAGCTATAGAAGCATGGAATCATATAGACTATTTGTGTAGACATTATGTAATGAATAGTTTATATGATTCATTGTATGATGTATGTAGCAAAATTAAGTCAGCTAAGGAGCTGAGACATGCCTTGGAACAAAACTATGAGTCTGAGGATGTGGATAAGAAGAAATTCCTGGTAGTGAATTGTGAGTCACCTGTGTTGACTTAAAGATGATCGATAACAAAGCATGTATGAAACCGGTAATATATGTAGAACTCCTCCTCAAGTGTATCCATGCCGAGAAGTTGGAACTCACCGAGGCATTTCCGGTAAAGTTACCCTTAACGTGGAATATGTTCAAGGGCTTCCCGAAACACAAGGGAAAGGAGATTACCATGGTTGAGTTAATCGAGAGAATCAACGTGCACGAACAATACATGAGTATTGCACAGGGAGTTCCAATCGTCCCCATGAACACAATGTTCTCCGCCAAGGCAAATGTAGTGGAGCATGGGCCGACCTCAACCAGACATGACGTCAAAGGCAAACAAAAGAAGCAAAAATGATTGATTCAGGGTCCTAAGGGTAGTGTCTAGAAGAAGTAGGAATCCCAACCACAAGGATTGATTGGTTCTTGTTAAAATTGTGGTAAGATTGGTCATAAATCTAATGCTTGTAGGTTTCCTAAGCGAAAGGATACCAACATGATGCAGGGAATCACCGAAGACCTTGATGACATTGACTTGACAACAATTGTGTCTGAGGTAAGCATCACTGATTCCATAAAGATGTTCGAGCTTCTATCCAAACTTTGGTGATTTCTAAGTCTCCAGTTCAAATTTTTCTTAAAGTACGAGTCGAGGTATTGTTCAGTTCGATTAAGGGAAATAGTATGTTTGTTTTGCCTTAACGACACTGTTTTAACGTAGCCAAATTTCTCTCACACTATCCTATTATTTTAAGACGGCGAAATTGCCTAAAGGAGACCATGTTTTTCGTGGGACTCAATCTATAACGAAATAAATATTTCTTTTAATCTTTTATAAGGATAATTTCATCATTTTGTAAAGTTGCATGTCAGTATAGGGTTTATGCAGTTTATATCATTTTAGTATTTGATCCGGAAATATTATTATATTATAATATATTCCTCTATTAGTAATAATCCCAAGGCTATATTTGTTTAAAGTGATACAGGAGACCTAAGAACCGTATCAGTTCAATAATTTGTAAAATATGTTATAATAATTTCAATGGAAAATATTTTAACACTTTCTAATTTAGAAAAATGGTTGCAATCAACAGTAATGTTGACATATGTGTTGGAGCATTGACTAAGACTGATGTTCCTATTACATCATGGAACGCATCCGTCGTTGCGTCGATCGAAGTGGATGATCATGACTTATCGTACTGAACTATGCATGCAGATAAACCGGATAAGTTTGACGTGTCCAACTTCAATAGGTGGTAGGAGGAAATGATGTTTTATCTAACCACTCTGAGTTGCGCACAATTCCTGATGGAAGAACCACCAACTCAAGGCTAATATGATGATCATGGTTTTTTCTTAGCTATAGAAGCATGGAATCATATAGACTATTTGTGTAGACATTATGTAATGAATAGTTTATATGATTCATTGTATGATGTATGTAGCAAAATTAAGTCAGCTAAGGAGCTGAGACATGCCTTGGAACAAAACTATGAGTCTGAGGATGTGGATAAGAAGAAATTCCTGGTAGTGAATTGTGAGTCACCTGTGTTGACTGAATGATGATCGATAACAAAGCATGTATGAAACCGGTAATAGATGTACAACTCCTCCTCAAGTGTATCCATGCCGAGAAGTTGGAACTCACCGAGGCATTTCCGGTAAAGTTACCCTTAACGTGGAATATGTTCAAGGGCTTCCCGAAACACAAGGGAAAGGAGATTACCATGGTTGAGTTAATCGAGAGAATCAACGTGCACGAACAATACATGAGTATTGCACAGGGAGTTCCAATCGTCCCCATGAACACAATGTTCTCCGCCAAGGCAAATGTAGTGGAGCATGGGCCGACCTCAACCAGACATGACGTCAAAGGCAAACAAAAGAAGCAAAAATGATTGATTCAGGGTCCTAAGGGTAGTGTCTAGAAGAAGTAGGAATCCCAACCACAAGGATTTATTGGTTCTTGTTAAAATTGTGGTAAGATTGGTCATAAATCTAATGCTTGTAGGTTTCCTAAGCGAAAGGATACCCACATGATGCAGGGAATCACCGAAGACCTTGATGACATTGACTTGACAACAATTGTGTATGAGGTAAGCATCACTGATTCCATAAAGATGTTCGAGCTTCTATCCAAACTTTGGTGATTTCTAAGTCTCCAGTTCAAATTTTTCTTAAAGTACGAGTCGAGGTATTGTTCAGTTCGATTAAGGGAAATAGTATGTTTGTTTTGCCTTAACGACACTGTTTTAACGTAGCCAAATTTCTCTCACACTATCGTATTATTTTAAGACGGCGAAATTGCCTAAAGGAGACCATGTTTTTCGTGGGACTCAATCTATAACGAAATAAATATTTCTTTTAATCTTTTATAAGGAAAATTTCATCATTTTGTAAAGTTGCATGTCAGTATAGGGTTTATGCAGTTTATATCATTTTAGTATTTGATCCGGAAATATTATTATATTATAATATATTCCTCTATTAGTAATAATCCCAAGGCTATTTTTGTTTAAAGAGATACAGGAGACCTAAGAACCGTATCAGTTCAATAATTTGTAAAATGTGTTATAATAATTTCAATGGAAAATATTTTAACACTTTCTAATTTAGAAAAATGGTTGCAATCAACAGTAATGTTGACATATGTGTTGGAGCATTGACTAAGACTGATGTTCCTATTACATCATGGAACGCATCCGTCGTTGCGTCGATCGAAGTGGATGATCATGACTTATCGTACTGAACTATGCATGCAGAAAAACCGGATAAGTTTGACGGGTCCAACTTCAAAAGGTAGTAGGAGGAAATGATGTTTTATCTAACCACTCTGTGTTGCGCACGATACCTGATGGAAGAACCACCAACTCAAGGCTAATATGATGATCATGGTTTTTTCTTAGCTATAGAAGCATGGAATCATATAGACTATTTGTGTAGACATTATGTAATGAATAGTTTATATGATTCATTGTATGATGTATGTAGCAAAATTAAGTCAGCTAAGGAGCTGAGACATGCCTTGGAACAAAACTATGAGTCTGAGGATGTGGATAAGAAGAAATTCCTGCTAGTTAATTGTGAGTCACCTGTGTTGACTTAAAGATGATCGATAACAAAGCATGTATGAAACCGGTAATATATGTAGAACTCCTCCTCAAGAGTATCCATGCCGAGAAGTTGGAACTCACCGAGGCATTTCCGGTAAAGTTACCCTTAACGTGGAATATGTTCAAGGGCTTCCCGAAACACAAGGGAAAGGAGATTACCATGGTTGAGTTAATCGAGAGAATCAACGTGCACGAACAATACATGAGTATTGCACAGGGAGTTCCAATCGTCCCCATGAACACAATGTTCTCCGCCAAGGCAAATGTAGTGGAGCATGGGCCGACCTCAACCAGACATGACGTCAAAGGCAAACAAAAGAAGCAAAAATGATTGATTCAGGGTCCTAAGAGTAGTGTCTAGAAGAAGTAGGAATCCCAACCACAAGGATTTATTGGTTCTTGTTAAAATTGTGGTAAGATTGGTCATAAATCTAATGCTTGTAGGTTTCCTAAGCGAAAGGATACCAACATGATGCAGGGAATCACCGAAGACCTTGATGACATTGACTTGACAACAATTGTGTATGAGGTAAGCATCACTGATTCCATAAAGATGTTCGAGCTTCTATCCAAACTTTGGTGATTTCTAAGTCTCCAGTTCAAATTTTTCTTAAAGTACGAGTCGAGGTATTGTTCAGTTCGATTAAGGGAAATAGTATGTTTGTTTTGCCTTAACGACACTGTTTTAACGTAGCCAAATTTCTCTCACACTATCATATTATTTTAAGACGGCGAAATTGCCGAAAGGAGACCATGTTTTTCGTGGGACTCAATCTATAACGAAATAAATATTTCTTTTAATCTTTTATAAGGAAAATTTCATCATTTTGTAAAGTTGCATGTCAGTATAGGGTTTATGCAGTTTATATCATTTTAGTATTTGATCCGGAAATATTATTATATTATAATATATTCCTCTATTAGTAATAATCCCAAGGCTATTTTTGTTTAAAGAGATACAGGAGACCTAAGAACCGTATCAGTTCAATAATTTGTAAAATGTGTTATAATAATTTCAATGGAAAATATTTTAACACTTTCTAATTTAGAAAAATGGTTGCAATCAACAGTAATGTTGACATATGTGTTGGAGCATTGACTAAGACTGATGTTCCTATTACATCATGGAACGCATCCGTCGTTGCGTCGATCGAAGTGGGTGATCATGACTTATCGTACTGAACTATGCATGCAGAAAAACCGGATAAGTTTGACGGGTCCAACTTCAAGAGGTAGTAGGAGGAAATGATGTTTTATCTAACCACTCTGTGTTGCGCACGATTCCTGATGGAAGAACCACCAACTCAAGGCTAATATGATGATCATGGTTTTTTCTTAGCTATAGAAGCATGGAATCATATAGACTATTTGTGTAGACATTATGTAATGAATAGTTTATATGATTCATTGTATGATGTATGTAGCAAAATTAAGTCAGCTAAGGAGCTGAGACATGCCTTGGAACAAAACTATGAGTCTGAGGATGTGGATAAGAAGAAATTCCTGCTAGTTAATTGTGAGTCACCTGTGTTGACTTAAAGATGATCGATAACAAAGCATGTATGAAACCGGTAATATATGTAGAACTCCTCCTCAAGAGTATCCATGCCGAGAAGTTGGAACTCACAGAGGCATTTCCGGTAAAGTTACCCTTAACGTGGAATATGTTCAAGGGCTTCCCGAAACACAAGGGAAAGGAGATTACCATGGTTGAGTTAATCGAGAGAATCAACGTGCACGAACAATACATGAGTATTGCACAGGGAGTTCCAATCGTCCCCATGAACACAATGTTCTCCGCCAAGGCAAATGTAGTGGAGCATGGGCCGACCTCAACCAGACATGACGTCAAAGGCAAACAAAAGAAGCAAAAATGATTGATTCAGGGTCCTAAGGGTAGTGTCTAGAAGAAGTAGGAATCCCAACCACAAGGATTTATTGGTTCTTGTTAAAATTGTGGTAAGATTGGTCATAAATCTAATGCTTGTAGGTTTCCTAAGCGAAAGGATACCAACATGATGCAGGGAATCACCGAAGACCTTGATGACATTGACTTGACAACAATTGTGTCTGAGGTAAGCATCACTGATTCCATAAAGATGTTCGAGCTTCTATCCAAACTTTGGTGATTTCTAAGTCTCCAGTTCAAATTTTTCTTAAAGTACGAGTCGAGGTATTGTTCAGTTCGATTAAGGGAAATAGTATGTTTGTTTTGCCTTAACGACACTGTTTTAACGTAGCCAAATTTCTCTCACACTATCGTATTATTTTAAGACGGCGAAATTGCCTAAAGGAGACCATGTTTTTCGTGGGACTCAATCTATAACGAAATAAATATTTCTTTTAATCTTTTATAAGGAAAATTTCATCATTTTGTAAAGTTGCATGTCAGTATAGGGTTTATGCAGTTTATATCATTTTAGTATTTGATCCGGAAATATTATTATATTATAATATATTCCTCTATTAGTAATAATCCCAAGGCTATTTTTGTTTAAAGAGATACAGGAGACCTAAGAACCGTATCAGTTCAATAATTTGTAAAATATGTTATAATAATTTCAATGGAAAATATTTTAACACTTTCTAATTTAGAAAAATGGTTGCAATCAACAGTAATGTTGACATATGTGTTGGAGCATTGACTAAGACTGATGTTCCTATTACATCATGGAACGCATCCGTCGTTGCGTCGATCGAAGTGGGTGATCATGACTTATCGTACTGAACTATGCATGCAGAAAAACCGGATAAGTTTGACGGGTCCAACTTCAAGAGGTAGTAGGAGGAAATGATGTTTTATCTAACCACTCTGTGTTGCGCACGATTCCTGATGGAAGAACCACCAACTCAAGGCTAATATGATGATCATGGTTTTTTCTTAGCTATAGAAGCATGGAATCATATAGACTATTTGTGTAGACATTATGTAATGAATAGTTTATATGATTCATTGTATGATGTATGTAGCAAAATTAAGTCAGCTAAGGAGCTGAGACATGCCTTGGAACAAAACTATGAGTCTGAGGATGTGGATAAGAAGAAATTCCTGCTAGTTAATTGTGAGTCACCTGTGTTGACTTAAAGATGATCGATAACAAAGCATGTATGAAACCGGTAATATATGTAGAACTCCTCCTCAAGAGTATCCATGCCGAGAAGTTGGAACTCACCGAGGCATTTCCGGTAAAGTTACCCTTAACGTGGAATATGTTCAAGGGCTTCCCGAAACACAAGGGAAAGGAGATTACCATGGTTGAGTTAATCGAGAGAATCAACGTGCACGAACAATACATGAGTATTGCACAGGGAGTTCCAATCGTCCCCATGAACACAATGTTCTCCGCCAAGGCAAATGTAGTGGAGCATGGGCCGACCTCAACCAGACATGACGTCAAAGGCAAACAAAAGAAGCAAAAATGATTGATTCAGGGTCCTAAGGGTAGTGTCTAGAAGAAGTAGGAATCCCAACCACAAGGATTTATTGGTTCTTGTTAAAATTGTGGTAAGATTGGTCATAAATCTAATGCTTGTAGGTTTCCTAAGCGAAAGGATACCAACATGATGCAGGGAATCACCGATGACCTTGATGACATTGACACGACAACAATTGTGTCTGAGGTAAGCATCACTGATTCCATAAAGATGTTCGAGCTTCTATCCAAACTTTGGTGATTTCTAAGTCTCCAGTTCAAATTTTTCTTAAAGTACGAGTCGAGGTATTGTTCAGTTCGATTAAGTGAAATAGTATGTTTGTTTTGCATTAACGACACTGTTTTAACGTAGCCAAATTTCTCTCACACTATCCTATTATTTTAAGACGGCGAAATTGCCTAAAGGAGATCATGTTTTTCGTGGGACTCAATCTATAACGAAAAAAATATTTATTTTAATCTTTTATAAGGACAATTTCATCATTTTGTAAAGTTGCATGTCAGTATAGGGTTTGTACAGTTTATATCATTTTAGTATTTGATCCGGAAATATTATTATATTATAATATATTCCTCTATTAGTAATAATCCCAAGGTTATTTTTGTTTAAAGTGATACAGGAGACCTAAGAACCGTATCAGTTCAATAATTTGTAAAATATGTCATAATAATTTCAATGGAAAATATTTTAACACTTTCTATTATAGAAAAATGGTTGCAAACAACAGTAATGTTGACATCTGTGTTGGAGCATTGACTAAGACTGATGTTCCTATTGCATCATGGAACGCATCCGTCGTTGCGTCGACCGAAGTGGGTGATCATGACTTATCCTACTGAACTATGCATGCAGAAAAACCCGATAAGTTTGACGGGTCCAACTTCAAGAGGTGGTAGGAGGAAATGATGTTTTATATGACCACTCTGTGTTGCGCACGATTCCTGATGGAAGAACCACCAACTCAAGGCTAATATGATAATCATGGTTTTTTCTTAGCTATAGAAGCATGGAATCATTCAGACTATTTGTGTAGACATTATGTAATGAATAGTTTATATGATTCATTGTATGATGTATGTAGCAAAATTAAGTCTGCTAAGGAGCTGAGGCATGCCTTGGAACAAAACTATGAGTCTGAGGATGTGGATAACAAGAAATTCCTGCTAGTGAATTCTGAGTCACCTGTGTTGACTGAAAGATGATCGATAACAAAGCATGTATGAAACCGGTAATAGATGTAGACCTCGTCCTCGAGAGTATCCATGCCGAGAAATTGGAACTCACCGAGGCATTTCCGGTAAAGTTACCCTTAACGTGGAATATGTTCAAGGGCTTCATGAAACACAAGGGAAAGGAGATTACCATGGTTGAGTTAATCGAGAGAATCAACGTGCACGAACAATAGATGAGTATTGCTCAGGGAGTTCCAATCGTCCCCATGAACACAATGTTCTCCGCCAAGGCAAATGTGGTAGAGCATGGGCAGACCTCAACCAGGCATGACGTCAAAGGCAAACAAAAGAAGCAAAAATGATTGATTCAGGGTCCTAAGGGTAGTGTCTAGAAGAAGTAGGAATCCCAACCACAATGATTGATTGGTTCTTGTTAAAATTGTGGTAAGATTGGCCATAAATCTAATGCTTATAGGTTTCCTAAGCAAAAGGATACCAACATGATGCAGGGAATCACCGAAGACCTTGATGACATTGACTGGACAACAATTGTGTCTGAGGTAAGCATCACTGATTCCATACAGATGTTCGAGCTTCTATCCAAACTTTGGTGATTTCTAAGTCTCCAGTTCAAATTTTTCTTAAAGTACGAGTCGAGGTATTGTTCAGTTCGATTAAGGGAAATAGTGTGTTTGTTTTGCCTTAACGACACTGTTTTAACGTAGCCAAATTTCTCTCACACTATCCTATTATTTTAAGACGGCGAAATTGCCTAAAGGAGACCATGTTTTTCGTGGGACTCAATCTATAACGTAATAAATATTTCTTTTAATCTTTTATAAGGAAAATTTCATCATTTTGTAAAGTTGCATGTCAGTATAGGGTTTATGCAGTTTATATCATTTTAGTATTTGATCCGGAAATATTATTATATTATAATATATTCCTCTATTAGTAATAATCCCAAGGCTATTTTTGTTTAAAGAGATACAGGAGACCTAAGAACCGTATCAGTTCAATAATTTGTAAAATATGTTATAATAATTTCAATGGAAAATATTTTAACACTTTCTAATTTAGAAAAATGGTTGCAATCAACAGTAATGTTGACATATGTGTTGGAGCATTGACTAAGACTGATGTTCCTATTACATCATGGAACGCATCCGTCGTTGCGTCGATCGAAGTGGGTGATCATGACTTATCGTACTGAACTATGCATGCAGAAAAACCGGATAAGTTTGACTGGTCCAACTTCAAGAGGTGGTAGGAGGAAATGATGTTTTATCTAACCAATCTGAGTTGCGCACGATTCCTGATGGAAGAACCACCAACTCAAGGCTAATATGATGATCATGGTTTTTTCTTAGCTATAGAAGCATGGAATCATTCAGACTATTTGTGTAGACATTATGTAATGAATAGTTTATATGATTCATTGTATGATGTATGTAGCAAAATTAAGTCTGCTAAGGAGCTGAGGCATGCCTTGGAACAAAACTATGAGTCTGAGGATGTGGATAACAAGAAATTCCTGCTAGTGAATTCTGAGTCACCTGTGTTGACTGAAAGATGATCGATAACAAAGCATGTATGAAACCGGTAATAGATGTAGACCTCGTCCTCGAGAGTATCCATGCCGAGAAATTGGAACTCACCGAGGCATTTCCGGTAAAGTTACCCTTAACGTGGAATATGTTCAAGGGCTTCATGAAACACAAGGGAAAGGAGATTACCATGGTTGAGTTAATCGAGAGAATCAACGTGCACGAACAATAGATGAGTATTGCTCAGGGAGTTCCAATCGTCCCCATGAACACAATGTTCTCCGCCAAGGCAAATGTGGTAGAGCATGGGCAGACCTCAACCAGGCATGACGTCAAAGGCAAACAAAAGAAGCAAAAATGATTGATTCAGGGTCCTAAGGGTAGTGTCTAGAAGAAGTAGGAATCCCAACCACAATGATTGATTGGTTCTTGTTAAAATTGTGGTAAGATTGGCCATAAATCTAATGCTTATAGGTTTCCTAAGCAAAAGGATACCAACATGATGCAGGGAATCACCGAAGACCTTGATGACATTGACTGGACAACAATTGTGTCTGAGGTAAGCATCACTGATTCCATACAGATGTTCGAGCTTCTATCCAAACTTTGGTGATTTCTAAGTCTCCAGTTCAAATTTTTCTTAAAGTACGAGTCGAGGTATTGTTCAGTTCGATTAAGGGAAATAGTGTGTTTGTTTTGCCTTAACGACACTGTTTTAACGTAGCCAAATTTCTCTCACACTATCCTATTATTTTAAGACGGCGAAATTGCCTAAAGGAGACCATGTTTTTCGTGGGACTCAATCTATAACGTAATAAATATTTCTTTTAATCTTTTATAAGGAAAATTTCATCATTTTGTAAAGTTGCATGTCAGTATAGGGTTTATGCAGTTTATATCATTTTAGTATTTGATCCGGAAATATTATTATATTATAATATATTCCTCTATTAGTAATAATCCCAAGGCTATTTTTGTTTAAAGAGATACAGGAGACCTAAGAACCGTATCAGTTCAATAATTTGTAAAATATGTTATAATAATTTCAATGGAAAATATTTTAACACTTTCTAATTTAGAAAAATGGTTGCAATCAACAGTAATGTTGACATATGTGTTGGAGCATTGACTAAGACTGATGTTCCTATTACATCATGGAACGCATCCGTCGTTGCGTCGATCGAAGTGGGTGATCATGACTTATCGTACTGAACTATGCATGCAGAAAAACCGGATAAGTTTGACTGGTCCAACTTCAAGAGGTGGTAGGAGGAAATGATGTTTTATCTAACCACTCTGAGTTGCGCACGATTCCTGATGGAAGAACCACCAACTCAAGGCTAATATGATGATCATGGTTTTTTCTTAGCTATAGAAGCATGGAATCATTCAGACTATTTGTGTAGACATTATGTAATGAATAGTTTATATGATTCATTGTATGATGTATGTAGCAAAATTAAGTCTGCTAAGGAGCTGAGGCATGCCTTGGAACAAAACTATGAGTCTGAGGATGTGGATAACAAGAAATTCCTGCTAGTGAATTCTGAGTCACCTGTGTTGACTGAAAGATGATCGATAACAAAGCATGTATGAAACCGGTAATAGATGTAGACCTCGTCCTCGAGAGTATCCATGCCGAGAAATTGGAACTCACCGAGGCATTTCCGGTAAAGTTACCCTTAACGTGGAATATGTTCAAGGGCTTCATGAAACACAAGGAAAGGAGATTACCATGGTTGAGTTAATCGAGAGAATCAACGTGCACGAACAATAGATGAGTATTGCTCAGGGAGTTCCAATCGTCCCCATGAACACAATGTTCTCCGCCAAGGCAAATGTGGTAGAGCATGGGCAGACCTCAACCAGGCATGACGTCAAAGGCAAACAAAAGAAGCAAAAATGATTGATTCAGGGTCCTAAGGGTAGTGTCTAGAAGAAGTAGGAATCCCAACCACAATGATTGATTGGTTCTTGTTAAAATTGTGGTAAGATTGGCCATAAATCTAATGCTTATAGGTTTCCTAAGCAAAAGGATACCAACATGATGCAGGGAATCACCGAAGACCTTGATGACATTGACTGGACAACAATTGTGTCTGAGGTAAGCATCACTGATTCCATACAGATGTTCGAGCTTCTATCCAAACTTTGGTGATTTCTAAGTCTCCAGTTCAAATTTTTCTTAAAGTACGAGTCGAGGTATTGTTCAGTTCGATTAAGGGAAATAGTGTGTTTGTTTTGCCTTAACGACACTGTTTTAACGTAGCCAAATTTCTCTCACACTATCCTATTATTTTAAGACGGCGAAATTGCCTAAAGGAGACCATGTTTTTCGTGGGACTCAATCTATAACGAAATAAATATTTATTTTAATCTTTTATAAGGAAAATTTCATCATTTTGTAAAGTTGCATGTCAGTATAGGGTTTATGCAGTTTATATCATTTTAGTATTTGATCCGGAAATATTATTATATTATAATATATTCCTCTATTAGTAATAATCCCAAGGCTATTTTTGTTTAAAGAGATACAGGAGACCTAAGAACCGTATCAGTTCAATAATTTGTAAAATATGTTATAATAATTTCAATGGAAAATATTTTAACACTTTCTAATTTAGAAAAATGGTTGCAATCAACAGTAATGTTGACATATGTGTTGGAGCATTGACTAAGACTGATGTTCCTATTACATCATGGAACGCATCTGTCGTTGCGTCGATCGAAGTGGGTGATCATGACTTATCGTACTGAACTATGCATGCAGAAAAACCGGATAAGTTTGACTGGTCCAACTTCAAGAGGTGGTAGGAGGAAATGATGTTTTATCTAACCACTCTGAGTTGCGCACGATTCCTGATGGAAGAACCACCAACTCAAGGCTAATATGATGATCATGGTTTTTTCTTAGCTATAGAAGCATGGAATCATTCAGACTATTTGTGTAGACATTATGTAATGAATAGTTTATATGATTCATTGTATGATGTATGTAGCAAAATTAAGTCTGCTAAGGAGCTGAGGCATGCCTTGGAACAAAACTATGAGTCTGAGGATGTGGATAACAAGAAATTCCTGCTAGTGAATTCTGAGTCACCTGTGTTGACTGAAAGATGATCGATAACAAAGCATGTATGAAACCGGTAATAGATGTAGACCTCGTCCTCGAGAGTATCCATGCCGAGAAATTGGAACTCACCGAGGCATTTCCGGTAAAGTTACCCTTAACGTGGAATATGTTCAAGGGCTTCATGAAACACAAGGAAAGGAGATTACCATGGTTGAGTTAATCGAGAGAATCAACGTGCACGAACAATAGATGAGTATTGCTCAGGGGTGTTCCAATCGTCCCCATGAACACAATGTTCTCCGCCAAGGCAAATGTGGTAGAGCATGGGCTGACCTCAACCAGGCATGACGTCAAAGGAAAACAAAAGAAGCAAAAATGATTGATTCAGGGTCCTAAGGGTAGTGTCTAGAAGAAGTAGGAATCCCAACCACAATGATTGATTGGTTCTTGTTAAAATTGTGGTAAGATTGGCCATAAATCTAATGCTTATAGGTTTCCTAAGCAAAAGGATACCAACATGATGCAGGGAATCACCGAAGACCTTGATGACATTGACTGGACAACAATTGTGTCTGAGGTAAGCATCACTGATTCCATACAGATGTTCGAGCTTCTATCCAAACTTTGGTGATTTCTAAGTCTCCAGTTCAAATTTTTCTTAAAGTACGAGTCGAGGTATTGTTCAGTTCGATTAAGGGAAATAGTGTGTTTGTTTTGCCTTAACGACACTGTTTTAACGTAGCCAAATTTCTTTCACACTATCCTTTTATTTTAAGACGGCGAAATTGCCTAAAGGAGACCATGTTTTTTGTGGGACTCAATCTATAACGAAATAAATATTTCTTTTAATCTTTTATAAGGAAAATTTCATCATTTTGTAAAGTTGCATGTCAGTATAGGGTTTATGCAGTTTATATCATTTTAGTATTTGATCCGGAAATATTATTATATTATAATATATTCCTCTATTAGTAATAATCCCAAGGCTATTTTTGTTTAAAGTGATACTGGAGACCTAAGAACCGTATCAGTTCAATAATTTGTAAAATATGTTATAATAATTTCAATGGAAAATATTTTAACACTTTCTAATTTAGAAAAATGGTTGCAATCAACAGTAATGTTGACATATGTGTTGGAGCATTGACTAAGACTGATGTTCCTATTACATCATGGAACGCATCCGTCGTTGCGTCGATCGAAGTGGGTGATCATGACTTATCCTACTGAACTATGCATGCAGAAAAACCGGATAAGTTTGACTGGTCCAACTTCAAGAGGTGGTAGGAGGAAATGATGTTTTATCTAACCACTCTGAGTTGCGCACGATTCCTGATGGAAGAACCACCAACTCAAGGCTAATATGATGATCATGGTTTTTTCTTAGCTATAGAAGCATGGAATCATTCAGACTATTTGTGTAGACATTATGTAATGAATAGTTTATATGATTCATTGTATGATGTATGTAGCAAAATTAAGTCTGCTAAGGAGCTGAGGCATGCCTTGGAACAAAACTATGAGTCTGAGGATGTGGATAACAAGAAATTCCTGCTAGTGAATTCTGAGTCACCTGTGTTGACTGAAAGATGATCGATAACAAAGCATGTATGAAACCGGTAATAGATGTAGACCTCGTCCTCGAGAGTATCCATGCCGAGAAATTGGAACTCACCGAGGCATTTCCGGTAAAGTTACCCTTAACGTGGAATATGTTCAAGGGCTTCATGAAACACAAGGAAAGGAGATTACCATGGTTGAGTTAATCGAGAGAATCAACGTGCACGAACAATAGATGAGTATTGCTCAGGGGTGTTCCAATCGTCCCCATGAACACAATGTTCTCCGCCAAGGCAAATGTGGTAGAGCATGGGCAGACCTCAACCAGGCATGACGTCAAAGGCAAACAAAAGAAGCAAAAATGATTGATTCAGGGTCCTAAGGGTAGTGTCTAGAAGAAGTAGGAATCCCAACCACAATGATTGATTGGTTCTTGTTAAAATTGTGGTAAGATTGGCCATAAATCTAATGCTTATAGGTTTCCTAAGCAAAAGGATACCAACATGATGCAGGGAATCACCG
Organism: Chamaenerion angustifolium; assembly: GCA_946814005.1. NCBI lineage: Eukaryota > Viridiplantae > Streptophyta > Magnoliopsida > Myrtales > Onagraceae > Chamaenerion > Chamaenerion angustifolium. The sequence continues at coordinate 22,893,280 of OX328271.1, read as the reverse complement.
AAGACCTTGATGACATTGACTGGACAACAATTGTGTCTGAGGTAAGCATCACTGATTCCATACAGATGTTCGAGCTTCTATCCAAACTTTGGTGATTTCTAAGTCTCCAGTTCAAATTTTTCTTAAAGTACGAGTCGAGGTATTGTTCAGTTCGATTAAGGGAAATAGTGTGTTTGTTTTGCCTTAACGACACTGTTTTAACGTAGCCAAATTTCTCTCACACTATCCTATTATTTTAAGACGGCGAAATTGCCTAAAGGAGACCATGTTTTTCGTGGGACTCAATCTATAACGAAATAAATATTTATTTTAATCTTTTATAAGGAAAATTTCATCATTTTGTAAAGTTGCATGTCAGTATAGGGTTTATGCAGTTTATATCATTTTAGTATTTGATCCGGAAATATTATTATATTATAATATATTCCTCTATTAGTAATAATCCCAAGGCTATTTTTGTTTAAAGAGATACAGGAGACCTAAGAACCGTATCAGTTCAATAATTTGTAAAATATGTTATAATAATTTCAATGGAAAATATTTTAACACTTTCTAATTTAGAAAAATGGTTGCAATCAACAGTAATGTTGACATATGTGTTGGAGCATTGACTAAGACTGATGTTCCTATTACATCATGGAACGCATCTGTCGTTGCGTCGATCGAAGTGGGTGATCATGACTTATCGTACTGAACTATGCATGCAGAAAAACCGGATAAGTTTGACTGGTCCAACTTCAAGAGGTGGTAGGAGGAAATGATGTTTTATCTAACCACTCTGAGTTGCGCACGATTCCTGATGGAAGAACCACCAACTCAAGGCTAATATGATGATCATGGTTTTTTCTTAGCTATAGAAGCATGGAATCATTCAGACTATTTGTGTAGACATTATGTAATGAATAGTTTATATGATTCATTGTATGATGTATGTAGCAAAATTAAGTCTGCTAAGGAGCTGAGGCATGCCTTGGAACAAAACTATGAGTCTGAGGATGTGGATAACAAGAAATTCCTGCTAGTGAATTCTGAGTCACCTGTGTTGACTGAAAGATGATCGATAACAAAGCATGTATGAAACCGGTAATAGATGTAGACCTCGTCCTCGAGAGTATCCATGCCGAGAAATTGGAACTCACCGAGGCATTTCCGGTAAAGTTACCCTTAACGTGGAATATGTTCAAGGGCTTCATGAAACACAAGGAAAGGAGATTACCATGGTTGAGTTAATCGAGAGAATCAACGTGCACGAACAATAGATGAGTATTGCTCAGGGGTGTTCCAATCGTCCCCATGAACACAATGTTCTCCGCCAAGGCAAATGTGGTAGAGCATGGGCTGACCTCAACCAGGCATGACGTCAAAGGAAAACAAAAGAAGCAAAAATGATTGATTCAGGGTCCTAAGGGTAGTGTCTAGAAGAAGTAGGAATCCCAACCACAATGATTGATTGGTTCTTGTTAAAATTGTGGTAAGATTGGCCATAAATCTAATGCTTATAGGTTTCCTAAGCAAAAGGATACCAACATGATGCAGGGAATCACCGAAGACCTTGATGACATTGACTGGACAACAATTGTGTCTGAGGTAAGCATCACTGATTCCATACAGATGTTCGAGCTTCTATCCAAACTTTGGTGATTTCTAAGTCTCCAGTTCAAATTTTTCTTAAAGTACGAGTCGAGGTATTGTTCAGTTCGATTAAGGGAAATAGTGTGTTTGTTTTGCCTTAACGACACTGTTTTAACGTAGCCAAATTTCTTTCACACTATCCTATTATTTTAAGACGGCGAAATTGCCTAAAGGAGACCATGTTTTTCGTGGGACTCAATCTATAACGAAATAAATATTTCTTTTAATCTTTTATAAGGAAAATTTCATCATTTTGTAAAGTTGCATGTCAGTATAGGGTTTATGCAGTTTATATCATTTTAGTATTTGATCCGGAAATATTATTATATTATAATATATTCCTCTATTAGTAATAATCCCAAGGCTATTTTTGTTTAAAGTGATACAGGAGACCTAAGAACCGTATCAGTTCAATAATTTGTAAAATATGTTATAATAATTTCAATGGAAAATATTTTAACACTTTCTAATTTAGAAAAATGGTTGCAATCAACAGTAATGTTGACATATGTGTTGGAGCATTGACTAAGACTGATGTTCCTATTACATCATGGAACGCATCCGTCGTTGCGTCGATCGAAGTGGGTGATCATGACTTATCCTACTGAACTATGCATGCAGAAAAACCGGATAAGTTTGACTGGTCCAACTTCAAGAGGTGGTAGGAGGAAATGATGTTTTATCTAACCACTCTGAGTTGCGCACGATTCCTGATGGAAGAACCACCAACTCAAGGCTAATATGATGATCATGGTTTTTTCTTAGCTATAGAAGCATGGAATCATTCAGACTATTTGTGTAGACATTATGTAATGAATAGTTTATATGATTCATTGTATGATGTATGTAGCAAAATTAAGTCTGCTAAGGAGCTGAGGCATGCCTTGGAACAAAACTATGAGTCTGAGGATGTGGATAACAAGAAATTCCTGCTAGTGAATTCTGAGTCACCTGTGTTGACTGAAAGATGATCGATAACAAAGCATGTATGAAACCGGTAATAGATGTAGACCTCGTCCTCGAGAGTATCCATGCCGAGAAATTGGAACTCACCGAGGCATTTCCGGTAAAGTTACCCTTAACGTGGAATATGTTCAAGGGCTTCATGAAACACAAGGAAAGGAGATTACCATGGTTGAGTTAATCGAGAGAATCAACGTGCACGAACAATAGATGAGTATTGCTCAGGGGTGTTCCAATCGTCCCCATGAACACAATGTTCTCCGCCAAGGCAAATGTGGTAGAGCATGGGCAGACCTCAACCAGGCATGACGTCAAAGGCAAACAAAAGAAGCAAAAATGATTGATTCAGGGTCCTAAGGGTAGTGTCTAGAAGAAGTAGGAATCCCAACCACAATGATTGATTGGTTCTTGTTAAAATTGTGGTAAGATTGGCCATAAATCTAATGCTTATAGGTTTCCTAAGCAAAAGGATACCAACATGATGCAGGGAATCACCGAAGACCTTGATGACATTGACTGGACAACAATTGTGTCTGAGGTAAGCATCACTGATTCCATACAGATGTTCGAGCTTCTATCCAAACTTTGGTGATTTCTAAGTCTCCAGTTCAAATTTTTCTTAAAGTACGAGTCGAGGTATTGTTCAGTTCGATTAAGGGAAATAGTGTGTTTGTTTTGCCTTAACGACACTGTTTTAACGTAGCCAAATTTCTCTCACACTATCCTATTATTTTAAGACGGCGAAATTGCCTAAAGGAGACCATGTTTTTCGTGGGACTCAATCTATAACGAAATAAATATTTATTTTAATCTTTTATAAGGAAAATTTCATCATTTTGTAAAGTTGCATGTCAGTATAGGGTTTATGCAGTTTATATCATTTTAGTATTTGATCCGGAAATATTATTATATTATAATATATTCCTCTATTAGTAATAATCCCAAGGCTATTTTTGTTTAAAGAGATACAGGAGACCTAAGAACCGTATCAGTTCAATAATTTGTAAAATATGTTATAATAATTTCAATGGAAAATATTTTAACACTTTCTAATTTAGAAAAATGGTTGCAATCAACAGTAATGTTGACATATGTGTTGGAGCATTGACTAAGACTGATGTTCCTATTACATCATGGAACGCATCTGTCGTTGCGTCGATCGAAGTGGGTGATCATGACTTATCGTACTGAACTATGCATGCAGAAAAACCGGATAAGTTTGACTGGTCCAACTTCAAGAGGTGGTAGGAGGAAATGATGTTTTATCTAACCACTCTGAGTTGCGCACGATTCCTGATGGAAGAACCACCAACTCAAGGCTAATATGATGATCATGGTTTTTTCTTAGCTATAGAAGCATGGAATCATTCAGACTATTTGTGTAGACATTATGTAATGAATAGTTTATATGATTCATTGTATGATGTATGTAGCAAAATTAAGTCTGCTAAGGAGCTGAGGCATGCCTTGGAACAAAACTATGAGTCTGAGGATGTGGATAACAAGAAATTCCTGCTAGTGAATTCTGAGTCACCTGTGTTGACTGAAAGATGATCGATAACAAAGCATGTATGAAACCGGTAATAGATGTAGACCTCGTCCTCGAGAGTATCCATGCCGAGAAATTGGAACTCACCGAGGCATTTCCGGTAAAGTTACCCTTAACGTGGAATATGTTCAAGGGCTTCATGAAACACAAGGAAAGGAGATTACCATGGTTGAGTTAATCGAGAGAATCAACGTGCACGAACAATAGATGAGTATTGCTCAGGGGTGTTCCAATCGTCCCCATGAACACAATGTTCTCCGCCAAGGCAAATGTGGTAGAGCATGGGCTGACCTCAACCAGGCATGACGTCAAAGGAAAACAAAAGAAGCAAAAATGATTGATTCAGGGTCCTAAGGGTAGTGTCTAGAAGAAGTAGGAATCCCAACCACAATGATTGATTGGTTCTTGTTAAAATTGTGGTAAGATTGGCCATAAATCTAATGCTTATAGGTTTCCTAAGCAAAAGGATACCAACATGATGCAGGGAATCACCGAAGACCTTGATGACATTGACTGGACAACAATTGTGTCTGAGGTAAGCATCACTGATTCCATACAGATGTTCGAGCTTCTATCCAAACTTTGGTGATTTCTAAGTCTCCAGTTCAAATTTTTCTTAAAGTACGAGTCGAGGTATTGTTCAGTTCGATTAAGGGAAATAGTGTGTTTGTTTTGCCTTAACGACACTGTTTTAACGTAGCCAAATTTCTTTCACACTATCCTATTATTTTAAGACGGCGAAATTGCCTAAAGGAGACCATGTTTTTCGTGGGACTCAATCTATAACGAAATAAATATTTCTTTTAATCTTTTATAAGGAAAATTTCATCATTTTGTAAAGTTGCATGTCAGTATAGGGTTTATGCAGTTTATATCATTTTAGTATTTGATCCGGAAATATTATTATATTATAATATATTCCTCTATTAGTAATAATCCCAAGGCTATTTTTGTTTAAAGTGATACAGGAGACCTAAGAACCGTATCAGTTCAATAATTTGTAAAATATGTTATAATAATTTCAATGGAAAATATTTTAACACTTTCTAATTTAGAAAAATGGTTGCAATCAACAGTAATGTTGACATATGTGTTGGAGCATTGACTAAGACTGATGTTCCTATTACATCATGGAACGCATCCGTCGTTGCGTCGATCGAAGTGGGTGATCATGACTTATCCTACTGAACTATGCATGCAGAAAAACCGGATAAGTTTGACTGGTCCAACTTCAAGAGGTGGTAGGAGGAAATGATGTTTTATCTAACCACTCTGAGTTGCGCACGATTCCTGATGGAAGAACCACCAACTCAAGGCTAATATGATGATCATGGTTTTTTCTTAGCTATAGAAGCATGGAATCATTCAGACTATTTGTGTAGACATTATGTAATGAATAGTTTATATGATTCATTGTATGATGTATGTAGCAAAATTAAGTCTGCTAAGGAGCTGAGGCATGCCTTGGAACAAAACTATGAGTCTGAGGATGTGGATAACAAGAAATTCCTGCTAGTGAATTCTGAGTCACCTGTGTTGACTGAAAGATGATCGATAACAAAGCATGTATGAAACCGGTAATAGATGTAGACCTCGTCCTCGAGAGTATCCATGTCGAGAAATTGGAACTCACCGAGGCATTTCCGGTAAAGTTACCCTTAACGTGGAATATGTTCAAGGGCTTCATGAAACACAAGGAAAGGAGATTACCATGGTTGAGTTAATCGAGAGAATCAACGTGCACGAACAATAGATGAGTATTGCTCAGGGGTGTTCCAATCGTCCCCATGAACACAATGTTCTCCGCCAAGGCAAATGTGGTAGAGCATGGGCAGACCTCAACCAGGCATGACGTCAAAGGCAAACAAAAGAAGCAAAAATGATTGATTCAGGGTCCTAAGGGTAGTGTCTAGAAGAAGTAGGAATCCCAACCACAATGATTGATTGGTTCTTGTTAAAATTGTGGTAAGATTGGCCATAAATCTAATGCTTATAGGTTTCCTAAGCAAAAGGATACCAACATGATGCAGGGAATCACCGAAGACCTTGATGACATTGACTGGACAACAATTGTGTCTGAGGTAAGCATCACTGATTCCATACAGATGTTCGAGCTTCTATCCAAACTTTGGTGATTTCTAAGTCTCCAGTTCAAATTTTTCTTAAAGTACGAGTCGAGGTATTGTTCAGTTCGATTAAGGGAAATAGTGTGTTTGTTTTGCCTTAACGACACTGTTTTAACGTAGCCAAATTTCTCTCACACTATCCTATTATTTTAAGACGGCGAAATTGCCTAAAGGAGACCATGTTTTTCGTGGGACTCAATCTATAACGAAATAAATATTTCTTTTAATCTTTTATAAGGATAATTTCATCATTTTGTAAAGTTGCATGTCAGTATAGGGTTTATGCAGTTTATATCATTTTAGTATTTGATCCGGAAATATTATTATATTATAATATATTCCTCTATTAGTAATAATCCCAAGGCTATTTTTGTTTAAAGTGATACAGGAGACCTAAGAACCGTATCAGTTCAATAATTTGTAAAATATGTTATAATAATTTCAATGGAAAATATTTTAACACTTTCTAATTTAGAAAAATGGTTGCAATCAACAGTAATGTTGACATATGTGTTGGAGCATTGACTAAGACTGATGTTCCTATTACATCATGGAACGCATCCGTCGTTGCGTCGATCGAAGTGGGTGATCATGACTTATCGTACTGAACTATGCATGCAGAAAAACCGGATAAGTTTGACGGGTCCAACTTCAAGAGGTGGTAGGAGGAAATGATGTTTTATCTAACCACTCTGAGTTGCGCACGATTCCTGATGGAAGAACCACCAACTCAAGGCTAATATGATGATCATGGTTTTTTCTTAGCTATAGAAGCATGGAATCATATAGACTATTTGTGTAGACATTATGTAATGAATAGTTTATATGATTCATTGTATGATGTATGTAGCAAAATTAAGTCAGCTAAGGAGCTGAGACATGCCTTGGAACAAAACTATGAGTCTGAGGATGTGGATAAGAAGAAATTCCTGGTAGTGAATTGTGAGTCACCTGTGTTGACTTAAAGATGATCGATAACAAAGCATGTATGAAACCGGTAATATATGTAGAACTCCTCCTCAAGAGTATCCATGCCGAGAAGTTGGAACTCACCGAGGCATTTCCGGTAAAGTTACCCTTAACGTGGAATATGTTCAAGGGCTTCCCGAAACACAAGGGAAAGGAGATTACCATGGTTGAGTTAATCGAGAGAATCAACGTGCACGAACAATACATGAGTATTGCACATGGAGTTCCAATCGTCCCCATGAACACAATGTTCTCCGCCAAGGCAAATGTAGTGGAGCATGGGCCGACCTCAACCAGACATGACGTCAAAGGCAAACAAAAGAAGCAAAAATGATTGATTCAGGGTCCTAAGGGTAGTGTCTAGAAGAAGTAGGAATCCCAACCACAAGGATTGATTGGTTCTTGTTAAAATTGTGGTAAGATTGGTCATAAATCTAATGCTTGTAGGTTTCCTAAGCGAAAGGATACCAACATGATGCAGGGAATCACCGAAGACCTTGATGACATTGACACGGCAACAATTGTGTCTGAGGTAAGCATCACTGATTCCATAAAGATGTTCGAGCTTCTATCCAAACTTTGGTGATTTCTAAGTCTCCAGTTCAAATTTTTCTTAAAGTACGAGTCGAGGTATTGTTCAGTTCGATTAAGGGAAATAGTATGTTTGTTTTGCCTTAACGACACTGTTTTAACGTAGCCAAATTTCTCTCACACTATCCTATTATTTTAAGACGGCGAAATTGCCTAAAGGAGACCATGTTTTTCGTGGGACTCAATCTATAACGAAATAAATATTTCTTTTAATCTTTTATAAGGAAAATTTCATCATTTTGTAAAGTTGCATGTCAGTATAGGGTTTATGCAGTTTATATCATTTTAGTATTTGATCCGGAAATATTATTATATTATAATATATTCCTCTATTAGTAATAATCCCAAGGCTATTTTTGTTTAAAGTGATACAGGAGACCTAAGAACCGTATCAGTTCAATAATTTGTAAAATATGTTATAATAATTTCAATGGAAAATATTTTAACACTTTCTAATTTAGAAAAATGGTTGCAATCAACAGTAATGTTGACATATGTGTTGGAGCATTGACTAAGACTGATGTTCCTATTACATCATGGAACGCATCCGTCGTTGCGTCGATCGAAGTGGGTGATCATGACTTATCCTACTGAACTATGCATGCAGAAAAACCGGATAAGTTTGACGGGTCCAACTTCAAGAGGTGGTAGGAGGAAATGATGTTTTATCTAACCACTCTGAGTTGCGCACGATTCCTGATGGAAGAACCACCAACTCAAGGCTAATATGATGATCATGGTTTTTTCTTAGCTATAGAAGCATGGAATCATATAGACTATTTGTGTAGACATTATGTAATGAATAGTTTATATGATTCATTGTATGATGTATGTAGCAAAATTAAGTCAGCTAAGGAGCTGAGACATGCCTTGGAACAAAACTATGAGTCTGAGGATGTGGATAAGAAGAAATTCCTGCTAGTTAATTGTGAGTCACCTGTGTTGACTTAAAGATGATCGATAACAAAGCATGTATGAAACCGGTAATATATGTAGAACTACTCCTCAAGAGTATCCATGCCGAGAAGTTGGAACTCACCGAGGCATTTCCGGTAAAGTTACCCTTAACGTGGAATATGTTCAAGGGCTTCCCGAAACACAAGGGAAAGGAGATTACCATGGTTGAGTTAATCGAGAGAATCAACGTGCACGAACAATACATGAGTATTGCACAGGGAGTTCCAATCGTCCCCATGAACACAATGTTCTCCGCCAAGGCAAATGTAGTGGAGCATGGGCCGACCTCAACCAGACATGACGTCAAAGGCAAACAAAAGAAGCAAAAATGATTGATTCAGGGTCCTAAGGGTAGTGTCTAGAAGAAGTAGGAATCCCAACCACAAGGATTTATTGGTTCTTGTTAAAATTGTGGTAAGATTGGTCATAAATCTAATGCTTGTAGGTTTCCTAAGCGAAAGGATACCAACATGATGCAGGGAATCACCGAAGACCTTGATGACATTGACTTGACAACAATTGTGTATGAGGTAAGCATCATTGATTCCATAAAGATGTTCGAGCTTCTATCCAAACTTTGGTGATTTCTAGGTCTCCAGTTCAAATTTTTCTTAAAGTACGAGTCGAGGTATTGTTCAGTTCGATTAAGGGAAATAGTATGTTTGTTTTGCCTTAACGACACTGTTTTAACGTAGCCAAATTTCTCTCACACTATCCTATTATTTTAAGACGGCGAAATTGCCTAAAGGAGACCATGTTTTTCGTGGGACTCAATCTATAACGAAATAAATATTTCTTTTAATCTTTTATAAGGAAAATTTCATCATTTTGTAAAGTTGCATGTCAGTATAGGGTTTATGCAGTTTATATCATTTTAGTATTTGATCCGGAAATATTATTATATTATAATATATTCCTCTATTAGTAATAATCCCAAGGCTATTTTTGTTTAAAGTGATACAGGAGACCTAAGAACCGTATCAGTTCAATAATTTGTAAAATATGTTATAATAATTTCAATGGAAAATATTTTAACACTTTCTAATTTAGAAAAATGGTTGCAATCAACAGTAATGTTGACATATGTGTTGGAGCATTGACTAAGACTGATGTTCCTATTACATCATGGAACGCATCCGTCGTTGCGTCGATCGAAGTGGGTGATCATGACTTATCGTACTGAACTATGCATGCAGAAAAACCGGATAAGTTTGACGGGTCCAACTTCAAGAGGTGGTAGGAGGAAATGATGTTTTATCTAACCACTCTGAGTTGCGCACGATTCCTGATGGAAGAACCACCAACTCAAGGCTAATATGATGATCATGGTTTTTTCTTAGCTATAGAAGCATGGAATCATATAGACTATTTGTGTAGACATTATGTAATGAATAGTTTATATGATTCATTGTATGATGTATGTAGCAAAATTAAGTCAGCTAAGGAGCTGAGACATGCCTTGGAACAAAACTATGAGTCTGAGGATGTGGATAAGAAGAAATTCCTGGTAGTGAATTGTGAGTCACCTGTGTTGACTTAAAGATGATCGATAACAAAGCATGTATGAAACCGGTAATATATTTAGAACTCCTCCTCAAGAGTATCCATGCCGAGAAGTTGGAACTCACCGAGGCATTTCCGGTAAAGTTACCCTTAACGTGGAATATGTTCAAGGGCTTCCCGAAACACAAGGGAAAGGAGATTACCATGGTTGAGTTAATCGAGAGAATCAACGTGCACGAACAATACATGAGTATTGCACAGGGAGTTCCAATCGTCCCCATGAACACAATGTTCTCCGCCAAGGCAAATGTAGTGGAGCATGGGCCGACCTCAACCAGACATGACGTCAAAGGCAAACAAAAGAAGCAAAAATGATTGATTCAGGGTCCTAAGGGTAGTGTCTAGAAGAAGTAGGAATCCCAACCACAAGGATTGATTGGTTCTTGTTAAAATTGTGGTAAGATTGGTCATAAATCTAATGCTTGTAGGTTTCCTAAGCGAAAGGATACCAACATGATGCAGGGAATCACCGAAGACCTTGATGACATTGACACGACAACAATTGTGTCTGAGGTAAGCATTACTGATTCCATAAAGATGTTCGAGCTTCTATCCAAACTTTGGTGATTTCTAAGTCTCCAGTTCAAATTTTTCTTAAAGTACGAGTCAAGGTATTGTTCAGTTCGATTAAGGGAAATAGTATGTTTGTTTTGCCTTAACGACACTGTTTTAACGTAGCCAAATTTCTCTCACACTATCCTATTATTTTAAGACGGCGGAATTGCCTAAAGGAGACCATGTTTTTCGTGGGACTCAATTTATAACGAAATAAATATTTCTTTTAATCTTTTATAAGGAAAATTTCATCATTTTGTAAAGTTGCATGTCAGTATAGGGTTTATGCAGTTTATATCATTTTAGTATTTGATCCGGAAATATTATTATATTATAATATATTCCTCTATTAGTAATAATCCCAAGGCTATTTTTGTTTAAAGTGATACAGGAGACCTAAGAACCGTATCAGTTCAATAATTTGTAAAATATGTTATAATAATTTCAATGGAAAATATTTTAACACTTTCTAATTTAGAAAAATGGTTGCAATCAACAGTAATGTTGACATATGTGTTGGAGCATTGACTAAGACTGATGTTCCTATTACATCATGGAACGCATCCGTCGTTGCGTCGATCGAAGTGGGTGATCATGACTTATCCTACTGAACTATGCATGCAGAAAAACCGGATAAGTTTGACGGGTCCAACTTCAAGAGGTGGTAGGAGGAAATGATGTTTTATCTAACCACTCTGAGTTGCGCACGATTCCTGATGGAAGAACCACCAACTCAAGGCTAATATGATGATCATGGTTTTTTCTTAGCTATAGAAGCATGGAATCATATAGACTATTTGTGTAGACATTATGTAATGAATAGTTTATATGATTCATTGTATGATGTATGTAGCAAAATTAAGTCAGCTAAGGAGCTGAGACATGCCTTGGAACAAAACTATGAGTCTGAGGATGTGGATAAGAAGAAATTCCTGCTAGTTAATTGTGAGTCACCTGTGTTGACTTAAAGATGATCGATAACAAAGCATGTATGAAACCGGTAATATATGTAGAACTACTCCTCAAGAGTATCCATGCCGAGAAGTTGGAACTCACCGAGGCATTTCCGGTAAAGTTACCCTTAACGTGGAATATGTTCAAGGGCTTCCCGAAACACAAGGGAAAGGAGATTACCATGGTTGAGTTAATCGAGAGAATCAACGTGCACGAACAATACATGAGTATTGCACAGGGAGTTCCAATCGTCCCCATGAACACAATGTTCTCCGCCAAGGCAAATGTAGTGGAGCATGGGCCGACCTCAACCAGACATGACGTCAAAGGCAAACAAAAGAAGCAAAAATGATTGATTCAGGGTCCTAAGGGTAGTGTCTAGAAGAAGTAGGAATCCCAACCACAAGGATTGATTGGTTCTTGTTAAAATTGTGGTAAGATTGGTCATAAATCTAATGCTTGTAGGTTTCCTAAGCGAAAGGATACCAACATGATGCAGGGAATCACCGAAGACCTTGATGACATTGACACGACAACAATTGTGTCTGAGGTAAGCATTACTGATTCCATAAAGATGTTCGAGCTTCTATCCAAACTTTGGTGATTTCTAAGTCTCCAGTTCAAATTTTTCTTAAAGTACGAGTCAAGGTATTGTTCAGTTCGATTAAGGGAAATAGTATGTTTGTTTTGCCTTAACGACACTGTTTTAACGTAGCCAAATTTCTCTCACACTATCCTATTATTTTAAGACGGCGGAATTGCCTAAAGGAGACCATGTTTTTCGTGGGACTCAATTTATAACGAAATAAATATTTCTTTTAATCTTTTATAAGGAAAATTTCATCATTTTGTAAAGTTGCATGTCAGTATAGGGTTTATGCAGTTTATATCATTTTAGTATTTGATCCGGAAATATTATTATATTATAATATATTCCTCTATTAGTAATAATCCCAAGGCTATTTTTGTTTAAAGTGATACAGGAGACCTAAGAACCGTATCAGTTCAATAATTTGTAAAATATGTTATAATAATTTCAATGGAAAATATTTTAACACTTTCTAATTTAGAAAAATGGTTGCAATCAACAGTAATGTTGACATATGTGTTGGAGCATTGACTAAGACTGATGTTCCTATTACATCATGGAACGCATCCGTCGTTGCGTCGATCGAAGTGGGTGATCATGACTTATCCTACTGAACTATGCATGCAGAAAAACCGGATAAGTTTGACGGGTCCAACTTCAAGAGGTGGTAGGAGGAAATGATGTTTTATCTAACCACTCTGAGTTGCGCACGATTCCTGATGGAAGAACCACCAACTCAAGGCTAATATGATGATCATGGTTTTTTCTTAGCTATAGAAGCATGGAATCATATAGACTATTTGTGTAGACATTATGTAATGAATAGTTTATATGATTCATTGTATGATGTATGTAGCAAAATTAAGTCAGCTAAGGAGCTGAGACATGCCTTGGAACAAAACTATGAGTCTGAGGATGTGGATAAGAAGAAATTCCTGCTAGTTAATTGTGAGTCACCTGTGTTGACTTAAAGATGATCGATAACAAAGCATGTATGAAACCGGTAATATATGTAGAACTACTCCTCAAGAGTATCCATGCCGAGAAGTTGGAACTCACCGAGGCATTTCCGGTAAAGTTACCCTTAACGTGGAATATGTTCAAGGGCTTCCCGAAACACAAGGGAAAGGAGATTACCATGGTTGAGTTAATCGAGAGAATCAACGTGCACGAACAATACATGAGTATTGCACAGGGAGTTCCAATCGTCCCCATGAACACAATGTTCTCCGCCAAGGCAAATGTAGTGGAGCATGGGCCGACCTCAACCAGACATGACGTCAAAGGCAAACAAAAGAAGCAAAAATGATTGATTCAGGGTCCTAAGGGTAGTGTCTAGAAGAAGTAGGAATCCCAACCACAAGGATTTATTGGTTCTTGTTAAAATTGTGGTAAGATTGGTCATAAATCTAATGCTTGTAGGTTTCCTAAGCGAAAGGATACCAACATGATGCAGGGAATCACCGAAGACCTTGATGACATTGACTTGACAACAATTGTGTATGAGGTAAGCATCATTGATTCCATAAAGATGTTCGAGCTTCTATCCAAACTTTGGTGATTTCTAAGTCTCCAGTTCAAATTTTTCTTAAAGTACGAGTCGAGGTATTGTTCAGTTCGATTAAGGGAAATAGTATGTTTGTTTTGCCTTAACGACACTGTTTTAACGTAGCCAAATTTCTCTCACACTATCCTATTATTTTAAGACGGCGAAATTGCCTAAAGGAGACCATGTTTTTCGTGGGACTCAATCTATAACGAAATAAATATTTCTTTTAATCTTTTATAAGGATAATTTCATCATTTTGTAAAGTTGCATGTCAGTATAGGGTTTATGCAGTTTATATCATTTTAGTATTTGATCCGGAAATATTATTATATTATAATATATTCCTCTATTAGTAATAATCCCAAGGCTATTTTTGTTTAAAGTGATACAGGAGACCTAAGAACCGTATCAGTTCAATAATTTGTAAAATATGTTATAATAATTTCAATGGAAAATATTTTAACACTTTCTAATTTAGAAAAATGGTTGCAATCAACAGTAATGTTGACATATGTGTTGGAGCATTGACTAAGACTGATGTTCCTATTACATCATGGAACGCATCCGTCGTTGCGTCGATCGAAGTGGGTGATCATGACTTATCGTACTGAACTATGCATGCAGAAAAACCGGATAAGTTTGACGGGTCCAACTTCAAGAGGTGGTAGGAGGAAATGATGTTTTATCTAACCACTCTGAGTTGCGCACGATTCCTGATGGAAGAACCACCAACTCAAGGCTAATATGATGATCATGGTTTTTTCTTAGCTATAGAAGCATGGAATCATATAGACTATTTGTGTAGACATTATGTAATGAATAGTTCATATGATTCATTGTATGATGTATGTAGCAAAATTAAGTCAGCTAAGGAGCTGAGACATGCCTTGGAACAAAACTATGAGTCCGAGGATGTGGATAAGAAGAAATTCCTGCTAGTTAATTGTGAGTCACCTGTGTTGACTTAAAGATGATCGATAACAAAGCATGTATGAAACCGGTAATATATGTAGAACTCCTCCTCAAGAGTATCCATGCCGAGAAGTTGGAACTCACCGAGGCATTTCCGGTAAAGTTACCCTTAACGTGGAATATGTTCAAGGGCTTCCCGAAACACAAGGGAAAGGAGATTACCATGGTTGAGTTAATCGAGAGAATCAACGTGCACGAACAATACATGAGTATTGCACAGGGAGTTCCAATCGTCCCCATGAACACAATGTTCTCCGGCAAGGCAAATGTAGTGGAGCATGGGCCGACCTCAACCAGACATGACATCAAAGGCAAACAAAAGAAGCAAAAATGATTGATTCAGGGTCCTAAGGGTAGTGTCTAGAAGAAGTAGGAATCCCACCCACAAGGATTTATTGGTTCTTGTTAAAATTGTGGTAAGATTGGTCATAAATCTAATGCTTGTAGGTTTCCTAAGCGAAAGGATACCAACATGATGCAGGGAATCACCGAAGACCTTGATGACATTGAATTGACAACAATTGTGTATGAGGTAAGCATCACTGATTCCATAAAGATGTTCGAGCTTCTATCCAAACTTTGGTGATTTCTAAGTCTCCAGTTCAAATTTTTCTTAAAGTACGAGTCGAGGTATTGTTCAGTTCGATTAAGGGAAATAGTATGTTTGTTTTGCCTTAACGACACTGTTTTAACGTAGCCAAATTTCTCTCACACTATCCTATTATTTTAAGACGGCGAAATTGCCTAAAGGAGACCATGTTTTTCGTGGGACTCAATCTATAACGAAATAAATATTTCTTTTAATCTTTTATAAGGATAATTTCATCATTTTGTAAAGTTGCATGTCAGTATAGGGTTTATGCAGTTTATATCATTTTAGTATTTGATCCGGAAATATTATTATATTATAATATATTCCTCTATTAGTAATAATCCCAAGGCTATTTTTGTTTAAAGTGATACAGGAGACCTAAGAACCGTATCAGTTCAATAATTTGTAAAATATGTTATAATAATTTCAATGGAAAATATTTTAACACTTTCTAATTTAGAAAAATGGTTGCAATCAACAGTAATGTTGACATATGTGTTGGAGCATTGACTAAGACTGATGTTCCTATTACATCATGGAACGCATCCGTCGTTGCGTCGATCGAAGTGGGTGATCATGACTTATCGTACTGAACTATGCATGCAGAAAAACCGGATAAGTTTGACGGGTCCAACTTCAAGAGGTGGTAGGAGGAAATGATGTTTTATCTAACCACTCTGAGTTGCGCACGATTCCTGATGGAAGAACCACCAACTCAAGGCTAATATGATGATCATGGTTTTTTCTTAGCTATAGAAGCATGGAATCATATAGACTATTTGTGTAGACATTATGTAATGAATAGTTCATATGATTCATTGTATGATGTATGTAGCAAAATTAAGTCAGCTAAGGAGCTGAGACATGCCTTGGAACAAAACTATGAGTCCGAGGATGTGGATAAGAAGAAATTCCTGCTAGTTAATTGTGAGTCACCTGTGTTGACTTAAAGATGATCGATAACAAAGCATGTATGAAACCGGTAATATATGTAGAACTCCTCCTCAAGAGTATCCATGCCGAGAAGTTGGAACTCACCGAGGCATTTCCGGTAAAGTTACCCTTAACGTGGAATATGTTCAAGGGCTTCCCGAAACACAAGGGAAAGGAGATTACCATGGTTGAGTTAATCGAGAGAATCAACGTGCACGAACAATACATGAGTATTGCACAGGGAGTTCCAATCGTCCCCATGAACACAATGTTCTCCGGCAAGGCAAATGTAGTGGAGCATGGGCCGACCTCAACCAGACATGACATCAAAGGCAAACAAAAGAAGCAAAAATGATTGATTCAGGGTCCTAAGGGTAGTGTCTAGAAGAAGTAGGAATCCCACCCACAAGGATTTATTGGTTCTTGTTAAAATTGTGGTAAGATTGGTCATAAATCTAATGCTTGTAGGTTTCCTAAGCGAAAGGATACCAACATGATGCAGGGAATCACCGAAGACCTTGATGACATTGAATTGACAACAATTGTGTATGAGGTAAGCATCACTGATTCCATAAAGATGTTCGAGCTTCTATCCAAACTTTGGTGATTTCTAAGTCTCCAGTTCAAATTTTTCTTAAAGTACGAGTCGAGGTATTGTTCAGTTCGATTAAGGGAAATAGTATGTTTGTTTTGCCTTAACGACACTGTTTTAACGTAGCCAAATTTCTCTCACACTATCCTATTATTTTAAGACGGCGAAATTGCCTAAAGGAGACCATGTTTTTCGTGGGACTCAATCTATAACGAAATAAATATTTCTTTTAATCTTTTATAAGGATAATTTCATCATTTTGTAAAGTTGCATGTCAGTATAGGGTTTATGCAGTTTATATCATTTTAGTATTTGATCCGGAAATATTATTATATTATAATATATTCCTCTATTAGTAATAATCCCAAGGCTATTTTTGTTTAAAGTGATACAGGAGACCTAAGAACCGTATCAGTTCAATAATTTGTAAAATATGTTATAATAATTTCAATGGAAAATATTTTAACACTTTCTAATTTAGAAAAATGGTTGCAATCAACAGTAATGTTGACATATGTGTTGGAGCATTGACTAAGACTGATGTTCCTATTACATCATGGAACGCATCCGTCGTTGCGTCGATCGAAGTGGGTGATCATGACTTATCGTACTGAACTATGCATGCAGAAAAACCGGATAAGTTTGACGGGTCCAACTTCAAGAGGTGGTAGGAGGAAATGATGTTTTATCTAACCACTCTGAGTTGCGCACGATTCCTGATGGAAGAACCACCAACTCAAGGCTAATATGATGATCATGGTTTTTTCTTAGCTATAGAAGCATGGAATCATATAGACTATTTGTGTAGACATTATGTAATGAATAGTTCATATGATTCATTGTATGATGTATGTAGCAAAATTAAGTCAGCTAAGGAGCTGAGACATGCCTTGGATCAAAACTATGAGTCTGAGGATGTGGATAAGAAGAAATTCCTGCTAGTTAATTGTGAGTCACCTGTGTTGACTTAAAGATGATCGATAACAAAGCATGTATGAAACCGGTAATATATGTAGAACTCCTCCTCAAGAGTATCCATGCCGAGAAGTTGGAACTCACCGAGGCATTTCCGGTAAAGTTACCCTTAACGTGGAATATGTTCAAGGGCTTCCCGAAACACAAGGGAAAGGAGATTACCATGGTTGAGTTAATCGAGAGAATCAACGTGCACGAACAATACATGAGTATTGCACAGGGAGTTCCAATCGTCCCCATGAACACAATGTTCTCCGCCAAGGCAAATGTAGTGGAGCATGGGCCGACCTCAACCAGACATGACGTCAAAGGCAAACAAAAGAAGCAAAAATGATTGATTCAGGGTCCTAAGGGTAGTGTCTAGAAGAAGTAGGAATCCCAACCACAAGGATTTATTGGTTCTTGTTAAAATTGTGGTAAGATTGGTCATAAATCTAATGCTTGTAGGTTTCCTAAGCGAAAGGATACCAACATGATGCAGGGAATCACCGAAGACCTTGATGACATTGACTTGACAACAATTGTGTATGAGGTAAGCATCACTGATTCCATAAAGATGTTCGAGCTTCTATCCAAACTTTGGTGATTTCTAAGTCTCCAGTTCAAATTTTTCTTAAAGTACGAGTCGAGGTATTGTTCAGTTCGATTAAGGGAAATAGTATGTTTGTTTTGCCTTAACGACACTGTTTTAACGTAGCCAAATTTCTCTCACACTATCCTATTATTTTAAGACGGCGAAATTGCCTAAAGGAGACCATGTTTTTCATGGGACTCAATCTATAACGAAATAAATATTTCTTTTAATCTTTTATAAGGAAAATTTCATCATTTTGTAAAGTTGCATGTCAGTATAGGGTTTATGCAGTTTATATCATTTTAGTATTTGATCCGGAAATATTATTATATTATAATATATTCCTCTATTAGTAATAATCCCAAGGTTATTTTTGTTTAAAGTGATACAGGAGACCTAAGAACCGTATCAGTTCAATAATTTGTAAAATATGTTATAATAATTTCAATGGAAAATATTTTAACACTTTCTAATTTAGAAAAATGGTTGCAATCAACAGTAATGTTGACATATGTGTTGGAGCATTGACTAAGACTGATGTTCCTATTACATCATGGAACTCATCCGTCGTTGCGTCGATCGAAGTGGGTGATCATGACTTATCGTACTGAACTATGCATGCAGAAAAACCGGATAAGTTTGACGGGTCCAACTTCAAGAGGTGGTAGGAGGAAATGATGTTTTATCTAACCACTCTGAGTTGCGCACGATTCCTGATGGAAGAACCACCAACTCAAGGCTAATATGATGATCATGGTTTTTTCTTAGCTATAGAAGCATGGAATCATATAGACTATTTGTGTAGACATTATGTAATGAATAGTTTATATGATTCATTGTATGATGTATGTAGCAAAATTAAGTCAGCTAAGGAGCTGAGACATGCCTTGGAACAAAACTATGAGTCTGAGGATGTGGATAAGAAGAAATTCCTGCTAGTGAATTGTGAGTCACCTGTGTTGACTTAAAGATGATCGATAACAAAGCATGTATGAAACCGGTAATATATGTAGAACTCCTCCTCAAGAGTATCCATGCCGAGAAGTTGGAACTCACCGAGGCATTTCCGGTAAAGTTACCCTTAACGTGGAATATGTTCAAGGGCTTCCCGAAACACAAGGGAAAGGAGATTACCATGGTTGAGTTAATCGAGAGAATCAACGTGCACGAACAATACATGAGTATTGCACAGGGAGTTCCAATCGTCCCCATGAACACAATGTTCTCCGGCAAGGCAAATGTAGTGGAGCATGGGCCGACCTCAACCAGACATGACGTCAAAGGCAAACAAAAGAAGCAAAAATGATTGATTCAGGGTCCTAAGGGTAGTGTCTAGAAGAAGTAGGAATCCCAACCACAAGGATTTATTGGTTCTTGTTAAAATTGTGGTAAGATTGGTCATAAATCTAATGCTTGTAGGTTTCCTAAACGAAAGGATACCAACATGATGCAGGGAATCACCGAAGACCTTGATGACATTGACTTGACAACAATTGTGTCTGAGGTAAGCATCACTGATTCCATAAAGATGTTTGAGTTTCTATCCAAACTTTGGTGATTTCTAAGTCTCCAGTTCAAATTTTTCGTAAAGTACGAGTCGAGGTATTGTTCAGTTCGATTAAGGGAAATAGTATGTTTGTTTTGCCTTAACGACACTGTTTTAACGTAGCCAAATTTCTCTCACACTATCCTATTATTTTAAGACGGTGAAATTGCCTAAAGGAGACCATGTTTTTCGTGGGACTCAATCTATAACGAAATAAATATTTCTTTTAATCTTTTATAAGGAAAATTTCATCATTTTGTAAAGTTGCATGTCAGTATAGGGTTTATGCAGTTTATATCATTTTAGTATTTGATCCGGAAATATTATTATATTATAATATATTTCTCTATTAGTAATAATCCCAAGGCTATTTTTGTTTAAAGTGATACAGGAGACCTAAGAACCGTATCAGTTCAATAATTTGTAAAATATGTTATAATAATTTCAATGGAAAATATTTTAACACTTTCTAATTTAGAAAAATGGTTGCAATCAACAGTAATGTTGACATATGTGTTGGAGCATTGACTAAGACTGATGTTCCTATTACATCATGGAACGCATCCGTCGTTGCGTCGATCGAAGTGGGTGATCATGACTTATCGTACTGAACTATGCATGCAGAAAAACCGGATAAGTTTGACGGGTCCAACTTCAAGAGGTGGTAGGAGGAAATGATGTTTTATCTAACCACTCTGAGTTGCGCACGATTCCTGATGGAAGAACCACCAACTCAAGGCTAATATGATGATCATGGTTTTTTCTTAGCTATAGAAGCATGGAATCATATAGACTATTTGTGTAGACATTATGTAATGAATAGTTCATATGATTCATTGTATGATGTATGTAGCAAAATTAAGTCAGCTAAGGAGCTGAGACATGCCTTGGATCAAAACTATGAGTCTGAGGATGTGGATAAGAAGAAATTCCTGCTAGTTAATTGTGAGTCACCTGTGTTGACTTAAAGATGATCGATAACAAAGCATGTATGAAACCGGTAATATATGTAGAACTCCTCCTCAAGAGTATCCATGCCGAGAAGTTGGAACTCACCGAGGCATTTCCGGTAAAGTTACCCTTAACGTGGAATATGTTCAAGGGCTTCCCGAAACACAAGGGAAAGGAGATTACCATGGTTGAGTTAATCGAGAGAATCAACGTGCACGAACAATACATGAGTATTGCACAGGGAGTTCCAATCGTCCCCATGAACACAATGTTCTCCGCCAAGGCAAATGTAGTGGAGCATGGGCCGACCTCAACCAGACATGACGTCAAAGGCAAACAAAAGAAGCAAAAATGATTGATTCAGGGTCCTAAGGGTAGTGTCTAGAAGAAGTAGGAATCCCAACCACAAGGATTTATTGGTTCTTGTTAAAATTGTGGTAAGATTGGTCATAAATCTAATGCTTGTAGGTTTCCTAAGCGAAAGGATACCAACATGATGCAGGGAATCACCGAAGACCTTGATGACATTGACTTGACAACAATTGTGTATGAGGTAAGCATCACTGATTCCATAAAGATGTTCGAGCTTCTATCCAAACTTTGGTGATTTCTAAGTCTCCAGTTCAAATTTTTCTTAAAGTACGAGTCGAGGTATTGTTCAGTTCGATTAAGGGAAATAGTATGTTTGTTTTGCCTTAACGACACTGTTTTAACGTAGCCAAATTTCTCTCACACTATCCTATTATTTTAACACGGCGAAATTGCCTAAAGGAGACCATGTTTTTCATGGGACTCAATCTATAACGAAATAAATATTTCTTTTAATCTTTTATAAGGAAAATTTCATCATTTTGTAAAGTTGCATGTCAGTATAGGGTTTATGCAGTTTATATCATTTTAGTATTTGATCCGGAAATATTATTATATTATAATATATTCCTCTATTAGTAATAATCCCAAGGTTATTTTTGTTTAAAGTGATACAGGAGACCTAAGAACCGTATCAGTTCAATAATTTGTAAAATATGTTATAATAATTTCAATGGAAAATATTTTAACACTTTCTAATTTAGAAAAATGGTTGCAATCAACAGTAATGTTGACATATGTGTTGGAGCATTGACTAAGACTGATGTTCCTATTACATCATGGAACTCATCCGTCGTTGCGTCGATCGAAGTGGGTGATCATGACTTATCGTACTGAACTATGCATGCAGAAAAACCGGATAAGTTTGACGGGTCCAACTTCAAGAGGTGGTAGGAGGAAATGATGTTTTATCTAACCACTCTGAGTTGCGCACGATTCCTGATGGAAGAACCACCAACTCAAGGCTAATATGATGATCATGGTTTTTTCTTAGCTATAGAAGCATGGAATCATATAGACTATTTGTGTAGACATTATGTAATGAATAGTTTATATGATTCATTGTATGATGTATGTAGCAAAATTAAGTCAGCTAAGGAGCTGAGACATGCCTTGGAACAAAACTATGAGTCTGAGGATGTGGATAAGAAGAAATTCCTGCTAGTGAATTGTGAGTCACCTGTGTTGACTTAAAGATGATCGATAACAAAGCATGTATGAAACCGGTAATATATGTAGAACTCCTCCTCAAGAGTATCCATGCCGAGAAGTTGGAACTCACCGAGGCATTTCCGGTAAAGTTACCCTTAACGTGGAATATGTTCAAGGGCTTCCCGAAACACAAGGGAAAGGAGATTACCATGGTTGAGTTAATCGAGAGAATCAACGTGCACGAACAATACATGAGTATTGCACAGGGAGTTCCAATCGTCCCCATGAACACAATGTTCTCCGGCAAGGCAAATGTAGTGGAGCATGGGCCGACCTCAACCAGACATGACGTCAAAGGCAAACAAAAGAAGCAAAAATGATTGATTCAGGGTCCTAAGGGTAGTGTCTAGAAGAAGTAGGAATCCCAACCACAAGGATTTATTGGTTCTTGTTAAAATTGTGGTAAGATTGGTCATAAATCTAATGCTTGTAGGTTTCCTAAACGAAAGGATACCAACATGATGCAGGGAATCACCGAAGACCTTGATGACATTGACTTGACAACAATTGTGTCTGAGGTAAGCATCACTGATTCCATAAAGATGTTTGAGTTTCTATCCAAACTTTGGTGATTTCTAAGTCTCCAGTTCAAATTTTTCGTAAAGTACGAGTCGAGGTATTGTTCAGTTCGATTAAGGGAAATAGTATGTTTGTTTTGCCTTAACGACACTGTTTTAACGTAGCCAAATTTCTCTCACACTATCCTATTATTTTAAGACGGTGAAATTGCCTAAAGGAGACCATGTTTTTCGTGGGACTCAATCTATAACGAAATAAATATTTCTTTTAATCTTTTATAAGGAAAATTTCATCATTTTGTAAAGTTGCATGTCAGTATAGGGTTTATGCAGTTTATATCATTTTAGTATTTGATCCGGAAATATTATTATATTATAATATATTTCTCTATTAGTAATAATCCCAAGGCTATTTTTGTTTAAAGTGATACAGGAGACCTAAGAACCGTATCAGTTCAATAATTTGTAAAATATGTTATAATAATTTCAATGGAAAATATTTTAACACTTTCTAATTTAGAAAAATGGTTGCAATCAACAGTAATGTTGACATATGTGTTGGAGCATTGACTAAGACTGATGTTCCTATTACATCATGGAACGCATCCGTCGTTGCGTCCATCGAAGTGGGTGATCATGACTTATCGTACTGAACTATGCATGCAGAAAAACCGGATAAGTTTGACGGGTCCAACTTCAAGAGGTGGTAGGACGAAATGATGTTTTATCTAACCACTCTGAGTTGCGCACGATTCCTGATGGAAGAACCACCAACTCAAGGCTAATATGATGATCATGGTTTTTTCTTAGCTATAGAAGCATGGAATCATATAGACTATTTCTGTAGACATTATGTAATGAATAGTTTATATGATTCATTGTATGATGTATGTAGCAAAATTAAGTCAGCTAAGGAGCTGAGACATGCCTTGGAACAAAACTATGAGTCTGAGGATGTGGATAAGAAGAAATTCCTGCTAGTGAATTGTGAGTCACCTGTGTTGACTTAAAGATGATCGATAACAAAGCATGTATGAAACCGGTAATATATGTAGAACTCCTCCTCAAGAGTATCCATGCCGAGAAGTTGGAACTCACCGAGGCATTTCCGGTAAAGTTACCCTTAACGTGGAATATGTTCAAGGGCATCCCGAAACACAAGGGAAAGGAGATTACCATGGTTGAGTTAATCGAGAGAATCAACGTGCACGAACAATACATGAGTATTGCACAGGGAGTTCCAATCGTCCCCATGAACACAATGTTCTCCGGCAAGGCAAATGTAGTGGAGCATGGGCCGACCTCAACCAGACATGACGTCAAAGGCAAACAAAAGAAGCAAAAATGATTGATTCAGGGTCCTAAGGGTAGTGTCTAGAAGAAGTAGGAATCCCAACCACAAGAATTTATTGGTTCTTGTTAAAATTGTGGTAAGATTGGTCATAAATCTAATGCTTGTAGGTTTCCTAAGCGAAAACATGATGCAGGGAATCACCGAAGACCTTGATGACATTGACTTGACAACAATTGTGTCTGAGGTAAGAATCACTGATTCCATAAAGATGTTCGAGCTTCTATCCAAACTTTGGTGATTTCTAAGTCTCCAGTTCAAATTTTTCTTAAAGTACGAGTCAAGGTATTGTTCAGTTCGATTAAGGGAAATAGTATGTTTGTTTTGCCTTAACGACACTGTTTTAACGTAGCCAAATATCTCTCACACTATCCTATTATTTTAAGACGGCGAAATTGCCTAAAGGAGACCATGTTTTTCGTGGGACTCAATCTATAACGAAATAAATATTTCTTTTAATCTTTTATAAGGAAAATTTCATCATTTTGTAAAGTTGCATGTCAGTATAGGGTTTATGCAGTTTATATCATTTTAGTATTTGATCCGGAAATATTATTATATTATAATATATTCCTCTATTAGTAATAATCCCAAGGCTATTTTTGTTTAAAGTGATACAGGAGACCTAAGAACCGTATCAGTTCAATAATTTGTAAAATATGTTATAATAATTTCAATGGAAAATATTTTAACACTTTCTAATTTAGAAAAATGGTTGCAATCAACAGTAATGTTGACACATGTGTTGGAGCATTGACTAAGACTGATGTTCCTATTACATCATGGAACGCATCCGTCGTTGCGTCGATCGAAGTGGGTGATCATGACTTATCGTACTGAACTATGCATGCAGAAAAACCGGATAAGTTTGACGGGTCCAACTTCAAGAGGTGGTAGGACGAAATGATGTTTTATCTAACCACTCTGAGTTGCGCACGATTCCTGATGGAAGAACCACCAACTCAAGGCTAATATGATGATCATGGTTTTTTCATAGCTATAGAAGCATGGAATCATATAGACTATTTGTGTAGACATTATGTAATGAATAGTTTATATGATTCAGTGTATGATGTATGTAGCAAAATTAAGTCAGCTAAGGAGCTGAGACATGCCTTGGAACAAAACTATGAGTCTGAGGATGTGGATAAGAAGAAATTCCTGCTAGTGAATTGTGAGTCACCTGTGTTGACTTAAAGATGATCGATAACAAAGCATGTATGAAACCGGTAATATATGTAGAACTCCTCCTCAAGAGTATCCATGCCGAGAAGTTGGAACTCACCGAGGCATTTCCGGTAAAGTTACCCTTAACGTGGAATATGTTCAAGGGCTTCCCGAAACACAAGGGAAAGGAGATTACCATGGTTGAGTTAATCGAGAGAATCAACGTGCACGAACAATATATGAGTATTGCACAGGGAGTTCCAATCGTCCCCATGAACACAATGTTCTCCGGCAAGGCAAATGTAGTGGAGCATGGGCCGACCTCAACCAGACATGACGTCAAAGGCAAACAAAAGAAGCAAAAATGATTGATTCAGGGTCCTAAGGGTAGTGTCTAGAAGAAGTAGGAATCCCAACCACAAGAATTTATTGGTTCTTGTTAAAATTGTGGTAAGATTGGTCATAAATCTAATGCTTGTAGGTTTCCTAAGCGAAAACATGATGCAGGGAATCACCGAAGACCTTGATGACATTGACTTGACAACAATTGTGTCTGAGGTAAGAATCACTGATTCCATAAAGATGTTCGAGCTTCTATCCAAACTTTGGTGATTTCTAAGTCTCCAGTTCAAATTTTTCTTAAAGTACGAGTCGAGGTATTGTTCAGTTCGATTAAGGGAAATAGTATGTTTGTTTTGCATTAACGACACTGTTTTAACGTAGCCAAATTTCTCTCACACTATCCTATTATTTTAAGACGGCGAAATTGCCTAAAGGAGACCATGTTTTTCGTGGGACTCAATCTATAACGAAATAAATATTTCTTTTAATCTTTTATAAGGAAAATTTCATCATTTTGTAAAGTTGCATATCAGTATAGGGTTTATGCAGTTTATATCATTTTAGTATTTGATCCGGAAATATTATTATATTATAATATATTCCTCTATTAGTAATAATCCCAAGGCTATTTTTGTTTAAAGTGATACAGGAGACCTAAGAACCGTATCAGTTCAATAATTTGTAAAATATGTTATAATAATTTCAATGGAAAATATTTTAACACTTTCTAATTTAGAAAAATGGTTGCAATCAACAGTAATGTTGACATATGTGTTGGAGCATTGACTAAGACTGATGTTCCTATTACATCATGGAACGCATCCGTCGTTGCGTCGATCGAAGTGGGTGATCATGACTTATCGTACTGAACTATGCATGCAGAAAAACCGGATAAGTTTGACGGGTCCAACTTCAAGAGGTGGTAGGAGGAAATGATGTTTTATCTAACCACTCTGAGTTGCGCACGATTCCTGATGGAAGAACCACCAACTCAAGGCTAATATGATGATCATGGTTTTTTCTTAGCTATAGAAGCATGGAATCATATAGACTATTTGTGTAGACATTATGTAATGAATAGTTTATATGATTCATTGTATGATGTATGTAGCAAAATTAAGTCAGCTAAGGAGCTGAGACATGCCTTGGAACAAAACTATGAGTCTGAGGATGTGGATAAGAAGAAATTCCTGCTAGTGAATTGTGAGTCACCTGTGTTGACTTAAAGATGATCGATAACAAAGCATGTATGAAACTGGTAATATATGTAGAACTCCTCCTCAAGAGTATCCATGCCGAGAAGTTGGAACTCACCGAGGCATTTCCGGTAAAGTTACCCTTAACGTGGAATATGTTCAAGGGCTTCCCGAAACACAAGGGAAAGGAGATTACCATGGTTGAGTTAATCGAGAGAATCAACGTGCACGAACAATACATGAGTATTGCACAGGGAGTTCCAATCGTCCCCATGAACACAATGTTCTCCGCCAAGGCAAATGTAGTGGAGCATGGGCCGACCTCAACCAGACATGATGTCAAAGGCAAACAAAAGAAGCAAAAATGATTGATTCAGGGTCCTAAGGGTAGTGTCTAGAAGAAGTAGGAATCCCAACCACAAGGATTTATTGGTTCTTGTTAAAATTGTGGTAAGATTGGTCATAAATCTAATGCTTGTAGGTTTCCTAAGCGAAAACATGATGCAGGGAATCACCGAAGACCTTGATGACATTGACTTGACAACAATTGTGTCTGAGGTAAGAATCACTGATTCCATAAAGATGTTCGAGCTTCTATCCAAACTTTGGTGATTTCTAAGTCTCCAGTTCAAATTTTTCTTAAAGTACGAGTCGAGGTATTGTTCAGTTCGATTAAGGGAAATAGTATGTTTGTTTTGCATTAACGACACTGTTTTAACGTAGCCAAATTTCTCTCACACTATCCTATTATTTTAAGACGGCGAAATTGCCTAAAGGAGACCATGTTTTTCGTGGGACTCAATCTATAACGAAATAAATATTTCTTTTAATCTTTTATAAGGAAAATTTCATCATTTTGTAAAGTTGCATATCAGTATAGGGTTTATGCAGTTTATATCATTTTAGTATTTGATCCGGAAATATTATTATATTATAATATATTCCTCTATTAGTAATAATCCCAAGGCTATTTTTGTTTAAAGTGATACAGGAGACCTAAGAACCGTATCAGTTCAATAATTTGTAAAATATGTTATAATAATTTCAATGGAAAATATTTTAACACTTTCTAATTTAGAAAAATGGTTGCAATCAACAGTAATGTTG
Organism: Chamaenerion angustifolium; assembly: GCA_946814005.1. Lineage (NCBI taxonomy): Eukaryota > Viridiplantae > Streptophyta > Magnoliopsida > Myrtales > Onagraceae > Chamaenerion > Chamaenerion angustifolium. The sequence goes on along the minus strand of OX328271.1, from coordinate 22,864,886 downwards.
ACATATGTGTTGGAGCATTGACTAAGACTGATGTTCCTATTACATCATGGAACGCATCCGTCGTTGCGTCGATCGAAGTGGGTGATCATGACTTATCGTACTGAACTATGCATGCAGAAAAACCGGATAAGTTTGACGGGTCCAACTTCAAGAGGTGGTAGGAGGAAATGATGTTTTATCTAACCACTCTGAGTTGCGCACGATTCCTGATGGAAGAACCACCAACTCAAGGCTAATATGATGATCATGGTTTTTTCTTAGCTATAGAAGCATGGAATCATATAGACTATTTGTGTAGACATTATGTAATGAATAGTTTATATGATTCATTGTATGATGTATGTAGCAAAATTAAGTCAGCTAAGGAGCTGAGACATGCCTTGGAACAAAACTATGAGTCTGAGGATGTGGATAAGAAGAAATTCCTGCTAGTGAATTGTGAGTCACCTGTGTTGACTTAAAGATGATCGATAACAAAGCATGTATGAAACTGGTAATATATGTAGAACTCCTCCTCAAGAGTATCCATGCCGAGAAGTTGGAACTCACCGAGGCATTTCCGGTAAAGTTACCCTTAACGTGGAATATGTTCAAGGGCTTCCCGAAACACAAGGGAAAGGAGATTACCATGGTTGAGTTAATCGAGAGAATCAACGTGCACGAACAATACATGAGTATTGCACAGGGAGTTCCAATCGTCCCCATGAACACAATGTTCTCCGCCAAGGCAAATGTAGTGGAGCATGGGCCGACCTCAACCAGACATGATGTCAAAGGCAAACAAAAGAAGCAAAAATGATTGATTCAGGGTCCTAAGGGTAGTGTCTAGAAGAAGTAGGAATCCCAACCACAAGGATTTATTGGTTCTTGTTAAAATTGTGGTAAGATTGGTCATAAATCTAATGCTTGTAGGTTTCCTAAGCGAAAACATGATGCAGGGAATCACCGAAGACCTTGATGACATTGACTTGACAACAATTGTGTCTGAGGTAAGAATCACTGATTCCATAAAGATGTTCGAGCTTCTATCCAAACTTTGGTGATTTCTAAGTCTCCAGTTCAATTTTTTCTTAAAGTACGAGTCGAGGTATTGTTCAGTTCGATTAAGGGAAATAGTATGTTTGTTTTGCCTTAACGACACTGTTTTAACGTAGCCAAATTTCTCTCACACTATCCTATTATTTTAAGACGGCGAAATTGCCTAAAGGAGACCATGTTTTTCGTGGGACTCAATCTATAACGAAATAAATATTTCTTTTAATCTTTTATAAGGACAATTTCATCATTTTGTAAAGTTGCATGTCAGTATAGGGTTTATGCAGTTTATATCATTTTAGTATTTGATCCGGAAATATTATTATATTATAATATATTCCTCTATTAGTAATAATCCCAAGGCTATTTTTGTTTAAAGTGATACAGGAGACCTAAGAACCGTATCAGTTCAATAATTTGTAAAATATGTTATAATAATTTCAATGGAAAATATTTTAACACTTTCTAATTTAGAAAAATGGTTGCAATCAACAGTAATGTTGACATATGTGTTGGAGCATTGACTAAGACGGATGTTCCTATTACATCATGGAACGCATCCGTCGTTGCGTCGATCGAAGTGGGTGATCATGACTTATCGTACTGAACTATGCATGCAGAAAAACCGGATAAGTTTGACGGGTCCAACTTCAAGAGGTGGTAGGAGGAAATGATGTTTTATCTAACCACTCTGAGTTGCGCACGATTCCTGATGGAAGAACCACCAACTCAAGGCTAATATGATGATCATGGTTTTTTCTTATCTATAGAAGCATGGAATCATTCAGACTATTTGTGTAGACATTATGTAATGAATAGTTTATATGATTCATTGTATGATGTATGTAGCAAAATTAAGTCTGCTAAGAAGCTGAGGCATGCCTTGGAACAAAACTATGAGTCTGAGGATGTGGATAAGAAGAAATTCCTGCTAGTGAATTGTGAGTCACCTGTGTTGACTGAAAGATGATTGATAACAAAGCATGTATGAAACCGGTAATAGATGTACAACTCCTCCTCAAGAGTATCGATGACGAGAAGTTGGAACTCACCGAGGCATTTCCGGTAAAGTTACCCTTAACGTGGAATATGTTCAAGGGCTTCCTGAAACACAAAGGAAAGGAGATTACCATGGTTGAGTTAATCGAGAGAATCAACGTGCACGAACAATATATGAGTATTGCACAGGGAGTTCCAATCGTCCCCATGAACACAATGTTCACCGCCAAGGCAAATGTGGTGGAGCATGGGCAGACCTCAACCAGGCATGACGTCAAAGGCAAACAAAAGAAGCAAAAATGATTGATTCAGGGTTCTAAGGGTAGTGTCTAGAAGAAGTAGGAATCCCAACCACAAGGATTGATTGGTTCTTGTTAAAATTGTGGTAAGATTGGCCATAAATCTAATGCTTGTAGGTTTCCTAAGCGAAAGGATACCAACATGATGCAGGGAATCACCGAAGACCTTGATGACATTGACTGGACAACAATTGTGTCTGAGGTAAGCATCACTGATTCCATACAGATGTTCGAGCTTCTATCCAAACTTTGGTGATTTCTAAGTCTCCAGTTCAAATTTTTATTAAAGTACGAGTCGAGGTATTGTTCAGTTCGATTAAGGGAAATAGTGTGTTTGTTTTGCCTTAACGACACTGTTTTAACGTAGCCAAATTTCTCTCACACTATCCTATTATTTTAAGACGACGAAATTGCCTAAAGGAGACCATGTTTTTCGTGGGACTCAATCTATAACGAAAAGTTGCATGTAAGTATAGGGTTTATGCAGTTTATATCATTTTAGTATTTGATCCGGAAATATTATTATATTATAATATATACCTCTATTAGTAATAATCCCAAGGCTATTTTTGTTTAAAGTGATACAGGAGACCTAAGAACAGTATCAGTTCAATAATTTGTAAAATATGTTATAATAATTTCAATGGAAAATATTTTAACACTTTCTATTTTAGAAAAATGGTTGCAATCAACAGTAATGTTGACATCTGTGTTGGAGCATTGACTAAGACTGATGTTCCTATTGCATCATGGATCGCATCCGTCGTTGCGTCGACCGAAGTGGGTGATCATGACTTATCCTACTGAACTATGCATGCAGAAAAACCCGATAAGTTTGACGGGTCCAACTTCAAGATGTGGTAGGAGGAAATGATGTTTTATATGACCACTCTGAGTTGCGCACGATTCCTGATGGAAGAACCACCAACTCAAGGATAATATGATGATCATGGGTTTTTCTTAGCTTCTATAGCTAAGAAAAAACCATGATCATCATTATGTAATGGAATCATTCAGACTATTTGTTTAGACATTATGTAATGAATAGTTTATATGATTCAATTTATGATGTATGTAGTAAAATTAAGTATGCTAAGGAGCTGAGGCATGCCTTGGAACAAAACTATGAGTCTGAGGATGTGGATAAGAAGAAATTCCTGCTAGTGAATTGTGAGTCACCTGTGTTGACTTAAAGATGATCGATAACAAAACATGTATGAAACCGGTAATAGATGTAGACCTCACCGAGAAGTTGGAGCTCACCGAGAAGTTGGAGCTCACCGAGGCATTTCCGGTAAAGTTACCCTTAACGTGGAATATGTTCAAGGGCTTCCTGAAATACAAGGGAAAGGAGATTACCATTGTTGAGTTAATCGAGAGAATCAACGTGCACGAACAATACATGAGTATTGCACAGGGAGTTCCAATCGTCCCCATGAACACAATGTTCTCCGCCAAGGCAAATGTGGTGGAGCATGGGAAGACCTCAACCAGGCATGACGTCAAAGGCAAACAAAAGAAGCAAAAATGATTGATTCGGGGTCCTAAGGGTAGTGTCTAGAAGAAGTAGGAATCCCAACCACAAGGATTTATTGGTTCTTGTTAAAATTGTGGTAAGATTGGTCATAAATCTAATGCTTGTAGGTTTCCTATGCAAAAGGATACCAACATGATGCAGGGAATCACCGAAGACCTTGATGACATTGACTGGACAACAATTGTGTCTGAGGTAAGCATCACTGATTCCATAAAGATGTTCGAGCTTCTATCCAAACTTTGGTGATTTCTAAGTCTCCAGTTGATGTGATCATGGAAGAAATGCGGCCCACACTTGAAGATAGGGGTGAGATAACCGTGCCGAGTGGACCAATGACACGATCAAGGGCTAGGAAGCTTGGACATACAATCACCACACTACTGGGCCGCATAGGACCAACTATCATTCCGTCCGGAGACATGGAGCCTAAGAACCTCTTGGTTGCTCGAATGGACTAAGTCAAGAGGGGCTCGTTTGTACTCTTTTTCCCGACCTTTGGTTTTGTCCCACTGGGTTTTACAAAGGGGGGTTTTTAATGAGGCAAACGGTCCACAAGACAACCAAGCCCAATAAGAGGAGGAGAATAAAATTCGGCCCATAGGAGAGCTTTCCTTAGGCCCAAATTAGTTTAGGTTTTTACTTCTTTTAGGATAAGTAGCTAGGGTGGCCGAAATTAGAGAATAATCGACCTTTTTACAAACTTGTGTGCTAGCCACATTGTCCTTCTTGTTCATTGAATGAGAAATTGATTGTTGGTGTGTCATATCCGGCAATTGAATCTTGGTGCGTCATATCCAAGGTTCAATCTTTGGAATCTTCGAGTGCGTCATATCTTGGAGAATACATTGTGGAGGTATCAAGGGATTGTCGCTGCCTTTGTGTGATCCAATCGATCCATCATTCATCCATCATCTATCCTCGTATATTATAGTCTCGGCAGAATCGTATCCAGGAGGACCGACCTTACCAAAATCGGTCTAGAAGGCGGAATACATATCATAATTCCACGAGCCAGCCCATTACAGAAAGAGGCCTCAATTATCTGAGACTTTCGTATTCATCACTCGGATCAATTCGGAGCAGAGCGTCGCGGAAAAGGGAACCCTTTACAGCGTCGGAATTCTGACAGCAATATTATGAGCCTTGGGAGAATCGTATCACCACCTACCCTCGAAAGTGCCGACTCCTGGAAGATCGTATCAAGTGGTATCAGAGCACACTTTCGAGACTTAATTTTTCTGATTTGTGTTGTGTGATAATCAGGTCCTTGCGCATTATAATGTCAAACCACGCAAGTAATGGAGAGGAGAGCACCAATCAAGCTCAAGGGGCAAGGAACGAACCCCCGGATTTGCGAATTCTTCGCAATGATATTCGGCGAATGATGAAGCAAGAATTAGGACCTATCATACAAGAGTCCATTAATCGAGCCATGCCGCCACCTATGGGGAATCTTCCAAGAAGAGCTCAACCTCAAGCAGACGATGAAGAGGTTCAATCGTCCAACTATTATAGTAGGGGCAGCCGCCACTCCAATCGGGACCAAAGGAGACCACGGCGGGAAAGAGGTCGGCTTGAAGATCAACTTGGTGGTCTCAAGTTAAAAATCCCACCTTTCCACGGGAAGAATGATCCGGATGCTTATTTGGAGTGGGAAAAGAAGATCGAACTTGTGTTCGATTGTCAAAATCTTTCGGAGCTTAGAAAGTTACAAGTAGCCGCAACTGAATTTTGTGATTATGCTATCAATTGGTGGGATCAAATCGTGACGAGTAGACGACGTAATCGTGATCCACCCGTAGATACTTGGGATGAACTGAAAAATCTTTTGAGGAAGAGGTTTGTTCCTAACCATTACCATAGGGAACTACATCAAAAGCTTAGACGATTGTCTCAAGGAAGTAAGAGTGTTGAGGATTACTTTCAAGAGATGGAGTCACCTATGCTCAAGGCCGATGTGATTGAGGATAACGAAGCTACCATGGCTAGGTTCTTGAGTCGGTTAAATCGTGACCTTCAAGATAGGTTGGAACTCCAAACCTATGGCAATATTGAAGAGCTGCTTCACAAAGCCATGTTGGTCGAGCAACAACTCAAGCGGAGGGGCTCTTTTCGGACCCATTTCAACCGAGAGGATAAACCTCAAATCAAACCGAGACCTGAACCAAAACCAGCCACTACGCCTCAAGATGCGAAGGGCAAAGCCGTGGCAAGCTCGTCTCGAAACCGGGATGTCAAGTGCTTTAAATGCCAAGGCCGCGGACACTATGCTAATGAATGCATCAACAAGCGGGTGATGATCCTTTTGGACAACGGGGAGATTGAAACTGAGGATGAACCGCTTGAGGATGATACCGAACCGGATGACATCGAGTTTCCCACTGCCGGCGAGTTATTGGTGACGCGACGTTCTTTAAGCATTCAAGTCAAGGATGCGGCTAAAGAACAACGGGAGAACTTATTTCACACGCGATGTTTGGTTCGAGGTAAAGTTTGCCTCCTTATTATTGATGGTGGGAGCTGCACTAATGTTGCTAGTGAATTGATGGTTAAGAAACTAGGATTGAAAACTAGGGAGCATCCGAAACCATTTAAGCTACAATGGCTTAATGGTGCCGGCGAATTGATTGTGAGTCGCCAAGTGTTGGTGCCTTTAGCCATAGGCAAGTATGAGGATGAGATCTTATGTGATGTGTTACCTATGGAGGCCGGCCATATCTTACTCGGGAGACCGTGGCAATTTGATAGGAGAGTCATACATGATGGGTTCACCAACCGTTATTCTTTCGAGTTTAAGGGCCGAAAGACCACACTTGCTCCCATGCCGCCGCATGAGATACACCTAGATCAACTTCGACTTCGACAACACGAAGGAACTAATATGAGTGAACACACAAGTACCCTTACCCAAAATGAGTGTGAGAGTTTGAGGAAAGCCAAAGCCGAGAGATGTGAGTTTACACCCGTGAGTGAACCCGTGAGGCAGTCCAATTTTGTGGTGAGGTCTAGCGTTGTAAAGAGGGCTTTGTCCTCTAAGCAACCCGTTATACTACTTATGTACAAAGAAACGTTGTTGAGTATCACTAATTCCGTGCCGGATTTGCCGAGCAACATCGTTTCCCTTTTGCAGGATTTTGAAGACGTCTTGCCGGATGAAACTCCCCACGCATTACCGCCCCTTCGGGGTATCGAACACCAAATCGATTTTGTACCGGGAGCTTCACTACCTAACCGACCTGCATACCGAACTAATCCTATGGAGACCAAGGAGCTTCAACGACAAGTGAACGACTTGATGGACAAAGGATACATCCGCGAAAGCATGAGCCCATGCGCGGTACCGGTCCTACTCGTCCCTAAGAAGGATGGGACTTGGAGGATGTGCGTCGATTGTCGAGCCATCGACAATATCACTGTAAAGTATCGCCATCCTATTCCTCGATTAGATGACATGTTAGATGAGCTGCATGGATCCACGATAATTTCTAAAATAGATCTTAAGAGTGGTTATCATCAAATTAGGATGAAAGAAGGTGATGAATGGAAAACAGCTTTTAAAACTAAACATGGCTTATATGAGTGGTTAGTCATGCCCTTTGGATTAACTAATGCACCTAGCACTTTCATGAGATTGATGAATCATGTCCTGCGTAACTACATTGGAATTTTTGTGGTTGTTTACTTCGATGTCATTTTAGTCTATAGTCGAAGCTTAGAAGAGCATGTTGGGCACTTAAAATCTGTTTTGATGGTTCTTCGAAAGGAGAAGCTTTATGCTAACCTTAAGAAGTGCACTTTTTGTACGGATCACCTTGTGTTTTTGGGTTTTGTTATAAGTGCAGATGGTATTAAGGTGGACGAAGAGAAGGTTAAGGCCATCCGCGATTGGCCGACGCCAACTACCATAGGCGAAGTGTGGAGCTTTCATGGACTTGCGGGTTTCTATCGGAGATTCGTGAGGGATTTTAGTACCATAGCCGCACCTCTCACCGAAGTGATCAAGAAGAGTGTTGGGTTTAAGTGGGAGGATGCACAAGAAAAAGCATTCCAAGCTTTGAAGGACAAACTCACCAATGCACCCCTTTTATCTTTACCGAACTTTCTTAAAACCTTTGAAATTGAGTGTGATGCTTCGGGTGTAGGTATTGGAGCTGTTTTGACACAAGAGAAGAGGCCCACAGCCTTCTTTAGTGAGAAGCTTGGAGGAGCTGCCCTAAACTACCCGACCTATGACAAGGAGTTGTATGCGCTAGTTCGAGCCTTGCAAACATGGCAACACTATCTATGGCCCAAGGAGTTCGTCATTCACACCGACCATGAATCCTTGAAGCATTTGAAGGGTCAACAAAAGCTCCACAAACGACATGCTAGGTGGATGGAGTTCATCGAAACCTTCCTTTATGTGATCAAGTATAAGCAAGGTAATGAAATATTGTTGCCGATGCTCTATCAAGAAGGTATGCCTTGATCTCTACTTTGGATGCTAAGCTTTTAGGCTTTGAATACATAAAGGAGCTCTATGAAACTTACTCGGATTTCCAAGATATCTTTAAAGCATGTGCTAAATTCGCTCATGGAAAGTATGTAAGGCACGACGGGTTTCTTTTGTTTGAAAATAGATTATGCGTACCTAACTGTTCGATGCGAGAATTGTTAGTTAGGGAAGCCCATGGCGGAGGATTGATGGGACATTTTGGGATCACTAAGACCTTGAAGGTGATGCAAGAACACTTCTATTGGCCGCAAATGAAAAGGGATGTCGAGCGGATATGTGGAAGATGTGTCACTTGCAAACAAGCCAAAGCAAAGGTACAGTCCCAAGGTTTGTATATGCCCTTACCGATTCCTGAACAACCGTGGGTCGATATATCTATGAATTTTGTGCTTGGATTGCCTAGGACTAGGACTGGAAAGGATTCCATCTTTGTGATTGTGGATAGGTTTTCAAAAATGGCTCATTTCCTTGCATGCCATAAAACTGATGATGCGTCTCATATAGCTGATTTATTCTTCAAAGAAATTGTTCGCTTGCATGGAATGCCTAGGACCATTGTTAGTGATAGAGATGCTAAATTCTTGAGCTACTTTTGGAAAACACTGTGGTCCAAGCTAGGGACTAAACTGCTATTTTCAACTACTTGCCACCTTCAAACTGATGGACAAACCGAAGTAGTGAATAGGACCTTGTCTACTTTGCTACGCACCTTGATTAAGAAGAATTTGAAAACTTGGGAAGAATGCTTGCCACATGTTGAATTTGCGTATAACCGAGCTACACATTCCGCTACCAAGTTTTCACCGTTTGAAATCGTTTATGGATTTAACCCTTTGTCTCCTTTGGATCTAACCGCTTTGCCTATGAGTGAAAGGACTAACTTAGATGGAAAGAAGAAAGCTGAAATTGTCAAACAGATCCATGAAAAGGCCAAGCGCAACATCGAGGAAAGGACGAAGTCGTATGCAAAGCAAGCCAACAAGGGCCGACGTAAGGTGACCTTTGAGGAAGGAGACCTCGTGTGGGTGCACTTGAGGAAGGATAGGTTTCCAGTCGAGAGGAAATCCAAGTTGATGCCTAGAGTGGATGGCCCATTCCGAGTCCTAAAGAATATCAACGACAATGCTTATCAACTAGACCTCGAAGGGAAGTGTAATATTAGTTCAAGTTTTAACATTACTGATTTGCTTCCTTTTGTTGCAGATAATCCGGATTTGAGGACAAATCCTTTTGAAGAGGGAGGGGATGATGTGATCATGGAAGAAATGCGGCCCACACTTGAAGACAGGGGTGAGATAACCGTGCCGAGTGGACCAATGACACGATCAAGGGCTAGGAAGCTTGGACATACAATCACCACACTACTGGACCGCATAGGACCAACTATCATTCCGTCCGGAGACATGGAGCCTAAGAATCTCTTGGTTGCTCGAATGGACTAAGTCAAGAGGGGCTCGTTTGTACTCTTTTTCCCGACCTTTGGTTTTGTCCCACTGTATTTTACAAAGGGGGGGTTTTAATGAGGCAAACGGTCCACAAGACAACCAAGCCCAATAAGAGGAGGAGAATAAAATTCGGCCCATAGGAGAGCTTTCCTTAGGCCCAAATTAGTTTAGGTTTTTACTTCTTTTAGGATAAGTAGCTAGGGTGGCCGAAATTAGAGAATAATCGACCTTTTTACAAACTTGTGTGCTAGCCACATTGTCCTTCTTGTTCATTGAATGAGAAATTGATTGTTGGTGTGTCATATCCGGCAATTGAATCTTGGTGCGTCATATCCAAGGTTCAAGCTTTGGAATCTTCGAGTGCGTCATATCTTGGAGAATCCATTGTGGAGGTATCAAGGGATTGTCGCTGCCTTTGTGTGATCCAATCGATCCATCATTCATCCATCATCTATCCTCGTATATTATAGTCTCGGCAGAATCGTATCCAGGAGGACCGACCTTACCAAAATCGGTCTAGAAGGCGGAATACATATCGGAATTCGACGAGCCAGCCCATTACAGAAAGGGGACTCAATTATATGCGACTTTCGTATTCATCACTCGGATTAATTCGGAGCAGAGCGTCGCGGAAAAAGGAACCCTTTACAGGGTCGGAATTCTGACAGCAATATTATGAGCCTTGGGAGAATCGTATCACCACCTACCCTCGAAAGTGCCGACTCCTGGAAGATCGTATCACCAGTTCAAATTTTCCTTAAAGTACGAGTCGAGGTATTGTTCAGTTCGATTAAGGGAAATAGTATGTTTGTTTTGCCTTAACGACACTGTTTTAACGTAGCCAAATTTCTCTCACACTATCCTATTATTTTAAGACGGCGAAATTGCCTAAAGGAGACCATGTTTTTCGTGGGAATCAATCTATAACGAAATAAATATTTCTTTTAATCTTTTCTAAGGACAATTTCATCATTTTGTAAAGTTGCATGTCAGTATAGGGTTTATGCAGTTTATATCATTTTAGTATTTGATCCGGAAATATTATTATATTATAATATATTCCTCTATAAGTAATAATCCCAAGGCTATTTTTGTTTAAAGTGATACAGGAGACCTAAGAACAGTATCAGTTCAATAATTTGTAAAATATGTTATAATAATTTCAATGGAAAATATTTTAACACTTTCTATTTTAGAAAAATGGTTGCAATCAACAGTAATGTTGACATCTGTGTTGGAGCATTGACTAAGGCTGATGTTCCTATTGCATCATGGAACGCATCCGTCGTTGCGTCGACCGAAGTGGGTGATCATGACTTATCCTACTCAACTATGCATGCAGAAAAACCCGATAAGTTTGACGGGTCCAACTTCAAGAGGTGGTAGGAGGAAATAATGTTTTATCTAACCACTCTGAGTTGCGCACGATTCCTGATGGAAGAACCACCAACTCAAGGCTAATATGATGATCTTGGTTTTTTCTTAGCTATAGAAGCATGGAATCATTCAGACTATTTGTGTAGACATTATGTAATGAATAGTTTATATGATTCATTGTATGATGTATGTAGCAAAATTAAGTGTGCTAAGGAGCTGAGACATGCCTTGGAACTAAACTATGAGTCTGAGGATGTGGATAAGAAGAAATTCTTGCTAGTGAATTGTGAGTCACCAGTGTTGACTGAAAGATGATCGATAACAAAGCATGTATGAAGCCGGTAATATATGTAGAACTCCTCCTCAAGAGTATCCATGCCGAGAAGTTGGAACTCACCGAGGCATTTCCGGTAAAGTTACCCTTAACGTGGAATATGTTCAAGGGCTTTCCGAAACACAAGGGAAAGGAGATTACCATTGTTGAGTTATTCGAGAGAATCAACGTGCACGAACAATACATGAGTATTGCACAGGGAGTTCCAATCGTCCCCATGAACACAATGTTCTCCGCCAAGGCAATTGTAGTGGAGCATGGGCCGACCTCAACCAGACATGACGTCAAAGGCAAACAAAAGAAGCAAAAATGATTGATTCGGGTTCTAATGGTAGTGTCTAGAAGAAGTAGGTATCCCAACCACAAGGATTGATTGGTTCTTGTTAAAATTGTAGTAAGATTGGCCATAAATCTAATGCTTGTAGGTTTCCTAAGCAAAAGGATACCAACATGATGCAGGGAATCACCGAAGACCTTGATGACATTGACTTGACAACAATTGTGTCTGAGGTAAGCATCACTGATTCCATACAGATGTTCGAGCTTCAATCCAAACTTTGGTGATTTTTAAGTCTCCAGTTCAAATTTTCATTAAAGTACGAGTCGAGGTATTGTTCTGTTCGATTAAGGGAAATCGTGTGTTTGTTTTGCCTTAACGACACTGTTTTAACGTAGCCAAATTTCTCTCACACTATCCTATTATTTTAAGACGGCGAAATTCCCTAAAGGAGACCATGTTTTTCGTGGGACTCAATCTATAACGAAAACAATATTTCTTTTAATCTTTTCTAAGGACAATTTCATCATTTTGTAAAGTTGCATGTCAGTATAGGGTTTATGCAGTTTATATCATTTTAGTATTTGATCCGGAAATATTATTATATTATAATATATTCCTCTATAAGTAATAATCCCAAGGCTATTTTTGTTTAAAGTGATACAGGAGACCTAAGAACAGTATCAGTTCAATAATTTGTAAAATATGTTATAATAATTTCAAAGGAAAATATTTTAACACTTTCTATTTTAGAAAAATGGTTGCAATCAACAGTAATGTTGACATTTGTGTTGGAGCATTGACTAAGGCTGATGTTCCTATTGCATCATGGAACGCATCCGTCGTTGCGTCGACAGAAGTGGGTGATCATGACTTATCCTACTGAACTATGCATGCAGAAAAACCCGATAAGTTTGACGGGTCCAACTTCAAGAGGTGGTAGGAGGAAATGATGTTTTATCTAACCACTCTGAGTTGCGCACGATTCCTGATGGAAGAACCACCAACTCAAGGCTAATATGATGATCTTGGTTTTTTCTTAGCTATAGAAGCATGGAATCATTCAGACTATTTGTGTAGACATTATGTAATGAATAGTTTATATGATTCATTGTATGATGTATGTAGCAAAATTAAGTCTGCTAAGGAGCTGAGACATGCCTTGGAACTAAACTATGAGTCTGAGGATGTGGATAAGAAGAAATTCCTGCTAGTGAATTGTGAGTCACCAGTGTTGACTGAAAGATGATCGATAACAAAGCATGTATGAAGCCGGTAATATATGTAGAACTCCTCCTCAAGAGTATCCATGCCGAGAAGTTGGAACTCACCGAGGCATTTCCGGTAAAGTTACCGTTAACGTGGAATATGTTCAAGGGCTTTCCGAAACACAAGGGAAAGGAGATTACCATTGTTGAGTTATTCGAGAGAATCAACGTGCACGAACAATACATGAGTATTGCACAGGGAGTTCCAATCGTCCCCATGAACACAATGTTCTCCGCCAAGGCAATTGTAGTGGAGCATGGGCCGACCTCAACCAGACATGACGTCAAAGGCAAACAAAAGAAGCAAAAATGATTGATTCGGGTTCTAACGGTAGTGTCTAGAAGAAGTAGGTATCCCAACCACAAGGATTGATTGGTTCTTGTTAAAATTGTGGTAAGATTGGCCATAAATCTAATGCTTGTAGGTTTCCTAAGCAAAAGGATACCAACATGATGCAGGGAATCACCGAAGACCTTGATGACATTGACTTGACAACAATTGTGTCTGAGGTAAGCATCACTGATTCCATACAGATGTTCGAGCTTCTATCCAAACTTTGGTGATTTTTAAGTCTCCAGTTCAAATTTTCATTAAAGTACGAGTCGAGGTATTGTTCTGTTCGATTAAGGGAAATAGTGTGTTTGTTTTGCCTTAACGACACTGTTTTAACGTAGCCAAATTTCTCTCACACTATCCTATTATTTTAAGACGGCGAAATTCCCTAAAGGAGACCATGTTTTTCGTGGGACTCAATCTATAACGAAAACAATATTTCTTTTAATCTTTTCTAAGGACAATTTCATCATTTTGTAAAGTTGCATGTCAGTATAGGGTTTATGCAGTTTATATCATTTGAGTATTTGATCCGGAAATATTATTATATTATAATATATTCCTCTATTAGTAATAATCCCAAGGCTATTTTTGTTTAAAGTGATACAGGAGACCTAAGAACAGTATCAGTTCAATAATTTGTAAAATATGTTATAATAATTTCAATGGAAAATATTTTAACACTTTCTATTTTAGAAAAATGGTTGCAATCAACAGTAATGTTGACATCTGTGTTGGAGCATTGACTAAGGCTGATGTTCCTATTGCATCATGGAACGCATCCGTCGTTGCGTCGACCGAAGTGGGTGATCATGACTTATCCTACTGAACTATGAATGCAGAAAACCCCGATAAGTTTGACGGGTCCAACTTCAAGAGGTGGTAGGAGGAAATGATGTTTTATCTAACAACTCTGAGTTTCGCACGATTCCTGATGGAAGAACCACCAACTCAAGGCTAATATGATGATCTTGGTTTTTTCTTAGCTATAGAAGCATGGAATCATTCAGACTATTTGTGTAGACATTATGTAATGAATAGTTTATATGATTCATTGTATGATGTATGTAGCAAAACTAAGTCTGCTAAGGAGATGAGACATGCCTTGGAACAAAACTATGAGTCTGAGGATGTGGATAAGAAGAAATTCCTGCTAGTGAATTGTGAGTCACCTGTGTTGACTGAAAGATGATCGATAACAAAGCATGTATGAAGCCGGTAATATATGTAGAACTCCTCCTCAAGAGTATCCATGCCGAAAAGTTGGAACTCACCGAGGCATTTCCGGTAAAGTTACCCTTAACGTGGAATATGTTCAAGGGCTTCCCGAAACACAAGGGAAAGGAGATTACCATTGTTGAGTTTATCGAGAGAATCAACGTGCACGAACAATACATGAGTATTGCACAGGGAGTTCCAATCGTCCCCATGAACACAATGTTCTCCGCCAAGGCAATTGTAGTGGAGCATGGGCCGACCTCAACCAGACATGACGTCAAAGGCAAACAAAAGAAGCAAAAATGATTGATTCAGGGTCCTAAGGGTAGTGTCTAGAAGAAGTAGGAATCCCAACCACAAGGATTGATTGGTTCTTGTTAAAATTGTTGTAAGATTGGCCATAAATCTAATGCTTGTAGGTTTCCTAAGCAAAAGGATACCAGCATGATGCAGGGAATCACCGAAGACCTTGATGACATTGACTTGACAACAATTGTATCTGAGGTAAGCATCACTGATTCCATACAGATCTTCGAGCTTCTATCCAAACTTTGGTGATTTCTAAGTCTCCAGTTCAAATTTTCATTAAAGTACGAGTCGAGGTATTGTTCTGTTCGATTAAGGGAAATAGTGTGTTTGTTTTGCCTTAACGACACTGTTTTAACGTAGCCAAATTTCTCTCACACTATCCTATTATTTTAAGACGGCGAAATTCCCTAAAGGAGACCATGTTTTTCGTGGGACTCAATCTATAACGAAAAAAATATTTCTTTTAATCTTTTTTAAGGACAATTTCATCATTTTGTAAAGTTGCATGTCAGTATAGGGTTTATGCAGTTTATATCATTTTAGTATTTGATCCGGAAATATTATTATATTATAATATATTCCTCTATTAGTAATAATCCCAAGGCTATTTTTGTTTAAAGTGATACAGGAGACCTAAGAACAGTATCAGTTCAATAATTTGTAAAATATGTTATAATAATTTCAATGGAAAATATTTTAACACTTTCTATTTTAGAAAAATGGTTGCAATCAACAGTAATGTTGACATCTGTGTTGGAGCATTGACTAAGACTGATGTTCCTATTGCATCATGGAACGCATCCGTCGTTGCGTCGACCGAAGTGGGTGATCATGACTTATCCTACTGAACTATGCATGCAGAAAAACCCGATAAGTTTGACGGGTCCAACTTCAAGATGTGGTAGGAGGAAATGATGTTTTATATGACCACTCTGTGTTGCGCACGATTCCTGATGGAAGATCCACCAACTCAAGGCTAATATGACGATCATGGTTTTTTCTTAGCTATAGAAGCATGGAATCATTCAGACTATTTGTTTAGACATTATGTAATGAATAGTTTATATGAATCATTGTATGATGTATGTAGCAAAATTAAGTCTGCTAAGGAGCTGGGCATGCCTTGGAACAAAACTATGAGTCTGAGGATGTGGATAAGAAGAAATTCCTGCTAGTGAATTGTGAGTCACCTGTGTTGACTGAAAGATGATCGATAACAAAGCATGTATGAAGCCGGTAATATATGTAGAACTCCTCCTCAAGAGTATCCATGCCGAGAAGTTGGAACTCACCGAGGCATTTCCGGTAAAGTTACCCTTAACGTGGAATATGTTCAAGGGCTTCCCGAAACACAAGGGAAAGGAGATTACCATTGTTGAGTTTATCGAGAGAATCAACGTGCACGAACAATACATGAGTATTGCACAGGGAGTTCCAATCGTCCCCATGAACACAATGTTCTCCGCCAAGGCAATTGTAGTGGAGCATGGGCCGACCTCAACCAGACATGACGTCAAAGGCAAACAAAAGAAGCAAAAATGATTGATTCAGGGTCCTAAGGGTAGTGTCTAGAAGAAGTAGGAATCCCAACCACAAGGATTGATTGGTTCTTGTTAAAATTGTGGTAAGATTGGCCATAAATCTAATGCTTGTAGGTTTCCTAAGCAAAAGGATACCAGCATGATGCAGGGAATCACCGAAGACCTTGATGACATTGACTTGACAACAATTGTATCTGAGGTAAGCATCACTGATTCCATACAGATCTTCGAGCTTCTATCCAAACTTTGGTGATTTCTAAGTCTCCAGTTCAAATTTTCATTAAAGTACGAGTCGAGGTATTGTTCTGTTCGATTAAGGGAAATAGTGTGTTTGTTTTGCCTTAACGACACTGTTTTAACGTAGCCAAATTTCTCTCACACTATCCTATTATTTTAAGACGGCGAAATTCCCTAAAGGAGACCATGTTTTTCGTGGGACTCAATCTATAACGAAAAAAATATTTCTTTTAATCTTTTTTAAGGACAATTTCATCATTTTGTAAAGTTGCATGTCAGTATAGGGTTTATGCAGTTTATATCATTTTAGTATTTGATCCGGAAATATTATTATATTATAATATATTCCTCTATTAGTAATAATCCCAAGGCTATTTTTGTTTAAAGTGATACAGGAGACCTAAGAACAGTATCAGTTCAATAATTTGTAAAATATGTTATAATAATTTCAATGGAAAATATTTTAACACTTTATATTTTAGAAAAATGGTTGCAATCAACAGTAATGTTGACATCTGTGTTGGAGCATTGACTAAGACTGATGTTCCTATTGCATCATGGAACGCATCCGTCGTTGCGTCGACCGAAGTGGGTGATCATGACTTATCCTACTGAACTATGCATGCAGAAAAACCCGATAAGTTTGACGGGTCCAACTTCAAGATGTGGTAGGAGGAAATGATGTTTTATATGACCACTCTGTGTTGCGCACGATTCCTGATGGAAGATCCACCAACTCAAGGCTAATATGACGATCATGGTTTTTTCTTAGCTATAGAAGCATGGAATCATTCAGACTATTTGTTTAGACATTATGTAATGAATAGTTTATATGATTCATTGTATGATGTATGTAGCAAAATTAAGTCTGCTAAGGAGCTGAGGCATGCCTTGGAACAAAACTATGAGTCTGAGGATGTGGATAAGAAGAAATTCCTGCTAGTGAATTGTGAGTCACCTGTGTTGACTTAAAGATGATCGATAACAAAACATGTATGAAACCGGTAATAGATGTAGACCTCCTCCTCTAGAGTATCCACGCCGAGAAGTTGGAGCTCACCGAGGCATTTCCGGTAAAGTTACCCTTAACGTGCAATATGTTCAAGGGCTTTCCGAAACACAAGGGAAAGGAGATTACCATTGTTGAGTTTATCGAGAGAATCAACGTGCACGAACAATACATGAGTATTGCACAGGGAGTTCCAATCGTCCCCATGAACACAATGTTCTCCGCCAAGGCAATTGTAGTGGAGCATGGGCCGACCTCAACCAGACATGACGTCAAAGGCAAACAAAAGAAGCAAAAATGATTGATTCAGGGTCCTAAGGGTAGTGTCTAGAAGAAGTAGGAATCCCAACCACAAGGATTGATTGGTTCTTGTTAAAATTGTGGTAAGATTGGCCATAAATCTAATGCTTGTAGGTTTCCTAAGCAAAAGGATACCAGCATGATGCAGGGAATCACCGAAGACCTTGATGACATTGACTTGACAACAATTGTATCTGAGGTAAGCATCACTGATTCCATACAGATCTTCGAGCTTCTATCCAAACTTTGGTGATATCTAAGTCTCCAGTTCAAATTTTCATTAAAGTACGAGTCGAGGTATTGTTCTGTTCGATTAAGGGAAATAGTGTGTTTGTTTTGCCTTAACGACACTGTTTTAACGTAGCCAAATTTCTCTCACACTATCCTATTATTTTAAGACGGCGAAATTCCCTAAAGGAGACCATGTTTTTCGTGGGACTCAATCTATAACGAAAAAAATATTTCTTTTAATCTTTTTTAAGGACAATTTCATCATTTTGTAAAGTTGCATGTCAGTATAGGGTTTATGCAGTTTATATCATTTTAGTATTTGATCCGGAAATATTATTATATTATAATATATTCCTCTATTAGTAATAATCCCAAGGCTATTTTTGTTTAAAGTGATACAGGAGACCTAAGAACAGTATCAGTTCAATAATTTGTAAAATATGTTATAATAATTTCAATGGAAAATATTTTAACACTTTATATTTTAGAAAAATGGTTGCAATCAACAGTAATGTTGACATCTGTGTTGGAGCATTGACTAAGACTGATGTTCCTATTGCATCATGGAACGCATCCGTCGTTGCGTCGACCGAAGTGGGTGATCATGACTTATCCTACTGAACTATGCATGCAGAAAAACCCGATAAGTTTGACGGGTCCAACTTCAAGATGTGGTAGGAGGAAATGATGTTTTATATGACCACTCTGTGTTGCGCACGATTCCTGATGGAAGATCCACCAACTCAAGGCTAATATGACGATCATGGTTTTTTCTTAGCTATAGAAGCATGGAATCATTCAGACTATTTGTTTAGACATTATGTAATGAATAGTTTATATGATTCATTGTATGATGTATGTAGCAAAATTAAGTCTGCTAAGGAGCTGAGGCATGCCTTGGAACAAAACTATGAGTCTGAGGATGTGGATAAGAAGAAATTCCTGCTAGTGAATTGTGAGTCACCTGTGTTGACTTAAAGATGATCGATAACAAAACATGTATGAAACCGGTAATAGATGTAGACCTCCTCCTCTAGAGTATCCACGCCGAGAAGTTGGAGCTCACCGAGGCATTTCCGGTAAAGTTACCCTTAACGTGCAATATGTTCAAGGGCTTTCCGAAACACAAGGGAAAGGAGATTACCATTGTTGAGTTTATCGAGAGAATCAACGTGCACGAACAATACATGAGTATTGCACAGGGAGTTCCAATCGTCCCCATGAACACAATGTTCTCCGCCAAGGCAATTGTAGTGGAGCATGGGCCGACCTCAACCAGACATGACGTCAAAGGCAAACAAAAGAAGCAAAAATGATTGATTCAGGGTCCTAAGGGTAGTGTCTAGAAGAAGTAGGAATCCCAACCACAAGGATTGATTGGTTCTTGTTAAAATTGTGGTAAGATTGGCCATAAATCTAATGCTTGTAGGTTTCCTAAGCAAAAGGATACCAGCATGATGCAGGGAATCACCGAAGACCTTGATGACATTGACTTGACAACAATTGTATCTGAGGTAAGCATCACTGATTCCATACAGATCTTCGAGCTTCTATCCAAACTTTGGTGATATCTAAGTCTCCAGTTCAAATTTTCATTAAAGTACGAGTCGAGGTATTGTTCTGTTCGATTAAGGGAAATAGTGTGTTTGTTTTGCCTTAACGACACTGTTTTAACGTAGCCAAATTTCTCTCACACTATCCTATTATTTTAAGACGGCGAAATTCCCTAAAGGAGACCATGTTTTTCGTGGGACTCAATCTATAACGAAAAAAATATTTCTTTTAATCTTTTTTAAGGACAATTTCATCATTTTGTAAAGTTGCATGTCAGTATAGGGTTTATGCAGTTTATATCATTTTAGTATTTGATCCGGAAATATTATTATATTATAATATATTCCTCTATTAGTAATAATCCCAAGGCTATTTTTGTTTAAAGTGATACAGGAGACCTAAGAACAGTATCAGTTCAATAATTTGTAAAATATGTTATAATAATTTCAATGGAAAATATTTTAACACTTTATATTTTAGAAAAATGGTTGCAATCAACAGTAATGTTGACATCTGTGTTGGAGCATTGACTAAGACTGATGTTCCTATTGCATCATGGAACGCATCCGTCGTTGCGTCGACCGAAGTGGGTGATCATGACTTATCCTACTGAACTATGCATGCAGAAAAACCCGATAAGTTTGACGGGTCCAACTTCAAGATGTGGTAGGAGGAAATGATGTTTTATATGACCACTCTGTGTTGCGCACGATTCCTGATGGAAGATCCACCAACTCAAGGCTAATATGACGATCATGGTTTTTTCTTAGCTATAGAAGCATGGAATCATTCAGACTATTTGTTTAGACATTATGTAATGAATAGTTTATATGATTCATTGTATGATGTATGTAGCAAAATTAAGTCTGCTAAGGAGCTGAGGCATGCCTTGGAACAAAACTATGAGTCTGAGGATGTGGATAAGAAGAAATTCCTGCTAGTGAATTGTGAGTCACCTGTGTTGACTTAAAGATGATCGATAACAAAACATGTATGAAACCGGTAATAGATGTAGACCTCCTCCTCTAGAGTATCCACGCCGAGAAGTTGGAGCTCACCGAGGCATTTCCGGTAAAGTTACCCTTAACGTGCAATATGTTCAAGGGCTTTCCGAAACACAAGGGAAAGGAGATTACCATTGTTGAGTTAATCGAGAGAATCAACGTGCACAAACAATACATGAGTATTGCACAGGGAGTTCCAATCGTCCCCATGAACACAATGTTCTCCGCCAAGGCAATTGTAGTGGAGCATGGGCCGACCTCAACCAGACATGACGTCAAAGGCAAACAAAAGAAGCAAAAATGATTGATTCAGGGTCCTAAGGGTAGTGTCTAGAAGAAGTAGGAATCCCAACCACAAGGATTGATTGGTTCTTGTTAAAATTGTGGTAAGATTGGCCATAAATCTAATGCTTGTAGGTTTCCTAAGCAAAAGGATACCAACATGATGCAGGGAATCACCGAAGACCTTGATGACATTGACTTGACAACAATTGTGTCTGAGGTAAGCATCACTGATTCCATACAGATCTTCGAGCTTCTATCCAAACTTTGGTGATTTCTAAGTCCCCAGTTCAAATTTTCATTAAAGTACGAGTCGAGGTATTGTTCTGTTCGATTAAGGGAAATAGTGTGTTTGTTTTGCCTTAACGACACTGTTTTAACGTAGCCAAATTTCTCTCACACTATCCTATTATTTTAAGACGGCGAAATTCCCTAAAGGAGACCATGTTTTTCGTGGGACTCAATCTATAACGAAAACAATATTTCTTTTAATCTTTTCTAAGGACAATTTCATCATTTTGTAAAGTTGCATGTCAGTATAGGGTTTATGCAGTTTATATCATTTGAGTATTTGATCCGGAAATATTATTATATTATAATATATTCCTCTATTAGTAATAATCCCAAGGCTATTTTTGTTTAAAGTGATACAGGAGACCTAAGAACAGTATCAGTTCAATAATTTGTAAAATATGTTATAATAATTTCAATGGAAAATATTTTAACACTTTCTATTTTAGAAAAATGGTTGCAATCAACAGTAATGTTGACATCTGTGTTGGAGCATTGACTAAGGCTGATGTTCCTATTGCATCATGGAACGCATCCGTCGTTGCGTCGACCGAAGTGGGTGATCATGACTTATCCTACTGAACTATGCATGCAGAAAACCCCGATAAGTTTGACGGGTCCAACTTCAAGAGGTGGTAGGCGGAAATGATGTTTTATCTAACAACTCTGAGTTTCGCACGATTCCTGATGGAAGAACCACCAACTCAAGGCTAATATGATGATCTTGGTTTTTTCTTAGCTATAGAAGCATGGAATCATTCAGACTATTTGTGTAGACATTATGTAATGAATAGTTTATATGATTCATTGTATGATGTATGTAGCAAAATTAAGTCTGCTAAGGAGCTGAGACATGCCTTGGAACAAAACTATGAGTCTGAGGATGTGGATAAGAAGAAATTCCTGCTAGTGAATTGTGAGTCACCTGTGTTGACTGAAAGATGATCGATAACAAAGCATGTATGGAGCCGGTAATATATGTAGAACTCTTCCTCAAGAGTATCCATGCCGAGAAGTTGGAACTCACCGAGGCATTTCCGGTAAAGTTACCCTTAACGTGGAATATGTTCAAGGGCTTCCCGAAACACAAGGGAAAGGAGATTACCATTGTTGAGTTTATCGAGAGAATCAACGTGCACGAACAATACATGAGTATTGCACAGGGAGTTCCAATCGTCCCCATGAACACAATGTTCTCCGCCAAGGCAATTGTAGTGGAGCATGGGCCGACCTCAACCAGACATGACGTCAAAGGCAAACAAAAGAAGCAAAAATGATTGATTCAGGGTCCTAAGGGTAGTGTCTAGAAGAAGTAGGAATCCCAACCACAAGGATTGATTGGTTCTTGTTAAAATTGTGGTAAGATTGGCCATAAATCTAATGCTTGTAGGTTTCCTAAGCAAAAGGATACCAGCATGATGCAGGGAATCACCGAAGACCTTGATGACATTGACTTGACAACAATTGTATCTGAGGTAAGCATCACTGATTCCATACAGATCTTCGAGCTTCTATCCAAACTTTGGTGATTTCTAAGTCTCCAGTTCAAATTTTCATTAAAGTACGAGTCGAGGTATTGTTCTGTTCGATTAAGGGAAATAGTGTGTTTGTTTTGCCTTAACGACACTGTTTTAACGTAGCCAAATTTCTCTCACACTATCCTATTATTTTAAGACGGCGAAATTCCCTAAAGGAGACCATGTTTTTCGTGGGACTCAATCTATAACGAAAAAAATATTTCTTTTAATCTTTTCTAAGGACAATTTCATCATTTTGTAAAGTTGCATGTCAGTATAGGGTTTATGCAGTTTATATCATTTTAGTATTTGATCCGGAAATATTATTATAATATAATATATTCCTCTATTAGTAATAATCCCAAGGCTATTTTTGTTTAAAGTGATACAGGAGACCTAAGAACAGTATCAGTTCAATAATTTGTAAAATATGTTATAATAATTTCAATGGAAAATATGTTAACACTTTCTATTTTAGAAAAATGGTTGCAATCAACAGTAATGTTGACATCTGTGTTGGAGCATTGACTAAGACTGATGTTCCTATTGCATCATGGAACGCATCCGTCGTTGCGTCGACCGAAGTGGGTGATCATGACTTATCCTACTGAACTATGCATGCAGAAAAACCCGATAAGTTTGACGGGTCCAACTTCAAGATGTGGTAGGAGGAAATGATGTTTTATATGACCACTCTGTGTTGCGCACGATTCCTGATGGAAGATCCACCAACTCAAGGCTAATATGACGATCATGGTTTTTTCTTAGCTATAGAAGCATGGAATCATTCAGACTATTTGTTTAGACATTATGTAATGAATAGTTTATATGAATCATTGTATGATGTATGTAGCAAAATTAAGTCTGCTAAGGAGCTGAGGCATGCCTTGGAACAAAACTATGAGTCTGAGGATGTGGATAAGAAGAAATTCCTGCTAGTGAATTGTGAGTCACCTGTGTTGACTTAAAGATGATCGATAACAAAACATGTATGAAACCGGTAATAGATGTAGACCTCCTCCTCTAGAGTATCCACGCCGAGAAGTTGGAGCTCACCGAGGCATTTCCGGTAAAGTTACCCTTAACGTGCAATATGTTCAAGGGCTTTCCGAAACACAAGGGAAAGGAGATTACCATTGTTGAGTTAATCGAGAGAATCAACGTGCACAAACAATACATGAGTATTGCACAGGGAGTTCCAATCGTCCCCATGAACACAATGTTCTCCGCCAAGGCAATTGTAGTGGAGCATGGGCCGACCTCAACCAGACATGACGTCAAAGGCAAACAAAAGAAGCAAAAATGATTGATTCAGGGTCCTAAGGGTAGTGTCTAGAAGAAGTAGGAATCCCAACCACAAGGATTGATTGGTTCTTGTTAAAATTGTGGTAAGATTGGCCATAAATCTAATGCTTGTAGGTTTCCTAAGCAAAAGGATACCAACATGATGCAGGGAATCACCGACGACCTTGATGACATTGACTTGACAACAATTGTGTCTGAGGTAAGCATCACTGATTCCATAAAGATGTTCAAGCTTCTATCCAAACTTTGGTGATTTCTAAGTCTCCAGTTCAAATTTTCATTAAAGTACGAGTCGAGGTATTGTTCTGTTCGATTAAGGGAAATAGTGTGTTTGTTTTGCCTTAACAACACTGTTTTAACGTAGCCAAATTTCTCTCACACTATCCTATTATTTTAAGACGGCGAAATTCCCTAAAGGAGACCATGTTTTTCGTGGGACTCAATCTATAACGAAAAAAATATTTCTTTTAATCTTTTCTAAGGACAATTTCATCATTTTGTAAAGTTGCATGTCAGTATAGGGTTTATGCAGTTTATATCATTTGAGTATTTGATCCGGAAATATTATTATATTATAATATATTCCTCTATTAGTAATAATCCCAAGGCTATTTTTGTTTAAAGTGATACAGGAGACCTAAGAACAGTATCAGTTCAATAATTTGTAAAATATGTTATAATAATTTCAATGGAAAATATTTTAACACTTTCTATTTTAGAAAAATGGTTGCAATCAACAGTAATGTTGACATCTGTGTTGGAGCATTGACTAAGGCTGATGTTCCTATTGCATCATGGAACGCATCCGTCGTTGCGTCGACCGAAGTGGGTGATCATGACTTATCCTACTGAACTATGCATGCAGAAAACCCCGATAAGTTTGACGGGTCCAACTTCAAGAGGTGGTAGGCGGAAATGATGTTTTATCTAACAACTCTGAGTTTCGCACGATTCCTGATGGAAGAACCACCAGCTCAAGGCTAATATGATGATCTTGGTTTTTTCTTAGCTATAGAAGCATGGAATCATTCAGACTATTTGTGTAGACATTATGTAATGAATAGTTTATATGATTCATTGTATGATGTATGTAGCAAAATTAAGTCTGCTAAGGAGCTGAGACATGCCTTGGAACAAAACTATGAGTCTGAGGATGTGGATAAGAAGAAATTCCTGCTAGTGAATTGTGAGTCACCTGCGTTGACTGAAAGATGATCGATAACAAAGCATGTATGGAGCCGGTAATATATGTAGAACTCTTCCTCAAGAGTATCCATGCCGAGAAGTTGGAACTCACCGAGGCATTTCCGGTAAAGTTACCCTTAACGTGGAATATGTTCAAGGGCTTCCCGAAACACAAGGGAAAGGAGATTACCATTGTTGAGTTTATCGAGAGAATCAACGTGCACGAACAATACATGAGTATTGCACAGGGAGTTCCAATCGTCCCCATGAACACAATGTTCTCCGCCAAGGCAATTGTAGTGGAGCATGGGCCGACCTCAACCAGACATGACGTCAAAGGCAAACAAAAGAAGCAAAAATGATTGATTCAGGGTCCTAAGGGTAGTGTCTAGAAGAAGTAGGAATCCCAACCACAAGGATTGATTGGTTCTTGTTAAAATTGTGGTAAGATTGGCCATAAATCTAATGCTTGTAGGTTTCCTAAGCAAAAGGATACCAGCATGATGCAGGGAATCACCGAAGACCTTGATGACATTGACTTGACAACAATTGTATCTGAGGTAAGCATCACTGATTCCATACAGATCTTCGAGCTTCTATCCAAACTTTGGTGATTTCTAAGTCTCCAGTTCAAATTTTCATTAAAGTACGAGTCGAGGTATTGTTCTGTTCGATTAAGGGAAATAGTGTGTTTGTTTTGCCTTAACGACACTGTTTTAACGTAGCCAAATTTCTCTCACACTATCCTATTATTTTAAGACGGCGAAATTCCCTAAAGGAGACCATGTTTTTCGTGGGACTCAATCTATAACGAAAAAAATATTTCTTTTAATCTTTTCTAAGGACAATTTCATCATTTTGTAAAGTTGCATGTCAGTATAGGGTTTATGCAGTTTATATCATTTTAGTATTTGATCCGGAAATATTATTATATTATAATATATTCCTCTATTAGTAATAATCCCAAGGCTATTTTTGTTTAAAGTGATACAGGAGACCTAAGAACAGTATCAGTTCAATAATTTGTAAAATATGTTATAATAATTTCAATGGAAAATATTTTAACACTTTCTATTTTAGAAAAATGGTTGCAATCAACAGTAATGTTGACATCTGTGTTGGAGCATTGACTAAGACTGATGTTCCTATTGCATCATGGAACGCATCCGTCGTTGCGTCGACCGAAGTGGGTGATCATGACTTATCCTACTGAACTATGCATGCAGAAAAACCCGATAAGTTTGACGGGTCCAACTTCAAGATGTGGTAGGAGGAAATGATGTTTTATATGACCACTCTGTGTTGCGCACGATTCCTGATGGAAGATCCACCAACTCAAGGCTAATATGACGATCATGGTTTTTTCTTAGCTATAGAAGCATGGAATCATTCAGACTATTTGTTTAGACATTATGTAATGAATAGTTTATATGATTCATTGTATGATGTATGTAGCAAAATTAAGTCTGCTAAGGAGCTGAGGCATGCCTTGGAACAAAACTATGAGTCTGAGGATGTGGATAAGAAGAAATTCCTGCTAGTGAATTGTGAGTCACCTGTGTTGACTTAAAGATGATCGATAACAAAACATGTATGAAACCGGTAATAGATGTAGACCTCCTCCTCTAGAGTATCCACGCCGAGAAGTTGGAGCTCACCGAGGCATTTCCGGTAAAGTTACCCTTAACGTGCAATATGTTCAAGGGCTTTCCGAAACACAAGGGAAAGGAGATTACCATTGTTGAGTTAATCGAGAGAATCAACGTGCACAAACAATACATGAGTATTGCACAGGGAGTTCCAATCGTCCCCATGAACACAATGTTCTCCGCCAAGGCAATTGTAGTGGAGCATGGGCCGACCTCAACCAGACATGACGTCAAAGGCAAACAAAAGAAGCAAAAATGATTGATTCAGGGTCCTAAGGGTAGTGTCTAGAAGAAGTAGGAATCCCAACCACAAGGATTGATTGGTTCTTGTTAAAATTGTGGTAAGATTGGCCATAAATCTAATGCTTGTAGGTTTCCTAAGCAAAAGGATACCAACATGATGCAGGGAATCACCGAAGACCTTGATGACATTGACTTGCCAACAATTGTGTCTGAGGTAAGCATCACTGATTCCATACAGATCTTCGAGCTTCTATCCAAACTTTGGTGATTTCTAAGTCTCCAGTTCAAATTTTCATTAAAGTACGAGTCGAGGTATTGTTCTGTTCGATTAAGGGAAATAGTGTGTTTGTTTTGCCTTAACGACACTGTTTTAACGTAGCCAAATTTCTCTCACACTATCCTATTATTTTAAGACGGCGAAATTCCCTAAAGGAGACCATGTTTTTCGTGGGACTCAATCTATAACGAAAAAAATATTTCTTTTAATCTTTTCTAAGGACAATTTCATCATTTTGTAAAGTTGCATGTCAGTATAGGGTTTATGCAGTTTATATCATTTTAGTATTTGATCCGGAAATATTATTATAATATAATATATTCCTCTATTAGTAATAATCCCAAGGCTATTTTTGTTTAAAGTGATACAGGAGACCTAAGAACAGTATCAGTTCAATAATTTGTAAAATATGTTATAATAATTTCAATGGAAAATATGTTAACACTTTCTATTTTAGAAAAATGGTTGCAATCAACAGTAATGTTGACATCTGTGTTGGAGCATTGACTAAGACTGATGTTCCTATTGCATCATGGTACGCATCCGTCGTTGCGTCGACCGAAGTGGGTGATCATGACTTATCCTACTGAACTATGCATGCAGAAAAACCCGATAAGTTTGACGGGTCCAACTTCAAGATGTGGTAGGAGGAAATGATGTTTTATATGACCACTCTGTGTTGCGCACGATTCCTGATGGAAGATCCACCAACTCAAGGCTAATATGACGATCATGGTTTTTTCTTAGCTATAGAAGCATGGAATCATTCAGACTATTTGTTTAGACATTATGTAATGAATAGTTTATATGAATCATTGTATGATGTATGTAGCAAAATTAAGTCTGCTAAGGAGCTGAGGCATGCCTTGGAACAAAACTATGAGTCTGAGGATGTGGATAAGAAGAAATTCCTGCTAGTGAATTGTGAGTCACCTGTGTTGACTTAAAGATGATCGATAACAAAACATGTATGAAACCGGTAATAGATGTAGACCTCCTCCTCTAGAGTATCCACGCCGAGAAGTTGGAGCTCACCGAGGCATTTCCGGTAAAGTTACCCTTAACGTGCAATATGTTCAAGGGCTTTCCGAAACACAAGGGAAAGGAGATTACCATTGTTGAGTTAATCGAGAGAATCAACGTGCACAAACAATACATGAGTATTGCACAGGGAGTTCCAATCGTCCCCATGAACACAATGTTCTCCGCCAAGGCAATTGTAGTGGAGCATGGGCCGACCTCAACCAGACATGACGTCAAAGGCAAACAAAAGAAGCAAAAATGATTGATTCAGGGTCCTAAGGGTAGTGTCTAGAAGAAGTAGGAATCCCAACCACAAGGATTGATTGGTTCTTGTTAAAATTGTGGTAAGATTGGCCATAAATCTAATGCTTGTAGGTTTCCTAAGCAAAAGGATACCAACATGATGCAGGGAATCACCGACGACCTTGATGACATTGACTTGACAACAATTGTGTCTGAGGTAAGCATCACTGATTCCATAAAGATGTTCAAGCTTCTATCCAAACTTTGGTGATTTCTAAGTCTCCAGTTCAAATTTTCATTAAAGTACGAGTCGAGGTATTGTTCTGTTCGATTAAGGGAAATAGTGTGTTTGTTTTGCCTTAACAACACTGTTTTAACGTAGCCAAATTTCTCTCACACTATCCTATTATTTTAAGACGGCGAAATTCCCTAAAGGAGACCATGTTTTTCGTGGGACTCAATCTATAACGAAAAAAATATTTCTTTTAATCTTTTCTAAGGACAATTTCATCATTTTGTAAAGTTGCATGTCAGTATAGGGTTTATGCAGTTTATATCATTTGAGTATTTGATCCGGAAATATTATTATATTATAATATATTCCTCTATTAGTAATAATCCCAAGGCTATTTTTGTTTAAAGTGATACAGGAGACCTAAGAACAGTATCAGTTCAATAATTTGTAAAATATGTTATAATAATTTCAATGGAAAATATTTTAACACTTTCTATTTTAGAAAAATGGTTGCAATCAACAGTAATGTTGACATCTGTGTTGGAGCATTGACTAAGACTGATGTTCCTATTGCATCATGGAACGCATCCGTCGTTGCGTCGACCGAAGTGGGTGATCATGACTTATCCTACTGAACTATGCATGCAGAAAAACCCGATAAGTTTGACGGGTCCAACTTCAAGATGTGGTAGGAGGAAATGATGTTTTATATGACCACTCTGTGTTGCGCACGATTCCTGATGGAAGATCCACCAACTCAAGGCTAATATGACGATCATGGTTTTTTCTTAGCTATAGAAGCATGGAATCATTCAGACTATTTGTTTAGACATTATGTAATGAATAGTTTATATGATTCATTGTATGATGTATGTAGCAAAATTAAGTCTGCTAAGGAGCTGAGGCATGCCTTGGAACAAAACTATGAGTCTGAGGATGTGGATAAGAAGAAATTCCTGCTAGTGAATTGTGAGTCACCTGTGTTGACTTAAAGATGATCGATAACAAAACATGTATGAAACCGGTAATAGATGTAGACCTCCTCCTCTAGAGTATCCACGCCGAGAAGTTGGAGCTCACCGAGGCATTTCCGGTAAAGTTACCCTTAACGTGCAATATGTTCAAGGGCTTTCCGAAACACAAGGGAAAGGAGATTACCATTGTTGAGTTAATCGAGAGAATCAACGTGCACAAACAATACATGAGTATTGCACAGGGAGTTCCAATCGTCCCCATGAACACAATGTTCTCCGCCAAGGCAATTGTAGTGGAGCATGGGCCGACCTCAACCAGACATGACGTCAAAGGCAAACAAAAGAAGCAAAAATGATTGATTCAGGGTCCTAAGGGTAGTGTCTAGAAGAAGTAGGAATCCCAACCACAAGGATTGATTGGTTCTTGTTAAAATTGTGGTAAGATTGGCCATAAATCTAATGCTTGTAGGTTTCCTAAGCAAAAGGATACCAACATGATGCAGGGAATCACCGAAGACCTTGATGACATTGACTTGCCAACAATTGTGTCTGAGGTAAGCATCACTGATTCCATACAGATCTTCGAGCTTCTATCCAAACTTTGGTGATTTCTAAGTCTCCAGTTCAAATTTTCATTAAAGTACGAGTCGAGGTATTGTTCTGTTCGATTAAGGGAAATAGTGTGTTTGTTTTGCCTTAACGACACTGTTTTAACGTAGCCAAATTTCTCTCACACTATCCTATTATTTTAAGACGGCGAAATTCCCTAAAGGAGACCATGTTTTTCGTGGGACTCAATCTATAACGAAAAAAATATTTCTTTTAATCTTTTCTAAGGACAATTTCATCATTTTGTAAAGTTGCATGTCAGTATAGGGTTTATGCAGTTTATATCATTTTAGTATTTGATCCGGAAATATTATTATATTATAATATATTCCTCTATTAGTAATAATCCCAAGGCTATTTTTGTTTAAAGTGATACAGGAGACCTAAGAACAGTATCAGTTCAATAATTTGTAAAATATGTTATAATAATTTCAATGGAAAATATGTTAACACTTTCTATTTTAGAAAAATGGTTGCAATCAACAGTAATGTTGACATCTGTGTTGGAGCATTGACTAAGACTGATGTTCCTATTGCATCATGGAACGCATCCGTCGTTGCGTCGACCGAAGTGGGTGATCATGACTTATCCTACTGAACTATGCATGCAGAAAAACCCGATAAGTTTGACGGGTCCAACTTCAAGATGTGGTAGGAGGAAATGATGTTTTATATGACCACTCTGTGTTGCGCACGATTCCTGATGGAAGATCCACCAACTCAAGGCTAATATGACGATCATGGTTTTTTCTTAGCTATAGAAGCATGGAATCATTCAGACTATTTGTTTAGACATTATGTAATGAATAGTTTATATGATTCATTGTATGATGTATGTAGCAAAATTAAGTCTGCTAAGGAGCTGAGGCATGCCTTGGAACAAAACTATGAGTCTGAGGATGTGGATAAGAAGAAATTCCTGCTAGTGAATTGTGAGTCACCTGTGTTGACTTAAAGATGATCGATAACAAAACATGTATGAAACCGGTAATAGATGTAGACCTCCTCCTCTAGAGTATCCACGCCGAGAAGTTGGAGCTCACCGAGGCATTTCCGGTAAAGTTACCCTTAACGTGCAATATGTTCAAGGGCTTTCCGAAACACAAGGGAAAGGAGATTACCATTGTTGAGTTAATCGAGAGAATCAACGTGCACAAACAATACATGAGTATTGCACAGGGAGTTCCAATCGTCCCCATGAACACAATGTTCTCCGCCAAGGCAATTGTAGTGGAGCATGGGCCGACCTCAACCAGACATGACGTCAAAGGCAAACAAAAGAAGCAAAAATGATTGATTCAGGGTCCTAAGGGTAGTGTCTAGAAGAAGTAGGAATCCCAACCACAAGGATTGATTGGTTCTTGTTAAAATTGTGGTAAGATTGGCCATAAATCTAATGCTTGTAGGTTTCCTAAGCAAAAGGATACCAACATGATGCAGGGAATCACCGAAGACCTTGATGACATTGACTTGCCAACAATTGTGTCTGAGGTAAGCATCACTGATTCCATACAGATCTTCGAGCTTCTATCCAAACTTTGGTGATTTCTAAGTCTCCAGTTCAAATTTTCATTAAAGTACGAGTCGAGGTATTGTTCTGTTCGATTAAGGGAAATAGTGTGTTTGTTTTGCCTTAACGACACTGTTTTAACGTAGCCAAATTTCTCTCACACTATCCTATTATTTTAAGACGGCGAAATTCCCTAAAGGAGACCATGTTTTTCGTGGGACTCAATCTATAACGAAAAAAATATTTCTTTTAATCTTTTCTAAGGACAATTTCATCATTTTGTAAAGTTGCATGTCAGTATAGGGTTTATGCAGTTTATATCATTTTAGTATTTGATCCGGAAATATTATTATAATATAATATATTCCTCTATTAGTAATAATCCCAAGGCTATTTTTGTTTAAAGTGATACAGGAGACCTAAGAACAGTATCAGTTCAATAATTTGTAAAATATGTTATAATAATTTCAATGGAAAATATGTTAACACTTTCTATTTTAGAAAAATGGTTGCAATCAACAGTAATGTTGACATCTGTGTTGGAGCATTGACTAAGACTGATGTTCCTATTGCATCATGGAACGCATCCGTCGTTGCGTCGACCGAAGTGGGTGATCATGACTTATCCTACTGAACTATGCATGCAGAAAAACCCGATAAGTTTGACGGGTCCAACTTCAAGATGTGGTAGGAGGAAATGATGTTTTATATGACCACTCTGTGTTGCGCACGATTCCTGATGGAAGATCCACCAACTCAAGGCTAATATGACGATCATGGTTTTTTCTTAGCTATAGAAGCATGGAATCATTCAGACTATTTGTTTAGACATTATGTAATGAATAGTTTATATGAATCATTGTATGATGTATGTAGCAAAATTAAGTCTGCTAAGGAGCTGAGGCATGCCTTGGAACAAAACTATGAGTCTGAGGATGTGGATAAGAAGAAATTCCTGCTAGTGAATTGTGAGTCACCTGTGTTGACTTAAAGATGATCGATAACAAAACATGTATGAAACCGGTAATAGATGTAGACCTCCTCCTCTAGAGTATCCACGCCGAGAAGTTGGAGCTCACCGAGGCATTTCCGGTAAAGTTACCCTTAACGTGCAATATGTTCAAGGGCTTTCCGAAACACAAGGGAAAGGAGATTACCATTGTTGAGTTAATCGAGAGAATCAACGTGCACAAACAATACATGAGTATTGCACAGGGAGTTCCAATCGTCCCCATGAACACAATGTTCTCCGCCAAGGCAATTGTAGTGGAGCATGGGCCGACCTCAACCAGACATGACGTCAAAGGCAAACAAAAGAAGCAAAAATGATTGATTCAGGGTCCTAAGGGTAGTGTCTAGAAGAAGTAGGAATCCCAACCACAAGGATTGATTGGTTCTTGTTAAAATTGTGGTAAGATTGGCCATAAATCTAATGCTTGTAGGTTTCCTAAGCAAAAGGATACCAACATGATGCAGGGAATCACCGACGACCTTGATGACATTGACTTGACAACAATTGTGTCTGAGGTAAGCATCACTGATTCCATAAAGATGTTCAAGCTTCTATCCAAACTTTGGTGATTTCTAAGTCTCCAGTTCAAATTTTCATTAAAGTACGAGTCGAGGTATTGTTCTGTTCGATTAAGGGAAATAGTGTGTTTGTTTTGCCTTAACAACACTGTTTTAACGTAGCCAAATTTCTCTCACACTATCCTATTATTTTAAGACGGCGAAATTCCCTAAAGGAGACCATGTTTTTCGTGGGACTCAATCTATAACGAAAAAAATATTTCTTTTAATCTTTTCTAAGGACAATTTCATCATTTTGTAAAGTTGCATGTCAGTATAGGGTTTATGCAGTTTATATCATTTGAGTATTTGATCCGGAAATATTATTATATTATAATATATTCCTCTATTAGTAATAATCCCAAGGCTATTTTTGTTTAAAGTGATACAGGAGACCTAAGAACAGTATCAGTTCAATAATTTGTAAAATATGTTATAATAATTTCAATGGAAAATATTTTAACACTTTCTATTTTAGAAAAATGGTTGCAATCAACAGTAATGTTGACATCTGTGTTGGAGCATTGACTAAGACTGATGTTCCTATTGCATCATGGAACGCATCCGTCGTTGCGTCGACCGAAGTGGGTGATCATGACTTATCCTACTGAACTATGCATGCAGAAAAACCCGATAAGTTTGACGGGTCCAACTTCAAGATGTGGTAGGAGGAAATGATGTTTTATATGACCACTCTGTGTTGCGCACGATTCCTGATGGAAGATCCACCAACTCAAGGCTAATATGACGATCATGGTTTTTTCTTAGCTATAGAAGCATGGAATCATTCAGACTATTTGTTTAGACATTATGTAATGAATAGTTTATATGATTCATTGTATGATGTATGTAGCAAAATTAAGTCTGCTAAGGAGCTGAGGCATGCCTTGGAACAAAACTATGAGTCTGAGGATGTGGATAAGAAGAAATTCCTGCTAGTGAATTGTGAGTCACCTGTGTTGACTTAAAGATGATCGATAACAAAACATGTATGAAACCGGTAATAGATGTAGACCTCCTCCTCTAGAGTATCCACGCCGAGAAGTTGGAGCTCACCGAGGCATTTCCGGTAAAGTTACCCTTAACGTGCAATATGTTCAAGGGCTTTCCGAAACACAAGGGAAAGGAGATTACCATTGTTGAGTTAATCGAGAGAATCAACGTGCACAAACAATACATGAGTATTGCACAGGGAGTTCCAATCGTCCCCATGAACACAATGTTCTCCGCCAAGGCAATTGTAGTGGAGCATGGGCCGACCTCAACCAGACATGACGTCAAAGGCAAACAAAAGAAGCAAAAATGATTGATTCAGGGTCCTAAGGGTAGTGTCTAGAAGAAGTAGGAATCCCAACCACAAGGATTGATTGGTTCTTGTTAAAATTGTGGTAAGATTGGCCATAAATCTAATGCTTGTAGGTTTCCTAAGCAAAAGGATACCAACATGATGCAGGGAATCACCGAAGACCTTGATGACATTGACTTGCCAACAATTGTGTCTGAGGTAAGCATCACTGATTCCATACAGATCTTCGAGCTTCTATCCAAACTTTGGTGATTTCTAAGTCTCCAGTTCAAATTTTCATTAAAGTACGAGTCGAGGTATTGTTCTGTTCGATTAAGGGAAATAGTGTGTTTGTTTTGCCTTAACGACACTGTTTTAACGTAGCCAAATTTCTCTCACACTATCCTATTATTTTAAGACGGCGAAATTCCCTAAAGGAGACCATGTTTTTCGTGGGACTCAATCTATAACGAAAAAAATATTTCTTTTAATCTTTTCTAAGGACAATTTCATCATTTTGTAAAGTTGCATGTCAGTATAGGGTTTATGCAGTTTATATCATTTTAGTATTTGATCCGGAAATATTATTATAATATAATATATTCCTCTATTAGTAATAATCCCAAGGCTATTTTTGTTTAAAGTGATACAGGAGACCTAAGAACAGTATCAGTTCAATAATTTGTAAAATATGTTATAATAATTTCAATGGAAAATATGTTAACACTTTCTATTTTAGAAAAATGGTTGCAATCAACAGTAATGTTGACATCTGTGTTGGAGCATTGACTAAGACTGATGTTCCTATTGCATCATGGAACGCATCCGTCGTTGCGTCGACCGAAGTGGGTGATCATGACTTATCCTACTGAACTATGCATGCAGAAAAACCCGATAAGTTTGACGGGTCCAACTTCAAGATGTGGTAGGAGGAAATGATGTTTTATATGACCACTCTGTGTTGCGCACGATTCCTGATGGAAGATCCACCAACTCAAGGCTAATATGACGATCATGGTTTTTTCTTAGCTATAGAAGCATGGAATCATTCAGACTATTTGTTTAGACATTATGTAATGAATAGTTTATATGAATCATTGTATGATGTATGTAGCAAAATTAAGTCTGCTAAGGAGCTGAGGCATGCCTTGGAACAAAACTATGAGTCTGAGGATGTGGATAAGAAGAAATTCCTGCTAGTGAATTGTGAGTCACCTGTGTTGACTTAAAGATGATCGATAACAAAACATGTATGAAACCGGTAATAGATGTAGACCTCCTCCTCTAGAGTATCCACGCCGAGAAGTTGGAGCTCACCGAGGCATTTCCGGTAAAGTTACCCTTAACGTGCAATATGTTCAAGGGCTTTCCGAAACACAAGGGAAAGGAGATTACCATTGTTGAGTTAATCGAGAGAATCAACGTGCACAAACAATACATGAGTATTGCACAGGGAGTTCCAATCGTCCCCATGAACACAATGTTCTCCGCCAAGGCAATTGTAGTGGAGCATGGGCCGACCTCAACCAGACATGACGTCAAAGGCAAACAAAAGAAGCAAAAATGATTGATTCAGGGTCCTAAGGGTAGTGTCTAGAAGAAGTAGGAATCCCAACCACAAGGATTGATTGGTTCTTGTTAAAATTGTGGTAAGATTGGCCATAAATCTAATGCTTGTAGGTTTCCTAAGCAAAAGGATACCAACATGATGCAGGGAATCACCGACGACCTTGATGACATTGACTTGACAACAATTGTGTCTGAGGTAAGCATCACTGATTCCATAAAGATGTTCAAGCTTCTATCCAAACTTTGGTGATTTCTAAGTCTCCAGTTCAAATTTTCATTAAAGTACGAGTCGAGGTATTGTTCTGTTCGATTAAGGGAAATAGTGTGTTTGTTTTGCCTTAACAACACTGTTTTAACGTAGCCAAATTTCTCTCACACTATCCTATTATTTTAAGACGGCGAAATTCCCTAAAGGAGACCATGTTTTTCGTGGGACTCAATCTATAACGAAAAAAATATTTCTTTTAATCTTTTCTAAGGACAATTTCATCATTTTGTAAAGTTGCATGTCAGTATAGGGTTTATGCAGTTTATATCATTTGAGTATTTGATCCGGAAATATTATTATATTATAATATATTCCTCTATTAGTAATAATCCCAAGGCTATTTTTGTTTAAAGTGATACAGGAGACCTAAGAACAGTATCAGTTCAATAATTTGTAAAATATGTTATAATAATTTCAATGGAAAATATTTTAACACTTTCTATTTTAGAAAAATGGTTGCAATCAACAGTAATGTTGACATCTGTGTTGGAGCATTGACTAAGGCTGATGTTCCTATTGCATCATGGAACGCATCCGTCGTTGCGTCGACCGAAGTGGG
This sequence comes from Chamaenerion angustifolium, assembly GCA_946814005.1. Classification (NCBI taxonomy): domain Eukaryota; kingdom Viridiplantae; phylum Streptophyta; class Magnoliopsida; order Myrtales; family Onagraceae; genus Chamaenerion; species Chamaenerion angustifolium. Next base: position 22,827,490 of record OX328271.1, on the reverse strand, counting down.
TGATCATGACTTATCCTACTGAACTATGCATGAAGAAAACCCCGATAAGTTTGACGGGTCCAACTTCAAGAGGTGGTAGGAGGAAATGATGTTTTATATGACCACTCTGAGTTGCGCACGATTCCTGATGGAAGAACCACCAACTCAAGGCTAATATGACGATCATGGTTTTTTCTTAGCTATAGAAGCATGGAATCATTCAGACTATTTGTTTAGACATTATGTAATGAATAGTTTATATGATTCATTGTATGATGTATGTAGCAAAATTAAGTCTGCTAAGGAGCTGAGGTATGCCTTGGAACAAAACTATGAGTCTGAGGATGTGGATAAGAAGAAATTCCTGCTAGTGAATTGTGAGTCACCTGTGTTGACTTAAAGATGATCGATAACAAAACATGTATGAAACCGGTAATAGATGTAGACCTCCTCCTCCAGAGTATCCACGCCGAGAAGTTGGAGCTCACCGAGGCATTTCCGGTAAAGTTACCCTTAACGTGCAATATGTTCAAGGGCTTCCCGAAACACAAGGGAAAGGAGATTACCATTGTTGAGTTAATCGAGAGAATCAACGTGCACAAAAAATACATGAGTATTGCACAGGGAGTTCCAATCGTCCCCATGAACACAATGTTCTCCGCCAAGGCAATTGTAGTGGAGCATGGGCCGACCTCAACCAGACATGACGTCAAAGGCAAACAAAAGAAGCAAAAATGATTGATTCAGGGTCCTAAGGGTAGTGTCTAGAAGAAGTAGGAATCCCAACCACAAGTATTGATTGGTTCTTGTTAAAATTGTGGTAAGATTGGCCATAAATCTAATGCTTGTAGGTTTCCTAAGCAAAAGGATACCAACATGATGCAGGGAATCACCGAAGACCTTGATGACATTGACTTGACAACAATTGTGTCTGAGGTAAGCATCACTGATTCCATACAGATGTTCGAGCTTCTATCCAAACTTTGGTGATTTCTAAGTCTCCAGTTCAAATTTTTATTACAGTACGAGTCGAGGTATTGTTCTGTTCGATTAAGGGAAATAGTGTGTTCGTTTTGCCTTAACGACACTGTTTTAACGTAGCCAAATTTCTCTCACACTATCCTATTATTTTAAGACGGCGAAATTCCCTAAAGGAGACCATGTTTTTCGTGGGACTCAACATTAACGAAAAAAAAAATTCTTTTAATCTTTTCTAAGGACAATTTCATCATTTTGTAAAGTTGCATGTCAGTATAGGGTTTATGCAGTTTATATCATTTTAGTATTTGATCCGGAAATATTATTATATTATAATATATTCCTCTATTAGTAATAATCCCAAGGCTATTTTTGTTTAAAGTGATACAGGAGACCTAAGAACAGTATCAGTTCAATAATTTGTAAAATATGTTATAATAATTTCAATGGAAAATATTTTAACACTTTCTATTTTAGAAAAATGGTTGCAATCAACAGTAATGTTGACATCTGTGTTGGAGCATTGACTAAGACTGATGTTCCTATTGCATCATGGAACGCATCCGTCGTTGCGTCGACCGAAGTGGGTGATCATGACTTATCCTACTGAACTATGCATGCAGAAAACCCCGATAAGTTTGACGGGTCCAACTTCAAGATGTGGTAGGAGGAAATGATGTTTTATATGACCACCCTGAGTTGCGCACGATTCCTGATGGAAGAACCACCAACTCAAGGCTAATATGATGATCATGGTTTTTTCTTAGCTATAGAAGCATGGAATCATTCAGACTATTTGTTTAGACATTATGTAATGAATAGTTTATATGATTCATTGTATGATGTATGTAGCAAAATTAAGTCTGCTAAGGAGCTGAGGCATGCCTTGGAACAAAACTATGAGTCTGAGGATGTGGATAAGAAGAAATTCCTGCTAGTGAATTGTGAGTCACCTGTGTTGACTTAAAGATAATCGATAACAAAACATGTATGAAACCGGTAATAGATGTAGACCTCCTCCTCCAGAGTATCCACGCCGAGAAGTTGGAGCTCACCGAGGCATTTCCGGTAAAGTTACCCTTAACGTGCAATATGTTCAAGGGCTTCCCGAAACACAAGGGAAATGAGATTACCATTGTTGAGTTAATCGAGAGAATCAACGTGCACAAACAATACATGAGTATTGCACAGGGAGTTCCAATCGTCCCCATGAACACAATGTTCTCCGCCAAGGCAATTGTAGTGGAGCATGGGCCGACCTCAACCAGACATGACGTCAAAGGCAAACAAAAGAAGCAAAAATGATTGATTCAGGGTCCTAAGGGTAGTGTCTAGAAGAAGTAGGAATCCCAACCACAAGGATTGATTGGTTCTTGTTAAAATTGTGGTAAGATTGGCCATAAATCTAATGCTTGTAGGTTTCCTAAGCAAAAGGATACCAACATGATGCAGGGAATCACCGAAGACCTTGATGACATTGACTTGACAACAATTGTGTCTGAGGTAAGCATCACTGATTCCATACAGATGTTCGAGCTTCTATCCAAACTTTGGTGATTTCTAAGTCTCCAGTTCAAATTTTCATTAAAGTACGAGTCGAGGTATTGTTCTGTTCGATTAAGGGAAATAGTGTGTTTGTTTTGCCTTAACGACACTGTTTTAACGTAGCCAAATTTCTCTCACACTATCCTATTATTTTAAGACGGCGAAATTCCCTAAAGGAGACCATGTTTTTCGTGGGACTCAATCTATAACGAAAAAAATATTTCTTTTAATCTTTTCTAACGACAATTTCATCATTTTGTAAAGTTGCACGTCAGTATAGGGTTTATGCAGTTTATATCATTTTAGTATTTGATCCAGAAATATTATTATATTATAATATATTCCTCTATTAGTAATAATCACAAGGCTATTTTTGTTTAAAGTAATACAGGAGACCTAAGAATAGTATCAGTTCAATAATTTGTAAAATATGTTATAATAATTTCAATGGAAAATATTTTAACACTTTCTATTTTAGAAAAATGGTTGCAATCAACAGTAATGTTGACATCTGTGTTGGAGCATTGACTAAGACTGATGTTCCTATTGCATCATGGAACGCATCCGTCGTTGCGTCGACCGAAGTGGGTGATCATGACTTATCTTATGAACTATGCATGCAGAAAAACTCGATAAGTTTGACGGGTCCAACTTCAAGATGTGGTAGGAGGAAATGATGTTTTATAAGACCACTCTGAGTTGCGCACGATTCCTGATGGAAGAACCACCAACTCAAGGCTAATATGATGATCATGGTTTTTTCTTAGCTATAGAAGCATGGAATCATTCAGACTATTTGTTTAGACATTATGTAATGAATAGTTTATATGATTCATTGTATGATGTATGTAGCAAAATTAAGTCTGCTAAGGAGCTGAGGCATGCCTTGGAACAAAGCTATGAGTGATGTCGATAAGAAGAAATTCCTGCTAGTGAATTGTGAGTCACCTGTGTTGACTTAAAGATGATCGATAACAAAGCACGTATGAAACCGGTAATAGATGTAGAACTCCTCCTCAAGAGTATCCATGCCGAGAAGTTGGAACTCACCGAGGCATTTCCGGTAAAGTTACCCTTAACGTGGAATACGTTCAAGGGCTACCTGAAACACAAGGGAAAGGAGATTACCATGGTTGATTTAATCAAGAGAATCAACGTGCACGAACAATACATGAGTATTGCACAGGGACTTCCAATCGTCCCCATGAACACAATGTTCTCCGCCAAGGCAATTGTAGTGGAGCATGGGCCGACCTCAACCAGACATGACGTCAAAGGCAAACAAAAGAAGCAAAAATGATTGATTCAGGGTCCTAAGGGTAGTGTCTAGAAGAAGTAGGAATCCCAACCACAAGGATTGATTGGTTCTTGTTAAAATTGTGGTAAGATTGGCCATAAATCTAATGTTTGTAGGTTTCCTAAGCAAAAGGATACCAACATGATGCAGGGAATCACCGAAGACCTTGATGACATTGACTTGACAACAATTGTGTCTGAGGTAAGCATCACTGATTCCATACAGATGTTCGAGCTTCTATCCAAACTTTGGTGATTTCTAAGTCTCCAGTTCAAATTTTTATTACAGTACGAGTCGAGGTATTGTTCTGTTCGATTAAGGGAAATAGTGTGTTTGTTTTGCCTTAACGACACTGTTTTAACGTAGCCAAATTTCTCTCACACTATCCTATTATTTTAAGACGGCGAAATTCCCTAAAGGAGACCATGTTTTTCGTGGGACTCAATCTATAACGAAAAAAATATTTCTTTTAATCTTTTCTAAGGACAATTTCATCATTTTGTAAAGTTGCATGTCAGTATATGGTTTATGCAGTTTATATAATTTTAGTATTTGATCCGGAAATATTATTATATTATAATATATTCCTCTATTAGTAATAATCCCAAGGCTATTTTTGTTTAAAGTGATACAGGAGACCTAAGAATAGTATCAGTTCAATAATTTGTAAAATATGTTATAATAATTTCAATGGAAAATATTTTAACACTTTCTATTTTAGAAAAATGGTTGCAATCAACAGTAATGTTGACATCTGTGTTGGAGCATTGACTAAGACTGATGTTCCTATTGCATCATGGAACGCATCCGTCGTTGCGTCGACCGAAGTGGGTGATCATGACTTATCCTACTGAACTATGCATGCAGAAAAACCCGATAAGTTTGACGGGTCCAACTTCAAGATGTGGTAGGAGGAAATGATGTTTTATATGACCACTCTGTGTTGCGCAAGATTCCTGATGGAAGAACCACCAACTCAAGGCTAATATGATGATCATGGTTTTGTCTTAGCTATAGAAGCATGGAATCATTCAGACTATTTGTTTAGACATTATGTAATGAATAGTTTATATGATTCATTGTGTGATGTATGTAGCAAAATTAAGTCTGCTAAGGAGCTGAGGCATGCCTTGGAACAAAACTATGAGTCTGAGGATGTGGATAAGAAGAAATTCCTGCTAGTGAATTGTGAGTCACCTGTGTTGACTTAAAGATGATCGATAACAAAACATGTATGAAACCGGTAATAGATGTAGACCTCCTCCTCCAGAGTATCCACGCCGAGAAGTTGGAGCTCACCGAGGCATTTCCGGTAAAGTTACCCTTAACGTGCAATATGTTCAAGGGCTTCCCGAAACACAAGGGAAAGGAGATTACCATTGTTGAGTTAATCGAGAGAATCAACGTGCACAAAAAATACATGAGTATTGCACAGGGAGTTTCAATCGTCCCCTTGAACACAATGTTCTCCGCCAAGGCAATTGTAGTGGAGCATGGGCCGACCTCAACCAGACATGACATCAAAGGCAAACAAAAGAAGCAAAAATGATTGATTCAGGGTCCTAAGGGTAGTGTCTAGAAGAAGTAGGAATCCCAACCACAAGGATTGATTGGTTCTTGTTAAAATTGTGGTAAGATTGGCCATAAATCTAATGCTTGTAGGTTTCCTAAGCAAAAGGATACCAACATGTTGCAGGGAATCACCGAAGACCTTGATGACATTGACTTGACAACAATTGTGTCTGAGGTAAGCATCACTGATTCCATACAGATGTTCGAGCTTCTATCCAAACTTTGGTGATTTCTAAGTCTCCAGTTCAAATTTTCATTAAAGTACGAGTCGAGGTATTGTTCTGTTCGATTAAGGGAAATAGTGTGTTTGTTTTGCCTTAACGACACTGTTTTAACGTAGCCAAATTTCTCTCACACTATCCTATTATTTTAAGACGGCGAAATTCCCTAAAGGAGACCATGTTTTTCGTGGGACTCAATCTATAACGAAAAAAATATTTCTTTTAATCTTTTCTAAGGACAATTTCATCATTTTGTAAAGTTGCATGTCAGTATAGGGTTTATGCAGTTTATATCATTTTAGTATTTGATCCGGAAATATTATTATATTATAATATATTCCTCTATTAGTAATAATCCCAAGGCTATTTTTGTTTAAAGTGATACAGGAGACCTAAGAACAGTATCAGTTCAATAATTTGTAAAATATGTTATAATAATTTCAATGGAAAATATTTTAACACTTTCTATTTTAGAAAAATGGTTGCAATCAACAGTAATGTTGACATCTGTGTTGGAGCATTGACTAAGACTGATGTTCCTATTGCATCATGGAACGCATCCGTCGTTGCGTCGACCGAAGTGGGTGATCATGACTTATCCTACTGAACTATGCATGCAGAAAAACCCGATAAGTTTGACGGGTCCAACTTCAAGATGTGGTAGGAGGAAATGATGTTTTAGATGACCACTCTGTGTTGCGCAAGATTCCTGATGGAAGAACCACCAACTCAAGGCTAATATGATGATCATGGTTTTTTCTTAGCTATAGAAGCATGGAATCATTCAGACTATTTGTTTAGACATTATGTAATGAATAGTTTATATGATTCATTGTATGATGTATGTAGCAAAATTAAGTCTGCTAAGGAGCTAAGGCATGCCTTGGAACAAAACTATGAGTCTGAGGATGTGGATAAGAAGAAATTCCTGCTAGTGAATTGTGAGTCCCCTGTGTTGACTTAAAGATGATCGATAACAAAACATGTATGAAACCGGTAATAGATGTAGACCTCCTCCTCCAGAGTATCCACGCCGAGAAGTTGGAGCTCACCGAGGCATTTCCGGTAAAGTTACCCTTAACGTGCAATATGTTCAAGGGCTTCCCGAAACACAAGGGAAAGGAGATTACCATTGTTGAGTTAATCGAGAGAATCAACGTGCACAAACAATACATGAGTATTGCACAGGGACTTCCAATCGTCCCCATGAACACAATGTTCTCCGCCAAGGCAATTGTAGTGGAGCATGGGCCGACCTCAACCAGACATGACGTCAAAGGCAAACAAAAGAAGCAAAAATGATTGATTCAGGGTCCTAAGGGTAGTGTCTAGAAGAAGTAGGAATCCCAACCACAAGGATTGATTGGTTCTTGTTAAAATTGTGGTAAGATTGGCCATAAATCTAATGCTTGTAGGTTTCCTAAGCCAAAGGATACCAACATGATGCAGGGAATCACCGAAGACCTTGATGACATTGACTTGACAACAATTGTGTCTGAGGTAAGCATCACTGATTCCATACAGATGTTCGAGCTTCTATCCAAACTTTGGTGATTTCTAAGTCTCCAGTTCAAATTTTCATTAAAGTACGAGTCGAGGTATTGTTCTGTTCGATTAAGGGAAATAGTGTGTTTGTTTTGCCTTAACGACACTGTTTTAACGTAGACAAATTTCTCTCACACTATCCTATTATTTTAAGACGGCGAAATTCCCTAAAGGAGACCATGTTTTTCGTGGGACTCAATCTATAACGAAAAAAATATTTCTTTTAATCTTTTCTAAGGACAATTTCATCATTTTGTAAAGATGCATGTCAGTATAGGGTTTATGCAGTTTATATCATTTTAGTATTTGATCCGGAAATATTATTATATTATAATATATTCCTCTATTAGTAATAATCCCAAGGCTATTTTTGTTTAAAGTGATACAGGAGACCTAAGAACAGTATCAGTTCAATAATTTGTAAAATATGTTATAATAATTTCAATGGAAAATATTTTAACACTTTCTATTTTAGAAAAATGGTTGCAATCAACAGTAATGTTGACATCTGTGTTGGAGCATTGACTAAGACTGATGTTCCTATTGCATCATGGAACGCATCCGTCGTTGCGTCGACCGAAGTGGGTGATCATGACTTATCCTACTGAACTATGCATGCAGAAAAACCCGATAAGTTTGACGGGTCCAACTTCAAGATGTGGTAGGAGGAAATGATGTTTTATATGACCACTCTGTGTTGCGCAAGATTCCTGATGGAAGAACCACCAACTCAAGGCTAATATGATGATCATGGTTTTTTCTTAGCTATAGAAGCATGGAATCATTCAGACTATTTGTTTAGACATTATGTAATGAATAGTTTATATGATTCATTGTATGATGTATGTAGCAAAATTAAGTCTGCTAAGGAGCTGAGGCATGCCTTGGAACAAAACTATGAGTCTGAGGATGTGGATAAGAAGAAATTCCTGCTAGTGAAATGTGAGTCACCTGTGTTGACTTAAAGATGATCGACAACAAAACATGTATGAAACCGGTAATAGATGTAGACCTCCTCCTCCAGAGTATCCACGCCGAGAAGTTGGAGCTCACCGAGGCATTTCCGGTAAAGTTACCCTTAACGTGCAATATGTTCAAGGGCTTCCCGAAACACAAGGGAAAGGAGATTACCATTGTTGAGTTAATCGAGAGAATCAACGTGCACAAACAATACATGAGTATTGCACAGGGACTTCCAATCGTCCCCATGAACACAATGTTCTCCGCCAAGGCAATTGTAGTGGAGCATGGGCCGACCTCAACCAGACATGACGTCAAAGGCAAACAAAAGAAGCAAAAATGATTGATTCAGGGTCCTAAGGGTAGTGTCTAGAAAAAGTAGGAATCCCAACCACAAGGATTGATGGTATCCTTTTGCTTAGGAAACCTACAAGCATTAGATTTATGACCAATCTTACCACAATTTTAACAAGAACCAATAAATCCTTGTGGTTGGGATTCCTACTTCTTCTAGACACTACCCTTAGGACCCTGAATCAATCATTTTTGCTTCTTATGTTTGCCTTTGACGTCATGCCTGGTTGAGGTCTGCCTATGCTCCACCACATTTGCCTTGGCGGAGAACATTGTGTTCATGGGGACGATTGGAACTCCCTGTGCAATACTCATGTATTGTTCGTGCACGTTGAGTCTCTCGATTAACTCAACCATGGTAATCTCCTTTCCCTTGTGTTTCAGGAAGCCCTTGAACATATTCCATGTTAAGGGTAACTTTACCGGAAAAGCCTCGGTGAGGTCCAACTTCTCGGCATGGATACTCTGGAAGAGGAGTTCTACATCTATCACCGGTTTCATACATGCTTTGTTATCGATCATCTTTCAGTCAACACAGGTGACTCAGAATTCACTAGCAGGAATTTCTTCTTATCCACATCCTCAGACTCATAGTTTTGTTCCAAGGCATGCCTCAGCTCCTTAGCAGACTTAATTTTGCTACATACATCATATAATGAATCATATAAACTATTCATTACATAATGTCTACACAAATAGTCTGAATGATTCCATGCTTCTATAGCTAAGAAAAAACCATGATCATCATATTAGCCTTGAGTTGGTGGTTCTTCCATCAGGAATGGTGCGCAACTCAGAGTGGTCATATAAAACATCATTTCCTCCTACCACATCTTGAAGTTGGACCCGTCAAACTTATCGGGTTTTTCTGCATGCATAGTTCAGTAGGATTAGTCATGATCACCCACTTCGGTCGACGCAACGACGGATGCGTTCCATGATGCAATAGGAACATCAGTCTTAGTCAATGCTCCAACACAGATGTCAACATTACTGTTGTTTGCAACCATTTTTCTAAAATAGAAAGTGTTAAAATATTTTCCATTGAAATTATTATAACATATTTTACAAATTATTGAACTGATACGGTTCTTAGGTCTCCTGTATCACTTTAAACAAAAATAGCCTTGGGATTATTACTAATAGAGGAATATATTATAATATAATAATATTTCCGGATCAAATACTAAAATGATATAAACTGCATAAACCCTATACTGACATGCAACTTTACAAAATGATGTAATTGTCCTTATAAAAGATTAAAAAAAATATTTTTTTCGTTATAGATTGAGTCCCACGAAAAACATGGTCTCCTTTAGGCAATTTCGCCGTCATAATATAATAGGATAGTGTGAGAGAAATTTGGCTACGTTAAAACAGTGTCGTTAAGGCAAAACAAACACACTATTTCCCATAATCGAACTGAACAATACCTCGACTCGTACTTTAAGAAAAATTTGAACTGGAGACTTAGAAATCACCAAAGTTTGGATAGAAGCTCGAACATCTTTATGGAATCAGTGATGCTTACCTCAGACAAAATTGTTGTCAAGTCAATGTCATCAAGGTCTTCGGTGATTCCCTGCATCATGTTGGTATCCTTTTGCTTAGGAAACCTACAAGCATTAGATTTATGACCAATCTTACCACAATTTTAACAAGAACCAATAAATCCTTGTGGTTGGGATTCCTACTTCTTCTAGACACTACCCTTAGGACCCTGAATCAATCATTTTTGCTTCTTTTGTTTGCCTTTGACGTCATGCCTGGTTGAGGTCTGCCCATGCTCCACCACATTTGCCTTGGCGGAGAACATTGTGTTCATGGGGACGATTGGAACTCCCTGTGCAATACTCATGTATTGTTCGTGCACGTTGAGTCTCTCGATTAACTCAACCATGGTAATCTCCTTTCCCTTGTGTTTCAGGAAGCCCTTGAACATATTCCATGTTAAGGGTAACTTTACCGGAAATGCCTCGGTGAGGTCCAACTTCTCGGCATGGATACTCTGGAGGAGGAGTTCTACATCTATCACCGGTTTCATACATGCTTTGTTATCGATCATCTTTCAGTCAACACAGGTGACTCACAATTCACTAGAAGGAATTTCTTCTTATCCACATCCTAAGAATCATAGTTTTGTTCCAAGGCATGGCTCAGCTCCTTAGCAGACTTAATTTTGCTACATACATCATATAATGAATCATATAAACTATTCATTACATAATGTCTACACAAATAGTCTGAATGATTCCATGCTTCTATAGCTAAGAAAAAACCATGATCATCATATTAGCCTTGAGTTGGTGGTTCTTCCATTAGGAATGGTGCGCAACTCAGAGTGGTCATATAAAACATCATTTCCTCCTACCACATCTTGAAGTTGGACCCGTCAAACTTATCGGGTTTTTCTACATGCATAGTTCAGTAGGATAAGTCATGATCACCCACTTCGGTCGACGCAACGACGGATGCGTTCCATGATGCAATAGGAACATCAGTCTTAGTCAATGCTCCAACACAGATGTCAACATTACTGTTGTTTGCAACCATTTTTCTAAAATAGAAAGTGTTAAAATATTTTCCATTGAAATTATTATAACATGTTTTACAAATTATTGAACTGATACGGTTCTTAGGTCTCCTGTATCACTTTAAACAAAAATAGCCTTGGGATTATTACTAATAGAGGAATATATTATAATATAATAATATTTCCGGATCAAATACTAAAATGATATAAACTGCATAAACCCTATACTGACATGCAACTTTACAAAATGATGTAATTGTCCTTATAAAAGATTAAAAAAAATATTTTTTTCGTTATAGATTGAGTCCCACGAAAAACATGGTCTCCTTTAGGCAATTTCGCCGTCTTAATATAATAGGATAGTGTGAGAGAAATTTGGCTACGTTAAAACAGTGTCGTTAAGGCAAAACAAACACACTATTTCCCATAATCGAACTGAACAATACCTCGACTCGTACTTTAAGAAAAATTTGAACTGGAGACTTAGAAATCACCAAAGTTTGGATAGAAGCTCGAACATCTTTATGGAATCAGTGATGCTTACCTCAGACAAAATTGTTGTCAAGTCAATGTCATCAAGGTCTTCGGTGATTCCCTGCATCATGTTGGTATCCTTTTGCTTAGGAAACCTACAAGCATTAGATTTATGACCAATCTTACCACAATTTTAACAAGAACCAATAAATCCTTGTGGCTGGGATTCCTACTTCTTCTAGACACTACCCTTAGGACCCTGAATCAATCATTTTTGCTTCTTTTGTTTGCCTTTGACGTCATGCCTGGTTGAGGTCTGCCCATGCTCCACCACATTTGCCTTGGCGGAGAACATTGTGTTCATGGGGACGATTGGAACTCCCTGTGCAATACTCATGTATTGTTCGTGCACGTTGAGTCTCTCGATTAACTCAACCATGGTAATCTCCTTTCCCTTGTGTTTCAGGAAGCCCTTGAACATATTCCATGTTAAGGGTAACTTTACCGGAAATGCCTCGGTGAGGTCCAACTTCTCGGCATGGATACTCTGGAGGAGGAGTTCTACATCTATCACCGGTTTCATACATGCTTTGTTATCGATCATCTTTCAGTCAACACAGGTGACTCACAATTCACTAGAAGGAATTTCTTCTTATCCACATCCTAAGAATCATAGTTTTGTTCCAAGGCATGGCTCAGCTCCTTAGCAGACTTAATTTTGCTACATACATCATATAATGAATCATATAAACTATTCATTACATAATGTCTACACAAATAGTCTGAATGATTCCATGCTTCTATAGCTAAGAAAAAACCATGATCATCATATTAGCCTTGAGTTGGTGGTTCTTCCATTAGGAATGGTGCGCAACTCAGAGTGGTCATATAAAACATCATTTCCTCCTACCACATCTTGAAGTTGGACCCGTCAAACTTATCGGGTTTTTCTACATGCATAGTTCAGTAGGATAAGTCATGATCACCCACTTCGGTCGACGCAACGACGGATGCGTTCCATGATGCAATAGGAACATCAGTCTTAGTCAATGCTCCAACACAGATGTCAACATTACTGTTGTTTGCAACCATTTTTCTAAAATAGAAAGTGTTAAAATATTTTCCATTGAAATTATTATAACATGTTTTACAAATTATTGAACTGATACGGTTCTTAGGTCTCCTGTATCACTTTAAACAAAAATAGCCTTGGGATTATTACTAATAGAGGAATATATTATAATATAATAATATTTCCGGATCAAATACTAAAATGATATAAACTGCATAAACCCTATACTGACATGCAACTTTACAAAATGATGTAATTGTCCTTATAAAAGATTAAAAAAAATATTTTTTTCGTTATAGATTGAGTCCCACGAAAAACATGGTCTCCTTTAGGCAATTTCGCCGTCTTAATATAATAGGATAGTGTGAGAGAAATTTGGCTACGTTAAAACAGTGTCGTTAAGGCAAAACAAACACACTATTTCCCATAATCGAACTGAACAATACCTCGACTCGTACTTTAAGAAAAATTTGAACTGGAGACTTAGAAATCACCAAAGTTTGGATAGAAGCTCGAACATCTTTATGGAATCAGTGATGCTTACCTCAGACAAAATTGTTGTCAAGTCAATGTCATCAAGGTCTTCGGTGATTCCCTGCATCATGTTGGTATCCTTTTGCTTAGGAAACCTACAAGCATTAGATTTATGACCAATCTTACCACAATTTTAACAAGAACCAATAAATCCTTGTGGCTGGGATTCCTACTTCTTCTAGACACTACCCTTAGGACCCTGAATCAATCATTTTTGCTTCTTTTGTTTGCCTTTGACGTCATGCCTGGTTGAGGTCTGCCCATGCTCCACCACATTTGCCTTGGCGGAGAACATTGTGTTCATGGGGACGATTGGAACTCCCTGTGCAATACTCATGTATTGTTCGTGCACGTTGAGTCTCTCGATTAACTCAACCATGGTAATCTCCTTTCCCTTGTGTTTCAGGAAGCCCTTGAACATATTCCATGTTAAGGGTAACTTTACCGGAAATGCCTCGGTGAGGTCCAACTTCTCGGCATGGATACTCTGGAGGAGGAGTTCTACATCTATCACCGGTTTCATACATGCTTTGTTATCGATCATCTTTCAGTCAACACAGGTGACTCACAATTCACTAGAAGGAATTTCTTCTTATCCACATCCTAAGAATCATAGTTTTGTTCCAAGGCATGGCTCAGCTCCTTAGCAGACTTAATTTTGCTACATACATCATATAATGAATCATATAAACTATTCATTACATAATGTCTACACAAATAGTCTGAATGATTCCATGCTTCTATAGCTAAGAAAAAACCATGATCATCATATTAGCCTTGAGTTGGTGGTTCTTCCATTAGGAATGGTGCGCAACTCAGAGTGGTCATATAAAACATCATTTCCTCCTACCACATCTTGAAGTTGGACCCGTCAAACTTATCGGGTTTTTCTACATGCATAGTTCAGTAGGATAAGTCATGATCACCCACTTCGGTCGACGCAACGACGGATGCGTTCCATGATGCAATAGGAACATCAGTCTTAGTCAATGCTCCAACACAGATGTCAACATTACTGTTGTTTGCAACCATTTTTCTAAAATAGAAAGTGTTAAAATATTTTCCATTGAAATTATTATAACATGTTTTACAAATTATTGAACTGATACGGTTCTTAGGTCTCCTGTATCACTTTAAACAAAAATAGCCTTGGGATTATTACTAATAGAGGAATATATTATAATATAATAATATTTCCGGATCAAATACTAAAATGATATAAACTGCATAAACCCTATACTGACATGCAACTTTACAAAATGATGTAATTGTCCTTATAAAAGATTAAAAAAAATATTTTTTTCGTTATAGATTGAGTCCCACGAAAAACATGGTCTCCTTTAGGCAATTTCGCCGTCTTAATATAATAGGATAGTGTGAGAGAAATTTGGCTACGTTAAAACAGTGTCGTTAAGGCAAAACAAACACACTATTTCCCATAATCGAACTGAACAATACCTCGACTCGTACTTTAAGAAAAATTTGAACTGGAGACTTAGAAATCACCAAAGTTTGGATAGAAGCTCGAACATCTTTATGGAATCAGTGATGCTTACCTCAGACAAAATTGTTGTCAAGTCAATGTCATCAAGGTCTTCGGTGATTCCCTGCATCATGTTGGTATCCTTTTGCTTAGGAAACCTACAAGCATTAGATTTATGACCAATCTTACCACAATTTTAACAAGAACCAATAAATCCTTGTGGCTGGGATTCCTACTTCTTCTAGACACTACCCTTAGGACCCTGAATCAATCATTTTTGCTTCTTTTGTTTGCCTTTGACGTCATGCCTGGTTGAGGTCTGCCCATGCTCCACCACATTTGCCTTGGCGGAGAACATTGTGTTCATGGGGACGATTGGAACTCCCTGTGCAATACTCATGTATTGTTCGTGCACGTTGAGTCTCTCGATTAACTCAACCATGGTAATCTCCTTTCCCTTGTGTTTCAGGAAGCCCTTGAACATATTCCATGTTAAGGGTAACTTTACCGGAAATGCCTCGGTGAGGTCCAACTTCTCGGCATGGATACTCTGGAGGAGGAGTTCTACATCTATCACCGGTTTCATACATGCTTTGTTATCGATCATCTTTCAGTCAACACAGGTGACTCACAATTCACTAGCAGGAATTTCTTCTTATCCACATCCTAAGAATCATAGTTTTGTTCCAAGGCATGCCTCAGCTCCTTAGCAGACTTAATTTTGCTACATACATCATATAATGAATCATATAAACTATTCATTACATAATGTCTACACAAATAGTCTGAATGATTCCATGCTTCTATAGCTAAGAAAAAACCATGATCATCATATTAGCCTTGAGTTGGTGGTTCTTCCATCAGGAATGGTGCGCAACTCAGAGTGGTCATATAAAACATCATTTCCTCCTACCACATCTTGAAGTTGGACCCGTCAAACTTATCGGGTTTTTCTACATGCATAGTTCAGTAGGATAAGTCATGATCACCCACTTCGGTCGACGCAACGACGGATGCGTTCCATGATGCAATAGGAACATCAGTCTTAGTCAATGCTCCAACACAGATGTCAACATTACTGTTGTTTGCAACCATTTTTCTAAAATAGAAAGTGTTAAAATATTTTCCATTGAAATTATTATAACATGTTTTACAAATTATTGAACTGATACGGTTCTTAGGTCTCCTGTATCACTTTAAACAAAAATAGCATTGGGATTATTACTAATAGAGGAATATATTATAATATAATAATATTTCCGGATCAAATACTAAAATGATATAAACTGAATAAACCCTATACTGACATGCAACTTTACAAAATGATGTAATTGTCCTTATAAAAGATTAAAAAAAATATTTTTTTCGTTATAGATTGAGTCCCACGAAAAACATGGTCTCCTTTAGGCAATTTCGCCGTCTTAATATAATAGGATAGTGTGAGAGAAATTTGGCTACGTTAAAACAGTGTCGTTAAGGCAAAACAAACACACTATTTCCCATAATCGAACTGAACAATACCTCGACTCGTACTTTAAGAAAAATTTGAACTGGAGACTTAGAAATCACCAAAGTTTGGATAGAAGCTCGAACATCTTTATGGAATCAGTGATGCTTACCTCAGACACAATTGTTGTCAAGTAAATGTCATCAAGGTCTTCGGTGATTCCCTGCATCATGTTGGTATCCTTTTGCTTAGGAAACCTACAAGCATTAGATTTATGACCAATCTTACCACAATTTTAACAAGAACCAATAAATCCTTGTGGTTAGGATTCCTACTTCTTCTAGACACTACCCTTAGGACCCTGAATCAGTCATTTTTGCTTCTTTTGTTTGCCTTTGACGTCATGCATGGTTGAGGTCTGCCCATGCTCCACCACATTTGCCTTGGCGGAGAACATTGTGTTCATGGGGACGATTGGAACTCCCTGTGCAATACTCATGTATTGTTCGTGCACGTTGAGTCTCTCGGTTAACTCAACCATGGTAATCTCCTTTCCCTTGTGTTTCAGGAAGCCCTTGAACATATTCCATGTTAAGGGTAACTTTACCGGAAATGCCTCGGTGAGGTCCAACTTCTCGGCATGGATACTCTGGAAGAGGAGTTCTACATCTATCACCGGTTTCATACATGCTTTGTTATCGATCATCTTTCAGTCAACACAGGTGACTCAGAATTCACTAGCAGGAATTTCTTCTTATCCACATCCTCAGACTCATAGTTTTGTTCCAAGGCATGCCTCAGCTCCTTAGCAGACTTAATTTTGCTACATACATCATATAATGAATCATATAAACTATTCATTACATAATGTCTACACAAATAGTCTGAATGATTCCATGCTTCTATAGCTAAGAAAAAACCATGATCATCATATTAGCCTTGAGTTGGTGGTTCTTCCATCAGGAATGGTGCGCAACTCAGAGTGGTCATATAAAACATCATTTCCTCCTACCACATCTTGAAGTTGGACCCGTCAAACTTATCGGGTTTTTCTGCATGCATAGTTCAGTAGGATAAGTCATGATCACCCACTTCGGTCGACGCAACGACGGATGCGTTCCATGATGCAATAGGAACATCAGTCTTAGTCAATGCTCCAACACAGATGTCAACATTACTGTAGTTTGCAACCATTTTTCTAAAATAGAAAGTGTTAAAATATTTTCCATTGAAATTATTATAACATGTTTTACAAATTATTGAACTGATACGGTTCTTAGGTCTCCTGTATCACTTTAAACAAAAATAGCCTTGGGATTATTACTAATAGAGGAATATATTATAATATAATAATATTTCCGGATCAAATACTAAAATGATATAAACTGAATAAACCCTATACTGACATGCAACTTTACAAAATGATGTAATTGTCCTTATAAAAGATTAAAAAAAATATTTTTTTCGTTATAGATTGAGTCCCACGAAAAACATGGTCTCCTTTAGGCAATTTCGCCGTCTTAATATAATAGGATAGTGTGAGAGAAATTTGGCTACGTTAAAACAGTGTCGTTAAGGCAAAACAAACACACTATTTCCCATAATCGAACTGAACAATACCTCGACTCGTACTTTAAGAAAAATTTGAACTGGAGACTTAGAAATCACCAAAGTTTGGATAGAAGCTCGAACATGTTTATGGAATCAGTGATGCTTACCTCAGACACAATTGTTGTCAAGTAAATGTCATCAAGGTCTTCGGTGATTCCCTGCATCATGTTGGTATCCTTTTGCTTAGGAAACCTACAAGCATTAGATTTATGACCAATCTTACCACAATTTTAACAAGAACCAATAAATCCTTGTGGTTGGGATTCCTACTTCTTCTAGACACTACCCTTAGGACCCTGAATCAATCATTTTTGCTTCTTATGTTTGCCTTTGACGTCATGCATGGTTGAGGTCTGCCCATGCTCCACCACATTTGCCTTGGCGGAGAACATTGTGTTCATGGGGACGATTGGAACTCCCTGTGCAATACTCATGTATTGTTCATGCACGTTGAGTCTCTCGATTAACTCAACCATGGTAATCTCCTTTCCCTTGTGTTTCAGGAAGCCCTTGAACATATTCCATGTTAAGGGTAACTTTACCGGAAATGCCTCGGTGAGGTCCAACTTCTCGGCATGGATACTCTGGAGGAGGAGTTCTACATCTATCACCGGTTTCATACATGCTTTGTTATCGATCATCTTTCAGTCAACACAGGTGACTCACAATTCACTAGCAGGAATTTCTTCTTATCCACATCCTCAGACTCATAGTTTTGTTCCAAGGCATGCCTCAGCTCCTTAGCAGACTTAATTTTGCTACATACATCATATAATGAATCATATAAACTATTCATTACATAATGTCTACACAAATAGTCTGAATGATTCCATGCTTCTATAGCTAAGAAAAAACCATGATCATCATATTAGCCTTGAGTTGGTGGTTCTTCCATCAGGAATGGTGCGCAACTCAGAGTGGTCATATAAAACATCATTTCCTCCTACCACATCTTGAAGTTGGACCCGTCAAACTTATCGGGTGTTTCTGCATGCATAGTTCAGTAGGATAAGTCATGATCACCCACTTCGGTCGACGCAACGACGGATGCGTTCCATGATGCAATAGGAACATCAGTCTTAGTCAATGCTCCAACACAGATGTCAACATTACTGTAGTTTGCAACCATTTTTCTAAAATAGAAAGTGTTAAAATATTTTCCATTGAAATTATTATAACATATTTTACAAATTATTGAACTGATACGGTTCTTAGGTCTCCTGTATCACTTTAAACAAAAATAGCCTTGGGATTATTACTAATAGAGGAATATATTATAATATAATAATATTTCCGGATCAAATACTAAAATGATATCAACTGCATAAACCCTATACTGACATGCAACTTTACAAAATGATGAAATTGTCCTTATAAAGATTAAAAGAAATTTTTTTTTCGTTATAGATTGAGTCCCACGAAAAACATGGTATCCTTTAGGCAATTTCGCCGTCTTAAAATAATAGGATAGTGTGAGAGAAATTTGGCTACGTCAAAACAGTGTTGTTAAGGCAAAACAAACACACTATTTCCCGTAATCGAACTGAACAATACCTCGACTCGTACTTTAATAAAAATTTGAACTGGAGACTTAGAAATCACCAAAGTTTGGATAGAAGCTCGAACATCTTTATGGAATCAGTGATGCTTACCTCAGACACAATTGTTGTCAAGTCAATGTCATCAAGGTCTTCGGTGATTCCCTGCATCATGTTGGTATCCTTTTGCTTAGGAAACCTACAAGCATTAGATTTATGACCAATCTTACCACAATTTTAACAAGAACCAATAAATCCTTGTGGTTGGGATTCCTACTTCTTCTAGACACTACCCTTAGGACCCTGAATCATTCATTTTTGCTTCTTTTGTTTGCCTTTGACGTCATGCCTGGTTGAGGTCTGCCCATGCTCCACCACATTTGCCTTGGCGGAGAACATTGTGTTCATGGGGACGATTGGAACTCCCTGTGCAATACTCATGTATTGTTCGTGCACGTTGAGTCTCTCGATTAACTCAACCATGGTAATCTCCTTTCCCTTGTGTTTCAGGAAGCCCTTGAACATATTCCACGTTAAGGGTAACTTTACCGGAAATGCCTCGGTGAGGTCCAACTTCTCGGCATGGATACTCTGGAGGAGGAGTTCTACATCTATCACCGGTTTCATACATGCTTTGTTATCGATCATCTATCAGTCAACACAAGTGACTCACAATTCACTAGCAGGAATTTCTTCTTATCCACATCCTCAGACTCATAGTTTTGTTCCAAGGCATGCCTCAGCTCCTTAGCAGACTTAATTTTGCTACATACATCATATAATGAATCATATAAACTATTCATTACATAATGTCTACACAAATAGTCTGAATGATTCCATGCTTCTATAGCTAAGAAAAAACCATGATCGTCATATTAGCCTTGAGTTGGTGGTTCTTCCATCAGGAATCGTGCGCAACTCAGAGTGGTCATATAAAACATCATTTCCTCCTACCACATCTTGAAGTTGGACCCGTCAAACTTATCGGGTTTTTCTGCATGCATAGTTCAGTAGGATAAGTCATGATCACCCACTTCGGTCGACGCAACGACGGATGCGTTCCATGATGCAATAGGAACATCAGTCTTAGTCAATGCTCCAACACAGATGTCAACATTACTGTTGTTTGCAACCATTTTTCTAAAATAGAAAGTGTTCAAATATTTTCCATTGAAATTATTATAACATATTTTACAAATTATTGAACTGATACGGTTCTTAGGTCTCCTGTATCACTTTAAACAAAAATAGCCTTGGGATTATTACTAATAGAGGAATATATTATAATATAATAATAATTCCGGATCAAATACTAAAATGATATCGACTGCATAAACCCTATACTGACATTCAACTTTACAAAATGATGAAATTGTCCTTATAAAAGATTAAAAGAAATTCTTTTTTCGTTATAAATTGAGTCCCACGAAAAACATGGTCTCCTTTAGGCAATTGCGCGTCTTAAAATAATAGGATAGTGTGAGAGAAATTTGGCTACGTCAAAACAGTGTCGTTAAGGGAAAACAAACACACTATTTCCCGTAATCGAACTGAACAATACCTCGACTCGTACGTTAAGAAAAATTTGAACTGGAGACTTAGAAATCACCAAAGTTTGGATAGAAGCTCGAACATGTTTATGGAATCAGTGATGCTTACCTCAGACACAATTGTTGTCAAGTAAATGTCATCAAGGTCTTCGGTGATTCCCTGCATCATGTTGGTATCCTTTTGCTTAGGAAACCTACAAGCATTAGATTTATGACCAATCTTACCACAATTTTAACAAGAACCAATAAATCCTTGTGGTTGGGATTCCTACTTCTTCTAGACACTACCCTTAGGACCCTGAATCAATCATTTTTGCTTCTTATGTTTGCCTTTGACGTCATGCCTGGTTGAGGTCTGCCCATGCTCCACCACATTTGCCTTGGCGGAGAACATTGTGTTCATGGGGACGATTGGAACTCCCTGTGCAATACTCATGTATTGTTCATGCACGTTGAGTCTCTCGATTAACTCAACCATGGTAATCTCCTTTCCCTTGTGTTTCAGGAAGCCCTTGAACATATTCCATGTTAAGGGTAACTTTACCGGAAATGCCTCGGTGAGGTCCAACTTCTCGGCATGGATACTCTGGAGGAGGAGTTCTACATCTATCACCGGTTTCATACATGCTTTGTTATCGATCATCTTTCAGTCAACACAGGTGACTCACAATTCACTAGCAGGAATTTCTTCTTATCCACATCCTCAGACTCATAGTTTTGTTCCAAGGCATGCCTCAGCTCCTTAGCAGACTTAATTTTGCTACATACATCATATAATGAATCATATAAACTATTCATTACATAATGTCTACACAAATAGTCTGAATGATTCCATGCTTCTATAGCTAAGAAAAAACCATGATCATCATATTAGCCTTGAGTTGGTGGTTCTTCCATCAGGAATGGTGCGCAACTCAGAGTGGTCATATAAAACATCATTTCCTCCTACCACATCTTGAAGTTGGACCCGTCAAACTTATCGGGTTTTTCTGCATGCATAGTTCAGTAGGATAAGTCATGATCACCCACTTCGGTCGACGCAACGACGGATGCGTTCCATGATGCAATAGGAACATCAGTCTTAGTCAATGCTCCAACACAGATGTCAACATTACTGTAGTTTGCAACCATTTTTCTAAAATAGAAAGTGTTAAAATATTTTCCATTGAAATTATTATAACATATTTTACAAATTATTGAACTGATACGGTTCTTAGGTCTCCTGTATCACTTTAAACAAAAATAGCCTTGGGATTATTACTAATAGAGGAATATATTATAATATAATAATATTTCCGGATCAAATACTAAAATGATATCAACTGCATAAACCCTATACTGACATTCAACTTTACAAAATGATGAAATTGTCCTTATAAAGATTAAAAGAAAATTTTTTTTCGTTAGAGATTGAGTCCCACAAAAAACATGGTATCCTTTAGGCAATTTCGCCGTCTTAAAATAATAGGATAGTGTGAGAGAAATTTGGCTACGTCAAAACAGTGTCGTTAAGGCAAAACAAACACACTATTTCCCGTAATCGAACTGAACAATACCTCGACTCGTACGTTAAGAAAAATTTGAACTGGAGACTTAGAAATCACCAAAGTTTGGATAGAAGCTCGAACATGTTTATGGAATCAGTGATGCTTACCTCAGACACAATTGTTGTCAAGTAAATGTCATCAAGGTCTTCGGTGATTCCCTGCATCATGTTGGTATCCTTTTGCTTAGGAAACCTACAAGCATTAGATTTATGACCAATCTTACCACAATTTTAACAAGAACCAATAAATCCTTGTGGTTGGGATTCCTACTTCTTCTAGACACTACCCTTAGGACCCTGAATCATTCATTTTTGCTTCTTTTGTTTGCCTTTGACGTCATGCCTGGTTGAGGTCTGCCCATGCTCCACCACATTTGCCTTGGCGGAGAACATTGTGTTCATGGGGACGATTGGAACTCCCTGTGCAATACTCATGTATTGTTCGTGCACGTTGAGTCTCTCGATTAACTCAACCATGGTAATCTCCTTTCCCTTGTGTTTCAGGAAGCCCTTGAACATATTCCACGTTAAGGGTAACTTTACCGGAAATGCCTCGGTGAGGTCCAACTTCTCGGCATGGATACTCTGGAGGAGGAGTTCTACATCTATCACCGGTTTCATACATGCTTTGTTATCGATCATCTATCAGTCAACACAGGTGACTCACAATTCACTAGCAGGAATTTCTTCTTATCCACATCCTCAGACTCATAGTTTTGTTCCAAGGCATGCCTCAGCTCCTTAGCAGACTTAATTTTGCTACATACATCATATAATGAATCATATAAACTATTCATTACATAATGTCTACACAAATAGTCTGAATGATTCCATGCTTCTATAGCTAAGAAAAAACCATGATCGTCATATTAGCCTTGAGTTGGTGGTTCTTCCATCAGGAATGGTGCGCAACTCAGAGTGGTCATATAAAACATCATTTCCTCCTACCACATCTTGAAGTTGGACCCGTCAAACTTATCGCTTTTTTCTGCATGCATAGTTCAGTAGGATAAGTCATGATCACCCACTTCGGTCGACGCAACGACGGATGCGTTCCATGATGCAATAGGAACATCAGTCTTAGTCAATGCTCCAACACAGATGTCAACATTACTGTTGTTTGCAACCATTTTTCTAAAATAGAAAGTGTTCAAATATTTTCCATTGAAATTATTATAACATATTTTACAAATTATTGAACTGATACGGTTCTTAGGTCTCCTGTATCACTTTAAACAAAAATAGCCTTGGGATTATTACTAATAGAGGAATATATTATAATATAATAATAATTCCGGATCAAATACTAAAATGATATCGACTGCATAAACCCTATACTGACATTCAACTTTACAAAATGATGAAATTGTCCTTATAAAAGATTAAAAGAAATTCTTTTTTCGTTATAAATTGAGTCCCACGAAAAACATGGTCTCCTTTAGGCAATTGCGCCGTCTTAAAATAATAGGATAGTGTGAGAGAAATTTGGCTACGTCAAAACAGTGTCGTTAAGGGAAAACAAACACACTATTTCCCGTAATCGAACTGAACAATACCTCGACTCGTACGTTAAGAAAAATTTGAACTGGAGACTTAGAAATCACCAAAGTTTGGATAGAAGCTCGAACATGTTTATGGAATCAGTGATGCTTACCTCAGACACAATTGTTGTCAAGTAAATGTCATCAAGGTCTTCGGTGATTCCCTGCATCATGTTGGTATCCTTTTGCTTAGGAAACCTACAAGCATTAGATTTATGACCAATCTTACCACAATTTTAACAAGAACCAATAAATCCTTGTGGTTGGGATTCCTACTTCTTCTAGACACTACCCTTAGGACCCTGAATCATTCATTTTTGCTTCTTTTGTTTGCCTTTGACGTCATGCCTGGTTGAGGTCTGCCCATGCTCCACCACATTTGCCTTGGCGGAGAACATTGTGTTCATGGGGACGATTGGAACTCCCTGTGCAATACTCATGTATTGTTCGTGCACGTTGAGTCTCTCGATTAACTCAACCATGGTAATCTCCTTTCCCTTGTGTTTCAGGAAGCCCTTGAACATATTCCACGTTAAGGGTAACTTTACCGGAAATGCCTCGGTGAGGTCCAACTTCTCGGCATGGATACTCTGGAGGAGGAGTTCTACATCTATCACCGGTTTCATACATGCTTTGTTATCGATCATCTATCAGTCAACACAGGTGACTCACAATTCACTAGCAGGAATTTCTTCTTATCCACATCCTCAGACTCATAGTTTTGTTCCAAGGCATGCCTCAGCTCCTTAGCAGACTTAATTTTGCTACATACATCATATAATGAATCATATAAACTATTCATTACATAATGTCTACACAAATAGTCTGAATGATTCCATGCTTCTATAGCTAAGAAAAAACCATGATCGTCATATTAGCCTTGAGTTGGTGGTTCTTCCATCAGGAATGGTGCGCAACTCAGAGTGGTCATATAAAACATCATTTCCTCCTACCACATCTTGAAGTTGGACCCGTCAAACTTATCGCTTTTTTCTGCATGCATAGTTCAGTAGGATAAGTCATGATCACCCACTTCGGTCGACGCAACGACGGATGCGTTCCATGATGCAATAGGAACATCAGTCTTAGTCAATGCTCCAACACAGATGTCAACATTACTGTTGTTTGCAACCATTTTTCTAAAATAGAAAGTGTTCAAATATTTTCCATTGAAATTATTATAACATATTTTACAAATTATTGAACTGATACGGTTCTTAGGTCTCCTGTATCACTTTAAACAAAAATAGCCTTGGGATTATTACTAATAGAGGAATATATTATAATATAATAATAATTCCGGATCAAATACTAAAATGATATCGACTGCATAAACCCTATACTGACATTCAACTTTACAAAATGATGAAATTGTCCTTATAAAAGATTAAAAGAAATTCTTTTTTCGTTATAAATTGAGTCCCACGAAAAACATGGTCTCCTTTAGGCAATTGCGCCGTCTTAAAATAATAGGATAGTGTGAGAGAAATTTGGCTACGTCAAAACAGTGTCGTTAAGGGAAAACAAACACACTATTTCCCGTAATCGAACTGAACAATACCTCGACTCGTACGTTAAGAAAAATTTGAACTGGAGACTTAGAAATCACCAAAGTTTGGATAGAAGCTCGAACATGTTTATGGAATCAGTGATGCTTACCTCAGACACAATTGTTGTCAAGTAAATGTCATCCAGGTCTTCGGTGATTCCCTGCATCATGTTGGTATCCTTTTGCTTAGGAAACCTACAAGCATTAGATTTATGACCAATCTTACCACAATTTTAACAAGAACCAATAAATCCTTGTGGTTGGGATTCCTACTTCTTCTAGACACTACCCTTAGGACCCTGAATCATTCATTTTTGCTTCTTTTGTTTGTCTTTGACGTCATGCCTGGTTGAGGTCTGCCCATGCTCCACCACATTTGCCTTGGCGGAGAACATTGTGTTCATGGGGACGATTGGAACTCCCTGTGCAATACTCATGTATTGTTCGTGCACGTTGAGTCTCTCGATTAACTCAACCATGGTAATCTCCTTTCCCTTGTGTTTCAGGAAGCCCTTGAACATATTCCACGTTAAGGGTAACTTTACCGGAAATGCCTCGGTGAGGTCCAACTTCTCGGCATGGATACTCTGGAGGAGGAGTTCTACATCTATCACCGGTTTCATACATGCTTTGTTATCGATCATCTATCAGTCAACACAGGTGACTCACAATTCACTAGCAGGAATTTCTTCTTATCCACATCCTCAGACTCATAGTTTTGTTCCAAGGCATGCCTCAGCTCCTTAGCAGACTTAATTTTGCTACATACATCATATAATGAATCATATAAACTATTCATTACATAATGTCTACACAAATAGTCTGAATGATTCCATGCTTCTATAGCTAAGAAAAAACCATGATCGTCATATTAGCCTTGAGTTGGTGGTTCTTCCATCAGGAATGGTGCGCAACTCAGAGTGGTCATATAAAACATCATTTCCTCCTACCACATCTTGAAGTTGGACCCGTCAAACTTATCGCTTTTTTCTGCATGCATAGTTCAGTAGGATAAGTCATGATCACCCACTTCGGTCGACGCAACGACGGATGCGTTCCATGATGCAATAGGAACATCAGTCTTAGTCAATGCTCCAACACAGATGTCAACATTACTGTTGTTTGCAACCATTTTTCTAAAATAGAAAGTGTTCAAATATTTTCCATTGAAATTATTATAACATATTTTACAAATTATTGAACTGATACGGTTCTTAGGTCTCCTGTATCACTTTAAACAAAAATAGCCTTCGGATTATTACTAATAGAGGAATATATTATAATATAATAATATTTCCGGATCAAATACTAAAATGATATCGACTGCATAAACCCTATACTGACATTCAACTTTACAAAATGATGAAATTGTCCTTATAAAAGATTAAAAGAAATTCTTTTTTCGTTATAGATTGAGACCCACGAAAAACATGGTCTCCTTTAGGCAATTTCTCCGTCTTAAAATAATAGGATAGTGTGAGAGAAATTTGGCTACGTCAAAACAGTGTCGTTAAGGCAAAACAAACACACTATTTCCCGTAATCGAACTGAACAATACCTCGACTCGTACTTTAAGAAAAATTTGAACTGGAGACTTAGAAATCACCAAAGTTTGGATAGAAGCTCGAACATCTTTATGGAATCAGTGATTCTTACCTCAGACACAATTGTTGCCAAGTCAATGTCATCAAGGTCTTCGGTGATTCCCTGCATCATGTTGGTATCCTTTTGCTTAGGAAACCTACAAGCATTAGATTTATGACCAATCTTACCACAATTTTAACAAGAACCAATAAATCCTTGTGGTTGGGATTCCTACTTCTTCTAGACACTACCCTTAGGACCCTGAATCATTCATTTTTGCTTCTTTTGTTTGCCTTTGACGTCATGCCTGGTTGAGGTCTGCCCATGCTCCACCACATTTGCCTTGGCGGAGAACATTGTGTTCATGGGGACGATTGGAACTCCCTGTGCAATACTCATGTATTGTTCGTGCACGTTGAGTCTCTCGATTAACTCAACCATGGTAATCTCCATTCTCTTGTGTTTCAGGAAGCCCTTGAACATATTCCACGTTAAGGGTAACTTTACCGGAAATGCCTCGGTGAGGTCCAACTTCTCGGCATGGATACTCTGGAGGAGGAGTTCTACATCTATCACCGGTTTCATACATGCTTTGTTATCGATCATCTATCAGTCAACACAGGTGACTCACAATTCACTAGCAGGAATTTCTTCTTATCCACATCCTCAGACTCATAGTTTTGTTCCAAGGCATGCCTCAGCTCCTTAGCAGACTTAATTTTGCTACATACATCATATAATGAATCATATAAACTATTCATTACATAATGTCTACACAAATAGTCTGAATGATTCCATGCTTCTATAGCTAAGAAAAAACCATGATCGTCATATTAGCCTTGAGTTGGTGGTTCTTCCATCAGGAATCGTGCGCAACTCAGAGTGGTCATATAAAACATCATTTCCTCCTACCACATCTTGAAGTTGGACCCGTCAAACTTATCGGGTTTTTCTGCATGCATAGTTCAGTAGGATAAGTCATGATCACCCACTTCGGTCGACGCAACGACGGATGCGTTCCATGATGCAATAGGAACATCAGTCTTAGTCAATGCTCCAACACAGATGTCAACATTACTGTTGTTTGCAACCATTTTTCTAAAATAGAAAGTGTTCAAATATTTTCCATTGAAATTATTATAACATATTTTACAAATTATTGAACTGATACGGTTCTTAGGTCTCCTGTATCACTTTAAACAAAAATAGCCTTGGGATTATTACTAATAGAGGAATATATTATAATATAATAATAATTCCGGATCAAATACTAAAATGATATCGACTGCATAAACCCTATACTGACATTCAACTTTACAAAATGATGAAATTGTCCTTATAAAAGATTAAAAGAAATTCTTTTTTCGTTATAAATTGAGTCCCACGAAAAACATGGTCTCCTTTAGGCAATTGCGCCGTCTTAAAATAATAGGATAGTGTGAGAGAAATTTGGCTACGTCAAAACAGTGTCGTTAAGGGAAAACAAACACACTATTTCCCGTAATCGAACTGAACAATACCTCGACTCGTACGTTAAGAAAAATTTGAACTGGAGACTTAGAAATCACCAAAGTTTGGATAGAAGCTCGAACATGTTTATGGAATCAGTGATGCTTACCTCAGACACAATTGTTGTCAAGTAAATGTCATCAAGGTCTTCGGTGATTCCCTGCATCATGTTGGTATCCTTTTGCTTAGGAAACCTACAAGCATTAGATTTATGACCAATCTTACCACAATTTTAACAAGAACCAATAAATCCTTGTGGTTGGGATTCCTACTTCTTCTAGACACTACCCTTAGGACCCTGAATCAATCATTTTTGCTTCTTATGTTTGCCTTTGACGTCATGCCTGGTTGAGGTCTGCCCATGCTCCACCACATTTGCCTTGGCGGAGAACATTGTGTTCATGGGGACGATTGGAACTCCCTGTGCAATACTCATGTATTGTTCATGCACGTTGAGTCTCTCGATTAACTCAACCATGGTAATCTCCTTTCCCTTGTGTTTCAGGAAGCCCTTGAACATATTCCATGTTAAGGGTAACTTTACCGGAAATGCCTCGGTGAGGTCCAACTTCTCGGCATGGATACTCTGGAGGAGGAGTTCTACATCTATCACCGGTTTCATACATGCTTTGTTATCGATCATCTTTCAGTCAACACAGGTGACTCACAATTCACTAGCAGGAATTTCTTCTTATCCACATCCTCAGACTCATAGTTTTGTTCCAAGGCATGCCTCAGCTCCTTAGCAGACTTAATTTTGCTACATACATCATATAATGAATCATATAAACTATTCATTACATAATGTCTACACAAATAGTCTGAATGATTCCATGCTTCTATAGCTAAGAAAAAACCATGATCATCATATTAGCCTTGAGTTGGTGGTTCTTCCATCAGGAATGGTGCGCAACTCAGAGTGGTCATATAAAACATCATTTCCTCCTACCACATCTTGAAGTTGGACCCGTCAAACTTATCGGGTTTTTCTGCATGCATAGTTCAGTATGATAAGTCATGATCACCCACTTCGGTCGACGCAACGACGGATGCGTTCCATGATGCAATAGGAACATCAGTCTTAGTCAATGCTCCAACACAGATGTCAACATTACTGTAGTTTGCAACCATTTTTCTAAAATAGAAAGTGTTAAAATATTTTCCATTGAAATTATTATAACATATTTTACAAATTATTGAACTGATACGGTTCTTAGGTCTCCTGTATCACTTTAAACAAAAATAGCCTTGGGATTATTACTAATAGAGGAATATATTATAATATAATAATATTTCCGGATCAAATACTAAAATGATATCAACTGCATAAACCCTATACTGACATGCAACTTTACAAAATGATGAAATTGTCCTTATAAAGATTAAAAGAAATTTTTTTTTCGTTATAGATTGAGTCCCACGAAAAACATGGTATCCTTTAGGCAATTTCGCCGTCTTAAAATAATAGGATAGTGTGAGAGAAATTTGGCTACGTCAAAACAGTGTCGTTAAGGCAAAACAAACACACTATTTCCCGTAATCGAACTGAACAATACCTCGACTCGTACTTTAATAAAAATTTGAACTGGAGACTTAGAAATCACAAAAGTTTGGATAGAAGCTCGAACATCTTTATGGAATCAGTGATGCTTACCTCAGACACAATTGTTGTCAAGTCAATGTCATCAAGGTCTTCGGTGATTCCCTGCATCATGTTGGTATCCTTTTGCTTAGGAAACCTACAAGCATTAGATTTATGACCAATCTTACCACAATTTTAACAAGAACCAATAAATCCTTGTGGTTGGGATTCCTACTTCTTCTAGACACTACCCTTAGGACCCTGAATCATTCATTTTTGCTTCTTTTGTTTGCCTTTGACGTCATGCCTGGTTGAGGTCTGCCCATGCTCCACCACATTTGCCTTGGGGAGAACATTGTGTTCATGGGGACGATTGGAACTCCCTGTGCAATACTCATGTATTGTTCGTGCACGTTGAGTCTCTCGATTAACTCAACCATGGTAATCTCCTTTCCCTTGTGTTTCAGGAAGCCCTTGAACATATTCCACGTTAAGGGTAACTTTACCGGAAATGCCTCGGTGAGGTCCAACTTCTCGGCATGGATACTCTGGAGGAGGAGTTCTACATCTATCACCGGTTTCATACATGCTTTGTTATCGATCATCTATCAGTCAACACAGGTGACTCACAATTCACTAGCAGGAATTTCTTCTTATCCACATCCTCAGACTCATAGTTTTGTTCCAAGGCATGCCTCAGCTCCTTAGCAGACTTAATTTTGCTACATACATCATATAATTAATCATATAAACTATTCATTACATAATGTCTACACAAATAGTCTGAATGATTCCATGCTTCTATAGCTAAGAAAAAACCATGATCGTCATATTAGCCTTGAGTTGGTGGTTCTTCCATCAGGAATGGTGCGCAACTCAGAGTGGTCATATAAAACATCATTTCCTCCTACCACATCTTGAAGTTGGACCCGTCAAACTTATCGGGTTTTTCTGCATGCATAGTTCAGTAGGATAAGTCATGATCACCCACTTCGGTCGACGCAACGACG
Source organism: Chamaenerion angustifolium (assembly GCA_946814005.1). NCBI lineage: Eukaryota > Viridiplantae > Streptophyta > Magnoliopsida > Myrtales > Onagraceae > Chamaenerion > Chamaenerion angustifolium. Next base: position 22,796,473 of record OX328271.1, on the reverse strand, counting down.
GATGCGTTCCATGATGCAATAGGAACATCAGTCTTAGTCAATGCTCCAACACAGATGTCAACATTACTGTTGTTTGCAACCATTTTTCTAAAATAGAAAGTGTTCAAATATTTTCCATTGAAATTATTATAACATATTTTACAAATTATTGAACTGATACGGTTCTTAGGTCTCCTGTATCACTTTAAACAAAAATAGCCTTGGGATTATTACTAATAGAGGAATATATTATAATATAATAATATTTCCGGATCAAATACTAAAATGATATCGACTGCATAAACCCTATACTGACATTCAACTTTACAAAATGATGAAATTGTCCTTATAAAAGATTAAAAGAAATTCTTTTTTCGTTATAGATTGAGACCCACGAAAAACATGGTCTCCTTTAGGCAATTTCGCCGTCTTAAAATAATAGGATAGTGTGAGAGAAATTTGGCTACGTCAAAACAGTGTCGTTAAGGCAAAACAAACACACTATTTCCCGTAATCGAACTGAACAATACCTCGACTCGTACTTTAAGAAAAATTTGAACTGGAGACTTAGAAATCACCAAAGTTTGGATAGAAGCTCGAACATCTTTATGGAATCAGTGATTCTTACCTCAGACACAATTGTTGCCAAGTCAATGTCATCAAGGTCTTCGGTGATTCCCTGCATCATGTTGGTATCCTTTTGCTTAGGAAACCTACAAGCATTAGATTTATGACCAATCTTACCACAATTTTAACAAGAACCAATAAATCCTTGTGGTTGGGATTCCTACTTCTTCTAGACACTACCCTTAGGACCCTGAATCAATCATTTTTGCTTCTTTTGTTTGCCTTTGACGTCATGCCTGGTTGAGGTCTGCCCATGCTCCACCACATTTGCCTTGGCGGAGAACATTGTGTTCATGGGGACTATTGGAACTCCCTGTGCAATACTCATGTATTGTTCGTGCACGTTGAGTCTCTCGATTAACTCAACCATGGTAATCTCCTTTCCCTTGTGTTTCAGGAAGCCCTTGAACATATTCCACGTTAAGGGTAACTTTACCGGAAATGCCTCGGTGAGGTCCAACTTCTCGGCATGGATACTCTGGAGGAGGAGTTCTACATCTATTACTGGTTTCATACATGCTTTGTTATCGATCATCTTTCAGTCAACACAGGTGACTCACAATTCACTAGCAGGAATTTCTTCTTATCCACATCCTCAGACTCATAGTTTTGTTCCAAGGAATGCCTCAGCTCCTTAGCAGACTTAATTTTGCTACATACATCATATAATGAATCATATAAACTATTCATTACATAATGTCTACACAAATAGTCTGAATGATTCAATGCTTCTATAGCTAAGAAAAAACCATGATCATCATATTAGCCTTGAGTTGGTGGTTCTTCCATCAGGAATCGTGCGCAACTCAGAGTGGTCATATAAAACATCATTTCCTCCTACCACATCTTGAAGTTGGACCCGTCAAACTTATCGGGTTTTTCTGCATGCATAGTTCAGTAGGATAAGTCATGATCACCCACTTCGGTCGACGCAACGACGGATGCGTTCCATGATGCAATAGGAACATCAGTCTTAGTCAATGCTCCAACACAGATGTCAACATTACTGTAGTTTGCAACCATTTTTCTAAAATAGAAAGTGTTAAAATATTTTCCATTGAAATTATTATAACATATTTTACAAATTATTGAACTGATACGGTTCTTAGGTCTCCTGTATCACTTTAAACAAAAATAGCCTTGGGATTATTACTAATAGAGGAATATATTATAATATAATAATATTTACGGATCAAATACTAAAATGATATCAACTGCATAAACCCTATACTGACATGCAACTTTACAAAATGATGAAATTGTCCTTATAAAGATTAAAAGAAATTTTTTTTTCGTTATAGATTGAGTCCCACGAAAAACATGGTATCCTTTAGGCAATTTCGCCGTCTTAAAATAATAGGATAGTGTGAGAGAAATTTGGCTACGTCAAAACAGTGTCGTTAAGGCAAAACAAACACACTATTTCCCGTAATCGAACTGAACAATACCTCGACTCGTACTTTAATAAAAATTTGAACTGGAGACTTAGAAATCACCAAAGTTTGGATAGAAGCTCGAACATCTTTATGGAATCAGTGATGCTTACCTCAGACACAATTGTTGTCAAGTCAATGTCATCAAGGTCTTCGGTGATTCCCTGCATCATGTTGGTATCCTTTTGCTTAGGAAACCTACAAGCATTAGATTTATGACCAATCTTACCACAATTTTAACAAGAACCAATAAATCCTTGTGGTTGGGATTCCTACTTCTTCTAGACACTACCCTTAGGACCCTGAATCATTCATTTTTGCTTCTTTTGTTTGCCTTTGACGTCATGCCTGGTTGAGGTCTGCCCATGCTCCACCACATTTGCCTTGGGGAGAACATTGTGTTCATGGGGACGATTGGAACTCCCTGTGCAATACTCATGTATTGTTCGTGCACGTTGAGTCTCTCGATTAACTGAACCATGGTAATCTCCTTTCCCTTGTGTTTCAGGAAGCCCTTGAACATATTCCACGTTAAGGGTAACTTTACCGGAAATGCCTCGGTGAGGTCCAACTTCTCGGCATGGATACTCTGGAGGAGGAGTTCTACATCTATCACCGGTTTCATACATGCTTTGTTATCGATCATCTATCAGTCAACACAGGTGACTCACAATTCACTAGCAGGAATTTCTTCTTATCCACATCCTCAGACTCATAGTTTTGTTCCAAGGCATGCCTCAGCTCCTTAGCAGACTTAATTTTGCTACATACATCATATAATTAATCATATAAACTATTCATTACATAATGTCTACACAAATAGTCTGAATGATTCCATGCTTTTATAGCTAAGAAAAAACCATGATCGTCATATTAGCCTTGAGTTGGTGGTTCTTCCATCAGGAATGGTGCGCAACTCAGAGTGGTCATATAAAACATCATTTCCTCCTACCACATCTTGAAGTTGGACCCGTCAAACTTATCGGGTTTTTCTGCATGCATAGTTCAGTAGGATAAGTCATGATCACCCACTTCGGTCGACGCAACGACGGATGCGTTCCATGATGCAATAGGAACATCAGTCTTAGTCAATGCTCCAACACAGATGTCAACATTACTGTTGTTTGCAACCATTTTTCTAAAATAGAAAGTGTTCAAATATTTTCCATTGAAATTATTATAACATATTTTACAAATTATTGAACTGATACGGTTCTTAGGTCTCCTGTATCACTTTAAACAAAAATAGCCTTGGGATTATTACTAATAGAGGAATATATTATAATATAATAATATTTCCGGATCAAATACTAAAATGATATCGACTGCATAAACCCTATACTGACATTCAACTTTACAAAATGATGAAATTGTCCTTATAAAAGATTAAAAGAAATTCTTTTTTCGTTATAGATTGAGACCCACGAAAAACATGGTCTCCTTTAGGCAATTTCGCCGTCTTAAAATAATAGGATAGTGTGAGAGAAATTTGGCTACGTCAAAACAGTGTCGTTAAGGCAAAACAAACACACTATTTCCCGTAATCGAACTGAACAATACCTCGACTCGTACTTTAAGAAAACTTTGAACTGGAGACTTAGAAATCACCAAAGTTTGGATAGAAGCTCGAACATCTTTATGGAATCAGTGATTCTTACCTCAGACACAATTGTTGCCAAGTCAATGTCATCAAGGTCTTCGGTGATTCCCTGCATCATGTTGGTATCCTTTTGCTTAGGAAACCTACAAGCATTAGATTTATGACCAATCTTACCACAATTTTAACAAGAACCAATAAATCCTTGTGGTTGGGATTCCTACTTCTTCTAGACACTACCCTTAGGACCCTGAATCAATCATTTTTGCTTCTTTTGTTTGCCTTTGACGTCATGCCTGGTTGAGGTCTGCCCATGCTCCACCACATTTGCCTTGGCGGAGAACATTGTGTTCATGGGGACTATTGGAACTCCCTGTGCAATACTCATGTATTGTTCGTGCACGTTGAGTCTCTCGATTAACTCAACCATGGTAATCTCCTTTCCCTTGTGTTTCAGGAAGCCCTTGAACATATTCCACGTTAAGGGTAACTTTACCGGAAATGCCTCGGTGAGGTCCAACTTCTCGGCATGGATACTCTGGAGGAGGAGTTCTACATCTATTACTGGTTTCATACATGCTTTGTTATCGATCATCTTTCAGTCAACACAGGTGACTCACAATTCACTAGCAGGAATTTCTTCTTATCCACATCCTCAGACTCATAGTTTTGTTCCAAGGAATGCCTCAGCTCCTTAGCAGACTTAATTTTGCTACATACATCATATAATGAATCATATAAACTATTCATTACATAATGTCTACACAAATAGTCTGAATGATTCCATGCTTCTATAGCTAAGAAAAAACCATGATCATCATATTAGCCTTGAGTTGGTGGTTCTTCCATCAGGAATCGTGCGCAACTCAGAGTGGTCATATAAAACATCATTTCCTCCTACCACATCTTGAAGTTGGACCCGTCAAACTTATCGGGTTTTTCTGCATGCATAGTTCAGTAGGATAAGTCATGATCACCCACTTCGGTCGACGCAACGACGGATGCGTTCCATGATGCAATAGGAACATCAGTCTTAGTCAATGCTCCAACACAGATGTCAACATTACTGTTGTTTGCAACCATTTTTCTAAAATAGAAAGTGTTAAAATAATTTCCAATGAAATTATTATAACATATTTTACAAATTATTAAACTGATACTGTTCTTAGGTCTCCTGTATCACTTTAAACAAAAATAGCCTTGGGATTATTACTAATAGAGGAATATATTATAATATAATAATATTTCCGGATCAAATACTAAAATGATATCAACTGCATAAACCCTATACTGACATGCAACTTTACAAAATGATGAAATTGTCCTTATAAAAGATTAAAAGAAATATTTTTTTCGTTATAGATTGAGTCCCACGAAAAACATGGTCTCCTTTAGGGAATTTTGCCGTCTTAAAATAATAGGATAGTGTGAGAGAAATTTGGCTACGTCAAAACAGTGTCGTTAAGGCAAAACAAACACACTATTTCCCGTAATCGAACTGAACAATACCTCGACTCGTACTTTAAGAAAAATTTGAACTGGAGACTTAGAAATCACCAAAGTTTGGATAGAAGCTCGAACATCTTTATGGAATCAGTGATGCTTACCTCAGACACAATTGTTGTCAAGTCAATGTCATCTAGGTCTTCGGTGATTCCCTGCATCATGTTGGTATCCTTTTGCTTAGGAAACCTACAAGCATTAGATTTATGACCAATCTTACCACAATTTTAACAAGAACCAATAAATCCTTGTGGTTGGGATTCCTACTTCTTCTAGACACTACCCTTAGGACCCTGAATCATTCATTTTTGCTTCTTTTGTTTGCCTTTGACGTCATGCCTGGTTGAGGTCTGCCCATGCTCCACCACATTTGCCTTGGGGAGAACATTGTGTTCATGGGGACGATTGGAACTCCCTGTGCAATACTCATGTATTGTTCGTGCACGTTGAGTCTCTCGATTAACTGAACCATGGTAATCTCCTTTCCCTTGTGTTTCAGGAAGCCCTTGAACATATTCCACGTTAAGGGTAACTTTACCGGAAATGCCTCGGTGAGGTCCAACTTCTCGGCATGGATACTCTGGAGGAGGAGTTCTACATCTATCACCGGTTTCATACATGCTTTGTTATCGATCATCTATCAGTCAACACAGGTGACTCACAATTCACTAGCAGGAATTTCTTCTTATCCACATCCTCAGACTCATAGTTTTGTTCCAAGGCATGCCTCAGCTCCTTAGCAGACTTAATTTTGCTACATACATCATATAATTAATCATATAAACTATTCATTACATAATGTCTACACAAATAGTCTGAATGATTCCATGCTTTTATAGCTAAGAAAAAACCATGATCGTCATATTAGCCTTGAGTTGGTGGTTCTTCCATCAGGAATGGTGCGCAACTCAGAGTGGTCATATAAAACATCATTTCCTCCTACCACATCTTGAAGTTGGACCCGTCAAACTTATCGGGTTTTTCTGCATGCATAGTTCAGTAGGATAAGTCATGATCACCCACTTCGGTCGACGCAACGACGGATGCGTTCCATGATGCAATAGGAACATCAGTCTTAGTCAATGCTCCAACACAGATGTCAACATTACTGTTGTTTGCAACCATTTTTCTAAAATAGAAAGTGTTCAAATATTTTCCATTGAAATTATTATAACATATTTTACAAATTATTGAACTGATACGGTTCTTAGGTCTCCTGTATCACTTTAAACAAAAATAGCCTTGGGATTATTACTAATAGAGGAATATATTATAATATAATAATATTTCCGGATCAAATACTAAAATGATATCGACTGCATAAACCCTATACTGACATTCAACTTTACAAAATGATGAAATTGTCCTTATAAAAGATTAAAAGAAATTCTTTTTTCGTTATAGATTGAGACCCACGAAAAACATGGTCTCCTTTAGGCAATTTCGCCGTCTTAAAATAATAGGATAGTGTGAGAGAAATTTGGCTACGTCAAAACAGTGTCGTTAAGGCAAAACAAACACACTATTTCCCGTAATCGAACTGAACAATACCTCGACTCGTACTTTAAGAAAACTTTGAACTGGAGACTTAGAAATCACCAAAGTTTGGATAGAAGCTCGAACATCTTTATGGAATCAGTGATTCTTACCTCAGACACAATTGTTGCCAAGTCAATGTCATCAAGGTCTTCGGTGATTCCCTGCATCATGTTGGTATCCTTTTGCTTAGGAAACCTACAAGCATTAGATTTATGACCAATCTTACCACAATTTTAACAAGAACCAATAAATCCTTGTGGTTGGGATTCCTACTTCTTCTAGACACTACCCTTAGGACCCTGAATCAATCATTTTTGCTTCTTTTGTTTGCCTTTGACGTCATGCCTGGTTGAGGTCTGCCCATGCTCCACCACATTTGCCTTGGCGGAGAACATTGTGTTCATGGGGACTATTGGAACTCCCTGTGCAATACTCATGTATTGTTCGTGCACGTTGAGTCTCTCGATTAACTCAACCATGGTAATCTCCTTTCCCTTGTGTTTCAGGAAGCCCTTGAACATATTCCACGTTAAGGGTAACTTTACCGGAAATGCCTCGGTGAGGTCCAACTTCTCGGCATGGATACTCTGGAGGAGGAGTTCTACATCTATTACTGGTTTCATACATGCTTTGTTATCGATCATCTTTCAGTCAACACAGGTGACTCACAATTCACTAGCAGGAATTTCTTCTTATCCACATCCTCAGACTCATAGTTTTGTTCCAAGGAATGCCTCAGCTCCTTAGCAGACTTAATTTTGCTACATACATCATATAATGAATCATATAAACTATTCATTACATAATGTCTACACAAATAGTCTGAATGATTCCATGCTTCTATAGCTAAGAAAAAACCATGATCATCATATTAGCCTTGAGTTGGTGGTTCTTCCATCAGGAATCGTGCGCAACTCAGAGTGGTCATATAAAACATCATTTCCTCCTACCACATCTTGAAGTTGGACCCGTCAAACTTATCGGGTTTTTCTGCATGCATAGTTCAGTAGGATAAGTCATGATCACCCACTTCGGTCGACGCAACGACGGATGCGTTCCATGATGCAATAGGAACATCAGTCTTAGTCAATGCTCCAACACAGATGTCAACATTACTGTTGTTTGCAACCATTTTTCTAAAATAGAAAGTGTTAAAATAATTTCCAATGAAATTATTATAACATATTTTACAAATTATTAAACTGATACTGTTCTTAGGTCTCCTGTATCACTTTAAACAAAAATAGCCTTGGGATTATTACTAATAGAGGAATATATTATAATATAATAATATTTCCGGATCAAATACTAAAATGATATCAACTGCATAAACCCTATACTGACATGCAACTTTACAAAATGATGAAATTGTCCTTATAAAAGATTAAAAGAAATATTTTTTTCGTTATAGATTGAGTCCCACGAAAAACATGGTCTCCTTTAGGGAATTTTGCCGTCTTAAAATAATAGGATAGTGTGAGAGAAATTTGGCTACGTCAAAACAGTGTCGTTAAGGCAAAACAAACACACTATTTCCCGTAATCGAACTGAACAATACCTCGACTCGTACTTTAAGAAAAATTTGAACTGGAGACTTAGAAATCACCAAAGTTTGGATAGAAGCTCGAACATCTTTATGGAATCAGTGATGCTTACCTCAGACACAATTGTTGTCAAGTCAATGTCATCTAGGTCTTCGGTGATTCCCTGCATCATGTTGGTATCCTTTTGCTTAGGAAACCTACAAGCATTAGATTTATGACCAATCTTACCACAATTTTAACAAGAACCAATAAATCCTTGTGGTTGGGATTCCTACTTCTTCTAGACACTACCATTAGGACCCTGAATCAATCATTTTTGCTTCTTTTGTTTGCCTTTGACGTCATGCCTGGTTGAGTTCTGCCCATGCTCCACCACATTTGCCTTGGCGGAGAACATTGTGTTCATGGGGACGATTGGAACTCCCTGTGCAATACTCATGTATTGTTCGTGCACGTTGAGTCTCTCGATTAACTTAACCATGGTAATCTCCTTTCCCTTGTGTTTCGGGAAGCCCTTGAACATATTCCACGTTAAGGGTAACTTTACCGGAAATGCCTCGGTGAGGTCCAACTTCTCGGCATGGATACTCTGGAGGAGGAGTTCTACATCTATTACCGGTTTCATACATGCTTTGTTATCGATCATCTTTCAGTCAACACAGGTGATTCACAATTTACTAGCAGGAATTTCTTCTTATCCACATCCTCAGACTCATAGTTTTGTTCCAAGGAATGCCTCAGCTCCTTAGCAGACTTAATTTTGCTACATACATCATATAATGAATCATATAAACTATTCATTACATAATGTCTACACAAATAGTCTGAATGATTCCATGCTTCTATAGCTAAGAAAAAACCATGATCATCATATTAGCCTTGAGTTGGTGGTTCTTCCATCAGGAATCGTGCGCAACTCAGAGTGGTCATATAAAACATCATTTCCTCCTACCACATCTTGAAGTTGGACCCGTCAAACTTATCGGGTTTTTCTGCATGCATAGTTCAGTAGGATAAGTCATGATCACCCACTTCGGTCGACGCAACGACGGATGCGTTCCATGATGCAATAGGAACATCAGTCTTAGTCAATGCTCCAACACAGATGTCAACATTACTGTTGTTTGCAACCATTTTTCTAAAATAGAAAGTGTTAAAATAATTTCCAATGAAATTATTATAACATATTTTACAAATTATTAAACTGATACTGTTCTTAGGTCTCCTGTATCACTTTAAACAAAAATAGCCTTGGGATTATTACTAATAGAGGAATATATTATAATATAATAATATTTCCGGATCAAATACTAAAATGATATCAACTGCATAAACCCTATACTGACATGCAACTTTACAAAATGATGAAATTGTCCTTATAAAAGATTAAAAGAAATATTTTTTTCGTTATAGATTGAGTCCCACGAAAAACATGGTCTCCTTTAGGGAATTTTGCCGTCTTAAAATAATAGGATAGTGTGAGAGAAATTTGGCTACGTCAAAACAGTGTCGTTAAGGCAAAACAAACACACTATTTCCCGTAATCGAACTGAACAATACCTCGACTCGTACTTTAAGAAAAAGTTGAACTGGAGACTTAGAAATCACCAAAGTTTGGATAGAAGCTCGAACATCTTTATGGAATCAGTGATGCTTACCTCAGACACAATTGTTGTCAAGTCAATGTCATCTAGGTCTTCGGTGATTCCCTGCATCATGTTGGTATCCTTTTGCTTAGGAAACCTACAAGCATTAGATTTATGACCAATCTTACCACAATTTTAACAAGAACCAATAAATCCTTGTGGTTGGGATTCCTACTTCTTCTAGACACTACCATTAGGACCCTGAATCAATCATTTTTGCTTCTTTTGTTTGCCTTTGACGTCATGCCTGGTTGAGTTCTGCCCATGCTCCACCACATTTGCCTTGGCGGAGAACATTGTGTTCATGGGGACGATTGGAACTCCCTGTGCAATACTCATGTATTGTTCGTGCACGTTGAGTCTCTCGATTAACTCAACCATGGTAATCTCCTTTCCCTTGTGTTTCAGGAAGCCCTTGAACATATTCCACGTTAAGGGTAACTTTACCGGAAATGCCTCGGTGAGGTCCAACTTCTCGGCATGGATACTCTGGAGGAGGAGTTCTACATCTATTACTGGTTTCATACATGCTTTGTTATCGATCATCTTTCAGTCAACACAGGTGACTCACAATTCACTAGCAGGAATTTCTTCTTATCCACATCCTCAGACTCATAGTTTTGTTCCAAGGAATGCCTCAGCTCCTTAGCAGACTTAATTTTGCTACATACATCATATAATGAATCATATAAACTATTCATTACATAATGTCTACACAAATAGTCTGAATGATTCCATGCTTCTATAGCTAAGAAAAAACCATGATCATCATATTAGCCTTGAGTTGGTGGTTCTTCCATCAGGAATCGTGCGCAACTCAGAGTGGTCATATAAAACATCATTTCCTCCTACCACATCTTGAAGTTGGACCCGTCAAACTTATCAGGTTTTTCTGCATGCATAGTTCAGTAGGATAAGTCATGATCACCCACTTCGGTCGACGCAACGACGGATGCGTTCCATGATGCAATAGGAACATCAGTCTTAGTCAATGCTCCAACACAGATGTCAACATTACTGTTGTTTGCAACCATTTTTCTAAAATAGAAAGTGTTCAAATATTTTCCATTGAAATTATTATAACATATTTTACAAATTATTGAACTGATACGGTTCTTAGGTCTCCTGTATCACTTTAAACAAAAATAGCCTTGGGATTATTACTAATAGAGGAATATATTATAATATAATAATATTTCCGGATCAAATACTAAAATGATATCGACTGCATAAACCCTATACTGACATTCAACTTTACAAAATGATGAAATTGTCCTTATAAAAGATTAAAAGAAATTCTTTTTTCGTTATAGATTGAGACCCACGAAAAACATGGTCTCCTTTAGGCAATTTCGCCGTCTTAAAATAATAGGATAGTGTGAGAGAAATTTGGCTACGTCAAAACAGTGTCGTTAAGGCAAAACAAACACACTATTTCCCGTAATCGAACTGAACAATACCTCGACTCGTACTTTAAGAAAAATTTGAACTGGAGACTAAGAAATCACCAAAGTTTGGATAGAAGCTCGAACATCTTTATGGAATCAGTGATTCTTACCTCAGACACAATTGTTGCCAAGTCAATGTCATCAAGGTCTTCGGTGATTCCCTGCATCATGTTGGTATCCTTTTGCTTAGGAAACCTACAAGCATTAGATTTATGACCAATCTTACCACAATTTTAACAAGAACCAATAAATCCTTGTGGTTGGGATTCCTACTTCTTCTAGACACTACCCTTAGGACCCTGAATCAATCATTTTTGCTTCTTTTGTTTGCCTTTGACGTCATGCCTGGTTGAGTTCTGCCCATGCTCCACCACATTTGCCTTGGCGGAGAACATTGTGTTCATGGGGACGATTGGAACTCCCTGTGCAATACTCATGTATTGTTCGTGCACGTTGAGTCTCTCGATTAACTCAACCATGGTAATCTCCTTTCCCTTGTGTTTCGGGAAGCCCTTGAACATATTCCACGTTAAGGGTAACTTTACCGGAAATGCCTCGGTGAGGTCCAACTTCTCGGCATGGATACTCTGGAGGAGGAGTTCTACATCTATTACCGGTTTCATACATGCTTTGTTATCGATCATCTTTCAGTCAACACAGGTGATTCACAATTTACTAGCAGGAATTTCTTCTTATCCACATCCTCAGACTCATAGTTTTGTTCCAAGGAATGCCTCAGCTCCTTAGCAGACTTAATTTTGCTACATACATCATATAATGAATCATATAAACTATTCATTACATAATGTCTACACAAATAGTCTGAATGATTCCATGCTTCTATAGCTAAGAAAAAACCATGATCATCATATTAGCCTTGAGTTGGTGGATCTTACATCAGGAATCGTGCGCAACTCAGAGTGGTCATATAAAACATCATTTCCTCCTACCACATCTTGAAGTTGGACCCGTCAAACTTATCGGGTTTTTCTGCATGCATAGTTCAGTAGGATAAGTCATGATCACCCACTTCGGTCGACGCAACGACGGATGCGTTCCATGATGCAATAGGAACATCAGTCTTAGTCAATGCTCCAACACAGATGTCAACATTACTGTTGTTTGCAACCATTTTTCTAAAATAGAAAGTGTTCAAATATTTTCCATTGAAATTATTATAACATATTTTACAAATTATTGAACTGATACGGTTCTTAGGTCTCCTGTATCACTTTAAACAAAAATAGCCTTGGGATTATTACTAATAGAGGAATATATTATAATATAATAATATTTCCGGATCAAATACTAAAATGATATCGACTGCATAAACCCTATACTGACATTCAACTTTACAAAATGATGAAATTGTCCTTATAAAAGATTAAAAGAAATTCTTTTTTCGTTATAGATTGAGACCCACGAAAAACATGGTCTCCTTTAGGCAATTTCGCCGTCTTAAAATAATAGGATAGTGTGAGAGAAATTTGGCTACGTCAAAACAGTGTCGTTAAGGCAAAACAAACACACTATTTCCCGTAATCGAACTGAACAATACCTCGACTCGTACTTTAAGAAAAATTTGAACTGGAGACTTAGAAATCACCAAAGTTTGGATAGAAGCTCGAACATCTTTATGGAATCAGTGATTCTTACCTCAGACACAATTGTTGCCAAGTCAATGTCATCAAGGTCTTCGGTGATTCCCTGCATCATGTTGGTATCCTTTTGCTTAGGAAACCTACAAGCATTAGATTTATGACCAATCTTACCACAATTTTAACAAGAACCAATAAATCCTTGTGGTTGGGATTCCTACTTCTTCTAGACACTACCCTTAGGACCCTGAATCAATCATTTTTGCTTCTTTTGTTTGCCTTTGACGTCATGCCTGGTTGAGGTCTGCCCATGCTCCACCACATTTGCCTTGGCGGAGAACATTGTGTTCATGGGGACTATTGGAACTCCCTGTGCAATACTCATGTATTGTTCGTGCACGTTGAGTCTCTCGATTAACTCAACCATGGTAATCTCCTTTCCCTTGTGTTTCAGGAAGCCCTTGAACATATTCCACGTTAAGGGTAACTTTACCGGAAATGCCTCGGTGAGGTCCAACTTCTCGGCATGGATACTCTGGAGGAGGAGTTCTACATCTATTACTGGTTTCATACATGCTTTGTTATCGATCATCTTTCAGTCAACACAGGTGACTCACAATTCACTAGCAGGAATTTCTTCTTATCCACATCCTCAGACTCATAGTTTTGTTCCAAGGAATGCCTCAGCTCCTTAGCAGACTTAATTTTGCTACATACATCATATAATGAATCATATAAACTATTCATTACATAATGTCTACACAAATAGTCTGAATGATTCCATGCTTCTATAGCTAAGAAAAAACCATGATCATCATATTAGCCTTGAGTTGGTGGTTCTTCCATCAGGAATCGTGCGCAACTCAGAGTGGTCATATAAAACATCATTTCCTCCTACCACATCTTGAAGTTGGACCCGTCAAACTTATCGGGTTTTTCTGCATGCATAGTTCAGTAGGATAAGTAATGATCACCCACTTCGGTCGACGCAACGACGGATGCGTTCCATGATGCAATAGGAACATCAGTCTTAGTCAATGCTCCAACACAGATGTCAACATTACTGTTGTTTGCAACCATTTTTCTAAAATAGAAAGTGTTAAAATAATTTCCAATGAAATTATTATAACATATTTTACAAATTATTAAACTGATACTGTTCTTAGGTCTCCTGTATCACTTTAAACAAAAATAGCCTTGGGATTATTACTAATAGAGGAATATATTATAATATAATAATATTTCCGGATCAAATACTAAAATGATATCAACTGCATAAACCCTATACTGACATGCAACTTTACAAAATGATGAAATTGTCCTTATAAAAGATTAAAAGAAATATTTTTTTCGTTATAGATTGAGTCCCACGAAAAACATGGTCTCCTTTAGGGAATTTTGCCGTCTTAAAATAATAGGATAGTGTGAGAGAAATTTGGCTACGTCAAAACAGTGTCGTTAAGGCAAAACAAACACACTATTTCCCGTAATCGAACTGAACAATACCTCGACTCGTACTTTAAGAAAAATTTGAACTGGAGACTTAGAAATCACCAAAGTTTGGATAGAAGCTCGAACATCTTTATGGAATCAGTGATGCTTACCTCAGACACAATTGTTGTCAAGTCAATGTCATCTAGGTCTTCGGTGATTCCCTGCATCATGTTGGTATCCTTTTGCTTAGGAAACCTACAAGCATTAGATTTATGACCAATCTTACCACAATTTTAACAAGAACCAATAAATCCTTGTGGTTGGGATTCCTACTTCTTCTAGACACTACCATTAGGACCCTGAATCAATCATTTTTGCTTCTTTTGTTTGCCTTTGACGTCATGCCTGGTTGAGTTCTGCCCATGCTCCACCACATTTGCCTTGGCGGAGAACATTGTGTTCATGGGGACGATTGGAACTCCCTGTGCAATACTCATGTATTGTTCGTGCACGTTGAGTCTCTCGATTAACTCAACCATGGTAATCTCCTTTCCCTTGTGTTTCGGGAAGCCCTTGAACATATTCCACGTTAAGGGTAACTTTACCGGAAATGCCTCGGTGAGGTCCAACTTCTCGGCATGGATACTCTGGAGGAGGAGTTCTACATCTATTACCGGTTTCATACATGCTTTGTTATCGATCATCTTTCAGTCAACACAGGTGATTCACAATTTACTAGCAGGAATTTCTTCTTATCCACATCCTCAGACTCATAGTTTTGTTCCAAGGAATGCCTCAGCTCCTTAGCAGACTTAATTTTGCTACATACATCATATAATGAATCATATAAACTATTCATTACATAATGTCTACACAAATAGTCTGAATGATTCCATGCTTCTATAGCTAAGAAAAAACCATGATCATCATATTAGCCTTGAGTTGGTGGATCTTACATCAGGAATCGTGCGCAACTCAGAGTGGTCATATAAAACATCATTTCCTCCTACCACATCTTGAAGTTGGACCCGTCAAACTTATCGGGTTTTTCTGCATGCATAGTTCAGTAGGATAAGTCATGATCACCCACTTCGGTCGACGCAACGACGGATGCGTTCCATGATGCAATAGGAACATCAGTCTTAGTCAATGCTCCAACACAGATGTCAACATTACTGTTGTTTGCAACCATTTTTCTAAAATAGAAAGTGTTCAAATATTTTCCATTGAAATTATTATAACATATTTTACAAATTATTGAACTGATACGGTTCTTAGGTCTCCTGTATCACTTTAAACAAAAATAGCCTTGGGATTATTACTAATAGAGGAATATATTATAATATAATAATATTTCCGGATCAAATACTAAAATGATATCGACTGCATAAACCCTATACTGACATTCAACTTTACAAAATGATGAAATTGTCCTTATAAAAGATTAAAAGAAATTCTTTTTTCGTTATAGATTGAGACCCACGAAAAACATGGTCTCCTTTAGGCAATTTCGCCGTCTTAAAATAATAGGATAGTGTGAGAGAAATTTGGCTACGTCAAAACAGTGTCGTTAAGGCAAAACAAACACACTATTTCCCGTAATCGAACTGAACAATACCTCGACTCGTACTTTAAGAAAAATTTGAACTGGAGACTTAGAAATCACCAAAGTTTGGATAGAAGCTCGAACATCTTTATGGAATCAGTGATTCTTACCTCAGACACAATTGTTGCCAAGTCAATGTCATCAAGGTCTTCGGTGATTCCCTGCATCATGTTGGTATCCTTTTGCTTAGGAAACCTACAAGCATTAGATTTATGACCAATCTTACCACAATTTTAACAAGAACCAATAAATCCTTGTGGTTGGGATTCCTACTTCTTCTAGACACTACCCTTAGGACCCTGAATCAATCATTTTTGCTTCTTTTGTTTGCCTTTGACGTCATGCCTGGTTGAGGTCTGCCCATGCTCCACCACATTTGCCTTGGCGGAGAACATTGTGTTCATGGGGACTATTGGAACTCCCTGTGCAATACTCATGTATTGTTCGTGCACGTTGAGTCTCTCGATTAACTCAACCATGGTAATCTCCTTTCCCTTGTGTTTCAGGAAGCCCTTGAACATATTCCACGTTAAGGGTAACTTTACCGGAAATGCCTCGGTGAGGTCCAACTTCTCGGCATGGATACTCTGGAGGAGGAGTTCTACATCTATTACTGGTTTCATACATGCTTTGTTATCGATCATCTTTCAGTCAACACAGGTGACTCACAATTCACTAGCAGGAATTTCTTCTTATCCACATCCTCAGACTCATAGTTTTGTTCCAAGGAATGCCTCAGCTCCTTAGCAGACTTAATTTTGCTACATACATCATATAATGAATCATATAAACTATTCATTACATAATGTCTACACAAATAGTCTGAATGATTCCATGCTTCTATAGCTAAGAAAAAACCATGATCATCATATTAGCCTTGAGTTGGTGGTTCTTCCATCAGGAATCGTGCGCAACTCAGAGTGGTCATATAAAACATCATTTCCTCCTACCACATCTTGAAGTTGGACCCGTCAAACTTATCGGGTTTTTCTGCATGCATAGTTCAGTAGGATAAGTCATGATCACCCACTTCGGTCGACGCAACGACGGATGCGTTCCATGATGCAATAGGAACATCAGTCTTAGTCAATGCTCCAACACAGATGTCAACATTACTGTTGTTTGCAACCATTTTTCTAAAATAGAAAGTGTTAAAATAATTTCCAATGAAATTATTATAACATATTTTACAAATTATTAAACTGATACTGTTCTTAGGTCTCCTGTATCACTTTAAACAAAAATAGCCTTGGGATTATTACTAATAGAGGAATATATTATAATATAATAATATTTCCGGATCAAATACTAAAATGATATCAACTGCATAAACCCTATACTGACATGCAACTTTACAAAATGATGAAATTGTCCTTATAAAAGATTAAAAGAAATATTTTTTTCGTTATAGATTGAGTCCCACGAAAAACATGGTCTCCTTTAGGGAATTTTGCCGTCTTAAAATAATAGGATAGTGTGAGAGAAATTTGGCTACGTCAAAACAGTGTCGTTAAGGCAAAACAAACACACTATTTCCCGTAATCGAACTGAACAATACCTCGACTCGTACTTTAAGAAAAATTTGAACTGGAGACTTAGAAATCACCAAAGTTTGGATAGAAGCTCGAACATCTTTATGGAATCAGTGATTCTTACCTCAGACACAATTGTTGTCAAGTCAATGTCATCTAGGTCTTCGGTGATTCCCTGCATCATGTTGGTATCCTTTTGCTTAGGAAACCTACAAGCATTAGATTTATGACCAATCTTACCACAATTTTAACAAGAACCAATAAATCCTTGTGGTTGGGATTCCTACTTCTTCTAGACACTACCATTAGGACCCTGAATCAATCATTTTTGCTTCTTTTGTTTGCCTTTGACGTCATGCCTGGTTGAGTTCTGCCCATGCTCCACCACATTTGCCTTGGCGGAGAACATTGTGTTCATGGGGACGATTGGAACTCCCTGTGCAATACTCATGTATTGTTCGTGCACGTTGAGTCTCTCGATTAACTCAACCATGGTAATCTCCTTTCCCTTGTGTTTCGGGAAGCCCTTGAACATATTCCACGTTAAGGGTAACTTTACCGGAAATGCCTCGGTGAGGTCCAACTTCTCGGCATGGATACTCTGGAGGAGGAGTTCTACATCTATTACTGGTTTCATACATGCTTTGTTATCGATCATCTTTCAGTCAACACAGGTGACTCACAATTCACTAGCAGGAATTTCTTCTTATCCACATCCTCAGACTCATAGTTTTGTTCCAAGGAATGCCTCAGCTCCTTAGCAGACTTAATTTTGCTACATACATCATATAATGAATCATATAAACTATTCATTACATAATGTCTACACAAATAGTCTGAATGATTCCATGCTTCTATAGCTAAGAAAAAACCATGATCATCATATTAGCCTTGAGTTGGTGGTTCTTACATCAGGAATCGTGCGCAACTCAGAGTGGTCATATAAAACATCATTTCCTCCTACCACATCTTGAAGTTGGACCCGTCAAACTTATCGGGTTTTTCTGCATGCATAGTTCAGTAGGATAAGTCATGATCACCCACTTCGGTCGACGCAACGACGGATGCGTTCCATGATGCAATAGGAACATCAGTCTTAGTCAATGCTCCAACACAGATGTCAACATTACTGTTGTTTGCAACCATTTTTCTAAAATAGAAAGTGTTCAAATATTTTCCATTGAAATTATTATAACATATTTTACAAATTATTGAACTGATACGGTTCTTAGGTCTCCTGTATCACTTTAAACAAAAATAGCCTTGGGATTATTACTAATAGAGGAATATATTATAATATAATAATATTTCCGGATCAAATACTAAAATGATATCGACTGCATAAACCCTATACTGACATTCAACTTTACAAAATGATGAAATTGTCCTTATAAAAGATTAAAAGAAATTCTTTTTTCGTTATAGATTGAGACCCACGAAAAACATGGTCTCCTTTAGGCAATTTCGCCGTCTTAAAATAATAGGATAGTGTGAGAGAAATTTGGCTACGTCAAAACAGTGTCGTTAAGGCAAAACAAACACACTATTTCCCGTAATCGAACTGAACAATACCTCGACTCGTACTTTAAGAAAAATTTGAACTGGAGACTTAGAAATCACCAAAGTTTGGATAGAAGCTCGAACATCTTTATGGAATCAGTGATTCTTACCTCAGACACAATTGTTGCCAAGTCAATGTCATCAAGGTCTTCGGTGATTCCCTGCATCATGTTGGTATCCTTTTGCTTAGGAAACCTACAAGCATTAGATTTATGACCAATCTTACCACAATTTTAACAAGAACCAATAAATCCTTGTGGTTGGGATTCCTACTTCTTCTAGACACTACCCTTAGGACCCTGAATCAATCATTTTTGCTTCTTTTGTTTGCCTTTGACGTCATGCCTGGTTGAGGTCTGCCCATGCTCCACCACATTTGCCTTGGCGGAGAACATTGTGTTCATGGGGACTATTGGAACTCCCTGTGCAATACTCATGTATTGTTCGTGCACGTTGAGTCTCTCGATTAACTCAACCATGGTAATCTCCTTTCCCTTGTGTTTCAGGAAGCCCTTGAACATATTCCACGTTAAGGGTAACTTTACCGGAAATGCCTCGGTGAGGTCCAACTTCTCGGCATGGATACTCTGGAGGAGGAGTTCTACATCTATTACTGGTTTCATACATGCTTTGTTATCGATCATCTTTCAGTCAACACAGGTGACTCACAATTCACTAGCAGGAATTTCTTCTTATCCACATCCTCAGACTCATAGTTTTGTTCCAAGGAATGCCTCAGCTCCTTAGCAGACTTAATTTTGCTACATACATCATATAATGAATCATATAAACTATTCATTACATAATGTCTACACAAATAGTCTGAATGATTCCATGCTTCTATAGCTAAGAAAAAACCATGATCATCATATTAGCCTTGAGTTGGTGGTTCTTCCATCAGGAATCGTGCGCAACTCAGAGTGGTCATATAAAACATCATTTCCTCCTACCACATCTTGAAGTTGGACCTGTCAAACTTATCGGGTTTTTCTGCATGCATAGTTCAGTAGGATAAGTCATGATCACCCACTTCGGTCGACGCAACGACGGATGCGTTCCATGATGCAATAGGAACATCAGTCTTAGTCAATGCTCCAACACAGATGTCAACATTACTGTTGTTTGCAACCATTTTTCTAAAATAGAAAGTGTTAAAATAATTTCCAATGAAATTATTATAACATATTTTACAAATTATTAAACTGATACTGTTCTTAGGTCTCCTGTATCACTTTAAACAAAAATAGCCTTGGGATTATTACTAATAGAGGAATATATTATAATATAATAATATTTCCGGATCAAATACTAAAATGATATCAACTGCATAAACCCTATACTGACATGCAACTTTACAAAATGATGAAATTGTCCTTATAAAAGATTAAAAGAAATATTTTTTTCGTTATAGATTGAGTCCCACGAAAAACATGGTCTCCTTTAGGGAATTTTGCCGTCTTAAAATAATAGGATAGTGTGAGAGAAATTTGGCTACGTCAAAACAGTGTCGTTAAGGCAAAACAAACACACTATTTCCCGTAATCGAACTGAACAATACCTCGACTCGTACTTTAAGAAAAATTTGAACTGGAGACTTAGAAATCACCAAAGTTTGGATAGAAGCTCGAACATCTTTATGGAATCAGTGATTCTTACCTCAGACACAATTGTTGTCAAGTCAATGTCATCTAGGTCTTCGGTGATTCCCTGCATCATGTTGGTATCCTTTTGCTTAGGAAACCTACAAGCATTAGATTTATGACCAATCTTACCACAATTTTAACAAGAACCAATAAATCCTTGTGGTTGGGATTCCTACTTCTTCTAGACACTACCATTAGGACCCTGAATCAATCATTTTTGCTTCTTTTGTTTGCCTTTGACGTCATGCCTGGTTGAGTTCTGCCCATGCTCCACCACATTTGCCTTGGCGGAGAACATTGTGTTCATGGGGACGATTGGAACTCCCTGTGCAATACTCATGTATTGTTCGTGCACGTTGAGTCTCTCGATTAACTCAACCATGGTAATCTCCTTTCCCTTGTGTTTCGGGAAGCCCTTGAACATATTCCACGTTAAGGGTAACTTTACCGGAAATGCCTCGGTGAGGTCCAACTTCTCGGCATGGATACTCTGGAGGAGGAGTTCTACATCTATTACCGGTTTCATACATGCTTTGTTATCGATCATCTTTCAGTCAACACAGGTGATTCACAATTTACTAGCAGGAATTTCTTCTTATCCACATCCTCAGACTCATAGTTTTGTTCCAAGGAATGCCTCAGCTCCTTAGCAGACTTAATTTTGCTACATACATCATATAATGAATCATATAAACTATTCATTACATAATGTCTACACAAATAGTCTGAATGATTCCATGCTTCTATAGCTAAGAAAAAACCATGATCATCATATTAGCCTTGAGTTGGTGGATCTTACATCAGGAATCGTGCGCAACTCAGAGTGGTCATATAAAACATCATTTCCTCCTACCACATCTTGAAGTTGGACCCGTCAAACTTATCGGGTTTTTCTGCATGCATAGTTCAGTAGGATAAGTCATGATCACCCACTTCGGTCGACGCAACGACGGATGCGTTCCATGATGCAATAGGAACATCAGTCTTAGTCAATGCTCCAACACAGATGTCAACATTACTGTTGTTTGCAACCATTTTTCTAAAATAGAAAGTGTTCAAATATTTTCCATTGAAATTATTATAACATATTTTACAAATTATTGAACTGATACGGTTCTTAGGTCTCCTGTATCACTTTAAACAAAAATAGCCTTGGGATTATTACTAATAGAGGAATATATTATAATATAATAATATTTCCGGATCAAATACTAAAATGATATCGACTGCATAAACCCTATACTGACATTCAACTTTACAAAATGATGAAATTGTCCTTATAAAAGATTAAAAGAAATTCTTTTTTCGTTATAGATTGAGACCCACGAAAAACATGGTCTCCTTTAGGCAATTTCGCCGTCTTAAAATAATAGGATAGTGTGAGAGAAATTTGGCTACGTCAAAACAGTGTCGTTAAGGCAAAACAAACACACTATTTCCCGTAATCGAACTGAACAATACCTCGACTCGTACTTTAAGAAAAATTTGAACTGGAGACTTAGAAATCACCAAAGTTTGGATAGAAGCTCGAACATCTTTATGGAATCAGTGATTCTTACCTCAGACACAATTGTTGCCAAGTCAATGTCATCAAGGTCTTCGGTGATTCCCTGCATCATGTTGGTATCCTTTTGCTTAGGAAACCTACAAGCATTAGATTTATGACCAATCTTACCACAATTTTAACAAGAACCAATAAATCCTTGTGGTTGGGATTCCTACTTCTTCTAGACACTACCCTTAGGACCCTGAATCAATCATTTTTGCTTCTTTTGTTTGCCTTTGACGTCATGCCTGGTTGAGGTCTGCCCATGCTCCACCACATTTGCCTTGGCGGAGAACATTGTGTTCATGGGGACTATTGGAACTCCCTGTGCAATACTCATGTATTGTTCGTGCACGTTGAGTCTCTCGATTAACTCAACCATGGTAATCTCCTTTCCCTTGTGTTTCAGGAAGCCCTTGAACATATTCCACGTTAAGGGTAACTTTACCGGAAATGCCTCGGTGAGGTCCAACTTCTCGGCATGGATACTCTGGAGGAGGAGTTCTACATCTATTACTGGTTTCATACATGCTTTGTTATCGATCATCTTTCAGTCAACACAGGTGACTCACAATTCACTAGCAGGAATTTCTTCTTATCCACATCCTCAGACTCATAGTTTTGTTCCAAGGAATGCCTCAGCTCCTTAGCAGACTTAATTTTGCTACATACATCATATAATGAATCATATAAACTATTCATTACATAATGTCTACACAAATAGTCTGAATGATTCCATGCTTCTATAGCTAAGAAAAAACCATGATCATCATATTAGCCTTGAGTTGGTGGTTCTTACATCAGGAATCGTGCGCAACTCAGAGTGGTCATATAAAACATCATTTCCTCCTACCACATCTTGAAGTTGGACCCGTCAAACTTATCGGGTTTTTCTGCATGCATAGTTCAGTAGGATAAGTCATGATCACCCACTTCGGTCGACGCAACGACGGATGCGTTCCATGATGCAATAGGAACATCAGTCTTAGTCAATGCTCCAACACAGATGTCAACATTACTGTTGTTTGCAACCATTTTTCTAAAATAGAAAGTGTTCAAATATTTTCCATTGAAATTATTATAACATATTTTACAAATTATTGAACTGATACGGTTCTTAGGTCTCCTGTATCACTTTAAACAAAAATAGCCTTGGGATTATTACTAATAGAGGAATATATTATAATATAATAATATTTCCGGATCAAATACTAAAATGATATCGACTGCATAAACCCTATACTGACATTCAACTTTACAAAATGATGAAATTGTCCTTATAAAAGATTAAAAGAAATTCTTTTTTCGTTATAGATTGAGACCCACGAAAAACATGGTCTCCTTTAGGCAATTTCGCCGTCTTAAAATAATAGGATAGTGTGAGAGAAATTTGGCTACGTCAAAACAGTGTCGTTAAGGCAAAACAAACACACTATTTCCCGTAATCGAACTGAACAATACCTCGACTCGTACTTTAAGAAAAATTTGAACTGGAGACTTAGAAATCACCAAAGTTTGGATAGAAGCTCGAACATCTTTATGGAATCAGTGATTCTTACCTCAGACACAATTGTTGCCAAGTCAATGTCATCAAGGTCTTCGGTGATTCCCTGCATCATGTTGGTATCCTTTTGCTTAGGAAACCTACAAGCATTAGATTTATGACCAATCTTACCACAATTTTAACAAGAACCAATAAATCCTTGTGGTTGGGATTCCTACTTCTTCTAGACACTACCCTTAGGACCCTGAATCAATCATTTTTGCTTCTTTTGTTTGCCTTTGACGTCATGCCTGGTTGAGGTCTGCCCATGCTCCACCACATTTGCCTTGGCGGAGAACATTGTGTTCATGGGGACTATTGGAACTCCCTGTGCAATACTCATGTATTGTTCGTGCACGTTGAGTCTCTCGATTAACTCAACCATGGTAATCTCCTTTCCCTTGTGTTTCAGGAAGCCCTTGAACATATTCCACGTTAAGGGTAACTTTACCGGAAATGCCTCGGTGAGGTCCAACTTCTCGGCATGGATACTCTGGAGGAGGAGTTCTACATCTATTACTGGTTTCATACATGCTTTGTTATCGATCATCTTTCAGTCAACACAGGTGACTCACAATTCACTAGCAGGAATTTCTTCTTATCCACATCCTCAGACTCATAGTTTTGTTCCAAGGAATGCCTCAGCTCCTTAGCAGACTTAATTTTGCTACATACATCATATAATGAATCATATAAACTATTCATTACATAATGTCTACACAAATAGTCTGAATGATTCCATGCTTCTATAGCTAAGAAAAAACCATGATCATCATATTAGCCTTGAGTTGGTGGTTCTTACATCAGGAATCGTGCGCAACTCAGAGTGGTCATATAAAACATCATTTCCTCCTACCACATCTTGAAGTTGGACCCGTCAAACTTATCGGGTTTTTCTGCATGCATAGTTCAGTAGGATAAGTCATGATCACCCACTTCGGTCGACGCAACGACGGATGCGTTCCATGATGCAATAGGAACATCAGTCTTAGTCAATGCTCCAACACAGATGTCAACATTACTGTTGTTTGCAACCATTTTTCTAAAATAGAAAGTGTTCAAATATTTTCCATTGAAATTATTATAACATATTTTACAAATTATTGAACTGATACGGTTCTTAGGTCTCCTGTATCACTTTAAACAAAAATAGCCTTGGGATTATTACTAATAGAGGAATATATTATAATATAATAATATTTCCGGATCAAATACTAAAATGATATCGACTGCATAAACCCTATACTGACATTCAACTTTACAAAATGATGAAATTGTCCTTATAAAAGATTAAAAGAAATTCTTTTTTCGTTATAGATTGAGACCCACGAAAAACATGGTCTCCTTTAGGCAATTTCGCCGTCTTAAAATAATAGGATAGTGTGAGAGAAATTTGGCTACGTCAAAACAGTGTCGTTAAGGCAAAACAAACACACTATTTCCCGTAATCGAACTGAACAATACCTCGACTCGTACTTTAAGAAAAATTTGAACTGGAGACTTAGAAATCACCAAAGTTTGGATAGAAGCTCGAACATCTTTATGGAATCAGTGATTCTTACCTCAGACACAATTGTTGCCAAGTCAATGTCATCAAGGTCTTCGGTGATTCCCTGCATCATGTTGGTATCCTTTTGCTTAGGAAACCTACAAGCATTAGATTTATGACCAATCTTACCACAATTTTAACAAGAACCAATAAATCCTTGTGGTTGGGATTCCTACTTCTTCTAGACACTACCCTTAGGACCCTGAATCAATCATTTTTGCTTCTTTTGTTTGCCTTTGACGTCATGCCTGGTTGAGGTCTGCCCATGCTCCACCACATTTGCCTTGGCGGAGAACATTGTGTTCATGGGGACTATTGGAACTCCCTGTGCAATACTCATGTATTGTTCGTGCACGTTGAGTCTCTCGATTAACTCAACCATGGTAATCTCCTTTCCCTTGTGTTTCAGGAAGCCCTTGAACATATTCCACGTTAAGGGTAACTTTACCGGAAATGCCTCGGTGAGGTCCAACTTCTCGGCATGGATACTCTGGAGGAGGAGTTCTACATCTATTACTGGTTTCATACATGCTTTGTTATCGATCATCTTTCAGTCAACACAGGTGACTCACAATTCACTAGCAGGAATTTCTTCTTATCCACATCCTCAGACTCATAGTTTTGTTCCAAGGAATGCCTCAGCTCCTTAGCAGACTTAATTTTGCTACATACATCATATAATGAATCATATAAACTATTCATTACATAATGTCTACACAAATAGTCTGAATGATTCCATGCTTCTATAGCTAAGAAAAAACCATGATCATCATATTAGCCTTGAGTTGGTGGTTCTTACATCAGGAATCGTGCGCAACTCAGAGTGGTCATATAAAACATCATTTCCTCCTACCACATCTTGAAGTTGGACCCGTCAAACTTATCGGGTTTTTCTGCATGCATAGTTCAGTAGGATAAGTCATGATCACCCACTTCGGTCGACGCAACGACGGATGCGTTCCATGATGCAATAGGAACATCAGTCTTAGTCAATGCTCCAACACAGATGTCAACATTACAGTTGTTTGCAACCATTTTTCTAAAATAGAAAGTGTTCAAATATTTTCCATTGAAATTATTATAACATATTTTACAAATTATTGAACTGATACGGTTCTTAGGTCTCCTGTATCACTTTAAACAAAAATAGCCTTGGGATTATTACTAATAGAGGAATATATTATAATATAATAATATTTCCGGATCAAATACTAAAATGATATCGACTGCATAAACCCTATACTGACATTCAACTTTACAAAATGATGAAATTGTCCTTATAAAAGATTAAAAGAAATTCTTTTTTCGTTATAGATTGAGACCCACGAAAAACATGGTCTCCTTTAGGCAATTTCGCCGTCTTAAAATAATAGGATAGTGTGAGAGAAATTTGGCTACGTCAAAACAGTGTCGTTAAGGCAAAACAAACACACTATTTCCCGTAATCGAACTGAACAATACCTCGACTCGTACTTTAAGAAAAATTTGAACTGGAGACTTAGAAATCACCAAAGTTTGGATAGAAGCTCGAACATCTTTATGGAATCAGTGATTCTTACCTCAGACACAATTGTTGCCAAGTCAATGTCATCAAGGTCTTCGGTGATTCCCTGCATCATGTTGGTATCCTTTTGCTTAGGAAACCTGCAAGCATTAGATTTATGACCAATCTTACCACAATTTTAACAAGAACCAATAAATCCTTGTGGTTGGGATTCCTACTTCTTCTAGACACTACCCTTAGGACCCTGAATCAATCATTTTTGCTTCTTTTGTTTGCCTTTGACGTCATGCCTGGTTGAGGTCTGCCCATGCTCCACCACATTTGCCTTGGCGGAGAACATTGTGTTCATGGGGACTATTGGAACTCCCTGTGCAATACTCATGTATTGTTCGTGCACGTTGAGTCTCTCGATTAACTCAACCATGGTAATCTCCTTTCCCTTGTGTTTCAGGAAGCCCTTGAACATATTCCACGTTAAGGGTAACTTTACCGGAAATGCCTCGGTGAGGTCCAACTTCTCGGCATGGATACTCTGGAGGAGGAGTTCTACATCTATTACTGGTTTCATACATGCTTTGTTATCGATCATCTTTCAGTCAACACAGGTGACTCACAATTCACTAGCAGGAATTTCTTCTTATCCACATCCTCAGACTCATAGTTTTGTTCCAAGGAATGCCTCAGCTCCTTAGCAGACTTAATTTTGCTACATACATCATATAATGAATCATATAAACTATTCATTACATAATGTCTACACAAATAGTCTGAATGATTCCATGCTTCTATAGCTAAGAAAAAACCATGATCATCATATTAGCCTTGAGTTGGTGGTTCTTCCATCAGGAATCGTGCGCAACTCAGAGTGGTCATATAAAACATCATTTCCTCCTACCACATCTTGAAGTTGGACCCGTCAAACTTATCGGGTTTTTCTGCATGCATAGTTCAGTAGGATAAGTCATGATCACCCACTTCGGTCGACGCAACGACGGATGCGTTCCATGATGCAATAGGAACATCAGTCTTAGTCAATGCTCCAACACAGATGTCAACATTACTGTTGTTTGCAACCATTTTTCTAAAATAGAAAGTGTTCAAATATTTTCCATTGAAATTATTATAACATATTTTACAAATTATTGAACTGATACGGTTCTTAGGTCTCCTGTATCACTTTAAACAAAAATAGCCTTGGGATTATTACTAATAGAGGAATATATTATAATATAATAATATTTCCGGATCAAATACTAAAATGATATCGACTGCATAAACCCTATACTGACATTCAACTTTACAAAATGATGAAATTGTCCTTATAAAAGATTAAAAGAAATTCTTTTTTCGTTATAGATTGAGACCCACGAAAAACATGGTCTCCTTTAGGCAATTTCGCCGTCTTAAAATAATAGGATAGTGTGAGAGAAATTTGGCTACGTCAAAACAGTGTCGTTAAGGCAAAACAAACACACTATTTCCCGTAATCGAACTGAACAATACCTCGACTCGTACTTTAAGAAAAATTTGAACTGGAGACTTAGAAATCACCAAAGTTTGGATAGAAGCTCGAACATCTTTATGGAATCAGTGATTCT
This sequence comes from Chamaenerion angustifolium, assembly GCA_946814005.1. Taxonomy (NCBI): domain Eukaryota; kingdom Viridiplantae; phylum Streptophyta; class Magnoliopsida; order Myrtales; family Onagraceae; genus Chamaenerion; species Chamaenerion angustifolium. Next base: position 22,768,044 of record OX328271.1, on the reverse strand, counting down.
TACCTCAGACACAATTGTTGCCAAGTCAATGTCATCAAGGTCTTCGGTGATTCCCTGCATCATGTTGGTATCCTTTTGCTTAGGAAACCTACAAGCATTAGATTTATGACCAATCTTACCACAATTTTAACAAGAACCAATAAATCCTTGTGGTTGGGATTCCTACTTCTTCTAGACACTACCCTTAGGACCCTGAATCAATCATTTTTGCTTCTTTTGTTTGCCTTTGACATCATGTCTGGTTGAGGTCGGCCCATGCTCCACTACATTTGCCTTGGCGGAGAACATTGTGTTCATGGGGACGATTGGAACTCCCTGTGCAATACTCATGTATTGTTCGTGCACGTTGATTCTCTCGATTAACTCAACCATGGTAATCTCCTTTCCCTTGTGTTTCGGGAAGCCCTTGAACATATTCCACGTTAAGGGTAACTTTACCGGAAATGCCTCGGTGAGGTCCAACTTCTCGGCATGGATACTCTGGAGGAGGAGTTCTACATCTATTACTGGTTTCATACATGCTTTGTTATCGATCATCTTTCAGTCAACACAGGTGACTCACAATTCACTAGCAGGAATTTCTTCTTATCCACATCCTCAGACTCATAGTTTTGTTCCAAGGAATGCCTCAGCTCCTTAGCAGACTTAATTTTGCTACATACATCATATAATGAATCATATAAACTATTCATTACATAATGTCTACACAAATAGTCTGAATGATTCCATGCTTCTATAGCTAAGAAAAAACCATGATCATCATATTAGCCTTGAGTTGGTGGTTCTTCCATCAGGAATCGTGCGCAACTCAGAGTGGTCATATAAAACATCATTTCCTCCTACCACATCTTGAAGTTGGACCCGTCAAACTTATCGGGTTTTTCTGCATGCATAGTTCAGTAGGATAAGTCATGATCACCCACTTCGGTCGACGCAACGACGGATGCGTTCCATGATGCAATAGGAACATCAGTCTTAGTCAATGCTCCAACACAGATGTCAACATTACTGTTGTTTGCAACCATTTTTCTAAAATAGAAAGTGTTAAAATAATTTCCAATGAAATTATTATAACATATTTTACAAATTATTAAACTGATACTGTTCTTAGGTCTCCTGTATCACTTTAAACAAAAATAGCCTTGGGATTATTACTAATAGAGGAATATATTATAATATAATAATATTTCCGGATCAAATACTAAAATGATATCAACTGCATAAACCCTATACTGACATGCAACTTTACAAAATGATGAAATTGTCCTTATAAAAGATTAAAAGAAATATTTTTTTCGTTATAGATTGAGTCCCACGAAAAACATGGTCTCCTTTAGGGAATTTTGCCGTCTTAAAATAATAGGATAGTGTGAGAGAAATTTGGCTACGTCAAAACAGTGTCGTTAAGGCAAAACAAACACACTATTTCCCGTAATCGAACTGAACAATACCTCGACTCGTACTTTAAGAAAAATTTGAACTGGAGACTTAGAAATCACCAAAGTTTGGATAGAAGCTCGAACATCTTTATGGAATCAGTGATGCTTACCTCAGACACAATTGTTGTCAAGTCAATGTCATCTAGGTCTTCGGTGATTCCCTGCATCATGTTGGTATCCTATTGCTTAGGAAACCTACAAGTATTAGATTTATGACCAATCTTACCACAATTTTAACAAGAACCAATAAATCCTTGTGGTTGGGATTCCTACTTCTTCTAGACACTACCATTAGGACCCTGAATCAATCATTTTTGCTTCTTTTGTTTGCCTTTGAAGTCATGCCTGGTTGAGTTCTGCCCATGCTCCACCACATTTGCCTTGGCGGAAAACATTGTGTTCATGGGGACGATTGGAACTCCCTGTGCAATACTCATGTATTGTTCGTGCACGTTGAGTCTCTCGATTAACTCAACCATGGTAATCTCCTTTCCCTTGTGTTTCAGGAAGCCCTTGAACATATTCCACGTTAAGGGTAACTTTACCGGAAATGCCTCGGTGAGGTCCAACTTCTCGGCATGGATACTCTGGAGGAGTTCTACATCTATTACCGGTTTCATACATGCTTTGTTATCGATCATCTTTCAGTCAACACAGGTGACTCACAATTTACTAGCAGGAATTTCTTCTTATCCACATCCTCAGACTCATAGTTTTGTTCCAAGGAATGCCTCAGCTCCTTAGCAGACTTAATTTTGCTACATACATCATATAATGAATCATATAAACTATTCATTACATAATGTCTACACAAATAGTCTGAATGATTCCATGCTTCTATAGCTAAGAAAAAACCATGATCATCATATTAGCCTTGAGTTGGTGGTTCTTACATCAGGAATCGTGCGCAACTCAGAGTGGTCATATAAAACATCATTTCCTCCTACCACATCTTGAAGTTGGACCCGTCAAACTTATCGGGTTTTTCTGCATGCATAGTTCAGTAGGATAAGTCATGATCACCCACTTCGGTCGACGCAACGACGGATGCGTTCCATGATGCAATAGGAACATCAGTCTTAGTCAATGCTCCAACACAGATGTCAACATTACTGTTGTTTGCAACCATTTTTCTAAAATAGAAAGTGTTAAAATATTTTCCATTGAAATTATTATAATATATTTTACAAATTATTGAACTGATACGGTTCTTAGGTCTCCTGTATCACTTTAAACAAAAATAGCCTTGGGATTATTACTAATAGAGGAATATATTATAATATAATAATATTTCCGGATCAAATACTAAAATGATATCAACTGCATAAACCCTATACTGACATGCAACTTTACAAAATGATGAAATTGTCCTTATAAAAGATTAAAAGAAATATTTTTTTCGTTATAGATTGAGTCCCACGAAAAACATGGTCTCCTTTAGGGAATTTTGCCGTCTTAAAATAATAGGATAGTGTGAGAGAAATTTGGCTACGTCAAAACAGTGTCGTTAAGGCAAAACAAACACACTATTTCCCGTAATCAAACTTAACAATACCTCGACTCGTACTTTAAGAAAAATTTGAACTGGAGACTTAGAAATCACCAAAGTTTGGATAGAAGCTCGAACATCTTTATGGAATCAGTGATGCTTACCTCAGACACAATTGTTGTCAAGTCAATGTCATCTAGGTCTTCGTTGATTCCCTGCATCATGTTGGTATCCTTTTGCTTAGGAAACCTACAAGCATTAGATTTATGACCAATCTTACCACAATTTTAACAAGAACCAATAAATCCTTGTGGTTGGGATTCCTACTTCTTCTAGACACTACCATTAGGACCCTGAATCAATCATTTTTGCTTCTTTTGTTTGCCTTTGACGTCATGCCTGGTTGAGTTCTGCCCATGCTCCACCACATTTGCCTTGGCGGAGAACATTGTGTTCATGGGGACGATTGGAACTCCCTGTGCAATACTCATGTATTGTTCGTGCACGTTGAGTCTCTCGATTAACTCAACCATGGTAATCTCCTTTCCCTTGTGTTTCAGGAAGCCCTTGAACATATTCCACGTTAAGGGTAACTTTACCGGAAATGCCTCGGTGAGGTCCAACTTCTCGGCATGGATACTCTGGAGGAGGAGTTCTATATCTATTACTGGTTTCATACATGCTTTGTTATCGATCATCTTTCAGTCAACACAGGTGACTCACAATTCACTAGCAGGAATTTCTTCTTATCCACATCCTCAGACTCATAGTTTTGTTCCAAGGAATGCCTCAGCTCCTTAGCTGACTTAATTTTGCTACATACATCATATAATGAATCATATAAACTATTCATTACATAATGTCTACACAAATAGTCTGAATGATTCCATGCTTCTATAGCTAAGAAAAAACCATGATCATCATATTAGCCTTGAGTTGGTGGTTCTTACATCAGGAATCGTGCGCAACTCAGAGTGGTCATATAAAACATCATTTCCTCCTACCACATCTTGAAGTTGGACCCGTCAAACTTATCGGGTTTTTCTGCATGCATAGTTCAGTAGGATAACTCATGATCACCCACTTCGGTCGACGCAACGACGGATGCGTTCCATGATGCAATAGGAACATCAGTCTTAGTCAATGCTCCAACACAGATGTCAACATTACTGTTGTTTGCAACCATTTTTCTAAAATAGAAAGTGTTAAAATATTTTCCATTGAAATTATTATAACATATTTTACAAATTATTGAACTGATACGGTTCTTAGGTCTCCTGTATCACTTTAAACAAAAATAGCCTTGGGATTATTACTAATAGAGGAATATATTATAATATAATAATATTTCCGGATCAAATACTAAAATGATATCAACTGCATAAACCCTATACTGACATGCAACTTTACAAAATGATGAAATTGTCCTTATAAAAGATTAAAAGAATTTTTTTTTCGTTATAGATTGAGTCCCACGAAAAACATGGTCTCCTTTAGGCAATTTCGCCGTCTTAAAATAATAGGATAGTGTGAGAGAAATTTGGCTACGTCAAAACAGTGTCGTTAAGGAAAAACAAACACACTATTTCCCGTAATCGAACTGAACAATACCTCGACTCGTACTTTAAGAAAAATTTGAACTGGAGACTTAGAAATCACCAAAGTTTGGATAGAAGCTCGAACATCTTTATGGAATCAGTGATGCTTACCTCAGACACAATTGTTGTCAAGTCAATGTCATCTAGGTCTTCGGTGATTCCCTGCATCATGTTGGTAACCTTTTGCTTAGGAAACCTACAAGCATTAGATTTATGACCAATCTTACCACAATTTTAACAAGAACCAATAAATCCTTGTGGTTGGGATTCCTACTTCTTCTAGACACTACCATTAGGACCCTGAATCAATCATTTTTGCTTCTTTTGTTTGCCTTTGACGTCATGCCTGGTTGAGTTCTGCCCATGCTCCACCACATTTGCCTTGGCGGAGAACATTGTGTTCATGGGGACGATTGGAACTCCCTGTGCAATACTCATGTATTGTTCGTGCACGTTGAGTCTCTCGATTAACTCAACCATGGTAATCTCCTTTCCCTTGTGTTTCAGGAAGCCCTTGAACATATTCCACGTTAAGGGTAACTTTACCGGAAATGCCTCGGTGAGGTCCAACTTCTCGGCATGGATACTCTGGAGGAGGAGTTCTACATCTATTACTGGTTTCATACATGCTTTGTTATCGATCATCTTTCAGTCAACACAGGTGACTCACAATTCACTAGCAGGAATTTCTTCTTATCCACATCCTCAGACTCATAGTTTTGTTCCAAGGAATGCCTCAGCTCCTTAGCTGACTTAATTTTGCTACATACATCATATAATGAATCATATAAACTATTCATTACATAATGTCTACACAAATAGTCTGAATGATTCCATGCTTCTATAGCTAAGAAAAAACCATGATCATCATATTAGCCTTGAGTTGGTGGTTCTTCCATCAGGAATCGTGCGCAACTCAGAGTGGTCATATAAAACATCATTTCCTCCTACCACATCTTGAAGTTGGACCCGTCAAACTTATCGGGTTTTTCTGCATGCATAGTTCAGTAGGATAACTCATGATCACCCACTTCGGTCGACGCAACGACGGATGCGTTCCATGATGCAATAGGAACATCAGTCTTAGTCAATGCTCCAACACAGATGTCAACATTACTGTTGTTTGCAACCATTTTTCTAAAATAGAAAGTGTTAAAATATTTTCCATTGAAATTATTATAACATATTTTACAAATTATTGAACTGATACGGTTCTTAGGTCTCCTGTATCACTTTAAACAAAAATAGCCTTGGGATTATTACTAATAGAGGAATATATTATAATATAATAATATTTCCGGATCAAATACTAAAATGATATCAACTGCATAAACCCTATACTGACATGCAACTTTACAAAATGATGAAATTGTCCTTATAAAAGATTAAAAGAAATTTTTTTTTCGTTATAGATTGAGTCCCACGAAAAACATGGTCTCCTTTAGGCAATTTCGCCGTCTTAAAATAATAGGATAGTGTGAGAGAAATTTGGCTACGTCAAAACAGTGTCGTTAAGGCAAAACAAACACACTATTTCCCGTAATCGAACTGAACAATACCTCGATTCGTACTTTAAGAAAAATTTGAACTGGAGACTTAGAAATCACCAAAGTTTGGATAGAAGCTCGAACATCTTTATGTAATCAGTGATGCTTACCTCAGACACAATTGTTGTCAAGTCAATGTCATCAAGGTCTTCGGTGATTCCCTGCACCATGTTGGTATCCTTTTGCTTAGGAAACGTACAAGCATTAGATTTATGACCAATCTTACCACAATTTTAACAAGAACCAATAAATCCTTTTGGTTGGGATTCCTACTTCTTCTAGACACTACCCTTAGGACCCTGAATCAATCATTTTTGCTTCTTTTGTTTGCCTTTGACGTCATGCCTGGTTGAGGTCTGCCATCCTCCACCACATTTGCCTTGGCGGAGAACATTGTGTTCATGGGGACGATTGGAACTCCCTGTGCAATACCCATGTATTGTTCGTGCACGTTGAGTCTCTCGATTAACTCAACCATGGTAATCTCCTTTCCCTTGTGTTTCAGGAAGCCCTTGAACATATTCCACGTTAAGGGTAACTTTACCGGAAATGCCTCGGTGAGGTCCAACTTCTCGGCATGGATACTCTGGAGGAGTTCTACATCTATTACCGGTTTCATACATGCTTTGTTATCGATCATCTTTCAGTCAACACAGGTGACTCACAATTCACTAGCAGGAATTTCTTCTTATCCACATCCTCAGACTCATAGTTTTGTTCCAAGGAATGCCTCAACTCCTTAGCTGACTTAATTTTGCTACATACATCATATAATGAATCATATAAACTATTCATTACATAATGTCTACACAAATAGTCTGAATGACTCCATGCTTCTATAGCTAAGAAAAAACCATGATCATCATATTAGCCTTGAGTTGGTGGTTCTTCCATCAGGAATCGTGTGCCACTCAGAGTGGTCATATAAAACATCATTTCCTCCTACCACATCTTGAAGTTGGACCCGTCAAACTTATCGGGTTTTTCTGCATGCATAGTTCAGTAGGATAAGTCATGATCACCCACTTCGGTCGACGCAACGACGGATGCGTTCCATGATGCAATAGGAACATCAGTCTTAGTCAATGCTCCAACACAGATGTCAACATTACTGTTGTTTGCAACCATTTTTCTAAAATAGAAAGTGTTAAAATATTTTCCATTGAAATTATTATAACATATTTTACAAATTATTGAACTGATACGGTTCTTAGGTCTCCTGTATCACTTTAAACAAAAATAGCCTTGGGATTATTACTAATAGAGGAATATATTATAATATAATAATATTTCCGGATCAAATACTAAAATGATATCAACTGCATAAACCCTATACTGACATGCAACTTTACAAAATGATGAAATTGTCCTTATAAAAGATTAAAAGAATTTTTTTTTTCGTTATAGATTGAGTCCCACGAAAAACATGGTCTCCTTTAGGCAATTTCGCCGTCTTAAAATAATAGGATAGTGTGAGAGAAATTTGGCTACGTCAAAACAGTGTCGTCAAGGCAAAACAAACACACTATTTCCCGTAATCGAACTGAACAATACCTCGACTCGTACTTTAAGAAAAATTTGAACTGGAGACTTAGAAATCACCAAAGTTTGGATAGAAGCACGAACATCTTTATGGAATCAGTGATGCTTACCTCAGACACAATTGTTGTCAAGTCAATGTCATCAAGGTCTTCGGTGATTCCATGCACCATGCTGGTATCCTTTTGCTTAGGAAACCTACAAGCATTAGATTTATGACCAATCTTACCACAATTTTAACAAGAACCAATAAATCCTTGTGGTTGGGATTCCTACTTCTTCTAGACACTACCCTTAGGACCCTGAATCAATCATTTTTGCTTCTTTTGTTTGCCTTTGACGTCATGCCTGGTTGAGTTCTGCCCATGCTCCACCACATTTGCCTTGGCGGAGAACATTGTGTTCATGGGGACGATTGGAACTCCCTGTGCAATACTCATGTATTGTTCGTGCACGTTGAGTCTCTCGATTAACTCAACCATGGTAATCTCCTTTCCCTTGTGTTTCAGGAAGCCCTTGAACATATTCCACGTTAAGGGTAACTTTACCGGATATGCCTCGGTGAGGTCCAACTTCTCGGCATGGATACTCTGGAGGAGGAGTTCTACATCTATCACCGGTTTCATACATGCCTTGTTATCGATCATCTTTCAGTCAACACAGGTGACTCACAATTCACTAGCAGGAATTTCTTCTTATCCACATCCTCAGACTCATAGTTTTGTTCCAAGGCATGCCTTAGCTCCTTAGCAGACTTAATTTTGCTACATACATCATATAATGAATCATATAAACTATTCATTACATAATGTCTACACAAATAGTCTGAATGATTCCATGCTTCTATAGCTAAGAAAAAAACCATGATCATCATATTAGCCTTGAGTTGGTGGTTCTTCCATCAGGAATCGTGCGCAACTCAGAGTGGTCATATAAAACATCATTTCCTCCTACCACATCTTGAAGTTGGACCCGTCAAACTTATCGGGTTTTTCTGCATGCATAGTTCAGTAGGATAAGTCATGATCACCCACTTCGGTCGACGCAACGACGGATGCGTTCCATGATGCAATAGGAACATCAGTCTTAGTCAATTCTCCAACACAGATGTCAACATTACTGTTGTTTGCAACCATTTTTCTAAAATAGAAAGTGTTAAAATATTTTCCATTGAAATTATTATAACATATTTTACAAATTATTGAACTGATACGGTTCTTAGGTCTCCTGTATCACTTTAAACAAAAATAGCCTTGGGATTATTACTAATAGAGGAATATATTATAATATAATAATATTTCCGGATCAAATACTAAAATGATATCAACTGCATAAACCCTATACTGACATGCAACTTTACAAAATGATGAAATTGTCCTTATAAAAGATTAAAAGAATTTTTTTTTTCGTTATAGATTGAGTCCCACGAAAAACATGGTCTCCTTTAGGCAATTTCGCCGTCTTAAAATAATAGGATAGTGTGAGAGAAATTTGGCTACGTCAAAACAGTGTCGTTAAGGCAAAACAAACACACTATTTCCCGTAATCGAACTGAACAATACCTCGACTCGTACTTTAAGAAAAATTTGAACTGGAGACTTAGAAATCACCAAAGTTTGGATAGAAGCACGAACATCTTTATGGAATCAGTGATGCTTACCTCAGACACAATTGTTGTCAAGTCAATGTCATCAAGGTCTTCGGTGATTCCATGCACCATGCTGGTATCCTTTTGCTTAGGAAACCTACAAGCATTAGATTTATGACCAATCTTACCACAATTTTAACAAGAACCAATAAATCCTTGTGGTTGGGATTCCTACTTCTTCTAGACACTACCCTTAGGACCCTGAATCAATCATTTTTGCTTCTTTTGTTTGCCTTTGACGTCATGCCTGGTTGAGGTCTGCCCATGCTCCACCACATTTGCCTTGGCGGAGAACATTGTGTTCATGGGGACGATTGGAACTCCCTGTGCAATACTCATGTATTGTTCGTGCACGTTGAGTCTCTCGATTAACTCAACCATGGTAATCTCCTTTCCCTTGTGTTTCAGGAAGCCCTTGAACATATTCCACGTTAAGGGTAACTATACCGGAAATGCCTCGGTGAGGTCCAACTTCTCGGCATGGATACTCTGGAGGAGGACTTCTACATCTATCACCGGTTTCATACATGCTTTGTTATCGATCATCTTTCAGTCAACACAGGTGACTCACAATTCACTAGCAGGAATTTCTTCTTATCCACATCCTCAGACTCATAGTTTTGTTCCAAGGCATGCCTCAGCTCCTTAGCAGACTTAATTTTGCTACATACATCATATAATGAATCATATAAACTATTCATTACATAATGTCTACACAAATAGTCTGAATGATTCCATGCTTCTATAGCTAAGAAAAAAACCATGATCATCATATTAGCCTTGAGTTGGTGGTTCTTCCATCAGGAATCGTGCGCAACTCAGAGTGGTCATATAAAACATCATTTCCTCCTACCACATCTTGAAGTTGGACCCGTCAAACTTATCGGGTTTTTCTGCATGCATAGTTCAGTAGGATAAGTCATGATCACCCACTTCGGTCGACGCAACGACGGATGCGTTCCATGACGCAATAGGAACATCAGTCTTAGTCAATTCTCCAACACAGATGTCAACATTACTGTTGTTTGCAACCATTTTTCTAAAATAGAAAGTGTTAAAATATTTTCCATTGAAATTATTATAACATATTTTACAAATTATTGAACTGATACGGTTCTTAGGTCTCCTGTATCACTTTAAACAAAAATAGCCTTGGGATTATTACTAATAGAGGAATATATTATAATATAATAATATTTCCGGATCAAATACTAAAATGATATCAACTGCATAAACCCTATACTGACATGCAACTTTACAAAATGATGAAATTGTCCTTATAAAAGATTAAAAGAATTTTTTTTTTCGTTATAGATTGAGTCCCACGAAAAACATGGTCTCCTTTAGGCAATTTCGCCGTCTTAAAATAATAGGATAGTGTGAGAGAAATTTGGCTACGTCAAAACAGTGTCGTTAAGGCAAAACAAACACACTATTTCCCGTAATCGAACTGAACAATACCTCGACTCGTACTTTAAGAAAAATTTGAACTGGAGACTTAGAAATCACCAAAGTTTGGATAGAAGCTCGAACATCTTTATGGAATCAGTGATGCTTACCTCAGACACAATTGTTGTCAAGTCAATGTCATCAAGGTCTTCGGTGATTCCCTGCACCATGCTGGTATCCTTTTGCTTAGGAAACCTACAAGCATTAGATTTATGACCAATCTTACCACAATTTTAACAAGAACCAATAAATCCTTGTGGTTGGGATTCCTACTTCTTCTAGACACTACCCTTAGGACCCCGAATCAATCATTTTTGCTTCCTTTGTTTGCCTTTGACGTCATGCCTGGTTGAGGTCTGCCCATGCTCCACCACATTTGCCTTGGCGGAGAACATTGTGTTCATGGGGACGATTGGAACTCCCTGTGCAATACTCATGTATTGTTCGTGCACGTTGAGTCTCTCGATTAACTCAACCATGGTAATCTCCTTTCCCTTGTGTTTCAGGAAGCCCTTGAACATATTCCACGTTAAGGGTAACTTTACCGGATATGCCTCGGTGAGGTCCAACTTCTCGGCATGGATACTCTGGAGGAGGAGTTCTACATCTATCACCGGTTTCATACATGCCTTGTTATCGATCATCTTTCAGTCAACACAGGTGACTCACAATTCACTAGCAGGAATTTCTTCTTATCCACATCCTCAGACTCATAGTTTTGTTCCAAGGCATGCCTCAGCTCCTTAGCAGACTTAATTTTGCTACATACATCATATAATGAATCATATAAACTATTCATTACATAATGTCTACACAAATAGTCTGAATGATTCCATGCTTCTATAGCTAAGAAAAAAACCATGATCATCATATTAGCCTTGAGTTGGTGGTTCTTCCATCAGGAATCGTGCGCAACTCAGAGTGGTCATATAAAACATCATTTCCTCCTACCACATCTTGAAGTTGGACCCGTCAAACTTATCGGGTTTTTCTGCATGCATAGTTCAGTAGGATAAGTCATGATCACCCACTTCGGTCGACGCAACGACGGATGCGTTACATGATGCAATAGGAACATCAGTCTTAGTCAATTCTCCAACACAGATGTCAACATTACTGTTGTTTGCAACCATTTTTCTAAAATAGAAAGTGTTAAAATATTTTCCATTGAAATTATTATAACATATTTTACAAATTATTGAACTGATACGGTTCTTAGGTCTCCTGTATCACTTTAAACAAAAATAGCCTTGGGATTATTACTAGTAGAGGAATATATTATAATATAATAATATTTCCGGATCAAATACTAAAATGATATCAACTGCATAAACCCTATACTGACATGCAACTTTACAAAATGATGAAATTGTCCTTATAAAAGATTAAAAGAATTTTTTTTTTCGTTATAGATTGAGTCCCACGAAAAACATGGTCTCCTTTAGGCAATTTCGCCGTCTTAAAATAATAGGATAGTGTGAGAGAAATTTGGCTACGTCAAAACAGTGTCGTTAAGGCAAAACAAACACACTATTTCCCGTAATCGAACTGAACAATACCTCGACTCGTACTTTAAGAAAAATTTGAACTGGAGACTTAGAAATCACCAAAGTTTGGATAGAAGCTCGAACATCTTTATGGAATCAGTGATGCTTACCTCAGACACAATTGTTGTCAAGTCAATGTCATCAAGGTCTTCGGTGATTCCCTGCACCATGCTGGTATCCTTTTGCTTAGGAAACCTACAAGCATTAGATTTATGACCAATCTTACCACAATTTTAACAAGAACCAATAAATCCTTGTGGTTGGGATTCCTACTTCTTCTAGACACTACCCTTAGGACCCCGAATCAATCATTTTTGCTTCCTTTGTTTGCCTTTGACGTCATGCCTGGTTGAGGTCTGCCCATGCTCCACCACATTTGCCTTGGCGGAGAACATTGTGTTCATGGGGACGATTGGAATTCCCTGTGCAATACTCATGTATTGTTAGTGCACGTTGAGTCTCTCGATTAACTCAACCATGGTAATCTCCTTTCCCTTGTGTTTCAGGAAGCCCTTGAACATATTCCACGTTAAGGGTAACTTTACCGGAAATGCCTCGGTGAGGTCCAACTTCTCGGCATGGATACTCTGGAGGAGGAGTTCTACATCTATCACCGGTTTCATACATGCTTTGTTATCGATCATCTTTCAGTCAACACAGGTGACTCACAATTCACTAGCAGGAATTTCTTCTTATCCACATCCTCAGACTCATAGTTTTGTTCCAAGGCATGCCTCAGCTCCTTAGCAGACTTAATTTTGCTACATACATCATATAATGAATCATATAAACTATTCATTACATAATGTCTACACAAATAGTCTGAATGATTCCATGCTTCTATAGCTAAGAAAAAAACCATGATCATCATATTAGCCTTGAGTTGGTGGTTCTTCCATCAGGAATCGTGCGCAACTCAGAGTGGTCATATAAAACATCATTTCCTCCTACCACATCTTGAAGTTGGACCCGTCAAACTTATCGGGTTTTTCTGCATGCATAGTTCAGTAGGATAAGTCATGAACACCCACTTCGGTCGACGCAACGACGGATGCGTTCCATGATGCAATAGGAACATCAGTCTTAGTCAATTCTCCAACACAGATGTCAACATTACTGTTGTTTGCAACCATTTTTCTAAAATAGAAAGTGTTAAAATATTTTCCATTGAAATTATTATAACATATTTTACAAATTATTGAACTGATACGGTTCTTAGGTCTCCTGTATCACTTTAAACAAAAATAGCCTTGGGATTATTACTAATAGAGGAATATATTATAATATAATAATATTTCCGGAGCAAATACTAAAATGATATCAACTGCATAAACCCTATACTGACATGCAACTTTACAAAATGATGAAATTGTCCTTATAAAAGATTAAAAGAATTTTTTTTTTCGTTATAGATTGAGTCCCACGAAAAACATGGTCTCCTTTAGGCAATTTCGCCGTCTTAAAATAATAGGATAGTGTGAGAGAAATTTGGCTACGTCAAAACAGTGTCGTTAAGGCAAAACAAACACACTATTTCCCGTAATCGAACTGAACAATACCTCGACTCGTACTTTAAGAAAAATTTGAACTGGAGACTTAGAAATCACCAAAGTTTGGATAGAAGCTCGAACATCTTTATGGAATCAGTGATGCTTACCTCAGACACAATTGTTGTCAAGTCAATGTCATCAAGGTCTTCGGTGATTCCCTGCACCATGCTGGTATCCTTTTGCTTAGGAAACCTACAAGCATTAGATTTATGACCAATCTTACCACAATTTTAACAAGAACCAATAAATCCTTGTGGTTGGGATTCCTACTTCTTCTAGACACTACCCTTAGGACCCCGAATCAATCATTTTTGCTTCCTTTGTTTGCCTTTGACGTCATGCCTGGTTGAGGTCTGCCCATGCTCCACCACATTTGCCTTGGCGGAGAACATTGTGTTCATGGGGACGATTGGAACTCCCTGTGCAATACTCATGTATTGTTCGTGCACGTTGAGTCTCTCGATTAACTCAACCATGGTAATCTCCTTTCCCTTGTGTTTCAGGAAGCCCTTGAACATATTCCACGTTAAGGGTAACTTTACCGGATATGCCTCGGTGAGGTCCAACTTCTCGGCATGGATACTCTGGAGGAGGAGTTCTACATCTATCACCGGTTTCATACATGCCTTGTTATCGATCATCTTTCAGTCAACACAGGTGACTCACAATTCACTAGCAGGAATTTCTTCTTATCCACATCCTCAGACTCATAGTTTTGTTCCAAGGCATGCCTCAGCTCCTTAGCAGACTTAATTTTGCTACATACATCATATAATGAATCATATAAACTATTCATTACATAATGTCTACACAAATAGTCTGAATGATTCCATGCTTCTATAGCTAAGAAAAAAACCATGATCATCATATTAGCCTTGAGTTGGTGGTTCTTCCATCAGGAATCGTGCGCAACTCAAAGTGGTCATATAAAACATCATTTCCTCCTACCACATCTTGAAGTTGGACCCGTCAAACTTATCCGGTTTTTCTGCATGCATAGTTCAGTAGGATAAGTCATGATCACCCACTTCGGTCGACGCAACGACGGATGCGTTCCATGATGCAATAGGAACATCAGTCTTAGTCAATTCTCCAACACAGATGTCAACATTACTGTTGTTTGCAACCATTTTTCTAAAATAGAAAGTGTTAAAATATTTTCCATTGAAATTATTATAACATATTTTACAAATTATTGAACTGATACGGTTCTTAGGTCTCCTGTATCACTTTAAACAAAAATAGCCTTGGGATTATTACTAGTAGAGGAATATATTATAATATAATAATATTTCCGGATCAAATACTAAAATGATATCAACTGCATAAACCCTATACTGACATGCAACTTTACAAAATGATGAAATTGTCCTTATAAAAGATTAAAAGAATTTTTTTTTTCGTTATAGATTGAGTCCCACGAAAAACATGGTCTCCTTTAGGCAATTTCGCCGTCTTAAAATAATAGGATAGTGTGAGAGAAATTTGGCTACGTCAAAACAGTGTCGTTAAGGCAAAACAAACACACTATTTCCCGTAATCGAACTGAACAATACCTCGACTCGTACTTTAAGAAAAATTTGAACTGGAGACTTAGAAATCACCAAAGTTTGGATAGAAGCTCGAACATCTTTATGGAATCAGTGATGCTTACCTCAGACACAATTGTTGTCAAGTCAATGTCATCAAGGTCTTCGGTGATTCCCTGCACCATGCTGGTATCCTTTTGCTTAGGAAACCTACAAGCATTAGATTTATGACCAATCTTACCACAATTTTAACAAGAACCAATAAATCCTTGTGGTTGGGATTCCTACTTCTTCTAGACACTACCCTTAGGACCCCGAATCAATCATTTTTGCTTCCTTTGTTTGCCTTTGACGTCATGCCTGGTTGAGGTCTGCCCATGCTCCACCACATTTGCCTTGGCGGAGAACATTGTGTTCATGGGGACGATTGGAACTCCCTGTGCAATACTCATGTATTGTTCTTGCACGTTGAGTCTCTCGGTTAACTCAACCATGGTAATCTCCTTTCCCTTGTGTTTCAGGAAGCCCTTGAACATATTCCACGTTAAGGGTAACTTTACCGGAAATGCCTCGGTGAGGTCCAACTTCTCGGCATGGATACTCTGGAGGAGGACTTCTACATCTATCACCGGTTTCATACATGCCTTGTTATCGATCATCTTTCAGTCAACACAGGTGACTCACAATTCACTAGCAGGAATTTCTTCTTATCCACATCCTCAGACTCATAGTTTTGTTCCAAGGCATGCCTCAGCTCCTTAGCAGACTTAATTTTGCTACATACATCATATAATGAATCATATAAACTATTCATTACATAATGTCTACACAAATAGTCTGAATGATTCCATGCTTCTATAGCTAAGAAAACACCATGATCATCATATTAGCCTTGAGTTGGTGGTTCTTCCATCAGGAATCGTGCGCAACTCAGAGTGGTCATATAAAACATCATTTCCTCCTACCACATCTTGAAGTTGGACCCGTCAAACTTATCGGGTTTTTCTGCATGCATAGTTCAGTAGGATAAGTCATGATCACCCACTTCGGTCGACGCAATGACGGATGCGTTCCATGATGCAATAGGAACATCAGTCTTAGTCAATGCTCCAACACAGATGTCAACATTACTGTTGTTTGCAACCATTTTTCTAAAATAGAAAGTGTTAAAATATTTTCCATTGAAATTATTATAACATATTTTACAAATTATTAAACTGATACTGTTCTTAGGTCTCCTGTATCACTTTAAACAAAAATAGCCTTGGGATTATTACTAATAGAGGAATATATTATAATATAATAATATTTCCGGATCAAATACTAAAATGATATAAATTGCATAAACCCTATACTGACATGCAACTTTACAAAATAATGAAATTGTCCTTATAGAAGATTAAAAGAAATATTTTTTTCGTTATAGATTGAGTCCCACGAAAAACATGGTCTCCTTTAGGGAATTTTGCCGTCTTAAAATAATAGGATAGTGTGAGAGAAATTTGGCTACGTTAAAACAGTGTCGTTAAGGCAAAACAAACACACTATTTCCCGTAATCGAACTGAACAATACCTCGACTCGTACTTTAAGAAAATTTGAACTGGACACTTAGAAATCACCAAAGTTTGGATAGAAGCTCGAACATCTTTATGGAATCAGTGATGCTTACCTCAGACACAATTGTTGTCAAGTCAATGTCATCAAGGTCTTCGGTGATTCCCTGCATCACGTTGGTATCCTTTTGCTTAGGAAACCTACAAGCATTAGATTTATGACCAATCTTACCACAATTTTAACAAGAACCAATAAATCCTTGTGGTTGGGATTCCTACTTCTTCTAGACACTACCCTTAGAACCCTGAATCAATCATTTTTGCTTCTTTTGTTTGCCTTTGACGTCATGCCTGGTTGAGGTCTGCCCATGCTCCACCACATTTGCCTTGGCGGAGAACATTGTGTTCATGGGGACGATTGGAACTCCCTGTGCAATACTCATGTATTGTTCGTGAACGTTGAGTCTCTCGATTAACTCAACCATGGTAATCTCCTTTCCCTTGTGTTTCAGGAAGCCCTTGAACATATTCCACGTTAAGGGTAACTTTACCGGATATGCCTCGGTGAGGTCCAACTTCTCGGCATGGATACTCTGGAGGAGGAGTTCTACATCTATCACCGGTTTCATACATGCCTTGTTATCGATCATCTTTCAGTCAACACAGGTGACTCACAATTCACTAGCAGGAATTTCTTCTTATCCACATCCTCAGACTCATAGTTTTGTTCCAAGGCATGCCTCAGCTCCTTAGCAGACTTAATTTCGCTACATACATCATATAATGAATCATATAAACTATTCATTACATAATGTCTACACAAATAGTCTGAATGATTCCATGCTTCTATAGCTAAGAAAAAAACCATGATCATCATATTAGCCTTGAGTTGGTGGTTCTTCCATCAGGAATCGTGCGCAACTCAGAGTGGTCATATAAAACATCATTTCCTCCTACCACATCTTGAAGTTGGACCCGTCAAACTTATCCGGTTTTTCTGCATGCATAGTTCAGTAGGATAAGTCATGATCACCCACTTCGGTCGACGCAACGACGGATGCGTTCCATGATGCAATAGGAACATCAGTCTTAGTCAATTCTCCAACACAGATGTCAACATTACTGTTGTTTGCAACCATTTTTCTAAAATAGAAAGTGTTAAAATATTTTCCATTGAAATTATTATAACATATTTTACAAATTATTGAACTGATAAGGTTCTTAGGTCTCCTGTATCACTTTAAACAAAAATAGCCTTGGGATTATTACTAGTAGAGGAATATATTATAATATAATAATATTTCCGGATCAAATACTAAAATGATATCAACTGCATAAACCCTATACTGACATGCAACTTTACAAAATGATGAAATTGTCCTTATAAAAGATTAAAAGAATTTTTTTTTTCGTTATAGATTGAGTCCCACGAAAAACATAGTCTCCTTTAGGCAATTTCGCCGTCTTAAAATAATAGGATAGTGTGAGAGAAATTTGGCTACGTCAAAACAGTGTCATTAAGGCAAAACAAACACACTATTTCCCGTAATCGAACTGAACAATACCTCGACTCGTACTTTAAGAAAAATTTGAACTGGAGACTTAGAAATCACCAAAGTTTGGATAGAAGCTCGAACATCTTTATGGAATCAGTGATGCTTACCTCAGACACAATTGTTGTCAAGTCAATGTCATCAAGGTCTTCGGTGATTCCCTGCACCATGCTGGTATCCTTTTGCTTAGGAAACCTACAAGCATTAGATTTATGACCAATCTTACCACAATTTTAACAAGAACCAATAAATCATTGTGGTTGGGATTCCTACTTCTTCTAGACACTACCCTTAGGACCCCGAATCAATCATTTTTGCTTCCTTTGTTTGCCTTTGACGTCATGCCTGGTTGAGGTCTGCCCATGCTCCACCACATTTGCCTTGGCGGAGAACATTGTGTTCATGGGGACGATTGGAACTCCCTGTGCAATACTCATGTATTGTTCTTGCACGTTGAGTCTCTCGGTTAACTCAACCATGGTAATCTCCTTTCCCTTGTGTTTCAGGAAGCCCTTGAACATATTCCACGTTAAGGGTAACTTTACCGGAAATGCCTCGGTGAGGTCCAACTTCTCGGCATGGATACTCTGGAGGAGGACTTCTACATCTATCACCGGTTTCATACATGCCTTGTTATCGATCATCTTTCAGTCAACACAGGTGACTCACAATTCACTAGCAGGAATTTCTTCTTATCCACATCCTCAGACTCATAGTTTTGTTCCAAGGCATGCCTCAGCTCCTTAGCAGACTTAATTTTGCTACATACATCATATAATGAATCATATAAACTATTCATTACATAATGTCTACACAAATAGTCTGAATGATTCCATGCTTCTATAGCTAAGAAAAAACCATGATCATCATATTAGCCTTGAGTTGGTGGTTCTTCCATCAGGAATCGTGCGCAACTCAGAGTGGTCATATAAAACATCATTTCCTCCTACCACATCTTGAAGTTGGACCCGTCAAACTTATCGGGTTTTTCTGCATGCATAGTTCAGTAGGATAAGTCATGATCACCCACTTCGGTTGACGCAACGACGGATGCGTTCCATGATGCAATAGGAACATCAGTCTTAGTCAATGCTCCAACACAGATGTCAACATTACTGTTGTTTGCAACCATTTTTCTAAAATAGAAAGTGTTAAAATATTTTCCATTGAAATTATTATAACATATTTTACAAATTATTAAACTGATACTGTTCTTAGGTCTCCTGTATCACTTTAAACAAAAATAGCCTTGGGATTATTACTAATAGAGGAATATATTATAATATAATAATATTTCCGGAGCAAATACTAAAATGATATCAACTGCATAAACCCTATACTGACATGCAACTTTACAAAATGATGAAATTGTCCTTATAAAAGATTAAAAGAATTTTTTTTTTCGTTATAGATTGAGTCCCACGAAAAACATGGTCTCCTTTAGGCAATTTCGCCGTCTTAAAATAATAGGATAGTGTGAGAGAAATTTGGCTACGTCAAAACAGTGTCGTTAAGGCAAAACAAACACACTATTTCCCGTAATCGAACTGAACAATACCTCGACTCGTACTTTAAGAAAAATTTGAACTGGAGACTTAGAAATCACCAAAGTTTGGATAGAAGCTCGAACATCTTTATGGAATCAGTGATGCTTACCTCAGACACAATTGTTGTCAAGTCAATGTCATCAAGGTCTTCGGTGATTCCCTGCACCATGCTGGTATCCTTTTGCTTAGGAAACCTACAAGCATTAGATTTATGACCAATCTTACCACAATTTTAACAAGAACCAATAAATCCTTGTGGTTGGGATTCCTACTTCTTCTAGACACTACCCTTAGGACCCCGAATCAATCATTTTTGCTTCCTTTGTTTGCCTTTGACGTCATGCCTGGTTGAGGTCTGCCCATGCTCCACCACATTTGCCTTGGCGGAGAACATTGTGTTCATGGGGACGATTGGAACTCCCTGTGCAATACTAATGTATTGTTCGTGCACGTTGAGTCTCTCGATTAACTCAACCATGGTAATCTCCTTTCCCTTGTGTTTCAGGAAGCCCTTGAACATATTCCACGTTAAGGGTAACTTTACCGGAAATGCCTCGGTGAGGTCCAACTTCTCGGCATGGATACTCTGGAGGAGGAGTTCTACATCTATCACCGGTTTCATACATGCTTTGTTATCGATCATCTTTCAGTCAACACAGGTGACTCACAATTCACTAGCAGGAATTTCTTCTTATCCACATCCTCAGACTCATAGTTTTGTTCCAAGGCATGCCTCAGCTCCTTAGCAGACTTAATTTTGCTACATACATCATATAATGAATCATATAAACTATTCATTACATAATGTCTACACAAATAGTCTGAATGATTCCATGCTTCTATAGCTAAGAAAAAAACCATGATCATCATATTAGCCTTGAGTTGGTGGTTCTTCCATCAGGAATCGTGCGCAACTCAGAGTGGTCATATAAAACATCATTTCCTCCTACCACATCTTGAAGTTGGACCCGTCAAACTTATCGGGTTTTTCTGCATGCATAGTTCAGTAGGATAAGTCATGATCACCCACTTCGGTCGACGCAACGACGGATGCGTTCCATGATGCAATAGGAACATCAGTCTTAGTCAATTCTCCAACACAGATGTCAACATTACTGTTGTTTGCAACCATTTTTCTAAAATAGAAAGTGTTAAAATATTTTCCATTGAAATTATTATAACATATTTTACAAATTATTGAACTGATACGGTTCTTAGGTCTCCTGTATCACTTTAAACAAAAATAGCCTTGGGATTATTACTAATAGAGGAATATATTATAATATAATAATATTTCCGGAGCAAATACTAAAATGATATCAACTGCATAAACCCTATACTGACATGCAACTTTACAAAATGATGAAATTGTCCTTATAAAAGATTAAAAGAATTTTTTTTTTCGTTATAGATTGAGTCCCACGAAAAACATGGTCTCCTTTAGGCAATTTCGCCGTCTTAAAATAATAGGATAGTGTGAGAGAAATTTGGCTACGTCAAAACAGTGTCGTTAAGGCAAAACAAACACACTATTTCCCGTAATCGAACTGAACAATACCTCGACTCGTACTTTAAGAAAAATTTGAACTGGAGACTTAGAAATCACCAAAGTTTGGATAGAAGCTCGAACATCTTTATGGAATCAGTGATGCTTACCTCAGACACAATTGTTGTCAAGTCAATGTCATCAAGGTCTTCGGTGATTCCCTGCACCATGCTGGTATCCTTTTGCTTAGGAAACCTACAAGCATTAGATTTATGACCAATCTTACCACAATTTTAACAAGAACCAATAAATCCTTGTGGTTGGGATTCCTACTTCTTCTAGACACTACCCTTAGGACCCCGAATCAATCATTTTTGCTTCCTTTGTTTGCCTTTGACGTCATGCCTGGTTGAGGTCTGCCCATGCTCCACCACATTTGCCTTGGCGGAGAACATTATGTTCATGGGGACGATTGGAACTCCCTGTGCAATACTCATGTATTGTTCGTGCACGTTGAGTCTCTCGATTAACTCAACCATGGTAATCTCCTTTCCCTTGTGTTTCAGGAAGCCCTTGAACATATTCCACGTTAAGGGTAACTTTACCGGATATGCCTCGGTGAGGTCCAACTTCTCGGCATGGATACTCTGGAGGAGGAGTTCTACATCTATCACCGGTTTCATACATGCCTTGTTATCGATCATCTTTCAGTCAACACAGGTGACTCACAATTCACTAGCAGGAATTTCTTCTTATCCACATCCTCAGACTCATAGTTTTGTTCCAAGGCATGCCTCAGCTCCTTAGCAGACTTAATTTTGCTACATACATCATATAATGAATCATATAAACTATTCATTACATAATGTCTACACAAATAGTCTGAATGATTCCATGCTTCTATAGCTAAGAAAAAAACCATGATCATCATATTAGCCTTGAGTTGGTGGTTCTTCCATCAGGAATCGTGCGCAACTCAGAGTGGTCATATAAAACATCATTTCCTCCTACCACATCTTGAAGTTGGACCCGTCAAACTTATCCGGTTTTTCTGCATGCATAGTTCAGTAGGATAAGTCATGATCACCCACTTCGGTCGACGCAACGACGGATGCGTTCCATGATGCAATAGGAACATCAGTCTTAGTCAATTCTCCAACACAGATGTCAACATTACTGTTGTTTGCAACCATTTTTCTAAAATAGAAAGTGTTAAAATATTTTCCATTGAAATTATTATAACATATTTTACAAATTATTGAACTGATACGGTTCTTAGGTCTCCTGTATCACTTTAAACAAAAATAGCCTTGGGATTATTACTAGTAGAGGAATATATTATAATATAATAATATTTCCGGATCAAATACTAAAATGATATCAACTGCATAAACCCTATACTGACATGCAACTTTACAAAATGATGAAATTGTCCTTATAAAAGATTAAAAGAATTTTTTTTTTCGTTATAGATTGAGTCCCACGAAAAACATGGTCTCCTTTAGGCAATTTCGCCGTCTTAAAATAATAGGATAGTGTGAGAGAAATTTGGCTACGTCAAAACAGTGTCGTTAAGGCAAAACAAACACACTATTTCCCGTAATCGAACTGAACAATACCTCGACTCGTACTTTAAGAAAAATTTGAACTGGAGACTTAGAAATCACCAAAGTTTGGATAGAAGCTCGAACATCTTTATGGAATCAGTGATGCTTACCTCAGACACAATTGTTGTCAAGTCAATGTCATCAAGGTCTTCGGTGATTCCCTGCACCATGCTGGTATCCTTTTGCTTAGGAAACCTACAAGCATTAGATTTATGACCAATCTTACCACAATTTTAACAAGAACCAATAAATCCTTGTGGTTGGGATTCCTACTTCTTCTAGACACTACCCTTAGGACCCCGAATCAATCATTTTTGCTTCCTTTGTTTGCCTTTGACGTCATGCCTGGTTGAGGTCTGCCCATGCTCCACCACATTTGCCTTGGCGGAGAACATTGTGTTCATGGGGACGATTGGAACTCCCTGTGCAATACTCATGTATTGTTCTTGCACGTTGAGTCTCTCGGTTAACTCAACCATGGTAATCTCCTTTCCCTTGTGTTTCAGGAAGCCCTTGAACATATTCCACGTTAAGGGTAACTTTACCGGAAATGCCTCGGTGAGGTCCAACTTCTCGGCATGGATACTCTGGAGGAGGACTTCTACATCTATCACCGGTTTCATACATGCCTTGTTATCGATCATCTTTCAGTCAACACAGGTGACTCACAATTCACTAGCAGGAATTTCTTCTTATCCACATCCTCAGACTCATAGTTTTGTTCCAAGGCATGCCTCAGCTCCTTAGCAGACTTAATTTTGCTACATACATCATATAATGAATCATATAAACTATTCATTACATAATGTCTACACAAATAGTCTGAATGATTCCATGCTTCTATAGCTAAGAAAAAAACCATGATCATCATATTAGCCTTGAGTTGGTGGTTCTTCCATCAGGAATCGTGCGCAACTAAGAGTGGTCATATAAAACATCATTTCCTCCTACCACATCTTGAAGTTGGACCCGTCAAACTTATCGGGTTTTTCTGCATGCATAGTTCAGTAGGATAAGTCATGATCACCCACTTCGGTCGACGCAACGACGGATGCGTTCCATGATGCAATAGGAACATCAGTCTTAGTCAATTCTCCAACACAGATGTCAACATTACTGTTGTTTGCAACCATTTTTCTAAAATAGAAAGTGTTAAAATATTTTCCATTGAAATTATTATAACATATTTTACAAATTATTGAACTGATACGGTTCTTAGGTCTCCTGTATCACTTTAAACAAAAATAGCCTTGGGATTATTACTAATAGAGGAATATATTATAATATAATAATATTTCCGGAGCAAATACTAAAATGATATCAACTGCATAAACCCTATACTGACATGCAACTTTACAAAATGATGAAATTGTCCTTATAAAAGATTAAAAGAATTTTTTTTTTCGTTATAGATTGAGTCCCACGAAAAACATGGTCTCCTTTAGGCAATTTCGCCGTCTTAAAATAATAGGATAGTGTGAGAGAAATTTGGCTACGTCAAAACAGTGTCGTTAAGGCAAAACAAACACACTATTTCCCGTAATCGAACTGAACAATACCTCGACTCGTACTTTAAGAAAAATTTGAACTGGAGACTTAGAAATCACCAAAGTTTGGATAGAAGCTCGAACATCTTTATGGAATCAGTGATGCTTACCTCAGACACAATTGTTGTCAAGTCAATGTCATCAAGGTCTTCGGTGATTCCCTGCACCATGCTGGTATCCTTTTGCTTAGGAAACCTACAAGCATTAGATTTATGACCAATCTTACCACAATTTTAACAAGAACCAATAAATCCTTGTGGTTGGGATTCCTACTTCTTCTAGACACTACCCTTAGGACCCAGAATCAATCATTTTTGCTTCCTTTGTTTGCCTTTGACGTCATGCCTGGTTGAGGTCTGCCCATGCTCCACCACATTTGCCTTGGCGGAGAACATTATGTTCATGGGGACGATTGGAACTCCCTGTGCAATACTCATGTATTGTTCGTGCACGTTGAGTCTCTCGATTAACTCAACCATGGTAATCTCCTTTCCCTTGTGTTTCAGGAAGCCCTTGAACATATTCCACGTTAAGGGTAACTTTACCGGATATGCCTCGGTGAGGTCCAACTTCTCGGCATGGATACTCTGGAGGAGGAGTTCTACATCTATCACCGGTTTCATACATGCCTTGTTATCGATCATCTTTCAGTCAACACAGGTGACTCACAATTCACTAGCAGGAATTTCTTCTTATCCACATCCTCAGACTCATAGTTTTGTTCCAAGGCATGCCTCAGCTCCTTAGCAGACTTAATTTTGCTACATACATCATATAATGAATCATATAAACTATTCATTACATAATGTCTACACAAATAGTCTGAATGATTCCATGCTTCTATAGCTAAGAAAAAAACCATGATCATCATATTAGCCTTGAGTTGGTGGTTCTTCCATCAGGAATCGTGCGCAACTCAGAGTGGTCATATAAAACATCATTTCCTCCTACCACATCTTGAAGTTGGACCCGTCAAACTTATCCGGTTTTTCTGCATGCATAGTTCAGTAGGATAAGTCATGATCACCCACTTCGGTCGACGCAACGACGGATGCGTTCCATGATGCAATAGGAACATCAGTCTTAGTCAATTCTCCAACACAGATGTCAACATTACTGTTGTTTGCAACCATTTTTCTAAAATAGAAAGTGTTAAAATATTTTCCATTGAAATTATTATAACATATTTTACAAATTATTGAACTGATACGGTTCTTAGGTCTCCTGTATCACTTTAAACAAAAATAGCCTTGGGATTATTACTAGTAGAGGAATATATTATAATATAATAATATTTCCGGATCAAATACTAAAATGATATCAACTGCATAAACCCTATACTGACATGCAACTTTACAAAATGATGAAATTGTCCTTATAAAAGATTAAAAGAATTTTTTTTTTCGTTATAGATTGAGTCCCACGAAAAACATGGTCTCCTTTAGGCAATTTCGCCGTCTTAAAATAATAGGATAGTGTGAGAGAAATTTGGCTACGTCAAAACAGTGTCGTTAAGGCAAAACAAACACACTATTTCCCGTAATCGAACTGAACAATACCTCGACTCGTACTTTAAGAAAAATTTGAACTGGAGACTTAGAAATCACCAAAGTTTGGATAGAAGCTCGAACATCTTTATGGAATCAGTGATGCTTACCTCAGACACAATTGTTGTCAAGTCAATGTCATCAAGGTCTTCGGTGATTCCCTGCACCATGCTGGTATCCTTTTGCTTAGGAAACCTACAAGCATTAGATTTATGACCAATCTTACCACAATTTTAACAAGAACCAATAAATCCTTGTGGTTGGGATTCCTACTTCTTCTAGACACTACCCTTAGGACCCCGAATCAATCATTTTTGCTTCCTTTGTTTGCCTTTGACGTCATGCCTGGTTGAGGTCTGCCCATGCTCCACCACATTTGCCTTGGCGGAGAACATTGTGTTCATGGGGACGATTGGAACTCCCTGTGCAATACTCATGTATTGTTCTTGCACGTTGAGTCTCTCGGTTAACTCAACCATGGTAATCTCCTTTCCCTTGTGTTTCAGGAAGCCCTTGAACATATTCCACGTTAAGGGTAACTTTACCGGAAATGCCTCGGTGAGGTCCAACTTCTCGGCATGGATACTCTGGAGGAGGACTTCTACATCTATCACCGGTTTCATACATGCCTTGTTATCGATCATCTTTCAGTCAACACAGGTGACTCACAATTCACTAGCAGGAATTTCTTCTTATCCACATCCTCAGACTCATAGTTTTGTTCCAAGGCATGCCTCAGCTCCTTAGCAGACTTAATTTTGCTACATACATCATATAATGAATCATATAAACTATTCATTACATAATGTCTACACAAATAGTCTGAATGATTCCATGCTTCTATAGCTAAGAAAAAAACCATGATCATCATATTAGCCTTGAGTTGGTGGTTCTTCCATCAGGAATCGTGCGCAACTCAGAGTGGTCATATAAAACATCATTTCCTCCTACCACATCTTGAAGTTGGACCCGTCAAACTTATCGGGTTTTTCTGCATGCATAGTTCAGTAGGATAAGTCATGATCACCCACTTCGGTCGACGCAACGACGGATGCGTTCCATGATGCAATAGGAACATCAGTCTTAGTCAATTCTCCAACACAGATGTCAACATTACTGTTGTTTGCAACCATTTTTCTAAAATAGAAAGTGTTAAAATATTTTCCATTGAAATTATTATAACATATTTTACAAATTATTGAACTGATACGGTTCTTAGGTCTCCTGTATCACTTTAAACAAAAATAGCCTTGGGATTATTACTAATAGAGGAATATATTATAATATAATAATATTTCCGGAGCAAATACTAAAATGATATCAACTGCATAAACCCTATACTGACATGCAACTTTACAAAATGATGAAATTGTCCTTATAAAAGATTAAAAGAATTTTTTTTTTCGTTATAGATTGAGTCCCACGAAAAACATGGTCTCCTTTAGGCAATTTCGCCGTCTTAAAATAATAGGATAGTGTGAGAGAAATTTGGCTACGTCAAAACAGTGTCGTTAAGGAAAAACAAACACACTATTTCCCGTAATCGAACTGAACAATACCTCGACTCGTACTTTAAGAAAAATTTGAACTGGAGACTTAGAAATCACCAAAGTTTGGATAGAAGCTCGAACATCTTTATGGAATCAGTGATGCTTACCTCAGACACAATTGTTGTCAAGTCAATGTCATCAAGGTCTTCGGTGATTCCCTGCACCATGCTGGTATCCTTTTGCTTAGGAAACCTACAAGCATTAGATTTATGACCAATCTTACCACAATTTTAACAAGAACCAATAAATCCTTGTGGTTGGGATTCCTACTTCTTCTAGACACTACCCTTAGGACCCAGAATCAATCATTTTTGCTTCCTTTGTTTGCCTTTGACGTCATGCCTGGTTGAGGTCTGCCCATGCTCCACCACATTTGCCTTGGCGGAGAACATTATGTTCATGGGGACGATTGGAACTCCCTGTGCAATACTCATGTATTGTTCGTGCACGTTGAGTCTCTCGATTAACTCAACCATGGTAATCTCCTTTCCCTTGTGTTTCAGGAAGCCCTTGAACATATTCCACGTTAAGGGTAACTTTACCGGATATGCCTCGGTGAGGTCCAACTTCTCGGCATGGATACTCTGGAGGAGGAGTTCTACATCTATCACCGGTTTCATACATGCCTTGTTATCGATCATCTTTCAGTCAACACAGGTGACTCACAATTCACTAGCAGGAATTTCTTCTTATCCACATCCTCAGACTCATAGTTTTGTTCCAAGGCATGCCTCAGCTCCTTAGCAGACTTAATTTTGCTACATACATCATATAATGAATCATATAAACTATTCATTACATAATGTCTACACAAATAGTCTGAATGATTCCATGCTTCTATAGCTAAGAAAAAAACCATGATCATCATATTAGCCTTGAGTTGGTGGTTCTTCCATCAGGAATCGTGCGCAACTCAGAGTGGTCATATAAAACATCATTTCCTCCTACCACATCTTGAAGTTGGACCCGTCAAACTTATCCGGTTTTTCTGCATGCATAGTTCAGTAGGATAAGTCATGATCACCCACTTCGGTCGACGCAACGACGGATGCGTTCCATGATGCAATAGGAACATCAGTCTTAGTCAATTCTCCAACACAGATGTCAACATTACTGTTGTTTGCAACCATTTTTCTAAAATAGAAAGTGTTAAAATATTTTCCATTGAAATTATTATAACATATTTTACAAATTATTGAACTGATACGGTTCTTAGGTCTCCTGTATCACTTTAAACAAAAATAGCCTTGGGATTATTACTAGTAGAGGAATATATTATAATATAATAATATTTCCGGATCAAATACTAAAATGATATCAACTGCATAAACCCTATACTGACATGCAACTTTACAAAATGATGAAATTGTCCTTATAAAAGATTAAAAGAATTTTTTTTTTCGTTATAGATTGAGTCCCACGAAAAACATGGTCTCCTTTAGGCAATTTCGCCGTCTTAAAATAATAGGATAGTGTGAGAGAAATTTGGCTACGTCAAAACAGTGTCGTTAAGGCAAAACAAACACACTATTTCCCGTAATCGAACTGAACAATACCTCGACTCGTACTTTAAGAAAAATTTGAACTGGAGACTTAGAAATCACCAAAGTTTGGATAGAAGCTCGAACATCTTTATGGAATCAGTGATGCTTACCTCAGACACAATTGTTGTCAAGTCAATGTCATCAAGGTCTTCGGTGATTCCCTGCACCATGCTGGTATCCTTTTGCTTAGGAAACCTACAAGCATTAGATTTATGACCAATCTTACCACAATTTTAACAAGAACCAATAAATCCTTGTGGTTGGGATTCCTACTTCTTCTAGACACTACCCTTAGGACCCCGAATCAATCATTTTTGCTTCCTTTGTTTGCCTTTGACGTCATGCCTGGTTGAGGTCTGCCCATGCTCCACCACATTTGCCTTGGCGGAGAACATTGTGTTCATGGGGACGATTGGAACTCCCTGTGCAATACTCATGTATTGTTCTTGCACGTTGAGTCTCTCGGTTAACTCAACCATGGTAATCTCCTTTCCCTTGTGTTTCAGGAAGCCCTTGAACATATTCCACGTTAAGGGTAACTTTACCGGAAATGCCTCGGTGAGGTCCAACTTCTCGGCATGGATACTCTGGAGGAGGACTTCTACATCTATCACCGGTTTCATACATGCCTTGTTATCGATCATCTTTCAGTCAACACAGGTGACTCACAATTCACTAGCAGGAATTTCTTCTTATCCACATCCTCAGACTCATAGTTTTGTTCCAAGGCATGCCTCAGCTCCTTAGCAGACTTAATTTTGCTACATACATCATATAATGAATCATATAAACTATTCATTACATAATGTCTACACAAATAGTCTGAATGATTCCATGCTTCTATAGCTAAGAAAAAACCATGATCATCATATTAGCCTTGAGTTGGTGGTTCTTCCATCAGGAATCGTGCGCAACTCAGAGTGGTCATATAAAACATCATTTCCTCCTACCACATCTTGAAGTTGGACCCGTCAAACTTATCGGGTTTTTCTGCATGCATAGTTCAGTAGGATAAGTCATGATCACCCACTTCGGTCGACGCAACGACGGATGCGTTCCATGATGCAATAGGAACATCAGTCTTAGTCAATGCTCCAACACAGATGTCAACATTACTGTTGTTTGCAACCATTTTTCTAAAATAGAAAGTGTTAAAATATTTTCCATTGAAATTATTATAACATATTTTACAAATTATTAAACTGATACTGTTCTTAGGTCTCCTGTATCACTTTAAACAAAAATAGCCTTGGGATTATTACTAATAGAGGAATATATTATAATATAATAATATTTCCGGATCAAATACTAAAATGATATAAATTGCATAAACCCTATACTGACATGCAACTTTACAAAATAATGAAATTGTCCTTATAGAAGATTAAAAGAAATATTTTTTTCGTTATAGATTGAGTCCCACGAAAAACATGGTCTCCTTTAGGGAATTTTGCCGTCTTAAAATAATAGGATAGTGTGAGAGAAATTTGGCTACGTTAAAACAGTGTCGTTAAGGCAAAACAAACACACTATTTCCCGTAATCGAACTGAACAATACCTCGACTCGTACTTTAAGAAAATTTGAACTGGAGACTTAGAAATCACCAAAGTTTGGATAGAAGCTCGAACATCTTTATGGAATCAGTGATGCTTACCTCAGACACAATTGTTGTCAAGTCAATGTCATCAAGGTCTTCGGTGATTCCCTGCATCACGTTGGTATCCTTTTGCTTAGGAAACCTACAAGCATTAGATTTATGACCAATCTTACCACAATTTTAACAAGAACCAATAAATCCTTGTGGTTGGGATTCCTACTTCTTCTAGACACTACCCTTAGGACCCTGAATCAATCATTTTTGCTTCTTTTGTTTGCCTTTGACGTCATGCCTGGTTGAGGTCTGCCCATGCTCCACCACATTTGCCTTGGCGGAGAACATTGTGTTCATGGGGACGATTGGAACTCCCTGTGCAATACTCATGTATTGTTCTTGCACGTTGAGTCTCTCGGTTAACTCAACCATGGTAATCTCCTTTCCCTTGTGTTTCAGGAAGCCCTTGAACATATTCCACGTTAAGGGTAACTTTACCGGAAATGCCTCGGTGAGGTCCAACTTCTCGGCATGGAGACTCTGGAGGAGGACTTCTACATCTATCACCGGTTTCATACATGCTTTGTTATCGATCATCTTTCAGTCAACACAGGTGACTCACAATTCACTAGCAGGAATTTCTTCTTATCCACATCCTCAGACTCATAGTTTTGTTCCAAGGCATGCCTCAGCTCCTTAGCAGACTTAATTTTGCTACATACATCATATAATGAATCATATAAACTATTCATTACATAATGTCTACACAAATAGTCTGAATGATTCCATGCTTCTATAGCTAAGAAAAAACCATGATCATCATATTAGCCTTGAGTTGGTGGTTCTTCCATCAGGAATCGTGCGCAACTCAGAGTGGTCATATAAAACATCATTTCCTCCTACCACATCTTGAAGTTGGACCCGTCAAACTTATCGGGTTTTTCTGCATGCATAGTTCAGTAGGATAAGTCATGATCACACACTTCGGTCGACGCAACGACGGATGCGTTCCATGATGCAATAGGAACATCAGTCTTAGTCAATGCTCCAACACAGATGTCAACATTACTGTTGTTTGCAACCATTTTTCTAAAATAGAAAGTGTTAAAATATTTTCCATTGAAATTATTATAACATATTTTACAAATTATTAAACTGATACTGTTCTTAGGTCTCCTGTATCACTTTAAACAAAAATAGCCTTGGGATTATTACTAATAGAGGAATATATTATAATATAATAATATTTCCGGATCAAATACTAAAATGATATAAATTGCATAAACCCTATACTGACATGCAACTTTACAAAATAATGAAATTGTCCTTATAGAAGATTAAAAGAAATATTTTTTTCGTTATAGATTGAGTCCCACGAAAAACATGGTCTCCTTTAGGGAATTTTGCCGTCTTAAAATAATAGGATAGTGTGAGAGAAATTTGGCTACGTTAAAACAGTGTCGTTAAGGCAAAACAAACACACTATTTCCCGTAATCGAACTGAACAATACCTCGACTCGTACTTTAAGAAAATTTGAACTGGAGACTTAGAAATCACCAAAGTTTGGATAGAAGCTCGAACATCTTTATGGAATCAGTGATGCTTACCTCAGACACAATTGTTGTCAAGTCAATGTCATCAAGGTCTTCGGTGATTCCCTGCATCACGTTGGTATCCTTTTGCTTAGGAAACCTACAAGCATTAGATTTATGACCAATCTTACCACAATTTTAACAAGAACCAATAAATCCTTGTGGTTGGGATTCCTACTTCTTCTAGACACTACCCTTAGGACCCTGAATCAATCATTTTTGCTTCTTTTGTTTGCCTTTGACGTCATGCCTGGTTGAGGTCTGCCCATGCTCCACCACATTTGCCTTGGCGGAGAACATTGTGTTCATGGGGACGATTGGAACTCCCTGTGCAATACTCATGTATTGTTCTTGCACGTTGAGTCTCTCGGTTAACTCAACCATGGTAATCTCCTTTCCCTTGTGTTTCAGGAAGCCCTTGAACATATTCCACGTTAAGGGTAACTTTACCGGAAATGCCTCGGTGAGGTCCAACTTCTCGGCATGGAGACTCTGGAGGAGGACTTCTACATCTATCACCGGTTTCATACATGCTTTGTTATCGATCATCTTTCAGTCAACACAGGTGACTCACAATTCACTAGCAGGAATTTCTTCTTATCCACATCCTCAGACTCATAGTTTTGTTCCAAGGCATGCCTCAGCTCCTTAGCAGACTTAATTTTGCTACATACATCATATAATGAATCATATAAACTATTCATTACATAATGTCTACACAAATAGTCTGAATGATTCCATGCTTCTATAGCTAAGAAAAAACCATGATCATCATATTAGCCTTGAGTTGGTGGTTCTTCCATCAGGAATCGTGCGCAACTCAGAGTGGTCATATAAAACATCATTTCCTCCTACCACATCTTGAAGTTGGACCCGTCAAACTTATCGGGTTTTTCTGCATGCATAGTTCAGTAGGATAAGTCATGATCACACACTTCGGTCGACGCAACGACGGATGCGTTCCATGATGCAATAGGAACATCAGTCTTAGTCAATGCTCCAACACAGATGTCAACATTACTGTTGTTTGCAACCATTTTTCTAAAATAGAAAGTGTTAAAATATTTTCCATTGAAATTATTATAACATATTTTACAAATTATTAAACTGATACTGTTCTTAGGTCTCCTGTATCACTTTAAACAAAAATAGCCTTGGGATTATTACTAATAGAGGAATATATTATAATATAATAATATTTCCGGATCAAATACTAAAATGATATAAATTGCATAAACCCTATACTGACATGCAACTTTACAAAATAATGAAATTGTCCTTATAGAAGATTAAAAGAAATATTTTTTTCGTTATAGATTGAGTCCCACGAAAAACATGGTCTCCTTTAGGGAATTTTGCCGTCTTAAAATAATAGGATAGTGTGAGAGAAATTTGGCTACGTTAAAACAGTGTCGTTAAGGCAAAACAAACACACTATTTCCCGTAATCGAACTGAACAATACCTCGACTCGTACTTTAAGAAAATTTGAACTGGAGACTTAGAAATCACCAAAGTTTGGATAGAAGCTCGAACATCTTTATGGAATCAGTGATGCTTACCTCAGACACAATTGTTGTCAAGTCAATGTCATCAAGGTCTTCGGTGATTCACTGCATCACGTTGGTATCCTTTTGCTTAGGAAACCTACAAGCATTAGATTTATGACCAATCTTACCACAATTTTAACAAGAACCAATAAATCCTTGTGGTTGGGATTCCTACTTCTTCTAGACACTACCCTTAGGACCCTGAATCAATCCTTTTTGCTTCTTTTGTTTGCCTTTGACGTCATGCCTGGTTGAGGTCTGCCCATGCTCCACCACATTTGCCTTGGCGGAGAACATTGTGTTCATGGGGACGATTGGAACTCCCTGTGCAATACTCATGTATTGTTCGTGCACGTTGATTCTCTCGATTAACTCAACCATGGTAATCTCCTTTCCCTTGTGTTTCAGGAAGCCCTTGAACATATTCCACGTTAAGGGTAACTTTACCGGAAATGCCTCGGTGAGCTCCAACTTCTCGGCATGGATACTCTGGAGGAGGACTTCTACATCTATCACCGGTTTCATACATGCTTTGTTATCGATCATCTTTCAGTCAACACAGGTGACTCACAATTCACTAGCAGGAATTTCTTCTTATCCACATCCTCAGACTCATAGTTTTGTTCCAAGGCATGCCTCAGCTCCTTAGCAGACTTAATTTTGCTACATACATCATACAATGAATCATATAAACTATTCATTACATAATGTCTAAACAAATAGTCTGAATGATTCCATGCTTCTATATCTAAGAAAAAACCATGATCATCATATTAGCCTTGAGTTGGTGGTTCTTCCATCAGGAATCGTGCGCAACTCAGAGTGGTCATATAAAACATCATTTCCTCCTACCACATC
Organism: Chamaenerion angustifolium; assembly: GCA_946814005.1. Lineage (NCBI taxonomy): Eukaryota > Viridiplantae > Streptophyta > Magnoliopsida > Myrtales > Onagraceae > Chamaenerion > Chamaenerion angustifolium. The sequence continues at coordinate 22,733,183 of OX328271.1, read as the reverse complement.
TTGAAGTTGGACCCGTCAAACTTATCGGGTTTTTCTGCATGCATAGTTCAGTAGGATAAGTCATGATCACCCACTTCGGTCGACGCAACGACGGATGCGTTCCATGATGCAATAGGAACATCAGTCTTAGTCAATGCTCCAACACAGATGTCAACATTACTGTTGTTTGCAACCATTTTTCTAAAATAGAAAGTGTTAAAATATTTTCCATTGAAATTATTATAACATATTTTACAAATTATTAAACTGATACTGTTCTTAGGTCTCCTGTATCACTTTAAACAAAAATAGCCTTGGGATTATTACTAATAGAGGAATATATTATAATATAATAATATTTCCGGATCAAATACTAAAATGATATAAATTGCATAAACCCTATACTGACATGCAACTTTACAAAATAATGAAATTGTCCTTATAGAAGATTAAAAGAAATATTTTTTTCGTTATAGATTGAGTCCCACGAAAAACATGGTCTCCTTTAGGGAATTTTGCCGTCTTAAAATAATAGGATAGTGTGAGAGAAATTTGGCTACGTTAAAACAGTGTCGTTAAGGCAAAACAAACACACTATTTCCCGTAATCGAACTGAACAATACCTCGACTCGTACATTAAGAAAATTTGAACTGGAGACTTAGAAATCACCAAAGTTTGGATAGAAGCTCGAACATCTTTATGGAATCAGTGATGCTTACCTCAGACACAATTGTTGTCAAGTCAATGTCATCAAGGTCTTCGGTGATTCCCTGCATCACGTTGGTATCCTTTTGCTTAGGAAACTTACAAGCATTAGATTTATGACCAATATTACCACAATTTTAACAAGAACCAATAAATCCTTGTGGTTGGGATTCCTACTTCTTCTAGACACTACCCTTAGGACCCTGAATCAATCATTTTTGCTTCTTTTGTTTGCCTTTGACGTCATGCCTGGTTGAGGTCTGCCCATGCTCCACCACATTTGCCTTGGCGGAGAACATTGTGTTCATGGGGACGATTGGAACTCCCTGTGCAATACTCATGTATTGTTCTTGCACGTTGAGTCTCTCGGTTAACTCAACCATGGTAATCTCCTTTCCCTTGTGTTTCAGGAAGCCCTTGAACATATTCCACGTTAAGGGTAACTTTACCGGAAATGCCTCGGTGAGGTCCAACTTCTCGGCATGGAGACTCTGGAGGAGGACTTCTACATCTATCGCCGGTTTCATACATGCTTTGTTATCGATCATCTTTCAGTCAACACAGGTGACTCACAATTCACTAGCAGGAATTTCTTCTTATCCACATCCTCAGACTCATAGTTTTGTTCCAAGGCATGCCTCAGCTCCTTAGCAGACTTAATTTTGCTACATACATCATATAATGAATCATATAAACTATTCATTACATAATGTCTACACAAATAGTCTGAATGATTCCATGCTTCTATAGCTAAGAAAAAACCATGATCATCATATTAGCCTTGAGTTGGTGGTTCTTCCATCAGGAATCGTGCGCAACTCAGAGTGGTCATATAAAACATCATTTCCTCCTACCACATCTTGAAGTTGGACCCGTCAAACTTATCGGGTTTTTCTGCATGCATAGTTCAGTAGGATAAGTCATGATCACCCACTTCGGTCGACGCAACGACGGATGCGTTCCATGATGCAATAGGAACATCAGTCTTAGTCAATGCTCCAACACAGATGTCAACATTACTGTTGTTTGCAACCATTTTTCTAAAATAGAAAGTGTTAAAATATTTTCCATTGAAATTATTATAACATATTTTACAAATTATTAAACTGATACTGTTCTTAGGTCTCCTGTATCACTTTAAACAAAAATAGCCTTGGGATTATTACTAATAGAGGAATATATTATAATATAATAATATTTCCGGATCAAATACTAAAATGATATAAATTGCATAAACCCTATACTGACATGCAACTTTACAAAATAATGAAATTGTCCTTATAGAAGATTAAAAGAAATATTTTTTTCGTTATAGATTGAGTCCCACGAAAAACATGGTCTCCTTTAGGGAATTTTGCCGTCTTAAAATAATAGGATAGTGTGAGAGAAATTTGGCTACGTTAAAACAGTGTCGTTAAGGCAAAACAAACACACTATTTCCCGTAATCGAACTGAACAATACCTCGACCGTACTTTAAGAAAATTTGAACTGGAGACTTAGAAATCACCAAAGTTTGGATAGAAGCTCGAACATCTTTATGGAATCAGTGATGCTTACCTCAGACACAATTGTTGTCAAGTCAATGTCATCAAGGTCTTCGGTGATTCCCTGCATCACGTTGGTATCCTTTTGCTTAGGAAACCTACAAGCATTAGATTTATGACCAATCTTACCACAATTTTAACAAGAACCAATAAATCCTTGTGGTTGGGATTCCTACTTCTTCTAGACACTACCCTTAGGACCCTGAATCAATCATTTTTGCTTCTTTTGTTTGCCTTTGACGTCATGCCTGGTTGAGGTCTGCCCATGCTCCACCACATTTGCCTTGGCGGAGAACATTGTGTTCATGGGGACGATTGGAACTCCCTGTGCAATACTCATGTATTGTTCTTGCACGTTGAGTCTCTCGGTTAACTCAACCATGGTAATCTCCTTTCCCTTGTGTTTCAGGAAGCCCTTGAACATATTCCACGTTAAGGGTAACTTTACCGGAAATGCCTCGGTGAGGTCCAACTTCTCGGCATGGAGACTCTGGAGGAGGACTTCTACATCTATCGCCGGTTTCATACATGCTTTGTTATCGATCATCTTTCAGTCAACACAGGTGACTCACAATTCACTAGCAGGAATTTCTTCTTATCCACATCCTCAGACTCATAGTTTTGTTCCAAGGCATGCCTCAGCTCCTTAGCAGACTTAATTTTGCTACATACATCATATAATGAATCATATAAACTATTCATTACATAATGTCTACACAAATAGTCTGAATGATTCCATGCTTCTATAGCTAAGAAAAAACCATGATCATCATATTAGCCTTGAGTTGGTGGTTCTTCCATCAGGAATCGTGCGCAACTCAGAGTGGTCATATAAAACATCATTTCCTCCTACCACATCTTGAAGTTGGACCCGTCAAACTTATCGGGTTTTTCTGCATGCATAGTTCAGTAGGATAAGTCATGATCACCCACTTCGGTCGACGCAACGACGGATGCGTTCCATGATGCAATAGGAACATCAGTCTTAGTCAATGCTCCAACACAGATGTCAACATTACTGTTGTTTGCAACCATTTTTCTAAAATAGAAAGTGTTAAAATATTTTCCATTGAAATTATTATAACATATTTAACAAATTATTAAACTGATACTGTTCTTAGGTCTCCTGTATCACTTTAAACAAAAATAGCCTTGGGATTATTACTAATAGAGGAATATATTATAATATAATAATATTTCCGGATCAAATACTAAAATGATATAAATTGCATAAACCCTATACTGACATGCAACTTTACAAAATAATGAAATTGTCCTTATAGAAGATTAAAAGAAATATTTTTTTCGTTATAGATTGAGTCCCACGAAAAACATGGTCTCCTTTAGGGAATTTTGCCGTCTTAAAATAATAGGATAGTGTGAGAGAAATTTGGCTACGTTAAAACAGTGTCGTTAAGGCAAAACAAACACACTATTTCCCGTAATCGAACTGAACAATACCTCGACCGTACTTTAAGAAAATTTGAACTGGAGACTTAGAAATCACCAAAGTTTGGATAGAAGCTCGAACATCTTTATGGAATCAGTGATGCTTACCTCAGACACAATTGTTGTCAAGTCAATGTCATCAAGGTCTTCGGTGATTCCCTGCATCACGTTGGTATCCTTTTGCTTAGGAAACCTACAAGCATTAGATTTATGACCAATCTTACCACAATTTTAACAAGAACCAATAAATCCTTGTGGTTGGGATTCCTACTTCTTCTAGACACTACCCTTAGGACCCTGAATCAATCATTTTTGCTTCTTTTGTTTGCCTTTGACGTCATGCCTGGTTGAGGTCTGCCCATGCTCCACCACATTTGCCTTGGCGGAGAACATTGTGTTCATGGGGACGATTGGAACTCCCTGTGCAATACTCATGTATTGTTCTTGCACGTTGAGTCTCTCGGTTAACTCAACCATGGTAATCTCCTTTCCCTTGTGTTTCAGGAAGCCCTTGAACATATTCCACGTTAAGGGTAACTTTACCGGAAATGCCTCGGTGAGGTCCAACTTCTCGGCATGGAGACTCTGGAGGAGGACTTCTACATCTATCACCGGTTTCATACATGCTTTGTTATCGATCATCTTTCAGTCAACACAGGTGACTCACAATTCACTAGCAGGAATTTCTTCTTATCCACATCCTCAGACTCATAGTTTTGTTCCAAGGCATGCCTCAGCTCCTTAGCAGACTTAATTTTGCTACATACATCATATAATGAATCATATAAACTATTCATTACATAATGTCTACACAAATAGTCTGAATGATTCCATGCTTCTATAGCTAAGAAAAAACCATGATCATCATATTAGCCTTGAGTTGGTGGTTCTTCCATCAGGAATCGTGCGCAACTCAGAGTGGTCATATAAAACATCATTTCCTCCTACCACATCTTGAAGTTGGACCCGTCAAACTTATCGGGTTTTTCTGCATGCATAGTTCAGTAGGATAAGTCATGATCACCCACTTCGGTCGACGCAACGACGGATGCGTTCCATGATGCAATAGGAACATCAGTCTTAGTCAATGCTCCAACACAGATGTCAACATTACTGTTGTTTGCAACCATTTTTCTAAAATAGAAAGTGTTAAAATATTTTCCATTGAAATTATTATAACATATTTTACAAATTATTAAACTGATACTGTTCTTAGGTCTCCTGTATCACTTTAAACAAAAATAGCCTTGGGATTATTACTAATAGAGGAATATATTATAATATAATAATATTTCCGGATCAAATACTAAAATGATATAAATTGCATAAACCCTATACTGACATGCAACTTTACAAAATAATGAAATTGTCCTTATAGAAGATTAAAAGAAATATTTTTTTCGTTATAGATTGAGTCCCACGAAAAACATGGTCTCCTTTAGGGAATTTTGCCGTCTTAAAATAATAGGATAGTGTGAGAGAAATTTGGCTACGTTAAAACAGTGTCGTTAAGGCAAAACAAACACACTATTTCCCGTAATCGAACTGAACAATACCTCGACTCGTACTTTAAGAAAATTTGAACTGGAGACTTAGAAATCACCAAAGTTTGGATAGAAGCTCGAACATCTTTATGGAATCAGTGATGCTTACCTCAGACACAATTGTTGTCAAGTCAATGTCATCAAGGTCTTCGGTGATTCACTGCATCACGTTGGTATCCTTTTGCTTAGGAAACCTACAAGCATTAGATTTATGACCAATCTTACCACAATTTTAACAAGAACCAATAAATCCTTGTGGTTGGGATTCCTACTTCTTCTAGACACTACCCTTAGGACCCTGAATCAATCCTTTTTGCTTCTTTTGTTTGCCTTTGACGTCATGCCTGGTTGAGGTCTGCCCATGCTCCACCACATTTGCCTTGGCGGAGAACATTGTGTTCATGGGGACGATTGGAACTCCCTGTGCAATACTCATGTATTGTTCTTGCACGTTGAGTCTCTCGGTTAACTCAACCATGGTAATCTCCTTTCCCTTGTGTTTCAGGAAGCCCTTGAACATATTCCACGTTAAGGGTAACTTTACCGAAAATGCCTCGGTGAGGTCCAACTTCTCGGCATGGAGACTCTGGAGGAGGACTTCTACATCTATCACCGGTTTCATACATGCTTTGTTATCGATCATCTTTCAGTCAACACAGGTGACTCGCAATTCACTAGCAGGAATTTCTTCTTATCCACATCCTCAGACTCATAGTTTTGTTCCAAGGCATGCCTCAGCTCCTTAGCAGACTTAATTTTGCTACATACATCATATAATGAATCATATAAACTATTCATTACATAATGTCTACACAAATAGTCTGAATGATTCCATGCTTCTATAGCTAAGAAAAAACCATGATCATCATATTAGCCTTGAGTTGGTGGTTCTTCCATCAGGAATCGTGCGCAACTCAGAGTGGTCATATAAAACATCATTTCCTCCTACCACATCTTGAAGTTGGACCCGTCAAACTTATCGGGTTTTTCTGCATGCATAGTTCAGTAGGATAAGTCATGATCACCCACTTCGGTCGACGCAACGACGGATGCGTTCCATGATGCAATAGGAACATCAGTCTTAGTCAATGCTCCAACACAGATGTCAACATTACTGTTGTTTGCAACCATTTTTCTAAAATAGAAAGTGTTAAAATATTTTCCATTGAAATTATTATAACATATTTTACAAATTATTAAACTGATACTGTTCTTAGGTCTCCTGTATCACTTTAAACAAAAATAGCCTTGGGATTATTACTAATAGAGGAATATATTATAATATAATAATATTTCCGGATCAAATACTAAAATGATATAAATTGCATAAACCCTATACTGACATGCAACTTTACAAAATAATGAAATTGTCCTTATAGAAGATTAAAAGAAATATTTTTTTCGTTATAGATTGAGTCCCACGAAAAACATGGTCTCCTTTAGGGAATTTTGCCGTCTTAAAATAATAGGATAGTGTGAGAGAAATTTGGCTACGTTAAAACAGTGTCGTTAAGGCAAAACAAACACACTATTTCCCGTAATCGAACTGAACAATACCTCGACTCGTACTTTAAGAAAATTTGAACTGGAGACTTAGAAATCACCAAAGTTTGGATAGAAGCTCGAACATCTTTATGGAATCAGTGATGCTTACCTCAGACACAATTGTTGTCAAGTCAATGTCATCAAGGTCTTCGGTGATTCACTGCATCACGTTGGTATCCTTTTGCTTAGGAAACCTACAAGCATTAGATTTATGACCAATCTTACCACAATTTTAACAAGAACCAATAAATCCTTGTGGTTGGGATTCCTACTTCTTCTAGACACTACCCTTAGGACCCTGAATCAATCCTTTTTGCTTCTTTTGTTTGCCTTTGACGTCATGCCTGGTTGAGGTCTGCCCATGCTCCACCACATTTGCCTTGGCGGAGAACATTGTGTTCATGGGGACGATTGGAACTCCCTGTGCAATACTCATGTATTGTTCTTGCACGTTGAGTCTCTCGGTTAACTCAACCATGGTAATCTCCTTTCCCTTGTGTTTCAGGAAGCCCTTGAACATATTCCACGTTAAGGGTAACTTTACCGAAAATGCCTCGGTGAGGTCCAACTTCTCGGCATGGAGACTCTGGAGGAGGACTTCTACATCTATCACCGGTTTCATACATGCTTTGTTATCGATCATCTTTCAGTCAACACAGGTGACTCGCAATTCACTAGCAGGAATTTCTTCTTATCCACATCCTCAGACTCATAGTTTTGTTCCAAGGCATGCCTCAGCTCCTTAGCAGACTTAATTTTGCTACATACATCATATAATGAATCATATAAACTATTCATTACATAATGTCTACACAAATAGTCTGAATGATTCCATGCTTCTATAGCTAAGAAAAAACCATGATCATCATATTAGCCTTGAGTTGGTGGTTCTTCCATCAGGAATCGTGCGCAACTCAGAGTGGTCATATAAAACATCATTTCCTCCTACCACATCTTGAAGTTGGACCCGTAAAACTTATCGGGTTTTTCTGCATGCATAGTTCAGTAGGATAAGTCATGATCACCCACTTCGGTCGACGCAACGACGGATGCGTTCCATGATGCAATAGGAACATCAGTCTTAGTCAATGCTCCAACACAGATGTCAACATTACTGTTGTTTGCAACCATTTTTCTAAAATAGAAAGTGTTAAAATATTTTCCATTGAAATTATTATAACATATTTTACAAATTATTAAACTGATACTGTTCTTAGGTCTCCTGTATCACTTTAAACAAAAATAGCCTTGGGATTATTACTAATAGAGGAATATATTATAATATAATAATATTTCCGGATCAAATACTAAAATGATATAAATTGCATAAACCCTATACTGACATGCAACTTTACAAAATAATGAAATTGTCCTTATAGAAGATTAAAAGAAATATTTTTTTCGTTATAGATTGAGTCCCACGAAAAACATGGTCTCCTTTAGGGAATTTTGCCGTCTTAAAATAATAGGATAGTGTGAGAGAAATTTGGCTACGTTAAAACAGTGTCGTTAAGGCAAAACAAACACACTATTTCCCGTAATCGAACTGAACAATACCTCGACTCGTACTTTAAGAAAATTTGAACTGGAGACTTAGAAATCACCAAAGTTTGGATAGAAGCTCGAACATCTTTATGGAATCAGTGATGCTTACCTCAGACACAATTGTTGTCAAGTCAATGTCATCAAGGTCTTCGGTGATTCACTGCATCACGTTGGTATCCTTTTGCTTAGGAAACCTACAAGCATTAGATTTATGACCAATCTTACCACAATTTTAACAAGAACCAATAAATCCTTGTGGTTGGGATTCCTACTTCTTCTAGACACTACCCTTAGGACCCTGAATCAATCCTTTTTGCTTCTTTTGTTTGCCTTTGACGTCATGCCTGGTTGAGGTCTGCCCATGCTCCACCACATTTGCCTTGGCGGAGAACATTGTGTTCATGGGGACGATTGGAACTCCCTGTGCAATACTCATGTATTGTTCTTGCACGTTGAGTCTCTCGGTTAACTCAACCATGGTAATCTCCTTTCCCTTGTGTTTCAGGAAGCCCTTGAACATATTCCACGTTAAGGGTAACTTTACCGAAAATGCCTCGGTGAGGTCCAACTTCTCGGCATGGAGACTCTGGAGGAGGACTTCTACATCTATCACCGGTTTCATACATGCTTTGTTATCGATCATCTTTCAGTCAACACAGGTGACTCACAATTCACTAGCAGGAATTTCTTCTTATCCACATCCTCAGACTCATAGTTTTGTTCCAAGGCATGCCTCAGCTCCTTAGCAGACTTAATTTTGCTACATACATCATATAATGAATCATATAAACTATTCATTACATAATGTCTACACAAATAGTCTGAATGATTCCATGCTTCTATAGCTAAGAAAAAACCATGATCATCATATTAGCCTTGAGTTGGTGGTTCTTCCATCAGGAATCGTGCGCAACTCAGAGTGGTCATATAAAACATCATTTCCTCCTACCACATCTTGAAGTTGGACCCGTCAAACTTATCGGGTTTTTCTGCATGCATAGTTCAGTAGGATAAGTCATGATCACCCACTTCGGTCGACGCAACGACGGATGCGTTCCATGATGCAATAGGAACATCAGTCTTAGTCAATGCTCCAACACAGATGTCAACATTACTGTTGTTTGCAACCATTTTTCTAAAATAGAAAGTGTTAAAATATTTTCCATTGAAATTATTATAACATATTTTACAAATTATTAAACTGATACTGTTCTTAGGTCTCCTGTATCACTTTAAACAAAAATAGCCTTGGGATTATTACTAATAGAGGAATATATTATAATATAATAATATTTCCGGATCAAATACTAAAATGATATAAATTGCATAAACCCTATACTGACATGCAACTTTACAAAATAATGAAATTGTCCTTATAGAAGATTAAAAGAAATATTTTTTTCGTTATAGATTGAGTCCCACGAAAAACATGGTCTCCTTTAGGGAATTTTGCCGTCTTAAAATAATAGGATAGTGTGAGAGAAATTTGGCTACGTTAAAACAGTGTCGTTAAGGCAAAACAAACACACTATTTCCCGTAATCGAACTGAACAATACCTCGACTCGTACTTTAAGAAAATTTGAACTGGAGACTTAGAAATCACCAAAGTTTGGATAGAAGCTCGAACATCTTTATGGAATCAGTGATGCTTACCTCAGACACAATTGTTGTCAAGTCAATGTCATCAAGGTCTTCGGTGATTCCCTGCATCACGTTGGTATCCTTTTGCTTAGGAAACCTACAAGCATTAGATTTATGACCAATCTTACCACAATTTTAACAAGAACCAATAAATCCTTGTGGTTGGGATTCCTACTTCTTCTAGACACTACCCTTAGGACCCTGAATCAATCCTTTTTGCTTCTTTTGTTTGCCTTTGACGTCATGCCTGGTTGAGGTCTGCCCATGCTCCACCACATTTGCCTTGGCGGAGAACATTGTGTTCATGGGGACGATTGGAACTCCCTGTGCAATACTCATGTATTGTTCTTGCACGTTGAGTCTCTCGGTTAACTCAACCATGGTAATCTCCTTTCCCTTGTGTTTCAGGAAGCCCTTGAACATATTCCACGTTAAGGGTAACTTTACCGAAAATGCCTCGGTGAGGTCCAACTTCTCGGCATGGAGACTCTGGAGGAGGACTTCTACATCTATCACCGGTTTCATACATGCTTTGTTATCGATCATCTTTCAGTCAACACAGGTGACTCACAATTCACTAGCAGGAATTTCTTCTTATCCACATCCTCAGACTCATAGTTTTGTTCCAAGGCATGCCTCAGCTCCTTAGCAGACTTAATTTTGCTACATACATCATATAATGAATCATATAAACTATTCATTACATAATGTCTACACAAATAGTCTGAATGATTCCATGCTTCTATAGCTAAGAAAAAACCATGATCATCATATTAGCCTTGAGTTGGTGGTTCTTCCATCAGGAATCGTGCGCAACTCAGAGTGGTCATATAAAACATCATTTCCTCCTACCACATCTTGAAGTTGGACCCGTCAAACTTATCGGGTTTTTCTGCATGCATAGTTCAGTAGGATAAGTCATGATCACCCACTTCGGTCGACGCAACGACGGATGCGTTCCATGATGCAATAGGAACATCAGTCTTAGTCAATGCTCCAACAAAGATGTCAACATTACTGTTGTTTGCAACCATTTTTCTAAAATAGAAAGTGTTAAAATATTTTCCATTGAAATTATTATAACATATTTTACAAATTATTAAACTGATACTGTTCTTAGGTCTCCTGTATCACTTTAAACAAAAATAGCCTTGGGATTATTACTAATAGAGGAATATATTATAATATAATAATATTTCCGGATCAAATACTAAAATGATATAAATTGCATAAACCCTATACTGACATGCAACTTTACAAAATAATGAAATTGTCCTTATAGAAGATTAAAAGAAATATTTTTTTCGTTATAGATTGAGTCCCACGAAAAACATGGTCTCCTTTAGGGAATTTTGCCGTCTTAAAATAATAGGATAGTGTGAGAGAAATTTGGCTACGTTAAAACAGTGTCGTTAAGGCAAAACAAACACACTATTTCCCGTAATCGAACTGAACAATACCTCGACTCGTACTTTAAGAAAATTTGAACTGGAGACTTAGAAATCACCAAAGTTTGGATAGAAGCTCGAACATCTTTATGGAATCAGTGATGCTTACCTCAGACACAATTGTTGTCAAGTCAATGTCATCAAGGTCTTCGGTGATTCCCTGCATCACGTTGGTATCCTTTTGCTTAGGAAACCTACAAGCATTAGATTTATGACCAATCTTACCACAATTTTAACAAGAACCAATAAATCCTTGTGGTTGGGATTCCTACTTCTTCTAGACACTACCCTTAGGACCCTGAATCAATCCTTTTTGCTTCTTTTGTTTGCCTTTGACGTCATGCCTGGTTGAGGTCTGCCCATGCTCCACCACATTTGCCTTGGCGGAGAACATTGTGTTCATGGGGACGATTGGAACTCCCTGTGCAATACTCATGTATTGTTCTTGCACGTTGAGTCTCTCGGTTAACTCAACCATGGTAATCTCCTTTCCCTTGTGTTTCAGGAAGCCCTTGAACATATTCCACGTTAAGGGTAACTTTACCGAAAATGCCTCGGTGAGGTCCAACTTCTCGGCATGGAGACTCTGGAGGAGGACTTCTACATCTATCACCGGTTTCATACATGCTTTGTTATCGATCATCTTTCAGTCAACACAGGTGACTCACAATTCACTAGCAGGAATTTCTTCTTATCCACATCCTCAGACTCATAGTTTTGTTCCAAGGCATGCCTCAGCTCCTTAGCAGACTTAATTTTGCTACATACATCATATAATGAATCATATAAACTATTCATTACATAATGTCTACACAAATAGTCTGAATGATTCCATGCTTCTATAGCTAAGAAAAAACCATGATCATCATATTAGCCTTGAGTTGGTGGTTCTTCCATCAGGAATCGTGCGCAACTCAGAGTGGTCATATAAAACATCATTTCCTCCTACCACATCTTGAAGTTGGACCCGTCAAACTTATCGGGTTTTTCTGCATGCATAGTTCAGTAGGATAAGTCATGATCACACACTTCGGTCGACGCAACGACGGATGCGTTCCATGATGCAATAGGAACATCAGTCTTAGTCAATGCTCCAACACAGATGTCAACATTACTGTTGTTTGCAACCATTTTTCTAAAATAGAAAGTGTTAAAATATTTTCCATTGAAATTATTATAACATATTTTACAAATTATTAAACTGATACTGTTCTTAGGTCTCCTGTATCACTTTAAACAAAAATAGCCTTGGGATTATTACTAATAGAGGAATATATTATAATATAATAATATTTCCGGATCAAATACTAAAATGATATAAATTGCATAAACCCTATACTGACATGCAACTTTACAAAATAATGAAATTGTCCTTATAGAAGATTAAAAGAAATATTTTTTTCGTTATAGATTGAGTCCCACGAAAAACATGGTCTCCTTTAGGGAATTTTGCCGTCTTAAAATAATAGGATAGTGTGAGAGAAATTTGGCTACGTTAAAACAGTGTCGTTAAGGCAAAACAAACACACTATTTCCCGTAATCGAACTGAACAATACCTCGACTCGTACTTTAAGAAAATTTGAACTGGAGACTTAGAAATCACCAAAGTTTGGATAGAAGCTCGAACATCTTTATGGAATCAGTGATGCTTACCTCAGACACAATTGTTGTCAAGTCAATGTCATCAAGGTCTTCGGTGATTCACTGCATCACGTTGGTATCCTTTTGCTTAGGAAACCTACAAGCATTAGATTTATGACCAATCTTACCACAATTTTAACAAGAACCAATAAATCCTTGTGGTTGGGATTCCTACTTCTTCTAGACACTACCCTTAGGACCCTGAATCAATCCTTTTTGCTTCTTTTGTTTGCCTTTGACGTCATGCCTGGTTGAGGTCTGCCCATGCTCCACCACATTTGCCTTGGCGGAGAACATTGTGTTCATGGGGACGATTGGAACTCCCTGTGCAATACTCATGTATTGTTCGTGCACGTTGATTCTCTCGATTAACTCAACCATGGTAATCTCCTTTCCCTTGTGTTTCAGGAAGCCCTTGAACATATTCCACGTTAAGGGTAACTTTACCGGAAATGGCTCGGTGAGCTCCAACTTCTCGGCATGGATACTCTGGAGGAGGACTTCTACATCTATCACCGGTTTCATACATGCTTTGTTATCGATCATCTTTCAGTCAACACAGGTGACTCACAATTCACTAGCAGGAATTTCTTCTTATCCACATCCTCAGACTCATAGTTTTGTTCCAAGGCATGCCTCAGCTCCTTAGCAGACTTAATTTTGCTACATACATCATACAATGAATCATATAAACTATTCATTACATAATGTCTAAACAAATAGTCTGAATGATTCCATGCTTCTATAGCTAAGAAAAAACCATGATCATCATATTAGCCTTGAGTTGGTGGTTCTTCCATCAGGAATCGTGCGCAACTCAGAGTGGTCATATAAAACATCATTTCCTCCTACCACATCTTGAAGTTGGACCCGTCAAACTTATCGGGTTTTTCTGCATGCATAGTTCAGTAGGATAAGTCATGATCACCCACTTCGGTCGACGCAACGACGGATGCGTTCCATGATGCAATAGGAACATCAGTCTTAGTCAATGCTCCAACACAGATGTCAACATTACTGTTGTTTGCAACCATTTTTCTAAAATAGAAAGTGTTAAAATATTTTCCATTGAAATTATTATAACATATTTTACAAATTATTGAACTGATACGGTTCTTAGGTCTCCTGTATCACTTTAAACAAAAATAGCCTTGGGATTATTACTAATAGAGGAATATATTATAATATAATAATATTTCCGGATCAAATACTAAAATGATATAAACTGCATAAACCCTATACTGACATGCAACTTTACAAAATGATGAAATTGTCCTTAGAAAAGATTAAAAGAAATATTTTTTTCGTTATAGATTGAGTCCCACGAAAAACATGGTCTCCTTTAGGGAATTTTGCCGTCTTAAAATAATAGGATAGTGTGAGAGAAATTTGGCTACCTTAAAACAGTGTCGTTAAGGCAAAACAAACACACTATTTCCCGTAATCGAACTGAACAATACCTCGACTCGTACTTTAAGAAAAATTTGAACTGGAGACTTAGAAATCACCAAAGTTTGGATAGAAGCTCGAACATCTTTATGGAATCAGTGATGCTTACCTCAGACACAATTGTTGTCAAGTCAATGTCATCAAGGTCTTCGGTGATTCTCTGCATCATGTTGGTATCCTTTTGCCTAGGAAACCTACAAGCATTAGATTTATGACCAATCTTACCACAATTTTAACAAGAACCAATAAATCCTTGTGGTTGGGATTCCTACTTCTTCTAGACACTACCCTTAGGACCCTGAATCAATCATTTTTGCTTCTTTTGTTTGCCTTTGACGTCATGCCTGGTTGAGGTCTGCCCATGCTCCACCACATTTGCCTTGGCGGAGAAGATTGTGTTCATGGGGACGATTGGAACTCCCTGTGCAATACTCATGTATTGTTCGTGCACGTTGAGTCTCTCGATTAACTCAACCATGGTAATCTCCTTTCCCTTGTGTTTCAGGAAGCCCTTGAACATATTCCACGTTAAGGGTAACTTTACCGGAAATGCCTCGGTGAGGTCCAACTTCTCGGCATGGATACTCTGGAGGAGGACTTCTACATCTATCACCGGTTTCATACATGCTTTGTTATCGATCATCTTTCAGTCAACACAGGTGACTCACAATTCACTAGCTGGAATTTCTTCTTATCCACATCCTCAGACTCATAGTTTTGTTCCAAGGCATGCCTCAGCTCCTTAGCAGACTTAATTTTACTACATACATCATACAATGAATCATATAAACTATTCATTACATAATGTCTAAACAAATAGTCTGAATGATTCCATGCTTCTATAGCTAAGAAAAAACCATGATCATCATATTAGCCTTGAGTTGGTGGTTCTTCCATCAGGAATCGTGCGCAACTCAGAGTGGTCATATAAAACATCATTTCCTCCTACCACATCTTGAAGTTGGACCCGTCAAACTTATCGGGTTTTTCTGCATGCATAGTTCAGTAGGATAAGTCATGATCACCCACTTCGGTCGACGCAACGACGGATGCGTTCCATGATGCAATAGGAACATCAGTCTTAGTCAATGCTCCAACACAGATGTCAACATTACTGTTGTTTGCAACCATTTTTCTAAAATAGAAAGTGTTAAAATATTTTCCATTGAAATTATTATAACATATTTTACAAATTATTAAACTGATACTGTTCTTAGGTCTCCTGTATCACTTTAAACAAAAATAGCCTTGGGATTATTACTAATAGAGGAATATATTATAATATAATAATATTTCCGGATCAAATAATAAAATGATATAAATTGCATAAACCCTATACTGACATGCAACTTTACAAAATAATGAAATTGTCCTTATAAAAGATTAAAATAAATATTTTTTTCGTTATAGATTGAGCCCACGAAAAACATGGTCTCCTTTAGGGAATTTTGCCGTCTTAAAATAATAGGATAGTGTGAGAGAAATTTGGCTACGTTAAAACAGTGTCGTTAAGGCAAAACAAACACACTATTTCCCGTAATCGAACTGAACAATACCTCGACTCGTACTTTAAGAAAAATTTGAACTGGAGACTTAGAAATCACCAAAGTTTGGATAGAAGCTCGAACATCTTTATGGAATCAGTGATGCTTACCTCAGACACAATTGTTGTCAAGTCAATGTCATCAAGGTCTTCGGTGATTCTCTGCATCATGTTGGTATCCTTTTGCTTAGGAAACCTACAAGCATTAGATTTATGACCAATCTTACCACAATTTTAACAAGAACCAATAAATCCTTGTGGTTGGGATTCCTACTTCTTCTAGACACTACCCTTAGGACCCTGAATCAATCATTTTTGCTTCTTTTGTTTGCCTTTGACGTCATGCCTGGTTGAGGTCTGCCCATGCTCCACCACATTTGCCTTGGCGGAGAAGATTGTGTTCATGGGGACGATTGGAACTCCCTGTGCAATACTCATGTATTGTTCGTGCACGTTGAGTCTCTCGATTAACTCAACCATGGTAATCTCCTTTCCCTTGTGTTTCAGGAAGCCCTTGAACATATTCCACGTTAAGGGTAACTTTACCGGAAATGCCTCGGTGAGGTCCAACTTCTCGGCATGGATACTCTGGAGGAGGACTTCTACATCTATCACCGGTTTCATACATGCTTTGTTATCGATCATCTTTCAGTCAACACAGGTGACTCACAATTCACTAGCAGGAATTTCTTCTTATCCACATCCTCAGACTCATAGTTTTGTTCCAAGGCATGTCTCAGCTCCTTAGCAGACTTAATTTTGCTACATACATCATATAATGAATCATATAAACTATTCATTACATAATGTCTACACAAATAGTCTGAATGATTCCATGCTTCTATAGCTAAGAAAAAACCATGATCATCATATTAGCCTTGAGTTGGTGGTTCTTCCATCAGGAATCGTGCGCAACTCAGAGTGGTCATATAAAACATCATTTCCTCCTACCACATCTTGAAGTTGGACCCGTCAAACTTATCGGGTTTTTCTGCATGCATAGTTCAGTAGGATAAGTCATGATCACCCACTTCGGTCGACGCAACGACGGATGCGTTCCATGATGCAATAGGAATACCAGTCTTAGTCAATGCTCCAACACAGATGTCAACATTACTGTTGTTTGCAACCATTTTTCTAAAATAGAAAGTGTTAAAATATTTTCCATTGAAATTATTATAACATATTTTACAAATTATTAAACTGATACTGTTCTTAGGTCTCCTGTATCACTTTAAACAAAAATAGCCTTGGGATTATTACTAATAGAGGAATATATTATAATATAATAATATTTCCGGATCAAATAATAAAATGATATAAATTGCATAAACCCTATACTGACATGCAACTTTACAAAATAATGAAATTGTCCTTATAAAAGATTAAAATAAATATTTTTTTCGTTATAGATTGAGTCCCACGAAAAACATGGTCTCCTTTAGGGAATTTTGCCGTCTTAAAATAATAGGATAGTGTGAGAGAAATTTGGCTACGTTAAAACAGTGTCGTTAAGGCAAAACAAACACACTATTTCCCGTAATCGAACTGAACAATACCTCGACTCGTACTTTAAGAAAAATTTGAACTGGAGACTTAGAAATCACCAAAGTTTGGATAGAAGCTCGAACATCTTTATGGAATCAGTGATGCTTACCTCAGACACAATTGTTGTCAAGTCAATGTCATCAAGGTCTTCGGTGATTCTCTGCATCATGTTGGTATCCTTTTGCTTAGGAAACCTACAAGCATTAGATTTATGACCAATCTTACCACAATTTTAACAAGAACCAATAAATCCTTGTGGTTGGGATTCCTACTTCTTCTAGACACTACCCTTAGGACCCTGAATCAATCATTTTTGCTTATTTTGTTTGCCTTTGACGTCATGCCTGGTTGAGGTCTGCCCATGCTCCACCACATTTGCCTTGGCGGAGAACATTGTGTTCATGGGGACGATTGGAACTCCCTGTGCAATACTCATGTATTGTTCGTGCACGTTGAGTCTCTCGATTAACTCAACCATGGTAATCTCCTTTCCCTTGTGTTTCAGGAAGCCCTTGAACATATTCCACGTTAAGGGTAACTTTACCGGAAATGCCTCGGTGAGGTCCAACTTCTCGGCATGGATACTCTGGAGGAGGACTTCTACATCTATCACCGGTTTCATACATGCTTTGTTATCGATCATCTTTCAGTCAACACAGGTGACTCACAATTCACTAGCAGGAATTTCTTCTTATCCACATCCTCAGACTCATAGTTTTGTTCCAAGGCATGCCTCAGCTCCTTAGCAGACTTAATTTTGCTACATACATCATATAATGAATCGTATAAACTATTCATTACATAATGTCTACACAAATAGTCTGAATGATTCCATGCTTCTATAGCTAAGAAAAAACCATGATCATCATATTAGCCTTGAGTTGGTGGTTCTTCCATCAGGAATCGTGCGCAACTCAGAGTGGTCATATAAAACATCATTTCCTCCTACCACATCTTGAAGTTGGACCCGTCAAACTTATCGGGTTTTTCTGCATGCATAGTTCAGTAGGATAAGTCATGATCACCCACTTCGGTCGACGCAACGACGGATGCGTTCCATGATGCAATAGGAATACCAGTCTTAGTCAATGCTCCAACACAGATGTCAACATTACTGTTGTTTGCAACCATTTTTCTAAAATAGAAAGTGTTAAAATATTTTCCATTGAAATTATTATAACATATTTTACAAATTATTAAACTGATACTGTTCTTAGGTCTCCTGTATCACTTTAAACAAAAATAGCCTTGGGATTATTACTAATAGAGGAATATATTATAATATAATAATATTTCCGGATCAAATACTAAAATGATATAAATTGCATAAACCCTATACTGACATGCAACTTTACAAAATAATGAAATTGTCCTTAGAGAAGATTAAAAGAAATATTTTTTTCGTTATAGATTGAGTCCCACGAAAAACATGGTCTCCTTTAGGGAATTTTGCCGTCTTAAAATAATAGGATAGTGTGAGAGAAATTTGGCTACGTTAAAACAGTGTTGTTAAGGCAAAACAAACACACTATTTCCCGTAATCGAATTGAACAATACCTCGACTCGTACTTTAAGAAAATTTGAACTGGAGACTTAGAAATCACCAAAGTTTGAATAGAAGCTCGAACATCTTTATGGAATCAGTGATGCTTACCTCAGACACAATTGTTGTCAAGTCAATGTCATCAAGGTCTTCGGTGATTCCCTGCATCACGTTGGTATCCTTTTGCTTAGGAAACCTACAAGCATTAGATTTATGACCAATCTTACCACAATTTTAACAAGAACCAATAAATCCTTGTGGTTGGGATTCCTACTTCTTCTAGACACTACCCTTAGGACCCTGAATCAATCCTTTTTGCTTCTTTTGTTTGCCTTTGACGTCATGCCTGGTTGAGGTCTGCCCATGCTCCACCACATTTGCCTTGGCGGAGAACATTGTGTTCATGGGGACGATTGGAACTCCCTGTGCAATACTCATGTATTGTTCGTGCACGTTGAGTCTCTCGATTAACTCAACCATGGTAATCTCCTTTCCCTTGTGTTTCAGGAAGCCCTTGAACATATTCCACGTTAAGGGTAACTTTACCGGAAATGCCTCGGTGAGGTCCAACTTCTCGGCATGGATACTCTGGAGGAGGACTTCTACATCTATCACCGGTTTCATACATGCTTTGTTATCGATCATCTTTCAGTCAACACAGGTGACTCACAATTCACTAGCAGGAATTTCTTCTTATCCACATCCTCAGACTCATAGTTTTGTTCCAAGGCATGCCTCAGCTCCTTAGCAGACTTAATTTTGCTACATACATCATATAATGAATCATATAAACTATTCATTACATAATGTCTACACAAATAGTCTGAATGATTCCATGCTTCTATAGCTAAGAAAAAACCATGATCATCATATTAGCCTTGAGTTGGTGGTTCTTCCATCAGGAATCGTGCGCAACTCAGAGTGGTCATATAAAACATCATTTCCTCCTACCACATCTTGAAGTTGGACCCGTCAAACTTATCGGGTTTTTCTGCATGCATAGTTCAGTAGGATAACTCATGATCACCCACTTCGGTCGACGCAACGACGGATGCGTTCCATGATGCAATAGGAACATCAGTCTTAGTCAATGCTCCAACACAGATGTCAACATTACTGTTGTTTGCAACCATTTTTCTAAAATAGAAAGTGTTAAAATATTTTCCATTGAAATTATTATAACATATTTTACAAATTATTAAACTGAAACTGTTCTTAGGTCTCCTGTATCACTTTAAACAAAAATAGCCTTGGGATTATTACTAATAGAGGAATATATTATAATATAATAATATTTCCGGATCAAATAATAAAATGATATAAATTGCATAAACCCTATACTGACATGCAACTTTACAAAATAATGAAATTGTCCTTATAGAAGATTAAAAGAAATATTTTTTTCGTTATAGATTGAGTCCCACGAAAAACATGGTCTCCTTTAGGGAATTTTGCCGTCTTAAAATAATAGGATAGTGTGAGAGAAATTTGGCTACGTTAAAACAGTGTTGTTAAGGCAAAACAAACACACTATTTCCCGTAATCGAATTGAACAATACCTCGACTCGTACTTTAAGAAAATTTGAACTGGAGACTTAGAAATCACCAAAGTTTGAATAGAAGCTCGAACATCTTTATGGAATCAGTGATGCTTACCTCAGACACAATTGTTGTCAAGTCAATGTCATCAAGGTCTTCGGTGATTCCCTGCATCACGTTGGTATCCTTTTGCTTAGGAAACCTACAAGCATTAGATTTATGACCAATCTTACCACAATTTTAACAAGAACCAATAAATCCTTGTGGTTGGGATTCCTACTTCTTCTAGACACTACCCTTAGGACCCTGAATCAATCCTTTTTGCTTCTTTTGTTTGCCTTTGACGTCATGCCTGGTTGAGGTCTGCCCATGCTCCACCACATTTGCCTTGGCGGAGAACATTGTGTTCATGGGGACTATTGGAACTCCCTGTGCAATACTCATGTATTGTTCGTGCACGTTGAGTCTCTCGATTAACTCAACCATGGTAATCTCCTTTCCCTTGTGTTTCAGGAAGCCCTTGAACATATTCCACGTTAAGGGTAACTTTACCGGAAATGCCTCGGTGAGGTCTCGGCATGGATACTCTGGAGGAGGACTTCTACATCTATCACCGGTTTCATACATGCTTTGTTATCGATCATCTTTCAGTCAACACAGGTGACTCACAATTCACTAGCAGGAATTTCTTCTTATCCACATCCTCAGACTCATAGTTTTGTTCCAAGGCATGCCTCAGCTCCTTAGCAGACTTAATTTTGCTACATACATCATATAATGAATCATATAAACTATTCATTACATAATGTCTACACAAATAGTCTGAATGATTCCATGCTTCTATAGCTAAGAAAAAATCATGATCATCATATTAGCCTTGAGTTGGTGGTTCTTCCATCAGGAATCGTGGGCAACTCAGAGTGGTCATATAAAACATCATTTCCTCCTACCACATCTTGAAGTTGGACCCGTCAAACTTATCGGGTTTTTCTACATGCATAGTTCAGTAGGATAAGTCATGATCACCCACTTCGGTCGACGCAACGACGGATGCGTTCCATGATGCAATAGGAACATCAGTCTTAGTCAATGCTCCAACACAGATGTCAACATTACTGTTGTTTGCAACCATTTTTCTAAAATAGAAAGTGTTAAAATATTTTCCATTGAAATTATTATAACATATTTTACAAATTATTAAACTGATACTGTTCTTAGGTCTCCTGTATCACTTTAAACAAAAATAGCCTTGGGATTATTACTAACAGAGGAATATATTATAATATAATAATATTTCCGGATCAAATACTAAAATGATATAAACTGCATAAACCCTATACTGACATGCAACTTTACAAAATGATGAAATTGTCCTTATAAAAGTTTAAAAGAAAAAAAATTTTCGTTATAGATTGAGTCCCACGAAAAACATGGTCTCCTTTAGGCAATTTCGCCGTCTTAAAATAATAGGATAGTGTGAGAGAAATTTGGCTACGTCAAAACAGTGTCGTTAAGGCAAAACAAACACACTATTTCCCGTAATCGAACTGAACAATACCTCGACTCGTACGTTAAGAAAAATTTGAACTGGAGACTTAGAAATCACCAAAGTTTGGATAGAAGCTCGAACATCTTTATGGAATCAGTGATGCTTACCTCAGACACAATTGTTGTCAAGTCAATGTAATTAAGGTCTTCGATGATTCCCTGCATCATGTTGGTATCCTTTTGCTTACGAAACCTACATGCATTAGTTTTATGACCAATCTTACCACAATTTTAACAAGAACCAATTAATCCTTGTGGTTGGGATTCCTACTTCTTCTAGACACTACCCTTATGACCCTGAATCAATCATTTTTGCTTCTTTTGTTTGCCTTTGACGTCATGCCTGGTTGAGGTCTGCCCATGCTCCACCACATTTGCCTTGGCGGAGAACATTGTGTTCATGGGGACGATTGGAACTCCCTGTGCAATACTCATGTATTGTTCGTGCACGTTGATTCTCTCGATTAACTCAACCATGGTAATCTCCTTTCCCTTGTGTTTCAGGTAGCCCATGAACATATTCCACGTTAAGGGTAACTTTACCGGAAATGCCTCGGTGAGCTCCAACTTCTCGGCGTGGATACTCTGGAGGAGGAGGTCTACATCTATTACTGGTTTCATACATGTTTTGTTATCGATCATCTTTAAGTCAACACAGGTGACTCACAATTCACTAGCAGGAATTTCTTCTTATCCACATCCTCAGACTCATAGTTTTGTTCCAAGGCATGCCTCAGCTCCTTAGCAGACTTAATTTTGCTACATACATCATACAATGAATCATATAAACTATTCATTACATAATGTCTAAACAAATAGTCTGAATGATTCCATGCTTCTATAGCTAAGAAAAAACCATGATCATCATATTAGCCTTGAGTTGGTGGTTCTTCCATCAGGAATCGTGCGCAACTCAGAGTGGTCATATAAAACATCATTTCCTCCTACCACATCTTGAAGTTGGACCCGTCAAACTTATCGGGGTTTTCTGCATGCATAGTTCAGTAGGATAAGTCATGATCACCCACTTCGGTCGACGCAACGACGGATGCGTTCCATGATGCAATAGGAACATCAGTCTTAGTCAATGCTCCAACACAGATGTCAACATTACTGTTGATTGCAACCATTTTTCTAAAATAGAAAGTGTTAAAATATTTTCCATTGAAATTATTATAACATATTTAACAAATTATTGAACTGATACTGTTCTTAGGTCTCCTGTATCACTTTAAACAAAAATAGCCTTGGGATTATTACTAATAGAGGAATATATTATAATATAATAATATTTCCGGATCAAATACTAAAATGATATAAACTGCATAAACCCTATACTGACATGCAACTTTACAAAATAATGAAATTGTCCTTATAGAAGATTAAAAGAAATATTTTTTTCGTTATAGATTGAGTCCCACGAAAAACATGGTCTCCTTTAGGGAATTTTGCCGTCTTAAAATAATAGGATAGTGTGAGAGAAATTTGGCTAAGTTAAAACAGTGTCGTTAAGGCAAAACAAACACACTATTTCCCGTAATCGAATTGAACAATACCTCGACTCGTACTTTAAGAAAATATGAACTGGAGACTTAGAAATCACCAAAGTTTGGATAGAAGCTCGAACATCTTTATGGAATCAGTGATGCTTACCTCAGACACAATTGTTGTCAAGTCAATGTCATCAAGGTCTTCGGTGATTCCCTGCATCATGTTGGTATCCTTTTGCTTAGGATACCTTCAAGCATTAGTTTTATGACCAATCTTACCACAATTTTAACAAGAACCAATTAATCCTTGTGGTTGGGATTCCTACTTCTTCTAGACACTACCCTTAGGACCCTGAATCAATCATTTTTGCTTCTTTTGTTTGCCTTTGACGTCATGCCTGGTTGAGGTCTGCCCATGCTCCACCACATTTGCCTTGGCGGAGAACATTGTGTTCATGGGGACGATTGGAACTCCCTGTGCAATACTCATGTATTGTTCGTGCACGTTGATTCTCTCGATTAACTCAACCATGGTAATCTCCTTTCCCTTGTGTTTCAGGTAGCCCATGAACATATTCCACGTTAAGGGTAACTTTACCGGAAATGCCTCGGTGAGCTCCAACTTCTCGGCGTGGATACTCTGGAGGAGGAGGTCTACATCTATTACTGGTTTCATACATGTTTTGTTATCGATCATCTTTAAGTCAACACAGGTGACTCACAATTCACTAGCAGGAATTTCTTCTTATCCACATCCTCAGACTCATAGTTTTGTTCCAAGGCATGCCTCAGCTCCTTAGCAGACTTAATTTTGCTACATACATCATACAATGAATCATATAAACTATTCATTACATAATGTCTAAACAAATAGTCTGAATGATTCCATGCTTCTATAGCTAAGAAAAAACCATGATCATCATATTAGCCTTGAGTTGGTGGTTCTTCCATCAGGAATCCTGCGCAACTCAGAGTGGTCATATAAAACATCATTTCCTCCTACCACATCTTGAAGTTGGACCCGTCAAACTTATCGGGGTTTTCTGCATGCATAGTTCAGTAGGATAAGTCATGATCACCCACTTCGGTCGACGCAACGACGGATGCGTTCCATGATGCAATAGGAACATCAGTCTTAGTCAATGCTCCAACACAGATGTCAACATTACTGTTGATTGCAACCATTTTTCTAAAATAGAAAGTGTTAAAATATTTTCCATTGAAATTATTATAACATATTTAACAAATTATTGAACTGATACTGTTCTTAGGTCTCCTGTATCACTTTAAACAAAAATAGCCTTGGGATTATTACTAATAGAGGAATATATTATAATATAATAATATTTCCGGATCAAATACTAAAATGATATAAACTGCATAAACCCTATACTGACATGCAACTTTACAAAATAATGAAATTGTCCTTATAGAAGATTAAAAGAAATATTTTTTTCGTTATAGATTGAGTCCCACGAAAAACATGGTCTCCTTTAGGGAATTTTGCCGTCTTAAAATAATAGGATAGTGTGAGAGAAATTTGGCTACGTTAAAACAATGTCGTTAAGGCAAAACAAACACACTATTTCCCGTAATCGAATTGAACAATACCTCGACTCGTACTTTAAGAAAATTTGAACTGGAGACTTAGAAATCACCAAAGTTTGGATAGAAGCTCGAACATCTTTATGGAATCAGTGATGCTTACCTCAGACACAATTGTTGTCAAGTCAATGTCATCAACGTCTTCGGTGATTCCCTGCATCATGTTGGTATCCTTTTGCTTAGGATACCTACAAGCATTAGTTTTATGACCAATCTTACCACAATTTTAACAAGAACCAATTAATCCTTGTGGTTGGGATTCCTACTTCTTCTAGACACTACCCTTAGGACCCTGAATCAATCATTTTTGCTTCTTTTGTTTGCCTTTGACGTCATGCCTGGTTGAGGTCTGCCCATGCTCCACCACATTTGCCTTGGCGGAGAACATTGTGTTCATGGGGACGATTGGAACTCCCTGTGCAATACTCATGTATTGTTCGTGCACGTTGATTCTCTCGATTAACTCAACCATGGTAATCTCCTTTCCCTTGTGTTTCAGGTAGCCCATGAACATATTCCACGTTAAGGGTAACTTTACCGGAAATGCCTCGGTGAGCTCCAACTTCTCGGCGTGGATACTCTGGAGGAGGAGGTCTACATCTATTACTGGTTTCATACATGTTTTGTTATCGATCATCTTTAAGTCAACACAGGTGACTCACAATTCACTAGCAGGAATTTCTTCTTATCCACATCCTCAGACTCATAGTTTTGTTCCAAGGCATGCCTCAGCTCCTTAGCAGACTTAATTTTGCTACATACATCATACAATGAATCATATAAACTATTCATTACATAATGTCTAAACAAATAGTCTGAATGATTCCATGCTTCTATAGCTAAGAAAAAACCATGATCATCATATTAGCCTTGAGTTGGTGGTTCTTCCATCAGGAATCCTGCGCAACTCAGAGTGGTCATATAAAACATCATTTCCTCCTACCACATCTTGAAGTTGGACCCGTCAAACTTATCGGGGTTTTCTGCATGCATAGTTCAGTAGGATAAGTCATGATCACCCACTTCGGTCGACGCAACGACGGATGTGTTCCATGATGCAATAGGAACATCAGTCTTAGTCAATGCTCCAACACAGATGTCAACATTACTGTTGATTGCAACCATTTTTCTAAAATAGAAAGTGTTAAAATATTTTCCATTGAAATTATTATAACATATTTAACAAATTATTGAACTGATACTGTTCTTAGGTCTCCTGTATCACTTTAAACAAAAATAGCCTTGGGATTATTACTAACAGAGGAATATATTATAATATAATAATATTTCCGGATCAAATACTAAAATGATATAAACTGCATAAACCCTATACTGACATGCAACTTTACAAAATAATGAAATTGTCCTTATAGAAGATTAAAAGAAATATTTTTTTCGTTATAGATTGAGTCCCACGAAAAACATGGTCTCCTTTAGGGAATTTTGCCGTCTTAAAATAATAGGATAGTGTGAGAGAAATTTGGCTACGTTAAAACAGTGTCGTTAAAGCAAAACAAACACACTATTTCCCGTAGTCGAATTGAACAATACCTCGACTCGTACTTTAAGAAAATTTGAACTGGAGACTTAGAAATCACCAAAGTTTGGATAGAAGCTCGAACATCTTTATGGAATCAGTGATGCTTACCTCAGACACAATTGTTGTCAAGTCAATGTCATCAAGGTCTTCGGTGATTCCCTGCATCATGTTGGTATCCTTTTGCTTAGGATACCTACATGCATTAGTTTTATGACCAATCTTACCACAATTTTAACAAGAACCAATTAATCCTTGTGGTTGGGATTCCTACTTCTTCTAGACACTACCCTTAGGACCCTGAATCAATCATTTTTGCTTCTTTTGTTTGCCTTTGACGTCATGCCTGGTTGAGGTCTGCCCATGCTCCACCACATTTGCCTTGGCGGAGAACATTGTGTTCATGGGGACGATTGGAACTCCCTGTGCAATACTCATGTATTGTTCGTGCACGTTGATTCTCTCGATTAACTCAACCATGGTAATCTCCTTTCCCTTGTGTTTCAGGTAGCCCATGAACATATTCCACGTTAAGGGTAACTTTACCGGAAATGCCTCGGTGAGCTCCAACTTCTCGGCGTGGATACTCTGGAGGAGGAGGTCTACATCTATTACTGGTTTCATACATGTTTTGTTATCGATCATCTTTAAGTCAACACAGGTGACTCACAATTCACTAGCAGGAATTTCTTCTTATCCACATCCTCAGACTCATAGTTTTGTTCCAAGGCATGCCTCAGCTCCTTAGCAGACTTAATTTTGCTACATACATCATACAATGAATCATATAAACTATTCATTACATAATGTCTAAACAAATAGTCTGAATGATTCCATGCTTCTATAGCTAAGAAAAAACCATGATCATCATATTAGCCTTGAGTTGGTGGTTCTTCCATCAGGAATCCTGCGCAACTCAGAGTGGTCATATAAAACATCATTTCCTCCTACCACATCTTGAAGTTGGACCCGTCAAACTTATCGGGGTTTTCTGCATGCATAGTTCAGTAGGATAAGTCATGATCACCCACTTTGGTCGACGCAACGACGGATGTGTTCCATGATGCAATAGGAACATCAGTCTTAGTCAATGCTCCAACACAGATGTCAACATTACTGTTGATTGCAACCATTTTTCTAAAATAGAAAGTGTTAAAATATTTTCTATTGAAATTATTATAACATATTTAACAAATTATTGAACTGATACTGTTCTTAGGTCTCCTGTATCACTTTAAACAAAAATAGCCTTGGGATTATTACTAACAGAGGAATATATTATAATATAATAATATTTCCGGATCAAATACTAAAATGATATAAACTGCATAAACCCTATACTGACATGCAACTTTACAAAATAATGAAATTGTCCTTATAGAAGATTAAAAGAAATATTTTTTTCGTTATAGATTGAGTCCCACGAAAAACATGGTCTCCTTTAGGGAATTTTGCCGTCTTAAAATAATAGGATAGTGTGAGAGAAATTTGGCTACGTTAAAACAGTGTCGTTAAGGCAAAACAAACACACTATTTCCCGTAATCGAATTGAACAATACCTCGACTCGTACTTTAAGAAAATTTGAACTGGAGACTTAGAAATCACCAAAGTTTGGATAGAAGCTCGAACATCTTTATGGAATCAGTGATGCTTACCTCAGACACAATTGTTGTCAAGTCAATGTCATCAAGGTCTTCGGTGATTCCCTGCATCATGTTGGTATCCTTTTGCTTAGGATACCTACAAGCATTAGTTTTATGACCAATCTTACCACAATTTTAACAAGAACCAATTAATCCTTGTGGTTGGGATTCCTACTTCTTCTAGACACTACCCTTAGGACCCTGAATCAATCATTTTTGCTTCTTTTGTTTGCCTTTGACGTCATGCCTGGTTGAGGTCTGCCCATGCTCCACCACATTTGCCTTGGCGGAGAACATTGTGTTCATGGGGACGATTGGAACTCCCTGTGCAATACTCATGTATTGTTCGTGCACGTTGATTCTCTCGATTAACTCAACCATGGTAATCTCCTTTCCCTTGTGTTTCAGGTAGCCCATGAACATATTCCACGTTAAGGGTAACTTTACCGGAAATGCCTCGGTGAGCTCCAACTTCTCGGCGTGGATACTCTGGAGGAGGAGGTCTACATCTATTACTGGTTCCATACATGTTTTGTTATCGATCATCTTTAAGTCAACACAGGTGACTCACAATTCACTAGCAGGAATTTCTTCTTATCCACATCCTCAGACTCATAGTTTTGTTCCAAGGCATGCCTCAGCTCCTTAGCAGACTTAATTTTGCTACATACATCATACAATGAATCATATAAACTATTCATTACATAATGTCTAAACAAATAGTCTGAATGATTCCATGCTTCTATAGCTAAGAAAAAACCATGATCATCATATTAGCCTTGAGTTGGTGGTTCTTCCATCAGGAATCCTGCGCAACTCAGAGTGGTCATATAAAACATCATTTCCTCCTACCACATCTTGAAGTTGGACCCGTCAAACTTATCGGGGTTTTCTGCATGCATAGTTCAGTAGGATAAGTCATGATCACCCACTTCGGTCGACGCAACGACGGATGTGTTCCATGATGCAATAGGAACATCAGTCTTAGTCAATGCTCCAACACAGATGTCAACATTACTGTTGATTGCAACCATTTTTCTAAAATAGAAAGTGTTAAAATATTTTCCATTGAAATTATTATAACATATTTAACAAATTATTGAACTGATACTGTTCTTAGGTCTCCTGTATCACTTTAAACAAAAATAGCCTTGGGATTATTACTAACAGAGGAATATATTATAATATAATAATATTTCCGGATCAAATACTAAAATGATATAAACTGCATAAACCCTATACTGACATGCAACTTTACAAAATGATGAAATTGTCCTTATAAAAGATTAAAAGAAATATTTTTTTCGTTATAGATTGAGTCCCACGAAAAACATGGTCTCCTTTAGGCAATTTCGCCGTCTTAAAATAATAGGATAGTGTGAGAGAAATTTGGCTACGTTAGAACAGTGTTGTTAAGGCAAAACAAACATACTATTTCCCTTAATCGAACTGAACAATACCTCGACTCGTACTTTAAGAAAAAATTGAACTGGAGACTTCGAAATCACCAAAGTTTGGATAGAAGCTCGAACATCTTTATGGAATCAGTGATGCTTAGCTCAGACACAATTGTTGTCAAGTCAATGTCATTAAGGTCTTCGGTGATGCCATGCATCATGTTGGTATCCTTTTGCTTAGGAAACCTACAATCATTAGTTTTATGACCAATCTTACCACAATTTAACAAGAACCAATAAATCCTTGTGGTTGGGATTCCTACTTCTTCTAGACACTACCCTTAGGACCCTGAATCAATCATTTTTGCTTCTTTTGTTTGCCTTTGACGTCATGCCTAGTTGAGGTCTGCCCATGCTCCACCACATTTGCCTTGGCGGAGAACATTGTGTTCATGGGGACGATTGGAACTCCCTGTGCAATACTCATGTATTGTTCGTGCACGTTGATTCTCTCGATTAACTCAACCATGGTAATCTCCTTTCCCTTGTGTTTCAGGTAGCCCATGAACATATTCCACGTTAAGGGTAACTTTACCGGAAATGCCTCGGTGAGCTCCAACTTCTCGGCGTGGATACTCTGGAGGAGGAGGTCTACATCTATTACCGGTTTCATACATGTTTTGTTATCGATCATCTTTAAGTCAACACAGGTGACTCACAATTCACTAGCAGGAATTTATTCTTATCCACATCCTCAGACTCATAGTTTTGTTCCAAGGCATGCCTCAGCTCCTTAGCAGACTTAATTTTGCTACATACATCATACAATGAATCATATAAACTATTCATTACATAATGTCTAAACAAATAGTCTGAATGATTCCATGCTTCTATAGCTAAGAAAAAACCATGATCATCATATTAGCCTTGAGTTGGTGGTTCTTCCATCAGGAATCGTGCGCAACTCAGAGTGGTCATATAAAACATCATTTCCTCCTACCACATCTTGAAGTTGGACCCGTCAAACTTATCGGGTTTTTCTGCATGCATAGTTCAGTAGGATAAGTCATGATCACCCACTTCGGTCGACGCAACGACGGATACGTTCCATGATGCAATAGGAACATCAGTCTTAGTCAATGCTCCAACACAGATGTCAACATTACTGTTGATTGCAACCATTTTTCTAAAATAGAAAGTGTTAAAATATTTTCCATTGAAATTATTATAACATATTTAACAAATTATTGAACTGATACTGTTCTTAGGTCTCCTGTATCACTTTAAACAAAAATAGCCTTGGGATTATTACTAACAGAGGAATATATTATAATATAATAATATTTCCGGATCAAATACTAAAATGATATAAACTGCATAAACCCTATACTGACATGCAACTTTACAAAATGATGAAATTGTCCTTATAAAAGATTAAAAGAAATATTTTTTTCGTTATAGATTGAGTCCCACGAAAAACATGGTCTCCTTTAGGCAATTTCGCCGTCTTAAAATAATAGGATAGTGTGAGAGAAATTTGGCTACGTTAGAACAGTGTTGTTAAGGCAAAACAAACATACTATTTCCCTTAATCGAACTGAACAATACCTCGACTCGTACTTTAAGAAAAAATTGAACTGGAGACTTCGAAATCACCAAAGTTTGGATAGAAGCTCGAACATCTTTATGGAATCAGTGATGCTTACCTCAGACACAATTGTTGTCAAGTCAATGTCATTAAGGTCTTCGGTGATTCCATGCATCATGTTGGTATCCTTTTGCTTAGGAAACCTACAATCATTAGTTTTATGACCAATCTTACCACAATTTAACAAGAACCAATAAATCCTTGTGGTTGGGATTCCTACTTCTTCTAGACACTACCCTTAGGACCCTGAATCAATCATTTTTGCTTCTTTTGTTTGCCTTTAACGTCATGCCTAGTTGAGGTCTGCCCATGCTCCACCACATTTGCCTTGGCGGAGAACATTGTGTTCATGGGGACGATTGGAACTCCCTGTGCAATACTCATGTATTGTTCGTGCACGTTGATTCTCTCGATTAACTCAACCATGGTAATCTCCTTTCCCTTCTGTTTCAGGTAGCCCTTGAACATATTCCACGTTAAGGGTAACTTTACCGGAAATGCCTCGGTGAGCTCCAACTTCTCGGCGTGGATACTCTGGAGGAGGAGGTCTACATCTATTACCGGTTTCATACATGTTTTGTTATCGATCATCTTTAAGTCAACACAGGTGACTCACAATTCACTAGCAGGAATTTCTTCTTATCCACATCCTCAGACTCATAGTTTTGTTCCAAGGCATGCCTCAGCTCCTTAGCAGACTTAATTTTGCTACATACATCATACAATGAATCATATAAACTATTCATTACATAATGTCTAAACAAATAGTCTGAATGATTCCATGCTTCTATAGCTAAGAAAAAACCATGATCATCATATTAGCCTTGAGTTGGTGGTTCTTCCATCAGGAATCGTGCGCAACTCAGAGTGGTCATATAAAACATCATTTCCTCCTACCACATCTTGAAGTTGGACCCGTCAAACTTATCGGGTTTTTCTGCATGCATAGTTCAGTAGGATAAGTCATGATCACCCACTTCGGTCGACGCAACGACGGATACGTTCCATGATGCAATAGGAACATCAGTCTTAGTCAATGCTCCAACACAGATGTCAACATTACTGTTGATTGCAACCATTTTTCTAAAATAGAAAGTGTTAAAATATTTTCCATTGAAATTATTATAACATATTTAACAAATTATTGAACTGATACTGTTCTTAGGTCTCCTGTATCACTTTAAACAAAAATAGCCTTGGGATTATTACTAACAGAGGAATATATTATAATATAATAATATTTCCGGATCAAATACTAAAATGATATAAACTGCATAAACCCTATACTGACATGCAACTTTACAAAATGATGAAATTGTCCTTATAAAAGATTAAAAGAAATATTTTTTTCGTTATAGATTGAGTCCCACGAAAAACATGGTCTCCTTTAGGCAATTTCGCCGTCTTAAAATAATAGGATAGTGTGAGAGAAATTTGGCTACGTTAGAACAGTGTTGTTAAGGCAAAACAAACATACTATTTCCCTTAATCGAACTGAACAATACCTCGACTCGTACTTTAAGAAAAAATTGAACTGGAGACTTCGAAATCACCAAAGTTTGGATAGAAGCTCGAACATCTTTATGGAATCAGTGATGCTTACCTCAGACACAATTGTTGTCAAGTCAATGTCATTAAGGTCTTCGGTGATTCCATGCATCATGTTGGTATCCTTTTCCTTAGGAAACCTACAATCATTAGTTTTATGACCAATCTTACCACAATTTAACAAGAACCAATAAATCCTTGTGGTTGGGATTCCTACTTCTTCTAGACACTACCCTTAGGACCCTGAATCAATCATTTTTGCTTCTTTTGTTTGCCTTTGACGTCATGCCTAGTTGAGGTCTGCCCATGCTCCACCACATTTGCCTTGGCGGAGAACATTGTGTTCATGGGGACGATTGGAACTCCCTGTGCAATACTCATGTATTGTTCGTGCACGTTGATTCTCTCGATTAACTCAACCATGGTAATCTCCTTTCCCTTCTGTTTCAGGTAGCCCTTGAACATATTCCACGTTAAGGGTAACTTTACCGGAAATGCCTCGGTGAGCTCCAACTTCTCGGCGTGGATACTCTGGAGGAGGAGGTCTACATCTATTACCGGTTTCATACATGTTTTGTTATCGATCATCTTTAAGTCAACACAGGTGACTCACAATTCACTAGCAGGAATTTCTTCTTATCCACATCCTCAGACTCATAGTTTTGTTCCAAGGCATGCCTCAGCTCCTTAGCAGACTTAATTTTGCTACATACATCATACAATGAATCATATAAACTATTCATTACATAATGTCTAAACAAATAGTCTGAATGATTCCATGCTTCTATAGCTAAGAAAAAACCATGATCATCATATTAGCCTTGAGTTGGTGGTTCTTCCATCAGGAATCGTGCGCAACTCAGAGTGGTCATATAAAACATCATTTCCTCCTACCACATCTTGAAGTTGGACCCGTCAAACTTATCGGGTTTTTCTGCATGCATAGTTCAGTAGGATAAGTCATGATCACCCACTTCGGTCGACGCAACGACGGATACGTTCCATGATGCAATAGGAACATCAGTCTTAGTCAATGCTCCAACACAGATGTCAACATTACTGTTGATTGCAACCATTTTTCTAAAATAGAAAGTGTTAAAATATTTTCCATTGAAATTATTATAACATATTTAACAAATTATTGAACTGATACTGTTCTTAGGTCTCCTGTATCACTTTAAACAAAAATAGCCTTGGGATTATTACTAACAGAGGAATATATTATAATATAATAATATTTCCGGATCAAATACTAAAATGATATAAACTGCATAAACCCTATACTGACATGCAACTTTACAAAATGATGAAATTGTCCTTATAAAAGATTAAAAGAAATATTTTTTTCGTTATAGATTGAGTCCCACGAAAAACATGGTCTCCTTTAGGCAATTTCGCCGTCTTAAAATAATAGGATAGTGTGAGAGAAATTTGGCTACGTTAGAACAGTGTTGTTAAGGCAAAACAAACATACTATTTCCCTTAATCGAACTGAACAATACCTCGACTCGTACTTTAAGAAAAAATTGAACTGGAGACTTCGAAATCACCAAAGTTTGGATAGAAGCTCGAACATCTTTATGGAATCAGTGATGCTTACCTCAGACACAATTGTTGTCAAGTCAATGTCATTAAGGTCTTCGGTGATTCCATGCATCATGTTGGTATCCTTTTGCTTAGGAAACCTACAATCATTAGTTTTATGACCAATCTTACCACAATTTAACAAGAACCAATAAATCCTTGTGGTTGGGATTCCTACTTCTTCTAGACACTACCCTTAGGACCCTGAATCAATCATTTTTGCTTCTTTTGTTAGCCTTTGACGTCATGCCTAGTTGAGGTCTGCCCATGCTCCACCACATTTGCCTTGGCGGAGAACATTGTGTTCATGGGGACGATTGGAACTCCCTGTGCAATACTCATGTATTGTTCGTGCACGTTGATTCTCTCGATTAACTCAACCATGGTAATCTCCTTTCCCTTCTGTTTCAGGTAGCCCTTGAACATATTCCACGTTAAGGGTAACTTTACCGGAAATGCCTCGGTGAGCTCCAACTTCTCGGCGTGGATACTCTGGAGGAGGAGGTCTACATCTATTACCGGTTTCATACATGTTTTGTTATCGATCATCTTTAAGTCAACACAGGTGACTCACAATTCACTAGCAGGAATTTCTTCTTATCCACATCCTCAGACTCATAGTTTTGTTCCAAGGCATGCCTCAGCTCCTTAGCAGACTTAATTTTGCTACATACATCATACAATGAATCATATAAACTATTCATTACATAATGTCTAAACAAATAGTCTGAATGATTCCATGCTTCTATAGCTAAGAAAAAACCATGATCATCATATTAGCCTTGAGTTGGTGGTTCTTCCATCAGGAATCGTGCGCAACTCAGAGTGGTCATATAAAACATCATTTCCTCCTACCACATCTTGAAGTTGGACCCGTCAAACTTATCGAGGTTTTCTGCATGCATAGTTCAGTAGGATAAGTCATGATCACCCACTTCGGTCGACGCAACGACGGATGCGTTCCATGATGCAATAGGAACATCAGTCTTAGTCAATGCTCCAACACAGATGTCAACATTACTGTTGATTGCAACCATTTTTCTAAAATAGAAAGTGTTAAAATATTTTCCATTGAAATTATTATAACATATTTTACAAATTATTGAACTGATACTGTTCTTAGGTCTCCTGTATCACTTTAAACAAAAATAGCCTTGGGATTATTACTAATAGAGGAATATATTATAATATAATAATATTTCCGGATCAAATACTAAAATGATATAAACTGCATAAACCCTATACTGACGTGCAACTTTACAAAATGATGAAATTGTCCTTATAAAAGATTAAAAGAAATATTTTTTTCGTTATAGATTGAGTCCCACGAAAAACATGGTCTCCTTTAGGCAATTTCGCCGTCTTAAAATAATAGGATAGTGTGAGAGAAATTTGGCTACGTTAAAACAGTGTCGTAAAGGTAAAACAAACATACTATTTCCCTTAATCGAACTGAACAATACCTCAACTCGTACTTTAAGAAAAAATTGAACTGGAGACTTAGAAATCACCAAAGTTTGGATAGAAGCTCGAACATCTTTATGGAATCAGTGATGCTTACCTCAGATACAATTGTTGTCAAGTCAATGCCATTAAGGTCTTCGGTGATTCCCTGCATCATGTTGGTATCCTTTTGCTTAGGAAACCTACAAGCATTAGTTTTATGACCAATCTTACCACAATTTTTACAAGAACCAATAAATCCTTGTGGTTGGGATTACTACTTCTTCTAGACACTACCCTTAGGACCCTGAATCAATCATTTTTGCTTCTTTTGTTTGCCTTTGACGTCATGCCTGGTTGAGGTCTGCCCATGCTCCACCACATTTGCCTTGGCGGAGAACATTGTGTTCATGGGGAAGATTGGAACTCCCTGTGCAATACTCATGTATTGTTCGTGCACGTTGATTCTCTCGATTAACTCAACCATGGTAATCTCCTTTCGCTTGTGTGTCAGGTAGCCCTTGAACATATTCCACGTTAAGGGTAACTTTACCGGAAATGCCTCGGTGAGCTCCAACTTCTCGGCGTGGATACTCTGGAGGAGGAGGTCTACATCTATTACCGGTTTCATACATGTTTTGTTATCGATCATCTTTAAGTCAACACAGGTGACTCACAATTCACTAGCAAGAATTTCTTCTTATCCACATCCTCAGACTCATAGTTTTGTTCCAAGGCATGCCTCAGCTCCTTAGCAGACTTAATTTTGCTACATACATCATACAATGAATCATATAAACTATTCATTACATAATGTCTAAACAAATAGTCTGAATGATTCCATGCTTCTATAGCTAAGAAAAAACCATGATCATCATATTAGCCTTGAGTTGGTGGTTCTTCCATCAGGAATCCTGCGCAACTCAGAGTGGTCATATAAAACATCATTTCCTCCTACCACATCTTGAAGTTGGACCCGTCAAACTTATCGGGGTTTTCTGCATGCATAGTTCAGTAGGATAAGTCATGATCACCCACTTCGGTCGACGCAACGACGGATGTGTTCCATGATGCAATAGGAACATCAGTCTTAGTCAATGCTCCAACACAGATGTCAACATTACTGTTGATTGCAACCATTTTTCTAAAATAGAAAGTGTTAAAATATTTTCTATTGAAATTATTATAACATATTTAACAAATTATTGAAC
This sequence comes from Chamaenerion angustifolium, assembly GCA_946814005.1. Lineage (NCBI taxonomy): Eukaryota > Viridiplantae > Streptophyta > Magnoliopsida > Myrtales > Onagraceae > Chamaenerion > Chamaenerion angustifolium. The sequence goes on along the minus strand of OX328271.1, from coordinate 22,695,861 downwards.
TGATACTGTTCTTAGGTCTCCTGTATCACTTTAAACAAAAATAGCCTTGGGATTATTACTAACAGAGGAATATATTATAATATAATAATATTTCCGGATCAAATACTAAAATGATATAAACTGCATAAACCCTATACTGACATGCAACTTTACAAAATAATGAAATTGTCCTTATAGAAGATTAAAAGAAATATTTTTTTCGTTATAGATTGAGTCCCACGAAAAACATGGTCTCCTTTAGGGAATTTTGCCGTCTTAAAATAATAGGATAGTGTGAGAGAAATTTGGCTACGTTAAAACAGTGTCGTTAAGGCAAAACAAACACACTATTTCCCGTAATCGAATTGAACAATACCTCGACTCGTACTTTAAGAAAATTTGAACTGGAGACTTAGAAATCACCAAAGTTTGGATAGAAGCTCGAACATCTTTATGGAATCAGTGATGCTTACCTCAGACACAATTGTTGTCAAGTCAATGTCATCAAGGTCTTCGGTGATTCCCTGCATCATGTTGGTATCCTTTTGCTTAGGATACCTACAAGCATTAGTTTTATGACCAATCTTACCACAATTTTAACAAGAACCAATTAATCCTTGTGGTTGGGATTCCTACTTCTTCTAGACACTACCCTTAGGACCCTGAATCAATCATTTTTGCTTCTTTTGTTTGCCTTTGACGTCATGCCTGGTTGAGGTCTGCCCATGCTCCACCACATTTGCCTTGGCGGAGAACATTGTGTTCATGGGGACGATTAGAACTCCCTGTGCAATACTCATGTATTGTTCGTGCACGTTGATTCTCTCGATTAACTCAACCATGGTAATCTCCTTTCCCTTGTGTTTCAGGTAGCCCATGAACATATTCCACGTTAAGGGTAACTTTACCGGAAATGCCTCGGTGAGCTCCAACTTCTCGGCGTGGATACTCTGGAGGAGGAGGTCTACATCTATTACTGGTTTCATACATGTTTTGTTATCGATCATCTTTAAGTCAACACAGGTGACTCACAATTCACTAGCAGGAATTTCTTCTTATCCACATCCTCAGACTCATAGTTTTGTTCCAAGGCATGCCTCAGCTCCTTAGCAGACTTAATTTTGCTACATACATCATACAATGAATCATATAAACTATTCATTACATAATGTCTAAACAAATAGTCTGAATGATTCCATGCTTCTATAGCTAAGAAAAAACCATGATCATCATATTAGCCTTGAGTTGGTGGTTCTTCCATCAGGAATCCTGCGCAACTCAGAGTGGTCATATAAAACATCATTTCCTCCTACCACATCTTGAAGTTGGACCCGTCAAACTTATCGGGGTTTTCTGCATGCATAGTTCAGTAGGATAAGTCATGATCACCCACTTCGGTCGACGCAACGACGGATGTGTTCCATGATGCAATAGGAACATCAGTCTTAGTCAATGCTCCAACACAGATGTCAACATTACTGTTGATTGCAACCATTTTTCTAAAATAGAAAGTGTTAAAATATTTTCCATTGAAATTATTATAACATATTTAACAAATTATTGAACTGATACTGTTCTTAGGTCTCCTGTATCACTTTAAACAAAAATAGCCTTGGGATTATTACTAACAGAGGAATATATTATAATATAATAATATTTCCGGATCAAATACTAAAATGATATAAACTGCATAAACCCTATACTGACATGCAACTTTACAAAATAATGAAATTGTCCTTATAGAAGATTAAAAGAAATATTTTTTTCGTTATAGATTGAGTCCCACGAAAAACATGGTCTCCTTTAGGGAATTTTGCCGTCTTAAAATAATAGGATAGTGTGAGAGAAATTTGGCTACGTTAAAACAGTGTCGTTAAGGCAAAACAAACACACTATTTCCCGTAATCGAATTGAACAATACCTCGACTCGTACTTTAAGAAAATTTGAACTGGAGACTTAGAAATCACCAAAGTTTGGATAGAAGCTCGAACATCTTTATGGAATCAGTGATGCTTACCTCAGACACAATTGTTGTCAAGTCAATGTCATCAAGGTCTTCGGTGATTCCCTGCATCATGTTGGTATCCTTTTGCTTAGGATACCTACAAGCATTAGTTTTATGACCAATCTTACCACAATTTTAACAAAAACCAATTAATCCTTGTGGTTGGGATTCCTACTTCTTCTAGACACTACCCTTAGGACCCTGAATCAATCATTTTTGCTTCTTTTGTTTGCCTTTGACGTCATGCCTGGTTGAGGTCTGCCCATGCTCCACCACATTTGCCTTGGCGGAGAACATTGTGTTCATGGGGACGATTGGAACTCCCTGTGCAATACTCATGTATTGTTCGTGCACGTTGATTCTCTCGATTAACTCAACCATGGTAATCTCCTTTCCCTTGTGTTTCAGGTAGCCCATGAACATATTCCACGTTAAGGGTAACTTTACCGGAAATGCCTCGGTGAGCTCCAACTTCTCGGCGTGGATACTCTGGAGGAGGAGGTCTACATCTATTACTGGTTTCATACATGTTTTGTTATCGATCATCTTTAAGTCAACACAGGTGACTCACAATTCACTAGCAGGAATTTCTTCTTATCCACATCCTCAGACTCATAGTTTTGTTCCAAGGCATGCCTCAGCTCCTTAGCAGACTTAATTTTGCTACATACATCATACAATGAATCATATAAACTATTCATTACATAATGTCTAAACAAATAGTCTGAATGATTCCATGCTTCTATAGCTAAGAAAAAACCATGATCATCATATTAGCCTTGAGTTGGTGGTTCTTCCATCAGGAATCCTGCGCAACTCAGAGTGGTCATATAAAACATCATTTCCTCCTACCACATCTTGAAGTTGGACCCGTCAAACTTATCGGGGTTTTCTGCATGCATAGTTCAGTAGGATAAGTCATGATCACCCACTTCGGTCGACGCAACGACGGATGTGTTCCATGATGCAATAGGAACATCAGTCTTAGTCAATGCTCCAACACAGATGTCAACATTACTGTTGATTGCAACCATTTTTCTAAAATAGAAAGTGTTAAAATATTTTCCATTGAAATTATTATAACATATTTAACAAATTATTGAACTGATACTGTTCTTAGGTCTCCTGTATCACTTTAAACAAAAATAGCCTTGGGATTATTACTAACAGAGGAATATATTATAATATAATAATATTTCCGGATCAAATACTAAAATGATATAAACTGCATAAACCCTATACTGCCATGCAACTTTACAAAATGATGAAATTGTCCTTATAAAAGATTAAAAGAAATATTTTTTTCGTTATAGATTGAGTCCCACGAAAAACATGGTCTCCTTTAGGCAATTTCGCCGTCTTAAAATAATAGGATAGTGTGAGAGAAATTTGGCTACGTTAGAACAGTGTTGTTAAGGCAAAACAAACATACTATTTCCCTTAATCGAACTGAACAATACCTCGACTCGTACTTTAAGAAAAAATTGAACTGGAGACTTCGAAATCACCAAAGTTTGGATAGAAGCTCGAACATCTTTATGGAATCAGTGATGCTTACCTCAGACACAATTGTTGTCAAGTCAATGTCATTAAGGTCTTCGGTGATTCCATGCATCATGTTGGTATCCTTTTGCTTAGGAAACCTACAATCATTAGTTTTATGACCAATCTTACCACAATTTAACAAGAACCAATAAATCCTTGTGGTTGGGATTCCTACTTCTTCTAGACACTACCCTTAGGACCCTGAATCAATCATTTTTGCTTCTTTTGTTTGCCTTTGACGTCATGCCTAGTTGAGGTCTGCCCATGCTCCACCACATTTGCCTTGGCGGAGAACATTGTGTTCATGGGGACGATTGGAACTCCCTGTGCAATACTCATGTATTGTTCGTGCACGTTGATTCTCTCGATTAACTCAACCATGGTAATCTCCTTTCCCTTGTGTTTCAGGTAGCCCTTGAACATATTCCACGTTAAGGGTAACTTTACCGGAAATGCCTCGGTGAGCTCCAACTTCTCGGCGTGGATACTCTGGAGGAGGAGGTCTACATCTATTACCGGTTTCATACATGTTTTGTTATCGATCATCTTTAAGTCAACACAGGTGACTCACAATTCACTAGCAGGAATTTATTCTTATCCACATCCTCAGACTCATAGTTTTGTTCCAAGGCATGCCTCAGCTCCTTAGCAGACTTAATTTTGCTACATACATCATACAATGAATCATATAAACTATTCATTACATAATGTCTAAACAAATAGTCTGAATGATTCCATGCTTCTATAGCTAAGAAAAAACCATGATCATCATATTAGCCTTGAGTTGGTGGTTCTTCCATCAGGAATCGTGCGCAACTCAGAGTGGTCATATAAAACATCATTTCCTCCTACCACATCTTGAAGTTGGACCCGTCAAACTTATCGGGTTTTTCTGCATGCATAGTTCAGTAGGATAAGTCATGATCACCCACTTCGGTCGACGCAACGACGGATACGTTCCATGATGCAATAGGAACATCAGTCTTAGTCAATGCTCCAACACAGATGTCAACATTACTGTTGATTGCAACCATTTTTCTAAAATAGAAAGTGTTAAAATATTTTCCATTGAAATTATTATAACATATTTAACAAATTATTGAACTGATACTGTTCTTAGGTCTCCTGTATCACTTTAAACAAAAATAGCCTTGGGATGATTACTAATAGAGGAATATATTATAATATAATAATATTTCCGGATCAAATACTAAAATGATATAAACTGCATAAACCCTATACTGACGTGCAACTTTACAAAATGATGAAATTGTCCTTATAAAAGATTAAAAGAAATATTTTTTTCGTTATAGATTGAGTCCCACGAAAAACATGGTCTCCTTTAGGCAATTTCGCCGTCTTAAAATAATAGGATAGTGTGAGAGAAATTTGGCTACGTTAAAACAGTGTCGTAAAGGTAAAACAAACATACTATTTCCCTTAATCGAACTGAACAATACCTCGACTCGTACTTTAAGAAAAAATTGAACTGGAGACTTAGAAATCACCAAAGTTTGGATAGAAGCTCGAACATCTTTATGGAATCAGTGATGCTTACCTCAGACACAATTGTTGTCAAGTCAATGTCATTAAGGTCTTCGGTGATTCCCTGCATCATGTTGGTATCCTTTTGCTTAGGAAACCTACAATCATTAGTTTTATGACCAATCTTACCACAATTTTAACAAGAACCAATAAATCCTTGTGGTTGGGATTCCTACTTCTTCTAGACACTACCCTTAGGACCCTGAATCAATCATTTTTGCTTCTTTTGTTTGCCTTTGACGTCATGCCTGGTTGAGGTCTGCCCATGCTCCACCACATTTGCCTTGGCGGAGAACATTGTGTTCATGGGGACGATTGGAACTCCCTGTGCAATACTCATGTATTGTTCGTGCACGTTGATTCTCTCGATTAACTCAACCATGGTAATCTCCTTTCGCTTGTGTTTCAGGTAGCCCTTGAACATATTCCACGTTAAGGGTAACTTTACCGGAAATGCCTCGGAGAGCTCCAACTTTTCAGAGTGGATACTCTGGAGGAGGAGGTCTACATCTATTACCGGTTTCATACATGTTTTGTTATCGATCATCTTTAAGTCAACACAGGTGACTCACAATTCACTAGCAGGAATTTATTCTTATCCACATCCTCAGACTCATAGTTTTGTTCCAAGGCATGCCTCAGCTCCTTAGCAGACTTAATTTTGCTACATACATCATACAATGAATCATATAAACTATTCATAACATAATGTCTAAACAAATAGTCTGAATGATTCCATGCTTCTATAGCTAAGAAAAAACCATGATCATCATATTAGCCTTGAGTTGGTGGTTCTTCCATCAGGAATCGTGCGCAACTCAGAGTGGTCATATAAAACATCATTTCCTCCTACCACATCTTGAAGTTGGACCCGTCAAACTTATCGGGTTTTTCTGCATGCATAGTTCAGTAGGATAAGTCATGATCACCCACTTCGGTCGACGCAACGACGGATGCGTTCCATGATGCAATAGGAACATCAGTCTTAGTCAATGCTCCAACACAGATGTCAACATTACTGTTGATTGCAACCATTTTTCTAAAATAGAAAGTGTTAAAATATTTTCCATTGAAATTATTATAACATATTTTACAAATTATTGAACTGATACTGTTCTTAGGTCTCCTGTATCACTTTAAACAAAAATAGCCTTGGGATTATTACTAATAGAGGAATATATTATAATATAATAATATTTCCGGATCAAATACTAAAATGATATAAACTGCATAAACCATATACTGACGTGCAACTTTACAAAATGATGAAATTGTCCTTATAAAAGATTAAAAGAAATATTTTTTTCGTTATAGATTGAGTCCCACGAAAAACATGGTCTCCTTTAGGCAATTTCGCCGTCTTAAAATAATAGGATAGTGTGAGAGAAATTTGGCTACGTTAAAACAGTGTCGTAAAGGTAAAACAAACATACTATTTCCCTTAATCGAACTGAACAATACCTCAACTCGTACTTTAAGAAAAAATTGAACTGGAGACTTAGAAATCACCAAAGTTTGGATAGAAGCTCGAACATCTTTATGGAATCAGTGATGCTTACCTCAGATACAATTGTTGTCAAGTCAATGTCATTAAGGTCTTCGGTGATTCCCTGCATCATATTGGTATCCTTTTGCTTAGGAAACCTACAAGCATTAGTTTTATGACCAATCTTACCACAATTTTTACAAGAACCAATAAATCCTTGTGGTTGGGATTACTACTTCTTCTAGACACTACCCTTAGGACCCTGAATCAATCATTTTTGCTTCTTTTGTTTGCCTTTGACGTCATGCCTGGTTGAGGTCTGCCCATGCTCCACCACATTTGCCTTGGCGGAGAACATTGTGTTCATGGGGACGATTGGAACTCCCTGTGCAATACTCATGTATTGTTCGTGCACGTTGATTCTCTCGATTAACTCAACCATGGTAATCTCCTTTCGCTTGTGTTTCAGGTAGCCCTTGAACATATTCCACGTTAAGGGTAACTTTACCGGAAATGCCTCGGTGAGCTCCAACTTCTCGGCGTGGATACTCTGGAGGAGGAGGTCTACATCTATTACCGGTTTCATACATGTTTTGTTATCGATCATCTTTAAGTCAACACAGGTGACTCACAATTCACTAGCAAGAATTTCTTCTTATCCACATCCTCAGACTCATAGTTTTGTTCCAAGGCATGCCTCAGCTCCTTAGCAGACTTAATTTTGCTACATACATCATACAATGAATCATATAAACTATTCATTACATAATGTCTAAACAAATAGTCTGAATGATTCCATGCTTCTATAGCTAAGAAAAAACCATGATCATCATATTAGCCTTGAGTTGGTGGTTCTTCCATCAGGAATCGTGCGCAACTCAGAGTGGTCATATAAAACATCATTTCCTCCTACCACATCTTGAAGTTGGACCCGTCAAACTTATCGGGTTTTTCTGCATGCATAGTTCAGTAGGATAAGTCATGATCACCCACTTCGGTCGACGCAACGACGGATGCGTTCCATGATGCAATAGGAACATCAGTCTTAGTCAATGCTCCAACACAGATGTCAACATTACTGTTGATTGCAACCATTTTTCTAAAATAGAAAGTGTTAAAATATTTTCCATTGAAATTATTATAACATATTTTACAAATTATTGAACTGATACTGTTCTTAGGTCTCCTGTATCACTTTAAACAAAAATAGCCTTGGGATTATTACTAATAGAGGAATATATTATAATATAATAATATTTCCGGATCAAATACTAAAATGATATAAACTGCATAAACCCTATACTGACGTGCAACTTTACAAAATGATGAAATTGTCCTTATAAAAGATTAAAAGAAATATTTTTTTCGTTATAGATTGAGTCCCACGAAAAACATGGTCTCCTTTAGGCAATTTCGCCGTCTTAAAATAATAGGATAGTGTGAGAGAAATTTGGCTACGTTAAAACAGTGTCGTAAAGGTAAAACAAACATACTATTTCCCTTAATCGAACTGAACAATACCTCAACTCGTACTTTAAGAAAAAATTGAACTGGAGACTTAGAAATCACCAAAGTTTGGATAGAAGCTCGAACATCTTTATGGAATCAGTGATGCTTACCTCAGATACAATTGTTGTCAAGTCAATGTCATTAAGGTCTTCGGTGATTCCCTGTATCATGTTGGTATCCTTTTGCTTAGGAAACCTACAAGCATTAGTTTTATGACCAATCTTACCACAATTTTTACAAGAACCAATAAATCCTTGTGGTTGGGATTACTACTTCTTCTAGACACTACCCTTAGGACCCTGAATCAATCATTTTTGCTTCTTTTGTTTGCCTTTGACGTCATGCCTGGTTGAGGTCTGCCCATGCTCCACCACATTTGCCTTGGCGGAGAACATTGTGTTCATGGGGACGATTGGAACTCCCTGTGCAATACTCATGTATTGTTCGTGCACGTTGATTCTCTCGATTAACTCAACCATGGTAATCTCCTTTCGCTTGTGTTTCAGGTAGCCCTTGAACATATTCCACGTTAAGGGTAACTTTACCGGAAATGCCTCGGTGAGCTCCAACTTCTCGGCGTGGATACTCTGGAGGAGGAGGTCTACATCTATTACCGGTTTCATACATGTTTTGTTATCGATCATCTTTAAGTCAACACAGGTGACTCACAATTCACTAGCAAGAATTTCTTCTTATCCACATCCTCAGACTCATAGTTTTGTTCCAAGGCATGCCTCAGCTCCTTAGCAGACTTAATTTTGCTACATACATCATACAATGAATCATATAAACTATTCATTACATAATGTCTAAACAAATAGTCTGAATGATTCCATGCTTCTATAGCTAAGAAAAAACCATGATCATCATATTAGCCTTGAGTTGGTGGTTCTTCCATCAGGAATCGTGCGCAACTCAGAGTGGTCATATAAAACATCATTTCCTCCTACCACATCTTGAAGTTGGACCCGTCAAACTTATCGGGTTTTTCTGCATGCATAGTTCAGTAGGATAAGTCATGATCACCCACTTCGGTCGACGCAACGACGGATGCGTTCCATGATGCAATAGGAACATCAGTCTTAGTCAATGCTCCAACACAGATGTCAACATTACTGTTGATTGCAACCATTTTTCTAAAATAGAAAGTGTTAAAATATTTTCCATTGAAATTATTATAACATATTTTACAAATTATTGAACTGATACTGTTCTTAGGTCTCCTGTATCACTTTAAACAAAAATAGCCTTGGGATGATTACTAATAGAGGAATATATTATAATATAATAATATTTCCGGATCAAATACTAAAATGATATAAACTGCATAAACCCTATACTGACGTGCAACTTTACAAAATGATGAAATTGTCCTTATAAAAGATTAAAAGAAATATTTTTTTCGTTATAGATTGAGTCCCACGAAAAACATGGTCTCCTTTAGGCAATTTCGCCGTCTTAAAATAATAGGATAGTGTGAGAGAAATTTGGCTACGTTAAAACAGTGTCGTAAAGGTAAAACAAACATACTATTTCCCTTAATCGAACTGAACAATACCTCAACTCGTACTTTAAGAAAAAATTGAACTGGAGACTTAGAAATCACCAAAGTTTGGATAGAAGCTCGAACATCTTTATGGAATCAGTGATGCTTACCTCAGACACAATTGTTGTCAAGTCAATGTCATTAAGGTCTTCGGTGATTCCCTGCATCATGTTGGTATCCTTTTGTTTAGGAAACCTACAAGCATTAGTTTTATGACCAATCTTACCACAATTTTTACAAGAACCAATAAATCCTTGTGGTTGGGATTCCTACTTCTTCTAGACACTACCCTTAGGACCCTGAATCAATCATTTTTGCTTCTTTTGTTTGCCTTTGACGTCATGCCTGGTTGAGGTCTGCCCATGCTCCACCACATTTGCCTTGGCGGAGAACATTGTGTTCATGGGGACGATTGGAACTCCCTGTGCAATACTCATGTATTGTTCGTGCACGTTGATTCTCTCGATTAACTCAACCATGGTAATCTACTTTCCCTTGTGTTTCAGGTAGCCCTTGAACATATTCCACGTTAAGGGTAACTTTACCGGAAATGCCTCGGTGAGCTCCAACTTCTCGGCGTGGATACTCTGGAGGAGGAGGTCTACATCTATTACCGGTTTCATACATGTTTTGTTATCGATCATCTTTAAGTCAACACAGGTGACTCACAATTCACTAGCAGGAATTTCTTCTTATCCACATCCTCAGACTCATAGTTTTGTTCCAAGGCATGCCTCAGCTCCTTAGCAGACTTAATTTTGCTACATACATCATATAATGAATCATATAAACTATTCATTACATAATGTCTAAACAAATAGTCTGAATGATTCCATGCTTCTATAGCTAAGAAAAAACCATGATCATCATATTAGCCTTGAGTTGGTGGTTCTTCCATCAGGAATCGTGCGCAACTCAGAGTGGTCATATAAAACATCATTTCCTCCTACCACATCTTGAAGTTGGACCCGTCAAACTTATCGGGTTTTTCTGCATGCATAGTTCAGTAGGATAAGTCGTGATCACCCACTTCGGTCGACGCAACGACGGATGCGTTCCATGATGCAATAGGAACATCAGTCTTAGTCAATGCTCCAACACAGATGTCAACATTACTGTTGATTGCAACCATTTTTCTAAAATAGAAAGTGTTAAAATATTTTCCATTGAAATTATTATAACATATTTAACAAATTATTGAACTGATACTGTTCTTAGGTCTCCTGTATCACTTTAAACAAAAATAGCCTTGGGATTATTACTAATAGAGGAATATATTATAATATAATAATATTTCCGGATCAAATACTAATATGATATAAACTGCATAAACCCTATACTGACTTGCAACTTTACAAAATGATGAAATTGTCCTTATAAAAGATTAAAAGAAATATTTATTTCGTTATAGATTGAGTCCCACGAAAAACATGGTCTCCTTTAGGCAATTTCGCCGTCTTAAAATAATAAGATAGTGTGAGAGAAATTTGGCTACGTTAAAACAGTGTCGTTAAGGCAAAACAGACATACTATTTCCCTTAATCGAACTGAACAATACCTCGACTCGTTCTTTAAGAAAAATTTGAACTGGAGACTTAGAAATCACCAAAGTTTGGATAGAAGCTCGAACATCTTTATGGAATCAGTGATGCTTGCCTCAGACGCAATTGTTGTCAAGTCAATGACATTAAGGTCTTCGGTGATTCCCTGCATCATGTTGGTATCCTTTTGCTTAGGAAACCTACAAGCATTAGTTTTATGACCAATCTTACCACAATTTTAACAAGAATCAATAAATCCTTGTGGTTGGGATTCCTACTTCTTCTAGACACTACCCTTACGATCCTGAATCAATCATTTTTGCTTCTTTTGTTTGCCTTTGACGTCATGCCTGGTTGAGGTCTGCCCATGCTCCACCACATTTGCCTTGGCGGAGAACATTGTGTTCATGGGGACGATTGGAACTCCCTGTGCAATACTCATGTATTGTTCGTGCACGTTGATTCTCTCGATTAACTCAACCATGGTAATCTCCTTTCCCTTGTGTTTCAGGTAGCCCTTGAACATATTCCACGTTAAGGGTAACTTTACCGGAAATGCCTCGGTGAGCTCCAACTTCTCGGCGTGGATACTCTGGAGGAGGAGGTCTACATCTATTACCGGTTTCATACATGTTTTGTTATCGATCATCTTTAAGTCAACACAGGTGACTCACAATTCACTAGCAGGAATTTCTTCTTATCCACATCCTCAGACTCATAGTTTTGTTCCAAGGCATGCCTCAGCTCCTTAGCAGACTTAATTTTGCTACATACATCATATAATGAATCATATAAACTATTCATTACATAATGTCTAAACAAATAGTCTGAATGATTCCATGCTTCTATAGCTAAGAAAAAACCATGATCATCATATTAGCCTTGAGTTGGTGGTTCTTCCATCAGGAATCGTGCGCAACTCAGAGTGGTCATATAAAACATCATTTCCTCCTACCACCTCTTGAAGTTGGACCCGTCAAACTTATCGGGTTTTTCTGCATGCATAGTTCAGTAGGATAAGTCATGATCACCCACTTCGGTCGACGCAACGACGGATGCGTTCCATGATGCAATAGGAACATCAGTCTTAGTCAATGCTCCAACACAGATGTCAACATTACTGTTGATTGCAACCATTTTTCTAAAATAGAAAGTGTTAAAATATTTTCCATTGAAATTATTATAACATATTTAACAAATTATTGAACTGATACTGTTCTTAGGTCTCCTGTATCACTTTAAACAAAAATAGCCTTGGGATTATTACTAATAGAGGAATATATTATAATATAATCATATTTCCGAATCAAATACTAATATGATATAAACTGCATAAACCCTATACTGACGTGCAACTTTACAAAATGATGAAATTGTCCTTATAAAAGATTAAAAGAAATATTTTTTTCGTTATAGATTGAGTCCCACGAAAAACATGGTCTCCTTTAGGCAATTTCGCCGTCTTAAAATAATAGGATAGTGTGAGAGAAATTTGGCTACGTTAAAACAGTGTCGTAAAGGTAAAACAAACATACTATTTCCCTTAATCGAACTGAACAATACCTCAACTCGTACTTTAAGAAAAAATTGAACTGGAGACTTCGAAATCACCAAAGTTTGGATAGAAGCTCGAACATCTTTATGGAATCAGTGATGCTTACCTCAGACACAATTGTTGTCAAGTCAATGTCATTAAGGTCTTCGGTGATTCCCTGCATCATGTTGGTATCCTTTTGCTTAGGAAACCTACAAGCATTAGTTTTATGACCAATCTTACCACAATTTTAACAAGAACCAATAAATCCTTGTGGTTGGGATTCTTACTTCTTCTAGACACTACCCTTACGACCCTGAATCAATCATTTTTGCTTCTTTTGTTTGCCTTTGACGTCATGCCTGGTTGAGGTCTGCCCATGCTCCACCACATTTGCCTTGGCGGAGAACATTGTGTTCATGGGGACGATTGGAACTCCCTGTGCAATACTCATGTATTGTTCGTGCACGTTGATTCTCTCGATTAACTCAACCATGGTAATCTCCTTTCCCTTGTGTTTCAGGTAGCCCTTGAACATATTCCACGTTAAGGGTAACTTTACCGGAAATGCCTCGGTGATCTCCAACTTATCGGCGTGGATACTCTGGAGGAGGAGGTCTACATCTATTACCAGTTTCATACATGTTTTGTTATCGATCATCTTTAAGTCAACACAGGTGACTCACAATTCACTAGCAGGAATTTCTTCTTATCCACATCCTCAGACTCATAGTTTTGTTCCAAGGCATGCCTCAGCTCCTTAGCAGACTTAATTTTGCTACATACATCATATAATGAATCATATAAACTATTCATTACATAATGTCTAAACAAATAGTCTGAATGATTCCATGCTTCTATAGCTAATAAAAAACCATGATCATCATATTAGCCTTGAGTTGGTGGTTCTTCCATCAGGAATCGTGCGCAACTCAGAGTGGTCATATAAAACATCATTTCCTCCTACCACCTCTTGAAGTTGGACCCGTCAAACTTATCGGGTTTTTCTGCATGCATAGTTCAGTAGGATAAGTCATGATCACCCACTTCGGTCGACGCAACGACGGATGCGTTCCATGATGCAATAGGAACATCAGTCTTAGTCAATGCTCCAACACAGATGTCAACATTACTGTTGATTGCAACCATTTTTCTAAAATAGAAAGTGTTAAAATATTTTCCATTGAAATTATTATAACATATTTAACAAATTATTGAACTGATACTGTTCTTAGGTCTCCTGTATCACTTTAAACAAAAATAGCCTTGGGATTATTACTAATAGAGGAATATATTATAATATAATCATATTTCCGAATCAAATACTAATATGATATAAACTGCATAAACCCTATACTGAAATGCAACTTTACAAAATGATGAAATTGTCCTTATAAAAGATTAAAAGAAATATTTATTTCGTTATAGATTGAGTCCCACGAAAAACATGGTCTCCTTTAGGCAATTTCGCCGTCTTAAAACAATAGGATAGTGTGAGAGAAATTTGGCTACGTTAAAACAGTGTCGTTAAGGCAAAACAAACATACTATTTCCCTTAATCGAACTGAACAATACCTCGACTCGTTCTTTAAGAAAAATTTGAACTGGAGACTTCGAAATCACCAAAGTTTGGATAGAAGCTCGAACATCTTTATGGAATCAGTGATGCTTACCTCAGACACAATTGTTGTCAAGTCAATGTCATTAAGGTCTTCGGTGATTCCCTGCATCATGTTGGTATCCTTTTGCTTAGGAAACCTACAAGCATTAGTTTTATGACCAATCTTACCACAATTTTAACAAGAACCAATAAATCCTTGTGGTTGGGATTCCTACTTCTTCTAGACATTACCCTTACGACCCTGAATCAATCATTTTTGCTTCTTTTGTTTGCCTTTGACGTCATGCCTGGTTGAGGTCTGCCCATGCTCCACCACATTTGCCTTGGCGGAGAACATTGTGTTCATGGGGACGATTGGAACTCCCTGTGCAATACTCATGTATTGTTCGTGCACGTTGATTCTCTCGATTAACTCAACCATGGTAATCTCCTTTCCCTTGTGTTTCAGGTAGCCCTTGAACATATTCCACGTTAAGGGTAACTTTACCGGAAATGCCTCGGTGAGCTCCAACTTCTCGGCGTGGATACTCTGGAGGAGGAGGTCTACATCTATTACCAGTTTCATACATGTTTTGTTATCGATCATCTTTAAGTCAACACAGGTGACTCACAATTCACTAGCAGGAATTTCTTCTTATCCACATCCTCAGACTCATAGTTTTGTTCCAAGGCATGCCTCAGCTCCTTAGCAGACTTAATTTTGCTACATACATCATATAATGAATCATATAAACTATTCATTACATAATGTCTAAACAAATAGTCTGAATGATTCCATGCTTCTATAGCTAATAAAAAACCATGATCATCATATTAGCCTTGAGTTGGTGGTTCTTCCATCAGGAATCGTGCGCAACTCAGAGTGGTCATATAAAACATCATTTCCTCCTACCACCTCTTGAAGTTGGACCCGTCAAACTTATCGGGTTTTTCTGCATGCATAGTTCAGTAGGATAAGTCATGATCACCCACTTCGGTCGACGCAACGACGGATGCGTTCCATGATGCAATAGGAACATCAGTCTTAGTCAATGCTCCAACACAGATGTCAACATTACTGTTGATTGCAACCATTTTTCTAAAATAGAAAGTGTTAAAATATTTTCCATTGAAATTATTATAACATATTTAACAAATTATTGAACTGATACTGTTCTTAGGTCTCCTGTATCACTTTAAACAAAAATAGCCTTGGGATTATTACTAATAGAGGAATATATTATAATATAATCATATTTCCGAATCAAATACTAATATGATATAAACTGCATAAACCCTATACTGAAATGCAACTTTACAAAATGATGAAATTGTCCTTATAAAAGATTAAAAGAAATATTTATTTCGTTATAGATTGAGTCCCACGAAAAACATGGTCTCCTTTAGGCAATTTCGCCGTCTTAAAACAATAGGATAGTGTGAGAGAAATTTGGCTACGTTAAAACAGTGTCGTTAAGGCAAAACAAACATACTATTTCCCTTAATCGAACTGAACAATACCTCGACTCGTTCTTTAAGAAAAATTTGAACTGGAGACTTCGAAATCACCAAAGTTTGGATAGAAGCTCGAACATCTTTATGGAATCAGTGATGCTTACCTCAGACACAATTGTTGTCAAGTCAATGTCATTAAGGTCTTCGGTGATTCCCTGCATCATGTTGGTATCCTTTTGCTTAGGAAACCTACAAGCATTAGTTTTATGACCAATCTTACCACAATTTTAACAAGAACCAATAAATCCTTGTGGTTGGGATTCCTACTTCTTCTAGACATTACCCTTACGACCCTGAATCAATCATTTTTGCTTCTTTTGTTTGCCTTTGACGTCATGCCTGGTTGAGGTCTGCCCATGCTCCACCACATTTGCCTTGGCGGAGAACATTGTGTTCATGGGGACGATTGGAACTCCCTGTGCAATACTCATGTATTGTTCGTGCACGTTGATTCTCTCGATTAACTCAACCATGGTAATCTCCTTTCCCTTGTGTTTCAGGTAGCCCTTGAACATATTCCACGTTAAGGGTAACTTTACCGGAAATGCCTCGGTGAGCTCCAACTTCTCGGCGTGGATACTCTGGAGGAGGAGGTCTACATCTATTACCGGTTTCATACATGTTTTGTTATCGATCATCTTTAAGTCAACACAGGTGACTCACAATTCACTAGCAGGAATTTCTTCTTATCCACATCCTCAGACTCATAGTTTTGTTCCAAGGCATGCCTCAGCTCCTTAGCAGACTTAATTTTGCTACATACATCATACAATGAATCATATAAACTATTCATTACATAATGTCTAAACAAATAGTCTGAATGATTCCATGCTTCTATAGCTAAGAAAAAACCATGATCATCATATTAGCCTTGAGTTGGTGGTTCTTCCATCAGGAATCGTGCGCAACTCAGAGTGGTCATATAAAACATCATTTCCTCCTACCACATCTTGAAGTTGGACCCGTCAAACTTATCGGGTTTTTCTGCATGCATAGTTCAGTAGGATAAGTCGTGATCACCCACTTCGGTCGACGCAACGACGGATGCGTTCCATGATGCAATAGGAACATCAGTCTTAGTCAATGCTCCAACACAGATGTCAACACTACTGTTGATTGCAACCATTTTTCTAAAATAGAAAGTGTTAAAATATTTTCCATTGAAATTATTATAACATATTTTACAAATTATTGAACTGATACTGTTCTTAGGTCTCCTGTATCACTTTAAACAAAAATAGCCTTGGGATTATTACTAATAGAGGAATATATTATAATATAATAATATTTCCGGATCAAATACTAAAATGATATAAACTGCATAAACCCTATACTGACATGCAACTTTACAAAATGATGAAATTGTCCTTATAAAAGATTAAAAGAAATATTTTTTTCGTTATAAATTGAGTCCCACGAAAAACATGGTCTCCTTTAGGCAATTTCGCCGTCTTAAAATAATAGGATAGTGTGAGAGAAATTTGGCTACGTTTAAACAGTGTCGTTAAGGCAAAACAAACATACTATTCCCCTTAATCGAACTGAACAATACCTCGACTCGTACTTTAAGAAAAATTTGAACTGGAGACTTAGAAATCACCAAAGTTTGGATAGAAGCTCGAACATCTTTATGGAATCAGTGATGCTTACCTCAGACACAATTGTTGTCAAGTCAATGTCATCAAGGTCTTCGGTGATTCCCTGCATCATGTTGGTATCCTTTTGCTTAGGAAACCTACAAGCATTAGTTTTATGACCAATCTTACCACAATTTTAACAAGAACCAATAAATCCTTGTGGTTGGGATTCCTACTTCTTCTAGACACTACCCTTAGGACCCTGAATCAATCATTTTTGCTTCTTTTGTTTGCCTTTGACGTTATGCCTGGTTGAGGTCTGCCCATGCTCCACCACATTTGGATTGGCGGAGAACATTGTGTTCATGGGAACGATTGGAACTCCCTGTGCAATACTCATGTATTGTTCGTGCACGTTGATTCTCTCAATTAACTCAACCATGGTAATCTCCTTTCCCTTGTGTTTCAGGTAGCCCTTGAACATATTCCACGTTAAGGGTAACTTTACCGGAAATGCCTCGGTGAGCTCCAACTTCTCGGCGTGGATACTCTGGAGGAGGAGGTCTACATCTATTACCGGTTTCATACATGTTTTGTTATCGATCATCTTTAAGTCAACACAGGTGACTCACAATTCACTAGCAGGAATTTCTTCTTATCCACATCCTCAGACTCATAGTTTTGTTCCAAGGCATGCCTCAGCTCCTTAGCAGACTTAATTTTGCTACATACATCATACAATGAATCATATAAACTATTCATTACATAATGTCTAAACAAATAGTCTGAATGATTCCATGCTTCTATAGCTAAGAAAAAACCATGATCATCATATTAGCCTTGAGTTGGTGGTTCTTCCATCAGGAATCGTGCGCAACTCAGAGTGGTCATATAAAACATCATTTCCTCCTACCACATCTTGAAGTTGGACCCGTCAAACTTATCGGGTTTTTCTGCATGCATAGTTCAGTAGGATAAGTCGTGATCACCCACTTCGGTCGACGCAACGACGGATGCGTTCCATGATGCAATAGGAACATCAGTCTTAGTCAATGCTCCAACACAGATGTCAACACTACTGTTGATTGCAACCATTTTTCTAAAATAGAAAGTGTTAAAATATTTTCCATTGAAATTATTATAACATATTTTACAAATTATTGAACTGATACTGTTCTTAGGTCTCCTGTATCACTTTAAACAAAAATAGCCTTGGGATTATTACTAATAGAGGAATATATTATAATATAATAATATTTCCGGATCAAATACTAAAATGATATAAACTGCATAAACCCTATACTGACATGCAACTTTACAAAATGATGAAATTGTCCTTATAAAAGATTAAAAGAAATATTTTTTTCGTTATAAATTGAGTCCCACGAAAAACATGGTCTCCTTTAGGCAATTTCGCCGTCTTAAAATAATAGGATAGTGTGAGAGAAATTTGGCTACGTTTAAACAGTGTCGTTAAGGCAAAACAAACATACTATTCCCCTTAATCGAACTGAACAATACCTCGACTCGTACTTTAAGAAAAATTTGAACTGGAGACTTAGAAATCACCAAAGTTTGGATAGAAGCTCGAACATCTTTATGGAATCAGTGATGCTTACCTCAGACACAATTGTTGTCAAGTCAATGTCATCAAGGTCTTCGGTGATTCCCTGCATCATGTTGGTATCCTTTTGCTTAGGAAACCTACAAGCATTAGTTTTATGACCAATCTTACCACAATTTTAACAAGAACCAATAAATCCTTGTGGTTGGGATTCCTACTTCTTCTAGACACTACCCTTAGGACCCTGAATCAATCATTTTTGCTTCTTTTGTTTGCCTTTGACGTTATGCCTGGTTGAGGTCTGCCCATGCTCCACCACATTTGCATTGGCGGAGAACATTGTGTTCATGGGAACGATTGGAACTCCCTGTGCAATACTCATGTATTGTTCGTGCACGTTGATTCTCTCAATTAACTCAACCATGGTAATCTCCTTTCCCTTGTGTTTCAGGTAGCCCTTGAACATATTCCACGTTAAGGGTAACTTTACCGGAAATGCCTCGGTGAGCTCCAACTTCTCGGCGTGGATACTCTGGAGGAGGAGGTCTACATCTATTACCGGTTTCATACATGTTTTGTTATCGATCATCTTTAAGTCAACACAGGTGACTCACAATTCACTAGCAGGAATTTCTTCTTATCCACATCCTCAGACTCATAGTTTTGTTCCAAGGCATGCCTCAGCTCCTTAGCAGACTTAATTTTGCTACATACATCATACAATGAATCATATAAACTATTCATTACATAATGTCTAAACAAATAGTCTGAATGATTCCATGCTTCTATAGCTAAGAAAAAACCATGATCATCATATTAGCCTTGAGTTGGTGGTTCTTCCATCAGGAATCGTGCGCAACTCAGAGTGGTCATATAAAACATCATTTCCTCCTACCACATCTTGAAGTTGGACCCGTCAAACTTATCGGGTTTTTCTGCATGCATAGTTCAGTAGGATAAGTCGTGATCACCCACTTCGGTCGACGCAACGACGGATGCGTTCCATGATGCAATAGGAACATCAGTCTTAGTCAATGCTCCAACACAGATGTCAACACTACTGTTGATTGCAACCATTTTTCTAAAATAGAAAGTGTTAAAATATTTTCCATTGAAATTATTATAACATATTTTACAAATTATTGAACTGATACTGTTCTTAGGTCTCCTGTATCACTTTAAACAAAAATAGCCTTGGGATTATTACTAATAGAGGAATATATTATAATATAATAATATTTCCGGATCAAATACTAAAATGATATAAACTGCATAAACCCTATACTGACATGCAACTTTACAAAATGATGAAATTGTCCTTATAAAAGATTAAAAGAAATATTTTTTTCGTTATAAATTGAGTCCCACGAAAAACATGGTCTCCTTTAGGCAATTTCGCCGTCTTAAAATAATAGGATAGTGTGAGAGAAATTTGGCTACGTTTAAACAGTGTCGTTAAGGCAAAACAAACATACTATTCCCCTTAATCGAACTGAACAATACCTCGACTCGTACTTTAAGAAAAATTTGAACTGGAGACTTAGAAATCACCAAAGTTTGGATAGAAGCTCGAACATCTTTATGGAATCAGTGATGCTTACCTCAGACACAATTGTTGTCAAGTCAATGTCATCAAGGTCTTCGGTGATTCCCTGCATCATGTTGGTATCCTTTTGCTTAGGAAACCTACAAGCATTAGTTTTATGACCAATCTTACCACAATTTTAACAAGAACCAATAAATCCTTGTGGTTGGGATTCCTACTTCTTCTAGACACTACCCTTAGGACCCTGAATCAATCATTTTTGCTTCTTTTGTTTGCCTTTGACGTTATGCCTGGTTGAGGTCTGCCCATGCTCCACCACATTTGCATTGGCGGAGAACATTGTGTTCATGGGAACGATTGGAACTCCCTGTGCAATACTCATGTATTGTTCGTGCACGTTGATTCTCTCAATTAACTCAACCATGGTAATCTCCTTTCCCTTGTGTTTCAGGTAGCCCTTGAACATATTCCACGTTAAGGGTAACTTTACCGGAAATGCCTCGGTGAGCTCCAACTTCTCGGCGTGGATACTCTGGAGGAGGAGGTCTACATCTATTACCGGTTTCATACATGTTTTGTTATCGATCATCTTTAAGTCAACACAGGTGACTCACAATTCACTAGCAGGAATTTCTTCTTATCCACATCCTCAGACTCATAGTTTTGTTCCAAGGCATGCCTCAGCTCCTTAGCAGACTTAATTTTGCTACATACATCATACAATGAATCATATAAACTATTCATTACATAATGTCTAAACAAATAGTCTGAATGATTCCATGCTTCTATAGCTAAGAAAAAACCATGATCATCATATTAGCCTTGAGTTGGTGGTTCTTCCATCAGGAATCGTGCGCAACTCAGAGTGGTCATATAAAACATCATTTCCTCCTACCACATCTTGAAGTTGGACCCGTCAAACTTATCGGGTTTTTCTGCATGCATAGTTCAGTAGGATAAGTCGTGATCACCCACTTCGGTCGACGCAACGACGGATGCGTTCCATGATGCAATAGGAACATCAGTCTTAGTCAATGCTCCAACACAGATGTCAACACTACTGTTGATTGCAACCATTTTTCTAAAATAGAAAGTGTTAAAATATTTTCCATTGAAATTATTATAACATATTTTACAAATTATTGAACTGATACTGTTCTTAGGTCTCCTGTATCACTTTAAACAAAAATAGCCTTGGGATTATTACTAATAGAGGAATATATTATAATATAATAATATTTCCGGATCAAATACTAAAATGATATAAACTGCATAAACCCTATACTGACATGCAACTTTACAAAATGATGAAATTGTCCTTATAAAAGATTAAAAGAAATATTTTTTTCGTTATAAATTGAGTCCCACGAAAAACATGGTCTCCTTTAGGCAATTTCGCCGTCTTAAAATAATAGGATAGTGTGAGAGAAATTTGGCTACGTTTAAACAGTGTCGTTAAGGCAAAACAAACATACTATTCCCCTTAATCGAACTGAACAATACCTCGACTCGTACTTTAAGAAAAATTTGAACTGGAGACTTAGAAATCACCAAAGTTTGGATAGAAGCTCGAACATCTTTATGGAATCAGTGATGCTTACCTCAGACACAATTGTTGTCAAGTCAATGTCATCAAGGTCTTCGGTGATTCCCTGCATCATGTTGGTATCCTTTTGCTTAGGAAACCTACAAGCATTAGTTTTATGACCAATCTTACCACAATTTTAACAAGAACCAATAAATCCTTGTGGTTGGGATTCCTACTTCTTCTAGACACTACCCTTAGGACCCTGAATCAATCATTTTTGCTTCTTTTGTTTGCCTTTGACGTTATGCCTGGTTGAGGTCTGCCCATGCTCCACCACATTTGCATTGGCGGAGAACATTGTGTTCATGGGAACGATTGGAACTCCCTGTGCAATACTCATGTATTGTTCGTGCACGTTGATTCTCTCAATTAACTCAACCATGGTAATCTCCTTTCCCTTGTGTTTCAGGTAGCCCTTGAACATATTCCACGTTAAGGGTAACTTTACCGGAAATGCCTCGGTGAGCTCCAACTTCTCGGCGTGGATACTCTGGAGGAGGAGGTCTACATCTATTACCGGTTTCATACATGTTTTGTTATCGATCATCTTTAAGTCAACACAGGTGACTCACAATTCACTAGCAGGAATTTCTTCTTATCCACATCCTCAGACTCATAGTTTTGTTCCAAGGCATGCCTCAGCTCCTTAGCAGACTTAATTTTGCTACATACATCATACAATGAATCATATAAACTATTCATTACATAATGTCTAAACAAATAGTCTGAATGATTCCATGCTTCTATAGCTAAGAAAAAACCATGATCATCATATTAACCTTGAGTTGGTGGTTCTTCCATCAGGAATCGTGCGCAACTCAGAGTGGTCATATAAAACATCATTTCCTCCTACCACATCTTGAAGTTGGACCCGTCAAACTTATCGGGTTTTTCTGCATGCATAGTTCAGTAGGATAAGTCGTGATCACCCACTTCGGTCGACGCAACGACGGATGCGTTCCATGATGCAATAGGAACATCAGTATTAGTCAATGCTCCAACACAGATGTCAACACTACTGTTGATTGCAACCATTTTTCTAAAATAGAAAGTGTTAAAATATTTTCCATTGAAATTATTATAACATATTTTACAAATTATTGAACTGATACTGTTCTTAGGTCTCCTGTATCACTTTAAACAAAAATAGCCTTGGGATTATTAGTAATAGAGGAATATATTATAATATAATAATATTTCCGGATCAAATACTAAAATGATATAAACTTCATAAACCCTATACTGACATGCAACTTTACAAAATGATGAAATTGTCCTTATAAAAGATTAAAAGAAATATTTTTTTCGTTATAAATTGAGTCCCACGAAAAACATGGTCTCCTTTAGGCAATTTCGCCGTCTTAAAATAATAGGATAGTGTGAGAGAAATTTGGCTACGTTTAAACAGTGTCGTTAAGGCAAAACAAACATACTATTTCCCTTAATCGAACTGAACAATACCTCGACTCGTACTTTAAGAAAAATTTGAACTGGAGACTTAGAAATCACCAAAGTTTGGATAGAAGCTCGAACATCTTTATGGAATCAGTGATGCTTACCTCAGACACAATTGTTGTCAAGTCAATGTCATCAAGGTCTTCGGTGATTCCCTGCATCATGTTGGTATCCTTTTGCTTAGGAAACCTACAAGCATTAGTTTTATGACAAATCTTACCACAATTTTAACAAGAACCAATAAATCCTTGTGGTTGGGATTCCTACTTCTTCTAGACACTACCCTTAGGACCCTGAATCAATCATTTTTGCTTCTTTTGTTTGCCTTTGACGTTATGCCTGGTTGAGGTCTGCCCATGCTCCACCACATTTGCATTGGCGGAGAACATTGTGTTCATGGGAACGATTGGAACTCCCTGTGCAATACTCATGTATTGTTCGTGCACGTTGATTCTCTCAATTAACTCAACCATGGTAATCTCCTTTCCCTTGTGTTTCAGGTAGCCCTTGAACATATTCCACGTTAAGGGTAACTTTACCGGAAATGCCTCGGTGAGCTCCAACTTCTCGGCGTGGATACTCTGGAGGAGGAGGTCTACATCTATTACCGGTTTCATACATGTTTTGTTATCGATCATCTTTAAGTCAACACAGGTGACTCACAATTCACTAGCAGGAATTTCTTCTTATCCACATCCTCAGACTCATAGTTTTGTTCCAAGGCATGCCTCAGCTCCTTAGCAGACTTAATTTTGCTACATACATCATACAATGAATCATATAAACTATTCATTACATAATGTCTAAACAAATAGTCTGAATGATTCCATGCTTCTATAGCTAAGAAAAAACCATGATCATCATATTAGCCTTGAGTTGGTGGTTCTTCCATCAGGAATCGTGCGCAACTCAGAGTGGTCATATAAAACATCATTTCCTCCTACCACATCTTGAAGTTGGACCCGTCAAACTTATCGGGTTTTTCTGCATGCATAGTTTAGTAGGATAAGTCGTGATCACCCACTTCGGTCGACGCAACGACGGATGCGTTCCATGATGCAATAGGAACATCAGTCTTAGTCAATGCTCCAACACAGATGTCAACACTACTGTTGATTGCAACCATTTTTCTAAAATAGAAAGTGTTAAAATATTTTCCATTGAAATTATTATAACATATTTTACAAATTATTGAACTGATACTGTTCTTAGGTCTCCTGTATCACTTTAAACAAAAATAGCCTTGGGATTATTACTAATAGAGGAATATATTATAATATAATCATATTTCCGGATCAAATACTAAAATGATATAAACTACATAAACCCTATACTGACGTGCAACTTTACAAAATGATGAAATTGTCCTTATAAAAGATTAAAAGAAATATTTTTTTTCGTTATAGATTGAGTCCCACGAAAAACATGGTCTCCTTTAGGCAATTTCGCCGTCTTAAAATAATAGCATAGTGTGAGAGAAATTTGGCTACGTTAAAACAGTGTCGTTAAGGCAAAACAAACATACTATTTCCCTTAATCGAACTGAACAATACCTCGACTCGTACTTTAAGAAATATTTGAACTGGAGACTTGGAAATCACCAAAGTTTGGATAGAAGCCCGAACATCTTTATGGAATCAGTGATGCTTACCTCAGACACAATTGTTGTCAAGTCAATGTCATTAAGGTCTTCGGTGATTCCCTGCATCATGTTGGTATCCTTTTGCTTAGGAAACCTACAAGCATTAGTTTTATGACCAATCTTACCACAATTTTAACAAGAACCAATAAATCCTTGTGGTTGGGATTCCTACTTCTTCTAGACACTACCCTTAGGACCCTGAATCAATCATTTTTGCTTCTTTTGTTTGCCTTTGACGTCATGCCTGGTTGAGGTCTGCCCATGCTCCACCACATTTGCATTGGCGGAGAACATTGTGTTCATGGGAACGATTGGAACTCCCTGTGCAATACTCATGTATTGTTCG
The DNA here is from genome assembly GCA_946814005.1 of Chamaenerion angustifolium. Classification (NCBI taxonomy): domain Eukaryota; kingdom Viridiplantae; phylum Streptophyta; class Magnoliopsida; order Myrtales; family Onagraceae; genus Chamaenerion; species Chamaenerion angustifolium. Next base: position 22,670,337 of record OX328271.1, on the reverse strand, counting down.
TGCACGTTGATTCTCTCGATTAACTCAACCATGGTAATCTCCTTTCCCTTGTGTTTCAGGTAGCCCTTGAACATATTCCACGTTAAGGGTAACTTTACCGGAAATGCCTCGGTGAGCTCCAACTTCTCGGCGTGGATACTCTGGAGGAGGAGGTCTACATCTATTACCGGTTTCATACATGTTTTGTTATCGATCATCTTTAAGTCAACACAGGTGACTCACAATTCACTAGCAGGAATTTCTTCTTATCCACATCCTCAGACTCATAGTTTTGTTCCAAGGCATGCCTCAGCTCCTTAGCAGACTTAATTTTGCTACATACATCATACAATGAATCATATAAACTATTCATTACATAATGTCTAAACAAATAGTCTGAATGATTCCATGCTTCTATAGCTAAGAAAAAACCATGATCATCATATTAGCCTTGAGTTGGTGGTTCTTCCATTAGGAATCGTGCGCAACTCAGAGTGGTCATATAAAACATCATTTCCTCCTACCACATCTTGAAGTTGGACCCGTCAAACTTATCGGGTTTTTCTGCATGCATAGTTCAGTAGGATAAGTCGTGATCACCCACTTCGGTCGACGCAACGACGGATGCGTTCCATGATGCAATAGGAACATCAGTCTTAGTCAATGCTCCAACACAGATGTCAACACTACTGTTGATTGCAACCATTTTTCTAAAATAGAAAGTGTTAAAATATTTTCCATTGAAATTATTATAACATATTTTACAAATTATTGAACTGATACTGTTCTTAGGTCTCCTGTATCACTTTAAACAAAAATAGCCTTGGGATTATTACTAATAGAGGAATATATTATAATATAATCATATTTCCGGATCAAATACTAAAATGATATAAACTACATAAACCCTATACTGACGTGCAACTTTACAAAATGATGAAATTGTCCTTATAAAAGATTAAAAGAAATATTTTTTTTCGTTATAGATTGAGTCCCACGAAAAACATGGTCTCCTTTAGGCAATTTCGCCGTCTTAAAATAATAGCATAGTGTGAGAGAAATTTGGCTACGTTAAAACAGTGTCGTTAAGGCAAAACAAACATACTATTTCCCTTAATCGAACTGAACAATACCTCGACTCGTACTTTAAGAAATATTTGAACTGGAGACTTGGAAATCACCAAAGTTTGGATAGAAGCCCGAACATCTTTATGGAATCAGTGATGCTTACCTCAGACACAATTGTTGTCAAGTCAATGTCATTAAGGTCTTCGGTGATTCCCTGCATCATGTTGGTATCCTTTTGCTTAGGAAACCTACAAGCATTAGTTTTATGACCAATCTTACCACAATTTTAACAAGAACCAATAAATCCTTGTGGTTGGGATTCCTACTTCTTCTAGACACTACCCTTAGGACCCTGAATCAATCATTTTTGCTTCTTTTGTTTGCCTTTGACGTCATGCCTGGTTGAGGTCTGCCCATGCTCCACCACATTTGCATTGGCGGAGAACATTGTGTTCATGGGAACGATTGGAACTCCCTGTGCAATACTCATGTATTGTTCGTGCACGTTGATTCTCTCGATTAACTCAACCATGGTAATCTCCTTTCCCTTGTGTTTCAGGTAGCCCTTGAACATATTCCACGTTAAGGGTAACTTTACCGGAAATGCCTCGGTGAGCTCCAACTTCTCGGCGTGGATACTCTGGAGGAGGAGGTCTACATCTATTACCGGTTTCATACATGTTTTGTTATCGATCATCTTTAAGTCAACACAGGTGACTCACAATTCACTAGCAGGAATTTCTTCTTATCCACATCCTCAGACTCATAGTTTTGTTCCAAGGCATGCCTCAGCTCCTTAGCAGACTTAATTTTGCTACATACATCATACAATGAATCATATAAACTATTCATTACATAATGTCTAAACAAATAGTCTGAATGATTCCATGCTTCTATAGCTAAGAAAAAACCATGATCATCATATTAGCCTTGAGTTGGTGGTTCTTCCATTAGGAATCGTGCGCAACTCAGAGTGGTCATATAAAACATCATTTCCTCCTACCACATCTTGAAGTTGGACCCGTCAAACTTATCGGGTTTTTCTGCATGCATAGTTCAGTAGGATAAGTCGTGATCACCCACTTCGGTCGACGCAACGACGGATGCGTTCCATGATGCAATAGGAACATCAGTCTTAGTCAATGCTCCAACACAGATGTCAACACTACTGTTGATTGCAACCATTTTTCTAAAATAGAAAGTGTTAAAATATTTTCCATTGAAATTATTATAACATATTTTACAAATTATTGAACTGATACTGTTCTTAGGTCTCCTGTATCACTTTAAACAAAAATAGCCTTGGGATTATTACTAATAGAGGAATATATTATAATATAATCATATTTCCGGATCAAATACTAAAATGATATAAACTACATAAACCCTATACTGACGTGCAACTTTACAAAATGATGAAATTGTCCTTATAAAAGATTAAAAGAAATATTTTTTTTCGTTATAGATTGAGTCCCACGAAAAACATGGTCTCCTTTAGGCAATTTCGCCGTCTTAAAATAATAGCATAGTGTGAGAGAAATTTGGCTACGTTAAAACAGTGTCGTTAAGGCAAAACAAACATACTATTTCCCTTAATCGAACTGAACAATACCTCGACTCGTACTTTAAGAAATATTTGAACTGGAGACTTGGAAATCACCAAAGTTTGGATAGAAGCCCGAACATCTTTATGGAATCAGTGATGCTTACCTCAGACACAATTGTTGTCAAGTCAATGTCATTAAGGTCTTCGGTGATTCCCTGCATCATGTTGGTATCCTTTTGCTTAGGAAACCTACAAGCATTAGTTTTATGACCAATCTTACCACAATTTTAACAAGAACCAATAAATCCTTGTGGTTGAGATTCCTACTTCTTCTAGACACTACCCTTAGGACCCTGAATCAATCATTTTTGCTTCTTTTGTTTGCCTTTGACGTCTTGCCTGGTTGAGGTCTGCCCATGCTCCACCACATTTGCATTGGCGGAGAACATTGTGTTCATGGGAACGATTGGAACTCCCTGTGCAATACTCATGTATTGTTCGTGCACGTTGATTCTCTCAATTAACTCAACCATGGTAATCTCCTTTCCCTTGTGTTTCAGGTAGCCCTTGAACATATTCCACGTTAAGGGTAACTTTACCGGAAATGCCTCGGTGAGCTCCAACTTCTCGGCGTGGATACTCTGGAGGAGGAGGTCTACATCTATTACCGGTTTCATACATGTTTTGTTATCGATCATCTTTAAGTCAACACAGGTGACTCACAATTCACTAGCAGGAATTTCTTCTTATCCACATCCTCAGACTCATAGTTTTGTTCCAAGGCATGCCTCAGCTCCTTAGCAGACTTAATTTTGCTACATACATCATAAATTGAATCATATAAACTATTCATTACATAATGTCTAAACAAATAGTCTGAATGATTCCATGCTTCTATAGCTAAGAAAAAACCATGATCATCATATTAGCCTTGAGTTGGTGGTTCTTCCATCAGGAATCGTGCGCAACTCAGAGTGGTCATATAAAACATCATTTCCTCCTACCACATCTTGAAGTTGGACCCGTCAAACTTATCGGGTTTTTCTGCATGCATAGTTCAGTAGGATAAGTCGTGATCACCCACTTCGGTCGACGCAACGACGGATGCGTTCCATGATGCAATAGGAACATCAGTCTTAGTCAATGCTCCAACACAGATGTCAACACTACTGTTGATTGCAACCATTTTTCTAAAATAGAAAGTGTTAAAATATTTTCCATTGAAATTATTATAACATATTTTACAAATTATTGAACTGATACTGTTCTTAGGTCTCCTGTATCACTTTAAACAAAAATAGCCTTGGGATTATTACTAATATAGGAATATATTATAATATAATAATATTTCCGGATCAAATACTAAAATGATATAAACTGCATAAACCCTATACTAACATGCAACTTTACAAAATGATGAAATTGTCCTTATAAAAGATTAAAATAAATATTTTTTTCGTTATAGATTGAGTCCCACGAAAAATATGGTCTCCTTTAGGCAATTTCGCCGTCTTAAAATAATAGGATAGTGTGAGAGAAATTTGGCTACGTTTAAACAGTGTCGTTAAGGCAAAACAAACATACTATTTCCCTTAATCGAACTGAACAATACCTCGACTCGTACTTTAAGAAAAATTTGAACTGGAGACTTAGAAATCACCAAAGTTTGGATAGACGCTCGAACATCTATATGGAATCAGTGATGCTTACCTCAGACACAATTGTTGTCAAGTCAATGTCATTAAGGTCTTCGGTGATTCCCTGCATCATGTTGGTATCCTTTTGCTTAGGAAACCTACAAGCATTAGTTTTATGACCAATCTTACCACAATTTTAACAAGAACCAATAAATCCTTGTGGTTGGGATTCCTACTTCTTCTAGACACTACCCTTAGGACCCTGAATCAATCATTTTTGCTTCTTTTGTTTGCCTTTGACGTCATGCCTGGTTGAGGTCTGCCCATGCTCCACCACATTTGCATTGGCGGAGAACATTGTGTTCATGGGAACGATTGGAACTCCCTGTGCAATACTCATGTATTGTTCGTGCACGTTGATTCTCTCGATTAACTCAACCATGGTAATCTCCTTTCCCTTGTGTTTCAGGTAGCCCTTGAACATATTCCACGTTAAGGGTAACTTTACCGGAAATGCCTCGGTGAGCTCCAACTTCTCGGCGTGGATACTCTGGAGGAGGAGGTCTACATCTATTACCGGTTTCATACATGTTTTGTTATCGATCATCTTTAAGTCAACACAGGTGACTCACAATTCACTAGCAGGAATTTCTTCTTATCCACATCCTCAGACTCATAGTTTTGTTCCAAGGCATGCCTCAGCTCCTTAGCAGACTTAATTTTGCTACATACATCATAAATTGAATCATATAAACTATTCATTACATAATGTCTAAACAAATAGTCTGAATGATTCCATGCTTCTATAGCTAAGAAAAAACCATGATCATCATATTAGCCTTGAGTTGGTGGTTCTTCCATCAGGAATCGTGCGCAACTCAGAGTGGTCATATAAAACATCATTTCCTCCTACCACATCTTGAAGTTGGACCCGTCAAACTTATCGGGTTTTTCTGCATGCATAGTTCAGTAGGATAAGTCGTGATCACCCACTTCGGTCGACGCAACGACGGATGCGTTCCATGATGCAATAGGAACATCAGTCTTAGTCAATGCTCCAACACAGATGTCAACACTACTGTTGATTGCAACCATTTTTCTAAAATAGAAAGTGTTAAAATATTTTCCATTGAAATTATTATAACATATTTTACAAATTATTGAACTGATACTGTTCTTAGGTCTCCTGTATCACTTTAAACAAAAATAGCCTTGGGATTATTACTAATATAGGAATATATTATAATATAATAATATTTCCGGATCAAATACTAAAATGATATAAACTGCATAAACCCTATACTAACATGCAACTTTACAAAATGATGAAATTGTCCTTATAAAAGATTAAAAGAAATATTTTTTTCGTTATAGATTGAGTCCCACGAAAAATATGGTCTCCTTTAGGCAATTTCGCCGTCTTAAAATAATAGGATAGTGTGAGAGAAATTTGGCTACGTTTAAACAGTGTCGTTAAGGCAAAACAAACATACTATTTCCCTTAATCGAACTGAACAATACCTCGACTCGTACTTTAAGAAAAATTTGAACTGGAGACTTAGAAATCACCAAAGTTTGGATAGAAGCTCGAACATCTTTATGGAATCAGTGATGCTTACCTCAGACACAATTGTTGTCAAGTCAATGTCATTAAGGTCTTCGGTGATTCCCTGCATCATGTTGGTATCCTTTTGCTTAGGAAACCTACAAGCATTAGTTTTATGACCAATCTTACCACAATTTTAACAAGAACCAATAAATCCTTGTAGTTGGGATTCCTACTTCTTCTAGACACTACCCTTAGGACCCTGAATCAATCATTTTTGCTTCTTTTGTTTGCCTTTGACGTCATGCCTGGTTGAGGTCTGCCCATGCTCCACCACATTTGCCTTGGCGGAGAACATTGTGTTCATGGGGACGATTGGAACTCCCTGTGCAATACTCATGTATTGTTCGTGCACGTTGATTCTCTCGATTAACTCAACCATGGTAATCTCCTTTCCCTTGTGTTTCAGGTAGCCCTTGAACATATTCCACGTTAAGGGTAACTTTACCGGAAATGCCTCGGTGAGCTCCAACTTCTCGGCGTGGATACTCTGGAGGAGGAGGTCTACATCTATTACCGGTTTCATACATGTTTTGTTATCGATCATCTTTAAGTCAACACAGGTGACTCACAATTCACTAGCAGGAATTTCTTCTTATCCACATCCTCAGACTCATAGTTTTGTTCCAAGGCATGCCTCAGCTCCTTAGCAGACTTAATTTTGCTACATACATCATAAATTGAATCATATAAACTATTCATTACATAATGTCTAAACAAATAGTCTGAATGATTCCATGCTTCTATAGCTAAGAAAAAACCATGATCATCATATTAGCCTTGAGTTGGTGGTTCTTCCATCAGGAATCGTGCGCAACTCAGAGTGCTCATATAAAACATCATTTCCTCCTACCACATCTTAAAGTTGGACCCGTCAAACTTATCGGGTTTTTCTGCATGCATAGTTCAGTAGGATAAGTCGTGATCACCCACTTCGGTCGACGCAACGACGGATGCGTTCCATGATGCAATAGGAACATCAGTCTTAGTCAATGCTCCAACACAGATGTCAACACTACTGTTGATTGCAACCATTTTTCTAAAATAGAAAGTGTTAAAATATTTTCCATTGAAATTATTATAACATATTTTACAAATTATTGAACTGATACTGTTCTTAGGTCTCCTGTATCACTTTAAACAAAAATAGCCTTGGGATTATTACTAATATAGGAATATATTATAATATAATAATATTTCCGGATCAAATACTAAAATGATATAAACTGCATAAACCCTATACTAACATGCAACTTTACAAAATGATGAAATTGTCCTTATAAAAGATTAAAAGAAATATTTTTTTCGTTATAGATTGAGTCCCACGAAAAATATGGTCTCCTTTAGGCAATTTCGCCGTCTTAAAATAATAGGATAGTGTGAGAGAAATTTGGCTACGTTTAAACAGTGTCGTTAAGGCAAAACAAACATACTATTTCCCTTAATCGAACTGAACAATACCTCGACTCGTACTTTAAGAAAAATTTGAACTGGAGACTTAGAAATCACCAAAGTTTGGATAGAAGCTCGAACATCTATATGGAATCAGTGATGCTTACCTCAGACACAATTGTTGTCAAGTCAATGTCATTAAGGTCTTCGGTGATTCCCTGCATCATGTTGGTATCCTTTTGCTTAGGAAACCTACAAGCATTAGTTTTATGACCAATCTTACCACAATTTTAACAAGAACCAATAAATCCTTGTGGTTGGGATTCCTACTTCTTCTAGACACTACCCTTAGGACCCTGAATCAATCATTTTTGCTTCTTTTGTTTGCCTTTGACGTCATGCCTGGTTGAGGTCTGCCCATGCTCCACCACATTTGCATTGGCGGAGAACATTGTGTTCATGGGAACGATTGGAACTCCCTGTGCAATACTCATGTATTGTTCGTGCACGTTGATTCTCTCGATTAACTCAACCATGGTAATCTCCTTTCCCTTGTGTTTCAGGTAGCCCTTGAACATATTCCACGTTAAGGGTAACTTTACCGGAAATGCCTCGGTGAGCTCCAACTTCTCGGCGTGGATACTCTGGAGGAGGAGGTCTACATCTATTACCGGTTTCATACATGTTTTGTTATCGATCATCTTTAAGTCAACACAGGTGACTCACAATTCACTAGCAGGAATTTCTTCTTATCCACATCCTCAGACTCATAGTTTTGTTCCAAGGCATGCCTCAGCTCCTTAGCAGACTTAATTTTGCTACATACATCATACAATGAATCATATAAACTATTCATTACATAATGTCTAAACAAATAGTCTGAATGATTCCATGCTTCTATAGCTAAGAAAAAACCATGATCATCATATTAGCCTTGAGTTGGTGGTTCTTCCATCAGGAATCGTGCGCAACTCAGAGTGGTCATATAAAACATCATTTCCTCCTACCACATCTTGAAGTTGGACCCGTCAAACTTATCGGGTTTTTCTGCATGCATAGTTCAGTAGGATAAGTCGTGATCACCCACTTCGGTCGACGCAACGACGGATGCGTTCCATGATGCAATAGGAACATCAGTCTTAGTCAATGCTCCAACACAGATGTCAACACTACTGTTGATTGCAACCATTTTTCTAAAATAGAAAGTGTTAAAATATTTTCCATTGAAATTATTATAACATATTTTACAAATTATTGAACTGATACTGTTCTTAGGTCTCCTGTATCACTTTAAACAAAAATAGCCTTGGGATTATTACTAATATAGGAATATATTATAATATAATAATATTTCCGGATCAAATACTAAAATGATATAAACTGCATAAACCCTATACTAACATGCAACTTTACAAAATGATGAAATTGTCCTTATAAAAGATTAAAAGAAATATTTTTTTCGTTATAGATTGAGTCCCACGAAAAATATGGTCTCCTTTAGGCAATTTCGCCGTCTTAAAATAATAGGATAGTGTGAGAGAAATTTGGCTACGTTTAAACAGTGTCGTTAAGGCAAAACAAACATACTATTTCCCTTAATCGAACTGAACAATACCTCGACTCGTACTTTAAGAAAAATTTGAACTGGAGACTTAGAAATCACCAAAGTTTGGATAGAAGCTCGAACATCTATATGGAATCAGTGATGCTTACCTCAGACACAATTGTTGTCAAGTCAATGTCATTAAGGTCTTCGGTGATTCCCTGCATCATGTTGGTATCCTTTTGCTTAGGAAACCTACAAGCATTAGTTTTATGACCAATCTTACCACAATTTTAACAAGAACCAATAAATCCTTGTGGTTGGGATTCCTACTTCTTCTAGACACTACCCTTAGGACCCTGAATCAATCATTTTTGCTTCTTTTGTTTGCCTTTGACGTCATGCCTGGTTGAGGTCTGCCCATGCTCCACCACATTTGCATTGGCGGAGAACATTGTGTTCATGGGAACGATTGGAACTCCCTGTGCAATACTCATGTATTGTTCGTGCACGTTGATTCTCTCGATTAACTCAACCATGGTAATCTCCTTTCCCTTGTGTTTCAGGTAGCCCTTGAACATATTCCACGTTAAGGGTAACTTTACCGGAAATGCCTCGGTGAGCTCCAACTTCTCGGCGTGGATACTCTGGAGGAGGAGGTCTACATCTATTACCGGTTTCATACATGTTTTGTTATCGATCATCTTTAAGTCAACACAGGTGACTCACAATTCACTAGCAGGAATTTCTTCTTATCCACATCCTCAGACTCATAGTTTTGTTCCAAGGCATGCCTCAGCTCCTTAGCAGACTTAATTTTGCTACATACATCATAAATTGAATCATATAAACTATTCATTACATAATGTCTAAACAAATAGTCTGAATGATTCCATGCTTCTATAGCTAAGAAAAAACCATGATCATCATATTAGCCTTGAGTTGGTGGTTCTTCCATCAGGAATCGTGCGCAACTCAGAGTGGTCATATAAAACATCATTTCCTCCTACCACATCTTGAAGTTGGACCCGTCAAACTTATCGGGTTTTTCTGCATGCATAGTTCAGTAGGATAAGTCGTGATCACCCACTTCGGTCGACGCAACGACGGATGCGTTCCATGATGCAATAGGAACATCAGTCTTAGTCAATGCTCCAACACAGATGTCAACACTACTGTTGATTGCAACCATTTTTCTAAAATAGAAAGTGTTAAAATATTTTCCATTGAAATTATTATAACATATTTTACAAATTATTGAACTGATACTGTTCTTAGGTCTCCTGTATCACTTTAAACAAAAATAGCCTTGGGATTATTACTAATATAGGAATATATTATAATATAATAATATTTCCGGATCAAATACTAAAATGATATAAACTGCATAAACCCTATACTAACATGCAACTTTACAAAATGATGAAATTGTCCTTATAAAAGATTAAAAGAAATATTTTTTTCGTTATAGATTGAGTCCCACGAAAAATATGGTCTCCTTTAGGCAATTTCGCCGTCTTAAAATAATAGGATAGTGTGAGAGAAATTTGGCTACGTTTAAACAGTGTCGTTAAGGCAAAACAAACATACTATTTCCCTTAATCGAACTGAACAATACCTCGACTCGTACTTTAAGAAAAATTTGAACTGGAGACTTAGAAATCACCAAAGTTTGGATAGAAGCTCGAACATCTTTATGGAATCAGTGATGCTTACCTCAGACACAATTGTTGTCAAGTCAATGTCATTAAGGTCTTCGGTGATTCCCTGCATCATGTTGGTATCCTTTTGCTTAGGAAACCTACAAGCATTAGTTTTATGACCAATCTTACCACAATTTTAACAAGAACCAATAAATCCTTGTAGTTGGGATTCCTACTTCTTCTAGACACTACCCTTAGGACCCTGAATCAATCATTTTTGCTTCTTTTGTTTGCCTTTAACGTCATGCCTGGTTGAGGTCTGCCCATGCTCCACCACATTTGCCTTGGCGGAGAACATTGTGTTCATGGGGACGATTGGAACTCCCTGTGCAATACTCATGTATTGTTCGTGCACGTTGATTCTCTCGATTAACTCAACCATGGTAATCTCCTTTCCCTTGTATTTCAGGAAGCCCTTGAACATATTCCACGTTAAGGGTAACTTTACCGGAAATGCCTCGGTGAGCTCCAACTTCTCGGCATGGATACCCTGGAGGAGGAGTTCTACATCTACTACCGGTTTCATACATGTTTTGTTATCGATCATCTTTAAGTCAACACAGGTGACACACAATTCACTAGCAGGAATTTCTTCTTATCCACATCCTCAGACTCATAGTTTTGTTCCAAGGCATGCCTCAGCTCCTTAGCAGACTTAATTTTGCTACATACATCATAAATTGAATCATATAAACTATTCATTACATAATGTCTAAACAAATAGTCTGAATGATTCCATGCTTCTATAGCTAAGAAAAAACCATGATCATCATATTAGCCTTGAGTTGGTGGTTCTTCCATCAGGAATCGTGCGCAACTCAGAGTGGTCATATAAAACATCATTTCCTCCTACCACCTCTTGAAGTTGGACCCGTCAAACTTATCGGGTTTTTCTGCATGCATAGTTCAGTAGGATAAGTCATGATCACCCACTTCGGTCGACGCAACGACGGATGCGTTCCATGATGCAATAGGAACATCAGTCTTCGTCAATGCTCCAACACAGATGTCAACATTACTGTTGATTGCAACCATTTTTCTAAAATAGAAAGTGTTAAAATATTTTCCATTGAAATTATTATAACATATTTTACAAATTATTGAACTGATACTGTTCTTAGGTCTCCTGTATCACTTTAAACAAAAATAGCCTTGGGATTATTACTAATAGAGGAATATATTATAATATAATAATATTTCCGGATCAAATACTAAAATGATATAAACTGCATAAACCCTATACTGACGTGCAACTTTACAAAATGATGAAATTGTCCTTATAAAAGATTAAAAGAAATATTTTTTTCGTTATAGATTGAGTCCCACGAAAAACATGGTCTCCTTTAGGCAATTTCGCCGTCTTAAAATAATAGGATAGTGTGAGAGAAATTTGGCTACGTTTAAACAGTGTCGTTAAGGCAAAACAAACATACTATTTCCCTTAATCGAACTGAACAATACCTCGACTCGTACTTTAAGAAAAATTTGAACTGGAGACTTAGAAATCACCAAAGTTTGGATAGAAGCTCGAACATCTTTATGGAATCAGTGATGCTTACCTCAGACACAATTGTTGTCAAGTCAATGTCATTAAGGTCTTCGGTGATTCCCTGCATCATGTTGGTATCCTTTTGCTTAGGAAACCTACAAGCATTAGTTTTATGACCAATCTTACCACAATTTTAACAAGAACCAATAAATCCTTGTAGTTGGGATTCCTACTTCTTCTAGACACTACCCTTAGGACCCTGAATCAATCATTTTTGCTTCTTTTGTTTGCCTTTGACGTCATGCCTGGTTGAGGTCTGCCCATGCTCCACCACATTTGCCTTGGCGGAGAACATTGTGTTCATGGGGACGATTGGAACTCCCTGTGCAATACTCATGTATTGTTCGTGCACGTTGATTCTCTCGATTAACTCAACCATGGTAATCTCCTTTCCCTTGTATTTCAGGAAGCCCTTGAACATATTCCACGTTAAGGGTAACTTTACCGGAAATGCCTCGGTGAGCTCCAACTTCTCGGCATGGATACCCTGGAGGAGGAGTTCTACATCTACTACCGGTTTCATACATGTTTTGTTATCGATCATCTTTAAGTCAACACAGGTGACACACAATTCACTAGCAGGAATTTCTTCTTATCCACATCCTCAGACTCATAGTTTTGTTCCAAGGCATGCCTCAGCTCCTTAGCAGACTTAATTTTGCTACATACATCATAAATTGAATCATATAAACTATTCATTACATAATGTCTAAACAAATAGTCTGAATGATTCCATGCTTCTATAGCTAAGAAAAAACCATGATCATCATATTAGCCTTGAGTTGGTGGTTCTTCCATCAGGAATCGTGCGCAACTCAGAGTGGTCATATAAAACATCATTTCCTCCTACCACCTCTTGAAGTTGGACCCGTCAAACTTATCGGGTTTTTCTGCATGCATAGTTCAGTAGGATAAGTCATGATCACCCACTTCGGTCGACGCAACGACGGATGCGTTCCATGATGCAATAGGAACATCAGTCTTCGTCAATGCTCCAACACAGATGTCAACATTACTGTTGATTGCAACCATTTTTCTAAAATAGAAAGTGTTAAAATATTTTCCATTGAAATTATTATAACATATTTTACAAATTATTGAACTGATACTGTTCTTAGGTCTCCTGTATCACTTTAAACAAAAATAGCCTTGGGATTATTACTAATAGAGGAATATATTATAATATAATAATATTTCCGGATCAAATACTAAAATGATATAAACTGCATAAACCCTATACTGACGTGCAACTTTACAAAATGATGAAATTGTCCTTATAAAAGATTAAAAGAAATATTTTTTTCGTTATAGATTGAGTCCCACGAAAAACATGGTCTCCTTTAGGCAACTTCGCCGTCTTAAAATAATAGGATAGTGTGAGAGAAATTTGGCTACGTTTAAACAGTGTCGTTAAGGCAAAACAAACATACTATTTCCCTTAATCGAACTGAACAATACCTCGACTCGTACTTTAAGAAAAATTTGAACTGGAGACTTAGAAATCACCAAAGTTTGGATAGAAGCTCGAACATCTTTATGGAATCAGTGATGCTTACCTCAGACACAATTGTTGTCAAGTCAATGTCATTAAGGTCTTCGGTGATTCCCTGCATCATGTTGGTATCCTTTTGCTTAGGAAACCTACAAGCATTAGTTTTATGACCAATCTTACCACAATTTTACCAAGAACCAATAAATCCTTGTGGTTGGGATTCCTACTTCTTCTAGACACTACCCTTAGGACCCTGAATCAATCATTTTTGCTTCTTTTGTTTGCCTTTGACGTCATGCCTGGTTGAGGTCTGCCCATGCTCCACCACATTTGCCTTGGCGGAGAACATTGTGTTCATGGGGACGATTGGAACTCCCTGTGCAATACTCATGTATTGTTCGTGCACGTTGATTCTCTCGATTAACTCAACCATGGTAATCTCCTTTCCCTTGTATTTCAGGAAGCCCTTGAACATATTCCACGTTAAGGGTAACTTTACCGGAAATGCCTCGGTGTGCTCCAACTTCTCGGCATGGATACCCTGGAGGAGGAGTTCTACATCTACTACCGGTTTCATACATGTTTTGTTATCGATCATCTTTAAGTCAACACAGGTGACACACAATTCACTAGCAGGAATTTCTTCTTATCCACATCCTCAGACTCATAGTTTTGTTCCAAGGCATGCCTCAGCTCCTTAGCAGACTTAATTTTGCTACATACATCATAAATTGAATCATATAAACTATTCATTACATAATGTCTAAACAAATAGTCTGAATGATTCCATGCTTCTATAGCTAAGAAAAAACCATGATCATCATATTAGCCTTGAGTTGGTGGTTCTTCCATCAGGAATCGTGCGCAACTCAGAGTGGTCATATAAAACATCATTTCCTCCTACCACCTCTTGAAGTTGGACCCGTCAAACTTATCGGGTTTTTCTGCATGCATAGTTCAGTAGGATAAGTCATGATCACCCACTTCGGTCGACGCAACGACGGATGCGTTCCATGATGCAATAGGAACATCAGTCTTCGTCAATGCTCCAACACAGATGTCAACATTACTGTTGATTGCAACCATTTTTCTAAAATAGAAAGTGTTAAAATATTTTCCATTGAAATTATTATAACATATTTTACAAATTATTGAACTGATACTGTTCTTAGGTCTCCTGTATCACTTTAAACAAAAATAGCCTTGGGATTATTACTAATAGAGGAATATATTATAATATAATAATATTTCCGGATCAAATACTAAAATGATATAAACTGCATAAACCCTATACTGACGTGCAACTTTACAAAATGATGAAATTGTCCTTATAAAAGATTAAAAGAAATATTTTTTTCGTTATAGATTGAGTCCCACGAAAAACATGGTCTCCTTTAGGCAATTTCGCCGTCTTAAAATAATAGGATAGTGTGAGAGAAATTTGGCTACGTTTAAACAGTGTCGTTAAGGCAAAACAAACATACTATTTCCCTTAATCGAACTGAACAATACCTCGACTCGTACTTTAAGAAAAATTTGAACTGGAGACTTAGAAATCACCAAAGTTTGGATAGAAGCTCGAACATCTTTATGGAATCAGTGATGCTTACCTCAGACACAATTGTTGTCAAGTCAATGTCATTAAGGTCTTCGGTGATTCCCTGCATCATGTTGGTATCCTTTTGCTTAGGAAACCTACAAGCATTAGTTTTATGACCAATCTTACCACAATTTTACCAAGAACCAATAAATCCTTGTGGTTGGGATTCCTACTTCTTCTAGACACTACCCTTAGGACCCTGAATCAATCATTTTTGCTTCTTTTGTTTGCCTTTGACGTCATGCCTGGTTGAGGTCTGCCCATGCTCCACCACATTTGCCTTGGCGGAGAACATTGTGTTCATGGGGACGATTGGAACTCCCTGTGCAATACTCATGTATTGTTCGTGCACGTTGATTCTCTCGATTAACTCAACCATGGTAATCTCCTTTCCCTTGTATTTCAGGAAGCCCTTGAACATATTCCACGTTAAGGGTAACTTTACCGGAAATGCCTCGGTGTGCTCCAACTTCTCGGCATGGATACCCTGGAGGAGGAGTTCTACATCTACTACCGGTTTCATACATATTTTGTTATCGATCATCTTTAAGTCAACACAGGTGACACACAATTCACTAGCAGGAATTTCTTCTTATCCACATCCTCAGACTCATAGTTTTGTTCCAAGGCATGCCTCAGCTCCTTAGCAGACTTAATTTTGCTACATACATCATAAATTGAATCATATAAACTATTCATTACATAATGTCTAAACAAATAGTCTGAATGATTCCATGCTTCTATAGCTAAGAAAAAACCATGATCATCATATTAGCCTTGAGTTGGTGGTTCTTCCATCAGGAATCGTGCGCAACTCAGAGTGGTCATATAAAACATCATTTCCTCCTACCACCTCTTGAAGTTGGACCCGTCAAACTTATCGGGTTTTTCTGCATGCATAGTTCAGTAGGATAAGTCATGATCACCCACTTCGGTCGACGCAACGACGGATGCGTTCCATGATGCAATAGGAACATCAGTCTTCGTCAATGCTCCAACACAGATGTCAACATTACTGTTGATTGCAACCATTTTTCTAAAATAGAAAGTGTTAAAATATTTTCCATTGAAATTATTATAACATATTTTACAAATTATTGAACTGATACTGTTCTTAGGTCTCCTGTATCACTTTAAACAAAAATAGCCTTGGGATTATTACTAATAGAGGAATATATTATAATATAATAATATTTCCGAATCAAATACTAAAATGATATAAACGGCATAAACCCTATACTGACGTGCAACTTTACAAAATGATGAAATTGTCCTTATAAAAGATTAAAAGAAATATTTTTTTCGTTATAGATTGAGTCCCACGAAAAACATGGTCTCCTTTAGGCAATTTCGCCGTCTTAAAATAATAGGATAGTGTGAGAGAAATTTGGCTACGTTTAAACAGTGTCGTTAAGGCAAAACAAACATACTATTTCCCTTAATCGAACTGAATAATACCTCAACTCGTACTTTAAGAAAAATTTGAACTGGAGACTTAGAAATCACCAAAGTTTGGATAGAAGCTCGAACATCTTTATGGAATCAGTGATGCTTACCTCATACACAATTGTTGTCAAGTCAATGTCATCAAGGTCTTCGGTGATTCCCTGCATCATGTTGGTATCCTTTTGCTTAGGAAACCTACAAGCATTAGTTTTATGACCAATCTTACCACAATTTTAACAGGAACCAATAAATCCTTGTGGTTGGGATTCCTACTTCTTCTAGACACTACCCTTAGGACCCTGAATCAATCATTTTTGCTTCTTTTGTTTGCCTTTGACGTCATGCCTGGTTGAGGTCTGCCCATGCTCCACCACATTTGCCTTGGCGGAGAACATTGTGTTCATGGGGACGATTGGAACTCACTGTGCAATACTCATGTATTGTTCGTGCACGTTTATTCTCTCGATTAACTCAACCATGGTAATCTCCTTTCCCTTGTGTTTCAGGAAGCCCTTGAACATATTCCACGTTAAGGGTAACTTTACCGGAAATGCCTCGGTGAGCTCCAACTTGTCGGCGTGGATACTCTGGAGGAGGAGGTCTACATCTATTACCGGTTTCATACATGTTTTGTTATCGATCATCTTTAAGTCAACACAGGTGACTCACAATTCACTAGCAGGAATTTCTTCTTATCCACATCCTCAGACTCATAGTTTTGTTCCAAGGCATGCCTCAGCTCCTTAGCAGACTTAATTTTGCTACATACATCATACAATGAATCATATAAACTATTCATTACATAATGTCTAAACAAATAGTCTGAATGATTCCATGCTTCTATAGCTAAGAAAAAACCATGATCATCATATTAGCCTTGAGTTGGTGGTTCTTCCATCAGGAATCGTGCGCAACTCAGAGTGGTCATATAAAACATCATTTCCTCCTACCACATCTTGAAGTTGGACCCGTCAAACTTATCGGGTTTTTCTGCATGCATAGTTCAGTAGGATAAGTCATGATCACCCACTTCGGTCGACGCAACGACGGATGCGTTCCATGCTGCAATAGGAACATCAGTCTTAGTCAATGCTCCAACACAGATGTAAACATTACTGTTGATTGCAACCATTTTTCTAAAATAGAAAGTGTTAAAATATTTTCCATTGAAATTATTATAACATATTTTACAAATTATTGAACTGATACTGTTCTTAGGTCTCCTGTATCACTTTAAACAAAAATAGCCTTGGGATTATTACTAATAGAGGAATATATTATAATATAATAATATTTCCGGATCAAATACTAAAATGATATAAACTGCACAAACCTTATACTGACATGCAACTTTACAAAATGATGAAATTGTCCTTATAAAAGATTAAAAGAAATATTTTTTTCGTTATAGATTGAGTCCCACGAAAAACATGGTCTCCTTTAGGCAATTTCGCCGTCTTAAAATAATAGGATAGTGTGAGAGAAATTTGGCTACGTTTAAACAGTGTCGTTAAGGTAAAACAAACATACTATTTCCCTTAATCGAACTGAACAATACCTCGACTCGTACTTTAAGAAAAATTTGAACTGGAGACTTAGAAATCACCAAAGTTTGGATAGAAGCTCGAACATCTTTATGGAATCAGTGATGCTTACCTCAGACACAATTGTTGTCAAGTCAATGTCATTAAGGTCTTCGGTGATTCCCTGCATCATGTTGGTATCCTTTTGCTTAGGAAACCTACAAGCATTAGTTTTATGACCAATCTTACCACAATTTTACCAAGAACCAATAAATCCTTGTGGTTGGGATTCCTACTTCTTCTAGACACTACCCTTAGGACCCTGAATCAATCATTTTTGCTTCTTTTGTTTGCCTTTGACGTCATGCCTGGTTGAGGTCTGCCCATGCTCCACCACATTTGCCTTGGCGGAGAACATTGTGTTCATGGGGACGATTGGAACTCCCTGTGCAATACTCATGTATTGTTCGTGCACGTTGATTCTCTCGATTAACTCAACCATGGTAATCTCCTTTCCCTTGTATTTCAGGAAGCCCTTGAACATATTCCACGTTAAGGGTAACTTTACCGGAAATGCCTCGGTGTGCTCCAACTTCTCGGCATGGATACCCTGGAGGAGGAGTTCTACATCTACTACCGGTTTCATACATATTTTGTTATCGATCATCTTTAAGTCAACACAGGTGACACACAATTCACTAGCAGGAATTTCTTCTTATCCACATCCTCAGACTCATAGTTTTGTTCCAAGGCATGCCTCAGCTCCTTAGCAGACTTAATTTTGCTACATACATCATAAATTGAATCATATAAACTATTCATTACATAATGTCTAAACAAATAGTCTGAATGATTCCATGCTTCTATAGCTAAGAAAAAACCATGATCATCATATTAGCCTTGAGTTGGTGGTTCTTCCATCAGGAATCGTGCGCAACTCAGAGTGGTCATATAAAACATCATTTCCTCCTACCACCTCTTGAAGTTGGACCCGTCAAACTTATCGGGTTTTTCTGCATGCATAGTTCAGTAGGATAAGTCATGATCACCCACTTCGGTCGACGCAACGACGGATGCGTTCCATGATGCAATAGGAACATCAGTCTTCGTCAATGCTCCAACACAGATGTCAACATTACTGTTGATTGCAACCATTTTTCTAAAATAGAAAGTGTTAAAATATTTTCCATTGAAATTATTATAACATATTTTACAAATTATTGAACTGATACTGTTCTTAGGTCTCCTGTATCACTTTAAACAAAAATAGCCTTGGGATTATTACTAATAGAGGAATATATTATAATATAATAATATTTCCGGATCAAATACTAAAATGATATAAACGGCATAAACCCTATACTGACGTGCAACTTTACAAAATGATGAAATTGTCCTTATAAAAGATTAAAAGAAATATTTTTTTCGTTATAGATTGAGTCCCACGAAAAACATGGTCTCCTTTAGGCAATTTCGCCGTCTTAAAATAATAGGATAGTGTGAGAGAAATTTGGCTACGTTTAAACAGTGTCGTTAAGGCAAAACAAACATACTATTTCCCTTAATCGAACTGAATAATACCTCAACTCGTACTTTAAGAAAAATTTGAACTGGAGACTTAGAAATCACCAAAGTTTGGATAGAAGCTCGAACATCTTTATGGAATCAGTGATGCTTACCTCATACACAATTGTTGTCAAGTCAATGTCATCAAGGTCTTCGGTGATTCCCTGCATCATGTTGGTATCCTTTTGCTTAGGAAACCTACAAGCATTAGTTTTATGACCAATCTTACCACAATTTTAACAGGAACCAATAAATCCTTGTGGTTGGGATTCCTACTTCTTCTAGACACTACCCTTAGGACCCTGAATCAATCATTTTTGCTTCTTTTGTTTGCCTTTGACGTCATGCCTGGTTGAGGTCTGCCCATGCTCCACCACATTTGCCTTGGCGGAGAACATTGTGTTCATGGGGACGATTGGAACTCCCTGTGCAATACTCATGTATTGTTCGTGCACGTTGATTCTCTCGATTAACTCAACCATGGTAATCTCCTTTCCCTTGTATTTCAGGAAGCCCTTGAACATATTCCACGTTAAGGGTAACTTTACCGGAAATGCCTCGGTGAGCTCCAACTTCTCGGCATGGATACCCTGGAGGAGGAGTTCTACATCTACTACCGGTTTCATACATGTTTTGTTATCGATCATCTTTAAGTCAACACAGGTGACACACAATTCACTAGCAGGAATTTCTTCTTATCCACATCCTCAGACTCATAGTTTTGTTCCAAGGCATGCCTCAGCTCCTTAGCAGACTTAATTTTGCTACATACATCATAAATTGAATCATATAAACTATTCATTACATAATGTCTAAACAAATAGTCTGAATGGTTCCATGCTTCTATAGCTAAGAAAAAACCATGATCATCATATTAGCCTTGAGTTGGTGGTTCTTCCATCAGGAATCGTGCGCAACTCAGAGTGGTCATATAAAACATCATTTCCTCCTACCACCTCTTGAAGTTGGACCCGTCAAACTTATCGGGTTTTTCTGCATGCATAGTTCAGTAGGATAAGTCATGATCACCCACTTCGGTTGACGCAACGACGGATGCGTTCCATGCTGCAATAGGAACATCAGTCTTAGTCAATGCTCCAACACAGATGTCAACATTACTGTTGATTGCAACCATTTTTCTAAAATAGAAAGTGTTAAAATATTTTCCATTGAAATTATTATAACATATTTTACAAATTATTGAACTAATACTGTTCTTAGGTCTCCTGTATCACTTTAAACAAAAATAGCCTTGGGATTATTACTAATAGAGGAATATATTATAATATAATAATATTTCCGGATCAAATACTAAAATGATATAAACTGCATAAACTCTATACTGACGTGCAACTTTACAAAATGATGAAATTGTCCTTATAAAAGATTAAAAGAAATATTTTTTTCGTTATAGATTGAGTCCCACGAAAAACATGGTCTCCTTTAGGCAATTTCGCCGTCTTAAAATAATAGGATAGTGTGAGAGAAATTTGGCTACGTTAAAACAGTGTCGTTAAGGAAAAATAAACATCCTTTTTCCTTTAATCGAACTGAACAATACCTCGACTCGTACTTTAAGAAAAAATTGAACTGGAGACTTAGAAATCACCAAAGTTTGGATAGAAGCTCGAACATCTTTATGGAATCAGTGATGCTTACCTCAGACACAATTGTTGTCAAGTCAATGTCATCAAGGTCTTCGGTGATTCCCTGCAATATGTTGGTATCCTTTTGCTTAGGAAACCTACAAGCATTAGATTTATGACCAATCTTACCACAATTTTAACAAGAACCAATAAATCCTTGTGGTTGGGATTCCTACTTCTTCTAGACACTACCCTTAGGACCCTGAATCAATCATTTTTGCTTCTTTTGTTTGCCTTTGACGTCATGCCTGGTTGAGGTCTGCCCATGCTCCACCACATTTGCCTTGGCGGAGAACATTGTGTTCATGGGGACGATTGGAACTCCCTGTGCAATACTCATGTATTGTTCGTGCACGTTGATTCTCTCGATTAACTCAACAATGGTAATCTCCTTTCCCTTGTATTTCAGGAAGCCCTTGAACATATTCCACGTTAAGGGTAACTTTACCGGAAATGCCTCGGTAAGCTCCAACTTCTCGGCGTGGATACTCTGGAGGAGGAGGTCTACATCTATTACCGGTTTCATACATGTTTTGTTATCGATCATCTTTAAGTCACACAGGTGACTCACAATTCACTAGCAGGAATTTCTTCTTATCCACATCCTCAGACTCATAGTTTTGTTCCAAGGCATGCCTCAGCTCCTTAGCAGACTTAATTTTGCTACATACATCATAAATTGAATCATATAAACTATTCATTACATAATGTCTAAACAAATAGTCTGAATGATTCCATGCTTCTATAGCTAAGAAAAAACCATGATCATCATATTAGCCTTGAGTTGGTGGTTCTTCCATCAGGAATCGTGCGCAACTCAGAGTGGTCATATAAAACATCATTTCCTCCTACCACATCTTGAAGTTGGACCCGTCAAACTTATCGGGTTTTTCTGCATGCATAGTTCAGTAGGATAAGTCATGATCACCCACTTCGGTCGACGCAACGACGGATGCGTTCCATGATGCAATAGGAACATCAGTCTTAGTCAATGCTCCAACACGGATGTCAACATTACTGTTGATTGCAACCATTATTCTAAAATAGAAAGTGTTAAAATATTTTCCATTGAAATTATTATAACATATTTTACAAATTATTGAACTGATACTGTTCTTAGGTCTCCTGTATCACTTTAAACAAAAATAGCCTTGGGATTATTACTAATAGAGGAATATATTATAATATAATAATATTTCCGGATCAAATACTAAAATGATATAAACTGCATAAACCCTATACTGACGTGCAACTTTACAAAATGATGAAATTGTCCTTATAAAAGATTAAAAGAAATATTTTTTTCGTTATAGATTGAGTCCCACGAAAAACATGGTCTCCTTTAGGCAATTTCCCCGTCTTAAAATAATAGGATAGTGTGAGAGAAATTTGGCTACGTTAAAACAGTGTCGTTAAGGCAAAACAAACATACTATTTCCCTTAATCGAACTGAACAATACCTCGACTCGTACTTTAAGAAAAAATTGAACTGGAGACTTAGAAATCACCAAAGTTTGGATAGAAGCTCGAACATCTTTATGGAATCAGTGATGCTTACCTCAGACACAATTGTTGTCAAGTCAATGTCATCAAGGTCTTCGGTGATTCCCTGCAATATGTTGGTATCCTTTTGCTTAGGAAACCTACAAGCATTAGATTTATGACCAATCTTACCACAATTTTAACAAGAACCAATAAATCCTTGTGGTTGGGATTCCTACTTCTTCTAGACACTACCCTTAGGACCCTGAATCAATCATTTTTGCTTCTTTTGTTTGCCTTTGACGTCATGCCTGGTTGAGGTCTGCCCATGCTCCACCACATTTGCCTTGGCGGAGAACATTGTGTTCATGGGGACGATTGGAACTCCCTGTGCAATACTCATGTATTGTTCGTGCACGTTGATTCTCTCGATTAACTCAACCATGGTAATCTCCTTTCCCTTGTATTACAGGAAGCCCTTGAACATATTCCACGTTAAGGGTAACTTAACCGGAAATGCCTCGGTGAGCTCCAATTTCTCGGCGTGGATACTCTGGAGGAGGAGGTCTACATCTATTACCGGTTTCATACATGTTTTGTTATCGATCATCTTTAAGTCAACACAGGTGACTCACAATTCACTAGCAGGAATTTCTTCTTATCCACATCCTCAGACTCATAGTTTTGTTCCAAGGCATGCCTCAGCTCCTTAGCAGACTTAATTTTGCTACATATATCATACAATGAATCATATAAACTATTCATTACATAATGTCTAAACAAATAGTCTGAATGATTCCATGCTTCTATAGCTAAGAAAAAACCATGATCATCATATTAGCCTTGTGTTGGTGGTTCTTCCATCAGGAATCGTGCGCAACTCAGAGTGGTCATATAAAACATCATTTCCTCCTACCACATCTTGAAGTTGGACCCGTCAAACTTATCGGGTTTTTCTGCATGCATAGTTCAGTAGGATAAGTCGTGATCACCCACTTCGGTCGCCCCAACGACGGGTGCGTTCCATGATGCAATAGGAACATCAGTCTTAGTCAATGCTCCAACACAGATGTCAACATTACTGTTGATTGCAACCATTTTTCTAAAATAGAAAGAGTTAAAATATTTTCCATTGAAATTATTATAACATATTTTACAAATTATTGAACTGATACTGTTCTTAGGTCTCCTGTATCACTTTAAACAAAAATGGCCTTGGGATTATTACTAATAGAGGAATATATTATATATAATAATATTTCCGGATCAAATACTAAAATGATATAAACTGCATAAACCCTATACTGACGTGCAACTTTACAAAATGATGAAATTGTCCTTATAAAAGATTAAAATAAATATTTTTTTCGTTATAGATTGAGTCCCACGAAAAACATGGTCTCCTTTAGGCAATTTCGCCGTCGTAAAATAATAGGATAGTGTGAGAGAAATTTGGCTACGTTAAAACAGTGTCGTTAAGGAAAAACAAACATACTATTTCCTTTAATCGAACTGAACAATACCTCGACTCGTACTTTAAGAAAAAATTGAACTGGAGACTTCGAAATCACCAAAGTTTGGATAGAAGCTCGAACATCTTTATGGAATCAGTGATGCTTACCTCAGACACAATTGTTGTCAAGTCAATGTCATCAAGGTCTTCGGTGATTCCCGACAATATGTTGGTATCCTTTTGCTTAGGAAACCTACAAGCATTAGATTTATGACCAATCTTACCACTATTTTAACAAGAACCAATAAATCCTTGTGGTTGGGATTCCTACTTCTTCTAGACACTACCCTTAGGACCCTGAATCAATCATTTTTGCTTCTTTTGTTTGCCTTTGACGTCATGCCTGGTTGAGGTCTGCCCATGCTCCACCACATTTGCCTTGGCGGAGAACATTGTGTTCATGGGGACGATTGGAACTCCCTGTGCAATACTCATGTATTGTTCGTGCACGTTGATTCTCTCGATTAACTCAACAATGGTAATCTCCTTTCCCTTGTATTTCAGGAAGCCCTTGAACATATTCCACGTTAAGGGTAACTTTACCGGAAATGCCTCGGTGAGCTCCAACTTCTCGGCATGGATACCCTGGAGGAGGAATTCTACATCTATTACCGGTTTCATACATGCTTTGTTATCGATCATCTTTAAGTCAACAAAGGTGACACACAATTCACTAGCAGGAATTTCTTCTTATCCACATCCTCAGACTCATAGTTTTGTTCCAAGGCATTCCTCAGCTCCTTAGCAGACTTAATTTTGCTACATACATCATAAATTGAATCATATAAACTATTCATTACATAATGTCTAAACAAATAGTCTGAATGATTCCATGCTTCTATAGCTAAGAAAAAACCATGATCGTCATATTAGCCTTGAGTTGGTGGTTCTTCCATCAGGAATCGTGCGCAACTCAGAGTGGTCATATAAAACATCATTTCCTCCTACCACCTCTTGAAGTTGGACCCGTCAAACTTATCGGGTTTTTCTGCATGCATAGTTCAGTAGGATAAGTCATGATCACCCACTTCGGTCGACGCAACGACGGATGCGTTCCATGATGCAATAGGAACATCAGTCTTAGTCAATGCTCCAACACAGATGTCAACATTACTGTTGATTGCAACCATTTTTCTAAAATAGTAAGTGTTAAAATATTTTCCATTGAAATTATTACAACATATTTTACAAATTATTGAACTGATACTGTTCTTAGGTCTCCTGTATCACTTTAAACAAAAATAGCCTTGGGATTATTACTAATAGAGGAATATATTATAATATAATAATATTTCCGGATCAAATACTAAAATGATATAAACTGCATAAACCCTATACTGACGTGCAACTTTACAAAATTATGAAATTGTCCTTATAAAAGATTAAAAGAAATATTTTTTTCGTTATAGATTGAGTCCCACGAAAAACATGGTCTCCTTTAGGCAATTTCCCCGTCTTAAAATAATAGGATAGTGTGAGAGAAATTTGGCTACGTTAAAACAGTGTCGTTAAGGCAAAACAAACATACTATTTCCCTTAATCGAACTGAACAATACCTCGACTCGTACTTTAAGAAAAAATTGAACTGGAGACTTAGAAATCACCAAAGTTTGGATAGAAGCTCGAACATCTTTATGGAATCAGTGATGCTTACCTCAGACACAATTGTTGTCAAGTCAATGTCATCAAGGTCTTCGGTGATTCCCTGCAATATGTTGGTATCCTTTTGCTTAGGAAACCTACAAGCATTAGATTTATGACCAATCTTACCACAATTTTAACAAGAACCAATAAATCCTTGTGGTTGGGATTCCTAATTCTTCTAGACACTACCCTTAGGACCCTGAATCAATCATTTTTGCTTCTTTTGTTTGCCTTTGACGTCATGCCTGGTTGAGGTCTGCCCATGCTCCACCACATTTGCCTTGGCGGAGAACATTGTGTTCATGGGGACGATTGGAACTCCCTGTGCAATACTCATGTATTGTTCGTGCACGTTGATTCTCTCTATTAACTCAACAATGATAATCTCCTTTCCCTTGTATTTCAGGAAGCCCTTGAACATATTCCACGTTAAGGGTAACTTTACCCGAAATGCCTCGGTGAGCTCCAACTTCTCGGCATGGATACCCTGGAGGAGGAGTTCTACATCTACTACCGGTTTCATACATGTTTTGTTATCGATCATCTTTAAGTCAACACAGGTGACACACAATTCACTAGCAGGAATTTCTTCTTATCCACATCCTCAGACTCATAGTTTTGTTCCAAGGCATGCCTCAGCTCCTTAGCAGACTTAATTTTGCTACATACATCATACAATGAATCATATAAACTATTCATTACATAATGTCTAAACAAATAGTCTGAATGATTCCATGCTTCTATAGCTAAGAAAAAACCATGATCATCATATTAGCCTTGTGTTGGTGGTTCTTCCATCAGGAATCGTGCGCAACTCAGAGTGGTCATATAAAACATCATTTCCTCCTACCACATCTTGAAGTTGGACCCGTCAAACTTATCGGGTTTTTCTGCATGCATAGTTCAGTAGGATAAGTCGTGATCACCCACTTCGGTCGCCCCAACGACGGGTGCGTTCCATGATGCAATAGGAACATCAGTCTTACTCAATGCTCCAACACAGATGTCAACATTACTGTTGATTGCAACCATTTTTCTAAAATAGTAAGTGTTAAAATATTTTCCATTGAAATTATTACAACATATTTTACAAATTATTGAACTGATACTGTTCTTAGGTCTCCTGTATCACTTTAAACAAAAATAGCCTTGGGATTATTACTAATAGAGGAATATATTATAATATAATAATATTTCCGGATCAAATACTAAAATGATATAAACTGCATAAACCCTATACTGACGTGCAACTTTACAAAATGATGAAATTGTCCTTATAAAAGATCAAAAGAAATATTTTTTTCGTTATAGATTGAGTCCCACGAAAAACATGGTCTCCTTTAGGCAATTTCGCCGTCTTAAAATAATAGGATAGTGTGAGAGAAATTTGGCTACGTTAAAACAGTGTCGTTAAGGAAAAACAAACATACTATTTCCCTTAATCGAACTGAACAATACCTCGACTCGTACTTTAAGAAAAAATTGAACTAGAGACTTAGAAATCACCAAAGTTTGGATAGAAGCTCGAACATCTTTATGGAATCAGTGATGCTTACCTCAGACACAATTGTTGTCAAGTCAATGTCATCAAGGTCTTCGGTGATTCCCTGCAATATGTTGGTATCCTTTTGCTTAGGAAATCTACAAGCATTAGATTTATGACCAATCTTACCACAATTTTAACAAGAACCAATAAATCCTTGTGGTTGGGATTCCTACTTCTTCTAGACACTACCCTTAGGACCCTGAATCAATCATTTTTGCTTCTTTTGTTTGCCTTTGACGTCATGCCTGGTTGAGGTCTGCCCATGCTCCACCACATTTTCCTTGGCGGAGAACATTGTGTTCATGGGGACGATTGGAACTCCCTGTGCAATACTCATGTATTGTTCGTGCACGTTGATTCTCTCTATTAACTCAACAATGGTAATCTCCTTTCCCTTGTATTTCAGGAAGCCCTTGAACATATTCCACGTTAAGGGTAACTTTACCGGAAATGCCTCGGTGAGCTCCAACTTCTCGGCATGGATACCCTGGAGGAGGAGTTCTACATCTACTACCGGTTTAATACATGTTTTGTTATCGATCATCTTTAAGTCAACACAGGTGACACACAATTCACTAGCAGGAATTTCTTCTTATCCACATCCTCAGACTCATAGTTTTGTTCCAAGGCATGCCTCAGCTCCTTAGCAGACTTAATTTTGCTACATACATCATAAATTGAATCATATAAACTATTCATTACATAATGTCTAAACAAATAGTCTGAATGGTTCCATGCTTCTATAGCTAAGAAAAAACCATGATCACCATATTAGCCTTGAGTTGGTGGTTCTTCCATCAGGAATCGTGCGCAACTCAGAGTGGTCATATAAAACATCATTTCCTCCTACCACCTCTTGAAGTTGGACCCGTCAAACTTATCGGGGTTTTCTGCATGCATAGTTCAGTAGGATAAGTCATGATCACCCACTTCGGTCGACGCAACGACGGATGCGTTCCATGATGCAATAGGAACATCAGTCTTAGTCAATGCTCCAACACAGATGTCAACATTACTGTTGTTTGCAACCATTTTTCTAAAATAGAAAGTGTTAAAATATTTTC
This sequence comes from Chamaenerion angustifolium, assembly GCA_946814005.1. Lineage (NCBI taxonomy): Eukaryota > Viridiplantae > Streptophyta > Magnoliopsida > Myrtales > Onagraceae > Chamaenerion > Chamaenerion angustifolium. Next base: position 22,641,792 of record OX328271.1, on the reverse strand, counting down.
CATTGAAATTATTATAACATATTTTACAAATTATTGAACTGATACTGTTCTTAGGTCTCCTGTATCACTTTAAACAAAAATAGCCTTGGGATTATTACTAATAGAGGAATATATTATAATATAATAATATTTCCGGATCAAATACTAAAATGATATAAACTGCATAAACCCTATACTGACATGCAACTTTACAAAATGATGAAATTGTCCTTAGAAAAGATTAAAAGAAATATTTTTTTCGTTATAGATTGAGTCCCACGAAAAACATGGTCTCCTTTAGGGAATTTCGCCGTCTTAAAATAATAGGATAGTGTGAGAGAAATTTGGCTACGTTAAAACAGTGTCGTTAAGGCAAAACAAACACACTATTTCCCTTAATCGAACAGAACAATACCTCGACTCGTACTTTAAGAAAAAATTGAACTGGAGACTTAGAAATCACCAAAGTTTGGATAGAAGCTCGAACATCTTTATGGAATCAGTGATGCTTACCTCAGACACAATTGTTGTCAAGTCAATGTCATCAAGGTCTTCGGTGATTCCCTGCAATATGTTGGTATCCTTTTGCTTAGGAAACCTACAAGCATTAGATTTATGACCAATCTTACCACAATTTTAACAAGAACCAATAAATCCTTGTGGTTGGGATTCCTACTTCTTCTAGACACTACCCTTAGGACCCTGAATCAATCATTTTTGCTTCTTTTGTTTGCCTTTGACGTCATGCCTGGTTGAGGTCTGCCCATGCTCCACCACATTTGCCTTGGCGGAGAACATTGTGTTCATGGGGACGATTGGAACTCCCTGTGCAATACTCATGTATTGTTCGTGCACGTTGATTCTCTCTATTAACTCAACAATGATAATCTCCTTTCCCTTGTATTTCAGGAAGCCCTTGAACATATTCCACGTTAAGGGTAACTTTACCCGAAATGCCTCGGTGAGCTCCAACTTCTCGGCATGGATACCCTGGAGGAGGAGTTCTACATCTACTACCGGTTTCATACATGTTTTGTTATCGATCATCTTTAAGTCAACACAGGTGACACACAATTCACTAGCAGGAATTTCTTCTTATCCACATCCTCAGACTCATAGTTTTGTTCCAAGGCATGCCTCAGCTCCTTAGCAGACTTAATTTTGCTACATACATCATACAATGAATCATATAAACTATTCATTACATAATGTCTAAACAAATAGTCTGAATGATTCCATGCTTCTATAGCTAAGAAAAAACCATGATCATCATATTAGCCTTGTGTTGGTGGTTCTTCCATCAGGAATCGTGCGCAACTCAGAGTGGTCATATAAAACATCATTTCCTCCTACCACATCTTGAAGTTGGACCCGTCAAACTTATCGGGTTTTTCTGCATGCATAGTTCAGTAGGATAAGTCGTGATCACCCACTTCGGTCGCCCCAACGACGGGTGCGTTCCATGATGCAATAGGAACATCAGTCTTAGTCAATGCTCCAACACAGATGTCAACATTACTGTTGATTGCAACCATTTTTCTAAAATAGTAAGTGTTAAAATATTTTCCATTGAAATTATTACAACATATTTTACAAATTATTGAACTGATACTGTTCTTAGGTCTCCTGTATCACTTTAAACAAAAATAGCCTTGGGATTATTACTAATAGAGGAATATATTATAATATAATAATATTTCCGGATCAAATACTAAAATGATATAAACTGCATAAACCCTATACTGACGTGCAACTTTACAAAATGATGAAATTGTCCTTATAAAAGATCAAAAGAAATATTTTTTTCGTTATAGATTGAGTCCCACGAAAAACATGGTCTCCTTTAGGCAATTTCGCCGTCTTAAAATAATAGGATAGTGTGAGAGAAATTTGGCTACGTTAAAACAGTGTCGTTAAGGAAAAACAAACATACTATTTCCCTTAATCGAACTGAACAATACCTCGACTCGTACTTTAAGAAAAAATTGAACTGGAGACTTAGAAATCACCAAAGTTTGGATAGAAGCTCGAACATCTTTATGGAATCAGTGATGCTTACCTCAGACACAATTGTTGTCAAGTCAATGTCATCAAGGTCTTCGGTGATTCCCTGCAATATGTTGGTATCCTTTTGCTTAGGAAATCTACAAGCATTAGATTTATGACCAATCTTACCACAATTTTAACAAGAACCAATAAATCCTTGTGGTTGGGATTCCTACTTCTTCTAGACACTACCCTTAGGACCCTGAATCAATCATTTTTGCTTCTTTTGTTTGCCTTTGACGTCATGCCTGGTTGAGGTCTGCCCATGCTCCACCACATTTTCCTTGGCAGAGAACATTGTGTTCATGGGGACGATTGGAACTCACTGTGCAATACTCATGTATTGTTCGTGCACGTTGATTCTCTCTATTAACTCAACAATGGTAATCTCCTTTCCCTTGTATTTCAGGAAGCCCTTGAACATATTCCACGTTAAGGGTAACTTTACCGGAAATGCCTCGGTGAGCTCCAACTTCTCGGCATGGATACCCTGGAGGAGGAGTTCTACATCTACTACCGGTTTCATACATGTTTTGTTATCGATCATCTTTAAGTCAACACAGGTGACACACAATTCACTAGCAGGAATTTCTTCTTATCCACATCCTCAGACTCATAGTTTTGTTCCAAGGCATGCCTCAGCTCCTTAGCAGACTTAATTTTGCTACATACATCATAAATTGAATCATATAAACTATTCATTACATAATGTCTAAACAAATAGTCTGAATGGTTCCATGCTTCTATAGCTAAGAAAAAACCATGATCATCATATTAGCCTTGAGTTGGTGGTTCTTCCATCAGGAATCGTGCGCAACTCAGAGTGGTCATATAAAACATCATTTCCTCCTACCACCTCTTGAAGTTGGACCCGTCAAACTTATCGGGTTTTTCTGCATGCATAGTTCAGTAGGATAAGTCATGATCACCCACTTCGGTCGACGCAACGACGGATGCGTTCCATGATGCAATAGGAACATCAGTCTTAGTCAATGCTCCAACACAGATGTCAACATTACTGTTGATTGCAACCATTTTTCTAAAATAGAAAGTGTTAAAATATTTTCCATTGAAATTATTATAACATATTTTACAAATTATTGAACTGATACTGTTCTTAGGTCTCCTGTATCACTTTAAACAAAAATAGCCTTGGGATTATTACTAATAGAGGAATATATTATAATATAATAATATTTCCGGATCAAATACTAAAATGATATAAACTGCATAAACCCTATACTGACATGCAACTTTACAAAATGATGAAATTGTCCTTAGAAAAGATTAAAAGAAATATTTTTTTCGTTATAGATTGAGTCCCACGAAAACATGGTCTCCTTTAGGGAATTTCGCCGTCTTAAAATAATAGGATAGTGTGAGAGAAATTTGGCTACGTTAAAACAGTGTCGTTAAGGCAAAACAAACACACTATTTCCCTTAATCGAACAGAACAATACCTCGACTCGTACTTTAATGAAAATTTGAACTGGAGACTTAGAAATCACCAAAGTTTGGATAGAAGCTCGAACATCTGTATGGAATCAGTGATGCATACCTCAGAAACAATTGTTGTCAAGTCAATGTCTTCAAGGTCTTCGGTGATTCCCTGCATCATGTTGGTATCCTTTTGCTTAGGAAACCTACAAGCATTAGATTTATGACCAATCTTACCACAATTTTAACAAGAACCAATAAATCCTTGTGGTTGGGATTCCTACTTCTTCTAGACACTACCCTTAGGACCCTGAATCAATCATTTTTGCTTCTTTTGTTTGCCTTTGACGTCATGCCTGGTTGAGGTCTGCCCATGCTCAACCACATTTGCCTTGGCGGAGAACATTGTGTTCATGGGGACGATTGGAACTCCCTGTGCAATACTCATGTATTGTTCGTGCACGTTGATTCTCTCTATTAACTCAACAATGGTAATCTCCTTTCCCTTGTATTTCAGGAAGCCCTTGAACATATTCCACGTTAAGGGTAACTTTACCGGAAATGCCTCGGTGAGCTCCAACTTCTCGGCATGGATACCCTGGAGGAGGAGTTCTACATCTACTACCGGTTTCATACATGTTTTGTTATCGATCATCTTTAAGTCAACACAGGTGACACACAATTCACTAGCAGGAATTTCTTCTTATCCACATCCTCAGACTCATAGTTTTGTTCCAAGGCATGCCTCAGCTCCTTAGCAGACTTAATTTTGCTACATACATCATAAATTGAATCATATAAACTATTCATTACATAATGTCTAAACAAATAGTCTGAATGGTTCCATGCTTCTATAGCTAAGAAAAAACCATGATCATCATATTAGCCTTGAGTTGGTGGTTCTTCCATCAGGAATCGTGCGCAACTCAGAGTGGTCATATAAAACATCATTTCCTCCTACCACCTCTTGAAGTTGGACCCGTCAAACTTATCGGGTTTTTCTGCATGCATAGTTCAGTAGGATAAGTCATGATCACCCACTTCGGTCGACGCAACGACGGATGCGTTCCATGATGCAATAGGAACATCAGTCTTAGTCAATGCTCCAACACAGATGTCAACATTACTGTTGATTGCAACCATTTTTCTAAAATAGAAAGTGTTAAAATATTTTCCATTGAAATTATTATAACATATTTTACAAATTATTGAACTGATACTGTTCTTAGGTCTCCTGTATCACTTTAAACAAAAATAGCCTTGGGATTATTACTAATAGAGGAATATATTATAATATAATAATATTTCCGGATCAAATACTAAAATGATATAAACTGCATAAACCCTATACTGACATGCAACTTTACAAAATGATGAAATTGTCCTTAGAAAAGATTAAAAGAAATATTTTTTTCGTTATAGATTGAGTCCCACGAAAACATGGTCTCCTTTAGGGAATTTCGCCGTCTTAAAATAATAGGATAGTGTGAGAGAAATTTGGCTACGTTAAAACAGTGTCGTTAAGGCAAAACAAACACACTATTTCCCTTAATCGAACAGAACAATACCTCGACTCGTACTTTAATGAAAATTTGAACTGGAGACTTAGAAATCACCAAAGTTTGGATAGAAGCTCGAACATCTGTATGGAATCAGTGATGCATACCTCAGACACAATTGTTGTCAAGTCAATGTCATCAAGGTCTTCGGTGATTCCCTGCATCATGTTGGTATCCTTTTGCTTAGGAAACCTACAAGCATTAGATTTATGGCCAATCTTACCACAATTTTAACAAGAACCAATCAATCCTTGTGGTTGGGATTCCTACTTCTTCTAGACACTACCCTTAGGACCCTGAATCAATCATTTTTGCTTCTTTTGTTTGCCTTTGACGTCATGTCTGGTTGAGGTCGGCCCATGCTCCACTACAATTGCCTTGGCGGAGAACATTGTGTTCATGGGGACGATTGGAAGTCCCTGTGCAATACTCATGTATTGTTTGTGCACGTTGATTCTCTCGATTAACTCAACAATGGTAATCTCCTTTCCCTTGTGTTTCGGGAAGCCCTTGAACATATTGCATGTTAAGGGTAACTTTACCGAAAATGCCTCGGTGAGCTCCAACTTCTCGGCGTGGATACTCTGGAGGAGGAGGTCTACATCTATTACCGGTTTCATACATGTTTTGTTATCGATCATCTTTAAGTCAACACAGGTGACTCACAATTCACTAGCAGGAATTTCTTCTTATCCACATCCTCAGACTCATAGTTTTGTTCCAAGGCATGCCTCGGCTCCTTAGCAGACTTAATTTTGCTACATACATCATACAATGAATCATATAAACTATTCATTACATAATGTCTAAACAAATAGTCTGAATGATTCCATGCTTCTATAGCTAAGAAAAAACCATGATCATCATATTAGCCTTGAGTTGGTGGTTCTTCCATCAGGAATCTTGCGCAACACAGAGTGGTCATATAAAACATCATTTCCTCCTACCACATCTTGAAGTTGGACCCGTCAAACTTATCGGGTTTTTCTGCATGCATAGTTCAGTAGGATAAGTCATGATCACCCACTTCGGTCGACGCAACGACGGATGCGTTCCATGATGCAATAGGAACATCAGTCTTAGTCAATGCTCCAACACAGATGTCAACATTACTGTTGATTGCAACCATTTTTCTAAAATAGAAATTGTTAAAATATTTTCCATTGAAATTATTATAACATATTTTACAAATTATTGAACTGATACTGTTCTTAGGTCTCCTGTATCACTTTAAACAAAAATAGCCTTGGGATTATTACTAATAGAGGAATATATTATAATATAATAATATTTCCGGATCAAATACTAAAATGATATAAACTGCATAAACCCTATACTGACATGCAACTTTACAAAATGATGAAATTGTCCTTAGAAAAGATTAAAAGAAATATTTTTTTCGTTATAGATTGAGTCCCACGAAAAACATGGTCTCCTTTAGGGAATTTCGCCGTCTTAAAATAATAGGATAGTGTGAGAGAAATTTGGCTACGTTAAAACAGTGTCGTTAAGGCAAAACAAACACACTATTTCCCTTAATCGAACAGAACAATACCTCGACTCGTACTTTAATGAAAATTTGAACTGGAGACTTAGAAATCACCAAAGTTTGGATAGAAGCTCGAACATCTGTATGGAATCAGTGATGCATACCTCAGACACAATTGTTGTCAAGTCAATGTCATCAAGGTCTTCGGTGATTCCCTGCATCATGTTGGTATCCTTTTGCTTAGGAAACCTACAAGCATTAGATTTATGGCCAATCTTACCACAATTTTAACAAGAACCAATCAATCCTTGTGGTTGGGATTCCTACTTCTTCTAGACACTACCCTTAGGACCCTGAATCAATCATTTTTGCTTCTTTTGTTTGCCTTTGACGTCATGTCTGGTTGAGGTCGGCCCATGCTCCACTACAATTGCCTTGGCGGAGAACATTGTGTTCATGGGGACGATTGGAAGTCCCTGTGCAATACTCATGTATTGTTTGTGCACGTTGATTCTCTCGATTAACTCAACAATGGTAATCTCCTTTCCCTTGTGTTTCGGGAAGCCCTTGAACATATTGCATGTTAAGGGTAACTTTACCGAAAATGCCTCGGTGAGCTCCAACTTCTCGGCGTGGATACTCTGGAGGAGGAGGTCTACATCTATTACCGGTTTCATACATGTTTTGTTATCGATCATCTTTAAGTCAACACAGGTGACTCACAATTCACTAGCAGGAATTTCTTCTTATCCACATCCTCAGACTCATAGTTTTGTTCCAAGGCATGCCTCGGCTCCTTAGCAGACTTAATTTTGCTACATACATCATACAATGAATCATATAAACTATTCATTACATAATGTCTAAACAAATAGTCTGAATGATTCCATGCTTCTATAGCTAAGAAAAAACCATGATCATCATATTAGCCTTGAGTTGGTGGTTCTTCCATCAGGAATCTTGCGCAACACAGAGTGGTCATATAAAACATCATTTCCTCCTACCACATCTTGAAGTTGGACCCGTCAAACTTATCGGGTTTTTCTGCATGCATAGTTCAGTAGGATAAGTCATGATCACCCACTTCGGTCGACGCTACGACGGATGCGTTCCATGATGCAATAGGAACATCAGTCTTAGTCAATGCTCCAACACAGATGTCAACATTACTGTTGATTGCAACCATTTTTCTAAAATAGAAATTGTTAAAATATTTTCCATTGAAATTATTATAACATATTTTACAAATTATTGAACTGATACTGTTCTTAGGTCTCCTGTATCACTTTAAACAAAAATAGCCTTGGGATTATTACTAATAGAGGAATATATTATAATATAATAATATTTCCGGATCAAATACTAAAATGATATAAACTGCATAAACCCTATACTGACATGCAACTTTACAAAATGATGAAATTGTCCTTAGAAAAGATTAAAAGAAATATTTTTTTCGTTATAGATTGAGTCCCACGAAAAACATGGTCTCCTTTAGGGAATTTCGCCGTCTTAAAATAATAGGATAGTGTGAGAGAAATTTGGCTACGTTAAAACAGTGTCGTTAAGGCAAAACAAACACACTATTTCCCTTAATCGAACAGAACAATACCTCGACTCGTACTTTAATGAAAATTTGAACTGGAGACTTAGAAATCACCAAAGTTTGGATAGAAGCTCGAACATCTGTATGGAATCAGTGATGCATACCTCAGACACAATTGTTGTCAAGTCAATGTCATCAAGGTCTTCGGTGATTCCCTGCATCATGTTGGTATCCTTTTGCTTAGGAAACCTACAAGCATTAGATTTATGGCCAATCTTACCACAATTTTAACAAGAACCAATAAATCCTTGTGGTTGGGATTCCTACTTCTTCTAGACACTACCCTTAGGACCCTGAATCAATCATTTTTGCTTCTTTTGTTTGCCTTTGACGTCATGCCTGGTTGAGGTCTGCCCATGCTCCACCACATTTGCCTTGGCGGAGAACATTGTGTTCATGGGGACGATTGGAACTCCCTGTGCAATACTCATGTATTGTTCGTGCACGTTGATTCTCTCTATTAACTCAACAATGGTAATCTCCTTTCCCTTGTATTTCAGGAAGCCCTTGAACATATTCCACGTTAAGGGTAACTTTACCGGAAATGCCTCGGTGAGCTCCAACTTCTCGGCATGGATACCCTGGAGGAGGAGTTCTACATCTACTACCGGTTTCATACATGTTTTGTTATCGATCATCTTTAAGTCAACACAGGTGACACACAATTCACTAGCAGGAATTTCTTCTTATCCACATCCTCAGACTCATAGTTTTGTTCCAAGGCATGCCTCAGCTCCTTAGCAGACTTAATTTTGCTACATACATCATAAATTGAATCATATAAACTATTCATTACATAATGTCTAAACAAATAGTCTGAATGGTTCCATGCTTCTATAGCTAAGAAAAAACCATGATCATCATATTAGCCTTGAGTTGGTGGTTCTTCCATCAGGAATCGTGCGCAACTCAGAGTGGTCATATAAAACATCATTTCCTCCTACCACCTCTTGAAGTTGGACCCGTCAAACTTATCGGGTTTTTCTGCATGCATAGTTCAGTAGGATAAGTCATGATCACCCACTTCGGTCGACGCAACGACGGATGCGTTCCATGATGCAATAGGAACATCAGTCTTAGTCAATGCTCCAACACAGATGTCAACATTACTGTTGATTGCAACCATTTTTCTAAAATAGAAAGTGTTAAAATATTTTCCATTGAAATTATTATAACATATTTTACAAATTATTGAACTGATACTGTTCTTAGGTCTCCTGTATCACTTTAAACAAAAATAGCCTTGGGATTATTACTAATAGAGGAATATATTATAATATAATAATATTTCCGGATCAAATACTAAAATGATATAAACTGCATAAACCCTATACTGACATGCAACTTTACAAAATGATGAAATTGTCCTTAGAAAAGATTAAAAGAAATATTTTTTTCGTTATAGATTGAGTCCCACGAAAAACATGGTCTCCTTTAGGGAATTTCGCCGTCTTAAAATAATAGGATAGTGTGAGAGAAATTTGGCTACGTTAAAACAGTGTCGTTAAGGCAAAACAAACACACTATTTCCCTTAATCGAACAGAACAATACCTCGACTCGTACTTTAATGAAAATTTGAACTGGAGACTTAGAAATCACCAAAGTTTGGATAGAAGCTCGAACATCTGTATGGAATCAGTGATGCATACCTCAGACACAATTGTTGTCAAGTCAATGTCATCAAGGTCTTCGGTGATTCCCTGCATCATGTTGGTATCCTTTTGCTTAGGAAACCTACAAGCATTAGATTTATGGCCAATCTTACCACAATTTTAACAAGAACCAATAAATCCTTGTGGTTGGGATTCCTACTTCTTCTAGACACTACCCTTAGGACCCTGAATCAATCATTTTTGCTTCTTTTGTTTGCCTTTGACGTCATGCCTGGTTGAGGTCTGCCCATGCTCCACCACATTTGCCTTGGCGGAGAACATTGTGTTCATGGGGACGATTGGAACTCCCTGTGCAATACTCATGTATTGTTCGTGCACGTTGATTCTCTCTATTAACTCAACAATGGTAATCTCCTTTCCCTTGTATTTCAGGAAGCCCTTGAACATATTCCACGTTAAGGGTAACTTTACCGGAAATGCCTCGGTGAGCTCCAACTTCTCGGCATGGATACCCTGGAGGAGGAGTTCTACATCTACTACCGGTTTCATACATGTTTTGTTATCGATCATCTTTAAGTCAACACAGGTGACACACAATTCACTAGCAGGAATTTCTTCTTATCCACATCCTCAGACTCATAGTTTTGTTCCAAGGCATGCCTCAGCTCCTTAGCAGACTTAATTTTGCTACATACATCATAAATTGAATCATATAAACTATTCATTACATAATGTCTAAACAAATAGTCTGAATGGTTCCATGCTTCTATAGCTAAGAAAAAACCATGATCATCATATTAGCCTTGAGTTGGTGGTTCTTCCATCAGGAATCGTGCGCAACTCAGAGTGGTCATATAAAACATCATTTCCTCCTACCACCTCTTGAAGTTGGACCCGTCAAACTTATCGGGTTTTTCTGCATGCATAGTTCAGTAGGATAAGTCATGATCACCCACTTCGGTCGACGCAACGACGGATGCGTTCCATGATGCAATAGGAACATCAGTCTTAGTCAATGCTCCAACACAGATGTCAACATTACTGTTGATTGCAACCATTTTTCTAAAATAGAAAGTGTTAAAATATTTTCCATTGAAATTATTATAACATATTTTACAAATTATTGAACTGATACTGTTCTTAGGTCTCCTGTATCACTTTAAACAAAAATAGCCTTGGGATTATTACTAATAGAGGAATATATTATAATATAATAATATTTCCGGATCAAATACTAAAATGATATAAACTGCATAAACCCTATACTGACATGCAACTTTACAAAATGATGAAATTGTCCTTAGAAAAGATTAAAAGAAATATTTTTTTCGTTATAGATTGAGTCCCACGAAAAACATGGTCTCCTTTAGGGAATTTCGCCGTCTTAAAATAATAGGATAGTGTGAGAGAAATTTGGCTACGTTAAAACAGTGTCGTTAAGGCAAAACAAACACACTATTTCCCTTAATCGAACAGAACAATACCTCGACTCGTACTTTAATGAAAATTTGAACTGGAGACTTAGAAATCACCAAAGTTTGGATAGAAGCTCGAACATCTGTATGGAATCAGTGATGCATACCTCAGACACAATTGTTGTCAAGTCAATGTCATCAAGGTCTTCGGTGATTCCCTGCATCATGTTGGTATCCTTTTGCTTAGGAAACCTACAAGCATTAGATTTATGGCCAATCTTACCACAATTTTAACAAGAACCAATAAATCCTTGTGGTTGGGATTCCTACTTCTTCTAGACACTACCCTTAGGACCCTGAATCAATCATTTTTGCTTCTTTTGTTTGCCTTTGACGTCATGCCTGGTTGAGGTCTGCCCATGCTCCACCACATTTGCCTTGGCGGAGAACATTGTGTTCATGGGGACGATTGGAACTCCCTGTGCAATACTCATGTATTGTTCGTGCACGTTGATTCTCTCTATTAACTCAACAATGGTAATCTCCTTTCCCTTGTATTTCAGGAAGCCCTTGAACATATTCCACGTTAAGGGTAACTTTACCGGAAATGCCTCGGTGAGCTCCAACTTCTCGGCATGGATACCCTGGAGGAGGAGTTCTACATCTACTACCGGTTTCATACATGTTTTGTTATCGATCATCTTTAAGTCAACACAGGTGACACACAATTCACTAGCAGGAATTTCTTCTTATCCACATCCTCAGACTCATAGTTTTGTTCCAAGGCATGCCTCAGCTCCTTAGCAGACTTAATTTTGCTACATACATCATAAATTGAATCATATAAACTATTCATTACATAATGTCTAAACAAATAGTCTGAATGGTTCCATGCTTCTATAGCTAAGAAAAAACCATGATCATCATATTAGCCTTGAGTTGGTGGTTCTTCCATCAGGAATCGTGCGCAACTCAGAGTGGTCATATAAAACATCATTTCCTCCTACCACCTCTTGAAGTTGGACCCGTCAAACTTATCGGGTTTTTCTGCATGCATAGTTCAGTAGGATAAGTCATGATCACCCACTTCGGTCGACGCAACGACGGATGCGTTCCATGATGCAATAGGAACATCAGTCTTAGTCAATGCTCCAACACAGATGTCAACATTACTGTTGATTGCAACCATTTTTCTAAAATAGAAAGTGTTAAAATATTTTCCATTGAAATTATTATAACATATTTTACAAATTATTGAACTGATACTGTTCTTAGGTCTCCTGTATCACTTTAAACAAAAATAGCCTTGGGATTATTACTAATAGAGGAATATACTATAATATAATAATATTTCCGGATCAAATACTAAAATGATATAAACTGCATAAACCCTATACTGACATGCAACTTTACAAAATGATGAAATTGTCCTTAGAAAAGATTAAAAGAAATATTTTTTTCGTTATAGATTGAGTCCCACGAAAAACATGGTCTCCTTTAGGGAATTTCGCCGTCTTAAAATAATAGGATAGTGTGAGAGAAATTTGGCTACGTTAAAACAGTGTCGTTAAGGCAAAACAAACACACTATTTCCCTTAATCGAACAGAACAATACCTCGACTCGTACTTTAATGAAAATTTGAACTGGAGACTTAGAAATCACCAAAGTTTGGATAGAAGCTCGAACATCTGTATGGAATCAGTGATGCATACCTCAGACACAATTGTTGTCAAGTCAATGTCATCAAGGTCTTCGGTGATTCCCTGCATCATGTTGGTATCCTTTTGCTTAGGAAACCTACAAGCATTAGATTTATGACCAATCTTACCACAATTTTAACAAGAACCAATAAATCCTTGTGGTTGAGATTCCTACTTCTTCTAGACACTACCCTTAGGACCCTGAATCAATCATTTTTGCTTCTTTTGTTTGCCTTTGACGTCATGCCTGGTTGAGGTCTGCCCATGCTCCACCACATTTGCCTTGGCGGAGAACATTGTGTTCATGGGGACGATTGGAACTCCCTGTGCAATACTCATGTATTGTTCGTGCACGTTGATTCTCTCTATTAACTCAACAATGGTAATCTCCTTTCCCTTGTATTTCAGGAAGCCCTTGAACATATTCCACGTTAAGGGTAACTTTACCGGAAATGCCTCGGTGAGCTCCAACTTCTCGGCATGGATACCCTGGAGGAGGAGTTCTACATCTACTACCGGTTTCATACATGTTTTGTTATCGATCATCTTTAAGTCAACACAGGTGACACACAATTCACTAGCAGGAATTTCTTCTTATCCACATCCTCAGACTCATAGTTTTGTTCCAAGGCATGCCTCAGCTCCTTAGCAGACTTAATTTTGCTACATACATCATAAATTGAATCATATAAACTATTCATTACATAATGTCTAAACAAATAGTCTGAATGGTTCCATGCTTCTATAGCTAAGAAAAAACCATGATCATCATATTAGCCTTGAGTTGGTGGTTCTTCCATCAGGAATCGTGCGCAACTCAGAGTGGTCATATAAAACATCATTTCCTCCTACCACCTCTTGAAGTTGGACCCGTCAAACTTATCGGGTTTTTCTGCATGCATAGTTCAGTAGGATAAGTCATGATCACCCACTTCGGTCGACGCAACGACGGATGCGTTCCATGATGCAATAGGAACATCAGTCTTAGTCAATGCTCCAACACAGATGTCAACATTACTGTTGATTGCAACCATTTTTCTAAAATAGAAAGTGTTAAAATATTTTCCATTGAAATTATTATAACATATTTTACAAATTATTGAACTGATACTGTTCTTAGGTCTCCTGTATCACTTTAAACAAAAATAGCCTTGGGATTATTACTAATAGAGGAATATATTATAATATAATAATATTTCCGGATCAAATACTAAAATGATATAAACTGCATAAACCCTATACTGACATGCAACTTTACAAAATGATGAAATTGTCCTTAGAAAAGATTAAAAGAAATATTTTTTTCGTTATAGATTGAGTCCCACGAAAAACATGGTCTCCTTTAGGGAATTTCGCCGTCTTAAAATAATAGGATAGTGTGAGAGAAATTTGGCTACGTTAAAACAGTGTCGTTAAGGCAAAACAAACACACTATTTCCCTTAATCGAACAGAACAATACCTCGACTCGTACTTTAATGAAAATTTGAACTGGAGACTTAGAAATCACCAAAGTTTGGATAGAAGCTCGAACATCTGTATGGAATCAGTGATGCATACCTCAGACACAATTGTTGTCAAGTCAATGTCATCAAGGTCTTCGGTGATTCCCTGCATCATGTTGGTATCCTTTTGCTTAGGAAACCTACAAGCATTAGATTTATGGCCAATCTTACCACAATTTTAACAAGAACCAATAAATCCTTGTGGTTGGGATTCCTACTTCTTCTAGACACTACCCTTAGGACCCTGAATCAATCATTTTTGCTTCTTTTGTTTGCCTTTGACGTCATGCCTGGTTGAGGTCTGCCCATGCTCCACCACATTTGCCTTGGCGGAGAACATTGTGTTCATGGGGACGATTGGAACTCCCTGTGCAATACTCATGTATTGTTCGTGCACGTTGATTCTCTCTATTAACTCAACAATGGTAATCTCCTTTCCCTTGTATTTCAGGAAGCCCTTGAACATATTCCACGTTAAGGGTAACTTTACCGGAAATGCCTCGGTGAGCTCCAACTTCTCGGCATGGATACCCTGGAGGAGGAGTTCTACATCTACTACCGGTTTCATACATGTTTTGTTATCGATCATCTTTAAGTCAACACAGGTGACACACAATTCACTAGCAGGAATTTCTTCTTATCCACATCCTCAGACTCATAGTTTTGTTCCAAGGCATGCCTCAGCTCCTTAGCAGACTTAATTTTGCTACATACATCATAAATTGAATCATATAAACTATTCATTACATAATGTCTAAACAAATAGTCTGAATGGTTCCATGCTTCTATAGCTAAGAAAAAACCATGATCATCATATTAGCCTTGAGTTGGTGGTTCTTCCATCAGGAATCGTGCGCAACTCAGAGTGGTCATATAAAACATCATTTCCTCCTACCACCTCTTGAAGTTGGACCCGTCAAACTTATCGGGTTTTTCTGCATGCATAGTTCAGTAGGATAAGTCATGATCACCCACTTCGGTCGACGCAACGACGGATGCGTTCCATGATGCAATAGGAACATCAGTCTTAGTCAATGCTCCAACACAGATGTCAACATTACTGTTGATTGCAACCATTTTTCTAAAATAGAAAGTGTTAAAATATTTTCCATTGAAATTATTATAACATATTTTACAAATTATTGAACTGATACTGTTCTTAGGTCTCCTGTATCACTTTAAACAAAAATAGCCTTGGGATTATTACTAATAGAGGAATATATTATAATATAATAATATTTCCGGATCAAATACTAAAATGATATAAACTGCATAAACCCTATACTGACATGCAACTTTACAAAATGATGAAATTGTCCTTAGAAAAGATTAAAAGAAATATTTTTTTCGTTATAGATTGAGTCCCACGAAAAACATGGTCTCCTTTAGGGAATTTCGCCGTCTTAAAATAATAGGATAGTGTGAGAGAAATTTGGCTACGTTAAAACAGTGTCGTTAAGGCAAAACAAACACACTATTTCCCTTAATCGAACAGAACAATACCTCGACTCGTACTTTAATGAAAATTTGAACTGGAGACTTAGAAATCACCAAAGTTTGGATAGAAGCTCGAACATCTGTATGGAATCAGTGATGCATACCTCAGACACAATTGTTGTCAAGTCAATGTCATCAAGGTCTTCGGTGATTCCCTGCATCATGTTGGTATCCTTTTGCTTAGGAAACCTACAAGCATTAGATTTATGGCCAATCTTACCACAATTTTAACAAGAACCAATCAATCCTTGTGGTTGGGATTCCTACTTCTTCTAGACACTACCCTTAGGACCCTGAATCAATCATTTTTGCTTCTTTTGTTTGCCTTTGACGTCATGTCTGGTTGAGGTCGGCCCATGCTCCACTACAATTGCCTTGGCGGAGAACATTGTGTTCATGGGGACGATTGGAAGTCCCTGTGCAATACTCATGTATTGTTTGTGCACGTTGATTCTCTCGATTAACTCAACAATGGTAATCTCCTTTCCCTTGTGTTTCGGGAAGCCCTTGAACATATTGCACGTTAAGGGTAACTTTACCGAAAATGCCTCGGTGAGCTCCAACTTCTCGGCGTGGATACTCTGGAGGAGGAGGTCTACATCTATTACCGGTTTCATACATGTTTTGTTATCGATCATCTTTAAGTCAACACAGGTGACTCACAATTCACTAGCAGGAATTTCTTCTTATCCACATCCTCAGACTCATAGTTTTGTTCCAAGGCATGCCTCAGCTCCTTAGCAGACTTAATTTTGCTACATACATCATACAATGAATCATATAAACTATTCATTACATAATGTCTAAACAAATAGTCTGAATGATTCCATGCTTCTATAGCTAAGAAAAAACCATGATCATCATATTAGCCTTGAGTTGGTGGTTCTTCCATCAGGAATCTTGCGCAACACAGAGTGGTCATATAAAACATCATTTCCTCCTACCACATCTTGAAGTTGGACCCGTCAAACTTATCGGGTTTTTCTGCATGCATAGTTCAGTAGGATAAGTCATGATCACCCACTTCGGTCGACGCAACGACGGATGCGTTCCATGATGCAATAGGAACATCAGTCTTAGTCAATGCTCCAACACAGATGTCAACATTACTGTTGATTGCAACCATTTTTCTAAAATAGAAATTGTTAAAATATTTTCCATTGAAATTATTATAACATATTTTACAAATTATTGAACTGATACTGTTCTTAGGTCTCCTGTATCACTTTAAACAAAAATAGCCTTGGGATTATGACTAATAGAGGAATATATTATAATATAATAATATTTCCGGATCAAATACTAAAATGATATAAACTGCATAAACCCTATACTGACATGCAACTTTACAAAATGATGAAATTGTCCTTAGAAAAGATTAAAAGAAATATTTTTTTCGTTATAGATTGAGTCCCACGAAAAACATGGTCTCCTTTAGGGAATTTCGCCGTCTTAAAATAATAGGATAGTGTGAGAGAAATTTGGCTACGTTAAAACAGTGTCGTTAAGGCAAAACAAACACACTATTTCCCTTAATCGAACAGAACAATACCTCGACTCGTACTTTAATGAAAATTTGAACTGGAGACTTAGAAATCACCAAAGTTTGGATAGAAGCTCGAACATCTGTATGGAATCAGTGATGCATACCTCAGACACAATTGTTGTCAAGTCAATGTCATCAAGGTCTTCGGTGATTCCCTGCATCATGTTGGTATCCTTTTGCTTAGGAAACCTACAAGCATTAGATTTATGGCCAATCTTACCACAATTTTAACAAGAACCAATCAATCCTTGTGGTTGGGATTCCTACTTCTTCTAGACACTACCCTTAGGACCCTGAATCAATCATTTTTGCTTCTTTTGTTTGCCTTTGACGTCATGTTTGGTTGAGGTCGGCCCATGCTCCACTACAATTGCCTTGGCGGAGAACATTGTGTTCATGGGGACGATTGGAACTCCCTGTGCAATACTCATGTATTGTTCGT
This sequence comes from Chamaenerion angustifolium, assembly GCA_946814005.1. NCBI lineage: Eukaryota > Viridiplantae > Streptophyta > Magnoliopsida > Myrtales > Onagraceae > Chamaenerion > Chamaenerion angustifolium. Next base: position 22,623,958 of record OX328271.1, on the reverse strand, counting down.
GCACGTTGATTCTCTCTATTAACTCAACAATGGTAATCTCCTTTCCCTTGTATTTCAGGAAGCCCTTGAACATATTCCACGTTAAGGGTAACTTTACCGGAAATGCCTCGGTGAGCTCCAACTTCTCGGCATGGATACCCTGGAGGAGGAGTTCTACATCTACTACCGGTTTCATACATGTTTTGTTATCGATCATCTTTAAGTCAACACAGGTGACACACAATTCACTAGCAGGAATTTCTTCTTATCCACATCCTCAGACTCATAGTTTTGTTCCAAGGCATGCCTCAGCTCCTTAGCAGACTTAATTTTGCTACATACATCATAAATTGAATCATATAAACTATTCATTACATAATGTCTAAACAAATAGTCTGAATGGTTCCATGCTTCTATAGCTAAGAAAAAACCATGATCATCATATTAGCCTTGAGTTGGTGGTTCTTCCATCAGGAATCGTGCGCAACTCAGAGTGGTCATATAAAACATCATTTCCTCCTACCACCTCTTGAAGTTGGACCCGTCAAACTTATCGGGTTTTTCTGCATGCATAGTTCAGTAGGATAAGTCATGATCACCCACTTCGGTCGACGCAACGACGGATGCGTTCCATGATGCAATAGGAACATCAGTCTTAGTCAATGCTCCAACACAGATGTCAACATTACTGTTGATTGCAACCATTTTTCTAAAATAGAAAGTGTTAAAATATTTTCCATTGAAATTATTATAACATATTTTACAAATTATTGAACTGATACTGTTCTTAGGTCTCCTGTATCACTTTAAACAAAAATAGCCTTGGGATTATTACTAATAGAGGAATATATTATAATATAATAATATTTCCGGATCAAATACTAAAATGATATAAACTGCATAAACCCTATACTGACATGCAACTTTACAAAATGATGAAATTGTCCTTAGAAAAGATTAAAAGAAATATTTTTTTCGTTATAGATTGAGTCCCACGAAAAACATGGTCTCCTTTAGGGAATTTCGCCGTCTTAAAATAATAGGATAGTGTGAGAGAAATTTGGCTACGTTAAAACAGTGTCGTTAAGGCAAAACAAACACACTATTTCCCTTAATCGAACAGAACAATACCTCGACTCGTACTTTAATGAAAATTTGAACTGGAGACTTAGAAATCACCAAAGTTTGGATAGAAGCTCGAACATCTGTATGGAATCAGTGATGCATACCTCAGACACAATTGTTGTCAAGTCAATGTCATCAAGGTCTTCGGTGATTCCCTGCATCATGTTGGTATCCTTTTGCTTAGGAAACCTACAAGCATTAGATTTATGGCCAATCTTACCACAATTTTAACAAGAACCAATCAATCCTTGTGGTTGGGATTCCTACTTCTTCTAGACACTACCCTTAGGACCCTGAATCAATCATTTTTGCTTCTTTTGTTTGCCTTTGACGTCATGTCTGGTTGAGGTCGGCCCATGCTCCACTACAATTGCCTTGGCGGAGAACATTGTGTTCATGGGGACGATTGGAACTCCCTGTGCAATACTCATGTATTGTTCGTGCACGTTGATTCTCTCTATTAACTCAACAATGGTAATCTCCTTTCCCTTGTATTTCAGGAAGCCCTTGAACATATTCCACGTTAAGGGTAACTTTACCGGAAATGCCTCGGTGAGCTCCAACTTCTCGGCATGGATACCCTGGAGGAGGAGTTCTACATCTACTACCGGTTTCATACATGTTTTGTTATCGATCATCTTTAAGTCAACACAGGTGACACACAATTCACTAGCAGGAATTTCTTCTTATCCACATCCTCAGACTCATAGTTTTGTTCCAAGGCATGCCTCAGCTCCTTAGCAGACTTAATTTTGCTACATACATCATAAATTGAATCATATAAACTATTCATTACATAATGTCTAAACAAATAGTCTGAATGGTTCCATGCTTCTATAGCTAAGAAAAAACCATGATCATCATATTAGCCTTGAGTTGGTGGTTCTTCCATCAGGAATCGTGCGCAACTCAGAGTGGTCATATAAAACATCATTTCCTCCTACCACCTCTTGAAGTTGGACCCGTCAAACTTATCGGGTTTTTCTGCATGCATAGTTCAGTAGGATAAGTCATGATCACCCACTTCGGTCGACGCAACGACGGATGCGTTCCATGATGCAATAGGAACATCAGTCTTAGTCAATGCTCCAACACAGATGTCAACATTACTGTTGATTGCAACCATTTTTCTAAAATAGAAAGTGTTAAAATATTTTCCATTGAAATTATTATAACATATTTTACAAATTATTGAACTGATACTGTTCTTAGGTCTCCTGTATCACTTTAAACAAAAATAGCCTTGGGATTATTACTAATAGAGGAATATATTATAATATAATAATATTTCCGGATCAAATACTAAAATGATATAAACTGCATAAACCCTATACTGACATGCAACTTTACAAAATGATGAAATTGTCCTTAGAAAAGATTAAAAGAAATATTTTTTTCGTTATAGATTGAGTCCCACGAAAAACATGGTCTCCTTTAGGGAATTTCGCCGTCTTAAAATAATAGGATAGTGTGAGAGAAATTTGGCTACGTTAAAACAGTGTCGTTAAGGCAAAACAAACACACTATTTCCCTTAATCGAACAGAACAATACCTCGACTCGTACTTTAATGAAAATTTGAACTGGAGACTTAGAAATCACCAAAGTTTGGATAGAAGCTCGAACATCTGTATGGAATCAGTGATGCATACCTCAGACACAATTGTTGTCAAGTCAATGTCATCAAGGTCTTCGGTGATTCCCTGCATCATGTTGGTATCCTTTTGCTTAGGAAACCTACAAGCATTAGATTTATGGCCAATCTTACCACAATTTTAACAAGAACCAATCAATCCTTGTGGTTGGGATTCCTACTTCTTCTAGACACTACCCTTAGGACCCTGAATCAATCATTTTTGCTTCTTTTGTTTGCCTTTGACGTCATGTCTGGTTGAGGTCGGCCCATGCTCCACTACAATTGCCTTGGCGGAGAACATTGTGTTCATGGGGACGATTGGAACTCCCTGTGCAATACTCATGTATTGTTCGTGCACGTTGATTCTCTCTATTAACTCAACAATGGTAATCTCCTTTCCCTTGTATTTCAGGAAGCCCTTGAACATATTCCACGTTAAGGGTAACTTTACCGGAAATGCCTCGGTGAGCTCCAACTTCTCGGCATGGATACCCTGGAGGAGGAGTTCTACATCTACTACCGGTTTCATACATGTTTTGTTATCGATCATCTTTAAGTCAACACAGGTGACACACAATTCACTAGCAGGAATTTCTTCTTATCCACATCCTCAGACTCATAGTTTTGTTCCAAGGCATGCCTCAGCTCCTTAGCAGACTTAATTTTGCTACATACATCATAAATTGAATCATATAAACTATTCATTACATAATGTCTAAACAAATAGTCTGATTGGTTCCATGCTTCTATAGCTAAGAAAAAACCATGATCATCATATTAGCCTTGAGTTGGTGGTTCTTCCATCAGGAATCGTGCGCAACTCAGAGTGGTCATATAAAACATCATTTCCTCCTACCACCTCTTGAAGTTGGACCCGTCAAACTTATCGGGTTTTTCTGCATGCATAGTTCAGTAGGATAAGTCATGATCACCCACTTCGGTCGACGCAACGACGGATGCGTTCCATGATGCAATAGGAACATCAGTCTTAGTCAATGCTCCAACACAGATGTCAACATTACTGTTGATTGCAACCATTTTTCTAAAATAGAAAGTGTTAAAATATTTTCCATTGAAATTATTATAACATATTTTACAAATTATTGAACTGATACTGTTCTTAGGTCTCCTGTATCACTTTAAACAAAAATAGCCTTGGGATTATTACTAATAGAGGAATATATTATAATATAATAATATTTCCGGATCAAATACTAAAATGATATAAACTGCATAAACCCTATACTGACATGCAACTTTACAAAATGATGAAATTGTCCTTAGAAAAGATTAAAAGAAATATTTTTTTCGTTATAGATTGAGTCCCACGAAAAACATGGTCTCCTTTAGGGAATTTCGCCGTCTTAAAATAATAGGATAGTGTGAGAGAAATTTGGCTACGTTAAAACAGTGTCGTTAAGGCAAAACAAACACACTATTTCCCTTAATCGAACAGAACAATACCTCGACTCGTACTTTAATGAAAATTTGAACTGGAGACTTAGAAATCACCAAAGTTTGGATAGAAGCTCGAACATCTGTATGGAATCAGTGATGCATACCTCAGACACAATTGTTGTCAAGTCAATGTCATCAAGGTCTTCGGTGATTCCCTGCATCATGTTGGTATCCTTTTGCTTAGGAAACCTACAAGCATTAGATTTATGGCCAATCTTACCACAATTTTAACAAGAACCAATCAATCCTTGTGGTTGGGATTCCTACTTCTTCTAGACACTACCCTTAGGACCCTGAATCAATCATTTTTGCTTCTTTTGTTTGACTTTGACGTCATGTCTGGTTGAGGTCGGCCCATGCTCCACTACAATTGCCTTGGCGGAGAACATTGTGTTCATGGGGACGATTGGAACTCCCTGTGCAATACTCATGTATTGTTCGTGCACGTTGATTCTCTCTATTAACTCAACAATGGTAATCTCCTTTCCCTTGTATTTCAGGAAGCCCTTGAACATATTCCACGTTAAGGGTAACTTTACCGGAAATGCCTCGGTGAGCTCCAACTTCTCGGCATGGATACCCTGGAGGAGGAGTTCTACATCTACTACCGGTTTCATACATGTTTTGTTATCGATCATCTTTAAGTCAACACAGGTGACACACAATTCACTAGCAGGAATTTCTTCTTATCCACATCCTCAGACTCATAGTTTTGTTCCAAGGCATGCCTCAGCTCCTTAGCAGACTTAATTTTGCTACATACATCATAAATTGAATCATATAAACTATTCATTACATAATGTCTAAACAAATAGTCTGAATGGTTCCATGCTTCTATAGCTAAGAAAAAACCATGATCATCATATTAGCCTTGAGTTGGTGGTTCTTCCATCAGGAATCGTGCGCAACTCAGAGTGGTCATATAAAACATCATTTCCTCCTACCACCTCTTGAAGTTGGACCCGTCAAACTTATCGGGGTTTTCTGCATGCATAGTTCAGTAGGATAAGTCATGATCACCCACTTCGGTCGACGCAACGACGGATGCGTTCCATGATGCAATAGGAACATCAGTCTTAGTCAATGCTCCAACACAGATGTCAACATTACTGTTGATTGCAACCATTTTTCTAAAATAGAAAGTGTTAAAATATTTTCCATTGAAATTATTATAACATATTTTACAAATTATTGAACTGATACTGTTCTTAGGTCTCCTGTATCACTTTAAACAAAAATAGCCTTGGGATTATTACTAATAGAGGAATATATTATAATATAATAATATTTCCGGATCAAATACTAAAATGATATAAACTGCATAAACCCTATACTGACATGCAACTTTACAAAATGATGAAATTGTCCTTAGAAAAGATTAAAAGAAATATTTTTTTCGTTATAGATTGAGTCCCACGAAAAACATGGTCTCCTTTAGGGAATTTCGCCGTCTTAAAATAATAGGATAGTGTGAGAGAAATTTGGCTACGTTAAAACAGTGTCGTTAAGGCAAAACAAACACACTATTTCCCTTAATCGAACAGAACAATACCTCGACTCGTACTTTAATGAAAATTTGAACTGGAGACTTAGAAATCACCAAAGTTTGGATAGAAGCTCGAACATCTGTATGGAATCAGTGATGCATACCTCAGACACAATTGTTGTCAAGTCAATGTCATCAAGGTCTTCGGTGATTCCCTGCATCATGTTGGTATCCTTTTGCTTAGGAAACCTACAAGCATTAGATTTATGGCCAATCTTACCACAATTTTAACAAGAACCAATCAATCCTTGTGGTTGGGATTCCTACTTCTTCTAGACACTACCCTTAGGACCCTGAATCAATCATTTTTGCTTCTTTTGTTTGCCTTTGACGTCATGTCTGGTTGAGGTCGGCCCATGCTCCACTACAATTGCCTTGGCGGAGAACATTGTGTTCATGGGGACGATTGGAACTCCCTGTGCAATACTCATGTATTGTTCGTGCACGTTGATTCTCTCTATTAACTCAACAATGGTAATCTCCTTTCCCTTGTATTTCAGGAAGCCCTTGAACATATTCCACGTTAAGGGTAACTTTACCGGAAATGCCTCGGTGAGCTCCAACTTCTCGGCATGGATACCCTGGAGGAGGAGTTCTACATCTACTACCGGTTTCATACATGTTTTGTTATCGATCATCTTTAAGTCAACACATGTGACACACAATTCACTAGCAGGAATTTCTTCTTATCCACATCCTCAGACTCATAGTTTTGTTCCAAGGCATGCCTCAGCTCCTTAGCAGACTTAATTTTGCTACATACATCATAAATTGAATCATATAAACTATTCATTACATAATGTCTAAACAAATAGTCTGAATGGTTCCATGCTTCTATAGCTAAGAAAAAACCATGATCATCATATTAGCCTTGAGTTGGTGGTTCTTCCATCAGGAATCGTGCGCAACTCAGAGTGGTCATATAAAACATCATTTCCTCCTACCACCTCTTGAAGTTGGACCCGTCAAACTTATCGGGTTTTTCTGCATGCATAGTTCAGTAGGATAAGTCATGATCACCCACTTCGGTCGACGCAACGACGGATGCGTTCCATGATGCAATAGGAACATCAGTCTTAGTCAATGCTCCAACACAGATGTCAACATTACTGTTGATTGCAACCATTTTTCTAAAATAGAAAGTGTTAAAATATTTTCCATTGAAATTATTATAACATATTTTACAAATTATTGAACTGATACTGTTCTTAGGTCTCCTGTATCACTTTAAACAAAAATAGCCTTGGGATTATTACTAATAGAGGAATATATTATAATATAATAATATTTCCGGATCAAATACTAAAATGATATAAACTGCATAAACCCTATACTGACATGCAACTTTACAAAATGATGAAATTGTCCTTAGAAAAGATTAAAAGAAATATTTTTTTCGTTATAGATTGAGTCCCACGAAAAACATGGTCTCCTTTAGGGAATTTCGCCGTCTTAAAATAATAGGATAGTGTGAGAGAAATTTGGCTACGTTAAAACAGTGTCGTTAAGGCAAAACAAACACACTATTTCCCTTAATCGAACAGAACAATACCTCGACTCGTACTTTAATGAAAATTTGAACTGGAGACTTAGAAATCACCAAAGTTTGGATAGAAGCTCGAACATCTGTATGGAATCAGTGATGCATACCTCAGACACAATTGTTGTCAAGTCAATGTCATCAAGGTCTTCGGTGATTCCCTGCATCATGTTGGTATCCTTTTGCTTAGGAAACCTACAAGCATTAGATTTATGGCCAATCTTACCACAATTTTAACAAGAACCAATCAATCCTTGTGGTTGGGATTCCTACTTCTTCTAGACACTACCCTTAGGACCCTGAATCAATCATTTTTGCTTCTTTTGTTTGCCTTTGACGTCATGTCTGGTTGAGGTCGGCCCATGCTCCACTACAATTGCCTTGGCGGAGAACATTGTGTTCATGGGGACTATTGGAAGTCCCTGTGCAATACTCATGTATTGTTTGTGCACGTTGATTCTCTCGATTAACTCAACAATGGTAATCTCCTTTCCCTTGTGTTTCGGGAAGCCCTTGAACATATTGCACGTTAAGGGTAACTTTACCGAAAATGCCTCGGTGAACTCCAACTTCTCGGCGTGGATACTCTGGAGGAGGAGGTCTACATCTATTACCGGTTTCATACATGTTTTGTTATCGATCATCTTTAAGTCAACACAGGTGACTCACAATTCACTAGCAGGAATTTCTTCTTATCCACATCCTCAGACTCATAGTTTTGTTCCAAGGCATGCCTCAGCTCCTTAGCAGACTTAATTTTGCTACATACATCATACAATGAATCATATAAACTATTCATTACATAATGTCTAAACAAATAGTCTGAATGATTCCATGCTTCTATAGCTAAGAAAAAACCATGATCATCATATTAGCCTTGAGTTGGTGGTTCTTCCATCAGGAATCTTGCGCAACACAGAGTGGTCATATAAAACATCATTTCCTCCTACCACATCTTGAAGTTGGACCCGTCAAACTTATCGGGTTTTTCTGCATGCATAGTTCAGTAGGATAAGTCATGATCACCCACTTCGGTCGACGCAACGACGGATGCGTTCCATGATGCAATAGGAACATCAGTCTTAGTCAATGCTCCAACACAGATGTCAACATTACTGTTGATTGCAACCATTTTTCTAAAATAGAAATTGTTAAAATATTTTCCATTGAAATTATTATAACATATTTTACAAATTATTGAACTGATACTGTTCTTAGGTCTCCTGTATCACTTTAAACAAAAATAGCCTTGGGATTATTACTAATAGAGGAATATATTATAATATAATAATATTTCCGGATCAAATACTAAAATGATATAAACTGCATAAACCCTATACTGACATGCAACTTTACAAAATGATGAAATTGTCCTTAGAAAAGATTAAAAGAAATATTTTTTTCGTTATAGATTGAGTCCCACGAAAAACATGGTCTCCTTTAGGGAATTTCGCCGTCTTAAAATAATAGGATAGTGTGAGAGAAATTTGGCTACGTTAAAACAGTGTCGTTAAGGCAAAACAAACACACTATTTCCCTTAATCGAACAGAACAATACCTCGACTCGTACTTTAATGAAAATTTGAACTGGAGACTTAGAAATCACCAAAGTTTGGATAGAAGCTCGAACATCTGTATGGAATCAGTGATGCTTACCTCAGACACAATTGTTGTCAAGTCAATGTCATCAAGGTCTTCGGTGATTCCCTGCATCATGTTGGTATCCTTTTGCTTAGGAAACCTACAAGCATTAGATTTATGGCCAATCTTACCACAATTTTAACAAGAACCAATCAATCCTTGTGGTTGGGATTCCTACTTCTTCTAGACACTACCCTTAGGACCCTGAATCAATCATTTTTGCTTCTTTTGTTTGCCTTTGACGTCATGTCTGGTTGAGGTCGGCCCATGCTCCACTACAATTGCCTTGGCGGAGAACATTGTGTTCATGGGGACGATTGGAAGTCCCTGTGCAATACTCATGTATTGTTTGTGCACGTTGATTCTCTCGATTAACTCAACAATGGTAATCTCCTTTCCCTTGTGTTTCGGGAAGCCCTTGAACATATTGCACGTTAAGGGTAACTTTACCGGAAATGCCTCGGTGAGCTCCAACTTCTCGGCGTGGATACTCTGGAGGAGGAGGTCTACATCTATTACCGGTTTCATACATGTTTTGTTATCGATCATCTTTAAGTCAACACAGGTGACTCACAATTCACTAGCAGGAATTTCTTCTTATCCACATCCTCAGACTCATAGTTTTGTTCCAAGGCATGCCTCAGCTCCTTAGCAGACTTAATTTTGCTACATACATCATAAATTGAATCATATAAACTATTCATTACATAATGTCTAAACAAATAGTCTGAATGGTTCCATGCTTCTATAGCTAAGAAAAAACCATGATCATCATATTAGCCTTGAGTTGGTGGTTCTTCCATCAGGAATCGTGCGCAACTCAGAGTGGTCATATAAAACATCATTTCCTCCTACCACCTCTTGAAGTTGGACCCGTCAAACTTATCGGGTTTTTCTGCATGCATAGTTCAGTAGGATAAGTCATGATCACCCACTTCGGTCGACGCAACGACGGATGCGTTCCATGATGCAATAGGAACATCAGTCTTAGTCAATGCTCCAACACAGATGTCAACATTACTGTTGATTGCAACCATTTTTCTAAAATAGAAAGTGTTAAAATATTTTCCATTGAAATTATTATAACATATTTTACAAATTATTGAACTGATACTGTTCTTAGGTCTCCTGTATCACTTTAAACAAAAATAGCCTTGGGATTATTACTAATAGAGGAATATATTATAATATAATAATATTTCCGGATCAAATACTAAAATGATATAAACTGCATAAACCCTATACTGACATGCAACTTTACAAAATGATGAAATTGTCCTTAGAAAAGATTAAAAGAAATATTTTTTTCGTTATAGATTGAGTCCCACGAAAAACATGGTCTCCTTTAGGGAATTTCGCCGTCTTAAAATAATAGGATAGTGTGAGAGAAATTTGGCTACGTTAAAACAGTGTCGTTAAGGCAAAACAAACACACTATTTCCCTTAATCGAACAGAACAATACCTCGACTCGTACTTTAATGAAAATTTGAACTGGAGACTTAGAAATCACCAAAGTTTGGATAGAAGCTCGAACATCTGTATGGAATCAGTGATGCATACCTCAGACACAATTGTTGTCAAGTCAATGTCATCAAGGTCTTCGGTGATTCCCTGCATCATGTTGGTATCCTTTTGCTTAGGAAACCTACAAGCATTAGATTTATGGCCAATCTTACCACAATTTTAACAAGAACCAATCAATCCTTGTGGTTGGGATTCCTACTTCTTCTAGACACTACCCTTAGGACCCTGAATCAATCATTTTTGCTTCTTTTGTTTGCCTTTGACGTCATGTCTGGTTGAGGTCGGCCCATGCTCCACTACAATTGCCTTGGCGGAGAACATTGTGTTCATGGGGACGATTGGAACTCCCTGTGCAATACTCATGTATTGTTCGTGCACGTTGATTCTCTCTATTAACTCAACAATGGTAATCTCCTTTCCCTTGTATTTCAGGAAGCCCTTGAACATATTCCACGTTAAGGGTAACTTTACCGGAAATGCCTCGGTGAGCTCCAACTTCTCGGCATGGATACCCTGGAGGAGGAGTTCTACATCTACTACCGGTTTCATACATGTTTTGTTATCGATCATCTTTAAGTCAACACAGGTGACACACAATTCACTAGCAGGAATTTCTTCTTATCCACATCCTCAGACTCATAGTTTTGTTCCAAGGCATGCCTCAGCTCCTTAGCAGACTTAATTTTGCTACATACATCATAAATTGAATCATATAAACTATTCATTACATAATGTCTAAACAAATAGTCTGAATGGTTCCATGCTTCTATAGCTAAGAAAAAACCATGATCATCATATTAGCCTTGAGTTGGTGGTTCTTCCATCAGGAATCGTGCGCAACTCAGAGTGGTCATATAAAACATCATTTCCTCCTACCACCTCTTGAAGTTGGACCCGTCAAACTTATCGGGTTTTTCTGCATGCATAGTTCAGTAGGATAAGTCATGATCACCCACTTCGGTCGACGCAACGACGGATGCGTTCCATGATGCAATAGGAACATCAGTCTTAGTCAATGCTCCAACACAGATGTCAACATTACTGTTGATTGCAACCATTTTTCTAAAATAGAAAGTGTTAAAATATTTTCCATTGAAATTATTATAACATATTTTACAAATTATTGAACTGATACTGTTCTTAGGTCTCCTGTATCACTTTAAACAAAAATAGCCTTGGGATTATTACTAATAGAGGAATATATTATAATATAATAATATTTCCGGATCAAATACTAAAATGATATAAACTGCATAAACCCTATACTGACATGCAACTTTACAAAATGATGAAATTGTCCTTAGAAAAGATTAAAAGAAATATTTTTTTCGTTATAGATTGAGTCCCACGAAAAACATGGTCTCCTTTAGGGAATTTCGCCGTCTTAAAATAATAGGATAGTGTGAGAGAAATTTGGCTACGTTAAAACAGTGTCGTTAAGGCAAAACAAACACACTATTTCCCTTAATCGAACAGAACAATACCTCGACTCGTACTTTAATGAAAATTTGAACTGGAGACTTAGAAATCACCAAAGTTTGGATAGAAGCTCGAACATCTGTATGGAATCAGTGATGCATACCTCAGACACAATTGTTGTCAAGTCAATGTCATCAAGGTCTTCGGTGATTCCCTGCATCATGTTGGTATCCTTTTGCTTAGGAAACCTACAAGCATTAGATTTATGGCCAATCTTACCACAATTTTAACAAGAACCAATCAATCCTTGTGGTTGGGATTCCTACTTCTTCTAGACACTACCCTTAGGACCCTGAATCAATCATTTTTGCTTCTTTTGTTTGCCTTTGACGTCATGTCTGGTTGAGGTCGGCCCATGCTCCACTACAATTGCCTTGGCGGAGAACATTGTGTTCATGGGGACGATTGGAACTCCCTGTGCAATACTCATGTATTGTTCGTGCACGTTGATTCTCTCGATTAACTCAACAATGGTAATCTCCTTTCCCTTGTATTTCAGAAAGCCCTTGAACATATTCCACGTTAAGGGTAACTTTACCGGAAATGCCTCGGTGAGCTCCAACTTCTCGGCATGGATACCCTGGAGGAGGAGTTCTACATCTACTACCGGTTTCATACATGTTTTGTTATCGATCATCTTTAAGTCAACACAGGTGACACACAATTCACTAGCAGGAATTTCTTCTTATCCACATCCTCAGACTCATAGTTTTGTTCCAAGGCATGCCTCAGCTCCTTAGCAGACTTAATTTTGCTACATACATCATAAATTGAATCATATAAACTATTCATTACATAATGTCTAAACAAATAGTCTGAATGGTTCCATGCTTCTATAGCTAAGAAAAAACCATGATCATCATATTAGCCTTGAGTTGGTGGTTCTTCCATCAGGAATCGTGCGCAACTCAGAGTGGTCATATAAAACATCATTTCCTCCTACCACCTCTTGAAGTTGGACCCGTCAAACTTATCGGGTTTTTCTGCATGCATAGTTCAGTAGGATAAGTCATGATCACCCACTTCGGTCGACGCAACGACGGATGCGTTCCATGATGCAATAGGAACATCAGTCTTAGTCAATGCTCCAACACAGATGTCAACATTACTGTTGATTGCAACCATTTTTCTAAAATAGAAAGTGTTAAAATATTTTCCATTGAAATTATTATAACATATTTTACAAATTATTGAACTGATACTGTTCTTAGGTCTCCTGTATCACTTTAAACAAAAATAGCCTTGGGATTATTACTAATAGAGGAATATATTATAATATAATAATATTTCCGGATCAAATACTAAAATGATATAAACTGCATAAACCCTATACTGACATGCAACTTTACAAAATGATGAAATTGTCCTTAGAAAAGATTAAAAGAAATATTTTTTTCGTTATAGATTGAGTCCCACGAAAAACATGGTCTCCTTTAGGGAATTTCGCCGTCTTAAAATAATAGGATAGTGTGAGAGAAATTTGGCTACGTTAAAACAGTGTCGTTAAGGCAAAACAAACACACTATTTCCCTTAATAGAACAGAACAATACCTCGACTCGTACTTTAATGAAAATTTGAACTGGAGACTTAGAAATCACCAAAGTTTGGATAGAAGCTCGAACATCTGTATGGAATCAGTGATGCATACCTCAGACACAATTGTTGTCAAGTCAATGTCATCAAGGTCTTCGGTGATTCCCTGCATCATGTTGGTATCCTTTTGCTTAGGAAACCTACAAGCATTAGATTTATGGCCAATCTTACCACAATTTTAACAAGAACCAATCAATCCTTGTGGTTGGGATTCCTACTTCTTCTAGACACTACCCTTAGGACCCTGAATCAATCATTTTTGCTTCTTTTGTTTGCCTTTGACGTCATGTCTGGTTGAGGTCGGCCATGCTCCACTACAATTGCCTTGGCGGAGAACATTGTGTTCATGGGGACGATTGGAAGTCCCTGTGCAATACTCATGTATTGTTTGTGCACGTTGATTCTCTCGATTAACTCAACAATGGTAATCTCCTTTCCCTTGTGTTTCGGGAAGCCCTTGAACATATTGCACGTTAAGGGTAACTTTACCGAAAATGCCTCGGTGAACTCCAACTTCTCGGCGTGGATACTCTGGAGGAGGAGGTCTACATCTATTACCGGTTTCATACATGTTTTGTTATCGATCATCTTTAAGTCAACACAGGTGACTCACAATTCACTAGCAGGAATTTCTTCTTATCCACATCCTCAGACTCATAGTTTTGTTCCAAGGCATGCCTCAGCTCCTTAGCAGACTTAATTTTGCTACATACATCATACAATGAATCATATAAACTATTCATTACATAATGTCTAAACAAATAGTCTGAATGATTCCATGCTTCTATAGCTAAGAAAAAACCATGATCATCATATTAGCCTTGAGTTGGTGGTTCTTCCATCAGGAATCTTGCGCAACACAGAGTGGTCATATAAAACATCATTTCCTCCTACCACATCTTGAAGTTGGACCCGTCAAACTTATCGGGTTTTTCTGCATGCATAGTTCAGTAGGATAAGTCATGATCACCCACTTCGGTCGACGCAACGACGGATGCGTTCCATGATGCAATAGGAACATCAGTCTTAGTCAATGCTCCAACACAGATGTCAACATTACTGTTGATTGCAACCATTTTTCTAAAATAGAAATTGTTAAAATATTTTCCATTGAAATTATTATAACATATTTTACAAATTATTGAACTGATACTGTTCTTAGGTCTCCTGTATCACTTTAAACAAAAATAGCCTTGGGATTATTACTAATAGAGGAATATATTATAATATAATAATATTTCCGGATCAAATACTAAAATGATATAAACTGCATAAACCCTATACTGACATGCAACTTTACAAAATGATGAAATTGTCCTTAGAAAAGATTAAAAGAAATATTTTTTTCGTTATAGATTGAGTCCCACGAAAAACATGGTCTCCTTTAGGGAATTTCGCCGTCTTAAAATAATAGGATAGTGTGAGAGAAATTTGGCTACGTTAAAACAGTGTCGTTAAGGCAAAACAAACACACTATTTCCCTTAATCGAACAGAACAATACCTCGACTCGTACTTTAATGAAAATTTGAACTGGAGACTTAGAAATCACCAAAGTTTGGATAGAAGCTCGAACATCTGTATGGAATCAGTGATGCTTACCTCAGACACAATTGTTGTCAAGTCAATGTCATCAAGGTCTTCGGTGATTCCCTGCATCATGTTGGTATCCTTTTGCTTAGGAAACCTACAAGCATTAGATTTATGGCCAATCTTACCACAATTTTAACAAGAACCAATCAATCCTTGTGGTTGGGATTCCTACTTCTTCTAGACACTACCCTTAGGACCCTGAATCAATCATTTTTGCTTCTTTTGTTTGCCTTTGACGTCATGTCTGGTTGAGGTCGGCCCATGCTCCACTACAATTGCCTTGGCGGAGAACATTGTGTTCATGGGGACGATTGGAAGTCCCTGTGCAATACTCATGTATTGTTTGTGCACGTTGATTCTCTCGATTAACTCAACAATGGTAATCTCCTTTCCCTTGTGTTTCGGGAAGCCCTTGAACATATTGCACGTTAAGGGTAACTTTACCGGAAATGCCTCGGTGAGCTCCAACTTCTCGGCGTGGATACTCTGGAGGAGGAGGTCTACATCTATTACCGGTTTCATACATGTTTTGTTATCGATCATCTTTAAGTCAACACAGGTGACTCACAATTCACTAGCAGGAATTTCTTCTTATCCACATCCTCAGACTCATAGTTTTGTTCCAAGGCATGCCTCAGCTCCTTAGCAGACTTAATTTTGCTACATACATCATACAATGAATCATATAAACAATTCATTACATAATGTCTAAACAAATAGTCTGAATGATTCCATGCTTCTATAGCTAAGAAAAAACCATGATCATCATATTAGCCTTGAGTTGGTGGTTCTTCCATCAGGAATCTTGCGCAACACAGAGTGGTCATATAAAACATCATTTCCTCCTACCACATCTTGAAGTTGGACCCGTCAAACTTATCGGGTTTTTCTGCATGCATAGTTCAGTAGGATAAGTCATGATCACCCACTTCGGTCGACGCAACGACGGATGCGTTCCATGATGCAATAGGAACATCAGTCTTAGTCAATGCTCCAACACAGATGTCAACATTACTGTTGATTGCAACCATTTTTCTAAAATAGAAATTGTTAAAATATTTTCCATTGAAATTATTATAACATATTTTACAAATTATTGAACTGATACTGTTCTTAGGTCTCCTGTATCACTTTAAACAAAAATAGCCTTGGGATTATTACTAATAGAGGAATATATTATAATATAATAATATTTCCGGATCAAATACTAAAATGATATAAACTGCATAAACCCTATACTGACATGCAACTTTACAAAATGATGAAATTGTCCTTAGAAAAGATTAAAAGAAATATTTTTTTCGTTATAGATTGAGTCCCACGAAAAACATGGTCTCCTTTAGGGAATTTCGCCGTCTTAAAATAATAGGATAGTGTGAGAGAAATTTGGCTACGTTAAAACAGTGTCGTTAAGGCAAAACAAACACACTATTTCCCTTAATCGAACAGAACAATACCTCGACTCGTACTTTAATGAAAATTTGAACTGGAGACTTAGAAATCACCAAAGTTTGGATAGAAGCTCGAACATCTGTATGGAATCAGTGATGCTTACCTCAGACACAATTGTTGTCAAGTCAATGTCATCAAGGTCTTCGGTGATTCCCTGCATCATGTTGGTATCCTTTTTCTTAGGAAACCTACAAGCATTAGATTTATGGCCAATCTTACCACAATTTTAACAAGAACCAATCAATCCTTGTGGTTGGGATTCCTACTTCTTCTAGACACTACCCTTAGGACCCTGAATCAATCATTTTTGCTTCTTTTGTTTGCCTTTGACGTCATGTCTGGTTGAGGTCGGCCCATGCTCCACTACAATTGCCTTGGCGGAGAACATTGTGTTCATGGGGACGATTGGAAGTCCCTGTGCAATACTCATGTATTGTTTGTGCACGTTGATTCTCTCGATTAACTCAACAATGGTAATCTCCTTTCCCTTGTGTTTCGGGAAGCCCTTGAACATATTGCACGTTAAGGGTAACTTTACCGGAAATGCCTCGGTGAGCTCCAACTTCTCGGCGTGGATACTCTGGAGGAGGAGGTCTACATCTATTACCGGTTTCATACATGTTTTGTTATCGATCATCTTTAAGTCAACACAGGTGACTCACAATTCACTAGCAGGAATTTCTTCTTATCCACATCCTCAGACTCATAGTTTTGTTCCAAGGCATGCCTCAGCTCCTTAGCAGACTTAATTTTGCTACATACATCATACAATGAATCATATAAACAATTCATTACATAATGTCTAAACAAATAGTCTGAATGATTCCATGCTTCTATAGCTAAGAAAAAACCATGATCATCATATTAGCCTTGAGTTGGTGGTTCTTCCATCAGGAATCTTGCGCAACACAGAGTGGTCATATAAAACATCATTTCCTCCTACCACATCTTGAAGTTGGACCCGTCAAACTTATCGGGTTTTTCTGCATGCATAGTTCAGTAGGATAAGTCATGATCACCCACTTCGGTCGACGCAACGACGGATGCGTTCCATGATGCAATAGGAACATCAGTCTTAGTCAATGCTCCAACACAGATGTCAACATTACTGTTGATTGCAACCATTTTTCTAAAATAGAAATTGTTAAAATATTTTCCATTGAAATTATTATAACATATTTTACAAATTATTGAACTGATACTGTTCTTAGGTCTCCTGTATCACTTTAAACAAAAATAGCCTTGGGATTATTACTAATAGAGGAATATATTATAATATAATAATATTTCCGGATCAAATACTAAAATGATATAAACTGCATAAACCCTATACTGACATGCAACTTTACAAAATGATGAAATTGTCCTTAGAAAAGATTAAAAGAAATATTTTTTTCGTTATAGATTGAGTCCCACGAAAAACATGGTCTCCTTTAGGGAATTTCGCCGTCTTAAAATAATAGGATAGTGTGAGAGAAATTTGGCTACGTTAAAACAGTGTCGTTAAGGCAAAACAAACACACTATTTCCCTTAATCGAACAGAACAATACCTCGACTCGTACTTTAATGAAAATTTGAACTGGAGACTTAGAAATCACCAAAGTTTGGATAGAAGCTCGAACATCTGTATGGAATCAGTGATGCTTACCTCAGACACAATTGTTGTCAAGTCAATGTCATCAAGGTCTTCGGTGATTCCCTGCATCATGTTGGTATCCTTTTTCTTAGGAAACCTACAAGCATTAGATTTATGGCCAATCTTACCACAATTTTAACAAGAACCAATCAATCCTTGTGGTTGGGATTCCTACTTCTTCTAGACACTACCCTTAGGACCCTGAATCAATCATTTTTGCTTCTTTTGTTTGCCTTTGACGTCATGTCTGGTTGAGGTCGGCCCATGCTCCACTACAATTGCCTTGGCGGAGAACATTGTGTTCATGGGGACGATTGGAAGTCCCTGTGCAATACTCATGTATTGTTTGTGCACGTTGATTCTCTCGATTAACTCAACAATGGTAATCTCCTTTCCCTTGTGTTTCGGGAAGCCCTTGAACATATTGCACGTTAAGGGTAACTTTACCGGAAATGCCTCGGTGAGCTCCAACTTCTCGGCGTGGATACTCTGGAGGAGGAGGTCTACATCTATTACCGGTTTCATACATGTTTTGTTATCGATCATCTTTAAGTCAACACAGGTGACTCACAATTCACTAGCAGGAATTTCTTCTTATCCACATCCTCAGACTCATAGTTTTGTTCCAAGGCATGCCTCAGCTCCTTAGCAGACTTAATTTTGCTACATACATCATACAATGAATCATATAAACAATTCATTACATAATGTCTAAACAAATAGTCTGAATGATTCCATGCTTCTATAGCTAAGAAAAAACCATGATCATCATATTAGCCTTGAGTTGGTGGTTCTTCCATCAGGAATCTTGCGCAACACAGAGTGGTCATATAAAACATCATTTCCTCCTACCACATCTTGAAGTTGGACCCGTCAAACTTATCGGGTTTTTCTGCATGCATAGTTCAGTAGGATAAGTCATGATCACCCACTTCGGTCGACGCAACGACGGATGCGTTCCATGATGCAATAGGAACATCAGTCTTAGTCAATGCTCCAACACAGATGTCAACATTACTGTTGATTGCAACCATTTTTCTAAAATAGAAATTGTTAAAATATTTTCCATTGAAATTATTATAACATATTTTACAAATTATTGAACTGATACTGTTCTTAGGTCTCCTGTATCACTTTAAACAAAAATAGCCTTGGGATTATTACTAATAGAGGAATATATTATAATATAATAATATTTCCGGATCAAATACTAAAATGATATAAACTGCATAAACCCTATACTGACATGCAACTTTACAAAATGATGAAATTGTCCTTAGAAAAGATTAAAAGAAATATTTTTTTCGTTATAGATTGAGTCCCACGAAAAACATGGTCTCCTTTAGGGAATTTCGCCGTCTTAAAATAATAGGATAGTGTGAGAGAAATTTGGCTACGTTAAAACAGTGTCGTTAAGGCAAAACAAACACACTATTTCCCTTAATCGAACAGAACAATACCTCGACTCGTACTTTAATGAAAATTTGAACTGGAGACTTAGAAATCACCAAAGTTTGGATAGAAGCTCGAACATCTGTATGGAATCAGTGATGCTTACCTCAGACACAATTGTTGTCAAGTCAATGTCATCAAGGTCTTCGGTGATTCCCTGCATCATGTTGGTATCCTTTTTCTTAGGAAACCTACAAGCATTAGATTTATGGCCAATCTTACCACAATTTTAACAAGAACCAATCAATCCTTGTGGTTGGGATTCCTACTTCTTCTAGACACTACCCTTAGGACCCTGAATCAATCATTTTTGCTTCTTTTGTTTGCCTTTGACGTCATGTCTGGTTGAGGTCGGCCCATGCTCCACTACAATTGCCTTGGCGGAGAACATTGTGTTCATGGGGACGATTGGAAGTCCCTGTGCAATACTCATGTATTGTTTGTGCACGTTGATTCTCTCGATTAACTCAACAATGGTAATCTCCTTTCCCTTGTGTTTCGGGAAGCCCTTGAACATATTGCACGTTAAGGGTAACTTTACCGGAAATGCCTCGGTGAGCTCCAACTTCTCGGCGTGGATACTCTGGAGGAGGAGGTCTACATCTATTACCGGTTTCATACATGTTTTGTTATCGATCATCTTTAAGTCAACACAGGTGACTCACAATTCACTAGCAGGAATTTCTTCTTATCCACATCCTCAGACTCATAGTTTTGTTCCAAGGCATGCCTCAGCTCCTTAGCAGACTTAATTTTGCTACATACATCATACAATGAATCATATAAACAATTCATTACATAATGTCTAAACAAATAGTCTGAATGATTCCATGCTTCTATAGCTAAGAAAAAACCATGATCATCATATTAGCCTTGAGTTGGTGGTTCTTCCATCAGGAATCTTGCGCAACACAGAGTGGTCATATAAAACATCATTTCCTCCTACCACATCTTGAAGTTGGACCCGTCAAACTTATCGGGTTTTTCTGCATGCATAGTTCAGTAGGATAAGTCATGATCACCCACTTCGGTCGACGCAACGACGGATGCGTTCCATGATGCAATAGGAACATCAGTCTTAGTCAATGCTCCAACACAGATGTCAACATTACTGTTGATTGCAACCATTTTTCTAAAATAGAAATTGTTAAAATATTTTCCATTGAAATTATTATAACATATTTTACAAATTATTGAACTGATACTGTTCTTAGGTCTCCTGTATCACTTTAAACAAAAATAGCCTTGGGATTATTACTAATAGAGGAATATATTATAATATAATAATATTTCCGGATCAAATACTAAAATGATATAAACTGCATAAACCCTATACTGACATGCAACTTTACAAAATGATGAAATTGTCCTTAGAAAAGATTAAAAGAAATATTTTTTTCGTTATAGATTGAGTCCCACGAAAAACATGGTCTCCTTTAGGGAATTTCGCCGTCTTAAAATAATAGGATAGTGTGAGAGAAATTTGGCTACGTTAAAACAGTGTCGTTAAGGCAAAACAAACACACTATTTCCCTTAATCGAACAGAACAATACCTCGACTCGTACTTTAATGAAAATTTGAACTGGAGACTTAGAAATCACCAAAGTTTGGATAGAAGCTCGAACATCTGTATGGAATCAGTGATGCTTACCTCAGACACAATTGTTGTCAAGTCAATGTCATCAAGGTCTTCGGTGATTCCCTGCATCATGTTGGTATCCTTTTTCTTAGGAAACCTACAAGCATTAGATTTATGGCCAATCTTACCACAATTTTAACAAGAACCAATCAATCCTTGTGGTTGGGATTCCTACTTCTTCTAGACACTACCCTTAGGACCCTGAATCAATCATTTTTGCTTCTTTTGTTTGCCTTTGACGTCATGTCTGGTTGAGGTCGGCCCATGCTCCACTACAATTGCCTTGGCGGAGAACATTGTGTTCATGGGGACGATTGGAAGTCCCTGTGCAATACTCATGTATTGTTTGTGCACGTTGATTCTCTCGATTAACTCAACAATGGTAATCTCCTTTCCCTTGTGTTTCGGGAAGCCCTTGAACATATTGCACGTTAAGGGTAACTTTACCGGAAATGCCTCGGTGAGCTCCAACTTCTCGGCGTGGATACTCTGGAGGAGGAGGTCTACATCTATTACCGGTTTCATACATGTTTTGTTATCGATCATCTTTAAGTCAACACAGGTGACTCACAATTCACTAGCAGGAATTTCTTCTTATCCACATCCTCAGACTCATAGTTTTGTTCCAAGGCATGCCTCAGCTCCTTAGCAGACTTAATTTTGCTACATACATCATACAATGAATCATATAAACAATTCATTACATAATGTCTAAACAAATAGTCTGAATGATTCCATGCTTCTATAGCTAAGAAAAAACCATGATCATCATATTAGCCTTGAGTTGGTGGTTCTTCCATCAGGAATCTTGCGCAACACAGAGTGGTCATATAAAACATCATTTCCTCCTACCACATCTTGAAGTTGGACCCGTCAAACTTATCGGGTTTTTCTGCATGCATAGTTCAGTAGGATAAGTCATGATCACCCACTTCGGTCGACGCAACGACGGATGCGTTCCATGATGCAATAGGAACATCAGTCTTAGTCAATGCTCCAACACAGATGTCAACATTACTGTTGATTGCAACCATTTTTCTAAAATAGAAATTGTTAAAATATTTTCCATTGAAATTATTATAACATATTTTACAAATTATTGAACTGATACTGTTCTTAGGTCTCCTGTATCACTTTAAACAAAAATAGCCTTGGGATTATTACTAATAGAGGAATATATTATAATATAATAATATTTCCGGATCAAATACTAAAATGATATAAACTGCATAAACCCTATACTGACATGCAACTTTACAAAATGATGAAATTGTCCCTAGAAAAGATTAAAAGAAATATTTTTTTCGTTATAGATTGAGTCCCACGAAAAACATGGTCTCCTTTAGGGAATTTCGCCGTCTTAAAATAATAGGATAGTGTGAGAGAAATTTGGCTACGTTAAAACAGTGTCGTTAAGGCAAAACAAACACACTATTTCCCTTAATCGAACAGAACAATACCTCGACTCGTACTTTAATGAAAATTTGAACTGGAGACTTAGAAATCACCAAAGTTTGGATAGAAGCTCGAACATCTGTATGGAATCAGTGATGCATACCTCAGACACAATTGTTGTCAAGTCAATGTCATCAAGGTCTTCGGTGATTCCCTGCATCATGTTGGTATCCTTTTGCTTAGGAAACCTACAAGCATTAGATTTATGGCCAATCTTACCACAATTTTAACAAGAACCAATCAATCCTTGTGGTTGGGATTCCTACTTCTTCTAGACACTACCCTTAGGACCCTGAATCAATCATTTTTGCTTCTTTTGTTTGCCTTTGACGTCATGTCTGGTTGAGGTCGGCCCATGCTCCACTACAATTGCCTTGGCGGAGAACATTGTGTTCATGGGGACGATTGGAAGTCCCTGTGCAATACTCATGTATTGTTTGTGCACGTTGATTCTCTCGATTAACTCAACAATGGTAATCTCCTTTCCCTTGTGTTTCGGGAAGCCCTTGAACATATTGCACGTTAAGGGTAACTTTACCGAAAATGCCTCGGTGAGCTCCAACTTCTCGGCGTGGATACTCTGGAGGAGGAGGTCTACATCTATTACCGGTTTCATACATGTTTTGTTATCGATCATCTTTAAGTCAACACAGGTGACTCACAATTCACTAGCAGGAATTTCTTCTTATCCACATCCTCAGACTCATAGTTTTGTTCCAAGGCATGCCTCAGCTCCTTAGCAGACTTAATTTTGCTACATACATCATACAATGAATCATATAAACTATTCATTACATAATGTCTAAACAAATAGTCTGAATGATTCCATGCTTCTATAGCTAAGAAAAAACCATGATCATCATATTAGCCTTGAGTTGGTGGTTCTTCCATCAGGAATCTTGCGCAACACAGAGTGGTCATATAAAACATCATTTCCTCCTACCACATCTTGAAGTTGGACCCGTCAAACTTATCGGGTTTTTCTGCATGCATAGTTCAGTAGGATAAGTCATGATCACCCACTTCGGTCGACGCAACGACGGATGCGTTCCATGATGCAATAGGAACATCAGTCTTAGTCAATGCTCCAACACAGATGTCAACATTACTGTTGATTGCAACCATTTTTCTAAAATAGAAATTGTTAAAATATTTTCCATTGAAATTATTATAACATATTTTACAAATTATTGAACTGATACTGTTCTTAGGTCTCCTGTATCACTTTAAACAAAAATAGCCTTGGGATTATTACTAATAGAGGAATATATTATAATATAATAATATTTCCGGATCAAATACTAAAATGATATAAACTGCATAAACCCTATACTGACATGCAACTTTACAAAATGATGAAATTGTCCTTAGAAAAGATTAAAAGAAATATTTTTTTCGTTATAGATTGAGTCCCACGAAAAACATGGTCTCCTTTAGGGAATTTCGCCGTCTTAAAATAATAGGATAGTGTGAGAGAAATTTGGCTACGTTAAAACAGTGTCGTTAAGGCAAAACAAACACACTATTTCCCTTAATCGAACAGAACAATACCTCGACTCGTACTTTAATGAAAATTTGAACTGGAGACTTAGAAATCACCAAAGTTTGGATAGAAGCTCGAACATCTGTATGGAATCAGTGATGCTTACCTCAGACACAATTGTTGTCAAGTCAATGTCATCAAGGTCTTCGGTGATTCCCTGCATCATGTTGGTATCCTTTTTCTTAGGAAACCTACAAGCATTAGATTTATGGCCAATCTTACCACAATTTTAACAAGAACCAATCAATCCTTGTGGTTGGGATTCCTACTTCTTCTAGACACTACCCTTAGGACCCTGAATCAATCATTTTTGCTTCTTTTGTTTGCCTTTGACGTCATGTCTGGTTGAGGTCGGCCCATGCTCCACTACAATTGCCTTGGCGGAGAACATTGTGTTCATGGGGACGATTGGAAGTCCCTGTGCAATACTCATGTATTGTTTGTGCACGTTGATTCTCTCGATTAACTCAACAATGGTAATCTCCTTTCCCTTGTGTTTCGGGAAGCCCTTGAACATATTGCACGTTAAGGGTAACTTTACCGGAAATGCCTCGGTGAGCTCCAACTTCTCGGCGTGGATACTCTGGAGGAGGAGGTCTACATCTATTACCGGTTTCATACATGTTTTGTTATCGATCATCTTTAAGTCAACACAGGTGACTCACAATTCACTAGCAGGAATTTCTTCTTATCCACATCCTCAGACTCATAGTTTTGTTCCAAGGCATGCCTCAGCTCCTTAGCAGACTTAATTTTGCTACATACATCATACAATGAATCATATAAACAATTCATTACATAATGTCTAAACAAATAGTCTGAATGATTCCATGCTTCTATAGCTAAGAAAAAACCATGATCATCATATTAGCCTTGAGTTGGTGGTTCTTCCATCAGGAATCTTGCGCAACACAGAGTGGTCATATAAAACATCATTTCCTCCTACCACATCTTGAAGTTGGACCCGTCAAACTTATCGGGTTTTTCTGCATGCATAGTTCAGTAGGATAAGTCATGATCACCCACTTCGGTCGACGCAACGACGGATGCGTTCCATGATGCAATAGGAACATCAGTCTTAGTCAATGCTCCAACACAGATGTCAACATTACTGTTGATTGCAACCATTTTTCTAAAATAGAAAGTGTTAAAATATTTTCCATTGAAATTATTATAACATATTTTACAAATTATTGAACGGATACTGTTCTTAGGTCTCCTGTATCACTTTAAACAAAAATAGCCTTGGGATTATTACTAATAGAGGAATATATTATAATATAATAATATTTCCGGATCAAATACTAAAATGATATAAACTGCATAAACCCTATACTGACATGCAACTTTACAAAATGATGAAATTGTCCTTAGAAAAGATTAAAAGAAATATTTTTTTCGTTATAGATTGAGTCCCACGAAAAACATGGTCTCCTTTAGGGAATTTCGCCGTCTTAAAATAATAGGATAGTGTGAGAGAAATTTGGCTACGTTAAAACAGTGTCGTTAAGGCAAAACAAACACACTATTTCCCTTAATCGAACAGAACAATACCTCGACTCGTACTTTAATGAAAATTTGAACTGGAGACTTAGAAATCACCAAAGTTTGGATAGAAGCTCGAACATCTGTATGGAATCAGTGATGCTTACCTCAGACACAATTGTTGTCAAGTCAATGTCATCAAGGTCTTCGGTGATTCCCTGCATCATGTTGGTATCCTTTTGCTTAGGAAACCTACAAGCATTAGATTTATGGCCAATCTTACCACAATTTTAACAAGAACCAATCAATCCTTGTGGTTGGGATTCCTACTTCTTCTAGACACTACCCTTAGGACCCTGAATCAATCATTTTTGCTTCTTTTGTTTGCCTTTGACGTCATGTCTGGTTGAGGTCGGCCCATGCTCCACTACAATTGCCTTGGCGGAGAACATTGTGTTCATGGGGACGATTGGAAGTCCCTGTGCAATACTCATGTATTGTTTGTGCACGTTGATTCTCTCGATTAACTCAACAATGGTAATCTCCTTTCCCTTGTGTTTCGGGAAGCCCTTGAACATATTGCACGTTAAGGGTAACTTTACCGGAAATGCCTCGGTGAGCTCCAACTTCTCGGCGTGGATACTCTGGAGGAGGAGGTCTACATCTATTACCGGTTTCATACATGTTTTGTTATCGATCATCTTTAAGTCAACACAGGTGACTCACAATTCACTAGCAGGAATTTCTTCTTATCCACATCCTCAGACTCATAGTTTTGTTCCAAGGCATGCCTCAGCTCCTTAGCAGACTTAATTTTGCTACATACATCATACAATGAATCATATAAACTATTCATTACATAATGTCTAAACAAATAGTCTGAATGATTCCATGCTTCTATAGCTAAGAAAAAACCATGATCATCATATTAGCCTTGAGTTGGTGGTTCTTCCATCAGGAATCTTGCGCAACACAGAGTGGTCATATAAAACATCATTTCCTCCTACCACATCTTGAAGTTGGACCCGTCAAACTTATCGGGTTTTTCTGCATGCATAGTTCAGTAGGATAAGTCATGATCACCCACTTCGGTCGACGCAACGACGGATGCGTTCCATGATGCAATAGGAACATCAGTCTTAGTCAATGCTCCAACACAGATGTCAACATTACTGTTGATTGCAACCATTTTTCTAAAATAGAAAGTGTTAAAATATTTTCCATTGAAATTATTATAACATATTTTACAAATTATTGAACTGATACTGTTCTTAGGTCTCCTGTATCACTTTAAACAAAAATAGCCTTGGGATTATTACTAATAGAGGAATATATTATAATATAATAATATTTCCGGATCAAATACTAAAATGATATAAACTGCATAAACCCTATACTGACATGCATCTTTACAAAATGATGAAATTGTCCTTAGAAAAGATTAAAAGAAATATTTTTTTCGTTATAGATTGAGTCCTACGAAAAACATGGTCTCCTTTAGGGAATTTCGCCGTCTTAAAATAATAGGATAGTGTGAGAGAAATTTGGCTACGTTAAAACAGTGTCGTTAAGGCAAAACAAACACACTATTTCCCTTAATCGAACAGAACAATACCTCGACTCGTACTTTAATGAAAATTTGAACTGGAGACTTAGAAATCACCAAAGTTTGGATAGAAGCTCGAACATCTGTATGGAATCAGTGATGCTTACCTCAGACACAATTGTTGTCAAGTCAATGTCATCAAGGTCTTCGGTGATTCCCTGCATCATGTTGGTATCCTTTGGCTTAGGAAACCTACAAGCATTAGATTTATGGCCAATCTTACCACAATTTTAACAAGAACCAATCAATCCTTGTGGTTGGGATTCCTACTTCTTCTAGACACTACCCTTAGGACCCTGAATCAATCATTTTTGCTTCTTTTGTTTGCCTTTGACGTCATGTCTGGTTGAGGTCGGCCCATGCTCCACTACAATTGCCTTGGCGGAGAACATTGTGTTCATGGGGACGATTGGAAGTCCCTGTGCAATACTCATGTATTGTTTGTGCACGTTGATTCTCTCGATTAACTCAACAATGGTAATCTCCTTTCCCTTGTGTTTCGGGAAGCCCTTGAACATATTGCACGTTAAGGGTAACTTTACCGAAAATGCCTCGGTGAGCTCCAACTTCTCGGCGTGGATACTCTGGAGGAGGAGGTCTACATCTATTACCGGTTTCATACATGTTTTGTTATCGATCATCTTTAAGTCAACACAGGGGACTCACAATTCACTAGCAGGAATTTCTTCTTATCCACATCCTCAGACTCATAGTTTTGTTCCAAGGCATGCCTTAGCTCCTTAGCAGACTTAATTTTGCTACATACATCATACAATGAATCATATAAACTATTCATTACATAATGTCTAAACAAATAGTCTGAATGATTCCATGCTTCTATAGCTAAGAAAAAACCATGATCATCATATTAGCCTTGAGTTGGTGGTTCTTCCATCAGGAATCTTGCGCAACACAGAGTGGTCATATAAAACATCATTTCCTCCTACCACATCTTGAAGTTGGACCCGTCAAACTTATCGGGTTTTTCTGCATGCATAGTTCAGTAGGATAAGTCATGATCACCCACTTCGGTCGACGCAACGACGGATGCGTTCCATGATGCAATAGGAACATCAGTCTTAGTCAATGCTCCAACACAGATGTCAACATTACTGTTGATTGCAACCATTTTTCTAAAATAGAAAGTGTTCAAATATTTTCCATTGAAATTATTATAACATATTTTACAAATTATTGAACTGATACTGTTCTTAGGTCTCCTGTATCACTTTAAACAAAAATAGCCTTGGGATTATTACTAATAGAGGAATATATTATAATATAATAATATTTCCGGATCAAATACTAAAATGATATAAACTGCATAAACCCTATACTGACATGCAACTTTACAAAATGATGAAATTGTCCTTAGAAAAGATTAAAAGAAATATTTTTTTCGTTATAGATTGAGTCCCACGAAAAACATGGTCTCCTTTAGGGAATTTTGCCGTCTTAAAATAATAGGATAGTGTGAGAGAAATTTGGCTACGTTAAAACAGTGTCGTTAAGGCAAAACAAACACACTATTTCCCTTAATAGAACAGAACAATACCTCGACTCGTACTTTAATGAAAATTTGAACTGGAGACTTAGAAATCACCAAAGTTTGGATAGAAGCTCGAACATCTGTATGGAATCAGTGATGCTTACCTCAGACACAATTGTTGTCAAGTCAATGTCATCAAGGTCTTCGGTGATTCCCTGCATCATGTTGGTATCCTTTTGCTTAGGAAACCTACAAGCATTAGATTTATGGCCAATCTTACCACAATTTTAACAAGAACCAATCAATCCTTGTGGTTGGGATTCCTACTTCTTCTAGACACTACCCTTAGGACCCTGAATCAATCATTTTTGCTTCTTTTGTTTGCCTTTGACGTCATGTCTGGTTGAGGTCGGCCCATGCTCCACTACAATTGCCTTGGCGGAGAACATTGTGTTCATGGGGACGATTGGAAGTCCCTGTGCAATACTCATGTATTGTTTGTGCACGTTGATTCTCTCGATTAACTCAACAATGGTAATCTCCTTTCCCTTGTGTTTCGGGAAGCCCTTGAACATATTGCACGTTAAGGGTAACTTTACCGGAAATGCCTCGGTGAGCTCCAACTTCTCGGCGTGGATACTCTGGAGGAGGAGGTCTACATCTATTACCGGTTTCATACATGTTTTGTTATCGATCATCTTTAAGTCAACACAGGTGACTCACAATTCACTAGCAGGAATTTCTTCTTATCCACATCCTCAGACTCATAGTTTTGTTCCAAGGCATGCCTCAGCTCCTTAGCAGACTTAATTTTGCTACATACATCATACAATGAATCATATAAACTATTCATTACATAATGTCTAAACAAATAGTCTGAATGATTCCATGCTTCTATAGCTAAGAAAAAACCATGATCATCATATTAGCCTTGAGTTGGTGGTTCTTCCATCAGGAATCTTGCGCAACACAGAGTGGTCATATAAAACATCATTTCCTCCTACCACATCTTGAAGTTGGACCCGTCAAACTTATCGGGTTTTTCTGCATGCATAGTTCAGTAGGATAAGTCATGATCACCCACTTCGGTCGACGCAACGACGGATGCGTTCCATGATGCAATAGGAACATCAGTCTTAGTCAATGCTCCAACACAGATGTCAACATTACTGTTGATTGCAACCATTTTTCTAAAATAGAAAGTGTTAAAATATTTTCCATTGAAATTATTATAACATATTTTACAAATTATTGAACTGATACTGTTCTTAGGTCTCCTGTATCACTTTAAACAAAAATAGCCTTGGGATTATTACTAATAGAGGAATATATTATAATATAATAATATTTCCGGATCAAATACTAAAATGATATAAACTGCATAAACCCTATACTGACATGCAACTTTACAAAATGATGAAATTGTCCTTAGAAAAGATTAAAAGAAATATTTTTTTCGTTATAGATTGAGTCCCACGAAAAACATGGTCTCCTTTAGGGAATTTCGCCGTCTTAAAATAATAGGATAGTGTGAGAGAAATTTGGCTACGTTAAAACAGTGTCGTTAAGGCAAAACAAACACACTATTTCCCTTAATCGAACAGAACAATACCTCGACTCGTACTTTAATGAAAATTTGAACTGGAGACTTAGAAATCACCAAAGTTTGGATAGAAGCTCGAACATCTGTATGGAATCAGTGATGCTTACCTCAGACACAATTGTTGTCAAGTCAATGTCATCAAGGTCTTCGGTGATTCCCTGCATCATGTTGGTATCCTTTTGCTTAGGAAACCTACAAGCATTAGATGCAGGGAATCACCGAAGACCTTGATGACATTTACTTGACAACAATTGTGTCTGAGGTAAGCATCACTGATTCCATAAACATGTTCGAGCTTCTATCCAAACTTTGGTGATTTCTAAGTCTCCAGTTCAAATTTTTCTTAACGTACGAGTCGAGGTATTGTTCAGTTCGATTACGGGAAATAGTGTGTTTGTTTTCCCTTAACGACACTGTTTTGACGTAGCCAAATTTCTCTCACACTGTCCTATTATTTTAAGACGGCGAAATTGCCTAAAGGAGACCATGTTTTTTGTGGGACTCAATCTATAACGAAAAAAAAAATTATTTTAATCTTTTATAAGGACAATTTCATCATTTTGTAAAGTTGCATGTCAGTATAGGGTTTATTCAGTTTATATCATTTTAGTATTTGATCCGGAAATATTATTATATTATAATATATTCCTCTATTAGTAATAATCCCAAGGCTATTTTTGTTTAAAGTGATACAGGAGACCTAAGAACCGTATCAGTTCAATAATTTGTAAAACATGTTATAATAATTTCAATGGAAAATATTTTAACACTTTCTATTTTAGAAAAATGGTTGCAAACAACAGTAATGTTGACATCTGTGTTGGAGCATTGACTAAGACTGATGTTCCTATTGCATCATGGAACACATCCGTCGTTGCGTCGACCGAAGTGGGTGATCATGACTTATCCTACTGAACTATGCATGCAGAAAAACCCGATAAGTTTGACGGGTCCAACTTCAAGATGTGGTAGGAGGAAATGATGTTTTATATGACCACTCTGAGTTGCGCACCATTCCTGATGGAAGAACCACCAACTCAAGGCTAATATGATGATCATGGTTTTTTCTTAGCTATAGAAGCATGGAATCATTCAGACTATTTGTGTAGACATTATGTAATGAATAGTTTATATGATTCATTATATGATGTATGTAGCAAAATTAAGTCTGCTAAGGAGCTGAGGCATGCCTGGGAACAAAACTATGAGTCTTAGGATGTGGATAAGAAGAAATTCCTGCTAGTGAATTATGAGTCACCTGTGTTGACTGAAAGATGATCGATAACAAAGCATGTATGAAACCGGTGATAGATGTAGAACTCCTCCTCCAGAGTATCCATGCCGAGAAGTTGGACCTCACCGAGGCATTTCCGGTAAAGTTACCCTTAACATGGAATATGTTCAAGGGCTTCCTGAAACACAAGGGAAAGGAGATTAACATGGTTGAGTTAATCGAGAGACTCAACGTGCACGAACAATACATGAGTATTGCACAGGGAGTTCCAATCGTCCCCATGAACACAATGTTCTCCGCCAAGGCAAATGTGGTGGAGCATGGGCAGACCTCAACCAGGCATGACGTCAAAGGCAAACAAAAGAAGCAAAAATGATTGATTCAGGGTCCTCAGGGTAGTGTCTAGAAGAAGTAGGAATCCCAACCACAAGGATTTATTGGTTCTTGTTAAAATTGTGGTAAGATTGGTCATAAATCTAATGCTTGTAGGTTTCCTAAGCAAAAGGATACCAACATGATGCAGGGAATCACCGAAGACCTTGATGACATTGACTTGACAACAATTTTGTCTGAGGTAAGCATCACTGATTCCATAAAGATGTTCGAGCTTCTATCCAAACTTTGGTGATTTCTAAGTCTCCAGTTCAAATTTTTCTTAAAGTACGAGTCGAGGTATTGTTCAGTTCGATTATGGGAAATAGTGTGTTTGTTTTGCCTTAACGACACTGTTTTAACGTAGCCAAATTTCTCTCACACTATCCTATTATTTTAAGACGGCGAAATTGCCTAAAGGAGACCATGTTTTTCGTGGGACTCAATCTATAACGAAAAAAATATTTTTTTTAATCTTTTATAAGGACAATTACATCATTTTGTAAAGTTGCATGTCAGTATAGGGTTTATGCAGTTTATATCATTTTAGTATTTGATCCGGAAATATTATTATATTATAATATATTCCTCTATTAGTAATAATCCCAAGGCTATTTTTGTTTAAAGTGATACAGGAGACCTAAGAACCGTATCAGTTCAATAATTTGTAAAATATGTTATAATAATTTCAATGGAAAATATTTTAACACTTTCTATTTTAGAAAAATGGATGCAAACAACAGTAATGTTGACATCTGTGTTGGAGCATTGACTAAGACTGATGTTCCTATTGCATCATGGAACGCATCCGTCGTTGCGTCGACCGAAGTGGGTGATCATGACTTATCCTACTGAAATATGCATGCAGAAAAACCCGATAAGTTTGCCGGGTCCAACTTCAAGATGTGGTAGGAGGAAATGATGTTTTATATGACCACTCTGAGTTGCGAACCATTCCTGATGGAAGAACCACCAACTCAAGGCTAATATGATGATCATGGTTTTTTCTTAGCTATAGAAGCATGGAATCATTCAGACTATTTGTGTAGACATTATGTAATGAATAGTTTATATGATTCATTATATGATGTATGTAGCAAAATTAAGTCTGCTAAGGAGCTGAGGCATGCCCTGGAACAAAACTATGAGTCTGAGGATGTGGATAAGAAGAAATTCCTGCTAGTGAATTGTGAGTCACCTGTGTTGACTGAAAGATGATCGATAACAAAGCATGTATGAAACCGGTGATAGATGTAGAACTCCTCCTCCAGAGTATCCATGCCGAGAAGTTGGACCTCACCGAGGCATTTCCGGTAAAGTTACCCTTAACATGGAATATGTTCAAGGGCTTCCTGAAACACAAGGGAAAGGAGATTACCATGGTTGAGTTAATCGAGAGACTCAACGTGCACGAACAATACATGAGTATTGCACAGGGAGTTCCAATCGTCCCCATGAACACAATGTTCTCCGCCAAGGCAAATGTGGTGGAGCATGGGCAGACCTCAACCAGGCATGACGTCAAAGGCAAACAAAAGAAGCAAAAATGATTGATTCAGGGTCCTAAGGGTAGTGTCTAGAAGAAGTAGGAATCCCAACCACAAGGATTTATTGGTTCTTGTTAAAATTGTGGTAAGATTGGTCATAAATCTAATGCTTGTAGGTT
The DNA here is from genome assembly GCA_946814005.1 of Chamaenerion angustifolium. NCBI lineage: Eukaryota > Viridiplantae > Streptophyta > Magnoliopsida > Myrtales > Onagraceae > Chamaenerion > Chamaenerion angustifolium. Next base: position 22,590,212 of record OX328271.1, on the reverse strand, counting down.
TCCTAAGCAAAAGGATACCAACATGATGCAGGGAATCACCGAAGACCTTGATGACATTGACTTGACAACAATTTTGTCTGAGGTAAGCATCACTGATTCCATAAAGATGTTCGAGCTTCTATCCAAACTTTGGTGATTTCTAAGTCTCCAGTTCAAATTTTTCTTAAAGTACGAGTCGAGGTATTGTTCAGTTCGATTATGGGAAATAGTGTGTTTGTTTTGCCTTAACGACACTGTTTTAACGTAGCCAAATTTCTCTCACACTATCCTATTATTTTAAGACGGCGAAATTGCCTAAAGGAGACCATGTTTTTCGTGGGACTCAATCTATAACGAAAAAAATATTTTTTTTAATCTTTTATAAGGACAATTACATCATTTTGTAAAGTTGCATGTCAGTATAGGGTTTATGCAGTTTATATCATTTTAGTATTTGATCCGGAAATATTATTATATTATAATATATTCCTCTATTAGTAATAATCCCAAGGCTATTTTTGTTTAAAGTGATACAGGAGACCTAAGAACCGTATCAGTTCAATAATTTGTAAAATATGTTATAATAATTTCAATGGAAAATATTTTAACACTTTCTATTTTAGAAAAATGGATGCAAACAACAGTAATGTTGACATCTGTGTTGGAGCATTGACTAAGACTGATGTTCCTATTGCATCATGGAACGCATCCGTCGTTGCGTCGACCGAAGTGGGTGATCATGACTTATCCTACTGAAATATGCATGCAGAAAAACCCGATAAGTTTGCCGGGTCCAACTTCAAGATGTGGTAGGAGGAAATGATGTTTTATATGACCACTCTGAGTTGCGAACCATTCCTGATGGAAGAACCACCAACTCAAGGCTAATATGATGATCATGGTTTTTTCTTAGCTATAGAAGCATGGAATCATTCAGACTATTTGTGTAGACATTATGTAATGAATAGTTTATATGATTCATTATATGATGTATGTAGCAAAATTAAGTCTGCTAAGGAGCTGAGGCATGCCTTGGAACAAAACTATGAGTCTGAGGATGTGGATAAGAAGAAATTCCTGCTAGTGAATTGTGAGTCACCTGTGTTGACTGAAAGATGATCGATAACAAAGCATGTATGAAACCGGTGATAGATGTAGAACTCCTCCTCCAGAGTATCCATGCCGAGAAGTTGGACCTCACCGAGGCATTTCCGGTAAAGTTACCCTTAACATGGAATATGTTCAAGGGCTTCCTGAAACACAAGGGAAAGGAGATTACCATGGTTGAGTTAATCGAGAGACTCAACGTGCACGAACAATACATGAGTATTGCACAGGGAGTTCCAATCGTCCCCATGAACACAATGTTCTCCGCCAAGGCAAATGTGGTGGAGCATGGGCAGACCTCAACCAGGCATGACGTCAAAGGCAAACAAAAGAAGCAAAAATGATTGATTCAGGGTCCTAAGGGTAGTGTCTAGAAGAAGTAGGAATCCCAACCACAAGGATTTATTGGTTCTTGTTAAAATTGTGGTAAGATTGGTCATAAATCTAATGCTTGTAGGTTTCCTAAGCAAAAGGATACCAACATGATGCAGGGAATCACCGAAGACCTTGATGACATTGACTTGACAACAATTTTGTCTGAGGTAAGCATCACTGATTCCATAAAGATGTTCAAGCTTCTATCCAAACTTTTGTGATTTCTAAGTCTCCAGTTCAAATTTTTCTTAAAGTACGAGTCGAGGTATTGTTCAGTTCGATTATGGGAAATAGTGTGTTTGTTTTGCCTTAACGACACTGTTTTAACGTAGCCAAATTTCTCTCACACTATCCTATTATTTTAAGACGGCGAAATTGCCTAAAGGAGACCATGTTTTTCGTGGGACTCAATCTATAACGAAAAAAATATTTTTTTTAATCTTTTATAAGGACAATTACATCATTTTGTAAAGTTGCATGTCAGTATAGGGTTTATGCAGTTTATATCATTTTAGTATTTGATCCGGAAATATTATTATATTATAATATATTCCTCTATTAGTAATAATCCCAAGGCTATTTTTGTTTAAAGTGATACAGGAGACCTAAGAACCGTATCAGTTCAATAATTTGTAAAATATGTTATAATAATTTCAATGGAAAATATTTTAACACTTTCTATTTTAGAAAAATGGTTGCAAACAACAGTAATGTTGACATCTGTGTTGGAGCATTGACTAAGACTGATGTTCCTATTGCATCATGGAACGCATCCGTCGTTGCGTCGACCGAAGTGGGTGATCATGACTTATCCTACTGAACTATGCATGCAGAAAAACCCGATAAGTTTGCCAGGTCCAACTTCAAGATGTGGTAGGAGGAAATGATGTTTTATATGACCACTCTGAGTTGCACACCATTCCTGATGGAAGAACCACCAACTCAAGGCTAATATGATGATCATGGTTTTTTCTTAGCTATAGAAGCATGGAATCATTCAGACTATTTGTGTAGACATTATGTAATGAATAGTTTATATGATTCATTATATGATGTATGTAGCAAAATTAAGTCTGCTAAGGAGCTGAGGCATGCCTTGGAACAAAACTATGAGTCTGAGGATGTGGATAAGAAGAAATTCCTGCTAGTGAATTGTGAGTCACCTGTGTTGACTGAAAGATGATCGATAACAAAGCATGTATGAAACCGGTGATAGATGTAGAACTCCTCCTCCAGAGTATCCATGCCGAGAAGTTGGACCTCACCGAGGCATTTCCGGTAAAGTTACCCTTAACATGGAATATGTTCAAGGGCTTCCTGAAACACAAGGGAAAGGAGATTACCATGGTTGAGTTAATCGAGAGACTCAACGTGCACGAACAATACATGAGTATTGCACAGGGAGTTCCAATCGTCCCCATGAACACAATGTTCTCCGCCAAGGCAAATGTGGTGGAGCATGGGCAGACCTCAACCAGGCATGACGTCAAAGGCAAACAAAAGAAGGAAAAATGATTGATTCAGGGTCCTAAGGGTAGTGTCTAGAAGAAGTAGGAATCCCAACCACAAGGATTTATTGGTTCTTGTTAAAATTGTGGTAAGATTGGTCATAAATCTAATGCTTGTAGGTTTCCTAAGCAAAAGGATACCAACATGATGCAGGGAATCACCGAAGACCTTGATGATATTGACTTGACAACAATTGTGTCTGAGGTAAGCATCACTGATTCCATAAAGATGTTCGAGCTTCTATCCAAACTTTGGTGATTTCTAAGTCTCCAGTTCAAATTTTTATTAACGTACGAGTCGAGGTATTGTTCAGTTCGATTACGGGAAATAGTGTGTTTGTTTTGCCTTAACGACACTGTTTTGACGTAGCCAAATTTCTCTCACACTATCCTATTATTTTAAGACGGCAAAATTCCCTAAAGGAGACCATGTTTTTCGTGGGACTCAATCTATAACGAAAAAAATATTTTTTTTAATCTTTTATAAGGACAATTTCATTATTTTGTAAAGTTGCATGTCAGTATAGGGTTTATGCAGTTGATATCATTTTAGTATTTGATCCGGAAATATTATTATATTATAATATATTCCTCTATTAGTAATAATCCCAAGGCTATTTTTGTTTAAAGTGATACAGGAGACCTAAGAACAGTATCAGTTTAATAATTTGTAAAATATGTTATAATAATTTCAATGGAAAATATTTTAACACTTTCTATTTTAGAAAAATGGTTGTAAACAACAGTAATGTTGACATCTGTGTTGGAGCATTGACTAAGACTGATGTTCCTATTGCATCATGGAACGCATCCGTCGTTGCGTCGACCGAAGTGGGTGATCATGACTTATCCTACTGAACTATGCATGCAGAAAAACCCGATAAGTTTGACGGGTCCAACTTCAAGATGTGGTAGGAGGAAATGATGTTTTATATGACCACTCTGAGTTGCGCACGATTCCTGATGGAAGAACCACCAACTCAAGGCTAATATGATGATCATGGTTTTTTCTTAGCTATAGAAGCATGGAATCATTCAGACTATTTGTGTAGACATTATGTAATGAATAGTTTATATGATTCATTATATGATGTATGTAGCAAAATTAAGTCTGCTAAGGAGCTGAGGCATTCCTTGGAACAAAACTATGAGTCTGAGGATGTGGATAAGAAGAAATTCCTGCTAGTGAATTGTGAGTCACCTGTGTTGACTGAAAGATGATCGATAACAAAGCATGTATGAAACCGGTAATAGATGTATAACTCCTCCTCCAGAGTATCCATGCCGAGAAGTTGGAACTCACCGGGCATTTCCGGTAAAGTTACCCTTAACGTGGAATATCTTCAAGGGCTTCCTGAAACACAAAGGAAAAGAGATTACCATGGATGAGTTAATCGAGAGAATCAACGTGCACGAACAATACATGAGTATTGCACAGGGAGTTCCAATCGTCCCCATGAACACAATGTTCTCCGCCAAGGCAAATGTGGTGGAGCATGGGCAGACCTCAACCAGGCATGACGTCAAAGGCAAACAAAAGAAGCAAAAATGATTGATTCAGGGTCCTAAGGGTAGTGTCTAGAAGAAGTAGGAATCCCAACCACAAGGATTTATTGGTTATTGTTAAAATTGTGGTAAGATTGGTCAGAAATCTAATGCTTGTAGGTTTCCTAAGCAAAAGGATACCAACATGATGCAGGGAATCACCGAAGACCTTGATGACATTGACTTGACAACAATTTTGTCTGAGGTAAGTATCACTGATTCCATAAATATGTTCGAGCTTCTATCCAAACTTTGGTGATTTCTAAGTCTCCAGTTCAAATTTTTCTTAAAGTACGAGTCGAGGTATTGTTCAGTTCGATTACGGGAAATAGTGTGTTTGTTTTGCCTTAACGACACTGTTTTGACGTAGCCAAATTTCTCTCACACTATCCTATTATTTTAAGACGGCAAAATTCCCTAAAGGAGACCATGTTTTTCGCGGGACTCAATCTTTAACGAAAAAAATATTTCTTTTAATCTTTTATAAGGACAATTTCATCATTTTGTAAAGTTGCATGTTAGTATAGGGTTTATGCAATTGATATCATTTTAGTACTTGATCCGGAAATATTATTATATTATAATATATTCCTCTATTAGTAATAATCTCAAGGCTATTTTTGTTTAAAGTGATACAGGAGACCTAAGAACCGTATCAGTTTAATAATTTGTAAAATATGTTATAATAATTTCAATGGAAAATATTTTAACACTTTCTATTTTAGAAAAATGGTTGCAAACAACAGTAATGTTGACATCTGTGTTGGAGCATTGACTAAGACTGATGTTCCTATTGCATCATGGAACGCATCCGTCGTTGCGTCGACCGAAGTGGGTGATCATGACTTATCCTACTGAACTATGCATGCAGAAAACCCCGATAAGTTTGACGGGTCCAACTTCAAGATGTGGTAGGAGGAAATGATGTTTTATATGACCACTCTGAGTTGCGCACGATTCCTGATGGAAGAACCACCAACTCAAGGCTAATATGATGATCATGGTTTTTTCTTAGCTATAGAAGCATGGAATCATTCAGACTATTTGTGTAGACATTATGTAATGAATAGTTTATATGATTCATTATACGATGTATGTAGCAAAATTAAGTCTGCTAAGGAGCTGAGGCATGCCTTGGAACAAAACTATGAGTCTGAGGATGTGGATAAGAAGAAATTCCTGCTAGTGAATTGTGAGTCACCTGTGTTGACTGAAAGATGATCGATAAGAAAGCATGTATGAAACCGGTAATAGATGTAGAACTCGTCCTCGAGAGTATCCATGCCGAGAAGTTGGAACTCACCGAGGCATTTCTGGTAAAGTTACCCTTAACGTGGAATATGTTCAAGGGCTTCCTGAAACACAAGGGAAAGGAGATTACCATGGTTGAGTTAATCGAGAGAATCACCGTGCACGAACATTACATGAGTATTGCACAGGGAGTTCCAATCGTCCCCATGAACACAATGTTCTCCGCCAAGGCAAATGTGGTGGAGCATGGGCAGACCACAACCAGGCATGACGTCAAAGGCAAACAAAAGAAGCAAAAATGATTGATTCAGGGTCCTAAGGGTAGTGTCTAGAAGAAGTAGGAATCCCAACCACAAGGATTTATTGGTTCTTGTTAAAATTGTGGTAAGATTGGTCATAAATCTAATGCTTGTAGGTTTCCTAAGCAAAAGGATACCAACATGATGCAGGGAATCACCGAAGACCTTGATGACATTGACTTGACAACAATTGTGTCTGAGGTAAGCATCACTGATTCCATAAAGATGTTCAAGCTTCTATCCAAACTTTGGTGATTTCTAAGTCTCCAGTTCAAATTTTTCTTAACGTACGAGTCGAGGTATTGTTCAGTTCGATTAAGGGAAATAGTGTGTTTGTTTTGCCTTAACGACACTGTTTCGACGTAGCCAAATTTCTCTCACACTATCCTATTATTTTAAGACGGCGAATTTCCCTAAAGGAGACCATGTTTTTCGCGGGACTCAATCTATAACGAAATTTTTTTTTTTTAATCTTTTATAAGGACAATTTCATTATTTTGTAAAGTTGCATGTCAGTATAGGGTTTATGCAGTTGATATTATTTTAGTACTTGATCCGGAAATATTATTATATTATAATATATTCCTCTATTAGTAATAATCCCAAGGCTATTTTTGTTTAAAGTGATACAGGAGACCTAAGAACCGTATCAGTTTAATAATTTGTAAAATATGTTATAATAATTTCAATGGAAAATATTTTAACACTTTCTATTTTAGAAAAATGGTTGCAAACAACAGTAATGTTGACATCTGTGTTGGAGCATTGACTAAGACTGATGTTCCTATTGCATCATGGAACGCATCCGTCGTTGCGTCGACCGAAGTGGGTGATCATGACTTATCCTACTGAACTATGCATGCAGAAAAACCCGATAAGTTTGACGGGTCCAACTTCAAGATGTGGTAGGAGGAAATGATGTTTTATATGACCACTCTGAGTTGCGCACGATTCCTGATGGAAGAACCACCAACTCAAGGCTAATATGATGATCATGGTTTTTTCTTAGCTATAGAAGCATGGAATCATTCAGACTATTTGTGTAGACATTATGTAATGAATAGTTTATATGATTCATTATACGATGTATGTAGCAAAATTAAGTCTGCTAAGGAGCTGAGGCATGCCTTGGAACAAAACTATGAGTCTGAGGATGTGGATAAGAAGAAATTCCTGCTAGTGAATTGTGAGTCACCTGTGTTGACTGAAAGATGATCGATAACAAAGCATGTATGAAACCGGTAATAGATGTAGAACTCCTCCTCCAGAGTATCCATGCCGAGAAGTTGGAACTCACCGAGGCATTTCCGGTAAAGTTACCCTTAACGTGGAATATGTTCAAGTGCATCCTGAAACACAAGGGAAAGGAGATTACCATGGTTGAGTTAATCGAGAGAATCACCGTGCACGAACATTACATGAGTATTGCACAGGGAGTTCCAATCGTCCCCATGAACACAATGTTCTCCGCCAAGGCAAATGTGGTGGAGCATGGGCAGACCTCAACCAGGCATGACGTCAAAGGCAAACAAAAGAAGCAAAAATGATTGGTTCAGGGTCCTAAGGGTAGTGTCTAGAAGAAGTAGGAATCCCAACCACAAGGATTTATTGGTTCTTGTTAAAATTGTGGTAAGATTGGTCATAAATCTAATGCTTGTAGGTTTCCTAAGCAAAAGGATACCAACATGATGCAGGGAATCACCGAAGACCTTGATGACATTGACTTGACAACAATTGTGTCTGAGGTAAGCATCACTGATTCCATAAAGATGTTCGAGCTTCTATCCAAACTTTGGTGATTTCTAAGTCTCCAGTTCAAATTTTTCTTAACGTACGAGTCGAGGTATTGTTCAGTTCGATTAAGGGAAATAGTGTGTTTGTTTTGCCTTAACGACACTGTTTCGACGTAGCCAAATTTCTCTCACACTATCCTATCATTTTAAGACGGCGAAATTCCCTAAAGGAGACCATGTTTTTCGCGGGACTCAATCTATAACGAAATTTTTTTTTTTTTAATCTTTTATAAGGACAATTTCATTATTTTGTAAAGTTGCATGTCAGTATAGGGTTTATGCAGTTGATATCATTTTAGTACTTGATCCGGAAATATTATTATATTATAATATATTCCTCTATTAGTAATAATCCCAAGGCTATTTTTGTTTAAAGTGATACAGGAGACCTAAGAACCGTATTAGTTTAATAATTTGTAAAATATGTTATAATAATTTCAATGGAAAATATTTTAACACTTTCTATTTTAGAAAAATGGTTGCAAACAACAGTAATGTTGACATCTGTGTTGGAGCATTGACTAAGACTGATGTTCCTATTGCATCATGGAACGCATCCGTCGTTGCGTCGACCGAAGTGGGTGATCATGACTTATCCTACTGAACTATGCATGCAGAAAAACCCGATAAGTTTGACGGGTCCAACTTCAAGATGTGGTAGGAGGAAATGATGTTTTATATGACCACTCTGAGTTGCGCACGATTCCTGATGGAAGAACCACCAACTCAAGGCTAATATGATGATCATGGTTTTTTCTTAGCTATAGAAGCATGGAATCATTCAGACTATTTGTGTAGACATTATGTAATGAATAGTTTATATGATTCATTATACGATGTATGTAGCAAAATTAAGTCTGCTAAGGAGCTGAGGCATGCCTTGGAACAAAACTATGAGTCTGAGGATGTGGATAAGAAGAAATTCCTGCTAGTGAATTGTGAGTCACCTGTGTTGACTGAAAGATGATCGATAACAAAGCATGTATGAAACCGGTAATAGATGTAGAACTCGTCCTCGAGAGTATCCATGCCGAGAAGTTGGAACTCACCGAGGCATTTCTGGTAAAGTTACCCTTAACGTGGAATATGTTCAAGGGCTTCCTGAAACACAAGGGAAAGGAGATTACCATGGTTGAGTTAATCGAGAGAATCACCGTGCACGAACATTACATGAGTATTGCACAGGGAGTTCCAATCGTCCCCATGAACACAATGTTCTCCGCCAAGGCAAATGTGGTGGAGCATGGGCAGACCACAACCAGGCATGACGTCAAAGGCAAACAAAAGAAGCAAAAATGATTGATTCAGGGTCCTAAGGGTAGTGTCTAGAAGAAGTAGGAATCCCAACCACAAGGATTTATTGGTTCTTGTTAAAATTGTGGTAAGATTGGTCATAAATCTAATGCTTGTAGGTTTCCTAAGCAAAAGGATACCAACATGATGCAGGGAATCACCGAAGACCTTGATGACATTGACTTGACAACAATTGTGTCTGAGGTAAGCATCACTGATTCCATAAAGATGTTCAAGCTTCTATCCAAACTTTGGTGATTTCTAAGTCTCCAGTTCAAATTTTTCTTAACGTACGAGTCGAGGTATTGTTCAGTTCGATTAAGGGAAATAGTGTGTTTGTTTTGCCTTAACGACACTGTTTCGACGTAGCCAAATTTCTCTCACACTATCCTATTATTTTAAGACGGCGAAATTCCCTAAAGGAGACCATGTTTTTCGCGGGACTCAATCTATAACGAAATTTTTTTTTTTTAATCTTTTATAAGGACAATTTCATTATTTTGTAAAGTTGCATGTCAGTATAGGGTTTATGCAGTTGATATCATTTTAGTACTTGATCCGGAAATATTATTATATTATAATATATTCCTCTATTAGTAATAATCCCAAGGCTATTTTTGTTTAAAGTGATACAGGAGACCTAAGAACCGTATCAGTTTAATAATTTGTAAAATATGTTATAATAATTTCAATGGAAAATATTTTAACACTTTCTATTTTAGAAAAATGGTTGCAAACAACAGTAATGTTGACATCTGTGTTGGAGCATTGACTAAGACTGATGTTCCTATTGCATCATGGAACGCATCCGTCGTTGCGTCGACCGAAGTGGGTGATCATGACTTATCCTACTGAACTATGCATGCAGAAAAACCCGATAAGTTTGACGGGTCCAACTTCAAGATGTGGTAGGAGGAAATGATGTTTTATATGACCACTCTGAGTTGCGCACGATTCCTGATGGAAGAACCACCAACTCAAGGCTAATATGATGATCATGGTTTTTTCTTAGCTATAGAAGCATGGAATCATTCAGACTATTTGTGTAGACATTATGTAATGAATAGTTTATATGATTCATTGTATGATGTATGTAGCAAAATTAAGTCTGCTAAGGAGCTGAGGCATGCCTTGGAACAAAACTATGAGTCTGAGGATGTGGATAAGAAGAAATTCCTGCTAGTGAATTGTGAGTCACCTGTGTTGACTGAAAGATGATCGATAACAAAGCATGTATGAAACCGGTAATAGATGTAGAACTCCTCGTCCAGAGTATCCATGCCGAGAAGTTGGAACTCACCGAGGCATTTTCGGTAAAGTTACCCTTAACGTGGAATATGTTCAAGTGCATCCTGAAACACAAGGGAAAGGAGATTACCATGGTTGAGTTAATCGAGAGAATCACCGTGCACGAACATTACATGAGTATTGCACAGGGAGTTCCAATCGTCCCCATGAACACAATGTTCTCCGCCAAGGCAAATGTGGTGGAGCATGGGCAGACCTCAACCAGGCATGACGTCAAAGGCAAACAAAAGAAGCAAAAATGATTGGTTCAGGGTCCTAAGGGTAGTGTCTAGAAGAAGTAGGAATCCCAACCACAAGGATTTATTGGTTCTTGTTAAAATTGTGGTAAGATTGGTCATAAATCTAATGCTTGTAGGTTTCCTAAGCAAAAGGATACCAACATGATGCAGGGAATCACCGAAGACCTTGATGACATTGACTTGACAACAATTGTGTCTGAGGTAAGCATCACTGATTCCATAAAGATGTTCAAGCTTCAATCCAAACTTTGGTGATTTCTAAGTCTCCAGTTCAAATTTTTCTTAACGTACGAGTCGAGGTATTGTTCAGTTCGATTAAGGGAAATAGTGTGTTTGTTTTGCCTTAACGACACTGTTTTGACGTAGCCAAATTTCTCTCACACTATCCTATTATTTTAAGACGGCGAAATTGCCTAAAGGAGACCATGTTTTTCGCGGGACTCAATCTTTAACGAAAAAAATATTTCTTTTAATCTTTTATAAGGACAATTTCATCATTTTGTAAAGTTGCATGTTAGTATAGGGTTTATGCAGTTTATATCATTTTAGTATTTGATCCGGAAATATTATTATATTATAATATATTCCTCTATTAGTAATAATCCCAAGGCTATTTTTGTTTAAAGTGATACAGGAGACCTAAGAACCGTATCAGTTCAATAATTTGTAAAAATATGTTATAATAATTTCAATGGAAAATATTTTAACACTTTCTATTTTAGAAAAATGGTTGCAAACAACAGTAATGTTGACATCTGTGTTGGAGCATTGACTAAGACTGATGTTCCTATTGCATCATGGAACGCATCCGTCGTTGCGTCGACCGAAGTGGGTGATCATGACTTATCCTAATGAACTATGCATGCAGAAAAACCCGATAAGTTTGACGGGTCCAACTTCAAGATGTGGTAGGAGGAAATGATGTTTTATATGACCACTCTGAGTTGCGCACGATTCCTGATGGAAGAACCACCAACTCAAGGCTAATATGATGATCATGGTTTTTTCTTAGCTATAGAAGCATGGAATCATTCAGACTATTTGTGTAGACATTATGTAATGAATAGTTTATATGATTCATTATACGATGTATGTAGCAAAATTAAGTCTGCTAAGGAGCTGAGGCATGCCTTGGAACAAAACTATGAGTCTGAGGATGTGGATAAGAAGAAATTCCTGCTAGTGAATTGTGAGTCACCTGTGTTGACTGAAAGATGATCGATAACAAAGCATGTATGAAACCGGTAATAGATGTAGAACTCCTCCTCCAGAGTATCCATGCCGAGAAGTTGGAACTCACCAAGGCATTTCCGGTAAAGTTACCCTTAACGTGGAATATGTTCAAGTGCATCCTGAAACACAAGGGAAAGGAGATTACCATGGTTGAGTTAATCGAGAGAATCACCGTGCACGAACATTACATGAGTATTGCACAGGGAGTTCCAATCGTCCCCATGAACACAATGTTCTCCGCCAAGGCAAATGTGGTGGAGCATGGGCAGACCTCAACCAGGCATGACGTCAAAGGCAAACAAAAGAAGCAAAAATGATTGGTTCAGGGTCCTAAGGGTAGTGTCTAGAAGAAGTAGGAATCCCAACCACAAGGATTTATTGGTTCTTGTTAAAATTGTGGTAAGATTGGTCATAAATCTAATGCTTGTAGGTTTCCTAAGCAAAAGGATACCAACATGATGCAGGGAATCACCGAAGACCTTGATGACATTGACTTGACAACAATTGTGTCTGAGGTAAGCATCACTGATTCCATAAAGATGTTCGAGCTTCTATCCAAACTTTGGTGATTTCTAAGTCTCCAGTTCAAATTTTTCTTAACGTACGAGTCGAGGTATTGTTCAGTTCGATTAAGGGAAATAGTGTGTTTGTTTTGCCTTAACGACACTGTTTCGACGTAGCCAAATTTCTCTCACACTATCCTATCATTTTAAGACGGCGAAATTCCCTAAAGGAGACCATGTTTTTCGCGGGACTCAATCTATAACGAAATTTTTTTTTTTTAATCTTTTATAAGGACAATTTCATTATTTTGTAAAGTTGCATGTCAGTATAGGGTTTATGCAGTTGATATCATTTTAGTACTTGATCCGGAAATATTATTATATTATAATATATTCCTCTATTAGTAATAATCCCAAGGCTATTTTTGTTTAAAGTGATACAGGAGACCTAAGAACCGTATCAGTTTAATAATTTGTAAAATATGTTATAATAATTTCAATGGAAAATATTTTAACACTTTCTATTTTAGAAAAATGGTTGCAAACAACAGTAATGTTGACATCTGTGTTGGAGCATTGACTAAGACTGATGTTCCTATTGCATCATGGAACGCATCCGTCGTTGCGTCGACCGAAGTGGGTGATCATGACTTATCCTACTGAACTATGCATGCAGAAAAACCCGATAAGTTTGACGGGTCCAACTTCAAGATGTGGTAGGAGGAAATGATGTTTTATATGACCACTCTGAGTTGCGCACGATTCCTGATGGAAGAACCACCAACTCAAGGCTAATATGATGATCATGGTTTTTTCTTAGCTATAGAAGCATGGAATCATTCAGACTATTTGTGTAGACATTATGTAATGAATAGTTTATATGATTCATTATACGATGTATGTAGCAAAATTAAGTCTGCTAAGGAGCTGAGGCATGCCTTGGAACAAAACTATGAGTCTGAGGATGTGGATAAGAAGAAATTCCTGCTAGTGAATTGTGAGTCACCTGTGTTGACTGAAAGATGATCGATAACAAAGCATGTATGAAACCGGTAATAGATGTAGAACTCGTCCTCGAGAGTATCCATGCCGAGAAGTTGGAACTCACCGAGGCATTTCTGGTAAAGTTACCCTTAACGTGGAATATGTTCAAGGGCTTCCTGAAACACAAGGGAAAGGAGATTACCATGGTTGAGTTAATCGAGAGAATCACCGTGCACGAACATTACATGAGTATTGCACAGGGAGTTCCAATCGTCCCCATGAACACAATGTTCTCCGCCAAGGCAAATGTGGTGGAGCATGGGCAGACCACAACCAGGCATGACGTCAAAGGCAAACAAAAGAAGCAAAAATGATTGATTCAGGGTCCTAAGGGTAGTGTCTAGAAGAAGTAGGAATCCCAACCACAAGGATTTATTGGTTCTTGTTAAAATTGTGGTAAGATTGGTCATAAATCTAATGCTTGTAGGTTTCCTAAGCAAAAGGATACCAACATGATGCAGGGAATCACCGAAGACCTTGATGACATTGACTTGACAACAATTGTGTCTGAGGTAAGCATCACTGATTCCATAAAGATGTTCAAGCTTCTATCCAAACTTTGGTGATTTCTAAGTCTCCAGTTCAAATTTTTCTTAACGTACGAGTCGAGGTATTGTTCAGTTCGATTAAGGGAAATAGTGTGTTTGTTTTGCCTTAACGACACTGTTTCGACGTAGCCAAATTTCTCTCACACTATCCTATTATTTTAAGACGGCGAAATTCCCTAAAGGAGACCATGTTTTTCGCGGGACTCAATCTATAACGAAATTTTTTTTTTTTAATCTTTTATAAGGACAATTTCATTATTTTGTAAAGTTGCATGTCAGTATAGGGTTTATGCAGTTGATATCATTTTAGTACTTGATCCGGAAATATTATTATATTATAATATATTCCTCTATTAGTAATAATCCCAAGGCTATTTTTGTTTAAAGTGATACAGGAGACCTAAGAACCGTATCAGTTTAATAATTTGTAAAATATGTTATAATAATTTCAATGGAAAATATTTTAACACTTTCTATTTTAGAAAAATGGTTGCAAACAACAGTAATGTTGACATCTGTGTTGGAGCATTGACTAAGACTGATGTTCCTATTGCATCATGGAACGCATCCGTCGTTGCGTCGACCGAAGTGGGTGATCATGACTTATCCTACTGAACTATGCATGCAGAAAAACCCGATAAGTTTGACGGGTCCAACTTCAAGATGTGGTAGGAGGAAATGATGTTTTATATGACCACTCTGAGTTGCGCACGATTCCTGATGGAAGAACCACCAACTCAAGGCTAATATGATGATCATGGTTTTTTCTTAGCTATAGAAGCATGGAATCATTCAGACTATTTGTGTAGACATTATGTAATGAATAGTTTATATGATTCATTGTATGATGTATGTAGCAAAATTAAGTCTGCTAAGGAGCTGAGGCATGCCTTGGAACAAAACTATGAGTCTGAGGATGTGGATAAGAAGAAATTCCTGCTAGTGAATTGTGAGTCACCTGTGTTGACTGAAAGATGATCGATAACAAAGCATGTATGAAACCGGTAATAGATGTAGAACTCCTCCTCCAGAGTATCCATGCCGAGAAGTTGGAACTCACCGAGGCATTTCCGGTAAAGTTACCCTTAACGTGGAATATGTTCAAGTGCATCCTGAAACACAAGGGAAAGGAGATTACCATGGTTGAGTTAATCGAGAGAATCACCGTGCACGAACATTACATGAGTATTGCACAGGGAGTTCCAATCGTCCCCATGAACACAATGTTCTCCGCCAAGGCAAATGTGGTGGAGCATGGGCAGACCTCAACCAGGCATGACGTCAAAGGCAAACAAAAGAAGCAAAAATGATTGGTTCAGGGTCCTAAGGGTAGTGTCTAGAAGAAGTAGGAATCCCAACCACAAGGATTTATTGGTTCTTGTTAAAATTGTGGTAAGATTGGTCATAAATCTAATGCTTGTAGGTTTCCTAAGCAAAAGGATACCAACATGATGCAGGGAATCACCGAAGACCTTGATGACATTGACTTGACAACAATTGTGTCTGAGGTAAGCATCATTGATTCCATAAAGATGTTCAAGCTTCAATCCAAACTTTGGTGATTTCTAAGTCTCCAGTTCAAATTTTTCTTAACGTACGAGTCGAGGTATTGTTCAGTTCGATTAAGGGAAATAGTGTGTTTGTTTTGCCTTAACGACACTGTTTCGACGTAGCCAAATTTCTCTCACACTATCCTATTATTTTAAGACGGCGAAATTCCCTAAAGGAGACCATGTTTTTCGCGGGACTCAATCTATAACGAAAATTTTTTTTTTTAATCTTTTATAAGGACAATTTCATTATTTTGTAAAGTTGCATGTCAGTATAGGGTTTATGCAGTTGATATCATTTTAGTACTTGATCCGGAAATATTATTATATTATAATATATTCCTCTATTAGTAATAATCCCAAGGCTATTTTTGTTTAAAGTGATACAGGAGACCTAAGAACCGTATCAGTTCAATAATTTGTAAAAATATGTTATAATAATTTCAATGGAAAATATTTTAACACTTTCTATTTTAGAAAAATGGTTGCAAACAACAGTAATGTTGACATCTGTGTTGGAGCATTGACTAAGACTGATGTTCCTATTGCATCATGGAACGCATCCGTCGTTGCGTCGACCGAAGTGGGTGATCATGACTTATCCTAATGAACTATGCATGCAGAAAAACCCGATAAGTTTGAAGGGTCCAACTTCAAGATGTGGTAGGAGGAAATGATGTTTTATATGACCACTCTGAGTTGCGCACGATTCCTGATGGAAGAACCACCAACTCAAGGCTAATATGATGATCATGGTTTTTTCTTAGCTATAGAAGCATGGAATCATTCAGACTATTTGTGTAGACATTATGTAATGAATAGTTTATATGATTCATTATACGATGTATGTAGCAAAATTAAGTCTGCTAAGGAGCTGAGGCATGCCTTGGAACAAAACTATGAGTCTGAGGATGTGGATAAGAAGAAATTCCTGCTAGTGAATTGTGAGTCACCTGTGTTGACTGAAAGATGATCGATAACAAAGCATGTATGAAACCGGTAATAGATGTAGAACTCCTCCTCCAGAGTATCCATGCCGAGAAGTTGGACCTCACCGAGGCATTTCCGATAAAGTTACCCTTAACGTGGAATATGTTCAAGGGCTTCCTGAAACACAAGGGAAAGGAGATTACCATGGTTGAGTTAATCGAGAGAATCAACGTGCACGAACAATACATGATTATTGCACAGGGAGTTTCAATCGTCCCCACGATAACAATGTTCTCCGCCAAGGCAAATGTGGTGGAGCATGGGCAGACCTGAACCAGGCATGACGTCAAAGGCAAACAAAAGAAGCAAAAATGATTGATTCAGGGTCCTAAGGGTAGTGTCTAGAAGAAGTAGGAATCCCAACCACAAGGATTGATTGGTTCTTGTTAAAATTGTAGTAAGATTGGCCATAAATCTAATGCTTGTAGGTTTCCTAAGCAAAAGGATACCAACATGATGCAGGCAATCACCGAAGACCTTGATGACATTTACTTGACAACAATTGTGTCTGAGGTAAGCATCACTGATTCCATAAAGATGTTCGAGCTTCTATCCAAACTTTGGTGATTTCTAAGTCTCCAGTTCAAATTTTTCTTAAAGTACGAGTCGAGGTATTGTTCAGTTCGATTAAGGGAAATAGTGTGTTTGTTTTGCCTTAACGACACTGTTTTGACGTAGCCAAATTTCTCTCACACTATCCTATTATTTTAAGACGGCGAAATTCCCTAAAGGAGACCATGTTTTTCGCGGGACTCAATCTTTAACGAAAAAAATATTTCTTTTAATCTTTTATAAGGACAATTTCATCATTTTGTAAAGTTGCATGTTAGTATAGGGTTTATGCAGTTTATATCATTTTAGTATTTGATACGGAAATATTATTATATTATAATATATTCCTCTATTAGTAATAATCCCAAGGCTATTTTTGTTTAAAGTGATACAGGAGACCTAAGAACCGTATCAGTTCAATAATTTGTAAAAATATGTTATAATAATTTCAATGGAAAATATTTTAACACTTTCTATTTTAGAAAAATGGTTGCAAACAACAGTAATGTTGACATCTGTGTTGGAGCATTGACTAAGACTGATGTTCCTATTGCATCATGGAACGCATCCGTCGTTGCGTCGACCGAAGTGGGTGATCATGACTTATCCTACTGAACTATGCATGCAGAAAAACCCGATAAGTTTGAAGGGTCCAACTTCAAGATGTGGTAGGAGGAAATGATGTTTTATATGACCACTCTGAGTTGCGCACGATTCCTGATGGAAGAACCACCAACTCAAGGCTAATATGATGATCATGGTTTTTTCTTAGCTATAGAAGCATTGAATCATTCAGACTATTTGTGTAGACATTATGTAATGAATAGTTTATATGATTCATTATATGATGTATGTAGCAAAATTAAGTCTGCTAAGGAGCTGAGGCATGCCTTGGAACAAAACTATGAGTCTGAGGATGTGGATAAGAAGAAATTCCTGCTAGTGAATTGTGAGTCACCTGTGTTGACTGAAAGATGATCGATAACAAAGCATGTATGAAACCGGTAATAGATGTAGAACTCCTCCTCCAGAGTATCCATGCCGAGAAGTTGGACTTCACCGAGGCATTTCCGATAAAGTTACCCTTAACGTGGAATATGTTCAAGGGCTTCCTGAAACACAAGGGAAAGGAGATTACCATGGTTGAGTTAATCGAGAGAATCAACGTGCACGAACAATACATGATTATTGCACAGGGAGTTTCAATCGTCCCCACGATAACAATGTTCTCCGCCAAGGCAAATGTGGTGGAGCATGGGCAGACCTGAACCAGGCATGACGTCAAAGGCAAACAAAAGAAGCAAAAATGATTGATTCAGGGTCCTAAGGGTAGTGTCTAGAAGAAGTAGGAATCCCAACCACAAGGATTGATTGGTTCTTGTTAAAATTGTAGTAAGATTGGCCATAAATCTAATGCTTGTAGGTTTCCTAAGCAAAAGGATACCAACATGATGCAGGCAATCACCGAAGACCTTGATGACATTTACTTGACAACAATTGTGTCTGAGGTAAGCATCACTGATTCCATAAAGATGTTCGAGCTTCTATCCAAACTTTGGTGATTTCTAAGTCTCCAGTTCAAATTTTTCTTAAAGTACGAGTCGAGGTATTGTTCAGTTCGATTAAGGGAAATAGTGTGTTTGTTTTGCCTTAACGACACTGTTTTGACGTAGCCAAATTTCTCTCACACTATCCTATTATTTTAAGACGGCGAAATTCCCTAAAGGAGACCATGTTTTTCGCGGGACTCAATCTTTAACGAAAAAAATATTTCTTTTAATCTTTTATAAGGACAATTTCATCATTTTGTAAAGTTGCATGTTAGTATAGGGTTTATGCAGTTTATATCATTTTAGTATTTGATACGGAAATATTATTATATTATAATATATTCCTCTATTAGTAATAATCCCAAGGCTATTTTTGTTTAAAGTGATACAGGAGACCTAAGAACCGTATCAGTTCAATAATTTGTAAAAATATGTTATAATAATTTCAATGGAAAATATTTTAACACTTTCTATTTTAGAAAAATGGTTGCAAACAACAGTAATGTTGACATCTGTGTTGGAGCATTGACTAAGACTGATGTTCCTATTGCATCATGGAACGCATCCGTCGTTGCGTCGACCGAAGTGGGTGATCATGACTTATCCTACTGAACTATGCATGCAGAAAAACCCGATAAGTTTGAAGGGTCCAACTTCAAGATGTGGTAGGAGGAAATGATGTTTTATATGACCACTCTGAGTTGCGCACGATTCCTGATGGAAGAACCACCAACTCAAGGCTAATATGATGATCATGGTTTTTTCTTAGCTATAGAAGCATTGAATCATTCAGACTATTTGTGTAGACATTATGTAATGAATAGTTTATATGATTCATTATATGATGTATGTAGCAAAATTAAGTCTGCTAAGGAGCTGAGGCATGCCTTGGAACAAAACTATGAGTCTGAGGATGTGGATAAGAAGAAATTCCTGCTAGTGAATTGTGAGTCACCTGTGTTGACTGAAAGATGATCGATAACAAAGCATGTATGAAACCGGTAATAGATGTAGAACTCCTCCTCCAGAGTATCCATGCCGAGAAGTTGGACTTCACCGAGGCATTTCCGATAAAGTTACCCTTAACGTGGAATATGTTCAAGGGCTTCCTGAAACACAAGGGAAAGGAGATTACCATGGTTGAGTTAATCGAGAGAATCAACGTGCACGAACAATACATGATTATTGCACAGGGAGTTTCAATCGTCCCCACGATAACAATGTTCTCCGCCAAGGCAAATGTGGTGGAGCATGGGCAGACCTGAACCAGGCATGACGTCAAAGGCAAACAAAAGAAGCAAAAATGATTGATTCAGGGTCCTAAGGGTAGTGTCTAGAAGAAGTAGGAATCCCAACCACAAGGATTGATTGGTTCTTGTTAAAATTGTAGTAAGATTGGCCATAAATCTAATGCTTGTAGGTTTCCTAAGCAAAAGGATACCAACATGATGCAGGCAATCACCGAAGACCTTGATGACATTTACTTGACAACAATTGTGTCTGAGGTAAGCATCACTGATTCCATAAAGATGTTCGAGCTTCTATCCAAACTTTGGTGATTTCTAAGTCTCCAGTTCAAATTTTTCTTAAAGTACGAGTCGAGGTATTGTTCAGTTCGATTAAGGGAAATAGTGTGTTTGTTTTGCCTTAACGACACTGTTTTGACGTAGCCAAATTTCTCTCACACTATCCTATTATTTTAAGACGGCGAAATTGCCTAAAGGAGACCATGTTTTTCGCGGGACTCAATCTTTAACGAAAAAAATATTTCTTTTAATCTTTTATAAGGACAATTTCATCATTTTGTAAAGTTGCATGTTAGTATAGGGTTTATGCAGTTTATATCATTTTAGTATTTGATCCGGAAATATTATTATATTATAATATATTCCTCTATTAGTAATAATCCCAAGGCTATTTTTGTTTAAAGTGATACAGGAGACCTAAGAACCGTATCAGTTCAATAATTTGTAAAAATATGTTATAATAATTTCAATGGAAAATATTTTAACACTTTCTATTTTAGAAAAATGGTTGCAAACAACAGTAATGTTGACATCTGTGTTGGAGCATTGACTAAGACTGATGTTCCTATTGCATCATGGAACGCATCCGTCGTTGCGTCGACCGAAGTGGGTGATCATGACTTATCCTACTGAACTATGCATGCAGAAAAACCCGATAAGTTTGAAGGGTCCAACTTCAAGATGTGGTAGGAGGAAATGATGTTTTATATGACCACTCTGAGTTGCGCACGATTCCTGATGGAAGAACCACCAACTCAAGGCTAATATGATGATCATGGTTTTTTCTTAGCTATAGAAGCATGGAATCATTCAGACTATTTGTGTAGACATTATGTAATGAATAGTTTATATGATTCATTATACGATGTATGTAGCAAAATTAAGTCTGCTAAGGAGCTGAGGCATGCCTTGGAACAAAACTATGAGTCTGAGGATGTGGATAAGAAGAAATTCCTGCTAGTGAATTGTGAGTCACCTGTGTTGACTGAAAGATGATCGATAACAAAGCATGTATGAAACCGGTAATAGATGTAGAACTCCTCCTCCAGAGTATCCATGCCGAGAAGTTGGAACTCACCGAGGCATTTCCGGTAAAGTTACCCTTAACGTGGAATATGTTCAAGTGCATCCTGAAACACAAGGGAAAGGAGATTACCATGGTTGAGTTAATCGAGAGAATCACCGTGCACGAACATTACATGAGTATTGCACAGGGAGTTCCAATCGTCCCCATGAACACAATGTTCTCCGCCAAGGCAAATGTGGTGGAGCATGGGCACACCTGAACCAGTCATGACGTCAAAGGCAAACAAAAGAAGCAAAAATGATTGATTCAGGGTCCTAAGGGTAGTGTCTAGAAGAAGTAGGAATCCCAACCACAAGGATTGATTGGTTCTTGTTAAAATTGTAGTAAGATTGGCCATAAATCTAATGCTTGTAGGTTTCCTAAGCAAAAGGATACCAACATGATGCAGGGAATCACCGAAGACCTTGATGACATTTACTTGACAACAATTGTGTCTGAGGTAAGCATCACTGATTCCATAAAGATGTTCGAGCTTCTATCCAAACTTTGGTGATTTCTAAGTCTCCAGTTCAAATTTTTCTTAAAGTACGAGTCGAGGTATTGTTCAGTTCGATTAAGGGAAATAGTGTGTTTGTTTTGCCTTAACGACACTGTTTTGACGTAGCCAAATTTCTCTCACACTATCCTATTATTTTAAGACGGCGAAATTGCCTAAAGGAGACCATGTTTTTCGCGGGACTCAATCTATAACGAAAAAAATATTTCTTTTAATCTTTTATAAGGACAATTTCATCATTTTGTAAAGTTGCATGTCAGTATAGGGTTTATGCAGTTTATATCATTTTAATATTTGATCCGGAAATATTATTATATTATAATATATTCCACTATTAGTAATAATCCCAAGGCTATTTTTGTTTAAAGTGATACAGGAGACCTAAGAACCGTATCAGTTCAATAATTTGTAAAAATATGTTATAATAATTTCAATGGAAAATATTTTAACACTTTCTATTTTAGAAAAATGGTTGCAAACAACAGTAATGTTGACATCTGTGTTGGAGCATTGACTAAGACTGATGTTCCTATTGCATCATGGAACGCATCCGTCGTTGCGTCGACCGAAGTGGGTGATCATGACTTATCCTACTGAACTATGCATGCAGAAAAACCCGATAAGTTTGACGGGTCCAACTTCAAGATGTGGTAGGAGGAAATGATGTTTTATATGACCACTCTGAGTTGCGCACGATTCCTGATGGAAGAACCACCAACTCAAGGCTAATATGATGATCATGGTTTTTTCTTAGCTATAGAAGCATGGAATCATTCAGACTATTTGTGTAGACATTATGTAATGAATAGTTTATATGATTCATTGTATGATGTATGTAGCAAAATTAAGTCTGCTAAGGAGCTGAGGCATGCCTTGGAACAAAACTATGAGTCTGAGGATGTGGATAAGAAGAAATTCCTGCTAGTGAATTGCGAGTCACCTGTGTTGACTGAAAGATGATCGATAACAAAGCATGTATGAAACCGGTAATAGATGTAGAACTCCTCCTCCAGAGTATCCATGCCGAGAAGTTGGAACTCGCCGAGGCATTTCCGGTAAAGTTACCCTTAACGTGGAATATGTTCAAGGGCTTCCTGAAACACAGGGGAAAGGAGATTACCATGGTTGAGTTAATCGAGAGAATCAACGTGCACGAACAATATATGAGTATTGCACAGGGAGTTCCAACCGTCCCCATGAACACAATGTTCTCCGCCAAGGCAAATGTGGTGGAGCATGGGCAGACCTCAACCAGGCATGACGTCAAAGGCAAACAAAAGAAGCAAAAATGATTGATTCAGGGTCCTAAGGGTAGTGTCTAGAAGAAGTAGGAATCCCAACCACAAGGATTGATTGGTTCTTGTTAAAATTGTGGTATGATTGGCCATAAATCTAATTCTTCTAGGTTTCCTAAGCAAAAGGATACCAACATGATGCAGGGAATCACCGAAGACCTTGATGACATTTACTTGACAACAATTGTGTCTGAGGTAAGTATCACTGATTCCATAAAGATGTTCGAGTTTCTATCCAAACTTTGGTGATTTTTATGTGTCCAGTTCAAATTTTTCTTAAATTACGAGTCGAGGTATTATTCAGTTCGATTAAGGGAAATAGTGTGTTTGATTTGCCTTAACGACACTGTTTTGACGTAGCCAAATTTCTCTCACACTATCCTATTATTTTTAGACGACGAAATTGCCTAAAGGAGACCATGTTTTTCGTGGGACTCAATCTATAACGAAAAAAATATTTCTTTTAATCTTTTATAAGGACAATTTCATCATTATGTAAAGTTGCATGTCAGTATAGGGTTTATGCAGTTTATATTAATTTAGTATTTGATCCGGAAATATTATTATATTATAATATATTCCTCTATTAGTAATAATCCCAAGGCTATTTTTGTTTAAAGTGATACAGGAGACCTAAGAACCGTATCAGTTCAATAATTTGTAAAATATTATATAATAATTTCAATGGAAAATATTTTAACACTTTCTATTTTAGAAAAATGGTTGCAAACAACTGTAATGTTGACATCTGTGTTGGAGCATTGACTAAGACTGATGTTCCTATTGCATCATGGAACGCATCCGTCGTTGCGTCGACCGAAGTGGGTGATCATGACTTATCCTACTGAACTATGCATGCAGAAAAACCCGATAAGTTTGACGGGTCCAACTTCAAGAGGTGGTAGGAGGAAATGATGTTTTATATGACCACTCTGAGTTGCGCACGATTCCTGATGGAAGAACCACCAACTCAAGGCTAATATGATGATCATGGTTTTTTCTTAGCTATAGAAGCATGGAATCATTCAGACTATTTGTGTAGACATTATGTAATGAATAGTTTATATGATTCATTGTATGATGTATGTAGCAAAATTAAGTCTGCTAAGGAGCTGAGGCATGCCTTGGAACAAAACTATGAGTCTGAGGATGTGGATAAGAAGAAATTCCTGCTAGTGAATTCTGAGTCACCTGTGTTGACTGAAAGATGATCGATAACAAAGCATGTATGAAACCGGTAATAGATGTAGAATTCGTCCTCGAGAGTATCCATGCCGAGAAATTGGAACTCACCGAGGCATTTCCGGTAAAGTTACCCTTAACGTGGAATATGTTCAAGGGCTTAATGAAACACAAGGGAAAGGAGATTACCATGGTTGAGTTAATCGAGAGAATCAACGTGCACGAACAATAGATGAGTATTGCTCAGGGAGTTCCAATCGTCCCCATGAATACAATGTTCTCCGCCAAGGCAAATGTGGTGGAGCATGGGCAGACCTCAACCAGGCATGACGTCAAAGGCAAACAAAAGAAGCAAAAATGATTGATTCAGGGTCCTAAGGGTAGTGTCTAGAAGAAGTAGGAATCCCAACCACAATGATTGATTGGTTCTTGTTAAAATTGTGGTAAGATTGGCCATAAATCTAATGCTTGTAGGTTTCCTAAGCAAAAGGATACCAACATGATGCAGGGAATCACCGAAGACCTTGATGACATTGACTTGACAACAATTGTGTCTGAGGTAAGCATTACTGATTCCATAAAGATGTTCGAGCTTCTATCCAAACTTTGGTGATTTCTAAGTCTCCAGTTCAAATTTTTCTTAAAGTACGAGTCGAGGTATTGTTCAGTTCGATTAAAGGAAATAGTGTGTTTGTTTTGCCTTAACGACACTGTTTTGACGTAGCCAAATTTCTCTCACACTATCCTAATATTTTAAGACGGCGAAATTGCCTAAAGGATGCCATGTTTTTCGTGGGACTCAATCTATAACGAAAAAAATATTTCTTTTAATCTTTTATAAGGACAATTTCATCATTTTGTAAAGTTGCATGTCAGTATAGGGTTTATGCAGTTTATATCATTTTAGTATTTGATCCGGAAATATTATTATATTATAATATATTCCTCTATTAGTAATAATCCCAAGGCTATTTTTGTTTAAATTGATACAGGAGACCTAAGAACCGTATCAGTTCAATAATTTGTAAAATATTATATAATAATTTCAATGGAAAATATTTTAACACTTTCTATTTTAGAAAAATGGTTGCAAACAACTGTAATGTTGACATCTGTGTTGGAGCATTGACTAAGACTGATGTTCCTATTGCATCATGGAACGCATCCGTCGTTGCGTCGACCGAAGTGGGTGATCATGACTTATCCTACTGAACTATGCATGCAGAAAAACCCGATAAGTTTGACGGGTCCAACTTCAAGACGTGGTAGGAGGAAATGATGTTTTATATGACCACTCTGAGTTGCGCACGATTCCTAATGGAAGAACCACCAACTCAAGGCTAATATGATGATCATGCTTTTTTCTTAGCTATAGAAGCATGGAATCATTCAGACTATTTGTGTAGACATTATGTAATGAATAGTTTATATGATTCATTGTATGATGTATGTAGCAAAATTAAGTCTGCTAAGGAGCTGAGGCATGCCTTGGAACAAAACTATGAGTCTGAGGATGTGGATAAGAAGAAATTCCTGCTAGTGAATTCTGAGTCACCTGTGTTGACTGAAAGATGATCGATAACAAAGCATGTATGAAACCGGTAATAGATGTAGAATTCGTCCTCGAGAGTATCCATGCCGAGAAATTGGAACTCACCGAGGCATTTCCGGTAAAGTTACCCTTAACGTGGAATATGTTCAAGGGCTTAATGAAACACAAGGGAAAGGAGATTACCATGGTTGAGTTAATCGAGAGAATCAACGTGCACGAACAATAGATGAGTATTGCTAAGGGAGTTCGAATCGTCCCCATGAATACAATGTTCTCCGCCAAGGCAAATGTGGTGGAGCATGGGCAGACCTCAACCAGGCATGACGTCAAAGGCAAACAAAAGAAGCAAAAATGATTGATTCAGGGTCCTAAGGGTAGTGTCTAGAAGAAGTAGGAATCCCAACCACAATGATTGATTGGTTCTTGTTAAAATTGTGGTAAGATTGGCCATAAATCTAATGCTTGTAGGTTTCCTAAGCAAAAGGATACCAACATGATGCAGGGAATCACCGAAGACCTTGATGACATTGACTTGACAACAATTGTGTCTGAGGTAAGCATTACTGATTCCATAAAGATGTTCGAGCTTCTATCCAAACTTTGGTGATTTCTAAGTCTCCAGTTCAAATTTTTCTTAAAGTACGAGTCGAGGTATTGTTCAGTTCGATTAAGGGAAATAGTGTGTTTGTTTTGCCTTAACGACACTGTTTTGACGTAGCCAAATTTCTCTCACACTATCCTAATATTTTAAGACGGCGAAATTGCCTAAAGGATGCCATGTTTTTCGTGGGACTCAATCTATAACGAAAAAAATATTTCTTTTAATCTTTTATAAGGACAATTTCATCATTTTGTAAAGTTGCATGTCAGTATAGGGTTTATGCAGTTTATATCATTTTAGTATTTGATCCGGAAATATTATTATATTATAATATATTCCTCTATTAGTAATAATCCCAAGGCTATTTTTGTTTAAAGTGATACAGGAGACCTAAGAACCGTATCAGTTCAATAATTTGTAAAATATGTCATAATAATTTCAATGGAAAATATTTTAACACTTTCTATTTTAGAAAAATGGTTGCAATCAACAGTAATGTTGACATCTGTGTTGGAGCATTGACTAAGACTGATGTTCCTATTGCATCATGGAACGCATCCGTCGTTGCGTCGACCGAAGTGGGTGATCATGACTTATCCTACTTAACTATGCATGCAGAAAAACCCGATAAGTTTGACGGGTCCAACTTCAAGAGGTGGTAGGAGGAAATGATGTTTTATATGACCACTCTGAGTTGCGCACGATTCCTGATGGAAGAACCACCAACTCAAGGCTAATATGATGATCATGGTTTTTTCTTAGCTATAGAAGCATGGAATCATTCAGACTATTTGTGTAGACATTATGTAATGAATAGTTTATATGATTCATTGTATGATGTATGTAGCAAAATTAAGTCTGCTAAGGAGCTGAGGCATGCCTTGGAACAAAACTATGAGTCTGAGGATGTGGATAAGAAGAAATTCCTGCTAGTGAATTCTGAGTCACCTGTGTTGACTGAAAGATGATCGATAACAAAGCATGTATGAAACCGGTAATAGATGTAGAATTCGTCCTCGAGAGTATCCATGCCGAGAAATTGGAACTCACCGAGGCATTTCCGGTAAAGTTACCCTTAACGTGGAATATGTTCAAGGGCTTAATGAAACACAAGGGAAAGGAGATTACCATGGTTGAGTTAATCGAGAGAATCAACGTGCACGAACAATAGATGAGTATTGCTAAGGGAGTTCGAATCGTCCCCATGAATACAATGTTCTCCGCCAAGGCAAATGTGGTGGAGCATGGGCAGACCTCAACCAGGCATGACGTCAAAGGCAAACAAAAGAAGCAAAAATGATTGATTCAGGGTCCTAAGGGTAGTG
The DNA here is from genome assembly GCA_946814005.1 of Chamaenerion angustifolium. Classification (NCBI taxonomy): domain Eukaryota; kingdom Viridiplantae; phylum Streptophyta; class Magnoliopsida; order Myrtales; family Onagraceae; genus Chamaenerion; species Chamaenerion angustifolium. Next base: position 22,562,481 of record OX328271.1, on the reverse strand, counting down.
TCTAGAAGAAGTAGGAATCCCAACCACAATGATTGATTGGTTCTTGTTAAAATTGTGGTAAGATTGGCCATAAATCTAATGCTTGTAGGTTTCCTAAGCAAAAGGATACCAACATGATGCAGGGAATCACCGAAGACCTTGATGACATTGACTTGACAACAATTGTGTCTGAGGTAAGCATTACTGATTCCATAAAGATGTTCGAGCTTCTATCCAAACTTTGGTGATTTCTAAGTCTCCAGTTCAAATTTTTCTTAAAGTACGAGTCGAGGTATTGTTCAGTTCGATTAAGGGAAATAGTGTGTTTGTTTTGCCTTAACGACACTGTTTTGACGTAGCCAAATTTCTCTCACACTATCCTAATATTTTAAGACGGCGAAATTGCCTAAAGGATGCCATGTTTTTCGTGGGACTCAATCTATAACGAAAAAAATATTTCTTTTAATCTTTTATAAGGACAATTTCATCATTTTGTAAAGTTGCATGTCAGTATAGGGTTTATGCAGTTTATATCATTTTAGTATTTGATCCGGAAATATTATTATATTATAATATATTCCTCTATTAGTAATAATCCCAAGGCTATTTTTGTTTAAAGTGATACAGGAGACCTAAGAACCGTATCAGTTCAATAATTTGTAAAATATGTCATAATAATTTCAATGGAAAATATTTTAACACTTTCTATTTTAGAAAAATGGTTGCAATCAACAGTAATGTTGACATCTGTGTTGGAGCATTGACTAAGACTGATGTTCCTATTGCATCATGGAACGCATCCGTCGTTGCGTCGACCGAAGTGGGTGATCATGACTTATCCTACTTAACTATGCATGCAGAAAAACCCGATAAGTTTGACGGGTCCAACTTCAAGAGGTGGTAGGAGGAAATGATGTTTTATATGACCACTCTGAGTTGCGCACGATTCCTGATGGAAGAACCACCAACTCAAGGCTAATATGATGATCATGGTTTTTTCTTAGCTATAGAAGCATGGAATCATTCAGACTATTTGTGTAGACATTATGTAATGAATAGTTTATATGATTCATTGTATGATGTATGTAGCAAAATTAAGTCTGGTAAGGAGCTGAGGCATGCCTTGGAACAAAACTATGAGTCTGAGGATGTGGATAAGAAGAAATTCCTGCTAGTGAATTCTGAGTCACCTGTGTTGACTGAAAGATGATCGATAACAAAGCATGTATGAAACCGGTAATAGATGTAGAATTCGTCCTCGAGAGTATCCATGCCGAGAAATTGGAACTCACCGAGGCATTTCCGGTAAAGTTACCCTTAACGTGGAATATGTTCAAGGGCTTAATGAAACACAAGGGAAAGGAGATTACCATGGTTGAGTTAATCGAGAGAATCAACGTGCACGAACAATAGATGAGTATTGCTCAGGGAGTTCCAATCGTCCCCATGAATACAATGTTCTCCGCCAAGGCAAATGTGGTGGAGCATGGGCAGACCTCAACCAGGCATGACGTCAAAGGCAAACAAAAGAAGCAAAAATGATTGATTCAGGGTCCTAAGGGTAGTGTCTAGAAGAAGTAGGAATCCCAACCACAATGATTGATTGGTTCTTGTTAAAATTTTGGTAAGATTGGCCATAAATCTAATGCTTGTAGGTTTCCTAAGCAAAAGGATACCAACATGATGCAGGGAATCACCGAAGACCTTGATGACATTGACTTGACAACAATTGTGTCTGAGGTAAGCATTACTGATTCCATAAAGATGTTCGAGCTTCTATCCAAACTTTGGTGATTTCTAATTCTCCAGTTAAAATTTTTCTTAAAGTACGAGTCGAGGTATTGTTCAGTTCGATTAAGGGAAATAGTGTGTTTGTTTTGCCTTAACGACACTGTTTTGACGTAGCCAAATTTCTCTCACACTATCCTAATATTTTAAGATGGCGAAATTGCCTAAAGGATGCCATGTTTTTCGTGGGACTCAATCTATAACGAAAAAAATATTTCTTTTAATCTTTTATAAGGACAATTTCATCATTTTGTAAAGTTGCATGTCAGTATAGGGTTTATGCAGTTTATATCATTTTAGTATTTGATCCGGAAATATTATTATATTATAATATATTCCTCTATTAGTAATAATCCCAAGGCTATTTTTGTTTAAAGTGATACAGGAGACCTAAGAACCGTATCAGTTCAATAATTTGTAAAATATGTCATAATAATTTCAATGGAAAATATTTTAACACTTTCTATTTTAGAAAAATGGTTGCAATCAACAGTAATGTTGACATCTGTGTTGGAGCATTGACTAAGACTGATGTTCCTATTGCATCATGGAACGCATCCGTCGTTGCGTCGACCGAAGTGGGTGATCATGACTTATCCTACTTAACTATGCATGCAGAAAAACCCGATAAGTTTGACGGGTCCAACTTCAAGAGGTGGTAGGAGGAAATGATGTTTTATATGACCACTCTGAGTTGCGCACGATTCCTGATGGAAGAACCACCAACTCAAGGCTAATATGATGATCATGGTTTTTTCTTAGCTATAGAAGCATGGAATCATTCAGACTATTTGTGTAGACATTATGTAATGAATAGTTTATATGATTCATTGTATGATGTATGTAGCAAAATTAAGTCTGCTAAGGAGCTGAGGCATGCCTTGGAACAAAACTATGAGTCTGAGGATGTGGATAAGAAGAAATTCCTGCTAGTGAATTCTGAGTCACCTGTGTTGACTGAAAGATGATCGATAACAAAGCATGTATGAAACCGGTAATAGATGTAGAATTCGTCCTCGAGAGTATCCATGCCGAGAAATTGGAACTCACCGAGGCATTTCCGGTAAAGTTACCCTTAACGTGGAATATGTTCAAGGGCTTAATGAAACACAAGGGAAAGGAGATTACCATGGTTGAGTTAATCGAGAGAATCAACGTGCACGAACAATAGATGAGTATTGCTAAGGGAGTTCGAATCGTCCCCATGAATACAATGTTCTCCGCCAAGGCAAATGTGGTGGAGCATGGGCAGACCTCAACCAGGCATGACGTCAAAGGCAAACAAAAGAAGCAAAAATGATTGATTCAGGGTCCTAAGGGTAGTGTCTAGAAGAAGTAGGAATCCCAACCACAATGATTGATTGGTTCTTGTTAAAATTGTGGTAAGATTGGCCATAAATCTAATGCTTGTAGGTTTCCTAAGCAAAAGGATACCAACATGATGCAGGGAATCACCGAAGACCTTGATGACATTGACTTGACAACAATTGTGTCTGAGGTAAGCATTACTGATTCCATAAAGATGTTCGAGCTTCTATCCAAACTTTGGTGATTTCTAAGTCTCCAGTTCAAATTTTTCTTAAAGTACGAGTCGAGGTATTGTTCAGTTCGATTAAGGGAAATAGTGTGTTTGTTTTGCCTTAACGACACTGTTTTGACGTAGCCAAATTTCTCTCACACTATCCTAATATTTTAAGACGGCGAAATTGCCTAAAGGATGCCATGTTTTTCGTGGGACTCAATCTATAACGAAAAAAATATTTCTTTTAATCTTTTATAAGGACAATTTCATCATTTTGTAAAGTTGCATGTCAGTATAGGGTTTATGCAGTTTATATCATTTTAGTATTTGATCCGGAAATATTATTATATTATAATATATTCCTCTATTAGTAATAATCCCAAGGCTATTTTTGTTTAAAGTGATACAGGGGACCTAAGAACCGTATCAGTTCAATAATTTGTAAAATATGTCATAATAATTTCAATGGAAAATATTTTAACACTTTCTATTTTAGAAAAATGGTTGCAATCAACAGTAATGTTGACATCTGTGTTGGAGCATTGACTAAGACTGATGTTCCTATTGCATCATGGAACGCATCCGTCGTTGCGTCGACCGAAGTGGGTGATCATGACTTATCCTACTTAACTATGCATGCAGAAAAACCCGATAAGTTTGACGGGTCCAACTTCAAGAGGTGGTAGGAGGAAATGATGTTTTATATGACCACTCTGAGTTGCGCACGATTCCTGATGGAAGAACCACCAACTCAAGGCTAATATGATGATCATGGTTTTTTCTTAGCTATAGAAGCATGGAATCATTCAGACTATTTGTGTAGACATTATGTAATGAATAGTTTATATGATTCATTGTATGATGTATGTAGCAAAATTAAGTCTGCTAAGGAGCTGAGGCATGCCTTGGAACAAAACTATGAGTCTGAGGATGTGGATAAGAAGAAATTCCTGCTAGTGAATTCTGAGTCACCTGTGTTGACTGAAAGATGATCGATAACAAAGCATGTATGAAACCGGTAATAGATGTAGAATTCGTCCTCGAGAGTATCCATGCCGAGAAATTGGAACTCACCGAGGCATTTCCGGCAAAGTTACCCTTAACGTGGAATATGTTCAAGGGCTTAATGAAACACAAGGGAAAGGAGATTACCATGGTTGAGTTAATCGAGAGAATCAACGTGCACGAACAATAGATGAGTATTGCTCAGGGAGTTCCAATCGTCCCCATGAATACAATGTTCTCCGCCAAGGCAAATGTGGTGGAGCATGGGCAGACCTCAACCAGGCATGACGTCAAAGGCAAACAAAAGAAGCAAAAATGATTGATTCAGGGTCCTAAGGGTAGTGTCTAGAAGAAGTAGGAATCCCAACCACAATGATTGATTGGTTCTTGTTAAAATTTTGGTAAGATTGGCCATAAATCTAATGCTTGTAGGTTTCCTAAGCAAAAGGATACCAACATGATGCAGGGAATCACCGAAGACCTTGATGACATTGACTTGACAACAATTGTGTCTGAGGTAAGCATTACTGATTCCATAAAGATGTTCGAGCTTCTATCCAAACTTTGGTGATTTCTAATTCTCCAGTTCAAATTTTTCTTAAAGTACGAGTCGAGGTATTGTTCAGTTCGATTAAGGGAAATAGTGTGTTTGTTTTGCCTTAACGACATTGTTTTGACGTAGCCAAATTTCTCTCACACTATCCTAATATTTTAAGACGGCGAAATTGCCTAAAGGATGCCATGTTTTTCGTGGGACTCAATCTATAACGAAAAAAATATTTCTTTTAATCTTTTATAAGGACAATTTCATCATTTTGTAAAGTTGCATGTCAGTATAGGGTTTATGCAGTTTATATCATTTTAGTATTTGATCCGGAAATATTATTATATTATAATATATTCCTCTATTAGTAATAATCCCAAGGCTATTTTTGTTTAAATTGATACAGGAGACCTAAGAACCGTATCAGTTCAATAATTTGTAAAATATGTCATAATAATTTCAATGGAAAATATTTTAAAACTTTCTATTTTAGAAAAATGGTTGCAATCAACAGTAATGTTGACATCTGTGTTGGAGCATTGACTAAGACTGATGTTCCTATTGCATCATGGAACGCATCCGTCGTTGCGTCGATCGAAGTGGGTGATTATGACTTATCCTACTTAACTATGCATGCAGAAAAACCCGATAAGTTTGACGGGTCCAACTTCAAGAGGTGGTAGGAGGAAATGATGTTTTATATGACCACTCTGAGTTGCGCACGATTCCTGATGGAAGAACCACCTACTCAAGGCTAATATGATGATCATGGTTTTTTCTTAGCTATAGAAGCATGGAATCATTCAGACTATTTGTGTAGACATTATGTAATGAATAGTTTATACGATTCATTGTATGATGTATGTAGCAAAATTAAGTCTGCTAAGGAGCTGAGGCATGCCTTGGAACAAAACTATGAGTCTGAGGATGTGGATAAGAATTAATTCCTGCTAGTGAATTCTGAGTCACCTGTGTTGACTGAAAGATGATCGATAACAAAGCATGTATGAAACCGGTAATAGATGTAGAATTCGTCCTCGAGAGTATCCATGCCGAGAAATTGGAACTCACCGAGGCATTTCCGGCAAAGTTACCCTTAACGTGGAATATGTTCAAGGGCTTAATGAAACACAAGGGAAAGGAGATTACCATGGTTGAGTTAATCGAGAGAATCAACGTGCACGAACAATAGATGAGTATTGCTCAGGGAGTTCCAATCGTCCCCATGAATACAATGTTCTCCGCCAAGGCAAATGTGGTGGAGCATGGGCAGACCTCAACCAGGCATGACGTCAAAGGCAAACAAAAGAAGCAAAAATGATTGATTCAGGGTCCTAAGGGTAGTGTCTAGAAGAAGTAGGAATCCCAACCACAATGATTGATTGGTTCTTGTTAAAATTGTGGTAAGATTGGCCATAAATCTAATGCTTGTAGGTTTCCTAAGCAAAAGGATACCAACATGATGCAGGGAATCACCGAAGACCTTGATGACATTGACTTGACAACAATTGTGTCTGAGGTAAGCATTACTGATTCCATAAAGATGTTCGAGCTTCTATCCAAACTTTGGTGATTTCTAATTCTCCAGTTCAAATTTTTCTTAAAGTACGAGTCGAGGTATTGTTCAGTTCGATTAAGGGAAATAGTGTGTTTGTTTTGCCTTAACGACACTGTTTTGACGTAGCCAAATTTCTCTCACACTATCCTAATATTTTAAGACGGCGAAATTGCCTAAAGGATGCCATGTTTTTCGTGGGACTCAATCTATAACGAAAAAAATATTTCTTTTAATCTTTTATAAGGACAATTTCATCATTTTGTAAAGTTGCATGTCAGTATAGGGTTTATGCAGTTTATATCATTTTAGTATTTGATCCGGAAATATTATTATATTATAATATATTCCTCTATTAGTAATAATCCCAAGGCTATTTTTGTTTAAATTGATACAGGAGACCTAAGAACCGTATCATTTCAATAATTTGTAAAATATGTCATAATAATTTCAATGGAAAATATTTTAAAACTTTCTATTTTAGAAAAATGGTTGCAATCAACAGTAATGTTGACATCTGTGTTGGAGCATTGACTAAGACTGATGTTCCTATTGCATCATGGAACGCATCCGTCGTTGCGTCGACCGAAGTGGGTGATTATGACTTATCCTACTTAACTATGCATGCAGAAAAACCCGATAAGTTTGACGGGTCCAACTTCAAGAGGTGGTAGGAGGAAATGATGTTTTATATGACCACTCTGAGTTGCGCACGATTCCTGATGGAAGAACCACCAACTCAAGGCTAATATGATGATCATGGTTTTTTCTTAGCTATAGAAGCATGGAATCATTCAGACTATTTGTGTAGACATTATGTAATGAATAGTTTATATGATTCATTGTATGATGTATGTAGCAAAATTAAGTCTGCTAAGGAGCTGAGGCATGCCTTGGAACAAAACTATGAGTCTGAGGATGTGGATAAGAAGAAATTCCTGCTAGTGAATTCTGAGTCACCTGTGTTGACTGAAAGATGATCGATAACAAAGCATGTATGAAACCGGTAATAGATGTAGAATTCGTCCTCGAGAGTATCCATGCCGAGAAATTGGAACTCACCGAGGCATTTCCGGTAAAGTTACCCTTAACGTGGAATATGTTCAAGGGCTTAATGAAACACAAGGGAAAGGAGATTACCATGGTTGAGTTAATCGAGAGAATCAACGTGCACGAACAATAGATGAGTATTGCTCAGGGAGTTCCAATCGTCCCCATGAATACAATGTTCTCCGCCAAGGCAAATGTGGTGGAGCATGGGCAGACCTCAACCAGGCATGACGTCAAAGGCAAACAAAAGAAGCAAAAATGATTGATTTAGGGTCCTAAGGGTAGTGTCTAGAAGAAGTAGGAATCCCAACCACAATGATTGATTGGTTCTTGTTAAAATTTTGGTAAGATTGGCCATAAATCTAATGCTTGTAGGTTTCCTAAACAAAAGGATACCAACATGATGCAGGGAATCACCGAAGACCTTGATGACATTGACTTGACAACAATTGTGTCTGAGGTAAGCATTACTGATTCCATAAAGATGTTCGAGCTTCTATCCAAACTTTGGTGATTTCTAATTCTCCAGTTAAAATTTTTCTTAAAGTACGAGTCGAGGTATTGTTCAGTTCGATTAAGGGAAATAGTGTGTTTGTTTTGCCTTAACGACACTGTTTTGACGTAGCCAAATTTCTCTCACACTATCCTAATATTTTAAGACGGCGAAATTGCCTAAAGGATGCCATGTTTTTCGTGGGACTCAATCTATAACGAAAAAAATATTTCTTTTAATCTTTTATAAGGACAATTTCATCATTTTGTAAAGTTGCATGTCAGTATAGGGTTTATGCAGTTTATATCATGTTAGTATTTGATCCGGAAATATTATTATATTATAATATATTCCTCTATTAGTAATAATCCCAAGGCTATTTTTGTTTAAATTGATACAGGAGACCTAAGAACCGTATCAGTTCAATAATTTGTAAAATATGTCATAATAATTTCAATGGAAAATATTTTAACACTTTCTATTTTAGAAAAATGGTTGCAATCAACAGTAATGTTGACATCTGTGTTGGAGCATTGACTAAGACTGATGTTCCTATTGCATCATGGAACGCATCCGTCGTTGCGTCGACCGAAGTGGGTGATCATGACTTATCCTACTGAACTATGCATGCAGAAAAACCCGATAAGTTTGACGGGTCCAACTTCAAGAGGTGGTAGGAGGAAATGATGTTTTATATGACCACTCTGAGTTGCGCACGATTCCTGATGGAAGAACCACCAACTCAAGGCTAATATGATGATCATGGTTTTGTCTTAGCTATAGAAGCATGGAATCATTCAGACTATTTGTGTAGACATTATGTAATGAATAGTTTATATGATTCATTGCATGATGTATGTAGCAAAATTAAGTCTGCTAAGGAGCTGAGGCATGCCTTGGAACAAAAACTATGAGTCTGAGGATGTGGATAAGAATTAATTCCTGCTAGTGAATTCTGAGTCACCTGTGTTGACTGAAATATGATCTATAACAAAGCATGTATGAAACCGGTAATAGATGTAGAACTCGTCCTCGAGAGTATCCATGCCGAGAAATTGGAACTCGCCGAGGCATTTCCGGTAAAGTTACCCTTAACATGGAATATGTTCAAGGGCTTCCTGAAACACAAGGGAAAGGAGATTACCATGGTTGAGTTAATCGGGAGAATCAACGTGCACGAACAATATATGAGTATTGCACAGGGAGTTCCAATCGTCCCCATGAACACAATGTTCTCCGCCAAGGCAAATGTGGTGGAGCATGGGCAGACCTCAACCAGGCATGACGTCAAAGGCAAACAAAAGAAGCAAATATGATTGATTCAGGGTCCTAAGGGTAGTGTCTAGAAGAAGTAGGAATCCCAACCACAATGATTGATTGGTTCTTGTTAAAATTTTGGTAAGATTGGCCATAAATCTAATGCTTGTAGGTTTCCTAAGCAAAAGGATACCAACATGATGCAGGGAATCACCGAAGACCTTGATGACATTGACTTGACAACAATTGTGTCTGAGGTAAGCATTACTGATTCCATAAAGATGTTCGAGCTTCTATCCAAACTTTGGTGATTTATAAGTGTCCAGTTCAAATTTTTCTTAAAGTACGAGTCGAGGTATTATTCAGTTCGATTAAGGGAAATAGTGTGTTTGATTTGCGTTAACGACACTGTTTTGACGTAGCCAAATTTCTCTCACACTATCCTATTATTTTAAGACGGCGAAATTGCCTAAAGGATGCCATGTTTTTCGTGGGACTCAATCTATAACGAAATTTTTTTTTCTTTTAATCTTTTATAAGGACAATTTCATCATTTTGTAAAGTTGCATGTCAGTATAGGGTTTATGCAGTTTATATCATTTTAGTATTTGATCCGGAAATATTATTATATTATAATATATTCCTCTATTAGTAATAATCCCAAGGCTATTTTTGTTTAAATTGATACAGGAGACCTAAGAACCGTATCAGTTCAATAATTTGTAAAATATGTCATAATAATTTCAATGGAAAATATTTTAACACTTTCTATTTTAGAAAAATGGTTGCAATCAACAGTAATGTTGACATCTGTGTTGGAGCATTGACTAAGACTGATGTTCCTATTGCATCATGGAACGCATCCGTCGTTGCGTCGACCGAAGTGGGTGATCATGACTTATCCTACTGAACTATGCATGCAGAAAAACCCGATAAGTTTGACGGGTCCAACTTCAAGAGGTGGTAGGAGGAAATGATGTTTTATATGACCACTCTGAGTTGCGCACGATTCCTGATGGAAGAACCACCAACTCAAGGCTAATATGATGATCATGGTTTTTTCTTAGCTATAGAAGCATGGAATCATTCAGACTATTTGTGTAGACATTATGTAATGAATAGTTTATATGATTCATTGTATGAAGTATGTAGCAAAATTAAGTCTGCTAAGGAGCTGAGGCATGCCTTGGAACAAAACTATGAGTCTGAGGATGTGGATAAGAATTAATTCCTGCTAGTGAATTCTGAGTCACCTGTGTTGACTGAAAGATGATCGATAACAAAGCATGTATGAAACCGGTAATAGATGTAGAACTCGTCCTCGAGAGTATCCATGCCGTGAAATTGGAACTCACCGAGGCATTTCCGGTAAAGTTACCCTTAACGTGGAAAATGTTCAAGGGCTTCATGAAACACAACGGAAAGGAGATTACCATGGTTGAGTTAATCGAGAGAATCAACGTGCACGAACAATAGATGAGTATTGCTCAGGGAGTTCCAATCGTCCTCATGAATACAATGTTCTCCGCCAAGGCAAATGTGGTGGAGCATGGGCAGACCTCAACCAGGCATGACGTCAAAGGCAAACAAAAGAAGCAAAAATGATTGATTCAGGGTCCTAAGGGTAGTGTCTAGAAGAAGTAGGAATCCCAACCACAATGATTGATTGGTTCTTGTTAAAATTGTGGTAAGATTGGCCATAAATCTAATGCTTGTAGGTTTCCTAAGCAAAAGGATACCAACATGATGCAGGGAATCACCGAAGACCTTGATGACATTGACTTGACAACAATTGTGTCTGAGGTAAGAATTACTGATTCCATAAAGATGTTCGAGCTTCTATCCAAACTTTGGTGATTTCTAAGTCTCCAGTTCAAATTTTTCTTAAAGTACGAGTCGAGGTATTGTTCAGTTCGATTAAGGGAAATAGTGTGTTTGTTTTGCCTTAACGACACTGTTTTGACGTAGCCAAATTTCTCTCACACTATCCTAATATTTTAAGACGGCGAAATTGCCTAAAGGATGCCATGTTTTTCGTGGGACTCAATCTATAACGAAAAAAATATTTCTTTTAATCTTTTATAAGGACAATTTCATCATTTTGTAAAGTTGCATGTCAGTATAGGGTTTATGCAGTTTATATCATTTTAGTATTTGATCCGGAAATATTATTATATTATAATATATTCCTCTATTAGTAATAATCCCAAGGCTATTTTTGTTTAAAGTGATACAGGAGACCTAAGAACCGTATCAGTTCAATAATTTGTAAAATATGTCATAATAATTTCAATGGAAAATATTTTAACACTTTCTATTTTAGAAAAATGGTTGCAATCAACAGTAATGTTGACATCTGTGTTGGAGCATTGACTAAGACTGATGTTCCTATTGCATCATGGAACGCATCCGTCGTTGCGTCGACCGAAGTGGGTGATCATGACTTATCCTACTGAACTATGCATGCAGAAAAACCCGATAAGTTTGACGGGTCCAACTTCAAGAGGTGGTAGGAGGAAATGATGTTTTATATGACCACTCTGAGTTGCGCACGATTCCTGATGGAAGAACCACCAACTCAAGGCTAATATGATGATCATGGTTTTTTCTTAGCTATAGAAGCATGGAATCATTCAGACTATTTGTGTAGACATTATGTAATGAATAGTTTATATGATTCATTGTATGATGTATGTAGCAAAATTAAGTCTGCTAAGGAGCTGAGGCATGCCTTGGAACAAAACTATGAGTCTGAGGATGTGGATAAGAATTAATTCCTGCTAGTGAATTCTGAGTCACCTGTGTTGACTGAAAGATGATCGATAACAAAGCATGTATGAAACCGGTAATAGATGTAGAACTCGTCCTCGAGAGTATCCATGCCGTGAAATTGGAACTCACCGAGGCATTTCCGGTAAAGTTACCCTTAACGTGGAATATGTTCAAGGGCTTCATGAAACACAACGGAAAGGAGATTACCATGGTTGAGTTAATCGAGAGAATCAACGTGCACGAACAATAGATGAGTATTGCTCAGGGAGTTCCAATCGTCCCCATGAATACAATGTTCTCCGCCAAGGCAAATGTGGTGGAGCATGGGCAGACCTCAACCAGGCATGACGTCAAAGGCAAACAAAAGAAGCAAAAATGATTGATTCAGGGTCCTAAGGGTAGTGGCTAGAAGAAGTAGGAATCCCAACCACAATGATTGATTGGTTCTTGTTAAAATTGTGGTAAGATTGGCCATAAATCTAATGCTTGTAGGTTTCCTAAGCAAAAGGATACCAACATGATGCAGGGAATCACCGAAGACCTTGATGACATTGACTTGACAACAATTGTGTCTGAGGTAAGCATTACTGATTCCATAAAGATGTTTGAGCTTCTATCCAAACTTTGGTGATTTCTAAGTCTCCAGTTCAAATTTTTCTTAAAGTACGAGTCGAGGTATTGTTCAGTTCGATTAAGGGAAATAGTGTGTTTGTTTTGCCTTAACGACACTGTTTTGACGTAGCCAAATTTCTCTCACACTATCCTAATATTTTAAGACGGCGAAATTGACTAAAGGATGCCATGAATTTCGTGGGACTCAATCTATAACGAAAAAAATATTTCTTTTAATCTTTTATAAGGACAATTTCATCATTTTGTAAAGTTGCATGTCAGTATAGGGTTTATGCAGTTTATATCATGTTAGTATTTGATCCGGAAATATTATTATATTATAATATATTCCTCTATTAGTAATAATCCCAAGGCTATTTTTGTTTAAATTGATACAGGAGACCTAAGAACCGTATCAGTTCAATAATTTGTAAAATATGTCATAATAATTTCAATGGAAAATATTTTAACACTTTCTATTTTAGAAAAATGGTTGCAATCAACAGTAATGTTGACATCTGTGTTGGAGCATTGACTAAGACTGATGTTCCTATTGCATCATGGAACGCATCCGTCGTTGCGTCGACCGAAGTGGGTGATCATGACTTATCCTACTTAACTATGCATGCAGAAAAACCCGATAAGTTTGACGGGTCCAACTTCAAGAGGTGGTAGGAGGAAATGATGTTTTATATGACCACTCTGAGTTGCGCACGATTCCTGATGGAAGAACCACCAACTCAAGGCTAATATGATGATCATGGTTTTTTCTTAGCTATAGAAGCATGGAATCATTCAGACTATTTGTGTAGACATTATGTAATGAATAGTTTATATGATTCATTGCATGATGTATGTAGCAAAATTAAGTCTGCTAAGGAGCTGAGGCATGCCTTGGAACAAAACTATGAGTCTGAGGATGTGGATAAGAATTAATTCCTGCTAGTGAATTCTGAGTCACCTGTGTTGACTGAAATATGATCGATAACAAAGCATGTATGAAACTGGTAATAGATGTAGAACTCGTCCTCGAGAGTATCCATGCCGAGAAATTGGAACTCGCCGAGGCATTTCCGGTAAAGTTACCCTTAACATGGAATATGTTCAAGGGCTTCCTGAAACACAAGGGAAAGGAGATTACCATGGTTGAGTTAATCGGGAGAATCAACGTGCACGAACAATGTATGAGTATTGCACAGGGAGTTCCAATCGTCCCCATGAACACAATGTTCTCCGCCAAGGCAAATGTGGTGGAGCATGGGCAGACCTCAACCAGGCATGACGTCAAAGGCAAACAAAAGTAGCAAAAATGATTGATTCAGGGTCCTAAGGGTAGTGTCTAGAAGAAGTAGGAATCCCAACCACAATGATTGATTGGTTCTTGTTAAAATTGTGGTAAGATTGGCCATAAATCTAATGCTTGTAGGTTTCCTAAGCAAAAGGATACCAACATGATGCAGGGAATCACCGAAGACCTTGATGACATTGACTTGACAACAATTGTGTGTGAGGTAAGCATTACTGATTCCATAAAGATGTGCGAGCTTCTATCCAAACTTTGGTGATTTATAAGTCACCAGTTCAAATTTTTCTTAAAGTACGAGTCGAGGTATTGTTCAGTTCGATTAAGGGAAATAGTGTGTTTGTTTTGCCTTAACGACACTGTTTTGACGTAGCCAAATTTCTCTCACACTATCCTATTATTTTAAGACGGCGAAATTGCCTAAAGGATGCCATGTTTTTCGTGGGACTCAATCTATAACGAAATTCTTTTTTCTTTTAATCTTTTATAAGGACAATTTCATCATTTTGTAAAGTTGCATGTCAGTATAGGGTTTATGCAGTTTATATCATTTTAGTATTTGATCCGGAAATATTATTATATTATAATATATTCCTCTATTAGTAATAATCCCAAGGCTATTTTTGTTTAAATTGATACAGGAGACCTAAGAACCGTATCGGTTCAATAATTTGTAAAATATGTCATAATAATTTCAATGGAAAATATTTTAACACTTTCTATTTTAGAAAAATGGTTGCAATCAACAGTAATGTTGACATCTGTGTTGGAGCATTGACTAAGACTGATGTTCCTATTGCATCATGGAACGCATCCGTCGTTGCGTCGACCGAAGTGGGTGATCATGACTTATCCTACTTAACTATGCATGCAGAAAAACCCGATAAGTTTGACGGGTCCAACTTCAAGAGGTGGTAGGAGGAAATGATGTTTTATATGACCACTCTGAGTTGCGCACGATTCCTGATGGAAGAACCACCAACTCAAGGCTAATATGATGATCATGGTTTTTTCTTAGCTATAGAAGCATGGAATCATTCAGACTATTTGTGTAGACATTATGTAATGAATAGTTTATATGATTCATTGCATGATGTATGTAGCAAAATTAAGTCTGCTAAGGAGCTGAGGCATGCCTTGGAACAAAACTATGAGTCTGAGGATGTGGATAAGAATTAATTCCTGCTAGTGAATTCTGAGTCACCTGTGTTGACTGAAATATGATCGATAACAAAGCATGTATGAAACTGGTAATAGATGTAGAACTCGTCCTCGAGAGTCTCCATGCCGTGAAATTGGAACTCACCGAGGCATTTCCGGTAAAGTTACCCTTAACGTGGAATATGTTGAAGGGCTTCATGAAACACAACGGAAAGGAGATTACCATGGTTGAGTTAATCGAGAGAATCAACGTGCACGAACAATAGATGAGTATTGCACAGGGAGTTCCAATCGTCCCCATGAATACAATGTTCTCCGCCAAGGCAAATGTGGTGGAGTATGGGCAGACCTCAACCAGGCATGACGTCAAAGGCAAACAAAAGAAGCAAAAATGATTGATTCAGGGTCCTAAGGGTAGTGTCTAGAAGAAGTAGGAATCCCAACCACAATGATTGATTGGTTCTTGTTAAAATTGTGGTAAGATTGGCCATAAATCTAATGCTTGTAGGTTTCCTAAGCAAAAGGATACCAACATGATGCAGGGAATCACCGAAGACCTTGATGACATTGACTTGACAACAATTGTGTCTGAGGTAAGCATTACTGATTCCATAAAGATGTTCGAGCTTCTATCCAAACTTTGGTGATTTCTAAGTCTCCAGTTCAAATTTTTCTTAAAGTACGAGTCGAGGTATTGTTCAGTTCGATTAAGGGAAATAGTGTGTTTGTTTTGCCTTAACGACACTGTTTTGACGTAGCCAAATTTCTCTCACACTATCCTAATATTTTAAGACGGCGAAATTGCCTAAAGGATGCCATGTTTTTCGTGGGACTCAATCTATAACGAAAAAAATATTTCTTTTAATCTTTTATAAGGACAATTTCATCATTTTGTAAAGTTGCATGTCAGTATAGGGTTTATGCAGTTTATATCATTTTAGTATTTGATCCGGAAATATTATTATATTATAATATATTCCTCTATTAGTAATAATCCCAAGGCTATTTTTGTTTAAATTGATACAGGAGACCTAAGAACCGTATCAGTTCAATAATTTGTAAAATATGTCATAATAATTTCAATGGAAAATATTTTAACACTTTCTATTTTAGAAAAATGGTTGCAATCAACAGTAATGTTGACATCTGTGTTAGAGCATTGACTAAGACTGATGTTCCTATTGCATCATGGAACGCATCCGTCGTTGCGTCGACCGAAGTGGGTGATCATGACTTATCCTACTTAACTATGCATGCAGAAAAACCCGATAAGTTTGACGGGTCCAACTTCAAGAGGTGGTAGGAGGAAATTATGTTTTATATGACCACTCTGAGTTGCGCACGATTCCTGATGGAAGAACCACCAACTCAAGGCTAATATGATGATCATGGTTTTTTCTTAGCTATAGAAGCATGGAATCATTCAGACTATTTGTGTAGACATTATGTAATGAATAGTTTATATGATTCATTGCATGATGTATGTAGCAAAATTAAGTCTGCTAAGGAGCTGAGGCATGCCTTGGAACAAAACTATGAGTCTGAGGATGTGGATAAGAATTAATTCCTGCTAGTGAATTCTGAGTCACCTGTGTTGACTGAATATGATCGATAACAAAGCATGTATGAAACCGGTAATAGATGTAGAACTCGTCCTCGAGAGTATCCATGCCGAGAAATTGGAACTCGCCGAGGCATTTCCGGTAAAGTTACCCTTAACATGGAATATGTTCAAGGGCTTCCTGAAACACAAGGGAAAGGAGATTACCATGGTTGAGTTAATCGGGAGAATCAACGTGCACGAACAATATATGAGTATTGCACAGGGAGTTCCAATCGTCCCCATGAACACAATGTTCTCCGCCAAGGCAAATGTGGTGGAGCATGGGCAGACCTCAACCAGGCATGACGTCAAAGGCAAACAAAAGAAGCAAAAATGATTGATTCAGGGTCCTAAGGGTAGTATCTAGAAGAAGTAGGAATCCCAACCACAAGGATTGATTGGTTCTTGTTAAAATTGTGGTAAGATTGGCCATAAATCTAATTCTTCTAGGTTTCCTAAGCAAAAGGATACCAACATGATGCAGGGAATCACCGAAGACCTTGATGACATTTACTTGACAACAATTGTGTCTGAGGTAAGCATCACTGATTCCATAAAGATGTTCGAGTTTCTATCCAAACTTTGGTGATTTATAAGTGTCCAGTTCAAATTTTTCTTAAAGTACGAGTCGAGGTATTATTCAGTTCGATTAAGGGAAATAGTGTGTTTGATTTGCCTTAACGACACTGTTTTGACGTAGCCAAATTTCTCTCACACTATCCTATTATTTTAAGACGGCGAAATTGCCTAAAGGATGCCATGTTTTTCGTGGGACTCAATCTATAACGAAATTTTTTTTTCTTTTAATCTTTTATAAGGACAATTTCATCATTTTGTAAAGTTGCACGTCAGTATAGGGTTTATGTAGTTTATATCATTTTAGTATTTGATCCGGAAATATGATTATATTATAATATATTCCTCTATTAGTAATAATCCCAAGGCTATTTTTGTTTAAATTGATACAGGAGACCTAAGAACCGTATCAGTTCAATAATTTGTAAAATATGTCATAATAATTTCATTGGAAAATATTTTAACACTTTCTATTTTAGAAAAATGGTTGCAATCAACAGTAATGTTGACATCTGTGTTGGAGCATTGACTAAGACTGATGTTCCTATTGCATCATGGAACGCATCCGTCGTTGCGTCGACCGAAGTGGGTGATCATGACTTATCCTACTGAACTATGCATGCATAAAAACCCGATAAGTTTGACGGGTCCAACTTCAAGAGGTGGTAGGAGGAAATGATGTTTTATATGACCACTCTGAGTTGCGCACGATTCCTGATGGAAGAACCACCAACTCAAGGCTAATATGATGATCATGGTTTTTTCTTAGCTATAGAAGCATGGAATCATTCAGACTATTTGTGTAGACATTATGTAATGAATAGTTTATATGATTCATTGTATGATGTATGTAGCAAAATTAAGTCTGCTAAGGAGCTGAGGCATGCCTTGGAACAAAACTATGAGTCTGAGGATGTGGATAAGAATTAATTCCTGCTAGTGAATTCTGAGTCACCTGTGTTGACTGAAAGATGATCGATAACAAAGAATGTATGAAACCGGTAATAGATGTAGAACTCGTCCTCGAGAGTATCCATTCCGTGAAATTGGAACTCACCGAGGCATTTCCGGTAAAGTTACCCTTAACGTGGAATATGTTCAAGGGCTTCCTGAAACACAAGGGAAAGGAGATTACCATGGTTGAGTTAATCGAGAGAATCAACGTGCACAAACAATATATGAGTATTGCACAGGGAGTTCCAATCGTCCCCATGAACACAATGTTCTCCGCCAAGGCAAATGTGGTGGAGCATGGGCAGACCTCAACCAGGCATGACGTCAAAGGAAAACAAAAGAAGCAAAAATGATTGATTCAGGGTCCTAAGGGTAGTGTCTAGAAGAAGTAGGAATCCCAACCACAAGGATTGATTGGTTCTTGTTAAAATTGTGGTAAGATTGGCCATAAATCTAATGCTTGTTGGTTTCCTAAGCAAAAGGATACCTACATGATGCAGGGAATCACCGAAGACCTTGATGACATTGACTTGACAACAATTGTGTCTGAGGTAAGCATTACTGATTCCATAAAGATGTGCGAGCTTCTATCCAAACTTTGGTGATTTCTAAGTCTCCAGTTCAAATTTTTCTTAAAGTACGAGTCGAGGTATTGTTCAGTTCGATTAAGGGAAATAGTGTGTTTGTTTTGCCTTAACGACACTGTTTTGACGTAGCCAAATTTCTCTCACACTATCCTATTATTTTAAGACGGCGAAATTGCCTAAACGATGCCATGTTTTTCGTGGGACTCAATCTATAACGAAAAAAATATTTCTTTTAATCTTTTATAAGGACAATTTCATCATTTTGTAAAGTTGCATGTCAGTATAGGGTTTATGCAGTTTATATCATTTTAGTATTTGATCCGGAAATATTATTATATTATAATATATTCCTCTATTAGTAATAATCCCAAGGATATTTTTGTTTAAATTGATACAGGAGACCTAAGAACCGTATCAGTTCAATAATTTGTAAAATATGTCATAATAATTTCAATGGAAAATATTTTAACACTTTCTATTTTAGAAAAATGGTTGCAATCAACAGTAATGTTGACATCTGTGTTGGAGCATTGACTAAGACTGATGTTCCTATTGCATCATGGAACGCATCCGTCGTTGCGGCGACCGAAGTGGGTGATCATGACTTATCCTACTTAACTATGCATGCATAAAAACCCGATAAGTTTGACGGGTCCAACTTCAAGAGGTGGTAGGAGGAAATGATGTTTTATATGACCACTCTGAGTTGCGCACGATTCCTGATGGAAGAACCACCAACTCAAGGCTAATATGATGATCATGGTTGTTTCTTAGCTATAGAAGCATGGAATCATTCAGACTATTTGTGTAGACATTATGTAATGAATAGTTTATATGATTCATTGTATGATGTATGTAGCAAAATTAAGTCTGCTAAGGAGCTGAGGCATGCCTTGGAACAAAACTATGAGTCTGAGGATGTGGATAAGAATTAATTCCTGCTAGTGAATTCTGAGTCACCTGTGTTGACTGAAAGATGATCGATAACAAAGCATGTATGAAACCGGTAATAGATGTAGAACTCGTCCTCGAGAGTATCCATGCCGTGAAATTGGAACTCACCGAGGCATTTCCGGTAAAGTTACCCTTAACGTGGAATATGTTCAAGGGCTTCCTGAAACACAAGGGAAAGGAGATTACCATGGTTGAGTTAATCGAGAGAATCAACGTGCACGAACAATATATGAGTATTGCACAGGGAGTTCCAATCGTCCCCATGAACACAATGTTCTCCGCCAAGGCAAATGTGGTGGAGCATGGGCAGACCTCAACCAGGCATGACGTCAAAGGAAAACAAAAGAAGCAAAAATGATTGATTCAGGGTCCTAAGGGTAGTGTCTAGAAGAAGTAGGAATCCCAACCACAAGGATTGATTGGTTCTTGTTAAAATTGTGGTAAGATTGGCCATAAATCTAATGCTTGTTGGTTTCCTAAGCAAAAGGATACCTACATGATGCAGGGAATCACCGAAGACCTTGATGACATTGACTTGACAACAATTGTGTCTGAGGTAAGCATCACTGATTCCATAAAGATGTGCGAGCTTCTATCCAAACTTTGGTGATTTCTAAGACTCTAGTTCAAATTTTTCTTAAAGTACGAGTCGAGGTATTGTTCAGTTCAATTAAGGGAAATAGTGTGTTTGTTTTGCCTTAACGACACTGTTTTAACGTAGCCAAATTTCTCTCACACTATCCTATTATTTAAGACGGCGAAATTGCCTAAAGGAGACCATGTTTTTCGTGGGACTCAATATATAACGAAAAAAATATTTCTTTTAATCTTTTATAAGGACAATTTCATCATTTTGTAAAGTTGCATGTCAGTATAGGGTTTATGCAGTTTATATTATTTTAGTATTTGATCCGGAAATATTATTATATTATAATATATTCCTCTATTAGTAATAATCCCAAGGCTATTTTTGTTTAAATTGATACAGGAGACCTAAGAACCGTATCAGTTCAATAATTTGTAAAATATGTCATAATAATTTCAATGGAAAATATTTTAACACTTTCTATTTTAGAAAAATGGTTGCAATCAACAGTAATGTTGACATCTGTGTTGGAGCATTGACTAAGACTGATGTTCCTATTGAATCATGGAACGCATCCGTCGTTGCGTCGACCGAAGTGGGTGATCATGACTTATCCTACTTAACTATGCATGCAGAAAAACCCGATAAGTTTGACGGGTCCAACTTCAAGAGGTGGTAGGAGGAAATGATGTTTTATATGACCACTCTGAGTTGCGCACGATTCCTGATGGAAGAACCACCAACTCAAGGCTAATATGATGATCATGGTTTTTTCTTAGCTATAGAAGCATGGAATCATTCAGACTATTTGTGTAGACATTATGTAATGAATAGTTTATATGATTCATTGTATGATGTATGTAGCAAAATTAAGTCTGCTAAGGTGCTGAGGCATGCCTTGGAACAAAACTATGAGTCTGAGGATCTGGATAAGAAGAAATTCCTGCTAGTGAATTGCGAGTCACCTGTGTTGACTGAAAGATGATCGATAACAAAGCATGTATGAAATCGGTAATAGATGTAGAATTCCTCCTCCAGAGTATCCATGCCGAGAAGTTGGAACTCGCCGAGGCATTTCCGGTAAAGTTACCCTTAACGTGGAATATGTTCAAGGGCTTCCTGAAACACAAGGGAAAGGAGATTATCATGGTTGAGTTAATCGAGAGAATCAACGTGCACGAACAATAGATGAGTATTGCACAGGGAGTTCCAATCGTCCCCATGAACACAATGTTATCCGCCAAGGCAAATGTGGTGGAGCATGGGCAGACCTCAACCAGGCATGACGTCAAAGGCAAACAAAAGAAGCAAAAATGATTGATTCAGGGTCCTAAGGGTAGTGTCTAGAAGAAGTAGGAATCCCAACCACAAGGATTGATTGGTTCTTGTTAAAATTGTGGTAAGATTGGCTATTAATCTAATGCTTGTTGGTTTCCTAAGCAAAAGGATACCAACATGATGCAGGGAATCACCGAAGACCTTGATGACATTGACTTGATAACAATTGTGTCTGAGGTAAGCATCACTTATTCCATAAAGATGTGCGATCTTCTATCCAAACCTTGGTGATTTCTAAGTCTCTAGTTCAAATTTTTCTTAAAGTACGAGTCGAGGTATTGTTCAGTTCAATTAAGGGAAATAGTGTGTTTGTTTTGCCTTAACGACACTGTTTTGACGTAGCCAAATTTCTCTCACACTATCCTATTATTTTAAGACGGCGAAATTGCCTAAAGGAGACCATGTTTTTCGTGGGACTCAATATATAACGAAAAAAATATTTCTTCTAATCTTTTATAAGGACAATTTCATCATTTTGTAAAGTTGCATGTCAGTATAGGGTTTATGCAGTTTATATTATTTTAGTATTTGATCCGGAAATATTATTATATTATAATATATTCCTCTATTAGTAATAATCCCAAGGCTATTTTTGTTTAAAGTGATACAGGAGACCTAAGAACCGTATCAGTTCAATAATTTGTAAAATATGTCATAATAATTTCAATGGAAAATATTTTAACACTTTCTATTTTAGAAAAATGGTTGCAATCAACAGTAATGTTGACATCTGTGTTGGAGCATTGACTAAGACTGATGTTCCTATTGCATCATGGAACGCATCCGTCGTTGCGTCGACCGAAGTGGGTGATCATGACTTATCCTACTGAACTATGCATGCAGAAAACCCCGATAAGTTTGACGGGTCCAACTTCAAGAGGTGGTAGGAGGAAATGATGTTTTATATGACCACTCTGAGTTGCGCACGATTCCTGATGGAAGAACCACCAACTCAAGGCTAATATGATGATCATGGTTTTTTCTTAGCTATAGAAGCATGGAATCATTCAGACTATTTGTGTAGACATTATGTAATGAATAGTTTATATGATTCATTGTATGATGTATGTAGCAAAATTAAGTCTGCTAAGGTGCTGAGGCATGCCTTGGAACAAAACTATGAGTCTGAGGATCTGGATAAGAAGAAATTCCTGCTAGTGAATTGCGAGTCACCTGTGTTGACTGAAAGATGATCGATAACAAAGCATGTATGAAATCGGTAATAGATGTAGAATTCCTCCTCCAGAGTATCCATGCCGAGAAGTTGGAACTCGCCGAGGCATTTCCGGTAAAGTTACCCTTAACGTGGAATATGTTCAAGGGCTTCCTGAAACACAAGGGAAAGGAGATTACCATGGTTGAGTTAATCGAGAGAATCAACGTGCACGAACAATAGATGAGTATTGCACAGGGAGTTCCAATCGTCCCCATGAACACAATGTTATCCGCCAAGGCAAATGTGGTGGAGCATGGGCAGACCTCAACCAGGCATGACGTCAAAGGCAAACAAAAGAAGCAAAAATGATTGATTCAGGGTCCTAAGGGTAGTGTCTAGAAGAAGTAGGAATCCCAACCACAAGGATTGATTGGTTCTTGTTAAAATTGTGGTAAGATTGGCCATTAATCTAATGCTTGTTGGTTTCCTAAGCAAAAGGATACCAACATGATGCAGGGAATCACCGAAGACCTTGATGACATTGACTTGACAACAATTGTGTCTGAGGTAAGCATCACTTATTCCATAAAGATGTGCGAGCTTCTATCCAAACCTTGGTGATTTCTAAGTCTCTAGTTCAAATTTTTCTTAAAGTACGAGTCGAGGTATTGTTCAGTTCAATTAAGGGAAATAGTGTGTTTGTTTTGCCTTAACGACACTGTTTTGACGTAGCCAAATTTCTCTCACACTATCCTATTATTTTAAGACGGCGAAATTGCCTAAAGGAGACCATGTTTTTCGTGGGACTCAATATATAACGAAAAAAATATTTCTTCTAATCTTTTATAAGGACAATTTCATCATTTTGTAAAGTTGCATGTCAGTATAGGGTTTATGCAGTTTATATCATTTTAGTATTTGATCCGGAAATATTATTATATTATAATATATTCCTCTATTAGTAATAATCCCAAGGCTATTTTTGTTTAAAGTGATACAGAAGACCTAAGAACCGTATCAGTTCAATAATTTGTAAAATATGTCATAATAATTTCAATGGAAAATATTTTAACACTTTCTATTTTAGAAAAATGGTTGCAATCAACAGTAATGTTGACATCTGTGTTGGAGCATTGACTAAGACTGATGTTCCTATTGCATCATGGAACGCATCCGTCGTTGTGTCGACCGAAGTGGGTGATCATGACTTATCCTACTGAACTATGCATGCAGAAAACCCCGATAAGTTTGACGGGTCCAACTTCAAGAGGTGGTAGGAGGAAATGATGTTTTATATGACCACTCTGAGTTGCGCACGATTCCTGATGGAAGAACCACCAACTCAAGGCTAATATGATGATCATGGTTTTTTCTTAGCTATAGAAGCATGGAATCATTCAGACTATTTGTGTAGACATTATGTAATGAATAGTTTATATGATTCATTGTATGATGTATGTAGCAAAATTAAGTCTGCTAAGGTGCTGAGGCATGCCTTGGAACAAAACTATGAGTCTGAGGATCTGGATAAGAAGAAATTCCTGCTAGTGAATTGCGAGTCACCTGTGTTGACTGAAAGATGATCGATAACAAAGCATGTATGAAATCGGTAATAGATGTAGAATTCCTCCTCCAGAGTATCCATGCCGAGAAGTTGGAACTCGCCGAGGCATTTCCGGTAAAGTTACCCTTAACGTGGAATATGTTCAAGGGCTTCCTGAAACACAAGGGAAAGGAGATTACCATGGTTGAGTTAATCGAGAGAATCAACGTGCACGAACAATAGATGAGTATTGCACAGGGAGTTCCAATCGTCCCCATGAACACAATGTTATCCGCCAAGGCAAATGTGGTGGAGCATGGGCAGACCTCAACCAGGCATGACGTCAAAGGCAAACAAAAGAAGCAAAAATGATTGATTCAGGGTCCTAAGGGTAGTGTCTAGAAGAAGTAGGAATCCCAACCACAAGGATTGATTGGTTCTTGTTAAAATTGTGGTAAGATTGGCCATTAATCTAATGCTTGTTGGTTTCCTAAGCAAAAGGATACCAACATGATGCAGGGAATCACCGAAGACCTTGATGACATTGACTTGACAACAATTGTGTCTGAGGTAAGCATCACTTATTCCATAAAGATGTGCGATCTTCTATCCAAACCTTGGTGATTTCTAAGTCTCTAGTTCAAATTTTTCTTAAAGTACGAGTCGAGGTATTGTTCAGTTCAATTAAGGGAAATAGTGTGTTTGTTTTGCCTTAACGACACTGTTTTGACGTAGCCAAATTTCTCTCACACTATCCTATTATTTTAAGACGGCGAAATTGCCTAAAGGAGACCATGTTTTTCGTGGGACTCAATATATAACGAAAAAAATATTTCTTCTAATCTTTTATAAGGACAATTTCATCATTTTGTAAAGTTGCATGTCAGTATAGGGTTTATGCAGTTTATATTATTTTAGTATTTGATCCGGAAATATTATTATATTATAATATATTCCTCTATTAGTAATAATCCCAAGGCTATTTTTGTTTAAAGTGATACAGGAGACCTAAGAACCGTATCAGTTCAATAATTTGTAAAATATGTCATAATAATTTCAATGGAAAATATTTTAACACTTTCTATTTTAGAAAAATGGTTGTAATCAACAGTAATGTTGACATCTGTGTTGGAGCATTGACTAAGACTGATGTTCCTATTGCATCATGGAACGCATCCGTCGTTGCGTCGACCGAAGTGGGTGATCATGACTTATCCTACTGAACTATGCATGCAGAAAACCCCGATAAGTTTGACGGGTCCAACTTCAAGAGGTGGTAGGAGGAAATGATGTTTTATATGACCACTCTGAGTTGCGCACGATTCCTGATGGAAGAACCACCAACTCAAGGCTAATATGATGATCATGGTTTTTTCTTAGCTATAGAAGCATGGAATCATTCAGACTATTTGTGTAGACATTATGTAATGAATAGTTTATATGATTCATTGTATGATGTATGTAGCAAAATTAAGTCTGCTAAGGTGCTGAGGCATGCCTTGGAACAAAACTATGAGTCTGAGGATCTGGATAAGAAGAAATTCCTGTTAGTGAATTGCGAGTCACCTGTGTTGACTGAAAGATGATCGATAACAAAGCATGTATGAAATCGGTAATAGATGTAGAATTCCTCCTCCAGAGTATCCATGCCGAGAAGTTGGAACTCGCCGAGGCATTTCCGGTAAAGTTACCCTTAACGTGGAATATGTTCAAGGGCTTCCTGAAACACAAGGGAAAGGAGATTACCATGGTTGAGTTAATCGAGAGAATCAACGTGCACGAACAATAGATGAGTATTGCACAGGGAGTTCCAATCGTCCCCATGAACACAATGTTATCCGCCAAGGCAAATGTGGTGGAGCATGGGCAGACCTCAACCAGGCATGACGTCAAAGGCAAACAAAAGAAGCAAAAATGATTGATTCAGGGTCCTAAGGGTAGTGTCTAGAAGAAGTAGGAATCCCAACCACAAGGATTGATTGGTTCTTGTTAAAATTGTGGTAAGATTGGCCATTAATCTAATGCTTGTTGGTTTCCTAAGCAAAAGGATACCAACATGATGCAGGGAATCACCGAAGACCTTGATGACATTGACTTGACAACAATTGTGTCTGAGGTAAGCATCACTTATTCCATAAAGATGTGCGAGCTTCTATCCAAACCTTGGTGATTTCTAAGTCTCTAGTTCAAATTTTTCTTAAAGTACGAGTCGAGGTATTGTTCAGTTCAATTAAGGGAAATAGTGTGTTTGTTTTGCCTTAACGACACTGTTTTGACGTAGCCAAATTTCTCTCACACTATCCTATTATTTTAAGACGGCGAAATTGCCTAAAGGAGACCATGTTTTTCGTGGGACTCAATATATAACGAAAAAAATATTTCTTCTAATCTTTTATAAGGACAATTTCATCATTTTGTAAAGTTGCATGTCAGTATAGGGTTTATGCAGTTTATATTATTTTAGTATTTGATCCGGAAATATTATTATATTATAATATATTCCTCTATTAGTAATAATCCCAAGGCTATTTTTGTTTAAAGTGATACAGAAGACCTAAGAACCGTATCAGTTCAATAATTTGTAAAATATGTCATAATAATTTCAATGGAAAATATTTTAACACTTTCTATTTTAGAAAAATGGTTGCAATCAACAGTAATGTTGACATCTGTGTTGGAGCATTGACTAAGACTGATGTTCCTATTGCATCATGGAACGCATCCGTCGTTGCGTCGACCGAAGTGGGTGATCATGACTTATCCTACTGAACTATGCATGCAGAAAACCCCGATAAGTTTGACGGGTCCAACTTCAAGAGGTGGTAGGAGGAAATGATGTTTTATATGACCACTCTGAGTTGCGCACGATTCTTGATGGAAGAACCACCAACTCAAGGCTAATATGATGATCATGGTTTTTTCTTAGCTATAGAAGCATGGAATCATTCAGACTATTTGTGTAGACATTATGTAATGAATAGTTTATATGATTCATTGTATGATGTATGTAGCAAAATTAAGTCTGCTAAGGTGCTGAGGCATGCCTTGGAACAAAACTATGAGTCTGAGGATCTGGATAAGAAGAAATTCCTGCTAGTGAATTGCGAGTCACCTGTGTTGACTGAAAGATGATCGATAACAAAGCATGTATGAAATCGGTAATAGATGTAGAATTCCTCCTCCAGAGTATCCATGCCGAGAAGTTGGAACTCGCCGAGGCATTTCCGGTAAAGTTACCCTTAACGTGGAATATGTTCAAGGGCTTCCTGAAACACAAGGGAAAGGAGATTACCATGGTTGAGTTAATCGAGAGAATCAACGTGCACGAACAATAGATGAGTATTGCACAGGGAGTTCCAATCGTCCCCATGAACACAATGTTATCCGCCAAGGCAAATGTGGTGGAGCATGGGCAGACCTCAACCAGGCATGACGTCAAAGGCAAACAAAAGAAGCAAAAATGATTGATTCAGGGTCCTAAGGGTAGTGTCTAGAAGAAGTAGGAATCCCAACCACAAGGATTGATTGGTTCTTGTTAAAATTGTGGTAAGATTGGCCATTAATCTAATGCTTGTTGGTTTCCTAAGCAAAAGGATACCAACATGATGCAGGGAATCACCGAAGACCTTGATGACATTGACTTGACAACAATTGTGTCTGAGGTAAGCATCACTTATTCCATAAAGATGTGCGAGCTTCTATCCAAACCTTGGTGATTTCTAAGTCTCTAGTTCAAATTTTTCTTAAAGTACGAGTCGAGGTATTGTTCAGTTCAATTAAGGGAAATAGTGTGTTTGTTTTGCCTTAACGACACTGTTTTGACGTAGCCAAATTTCTCTCACACTATCCTATTATTTTAAGACGGCGAAATTGCCTAAAGGAGACCATGTTTTTCGTGGGACTCAATATATAACGAAAAAAATATTTCTTCTAATCTTTTATAAGGACAATTTCATCATTTTGTAAAGTTGCATGTCAGTATAGGGTTTATGCAGTTTATATCATTTTAGTATTTGATCCGGAAATATTATTATATTATAATATATTCCTCTATTAGTAATAATCCCAAGGCTATTTTTGTTTAAAGTGATACAGAAGACCTAAGAACCGTATCAGTTCAATAATTTGTAAAATATGTCATAATAATTTCAATGGAAAATATTTTAACACTTTCTATTTTAGAAAAATGGTTGCAATCAACAGTAATGTTGACATCTGTGTTGGAGCATTGACTAAGACTGATGTTCCTATTGCATCATGGAACGCATCCGTCGTTGCGTCGACCGAAGTGGGTGATCATGACTTATCCTACTGAACTATGCATGCAGAAAACCCCGATAAGTTTGACGGGTCCAACTTCAAGAGGTGGTAGGAGGAAATGATGTTTTATATGACCACTCTGAGTTGCGCACGATTCCTGATGGAAGAACCACCAACTCAAGGCTAATATGATGATCATGGTTTTTTCTTAGCTATAGAAGCATGGAATCATTCAGACTATTTGTGTAGACATTATGTAATGAATAGTTTATATGATTCATTGTATGATGTATGTAGCAAAATTAAGTCTGCTAAGGTGCTGAGGCATGCCTTGGAACAAAACTATGAGTCTGAGGATCTGGATAAGAAGAAATTCCTGCTAGTGAATTGCGAGTCACCTGTGTTGACTGAAAGATGATCGATAACAAAGCATGTATGAAATCGGTAATAGATGTAGAATTCCTCCTCCAGAGTATCCATGCCGAGAAGTTGGAACTCGCCGAGGCATTTCCGGTAAAGTTACCCTTAACGTGGAATATGTTCAAGGGCTTCCTGAAACACAAGGGAAAGGAGATTACCATGGTTGAGTTAATCGAGAGAATCAACGTGCACGAACAATAGATGAGTATTGCACAGGGAGTTCCAATCGTCCCCATGAACACAATGTTATCCGCCAAGGCAAATGTGGTGGAGCATGGGCAGACCTCAACCAGGCATGACGTCAAAGGCAAACAAAAGAAGCAAAAATGATTGATTCAGGGTCCTAAGGGTAGTGTCTAGAAGAAGTAGGAATCCCAACCACAAGGATTGATTGGTTCTTGTTAAAATTGTGGTAAGATTGGCCATTAATCTAATGCTTGTTGGTTTCCTAAGCAAAAGGATACCAACATGATGCAGGGAATCACCGAAGACCTTGATGACATTGACTTGACAACAATTGTGTCTGAGGTAAGCATCACTTATTCCATAAAGATATGCGATCTTCTATCCAAACCTTGGTGATTTCTAAGTCTCTAGTTCAAATTTTTCTTAAAGTACGAGTCGAGGTATTGTTCAGTTCAATTAAGGGAAATAGTGTGTTTGTTTTGCCTTAACGACACTGTTTTGACGTAGCCAAATTTCTCTCACACTATCCTATTATTTTAAGACGGCGAAATTGCCTAAAGGAGACCATGTTTTTCGTGGGACTCAATATATAACGAAAAAAATATTTCTTCTAATCTTTTATAAGGACAATTTCATCATTTTGTAAAGTTGCATGTCAGTATAGGGTTTATGCAGTTTATATCATTTTAGTATTTGATCCGGAAATATTATTATATTATAATATATTCCTCTATTAGTAATAATCCCAAGGCTATTTTTGTTTAAAGTGATACAGAAGACCTAAGAACCGTATCAGTTCAATAATTTGTAAAATATGTCATAATAATTTCAATGGAAAATATTTTAACACTTTCTATTTTAGAAAAATGGTTGCAATCAACAGTAATGTTGACATCTGTGTTGGAGCATTGACTAAGACTGATGTTCCTATTGCATCATGGAACGCATCCGTCGTTGCGTCGACCGAAGTGGGTGATCATGACTTATCCTACTGAACTATGCATGCAGAAAAACCCGATAAGTTTGACGGGTCCAACTTCAAGAGGTGGTAGGAGGAAATGATGTTTTATATGACCACTCTGAGTTGCGCACGATTCCTGATGGAAGAACCACCAACTCAAGGCTAATATGATGATCATGGTTTTTTCTTAGCTATAGAAGCATGGAATCATTCAGACTATTTGTGTAGACATTATGTAATGAATAGTTTATATGATTCATTGTATGATGTATGTAGCAAAATTAAGTCTGCTAAGGAGCTGAGGCATGCCTTGGAACAAAACTATGAGTCTGAGGATGGGGATAAGAAGAAATTCCTGCTAGTGAATTGTGAGTCACCTGTGTTGACTGAAAGATGATCGATAACAAAGCATGTATGAAACCGGTAATATATGTAGAACTCCTCCTCCAGAGTATCCATGCCGAGAAGTTGGAACTCACCGAGGCATTTCCGGTAAAGTTACCCTTAACGTGGAATATGTTCAAGGGCTTCCTGAAACACAAGGGAAAGGGGATTACCATGGTTGAGTTAATCGGGAGAATCAACGTGCACGAACAATAGATGAGTATTGCTCAGGGAGTTCCAATCGTCCCCATGAATACAATGTTCTCCGCCAAGGCAAATGTGGTGGAGCATGGGCAGACCTCAACCAGGCATGACGTCAAAGGCAAACAAAAGAAGCAAAAATGATTGATTCAGGGTCCTAAGGGTAGTGTCTAGAAGAAGTAGGAATCCCAACCACAAGGATTGATTGGTTCTTGTTAAAATTGTGGTAAGATTGGCCATTAATCTAATGCTTGTTGGTTTCCTAAGCAAAAGGATACCAACATGATGCAGGGAATCACCGAAGACCTTGATGACATTGACTTGACAACAATTGTGTCTGAGGTAAGCATCACTTATTCCATAAAGATGTGCGAGCTTCTATCCAAACCTTGGTGATTTCTAAGTCTCTAGTTCAAATTTTTCTTAAAGTACGAGTCGAGGTATTGTTCAGTTCAATTAAGGGAAATAGTGTGTTTGTTTTGCCTTAACGACACTGTTTTGACGTAGCCAAATTTCTCTCACACTATCCTATTATTTTAAGACGGCGAAATTGCCTAAAGGAGACCATGTTTTTCGTGGGACTCAATATATAACGAAAAAAATATTTCTTCTAATCTTTTATAAGGACAATTTCATCATTTTGTAAAGTTGCATGTCAGTATAGGGTTTATGCAGTTTATATCATTTTAGTATTTGATCCGGAAATATTATTATATTATAATATATTCCTCTATTAGTAATAATCCCAAGGCTATTTTTGTTTAAAGTGATACAGAAGACCTAAGAACCGTATCAGTTCAATAATTTGTAAAATATGTCATAATAATTTCAATGGAAAATATTTTAACACTTTCTATTTTAGAAAAATGGTTGCAATCAACAGTAATGTTGACATCTGTGTTGGAGCATTGACTAAGACTGATGTTCCTATTGCATCATGGAACGCATCCGTCGTTGCGTCGACCGAAGTGGGTGATCATGACTTATCCTACTGAACTATGCATGCAGAAAACCCCGATAAGTTTGACGGGTCCAACTTCAAGAGGTGGTAGGAGGAAATGATGTTTTATATGACCACTCTGAGTTGCGCACGATTCCTGATGGAAGAACCACCAACTCAAGGCTAATATGATGATCATGGTTTTTTCTTAGCTATAGAAGCATGGAATCATTCAGACTATTTGTGTAGACATTATGTAATGAATAGTTTATATGATTCACTGTATGATGTATGTAGCAAAATTAAGTCTGCTAAGGTGCTGAGGCATGCCTTGGAACAAAACTATGAGTCTGAGGATCTGGATAAGAAGAAATTCCTGCTAGTGAATTGCGAGTCACCTGTGTTGACTGAAAGATGATCGATAACAAAGCATGTATGAAATCGGTAATAGATGTAGAATTCCTCCTCCAGAGTATCCATGCCGAGAAGTTGGAACTCGCCGAGGCATTTCCGGTAAAGTTACCCTTAACGTGGAATATGTTCAAGGGCTTCCTGAAACACAAGGGAAAGGAGATTACCATGGTTGAGTTAATCGAGAGAATCAACGTGCACGAACAATAGATGAGTATTGCACAGGGAGTTCCAATCGTCCCCATGAACACAATGTTATCCGCCAAGGCAAATGTGGTGGAGCATGGGCAGACCTCAACCAGGCATGACGTCAAAGGCAAACAAAAGAAGCAAAAATGATTGATTCAGGGTGCTAAGGGTAGTCTCTAGAAGAAGTAGGAATCCCAACCACAAGGATTGATTGGTTCTTGTTAAAATTGTGGTAAGATTGGCCATTAATCTAATGCTTGTTGGTTTCCTAAGCAAAAGGATACCAACATGATGCAGGGAATCACCGAAGACCTTGATGACATTGACTTGACAACAATTGTGTCTGAGGTAAGCATCACTTATTCCATAAAGATATGCGATCTTCTATCCAAACCTTGGTGATTTCTAAGTCTCTAGTTCAAATTTTTCTTAAAGTACGAGTCGAGGTATTGTTCAGTTCAATTAAGGGAAATAGTGTGTTTGTTTTGCCTTAACGACACTGTTTTGACGTAGCCAAATTTCTCTCACACTATCCTATTATTTTAAGACGGCGAAATTGCCTAAAGGAGACCATGTTTTTCGTGGGACTCAATATATAACGAAAAAAATATTTCTTCTAATCTTTTATAAGGACAATTTCATCATTTTGTAAAGTTGCATGTCAGTATAGGGTTTATGCAGTTTATATTATTTTAGTATTTGATCCGGAAATATTATTATATTATAATATATTCCTCTATTAGTAATAATCCCAAGGCTATTTTTGTTTAAAGTGATACAGAAGACCTAAGAACCGTATCAGTTCAATAATTTGTAAAATATGTCATAATAATTTCAATGGAAAATATTTTAACACTTTCTATTTTAGAAAAATGGTTGCAATCAACAGTAATGTTGACATCTGTGTTGGAGCATTGACTAAGACTGATGTTCCTATTGCATCATGGAACGCATCCGTCGTTGCGTCGACCGAAGTGGGTGATCATGACTTATCCTACTGAACTATGCATGCAGAAAAACCCGATAAGTTTGACGGGTCCAACTTCAAGAGGTGGTAGGAGGAA
Source organism: Chamaenerion angustifolium (assembly GCA_946814005.1). NCBI lineage: Eukaryota > Viridiplantae > Streptophyta > Magnoliopsida > Myrtales > Onagraceae > Chamaenerion > Chamaenerion angustifolium. The sequence continues at coordinate 22,529,127 of OX328271.1, read as the reverse complement.
ATGATGTTTTATATGACCACTCTGAGTTGCGCACGATTCCTGATGGAAGAACCACCAACTCAAGGCTAATATGATGATCATGGTTTTTTCTTAGCTATAGAAGCATGGAATCATTCAGACTATTTGTGTAGACATTATGTAATGAATAGTTTATATGATTCATTGTATGATGTATGTAGCAAAATTAAGTCTGCTAAGGAGCTGAGGCATGCCTTGGAACAAAACTATGAGTCTGAGGATGGGGATAAGAAGAAATTCCTGCTAGTGAATTGTGAGTCACCTGTGTTGACTGAAAGATGATCGATAACAAAGCATGTATGAAACCGGTAATATATGTAGAACTCCTCCTCCAGAGTATCCATGCCGAGAAGTTGGAACTCACCGAGGCATTTCCGGTAAAGTTACCCTTAACGTGGAATATGTTCAAGGGCTTCCTGAAACACAAGGGAAAGGGGATTACCATGGTTGAGTTAATCGGGAGAATCAACGTGCACGAACAATAGATGAGTATTGCTCAGGGAGTTCCAATCGTCCCCATGAATACAATGTTCTCCGCCAAGGCAAATGTGGTGGAGCATGGGCAGACCTCAACCAGGCATGACGTCAAAGGCAAACAAAAGAAGCAAAAATGATTGATTCAGGGTCCTAAGGGTAGTGTCTAGAAGAAGTAGGAATCCCAACCACAATGATTGATTGGTTCTTGTTAAAATTGTGGTAAGATTGGCCATAAATCTAATGCTTGTTGGTTTCCTAAGCAAAAGGATACCAACATGATGCAGGGAATCACCGAAGACCTGGATGACATTGACTTGACAACAATTGTGTCTGAGGTAAGCATCACTGATTCCATAAAGATGTGCGAGCTTCTATCAAAACTTTGGTGATTTCTAAGTCTCTAGTTTAAATTTTTCTTAAAGTACGAGTCTAGGTATTGTTCAGTTCGATTAAGGGAAATAGTGTGTTTGTTTTGCCTTAACGACACTGTTTTGACGTAGCCAAATTTCTCTCACACTATCCTATTATTTTAAGACGGCGAAATTGCCTAAAGGAGACCATGTTTTTCGTGGGACTCAATATATAACGAAAAAAATATTTCTTTTAATCTTTTATAAGGACAATTTCATCATTTTGTAAAGTTGCATGTCAGTATAGGGTTTATGCAGTTTATATTATTTTAGTATTTGATCCGTAAATATTATTATATTATAATATATTCCTCTATTAGTAATAATCCCAAGGCTATTTTTGTTTAAAGTGATACAGGAGACCTAAGAACAGTATCAGTTCAATAATTTGTAAAATATGTTATAATAATTTCAATGGAAAATATTTTAACAATTTCTATTTTAGAAAAATGGTTGCAATCAACAGTAATGTTGACATCTGTGTTGGAGCATTGACTAAGACTGATGTTCCTATTGCATCATGGAACGCATCCGTCGTTGCGTCGACCGAAGTGGGTGATCATGACTTATCCTACTGAACTATGCATGCAGAAAAACCCGATAAGTTTGACGGGTCCAACTTCAAGAGGTGGTAGGAGGAAATGATGTTTTATATGAACACTCTGAGTTGCGCACGATTCCTGATGGACGAACCACCAACTCAAGGCTAATATGATGATCATGGTTTTTTCTTAGCTATAGAAGCATGGAATCATTCAGACTATTTGTGTAGACATTATGTAATGAATAGTTTATATGATTCATTGTATGATGTATGTAGCAAAATTAAGTCTGCTAAGGAGCTGAGGCATGCCTTGGAACAAAACTATGAGTCTGAGGATGGGGATAAGAAGAAATTCCTGCTAGTGAATTGTGAGTCACCTGTGTTGACTGAAAGATGATCGATAACAAAGCATGTATGAAACCGGTAATAGATGTAGAAGTCCTCCTCCAGAGTATCCATGCCGAGAAGTTGGAACTCACCGAGGTATTTCCGGTAAAGTTACCCTTAACGTGGAATATGTTCAAGGGCTTCCTGAAACACAAGGGAAAGGAGATTACCATGGTTGAGTTAATCGATAGAATCAACGTGCACGAACAATAGATGAGTATTGCTCAGGGAGTTCCAATCGTCCCCATGAATACAATGTTCTCCGCCAAGGCAAATGTGGTGGAGCATGGGCAGACCTCAACCAGGCATGACGTCAAAGGCAAACAAAAGAAGCAAAAATGATTGATTCAGGGTCCTAAGGGTAGTGTCTAGAAGAAGTAGGAATCCCAACCACAAGGATTGATTGGTTCTTGTTAAAATTGTGGTAAGATTGGCCATAAATCTAATGCTTGTTGGTTTCCTAAGCAAAAGGATACCAACATGATGCAGGGAATCACCGAAGTCCTGGATGACATTGACTTGACAACAATTGTGTCTGAGGTAAGCATCACTGATTCCATAAAGATGTGCGAGCTTCTATCAAAACTTTGGTGATTTCTAAGTCTCTAGTTCAAATTTTTCTTAAAGTACGAGTCGAGGTATTGTTCAATTCGATTAAGGGAAATAGTGTGTTTGTTTTGCCTTAACGACATTGTTTTGACGTAGCCAAATTTCTCTCACACTATCCTATTATTTTAAGACGGCGAAATTGCCTAAAGGAGACCATGTTTTTCGTAGGACTCAATATATAACGAAAAAAATATTTCTTTTAATCTTTTATAAGGACAATTTCATCATTTTGTAAAGTTGCATGTCAGTATAGGGTTTATGCAGTTTATATTATTTTAGTATTTGATCCGGAAATATTATTATATTATAATATATTCCTCTATTAGTAATAATCCCAAGGCTATTTTTGTTTAAAGTGATACAGAAGACCTAAGAACCGTATCAGTTCAATAATTTGTAAAATATGTCATAATAATTTCAATGGAAAATATTTTAACACTTTCTATTTTAGAAAAAATGGTTGCAATCAACAGTAATGTTGACATCTGTGTTGGAGCATTGACTAAGACTGATGTTCCTATTGCATCATGGAACGCATCCGTCGTTGCGTCGACCGAAGTGGGTGATCATGACTTATCCTACTGAACTATGCATGCAGAAAAACCCGATAAGTTTGACGGGTCCAACTTCAAGAGGTGGTAGGAGGAAATGATGTTTTATATGACCACTCTGAGTTGCGCACGATTCCTGATGGAAGAACCACCAACTCAAGGCTAATATGATGATCATGGTTTTTTCTTAGCTATAGAAGCATGGAATCATTCAGACTATTTGTGTAGACATTATGTAATGAATAGTTTATATGATTCATTGTATGATGTATGTAGCAAAATTAAGTCTGCTAAGGAGCTGAGGCATGCCTTGGAACAAAACTATGAGTCTGAGGATGGGGATAAGAAGAAATTCCTGCTAGTGAATTGTGAGTCACCTGTGTTGACTGAAAGATGATCGATAACAAAGCATGTATGAAACCGGTAATATATGTAGAACTCCTCCTCCAGAGTATCCATGCCGAGAAGTTGGAACTCACCGAGGCATTTCCGGTAAAGTTACCCTTAACGTGGAATATGTTCAAGGGCTTCCTGAAACACAAGGGAAAGGGGATTACCATGGTTGAGTTAATCGGGAGAATCAACGTGCACGAACAATAGATGAGTATTGCTCAGGGAGTTCCAATCGTCCCCATGAATACAATGTTCTCCGCCAAGGCAAATGTGGTGGAGCATGGGCAGACCTCAACCAGGCATGACGTCAAAGGCAAACAAAAGAAGCAAAAATGATTGATTCAGGGTCCTAAGGGTAGTGTCTAGAAGAAGTAGGAATCCCAACCACAATGATTGATTGGTTCTTGTTAAAATTGTGGTAAGATTGGCCATAAATCTAATGCTTGTTGGTTTCCTAAGCAAAAGGATACCAACATGATGCAGGGAATCACCGAAGACCTGGATGACATTGACTTGACAACAATTGTGTCTGAGGTAAGCATCACTGATTCCATAAAGATGTGCGAGCTTCTATCAAAACTTTGGTGATTTCTAAGTCTCTAGTTTAAATTTTTCTTAAAGTACGAGTCTAGGTATTGTTCAGTTCGATTAAGGGAAATAGTGTGTTTGTTTTGCCTTAACGACACTGTTTTGACGTAGCCAAATTTCTCTCACACTATCCTATTATTTTAAGACGGCGAAATTGCCTAAAGGATGCCATGTTTTTCGTGGGACTCAATCTATAACGAAAAAAATATTTCTTTTAATCTTTTATAAGGACAATTTCATCATTTTGTAAAGTTGCATGTCAGTATAGGGTTTATGCAGTTTATATCATTTTAGTATTTGATCCGGAAATATTATTATATTATAATATATTCCTCTATTAGTAATAATCCCAAGGCTATGTTTGTTTAAAGTGATACAGGAGACCTAAGAACCGTATCAGTTCAATAATTTGTAAAATATGTCATAATAATTTCAATGGAAAATATTTTAACACATTCTATTTTAGAAAAATGGTTGCAATCAACAGTAATGTTGTCATCTGTGTTGGAGCATTGACTAAGACTGACGTTCCTATTGCATCATGGAACACATCCGTCGTTGCGTCGACCGAAGTGGGTGATCATGACTTATCCTACTGAACTATGCATGCAGAAAAACCCGATAAGTTTGACGGGTCCAACTTCAAGAGGTGGTAGGAGGAAATGATGTTTTATATGAACACTCTGAGTTGCGCACGATTCCTGATGGACGAACCACCAACTCAAGGCTAATATGATGATCATGGTTTTTTCTTAGCTATAGAAGCATGGAATCATTCAGACTATTTGTGTAGACATTATGTAATGAATAGTTTATATGATTCATTGTATGATGTATGTAGCAAAATTAAGTCTGCTAAGGAGCTGAGGCATGCCTTGGAACAAAACTATGAGTCTGAGGATGGGGATAAGAAGAAATTCCTGCTAGTGAATTGTGAGTCACCTGTGTTGACTGAAAGATGATCGATAACAAAGCATGTATGAAACCGGTAATAGATGTAGAAGTCCTCCTCCAGAGTATCCATGCCGAGAAGTTGGAACTCACCGAGGTATTTCCGGTAAAGTTACCCTTAACGTGGAATATGTTCAAGGGCTTCCTGAAACACAAGGGAAAGGAGATTACCATGGTTGAGTTAATCGATAGAATCAACGTGCACGAACAATAGATGAGTATTGCTCAGGGAGTTCCAATCGTCCCCATGAATACAATGTTCTCCGCCAAGGCAAATGTGGTGGAGCATGGGCAGACCTCAACCAGGCATGACGTCAAAGGCAAACAAAAGAAGCAAAAATGATTGATTCAGGGTCCTAAGGGTAGTGTCTAGAAGAAGTAGGAATCCCAACCACAAGGATTGATTGGTTCTTGTTAAAATTGTGGTAAGATTGGCCATAAATCTAATGCTTGTTGGTTTCCTAAGCAAAAGGATACCAACATGATGCAGGGAATCACCGAAGTCCTGGATGACATTGACTTGACAACAATTGTGTCTGAGGTAAGCATCACTGATTCCATAAAGATGTGCGAGCTTCTATCAAAACTTTGGTGATTTCTAAGTCTCTAGTTCAAATTTTTCTTAAAGTACGAGTCGAGGTATTGTTCAATTCGATTAAGGGAAATAGTGTGTTTGTTTTGCCTTAACGACATTGTTTTGACGTAGCCAAATTTCTCTCACACTATCCTATTATTTTAAGACGGCGAAATTGCCTAAAGGAGACCATGTTTTTCGTAGGACTCAATATATAACGAAAAAAATATTTCTTTTAATCTTTTATAAGGACAATTTCATCATTTTGTAAAGTTGCATGTCAGTATAGGGTTTATGCAGTTTATATTATTTTAGTATTTGATCCGGAAATATTATTATATTATAATATATTCCTCTATTAGTAATAATCCCAAGGCTATTTTTGTTTAAAGTGATACAGGAGACCTAAGAACCGTATCAGTTCAATAATTTCTAAAATATGTTATAATAATTTCAATGGAAAATATTTTAACACTTTCTATTTTAGAAAAATGGTTGCAAACAACAGTAATGTTGACATCTGTGTTGGAGCATTGACTAAGACTGATGTTCCTATTGCATCATGGAACGCATCCGTCGTTGCGTCGACCGAAGTGGGTGATCATGACTTATCCTACTGAACTATGCATGCAGAAAAACCCGATAAGTTTGACGGGTCCAACTTCAAGAGGTGGTACGAGGAAATGATGTTTTATATGACCACTCTGAGTTGCGCACGATTCCTGATGGAAGAACCACCAACTCAAGGCTAATATGATGATCATGGTTTTTTCTTAGCTATAGAAGCATGGAATCATTCAGACTATTTGTGTAGACATTATGTAATGAATAGTTTATATGATTCATTGTATGATGTATGTAGCAAAATTAAGTCTGCTAAGGAGCTGAGGCATGCCTTGGAACAAAACTATGAGTCTGAGGATGGGGATAAGAAGAAATTCCTGCTAGTGAATTGTGAGTCACCTGTGTTGACTGAAAGATGATCGATAACAAAGCATGTATGAAACCGGTAATAGATGTAGAACTCCTCCTCCAGAGTATCCATGCCGAGAAGTTGGAACTCACCGAGGCATTTCCGGTAAAGTTACCCTTAACGTGGAATATGTTCAAGGGCTTCCTGAAACACAAGGGAAAGGAGATTACCATGGTTGAGTTAATCGAGAGAATCAACGTGCACGAACAATAGATGAGTATTGCTCAGGGAGTTCCAATCGTCCCCATGAATACAATGTTCTCCGCCAAGGCAAATGTGGTGGAGCATGGGCAGACCTCAACCAGGCATGACGTCAAAGGCAAACAAAAGAAGCAAAAATGATTGATTCAGGGTCCTAAGGGTAGTGTCTAGAAGAAGTAGGAATCCAAACCACAATGATTGATTGGTTCTTGTTAAAATTGTGGTAAGATTTGCCATAAATCTAATGCTTGTTGGTTTCCTAAGCAAAAGGATACCAACATGATGCAGGGAATCACCGAAGACCTTGATGACATTGACTTGACAACAATTGTGTCTGAGGTAAGCATCACTGATTCCATAAAGATGTGCGAGCTTTTATCCAAACTTTGGTGATTTCTAAGTCTCTAGTTCAAATTTTTCTTAATGTACGAGTCGAGGTATTGTTCAGTTCGATTAAGGGAAATAGTGTGTTTGTTTTGCGTTAACGACACTGTTTTGACGTAGCCAAATTTCTCTCACACTATCCTATTATTTTAAGACGGCGAAATTGCCTAAAGGAGACCATGTTTTTCGTGGGACTCAATATATAACGAAAAAAATATTTCTTTTAATCTTTTATAAGGACAATTTCATCATTTTGTAAAGTTGCATGTCAGTATAGGGTTTATGCAGTTTATATTATTTTAGTATTTGATCCGGAAATATTATTATATTATAATATATTCCTCTATTAGTAATAATCCCAAGGCTATTTTTGTTTAAAGTGATACAGGAGACCTAAGAACCGTATCAGTTCAATAATTTCTAAAATATGTTATAATAATTTCAATGGAAAATATTTTAACACTTTCTATTTTAGAAAAATAGTTGCAAACAACAGTAATGTTGACATCTGTGTTGGAGCATTGACTAAGACTGATGTTCCTATTGCATCATGGAACGCATTCGTCGTTGCGTCGACCGAAGTGGGTGATCATGACTTATCCTACTGAACTATGCATGAAGAAAAACCCGATAAGTTTGACGGGTCCAACTTCAAGAGGTGGTAGGAGGAAATGATGTTTTATATGACCACTCTGAGTTGCGCACGATTCCTGATGGAAGAACCACCAACTCAAGGCTAATATGATGATCATGGTTTTTTCTTAGCTATAGAAGCATGGAATCATTCAGACTATTTGTGTAGACATTATGTAATGAATAGTTTATATGATTCATTGTATGATGTATGTAGCAAAATTAAGTCTGCTAAGGAGCTGAGGCATGCCTTGGAACAAAACTATGAGTTTGAGGATGGGGATAAGAAGAAATTCCTGCTAGTGAATTGTGAGTCACCTGTGTTGACTGAAAGATGATCGATAACAAAGCATGTATGAAACCGGTAATAGATGTAGAACTCCTCCTCCAGAGTATCCATGCCGAGAAGTTGGAACTCACCGAGGCATTTCCGGTAAAGTTACCCTTAACGTGGAATATGTTCAAGGGCTTCCTGAACACAAGGGAAAGGAGATTACCATGGTTGAGTTAATCGAGAGAATCAACGTGCACGAACAATAGATGAGTATTGCTCAGGGAGTTCCAATCGTCCCCATGAATACAATGTTCTCCGCCAAGGCAAATGTGGTGGAGCATGGGCAGACCTCAACCAGGCATGACGTCAAAGGCAAACAAAAGAAGCAAAAATGATTGATTCAGGGTCCTAAGGGTAGTGTCTAGAAGAAGTAGGAATCCCAACCACAATGATTGATTGGTTCTTGTTAAAATTGTGGTAAGATTGGCCATAAATCTAATGCTTGTAGGTTTCCTAAGCAAAAGGATACCAACATGATGCAGGGAATCACCGAAGACCTTGATGACATTGACTTGACAACAATTGTGTCTGAGGTAAGCATTACTGATTCCATAAAGATGTTCGAGCTTCTATCCAAACTTTGGTGATTTCTAAGTCTCCAGTTCAAATTTTTCTTAAAGTACGAGTCGAGGTATTGTTCAGTTCGATTAAGGGAAATAGTGTGTTTGTTTTGCCTTAACGACACTGTTTTGACGTAGCCAAATTTCTCTCACACTATCCTATTATTTTAAGACGGCGAAATTGCCTAAAGGATGCCATGTTTTTCGTGGGACTCAATCTATAACGAAAAAAATATTTCTTTTAATCTTTTATAAGGACAATTTCATCATTTTGTAAAGTTGCATGTCAGTATAGGGTTTATGCAGTTTATATCATTTTAGTATTTGATCCGGAAATATTATTATATTATAATATATTCCTCTATTAGTAATAATCCCAAGGCTATGTTTGTTTAAAGTGATACAGGAGACCTAAGAACCGTATCAGTTCAATAATTTGTAAAATATGTCATAATAATTTCAATGGAAAATATTTTAACACTTTCTATTTTAGAAAAATGGTTGCAAACAAAAGAAATGTTGACATCTGTGTTGGAGCATTGACTAAGACTGATGTTCCTATTGCATCAAGGAACGCATCCGTCGTTGCGTCGACCGAAGTGGGTGATCATGACTTATCCTACTGAACTATGCATGCAGAAAAACCCGATAAGTTTGACGGGTCCAACTTCAAGAGGTGGTAGGAGGAAATGATGTTTTATATGACCACTCTGAGTTGCGCACGATTCCTGATGGAAGAACCACCAACTCAAGGCTAATATGATGATCATGGTTTTTTCTTAGCTATAGAAGCATGGAATCATTCAGACTATTTGTGTAGACATTATGTAATGAATAGTTTATATGATTCATTGTATGATGTATGTAGCAAAATTAAGTCTGCTAAGGAGCTGAGGCATGCCTTGGAACAAAACTATGAGTCTGAGGATGGGGATAAGAAGAAATTTCTGCTAGTGAATTGTGAGTCACTTGTGTTGACTGAAAGATGATCGATAACAAAGCATGTATGAAACCGGTAATAGATGTAGAACTCCTCCTCCAGAGTATCCATGCCGAGAAGTTGGAACTCACCGAGGCATTTCCGGTAAAGTTACCCTTAACGTGGAATATGTTCAAGGGCTTCCTGAAACACAAGGGAAAGGAGATTACCATGGTTGAGTTAATCGAGAGAATCAACGTGCACGAACAATAGATGAGTATTGCTCAGGGAGTTCCAATCGTCCCCATGAATACAATGTTCTCCGCCAAGGCAAATGTGGTGGAGCATGGGCAGACCTCAACCAGGCATGACGTCAAAGGCAAACAAAAGAAGCAAAAATGATTGATTCAGGGTCCTAAGGGTAGTGTCTAGAAGAAGTAGGAATCCCAACCACAATGATTAATTGGTTCTTGTTAAAATTGTGGTAAGATTGGCCATAAATCTAATGCTTGTAGGTTTCCTAAGCAAAAGGATACCAACATGATGCAGGGAATCACCGAAGACCTTGATGACATTGACTTGACAACAATTGTGTCTGAGGTAAGCATTACTGATTCCATAAAGATGTTCGAGCTTCTATCCAAACTTTGGTGATTTCTAAGTCTCCAGTTCAAATTTTTGTTAAAGTACGAGTCGAGGTATTGTTCAGTTCGATTAAGGGAAATAGTGTGTTTGTTTTGCCTTAACGACACTGTTTTGACGTAGCCAAATTTCTCTCACACTATCCTATTATTTTAAGACGGCGAAATTGCCTAAAGGATGCCATGTTTTTCGTGGGACTCAATCTATAACGAAAAAAATATTTCTTTTAATCTTTTATAAGGACAATTTCATCATTTTGTAAAGTTGCATGTCAGTATAGGGTTTATGCAGTTTATATCATTTTAGTATTTGATCCGGAAATATTATTATATTATAATATATTCCTCTATTAGTAATAATCCCAAGGCTATTTTTGTTTAAATTGATACAGGAGACCTAAGAACCGTATCAGTTCAATAATTTGTAAAATATGTTATAATAATTTCAATGGAAAATATTTTAACACTTTCTATTTTAGAAAAATGGTTGCAAACAACAGTAATGTTGACATCTGTGTTGGAGCATTGACTAAGACTGATGTTCCTATTGCATCAAGGAACGCATCCGTCGTTGCGTCGACCGAAGTGGGTGATCATGACTTATCCTACTGAACTATGCATGCAGAAAAACCCGATAAGTTTGACGGGTCCAACTTCAAGAGGTGGTAGGAGGAAATGATGTTTTATATGACCACTCTGAGTTGCGCACGATTCCTGATGGAAGAACCACCAACTCAAGGCTAATATGATGATCATGGTTTTTTCTTAGCTATAGAAGCATGGAATCATTCAGACTATTTGTGTAGACATTATGTAATGAATAGTTTATATGATTCATTGTATGATGTATGTAGCAAAATTAAGTCTGCTAAGGAGCTGAGGCATGCCTTGGAACAAAACTATGAGTTTGAGGATGGGGATAAGAAGAAATTCCTGCTAGTGAATTGTGAGTCACCTGTGTTGACTGAAAGATGATCGATAACAAAGCATGTATGAAACCGGTAATAGATGTAGAACTCCTCCTCCAGAGTATCCATGCCGAGAAGTTGGAACTCACCGAGGCATTTCCGGTAAAGTTACCCTTAACGTGGAATATGTTCAAGGGCTTCCTGAAACACAAGGGAAAGGAGATTACCATGGTTGAGTTAATCGAGAGAATCAACGTGCACGAACAATAGATGAGTATTGCTCAGGGAGTTCCAATCGTCCCCATGAATACAATGTTCTCCGCCAAGGCAAATGTGGTGGAGCATGGGCAGACCTCAACCAGGCATGACGTCAAAGGCAAACAAAAGAAGCAAAAATGATTGATTCAGGGGCCTAAGGGTAGTGTCTAGAAGAAGTAGGAATCCAAACCACAATGATTGATTGGTTCTTGTTAAAATTGTGGTAAGATTTGCCATAAATCTAATGCTTGTTGGTTTCCTAAGCAAAAGGATACCAACATGATGCAGGGAATCACCGAAGACCTTGATGACATTGACTTGACAACAATTGTGTCTGAGGTAAGCATCACTGATTCCATAAAGATGTGCGAGCTTTTATCCAAACTTTGGTGATTTCTAAGTCTCTAGTTCAAATTTTTCTTAATGTACGAGTCGAGGTATTGTTCAGTTCGATTAAGGGAAATAGTGTGTTTGTTTTGCGTTAACGACACTGTTTTGACGTAGCCAAATTTCTCTCACACTATCCTATTATTTTAAGACGGCGAAATTGCCTAAAGGAGACCATGTTTTTCGTGGGACTCAATATATAACGAAAAAAATATTTCTTTTAATCTTTTATAAGGACAATTTCATCATTTTGTAAAGTTGCATGTCAGTATAGGGTTTATGCAGTTTATATTATTTTAGTATTTGATCCGGAAATATTATTATATTATAATATATTCCTCTATTAGTAATAATCCCAAGGCTATTTTTGTTTAAAGTGATACAGGAGACCTAAGAACCGTATCAGTTCAATAATTTCTAAAATATGTTATAATAATTTCAATGGAAAATATTTTAACACTTTCTATTTTAGAAAAATAGTTGCAAACAACAGTAATGTTGACATCTGTGTTGGAGCATTGACTAAGACTGATGTTCCTATTGCATCATGGAACGCATTCGTCGTTGCGTCGACCGAAGTGGGTGATCATGACTTATCCTACTGAACTATGCATGAAGAAAAACCCGATAAGTTTGACGGGTCCAACTTCAAGAGGTGGTAGGAGGAAATGATGTTTTATATGACCACTCTGAGTTGCGCACGATTCCTGATGGAAGAACCACCAACTCAAGGCTAATATGATGATCATGGTTTTTTCTTAGCTATAGAAGCATGGAATCATTCAGACTATTTGTGTAGACATTATGTAATGAATAGTTTATATGATTCATTGTATGATGTATGTAGCAAAATTAAGTCTGCTAAGGAGCTGAGGCATGCCTTGGAACAAAACTATGAGTTTGAGGATGGGGATAAGAAGAAATTCCTGCTAGTGAATTGTGAGTCACCTGTGTTGACTGAAAGATGATCGATAACAAAGCATGTATGAAACCGGTAATAGATGTAGAACTCCTCCTCCAGAGTATCCATGCCGAGAAGTTGGAACTCACCGAGGCATTTCCGGTAAAGTTACCCTTAACGTGGAATATGTTCAAGGGCTTCCTGAAACACAAGGGAAAGGAGATTACCATGGTTGAGTTAATCGAGAGAATCAACGTGCACGAACAATAGATGAGTATTGCTCAGGGAGTTCCAATCGTCCCCATGAATACAATGTTCTCCGCCAAGGCAAATGTGGTGGAGCATGGGCAGACCTCAACCAGGCATGACGTCAAAGGCAAACAAAAGAAGCAAAAATGATTGATTCAGGGTCCTAAGGGTAGTGTCTAGAAGAAGTAGGAATCCCAACCACAATGATTGATTGGTTCTTGTTAAAATTGTGGTAAGATTGGCCATAAATCTAATGCTTGTAGGTTTCCTAAGCAAAAGGATACCAACATGATGCAGGGAATCACCGAAGACCTTGATGACATTGACTTGACAACAATTGTGTCTGAGGTAAGCATTACTGATTCCATAAAGATGTTCGAGCTTCTATCCAAACTTTGGTGATTTCTAAGTCTCCAGTTCAAATTTTTCTTAAAGTACGAGTCGAGGTATTGTTCAGTTCGATTAAGGGAAATAGTGTGTTTGTTTTGCCTTAACGACACTGTTTTGACGTAGCCAAATTTCTCTCACACTATCCTATTATTTTAAGACGGCGAAATTGCCTAAAGGATGCCATGTTTTTCGTGGGACTCAATCTATAACGAAAAAAATATTTCTTTTAATCTTTTATAAGGACAATTTCATCATTTTGTAAAGTTGCATGTCAGTATAGGGTTTATGCAGTTTATATCATTTTAGTATTTGATCCGGAAATATTATTATATTATAATATATTCCTCTATTAGTAATAATCCCAAGGCTATGTTTGTTTAAAGTGATACAGGAGACCTAAGAACCGTATCAGTTCAATAATTTGTAAAATATGTCATAATAATTTCAATGGAAAATATTTTAACACTTTCTATTTTAGAAAAATGGTTGCAATCAACAGTAATGTTGACATCTGTGTTGGAGCATTGACTAAGACTGATGTTCCTATTGCATCATGGAACGCATCCGTCGTTGCGTCGACCGAAGTGGGTGATCATGACTTATCCTACTGAACTATGCATGCAGAAAAACCCGATAAGTTTGACGGGTCCAACTTCAAGAGGTGGTAGGAGGAAATGATGTTTTATATGAACACTCTGAGTTGCGCACGATTCCTGATGGACGAACCACCAACTCAAGGCTAATATGATGATCATGGTTTTTTCTTAGCTATAGAAGCATGGAATCATTCAGACTATTTGTGTAGACATTATGTAATGAATAGTTTATATGATTCATTGTATGATGTATGTAGCAAAATTAAGTCTGCTAAGGAGCTGAGGCATGCCTTGGAACAAAACTATGAGTCTGAGGATGGGGATAAGAAGAAATTCCTGCTAGTGAATTGTGAGTCACCTGTGTTGACTGAAAGATGATCGATAACAAAGCATGTATGAAACCGGTAATAGATGTAGAAGTCCTCCTCCAGAGTATCCATGCCGAGAAGTTGGAACTCACCGAGGCATTTCCGGTAAAGTTACCCTTAACGTGGAATATGTTCAAGGGCTTCCTGAAACACAAGGGAAAGGAGATTACCATGGTTGAGTTAATCGAGAGAATCAACGTGCACGAACAATAGATGAGTATTGCTCAGGGAGTTCCAATCGTCCCCATGAATACAATGTTCTCCGCCAAGGCAAATGTGGTGGAGCATGGGCAGACCTCAACCAGGCATGACGTCAAAGGCAAACAAAAGAAGCAAAAATGATTGATTCAGGGTCCTAAGGGTAGTGTCTAGAAGAAGTAGGAATCCCAACCACAATGATTAATTGGTTCTTGTTAAAATTGTGGTAAGATTGGCCATAAATCTAATGCTTGTAGGTTTCCTAAGCAAAAGGATACCAACATGATGCAGGGAATCACCGAAGACCTTGATGACATTGACTTGACAACAATTGTGTCTGAGGTAAGCATTACTGATTCCATAAAGATGTTCGAGCTTCTATCCAAACTTTGGTGATTTCTAAGTCTCCAGTTCAAATTTTTGTTAAAGTACGAGTCGAGGTATTGTTCAGTTCGATTAAGGGAAATAGTGTGTTTGTTTTGCCTTAACGACACTGTTTTGACGTAGCCAAATTTCTCTCACACTATCCTATTATTTTAAGACGGCGAAATTGCCTAAAGGATGCCATGTTTTTCGTGGGACTCAATCTATAACGAAAAAAATATTTCTTTTAATCTTTTATAAGGACAATTTCATCATTTTGTAAAGTTGCATGTCAGTATAGGGTTTATGCAGTTTATATCATTTTAGTATTTGATCCGGAAATATTATTAGATTATAATATATTCCTCTATTAGTAATAATCCCAAGGCTATTTTTGTTTAAATTGATACAGGAGACCTAAGAACCGTATCAGTTCAATAATTTGTAAAATATGTTATAATAATTTCAATGGAAAATATTTTAACACTTTCTATTTTAGAAAAATGGTTGCAAACAACAGTAATGTTGACATCTGTGTTGGAGCATTGACTAAGACTGATGTTCCTATTGCATCAAGGAACGCATCCGTCGTTGCGTCGACCGAAGTGGGTGATCATGACTTATCCTACTGAACTATGCATGCAGAAAAACCCGATAAGTTTGACGGGTCCAACTTCAAGAGGTGGTAGGAGGAAATGATGTTTTATATGACCACTCTGAGTTGCGCACGATTCCTGATGGAAGAACCACCAACTCAAGGCTAATATGATGATCATGGTTTTTTCTTAGCTATAGAAGCATGGAATCATTCAGACTATTTGTGTAGACATTATGTAATGAATAGTTTATATGATTCATTGTATGATGTATGTAGCAAAATTAAGTCTGCTAAGGAGCTGAGGCATGCCTTGGAACAAAACTATGAGTCTGAGGATGGGGATAAGAAGAAATTCCTGCTAGTGAATTGTGAGTCACTTGTGTTGACTGAAAGATGATCGATAACAAAGCATGTATGAAACCGGTAATAGATGTAGAACTCCTCCTCCAGAGTATCCATGCCGAGAAGTTGGAACTCACTGAGGCATTTCCGGTAAAGTTACCCTTAACGTGGAATATGGTCAAGGGCTTCCTGAAACACAAGGGAAAGGAGATTACCATGGTTGAGTTAATCGAGAGAATCAACGTGCACGAACAATAGATGAGTATTGCTCAGGGAGTTCCAATCGTCCCCATGAATACAATGTTCTCCGCCAAGGCAAATGTGGTGGAGCATGGGCAGACCTCAACCAGGCATGACGTCAAAGGCAAACAAAAGAAGCAAAAATGATTGATTCAGGGTCCTAAGGGTAGTGTCTAGAAGAAGTAGGAATCCCAACCACAATGATTGATTGGTTCTTGTTAAAATTGTGGTAAGATTGGCCATAAATCTAATGCTTGTAGGTTTCCTAAGCAAAAGGATACCAACATGATGCAGGGAATCACCGAAGACCTTGATGACATTGACTTGACAACAATTGTGTCTGAGGTAAGCATTACTGATTCCATAAAGATGTTCGAGCTTCTATCCAAACTTTGGTGATTTCTAAGTCTCCAGTTCAAATTTTTGTTAAAGTACGAGTCGAGGTATTGTTCAGTTCGATTAAGGGAAATAGTGTGTTTGTTTTGCCTTAACGACACTGTTTTGACGTAGCCAAATTTCTCTCACACTATCCTATTATTTTAAGACGGCGAAATTGCCTAAAGGATGCCATGTTTTTCGTGGGACTCAATCTATAACGAAAAAAATATTTCTTTTAATCTTTTATAAGGACAATTTCATCATTTTGTAAAGTTGCATGTCAGTATAGGGTTTATGCAGTTTATATCATTTTAGTATTTGATCCGGAAATATTATTATATTATAATATATTCCTCTATTAGTAATAATCCCAAGGCTATTTTTGTTTAAATTGATACAGGAGACCTAAGAACCGTATCAGTTCAATAATTTGTAAAATATGTTATAATAATTTCAATGGAAAATATTTTAACACTTTCTATTTTAGAAAAATGGTTGCAAACAACAGTAATGTTGACATCTGTGTTGGAGCATTGACTAAGACTGATGTTCCTATTGCATCATGGAACGCATCCGTCGTTGCGTCGACCGAAGTGGGTGATCATGACTTATCCTACTGAACTATGCATGCAGAAAAACCCGATAAGTTTGACGGGTCCAACTTCAAGAGGTGGTAGGAGGAAATGATGTTTTATATGACCACTCTGAGTTGCGCACGATTCCTGATGGAAGAACCACCAACTCAAGGCTAATATGATGATCATGGTTTTTTCTTAGCTATAGAAGCATGGAATCATTCAGACTATTTGTGTAGACATTATGTAATGAATAGTTTATATGATTCATTGTATGATGTATGTAGCAAAATTAAGTCTGCTAAGGAGCTGAGGCATGCCTTGGAACAAAACTATGAGTCTGAGGATGGGGATAAGAAGAAATTCCTGCTAGTGAATTGTGAGTCACTTGTGTTGACTGAAAGATGATCGATAACAAAGCATGTATGAAACCGGTAATAGATGTAGAACTCCTCCTCCAGAGTATCCATGCCGAGAAGTTGGAACTCACCGAGGCATTTCCGGTAAAGTTACCCTTAACGTGGAATATGGTCAAGGGCTTCCTGAAACACAAGGGAAAGGAGATTACCATGGTTGAGTTAATCGAGAGAATCAACGTGCACGAACAATAGATGAGTATTGCTCAGGGAGTTCCAATCGTCCCCATGAATACAATGTTCTCCGCCAAGGCAAATGTGGTGGAGCATGGGCAGACCTCAACCAGGCATGACGTCAAAGGCAAACAAAAGAAGCAAAAATGATTGATTCAGGGTCCTAAGGGTAGTGTCTAGAAGAAGTAGGAATCCCAACCACAATGATTGATTGGTTCTTGTTAAAATTGTGGTAAGATTGGCCATAAATCTAATGCTTGTAGGTTTCCTAAGCAAAAGGATACCAACATGATGCAGGGAATCACCGAAGACCTTGATGACATTGACTTGACAACAATTGTGTCTGAGGTAAGCATTACTGATTCCATAAAGATGTTCGAGCTTCTATCCAAACTTTGGTGATTTCTAAGTCTCCAGTTCAAATTTTTGTTAAAGTACGAGTCGAGGTATTGTTCAGTTCGATTAAGGGAAATAGTGTGTTTGTTTTGCCTTAACGACACTGTTTTGACGTAGCCAAATTTCTCTCACACTATCCTATTATTTTAAGACGGCGAAATTGCCTAAAGGATGCCATGTTTTTCGTGGGACTCAATCTATAACGAAAAAAATATTTCTTTTAATCTTTTATAAGGACAATTTCATCATTTTGTAAAGTTGCATGTCAGTATAGGGTTTATGCAGTTTATATCATTTTAGTATTTGATCCGGAAATATTATTATATTATAATATATTCCTCTATTAGTAATAATCCCAAGGCTATTTTTGTTTAAATTGATACAGGAGACCTAAGAACCGTATCAGTTCAATAATTTGTAAAATATGTTATAATAATTTCAATGGAAAATATTTTAACACTTTCTATTTTAGAAAAATGGTTGCAAACAACAGTAATGTTGACATCTGTGTTGGAGCATTGACTAAGACTGATGTTCCTATTGCATCATGGAACGCATCCGTCGTTGCGTCGACCGAAGTGGGTGATCATGACTTATCCTACTGAACTATGCATGCAGAAAAACCCGATAAGTTTGACGGGTCCAACTTCAAGAGGTGGTAGGAGGAAATGATGTTTTATATGACCACTCTGAGTTGCGCACGATTCCTGATGGAAGAACCACCAACTCAAGGCTAATATGATGATCATGGTTTTTTCTTAGCTATAGAAGCATGGAATCATTCAGACTATTTGTGTAGACATTATGTAATGAATAGTTTATATGATTCATTGTATGATGTATGTAGCAAAATTAAGTCTGCTAAGGAGCTGAGGCATGCCTTGGAACAAAACTATGAGTCTGAGGATGGGGATAAGAAGAAATTCCTGCTAGTGAATTGTGAGTCACTTGTGTTGACTGAAAGATGATCGATAACAAAGCATGTATGAAACCGGTAATAGATGTAGAACTCCTCCTCCAGAGTATCCATGCCGAGAAGTTGGAACTCACCGAGGCATTTCCGGTAAAGTTACCCTTAACGTGGAATATGGTCAAGGGCTTCCTGAAACACAAGGGAAAGGAGATTACCATGGTTGAGTTAATCGAGAGAATCAACGTGCACGAACAATAGATGAGTATTGCTCAGGGAGTTCCAATCGTCCCCATGAATACAATGTTCTCCGCCAAGGCAAATGTGGTGGAGCATGGGCAGACCTCAACCAGGCATGACGTCAAAGGCAAACAAAAGAAGCAAAAATGATTGATTCAGGGTCCTAAGGGTAGTGTCTAGAAGAAGTAGGAATCCCAACCACAATGATTGATTGGTTCTTGTTAAAATTGTGGTAAGATTGGCCATAAATCTAATGCTTGTAGGTTTCCTAAGCAAAAGGATACCAACATGATGCAGGGAATCACCGAAGACCTTGATGACATTGACTTGACAACAATTGTGTCTGAGGTAAGCATTACTGATTCCATAAAGATGTTCGAGCTTCTATCCAAACTTTGGTGATTTCTAAGTCTCCAGTTCAAATTTTTGTTAAAGTACGAGTCGAGGTATTGTTCAGTTCGATTAAGGGAAATAGTGTGTTTGTTTTGCCTTAACGACACTGTTTTGACGTAGCCAAATTTCTCTCACACTATCCTATTATTTTAAGACGGCGAAATTGCCTAAAGGATGCCATGTTTTTCGTGGGACTCAATCTATAACGAAAAAAATATTTCTTTTAATCTTTTATAAGGACAATTTCATCATTTTGTAAAGTTGCATGTCAGTATAGGGTTTATGCAGTTTATATCATTTTAGTATTTGATCCGGAAATATTATTATATTATAATATATTCCTCTATTAGTAATAATCCCAAGGCTATTTTTGTTTAAATTGATACAGGAGACCTAAGAACCGTATCAGTTCAATAATTTGTAAAATATGTTATAATAATTTCAATGGAAAATATTTTAACACTTTCTATTTTAGAAAAATGGTTGCAAACAACAGTAATGTTGACATCTGTGTTGGAGCATTGACTAAGACTGATGTTCCTATTGCATCATGGAACGCATCCGTCGTTGCGTCGACCGAAGTGGGTGATCATGACTTATCCTACTGAACTATGCATGCAGAAAAACCCGATAAGTTTGACGGGTCCAACTTCAAGAGGTGGTAGGAGGAAATGATGTTTTATATGACCACTCTGAGTTGCGCACGATTCCTGATGGAAGAACCACCAACTCAAGGCTAATATGATGATCATGGTTTTTTCTTAGCTATAGAAGCATGGAATCATTCAGACTATTTGTGTAGACATTATGTAATGAATAGTTTATATGATTCATTGTATGATGTATGTAGCAAAATTAAGTCTGCTAAGGAGCTGAGGCATGCCTTGGAACAAAACTATGAGTCTGAGGATGGGGATAAGAAGAAATTCCTGCTAGTGAATTGTGAGTCACTTGTGTTGACTGAAAGATGATCGATAACAAAGCATGTATGAAACCGGTAATAGATGTAGAACTCCTCCTCCAGAGTATCCATGCCGAGAAGTTGGAACTCACCGAGGCATTTCCGGTAAAGTTACCCTTAACGTGGAATATGGTCAAGGGCTTCCTGAAACACAAGGGAAAGGAGATTACCATGGTTGAGTTAATCGAGAGAATCAACGTGCACGAACAATAGATGAGTATTGCTCAGGGAGTTCCAATCGTCCCCATGAATACAATGTTCTCCGCCAAGGCAAATGTGGTGGAGCATGGGCAGACCTCAACCAGGCATGACGTCAAAGGCAAACAAAAGAAGCAAAAATGATTGATTCAGGGTCCTAAGGGTAGTGTCTAGAAGAAGTAGGAATCCCAACCACAATGATTGATTGGTTCTTGTTAAAATTGTGGTAAGATTGGCCATAAATCTAATGCTTGTAGGTTTCCTAAGCAAAAGGATACCAACATGATGCAGGGAATCACCGAAGACCTTGATGACATTGACTTGACAACAATTGTGTCTGAGGTAAGCATTACTGATTCCATAAAGATGTTCGAGCTTCTATCCAAACTTTGGTGATTTCTAAGTCTCCAGTTCAAATTTTTGTTAAAGTACGAGTCGAGGTATTGTTCAGTTCGATTAAGGGAAATAGTGTGTTTGTTTTGCCTTAACGACACTGTTTTGACGTAGCCAAATTTCTCTCACACTATCCTATTATTTTAAGACGGCGAAATTGCCTAAAGGATGCCATGTTTTTCGTGGGACTCAATCTATAACGAAAAAAATATTTCTTTTAATCTTTTATAAGGACAATTTCATCATTTTGTAAAGTTGCATGTCAGTATAGGGTTTATGCAGTTTATATCATTTTAGTATTTGATCCGGAAATATTATTATATTATAATATATTCCTCTATTAGTAATAATCCCAAGGCTATTTTTGTTTAAATTGATACAGGAGACCTAAGAACCGTATCAGTTCAATAATTTGTAAAATATGTTATAATAATTTCAATGGAAAATATTTTAACACTTTCTATTTTAGAAAAATGGTTGCAAACAACAGTAATGTTGACATCTGTGTTGGAGCATTGACTAAGACTGATGTTCCTATTGCATCATGGAACGCATCCGTCGTTGCGTCGACCGAAGTGGGTGATCATGACTTATCCTACTGAACTATGCATGCAGAAAAACCCGATAAGTTTGACGGGTCCAACTTCAAGAGGTGGTAGGAGGAAATGATGTTTTATATGACCACTCTGAGTTGCGCACGATTCCTGATGGAAGAACCACCAACTCAAGGCTAATATGATGATCATGGTTTTTTCTTAGCTATAGAAGCATGGAATCATTCAGACTATTTGTGTAGACATTATGTAATGAATAGTTTATATGATTCATTGTATGATGTATGTAGCAAAATTAAGTCTGCTAAGGAGCTGAGGCATGCCTTGGAACAAAACTATGAGTCTGAGGATGGGGATAAGAAGAAATTCCTGCTAGTGAATTGTGAGTCACCTGTGTTGACTGAAAGATGATCGATAACAAAGCATGTATGAAACCGGTAATAGATGTAGAACTCCTCCTCCAGAGTATCCATGCCGAGAAGTTGGAACTCACCGAGGCATTTCCGGTAAAGTTACCCTTAACGTGGAATATGGTCAAGGGCTTCCTGAAACACAAGGGAAAGGAGATTACCATGGTTGAGTTAATCGAGAGAATCAACGTTCACGAACAATAGATGAGTATTGCTCAGGGAGTTCCAATCGTCCCCATGAATACAATGTTCTCCGCCAAGGCAAATGTGGTGGAGCATGGGCAGACCTCAACCAGGCATGACGTCAAAGGCAAACAAAAGAAGCAAAAATGATTGATTCAGGCGCCTAAGGGTAGTGTCTAGAAGAAGTAGGAATCCCAACCACAATGATTGATTGGTTCTTGTTAAAATTGTGGTAAGATTGGCCATAAATCTAATGCTTGTTGGTTTCCTAAGCAAAAGGATACCAACATGATGCAGGGAATCACCGAAGACCTTGATGACATTGACTTGACAACAATTGTGTCTGAGGTAAGCATCACTGATTCCATAAAGATGTGCGAGCTTCTATCATAACTTTGGTGATTTCTAAGTCTCTAGTTCAATTTTTTCTTAAAGTACGAGTCGAGGTATTGTTCAATTCGATTAAGGGAAATAGTGTGTTTGTTTTGCGTTAACGACACTATTTTGACGTAGCCAAATTTCTCTCACACTATCCTATTATTTTAAGAAGGCGAAATTGCCTAAAGGAGACCATGTTTTTCGTGGGACTCAATATATAACGAAAAAAATATTTCTTTTAATCTTTTATAAGGACAATTTCATCATTTTGTAAAGTTGCATGTCAGTATAGGGTTTATGCAGTTTATATTATTTTAGTATTTGATCCGGAAATATTATTATATTATAATATATTCCTCTATTAGTAATAATCCCAAGGCTATTTTTGTTTAAAGTGATACAGGAGACCTAAGAACCGTATCAGTTCAATAATTTGTAAAATATGTTATAATAATTTCAATGGAAAATATTTTAACACTTTCTATTTTAGAAAAATGGTTGCAAACAACAGTAATGTTGACATCTGTGTTGGAGCATTGACTAAGACTGATGTTCCTATTGCATCAAGGAACGCATCCGTCGTTGCGTCGACCGAAGTGGGTGATCATGACTTATCCTACTGAACTATGCATGCAGAAAAACCCGATAAGTTTGACGGGTCCAACTTCAAGAGGTGGTAGGAGGAAATGATGTTTTATATGACCACTCTGAGTTGCGCACGATTCCTGATGGAAGAACCACCAACTCAAGGCTAATATGATGATCATGGTTTTTTCTTAGCTATAGAAGCATGGAATCATTCAGACTATTTGTGTAGACATTATGTAATGAATAGTTTATATGATTCATTGTATGATGTATGTAGCAAAATTAAGTCTGCTAAGGAGCTGAGGCATGCCTTGGAACAAAACTATGAGTCTGAGGATGGGGATAAGAAGAAATTCCTGCTAGTGAATTGTGAGTCACCTGTGTTGACTGAAAGATGATCGATAACAAAGCATGTATGAAACCGGTAATAGATGTAGAACTCCTCCTCCAGAGTATCCATGCCGAGAAGTTGGAACTCACCGAGGCATTTCCGGTAAAGTTACCCTTAACGTGGAATATGTTCAAGGGCTTCCTGAAACACAAGGGAAAGGAGATTACCATGGTTGAGTTAATCGAGAGAATCAACGTGCACGAACAATAGATGAGTATTGCTCAGGGAGTTCCAATCGTCCCCATGAATACAATGTTCTCCGCCAAGGCAAATGTGGTGGAGCATGGGCAGACCTCAACCAGGCATGACGTCAAAGGCAAACAAAAGAAGCAAAAATGATTGATTCAGGGGCCTAAGGGTAGTGTCTAGAAGAAGTAGGAATCCCAACCACAATGATTGATTGGTTCTTGTTAAAATTGTGGTAAGATTGGCCATAAATCTAATGCTTGTTGGTTTCCTAAGCAAAAGGATACCAACATGATGCAGGGAATCATCGAAGACCTTCATGACATTGACTTGACAACAATTGTGTCTGAGGTAAGCATCACTGATTCCATAAAGATGTGCGAGCTTCTATCCAAACTTTGGTTATTTCTAAGTCTCTAGTTCAAATTTTTCTTAAAGTACGAGTCGAGGTATTGTTCAATTCGATTAAGGGAAATAGTGTGTTTGTTTTCCGTTAACGACACTGTTTTGACGTAGCCAAATTTCTCTCACACTATCCTATTATTTTAAGACGGCGAAATTGCCTAAAGGAGACCATGTTTTTCGTGGGAGTCAATATATAACGAAAAAAATATTTCTATTAATCTTTTATAAGGACAATTTCATCATTTTGTAAAGTTGCATGTCAGTATAGGGTTTATGCAGTTTATATTATTTTAGTATTTGATCCGGAAATATTATTATATTATAATATATTCCTCTATTAGTAATAATCCCAAGGCTATTTTTGTTTAAAGTGATACAGGAGACCTAAGAACCGTATCAGTTCAATAATTTGTAAAATATGTTATAATAATTTCAATGGAAAATATTTTAACACTTTCTATTTTAGAAAAATGGTTGCAAACAACAGTAATGTTGACATCTGTGTTGGAGCATTGACTAAGACTGATGTTCCTATTGCATCAAGGAACGCATCCGTCGTTGCGTCGACCGAAGTGGGTGATCATGACTTATCCTACTGAACTATGCATGCATAAAAACCCGATAAGTTTGACGGGTCCAACTTCAAGAGGTGGTAGGAGGAAATGATGTTTTATATGACCACTCTGAGTTGCGCACGATTCCTGATGGAAGAACCACCAACTCAAGGCTAGTATGATGATCATGGTTTTTTCTTAGCTATAGAAGCATGGAATCATTCAGACTATTTGTGTAGACATTATGTAATGAATAGTTTATATGATTCATTGTATGATGTATGTAGCAAAATTAAGTCTGCTAAGGAGCTGAGGCATGCCTTGGAACAAAACTATGAGTTTGAGGATGGGGATAAGAAGAAATTCCTGCTAGTGAATTGTGAATCACCTGTGTTGACTGAAAGATGATCGATAACAAAGCATGTATGAAACCGGTAATAGATGTAGAACTCCTCCTCCAGAGTATCCATGCCGAGAAGTTGGAACTCACCGAGGCATTTCCGGTAAAGTTACCCTTAACGTGGAATATGTTCAAGGGCTTCCTGAAACACAAGGGAAAGGAGATTACCATGGTTGAGTTAATCGAGAGAATCAACGTGCACGAACAATAGATGAGTATTGCTCAGGGAGTTCCAATCGTCCCCATGAATACAATGTTCTCCGCCAAGGCAAATGTGGTGGAGCATGGGCAGACCTCAACCAGGCATGACGTCAAAGGCAAACAAAAGAAGCAAAAATGATTGATTCAGGGGCCTAAGGGTAGTGTCTAGAAGAAGTAGGAATCCCAACCACAATGATTGATTGGTTCTTGTTAAAATTGTGGTAAGATTGGCCATAAATCTAATGCTTGTTGGTTTCCTAAGCAAAAGGATACCAACATGATGCAGGGAATCACCGAAGACCTTGATGACATTGACTTGACAACAATTGTATCTGAGGTAAGCATCACTGATTCCATAAAGATGTGCGAGCTTCTATCAAAACTTTGGTGATTTCTAAGTCTCTAGTTCAAATTTTTCTTAAAGTACGAGTCGAGGTATTGTTCAATTCGATTAAGGGAAATAGTGTGTTTGTTTTGCGTTAACGACACTATTTTGACGTAGCCAAATTTCTCTCACACTATCCTATTATTTTAAGAAGGCGAAATTGCCTAAAGGAGACCATGTTTTTCGTGGGACTCAATATATAACGAAAAAAATATTTCTTTTAATCTTTTATAAGGACAATTTCATCATTTTGTAAAGTTGCATGTCAGTATAGGGTTTATGCAGTTTATATTATTTTAGTATTTGATCCGGAAATATTATTATATTATAATATATTCCTCTATTAGTAATAATCCCAAGGCTATTTTTGTTTAAAGTGATACAGGAGACCTAAGAACCGTATCAGTTCAATAATTTGTAAAATATGTTATAATAATTTCAATGGAAAATATTTTAACACTTTCTATTTTAGAAAAATGGTTGCAAACAACAGTAATGTTGACATCTGTGTTGGAGCATTGACTAAGACTGATGTTCCTATTGCATCAAGGAACGCATCCGTCGTTGCGTCGACCGAAGTGGGTGATCATGACTTATCCTACTGAACTATGCATGCATAAAAACCCGATAAGTTTGACGGGTCCAACTTCAAGAGGTGGTAGGAGGAAATGATGTTTTATATGACCACTCTGAGTTGCGCACGATTCCTGATGGAAGAACCACCAACTCAAGGCTAATATGATGATCATGGTTTTTTCTTAGCTATAGAAGCATGGAATCATTCAGACTATTTGTGTAGACATTATGTAATGAATATTTTATATGATTCATTGTATGATGTATGTAGCAAAATTAAGTCTGCTTAGGAGCTGAGGCATGCCTTGGAACAAAACTATGAGTCTGAGGATGGGGATAAGAAGAAATTCCTGCTAGTGAATTGTGAGTCACCTGTGTTGACTGAAAGATGATCGATAACAAAGCATGTATGAAACCGGTAATAGATGTAGAACTCCTCCTCCAGAGTATCCATGCCAAGAAGTTGGAACTCACCGAGGCATTTCCGGTAAAGTTACCCTTAACGTGGAATATGTTCAAGGGCTTCCTGAAACACAAGGGAAAGGAGATTACCATGGTTGAGTTAATCGAGAGAATCAACGTGCACGAACAATAGATGAGTATTGCTCAGGGAGTTCCAATCGTCCCCATGAATACAATGTTCTCCGCCAAGGCAAATGTGGTGGAGCATGGGCAGACCTCAACCAGGCATGACGTCAAAGGCAAACAAAAGAAGCAAAAATGATTGATTCAGGGGCCTAAGGGTAGTGTCTAGAAGAAGTAGGAATCCCAACCACAATGATTGATTGGTTCTTGTTAAAATTGTGGTAAGATTGGCCATAAATCTAATGCTTGTTGGTTTCCTAAGCAAAAGGATACCAACATGATGCAGGGAATCACCGAAGACCTTGATGACATTGACTTGACAACAATTGTGTCTGAGGTAAGCATCACTGATTCCATAAAGATGTGCGAGCTTCTATCCAAACTTTGGTGATTTCTAAGTCTCTAGTTCAAATTTTTCTTAAAGTACGAGTCGAGGTATTGTTCAATTCGATTAAGGGAAACAGTGTGTTTGTTTTGCGTTAACGACACTGTTTTGACGTAGCCAAATTTCTCTCACACTATCCTATTATTTTAAGACGGCGAAATTGCCTATAGGAGACCATGTTTTTCGTGGGAGTCAATATATAACGAAAAAAATATTTCTATTAATCTTTTATAAGGACAATTTCATCATTTTGTAAAGTTGCATGTCAGTATAGGGTTTATGCAGTTTATATTATTTTAGTATTTGATCCGGAAATATTATTATATTATAATATATTCCTCTATTAGTAATAATCCCAAGGCTATTTTTGTTTAAAGTGATACAGGAGACCTAAGAACCGTATCAGTTCAATAATTTGTAAAATATGTTATAATAATTTCAATGGAAAATATTTTAACACTTTCTATTTTAGAAAAATGGTTGCAAACAACAGTAATGTTGACATCTGTGTTGGAGCATTGACTAAGACTGATGTTCCTATTGCATCAAGGAACGCATCCGTCGTTGCGTCGACCGAAGTGGGTGATCATGACTTATCCTACTGAACTATGCATGCATAAAAACCCGATAAGTTTGACGGGTCCAACTTCAAGAGGTGGTAGGAGGAAATGATGTTTTATATGACCACTCTGAGTTGCGCACGATTCCTGATGGAAGAACCACCAACTCAAGGCTAATATGATGATCATGGTTTTTTCTTAGCTATAGAAGCATGGAATCATTCAGACTATTTGTGTAGACATTATGTAATGAATATTTTATATGATTCATTGTATGATGTATGTAGCAAAATTAAGTCTGCTAAGGAGCTGAGGCATGCCTTGGAACAAAACTATGATTCTGAGGATGGGGATAAGAAGAAATTCCTGCTAGTGAATTGTGAGTCACCTGTGTTGACTGAAAGATGATCGATAACAAAGCATGTATGAAACCGGTAATAGATGTAGAACTCCTCCTCCAGAGTATCCATGCCAAGAAGTTGGAACTCACCGAGGCATTTCCGGTAAAGTTACCCTTAACGTGGAATATGTTCAAGGGCTTCCTGAAACACAAGGGAAAGGAGATTACCATGGTTGAGTTAATCGAGAGAATCAACGTGCACGAACAATAGATGAGTATTGCTCAGGGAGTTCCAATCGTCCCCATGAATACAATGTTCTCCGCCAAGGCAAATGTGGTGGAGCATGGGCAGACCTCAACCAGGCATGACGTCAAAGGCAAACAAAAGAAGCAAAAATGATTGATTCAGGGGCCTAAGGGTAGTGTCTAGAAGAAGTAGGAATCCCAACCACAATGATTGATTGGTTCTTGTTAAAATTGTGGTAAGATTGGCCATAAATCTAATGCTTGTTGGTTTCCTAAGCAAAAGGATACCAACATGATGCAGGGAATCACCGAAGACCTTGATGACATTGACTTGACAACAATTGTGTCTGAGGTAAGCATCACTGATTCCATAAAGATGTGCGAGCTTCTATCCAAACTTTGGTGATTTCTAAGTCTCTAGTTCAAATTTTTCTTAAAGTACGAGTCGAGGTATTGTTCAATTCGATTAAGGGAAATAGTGTGTTTGTTTTGCGTTAACGACACTGTTTTGACGTAGCCAAATTTCTCTCACACTATCCTATTATTTTAAGACGGCGAAATTGCCTATAGGAGACCATGTTTTTCGTGGGAGTCAATATATAACGAAAAAAATATTTCTATTAATCTTTTATAAGGACAATTTCATCATTTTGTAAAGTTGCATGTCAGTATAGGGTTTATGCAGTTTATATTATTTTAGTATTTGATCCGGAAATATTATTATATTATAATATATTCCTCTATTAGTAATAATCCCAAGGCTATTTTTGTTTAAAGTGATACAGGAGACCTAAGAACCGTATCAGTTCAATAATTTGTAAAATATGTTATAATAATTTCAATGGAAAATATTTTAACACTTTCTATTTTAGAAAAATGGTTGCAAACAACAGTAATGTTGACATCTGTGTTGGAGCATTGACTAAGACTGATGTTCCTATTGCATCAAGGAACGCATCCGTCGTTGCGTCGACCGAAGTGGGTGATCATGACTTATCCTACTGAACTATGCATGCATAAAAACCCGATAAGTTTGACGGGTCCAACTTCAAGAGGTGGTAGGAGGAAATGATGTTTTATATGACCACTCTGAGTTGCGCACGATTCCTGATGGAAGAACCACCAACTCAAGGCTAATATGATGATCATGGTTTTTTCTTAGCTATAGAAGCATGGAATCATTCAGACTATTTGTGTAGACATTATGTAATGAATATTTTATATGATTCATTGTATGATGTATGTAGCAAAATTAAGTCTGCTAAGGAGCTGAGGCATGCCTTGGAACAAAACTATGAGTCTGAGGATGGGGATAAGAAGAAATTCCTGCTAGTGCATTGTGAGTCACCTGTGTTGACTGAAAGATGATCGATAACAAAGCATTTATGAAACCGGTAATAGATGTAGAACTCCTCCTCCAGAGTATCCATGCCGAGAAGTTGGAACTCACCGAGGCATTTCCGGTAAAGTTACCCTTAACGTGGAATATGTTCAAGGGCTTCCTGAAACACAAGGGAAAGGAGATTACCATGGTTGAGTTAATCGAGAGAATCAACGTGCACGAACAATAGATGAGTATTGCTCAGGGAGTTCCAATCGTCCCCATGAATACATTGTTCTCCGCCAAGGCAAATGTGGTGGAGCATGGGCAGACCACAACCAGGCATGACGTCAAAGGCAAACAAAAGAAGCAAAAATGATTGATTCAGGGGCCTAAGGGTAGTGTCTAGAAGAAGTAGGAATCCCAACCACAATGATTGATTGGTTCTTGTTAAAATTGTGGTAAGATTGGCCATAAATCTAATGCTTGTTGGTTTCCTAAGCAAAAGGATACCAACATGATGCAGGGAATCATCGAAGACCTTGATGACATTGACTTGACAACAATTGTGTCTGAGGTAAGCATCACTGATTCCATAAGGATGTGCGAGCTTCTATCCAAACTTTGGTGATTTCTAAGTCTCTAGTTCAAATTTTTCTTAAAGTACGAGTCGAGGTATTGTTCAATTCGATTAAGGGAAATAGTGTGTTTGTTTTGCGTTAACGACACTATTTTGACGTAGCCAAATTTCTCTCACACTATCCTATTATTTTAAGAAGGCGAAATTGCCTAAAGGAGACCATGTTTTTCGTGGGACTCAATATATAACGAAAAAAATATTTCTTTTAATCTTTTATAAGGACAATTTCATCATTTTGTAAAGTTGCATGTCAGTATAGGGTTTATGCAGTTTATATTATTTTAGTATTTGATCCGGAAATATTATTATATTATAATATATTCCTCTATTAGTAATAATCCCAAGGCTATTTTTGTTTAAAGTGATACAGGAGACCTAAGAACCGTATCAGTTCAATAATTTGTAAAATATGTTATAATAATTTCAATGGAAAATATTTTAACACTTTCTATTTTAGAAAAATGGTTGCAAACAACAGTAATGTTGACATCTGTGTTGGAGCATTGACTAAGACTGATGTTCCTATTGCATCAAGGAACGCATCCGTCGTTGCGTCGACCGAAGTGGGTGATCATGACTTATCCTACTGAACTATGCATGCAGAAAAACCCGATAAGTTTGACGGGTCCAACTTCAAGAGGTGGTAGGAGGAAATGATGTTTTATATGACCACTCTGAGTTGCGCACGATTCCTGATGGAAGAACCACCAACTCAAGGCTAATATGATGATCATGGTTTTTTCTTAGCTATAGAAGCATGGAATCATTCAGACTATTTGTGTACACATTATGTAATGAATAGTTTATATGATTCATTGTATGATGTACGTAGCAAAATTAAGTCTGCTAAGGAGCTGAGGCATGCCTTGGAACAAAACTATGAGTCTGAGGATGGGGATAAGAAGAAATTCCTGCTAGTGAATTGTGAGTCACCTGTGTTGACTGAAAGATGATCGATAACAAAGCATGTATGAAACCGGTAATAGATGTAGAACTCCTCCTCCAGAGTATCCATGCCAAGAAGTTGGAACTCACCGAGGCATTTCCGGTAAAGTTACCCTTAACGTGGAATATGTTCAAGGGCTTCCTGAAACACAAGGGAAAGGAGATTACCATGGTTGAGTTAATCGAGAGAATCAACGTGCACGAACAATAGATGAGTATTGCTCAGGGAGTTCCAATCGTCCCCATGAATACAATGTTCTCCGCCAAGGCAAATGTGGTGGAGCATGGGCAGACCTCAACCAGGCATGACGTCAAAGGCAAACAAAAGAAGCAAAAATGATTGATTCAGGGGCCTAAGGGTAGTGTCTAGAAGAAGTAGGAATCCCAACCACAATGATTGATTGGTTCTTGTTAAAATTGTGGTAAGATTGGCCATAAATCTAATGCTTGTTGGTTTCCTAAGCAAAAGGATACCAACATGATGCAGGGAATCACCGAAGACCTTGATGACATTGACTTGACAACAATTGTGTCTGAGGTAAGCATCACTGATTCCATAAAGATGTGCGAGCTTCTATCTAAACTTTGGTGATTTCTAAGTCTCTAGTTCAAATTTTTCTTAAAGTACGAGTCGAGGTATTGTTCAATTCGATTAAGGGAAATAGTGTGTTTGTTTTGCGTTAACGACACTGTTTTGACGTAGCCAAATTTCTCTCACACTATCCTATTATTTTAAGACGGCGAAATTGCCTAAAGGAGACCATGTTTTTCGTGGGAGTCAATATATAACGAAAAAAATATTTCTTTTAATCTTTTATAAGGACAATTTCATCATTTTGTAAAGTTGCATGTCAGTATAGGGTTTATGCAGTTTATATTATTTTAGTATTTGATCCGGAAATATTATTATACTATAATATATTCCTCTATTAGTAATAATCCCAAGGCTATTTTTGTTTAAAGTGATACAGGAGACCTAAGAACCGTATCAGTTCAATAATTTGTAAAATATGTTATAATAATTTCAATGGAAAATATTTTAACACTTTCTATTTTAGAAAAATGGTTGCAAACAACAGTAATGTTGACATCTGTGTTGGAGCATTGACTAAGACTGATGTTCCTATTGCATCAAGGAACGCATCCGTCGTTGCGTCGACCGAAGTGGGTGATCATGACTTATCTTACTGAACTATGCATGCAGAAAAACCCGATAAGTTTGACGGGTCCAACTTCAAGAGGTGGTAGGAGGAAATGATGTTTTATATGACCACTCTGAGTTGCGCACGATTCCTGATGGAAGAACCACCAACTCAAGGCTAATATGATGATCATGGTTTTTTCTTAGCTATAGAAGCATGGAATCATTCATACTATTTGTGTACACATTATGTAATGAATAGTTTATATGATTCATTGTATGATGTACGTAGCAAAATTAAGTCTGCTAAGGAGCTGAGGCATGCCTTGGAACAAAACTATGAGTCTGAGGATGGGGATAAGAAGAAATTCCTGCTAGTGAATTGTGAGTCACCTGTGTTGACTGAAAGATGATCGATAACAAAGCATGTATGAAACCGGTAATAGATGTAGAACTCCTCCTCCAGAGTATCCATGCCGAGAAGTTGGAACTCACCGAGGCATTTCCGGTAAAGTTACCCTTAACGTGGAATATGTTCAAGGGCTTCCTGAAACACAAGGGAAAGGAGATTACCATGGTTGAGTTAATCGAGAGAATCAACGTGCACGAACAATAGATGAGTATTGCTCAGGGAGTTCCAATCGTCCCCATGAATACAATGTTCTCCGCCAAGGCAAATGTGGTGGAGCATGGGCAGACCTCAACCAGGCATGACGTCAAAGGCAAACAAAAGAAGCAAAAATGATTGATTCAGGGGCCTAAGGGTAGTGTCTAGAAGAAGTAGGAATCCCAACCACACTGATTGATTGGTTCTTGTTAAAATTGTGGTAAGATTGGCCATAAATCTAATGCTTGTTGGTTTCCTAAGCAAAAGGATACCAACATGATGCAGGGAATCACCGAAGACCTTGATGACATTGACTTGACAACAATTGTGTCTGAGGTAAGCATCACTGATTCCATAAAGATGTGCGAGCTTCTATCAAAACTTTGGTGATTTCTAAGTCTCTAGTTCAAATTTTTCTTCAAGTACGAGTCGAGGTATTGTTCAATTCGATTAAGGGAAATAGTGTGTTTGTTTTGCGTTAACGACACTGTTTTGACGTAGCCAAATTTCTCTCACACTATCCTATTATTTTAAGACGGCGAAATTGCCTAAAGGAGACCATGTTTTTCGTGGGAGTCAATATATAACGAAAAAAATATTTCTTTTAATCTTTTATAAGGACAATTTCATCATTTTGTAAAGTTGCATGTCAGTATAGGGTTTATGCAGTTTATATTATTTTAGTATTTGATCCGGAAATATTATTATACTATAATATATTCCTCTATTAGTAATAATCCCAAGGCTATTTTTGTTTAAAGTGATACAGGAGACCTAAGAACCGTATCAGTTCAATAATTTGTAAAATATGTTATAATAATTTCAATGGAAAATATTTTAACACTTTCTATTTTAGAAAAATGGTTGCAAACAACAGTAATGTTGACATATGTGTTCGAGCATTGACTAAGACTGATGTTCCTATTGCATCAAGGAACGCATCCGTCGTTGCGTCGACCGAAGTGGGTGATCATGACTTATCCTACTGAACTATGCATGCATAAAAACCCGATAAGTTTGACGGGTCCAACTTCAAGAGGTGGTAGGAGGAAATGATGTTTTATATGACCACTCTGAGTTGCGCACGATTCCTGATGGAAGAACCACCAACTCAAGGCTAATATGATGATCATGGTTTTTCCTTAGCTATAGAAGCATGGAATCATTCATACTATTTGTGTAGACATTATGTAATGAATAGTTTATATGATTCATTGTATGATGTACGTAGCAAAATTAAGTCTGCTAAGGAGCTGAGGCATGCCTTGGAACAAAACTATGAGTCTGAGGATGGGGATAAGAAGAAATTCCTGCTAGTGAATTGTGAGTCACCTGTGTTGACTGAAAGATGATCGATAACAAAGCATGTATGAAACCGGTAATAGATGTAGAACTCCTCCTCCAGAGTATCCATGCCGAGAAGTTGGAACTCACCGAGGCATTTCCGGTAAAGTTACCCTTAACGTGGAATATGTTCAAGGGCTTCCTGAAACACAAGGGAAAGGAGATTACCATGGTTGAGTTAATCGAGAGAATCAACGTGCACGAACAATAGATGAGTATTGCTCAGGGAGTTCCAATCGTCCCCATGAATACAATGTTCTCCGCCAAGGCAAATGTGGTGGAGCATGGGCAGACCTCAACCAGGCATGACGTCAAAGGCAAACAAAAGAAGCAAAAATGATTGATTCAGGGGCCTAAGGGTAGTGTCTAGAAGAAGTAGGAATCCCAACCACAATGATTGATTGGTTCTTGTTAAAATTGTGGTAAGATTGCCCATAAATCTAATGCTTGTTGGTTTCCTAAGCAAAAGGATACCAACATGATGCAGGGAATCATCGAAGACCTTGATGACATTGACTTGACAACAATTGTGTCTGAGGTAAGCATCACTGATTCCATAAGGATGTGCGAGCTTCTATCCAAACTTTGGTGATTTCTAAGTCTCTAGTTCAAATTTTTCTTAAAGTACGAGTCGAGGTATTGTTCAATTCGATTAAGGGAAATAGTGTGTTTGTTTTGCGTTAACGACACTGTTTTGACGTAGCCAAATTTATCTCACACTATCCTATTATTTTAAGACGGCGAAATTGCCTAAAGGAGACCATGTTTTTCGTGGGAGTCAATATATAACGAAAAAAATATTTCTATTAATCTTTTATAAGGACAATTTCATCATTTTGTAAAGTTGCATGTCAGTATAGGGTTTATGCAGTTTATATTATTTTAGTATTTGATCCGGAAATATTATTATATTATAATATATTCCTCTATTAGTAATAATCCCAAGGCTATTTTTGTTTAAAGTGATACAGGAGACCTAAGAACCGTATCAGTTCAATAATTTGTAAAATATGTTATAATAATTTCAATGGAAAATATTTTAACACTTTCTATTTTAGAAAAATGGTTGCAAACAACAGTAATGTTGACATCTGTGTTGGAGCATTGACTAAGACTGATGTTCCTATTGCATCAAGGAACGCATCCGTCGTTGCGTCGACCGAAGTGGGTGATCATGACTTATCCTACTGAACTATGCATGCATAAAAACCCGATAAGTTTGACGGGTCCAACTTCAAGAGGTGGTAGGAGGAAATGATGTTTTATATGACCACTCTGAGTTGCGCACGATTCCTGATGGAAGAACCACCAACTCAAGGCTAATATGATGATCATGGTTTTTTCTTACCAATAGAAGCATGGAATCATTCATACTATTTGTGTAGACATTATGTAATGAATAGTTTATATGATTCATTGTATGATGTACGTAGCAAAATTAAGTCTGCTAAGGAGCTGAGGCATGCCTTGGAACAAAACTATGAGTCTGAGGATGGGGATAAGAAGAAATTCCTGCTAGTGAATTGTGAGTCACCTGTGTTGACTGAAAGATGATCGATAACAAAGCATGTATGAAACCGGTAATAGATGTAGAACTCCTCCTCCAGAGTATCCATGCCGAGAAGTTGGAACTCACCGAGGCATTTCCGGTAAAGTTACCCTTAACGTGGAATATGTTCAAGGGCTTCCTGAAACACAAGGGAAAGGAGATTACCATGGTTGAGTTAATCGAGAGAATCAACGTGCACGAACAATAGATGAGTATTGCTCAGGGAGTTCCAATCGTCCCCATGAATACAATGTTCTCCGCCAAGGCAAATGTGGTGGAGCATGGGCAGACCTCAACCAGGCATGACGTCAAAGGCAAACAAAAGAAGCAAAAATGATTGATTCAGGGGCCTAAGGGTAGTGTCTAGAAGAAGTAGGAATCCCAACCACAATGATTGATTGGTTCTTGTTAAAATTGTGGTAAGATTGGCCATAAATCTAATGCTTGTTGGTTTCCTAAGCAAAAGGATACCAACATGATGCAGGGAATCACCGAAGACCTTGATGACATTGACTTGACAACAATTGTGTCTGAGGTAAGCATCACTGATTCCATAAAGATGTGCGAGCTTCTATCAAAACTTTGGTGATTTCTAAGTCTCTAGTTCAAATTTTTCTTAAAGTACGAGTCGAGGTATTGTTCAATTCGATTAAGGGAAATAGTGTGTTTGTATTGCGTTAACGACACTGTTTTGACGTAGCCAAATTTCTCTCACACTATCCTATTATTTTAAGACGGCGAAATTGCCTAAAGGAGACCATGTTTTTCGTGGGAGTCAATATATAACGAAAAAAATATTTCTTTGAATCTTTTATAAGGACAATTTCATCATTTTGTAAAGTTGCATGTCAGTATAGGGTTTATGCAGTTTATATTATTTTAGTATTTGATCCGGAAATATTATTATACTATAATATATTCCTCTATTAGTAATAATCCCAAGGCTATTTTTGTTTAAAGTGATACAGGAGACCTAAGAAACGTATCAGTTCAATAATTTGTAAAATATGTTATAATAATTTCAATGGAAAATATTTTAACACTTTCTATTTTAGAAAAATGGTTGCAAACAACAGTAATGTTGACATCTGTGTTGGAGGATTGACTAAGACTGATGTTCCTATTGCATCAAGGAACGCATCTGTCGTTGCGTCGACCGAAGTGGGTGATCATGACTTATCCTACTGAACTATGCATGCAGAAAACCCCGATAAGTTTGACGGGTCCAACTTCAAGAGGTGGTAGGAGGAAATGATGTTTTATATGACCACTCTGAGTTGCGCACGATTCCTGATGGAAGAACCACCAACTCAAGGCTAATATGATGATCATGGTTTTTTCTTAGCTATAGAAGCATGGAATCATTCAGACTATTTGTGTAGACATTATGTAATGAATAGTTTATATGATTCATTGTATGATGTACGTAGCAAAATTAAGTCTGCTAAGGAGCTGAGGCATGCCTTGGAACAAAACTATGAGTCTGAGGATGGGGATAAGAAGAAATTCCTGCTAGTGAATTGTGAGTCACCTGTGTTGACTGAAAGATGATCGATAACAAAGCATGTATGAAACCGGTAATAGATGTAGAACTCCTCCTCCAGAGTATCCATGCCGAGAAGTTGGAACTCACCGAGGCATTTCCGGTAAAGTTACCCTTAACGTGGAATATGTTCAAGGGCTTCCTGAAACACAAGGGAAAGGAGATTACCATGGTTGAGTTAATCGAGAGAATCAACGTGCACGAACAATAGATGAGTATTGCTCAGGGAGTTCCAATCGTCCCCATGAATACAATGTTCTCCGCCAAGGCAAATGTGGTGGAGCATGGGCAGACCTCAACCAGGCATGACGTCAAAGGCAAACAAAAGAAGCAAAAATGATTGATTCAGGGGCCTAAGGGTAGTGTCTAGAAGAAGTAGGAATCCCAACCACAATGATTGATTGGTTCTTGTTAAAATTGTGGTAAGATTGGCCATAAATCTAATGCTTGTTGGTTTCCTAAGCAAATGGATACCAACATGATGCAGGGAATCACCGAAGACCTTGATGACATTGACTTGACAACAATTGTGTCTGAGGTAAGCATCACTGATTCCATAAAGATGTGCGAGCTTCTATCCAAACTTTGGTGATTTCTAAGTCTCTAGTTCAAATTTTTCTTAAAGTACGAGTCGAGGTATTGTTCAATTCGATTAAGGGAAATAGTGTGTTTGTATTGCGTTAACGACACTGTTTTGACGTAGCCAAATTTCTCTCACACTATCCTATTATTTTAAGACGGCGAAATTGCCTAAAGGAGACCATGTTTTTCGTGGGAGTCAATATATAACGAAAAAAATATTTCTTTGAATCTTTTATAAGGACAATTTCATCATTTTGTAAAGTTGCATGTCAGTATAGGGTTTATGCAGTTTATATTATTTTAGTATTTGATCCGGAAATATTATTATACTATAATATATTCCTCTATTAGTAATAATCCCAAGGCTATTTTTGTTTAAAGTGATACAGGAGACCTAAGAAACGTATCAGTTCAATAATTTGTAAAATATGTTATAATAATTTCAATGGAAAATATTTTAACACTTTCTATTTTAGAAAAATGGTTGCAAACAACAGTAATGTTGACATCTGTGTTGGAGCATTGACTAAGACTGATGTTCCTATTGCATCAAGGAACGCATCCGTCGTTGCGTCGACCGAAGTGGGTGATCATGACTTATCCTACTGAACTATGCATGCAGAAAACCCCGATAAGTTTGACGGGTCCAACTTCAAGAGGTGGTAGGAGGAAATGATGTTTTATATGACCACTCTGAGTTGCGCACGATTCCTGATGGAAGAACCACCAACTCAAGGCTAATATGATGATCATGGTTTTTTCTTAGCTATAGAAGCATGGAATCATTCAGACTATTTGTGTAGACATTATGTAATGAATAGTTTATATGATTCATTGTATGATGTACGTAGCAAAATTAAGTCTGCTAAGGAGCTGAGGCATGCCTTGGAACAAAACTATGAGTCTGAGGATGGGGATAAGAAGAAATTCCTGCTAGTGAATTGTGAGTCACCTGTGTTGACTGAAAGATGATCGATAACAAAGCATGTATGAAACCGGTAATAGATGTAGAACTCCTCCTCCAGAGTATCCATGCCGAGAAGTTGGAACTCACCGAGGCATTTCCGGTAAAGTTACCCTTAACGTGGAATATGTTCAAGGGCTTCCTGAAACACAAGGGAAAGGAGATTACCATGGTTGAGTTAATCGAGAGAATCAACGTGCACGAACAATAGATGAGTATTGCTCAGGGAGTTCCAATCGTCCCCATGAATACAATGTTCTCCGCCAAGGCAAATGTGGTGGAGCATGGGCAGACCTCAACCAGGCATGACGTCAAAGGCAAACAAAAGAAGCAAAAATGATTGATTCAGGGGCCTAAGGGTAGTGTCTAGAAGAAGTAGGAATCCCAACCACAATGATTGATTGGTTCTTGTTAAAATTGTGGTAAGATTGGCCATAAATCTAATGCTTGTAGGTTTCCTAAGCAAAAGGATACCAACATGATGCAGGGAATCACCGAAGACCTTGATGACATTGACTTGACAACAATTGTGTCTGAGGTAAGCATCACTGATTCCATAAAGATGTGCGAGCTTCTATCCAAACTTTGGTGATTTCTAAGTCTCTAGTTCAAATTTTTCTTAAAGTACGAGTCGAGGTATTGTTCAATTCGATTAAGGGAAATAGTGTGTTTGTATTGCGTTAACGACACTGTTTTGACGTAGCCAAATTTCTCTCACACTATCCTATTATTTTAAGACGGCGAAATTGCCTAAAGGAGACCATGTTTTTCGTGGGAGTCAATATATAACGAAAAAAATATTTCTTTGAATCTTTTATAAGGACAATTTCATCATTTTGTAAAGTTGCATGTCAGTATAGGGTTTATGCAGTTTATATTATTTTAGTATTTGATCCGGAAATATTATTATACTATAATATATTCCTCTATTAGTAATAATCCCAAGGCTATTTTTGTTTAAAGTGATACAGGAGACCTAAGAAACGTATCAGTTCAATAATTTGTAAAATATGTTATAATAATTTCAATGGAAAATATTTTAACACTTTCTATTTTAGAAAAATGGTTGCAAACAACAGTAATGTTGACATCTGTGTTGGAGCATTGACTAAGACTGATGTTCCTATTGCATCAAGGAACGCATCCGTCGTTGCGTCGACCGAAGTGGGTGATCATGACTTATCCTACTGAACTATGCATGCAGAAAACCCCGATAAGTTTGACGGGTCCAACTTCAAGAGGTGGTAGGAGGAAATGATGTTTTATATGACCACTCTGAGTTGCGCACGATTCCTGATGGAAGAACCACCAACTCAAGGCTAATATGATGATCATGGTTTTTTCTTAGCTATAGAAGCATGGAATCATTCAGACTATTTGTGTAGACATTATGTAATGAATAGTTTATATGATTCATTGTATGATGTACGTAGCAAAATTAAGTCTGCTAAGGAGCTGAGGCATGCCTTGGAACAAAACTATGAGTCT
Organism: Chamaenerion angustifolium; assembly: GCA_946814005.1. Taxonomy (NCBI): domain Eukaryota; kingdom Viridiplantae; phylum Streptophyta; class Magnoliopsida; order Myrtales; family Onagraceae; genus Chamaenerion; species Chamaenerion angustifolium. Next base: position 22,488,697 of record OX328271.1, on the reverse strand, counting down.
GAGGATGGGGATAAGAAGAAATTCCTGCTAGTGAATTGTGAGTCACCTGTGTTGACTGAAAGATGATCGATAACAAAGCATGTATGAAACCGGTAATAGATGTAGAACTCCTCCTCCAGAGTATCCATGCCGAGAAGTTGGAACTCACCGAGGCATTTCCGGTAAAGTTACCCTTAACGTGGAATATGTTCAAGGGCTTCCTGAAACACAAGGGAAAGGAGATTACCATGGTTGAGTTAATCGAGAGAATCAACGTGCACGAACAATAGATGAGTATTGCTCAGGGAGTTCCAATCGTCCCCATGAATACAATGTTCTCCGCCAAGGCAAATGTGGTGGAGCATGGGCAGACCTCAACCAGGCATGACGTCAAAGGCAAACAAAAGAAGCAAAAATGATTGATTCAGGGGCCTAAGGGTAGTGTCTAGAAGAAGTAGGAATCCCAACCACAATGATTGATTGGTTCTTGTTAAAATTGTGGTAAGATTGGCCATAAATCTAATGCTTGTAGGTTTCCTAAGCAAAAGGATACCAACATGATGCAGGGAATCACCGAAGACCTTGATGACATTGACTTGACAACAATTGTGTCTGAGGTAAGCATCACTGATTCCATAAGGATGTGCGAGCTTCTATCCAAACTTTGGTGATTTCTAAGTCTCTAGTTCAAATTTTTCTTAAAGTACGAGTCGAGGTATTGTTCAATTCGATTAAGGGAAATAGTGTGTTTGTATTGCGTTAACGACACTGTTTTGACGTAGCCAAATTTCTCTCACACTATCCTATTATTTTAAGACGGCGAAATTGCCTAAAGGAGACCATGTTTTTCGTGGGAGTCAATATATAACGAAAAAAATATTTCTTTGAATCTTTTATAAGGACAATTTCATCATTTTGTAAAGTTGCATGTCAGTATAGGGTTTATGCAGTTTATATTATTTTAGTATTTGATCCGGAAATATTATTATACTATAATATATTCCTCTATTAGTAATAATCCCAAGGCTATTTTTGTTTAAAGTGATACAGGAGACCTAAGAAACGTATCAGTTCAATAATTTGTAAAATATGTTATAATAATTTCAATGGAAAATATTTTAACACTTTCTATTTTAGAAAAATGGTTGCAAACAACAGTAATGTTGACATCTGTGTTGGAGCATTGACTAAGACTGATGTTCCTATTGCATCAAGGAACGCATCCGTCGTTGCGTCGACCGAAGTGGGTGATCATGACTTATCCTACTGAACTATGCATGCAGAAAACCCCGATAAGTTTGACGGGTCCAACTTCAAGAGGTGGTAGGAGGAAATGATGTTTTATATGACCACTCTGAGTTGCGCACGATTCCTGATGGAAGAACCACCAACTCAAGGCTAATATGATGATCATGGTTTTTTCTTAGCTATAGAAGCATGGAATCATTCAGACTATTTGTGTAGACATTATGTAATGAATAGTTTATATGATTCATTGTATGATGTACGTAGCAAAATTAAGTCTGCTAAGGAGCTGAGGCATGCCTTGGAACAAAACTATGAGTCTGAGGATGGGGATAAGAAGAAATTCCTGCTAGTGAATTGTGAGTCACCTGTGTTGACTGAAAGATGATCGATAACAAAGCATGTATGAAACCGGTAATAGATGTAGAACTCCTCCTCCAGAGTATCCATGCCGAGAAGTTGGAACTCACCGAGGCATTTCCGGTAAAGTTACCCTTAACGTGGAATATGTTCAAGGGCTTCCTGAAACACAAGGGAAAGGAGATTACCATGGTTGAGTTAATCGAGAGAATCAACGTGCACGAACAATAGATGAGTATTGCTCAGGGAGTTCCAATCGTCCCCATGAATACAATGTTCTCCGCCAAGGCAAATGTGGTGGAGCATGGGCAGACCTCAACCAGGCATGACGTCAAAGGCAAACAAAAGAAGCAAAAATGATTGATTCAGGGGCCTAAGGGTAGTGTCTAGAAGAAGTAGGAATCCCAACCACAATGATTGATTGGTTCTTGTTAAAATTGTGGTAAGATTGGCCATAAATCTAATGCTTGTTGGTTTCCTAAGCAAAAGGATACCAACATGATGCAGGGAATCATCGAAGACCTTGATGACATTGACTTGACAACAATTGTGTCTGAGGTAAGCATCACTGATTCCATAAGGATGTGCGAGCTTCTATCCAAACTTTGGTGATTTCTAAGTCTCTAGTTCAAATTTTTCTTAAAGTACGAGTCGAGGTATTGTTCAATTCGATTAAGGGAAATAGTGTGTTTGTTTTGCGTTAACGACACTGTTTTGACGTAGCCAAATTTATCTCACACTATCCTATTATTTTAAGACGGCGAAATTGCCTAAAGGAGACCATGTTTTTCGTGGGAGTCAATATATAACGAAAAAAATATTTCTATTAATCTTTTATAAGGACAATTTCATCATTTTGTAAAGTTGCATGTCAGTATAGGGTTTATGCAGTTTATATTATTTTAGTATTTGATCCGGAAATATTATTATATTATAATATATTCCTCTATTAGTAATAATCCCAAGGCTATTTTTGTTTAAAGTGATACAGGAGACCTAAGAACCGTATCAGTTCAATAATTTGTAAAATATGTTATAATAATTTCAATGGAAAATATTTTAACACTTTCTATTTTAGAAAAATGGTTGCAAACAACAGTAATGTTGACATCTGTGTTGGAGCATTGACTAAGACTGATGTTCCTATTGCATCAAGGAACGCATCCGTCGTTGCGTCGACCGAAGTGGGTGATCATGACTTATCCTACTGAACTATGCATGCAGAAAAACCCGATAAGTTTGACGGGTCCAACTTCAAGAGGTGGTAGGAGGAAATGATGTTTTATATGACCACTCTGAGTTGCGCACGATTCCTGATGGAAGAACCACCAACTCAAGGCTAATATGATGATCATGGTTTTTTCTTAGCTATAGAAGCATGGAATCATTCAGACTATTTGTGTAGACATTATGTAATGAATAGTTTATATGATTCATTGTATGATGTACGTAGCAAAATTAAGTCTGCTAAGGAGCTGAGGCATGCCTTGGAACAAAACTATGAGTCTGAGGATGGGGATAAGAAGAAATTCCTGCTAGTGAATTGTGAGTCACCTGTGTTGACTGAAAGATGATCGATAACAAAGCATGTATGAAACCGGTAATAGATGTAGAACTCCTCCTCCAGAGTATCCATGCCGAGAAGTTGGAACTCACCGAGGCATTTCCGGTAAAGTTACCCTTAACGTGGAATATGTTCAAGGGCTTCCTGAAACACAAGGGAAAGGAGATTACCATGGTTGAGTTAATCGAGAGAATCAACGTGCACGAACAATAGATGAGTATTGCTCAGGGAGTTCCAATCGTCCCCATGAATACAATGTTCTCCGCCAAGGCAAATGTGGTGGAGCATGGGCAGACCTCAACCAGGCATGACGTCAAAGGCAAACAAAAGAAGCAAAAATGATTGATTCAGGGGCCTAAGGGTAGTGTCTAGAAGAAGTAGGAATCCCAACCACAATGATTGATTGGTTCTTGTTAAAATTGTGGTAAGATTGGCCATAAATCTAATGCTTGTTGGTTTCCTAAGCAAAAGGATACCAACATGATGCAGGGAATCACCGAAGACCTTGATGACATTGACTTGACAACAATTGTGTCTGAGGTAAGCATCACTGATTCCATAAAGATGTGCGAGCTTCTATCCAAACTTTGGTGATTTCTAAGTCTCTAGTTCAAATTTTTCTTAAAGTACGAGTCGAGGTATTGTTCAATTCGATTAAGGGAAATAGTGTGTTTGTTTTGCGTTAACGACACTGTTTTGACGTAGCCAAATTTCTCTCACACTATCCTATTATTTTAAGACGGCGAAATTGCCTAAAGGAGACCATGTTTTTCGTGGGAGTCAATATATAACGAAAAAAATATTTCTTTTAATCTTTTATAAGGACAATTTCATCATTTTGTAAAGTTGCATGTCAGTATAGGGTTTATGCAGTTTATATTATTTTAGTATTTGATCCGGAAATATTATTATATTATAATATATTCCTCTATTAGTAATAATCCCAAGGCTATTTTTGTTTAAAGTGATACAGGAGACCTAAGAACCGTATCAGTTCAATAATTTGTAAAATATGTTTTAATAATTTCAATGGAAAATATTTTAACACTTTCTATTTTAGAAAAATGGTTGCAAACAACAGTAATGTTGACATCTGTGTTGGAGCATTGACTAAGACTGATGTTCCTATTGCATCAAGGAACGCATCCGTCGTTGCGTCGACCGAAGTGGGTGATCATGACTTATCCTACTGAACTATGCATGCAGAAAAACCCGATAAGTTTGACGGGTCCAACTTCAAGAGGTGGTAGGAGGAAATGATGTTTTATATGACCACTCTGAGTTGCGCACGATTCCTGATGGAAGAACCACCAACTCAAGGCTAATATGATGATCATGGTTTTTTCTTAGCTATAGAAGCATGGAATCATTCAGACTATTTGTGTAGACATTATGTAATGAATAGTTTATATGATTCATTGTATGATGTACGTAGCAAAATTAAGTCTGCTAAGGAGCTGAGGCATGCCTTGGAACAAAACTATGAGTCTGAGGATGGGGATAAGAAGAAATTCCTGCTAGTGAATTGTGAGTCACCTGTGTTGACTGAAAGATGATCGATAACAAAGCATGTATGAAACCGGTAATAGATGTAGAACTCCTCCTCCAGAGTATCCATGCCGAGAAGTTGGAACTCACCGAGGCATTTCCGGTAAAGTTACCCTTAACGTGGACTATGTTCAAGGGCTTCCTGAAACACAAGGGAAAGGAGATTACCATGGTTGAGTTAATCGAGAGAATCAACGTGCACGGACAATAGATGAGTATTGCTCAGGGAGTTCCAATCGTCCCCATGAATACAATGTTCTCCGCCAAGGCAAATGTGGTGGAGCATGGGCAGACCTCAACCAGGCATGACGTCAAAGGCAAACAAAAGAAGCAAAAATGATTGATTCAGGGGCCTAAGGGTAGTGTCTAGAAGAAGTAGGAATCCCAACCACAATGATTGATTGGTTCTTGTTAAAATTGTGGTAAGATTGGCCATAAATCTAATGCTTGTTGGTTTCCTAAGCAAAAGGATACCAACATGATGCAGGGAATCACCGAAGACCTTGATGACATTGACTTGACAACAATTGTGTCTGAGGTAAGCATCACTGATTCCATAAAGATGTGCGAGCTTCTATCCAAACTTTGGTGATTTCTAAGTCTCTAGTTCAAATTTTTCTTAAAGTACGAGTCGAGGTATTGTTCAATTCGATTAAGGGAAATAGTGTGTTTGTTTTGCGTTAACGACGCTGTTTTGACGTAGCCAAATTTCTCTCACACTATCCTATTATTTTAAGACGGCGAAATTGCCTAAAGGAGACCATGTTTTTCGTGGGAGTCAATATATAACGAAAAAAAATATTTCTTTTAATCTTTTATAAGGACAATTTCATCATTTTGTAAAGTTGCATGTCAGTATAGGGTTTATGCAGTTTATATTATTTTAGTATTTGATCCGGAAATATTATTATATTATAATATATTCCTCTATTAGTAATAATCCCAAGGCTATTTTTGTTTAAAGTGATACAGGAGACCTAAGAACCGTATCAGTTCAATAATTTGTAAAATATGTTTTAATAATTTCAATGGAAAATATTTTAACACTTTCTATTTTAGAAAAATGGTTGCAAACAACAGTAATGTTGACATCTGTGTTGGAGCATTGACTAAGACTGATGTTCCTATTGCATCATGGAACGCATCCGTCGTTGCGTCGACCGAAGTGGGTGATCATGACTTATCCTACTGAACTATGCATGCAGAAAAACCCGATAAGTTTGACGGGTCCAACTTCAAGAGGTGGTAGGAGGAAATGATGTTTTATATGACCACTCTGAGTTGCGCACGATTCCTGATGGAAGAACCACCAACTCAAGGCTAATATGATGATCATGGTTTTTTCTTAGCTATAGAAGCATGGAATCATTCAGACTATTTGTGTAGACATTATGTAATGAATAGTTTATATGATTCATTGTATGATGTATGTAGCAAAATTAAGTCTGCTAAGGAGCTGAGGCATGCCTTGGAACAAAACTATGAGTCTGAGGATGGGGATAAGAAGAAATTCCTGCTAGTGAATTGTGAGTCACCTGTGTTGACTGAAAGATGATCGATAACAAAGCATGTATGAAACCGGTAATAGATGTAGAACTCCTCCTCCAGAGTATCCATGCCGAGAAGTTGGAACTCACCGAGGCATTTCCGGTAAAGTTACCCTTAACGTGGACTATGTTCAAGGGCTTCCTGAAACACAAGGGAAAGGAGATTACCATGGTTGAGTTAATCGAGAGAATCAACGTGCACGGACAATAGATGAGTATTGCTCAGGGAGTTCCAATCGTCCCCATGAATACAATGTTCTCCGCCAAGGCAAATGTGGTGGAGCATGGGCAGACCTCAACCAGGCATGACGTCAAAGGCAAACAAAAGAAGCAAAAATGATTGATTCAGGGGCCTAAGGGTAGTGTCTAGAAGAAGTAGGAATCCCAACCACAATGATTGATTGGTTCTTGTTAAAATTGTGGTAAGATTGGCCATAAATCTAATGCTTGTTGGTTTCCTAAGCAAAAGGATACCAACATGATGCAGGGAATCACCGAAGACCTTGATGACATTGACTTGACAACAATTGTGTCTGAGGTAAGCATCACTGATTCCATAAAGATGTGCGAGCTTCTATCCAAACTTTGGTGATTTCTAAGTCTCTAGTTCAAATTTTTCTTAAAGTACGAGTCGAGGTATTGTTCAATTCGATTAAGGGAAATAGTGTGTTTGTTTTGCGTTAACGACGCTGTTTTGACGTAGCCAAATTTCTCTCACACTATCCTATTATTTTAAGACGGCGAAATTGCCTAAAGGAGACCATGTTTTTCGTGGGACTCAATATATAACGAAAAAAAATATTTCTTTTAATCTTTTATAAGGACAATTTCATCATTTTGTAAAGTTGCATGTCAGTATAGGGTTTATGCAGTTTATATTATTTTAGTATTTGATCCGGAAATATTATTATATTATAATATATTCCTCTATTAGTAATAATCCCAAGGCTATTTTTGTTTAAAGTGATACAGGAGACCTAAGAACCGTATCAGTTCAATAATTTGTAAAATATGTTTTAATAATTTCAATGGAAAATATTTTAACACTTTCTATTTTAGAAAAATGGTTGCAAACAACAGTAATGTTGACATCTGTGTTGGAGCATTGACTAAGACTGATGTTCCTATTGCATCATGGAACGCATCCGTCGTTGCGTCGACCGAAGTGGGTGATCATGACTTATCCTACTGAACTATGCATGCAGAAAAACCCGATAAGTTTGACGGGTCCAACTTCAAGAGGTGGTAGGAGGAAATGATGTTTTATATGACCACTCTGAGTTGCGCACGATTCCTGATGGAAGAACCACCAACTCAAGGCTAATATGATGATCATGGTTTTTTCTTAGCTATAGAAGCATGGAATCATTCAGACTATTTGTGTAGACATTATGTAATGAATAGTTTATATGATTCATTGTATGATGTATGTAGCAAAATTAAGTCTGCTAAGGAGCTGAGGCATGCCTTGGAACAAAACTATGAGTCTGAGGATGGGGATAAGAAGAAATTCCTGCTAGTGAATTGTGAGTCACCTGTGTTGACTGAAAGATGATCGATAACAAAGCATGTATGAAACCGGTAATAGATGTAGAACTCCTCCTCCAGAGTATCCATGCCGAGAAGTTGGAACTCACCGAGGCATTTCCGGTAAAGTTACCCTTAACGTGGAATATGTTCAAGGGCTTCCTGAAACACAAGGGAAAGGAGATTACCATGGTTGAGTTAATCGAGAGAATCAACGTGCACGAACAATAGATGAGTATTGCTCAGGGAGTTCCAATCGTCCCCATGAATACAATGTTCTCCGCCAAGGCAAATGTGGTGGAGCATGGGCAGACCTCAACCAGGCATGACGTCAAAGGCAAACAAAAGAAGCAAAAATGATTGATTCAGGGGCCTAAGGGTAGTGTCTAGAAGAAGTAGGAATCCCAACCACAATGATTGATTGGTTCTTGTTAAAATTGTGGTAAGATTGGCCATAAATCTAATGCTTGTTGGTTTCCTAAGCAAAAGGATACCAACATGATGCAGGGAATCACCGAAGACCTTGATGACATTGACTTGACAACAATTGTGTCTGAGGTAAGCATCACTGATTCCATAAAGATGTGCGAGCTTCTATCCAAACTTTGGTGATTTCTAAGTCACCAGTTCAAATTTTTCTTAAAGTACGAGTCGAGGTATTGTTCAATTCGATTAAGGGAAATAGTGTGTTTGTTTTGCGTTAACGACACTGTTTTGACGTAGCCAAATTTCTCTCACACTATCCTATTATTTTAAGACGGCGAAATTGCCTAAAGGAGACCATGTTTTTCGTGGGAGTCAATATATAACGAAAAAAATATTTCTTTTAATCTTTTATAAGGACAATTTCATCATTTTGTAAAGTTGCATGGCAGTATAGGGTTTATGCAGTTTATATTATTTTAGTATTTGATCCGGAAATATTATTATATTATAATATATTCCTCTATTAGTAATAATCCCAAGGCTATTTTTGTTTAAAGTGATACAGGAGACCTAAGAAACGTATCAGTTCAATAATTTGTAAAATATGTTATAATAATTTCAATGGAAAATATTTTAACACTTTCTATTTTAGAAAAATGGTTGCAAACAACAGTAATGTTGACATCTGTGTTGGAGCATTGACTAAGACTGATGTTCCTATTGCATCAAGGAACGCATCCGTCGTTGCGTCGACCGAAGTGGGTGATCATGACTTATCCTACTGAACTATGCATGCAGAAAAACCCGATAAGTTTGACGGGTCCAACTTCAAGAGGTGGTAGGAGGAAATGATGTTTTATATGACCACTCTGAGTTGCGCACGATTCCTGATGGAAGAACCACCAACTCAAGGCTAATATGATGATCATGGTTTTTTCTTAGCTATAGAAGCATGGAATCATTCAGACTATTTGTGTAGACATTATGTAATGAATAGTTTATATGATTCATTGTATGATGTATGTAGCAAAATTAAGTCTGCTAAGGAGCTGAGGCATGCCTTGGAACAAAACTATGAGTCTGAGGATGGGGATAAGAAGAAATTCCTGCTAGTGAATTGTGAGTCACCTGTGTTGACTGAAAGATGATCGATAACAAAGCATGTATGAAACCGGTAATAGATGTAGAACTCCTCCTCCAGAGTATCCATGCCGAGAAGTTGGAACTCACCGAGGCATTTCCGGTAAAGTTACCCTTAACGTGGAATATGTTCAAGGGCTTCCTGAAACACAAGGGAAAGGAGATTACCATGGTTGAGTTAATCGAGAGAATCAACGTGCACGAACAATAGATGAGTATTGCTCAGGGAGTTCCAATCGTCCCCATGAATACAATGTTCTCCGCCAAGGCAAATGTGGTGGAGCATGGGCAGACCTCAACCAGGCATGACGTCAAAGGCAAACAAAAGAAGCAAAAATGATTGATTCAGGGGCCTAAGGGTAGTGTCTAGAAGAAGTAGGAATCCCAACCACAATGATTGATTGGTTCTTGTTAAAATTGTGGTAAGATTGGCCATAAATCTAATGCTTGTTGGTTTCCTAAGCAAAAGGATACCAACATGATGCAGGGAATCACCGAAGACCTTGATGACATTGACTTGACAACAATTGTGTCTGAGGTAAGCATCACTGATTCCATAAAGATGTGCGAGCTTCTATCCAAACTTTGGTGATTTCTAAGTCACCAGTTCAAATTTTTCTTAAAGTACGAGTCGAGGTATTGTTCAATTCGATTAAGGGAAATAGTGTGTTTGTTTTGCGTTAACGACACTGTTTTGACGTAGCCAAATTTCTCTCACACTATCCTATTATTTTAAGACGGCGAAATTGCCTAAAGGAGACCATGTTTTTCGTGGGAGTCAATATATAACGAAAAAAATATTTCTTTTAATCTTTTATAAGGACAATTTCATCATTTTGTAAAGTTGCATGGCAGTATAGGGTTTATGCAGTTTATATTATTTTAGTATTTGATCCGGAAATATTATTATATTATAATATATTCCTCTATTAGTAATAATCCCAAGGCTATTTTTGTTTAAAGTGATACAGGAGACCTAAGAAACGTATCAGTTCAATAATTTGTAAAATATGTTATAATAATTTCAATGGAAAATATTTTAACACTTTCTATTTTAGAAAAATGGTTGCAAACAACAGTAATGTTGACATCTGTGTTGGAGCATTGACTAAGACTGATGTTCCTATTGCATCAAGGAACGCATCCGTCGTTGCGTCGACCGAAGTGGGTGATCATGACTTATCCTACTGAACTATGCATGCAGAAAAACCCGATAAGTTTGACGGGTCCAACTTCAAGAGGTGGTAGGAGGAAATGATGTTTTATATGACCACTCTGAGTTGCGCACGATTCCTGATGGAAGAACCACCAACTCAAGGCTAATATGATGATCATGGTTTTTTCTTAGCTATAGAAGCATGGAATCATTCAGACTATTTGTGTAGACATTATGTAATGAATAGTTTATATGATTCATTGTATGATGTATGTAGCAAAATTAAGTCTGCTAAGGAGCTGAGGCATGCCTTGGAACAAAACTATGAGTCTGAGGATGGGGATAAGAAGAAATTCCTGCTAGTGAATTGTGAGTCACCTGTGTTGACTGAAAGATGATCGATAACAAAGCATGTATGAAACCGGTAATAGATGTAGAACTCCTCCTCCAGAGTATCCATGCCGAGAAGTTGGAACTCACCGAGGCATTTCCGGTAAAGTTACCCTTAACGTGGAATATGTTCAAGGGCTTCCTGAAACACAAGGGAAAGGAGATTACCATGGTTGAGTTAATCGAGAGAATCAACGTGCACGAACAATAGATGAGTATTGCTCAGGGAGTTCCAATCGTCCCCATGAATACAATGTTCTCCGCCAAGGCAAATGTGGTGGAGCATGGGCAGACCTCAACCAGGCATGACGTCAAAGGCAAACAAAAGAAGCAAAAATGATTGATTCAGGGGCCTAAGGGTAGTGTCTAGAAGAAGTAGGAATCCCAACCACAATGATTGATTGGTTCTTGTTAAAATTGTGGTAAGATTGACCATAAATCTAATGCTTGTAGGTTTCCTAAGCAAAAGGATACCAACATGATGCAGGGAATCACCGAAGACCTTGATGACATTGACTTGACAACAATTGTGTCTGAGGTAAGCATCACTGATTCCATAAGGATGTGCGAGCTTCTATCCAAACTTTGGTGATTTCTAAGTCTCTAGTTCAAATTTTTCTTAAAGTACGAGTCGAGGTATTGTTCAATTCGATTAAGGGAAATAGTGTGTTTGTATTGCGTTAACGACACTGTTTTGACGTAGCCAAATTTCTCTCACACTATCCTATTATTTTAAGACGGCGAAATTGCCTAAAGGAGACCATGTTTTTCGTGGGAGTCAATATATAACGAAAAAAATATTTCTTTGAATCTTTTATAAGGACAATTTCATCATTTTGTAAAGTTGCATGTCAGTATAGGGTTTATGCAGTTTATATTATTTTAGTATTTGATCCGGAAATATTATTATACTATAATATATTCCTCTATTAGTAATAATCCCAAGGCTATTTTTGTTTAAAGTGATACAGGAGACCTAAGAAACGTATCAGTTCAATAATTTGTAAAATATGTTATAATAATTTCAATGGAAAATATTTTAACACTTTCTATTTTAGAAAAATGGTTGCAAACAACAGTAATGTTGACATCTGTGTTGGAGCATTGACTAAGACTGATGTTCCTATTGCATCAAGGAACGCATCCGTCGTTGCGTCGACCGAAGTGGGTGATCATGACTTATCCTACTGAACTATGCATGCAGAAAACCCCGATAAGTTTGACGGGTCCAACTTCAAGAGGTGGTAGGAGGAAATGATGTTTTATATGACCACTCTGAGTTGCGCACGATTCCTGATGGAAGAACCACCAACTCAAGGCTAATATGATGATCATGGTTTTTTCTTAGCTATAGAAGCATGGAATCATTCAGACTATTTGTGTAGACATTATGTAATGAATAGTTTATATGATTCATTGTATGATGTACGTAGCAAAATTAAGTCTGCTAAGGAGCTGAGGCATGCCTTGGAACAAAACTATGAGTCTGAGGATGGGGATAAGAAGAAATTCCTGCTAGTGAATTGTGAGTCACCTGTGTTGACTGAAAGATGATCGATAACAAAGCATGTATGAAACCGGTAATAGATGTAGAACTCCTCCTCCAGAGTATCCATGCCGAGAAGTTGGAACTCACCGAGGCATTTCCGGTAAAGTTACCCTTAACGTGGAATATGTTCAAGGGCTTCCTGAAACACAAGGGAAAGGAGATTACCATGGTTGAGTTAATCGAGAGAATCAACGTGCACGAACAATAGATGAGTATTGCTCAGGGAGTTCCAATCGTCCCCATGAATACAATGTTCTCCGCCAAGGCAAATGTGGTGGAGCATGGGCAGACCTCAACCAGGCATGACGTCAAAGGCAAACAAAAGAAGCAAAAATGATTGATTCAGGGGCCTAAGGGTAGTGTCTAGAAGAAGTAGGAATCCCAACCACAATGATTGATTGGTTCTTGTTAAAATTGTGGTAAGATTGGCCATAAATCTAATGCTTGTTGGTTTCCTAAGCAAAAGGATACCAACATGATGCAGGGAATCACCGAAGACCTTGATGACATTGACTTGACAACAATTGTGTCTGAGGTAAGCATCACTGATTCCATAAAGATGTGCGAGCTTCTATCCAAACTTTGGTGATTTCTAAGTCTCTAGTTCAAATTTTTCTTAAAGTACGAGTCGAGGTATTGTTCAATTCGATTAAGGGAAATAGTGTGTTTGTTTTGCGTTAACGACACTGTTTTGACGTAGCCAAATTTCTCTCACACTATCCTATTATTTTAAGACGGCGAAATTGCCTAAAGGAGACCATGTTTTTCGTGGGAGTCAATATATAACGAAAAAAATATTTCTTTTAATCTTTTATAAGGACAATTTCATCATTTTGTAAAGTTGCATGTCAGTATAGGGTTTATGCAGTTTATATTATTTTAGTATTTGATCCGGAAATATTATTATATTATAATATATTCCTCTATTAGTAATAATCCCAAGGCTATTTTTGTTTAAAGTGATACAGGAGACCTAAGAACCGTATCAGTTCAATAATTTGTAAAATATGTTTTAATAATTTCAATGGAAAATATTTTAACACTTTCTATTTTAGAAAAATGGTTGCAAACAACAGTAATGTTGACATCTGTGTTGGAGCATTGACTAAGACTGATGTTCCTATTGCATCAAGGAACGCATCCGTCGTTGCGTCGACCGAAGTGGGTGATCATGACTTATCCTACTGAACTATGCATGCAGAAAAACCCGATAAGTTTGACGGGTCCAACTTCAAGAGGTGGTAGGAGGAAATGATGTTTTATATGACCACTCTGAGTTGCGCACGATTCCTGATGGAAGAACCACCAACTCAAGGCTAATATGATGATCATGGTTTTTTCTTAGCTATAGAAGCATGGAATCATTCAGACTATTTGTGTAGACATTATGTAATGAATAGTTTATATGATTCATTGTATGATGTACGTAGCAAAATTAAGTCTGCTAAGGAGCTGAGGCATGCCTTGGAACAAAACTATGAGTCTGAGGATGGGGATAAGAAGAAATTCCTGCTAGTGAATTGTGAGTCACCTGTGTTGACTGAAAGATGATCGATAACAAAGCATGTATGAAACCGGTAATAGATGTAGAACTCCTCCTCCAGAGTATCCATGCCGAGAAGTTGGAACTCACCGAGGCATTTCCGGTAAAGTTACCCTTAACGTGGAATATGTTCAAGGGCTTCCTGAAACACAAGGGAAAGGAGATTACCATGGTTGAGTTAATCGAGAGAATCAACGTGCACGAACAATAGATGAGTATTGCTCAGGGAGTTCCAATCGTCCCCATGAATACAATGTTCTCCGCCAAGGCAAATGTGGTGGAGCATGGGCAGACCTCAACCAGGCATGACGTCAAAGGCAAACAAAAGAAGCAAAAATGATTGATTCAGGGGCCTAAGGGTAGTGTCTAGAAGAAGTAGGAATCCCAACCACAATGATTGATTGGTTCTTGTTAAAATTGTGGTAAGATTGGCCATAAATCTAATGCTTGTTGGTTTCCTAAGCAAAAGGATACCAACATGATGCAGGGAATCACCGAAGACCTTGATGACATTGACTTGACAACAATTGTGTCTGAGGTAAGCATCACTGATTCCATAAAGATGTGCGAGCTTCTATCCAAACTTTGGTGATTTCTAAGTCTCTAGTTCAAATTTTTCTTAAAGTACGAGTCGAGGTATTGTTCAATTCGATTAAGGGAAATAGTGTGTTTGTTTTGCGTTAACGACACTGTTTTGACGTAGCCAAATTTCTCTCACACTATCCTATTATTTTAAGACGGCGAAATTGCCTAAAGGAGACCATGTTTTTCGTGGGAGTCAATATATAACGAAAAAAATATTTCTTTTAATCTTTTATAAGGACAATTTCATCATTTTGTAAAGTTGCATGTCAGTATAGGGTTTATGCAGTTTATATTATTTTAGTATTTGATCCGGAAATATTATTATATTATAATATATTCCTCTATTAGTAATAATCCCAAGGCTATTTTTGTTTAAAGTGATACAGGAGACCTAAGAACCGTATCAGTTCAATAATTTGTAAAATATGTTTTAATAATTTCAATGGAAAATATTTTAACACTTTCTATTTTAGAAAAATGGTTGCAAACAACAGTAATGTTGACATCTGTGTTGGAGCATTGACTAAGACTGATGTTCCTATTGCATCATGGAACGCATCCGTCGTTGCGTCGACCGAAGTGGGTGATCATGACTTATCCTACTGAACTATGCATGCAGAAAAACCCGATAAGTTTGACGGGTCCAACTTCAAGAGGTGGTAGGAGGAAATGATGTTTTATATGACCACTCTGAGTTGCGCACGATTCCTGATGGAAGAACCACCAACTCAAGGCTAATATGATGATCATGGTTTTTTCTTAGCTATAGAAGCATGGAATCATTCAGACTATTTGTGTAGACATTATGTAATGAATAGTTTATATGATTCATTGTATGATGTATGTAGCAAAATTAAGTCTGCTAAGGAGCTGAGGCATGCCTTGGAACAAAACTATGAGTCTGAGGATGGGGATAAGAAGAAATTCCTGCTAGTGAATTGTGAGTCACCTGTGTTGACTGAAAGATGATCGATAACAAAGCATGTATGAAACCGGTAATAGATGTAGAACTCCTCCTCCAGAGTATCCATGCCGAGAAGTTGGAACTCACCGAGGCATTTCCGGTAAAGTTACCCTTAACGTGGACTATGTTCAAGGGCTTCCTGAAACACAAGGGAAAGGAGATTACCATGGTTGAGTTAATCGAGAGAATCAACGTGCACGGACAATAGATGAGTATTGCTCAGGGAGTTCCAATCGTCCCCATGAATACAATGTTCTCCGCCAAGGCAAATGTGGTGGAGCATGGGCAGACCTCAACCAGGCATGACGTCAAAGGCAAACAAAAGAAGCAAAAATGATTGATTCAGGGGCCTAAGGGTAGTGTCTAGAAGAAGTAGGAATCCCAACCACAATGATTGATTGGTTCTTGTTAAAATTGTGGTAAGATTGGCCATAAATCTAATGCTTGTTGGTTTCCTAAGCAAAAGGATACCAACATGATGCAGGGAATCACCGAAGACCTTGATGACATTGACTTGACAACAATTGTGTCTGAGGTAAGCATCACTGATTCCATAAAGATGTGCGAGCTTCTATCCAAACTTTGGTGATTTCTAAGTCTCTAGTTCAAATTTTTCTTAAAGTACGAGTCGAGGTATTGTTCAATTCGATTAAGGGAAATAGTGTGTTTGTTTTGCGTTAACGACGCTGTTTTGACGTAGCCAAATTTCTCTCACACTATCCTATTATTTTAAGACGGCGAAATTGCCTAAAGGAGACCATGTTTTTCGTGGGAGTCAATATATAACGAAAAAAAATATTTCTTTTAATCTTTTATAAGGACAATTTCATCATTTTGTAAAGTTGCATGTCAGTATAGGGTTTATGCAGTTTATATTATTTTAGTATTTGATCCGGAAATATTATTATATTATAATATATTCCTCTATTAGTAATAATCCCAAGGCTATTTTTGTTTAAAGTGATACAGGAGACCTAAGAACCGTATCAGTTCAATAATTTGTAAAATATGTTTTAATAATTTCAATGGAAAATATTTTAACACTTTCTATTTTAGAAAAATGGTTGCAAACAACAGTAATGTTGACATCTGTGTTGGAGCATTGACTAAGACTGATGTTCCTATTGCATCATGGAACGCATCCGTCGTTGCGTCGACCGAAGTGGGTGATCATGACTTATCCTACTGAACTATGCATGCAGAAAAACCCGATAAGTTTGACGGGTCCAACTTCAAGAGGTGGTAGGAGGAAATGATGTTTTATATGACCACTCTGAGTTGCGCACGATTCCTGATGGAAGAACCACCAACTCAAGGCTAATATGATGATCATGGTTTTTTCTTAGCTATAGAAGCATGGAATCATTCAGACTATTTGTGTAGACATTATGTAATGAATAGTTTATATGATTCATTGTATGATGTATGTAGCAAAATTAAGTCTGCTAAGGAGCTGAGGCATGCCTTGGAACAAAACTATGAGTCTGAGGATGGGGATAAGAAGAAATTCCTGCTAGTGAATTGTGAGTCACCTGTGTTGACTGAAAGATGATCGATAACAAAGCATGTATGAAACCGGTAATAGATGTAGAACTCCTCCTCCAGAGTATCCATGCCGAGAAGTTGGAACTCACCGAGGCATTTCCGGTAAAGTTACCCTTAACGTGGAATATGTTCAAGGGCTTCCTGAAACACAAGGGAAAGGAGATTACCATGGTTGAGTTAATCGAGAGAATCAACGTGCACGAACAATAGATGAGTATTGCTCAGGGAGTTCCAATCGTCCCCATGAATACAATGTTCTCCGCCAAGGCAAATGTGGTGGAGCATGGGCAGACCTCAACCAGGCATGACGTCAAAGGCAAACAAAAGAAGCAAAAATGATTGATTCAGGGGCCTAAGGGTAGTGTCTAGAAGAAGTAGGAATCCCAACCACAATGATTGATTGGTTCTTGTTAAAATTGTGGTAAGATTGGCCATAAATCTAATGCTTGTTGGTTTCCTAAGCAAAAGGATACCAACATGATGCAGGGAATCACCGAAGACCTTGATGACATTGACTTGACAACAATTGTGTCTGAGGTAAGCATCACTGATTCCATAAAGATGTGCGAGCTTCTATCCAAACTTTGGTGATTTCTAAGTCTCTAGTTCAAATTTTTCTTAAAGTACGAGTCGAGGTATTGTTCAATTCGATTAAGGGAAATAGTGTGTTTGTTTTGCGTTAACGACACTGTTTTGACGTAGCCAAATTTCTCTCACACTATCCTATTATTTTAAGACGGCGAAATTGCCTAAAGGAGACCATGTTTTTCGTGGGAGTCAATATATAACGAAAAAAATATTTCTTTTAATCTTTTATAAGGACAATTTCATCATTTTGTAAAGTTGCATGTCAGTATAGGGTTTATGCAGTTTATATTATTTTAGTATTTGATCCGGAAATATTATTATACTATAATATATTCCTCTATTAGTAATAATCCCAAGGCTATTTTTGTTTAAAGTGATACAGGAGACCTAAGAACCGTATCAGTTCAATAATTTGTAAAATATGTTATAATAATTTCAATGGAAAATATTTTAACACTTTCTATTTTAGAAAAATGGTTGCAAACAACAGTAATGTTGACATCTGTGTTGGAGCATTGACTAAGACTGATGTTCCTATTGCATCAAGGAACGCATCCGTCGTTGCGTCGACCGAAGTGGGTGATCATGACTTATCCTACTGAACTATGCATGCAGAAAAACCCGATAAGTTTGACGGGTCCAACTTCAAGAGGTGGTAGGAGGAAATGATGTTTTATATGACCACTCTGAGTTGCGCACGATTCCTGATGGAAGAACCACCAACTCAAGGCTAATATGATGATCATGGTTTTTTCTTAGCTATAGAAGCATGGAATCATTCAGACTATTTGTGTAGACATTATGTAATGAATAGTTTATATGATTCATTGTATGATGTATGTAGCAAAATTAAGTCTGCTAAGGAGCTGAGGCATGCCTTGGAACAAAACTATGAGTCTGAGGATGGGGATAAGAAGAAATTCCTGCTAGTGAATTGTGAGTCACCTGTGTTGACTGAAAGATGATCGATAACAAAGCATGTATGAAACCGGTAATAGATGTAGAACTCCTCCTCCAGAGTATCCATGCCGAGAAGTTGGAACTCACCGAGGCATTTCCGGTAAAGTTACCCTTAACGTGGAATATGTTCAAGGGCTTCCTGAAACACAAGGGAAAGGAGATTACCATGGTTGAGTTAATCGAGAGAATCAACGTGCACGAACAATAGATGAGTATTGCTCAGGGAGTTCCAATCGTCCCCATGAATACAATGTTCTCCGCCAAGGCAAATGTGGTGGAGCATGGGCAGACCTCAACCAGGCATGACGTCAAAGGCAAACAAAAGAAGCAAAAATGATTGATTCAGGGGCCTAAGGGTAGTGTCTAGAAGAAGTAGGAATCCCAACCACAATGATTGATTGGTTCTTGTTAAAATTGTGGTAAGATTGGCCATAAATCTAATGCTTGTTGGTTTCCTAAGCAAAAGGATACCAACATGATGCAGGGAATCACCGAAGACCTTGATGACATTGACTTGACAACAATTGTGTCTGAGGTAAGCATCACTGATTCCATAAAGATGTGCGAGCTTCTATCCAAACTTTGGTGATTTCTAAGTCACCAGTTCAAATTTTTCTTAAAGTACGAGTCGAGGTATTGTTCAATTCGATTAAGGGAAATAGTGTGTTTGTTTTGCGTTAACGACACTGTTTTGACGTAGCCAAATTTCTCTCACACTATCCTATTATTTTAAGACGGCGAAATTGCCTAAAGGAGACCATGTTTTTCGTGGGAGTCAATATATAACGAAAAAAATATTTCTTTTAATCTTTTATAAGGACAATTTCATCATTTTGTAAAGTTGCATGGCAGTATAGGGTTTATGCAGTTTATATTATTTTAGTATTTGATCCGGAAATATTATTATATTATAATATATTCCTCTATTAGTAATAATCCCAAGGCTATTTTTGTTTAAAGTGATACAGGAGACCTAAGAAACGTATCAGTTCAATAATTTGTAAAATATGTTATAATAATTTCAATGGAAAATATTTTAACACTTTCTATTTTAGAAAAATGGTTGCAAACAACAGTAATGTTGACATCTGTGTTGGAGCATTGACTAAGACTGATGTTCCTATTGCATCAAGGAACGCATCCGTCGTTGCGTCGACCGAAGTGGGTGATCATGACTTATCCTACTGAACTATGCATGCAGAAAAACCCGATAAGTTTGACGGGTCCAACTTCAAGAGGTGGTAGGAGGAAATGATGTTTTATATGACCACTCTGAGTTGCGCACGATTCCTGATGGAAGAACCACCAACTCAAGGCTAATATGATGATCATGGTTTTTTCTTAGCTATAGAAGCATGGAATCATTCAGACTATTTGTGTAGACATTATGTAATGAATAGTTTATATGATTCATTGTATGATGTATGTAGCAAAATTAAGTCTGCTAAGGAGCTGAGGCATGCCTTGGAACAAAACTATGAGTCTGAGGATGGGGATAAGAAGAAATTCCTGCTAGTGAATTGTGAGTCACCTGTGTTGACTGAAAGATGATCGATAACAAAGCATGTATGAAACCGGTAATAGATGTAGAACTCCTCCTCCAGAGTATCCATGCCGAGAAGTTGGAACTCACCGAGGCATTTCCGGTAAAGTTACCCTTAACGTGGAATATGTTCAAGGGCTTCCTGAAACACAAGGGAAAGGAGATTACCATGGTTGAGTTAATCGAGAGAATCAACGTGCACGAACAATAGATGAGTATTGCTCAGGGAGTTCCAATCGTCCCCATGAATACAATGTTCTCCGCCAAGGCAAATGTGGTGGAGCATGGGCAGACCTCAACCAGGCATGACGTCAAAGGCAAACAAAAGAAGCAAAAATGATTGATTCAGGGGCCTAAGGGTAGTGTCTAGAAGAAGTAGGAATCCCAACCACAATGATTGATTGGTTCTTGTTAAAATTGTGGTAAGATTGGCCATAAATCTAATGCTTGTTGGTTTCCTAAGCAAAAGGATACCAACATGATGCAGGGAATCACCGAAGACCTTGATGACATTGACTTGACAACAATTGTGTCTGAGGTAAGCATCACTGATTCCATAAAGATGTGCGAGCTTCTATCCAAACTTTGGTGATTTCTAAGTCACCAGTTCAAATTTTTCTTAAAGTACGAGTCGAGGTATTGTTCAATTCGATTAAGGGAAATAGTGTGTTTGTTTTGCGTTAACGACACTGTTTTGACGTAGCCAAATTTCTCTCACACTATCCTATTATTTTAAGACGGCGAAATTGCCTAAAGGAGACCATGTTTTTCGTGGGAGTCAATATATAACGAAAAAAATATTTCTTTTAATCTTTTATAAGGACAATTTCATCATTTTGTAAAGTTGCATGGCAGTATAGGGTTTATGCAGTTTATATTATTTTAGTATTTGATCCGGAAATATTATTATATTATAATATATTCCTCTATTAGTAATAATCCCAAGGCTATTTTTGTTTAAAGTGATACAGGAGACCTAAGAAACGTATCAGTTCAATAATTTGTAAAATATGTTATAATAATTTCAATGGAAAATATTTTAACACTTTCTATTTTAGAAAAATGGTTGCAAACAACAGTAATGTTGACATCTGTGTTGGAGCATTGACTAAGACTGATGTTCCTATTGCATCAAGGAACGCATCCGTCGTTGCGTCGACCGAAGTGGGTGATCATGACTTATCCTACTGAACTATGCATGCAGAAAAACCCGATAAGTTTGACGGGTCCAACTTCAAGAGGTGGTAGGAGGAAATGATGTTTTATATGACCACTCTGAGTTGCGCACGATTCCTGATGGAAGAACCACCAACTCAAGGCTAATATGATGATCATGGTTTTTTCTTAGCTATAGAAGCATGGAATCATTCAGACTATTTGTGTAGACATTATGTAATGAATAGTTTATATGATTCATTGTATGATGTATGTAGCAAAATTAAGTCTGCTAAGGAGCTGAGGCATGCCTTGGAACAAAACTATGAGTCTGAGGATGGGGATAAGAAGAAATTCCTGCTAGTGAATTGTGAGTCACCTGTGTTGACTGAAAGATGATCGATAACAAAGCATGTATGAAACCGGTAATAGATGTAGAACTCCTCCTCCAGAGTATCCATGCCGAGAAGTTGGAACTCACCGAGGCATTTCCGGTAAAGTTACCCTTAACGTGGAATATGTTCAAGGGCTTCCTGAAACACAAGGGAAAGGAGATTACCATGGTTGAGTTAATCGAGAGAATCAACGTGCACGAACAATAGATGAGTATTGCTCAGGGAGTTCCAATCGTCCCCATGAATACAATGTTCTCCGCCAAGGCAAATGTGGTGGAGCATGGGCAGACCTCAACCAGGCATGACGTCAAAGGCAAACAAAAGAAGCAAAAATGATTGATTCAGGGGCCTAAGGGTAGTGTCTAGAAGAAGTAGGAATCCCAACCACAATGATTGATTGGTTCTTGTTAAAATTGTGGTAAGATTGGCCATAAATCTAATGCTTGTTGGTTTCCTAAGCAAAAGGATACCAACATGATGCAGGGAATCACCGAAGACCTTGATGACATTGACTTGACAACAATTGTGTCTGAGGTAAGCATCACTGATTCCATAAAGATGTGCGAGCTTCTATCCAAACTTTGGTGATTTCTAAGTCTCTAGTTCAAATTTTTCTTAAAGTACGAGTCGAGGTATTGTTCAATTCGATTAAGGGAAATAGTGTGTTTGTTTTGCGTTAACGACACTGTTTTGACGTAGCCAAATTTCTCTCACACTATCCTATTATTTTAAGACGGCGAAATTGCCTAAAGGAGACCATGTTTTTCGTGGGAGTCAATATATAACGAAAAAAATATTTCTTTTAATCTTTTATAAGGACAATTTCATCATTTTGTAAAGTTGCATGTCAGTATAGGGTTTATGCAGTTTATATTATTTTAGTATTTGATCCGGAAATATTATTATATTATTATATATTCCTCTATTAGTAATAATCCCAAGGCTATTTTTGTTTAAAGTGATACAGGAGACCTAAGAACCGTATCAGTTCAATAATTTGTAAAATATGTTTTAATAATTTCAATGGAAAATATTTTAACACTTTCTATTTTAGAAAAATGGTTGCAAACAACAGTAATGTTGACATCTGTGTTGGAGCATTGACTAAGACTGATGTTCCTATTGCATCATGGAACGCATCCGTCGTTGCGTCGACCGAAGTGGGTGATCATGACTTATCCTACTGAACTATGCATGCAGAAAAACCCGATAAGTTTGACGGGTCCAACTTCAAGAGGTGGTAGGAGGAAATGATGTTTTATATGACCACTCTGAGTTGCGCACGATACCTGATGGAAGAACCACCAACTCAAGGCTAATATGATGATCATGGTTTTTTCTTAGCTATAGAAGCATGGAATCATTCAGACTATTTGTGTAGACATTATGTAATGAATAGTTTATATGATTCATTGTATGATGTATGTAGCAAAATTAAGTCTGCTAAGGAGCTGAGGCATGCCTTGGAACAAAACTATGAGTCTGAGGATGGGGATAAGAAGAAATTCTTGCTAGTGAATTGTGAGTCACCTGTGTTGACTGAAAGATGATCGATAACAAAGCATGTATGAAACCGGTAATAGATGTAGAACTCCTCCTCCAGAGTATCCATGCCGAGAAGTTGGAACTCACCGAGGCATTTCCGGTAAAGTTACCCTTAACGTGGAATATGTTCAAGGGCTTCCTGAAACACAAGGGAAAGGAGATTACCATGGTTGAGTTAATCGAGAGAATCAACGTGCACGAACAATAGATGAGTATTGCTCAGGGAGTTCCAATCGTCCCCATGAATACAATGTTCTCCGCCAAGGCAAATGTGGTGGAGCATGGGCAGACCTCAACCAGGCATGACGTCAAAGGCAAACAAAAGAAGCAAAAATGATTGATTCAGGGGCCTAAGGGTAGTGTCTAGAAGAAGTAGGAATCCCAACCACAATGATTGATTGGTTCTTGTTAAAATTGTGGTAAGATTGGCCATAAATCTAATGCTTGTTGGTTTCCTAAGCAAAAGGATACCAACATGATGCAGGGAATCACCGAAGACCTTGATGACATTGACTTGACAACAATTGTGTCTGAGGTAAGCATCACTGATTCCATAAAGATGTGCGAGCTTCTATCCAAACTTTGGTGATTTCTAAGTCTCTAGTTCAAATTTTTCTTAAAGTACGAGTCGAGGTATTGTTCAATTCGATTAAGGGAAATAGTGTGTTTGTTTTGCGTTAACGACACTGTTTTGACGTAGCCAAATTTCTCTCACACTATCCTATTATTTTAAGACGGCGAAATTGCCTAAAGGAGACCATGTTTTTCGTGGGAGTCAATATATAACGAAAAAAATATTTCTTTTAATCTTTTATAAGGACAATTTCATCATTTTGTAAAGTTGCATGTCAGTATAGGGTTTATGCAGTTTATATTATTTTAGTATTTGATCCGGAAATATTATTATATTATAATATATTCCTCTATTAGTAATAATCCCAAGGCTATTTTTGTTTAAAGTGATACAGGAGACCTAAGAACCGTATCAGTTCAATAATTTGTAAAATATGTTTTAATAATTTCAATGGAAAATATTTTAACACTTTCTATTTTAGAAAAATGGTTGCAAACAACAGTAATGTTGACATCTGTGTTGGAGCATTGACTAAGACTGATGTTCCTATTGCATCATGGAACGCATCCGTCGTTGCGTCGACCGAAGTGGGTGATCATGACTTATCCTACTGAACTATGCATGCAGAAAAACCCGATAAGTTTGACGGGTCCAACTTCAAGAGGTGGTAGGAGGAAATGATGTTTTATATGACCACTCTGAGTTGCGCACGATTCCTGATGGAAGAACCACCAACTCAAGGCTAATATGATGATCATGGTTTTTTCTTAGCTATAGAAGCATGGAATCATTCAGACTATTTGTGTAGACATTATGTAATGAATAGTTTATATGATTCATTGTATGATGTATGTAGCAAAATTAAGTCTGCTAAGGAGCTGAGGCATGCCTTGGAACAAAACTATGAGTCTGAGGATGGGGATAAGAAGAAATTCCTGCTAGTGAATTGTGAGTCACCTGTGTTGACTGAAAGATGATCGATAACAAAGCATGTATGAAACCGGTAATAGATGTAGAACTCCTCCTCCAGAGTATCCATGCCGAGAAGTTGGAACTCACCGAGGCATTTCCGGTAAAGTTACCCTTAACGTGGACTATGTTCAAGGGCTTCCTGAAACACAAGGGAAAGGAGATTACCATGGTTGAGTTAATCGAGAGAATCAACGTGCACGGACAATAGATGAGTATTGCTCAGGGAGTTCCAATCGTCCCCATGAATACAATGTTCTCCGCCAAGGCAAATGTGGTGGAGCATGGGCAGACCTCAACCAGGCATGACGTCAAAGGCAAACAAAAGAAGCAAAAATGATTGATTCAGGGGCCTAAGGGTAGTGTCTAGAAGAAGTAGGAATCCCAACCACAATGATTGATTGGTTCTTGTTAAAATTGTGGTAAGATTGGCCATAAATCTAATGCTTGTTGGTTTCCTAAGCAAAAGGATACCAACATGATGCAGGGAATCACCGAAGACCTTGATGACATTGACTTGACAACAATTGTGTCTGAGGTAAGCATCACTGATTCCATAAAGATGTGCGAGCTTCTATCCAAACTTTGGTGATTTCTAAGTCTCTAGTTCAAATTTTTCTTAAAGTACGAGTCGAGGTATTGTTCAATTCGATTAAGGGAAATAGTGTGTTTGTTTTGCGTTAACGACACTGTTTTGACGTAGCCAAATTTCTCTCACACTATCCTATTATTTTAAGACGGCGAAATTGCCTAAAGGAGACCATGTTTTTCGTGGGAGTCAATATATAACGAAAAAAATATTTCTTTTAATCTTTTATAAGGACAATTTCATCATTTTGTAAAGTTGCATGTCAGTATAGGGTTTATGCAGTTTATATTATTTTAGTATTTGATCCGGAAATATTATTATACTATAATATATTCCTCTATTAGTAATAATCCCAAGGCTATTTTTGTTTAAAGTGATACAGGAGACCTAAGAACCGTATCAGTTCAATAATTTGTAAAATATGTTATAATAATTTCAATGGAAAATATTTTAACACTTTCTATTTTAGAAAAATGGTTGCAAACAACAGTAATGTTGACATCTGTGTTGGAGCATTGACTAAGACTGATGTTCCTATTGCATCATGGAACGCATCCGTCGTTGCGTCGACCGAAGTGGGTGATCATGACTTATCCTACTGAACTATGCATGCAGAAAAACCCGATAAGTTTGACGGGTCCAACTTCATGAGGTGGTAGGAGGAAATGATGTTTTATATGACCACTCTGAGTTGCGCACGATTCCTGATGGAAGAACCACCAACTCAAGGCTAATATGATGATCATGGTTTTTTCTTAGCTATAGAAGCATGGAATCATTCATACTATTTGTGTAGACATTATGTAATGAATAGTTTATATGATTCATTGTATGATGTATGTAGCAAAATTAAGTCTGCTAAGGAGCTGAGGCATGCCTTGGAACAAAACTATGAGTCTGAGGATGGGGATAAGAAGAAATTCCTGCTAGTGAATTGTGAGTCACCTGTGTTGACTAAAAGATGATCGATAACAAAGCATGTATGAAACCGGTAATAGATGTAGAACTCCTCCTCCAGAGTATCCATGCCGAGAAGTTGGAACTCACCGAGGCATTTCCGGTAAAGTTACCCTTAACGTGGAATATGTTCAAGGGCTTCCTGAAACACAAGGGAAAGGAGATTACCATGGTTGAGTTAATCGAGAGAATCAACGTGCACGAACAATAGATGAGTATTGCTCAGGGAGTTCCAATCGTCCCCATGAATACAATGTTCTCCGCCAAGGCAAATGTGGTGGAGCATGGGCAGACCTCAACCAGGCATGACGTCAAAGGCAAACAAAAGAAGCAAAAATGATTGATTCAGGGGCCTAAGGGTAGTGTCTAGAAGAAGTAGGAATCCCAACCACAATGATTGATTGGTTCTTGTTAAAATTGTGGTAAGATTGGCCATAAATCTAATGCTTGTTGGTTTCCTAAGCAAAAGGATACCAACATGATGCAGGGAATCACCGAAGACCTTGATGACATTGACTTGACAACAATTGTGTCTGAGGTAAGCATCACTGATTCCATAAAGATGTGCGAGCTTCTATCCAAACTTTGGTGATTTCTAAGTCTCCAGTTCAAATTTTTCTTAAAGTACGAGTCGAGGTATTGTTCAATTCGATTAAGGGAAATAGTGTGTTTGTTTTGCGTTAACGACACTGTTTTGACGTAGCCAAATTTCTCTCACACTATCCTATTATTTTAAGACGGCGAAATTGCCTAAAGGAGACCATGTTTTTCGTAGGAGTCAATATATAACGAAAAAAATATTTCTTTTAATCTTTTATAAGGACAATTTCATCATTTTGTAAAGTTGCATGTCAGTATAGGGTTTATGCAGTTTATATTATTTTAGTATTTGATCCGGAAATATTATTATACTATAATATATTCCTCTATTAGTAATAATCCCAAGGCTATTTTTGTTTAAAGTGATACAGGAGACCTAAGAACCGTATCAGTTCAATAATTTGTAAAATATGTTATAATAATTTCAATGGAAAATATTTTAACACTTTCTATTTTAGAAAAATGGTTGCAAACAACAGTAATGTTGACATCTGTGTTGGAGCATTGACTAAGACTGATGTTCCTATTGCATCATGGAACGCATCCGTCGTTGCGTCGACCGAAGTGGGTGATCATGACTTATCCTACTGAACTATGCATGCAGAAAAACCCGATAAGTTTGACGGGTCCAACTTCAAGAGGTGGTAGGAGGAAATGATGTTTTATATGACCACTCTGAGTTGCGCACGATTCCTGATGGAAGAACCACCAACTCAAGGCTAATATGATGATCATGGTTTTTTCTTAGCTATAGAAGCATGGAATCATTCAGACTATTTGTGTAGACATTATGTAATGAATAGTTTATATGATTCATTGTATGATGTATGTAGCAAAATTAAGTCTGCTAAGGAGCTGAGGCATGCCTTGGAACAAAACTATGAGTCTGAGGATGGGGATAAGAAGAAATTCCTGCTAGTGAATTGTGAGTCACCTGTGTTGACTGAAAGATGATCGATAACAAAGCATGTATGAAACCGGTAATAGATGTAGAACTCCTCCTCCAGAGTATCCATGCCGAGAAGTTGGAACTCACCGAGGCATTTCCGGTAAAGTTACCCTTAACGTGGAATATGTTCAAGGGCTTCCTGAAACACAAGGGAAAGGAGATTACCATGGTTGAGTTAATCGAGAGAATCAACGTGCACGAACAATAGATGAGTATTGCTCAGGGAGTTCCAATCGTCCCCATGAATACAATGTTCTCCGCCAAGGCAAATGTGGTGGAGCATGGGCAGACCTCAACCAGGCATGACGTCAAAGGCAAACAAAAGAAGCAAAAATGATTGATTCAGGGGCCTAAGGGTAGTGTCTAGAAGAAGTAGGAATCCCAACCACAATGATTGATTGGTTCTTGTTAAAATTGTGGTAAGATTGGCCATAAATCTAATGCTTGTTGGTTTCCTAAGCAAAAGGATACCAACATGATGCAGGGAATCACCGAAGACCTTGATGACATTGACTTGACAACAATTGTGTCTGAGGTAAGCATCACTGATTCCATAAAGATGTGCGAGCTTCTATCCAAACTTTGGTGATTTCTAAGTCTCTAGTTCAAATTTTTCTTAAAGTACGAGTCGAGGTATTGTTCAATTCGATTAAGGGAAATAGTGTGTTTGTTTTGCGTTAACGACACTGTTTTGACGTAGCCAAATTTCTCTCACACTATCCTATTATTTTAAGACGGCGAAATTGCCTAAAGGAGACCATGTTTTTCGTGGGAGTCAATATATAACGAAAAAAATATTTCTTTTAATCTTTTATAAGGACAATTTCATCATTTTGTAAAGTTGCATGTCAGTATAGGGTTTATGCAGTTTATATTATTTTAGTATTTGATCCGGAAATATTATTATACTATAATATATTCCTCTATTAGTAATAATCCCAAGGCTATTTTTGTTTAAAGTGATACAGGAGACCTAAGAACCGTATCAGTTCAATAATTTGTAAAATATGTTATAATAATTTCAATGGAAAATATTTTAACACTTTCTATTTTAGAAAAATGGTTGCAAACAACAGTAATGTTGACATCTGTGTTGGAGCATTGACTAAGACTGATGTTCCTATTGCATCATGGAACGCATCCGTCGTTGCGTCGACCGAAGTGGGTGATCATGACTTATCCTACTGAACTATGCATGCAGAAAAACCCGATAAGTTTGACGGGTCCAACTTCATGAGGTGGTAGGAGGAAATGATGTTTTATATGACCACTCTGAGTTGCGCACGATTCCTGATGGAAGAACCACCAACTCAAGGCTAATATGATGATCATGGTTTTTTCTTAGCTATAGAAGCATGGAATCATTCATACTATTTGTGTAGACATTATGTAATGAATAGTTTATATGATTCATTGTATGATGTATGTAGCAAAATTAAGTCTGCTAAGGAGCTGAGGCATGCCTTGGAACAAAACTATGAGTCTGAGGATGGGGATAAGAAGAAATTCCTGCTAGTGAATTGTGAGTCACCTGTGTTGACTGAAAGATGATCGATAACAAAGCATGTATGAAACCGGTAATAGATGTAGAACTCCTCCTCCAGAGTATCCATGCCGAGAAGTTGGAACTCACCGAGGCATTTCCGGTAAAGTTACCCTTAACGTGGAATATGTTCAAGGGCTTCCTGAAACACAAGGGAAAGGAGATTACCATGGTTGAGTTAATCGAGAGAATCAACGTGCACGAACAATAGATGAGTATTGCTCAGGGAGTTCCAATCGTCCCCATGAATACAATGTTCTCCGCCAAGGCAAATGTGGTGGAGCATGGGCAGACCTCAACCAGGCATGACGTCAAAGGCAAACAAAAGAAGCAAAAATGATTGATTCAGGGGCCTAAGGGTAGTGTCTAGAAGAAGTAGGAATCCCAACCACAATGATTGATTGGTTCTTGTTAAAATTGTGGTAAGATTGGCCATAAATCTAATGCTTGTTGGTTTCCTAAGCAAAAGGATACCAACATGATGCAGGGAATCACCGAAGACCTTGATGACATTGACTTGACAACAATTGTGTCTGAGGTAAGCATCACTGATTCCATAAAGATGTGCGAGCTTCTATCCAAACTTTGGTGATTTCTAAGTCTCTAGTTCAAATTTTTCTTAAAGTACGAGTCGAGGTATTGTTCAATTCGATTAAGGGAAATAGTGTGTTTGTTTTGCGTTAACGACACTGTTTTGACGTAGCCAAATTTCTCTCACACTATCCTATTATTTTAAGACGGCGAAATTGCCTAAAGGAGACCATGTTTTTCGTGGGAGTCAATATATAACGAAAAAAATATTTCTTTTAATCTTTTATAAGGACAATTTCATCATTTTGTAAAGTTGCATGTCAGTATAGGGTTTATGCAGTTTATATTATTTTAGTATTTGATCCGGAAATATTATTATACTATAATATATTCCTCTATTAGTAATAATCCCAAGGCTATTTTTGTTTAAAGTGATACAGGAGACCTAAGAACCGTATCAGTTCAATAATTTGTAAAATATGTTATAATAATTTCAATGGAAAATATTTTAACACTTTCTATTTTAGAAAAATGGTTGCAAACAACAGTAATGTTGACATCTGTGTTGGAGCATTGACTAAGACTGATGTTCCTATTGCATCATGGAACGCATCCGTCGTTGCGTCGACCGAAGTGGGTGATCATGACTTATCCTACTGAACTATGCATGCAGAAAAACCCGATAAGTTTGACGGGTCCAACTTCAAGAGGTGGTAGGAGGAAATGATGTTTTATATGACCACTCTGAGTTGCGCACGATTCCTGATGGAAGAACCACCAACTCAAGGCTAATATGATGATCATGGTTTTTTCTTAGCTATAGAAGCATGGAATCATTCATACTATTTGTGTAGACATTATGTAATGAATAGTTTATATGATTCATTGTATGATGTATGTAGCAAAATTAAGTCTGCTAAGGAGCTGAGGCATGCCTTGGAACAAAACTATGAGTCTGAGGATGGGGATAAGAAGAAATTCCTGCTAGTGAATTGTGAGTCACCTGTGTTGACTGAAAGATGATCGATAACAAAGCATGTATGAAACCGGTAATAGATGTAGAACTCCTCCTCCAGAGTATCCATGCCGAGAAGTTGGAACTCACCGAGGCATTTCCGGTAAAGTTACCCTTAACGTGGAATATGTTCAAGGGCTTCCTGAAACACAAGGGAAAGGAGATTACCATGGTTGAGTTAATCGAGAGAATCAACGTGCACGAACAATAGATGAGTATTGCTCAGGGAGTTCCAATCGTCCCCATGAATACAATGTTCTCCGCCAAGGCAAATGTGGTGGAGCATGGGCAGACCTCAACCAGGCATGACGTCAAAGGCAAACAAAAGAAGCAAAAATGATTGATTCAGGGGCCTAAGGGTAGTGTCTAGAAGAAGTAGGAATCCCAACCACAATGATTGATTGGTTCTTGTTAAAATTGTGGTAAGATTGGCCATAAATCTAATGCTTGTTGGTTTCCTAAGCAAAAGGATACCAACATGATGCAGGGAATCACCGAAGACCTTGATGACATTGACTTGACAACAATTGTGTCTGAGGTAAGCATCACTGATTCCATAAAGATGTGCGAGCTTCTATCCAAACTTTGGTGATTTCTAAGTCTCTAGTTCAAATTTTTCTTAAAGTACGAGTCGAGGTATTGTTCAATTCGATTAAGGGAAATAGTGTGTTTGTTTTGCGTTAACGACACTGTTTTGACGTAGCCAAATTTCTCTCACACTATCCTATTATTTTAAGACGGCGAAATTGCCTAAAGGAGACCATGTTTTTCGTGGGAGTCAATATATAACGAAAAAAATATTTCTTTTAATCTTTTATAAGGACAATTTCATCATTTTGTAAAGTTGCATGTCAGTATAGGGTTTATGCAGTTTATATTATTTTAGTATTTGATCCGGAAATATTATTATACTATAATATATTCCTCTATTAGTAATAATCCCAAGGCTATTTTTGTTTAAAGTGATACAGGAGACCTAAGAACCGTATCAGTTCAATAATTTGTAAAATATGTTATAATAATTTCAATGGAAAATATTTTAACACTTTCTATTTTAGAAAAATGGTTGCAAACAACAGTAATGTTGACATCTGTGTTGGAGCATTGACTAAGACTGATGTTCCTATTGCATCATGGAACGCATCCGTCGTTGCGTCGACCGAAGTGGGTGATCATGACTTATCCTACTGAACTATGCATGCAGAAAAACCCGATAAGTTTGACGGGTCCAACTTCAAGAGGTGGTAGGAGGAAATGATGTTTTATATGACCACTCTGAGTTGCGCACGATTCCTGATGGAAGAACCACCAACTCAAGGCTAATATGATGATCATGGTTTTTTCTTAGCTATAGAAGCATGGAATCATTCATACTATTTGTGTAGACATTATGTAATGAATAGTTTATATGATTCATTGTATGATGTATGTAGCAAAATTAAGTCTGCTAAGGAGCTGAGGCATGCCTTGGAACAAAACTATGAGTCTGAGGATGGGGATAAGAAGAAATTCCTGCTAGTGAATTGTGAGTCACCTGTGTTGACTGAAAGATGATCGATAACAAAGCATGTATGAAACCGGTAATAGATGTAGAACTCCTCCTCCAGAGTATCCATGCCGAGAAGTTGGAACTCACCGAGGCATTTCCGGTAAAGTTACCCTTAACGTGGAATATGTTCAAGGGCTTCCTGAAACACAAGGGAAAGGAGATTACCATGGTTGAGTTAATCGAGAGAATCAACGTGCACGAACAATAGATGAGTATTGCTCAGGGAGTTCCAATCGTCCCCATGAATACAATGTTCTCCGCCAAGGCAAATGTGGTGGAGCATGGGCAGACCTCAACCAGGCATGACGTCAAATGCAAACAAAAGAAGCAAAAATGATTGATTCAGGGGCCTAAGCGTAGTGTCTAGAAGAAGTAGGAATCCCAACCACAATGATTGATTGGTTCTTGTTAAAATTGTGGTAAGATTGGCCATAAATCTAATGCTTGTTGGTTTCCTAAGCAAAAGGATACCAACATGATGCAGGAAATCACCGAAGACCTTGATGACATTGACTTGACAACAATTGTGTCTGAGGTAAGCATCACTGATTCCATAAAGATGTGCGAGCTTCTATCCAAACTTTGGTGATTTCTAAGTCTCTAGTTCAAATTTTTCTTAAAGTACGAGTCGAGGTATTGTTCAATTCGATTAAGGGAAATAGTGTGTTTGTTTTGCGTTAACGACACTGTTTTGACGTAGCCAAATTTCTCTCACACTATCCTATTATTTTAAGACGGCGAAATTGCCTAAAGGAGACCATGTTTTTCGTGGGAGTCAATATATAACGAAAAAAATATTTCTTTTAATCTTTTATAAGGACAATTTCATCATTTTGTAAAGTTGCATGTCAGTATAGGGTTTATGCAGTTTATATTATTTTAGTATTTGATCCGGAAATATTATTATACTATAATATATTCCTCTATTAGTAATAATCCCAAGGCTATTTTTGTTTAAAGTGATACAGGAGACCTAAGAACCGTATCAGTTCAATAATTTGTAAAATATGTTATAATAATTTCAATGGAAAATATTTTAACACTTTCTATTTTAGAAAAATGGTTGCAAACAACAGTAATGTTGACATCTGTGTTGGAGCATTGACTAAGACTGATGTTCCTATTGCATCATGGAACGCATCCGTCGTTGCGTCGACCGAAGTGGGTGATCATGACTTATCCTACTGAACTATGCATGCAGAAAAACCCGATAAGTTTGACGGGTCCAACTTCAAGAGGTGGTAGGAGGAAATGATGTTTTATATGACCACTCTGAGTTGCGCACGATTCCTGATGGAAGAACCACCAACTCAAGGCTAATATGATGATCATGGTTTTTTCTTAGCTATAGAAGCATGGAATCATTCATACTATTTGTGTAGACATTATGTAATGAATAGTTTATATGATTCATTGTATGATGTATGTAGCAAAATTAAGTCTGCTAAGGAGCTGAGGCATGCCTTGGAACAAAACTATGAGTCTGAGGATGGGGATAAGAAGAAATTCCTGCTAGTGAATTGTGAGTCACCTGTGTTGACTGAAAGATGATCGATAACAAAGCATGTATGAAACCGGTAATAGATGTAGAACTCCTCCTCCAGAGTATCCATGCCGAGAAGTTGGAACTCACCGAGGCATTTCCGGTAAAGTTACCCTTAACGTGGAATATGTTCAAGGGCTTCCTGAAACACAAGGGAAAGGAGATTACCATGGTTGAGTTAATCGAGAGAATCAACGTGCACGAACAATAGATGAGTATTGCTCAGGGAGTTCCAATCGTCCCCATGAATACAATGTTCTCCGCCAAGGCAAATGTGGTGGAGCATGGGCAGACCTCAACCAGGCATGACGTCAAAGGCAAACAAAAGAAGCAAAAATGATTGATTCAGGGGCCTAAGCGTAGTGTCTAGAAGAAGTAGGAATCCCAACCACAATGATTGATTGGTTCTTGTTAAAATTGTGGTAAGATTGGCCATAAATCTAATGCTTGTTGGTTTCCTAAGCAAAAGGATACCAACATGATGCAGGGAATCACCGAAGACCTTGATGACATTGACTTGACAACAATTGTGTCTGAGGTAAGCATCACTGATTCCATAAAGATGTGCGAGCTTCTATCCAAACTTTGGTGATTTCTAAGTCTCTAGTTCAAATTTTTCTTAAAGTACGAGTCGAGGTATTGTTCAATTCGATTAAGGGAAATAGTGTGTTTGTTTTGCGTTAACGACACTGTTTTGACGTAGCCAAATTTCTCTCACACTATCCTATTATTTTAAGACGGCGAAATTGCCTAAAGGAGACCATGTTTTTCGTGGGACTCAATATATAACGAAAAAAATATTTCTTTTAATCTTTTATAAGGACAATTTCATCATTTTGTAAAGTTGCATGTCAGTATAGGGTTTATGCAGTTTATATTATTTTAGTATTTGATCCGGAAATATTATTATACTATAATATATTCCTCTATTAGTAATAATCCCAAGGCTATTTTTGTTTAAAGTGATACAGGAGACCTAAGAACCGTATCAGTTCAATAATTTGTAAAATATGTTATAATAATTTCAATGGAAAATATTTTAACACTTTCTATTTTAGAAAAATGGTTGCAAACAACAGTAATGTTGACATCTGTGTTGGAGCATTGACTAAGACTGATGTTCCTATTGCATCATGGAACGCATCCGTCGTTGCGTCGACCGAAGTGGGTGATCATGACTTATCCTACTGAACTATGCATGCAGAAAAACCCGATAAGTTTGACGGGTCCAACTTCAAGAGGTGGTAGGAGGAAATGATGTTTTATATGACCACTCTGAGTTGCGCACGATTCCTGATGGAAGAACCACCAACTCAAGGCTAATATGATGATCATGGTTTTTTCTTAGCTATAGAAGCATGGAATCATTCATACTATTTGTGTAGACATTATGTAATGAATAGTTTATATGATTCATTGTATGATGTATGTAGCAAAATTAAGTCTGCTAAGGAGCTGAGGCATGCCTTGGAACAAAACTATGAGTCTGAGGATGGGGATAAGAAGAAATTCCTGCTAGTGAATTGTGAGTCACCTGTGTTGACTGAAAGATGATCGATAACAAAGCATGTATGAAACCGGTAATAGATGTAGAACTCCTCCTCCAGAGTATCCATGCCGAGAAGTTGGAACTCACCGAGGCATTTCCGGTAAAGTTACCCTTAACGTGGAATATGTTCAAGGGCTTCCTGAAACACAAGGGAAAGGAGATTACCATGGTTGAGTTAATCGAGAGAATCAACGTGCGCGAACAATAGATGAGTATTGCTCAGGGAGTTCCAATCGTCCCCATGAATACAATGTTCTCCGCCAAGGCAAATGTGGTGGAGCATGGGCAGACCTCAACCAGGCATGACGTCAAAGGCAAACAAAAGAAGCAAAAATGATTGATTCAGGGGCCTAAGGGTAGTGTCTAGAAGAAGTAGGAATCCCAACCACAATGATTGATTGGTTCTTGTTAAAATTGTGGTAAGATTGGCCATAAATCTAATGCTTGTTGGTTTCCTAAGCAAAAGGATACCAACATGATGCAGGGAATCACCGAAGACCTTGATGACATTGACTTGACAACAATTGTGTCTGAGGTAAGCATCACTGATTCCATAAAGATGTGCGAGCTTCTATCCAAACTTTGGTGATTTCTAAGTCTCTAGTTCAAATTTTTCTTAAAGTACGAGTCGAGGTATTGTTCAATTCGATTAAGGGAAATAGTGTGTTTGTTTTGCGTTAACGACACTGTTTTGACGTAGCCAAATTTCTCTCACACTATCCTATTATTTTAAGACGGCGAAATTGCCTAAAGGAGACCATGTTTTTCGTAGGAGTCAATATATAACGAAAAAAATATTTCTTTTAATCTTTTATAAGGACAATTTCATCATTTTGTAAAGTTGCATGTCAGTATAGGGTTTATGCAGTTTATATTATTTTAGTATTTGATCCGGAAATATTATTATACTATAATATATTCCTCTATTAGTAATAATCCCAAGGCTATTTTTGTTTAAAGTGATACAGGAGACCTAAGAACCGTATCAGTTCAATAATTTGTAAAATATGTTATAATAATTTCAATGGAAAATATTTTAACACTTTCTATTTTAGAAAAATGGTTGCAAACAACAGTAATGTTGACATCTGTGTTGGAGCATTGACTAAGACTGATGTTCCTATTGCATCATGGAACGCATCCGTCGTTGCGTCGACCGAAGTGGGTGATCATGACTTATCCTACTGAACTATGCATGCAGAAAAACCCGATAAGTTTGACGGGTCCAACTTCAAGAGGTGGTAGGAGGAAATGATGTTTTATATGACCACTCTGAGTTGCGCACGATTCCTGATGGAAGAACCACCAACTCAAGGCTAATATGATGATCATGGTTTTTTCTTAGCTATAGAAGCATGGAATCATTCATACTATTTGTGTAGACATTATGTAATGAATAGTTTATATGATTCATTGTATGATGTATGTAGCAAAATTAAGTCTGCTAAGGAGCTGAGGCATGCCTTGGAACAAAACTATGAGTCTGAGGATGGGGATAAGAAGAAATTCCTGCTAGTGAATTGTGAGTCACCTGTGTTGACTGAAAGATGATCGATAACAAAGCATGTATGAAACCGGTAATAGATGTAGAACTCCTCCTCCAGAGTATCCATGCCGAGAAGTTGGAACTCACCGAGGCATTTCCGGTAAAGTTACCCTTAACGTGGAATATGTTCAAGGGCTTCCTGAAACACAAGGGAAAGGAGATTACCATGGTTGAGTTAATCGAGAGAATCAACGTGCACGAACAATAGATGAGTATTGCTCAGGGAGTTCCAATCGTCCCCATGAATACAATGTTCTCCGCCAAGGCAAATGTGGTGGAGCATGGGCAGACCTCAACCAGGCATGACGTCAAAGGCAAACAAAAGAAGCAAAAATGATTGATTCAGGGGCCTAAGGGTAGTGTCTAGAAGAAGTAGGAATCCCAACCACAATGATTGATTGGTTCTTGTTAAAATTGTGGTAAGATTGGCCATAAATCTAATGCTTGTTGGTTTCCTAAGCAAAAGGATACCAACATGATGCAGGGAATCACCGAAGACCTTGATGACATTGACTTGACAACAATTGTGTCTGAGGTAAGCATCACTGATTCCATAAAGATGTGCGAGCTTCTATCCAAACTTTGGTGATTTCTAAGTCTCTAGTTCAAATATTTCTTAAAGTACGAGTCGAGGTATTGTTCAATTCGATTAAGGGAAATAGTGTGTTTGTTTTGCGTTAACGACACTGTTTTGACGTAGCCAAATTTCTCTCACACTATCCTATTATTTTAAGACGGCGAAATTGCCTAAAGGAGACCATGTTTTTCGTGGGACTCAATATATAACGAAAAAAATATTTCTTTTAATCTTTTATAAGGACAATTTCATCATTTTGTAAAGTTGCATGTCAGTATAGGGTTTATGCAGTTTATATTATTTTAGTATTTGATCCGGAAATATTATTATATTATAATATATTCCTCTATTAGTAATAATCCCAAGGCTATTTTTGTTTAAAGTGATACAGGAGACCTAAGAACCGTATCAGTTCAATAATTTGTAAAATATGTTATAATAATTTCAATGGAAAATATTTTAACACTTTCTATTTTAGAAAAATGGTTGCAAACAACAGTAATGTTGACATCTGTGTTGGAGCATTGACTAAGACTGATGTTCCTATTGCATCATGGAACGCATCCGTCGTTGCGTCGACCGAAGTGGGTGATCATGACTTATCCTACTGAACTATGCATGCAGAAAACCCCGATAAGTTTGACGGGTCCAACTTCAAGAGGTGGTAGGAGGAAATGATGTTTTATATGACCACTCTGAGTTGCGCACGATTCCTGATGGAAGAACCACCAACTCAAGGCTAATATGATGATCATGGTTTTTTCTTAGCTATAGAAGCATGGAATCATTCATACTATTTGTGTAGACATTATGTAATGAATAGTTTATATGATTCATTGTATGATGTATGTAGCAAAATTAAGTCTGCTAAGGAGCTGAGGCATGCCTTGGAACAAAACTATGAGTCTGAGGATGGGGATAAGAAGAAATTCCTGCTAGTGAATTGTGAGTCACCTGTGTTGACTGAAAGATGATCGATAACAAAGCATGTATGAAACCGGTAATATATGTAGAACTCCTCCTCCAGAGTATCGATGCCGAGAAGTTGGAACTCACCGAGGCATTTCCGGTAAAGTTACCCTTAACGTGGAATATGTTCAAGGGCTTCCTGAAACACAAGGGAAAGGAGATTACCATGGTTGAGTTAATCGAGAGAATCAACGTGCACGAACAATAGATGAGTATTGCTCAGGGAGTTCCAATCGTCCCCATGAATACAATGTTCTCCGCCAAGGCAAATGTGGTGGAGCATGGGCAGACCTCAACCAGGCATGACGTCAAAGGCAAACAAAAGAAGCAAAAATGATTGATTCAGGGGCCTAAGGGTAGTGTCTAGAAGAAGTAGGAATCCCAACCACAATGATTGATTGGTTCTTGTTAAAATTGTGGTAAGATTGGCCATAAATCTAATGCTTGTTGGTTTCCTAAGCAAAAGGATACCAACATGATGCAGGGAATCACCGAAGACCTTGATGACATTGACTTGACAACAATTGTGTATGAGGTAAGCATCACTGATTCCATAAAGATATGCGAGCTTCTATCCAAACTTTGGTGATTTCTAAGTCTCTAGTTCAAATTTTTCTTAAAGTACGAGTCGAGGTATTGTTCAATTCGATTAAGGGAAATAGTGTGTTTGTTTTGCGTTAACGACACTGTTTTGACGTAGCCAAATTTCTCTCACACTATCCTATTATTTTAAGACGGCGAAATTGCCTAAAGGAGACCATGTTTTTCGTGGGAGTCAATATCTAACGAAAAAAATATTTCTTTTAATCTTTTATAAGGACAATTTCATCATTTTGTAAAGTTGCATGTCAGTATAGGGTTTATGCAGTTTATATTATTTTAGTATTTGATCCGGAAATATTATTATACTATAATATATTCCTCTATTAGTAATAATCCCAAGGCTATTTTTGTTTAAAGTGATACAGGAGACCTAAGAACCGTATCAGTTCAATAATTTGTAAAATATGTTATAATAATTTCAATGGAAAATATTTTAACACTTTCTATTTTAGAAAAATGGTTGCAAACAACAGTAATGTTGACATCTGTGTTGGAGCATTGACTAAGACTGATGTTCCTATTGCATCATGGAACGCATCCGTCGTTGCGTCGACCGAAGTGGGTGATCATGACTTATCCTACTGAACTATGCATGCAGAAAAACCCGATAAGTTTGACGGGTCCAACTTCAAGAGGTGGTAGGAGGAAATGATGTTTTATATGACCACTCTGAGTTGCGCACGATTCCTGATGGAAGAACCACCAACTCAAGGCTAATATGATGATCATGGTTTTTTCTTAGCTATAGAAGCATGGAATCATTCATACTATTTGTGTAGACATTATGTAATGAATAGTTTATATGATTCATTGTATGATGTATGTAGCAAAATTAAGTCTGCTAAGGAGCTGAGGCATGCCTTGGAACAAAACTATGAGTCTGAGGATGGGGATAAGAAGAAATTCCTGCTAGTGAATTGTGAGTCACCTGTGTTGACTGAAAGATGATCGATAACAAAGCATGTATGAAACCGGTAATAGATGTAGAACTCCTCCTCCAGAGTATCCATGCCGAGAAGTTGGAACTCACCGAGGCATTTCCGGTAAAGTTACCCTTAACGTGGAATATGTTCAAGGGCTTCCTGAAACACAAGGGAAAGGAGATTACCATGGTTGAGTTAATCGAGAGAATCAACGTGCACGAACAATAGATGAGTATTGCTCAGGGAGTTCCAATCGTCCCCATGAATACAATGTTCTCCGCCAAGGCAAATGTGGTGGAGCATGGGCAGACCTCAACCAGGCATGACGTCAAAGGCAAACAAAAGAAGCAAAAATGATTGATTCAGGGGCCTAAGCGTAGTGTCTAGAAGAAGTAGGAATCCCAACCACAATGATTGATTGGTTCTTGTTAAAATTATGGTAAGATTGGCCATAAATCTAATGCTTGTTGGTTTCCTAAGCAAAAGGATACCAACATGATGCAGGGAATCACCGAAGACCTTGATGACATTGACTTGACAACAATTGTGTCTGAGGTAAGCATCACTGATTCCATAAAGATGTGCGAGCTTCTATCCAAACTTTGGTGATTTCTAAGTCTCTAGTTCAAATTTTTCTTAAAGTACGAGTCGAGGTATTGTTCAATTCGATTAAGGGAAATAGTGTGTTTGTTTTGCGTTAACGACACTGTTTTGACGTAGCCAAATTTCTCTCACACTATCCTATTATTTTAAGACGGCGAAATTGCCTAAAGGAGACCATGTTTTTCGTGGGACTCAATATATAACGAAAAAAATATTTCTTTTAATCTTTTATAAGGACAATTTCATCATTTTGTAAAGTTGCATGTCAGTATAGGGTTTATGCAGTTTATATTATTTTAGTATTTGATCCGGAAATATTATTATATTATAATATATTCCTCTATTAGTAATAATCCCAAGGCTATTTTTGTTTAAAGTGATACAGGAGACCTAAGAACCGTATCAGTTCAATAATTTGTAAAATATGTTATAATAATTTCAATGGAAAATATTTTAACACTTTCTATTTTAGAAAAATGGTTGCAAACAACAGTAATGTTGACATCTGTGTTGGAGCATTGACTAAGACTGATGTTCCTATTGCATCATGGAACGCATCCGTCGTTGCGTCGACCGAAGTGGGTGATCATGACTTATCCTACTGAACTATGCATGCAGAAAAACCCGATAAGTTTGACGGGTCCAACTTCAAGAGGTGGTAGGAGGAAATGATGTTTTATATGACCACTCTGAGTTGCGCACGATTCCTGATGGAAGAACCACCAACTCAAGGCTAATATGATGATCATGGTTTTTTCTTAGCTATAGAAGCATGGAATCATTCATACTATTTGTGTAGACATTATGTAATGAATAGTTTATATGATTCATTGTATGATGTATGTAGCAAAATTAAGTCTGCTAAGGAGCTGAGGCATGCCTTGGAACAAAACTATGAGTCTGAGGATGGGGATAAGAAGAAATTCCTGCTAGTGAATTGTGAGTCACCTGTGTTGACTGAAAGATGATCGATAACAAAGCATGTATGAAACCGGTAATATATGTAGAACTCCTCCTCCAGAGTATCCATGCCGAGAAGTTGGAACTCACCGAGGCATTTCCGGTAAAGTTACCCTTAACGTGGAATATGTTCAAGGGCTTCCTGAAACACAAGGGAAAGGAGATTACCATGGTTGAGTTAATCGAGAGAATCAACGTGCACGAACAATAGATGAGTATTGCTCAGGGAGTTCCAATCGTCCCCATGAATACAATGTTCTCCGCCAAGGCAAATGTGGTGGAGCATGGGCAGACCTCAACCAGGCATGACGTCAAAGGCAAACAAAAGAAGCAAAAATGATTGATTCAGGGGCCTAAGGGTAGTGTCTAGAAGAAGTAGGAATCCCAACCACAATGATTGATTGGTTCTTGTTAAAATTGTGGTAAGATTGGCCATAAATCTAATGCTTGTTGGTTTCCTAAGCAAAAGGATACCAACATGATGCAGGGAATCACCGAAGACCTTGATGACATTGACTTGACAACAATTGTGTATGAGGTAAGCATCACTGATTCCATAAAGATATGCGAGCTTCTATCCAAACTTTGGTGATTTCTAAGTCTCTAGTTCAAATTTTTCTTAAAGTACGAGTCGAGGTATTGTTCAATTCGATTAAGGGAAATAGTGTGTTTGTTTTGCGTTAACGACACTGTTTTGACGTAGCCAAATTTCTCTCACACTATCCTATTATTTTAAGACGGCGAAATTGCCTAAAGGAGACCATGTTTTTCGTGGGAGTCAATATCTAACGAAAAAAATATTTC
This sequence comes from Chamaenerion angustifolium, assembly GCA_946814005.1. Lineage (NCBI taxonomy): Eukaryota > Viridiplantae > Streptophyta > Magnoliopsida > Myrtales > Onagraceae > Chamaenerion > Chamaenerion angustifolium. The sequence continues at coordinate 22,446,090 of OX328271.1, read as the reverse complement.
TTTTAATCTTTTATAAGGACAATTTCATCATTTTGTAAAGTTGCATGTCAGTATAGGGTTTATGCAGTTTATATTATTTTAGTATTTGATCCGGAAATATTATTATACTATAATATATTCCTCTATTAGTAATAATCCCAAGGCTATTTTTGTTTAAAGTGATACAGGAGACCTAAGAACCGTATCAGTTCAATAATTTGTAAAATATGTTATAATAATTTCAATGGAAAATATTTTAACACTTTCTATTTTAGAAAAATGGTTGCAAACAACAGTAATGTTGACATCTGTGTTGGAGCATTGACTAAGACTGATGTTCCTATTGCATCATGGAACGCATCCGTCGTTGCGTCGACCGAAGTGGGTGATCATGACTTATCCTACTGAACTATGCATGCAGAAAAACCCGATAAGTTTGACGGGTCCAACTTCAAGAGGTGGTAGGAGGAAATGATGTTTTATATGACCACTCTGAGTTGCGCACGATTCCTGATGGAAGAACCACCAACTCAAGGCTAATATGATGATCATGGTTTTTTCTTAGCTATAGAAGCATGGAATCATTCAGACTATTTGTGTAGACATTATGTAATGAATAGTTTATATGATTCATTGTATGATGTATGTAGCAAAATTAAGTCTGCTAAGGAGCTGAGGCATGCCTTGGAACAAAACTATGAGTCTGAGGATGGGGATAAGAAGAAATTCCTGCTAGTGAATTGTGAGTCACCTGTGTTGACTGAAAGATGATCGATAACAAAGCATGTATGAAACCGGTAATAGATGTAGAACTCCTCCTCCAGAGTATCCATGCCGAGAAGTTGGAACTCACCGAGGCATTTCCGGTAAAGTTACCCTTAACGTGGAATATGTTCAAGGGCTTCCTGAAACACAAGGGAAAGGAGATTACCATGGTTGAGTTAATCGAGAGAATCAACGTGCACGAACAATAGATGAGTATTGCTCAGGGAGTTCCAATCGTCCCCATGAATACAATGTTCTCCGCCAAGGCAAATGTGGTGGAGCATGGGCAGACCTCAACCAGGCATGACGTCAAAGGCAAACAAAAGAAGCAAAAATGATTGATTCAGGGGCCTAAGGGTAGTGTCTAGAAGAAGTAGGAATCCCAACCACAATGATTGATTGGTTCTTGTTAAAATTGTGGTAAGATTGGCCATAAATCTAATGCTTGTTGGTTTCCTAAGCAAAAGGATACCAACATGATGCAGGGAATCACCGAAGACCTTGATGACATTGACTTGACAACAATTGTGTCTGAGGTAAGCATCACTGATTCCATAAAGATGTGCGAGCTTCTATCCAAACTTTGGTGATTTCTAAGTCTCTAGTTCAAATTTTTCTTAAAGTACGAGTCGAGGTATTGTTCAATTCGATTAAGGGAAATAGTGTGTTTGTTTTGCGTTAACGACACTGTTTTGACGTAGCCAAATTTCTCTCACACTATCCTATTATTTTAAGACGGCGAAATTGCCTAAAGGAGACCATGTTTTTCGTGGGAGTCAATATCTAACGAAAAAAATATTTCTTTTAATCTTTTATAAGTACAATTTCATCATTTTGTAAAGTTGCATGTCAGTATAGGGTTTATGCAGTTTATATTATTTTAGTATTTGATCCGGAAATATTATTATACTATAATATATTCCTCTATTAGTAATAATCCCAAGGCTATTTTTGTTTAAAGTGATACAGGAGACCTAAGAACCGTATCAGTTCAATAATTTGTAAAATATGTTATAATAATTTCAATGGAAAATATTTTAACACTTTCTATTTTAGAAAAATGGTTGCAAACAACAGTAATGTTGACATCTGTGTTGGAGCATTGACTAAGACTGATGTTCCTATTGCATCATGGAACGCATCCGTCGTTGCGTCGACCGAAGTGGGTGATCATGACTTATCCTACTGAACTATGCATGCAGAAAAACTCGATAAGTTTGACGGGTCCAACTTCAAGAGGTGGTAGGAGGAAATGATGTTTTATATGACCACTCTGAGTTGCGCACGATTCCTGATGGAAGAACCACCAACTCAAGGCTAATATGATGATCATGGTTTTTTCTTAGCTATAGAAGCATGGAATCATTCATACTATTTGTGTAGACATTATGTAATGAATAGTTTATATGATTCATTGTATGATGTATGTAGCAAAATTAAGTCTGCTAAGGAGCTGAGGCATGCCTTGGAACAAAACTATGAGTCTGAGGATGGGGATAAGAAGAAATTCCTGCTAGTGAATTGTGAGTCACCTGTGTTGACTGAAAGATGATCGATAACAAAGCATGTATGAAACCGGTAATAGATGTAGAACTCCTCCTCCAGAGTATCCATGCCGAGAAGTTGGAACTCACCGAGGCATTTCCGGTAAAGTTACCCTTAACGTGGAATATGTTCAAGGGCTTCCTGAAACACAAGGGAAAGGAGATTACCATGGTTGAGTTAATCGAGAGAATCAACGTGCACGAACAATAGATGAGTATTGCTCAGGGAGTTCCAATCGTCCCCATGAATACAATGTTCTCCGCCAAGGCAAATGTGGTGGAGCATGGGCAGACCTCAACCAGGCATGACGTCAAAGGCAAACAAAAGAAGCAAAAATGATTGATTCATGGGCCTAAGGGTAGTGTCTAGAAGAAGTAGGAATCCCAACCACAATGATTGATTGGTTCTTGTTAAAATTGTGGTAAGATTGGCCATAAATCTAATGCTTGTTGGTTTCCTAAGCAAAAGGATACCAACATGATGCAGGGAATCACCGAAGACCTTGATGACATTGACTTGACAACAATTGTGTCTGAGGTAAGCATCACTGATTCCATAAAGATGTGCGAGCTTCTATCCAAACTTTGGTGATTTCTAAGTCTCTAGTTCAAATTTTTCTTAAAGTACGAGTCGAGGTATTGTTCAATTCGATTAAGGGAAATAGTGTGTTTGTTTTGCGTTAACGACACTGTTTTGACGTAGCCAAATTTCTCTCACACTATCCTATTATTTTAAGACGGCGAAATTGCCTAAAGGAGACCATGTTTTTCGTGGGACTCAATATATAACGAAAAAAATATTTCTTTTAATCTTTTATAAGGACAATTTCATCATTTTGTAAAGTTGCATGTCAGTATATGGTTTATGCAGTTTATATTATTTTAGTATTTGATCCGGAAATATTATTATATTATAATATATTCCTCTATTAGTAATAATCCCAAGCCTATTTTTGATTAAAGTGATACAGGAGACCTAAGAACCGTATCAGTTCAATAATTTGTAAAATATGTTATAATAATTTCAATGGAAAATATTTTAACACTTTCTATTTTAGAAAAATGGTTGCAAACAACAGTAATGTTGACATCTGTGTTGGAGCATTGACTAAGACTGATGTTCCTATTGCATCATGGAACGCATCCGTCGTTGCGTCGATCGAAGTGGGTGATCATGACTTATCCTACTGAACTATGCATGCAGAAAAACCCGATAAGTTTGACGGGTCCAACTTCAAGAGGTGGTAGGAGGAAATGATGTTTTATATGACCACTCTGAGTTGCGCACGATTCCTGATGGAAGAACCACCAACTCAAGGCTAATATGATGATCATGGTTTTTTCTTAGCTATAGAAGCATGGAATCATTCATACTATTTGTGTAGACATTATGTAATGAATAGTTTATATGATTCATTGTATGATGTATGTAGCAAAATTAAGTCTGCTAAGGAGCTGAGGCATGCCTTGGAACAAAACTATGAGTCTGAGGATGGGGATAAGAAGAAATTCCTGCTAGTGAATTGTGAGTCACCTGTGTTGACTGAAAGATGATCGATAACAAAGCATGTATGAAACCGGTAATAGATGTAGAACTCCTCCTCCAGAGTATCCATGCCGAGAAGTTGGAACTCACCGAGGCATTTCCGGTAAAGTTACCCTTAACGTGGAATATGTTCAAGGGCTTCCTGAAACACAAGGGAAAGGAGATTACCATGGTTGAGTTAATCGAGAGAATCAACGTGCACGAACAATAGATGAGTATTGCTCAGGGAGTTCCAATCGTCCCCATGAATACAATGTTCTCCGCCAAGGCAAATGTGGTGGAGCATGGGCAGACCTCAACCAGGCATGACGTCAAAGGCAAACAAAAGAAGCAAAAATGATTGATTCAGGGGCCTAAGGGTAGTGTCTAGAAGAAGTAGGAATCCCAACCACAATGATTGATTGGTTCTTGTTAAAATTGTGGTAAGATTGGCCATAAATCTAATGCTTGTTGGTTTCCTAAGCAAAAGGATACCAACATGATGCAGGGAATCACCGAAGACCTTGATGACATTGACTTGACAACAATTGTGTCTGAGGTAAGCATCACTGATTCCATGAAGATGTGCGAGCTTCTATCCAAACTTTGGTGATTTCTAAGTCTCTAGTTCAAATTTTTCTTAAAGTACGAGTCGAGGTATTGTTCAATTCGATTAAGGGAAATAGTGTGTTTGTTTTGCGTTAACGACACTGTTTTGACGTAGCCAAATTTCTCTCACACTATCCTATTATTTTAAGACGGCGAAATTGCCTAAAGGAGACCATGTTTTTCGTGGGAGTCAATATCTAACGAAAAAAATATTTCTTTTAATCTTTTATAAGGACAATTTCATCATTTTGTAAAGTTGCATGTCAGTATAGGGTTTATGCAGTTTATATTATTTTAGTATTTGATCCGGAAATATTATTATACTATAATATATTCCTCTATTAGTAATAATCCCAAGGCTATTTTTGTTTAAAGTGATACAGGAGACCTAAGAACCGTATCAGTTCAATAATTTGTAAAATATGTTATAATAATTTCAATGGAAAATATTTTAACACTTTCTATTTTAGAAAAATGGTTGCAAACAACAGTAATGTTGACATCTGTGTTGGAGCATTGACTAAGACTGATGTTCCTATTGCATCATGGAACGCATCCGTCGTTGCGTCGACCGAAGTGGGTGATCATGACTTATCCTACTGAACTATGCATGCAGAAAAACCCGATAAGTTTGACGGGTCCAACTTCAAGAGGTGGTAGGAGGAAATGATGTTTTATATGACCACTCTGAGTTGCGCACGATTCCTGATGGAAGAACCACCAACTCAAGGCTAATATGATGATCATGGTTTTTTCTTAGCTATAGAAGCATGGAATCATTCATACTATTTGTGTAGACATTATGTAATGAATAGTTTATATGATTCATTGTATGATGTATGTAGCAAAATTAAGTCTGCTAAGGAGCTGAGGCATGCCTTGGAACAAAACTATGAGTCTGAGGATGGGGATAAGAAGAAATTCCTGCTAGTGAATTGTGAGTCACCTGTGTTGACTGAAAGATGATCGATAACAAAGCATGTATGAAACCGGTAATAGATGTAGAACTCCTCCTCCAGAGTATCCATGCCGAGAAGTTGGAACTCACCGAGGCATTTCCGGTAAAGTTACCCTTAACGTGGAATATGTTCAAGGGCTTCCTGAAACACAAGGGAAAGGAGATTACCATGGTTGAGTTAATCGAGAGAATCAACGTGCACGAACAATAGATGAGTATTGCTCAGGGAGTTCCAATCGTCCCCATGAATACAATGTTCTCCGCCAAGGCAAATGTGGTGGAGCATGGGCAGACCTCAACCAGGCATGACGTCAAAGGCAAACAAAAGAAGCAAAAATGATTGATTCAGGGGCCTAAGGGTAGTGTCTAGAAGAAGTAGGAATCCCAACCACAATGATTGATTGGTTCTTGTTAAAATTGTGGTAAGATTGGCCATAAATCTAATGCTTGTTGGTTTCCTAAGCAAAAGGATACCAACATGATGCAGGGAATCACCGAAGACCTTGATGACATTGACTTGACAACAATTGTGTCTGAGGTAAGCATCACTGATTCCATGAAGATGTGCGAGCTTCTATCCAAACTTTGGTGATTTCTAAGTCTCTAGTTCAAATTTTTCTTAAAGTACGAGTCGAGGTATTGTTCAATTCGATTAAGGGAAATAGTGTGTTTGTTTTGCGTTAACGACACTGTTTTGACGTAGCCAAATTTCTCTCACACTATCCTATTATTTTAAGACGGCAAAATTGCCTAAAGGAGACCATGTTTTTCGTGGGAGTCAATATCTAACGAAAAAAATATTTCTTTTAATCTTTTATAAGGACAATTTCATCATTTTGTAAAGTTGCATGTCAGTATAGGGTTTATGCAGTTTATATTATTTTAGTATTTGATCCGGAAATATTATTATACTATAATATATTCCTCTATTAGTAATAATCCCAAGGCTATTTTTGTTTAAAGTGATACAGGAGACCTAAGAACCGTATCAGTTCAATAATTTGTAAAATATGTTATAATAATTTCAATGGAAAATATTTTAACACTTTCTATTTTAGAAAAATGGTTGCAAACAACAGTAATGTTGACATCTGTGTTGGAGCATTGACTAAGACTGATGTTCCTATTGCATCATGGAACGCATCCGTCGTTGCGTCGACCGAAGTGGGTGATCATGACTTATCCTACTGAACTATGCATGCAGAAAAACCCGATAAGTTTGACGGGTCCAACTTCAAGAGGTGGTAGGAGGAAATGATGTTTTATATGACCACTCTGAGTTGCGCACGATTCCTGATGGAAGAACCACCAACTCAAGGCTAATATGATGATCATGGTTTTTTCTTAGCTATAGAAGCATGGAATCATTCATACTATTTGTGTAGACATTATGTAATGAATAGTTTATATGATTCATTGTATGATGTATGTAGCAAAATTAAGTCTGCTAAGGAGCTGAGGCATGCCTTGGAACAAAACTATGAGTCTGAGGATGGGGATAAGAAGAAATTCCTGCTAGTGAATTGTGAGTCACCTGTGTTGACTGAAAGATGATCGATAACAAAGCATGTATGAAACCGGTAATAGATGTAGAACTCCTCCTCCAGAGTATCCATGCCGAGAAGTTGGAACTCACCGAGGCATTTCCGGTAAAGTTACCCTTAACGTGGAATATGTTCAAGGGCTTCCTGAAACACAAGGGAAAGGAGATTACCATGGTTGAGTTAATCGAGAGAATCAACGTGCACGAACAATAGATGAGTATTGCTCAGGGAGTTCCAATCGTCCCCATGAATACAATGTTCTCCGCCAAGGCAAATGTGGTGGAGCATGGGCAGACCTCAACCAGGCATGACGTCAAAGGCAAACAAAAGAAGCAAAAATGATTGATTCAGGGGCCTAAGGGTAGTGTCTAGAAGAAGTAGGAATCCCAACCACAATGATTGATTGGTTCTTGTTAAAATTGTGGTAAGATTGGCCATAAATCTAATGCTTGTTGGTTTCCTAAGCAAAAGGATACCAACATGATGCAGGGAATCACCGAAGACCTTGATGACATTGACTTGACAACAATTGTGTCTGAGGTAAGCATCACTGATTCCATGAAGATGTGCGAGCTTCTATCCAAACTTTGGTGATTTCTAAGTCTCTAGTTCAAATTTTTCTTAAAGTACGAGTCGAGGTATTGTTCAATTCGATTAAGGGAAATAGTGTGTTTGTTTTGCGTTAACGACACTGTTTTGACGTAGCCAAATTTCTCTCACACTATCCTATTATTTTAAGACGGCGAAATTGCCTAAAGGAGACCATGTTTTTCGTGGGAGTCAATATCTAACGAAAAAAATATTTCTTTTAATCTTTTATAAGGACAATTTCATCATTTTGTAAAGTTGCATGTCAGTATAGGGTTTATGCAGTTTATATTATTTTAGTATTTGATCCGGAAATATTATTATACTATAATATATTCCTCTATTAGTAATAATCCCAAGGCTATTTTTGTTTAAAGTGATACAGGAGACCTAAGAACCGTATCAGTTCAATAATTTGTAAAATATGTTATAATAATTTCAATGGAAAATATTTTAACACTTTCTATTTTAGAAAAATGGTTGCAAACAACAGTAATGTTGACATCTGTGTTGGAGCATTGACTAAGACTGATGTTCCTATTGCATCATGGAACGCATCCGTCGTTGCGTCGACCGAAGTGGGTGATCATGACTTATCCTACTAAACTGTGCATGCAGAAAAACCCGATAAGTTTGACGGGTCCAACTTCAAGAGGTGGTAGGAGGAAATGATGTTTTATATGACCACTCTGAGTTGCGCACGATTCCTGATGGAAGAACCACCAACTCAAGGCTAATATGATGATCATGGTTTTTTCTTAGCTATAGAAGCATGGAATCATTCATACTATTTGTGTAGACATTATGTAATGAATAGTTTATATGATTCATTGTATGATGTATGTAGCAAAATTAAGTCTGCTAAGGAGCTGAGGCATGCCTTGGAACAAAACTATGAGTCTGAGGATGGGGATAAGAAGAAATTCCTGCTAGTGAATTGTGAGTCACCTGTGTTGACTGAAAGATGATCGATAACAAAGCATGTATGAAACCGGTAATAGATGTAGAACTCCTCCTCCATAGTATCCATGCCGAGAAGTTGGAACTCACCGAGGCATTTCCGGTAAAGTTACCCTTAACGTGGAATATGTTCAAGGGCTTCCTGAAACACAAGGGAAAGGAGATTACCATGGTTGAGTTAATCGAGAGAATCAACGTGCACGAACAATAGATGAGTATTGCTCAGGGAGTTCCAATCGTCCCCATGAATACAATGTTCTCCGCCAAGGCAAATGTGGTGGAGCATGGGCAGACCTCAACCAGGCATGACGTCAAAGGCAAACAAAAGAAGCAAAAATGATTGATTCAGGGGCCTAAGGGTAGTGTCTAGAAGAAGTAGGAATCCCAACCACAATGATTGATTGGTTCTTGTTAAAATTGTGGTAAGATTGGCCATAAATCTAATGCTTGTTGGTTTCCTAAGCAAAAGGATACCAACATGATGCAGGGAATCGCCGAAGACCTTGATGACATTGACTTGACAACAATTGTGTCTGAGGTAAGCATCACTGATTCCATAAAGATGTGCGAGCTTCTATCCAAACTTTGGTGATTTCTAAGTCTCTAGTTCAAATTTTTCTTAAAGTACGAGTCGAGGTATTGTTCAATTCGATTAAGGGAAATAGTGTGTTTGTTTTGCGTTAACGACACTGTTTTGACGTAGCCAAATTTCTCTCACACTATCCTATTATTTTAAGACGGCGAAATTGCCTAAAGGAGACCATGTTTTTCGTGGGAGTCAATATCTAACGAATAAAATATTTCTTTTAATCTTTTATAAGGACAATTTCATCATTTTGTAAAGTTGCATGTCAGTATAGGGTTTATGCAGTTTATATTATTTTAGTATTTGATCCGGAAATATTATTATACTATAATATATTCCTCTATTAGTAATAATCCCAAGGCTATTTTTGTTTAAAGTGATACAGGAGACCTAAGAACCGTATCAGTTCAATAATTTGTAAAATATGTTATAATAATTTCAATGGAAAATATTTTAACACTTTCTATTTTAGAAAAATGGTTGCAAACAACAGTAATGTTGACATCTGTGTTGGAGCATTGACTAAGACTGATGTTCCTATTGCATCATGGAACGCATCCGTCGTTGCGTCGACCGAAGTGGGTGATCATGACTTATCCTACTGAACTATGCATGCAGAAAAACCCGATAAGTTTGACGGGTCCAACTTCAAGAGGTGGTAGGAGGAAATGATGTTTTATATGACCACTCTGAGTTGCGCACGATTCCTGATGGAAGAACCACCAACTCAAGGCTAATATGATGATCATGGTTTTTTCTTAGCTATAGAAGCATGGAATCATTCAGACTATTTGTGTAGACATTATGTAATGAATAGTTTATATGATTCATTGTATGATGTATGTAGCAAAATTAAGTCTGCTAAGGAGCTGAGGCATGCCTTGGAACAAAACTATGAGTCTGAGGATGGGGATAAGAAGAAATTCCTGCTAGTGAATTGTGAGTCACCTGTGTTGACTGAAAGATGATCGATAACAAAGCATGTATGAAACCGGTAATAGATGTAGAACTCCTCCTCCAGAGTATCCATGCCGAGAAGTTGGAACTCACCGAGGCATTTCCGGTAAAGTTACCCTTAACGTGGAATATGTTCAAGGGCTTCCTGAAACACAAGGGAAAGGAGATTACCATGGTTGAGTTAATCGAGAGAATCAACGTGCACGAACAATAGATGAGTATTGCTCAGGGAGTTCCAATCGTCCCCATGAATACAATGTTCTCCGCCAAGGCAAATGTGGTGGAGCATGGGCAGACCTCAACCAGGCATGACGTCAAAGGCAAACAAAAGAAGCAAAAATGATTGATTCAGGGGCCTAAGGGTAGTGTCTAGAAGAAGTAGGAATCCCAACCACAATGATTGATTGGTTCTTGTTAAAATTGTGGTAAGATTGGCCATAAATCTAATGCTTGTTGGTTTCCTAAGCAAAAGGATACCAACATGATGCAGGGAATCACCGAAGACCTTGATGACATTGACTTGACAACAATTGTGTCTGAGGTAAGCATCACTGATTCCATGAAGATGTGCGAGCTTCTATCCAAACTTTGGTGATTTCTAAGTCTCTAGTTCAAATTTTTCTTAAAGTACGAGTCGAGGTATTGTTCAATTCGATTAAGGGAAATAGTGTGTTTGTTTTGCGTTAACGACACTGTTTTGACGTAGCCAAATTTCTCTCACACTATCCTATTATTTTAAGACGGCGAAATTGCCTAAAGGAGACCATGTTTTTCGTGGGAGTCAATATCTAACGAAAAAAATATTTCTTTTAATCTTTTATAAGGACAATTTCATCATTTTGTAAAGTTGCATGTCAGTATAGGGTTTATGCAGTTTATATTATTTTAGTATTTGATCCGGAAATATTATTATACTATAATATATTCCTCTATTAGTAATAATCCCAAGGCTATTTTTGTTTAAAGTGATACAGGAGACCTAAGAACCGTATCAGTTCAATAATTTGTAAAATATGTTATAATAATTTCAATGGAAAATATTTTAACACTTTCTATTTTAGAAAAATGGTTGCAAACAACAGTAATGTTGACATCTGTGTTGGAGCATTGACTAAGACTGATGTTCCTATTGCATCATGGAACGCATCCGTCGTTGCGTCGACCGAAGTGGGTGATCATGACTTATCCTACTGAACTATGCATGCAGAAAAACCCGATAAGTTTGACGGGTCCAACTTCAAGAGGTGGTAGGAGGAAATGATGTTTTATATGACCACTCTGAGTTGCGCACGATTCCTGATGGAAGAACCACCAACTCAAGGCTAATATGATGATCATGGTTTTTTCTTAGCTATAGAAGCATGGAATCATTCATACTATTTGTGTAGACATTATGTAATGAATAGTTTATATGATTCATTGTATGATGTATGTAGCAAAATTAAGTCTGCTAAGGAGCTGAGGCATGCCTTGGAACAAAACTATGAGTCTGAGGATGGGGATAAGAAGAAATTCCTGCTAGTGAATTGTGAGTCACCTGTGTTGACTGAAAGATGATCGATAACAAAGCATGTATGAAACCGGTAATAGATGTAGAACTCCTCCTCCATAGTATCCATGCCGAGAAGTTGGAACTCACCGAGGCATTTCCGGTAAAGTTACCCTTAACGTGGAATATGTTCAAGGGCTTCCTGAAACACAAGGGAAAGGAGATTACCATAGTTGAGTTAATCGAGAGAATCAACGTGCACGAACAATAGATGAGTATTGCTCAGGGAGTTCCAATCGTCCCCATGAATACAATGTTCTCCGCCAAGGCAAATGTGGTGGAGCATGGGCAGACCTCAACCAGGCATGACGTCAAAGGCAAACAAAAGAAGCAAAAATGATTGATTCAGGGGCCTAAGGGTAGTGTCTAGAAGAAGTAGGAATCCCAACCACAATGATTGATTGGTTCTTGTTAAAATTGTGGTAAGATTGGCCATAAATCTAATGCTTGTTGGTTTCCTAAGCAAAAGGATACCAACATGATGCAGGGAATCGCCGAAGACCTTGATGACATTGACTTGACAACAATTGTGTCTGAGGTAAGCATCACTGATTCCATAAAGATGTGCGAGCTTCTATCCAAACTTTGGTGATTTCTAAGTCTCTAGTTCAAATTTTTCTTAAAGTACGAGTCGAGGTATTGTTCAATTCGATTAAGGGAAATAGTGTGTTTGTTTTGCGTTAACGACACTGTTTTGACGTAGCCAAATTTCTCTCACACTATCCTATTATTTTAAGACGGCGAAATTGCCTAAAGGAGACCATGTTTTTCGTGGGAGTCAATATCTAACGAATAAAATATTTCTTTTAATCTTTTATAAGGACAATTTCATCATTTTGTAAAGTTGCATGTCAGTATAGGGTTTATGCAGTTTATATTATTTTAGTATTTGATCCGGAAATATTATTATACTATAATATATTCCTCTATTAGTAATAATCCCAAGGCTATTTTTGTTTAAAGTGATACAGGAGACCTAAGAACCGTATCAGTTCAATAATTTGTAAAATATGTTATAATAATTTCAATGGAAAATATTTTAACACTTTCTATTTTAGAAAAATGGTTGCAAACAACAGTAATGTTGACATCTGTGTTGGAGCATTGACTAAGACTGATGTTCCTATTGCATCATGGAACGCATCCATCGTTGCGTCGACCGAAGTGGGTGATCATGACTTATCCTACTGAACTATGCATGCAGAAAAACCCGATAAGTTTGACGGGTCCAACTTCAAGAGGTGGTAGGAGGAAATGATGTTTTATATGACCACTCTGAGTTGCGCACGATTCCTGATGGAAGAACCACCAACTCAAGGCTAATATGATGATCATGGTTTTTTCTTAGCTATAGAAGCATGGAATCATTCAGACTATTTGTGTAGACATTATGTAATGAATAGTTTATATGATTCATTGTATGATGTATGTAGCAAAATTAAGTCTGCTAAGGAGCTGAGGCATGCCTTGGAACAAAACTATGAGTCTGAGGATGGGGATAAGAAGAAATTCCTGCTAGTGAATTGTGAGTCACCTGTGTTGACTGAAAGATGATCGATAACAAAGCATGTATGAAACCGGTAATAGATGTAGAACTCCTCCTCCAGAGTATCCATGCCGAGAAGTTGGAACTCACCGAGGCATTTCCGGTAAAGTTACCCTTAACGTGGAATATGTTCAAGGGCTTCCTGAAACACAAGGGAAAGGAGATTACCATGGTTGAGTTAATCGAGAGAATCAACGTGCACGAACAATAGATGAGTATTGCTCAGGGAGTTCCAATCGTCCCCATGAATACAATGTTCTCCGCCAAGGCAAATGTGGTGGAGCATGGGCAGACCTCAACCAGGCATGACGTCAAAGGCAAACAAAAGAAGCAAAAATGATTGATTCAGGGGCCTAAGGGTAGTGTCTAGAAGAAGTAGGAATCCCAACCACAATGATTGATTGGTTCTTGTTAAAATTGTGGTAAGATTGGCCATAAATCTAATGCTTGTTGGTTTCCTAAGCAAAAGGATACCAACATGATGCAGGGAATCGCCGAAGACCTTGATGACATTGACTTGACAACAATTGTGTCTGAGGTAAGCATCACTGATTCCATAAAGATGTGCGAGCTTCTATCCAAACTTTGGTGATTTCTAAGTCTCTAGTTCAAATTTTTCTTAAAGTACGAGTCGAGGTATTGTTCAATTCGATTAAGGGAAATAGTGTGTTTGTTTTGCGTTAACGACACTGTTTTGACGTAGCCAAATTTCTCTCACACTATCCTATTATTTTAAGACGGCGAAATTGCCTAAAGGAGACCATGTTTTTCGTGGGAGTCAATATCTAACGAAAAAAATATTTCTTTTAATCTTTTATAAGGACAATTTCATCATTTTGTAAAGTTGCATGTCAGTATAGGGTTTATGCAGTTTATATTATTTTAGTATTTGATCCGGAAATATTATTATACTATAATATATTCCTCTATTAGTAATAATCCCAAGGCTATTTTTGTTTAAAGTGATACAGGAGACCTAAGAACCGTATCAGTTCAATAATTTGTAAAATATGTTATAATAATTTCAATGGAAAATATTTTAACACTTTCTATTTTAGAAAAATGGTTGCAAACAACAGTAATGTTGACATCTGTGTTGGAGCATTGACTAAGACTGATGTTCCTATTGCATCATGGAACGCATCCATCGTTGCGTCGACCGAAGTGGGTGATCATGACTTATCCTACTGAACTATGCATGCAGAAAAACCCGATAAGTTTGACGGGTCCAACTTCAAGAGGTGGTAGGAGGAAATGATGTTTTATATGACCACTCTGAGTTGCGCACGATTCCTGATGGAAGAACCACCAACTCAAGGCTAATATGATGATCATGGTTTTTTCTTAGCTATAGAAGCATGGAATTATTCAGACTATTTGTGTAGACATTATGTAATGAATAGTTTATATGATTCATTGTATGATGTATGTAGCAAAATTAAGTCTGCTAAGGAGCTGAGGCATGCCTTGGAACAAAACTATGAGTCTGAGGATGGGGATAAGAAGAAATTCCTGCTAGTGAATTGTGAGTCACCTGTGTTGACTGAAAGATGATCGATAACAAAGCATGTATGAAACCGGTAATAGATGTAGAACTCCTCCTCCAGAGTATCCATGCCGAGAAGTTGGAACTCACCGAGGCATTTCCGGTAAAGTTACCCTTAACGTGGAATATGTTCAAGGGCTTCCTGAAACACAAGGGAAAGGAGATTACCATGGTTGAGTTAATCGAGAGAATCAACGTGCACGAACAATAGATGAGTATTGCTCAGGGAGTTCCAATCGTCCCCATGAATACAATGTTCTCCGCCAAGGCAAATGTGGTGGAGCATGGGCAGACCTCAACCAGGCATGACGTCAAAGGCAAACAAAAGAAGCAAAAATGATTGATTCAGGGGCCTAAGGGTAGTGTCTAGAAGAAGTAGGAATCCCAACCACAATGATTGATTGGTTCTTGTTAAAATTGTGGTAAGATTGGCCATAAATCTAATGCTTGTTGGTTTCCTAAGCAAAAGGATACCAACATGATGCAGGGAATCGCCGAAGACCTTGATGACATTGACTTGACAACAATTGTGTCTGAGGTAAGCATCACTGATTCCATAAAGATGTGCGAGCTTCTATCCAAACTTTGGTGATTTCTAAGTCTCTAGTTCAAATTTTTCTTAAAGTACGAGTCGAGGTATTGTTCAATTCGATTAAGGGAAATAGTGTGTTTGTTTTGCGTTAACGACACTGTTTTGACGTAGCCAAATTTCTCTCACACTATCCTATTATTTTAAGACGGCGAAATTGCCTAAAGGAGACCATGTTTTTCGTGGGAGTCAATATCTAACGAATAAAATATTTCTTTTAATCTTTTATAAGGACAATTTCATCATTTTGTAAAGTTGCATGTCAGTATAGGGTTTATGCAGTTTATATTATTTTAGTATTTGATCCGGAAATATTATTATACTATAATATATTCCTCTATTAGTAATAATCCCAAGGCTATTTTTGTTTAAAGTGATACAGGAGACCTAAGAACCGTATCAGTTCAATAATTTGTAAAATATGTTATAATAATTTCAATGGAAAATATTTTAACACTTTCTATTTTAGAAAAATGGTTGCAAACAACAGTAATGTTGACATCTGTGTTGGAGCATTGACTAAGACTGATGTTCCTATTGCATCATGGAACGCATCCGTCGTTGCGTCGACCGAAGTGGGTGATCATGACTTATCCTACTGAACTATGCATGCAGAAAAACCCGATAAGTTTGACGGGTCCAACTTCAAGAGGTGGTAGGAGGAAATGATGTTTTATATGACCACTCTGAGTTGCGCACGATTCCTGATGGAAGAACCACCAACTCAAGGCTAATATGATGATCATGGTTTTTTCTTAGCTATAGAAGCATGGAATCATTCAGACTATTTGTGTAGACATTATGTAATGAATAGTTTATATGATTCATTGTATGATGTATGTAGCAAAATTAAGTCTGCTAAGGAGCTGAGGCATGCCTTGGAACAAAACTATGAGTCTGAGGATGGGGATAAGAAGAAATTCCTGCTAGTGAATTGTGAGTCACCTGTGTTGACTGAAAGATGATCGATAACAAAGCATGTATGAAACCGGTAATAGATGTAGAACTCCTCCTCCAGAGTATCCATGCCGAGAAGTTGGAACTCACCGAGGCATTTCCGGTAAAGTTACCCTTAACGTGGAATATGTTCAAGGGCTTCCTGAAACACAAGGGAAAGGAGATTACCATGGTTGAGTTAATCGAGAGAATCAACGTGCACGAACAATAGATGAGTATTGCTCAGGGAGTTCCAATCGTCCCCATGAATACAATGTTCTCCGCCAAGGCAAATGTGGTGGAGCATGGGCAGACCTCAACCAGGCATGACGTCAAAGGCAAACAAAAGAAGCAAAAATGATTGATTCAGGGGCCTAAGGGTAGTGTCTAGAAGAAGTAGGAATCCCAACCACAATGATTGATTGGTTCTTGTTAAAATTGTGGTAAGATTGGCCATAAATCTAATGCTTGTTGGTTTCCTAAGCAAAAGGATACCAACATGATGCAGGGAATCGCCGAAGACCTTGATGACATTGACTTGACAACAATTGTGTCTGAGGTAAGCATCACTGATTCCATAAAGATGTGCGAGCTTCTATCCAAACTTTGGTGATTTCTAAGTCTCTAGTTCAAATTTTTCTTAAAGTACGAGTCGAGGTATTGTTCAATTCGATTAAGGGAAATAGTGTGTTTGTTTTGCGTTAACGACACTGTTTTGACGTAGCCAAATTTCTCTCACACTATCCTATTATTTTAAGACGGCGAAATTGCCTAAAGGAGACCATGTTTTTCGTGGGAGTCAATATCTAACGAATAAAATATTTCTTTTAATCTTTTATAAGGACAATTTCATCATTTTGTAAAGTTGCATGTCAGTATAGGGTTTATGCAGTTTATATTATTTTAGTATTTGATCCGGAAATATTATTATACTATAATATATTCCTCTATTAGTAATAATCCCAAGGCTATTTTTGTTTAAAGTGATACAGGAGACCTAAGAACCGTATCAGTTCAATAATTTGTAAAATATGTTATAATAATTTCAATGGAAAATATTTTAACACTTTCTATTTTAGAAAAATGGTTGCAAACAACAGTAATGTTGACATCTGTGTTGGAGCATTGACTAAGACTGATGTTCCTATTGCATCATGGAACGCATCCGTCGTTGCGTCGACCGAAGTGGGTGATCATGACTTATCCTACTGAACTATGCATGCAGAAAAACCCGATAAGTTTGACGGGTCCAACTTCAAGAGGTGGTAGGAGGAAATGATGTTTTATATGACCACTCTGAGTTGCGCACGATTCCTGATGGAAGAACCACCAACTCAAGGCTAATATGATGATCATGGTTTTTTCTTAGCTATAGAAGCATGGAATTATTCAGACTATTTGTGTAGACATTATGTAATGAATAGTTTATATGATTCATTGTATGATGTATGTAGCAAAATTAAGTCTGCTAAGGAGCTGAGGCATGCCTTGGAACAAAACTATGAGTCTGAGGATGGGGATAAGAAGAAATTCCTGCTAGTGAATTGTGAGTCACCTGTGTTGACTGAAAGATGATCGATAACAAAGCATGTATGAAACCGGTAATAGATGTAGAACTCCTCCTCCAGAGTATCCATGCCGAGAAGTTGGAACTCACCGAGGCATTTCCGGTAAAGTTACCCTTAACGTGGAATATGTTCAAGGGCTTCCTGAAACACAAGGGAAAGGAGATTACCATGGTTGAGTTAATCGAGAGAATCAACGTGCACGAACAATAGATGAGTATTGCTCAGGGAGTTCCAATCGTCCCCATGAATACAATGTTCTCCGCCAAGGCAAATGTGGTGGAGCATGGGCAGACCTCAACCAGGCATGACGTCAAAGGCAAACAAAAGAAGCAAAAATGATTGATTCAGGGGCCTAAGGGTAGTGTCTAGAAGAAGTAGGAATCCCAACCACAATGATTGATTGGTTCTTGTTAAAATTGTGGTAAGATTGGCCATAAATCTAATGCTTGTTGGTTTCCTAAGCAAAAGGATACCAACATGATGCAGGGAATCACCGAAGACCTTGATGACATTGACTTGACAACAATTGTGTCTGAGGTAAGCATCACTGATTCCATAAAGATGTGCGAGCTTCTATCCAAACTTTGGTGATTTCTAAGTCTCTAGTTCAAATTTTTCTTAAAGTACGAGTCGAGGTATTGTTCAGTTCGATTAAGGGAAATAGTGTGTTTGTTTTGCGTTAACGACACTGTTTTGACGTAGCCAAATTTCTCTCACACTATCCTATTATTTTAAGACGGCGAAATTGCCTAAAGGAGACCATGTTTTTCGTGGGAGTCAATATATAACGAAAAAAATATTTCTTTTAATCTTTTATAAGGACAATTTCATCATTTTGTAAAGTTGCATGTCAGTATAGGGTTTATGCAGTTTATATTATTTTAGTATTTGATCCGGAAATATTATTATATTATAATATATTCCTCTATTAGTAATAATCCCAAGCCTATTTTTGATTAAAGTGATACAGGAGACCTAAGAACCGTATCAGTTCAATAATTTGTAAAATATGTTATAATAATTTCAATGGAAAATATTTTAACACTTTCTATTTTAGAAAAATGGTTGCAAACAACAGTAATGTTGACATCTGTGTTGGAGCATTGACTAAGACTGATGTTCCTATTGCATCATGGAACGCATCCGTCGTTGCGTCGACCGAAGTGGGTGATCATGACTTATCCTACTGAACTATGCATGCAGAAAAACCCGATAAGTTTGACGGGTCCAACTTCAAGAGGTGGTAGGAGGAAATGATGTTTTATATTACCACTCTGAGTTGCGCACGATTCCTGATGGAAGAACCACCAACTCAAGGCTAATATGATGATCATGGTTTTTTCTTAGCTATAGAAGCATGGAATCATTCAGACTATTTGTGTAGACATTATGTAATGAATAGTTTATATGATTCATTGTATGATGTATGTAGCAAAATTAAGTCTGCTAAGGAGCTGAGGCATGCCTTGGAACAAAACTATAAGTCTGAGAATGGGGATAAGAAGAAATTCCTGCTAGTGAATTGTGATTCACCTGTGTTGACTGAAAGATGATCGATAACAAAGCATGTATGAAACCGGTAATAGATGTAGAACTCCTCCTCCAGAGTATCCATGCCGAGAAGTTGGAACTCACCGAGGCATTTCCGGTAAAGTTACCCTTAACGTGGAATATGTTCAAGGGCTTCCCGAAACACAAGGGAAAGGAGATTACCATGGTTGAGTTAATCGAGAGAATCAACGTGCACGAACAATAGATGAGTATTGCTCAGGGAGTTCCAATCGTCCCCATGAATACAATGTTCTCCGCCAAGGCAAATGTGGTGGAGCATGGGCAGACCTCAACCAGGCATGACGTCAAAGGCAAACAAAAGAAGCAAAAATGATTGATTCAGGGGCCTAAGGGTAGTGTCTAGAAGAAGTAGGAATCCCAACCACAATGATTGATTGGTTCTTGTTAAAATTGTGGTAAGATTAGCCATAAATCTAATGCTTGTTGGTTTCCTAAGCAAAAGGATACCAACATGATGCAGGGAATCACCGAAGACCTTGATGACATTGACTTGACAACAATTGTGTCTGAGGTAAGCATCACTGATTCCATAAAGATGTGCGAGCTTCTATCCAAACTTTGGTGATTTCTAAGTCTCTAGTTCAAATTTTTCTTAAAGTACGAGTCGAGGTATTGTTCAATTCGATTAAGGGAAATAGTGTGTTTGTTTTGCGTTAACGACACTGTTTTGACGTAGCCAAATTTCTCTCACACTATCCTATTATTTTAAGACGGCGAAATTGCCTAAAGGAGACCATGTTTTTCGTGGGACTCAATATATAACGAAAAAAATATTTCTTTTAA
Organism: Chamaenerion angustifolium; assembly: GCA_946814005.1. Taxonomy (NCBI): domain Eukaryota; kingdom Viridiplantae; phylum Streptophyta; class Magnoliopsida; order Myrtales; family Onagraceae; genus Chamaenerion; species Chamaenerion angustifolium. Next base: position 22,425,986 of record OX328271.1, on the reverse strand, counting down.
TCTTTTATAAGGACAATTTCATCATTTTGTAAAGTTGCATGTCAGTATAGGGTTTATGCAGTTTATATTATTTTAGTATTTGATCCGGAAATATTATTATATTATAATATATTCCTCTATTAGTAATAATCCCAAGCCTATTTTTGATTAAAGTGATACAGGAGACCTAAGAACCGTATCAGTTCAATAATTTGTAAAATATGTTATAATAATTTCAATGGAAAATATTTTAACACTTTCTATTTTAGAAAAATGGTTGCAAACAACAGTAATGTTGACATCTGTGTTGGAGCATTGACTAAGACTGATGTTCCTATTGCATCATGGAACGCATCCGTCGTTGCGTCGACCGAAGTGGGTGATCATGACTTTTCCTACTGAACTATGCATGCAGAAAAACCCGATAAGTTTGACGGGTCCAACTTCAAGAGGTGGTAGGAGGAAATGATGTTTTATATGACCACTCTGAGTTGCGCACGATTCCTGATGGAAGAACCACCAACTCAAGGCTAATATGATGATCATGGTTTTTTTTTAGCTATAGAAGCATGGAATCATTCAGACTATTTGTGTAGACATTATGTAATGAATAGTTTATATGATTCATTGTATGATGTACGTAGCAAAATTAAGTCTGCTAAGGAGCTGAGGCATGCCTTGGAACAAAACTATGAGTCTGAGGATGGGGATAAGAAGAAATTCCTGCTAGTGAATTGTGAGTCACCTGTGTTGACTGAAAGATGATCGATAACAAAGCATGTATGAAACCGGTAATAGATGTAGAACTCCTCCTCCAGAGTATCCATGCCGAGAAGTTGGAACTCACCGAGGCATTTCCGGTAAAGTTACCCTTAACGTGGAATATGTTCAAGGGCTTCCTGAAACACAAGGGAAAGGAGATTACCATGGTTGAGTTAATCGAGAGAATCAACGTGCACGAACAATAGATGAGTATTGCTCAGGGAGTTCCAATCGTCCCCATGAATACAATGTTCTCCGCCAAGGCAAATGTGGTGGAGCATGGGCAGACCTCAACCAGGCATGACGTCAAAGGCAAACAAAAGAAGCAAAAATGATTGATTCAGGGGCCTAAGGGTAGTGTCTAGAAGAAGTAGGAATCCCAACCACAATGATTGATTGGTTCTTGTTAAAATTGTGGTAAGATTGGCCATAAATCTAATGCTTGTTGGTTTCCTAAGCAAAAGGATACCAACATGATGCAGGGAATCACCGAAGACCTTGATGACATTGACTTGACAACAATTGTGTCTGAGGTAAGCATCACTGATTCCATAAAGATGTGCGAGCTTCTATCCAAACTTTGGTGATTTCTAAGTCTCTAGTTCAAATTTTTCTTAAAGTACGAGTCGAGGTATTGTTCAGTTCGATTAAGGGAAATAGTGTGTTTGTTTTGCGTTAACGACACTGTTTTGACGTAGCCAAATTTCTCTCACACTATCCTATTATTTTAAGACGGCGAAATTGCCTAAAGGAGACCATGTTTTTCGTGGGACTCAATATATAACGAAAAAAATATTTCTTTTAATCTTTTATAAGGACAATTTCATCATTTTGTAAAGTTGCATGTCAGTATAGGGTTTATGCAGTTTATATTATTTTAGTATTTGATCCGGAAATATTATTATATTATAATATATTCCTCTATTAGTAATAATCCCAAGGCTATTTTTGTTTAAAGTGATACAGGAGACCTAAGAACCGTATCAGTTCAATAATTTGTAAAATATGTTATAATAATTTCAATGGAAAATATTTTAACACTTTCTATTTTAGAAAAATGGTTGCAAACAACAGTAATGTTGACATCTGTGTTGGATCATTGACTAAGACTGATGTTCCTATTGCATCAAGGAACGCATCCGTCGTTGCGTCGACCGAAGTGGGTGATCATGACTTATCCTACTGAACTATGCATGCAGAAAAACCCGATAAGTTTGACGGGTCCAACTTCAAGAGGTGGTAGGAGGAAATGATGTTTTATATGACCACTCTGAGTTGCGCACGATTCCTGATGGAAGAACCACCAACTCAAGGCTAATATGATGATCATGGTTTTTTCTTAGCTATAGAAGCATGGAATCATTCAGACTATTTGTGTAGACATTATGTAATGAATAGTTTATATGATTCATTGTATGATGTACGTAGCAAAATTAAGTCTGCTAAGGAGCTGAGGCATGCCTTGGAACAAAACTATGAGTCTGAGGATGGGGATAAGAAGAAATTCCTGCTAGTGAATTGTGAGTCACCTGTGTTGACTGAAAGATGATCGATAACAAAGCATGTATGAAACCGGTAATAGATGTAGAACTCCTCCTCCAGAGTATCCATGCCGAGAAGTTGGAACTCACCGAGGCATTTCCGGTAAAGTTACCCTTAACGTGGAATATGTTCAAGGGCTTCCTGAAACACAAGGGAAAGGAGATTACCATGGTTGAGTTAATCGAGAGAATCAACGTGCACGAACAATAGATGAGTATTGCTCAGGGAGTTCCAATCGTCCCCATGAATACAATGTTCTCCGCCAAGGCAAATGTGGTGGAGCATGGGCAGACCTCAACCAGGCATGACGTCAAAGGCAAACAAAAGAAGCAAAAATGATTGATTCAGGGGCCTAAGGGTAGTGTCTAGAAGAAGTAGGAATCCCAACCACAATGATTGATTGGTTCTTGTTAAAATTGTGGTAAGATTGGCCATAAATCTAATGCTTGTTGGTTTCCTAAGCAAAAGGATACCAACATGATGCAGGGAATCACCGAAGACCTTGATGACATTGACTTGACAACAATTGTGTCTGAGGTAAGCATCACTGATTCCATAAAGATGTGCGAGCTTCTATCCAAACTTTGGTGATTTCTAAGTCTCTAGTTCAAATTTTTCTTAAAGTACGAGTCGAGGTATTGTTCAATTCGATTAAGGGAAATAGTGTGTTTGTTTTGCGTTAACGACACTGTTTTGACGTAGCCAAATTTCTCTCACACTATCCTATTATTTTAAGACGGCGAAATTGCCTAAAGGAGACCATGTTTTTCGTGGGAGTCAATATATAACGAAAAAAATATTTCTTTTAATCTTTTATAAGGACAATTTCATCATTTTGTAAAGTTGCATGTCAGTATAGGGTTTATGCAATTTATATTATTTTAGTATTTGATCCGGAAATATTATTATATTATAATATATTCCTCTATTAGTAATAATCCCAAGCCTATTTTTGATTAAAGTGATACAGGAGACCTAAGAACCGTATCAGTTCAATAATTTGTAAAATATGTTATAATAATTTCAATGGAAAATATTTTAACACTTTCTATTTTAGAAAAATGGTTGCAAACAACAGTAATGTTGACATCTGTGTTGGAGCGTTGACTAAGACTGATGTTCCTATTGCATCATGGAACGCATCCGTCGTTGCGTCGACCGAAGTGGGTGATCATGACTTTTCCTACTGAACTATGCATGCAGAAAAACCCGATAAGTTTGACGGGTCCAACTTCAAGAGGTGGTAGGAGGAAATGATGTTTTATATGACCACTCTGAGTTGCGCACGATTCCTGATGGAAGAACCACCAACTCAAGGCTAATATGATGATCATGGTTTTTTCTTAGCTATAGAAGCATGGAATCATTCAGACTATTTGTGTAGACATTATGTAATGAATAGTTTATATGATTCATTGTATGATGTACGTAGCAAAATTAAGTCTGCTAAGGAGCTGAGGCATGCCTTGGAACAAAACTATGAGTCTGAGGATGGGGATAAGAAGAAATTCCTGCTAGTGAATTGTGAGTCACCTGTGTTGACTGAAAGATGATCGATAACAAAGCATGTATGAAACCGGTAATAGATGTAGAACTCCTCCTCCAGAGTATCCATGCCGAGAAGTTGGAACTCACCGAGGCATTTCCGGTAAAGTTACCCTTAACGTGGAATATGTTCAAGGGCTTCCTGAAACACAAGGGAAAGGAGATTACCATGGTTGAGTTAATCGAGAGAATCAACGTGCACGAACAATAGATGAGTATTGCTCAGGGAGTTCCAATCGTCCCCATGAATACAATGTTCTCCGCCAAGGCAAATGTGGTGGAGCATGGGCAGACCTCAACCAGGCATGACGTCAAAGGCAAACAAAAGAAGCAAAAATGATTGATTCAGGGGCCTAAGGGTAGTGTCTAGAAGAAGTAGGAATCCCAACCACAATGATTGATTGGTTCTTGTTAAAATTGTGGTAAGATTGGCCATAAATCTAATGCTTGTTGGTTTCCTAAGCAAAAGGATACCAACATGATGCAGGGAATCACCGAAGACCTTGATGACATTGACTTGACAACAATTGTGTCTGAGGTAAGCATCACTGATTCCATAAAGATGTGCGAGCTTCTATCCAAACTTTGGTGATTTCTAAGTCTCTAGTTCAAATTTTTCTTAAAGTACGAGTCGAGGTATTGTTCAGTTCGATTAAGGGAAATAGTGTGTTTGTTTTGCGTTAACGACACTGTTTTGACGTAGCCAAATTTCTCTCACACTATCCTATTATTTTAAGACGGCGAAATTGCCTAAAGGAGACCATGTTTTTCGTGGGACTCAATATATAACGAAAAAAATATTTCTTTTAATCTTTTATAAGGACAATTTCATCATTTTGTAAAGTTGCATGTCAGTATAGGGTTTATGCAGTTTATATTATTTTAGTATTTGATCCGGAAATATTATTATATTATAATATATTCCTCTATTAGTAATAATCCCAAGCCTATTTTTGATTAAAGTGATACAGGAGACCTAAGAACCGTATCAGTTCAATAATTTGTAAAATATGTTATAATAATTTCAATGGAAAATATTTTAAAACTTTCTATTTTAGAAAAATGGTTGCAAACAACAGTAATGTTGACATCTGTGTTGGAGCATTGACTAAGACTGATGTTCCTATTGCATCATGGAACGCATCCGTCGTTGCGTCGACCGAAGTGGGTGATCATGACTTTTCCTACTGAACTATGCATGCAGAAAAACCCGATAAGTTTGACGGGTCCAACTTCAAGAGGTGGTAGGAGGAAATGATGTTTTATATGACCACTCTGAGTTGCGCACGATTCCTGATGGAAGAACCACCAACTCAAGGCTAATATGATGATCATGGTTTTTTCTTAGCTATAGAAGCATGGAATCATTCAGACTATTTGTGTAGACATTATGTAATGAATAGTTTATATGATTCATTGTATGATGTACGTAGCAAAATTAAGTCTGCTAAGGAGCTGAGGCATGCCTTGGAACAAAACTATGAGTCTGAGGATGGGGATAAGAAGAAATTCCTGCTAGTGAATTGTGAGTCACCTGTGTTGACTGAAAGATGATCGATAACAAAGCATGTATGAAACCGGTAATAGATGTAGAACTCCTCCTCCAGAGTATCCATGCCGAGAAGTTGGAACTCACCGAGGCATTTCCGGTAAAGTTACCCTTAACGTGGAATATGTTCAAGGGCTTCCTGAAACACAAGGGAAAGGAGATTACCATGGTTGAGTTAATCGAGAGAATCAACGTGCACGAACAATAGATGAGTATTGCTCAGGGAGTTCCAATCGTCCCCATGAATACAATGTTCTCCGCCAAGGCAAATGTGGTGGAGCATGGGCAGACCTCAACCAGGCATGACGTCAAAGGCAAACAAAAGAAGCAAAAATGATTGATTCAGGGGCCTAAGGGTAGTGTCTAGAAGAAGTAGGAATCCCAACCACAATGATTGATTGGTTCTTGTTAAAATTGTGGTAAGATTGGCCATAAATCTAATGCTTGTTGGTTTCCTAAGCAAAAGGATACCAACATGATGCAGGGAATCACCGAAGACCTTGATGACATTGACTTGACAACAATTGTGTCTGAGGTAAGCATCACTGATTCCATAAAGATGTGCGAGCTTCTATCCAAACTTTGGTGATTTCTAAGTCTCTAGTTCAAATTTTTCTTAAAGTACGAGTCGAGGTATTGTTCAGTTCGATTAAGGGAAATAGTGTGTTTGTTTTGCCTTAACGACACTGTTTTGACGTAGCCAAATTTCTCTCACACTATCCTATTATTTTAAGACGGCGAAATTGCCTAAAGGAGACCATGTTTTTCGTGGGACTCAATATATAACGAAAAAAATATTTCTTTTAATCTTTTATAAGGACAATTTCATCATTTTGTAAAGTTGCATGTCAGTATAGGGTTTATGCAGTTTATATTATTTTAGTATTTGATCCGGAAATATTATTATATTATAATATATTCCTCTATTAGTAATAATCCCAAGCCTATTTTTGATTAAAGTGATACAGGAGACCTAAGAACCGTATCAGTTCAATAATTTGTAAAATATGTTATAATAATTTCAATGGAAAATATTTTAACACTTTCTATTTTAGAAAAATGGTTGCAAACAACAGTAATGTTGACATCTGTGTTGGAGCATTGACTAAGACTGATGTTCCTATTGCATCATGGAACGCATCCGTCGTTGCGTCGACCGAAGTGGGTGATCATGACTTTTCCTACTGAACTATGCATGCAGAAAAACCCGATAAGTTTGACGGGTCCAACTTCAAGAGGTGGTAGGAGGAAATGATGTTTTATATGACCACTCTGAGTTGCGCACGATTCCTGATGGAAGAACCACCAACTCAAGGCTAATATGATGATCATGGTTTTTTCTTAGCTATAGAAGCATGGAATCATTCAGACTATTTGTGTAGACATTATGTAATGAATAGTTTATATGATTCATTGTATGATGTACGTAGCAAAATTAAGTCTGCTAAGGAGCTGAGGCATGCCTTGGAACAAAACTATGAGTCTGAGGATGGGGATAAGAAGAAATTCCTGCTAGTGAATTGTGAGTCACCTGTGTTGACTGAAAGATGATCGATAACAAAGCATGTATGAAACCGGTAATAGATGTAGAACTCCTCCTCCAGAGTATCCATGCCGAGAAGTTGGAACTCACCGAGGCATTTCCGGTAAAGTTACCCTTAACGTGGAATATGTTCAAGGGCTTCCTGAAACACAAGGGAAAGGAGATTACCATGGTTGAGTTAATCGAGAGAATCAACGTGCACGAACAATAGATGAGTATTGCTCAGGGAGTTCCAATCGTCCCCATGAATACAATGTTCTCCGCCAAGGCAAATGTGGTGGAGCATGGGCAGACCTCAACCAGGCATGACGTCAAAGGCAAACAAAAGAAGCAAAAATGATTGATTCAGGGGCCTAAGGGTAGTGTCTAGAAGAAGTAGGAATCCCAACCACAATGATTGATTGGTTCTTGTTAAAATTGTGGTAAGATTGGCCATAAATCTAATGCTTGTTGGTTTCCTAAGCAAAAGGATACCAACATGATGCAGGGAATCACCGAAGACCTTGATGACATTGACTTGACAACAATTGTGTCTGAGGTAAGCATCACTGATTCCATAAAGATGTGCGAGCTTCTATCCAAACTTTGGTGATTTCTAAGTCTCTAGTTCAAATTTTTCTTAAAGTACGAGTCGAGGTATTGTTCAGTTCGATTAAGGGAAATAGTGTGTTTGTTTTGCGTTAACGACACTGTTTTGACGTAGCCAAATTTCTCTCACACTATCCTATTATTTTAAGACGGCGAAATTGCCTAAAGGAGACCATGTTTTTCGTGGGACTCAATATATAACGAAAAAAATATTTCTTTTAATCTTTTATAAGGACAATTTCATCATTTTGTAAAGTTGCATGTCAGTATAGGGTTTATGCAGTTTATATTATTTTAGTATTTGATCCGGAAATATTATTATATTATAATATATTCCTCTATTAGTAATAATCCCAAGCCTATTTTTGATTAAAGTGATACAGGAGACCTAAGAACCGTATCAGTTCAATAATTTGTAAAATATGTTATAATAATTTCAATGGAAAATATTTTAACACTTTCTATTTTAGAAAAATGGTTGCAAACAACAGTAATGTTGACATCTGTGTTGGAGCATTGACTAAGACTGATGTTCCTATTGCATCATGGAACGCATCCGTCGTTGCGTCGACCGAAGTGGGTGATCATGACTTTTCCTACTGAACTATGCATGCAGAAAAACCCGATAAGTTTGACGGGTCCAACTTCAAGAGGTGGTAGGAGGAAATGATGTTTTATATGACCACTCTGAGTTGCGCACGATTCCTGATGGAAGAACCACCAACTCAAGGCTAATATGATGATCATGGTTTTTTCTTAGCTATAGAAGCATGGAATCATTCAGACTATTTGTGTAGACATTATGTAATGAATAGTTTATATGATTCATTGTATGATGTACGTAGCAAAATTAAGTCTGCTAAGGAGCTGAGGCATGCCTTGGAACAAAACTATGAGTCTGAGGATGGGGATAAGAAGAAATTCCTGCTAGTGAATTGTGAGTCACCTGTGTTGACTGAAAGATGATCGATAACAAAGCATGTATGAAACCGGTAATAGATGTAGAACTCCTCCTCCAGAGTATCCATGCCGAGAAGTTGGAACTCACCGAGGCATTTCCGGTAAAGTTACCCTTAACGTGGAATATGTTCAAGGGCTTCCTGAAACACAAGGGAAAGGAGATTACCATGGTTGAGTTAATCGAGAGAATCAACGTGCACGAACAATAGATGAGTATTGCTCAGGGAGTTCCAATCGTCCCCATGAATACAATGTTCTCCGCCAAGGCAAATGTGGTGGAGCATGGGCAGACCTCAACCAGGCATGACGTCAAAGGCAAACAAAAGAAGCAAAAATGATTGATTCAGGGGCCTAAGGGTAGTGTCTAGAAGAAGTAGGAATCCCAACCACAATGATTGATTGGTTCTTGTTAAAATTGTGGTAAGATTGGCCATAAATCTAATGCTTGTTGGTTTCCTAAGCAAAAGGATACCAACATGATGCAGGGAATCACCGAAGACCTTGATGACATTGACTTGACAACAATTGTGTCTGAGGTAAGCATCACTGATTCCATAAAGATGTGCGAGCTTCTATCCAAACTTTGGTGATTTCTAAGTCTCTAGTTCAAATTTTTCTTAAAGTACGAGTCGAGGTATTGTTCAGTTCGATTAAGGGAAATAGTGTGTTTGTTTTGCGTTAACGACACTGTTTTGACGTAGCCAAATTTCTCTCACACTATCCTATTATTTTAAGACGGCGAAATTGCCTAAAGGAGACCATGTTTTTCGTGGGACTCAATATATAACGAAAAAAATATTTCTTTTAATCTTTTATAAGGACAATTTCATCATTTTGTAAAGTTGCATGTCAGTATAGGGTTTATGCAGTTTATATTATTTTAGTATTTGATCCGGAAATATTATTATATTATAATATATTCCTCTATTAGTAATAATCCCAAGCCTATTTTTGATTAAAGTGATACAGGAGACCTAAGAACCGTATCAGTTCAATAATTTGTAAAATATGTTATAATAATTTCAATGGAAAATATTTTAACACTTTCTATTTTAGAAAAATGGTTGCAAACAACAGTAATGTTGACATCTGTGTTGGAGCATTGACTAAGACTGATGTTCCTATTGCATCATGGAACGCATCCGTCGTTGCGTCGACCGAAGTGGGTGATCATGACTTTTCCTACTGAACTATGCATGCAGAAAAACCCGATAAGTTTGACGGGTCCAACTTCAAGAGGTGGTAGGAGGAAATGATGTTTTATATGACCACTCTGAGTTGCGCACGATTCCTGATGGAAGAACCACCAACTCAAGGCTAATATGATGATCATGGTTTTTTCTTAGCTATAGAAGCATGGAATCATTCAGACTATTTGTGTAGACATTATGTAATGAATAGTTTATATGATTCATTGTATGATGTACGTAGCAAAATTAAGTCTGCTAAGGAGCTGAGGCATGCCTTGGAACAAAACTATGAGTCTGAGGATGGGGATAAGAAGAAATTCCTGCTAGTGAATTGTGAGTCACCTGTGTTGACTGAAAGATGATCGATAACAAAGCATGTATGAAACCGGTAATAGATGTAGAACTCCTCCTCCAGAGTATCCATGCCGAGAAGTTGGAACTCACCGAGGCATTTCCGGTAAAGTTACCCTTAACGTGGAATATGTTCAAGGGCTTCCTGAAACACAAGGGAAAGGAGATTACCATGGTTGAGTTAATCGAGAGAATCAACGTGCACGAACAATAGATGAGTATTGCTCAGGGAGTTCCAATCGTCCCCATGAATACAATGTTCTCCGCCAAGGCAAATGTGGTGGAGCATGGGCAGACCTCAACCAGGCATGACGTCAAAGGCAAACAAAAGAAGCAAAAATGATTGATTCAGGGGCCTAAGGGTAGTGTCTAGAAGAAGTAGGAATCCCAACCACAATGATTGATTGGTTCTTGTTAAAATTGTGGTAAGATTGGCCATAAATCTAATGCTTGTTGGTTTCCTAAGCAAAAGGATACCAACATGATGCAGGGAATCACCGAAGACCTTGATGACATTGACTTGACAACAATTGTGTCTGAGGTAAGCATCACTGATTCCATAAAGATGTGCGAGCTTCTATCCAAACTTTGGTGATTTCTAAGTCTCTAGTTCAAATTTTTCTTAAAGTACGAGTCGAGGTATTGTTCAGTTCGATTAAGGGAAATAGTGTGTTTGTTTTGCGTTAACGACACTGTTTTGACGTAGCCAAATTTCTCTCACACTATCCTATTATTTTAAGACGGCGAAATTGCCTAAAGGAGACCATGTTTTTCGTGGGACTCAATATATAACGAAAAAAATATTTCTTTTAATCTTTTATAAGGACAATTTCATCATTTTGTAAAGTTGCATGTCAGTATAGGGTTTATGCAATTTATATTATTTTAGTATTTGATCCGGAAATATTATTATATTATAATATATTCCTCTATTAGTAATAATCCCAAGCCTATTTTTGATTAAAGTGATACAGGAGACCTAAGAACCGTATCAGTTCAATAATTTGTAAAATATGTTATAATAATTTCAATGGAAAATATTTTAACACTTTCTATTTTAGAAAAATGGTTGCAAACAACAGTAATGTTGACATCTGTGTTGGAGCGTTGACTAAGACTGATGTTCCTATTGCATCATGGAACGCATCCGTCGTTGCGTCGACCGAAGTGGGTGATCATGACTTTTCCTACTGAACTATGCATGCAGAAAAACCCGATAAGTTTGACGGGTCCAACTTCAAGAGGTGGTAGGAGGAAATGATGTTTTATATGACCACTCTGAGTTGCGCACGATTCCTGATGGAAGAACCACCAACTCAAGGCTAATATGATGATCATGGTTTTTTCTTAGCTATAGAAGCATGGAATCATTCAGACTATTTGTGTAGACATTATGTAATGAATAGTTTATATGATTCATTGTATGATGTACGTAGCAAAATTAAGTCTGCTAAGGAGCTGAGGCATGCCTTGGAACAAAACTATGAGTCTGAGGATGGGGATAAGAAGAAATTCCTGCTAGTGAATTGTGAGTCACCTGTGTTGACTGAAAGATGATCGATAACAAAGCATGTATGAAACCGGTAATAGATGTAGAACTCCTCCTCCAGAGTATCCATGCCGAGAAGTTGGAACTCACCGAGGCATTTCCGGTAAAGTTACCCTTAACGTGGAATATGTTCAAGGGCTTCCTGAAACACAAGGGAAAGGAGATTACCATGGTTGAGTTAATCGAGAGAATCAACGTGCACGAACAATAGATGAGTATTGCTCAGGGAGTTCCAATCGTCCCCATGAATACAATGTTCTCCGCCAAGGCAAATGTGGTGGAGCATGGGCAGACCTCAACCAGGCATGACGTCAAAGGCAAACAAAAGAAGCAAAAATGATTGATTCAGGGGCCTAAGGGTAGTGTCTAGAAGAAGTAGGAATCCCAACCACAATGATTGATTGGTTCTTGTTAAAATTGTGGTAAGATTGGCCATAAATCTAATGCTTGTTGGTTTCCTAAGCAAAAGGATACCAACATGATGCAGGGAATCACCGAAGACCTTGATGACATTGACTTGACAACAATTGTGTCTGAGGTAAGCATCACTGATTCCATAAAGATGTGCGAGCTTCTATCCAAACTTTGGTGATTTCTAAGTCTCTAGTTCAAATTTTTCTTAAAGTACGAGTCGAGGTATTGTTCAGTTCGATTAAGGGAAATAGTGTGTTTGTTTTGCGTTAACGACACTGTTTTGACGTAGCCAAATTTCTCTCACACTATCCTATTATTTTAAGACGGCGAAATTGCCTAAAGGAGACCATGTTTTTCGTGGGACTCAATATATAACGAAAAAAATATTTCTTTTAATCTTTTATAAGGACAATTTCATCATTTTGTAAAGTTGCATGTCAGTATAGGGTTTATGCAGTTTATATTATTTTAGTATTTGATCCGGAAATATTATTATATTATAATATATTCCTCTATTAGTAATAATCCCAAGCCTATTTTTGATTAAAGTGATACAGGAGACCTAAGAACCGTATCAGTTCAATAATTTGTAAAATATGTTATAATAATTTCAATGGAAAATATTTTAAAACTTTCTATTTTAGAAAAATGGTTGCAAACAACAGTAATGTTGACATCTGTGTTGGAGCATTGACTAAGACTGATGTTCCTATTGCATCATGGAACGCATCCGTCGTTGCGTCGACCGAAGTGGGTGATCATGACTTTTCCTACTGAACTATGCATGCAGAAAAACCCGATAAGTTTGACGGGTCCAACTTCAAGAGGTGGTAGGAGGAAATGATGTTTTATATGACCACTCTGAGTTGCGCACGATTCCTGATGGAAGAACCACCAACTCAAGGCTAATATGATGATCATGGTTTTTTCTTAGCTATAGAAGCATGGAATCATTCAGACTATTTGTGTAGACATTATGTAATGAATAGTTTATATGATTCATTGTATGATGTACGTAGCAAAATTAAGTCTGCTAAGGAGCTGAGGCATGCCTTGGAACAAAACTATGAGTCTGAGGATGGGGATAAGAAGAAATTCCTGCTAGTGAATTGTGAGTCACCTGTGTTGACTGAAAGATGATCGATAACAAAGCATGTATGAAACCGGTAATAGATGTAGAACTCCTCCTCCAGAGTATCCATGCCGAGAAGTTGGAACTCACCGAGGCATTTCCGGTAAAGTTACCCTTAACGTGGAATATGTTCAAGGGCTTCCTGAAACACAAGGGAAAGGAGATTACCATGGTTGAGTTAATCGAGAGAATCAACGTGCACGAACAATAGATGAGTATTGCTCAGGGAGTTCCAATCGTCCCCATGAATACAATGTTCTCCGCCAAGGCAAATGTGGTGGAGCATGGGCAGACCTCAACCAGGCATGACGTCAAAGGCAAACAAAAGAAGCAAAAATGATTGATTCAGGGGCCTAAGGGTAGTGTCTAGAAGAAGTAGGAATCCCAACCACAATGATTGATTGGTTCTTGTTAAAATTGTGGTAAGATTGGCCATAAATCTAATGCTTGTTGGTTTCCTAAGCAAAAGGATACCAACATGATGCAGGGAATCACCGAAGACCTTGATGACATTGACTTGACAACAATTGTGTCTGAGGTAAGCATCACTGATTCCATAAAGATGTGCGAGCTTCTATCCAAACTTTGGTGATTTCTAAGTCTCTAGTTCAAATTTTTCTTAAAGTACGAGTCGAGGTATTGTTCAGTTCGATTAAGGGAAATAGTGTGTTTGTTTTGCCTTAACGACACTGTTTTGACGTAGCCAAATTTCTCTCACACTATCCTATTATTTTAAGACGGCGAAATTGCCTAAAGGAGACCATGTTTTTCGTGGGACTCAATATATAACGAAAAAAATATTTCTTTTAATCTTTTATAAGGACAATTTCATCATTTTGTAAAGTTGCATGTCAGTATAGGGTTTATGCAGTTTATATTATTTTAGTATTTGATCCGGAAATATTATTATATTATAATATATTCCTCTATTAGTAATAATCCCAAGCCTATTTTTGATTAAAGTGATACAGGAGACCTAAGAACCGTATCAGTTCAATAATTTGTAAAATATGTTATAATAATTTCAATGGAAAATATTTTAACACTTTCTATTTTAGAAAAATGGTTGCAAACAACAGTAATGTTGACATCTGTGTTGGAGCATTGACTAAGACTGATGTTCCTATTGCATCATGGAACGCATCCGTCGTTGCGTCGACCGAAGTGGGTGATCATGACTTTTCCTACTGAACTATGCATGCAGAAAAACCCGATAAGTTTGACGGGTCCAACTTCAAGAGGTGGTAGGAGGAAATGATGTTTTATATGACCACTCTGAGTTGCGCACGATTCCTGATGGAAGAACCACCAACTCAAGGCTAATATGATGATCATGGTTTTTTCTTAGCTATAGAAGCATGGAATCATTCAGACTATTTGTGTAGACATTATGTAATGAATAGTTTATATGATTCATTGTATGATGTACGTAGCAAAATTAAGTCTGCTAAGGAGCTGAGGCATGCCTTGGAACAAAACTATGAGTCTGAGGATGGGGATAAGAAGAAATTCCTGCTAGTGAATTGTGAGTCACCTGTGTTGACTGAAAGATGATCGATAACAAAGCATGTATGAAACCGGTAATAGATGTAGAACTCCTCCTCCAGAGTATCCATGCCGAGAAGTTGGAACTCACCGAGGCATTTCCGGTAAAGTTACCCTTAACGTGGAATATGTTCAAGGGCTTCCTGAAACACAAGGGAAAGGAGATTACCATGGTTGAGTTAATCGAGAGAATCAACGTGCACGAACAATAGATGAGTATTGCTCAGGGAGTTCCAATCGTCCCCATGAATACAATGTTCTCCGCCAAGGCAAATGTGGTGGAGCATGGGCAGACCTCAACCAGGCATGACGTCAAAGGCAAACAAAAGAAGCAAAAATGATTGATTCAGGGGCCTAAGGGTAGTGTCTAGAAGAAGTAGGAATCCCAACCACAATGATTGATTGGTTCTTGTTAAAATTGTGGTAAGATTGGCCATAAATCTAATGCTTGTTGGTTTCCTAAGCAAAAGGATACCAACATGATGCAGGGAATCACCGAAGACCTTGATGACATTGACTTGACAACAATTGTGTCTGAGGTAAGCATCACTGATTCCATAAAGATGTGCGAGCTTCTATCCAAACTTTGGTGATTTCTAAGTCTCTAGTTCAAATTTTTCTTAAAGTACGAGTCGAGGTATTGTTCAGTTCGATTAAGGGAAATAGTGTGTTTGTTTTGCGTTAACGACACTGTTTTGACGTAGCCAAATTTCTCTCACACTATCCTATTATTTTAAGACGGCGAAATTGCCTAAAGGAGACCATGTTTTTCGTGGGACTCAATATATAACGAAAAAAATATTTCTTTTAATCTTTTATAAGGACAATTTCATCATTTTGTAAAGTTGCATGTCAGTATAGGGTTTATGCAGTTTATATTATTTTAGTATTTGATCCGGAAATATTATTATATTATAATATATTCCTCTATTAGTAATAATCCCAAGCCTATTTTTGATTAAAGTGATACAGGAGACCTAAGAACCGTATCAGTTCAATAATTTGTAAAATATGTTATAATAATTTCAATGGAAAATATTTTAACACTTTCTATTTTAGAAAAATGGTTGCAAACAACAGTAATGTTGACATCTGTGTTGGAGCATTGACTAAGACTGATGTTCCTATTGCATCATGGAACGCATCCGTCGTTGCGTCGACCGAAGTGGGTGATCATGACTTTTCCTACTGAACTATGCATGCAGAAAAACCCGATAAGTTTGACGGGTCCAACTTCAAGAGGTGGTAGGAGGAAATGATGTTTTATATGACCACTCTGAGTTGCGCACGATTCCTGATGGAAGAACCACCAACTCAAGGCTAATATGATGATCATGGTTTTTTCTTAGCTATAGAAGCATGGAATCATTCAGACTATTTGTGTAGACATTATGTAATGAATAGTTTATATGATTCATTGTATGATGTACGTAGCAAAATTAAGTCTGCTAAGGAGCTGAGGCATGCCTTGGAACAAAACTATGAGTCTGAGGATGGGGATAAGAAGAAATTCCTGCTAGTGAATTGTGAGTCACCTGTGTTGACTGAAAGATGATCGATAACAAAGCATGTATGAAACCGGTAATAGATGTAGAACTCCTCCTCCAGAGTATCCATGCCGAGAAGTTGGAACTCACCGAGGCATTTCCGGTAAAGTTACCCTTAACGTGGAATATGTTCAAGGGCTTCCTGAAACACAAGGGAAAGGAGATTACCATGGTTGAGTTAATCGAGAGAATCAACGTGCACGAACAATAGATGAGTATTGCTCAGGGAGTTCCAATCGTCCCCATGAATACAATGTTCTCCGCCAAGGCAAATGTGGTGGAGCATGGGCAGACCTCAACCAGGCATGACGTCAAAGGCAAACAAAAGAAGCAAAAATGATTGATTCAGGGGCCTAAGGGTAGTGTCTAGAAGAAGTAGGAATCCCAACCACAATGATTGATTGGTTCTTGTTAAAATTGTGGTAAGATTGGCCATAAATCTAATGCTTGTTGGTTTCCTAAGCAAAAGGATACCAACATGATGCAGGGAATCACCGAAGACCTTGATGACATTGACTTGACAACAATTGTGTCTGAGGTAAGCATCACTGATTCCATAAAGATGTGCGAGCTTCTATCCAAACTTTGGTGATTTCTAAGTCTCTAGTTCAAATTTTTCTTAAAGTACGAGTCGAGGTATTGTTCAGTTCGATTAAGGGAAATAGTGTGTTTGTTTTGCGTTAACGACACTGTTTTGACGTAGCCAAATTTCTCTCACACTATCCTATTATTTTAAGACGGCGAAATTGCCTAAAGGAGACCATGTTTTTCGTGGGACTCAATATATAACGAAAAAAATATTTCTTTTAATCTTTTATAAGGACAATTTCATCATTTTGTAAAGTTGCATGTCAGTATAGGGTTTATGCAGTTTATATTATTTTAGTATTTGATCCGGAAATATTATTATATTATAATATATTCCTCTATTAGTAATAATCCCAAGCCTATTTTTGATTAAAGTGATACAGGAGACCTAAGAACCGTATCAGTTCAATAATTTGTAAAATATGTTATAATAATTTCAATGGAAAATATTTTAACACTTTCTATTTTAGAAAAATGGTTGCAAACAACAGTAATGTTGACATCTGTGTTGGAGCATTGACTAAGACTGATGTTCCTATTGCATCATGGAACGCATCCGTCGTTGCGTCGACCGAAGTGGGTGATCATGACTTTTCCTACTGAACTATGCATGCAGAAAAACCCGATAAGTTTGACGGGTCCAACTTCAAGAGGTGGTAGGAGGAAATGATGTTTTATATGACCACTCTGAGTTGCGCACGATTCCTGATGGAAGAACCACCAACTCAAGGCTAATATGATGATCATGGTTTTTTCTTAGCTATAGAAGCATGGAATCATTCAGACTATTTGTGTAGACATTATGTAATGAATAGTTTATATGATTCATTGTATGATGTACGTAGCAAAATTAAGTCTGCTAAGGAGCTGAGGCATGCCTTGGAACAAAACTATGAGTCTGAGGATGGGGATAAGAAGAAATTCCTGCTAGTGAATTGTGAGTCACCTGTGTTGACTGAAAGATGATCGATAACAAAGCATGTATGAAACCGGTAATAGATGTAGAACTCCTCCTCCAGAGTATCCATGCCGAGAAGTTGGAACTCACCGAGGCATTTCCGGTAAAGTTACCCTTAACGTGGAATATGTTCAAGGGCTTCCTGAAACACAAGGGAAAGGAGATTACCATGGTTGAGTTAATCGAGAGAATCAACGTGCACGAACAATAGATGAGTATTGCTCAGGGAGTTCCAATCGTCCCCATGAATACAATGTTCTCCGCCAAGGCAAATGTGGTGGAGCATGGGCAGACCTCAACCAGGCATGACGTCAAAGGCAAACAAAAGAAGCAAAAATGATTGATTCAGGGGCCTAAGGGTAGTGTCTAGAAGAAGTAGGAATCCCAACCACAATGATTGATTGGTTCTTGTTAAAATTGTGGTAAGATTGGCCATAAATCTAATGCTTGTTGGTTTCCTAAGCAAAAGGATACCAACATGATGCAGGGAATCACCGAAGACCTTGATGACATTGACTTGACAACAATTGTGTCTGAGGTAAGCATCACTGATTCCATAAAGATGTGCGAGCTTCTATCCAAACTTTGGTGATTTCTAAGTCTCTAGTTCAAATTTTTCTTAAAGTACGAGTCGAGGTATTGTTCAGTTCGATTAAGGGAAATAGTGTGTTTGTTTTGCGTTAACGACACTGTTTTGACGTAGCCAAATTTCTCTCACACTATCCTATTATTTTAAGACGGCGAAATTGCCTAAAGGAGACCATGTTTTTCGTGGGACTCAATATATAACGAAAAAAATATTTCTTTTAATCTTTTATAAGGACAATTTCATCATTTTGTAAAGTTGCATGTCAGTATAGGGTTTATGCAGTTTATATTATTTTAGTATTTGATCCGGAAATATTATTATATTATAATATATTCCTCTATTAGTAATAATCCCAAGCCTATTTTTGATTAAAGTGATACAGGAGACCTAAGAACCGTATCAGTTCAATAATTTGTAAAATATGTTATAATAATTTCAATGGAAAATATTTTAACACTTTCTATTTTAGAAAAATGGTTGCAAACAACAGTAATGTTGACATCTGTGTTGGAGCATTGACTAAGACTGATGTTCCTATTGCATCATGGAACGCATCCGTCGTTGCGTCGACCGAAGTGGGTGATCATGACTTTTCCTACTGAACTATGCATGCAGAAAAACCCGATAAGTTTGACGGGTCCAACTTCAAGAGGTGGTAGGAGGAAATGATGTTTTATATGACCACTCTGAGTTGCGCACGATTCCTGATGGAAGAACCACCAACTCAAGGCTAATATGATGATCATGGTTTTTTCTTAGCTATAGAAGCATGGAATCATTCAGACTATTTGTGTAGACATTATGTAATGAATAGTTTATATGATTCATTGTATGATGTATGTAGCAAAATTAAGTCTGCTAAGGAGCTGAGGCATGCCTTGGAACAAAACTATGAGTCTGAGGATGGGGATAAGAAGAAATTCCTGCTAGTGAATTGTGAGTCACCTGTGTTGACTGAAAGATGATCGATAACAAAGCATGTATGAAACCGGTAATAGATGTAGAACTCCTCCTCCAGAGTATCCATGCCGAGAAGTTGGAACTCACCGAGGCATTTCCGGTAAAGTTACCCTTAACGTGGAATATGTTCAAGGGCTTCCTGAAACACAAGGGAAAGGAGATTACCATGGTTGAGTTAATCGAGAGAATCAACGTGCACGAACAATAGATGAGTATTGCTCAGGGAGTTCCAATCGTCCCCATGAATACAATGTTCTCCGTCAAGGCAAATGTGGTGGAGCATGGGCAGACCTCAACCAGGCATGACGTCAAAGGCAAACAAAAGAAGCAAAAATGATTGATTCAGGGGCCTAAGGGTAGTGTCTAGAAGAAGTAGGAATCCCAACCACAATGATTGATTGGTTCTTGTTAAAATTGTGGTAAGATTGGCCATAAATCTAATGCTTGTTGGTTTCCTAAGCAAAAGGATACCAACATGATGCAGGGAATCACCGATGACCTTGATGACATTGACTTGACAACAATTGTGTCTGAGGTAAGCATCACTGATTCCATAAAGATGTGCGAGCTTCTATCCAAACTTTGGTGATTTCTAAGTCTCTAGTTCAAATTTTTCTTAAAGTACGAGTCGAGGTATTGTTCAATTCGATTAAGGGAAATAGTGTGTTTGTTTTGCGTTAACGACACTGTTTTGACGTAGCCAAATTTCTCTCACACTATCCTATTATTTTAAGACGGCGAAATTGCCTAAAGGAGACCATGTTTTTCGTGGGACTCAATATATAACGAAAAAAATATTTCTTTTAATCTTTTATAAGGACAATTTCATCATTTTGTAAAGTTGCATGTCAGTATAGGGTTTATGCAGTTTATATTATTTTAGTATTTGATCCGGAAATATTATTATATTATAATATATTCCTCTATTAGTAATAATCCCAAGCCTATTTTTGATTAAAGTGATACAGGAGACCTAAGAACCGTATCAGTTCAATAATTTGTAAAATATGTTATAATAATTTCAATGGAAAATATTTTAACACTTTCTATTTTAGAAAAATGGTTGCAAACAACAGTAATGTTGACATCTGTGTTGGAGCATTGACTAAGACTGATGTTCCTATTGCATCATGGAACGCATCCGTCGTTGCGTCGACCGAAGTGGGTGATCATGACTTTTCCTACTGAACTATGCATGCAGAAAAACCCGATAAGTTTGACGGGTCCAACTTCAAGAGGTGGTAGGAGGAAATGATGTTTTATATGACCACTCTGAGTTGCGCACGATTCCTGATGGAAGAACCACCAACTCAAGGCTAATATGATGATCATGGTTTTTTCTTAGCTATAGAAGCATGGAATCATTCAGACTATTTGTGTAGACATTATGTAATGAATAGTTTATATGATTCATTGTATGATGTATGTAGCAAAATTAAGTCTGCTAAGGAGCTGAGGCATGCCTTGGAACAAAACTATGAGTCTGAGGATGGGGATAAGAAGAAATTCCTGCTAGTGAATTGTGAGTCACCTGTGTTGACTGAAAGATGATCGATAACAAAGCATGTATGAAACCGGTAATAGATGTAGAACTCCTCCTCCAGAGTATCCATGCCGAGAAGTTGGAACTCACCGAGGCATTTCCGGTAAAGTTACCCTTAACGTGGAATATGTTCAAGGGCTTCCTGAAACACAAGGGAAAGGAGATTACCATGGTTGAGTTAATCGAGAGAATCAACGTGCACGAACAATAGATGAGTATTGCTCAGGGAGTTCCAATCGTCCCCATGAATACAATGTTCTCCGCCAAGGCAAATGTGGTGGAGCATGGGCAGACCTCAACCAGGCATGACGTCAAAGGCAAACAAAAGAAGCAAAAATGATTGATTCAGGGGCCTAAGGGTAGTGTCTAGAAGAAGTAGGAATCCCAACCACAATGATTGATCGGTTCTTGTTAAAATTGTGGTAAGATTGGCCATAAATCTAATGCTTGTTGGTTTCCTAAGCAAAAGGATACCAACATGATGCAGGGAATCACCGAAGACCTTGATGACATTGACTTGACAACAATTGTGTCTGAGGTAAGCATCACTGATTCCATAAAGATGTGCGAGCTTCTATCCAAACTTTGGTGATTTCTAAGTCTCTAGTTCAAATTTTTCTTAAAGTACGAGTCGAGGTATTGTTCAATTCGATTAAGGGAAATAGTGTGTTTGTTTTGCGTTAACGACACTGTTTTGACGTAGCCAAATTTCTCTCACACTATCCTATTATTTTAAGACGGCGAAATTGCCTAAAGGAGACCATGTTTTTCGTGGGAGTCAATATATAACGAAAAAAATATTTCTTTTAATCTTTTATAAGGACAATTTCATCATTTTGTAAAGTTGCATGTCAGTATAGGGTTTATGCAGTTTATATTATTTTAGTATTTGATCCGGAAATATTATTATATTATAATATATTCCTCTATTAGTAATAATCCCAAGCCTATTTTTGATTAAAGTGATACAGGAGACCTAAGAACCGTATCAGTTCAATAATTTGTAAAATATGTTATAATAATTTCAATGGAAAATATTTTAACACTTTCTATTTTAGAAAAATGGTTGCAAACAACAGTAATGTTGACATCTGTGTTGGAGCATTGACTAAGACTGATGTTCCTATTGCATCATGGAACGCATCCGTCGTTGCGTCGACCGAAGTGGGTGATCATGACTTTTCCTACTGAACTATGCATGCAGAAAAACCCGATAAGTTTGACGGGTCCAACTTCAAGAGGTGGTAGGAGGAAATGATGTTTTATATGACCACTCTGAGTTGCGCACGATTCCTGATGGAAGAACCACCAACTCAAGGCTAATATGATGATCATGGTTTTTTCTTAGCTATAGAAGCATGGAATCATTCAGACTATTTGTGTAGACATTATGTAATGAATAGTTTATATGATTCATTGTATGATGTATGTAGCAAAATTAAGTCTGCTAAGGAGCTGAGGCATGCCTTGGAACAAAACTATGAGTCTGAGGATGGGGATAAGAAGAAATTCCTGCTAGTGAATTGTGAGTCACCTGTGTTGACTGAAAGATGATCGATAACAAAGCATGTATGAAACCGGTAATAGATGTAGAACTCCTCCAGAGTATCCATGCCGAGAAGTTGGAACTCACCGAGGCATTTCCGGTAAAGTTACCCTTAACGTGGAATATGTTCAAGGGCTTCCTGAAACACAAGGGAAAGGAGATTACCATGGTTGAGTTAATCGAGAGAATCAACGTGCACGAACAATAGATGAGTATTGCTCAGGGAGTTCCAATCGTCCCCATGAATACAATGTTCTCCGCCAAGGCAAATGTGGTGGAGCATGGGCAGACCTCAACCAGGCATGACGTCAAAGGCAAACAAAAGAAGCAAAAATGATTGATTCAGGGGCCTAAGGGTAGTGTCTAGAAGAAGTAGGAATCCCAACCACAATGATTGATTGGTTCTTGTTAAAATTGTGGTAAGATTGGCCATAAATCTAATGCTTGTTGGTTTCCTAAGCAAAAGGATACCAACATGATGCAGGGAATCACCGAAGACCTTGATGACATTGACTTGACAACAATTGTGTCTGAGGTAAGCATCACTGATTCCATAAAGATGTGCGAGCTTCTATCCAAACTTTGGTGATTTCTAAGTCTCTAGTTCAAATTTTTCTTAAAGTACGAGTCGAGGTATTGTTCAATTCGATTAAGGGAAATAGTGTGTTTGTTTTGCGTTAACGACACTGTTTTGACGTAGCCAAATTTCTCTCACACTATCCTATTATTTTAAGACGGCGAAATTGCCTAAAGGAGACCATGTTTTTCGTGGGAGTCAATATATAACGAAAAAAATATTTCTTTTAATCTTTTATAAGGACAATTTCATCATTTTGTAAAGTTGCATGTCAGTATAGGGTTTATGCAGTTTATATTATTTTAGTATTTGATCCGGAAATATTATTATATTATAATATATTCCTCTATCAGTAATAATCCCAAGCCTATTTTTGATTAAAGTGATACAGGAGACCTAAGAACCGTATCAGTTCAATAATTTGTAAAATATGTTATAATAATTTCAATGGAAAATATTTTAACACTTTCTATTTTAGAAAAATGGTTGCAAACAACAGTAATGTTGACATCTGTGTTGGAGCATTGACTAAGACTGATGTTCCTATTGCATCATGGAACGCATCCGTCGTTGCGTCGACCGAAGTGGGTGATCATGACTTTTCCTACTGAACTATGCATGCAGAAAAACCCGATAAGTTTGACGGGTCCAACTTCAAGAGGTGGTAGGAGGAAATGATGTTTTATATGACCACTCTGAGTTGCGCACGATTCCTGATGGAAGAACCACCAACTCAAGGCTAATATGATGATCATGGTTTTTTCTTAGCTATAGAAGCATGGAATCATTCAGACTATTTGTGTAGACATTATGTAATGAATAGTTTATATGATTCATTGTATGATGTATGTAGCAAAATTAAGTCTGCTAAGGAGCTGAGGCATGCCTTGGAACAAAACTATGAGTCTGAGGATGGGGATAAGAAGAAATTCCTGCTAGTGAATTGTGAGTCACCTGTGTTGACTGAAAGATGATCGATAACAAAGCATGTATGAAACCGGTAATAGATGTAGAACTCCTCCTCCAGAGTATCCATGCCGAGAAGTTGGAACTCACCGAGGCATTTCCGGTAAAGTTACCCTTAACGTGGAATATGTTCAAGGGCTTCCTGAAACACAAGGGAAAGGATATTACCATGGTTGAGTTAATCGAGAGAATCAACGTGCACGAACAATAGATGAGTATTGCTCAGGGAGTTCCAATCGTCCCCATGAATACAATGTTCTCCGCCAAGGCAAATGTGGTGGAGCATGGGCAGACCTCAACCAGGCATGACGTCAAAGGCAAACAAAAGAAGCAAAAATGATTGATTCAGGGGCCTAAGGGTAGTGTCTAGAAGAAGTAGGAATCCCAACCACAATCATTGATTGGTTCTTGTTAAAATTGTGGTAAGATTGGCCATAAATCTAATGCTTGTTGGTTTCCTAAGCAAAAGGATACCAACATGATGCAGGGAATCACCGAAGACCTTGATGACATTGACTTGACAACAATTGTGTCTGAGGTAAGCATCACTGATTCCATAAAGATGTGCGAGCTTCTATCCAAACTTTGGTGATTTCTAAGTCTCTAGTTCAAATTTTTCTTAAAGTACGAGTCGAGGTATTGTTCAATTCGATTAAGGGAAATAGTGTGTTTGTTTTGCGTTAACGACACTGTTTTGACGTAGCCAAATTTCTCTCACACTATCCTATTATTTTAAGACGGCGAAATTGCCTAAAGGAGACCATGTTTTTCGTGGGAGTCAATATATAACGAAAAAAATATTTCTTTTAATCTTTTATAAGGACAATTTCATCATTTTGTAAAGTTGCATGTCAGTATAGGGTTTATGCAGTTTATATTATTTTAGTATTTGATCCGGAAATATTATTATATTATAATATATTCCTCTATTAGTAATAATCCCAAGCCTATTTTTGATTAAAGTGATACAGGAGACCTAAGAACCGTATCAGTTCAATAATTTGTAAAATATGTTATAATAATTTCAATGGAAAATATTTTAACACTTTCTATTTTAGAAAAATGGTTGCAAACAACAGTAATGTTGAAATCTGTGTTGGAGCATTGACTAAGACTGATGTTCCTATTGCATCATGGAACGCATCCGTCGTTGCGTCGACCGAAGTGGGTGATCATGACTTTTCCTACTGAACTATGCATGCAGAAAAACCCGATAAGTTTGACGGGTCCAACTTCAAGAGGTGGTAGGAGGAAATGATGTTTTATATGACCACTCTGAGTTGCGCACGATTCCTGATGGAAGAACCACCAACTCAAGGCTAATATGATGATCATGGTTTTTTCTTAGCTATAGAAGCATGGAATCATTCAGACTATTTGTGTAGACATTATGTAATGAATAGTTTATATGATTCATTGTATGATGTATGTAGCAAAATTAAGTCTGCTAAGGAGCTGAGGCATGCCTTGGAACAAAACTATGAGTCTGAGGATGGGGATAAGAAGAAATTCCTGCTAGTGAATTGTGAGTCACCTGTGTTGACTGAAAGATGATCGATAACAAAGCATGTATGAAACCGGTAATAGATGTAGAACTCCTCCTCCAGAGTATCCATGCCGAGAAGTTGGAACTCACCGAGGCATTTCCGGTAAAGTTACCCTTAACGTGGAATATGTTCAAGGGCTTCCTGAAACACAAGGGAAAGGAGATTACCATGGTTGAGTTAATCGAGAGAATCAACGTGCACGAACAATAGATGAGTATTGCTCAGGGAGTTCCAATCGTCCCCATGAATACAATGTTCTCCGCCAAGGCAAATGTGGTGGAGCATGGGCAGACCTCAACCAGGCATGACGTCAAAGGCAAACAAAAGAAGCAAAAATGATTGATTCAGGGGCCTAAGGGTAGTGTCTAGAAGAAGTAGGAATCCCAACCACAATCATTGATTGGTTCTTGTTAAAATTGTGGTAAGATTGGCCATAAATCTAATGCTTGTTGGTTTCCTAAGCAAAAGGATACCAACATGATGCAGGGAATCACCGAAGACCTTGATGACATTGACTTGACAACAATTGTGTCTGAGGTAAGCATCACTGATTCCATAAAGATGTGCGAGCTTCTATCCAAACTTTGGTGATTTCTAAGTCTCTAGTTCAAATTTTTCTTAAAGTACGAGTCGAGGTATTGTTCAATTCGATTAAGGGAAATAGTGTGTTTGTTTTGCGTTAACGACACTGTTTTGACGTAGCCAAATTTCTCTCACACTATCCTATTATTTTAAGACGGCGAAATTGCCTAAAGGAGACCATGTTTTTCGTGGGAGTCAATATATAACGAAAAAAATATTTCTTTTAATCTTTTATAAGGACAATTTCATCATTTTGTAAAGTTGCATGTCAGTATAGGGTTTATGCAGTTTATATTATTTTAGTATTTGATCCGGAAATATTATTATATTATAATATATTCCTCTATTAGTAATAATCCCAAGCCTATTTTTGATTAAAGTGATACAGGAGACCTAAGAACCGTATCAGTTCAATAATTTGTAAAATATGTTATAATAATTTCAATGGAAAATATTTTAACACTTTCTATTTTAGAAAAATGGTTGCAAACAACAGTAATGTTGAAATCTGTGTTGGAGCATTGACTAAGACTGATGTTCCTATTGCATCATGGAACGCATCCGTCGTTGCGTCGACCGAAGTGGGTGATCATGACTTTTCCTACTGAACTATGCATGCAGAAAAACCCGATAAGTTTGACGGGTCCAACTTCAAGAGGTGGTAGGAGGAAATGATGTTTTATATGACCACTCTGAGTTGCGCACGATTCCTGATGGAAGAACCACCAACTCAAGGCTAATATGATGATCATGGTTTTTTCTTAGCTATAGAAGCATGGAATCATTCAGACTATTTGTGTAGACATTATGTAATGAATAGTTTATATGATTCATTGTATGATGTATGTAGCAAAATTAAGTCTGCTAAGGAGCTGAGGCATGCCTTGGAACAAAACTATGAGTCTGAGGATGGGGATAAGAAGAAATTCCTGCTAGTGAATTGTGAGTCACCTGTGTTGACTGAAAGATGATCGATAACAAAGCATGTATGAAACCGGTAATAGATGTAGAACTCCTCCTCCAGAGTATCCATGCCGAGAAGTTGGAACTCACCGAGGCATTTCCGGTAAAGTTACCCTTAACGTGGAATATGTTCAAGGGCTTCCTGAAACACAAGGGAAAGGAGATTACCATGGTTGAGTTAATCGAGAGAATCAACGTGCACGAACAATAGATGAGTATTGCTCAGGGAGTTCCAATCGTCCCCATGAATACAATGTTCTCCGCCAAGGCAAATGTGGTGGAGCATGGGCAGACCTCAACCAGGCATGACGTCAAAGGCAAACAAAAGAAGCAAAAATGATTGATTCAGGGGCCTAAGGGTAGTGTCTAGAAGAAGTAGGAATCCCAACCACAATCATTGATTGGTTCTTGTTAAAATTGTGGTAAGATTGGCCATAAATCTAATGCTTGTTGGTTTCCTAAGCAAAAGGATACCAACATGATGCAGGGAATCACCGAAGACCTTGATGACATTGACTTGACAACAATTGTGTCTGAGGTAAGCATCACTGATTCCATAAAGATGTGCGAGCTTCTATCCAAACTTTGGTGATTTCTAAGTCTCTAGTTCAAATTTTTCTTAAAGTACGAGTCGAGGTATTGTTCAATTCGATTAAGGGAAATAGTGTGTTTGTTTTGCGTTAACGACACTGTTTTGACGTAGCCAAATTTCTCTCACACTATCCTATTATTTTAAGACGGCGAAATTGCCTAAAGGAGACCATGTTTTTCGTGGGAGTCAATATATAACGAAAAAAATATTTCTTTTAATCTTTTATAAGGACAATTTCATCATTTTGTAAAGTTGCATGTCAGTATAGGGTTTATGCAGTTTATATTATTTTAGTATTTGATCCGGAAATATTATTATATTATAATATATTCCTCTATTAGTAATAATCCCAAGCCTATTTTTGATTAAAGTGATACAGGAGACCTAAGAACCGTATCAGTTCAATAATTTGTAAAATATGTTATAATAATTTCAATGGAAAATATTTTAACACTTTCTATTTTAGAAAAATGGTTGCAAACAACAGTAATGTTGAAATCTGTGTTGGAGCATTGACTAAGACTGATGTTCCTATTGCATCATGGAACGCATCCGTCGTTGCGTCGACCGAAGTGGGTGATCATGACTTTTCCTACTGAACTATGCATGCAGAAAAACCCGATAAGTTTGACGGGTCCAACTTCAAGAGGTGGTAGGAGGAAATGATGTTTTATATGACCACTCTGAGTTGCGCACGATTCCTGATGGAAGAACCACCAACTCAAGGCTAATATGATGATCATGGTTTTTTCTTAGCTATAGAAGCATGGAATCATTCAGACTATTTGTGTAGACATTATGTAATGAATAGTTTATATGATTCATTGTATGATGTATGTAGCAAAATTAAGTCTGCTAAGGAGCTGAGGCATGCCTTGGAACAAAACTATGAGTCTGAGGATGGGGATAAGAAGAAATTCCTG